>JAVUNC010000026.1:5770000-8639057 GCA_032173965.1 Sitta carolinensis
GATAAGCCTTTGAGAGTACAAAATACACATGAGGGTGTTCAGTTTTCAGTCAGGGTTATGCCATTTTTAATGGCCATATACTTACCCTGTCTGGTGCATTTATTCATTTTTGAGCCAAACTAGATTCAATGATTTTCATCATTTTTTTCACCTCTGTTGACATTGTCTGACAAGACTGTTCAGACTCAGACTGCTTAGGAAAAATAAACTTCGGTGCCAGATTTTGAGCCATCAGCAGTGTTCACTCTCATCTTTATTCTATTCTGTTGCAAAGGAACTTTCAGCTCGGGAAATGGAAAGAAAACAACTCCAGCTCCTTTTTTTTTTTTTTTTTTTTTTTTTTTTTTCCCTCTCCTCCTCCTTTTTTTCCTTCTTGTGATCTTAACCCAGCTGGTGAGGGAGAAAATTCCCATGTGAGGCATGTGGGTGGAGCCCAATTGTGTAAGCTCCATGCTTGCAAAGTGTTTGGCATGGATCTGCTGGCTGGCTTTGTTTTCCACGGCAGGACACAGAGGGAAGCCACATTCAGCACATTAACAGCTGCCACATGTTGCTCTGTTCTACTTCAGAGGAACCCTGAGGCTGGGGAATCGAACTGTGTCTCTGGCCCTTGATCTCCAGGGAAGTTTCATGTATCTGGGATGTGCATTTGTCCCCACACTTTTCTTGCTTTTGCAAGACATGGTGCTGGTGGGTTTGGGAGTTGAAGAAGAAGATGAAGAAGAGGTCCTTGGAGCTGTGTTTTAGCGTAGGTCACTAGGACGGATTTTCAACCTCCATTTCATGTGGTCAAACTCTTCTTGGTGAATTCACAGCAATCAGAAATTTCCCTTCCATAGACTATTCCAAAAATCTTAACTATGTCAAGCCTAAGTAAAAGGAAGAGCAAGAAAATGCAAAAAGAAAGAATTTACTAATCTTGTCAATGACTTTTGTAGGACCATCACCAGATTTCTCCCCTCTTTGCACAGTACAGGTTAAATTGATCTCTATTCCTATGCACTTTCCTGTTCATACGTAAAGCACAAGGAGAAAAAAAAAGCAGCATATCACTAATGCAGCTAATTCTCAGTATCTTGAAGCAATTGACACAAGTACATGAATTAACTCATCACTTTATATCACATACTTGAGGCAAATGTGCTATTTGGAGTACCTCTTGGTAAGAATAAGCAATTTAAGATCCATTAGTATTTGGAATATTCTGTTTCATTAAAACCACAGTCATCCCTAAATGCAGATGAGTGGAGAGAAGCTATCAACCTCGTGGTTGTACTAGACAAACTTAAAAACACTTTATATTACAGGGTACTGTGAAAGGGTTTTAACACAAATACAAGCCAGTCCTTAGGTTTCCAAGAGGGTTCTCCTACCTTGGGTTGAAGTTTCTCATAGCTTTCTTAAGTTTGAAAATGATAATGTGAGTTGGGGGGAGACAGCAATTTTGGTGAATGGATTTTAAGCTTTTAATATAACACCAGAGTAGATTTGCAAAATACTATCTGCTACTTGTGTACCAGAATTCATTCTCCTCTATAATGGCCTCAGTGCCTAAGATTATGGGAGAGCTAGAATTATTTTTTAGAATAATAAATACCTATCCTCTGTTTTCATTCAAAATTTCCAAATAAATCAGGGCCCCTTTGCCCTGGGCTTGACCTGTATATCTTTAAGATCAAATTAGTTTCATTTATGATACTGTGTTCTAAGAAGTTTTATAAATAATATAAAAGCAGTGACTTCAGATTTTAATTAGACTTGTGACAAATCTATGGCACATTAAACAAAATATATGTTTCAATGATTTTTTTAAACACTCACTGTGCAGACCAAGGAAAGAATCCTGAAAAACTTTTGGAAAAAAGAATGTTCTTTTTCCCTCAGTTCAGTCACATTCAACCCTCAAGAAGTTCCTCAACTTTAAAAAGCTATTTTTGTCTAAGCAGTAAAGGTAGAAATGTTACAGGAGTCACAGGAATTTCTGGAGACACTAAATCCTTTCACTGTGCTGCCTAATTTAGTCTTAAGTCTTTCCCAAATGTTGAAATACCCTTTCAGGGCCTCAGACCTTACAATTGATACAGAACTGGAATGCCTGCAGGTAATGGCTGAGGGATGGGCACTATCTCACTGCTGAGGAAGGGACAGTTGGCTCCAGGCTGACACAGGGTACAACCTGCCTTCCACCCTCCTCCAGGGGCCCGTCCAGCCCTCCCAGGAGCCACTCATTTAGGAGAAGCTGCCCCCCAGAAAAGGAACTGGTCAATGCTTCGAGGCACAGAAGTGCATCAGTGCTGATGACATGATGATGCTAATTGGAGGAGTGTCCCAAGAGGCTGGTGCCACGCAAGGTTCTTCCCTTGGAAGAAAAATCACTTCCTGGTTGTCAAAATTTGCATGGTAAGACCTCATGTTTTGCTGAAATAGCCACGTGGAGCTAAACTGAAGTCACTGTTACCCGGGCTGACAGGCTTGGAGAATATGACAAAAAGAGTAGGTGCCCTGGCTAGGCACGTTAAGAGCATGCACTGTGTCCCATGAGTACTCTACATCCATCGCCAGGCTTAGGTCAGGGCTAGGCTGACTCCAAAAGATTCAAAAGCTAGTTTCTATAATCAAACAAAGGCACTGGATTCTGGTGAATCAGGATTAGTGTTCTGCAGCTGTAGGGGAGATACTTTATAATTAAGCCAGCACCCTCCAGCAGATCTCAGTTGGAGGTACCAGCAGTCTTAGGCAAAAACTGGTTTGAAATCAGCCTTGCTTCCGGCTGAATAGCTCTGCTGGTGATGAAGAAAAGTCTGTGTGTTTCTATGGCTCCCACACAGCAGAAGCCCACCTAGAATACCTGAAAATGTGGACCTAATACATCTTTATTTTCTTGCTTTTCATTTCTCTGAAAGATTTATGATTGTGGAAAAAAAAAAAAAAAAAAAAAAGGAAAAGAAAGGAAAAAGAGGCCCATTTACAAGAGTGGCTGCAAAGTTAACCATTAATTTTCTGCTCAAATGCATGGACATGGTGCAAAATGATCCTTAAATGGCAGAGCAGAAGTCAGGTTAAATCTGAAATTCTTATGCTGTTTGCTTTTCTAGGTTACCAATCCAGGTATAGAGGTAATAGCTGGGTAGATCCTTGTCAGAAACAAGGCCTGGCCTGGCTGGATTTCAATAAGTTTGCAAAAACCATTGGCCTAAAATTTGAGACTGAGTAGGATCTTCCACCTCATAAGCATTCACATCAATATCTCTAATAAACGTCTCAAGCATTTGAACACAGAAATAATACCAAAGGTACTTCCCTCACAGCTGAATCAAGCTGCGACAACAGATCCTGAAAGTGGCTATTTTTAATACTTTACCTTATTTTTAATGTCTACTTGTACAGGGAGGAACAGCAAAGTCCTTTCATGAAGAACAGGTTTCAGGGCAGTTGGTTGTTTCTGTCCCTGAAGCTGCATAGTGTTTCTGCATCAGGGTGAGACTGAGGTTTATGTCAGAAAAATTCCATGGTGATGTTATTTTTAAAATAATGTCTGCTGTTAGTTTACCCTGGCTGACAGAAATGACCCCCTTTCCCATCTCTGCATTCCTACACAATCTGGCCAGCAATAGCTGAAAGTTGATAGCACACACAGGTATAAATTTAGCCAGCTGTTGGATTTTGGCAGTTTCTTGGCCACAACCTGTGGAGTCCACGGGCCTGAAATCAGAGTGATAGAGCAGCCTGCCATTCCTAGAGCTCTTATTTTAGACTCTCTACAATTAAGTGCACCTTCTTACCTTGTTGCTTCACACTTGGTTCAGATTTGAGAGATCTTGGCAACTCTGAGAGCCATGAAACATTTTAAAGTGATTAATAAGACTGCACACTTAGAGCAAAGGATGACTCCTGCAGGACTCTGCCTACGTTTCATGTTAGCATCAGATAACAATTCATCCAAGTAAAGTAGATAACTAGCAGATTTTTCCTATACATCCATAACAAAGTCTAAACAGCAGGAATAACAATAAAGTGCTTAAACACACAATATTTTTAGAACAAAACAGATTTAAAAACCCAGCCTCTTAAAGAAAACAAATGTATGAATATTTTAAGTCTCTGCTCAGGTCTCCAAACCCACAGTTTTACCTGTGTAAACACATGCAACATTAAACTGCCTTTTCATTTCCCCATGATCTCCTGAGCTGCCTTGGTGACACGTGCCCTTCCCACTTGCTCTCATCCTGCAGAGCCCATCCCCTGTAGGTCTCAGTGCCCTGACACAGGAGCCTGTGCCTCTTCAGGCCACCTCCCAGGGCTCTGGGTATGGAGGTCTCCTGGCCAGCCCTCGCTGTGGCCTCTGGTGCCACAGCCCTGTCACCTGGAGCTGTCTGTGCCCGGGCACAGATGGCCCCTGCCTGCTGTGAGCAGCCAAGGGACGTGTACCACTAACAGGCAGCATGTTTGGCTGGAGGCTGGCAGGCTGGTACACCCTGATGGGGCTGGGCAGTGCCACTCGTCTGTGTGCTGTTTCTGAGCATCGCTGCAGTGGTCCTCAAACAGGCTGGCCCTGTTACAGCTGTGCTGACACATGGCCTCTTCCCATTTTATTGAGAAAACCTCGCTGTTGCTTTCCATGCCACCTGGGTAGTTTATAATTCTTTTCTAATGCATTTTGTAAGAGCATGAGACAAGAGATGTGGGACTCTAGGCGGCTCTCCAAAAATGTGTTTATTGCATAGAAGAAGTTACAGCAATTTTGGTTGTGGGTGTAGAGCCACACCTGTAACTGCTAGCTACAGCCTAAAGGCATGCCTGAAGCCACCACTACTCTGGCTACAATGCATTATATATTTTTCTTTGCTGAATATATTAATACATAACAACCATTCAGCATCATACACAATACCTTTACCATTACCTATAGCCTATCATAACTACAAATATTACAGTAGTAACTAACCAATCACATGAGTTAGTACATTATATTTTAAGCTTAAAACTTTTTTTAAAAAAAGTTTTTCTGTTTTTCTGCAGTGGAAAATTCTTCTTACTTGGTAAAAACACGTTTTCTGTTTGCCTATGCTTTTTTGAGATTTATCTTTACTTGGTAAAAACATGCTCTTGTTTGTAGTCAACCTATCCTTTGCTCTTAGCCATAAAATCTCTTTCCAACTCATCTCAAAGTTTGTCCAGTGACCACTTGCTCAACAATCTTTATTTTCAGACATCTTTTGTTCTTCTATATCAACACTTGCTTTCATTTCCAGAGAACCTTCTGCTAAGCATTCATATTAGTAAAACTTCCCTGTCAAACTTTCATCTTCCCCAACAGCATTTCTTTGCTGTGATTTTGGATAAATTTTCTCCCTTTCTTGTCTGTGTTTTTTACCAGCAGCACACTATGAAGACAGTCCTAGTCACTTGATAATACTAGTGGCAAAGTTGTTTCCTTAGAGCAGAAAGCTGCCTGTGCTCACACTGGAAAAGACTATATCGTCATAAATCCATTGTTGCTTTTGAGGCCCATATAGAATTTCTCTTTCTTCCCTTTGGGAATAGCAGTCACAATCAGCAGTTATTTGGCCACAAACCTGTGCAGCCCATGGGCCTGAAATGAGACTAATAGAGCAGCTTGCAATTCCTAGAGCTCCTATTTTAGACTCTCGCCAAACTCAAGTGGACTTTCTTACTTTGTCGTTTCACACTCAGTTTTGAAAGAGATTTTGGCAAGAGATCTTGCAGTCCCCTTACTGTGAGTGAGGAAGTGAAAGCATTTACTGTGATAGCAGCACTGCCTTACCCAAACAGGCCGGGAGACAGGGAACTCTGAGCTAGTCAAACTGCTGAGGTTGAAACAGGTTTATGAAAGTATCTGTATTTATTTATTTGTACAAACATTTCCCATCCTCATTCCACCACAACCCCCCCCACACCCCCCACCCTGGTAACCTGATATTCATGCAAGTCTATTCCTTTGTTGCATTTTTGCTTCACTTTCTGTCAAATTATTTCATTTTATTTAGCTTCACCTGTCAAAATACATGAGCTAATTCTCTCTGTGATAACCTGCCACTGCTTCTTAGTCTCCAGAGACAGGATGCAGGAACTGCATGCCTACAAAGCCTGTGCCATGGAAATCACTTGGGCATCTTTATGTACACACAAGCAGAGAAGACACACCCAGACTGAAATGCCTTGAACCACCTTAGCTCTGCTCTCAGGTGCTGCCAAACAAGAAACCTCCTCTGCCCACAAACGTGGGCACCTTTTCACACCTTTCATCTCTGGACTGCCAAATGTTAAATTTGCAGAGTCTGACACAATGGACAATGCCATCTCTCTAAGTTTATCCCTCACCTAAAACATCCTCTGGAGGGACTCATATGGGTTTTGTTTTTTTTTTTTTTGTGAGTGAAACATTCTGTTATAATGCAATATGTTCTGAAATAATTTCTTATTCTATGAACTGACTGCATAATACCTAACTAACAGCAGCTGCCCAGGAAGGAACTCTCTGCAATATTATGGTATTTATTTTTGTCATTTTTTGTGGCTTTGATGCTGGTAATTATAATTTATCTGACTTCTCAGTCAATGTGCAGAGCTACCATGGCTCCATGCCACCTTGCAGCACAGGAAGCCCTTGCCTGGCCAGTCCAGTGGCTGTCCAGCAAGTCATTACTTGCACTGGGAGTGGTGAAACGCAAAGCCAGAGTATCTTGAGTAAACAGATCCCTCTTTCATCTCCCCTACAGAAGTGGGTGAGTGAGAATTGGTGTTACAGAAGGCTGCGTTGATGCTGTTCAAAGTGATGAGTTTTACCCTTAATGTTATACTGAGGGAACCCATGTGGTGGCCAGTGATTGATTACCTTCACAAAGCTCATTTTCACTCAGCAGTGGTGAGTTTCAGAAGGGTGATAATAACAGATATCATTGCCTAAGTTCTCTCTCACAGGTTTTCCACTGTCCCATGGAAATCAAAAGGTGATTAATTCCTCTAACAGCTTTTGTGGTACTCTGGAAAAGTTGACATAAAGTGGAAGATACTGCATATTTACCTGTAAGAGCCAAAGCCCATAATGGGCCTTCAATAATGAAAATTGAAGATACTACATCAGCAAAGAACTGGAAGAATATCTAAAGAAATAGGAACAAGGCTCTCAGCAGGGATTCAGGATGTCTACAGGACCAGGAATGAACAGGAAATCTTTGTGCACCTGTGAAGAAACAGAATCAGATCTGGATGCTTGTCTGACCTCAGAAAGGCAGGTTACACAACCTAAATAAGAAAAAATAGATGGCTCATCTTACCTGTTAGAATAGGATAATGCTCCTCTCAGGGAATTTTAGCTGAAGTTCTTCCAAGCATGAACCTTCTTAAAAAAGGACAAAACATACAGATTGTCAGACATGCCCAAGGGGTGAAGGAAACCCCTGCTGGGGGGCAGTTTGTCAGGAGGGCACCATCCTCTGCGGCCAGAGGCCCCGCGGTGGCCGAGGCAGGTGCATGCCCCTGTCTGAGGGGTCAGACTAGCAGCTTGCTCCTCCTCACAGGCAGTACCAGCCACAGAGGCAGCAGTGCTGGGTGAGGGCAGTGCTCTCCCTCATCCTCTCCTGCTCCCATGTGAGCAGCAGCAGCTGTTCCACCCCCTGCCCCTGCCTGAGCGGCGCCTCGCGGGGTGCGCAGTGTCAGTAGGAAATGGAAGTAATGAGCCTCAATTAAGCAGCTCCCCATACAGTCATGGATGAACTTGTCCCAGCAAGAGTACCCAGGCCCAGGGGCTCTGCAGGGTGGTTTTGTGATGTGCAGCTGGTTCAAAGCCATTTGTGGAAGGCTGAATATTCCTCCTCCCTGTGGGACACACTTGCCCTTTTGAGAACCACACACATGGGGTGTAGTGGAGGGGGGGGGCACAAATCAGAGAGTATGAATGCCATCCTTTTTATATAGGCCAGTTTTTATACATGCCTGTTTAGCAAGGAGTAAGAACAGACAAAGGGAGAAAAGGTCTCCACATTCATGAAAATCATGAAGGTTTTGGCTGACACAGCACTGGTTTGCTCCTGAAACAAAATTTGGGGACCATTTAGCTTTGCTCTCATTACTGTTTATGTAGGACAACACTTACCTTCACTTAGAGAGCCAGCACAACATTTTGTGTCTCTTCTTCTTCCCAAGTGAGCCTTCAGCATGGTATTTACATGGTGGGCAGAACTTTTACCAGCAGGATATTTATGCAGTAATACACAGATCTGAAAAGATAAACCGTTAAAGCATTTGTTCCCATAAAGAGTACTTAGACAGTTAAAAAAAAAAAAAAAAAGTTTCGTTACATTCTGTACCATTACATTTGATATGTTGTTTGGGGTTTTTTCCAGCAGGCCTTTTTTTATCCAGCTGTTTTCATATGACCTGTACTCCTAAACTTCCAGCCATGCTGGAAAGGAGACATCAGCCTCTGCTGTCTCTGAGGTTAGGCCACAGAAACTGTGCTTATTTCCTTCAGGGAAGCAATGCTGCTTTCAGTAGATTTCACACTTTTTGCAACATGAGAGTCACCAAGTTGACTTCTGCTAAAAGAGCACACAGAGTTGGCAGAACTGTACGTATACAAGCTTGTTCTCAGTGATTAGAGGAGCACCAGTGTTCACTGCAGAACAACATTCAGCTGGACAAGTGCATGACAGAATGACCTGGGGGGACTTTTGGAGTGGGTTTGGGCAGGAGGGGGACCCCTTGAATGGTGGCATTCAAAGGAGGAGATAAGAAGTTTAATTAATTCAAGGGTTCCAGGTATTTTAGGAAAGGTTTTTACTGACTGACAGTAGGACAATGTTTGCATAATTGCCCAAGCATGCAGCCTTTGAATAATAATAATATTGCTGTTCTCTGAGATACACTTTGTTTTCAGAAGTGACCTGATAGCAGCAGAAGCAAAATACTCAATTTCACAGTTACTTCAAAACAAAAATAATTATGGGAATGCATGCAGAATTTAAATTTGTGCAATTTGTGCTAAGAAACTAAAAATCCCCTAAAGCTAGACAATTTCAGCCATTTCAGATTGGTTATCCTCTCTGTATCACTATTTAGGCCTGAGATCTCTTCTTTGCCTGCTCTAATCCCATTCTTTTGCTGTCTTCCACCATGCTGGAGATATTCTAGGTCTTAGACAATGTTTTTATCCAATAAATGTAATTAAAATGTACTACAACTATCCTTTTCATTTTCCTTATCACAAAAATAAAATTATATATTGAACCCTAACAAACTTTATGGATGTGTTTCTCATTTTGAGTCTTGTGCAGTATCCACTGAAGACAAATAGGTTAATTTCCCATGAATACAGCAAACACTGGTACAAATAATACAGCAGCATAAAAAAAAAGCCTGTTTAAAAATTGCAGGAAAGTGAGAATCTCTTTGACTGAAAATGTGCAACCCCTAAATCACTGAGAAACCTACTCATCAGCTTTCAACCTTCCTGATAACACCATCCAAAGAAAGAGAAGCTTCTTTTCTCTGTTCTATCTGTATTTTGAGCTGCCTAGAAAACAATAATTACAACTTATCTTTCCATAGATTTGTTTCTTCTGAAAAGAGCAAACCTGCAAATGGTCAGACAAGCCATTGTTAAGCCCTGTTAAGCCATTTTTGGGGGATCATCTTGAGAGGCTCTTGATATTTATTTGTTCACCTTATTTGGCAAAGTTCATCAGCAAAGTATTTCTGAAAGAATGACAGAGCATCTTTTTCTGGTGCTGTAAGTGGGAAAGCAAAGCCGGGTACCAGAGCTCTGTGTGTGCCCTCTTTTCTTTAATGAGAGCAATAGCACCACAAGTCCTGAGAGGCTTGGAGAGTGTCACCAAACTGTCCATCAGCCAGTGGGCAAGGATCTGACAGTGACTTACAACCAGAGGGAGAGAGAGACAAGATCTACCTCGAGTGCTGAGCAACCAGGGGAGATAAGCACTGCAATCTGTGTCTCTGCACAGCGACCTTCTGGGCTACGTTCAGTTTGCACTGACACTTCCAGGCTTCCACCACCGTGCCCAAGGGTGGAACGTGCACCTCCTCCACTCCTGTTCTGTCCCTGTAAAGAGCTGCAGATGAAGCTGTCCTCTGCCTCGAGGCTGAGGGCCAGTCTGCTGGTGCCATTTATGCCATCAACACCATCAAGGAGGAAAATGTTGCAGTAGGTCTGACCAAGCATTTAGTGTGAGGTACACTGTCAGTCATCTGCTCAGCCTGGTTCCATTCCAAATCAGCTGGTAGGAAATGAGGGTCAAAAAGAAAGTACTTGGCAATGAATCCTAGCATTTTTTCCTTCTCTTCTGCATTCCTCACCCACCTTCATATCATAGCTTTGCTGCAAAGAGCTGAAGAGAAAAAGAAATGGTTTGAGTCTAAAGCTATTTTTGATAATGTAAATGCACACCATTTATACTTTCAGGAATTCAAATCTGCAATTTCTAAATGGAATTATGCCAATCACGTTTTCTATCTGGCTAAATTAATTGTTAGGAAATTGTAAATAAGGATGACACAGGACCATTAATGGAAAGACACTGACCTTTCCTCCATGGTTTATTACTATCCTCTGGTCCAAACTGAAGTGAGCTTATGTTCTCAGTTTGTCTCTTGCCATAAGAAGTAGCTTTGCTTCCGAAAAAGGCTCAGAAGCAGTATGAGGAACTCACTCATTTATTTCTCCTAGGAAATACATTCTCTTTTGGTCTCCTCAGAGGGATGTGTCTTTGTAGGCAGGTTCAGCACAGCCAGGGGAGGAGAAAACCAATCATTTCCAGCTTCATGATCATGGTTTCAAGAATCATCTTGGCTGGGCACTAGCATTAGTCTCTGTATATGTGTCTGAGGGAGGATAGGTTCTCAAAATAAGTGAAAGGCAAATTCAAAGAAGAGAGTAATCTCTTCTTTATCCTCAGTGAGTAGGACAAGAAACGGGCTTACCTGCAGCTAGAGGTGCTAAGAAAGAGCAAAGTTCTGTTTGAATCTTCTCAGAATCCCTGAGAATTTTCTCAGAATCCCTGAGGAAAACTGCCTGATGAAGTGTGGAGTGTCTGGTGATGGAGGTGCTCAACAAGGCTCTGTTCCTCAGGAGATGCAGATATTGTTAAGGAAAGAATAAAGAACCTCTTAGTAGACATTCCACCCCTGTGAGTGACAAAAACGTGTTACTCACACCATTTTTTTTTTTTTGTTTGTTTCTGAGATCTTCTAGCACTGAGAACAGTGACAGAATATCTCGGTTCTTCCTGCCATATGTCACAATAGAGTGCACCAAAGGCAGCAAGGAAAACAGACAGGGAAAAGAGCCTCAGAGCATGAAACATGAAAAATAAGGATATGCTGATGGCATGTGAGCCATCCTTCAGTCTCCAGGTGAAATCCTGGGCTTGGCAGGCATGCAGACAGCTCCTGGGTGTCTGTGTCTGCCTGACACCAGAACTGCTGGTAGCACAACCAGCCTGCAGGTCATCCAGACAATTCGGGGTTCTCATAAACTTGATGAGCTTGATTCAGCAACACCCAATAATTAAAAACAAATATACTGCAGGTAACATGAGGAACAGCTGACAAAGTCCAGGAGTCAAGACACCAGCTAAAAAAATGAGCACAACAGGCTGAGAGAGGCTGGAATTCTGGAATGAGACAGGCTCCACATGAACCGATGGCTGCCAGAGTTGCATTCATACGCCCAGAACTTTTCATTTTAGTGCCCTTTTAGGGAAGCTGAAAATATCCACTAACCCTGAGAACAAACATATCATTTTAAAGCAGAATAGGCCTGTAAGACTTTTTAACACTTGTTCGTTGATTATATTAATGCCAGAATATATTAAAGAAGTGCAATATAAATTTGATTTTAATTGTTTTGTACACACGCCAGTGAAAAGGAACTGATTGGATACAGTTCACAGGCAGTATGTTAATACGTTATTTTCATATGATGATAGCTTTGCATAATCTTTCTTTTTCCAAGATTTAGAAGAACCTGTTGTTAACCAAAGCACAGGAGAGAGGAAGAATACAATTTACATAAAATCGGCTACCCTACACATTAATTAGTAATGTGGCTGAGCGGAAGGTGTGTTCACTTAGTAGAAAGTACACTTTATAATTTATACACCAGCTGTTTCAGTGCTTTCTAGTCCATTTTCCTCCCTGCCTGCCTCTAATGAAATCGTGTTACTGGAGAATTGACTGGGGTGAATTGAGATTTTAATCCCATTGACGCTTCTCTATGGAAAGGCACACTGGTGGGAACTTTTAATGGAAGGTCTGTAATCAGAAGACACTTGTATTCAGTCCCCCACTATAATGACTCTCATCAAATGTTAAAGCCCAGGCAGTGTGCAGAAGGCTAGAATTTCAAGGTTTTTGACCAACCCCATTTGAGGCATTCCTCTGGGAGTGTGTGATTACTCAAGTTTAGCAGTTTATTGCCTCATCTTTCAATATCCAGTGAAGCACAAAATTCTCATCTAGGTTGCTCTTTTTACTTAAAGAACAGGCCAAAATAGACTGCAGAGCTACTAGCACTGTCATTGAGGTTAATTCTTGCTTCTCATTTAACAGGAGATCAATGAAAAAGCTTTAAAATATTAGAACACAAATGCTGCTTCGTCTCTAAAATTGCTTAGCAGCCTTTGTAAAAATTCTGGTTCGCACCACACTTTTCCAACACACGCTTGCATTTATTTATTACCAATTGCTTTTTTAAGGCTAAGAGTAACATTAATTGAGAGGTGGTGCTGTTCTGCAAAGAAGGATGTAAACATGTATTAAAATCCAGCAGAGCGAACAGTTTTCCTATTCCCCAAACTTTGCAGTCAAGAAAAGTACAGTCATTAAAAGAGAGGTGGTCAAAAAGCAAGCTGAACTGGGAGTTAATGGGACTCATTATGTCGGCTGCATGTTAGTAATGTCTCCTTCTCTTCCAGAAAAACAAGCAGAAATAGACACAGAAAAGCAAAACCCACTTAAACAAATGCCTGTTAAAATCCCTGTGAGGAGAATGCATTTGCTCTGAACAGACACAAACACATCAATTAATACAGTGGAAGCCACTTATACAAATACGTGTTAAGAAATAAACTGGAAAAAATGAAGGAACTTCTGACAAAAAGATGTCAGATGCTGTTGAAAGGAATAAATCTATTTAAAAGACAACATATTTTTCAAATGCAGCAAGTCAAAATAGAAGGAATAATAGGAAAAATGCTTCTGAAGAATTAATGTTAAATAATAAAAAAAAGGAATCTTTCCCTTCCTTCTTCTTTTCCTCCTCCCCAAAAAGGAATCAAAATGAGAGTTTCTTTAATAAGAATTTCTCTGGCAACTTAATGAATACATTTGAATGACTTTCCCTATTCCCTGTTCCTTTCTTATTGAATTGGTCAGACAAAGGTCTAATTTGGGAGGTTTTTTACTTAAAGGAGCTCTTTCTTTCTGATACTTCTTTCAGGCCAGCATGAGTTCAGGATTTTCCACTCCTCATGCAATTCACTCCCTCTGGTCCCTTTCTTATTTTAGTTATTTCAAAAAATGTTAGGATCCACTTGTTATTAGGGGTTCCTTTTTTATGGCTTCCAATCTGAATAGGTGCCTACATTCTCACATTCCCTGCAGAATTCATGGCAGTTATTGTATATGTGCTATAATTCATACAGGAGAGATCACAAAGTAGCTTTTCATCAGAATATGTTTGTGTGCATTTTTCAGGGCTTGTTTAATGC
The DNA here is from genome assembly GCA_032173965.1 of Sitta carolinensis. Taxonomy (NCBI): domain Eukaryota; kingdom Metazoa; phylum Chordata; class Aves; order Passeriformes; family Sittidae; genus Sitta; species Sitta carolinensis. The sequence goes on from JAVUNC010000026.1 coordinate 5,783,749, forward strand.
TTATTTAATTTCAGGGTTTAAATTAATCTGTATTAGATTTTTTTTCTGTATGCACTACGCAAGTGCCTTTCAGGAGGTCTTTCTTTAGACTTTTAGACTTCCCACTCAAATTTGGTGGATTAAAGAGTTCCAAGTGTCCAACTTTGAAGGGAACATCCAAATGTCAGACTCCTTTAGAGTTTCTGTAGCAAGTAATGAATGCCTTTTGTTACATCAGCCCTAATTTTTCCAGGCTCTCTGCTGCTTCCTTTTACCAGCCTCCTGTCCACTTCTTTGAGAGTTTTCTCACTCTCCACCCTGGCAAGCCAACCTCAGTTCCCACCAGCTTTCTGCTGGTGTCTCTCAGGGGTACCGATCCGTTCATCAATGATCTGCATGCTCCACGGGCATTCATTAATTTATCTCCTCAGCACCTATATTAGGCATGGAATATTACATCAGTCTGGCAGAGAGAGAGCTGAAACAGAGACAAGCAACTGAGTCACTCAAGGGCATTCAGAAAATTTGCTCGAGGGCCAGAAATCTCATCCAGGCTCTCATTTCTTAAACACAGATAGTACTGAATAAGTTTCCTAAGTGGTCCTAATCCACCAAAAAGAGCAAGATACAAATTCAGACATTCTGACATTGTGCCTAACCACAAAATACCAGCATTTTACTATATGGGCTATCCTTTCTAGCTCTCCAGAAGAAAACAGCTTAGCAACTAATAAGTAAGGCCATTAAAAGCGGATTAAGTTTGAGGAAATGTGAGAGATTCTTTCTGTAAGGGGCAAGGAGGCTCCTGAGCATAGACTAGCACTCCACACACCTTTTTTATTGAAGCTGACCTAGTTATTAACTCTCCATTTTGAAAAGGACACACCAAAGAAAACGTGGAGACTGTTGTGAGATAAGAGCTGGTCAGAGGGGAAAGGAAAAGATGCCTCAGCACAATAAAATAATTGGCCAGGCACTAGCATTGCTGGAAAGGACTGAAAGGAGCCCTGGATCATGAATGGATCAATGAATCAGCAATACTGTTACCAAAACTGAAGAGTGAGAAGTTTGCAAGGTGTAAATAGAGTTGTCATGTGGGAAAGTAAAGGGAGAAGGAAAATATGTTTCAATAAAAGGAAAAAAACCACCCAGGGTTAGAAAATATGTCTAATCTTTCAGGCCTCTCCAGCACCGTCTCTCCAGGATGCCTATAACATATTTCTGCCCTTAGGTAGGTGTTACTGTGACACAGATAGAAACACACAGTAACACACACAACAGGTGTTCTGGTAGAGAAGAAGAAAAGAAGTCCCTCCTTTATTGTTGACTTCATATCTATAAGTTTCTGGACAGTGATCAGACTATCCAGATTGGACAGAGAAGTTACCACCTCTCCATCTTCACTGGTCACTTGAGAAGTCCATCAGATGAGATCTTTTATAAAGGAACGCAAACATGATTCTTGTTTATCTTACAATTAACGAGAACTGACTCTGCTATACTAAAACAAATCAGAAGGTTTATTTTCAGGGACAACACGTAGGTGTTGGTTAGAGACAATCTGGATCACCAGACTAGAACTACAGAGAGAGTGAAGAACTCTTTTCTCTGATTAGAATTCAATCATAGGCATCTGCCATTCTGTAGTGCCTTCTAAATGTGTCCATTACAGATTAATCTGAGCATGTACTTCTTCTAAAAGATAAAAAGCTATAGATCCAAATATTTTGTTTTGAAAATAAGAAACACTCCAATTTTTGTTTCAACCAGTTCATACTCCTTCATTCTGCTTGCTTTTGGTGGTTTCTTTTTGGGCATGTGGATTGTGGCAAATTTTCCCTGGAGACAGCAAAACTCCAAATGTGGGGAGAGAGAAGATATAAAGAAGTACTCACATGATGGAGATGTGTCTGTCTAAAGCTGGTTCTTCTGACTGTTACTAAGGCATGACTGCCCATGTGCTATTTGAGCTGCAAAACAGAGCAAAGAGAGTCATAGGAATAACAAGACCTTCCACTTCTAACAAAAATATTGCTGTTTATAGCAGGGAAGCCCTCTAAAATACATTTGCACAGCACTTAGCACAATGAGCCCTGGTCTTCAGTGATACAACAGTAATAACTGTCAATAACACTGTTTATGGACATTTTCTCTTTTCAACAGCGTAAGGGTGCTTTTCTAATCCACAAAGGCTATAAACTTGAACTATTGCACTATTTCTAAGGGCAGAAGTGAGACCAGAGATCAGGCAGATGAAGCGTGTCTTTTGTGATTTATCTGCTCGCTGCCACCACCATCTTCTTTCTGCAGTGAAGCCGTAAGGAGGGGATCATCAGTGCTTAACTCAAATGTAAATAAGTATAACATCTTCTGGAGGCCCAAGCAATAATCCCATTCAGAAAGACATAAAATTTGGTAAGACTGGGAAGTATAAGCTGTCTACACTTCCTGTATAAGGCAGCTACAGGGTAATTTAACAGGGAAAGTACAGCTTTTGTTCTGTGAAAAATGAGCCTAAGATAAAGTAGGGAGAAAACCCAGACATCTATGGTAGGAGACAATCCCACGAGTCACAGGGGATAGTCCAGCCAGCCTGATGTGGCACAGGTCTCCCCTTCCCCAGACTAGAGCTATAGAGTCCATGGCATTCATGAATATTTTGGATTCTGTTAATCTCTACTAGTTTAATACACCATATGTTTTTTTCCCCAGGACAGGCTGCCTTCCACAGCATGGTCCTAAGGAAAGGATGAAAAAAAGTCCAAATCCAGTAGTGCCATTCAGAGAGAAAAGGCAGGTCAACAGTCACAGAAGAAAGAAATGTCATTGAAATTTTGTTGTGTTGAACCACTTAAATGAGATCATAAGCTACCTTAATATATTGATTTTTTTGCATTTCCTGGGAGGATGCCATTTGAAGGAGACAAGGTGCTTTCTATTTGCTTTTAGCCATTATTTAACACCAAGTTTTACTCTTCTATGTAAAAATTGAGTTGTGTGACAGTAACTTGATGAGCATACTTTTGCTATATCCACAGGAATACAAAATGGTCATACAGCTCAGAGCTCTGTAATGTGCAGTAAGTTTTCTTATAAATTCCTGTGACCTATAAAAAACACTTTTGTATGTGAATATCTTCAATAGATTGATCTAGTTTCCCTTAATATTTTATGACCATGTATGTTTAACAGGGAAGATGCTTATAGTGACAGTATTTTACACCCTTTAATTACACAGTAAATATTCCACATGCAGCTCCATGGTTTCTTACAGGAAACAGCAATACAGTTACAAAAGTGAATGAAGCAAGGAATAGGTTATTCATTCTGTTCTGTTCCTGGCACAGAACAGAAGACACAGCACAGGAAGAAATGCTTTTCTTTGAACTTTCAAAAACGAAGATGCCCATGCAAGTCAAACACATAGCATAGCAAGTTTCAAGTGCCCAGGCTATAGCTGGCTTTTCCCCAGGAGTTTTAGTACCAAAAATATCCCTTTTCTGCAACAGTGTTAGTCCAGACCTTCATGACTTGGTTTGCTTTCAGCAAAGGGTGCCTCTTTACCCAAGCAACACAGCCCAAAGAGGATGAAGTGCATGTGTTGCTATTTTCCACGTGAATCACTGACACAGTGACTTAATTTTCAAAGAGGATGGAAAAGCAACACTATGGAATCTAGCAAGTTGGGCAAATGATTATGAATTTTCAAAGACCTAATGGATAACCCTTCTGCAGATAGTGACTAGTGCAGGAAATATTTGATGGCTGATGTTTTGGACCAAATGACCTGCAAGCATGAATTCACAATGACCTGCAATCATGAATTCACAATGTTACATGCACTGGAGAATTTTACAGCACTCAGCTGGTAGACCAGGACAGATAATTTCCAGAAAGGTGTATTTGTCCCACAATCAGTACTCCCAAATACATTTAATTTGCTTTTGGAAAAAAACCAGCTGAAACTGACTGACCACTTTGAGAACTTCAGATAAACTGTAAGCAGCTTAAAACTGTCTTAAAGGTGAACGTGATCTAATAGGAAAAGAAAAAGAATTAAAAATAAACATCATCAGTTAGCTGAAAGGTAATATATTGAAGGAGGGTTATGTGGAATAGGCCTAATCATCGCCCAGTGCAAAGAGACCCCACTGCTTTTGAAACACCTGTCCCCAGCTGCTCTGGGGATGATCTGACTGCCAGAAGAGTCTTTGGGGTTTTGTCTGGTGTGTGCCAGAGTGGACAGAGCCCCTGCAGGATGGCTGTGGCAGTTCTGACGGGCAATCGGAGCTGGTGAATGCTCCCTGTGCCTCTCCCCGGGCCCAGCGGCTGTGCCTGGGGAGTCACCCGCAGCTGACAGCCCAGCAGCACCAGCACCACATCGTCCATGGGAAGCTATTCTGGGGGCCCAGAGCGCTCCTGCTGAGCTCAGCCCTCCCGCAGCCCCTCGGGCGGATGGAGGCAGCTCCTGGGAGCAGGCTGCTCTCCCAGGAGAACAGCCGGGCGCCGGAGCAGCAGCGGCTCCAGGCAAGGCCCGGCAGAGCCCGAGGGGCTGCGGCAGGCCCGGTGTGCGCTCGAGAGCCCAGGGCTGCGCAGGCCGGTGTGTGCTCAGACAGAGCCCGAGGGCGCGGCAGGCCCGGTGTGCGTCAGACAGAGCCCGAGGGGCTGCGGCAGGCCGTGTGTGTGCTCAGACAGAGCCCGAGGGGCTGCGGCAGGCCCGGTGTGGCTCAGACAGAGCCCGAGGGGCTGCGGCAGGCCCGGTGTGTGCTCAGGGCCCGAGGGGCTGCGGCAGGCCGGTGTGTGCTCAGACAGAACCAGAATGGCGCGGAGGCGGTGTGCTCAAGAGCCGATGGCTGCGGCAGGGTGTGTGCTCAGACAGACCCCGAATGGCTGCGGCAGGCCCGGTGTGTGCTCAGACAGAGCCCGAATGGCTGCGGCAGGCCGGTGTGTGCTCACAGCAGGCCGCAGCCGGTGTCCTCACAGAGCCAGCAGAGTTAGGGCTGCGGCAGGCCCGGTGTGTGCTCAGCGAGGTGCGGCAGGCTGGTCAGACAGAGCCCGAGGGGCTGCGGCAGGCCCGGTGTGTGCTCAGACAGAGCCTGAATGGCTGCGGCAGGCCCGGTGTGTGCTCACAAAACCAGATGGCTGCGCAGGCCGTGCTACAGACTCGAATGGCTGCGGCAGGCCCGTGTGCTCACAGAGCCCGAATGGCTGCGGCAGGCCCGGTGTGTGCTCACAGGCAGGGCCCTGCAGGCCCGGTGTGCGCTCACAGAGCCCAGCAAGCTTAGGGGCTGCGGCAGGGCCGGTGTGCGCTCACAGAGCCCAGCAGAGCTTAGGGGCTGCGGCAGGGCCGGTGTGTGCTCAGAAGAGCCCGAGGGGCTGCGGCAGGCCGGTGTGTGCTCAGACAGAACCAGAATGGCTGCGGCAGGCCGGTGTGCTCAGACAGACAAATGCTGCGGAGGGTGGTGTGTGCTCAGGGCCGAGGGGCTGCGGCAAGCCCGGGTGCGTCACGCGGCCCGCGCCGAGCCCGGCTACTGTTACATGTTTACAGCGGGTGGGAAGCCGAGCCACGAAGCAGCACATATGTTCGTCTGATAGTCGTTAAACAGGGATTTGACTGCAGATCTTCTGGGAGAAATCTAGCAGGGAAGAGCGGGGTATCTGCCTCAGTCTTGGCATGCAATAGTGCAGCTCCATTACCATTAGGGAATTCGCATATGTCTGGAATTAGGCACACTGGCAATCAAGCCACTTCTTCACAAATAACTAAGAAAAGGGAACAAACTGTTTGTTATCAAATTGATTCTGGCATCTGGGACACAGTGGGTGAATACTATTGATTATTTTCATTCAGGTTTAAAAGTGAATTTACTTTGGCCAACTGCTCTCCTTTCATATTTACTTGCCACAAACAGTCGAGTGATCAAGTTTTACTTACACAGATGTGACCTTGACAAAGTCCTTTTACCACTTTGTGCTTCCATTTCCTGCTTTTCTCTTACCTGTCTCAGTTATAAACTCAAACAGATTGCATCTACAAAGGTCTACACCTTAACTAATTAAAGCACATTGGGCCCTGTCTTCTCTGGGATCACTCCACACAAGTCTAATACAAATCAGAATAACAACAAATTGTGCAAAATGTTTTTCCAAGTCTCATATATGAATGATATTAGTGGAAAAGGAATTTTAAATTCAGAGGTAACATTCAAGCCAGATGCACTTGCTTTCTTGCTCATCCAAACACATAACCCATCTGCCCAGTGGTGGTGAGGCCACGCTGCTCAGTGTGGGCTACTTGCATCAAATTATGTCCCAATGGGATTGAAAAAAATAGGAAAAAAAACATTCACAAAACATTGACAAACCTAAAGACAGCACAGAACCACAATCTGATCTGCTCAGAAAAATTTCAAGAGCAGGAAAACACCTAACTACTTTTATCTGTTACATTACTTGAACATCACATGTTTGGTTGCACCTCAGTGCTTTTTGAACTGCTTGAGCAGATAGTTCATAAACAGAAGTAAAAACTATAATAAAAAGCTTTTTTCCCCATTTCTCTGTGATTAGACAAGTATGCAGCCTCTAAGTCCCTTGGTTACAAAGAGTTGAGTGTGTATGACTTTTGCCTCCTTTCTTTGCCTCCATATATTTACACACATTTGGAGAACTCTCCCTCAGCCAGATTTGCTGAGGGTCTACAAGAGGTCCAAGAATGAGTAGAGAGTAATCCAGAGGGAACATTGCATATTTCCAAGGAACTCTGGCTGTGGCCCTGCAGAAGCTGTTCTGCCAAGGGCACAGGGACTGCACCAGTGCCAAGTACAGTTCTGTTCCCATAGGTGTGGGATGTCAAGCCCAGGTATCATTTCTTACAGCAAAGCTGCCTTCTGCAGCATCCCTCTTCACCACAGGACAAGTAAGGAGTGGAGGTGCAGAGAAAGACAGTAGCTTATGCCCCGTATGGAACAACACCAAAAATGTGCTTTGGGGTAGCCCAAAGGGTGAAAGCCCTTGTGCTCAGCAGCTGCTCAGCAGAGAGTCCCTGAGCACCCATTCCTTGCCATTTACCACTTCCAGTGGACAGCCAGTTCAGCCTCCTAGATCACAAATCCCAGGGTCAGAGAGAATACAAAGTCCTGAACGGTACTGCTCCTGTATTATTTAAATCCTTTACTAACAAGGTTCAGATTCTCAGCTACTGTAAATTGAGAATTCACTCAACTCGCTCAAGACCTGCCTTGAGTGAGTTCAGTGAGTTCAGTCTCAATTTACAGCTAAACTTTACAATTAAACAAACCAGCTGAGGATGGTTTAACCAATACCACTTCTTAGTGCATTTACTCAATAATGAAAAAGAAAGAGAAATGTGTTTGGTTCTTAGGGCATATTTGGTTTGTTTGGTATATTTTTCTTGGAGTTTTTCTTTTAGGAAGGAGGAGTGAGGTGAGAGGAGTTGTGTTTGGCCTGTTTGAGAGTTACAGAGCTGAAGCTGGAAGCAATGCAAAAGAGCACTTTAATAAGAAGGGAGTGCCAAATGAAATGCTGTTTTTCTACTGTGGATGAAGAAAGCTAAATACAATATTCACGTTACCTCAGTTTCTTCCATCGCTCCAGACAAAAACATTGCCAAGACAAAATAACCCCCTCTGCTATTGCATAAACTCTTCATATGCAGTTATTTGTACTAGCCAAACAGAAAGAAATTAATCCCATTTTGAGCACTGGATGTGTGGCCAGAGATTTCATTATATTGTTACCATTTGGGACAAATATGCAGGAAGAAAAGAACTACTCTGCCAGGACTTCAAACTGAAATGTACATTTAAAATTTAGCTCATGACTTCCCAGTGCCATTGTGAGGCTTTTTCCTGATGTTTCACCCTGGAGGCATGATGTTGTGAGTTCAGCAGGCAAGATGCTGCCATGACTTATACCTCATCAGATCAAAGGCATTGCATGGAGAGCCAGGGATGGATATGATTCCTCGGACTAATTTTATTATTATAACTCCACTGACTTCAGGGCGTTACACCAATGATGAATTTGGCTCATCTTACGGCAAATGAAGCTTAGCATCTTTTGTTCCAAGTCTTCCTTTCTATCAACCTCCTCTGCTACCACCTGCTATTACTCTTTGGGTATGTTTACACCACATATTGCAAACAGCCATGAGCAAGCTCTGCCCACGCTCCAATCTGACAGAAGCCATGTGATTGCACTGGCACCAAGCCTGAGCTAATAATCCCTCAAGAGAAGGATTTTTTTCAGTGAATAGCACGAGCATGATGAGTGTACATCTATCCGTACAGTATCTACATGCCCAAAGACTAATCTGTGCTGGAAATCTCTTTACAGGTCTGGAACTTTCTCCGCCCCTCTTTCCTTTTCCCATGCCCTGTAAAGAGAGCTTGTACCTGCACTCATAATCCCCACAGTCAGAAAAATGCTCCTGAGTGCTACAGAGAATTGCTGTCTTCACTTGTTGGTGCAGGGCCCTTCAGTACTGCTCATTCCTAGATACTGAGCTTCCTTCTCTAACTGTTTAAACAGGTTTTTCACCCAAGGAGATGGCAAAACGATCCCACATCAAACCACATCTGCCTCTCTTTCTTTCTCCTCCTGCGCTACTTTCCTTTGCCTTCTGCGCCAACATCACTAGGATTTGTTGATGGTGCCCCTCCTGCACGTGGCTCATCCTCCTCTTTGCAGCAATACCTATTGAATTTCCTGGGTTTTTATTTGGCAGCTTCATCTTTTGTTTTCCAAGCCTGGCAGAACATTCCTTGGGGTCTCACTGCTCCACCATATCCCTGCCTTGCACTGTGGTGAAGACAAACCTGTAAACATCATGGCTGGGCCTCCACAGCTGGAAGGGAATAGCCAGACCCAAGGCCTTGTGGTGTCTGTGAGGAAGTATCTCATAATTTTCATCTCTTGAAATTTATTACCTCTGATATAGGGAGCATATATGCATGCTTCATATTTTCAAAAAATTTAAAGCTACCTAAATTTTTACTTTACTTTTGTTATCAGTTTAAATGAATGACCACAGACCAAGAAATTTCAAGCCATTATCCCACTCCTTGATGGTTTCCTACGCAACGTTCAGTCACACACTCCTGACTCAGACACTTTGGATTGTTCTGCAGGTACACAGAAGAATGACAGAGCTCTTATGGCTTCAGCATCTTTACTTATAAACTCAGGCTGGGCATGCACATTCCCATTTCTCTGCATTGCTCAGCAATTTCTCTGCATTGCTCAGTAATTTGAAATTCTTTTCTCTATCCCAAGTACAGAGTGGAACTAGGAAACAGTTCCAGGCCAAGAGGCGCTTATTTTAAAATCAATGATTTGCATTATTTTTTGCATTAATGGAAGCCAAAAGAGAAGCTGCCACTAGTTTTCCATGGGCTTTGCATTTACTGATAGCTCTGCAAAAATTTGGCCTGTAAAGAAAATATTCCAAATTAAACAGAACCAGCAAAAGAATGTGGCTCAAGAAAGAAGAGTCAAGTGTGTAGAAGCACATTAAGAAGGTAGAGATAAGATAAACATTTACTTTCCTCAAACCCAGCAATCAAAATATTCTGAAAACTAACATTTTTTGTGCATCTTCATGGCCACATATACTATCCTTTCAACATCTTTGTCAATATTAAAAGGTATTAAGTCCAGAGGATGCAATATCACTCCATCTTTCTTCAAATCTGAGACTGCTAATGAAAGACCTTGTAAAAGTTATGTGGAGTTTGTGTTGGCAAAGGATTACAGAGATACCTTTCCAGAGCTTAGCAGTAGCTCATGAATTGTCTGTTGATGCAGGCAAAGGGAGCCAGAGAATCCAAATACCACTCCACACTCTACAGCTTGTGTTTTTTTTCCCATGGGCTGCTGTTTCCAGTGAACAGCTCCACTTCTCGGCGATGAAGAAAAATGATTTAAAAGCCACTTGATCCGTGCTGTCTCCATTCAAAAAGAATCTAACCTGATTTATTGTTCCTCAAATGGCTGAAACACTACTTTGTTTAATGTCATTAAAAACCTGATATCGGCACCCAACCCTAATAAAAGCATCGGGAACATGGTAGTAACCTACCCATAGAAGGAAAATGAAGCTGTCATTTTTCAATATAATTAAACCTGGTTTCAAAAATCCAAAGGTCTGTAATATGAATTACACTAATTACTTCTTGTGGTTTAAACATTGATTCCAATGTTAAATTTAATGGACTTAATGGATGTTGCTTTTCCCATCAGACTGGTGGCCGATGTTTGTCTTGTTTCTTGACCACTTATAGATTTCTGCTGACCCTTTAAACATATTACAATCGGCAGCCTGCTCATTCTTCGTGCATGAGAGTACTGCTATTACTTTCCATGGATAATCCCAGCTTCCATGTAACCTGTCTCTCAGAGTTATTTTTGGCAGCCAAAAGCATACATACCCCAGGAAATAGAAAAAAAGATCATTGGACTAAATTTTCAGAAATGTGCAAGCAATTAATTTTGCCTGGGCAGTATGCGAAATCCAAACAAACATTAGGAAATAGCAAAACGTGCAAAAATTCACAGAGCTGAAGTGCTGCTGTTTGCTGCACACCAGTCCCTTTCCTGCATTTCTTCATTGCTGAGCAGAGTCAAAACAGAGAAGCAGGGATGCTGAACCTAGTTCTGAACTCCAACTGGTGTTGGAATCAGAAGCTGCTGGAATCCAGAGAAAAAAAACTTTGGAACCAGGTTCCCTCTTGAACTTTCTGCTTACCCGGAAAACACCAAAAGGAGTGCTCGGGTTGAACAAATAAGAAATACATTACAAATAATAAACTGTGGGCTTTCTGTTGACTTAATGACAGAACCCCCACCGATTTCAAGGAGAGTCAGATGAGATACATTTCATGTGTGCTCAATGGGAGAAAAGGAGCAGCTCAGTTTTTTGGGCTCACACCCAAGAGACACCCTGAGAGGGTGATGTTTGATGCTTTGGTTCTCTTCAGGAGTTGGAATTAATCAATGTTGTGTCCAGGCAAGACGATGTGCCTTGTTCTACTGTTAAGAACACAAACAAAGCCCGAGTTCTCTGATCACAGAGCGTGCCTTCGTAAGAATTTTTAAGATTCCACTTGGGAGAGAAGGCCTAATCCTGAAGATCCAGGTGTAAATAATGAGTGCTGATATCTTCATATTCTAGGAAACAAGGCCGTTTTCAATAAGTTTCAAATTTCAAATAAGTCGATAAGTAAAGAACTTAGGAGAGGATTTTCAAAGAACCTCATGTTGAAAATCTTGGTCTCCTAAAATATCACAGTTGCTGAAGGCATCCTAGGCTAAGGTTGAAACAACATCAGAATGCCTGTTTTCCCACCAAACTGTTTTTACATCTGTTTTCCACAGACAAGGGAGCATTTATACCAAAAAGGAATCAATACCTTGAGATATTTGCACCATTTCTTCTTCTGCAGCAGAAACTCTAGATGCTACATGAGAGGTAGTTGGTAAGCATGGAAAAGAAGTCTACAAATATTTATAAATTCAGTCTATCAGGACACCTACAGCTGCAGTGAAGTCAAGTAGAAGAGTTTGCTACAACCAAAGAAGTGCCATTTGTGGCTCAGGACAACAAAATTATTACATGTTTATCTATGGCAGTCTTATTACAGTGGTGATGCCAAGGGGGAATCATCAGTCAGCAAAATGATCTTCCTCCTTCTCTCTGTTTGTGGTACATTCCTGAGCAAAGTTGTGCTGCTGTATTTGTCACTGGCTGTGCCTGACATTGTAACCAGTATGACTTTAAAAAAAATTACACTAGCACTGAGGAATCCTGCCAGCACCCAAAAGACTGTTTCTATCCATGGCCTATAACATCTGTGCATAAGTAAAAATATATATATAATCCATATGTAGATTGAAAGATTTGACAGAGTCAAAACACACAGCTCTAGGAAAACCTTGTTATGTTAAGGGCCAAGTAATCAGCATGTATAAACTTGCATGATTCCCCTGACACCAGCGATGCTCTGCTGATTCACATCAGCTGAGGAGCCTCGTCTCATAAGTATGTTTCTTCTTCTGTATGGGAATTTATTCAGGCCAGAATTAAAGGGTATAATATAATCCTTAAAGAAAAGGGAGAAGATTTTTGGAGAGGTAATTTAATTCTTTCAATTTAGGAATTCAAGTCAAATTAGAACATACTGAGGATTTCCTACGCAAATCCTACTCAATAGGGAGAACTTTTCTAGGTGTTTAGAAAGGCCTTTGGACTGAACTGCCAGTACTGGCCTCTTGGCTGGGGTCTGATGAGAGGAGACAGAGCATAACCTATTATGTCTCCAAGTTTGACTGAATGGAGACTTTTGGCAGGTGTGTACTGGCATGTGCAGCTCCTATGTAAACTCTGCACTTTTATGATTGCATAAAACCTTTTTATAGCCAGAAGATATTTGAGTTCATAACACATGCCTTTCCAGACTAGACAGTAATGGAATTCTTGATTATTTTCTATCCCAATATCAAGATGCAAAGTTGACAGGCTAACAAATCCTTCTCCTTTCTGAGGTAACTCTGTAAGAAAATAATTAAGCAATGGAAGTAGCTGGAGAAAATGGTTCTCTAGTCATCATTACTGGTCACAGCCCAAAGTCAAACACACCCAGCCATCAAAATTCCACTCTGTTTTGGCACTGGATGATGAAGATACATTGGCCTCATTACTCACTGTACTTTCCTCCTTTCTAGCAAGTATTGACTCCTGCCACCGTGTTACTTTTTAGAACTACTCAGATAATTTTCTAAGCAAACCATGCCATTCTGTAGGTTTAACCTTCCTTTTCCCCATCTCAGAGCTACAAGTTTTAACCAGCCCATGGCCTTGCCTGGAGTCTTTTCTCTGGCAAGACAGCAGCCCCTCATCCCTGCCCAGTCTGCTGCTCAGGGGAGCAGTACAGGTGCTCATGACCACCTCTCCATGGGTGCATCCAATTTCCATATTGCTTCCTCCCCATTAAAACTGCACACGGATGTCCTAGAAAAGAGATGCTTGAGCATTCACCTAAGCCCACCCCTGCAGTAAAATACATCCTGGGGAATAATGCTATTTGCTTTGAGAGGACAGGAATGTGGTGTGCTCACCACCAGTGAGTAGGGTGCAGGAGCTGAGGGGGCCCAGGAAATGCTGTGGCAGGACTCCCAGCCCTGCCCTTATCCCAGGAGCTACCTGGAGTCAGAGCTCTGCCACTTCCTCACTTTTGCCTTACTAAAACAAAGTAACTAATACCATGTTTTCTCATCTCCTCGGGCATGAGGGAGGACAGATTCTTTAAAATAATGATTTTAATTCACAGTACTTAAAAATAGGCTCTTAACTCTATATGCTGGCATCTAAATAAAAGCAGCCTGACTTTGAGAGGTGCTAAGCATTTGCACCTCCTAGCAATGTGTACACGAGCTGTTTTAAAGATCTCCAAAGATACAGATTTTCTTCCCTGCCAATACCATTTCTCTCTCCTTCAATACAATTTTATAGGCCATCCATTTTGACATTACATCAAATTAACACTAAAAACACACCTACTACTTTGGATAGAGCTTTTGAGAACTCACTCTTCCCAACACACAAGGCAGGGTGCCTACTTTGTGTTACAGACAAGTTCACATTTAACTTTGAACATTTGCACGAGTCACAGAGAATTCATTTTGACTTCTGTGTTGTCCTGAACAATGACATTTTCCTGAATCGGGGACAAAGAAAGTCATTGGAAAAGCAGTGACAGCCGAATAGATCGTGTTTATGCAGTTTAGCAGGGGCATCTGTTTCTCTAAATGAAACCCCAAAAGAAAAATAATAACCAAGAAAAAATTTATACAGTAAGATTTGAAAAAAATAAAACCAACCAAACCCAGAAAAATTTCTCCTGGCTCCTTCAGACAAGTTAGCCTATGGAGTCAGGAATATTAAAGAAAGGGAAAGTGCATTGCTGTGAACTTGTCTGAGCTTTTATATCTCTTCCATTAGGTAATTTTCAAGTAGTGTTGATTTAGCAGTTTCAATTTCATTCAGAAGAGGCTAAACAATGTTAGATGTTCAAGTCTTCCTTTCAGGTTTGCTTTACAATTCACTATTGCTTTTTCTACTCCTGAGCCTGTGCTCCGGTATATAGCCAGTTATATATTCCTTTTAAAAAATGTACAATGTTTCAGAAAATTGAAATAGTTTTCAAAATTGTCCCCCATTGGTAATTCTGTATTTGATTGTCAAAAATGTTAATCTTTTCTCAGGCCTGAAATTATGAGCCAGCTTTATTGGTCAAAGGCCATAATAATTTGAGCTCTTATTTTATAAACTCATTTCTGCCGAGTGATATCCTGATAGGAGCAAGAATAATAAATCACAAACATGTCCCCCAAGATTGCATTGTAAATGTCAAACTAGACAGGAAATTGTAATTAAAGAAAGGAAATTGCTACAAAGAAGCACTTGATTTTAAAATGAGCTAAGCACAGAATTTTCTAAGCATTTAATTATAGACCAATTTCAACCGACTGCTTTGCTTTTGCAGTCATATTTCTTATTATAACTCTTCTACATAATAACCAAATCTTCATGCTTATGCTGGTCAGGAGCATTACTACATAACACTGCATAAGCACAAGGATTACCAACTTTACAGGAACCATTATCACGTTTTAGTGTGATGGACAGCGATATCAGATTTTTAAATCAGTGACAATCTGATTTTAACTCGGTAACCGAGTGGATATCTTTTCATAACAGCAGCTGCACTTTTGGCACCTCGCTCTTAAACAAGCAGCAGGACCAGTTCTGAAACACCTGGACTGACAAACGCCTGGATGAGTGAATAATGTGGTCAGGAACAGACTCTGCCACCACAAAAAATAGTCCCTGTGATCCACCAAGGCTGCTGTGGTTCCTGCCAACCCAGGCAGAGCCTTTCTGTGCCATAAAGAAGAGTCACAATTCACTTCCTCTCCAATGCATATAAGTCAGAAAAGAAAGGATTTAGGGAAGAAAACAATATGTTCTAGTAATGCTAGTCTAGCAAACCACTCAAATATATGGGTTGTTGTGCACTGAGAAACTCGGGGCAGCCTTTCTGAGCCCTAAATTCTGCTACTGACTCTTTGTTTTTTACTGATCTTCTGTTTCAAGAGAGTTAACAGGCCTTAAACCCCCTTCTTTCCATCTTCTCAGCCAGACCCAGGAGTTAATCATCATCTTCCCAACCATCTTTTTCTGTTTCTTGTCAATACCACAGTGGTGTAAGTGGTGAGACTGAAGTGCACAGTTCTCCTTTTCTTTAGCATAGCCTAAAACTTTAATGGAAGTAAAATGTACTATATACCAGCACACTGTATCTTTTTTGATTTGAAAAGACAGATATGCAGAAAAACTTTTCTACAAGACTGAAGCTGGAGAAAATCCTGTTACACTGAATCCTCATTAGGACCTAGCAAAATTCACTGAATACTTGACACTGCATATTTCCAACCAGTAAGGAATAAATCAAGATGCAGATGGGATCATTTGCACCCATAAGCTGACTGCAATGGAAATATTATGCTGCTGCAGGAGCAAGATGGAATTGGATAAAGCCTAGTCAACTGGCAAATACTTACCAACCACAGAATTTACTTGTTGCCTTGTGAATCAATATAATGACCTAGAATTTAACTACTCAAACATTTAGGAGAGCAAGGTTAATAGAAGCATTCTGATCTTTTACTTTCCTAGGGAATAAAACCCATTAGACTGGATGAAAACAGTGTCACAACAGAAACAGCCTTTTCTTCAAAGTGTGGGTATGTAATTGTAGTGTAATGTAGCCATTATTTGGCACATGGTCTAAAGACCTCTCAAGTAGGTTACATTCTTAAGCATAACATGCAAAGGAACACAATCTGTGTGCCTGATAAAATAGATGTCCTGCTGTCCTGCACAGCTTACTTTCAGATTTCATCAGCAACCAGAAGTCAGGTGGAATGAGTGGACACGGACAAACTGCTCATCTCAAAGGGAAAATTACACTAGTTTGGCTGGAAAGAGGTGCAAAGAAATTGAGTCCATTGAAAAGATGTGTCTTGGCAAGAGAACTTACAAAAAAAAAAAAAAAATCAGTGTGAAAAAGCAGCAAATGTTTTGAGGTTGCTTTCCTTAGGAAGAACTATTGAATTCAAACTAAATAAAGATGTTGTGGGTAAAGTACTGTGCATCATCTGTGGGATAGGATTGTATGAAAAGGAGAGAATGAAGCATCTGTGAATAGGTAGGTGCTAAAAGAATAGGATAAAAGTAAGAGGAACCAATAAATGAAGAGTAAATCATTGTGGGAATCTGTGTGTATGAGGATATAGATAAAGGAGACCAAAAGTTCCCAAGGAAGCAGAACCTTTGAAGAAAAGATTCCATGGAGAGATGGGAAACCCAAAAGGAAGAATGAAGCAGTGGGTGTAATGAAACAAAAGAGAACAGGTCCTACCCTTTGGCAAGGTGTGCAGCAAAAAGGCCATATTTGCCATGGTGCCAGCCAGCAGGGCACAGGGCAGGGTCAGCAGGCTGTGACTCAACCAGCCCACTCTTTGCTGCAGTCAGTACATTGCTCACATGCTGGATCTGAATGTTGGCATAACACATCGAACGACAGCAAGTGGATACAGATGCCACAAAACCAAAAGGTCAGGGTGAATAAATATGTGTCTATTTCCATTGTGCATGATGTGAAGTGACAGTGACTGCAGAGCAGCTGAGGAAAAGAAGGATGGAGAGGATGCTGTGACTGAATAAACAGCACAGAAAATAATCATGTCTAATAGAACATGTTCTTACCAGAGCACCTGGAGAATTCTCCTGCTTTACACAGAGTTTTCCTCATTATTTCCTATTTCTGTTTTACTTCATGGTTATGGTTTTTCCACAGAAGTGGCATTACTAACACTATGCTTAAATCCTCTCGAGTTAGTCTGAAACCCAGAAGAGAGTGGCAATTTCTGCAAAATCATAAATGGAGTGTCTTAGAATTACTAAATTACTTTGTAGAGCATTTTATTACCAGCAGAGAAAGGCTGCCCTGGCCAAGCTGTTGCCTGTGTTCAGCAGGGCTCAGCCACATTATGGGATTCTACCAGCATTAGGGTCTGGATGTTGATGAGATTAGGGCCACAGTTGGATGTTGCTTCAGATAAGGTGTCCTTCAGCTAAACCCAGCATTTTTGTCACTTCATCTAATTGCTATCAATTTTTATCTTATGCATTTCTCATTTCCTCTCTACTTGCATTTATTTTTTTATATCTTCCTGTGGTAAATTTGACCTAAGTCTCCTTTTATAAATTTTTTTTTTTCCCGGGACGTGATTACACGTGCTTAATTCAGGCAATACTGTGAATACAACAATTTCATTGCTTCCTAGCAGGGACAGCAAGGCTTAAAACAGGCATGAGCAACGCTGAGATGGTGAGCAAGGAATGTTGGCTGATGCTGGGGGAGTGATGGCACAGGGGACTCACAATGACCAAAAAGGGGCTTTTCCAAGGGCATGAGCTGCTCCTTACCCACCCTTGCCTCTCATACTCCAGCACCAGCCACCCTATGTAGCTCTGCCACCTGATAAGCATCTTGTCCCTTTAGAAAGCAATATTTCCTGATTACTGGTGAACTTCTAGTGGCACGGACAAATTTATTTTGGGGAAAAAGAAATACCGTCTGGCATCCCACTCTTGAAAGGCTACTCACCTCACGCAAGGTTTCCATAACAGTAAGGTCAGGAAAGCAACACATCTCTTTGACAGGAAGATAGCACAATAGATTTTCTGGCTCTATTACACCGTCTCCATGCAATCTGGACACGGCACTTCATGACTCGTTTGCCTCAGTTTCTCATTTATAAAAATGAAGACAGAAATCCTTCTCGCCTGTTTAGGCCCTGAGCTCCCAGGTACAGGCACGGGCTCAAATGAGGTTTTACAGCACGCAGCCCAGCAGGAGCTATGTCTTACTAAAAGCCTTCTTCCATTTTAATACAAACTGGAAACTTGTGTTACTGAAACGCTATTTACATTTGTCACAGTACTCATTAAGTTGTTAGAAATATCAGGCGAGACTATGAGTTACAAAATTTGCAACCAGCACCTTAATAGCAATATATATCAAAAGGGGGAGATGTTTAAAATGTCTCTCAAGCACTTCAGGAGGAGCTCTCTTCCTGCTGCCCACATGGAGCACTCTCACTCCTCCTCCCATTGCCAGCGTGCTGGGATGTGCAGGGATTACCACACACACACATATTTATGTTTCAGCTTTAAAAAATGGCATTTCTTTCTAACCCACAGTCTCAGGTACTTGCCATCAGGAAAGCATGCTCACAGGGGAAGGATCCCAAATTACTTGGCAGGTATGGCTAACACAGCCTAGGGAATTATTGGTAGCAGCAGACTCTTGTGACTGTGCAGGATCAAGGCAGAGACACAGTAACATATAAGATGTGTATGTACACACACACACACACACGAAATGAGGGCATTTAAACAGCCACTGCAAAGGCAAAGCTGCTTCCAGTGCACAGGGAAGGGAATTGCTGTGTTTATTGCCATCACTGCCCCTGTGAGTCACAGCCCATATCATTGGAGCAGATGAAAGGCCACAGCTTTAATTCCTCAGCAAAGTCCCACATCAGAACAGTCAAAATTTCAGACAAAGCAAAAATTCCAACAAATGAAAATATCCAACTCTATCTAAGTAACTTCTTAGGATATAGTCTCAGTGCTTCCTTACAACCAAACACTTTAAATCCCATGAAAGCACTTCAGCCTTATAAAAATGAAACATAATGATCATTTTACAAACCTCATGATCAAATCAGCTTGTTCCCACAATTTTTTTGAGGCTGCTAAATCTGAAGGCTAAATGAAGGCTGTAGTGCTCTGTCACTTGTGAAATGCAGTATCACAAAAATATTTTAACACCCATTTTGCCTTTCCTGCACTCCTTTTCTTTCTTAATCTGTAACAGAAATAATCAAATTAGTGAGCAAGGCCTGGCTTTGTGTAATAGTTCCAGTATGTTCCTACCAGTGGTAAAAAATTAGGGTAAATTTTTGTGTTAAAGCATCAGTTCAAACCATAGAGAGATAAGACCTGGGATAGACACTTGGGATAGACAGATCCATAGATTTTGTAGACTAAATGTTGAAATCACACAGAAGGAAATGCTGTCTTATGAGAGGCTTGTGGGATTTAGGTATCAGGAGGAAATTCTTTCCTGTGAGAGTGGTGAGGCTCGGGCACAGGGTGCCCAGAGAAGCTGTGCATGCCCCATCCCTGGCAGCGTTCAAGGCCAGGTTGGATGGAACTTTGAGCAGCCTGGGATAGTGGCAGGTGTCCCTGTCCATAGCAGGGGGTTGGAATGAGTTGATGTTTCAGGTCCTTTCCAACCCAAACCATGCTATAATTCTATGATAATGTGGGATGCACAACCAGCAGACTCATTAATGCCCTCATTAATACCAGCCTAAGTTACTGAATAGCCCTTACTCTTTCACTTCTACTCTTCTCCAGGACATGGCTTTATTCTGTGAGTTAAAGTCTCCAGATCCACAGGTCAGAAAGCCACATCACTGTGGTCAGGGGGACATGGTCATAATTATCATCTGGGCCATCACTGGGGGAGAAATGGGTCATGTGTGTCTCTTTTCTTAGGGGGGGATAGTTGTTTTTGCTGCCCCATTATGAACGTGAAATGTCAGGAAATCCAGAGGATCCCAAGCCTGTAAGGGAAATCACAGTCAGGGTATAGGAAAGCTAGCTCAAGTCTTGAGAGTTCTTTTTCACAAAACTACTGAGCTCAACTAGACATGAAAAAAATCTTGGAGATGATGCTGCCTACATATGCCATAAACAGATGTAGAGTTGGATTTTGTCCACATAGCATGAACATTTAAAACTCAGTAGAGGCAGGATATGCAAACAAAGAGAGAAGCTTTGTGTATTCACTCATACATTGACTTATAAAACTCAAGCTGATGGGTCATAAAAATATTTGAAGATGTTTACATGAAAATTTCACTTTGCTTGCAGCAGTTTCAGCAGCATGTTCTCCCAATAGACTGCATTATTAAGACAACCTTTTTTCACAATGAGCTGCAAAATGACAGTGCCCAATTCTAGAAGATCTAGTCTGGTTATACAGTTTAAGAAGGCTTTATAATCACTGCTCACTGGTTCTTTCTACATAGGGTAAAGAAAAATTTGGTATACTCTCTGGTCATAGCAGTAAGTAGGATGGACAAGCCAGTGTTTCCCACCTATGTGTCCTCACCCTGTGATAACTAAGCAACAGAAAAGTCCTTGATACTGCCACAGCCCTGCTCAGGAGTCCCTATAAAGGCACTTCAGTTTTCCAGAAAGGACAAAAGCTGTGCAGCTAAGCATGAATCAAAATGACCAAAATGACCATTTGGAGAAAATCCCCAATTTCTCACTTTCTGATCATTCCAGACATGAATGAGAATCAGAAATGTAAATCTTCCCTAGGACAGATATTTTTGGAAAACTCCCCTTTGGAGAACCCTATGGGGAGTGTGTCACACCATGTACACATGAGTTTCTGGGGGTCATGGCAGAGCTCAGCCTTCCTGGGGGCTTGGAAGCCAGGGCAGCTCATACCCACGAGCCAGGTGGACAGAGGCCACGGGGAGCTTGGGATCCGTGCAGCTCCACAACCCCAGCTGAGAAGAGGCAGCCTGGGGGGCTCAGCAAGCCTCCAGGCAGCCTTTCAGTGACCCCAGGAGTTTGCCAGGGGCTGCTCAGCATGTCAAGCTTCAGCAGAGTGGGGTGGCATGTTTGCAGAGCAGGGATTATCCCCCAGAACCAGCCTGCCCTCAAGAGAACCCCTCTCTCAGCCCGTCTCTGAGACCCAGGCCCCCAAATACCCTGCTGTAATAAACCATTTCCTGGCCACTGTGCATCATGTTGTGAGCTTTTCCTCATTCTGGAAAGGGGGAGCTTTCCCGAGGGGCTCCATGGGGCCCCAGGAGCTGTGGCTGCTCCCTTGGGCTGTCCTGTCCCACCCCAACAAGAGTCTTGTGTACTGCAGGGAACAGCCTGGGGTTCACCTGGCCTTCTGTTGGCTTTGCAGACTCCACTAAGAGCAAACATTCCCTGGAAATGTCTCATCTGCACAGAAAAATCTAAAATGAAACCCCCACGATGGCAGCATCAGCTGCATCCATATCGCTAGATACGATCCTGACTATTCCTACAATTAATGAACTGGGAAAATTACAGGTAAAATAAAACGACTGTGTGAAAAAGACCTTGAAAGACATGAAACAGACAATGAGTTTTTTCTACTTTTTATTTCTCTTTCCCTCCCTTCCCTCACTACAGCTTTATGCATAATTGTTTGGTCAGTTTGTTCTTCCCTGAAACTTTTACTGAAATGGATTAGGTAAACCATGCTCTGAAACAGATTGAAAATGGAAAATATGTAAATATATAGCATATAACTTATAAAACTGTATATATATGTGTGTGGGTGGGTGCTGGAATAAAAAAGCGACTGTTACTTGCTGGTAGAACAACATATCAACAACTGTTGGAGCTGACTTGAAGGTTAAATATTAGGAAGGAATCCAATTTCTCTTGTCTATTCAGCTCAGCGGTGTGTTAGATTGCGGTTGGAGTGTGCTTATGGAGTGTGGGATATGAAGTAGGCTAATCAATCCCTGCTGCTTCATTCTCAGGTTCTTCTTATATCAGGTCCCTGCCCTCAGGCAGCCTTCAGCTTTCCAAAAGCCAATTCCATACAAATAAAATTGCGACCTGCAGCTAGAGGGTGAAGCTGAGTTTCCCCCTTGTGATTAATCTCTTCTTGGGTGGCTTTCAGGGGAAAAAAAAAAAAAAAAAAAGGGAGAAAAAAAGGAAAGGGAAGAAAAAAAAAAAAAAGGAAAGAGAAAAACCATGCATGCTGCAGCCCTGTGAAAGAGTTTTCCTATTGAATGAGCCCAGTGCTCCGGAGCCAGCTTATCAAATGAAAGAATTCATTTTTTTTAACAGTGCCTCGTGTTGACATTGAGAAAATGAGCTATCAAACACTATGATTAAACTTCAGCTGCCATAATTGTCGTCCGAACAACTGCATGGTGGAACTGAAAAGCATTTTTTTTTAACCAGCTCTATATGGTTCACCAGTAATACTCAGTTTAAAAGGTTGTTGCTGCTAGCAAGAGAAACAAGGCTTGAAATTAACTTTTTCCAATCCATAGACAAAATTAAACATAGGTATTTGAGTCACACAAACAACAGGTAAATCAGATGTGCTTTAAGTTTCATTTTTACTCATTTTATCTGCTGAGGAGTAGCTGCAGGGTATTAAAATATCTCAGCATTTTCTTGTTTCTCTGCATCTGACTGGATAGATCCTGCCTTTTATTTTGAGAAAGGCAGACAGACAGACAAAAAGAAGCAGAAGGAAGGGTGTCTTAAACACTCAATTTGGTGCAAGAGGGAGTAGATGGAAGGGAATTTAAGATTTGTGGAATGTTTTCCCTGTGACCTCAAGATTTAATATGAGCAGGGGACAATCTAAGCCACAATTGCCCCACTGTGTGCAATTATTGCTGAGCCTCCTTTTGGGCCTGGACTAGTGCATTCCTTAACTCGAGGCTTGTGGGCATACTGAGTAATTTATATTGCTAAGCATTCTATACTAATTCTCAGCAACGTTTTTACATACATCCTCAAGAGACTGGCTCCTTTGGGAGGCTGGAGAAGTCCTTCAGGGAGGGCTGTTAAAGACAGGATACCTCAGGAAGTTCCCTCTGTTATCCTTTGGGAAACAAGCTGTTGCACAATTAAAATCTCTGCTTAAATTTGTTAAAAAATAAAATCAAGCACTGCAGTGCAGCCAACATGAAGGAAATTAATGATGAGGAGAAACTGAGGGACAGGTTAGGAGGATAAAAATGAAATTTCCTTGCCACTTTTCCTTGTTGAGGATACTTAGGGGTTGAGGCTCTTGCTTGAAAAGCGATTTCATGATCTGAACAGAGCAGCTGGAGGAGCAGTGAGGTGCAAGATGACTTAGGCATGGGTAAGAGTTAGGAGCTGAGCTGGAGAGATAGGAACAGCTTCCAGAAAAACAAGCTAAGCAACAGACTGGATGTTGTTGATGAAAAATAACACACATCTGCAAAGCTAAGTAATGGCAACTGCTCCATTAAAAAACATTAAAACAATATAACACTAATAATAAAGAATTTGCAGGTGTAAAACTAAGAAAACTGAAGTCACTCAGCTCTTTTACTTCCATAACAGTTTCAACAGCTCTTTCATCAACCTAGTTCTGGATTGTTCCCACCTGCTGGACTGCACACACAAAGTTATTATTGTAGGGCTGCTGATACATGCTGAGCTGCATTCCCATGTTTGCTATTTGTAGGGTCACTCAGACATGCTGTCTGGATCATGACTATTTTCAAGCACCCTGGGCCGCTGGAAAGGACTCATTTATCCAAAGTAACAGCAAAGATATTTGTGTCAGAAACAAAGATATGAAAAAGGTACTTGAAGCCAAATTCTAGGCCAAGCTGCAGAAGCACTGGGCAACACATTATTCACTCATCATAAGCTTTGCAATATGAGAATGGCAAAGTTATAATCAATTAAGAAAACAGAGTCTGACACTGCAATACTCTTAGCTTAAGGAAACCATATAAAAGATCACAGCTTGTTCAAAAAGCTTATTTTGAAATCTCAGTATAAGTAAGAGGTATAAACACATATCCTTTCAGCTAGGTTTTGGGTGAACTGTCAGATCTATTTGCTGCTGTACAGAAAGCTAAATTAGCTTTTAAGATGAGTCTTTCATAAAAGGGCTAGGAATTCTCTTTTATTTCTCATTTCCTACATTGAAATATTTTGATTTAAAGAATCCAGTCTGTTGTTCCTGTAATAAACTTAACAATTGCAAAGAGATGAGCCTGATGTGGTCACTTCGAGTTGAGGACACAATTTTTATCTTACACTCAAAGCAATGTTATTGAGTACCACTGCAAGTGAATTCCAGGCACTACTGGAGATGGGATAAACACAGTGCACCTGCAGGTTGTTTTGGCTTTAGGCTGCTCTCTGACTAGAAAGAAAATGTGAAGTTTGGATTAGGAGGTGAAGAGGAAGGGAACCCTTCTGCACTCGGAAACTTCCTGAGGCCATCAGCCTGCCAGGCTCTCCTCTAGGTGACAGAAGTGCTGGGCTTTAGCACACACACATTGTGCTAAAACAGCAATAAAGCTGTGGCAAACCGACAAAAGGAGGTCAATTCACAGCTCAGGCTAACGCCACTTTTTCAGCCCATATTGGTGGATTACCAATCAAATTTCAGGTACAGGGGAGAGGGTGGAAGGAAAAGGCAGCACTGAGACAGCGGAGATCTGGCAGCTCCACCTCCCCTCTCTGCTGTTTGGCAGCCTCACCACTGCAGGTACGTGTGTGACAGCTGCTGGGAGAAGCCCCTGGAGACACCCCCAAAGCAGGCACCTCCCAGAGCCCCCAGCCAGCCAGAAGTGAGCCTGCAGAGGGGATCCAGGCACGGGTTGCGAGGCTGGGAATGCCAGGACCAGGTTTCTGAGACAAGAGGGCTGTGGAGGGCCCTGTGCTCATGACGTGCTCAGGCACTGGTTGGAGTCAGGGCTATTGAGATATCCCCATGCACATCAGTGCCTGTGGGGCTGCTTCTCCTTGCCCTCCTTTCCCACAATCCCAAAGGAAGGCGACCACTCATACCACACAGTGTCTCTGCTTTTAAGCTGGCACATTCACCCACTGATAATTCTTTTTTCACCGTGTTCAAACTTCAGTTAAATTAATACTTTACAGTAAAAAACGGAGCTAATCATATCATTGCTGCACGAGAATAGCTGTGACTGACAACCTTTCTGAAAACACAAGCCCATGACTCAGTGCACACAACATAATTTGTGAAGGGCAGAATGAAAACTGCCTGGAAAATAACGTCAAAGTAGAAGAGGAAAAATAATACACAGGATAAGATTATGAGAGGCAAAAAACCCTCTTAGCCCCCAAATATAATCTATTCTTCCACTACAGGTTGTTCAGAGGAAAGACGGATGCTACATTCTCCCATTCAGATTTAACTGCATTCCTATGCATTTTTACATTTATTTTTTTGCCTCACATTTGCTGTGCTGTCTACAGAGAATTTACTTGTATTCATAAAGTATATTTTCTCCTTTTGCATTATCAGTACCAACTGTCTGTCATGGCCATATGAGCTCCTCTTTCTCAAAAATGTAAGAGTGAGGGCCGGCCCTTGGCCTTCAGGAGCAGCCCTGGATCTCTGAGCCCAGTCTGAGAATTGCAGGGTTAACATCACATCATTCCTTTCATAAATGTACTGCCTGAAACATGTCACACAATATGGCTGCTGCTATAAAGTAATAACAAATAAATCCAAGGAGTCTTTTGCCTTTTTAAGGGAAAAAATATAACAAAAAAGTTAAACAACTCCTCTCAATTAAACAATGACTAAAACCCATAGCAGCTTCCTTCATCCAAGCCCAAGACAAAGTTCAGAAAAATAGCTTGCTTAATCCAAGGGACAAGACTTACTTATCCTTCCTTCCCTGGCTCTGCAAGCAACTCAATCATCAAACCTCTTCCTTTCACAATAAATTAGTTTGGGGATGGTTGTGAGAAATAAACCTTTATATTGCTTAACCTGATTTCTGTACCAAGTATCTGCACAGGGAGCAACAGTTGTAAAAAAACAAAGTTGACCTGTTTCCCACCAAGCTTTCAGGGTGCTTATGCTGATGTTTCTACCAAAACACCAAGTAAAATTCATCTCAGCTCACAAAGAAGAGATCGTTATCACTCATATTTTCTTCTATCCCTTTCAGAAAAGCTGAAGCAGATGGAGTCACCATCCCTATAAGAGAGTACAAGGTCTGGGAGAGGGAGTCTGGGAAATACCTCAAATAAAATAGATGGAAAGTTCTCAGAAAGGCAATTCAGGCTGCTTGCTGCCCTCAGAGACTTCTGAAGCTCCAGAAGCTGGGCAAAAACTGAGTGAAAACCAACAGGTGAATCCTTCCAGAGAAAACAGAGACATGGATGGAGACACTGAGAGCCAGACATAGAATTTGTTCAGTGATATTTACTCTCCAGGTTCCAGGACTGAATTGTGATTACAAATAGTCCTTTCGATGCTACTTGGCAGGTACAAATGTAAGGTGAGTCAGTTTTTATCTTATAGCTGAACAAATAGCTGAACCAGAAAAAAGTACTAAACACATAGGCCCAAGTGCTCTGACAGTGTATGTAATTACAGCTATACTGTTTTTTACAGCATTCCACCTGTTTACATGAGCTGTGTGTAGATGTGCTTGTCCAAGTGATTTTCCATGGTCAACAGCCTACTAGGCTTTCATTATAATTGCAGTTGGTAGCATTGCCAACTCCTGATGCTGCCTGACATTTCCCAGCAATTCCAGTTGCCTTAAATTTTGCCAAATATTACCAGTTCAGGCTGGAATTGGTGTCCTGGATATGTACCACTGTGTTGGAATTGTCACCAAACCCGTGTGTCCCTTCCACGGATTTAATTAAAGGCAAACACACTGCTTGGCCTTTGTCCAATACATGTATGCACTTCTCCCCCACAATTTTATTTCTGTTTGGTTTCTACCACCCAGTTGCAGTGTTACACTCTTTCCACTACAGAAATTTTGCAATTTAGCAGAAGGAGAAAAGGAGGGGATGTCCCACTGTTAAGATGGTGGGTCTGCTGCCCACTGAAGGGGATTAGGTATTGATCTGCTCCTTATCAATTCTCCTCACACTGGAAGAACTCTGTGCCTTATCTTTCCAGTTGGGCTGGATTCCCTCTCATTTGATCATTGGAGGGAAACTTAGACATGGCCAAGGGGTGGGATGAGAACACCTGGTCCTGGTTAGTTGAGGACTGTGCAGTAAGGCACATCTCAACAGGAGCAGGGTGTCAGGGCCCTTAGCAAACTGTTCATCACCAGCGATTCACTCGGCTGTGTTAACTGACAGGAATTACAACACACCTGTTAAAAGAGCCTCGTGACTGCTTGTGCTATCAGGTAGGAGCAATCCTTTAGTTTTGCAAAAAGGTTCTACAGTTCTCATGTGTTTGACTTCATTTTCAAGGGGAGAGGATAAAAATAGACAGTCTGCTAAAACAGATTTTACAGTAAACTATTATTCTATAAAGTAATTGGAGAGATTATTAGAGATGATGATTACTTTGCGATTCTATCTCAAGAAATTATTATCAAGGCTTGTCAGCCTGCTTGATGGGACTGCATTTATACCCTTTTTTGGAACCATCCTGTATAATGGCTGTTTCAAGCCCAGAGGAAGGTAGGCAGACCTGTGACTTGTTAGACACAAAAGTCTGATTCCTTTTCAATTTGGACCAGACCACTGATGGTGTAAATTTACATGGCTCCAGTGATGCAAAGTTTCAGGAAGATTTGAAGCAGTGCCAGTTCCTGTCCCTTCATCCCACTGGGGCTGTGCTTGCATCCACTGAAGATATGGAGATTCACTTTAAAACACACATGAAACATAATTTCCTGGAAATAGCTCCCTTTTACTTTGGGAATTTGAAACAAAAAAAAGTATCCAAAACCCTGAAAAGAGTCAAGAAAACACAAGGAGTGAAGAAAAATTACTTAATTCAGTGATTATCACATAGTGATAAAACAACAAAAATGCTTGAGCAGAATTTATAGATAGATAAATCAAAGACAAATATATTGATTAAGGGATAGTTAACACAGTAATCTGAAATTTCCTGGAGAGTTAATGAGTTTGAAGCCACTAACACTGCACCAAGCACAGGGGACAGAATCAGAATCAGAACTGACAAAGAGCTCAAAATCATTTGAATTATCTCTTTCACTTACATTAGCTAGAAAAACAGTAAACAGTCAATGGCAAATGAGAAGTACAGTCAGGCAACATCAATAGGGAGCAGCCAAGGCTAGGTCATACAGTACACTGAGAAGAGAGCTTGACCTTTGGAATTGAAATATAGGCATTTTAAGCTCCAGTGGAATGTATCGAAATGGCCTTTTTCAACTTAAATGCATAAAAGGTCAAGGAGAGGTCAAACTTGGCTTTGGGTTCATCAGCACAGAGCATATCCCAGCTCTTTCTTTATTCATTCACATTTTAAAAAAAGGGTTTTCAAACCTCTCTGGCATGGCATAAATATTCATTCTCCAGGGCCAGATTTTCAGTTGGTGTAAAACAGGATAACCACATTGAAATAACGAACCTCTGCCAATTTATACCATCTCAGAATCTGGCCATCCTGTTCACATTCTTTTAAGATACAGAGATGGCAATTTTAAAACTTTTCCTGGAGCAAATGCTTCCAGCAATAATGATGCATGTTGAAATTTGAGACTTTGACATTTAAATTGTCTGGGGTTTTCTTTGAAAGGCATGGCAGGAGGCATCCTCCAGAAGAGCCAAGGAGAGAGTAAATACTGCAACAATCTACTTTACTTTTTCTCTATGTGTTCGCCCTTCAATAGCAGATTTATGTCTTTTTCAATATTCCCACAATTCCCTTCAGATGGGAAAGAATTTTTCTGTTCCCTTATAAATTGCTCTGAAGACAAAAACCCAAAAGGGCCACTCACAAACGGCACTGGCACATGAGAGCTCAGCGAGGAGAGACCCAGTAGATGCAGCAGGACTGTGCATCCATAGCAGGGCACCAGCCTCGTTCTCCCAGCAAACCAATTAATTACCCAGAAACTGGATGAATGTAGAGGGATCATCCAAAGTCAGATGTGTGCCCATCTTAAAGAAACAAGCATCTACAGGTGCCTAATTTGAGTATCAGTTTCCTTTCTAAAGAAAGCATTTCACATCCTACTCTCTTAGTGCACCAAGATAATTTCTAATGTATTGGTAAAGAAGACTTGCCTCTTGTTTATAGGATAGAGGATCCATTTGAAGAAATAAAATAATATCAAACTTCTGCATCCCTGAATAGTTATTTTTATCCTAAAAATGAATAATAAATAGGAGTTTCTCTATTTTCATTCTGAAGAGTTCATGTGACACTATTCAACAATTTTCAGAGGCTCTTGGGAGAAACATGGCCCACCCCAGGTGGCACTGGTTTTCATGTGCCATTTCTTAGTCTTTATCCAATTTCCCTTCTGGCCCTCAGCATGCAGGAGAATCAACACAAAACAGTCAATATTGCTCCATATTGAGAGTCAATTCCGAGGAAGAGAATCTCATTTTATATTTTATTTGTCTGTAATATGCTTATCCTTAAATGAACATTTTAGACACAGATTCCAAATTATGCATTCATTGGAAAGATTAACTCTGATTAACAAATTCATGCTAAACAACTGTGTTTAATTGGATTTTTGTAAGTAGCTAAATGTGAATGCTTCTCAGTTCTTCTATGTGGAAAACAAAACAAAAACTAATTTTAAAATATTTAATGAGGAACAATCTTTGTGTTGCTGACCTATCTTCACTGGTGATGAACCCTTCCTCCCTGCATTCCCCTGCATGCAAAGGTCCCCTAATCTAGTCCTAATAATGGTTAAAGTTATCTGTCTAATCAAACTAATTAGCACTGGTGAACGGAGACATAATCATAATAGAAAGCAAATGCCAGTTTTACAAAATGAAAACGCCATATGTGCAGTAATTAGTGAACCACACGCACTTTTTATAAATCATATTTATTAGTTCGTAAACAAATCAAATCCTAAATGAAATGAACGTTACCATTACCAAACACCAATAAATAAACAGATACAATGACTGGCCCTGCTGGGTGTGTTGTACAAGGGGTTGGGGAAGGGCACCCCCCTCCTCTCACAGTTCCCTTGGAGGTGCCCATGGTTTTCCACAGAGGACTGTGTCCTCTTCTTTAAGTCACAGCATGCCTGTATTAGCTGACCTAGGGAAACTGCATTTTGGTCATATGGGCTGTTCTTGACTGGAGACCAGATGGTTATAAATTAGGATATTCAGGCTACATCCATGATGAAAAATGTAGTGCTAATAAGTACTCTAATAATATTCTACAGCAGACCAGGTTTCACCAGAAATTGAATGTGGATTTTGTCACCTTGCATAAATGATGATATAGTATAAACTATATTTAATGGCAACACCCAGCCAGCAGAGGCACACTTTCTGATGCCTTCAGACTCAACATACAAAATTTTACACCTCAGACACATCTTAAATGCAAACAACTGGGGAGACAACACAGCCTAGACACACAGTGTTGGAAGCTCGGCCTGAACAGTGACTCAATACCCTCAGGAAGACTTACTTAAAATTAAGAAGGTTGGTAATAAATACCACATATCATAATGTATCAAATCACAATTATCATGGCTTTCCTCTCCCACTGGGGATACTGGCAGCAGAAAAAAATTAAGAACAGAAATATTTTTGGAGGTACAAAAACTACTTAATTCCTCTAACTGTTAAAATAGTCTAATGGTTGAGACCACTTCTTTATATTAAGTGCTCTTCAGTTTAATAGATCCTGGATATTTCCAAATTTTGGGAATAAACTAGTTTTCCTTTCTATAATTTAGCTGAAAATACGGCAGAACATGGTCTTTTGAGCTCTTAAGCCATTTTGCTCTTGACAAAATGAAGCCTTTGACTCCCACAACTCCTGCAGACCAGATCAGATCATGAATGTTCCTATGTCCGCAGATATTTGAGTCTGCGTTTAGCTGTATCCTCTTCTCCAAAGTGATCCTACAATATGGTGAAGCAATGTTCAGGAATGGGCTGTGCACACTCTGCTCTGAGGTCACGACACAATATGTTCTCAAATCCTCACCTTTTGTGGTGAGAACACAGCAGGAACTTGGGAAGCAGAAGTACAAACCAACTTTTCTGTCAGTGGCAAGCCACACTATTCCCTTTGGTGCTCATTCTGAAAACATTAATTAGAGTGGGTATTTAATGTGACTCTCCTGTCGTTTGTACACGGAGAGCTCAAACTAATCTCACCCCGCCCCAGCAATTCCAATGTACTCCGTTACAATGTCTGAAACATTAACAGTGAATTAATTATAATTGTGCAGTGGCGCCTGGCCACTTTGCTTTCTGTCTAGTTTATCTTTATTTTAGACTAAAGAAAACAGCAATGAAAGAACAAACATGCAATAAAATCTATGCAGGAGATAGAAAGAAGAGTGTCCCCATCTTGGTTCCCCTCTTGGCCGTACCCCCCACCTGGGCAGGAGTCATACTTTTTACATTTAAAAGCGCAATGGAGAGACAGCAGACCCAAAGCTGCAAGCATGCTGTGCATTTAAATTTGATCCCTCTTTTGTTTGTTTATTTTCCTGTACTTCTTTGGATGGGACAGGAAGTTTAAGCATTGCAATAAAGAAACAAAGGCTATTTTCATTGTATATTTGGCCTGGCCAAGAATAAGAGGTAATAGCAATATTGTGAAAAAGCCTGAGCAGGGAGGGTTTTTGCACATAGCAGCTGAAATGAATCCACACAATCGTCTGAATAGTTCTGGATTTTTCAAAACACAGTCTCACCAGCCACACATGGTCCAAAATAGTCACCCAAGATACTACAAAAAAAAAAAAAAAACTCATTAAATTGCTGTTAAAATTATTATATTTTGAAATAATAGTAACAGAACAGCTTTCTCCCTTTAGTTTCTGTCTTTTGAGCTCCTTGGGAACTGTTATTTATTCACATTTTCAAGCAAAGGCTTTCATGAAATCTCTTGTTTCCAAGACCTGGAGTTCTACAACCTCTTCCCAAACTCCATTGGGATAAAAAATCACTAAAGGTTGACAACTGCAAAGTGCATGGACACCTCCCAGCTCGGGTTGACCCCCATGGTTGGCAGAAAAGCCATATGAAATAGCCTGGAGGGCCCCACAGATCTTAGCAAGAGGGGGGAATTTTACGCTCTGATACTGGCAGGACCTAAGGATAATCCTTGCTCTGTGGGAAGAATTCACTTTAAAAAAAAATTCTCCCTTAGATAGGGTGGGTTGAGTCTGTTTGTCACGGAGCAGAGAAGTAACAGAAGGGGAAGGGAGGAAATACCTGTGACACGCCTGAGAAAAGGAGGAGTGGGGAACCTCTGTGAAGGAGGCAGCAGAACCAAAGTCCTTGGTACAAATCCCGGTATGCTGCAGCCTGCCCAGCCCCTCCCCAGCACTCCAGTGCTCTCAGCCCTCTATTACACTGCTCCAGAAGAGCAATTTCGGCCTCATCACTGTGCAGAAAGCCTAAAGCAACTTGAACTCCCACTGGAAGTGCAATATCATAGAATATGAGAGGACCCCCAGCCAGTACTGTGGGGCGTCAGCAGGACCAGTCCTGTTCCTGATGAAATCCAATGGGGAATTTTTTGGCGAGTAAATGGAGCTGGCACAGAGGAGATACCTGACTCTGCAACAGCCTGATGAGTGACCACAAGAGACACTGAAAAGACTCTTGTAAATTTAAATAGACATTAACTCTTGGATTAACTAAATGGGGTTCGTGGCTGCTTCGCATTAAAGCTGGTAGATATCAGTGATCTGACCCCAGCATTGTAAACAGCAAGACAGAGCTTTAATTTGCTTATTCTTTGAAGACTGGCCTTTTAACATTCTAATAAAGCAGAAGACTAATCTACACAGGATAAACTGCAGTCCGTTTTAAGTAATTATACTCCATGGTTAAACAGTCCTTACTGTAGGAGGACAAAGACCAAAAAGATTAGTTCATGCTAAATATTTCTCTTAAGTGATGTTGCTTTCCCCTCCTAATTTGGTTTTCTTACAGCAAACTTCGCCTTCACAATTATTCCCTTGATTACTGTAAGAGTGCCAACGTAATTTAGTATTTGGGGCTGGTACACAGAGCCTGGCAAAAACCTGACTTAAGCAAGTTTTGCTGCAGATTGGAGATCCGGCTTACTGCACAGAAAGCAGTTTTCTATATGAAAACTATTAAACTATATGAAGAGTAATTAAAAGTATCAATTAAGGATGTGAAACACAAATAATTTTATATTAGCCAGAAAACTTATTCTGACATACTAAAATGGGTGCTTAAAAGAAACTGCAATGTGGGCTGCCACTTATTCAGAGCTCTAAGATACTGCCAAGTTGTGTCTAAATGTATCATTTGATGCAGTATTTATAGGAAAATAATTTATTCTTACAATTTAAATTAGCGTAATACACTGTCACTATGTTCATTTGTATGGAGATACCCACAAGTGCCTCTGCTATGCTGGCACTTATTTTTAATTCTGCAAACAACCTTGTCTTTCTATGCATGGAAAAACACACCTGACATTTTCTATTCTCCAGCTTTCCCATGCCAGAACAAAAGGGCAATAGTGCTGTGAGTTGCCCCCATGCTTTGTCACATTTTCCTGAAATAATTCATTTTTACTGTGAAATAGTAACCACAACTATATTTAACAGCTCTATGGCAGAAATTTCCTGGATTGTATATTGTTGTTTAGCTTTTTCCTATGAAGAGTCGCTGCAGAATGTTGCATTCCTTCCTTTCAGCAGAGCTTCATTCAAAGAACATCAGAGGCACTTTGCACTGGTCTTTGGTAGAATGCAGCAAAGCAGTTACCCATCAACTGTTTAAGAAAGTTATAAATTAGATTTTTATGGAAAACAAGAGTTAGAACAAATTTTGGTTAAGCTAACCTTCCTATTAGTTGCTGCTATTCTCTAAAATCTGGTTCTGCATGTCAAGATGTTACCTACTCACCATATTGCTGGCATGAACACAATCCTGGGGAGAAAGATGCACAAAAGAAAATTCTGGATCACTTCATTCCAAAACAAGAGTAACCTCTCTTAGCATGTGTGTACAGCATTGGGAGACAAAGAGCTGCTGTTGGAAAGAGCAGGACACCAGTTGAGTTCTGGCACTCACCCTTTGCTAAGGTTCTACTGAACAAAATAAGTTGTCTTTAGCTTCTTTTTGAAAACAAAAAAACTCACTAAAACAAAGAACTCATGAAAACAAAGAATTCTTTTTGGCAATGAAGCAGAACGCTTTTTTTTTTTTTGGTGATGCTCTCCATCTGTACCAAAAGACAAAACAGCAATAGCCTGATACACACACCAAAAGAGGAAGGTTGCAATTAAAAAAAAATAATGGGTGCACTGAAGGATTTGTCCTGCAATATATGGCATCACATCCATGGAATGGTTTAAAGATTTATGATCAACCCATGCAGAAAAGCTTTCTATAAAGTTCTTAACAGTGGTGTGTCTCAAGTTAAGCTTTTTGGGGTCTTGTGAACTAAGAAATTACTCAAGGAGGAAATATATACAAAGTATTCCCTCATCTTCATGAGGGAGAACAAGTGCTGGGGGCTGTATACCTCACCTATGGGTGTTTAACAAAAAAGAAGCCAGGAAAAAGAAGCAGTAATATCTCTGCTTTTTAAGATAAACGCACAACTTTTCAAGTGCAAGGTTCCACACAGACCTGTGGTCCAATCTGCAGCTTCAGAGGAGTTACAGCAAACACGTGCTGACAAGCCAGTTGAGAGTTGCAGTTCAAATCTGCTGGAACCTGCTTCTTTACTGCTCACTTTCCCCCTGCACCTACATGTGCTGGTGGGCACCTACTGATTCCTCATCTTTACTACATGAACATGCTTGCTTTGAAAAGCCTTTTTCTCACGTGCTGAGTTTAACCCTTTCCAACACCTGCTGTAGTGTGTACCAAGATGTTGTTGTAAGGAAATGGAGATCTAAAAAGGATAAAATCCCTTTGTCAGCTCATCAAAGGAACAATACAAATTGTGAACTCAAGCCCTAGTCCACCTTTACTCAAATCATGGTAGCAGCAAAGTCATTATCTACTTCTACTGCAAATCACAATCAATTGTATTAAAATACATTTTAGAAATACACATGCTGGATCACCTGAAGAGTAGCAGTCCCAGCTCATTTGTATTTTTAAGCAAGATTTGATGGTACATCTTTCATCCAGAAAAGTAATATGTTAACTCAATCTGCCACCTAATCCCTAAGAGCCTCATTTTGATTGTTCAAAAATAATTTAGGGAACCTAACAGTTTAAAACTGTCTTTTCTGGTGCCTAAGTGCTTCATTTTAATAGATATTAGCTGTTAAAGATACTCATTTTAACAATGACATTTACAGCTTTAACCAGTCTATCATTGAGCACAGTGCATCACTTAGCAGGATAGCACTGTTTAAAAAATAATCTACTTGCTTTAATGTATATTGGAGTGTATTAGTTGATATTGAATTAGGTCATTTTAACCCTTCAGCATTTTTCAGGAGCATGAATACATTTCAGACCCTTTTAGTTCAAAATTGCACTAAAAGATACTTCCACACAATCAAATTATTCACTTATGTCTCCCCTTCCATTTAAATTCCTTTCCATTAATTCCTTTCAATTAATTAAGCCTCACAACATCGTTGCAAAGTGTTTAAGAGCTACCATTGCCCAGTTTGAAGTTGCAGGCCATGTCCATTTGAGATGGATGGAATAACTCCCACTGCTTTGAAGCAGGCCAAAGAGCTGGGCTTTTTCACATCACAGAGAAGACTCCCATCAATTTTTCGGGGACTGGGTCAAGACACAGATCCCAAGAACCCAAGCCACACACTGCCACATGACATCATAAACCTTCTGAGAGATCACAGATGTACAGATTCCTGCGTGTCTGTAACCACAGCCCTGCCCTTCTTTTGAAACCAAATCATGGGACAGCGGATGATGAAGAAAATGTCAACAGGCTGTATAAACATGCAATGGAAATCTAAGAAGCTGATTCCTCCTTTGTTGCTAAAGGCAGAAGAACTGCCATGTTAGATCAAACAGCAAATCCAATTAACACAGTATCCTCTCTCTCATGGTGGCCAGCTCTTAGGAAATGATACCAGAATTATGTTATGCCATCTCAGTTTCTTAAAACAAAAAATTCAAACACCTTTCTGAGCCAAACCTTAAATCCATGTCAAGTACTTTTAAACAAACCTGCAGCCTGATCAGTCCTATCTCCATTCCTGCTCAAAATGAAATGAGGGAATGGGTCCCTGAGTGAGACAGAGTCTTGAACCTACACGGAAGAAGCACTTACAGGAGTCATCTCCTGTGTCTCTGGGAGACTGATGGAAGAGAGGCTAAAGGAATAAAGTAGGTATTTATTAAAAGGCCTCCAAAAGTGTTATATTTGCCCAATTATCCCATCATCAAAAAAACCCCAAACAATATTAAAGGTAACAGCGATTTTAATTGAGTATCTTAAAATATATAAAATCAGATACACTTGAACTACTGACAATATAATTTGGTTAAAATAAGGGATAATTTGGTTCCAATAACAGCGCATAAGCAAAAAAAAAAAATAAAATAACCATGCGGGGTATGGAGTGCAGGGTCCCTGGATCCCTGGCACCTCACGTACCAGCTTGCCAAATGAAAATTCCCCCTTTTATGCCATATGTTGTTACCATCTCCTCCCATTTTCCATTCATCACACTTCTACCTCCACCCTCATCGCCACCTTTCCTGCCCATGCTCCACCACTCTTTGGGGTCGTCTCTGGTGAAGGCCTCTCCTCTTCCTCAGTGTCCTTTGATTCACCTTTGGGTGACACATGTGCACCAAGCTGGGATAATGTAAGCCAAAACTATCATAATATAAGCCAAGATTATATTTAAGCATCAAAGCAATAAATCTCACATAATTAACATCTTCCTGGGACCCAACCAGATTTTCCCTTCTTTCTGTTAATTTTTAGTAACTGCTATCTCTTGCTTTTTCCTGCCTTGAACATCTGCAGGGAAAAAAGGGGGGGGGGGGGGTGGGGAATGGAACCCCTCCTCTCCCTTTCTTGGCATTACACCTTTTAACTGTTTTATTACTTCCAAATATTAACTACTGTATCAATATCGATTACTGTTTCAATTTTGTCAGCACGAATCATACCTATTTACCACAAAAGCATTCACCTTGGGTAGTACAAGGGCCTGGCCAGGGCTCCACTCAAGATGGACCCAGAGACACGAGGTTTCACACTTTTACAAGTTTTTGTCCATTCACATATTGGGGTTAATTGTCCAATTACAGCTCCAGGTTATGAACTCTCATCATCCCAGATTGCTCTCCCCAGTTTGCTGTTGTTTGTACTTTACAGGCCTGAAGCTGCAGTGGTATCCTTGGTTCTCAGGCTGGAAAAGGATTGCTTTGCCTGACTAAACTGTGAAGAACACTTGCTGACACTTTATGTGAAGATCAGAGTTACACACTAATGCTGCAGAATCTGGAAAATACGGAAGCTAAATCTTAAGGCATCAATGAAGGTATGGCCCTCCTGTGCAAGACCATGCCTCTCCATTCCCACTGAATTCTTGCAGGCAGTGGAGCTGCTGCCATTCCCAGGGACATGCAGCCCCATGGGAATCTCTGAGGAAGCCTGGGAGGAGGTTCCTGCAACCCAAAGCCATGCCCACACTGCCGTGGAGCTGCTGGCTGGAGGCGCCTCACGCGACAGTCACCGGCCCTGTGGGGCAGCCGTGTGTCCAGAGGGCACGTGTGGAAAAGGGAGGGCAGGATGTGGGACCACAGGTGCTCCTGCTCGCATCCCTTTGGGATGGGTGAGGGAAACTTCCCAGCACCACCGAGACACGGCCCTGCCACTAATTTATGCGGTGGAATAAATATTGTCTCCTCTGTTTTCTCTCTCTTTGCTTAATAATTCGGAAAATTCTCCTTGCTCTCCCAGCTGCTGCTGAGCAATAACTAGCTATTTTTAGAGAGCTAATCACTGCGACTCCATAATATTTCTTCTGAGTAGTAAAAACTCATTTGCCCTTGCTTAATCTAAGGCAGTTTGCTGTGTAGATATTGTCAGGGCTCCCATTTTCCAGTGAGCATTACTTTGACTATATTGCCATTGAATTTCTTTGCCATTTTAGTTTTCCAGTAATGGGAGTGCCCCAGGCATTTAGTAAGGGAATATTCTTCCACAGATTCTTGTGGCTATTTTACATTTGACCCTCTTGTTATATATAGTCACGTTCTGTAGATTTTAACAGGTGTGATGTTCAGATTTCACTGCATTGCTTGGGGCTTGGGATAGAGAAGCTCTCTGGATGGGGGACATTCTGTGCACATGTAAAGTTTGACAAAGGTGCCCAGAATTTTTTTAATATCACGTGTCATGTCTAAACAACCTCATGAGGAACACAGCATAAACAGTGGTTTAAATACAGATATCCAAAAACTATTAGATGAATAGTTGAACCAGACTTCTATTGTTCTGTCTAGCACATTGCATTTCTTCAGAGATTATCACACCTTTGCAGAAGAGCAGCAGACCACAGAGTTATTATTCCTTAGTAACTAGAGGTTAATAAAGCCATTTTTCAGATACAGAATTAAAAAGAGATTAAAAAGAGATCTTCTTATCCTGTAAATGATGTCACACTATGTACAAAATTCAGGTTTGTCACATGGGCACAACAACATGTGAAAAGATACTTTATTAGGCCCAGTCAGGAAAGAATGTCCTGTTATAAGATCACATGCTTCCTTTTAGCATTTGGTAAATCATTTCTGCTTTCCTAAATAGCAACGGATTTAAGTGTCTGATGTAGACTCCTGAATTAAAAGTTCTAATGCTAATTAAGTTCAATTTATTTGGTCTAGGGCTACCTGAAACAAGATCCTGATGCATCCACATACAGCAAATGACAGCTTGAGCATCTGCAGAATAAAATGTTGGCCTGCTGAAGGGATACAATTAAGACAAAAAGAACTTAGGGATACTTTTTCCTTCAGTATGCCATGCAAAACTAAACAGGAAATGGGTTTAGATTTCCACCAGAAAGCTGAGTACAGCACCAGTTAACACATCCATTAGTATTCACAGAGTTTTAAGAAGCTTAGAGCTCTCTGCAAAAGAGGCTGGACAGCCATGGATGGGGCTGGATAAAATAGGTAGGCAGTGTCCTCCTATGGAGTGCTGAAGAGCTGCTCATAGGAGCTACAGTTCTCTTTGTGGACAGGAATAAATCACCGGAATGGGTCATGTAGGACAACAAGGAAGCCATGGACAAAAGAGTGTGCCAACAACTGGAAAATTAAAACACTCTATGCAATGTGGTATCATAAAGTTCCATGTGTGTGTCTTTGTGAAAATGTCACGTGTGAACTTCTGATGAATGGATACAAAATTTATTGGGTAAATAATACTGGGTGTTAATTATAAGAAGCCTGTACTATCAAAACCAGCATGTGCTAAAGAAGTGTCTGGGACATCACTCCAGGTGTATTTAACCATTGACAAATTGCCAGCCTTTGGGTTAATAACTTTGCATAGGCCTGTTTTAGATACAGGGCGTGGTGCTAAGGGGCTGGTATCAGACACCAGGCTGTGAACGTCCCTGTACTTCATCAGGGCAAGGCGTTAAGAACAAAACACATCCAGGATTGACATCTCAGAGGGTTTCTGAAGTGTTTGCGTTCAGGCCATGGGATTTCCACCTGTGTGTGAGAGGCAATGTCCAGGGTGCACAGCTGACAAATGACACCCTCTTGACAGCCTGTAACACGTCTCAGAACAGAAGACTTCAGGTTAACATGAGGCTGTGCAACCTCTACTTTACTTTCCCATTTGGGTTTTTGCATGAGAAAGAAAAGCAGAAGAGCTGACAACTGACCTCAAGGGATGTCCATGTATCTGCACTAATGAAGCAGCATGGGGACAGGCCATTTCATCCATCTAGCCAACCAGCTTGAAATCTCAACCTTACTGACAGAGATTTGGGGCCAGTCACTCTGCTGTGTTTCTTATCGTGCTGTGCCTACTTAGGTAGCATGACATTTACACAAAAATTCCCTAATCTGATTATTTGTTTGATGAATAGCTTGAACAAAAGCAATCTGTGTGATTCTCTCCCAGAAATCAACTAATGACTTAGTGACTTCCTTTCATGGGGATTTCTTGCACAGGAAGCAAGAGCCACTTGACTCACTCAGCTATAGGAATGTATCACTCTTGCTTGGACCACTTTCTACCAAAGCCCTTTCTTTTTGCATTATCTGACAGTAGAACCAGGACTGCCTCCCACCATGGTCCTTCATACGAGAAACCTTTTGGTTCTGAAACCTTGTAACAAACTTTCCATGAGCAGAAGCCAGGTCTGTGTGAATCTGCAGCTCAGATTTCCAAATTCCTCAACATTAGCACACACAGTCCTGTTGATTTGTGCCTCTCCAGTTATGACACCAAGGTTGCTAATGTGGTCATTCCTGTAGAACTCATACCCGATTAGCCAAGAGAACAGATGTGCTGCTCCTAAAATTTGCATTCCTCATTTCCACCTGTGAGAATAATGCCATCAGCTCACCCATAACTTGTGGAGATTTGAGCTTGAACTCCAGACCCAAATCTTTTTTACAATAGCTACATTTAACCAATCAGTAATGCAGTCTGCAAAAATGCAACTAAACTGGAGTTGGAGAAAGCATCTGTCTCTGATGCACACCATTGTGATGCTTTATGTCAGTTTGCATCAGTCAAGCTTGCAATTTAACTCTGTTTTGGGGGGTTTTTTACATGCATCAAAAGGTTTGTCATTTTTCTGTGATTTAGGTAAAGGTAGGTTAGGTAATAAAATTCTGTGGGCTGGCAAGCACTGAAGCAAACCTCAGCTTTTAGCTTTGTGTTCCCAGATGCCTACATTTCCAGTGGGTAGTCTGTCATGTGTCTAAAGAAAATGAATGCTAATGAAATAGAAAGTGGTGAAAAGCTGCTATAATGGTAGAAAGTTTCTCAGCTAATAGAACAGGTTCTGAGAGAGGCAATTGATAAAGGTTTCTCAGAGCTGTAAAAACTAATTACTTAAATATTTATATGAGCAAAGAGTGGAGAACTGAGGGTGGAAAGGGTGCACCCATTTGCAAGTTTGCTGTAGAAGGGATCTTCTGGAGTCTACCTAATGCACACTCTCACTGCCCTATGACGTCCAGGGGAAAACTCTTCCTCTATTCCCTAGCTCAGAAACCAGTTTGCTGCTGAGACACACTTCTGTGTTACGTTAGGGACAGAGTAATGGATTTTGAACTATGTCTCTTCAATGGAAATCCTTCTTTCCCCCCCAGCTTGAAGGCAAAAGTATTATGTCTGCTTCAGCCCAGAACTGTCATCACATAGGAACTGACCCCAGACTTTTCAAAAAATTCATAGATTCCATCAGCTTTTTTTCTTAAAATGTCACATTCCTCCACTCTTAAACATTTCACTAAATGCAGGAGACACAGGGGGCAATACATTGGCCTTGGCAAAGCCAAGATGGGATTAAAGCCCTAGAGCCCATTCAAATCAACAAAACTGTTTCCATTACACTAAGGGAATGGCAATGGGGAGGGAAAATTGCAGCTATTTTGCCAGTGCTTTTCCTAATGGTTTTTTTTTTTTAATTGCAAACTTGAAAATCTGACTCACTTTCATAACTGACATGCACACGAGCATATGGTTAAAAGAGAGTCAACTTTCCAATCAACCCTGCAGGTCTCCAGAGGTCTGCCACCTTCAGCCAGTAGTTTTTGGAGGATGTTGTTTCATTAGTGGATCAAATCCAGACTAGAACTTGAATCCAGCTGGCTCACACAAGGCCCTCAAGCTGACAAGCTGTTCCTTGGAGCGTTAGCAACTCTTTCCTCTCCTGCCCTAGCTTTAAAGCCAGCCATTGGCAGGATGATGGACTGTTTCACCACGGTATTTCACAATGATGCTATAACACCCACGTTTCTGAACGGGAGCACATGGAGCTCCAGGGAATTCTGCATCAAAACTCAGCCTGAGCAGTTATTGATAAGCGTTTTCACAAGTGAGTCAGGGCCCCTCATCCTCTGGGAGCAGGGAGCTCAGATGTGCTGCCCTGTCCTCCCTCATCTTGCTTGAGGGCCTGGCTGAATCCTTATCTATTCCCCTGCAAATGCCAGCTCTGACTCTTTTCTCAGCTCCTTGACCAGTTTGATTCTGAAAAACCACTGTGATCTGGTGCTAAAGTTCACATGCAGATACTGCCCCAGGCTGCTAATAGCTGTAAACCTTCCTCCCTTCTCACACCCTGCTCAAGTGCTCCTTTATGACGAGGCAGATCTTATCACAGAATCACAGAATATGCTGAGCTGGAAGGGACTCGCAAGGATCATGGAGTCCAACTCCTGGCCCTGCACAGCACCATCCCCAGGAGTCACACCCTGTGCCTGAGAGCAGTGTCCAAACACTTCTGGGGCTCTGCCAGGCTTGGTGCTGTGG
Organism: Sitta carolinensis; assembly: GCA_032173965.1. Taxonomy (NCBI): domain Eukaryota; kingdom Metazoa; phylum Chordata; class Aves; order Passeriformes; family Sittidae; genus Sitta; species Sitta carolinensis. The sequence continues at coordinate 5,826,114 of JAVUNC010000026.1, forward strand.
CCACTGCCCTGGGCAGCCTGTTCCAGTGCCCAACAACCTCTGGGGGAAAAGCCTTTATGTTCAGGAGAGAGATTGGTCTTACTTCATTGCTTGTGAAACTCCACACCACTCACTACCTTCAGTGAAGAATAAAATAGACTGAAGAAAAAAAAATAATCTATTTTTTTCCCCACATATTTGGTTTACAAACCACAGAAGTCCTTGCTTTTAAGTACAACAATATATAAATTGTGATGGCCTGTCCTCGAGGTGACACAGTGTGTGTGCATCAATCACAAAGAGCTTATTCTAACAGAAAGTGACCCCTTGAATTCTTGCAGGGTTTTTTGCCTTAGAAGGATGGCACTTCCTGCACTCTGATAACTAAAAAATAACTAAAATGCTGGACTAAAACTGAGATTCAGTTTCTGGTGATAATTGTCCAGTGCCAGCTGCCTTCTAGGTCAGCATCTGCCTTCACACTCAAAAGCAATTCACACAAACACTGGCTTGCTCACTGGTAGAGAAGAAGCATTTCATGAACTTTGAAAGCAAAGACAAGAGTTTCACCGTTTCAGTCTGGGTTCAAAATTTATGATGTTTTCTGTGCATCACAGTGCAAGGGTGTGTAAGCCAGTCTTAATGGAAAAGCTTTGGTGGCATTCTAGTTAGCTTTGATTTAAAGCTTAATTTAGGCCCTGAAAAGGGTTAGTGCATCTTTACAGCCATCTTGTAATTCTCCAAGAGTTCTGCCACCAAGTTAGCCAAGCCCACATTTCAACACGGCAGGGTCACTTTCAGATCAAAGAGGTACTCAGAGAACTACCAAAAGCCACTGAGAAAAGTCTTACACCTTGTCCAAAAACCTACCAAAAAGGAGGCAGGTCGTTCACATTACTATTCAAGTGCATTCAAAGGAGGTGTAACAAAATAACATATGTCGTATATATGTACATATATATAGTCAGTCATGATGTAAAATGGAAAGCAAAAATCTAGGTTGGAAGGGGATCTAACTAAATATTTAAAACTCAATATTAGAGCTGAGAGAATAATTGGCAGCAAATAATTCACCCATGAATTTAGCTTCCTTTTCAGCTTGTGGAGTGTCTGCATACAGATTGCCATTTCCTCAGATTTGATCATTACTTTAAATGAGTCTCAGTTTTATAGTGTAATTCTTTCCCTGTGTAGGTCGATGGAGAGGAGTCTCCAGTGCTTTCCTGACACTCTGCATCCGAAGCCTGATCTGCAGATGAATTGCTCTGACCCACAGCTGGATGTGTGTTTCCTGTTTGAAAAACTGAGCTTGCCAGTGCAGCTCTTCCTTTTCACAGGCAGTGGTGTGGGTGAAAGCTGACCACTAAAGTACCAGGAAAAAGCAAACAATAAGCAGAAAGTATGGCACAAAGGTGCTCACTTTTAAATATTAGCAGGTCCTCACCACTGACAGAAAGGGCTGAAGGGGGCTTTTTGCCTCTCCTTAGTATAAGCACCTCCGACAATAGCTCTTAGTTCAGAGTAGAAGATACAGTTTACTGGAATAAATACAAACCCCAAGTATTGCTGCAGCAGGGATGGAAGAAGCCCATGCACCAGTGCAGGCTGGGGGACCAAAGGGATAGAAATGAATACACTTTTCAGAAAAATTAGCTGAAGGCCTGGTGGAGAGCCTGCAGAGAGGAGTGAGCAGTGCCCCTCACAGCCAACACAGCTGGTGGCCCACAGGGCTGCACTTGCAGCCAGCTCTGCACTGGCCTGTGCCTGCAGGAATGTAGCCAGCAGGACCAGGGGGTGATGATTCCCCTCTCAGTCAGCACTGTCAAGGCCGTGCCTGGAGTCTGGTGCCCAGTCCTGGGCTCCACTGCACCGAAAATAAAGACCTTGACTTTTTGGAGCAAGTAAAGCAGAGGCCACCAGGATGACTGGAGAGCTGGGAAAACATAAGGTGAGGAGCAGCTGAAGCAATTGGGTTTGCTCGCTTCAAAGAAAAGAAAGTGAGACAGAGATGTTATTTCTCTAGAGCAACCTAACAAGATGGTACACAAAAATGGAGCCAGACTCTCCTTGGACCTGCACAGAGATGACACAAGGGGCTACAGACACGAGCTACAACTTGGGAAATCTCTACTGCATGTTCAGAAAAGCTTTGTCACTGTCGAGGTGGAAACCACAGGAGCAGGTGGTGCAGAGCACTGTCCTTGGAGACAGTGAAAACCCTGCTGGACACAGCTCTGAAGAACCTGCTCCCACCAGACAAGCTCCACGTAGGAGGGGAGGCTGTTCCACCTCTGGAGGACCCTTCCTGCCTATGTGCTTCTGTGATTCCCTGATACTCCAATAAATATTTTTCCAGTCCTCGGAGCAAGTCCAAAATATTTTTGCACTCCCAAGTCACCTTTCTGTAAGAACGCAAAGATTTTTGTAGCGATTTCTGCCTATGAAGAGATTTGGAATATTAAAATGCACCCCTACAGAGGGAGATTAGTGGCAAAATGAAGGTAACAAAACCAAAGGTGCAAAATTCCTTAATGGTCGGGTTCTCTGTGAGCATATCTCAGCTCAGCATGACTGACTTACGGTCACCCTGATTTACACCAGCAGAGAGCTCTGCATTGAATCTTAAGGCTGCATAAATGAATGTGTTTCACAGTTAACATAACCTCATATATAGTGCAGCTGATTTAAAGACATCTAAAAAGTGCTGTCTTTCTCACTGTTGTACCATGGTAGGAACCTACGTGCACCTCCTATGATCTCTGACTCACAGTATTATTGTGTCTGATGCAGAATTATTAGGTAGTGAAATAAACCTCTGCTTTTAATGTCTAAAAGTCATACAAGAGGATGCTGGATTTGAAAGCCAGCAGAAAAGCCCTGGGCTGTTTGAGAATTCAGATTCAAATTATTTAGTTATCTCTAGTCCTCTTAGATATCTATAAATATCTGCACTCCACAGGGTGCTCATGCAATTTCTGATGGTTTACCAGACTGAAGCCACCTCCTCAACTGTAGGTTAGAGTTGTAACTCCTTGATATCGATGAAAAGGCAAGGGACTTAGTTATGAAGGTCATTTTTCAACTGAACAGTTAACTGGAGGGCACCACAGAATGAGTTTAGCTCTCTTTTGTCTCACAAATTTTGCAATCAAATAATATAAACTTGAACAAAGCCATTAAGGAGACCTCTTTTTCCCGGATGCTATGGAAAAAAAAAAATTAACTAACTTCTTAAGGTAAAAAATTAGAACATTTTCATTAACACAAAATGTTCTTTTTAATTAGGATTTTGCAAGCTAAGTCTCCTAATGAATGAAGGAATGGAACTTCAAAATGATTTGAATTGCTTATTTTTTTTTTCTTCTTACTGAAAAGAACAAATGTGACTTTTTTCAAAATATATTCAGTTTCTAATTAGAGACTTTTTAATTAACTATTTCATGGCTGGGGCTTTCAACAGCCTATAAAAATGCCTTGCCATGAGACGAATGCTGTCCTAAATAATCCTCAAGAGCTCTGAGTGCTTTAAGAACAGAATGCAAACCATGCTGAGACACATGTGGTGGGCAGAGCTACAAGCAACTTACTCCTACAGAAAATGGGTCCAAGACACCTCCAGGGGATATTTTTCCCTGTGTAAGGAAGCAGTTACAGGGCACAGAGGCTAATGAATATAGGGACACATGTACTGGGGAGACCCATGTAAGCAGGGATGCTGCTGTGGCACGGCTGCCTTGCCAGCAGCAGTGCTGGGCTCACTCTCTGGGAGGTGCCAAGAGAGGAACGAGAGCTTTTACAGGGATGTGAAGGAAGGCAGCAGCCACAGAGCCAGCACAGCTGGCTGTGCCACACCACAGAGCCCTGCCTGGTGTCCCATGTCCAGCAGTAACACCACAGACCACGAGGAAAGTGAAGCAAATTAGCCCAGTTGGACGCTTCACTTCTGGGCACAGCTGGTAGGACCTGGCCAGAGCAGAGCAAGTGGGGAGGGAGCCAGCAGAGCCGGTGCCCACCTCTCCAAACACAAAGCCTCTGCACGGGAGCCAGGCAGAGCAGACCAAGGCTCAGCCCTGCCCTGCACACCCTGCAGGCACCAGAGGGGTGCTTGGGGCTGGGCAGCACCTTCCCAGCACTTCCAGCCCCAGAGAGCTCAAGCAAACCTCTGTGATACATCCATACTCAGCAGGCTGATGTCAACAGTGACAGGAAAGCTCACCCTGAAACGCCAGCAGAAAAGCATAAACCATGAGTCTTCAGAGAAAGGAGAGAAGTTGTCTAAAGCTGGCAGACTTGGTAGATCATGGGGCAATAGGGACGAGGTGCTGCTTTTGACCTACTGGTCTGGCTCCCTTGCTGTAGCAGCTTCAGAAACCTTTTACATGGGCTAATAGAACTGCATTACTGCATGTTGTGCCAGAACAGGCTATAAAACCAGTTGCCAGACAGCATCATTAATCAGAGAAGTGCACTTGATCCACAGAGATAGGAAGCTTGAGCAGATGGACTAAGACAGAACATTGTGATAGAAAAGACAGGTCAAAGCAAAGTTGTGGGAAAGGGCCTGAACATTTGTAGAATTACTAAAAACTGTTTTTTTTTTCCTAAAAGAAAACATTAGCAAGCAGTAAAAGAACAATGTGCACTCAATTATAAATGTAATGCATGGGTAACTGCTTGCTACTGCTCATGGACTTCAGCCTGGCTACACTCTTCTGTTTGTAACACTGTGGTTTTTCTATCCATTAAATCTCAACAGTACTCCTCTAGCTCAAGATATGGAGAAACCTGGGGTTTTAAGACTAGGATGATACTTCCATTATGCTCATCAAAACACAAATGAGGCCTCTTAATTCTTTCTGTTCTTAGGTGAGAAATGCCCAGGTCTCTTTGCACTAAGGGTGGAAGCACACACTTGTGTTCAGCAAAGAGGGGTGAGTTTTGAGGAGGCAGTGACCCTTCCTAAATGAGTCATCTTGGGCTCAATATGCAAGAGGCAGGAAAAAAACCCAAAAGTATTTTAATAAACAGAATACTGGAAAGCAAAGGTATAGTGATGGCAAAGGTTAAGATAAACCAGGTTTTGGTCAGATGTCTTAATCTATTTACACAGCAGGAGGCTTTCAACAAACTGCATTGCAAGATTAGAAAAGAATTAGCACGTTCCGAAAACACACATTCACATTCAGGAGCAGAGAGCAAACACCACACACATCATTTGTACCAAGTACCCAGCACCAAAAGCAAAATCTAAATGTTATCTGATGTCAGAGTGACCACACACTAAAAAGGACAGAGCAGTAGTTCCAGTCAGAAGGGATCTAAAATGATCATCTGGTCCCACTGTCCCTTTATAGCAGAGTAAGATATGAAGCTGTGGGATGGGAAGGCCCATACAGGGTCTGTCTGAAGCAGAAAACACAGATGTCTTAAGACTGTGTAAAAATACTGAATAAACACAATGCAGCAGAAATTAAAGAAGGTCAGAAGCTGCTCTAACAGATTGGGATGAGTCAAGGCTATATTGCACATACTAATATTCAGGTAAGAATACATACACACATAAGAGTTCATTAGACAATTAGAAAATATGTTAAATTTGGAAGATAAAGTCAGATCACATTCATTAATTGCTGATATAATCTATTTAACTTAAGAATTCAGTCACTTAAATAAGCAACTGCAGATTCAGATCTGGAACACAGTAATGCTGAGTGCAGTCCCAGAAAGAACAATCACTAGTTTCCTGCAGACTAGAAGACTGGGCAAATCCTAATGTTAGAATTAAATTTAGAAAAAAAATATCTGCAGGTATTTTTCAGGCTTTTTTTTTGGATACCCACTGTTTTACATGATCAGTTTCAAACTAGAAGCACATGAGGCATTATTTCAATGTGGATGTGATCGTGTTACCCCAGATATGATTTTTTTTTTTTTTCTATTTGTCTCCTGCTATCCTTGGGCCAGGGAGAGATTCACAAGGCAGACTTGGGAGAGGTTTTGCCCCATTCTTTCTGCAACACAAAGATATGTATTTATGAACAGCTGACCTGAGGTGAGGAGAATCTGCCCCACACATGCAGAACCTGGCAGCTCTGGGGTGCTGGAAAAGCAGATATAGGAACCAAGGCACCAGTCTTACACCGAAGGTGCTACTGGGTGTCAGGGGGTATTTCTCTTTTTTTTCTTTCATTCTGTCTTTTGTTTACTTCTGTGCATGTGCTGAAGGCTGGGTGCTTTTCAAAAAATACAACCCCCTCTTGCCAGAGAGCACACAACCCATAGCACTGTGCAGCACAGTGCTGGCTGCGGAACCCTTTTTGTATTCCTTGTGCACTGGGCAGGGATTTTTTCATTTCATGCATCATCCATAACTTGCCGCAGCAATTCCAAAAATCTCTACCACGCTCACATGGATACGAATAATTTAAATTCACATTTTTGCTTTTGGAAATTTATCATCATAGAAGTCGGGCTCATAAAGCAACTGTATTTCTGAAATTTCTCACAGAATAATCAAGTGATGGCACTGCCCAACTAAACAGCCCCAACTCATTGGTATCACACAGGCACTTTAACTATGACTCCATCTCACAAGGTCAGCTACTGACAGAAATCTGTCACCAGCATTAGTGTTCACTCCACTAACTTTTCTTTGATCTTTCTTTATTTAGGCTAATCTAATAAGCAATAAAAAAAAAAAAAAGGAGTATGGGTAGGTGTCTTTGCCAATAGCCAGTAGCAAATATTTTGGACACGAAATGTTACTGTGGACATCGACTGAAGAGTTGGCCTTAAGTGGATGTTACTCCTTAGACCCCATTAGAGTCCTTTGGGTTTTGGCCAAAGGACAAAATATTGAGTTTCTTAAGCATAATTATGAATACAGGTGTTTAATCCTCCCTGACGTCAGAGAAATTATTGGCTTTCAGAAAAAGCAAAGCAAATTATAGCACTGCCATCAACAATGAGTCCAGCAGCTTCTCAATTTTAAATTAATTGGTCTTTGAGAACCAAACATTTCCTACCACAGGATCATATCAAGGCCCCACACCTGACCCTACAACTGCCTCACAGCACAGGGGTTGTGAAAGGAAAATTAGGTTTTGGTTTTGCACTCTAAAATATTTTTCGCAAGTAGGATGACTCCCTTTCTCATCACCTGTGTCTGTAATACCTTCAGCTGAATGCTTCCACACCCAACAATGCTTACAGGGAAAGAAAAAGGAGAAGCTAGAAGAGAGAAGAAGGGAAGAAATTAATTGCAATGAATTTTCTGTTGAGCTCCCCCTTGGCAGAGTTCCTGCTTGGGATTCCAGCAGCTAAGCACGCAAGCGCCCCAAAAGGAGCTAAAGCCCAAACAGTTAAAGCAATCTTGTAATTACAGAGTGCTTAAGACAACCAGCCTAAATTTTTTGTTCAAGCAACAGTCTCCATTGAAAACATCAGATATACACTTCTAAGATTTTCAAGAAGACAGGCAACATTATTAGGACCTACCCAACTGAAAACTTAAATCAAGTTTAATGCTTTTATTTCTTTCTTCAATTATAGAATGAAAAAATCTGATGTTTTTCCTGATACCAGCCTGCTGATGGAAGTGGGGGGGTATCCTTGGGTACAATTCCAGCTGCCACGTGGTGTGCCCCAAAGGGGGTTGTCATAAAGCACACTGCAAGTCCTGCCAGCCAGGCACCAAGGCTGCCTGCTGCCTCAAGGAGTTTTATCTAAAAATAGAAGCCGCTTAAGAAAAATGACCACCTCTTTAGAAGAACAGTCAGTTTCTCTCTGAATCAATTTAAGCCCAGGCACATCAATGAGATAGAGCTTGACCTAAAGAGCTCCACAGAAATCAAGACCTAAGGTAAAGGTGTGCCAGTAATATGGAAAAAGATAAGGAGGCTGTGGGCCTGATCCAAAGGCCACTAGGTCAGTGGCAAGCTTTAATGTTGATGTAAATGGCCTTTGGAACGGGCCATGCTAGAGAAAAGAGCACTCCTTATTATAAAAATAACAGCCATTAGATATGGACTGAAGTAACAGGAAATTCTTTGCAGACAAAACTCCCCTCCAGTTTTCTCATCATCTCAGCCAAACATTGGCTCCAGAAATGAGCAGGCACCAGGTTGCCACCTTATCCTGGTGAGCACCCAGGGGTCAGAACAACATGGGTACTGTTTGCCCAGACTGTTTCTGCACCTGGACCATGGTTGGCCATGGGTCCAGCTGTGCTTGCTGCATCTTTAGGTGCTTCATCAGCACAGCTGGGCACCCAGTCAGCAGCACTGCCCACCTGAACTGCTGCACACATCCATTTGCATGAGCCACTGCAGGATTCATTTCCCACTCACAGAGAGCACTGATGGCTCAAATCACAAGGGAAGAGCTGGGTGGTGTTAGAAAACATTAAACTTTCAGCCACCCCACCCCTCAGCTGCTCATTGCCAGTGGGTGCAAAGTCATTTTTGACTCAGGTATAATCCTCATTAAGTGGGGTGAGAATGCAAATGTTTGGTGTTAGGCAAAGAACACACCCATAATTCTCACCCTCTCTGGCCTGTGCTGAATATTCCTCACCGAAGCTGTTGAACTGATAAGGTTATTCACTGACAAGATATGAAAGAGCAAATGCTCTGTAATTGAATACCATATGCCTCGCCACAAAAAATAACACAGCTCTCTCAGAGATAAAATAAAGGATGTAGTAAGAGCGTATTGTTAAACTATGCTAAAACAATGAGGAGAGAGGGAATATGCAACTCACCCTGCTGGCTGCAATATAATTGGCTCGTTAGGGAGAAGTGCACACATGGGCACATGAAGGGAACAGCAGATCACAAAACACTGTGACCCACAGACAGCGTGGACTCGGGGCACAGCTCACTGACAGTGCTGCCGAAAGGAGGGGGGTGATGATGGGACAGAGAGCACTTGAGAGCCTTGGAATGAGAGCACAGAGCTGCATCCAGCTGGCCCCTCCTGCCTTCCCGTGCCAACCGAGGGACACTGCCCTTTTGTGACCCTGGCAGGAGCCATGCCCAGCCATGAGAAAGCTGCGCTCTGCTCTCTGGCTTAGGAGCTGCCAGTTTGCCTTAAAGTATTAGGGAGACATTATATTGATTACTGCTTGGTATTTGCAGGTCTACAAAATGTCCAAGGAGACACAGGAAAGTTTAGAGAGTTTTAATTTGCTGTACTGAAGCTTTTCTGATGGTCCCAGAAGGTTACACATTTATGAACAAGGGCAGCAACTATAAAAGCTTATTGTTTGCACTCAGCCAAACTTCATGGATTTTTTAAGTATGACAAAAGAGAAAATGAGTTACACAGATTTTCAATAACTTGAACACCAATCTCAGCTGTCCAAAGGGAATTACTCCAGTGTTCTTTCTTTGTCTACCTTGGCCTGGCTTTAAGGGTTTATCCTTGTAAACGACATCAGTAGTTACAGTTAACAGGCCCAAATGAAGCCATGGGGCTGAGATCCCTCTTGTCCTGATGTGCCAGATACTCCAGGGAGAAGACTAAAGATAGCAAGAGGAACTTTGTCAAGGTAGGCTCTGTGCAGAAGATAGGAGCAAGCAGTGTGCATAGCCCTTCCCTTCACTTCAATGACACATCAGAGGTACCAGGAGGATTCTCTCATCAGAGAGCAATGGCACAAAGTGAGATTAAGGCAGAAACCCATTTTGCTTTTATGTGTTCAGCTAAAGAACAAGGTCAAAGACATAAGGTATTAAAACTTTTAATTAAGTGACAGTGGAATTATTTGCTTGCTCCTGGATTACGTTGATGCAATACAGCCTGAAAGCTGCTGTTTGACATTTCCCTTGATTTCTGCTCCTCTTTGATGGGGTTACACAGTAAATTGTTTTCAGGTACAGACTTGCCATAGCTACTGAGAGGCGTGATGCTCCTAAAATCTTCCCCACTTCCTGTTTTATTGAAATGGCACAAAAGCACCAAAGCCATAAAAAAAGAAAGCATTACTGCAATATAAACTAATGTGGTTACAGTAAAGAAGTTGCAAACTGTGGGGAGGGAGAGGGCAAGCACAGATATTTTCTTTGAAAACAATGGGTCATGAAGGATCCAGAACAGTCCCTATCCAATGGACCACAAGTAGAACCCTTTTTGGCAATACTGATACAGGCACAAGTACATCAGGTGGCTCTGAATGGTTGGATTGGTCCTTGGGATGCAGCCCCAGGAGCATCCAGCATTCAGATGTATGTGGTGGAGCAGAAGCAGACCCCCACAGTCAGGAAACAGAGCACAAAATGCATGGCCATGGTAAGAATCAAACTAAGATGTGATTTAAAAAAAAAAAAAAAAAAAAAAAAAAAAAAAAGTGTTTTGCTTTCTGAGCTCTCTACTTTATTTTTATTTGTTTTTATGCTCCTGTAAGTAAAATCAACAACTTCTTTTTCCCCAATAAACTGAAATTTTGCAGACCATTAATCCATAATATGGACAAAAGGCTTCGGGTGCATATGAAACAAAATGAAAAATGGGCAGCCTGGTTCTTCCAGGAAAAACTGATACTTCTCATGAGCAGTAAAGGTTTTCCAACAAGCAGCAGCACACACATTTCAGTGCAGACCCACAGTGAGTAGAGGGTAATGGCTCTGAATATCATTTATGCACACTTAACTACCATTTAGTTAATGTTTATGCAGCATTTTGAAAATGTAAAGTGCTGTAAAGATGCCAAATGTTATTATTATTAATAATCCAAGTGATAAATATGACTCCAAATTCTCTACTTTATCCTTGTCCTTTGTGTCAAAGGGGTGTTTGCACGTATAATAAGCACAGCAATTCAGCAAGACACAGTGTTTGTGTTACTCAGAGTTCATGAGTTCTGCACAGAAGGGAATAAAGGACCAACGAGTTTCTCCCCAAGTTTAATGAGTATTACACCACCTCCCCCCCAATTAAGATGGAAGATTATGTTAAAATCCTGCTTTTAAAAATACTGGCTCAGAGCTTTGCTGTAGCATTTAAAAGCCTGTTTGGAAAGAGAAGGAGGTCAATATGTTTTAATAAAATGTGTTTTCCTTTCAATGAACACCAAAGAGGGCACAGAAAAGGACTGAAAGCTGGCAATATGTGGATATCTGCTGTCTGCCATGGCCTCACTGCACCTCCCAGCACAGAAGCATGGACCACTGCTGCTGTCCAGATTTAGAGCACCCAAGCCCTCTTTAGAGCATCTGTGCCTCCTCACACCTTCACCCTGGCCCTCAGAGGAGGCCACCAGCCACAGAGCCCCATGCCACAGAAACAATTATCCCCTCAGTGATTTTCCCATTTCCTTAAACCACTTCTCTTTTATTTGCACCTGCAGCACCATGACAAAAAGTCAGTCTACAGCCACTCCAAAAGCCACGGAGTTTCCAAGACAGGTCCCCCACGAGTGCCTGCCACCGCAGGATTGCTCTTATTGCACCAGACTTCAGCAGGGAAAATAAAACGTGGGCCAGGGCCTTGGGTCTCTCCTTCTATCCTCAGAAATGAACCCACTGGTGCTCTCAGAGAAGTGGCTATTATTTCAAGGAGGTGATCAGTTTGAGAGGAAGTGATAAGGGAATTTTTGTTCCATATGTTTTTCTCAAGTTTAGGATGGCCTTTGTGGTTGCAACAGCTTCACCACTGAGGCTAAACATGAAGTTACTTCTCTGAGTGAATCATCTACCATTTCCCTTATTGAAAAACCAAAAGGACAAGACAGATTTCTAAAAGGTCTTTTAAATATCTTCATTCACTTCAACAAACTGGATTTTCTTGAGTTCAGCTCCCATTGCAGTGTTCTGTTACAGTGGTTGGATGCTGAACTCTTGGATGCTTGGTCCAGACTTTGTGACTGGGGACACAGGCAGAGAACATGTGGCTCAATACACCCTTTGAAGGCTTTCTCCAAGACTTAAAAAAAAAAACTATCTTAGTTTTAAAAAAGGAAAATGAGGAAAAAAAAACCCACAGAGACAGCCTGATCTTCTACTTTCTCACACTGGCATAAATCAAGGATAACCCCATGGACTTTGTAGGACTTGCACAAGTATAAAACTGCTAGAAATGAAAGGTTCACATTTCCTAACTGCAGCAGTTGGCTGGGTTTTCTTTAAATAGCTTCATTAATAAATACTTTGAAAAAGGGGGAAAAAAAAGTGCTCTTCCTCCCCCAATACTAATTGCTAGTGCTCAGATTTAATCTTCAGCATTTATTGTGCTTCACCAAATCCCTAATAATCACCCCAGAAGACTCCTTAACATTGTTGTATAATGGGAAACAAGGGCAGGGTATTACTTTTTCATGTACAAAGATGTTTCATCAGGAGGCCAGATTTCTTCTATGCAGCTAAAGTACATAGAGCCTGACACTTTTAATTTCTTCCGTAATTGTGTCACAAGAGGGGTTTATGTCACTGTGCCTCTTTGCTGAATTCCAAGAGGCTCAATGCTATTCCCATGGTCATTGCCTCCTGCCTCTACTTTAAAATAATGAAGATTTGGGCTGAAATAAATTTGAAGATATCAAATAAGGACCCCTTGAGTTCCAGGGAAAGAAAATAAAGCAGCTTTTATTAAACTTGTTATGAGACCTTTCATGACCACTATTCTCGCTGTTCTCTTTGCTCAAAGCCTTTAGAGAATGGTCTCACTTTAGCCTAAACTCAGCTCTTTCTCAGCTCTCTAAGCCTCTGTAAAATTGAAGGACATTCACTCCAACACACGCCTTTAATAACTCAGTATGATTTAAACTTTCAATCTGCATTCCTGATTTCTGTAATAATTGAAAGGAATGCATTAGCAGCAGAAAAAAACCCCCACTTTTGCTTCATAAACTTTACCTTCATTGCCTCAGATTTTCAGTAGTTCTCAATATGTAAGTTTAATGGCGTGACCCTAACAAGAAACGATCAGCAAATGAAACGAACCAGTGTGTAGCTGCTCCACACGGCTACAAGTGTCAGCTGTGGCCTGCCTGCCATTAATTTTATTGTAACTCATTTCTTCAGGTTGAGTACAGCACGATTTAATGTTCCCATTCTCCCATTCCTGTTCTGCATGACAAATTGTTTTAATAAACATAAACCGGGTAATAATAAAGTAATAATAAGCCTAGCACTCACCTTATATCACTGCAGTTAAATTCTCCCACAAGCCAGCGCTGCTTACAGTGACAATTACAGTCGGGCCAATCCGCAGCCAGGCAAGTACAATGGACAGATTTAATATCGTTTGTAAATATGATTAGTGTGCTGTCATGTTATTGCAGCCTGGTATTTACATTTCTCTCCGGGGTTATTCACTACACCAAATCAACATTAAATAGTGCTCCCTTCTCTTTCCCTTAAATCAAATATACCTTTCTTTGTGCTCCACTCAGAAGTTAATGAAGAAAATGGCATCGATTGTTAATATTCAGGGATCAATCAGTGCTTTACATACCTCTTTTTTTTTTAAACAGATGTACGTCTGTCTGTATAGCCTGCAAGATTTCTTTCAAAATTCATAATCTCCCCGCTTCCTCCTCCCCCTCCATACACACCCTTTAACATCAACGCTCGTCTGCTGACTCTCTTATGAAAAATGTTCAAATAATGAATGGCTGTTGTTTACAGAAGTAATTTCATGCTACATTTCCATTATTGCCTGGATTTGTTTAGCTTCTCAAGCTTCCCCATTTCCCTGCAATGAACTTTTAAGGAAATATAACCAGCTTTCACTGTTTATGCCATTATGTTTATAATAGAAGCCGCTCTCATTTGTGACATATTGCAACACTTCGTAACTGTGTGCAAATAAGCATCCTTAAACTTGTTAAGGTCAATTAATCATTGTACAAAAGCTTTTTTAGCCAGGACTTCCACCAGCATAAATCCAGCCGCGTAGCAGGGTAATGAAAGGGCTCTAGCGTGGACTTGGGTCCTACATGGCACAATTGTGTGCTTCAGATGTTAATAAAACTGCCTGCAGACGACACAGGTCTTTTTCTCCAAAGTTATTTGGCTCCTGCGGTCAGGCAGCACAGGTTGAATGCCTGCAGCCCAAATCAAGAACAGACAAAAATTTATAATGACTTCAACGACCAATTCCCACCAACCTACAGAAAATTCTAAAGCCACTTTTTCCACAGCGAAAGCAAGGAATCGAGCCGTAGGACATCCTGCTGAGTTTGGCCCCATGGCATTTCACTGGACAGGATTGGACACATGAAACACACCGCAACCAGCTCCTATTTCAGACTTCACAGAGGACACCATCAAAGCAGAGCGCGCTGCTGTCGGCAGCGCCGAGCCCCGGCTGCTCAGGCACGTGGCTCGTGTGCCAGCCTGGAGCCCCAGCCTCCTCCTGCTGCTGTGGGGACTGCTCTGGGGGGAAGGGGTCCCTGGGGACCAGCAGTGACACCCTAGAGCCACCTGGCACAAATACTGAGCGTGGAAAGGGCTCTCCCTAATTAGCAGCAGCCTTCTCCATGCAGCCGTGGCACACGCAGGCTCGCTCTTGCCCTTCATGCAGTTAAGAAAGAGGAAATATTCATGTGGTTTGTATTTATGCCTCCATTTTCAACAAAGAGGTTCTCATCTCCTGCACTTTTGACTGAATTAAGACCTATGTCTGAAATTTAAGACATGCCTTAATCAGGCTCAATAGGCTTGCTGCATGCCCCAGGCTCACCAATGTCATGGTGCCTGGGCTCATGCTCGTGTAAAGTAAGCCTGGTCTGTGTCAGTGGACTTGGACAGATGTGCAAGAACAATGACAACAAACCCTCACAGCAACCTCATTTAAACTGCAATGGTAAAATTCAGTGATATGTTTAATACTAATGGAGAATTTAAAAATATAGGATACCAGTTTATGAGGGTGGCCATATGCAGGCACATACTTTATTCACTAACATTTAACTCTCACTTTTCAATGCAAATTGAAGCATCAAGAGATGTCCCACATTAGAAATCTACCCCAAGGAAGTCCAAAATGCATGACAAAGAGCCAATACTCAGGTATCTGTAATAATTACAAAGCTGACTCTCACTTTGTTGTTTACTGACAGTTAACTTTCCCATGCTGCAAGTTTAAGCTAGGACAAGGGAAAATAAAAATTTAAAGAAAGCATTACCAGTCAGTCAGAGAGCATGGCTGTTTTGTGTGGGATGTAGATAATCTGAAGACCAAAGCAGGACTTTTTAAAGACCTATCTGTAGTTGTTGCTTTATTGAAAATGATAGATTTAAGAATATGGCTCCTATGGTCACCCAGAGGGCGTGGATCTGACTTACTGTGACTTGCTGATATTCTTTATTTAGAACAGTCAAATGTCACAGCAAAATATTTCTGCTAAAATGTGTATTTACTGCATTTTCCTTTCAAAGCTCAGCAAGGTGACAGCTGGAGAGGGGTGTCTGTGCATGTGTGGAAAAAAAAAGAGGGGGAAGAACTGGGGTGTTACTAAGCACAAGATCACAGTACTCGAAACATCCTACTGAGATCAGAAGAATTGTGAAGCATACCGAGGTGGTACTCCAGCTATTCATTAACTGCCTCTATCAGCTGGCCCGGAGATTAGAGCTTAATGCAATGGTGAAGTAAGTGTCCATATCACAGTAGCCATGGAGGAATAGCGAGATGTAATGAAACTGAATAGCTAGCCATTGAAAGTTGAAAAATATATTGATTTTTCAGTGCTTGATCACCCAGGAGGCTTTATCAGGTATGAATACTTGGGAACCATCTGCTAACTCTGTAATGGTATTTTAGGATTTGTGGCAGACTCCAGCAAAAATAAAACTGCGTGTTAGGAAAAAAAAACCACACATAGTGAAGCCTGCTTCTCTGCAATACATTGCACTGCTCCACATCTGCTTTTCTCATTCCTGCCTTTTAATTGTTCTAGAATTAGCTATAGCTAATGTGTGAGTACAAATTAAAATTGGTACATGGGTTGAATTTCTCCCCACCTTTCACACCAAAGACAGCTCAGACATTTATGGCTGCATTTATCTCTGCATCAGCTTGCATTACATACGTGGTAAAGATTCCTCTCCTCCCCAAAGGAAGTCAGCAGGACCCCGGTTATTGTATTTAGCTATTGAACCTCCTTGTCAACATTTCTTAGCATTCATTTGTGTAAGTCAAAGAACAAAACCGAACAGGAACAGGCTTGAAGGCACAATATCTACATATTGTCTGATGTAAATAACACTCCTAGACATGATTGGCATTCTCCAAACAACAATCATTGTTATTGAAATGTGCCTCTATTCCCCTTGTTTTAATACTGAGAATGATTATGAAATCTCTTTGGGTACGATAAATCAGCTGAAAGATGTAATAACATGTTTCAGCTGTTGGAATGGATGTTTGATTACAGCTCTGAGGGTTTTTTCCTCATCTTGTTGCTAGTTTAATTCTTAAACCATTCTCTGATTTAAAAAAAATATATTCCATATATCAACAGCAAATACACATTCTTGTTTACAGTGTGGGTAACTGAGCAGGAATTGAGTTGCATTTTAACAATGCAGGGAAAATATTTTTCTATGATAGTTTTGGTTAAAATAGTAGGTAAAGCTGTTTTTGAAATTATATTTAGTAAACACTTAACACCTAAATAAAAATAGGACAGATAAGAAAGGCAGGGGGTGAGGAGAACAGGAAAAAAAAAAAAAAAAGAAAAAAAAAAAAAAAAAAAAAAAAAAAAAAAAAAAAAAAGGAGACTTTGGTAAGGCCATATTTGATTTCCATACACAGAGAAGAAAAATTCCACCTCTCCTCTGCTGCCTCCCTCCATGATTCTGCAAGCATCTCTTTGAGTAAGTGGTAGCAGAATTAATTTGCCCCAAAATGATGAAGTGTAAGTGGAGAAAAATTGTTTCCCCCTGATTTTACAGTGTAGTGGCAACACACAAAAGATGAAGGAAGTCAGACCGCACCACACAGCGGCAGCGAGCGCTCGGCAGCTGGACAGAGGCTTTTGAAGGATCTGAGAATCTGTGTGCTGCAAAGGCAGCGCAGCTTCTCCAGCTCACTCTCCCAGAAAAGATTCTGGCAAATGATGCCTTTCCCTTGAGTGTATTCTGTGCAGGATAAAAGGTGAAGAAAAAACCCAAAACTATGGGAAACAAAAAGATTAGTACGTGGGTGGTTTCCCTTTCCAATCAACTTTCCTTCCCGTCCTGTGGGGCTGCCCCTGTGCTGATGAGCACACTGTGGAGGCTGAGGGACATACCTTGATGTTCTCCCAAAGTTTGCAGAGCCAAAGAGGCAGCTACATTCAAGACTGGTGGTGGGAAAATTCAGAGACATTTGGGGCTTCCCGAGGTCTTTAGAACTGCTCAGTGATGTCTTGCCAACATTTCAACAAGGGGCTCCTAAGAGAATTCCCCCCTTGGCCTGTGATAAACTCAGTGCCCCAACCGCGCGTTTGCTTGCCAAGAGGAGGAGCAAGGGACAAGAAAACCATTCAAGCATTTTCCTATTTAAATGAAAACACTTTCTCGTCATTGTAATCAAGAAAAGAGGCCGTCCTACTGTGAGAGAAACCCTACACCACCCATTTGGGTGGAACTGCACACACTCTATCTCCCTGCAGGAAAGAGAATTGCATTTGTAAGGAGAAATCATGGTCTGGATAGCAAGATATCCACCTAGGATGGAGTAAGTGAAGCCTCAGGCATTCCTCCCAGGGTGCCAGAAACACGTGAACCTAGAAAACAGTCAGGGATAGCTGGTAAGGACAACTCTAAGGTGACATTCACGTGAGCAGAGCTCCCCAGAGCACGCTGCAGTCAGACTGGCACCTCAGGTCCCACTCACAGGGACACAGAGGGAGGTTTCCCATTCCCTTTGCCTCCTTGCTTTATTGTGCAGCCTGCCCCCACTCTTGGAACAGGCAGGCTTTTAAATTAGGACACACAACTCACTCTTCCCTAAGGACACCAGCGCAATGAAGAAAATATTTCAATGGAACTACAGAATACCTTTAAAAAGTTACTCATTCTTAATTCACTCCCCTTTTTCTGACCTTTATTCAAGGGGATAACTGCCAACTGCCCAAAATCCTGCCAACACCAAGGAGCTTAATTGTGCAGATTATGGTCTGTTTGTAACACAGATTATTGAAACACACTTGGACCCTTCACATGCCCACGTTTGATTCAGTAATACATTCTGCATTAGATAAAGGAGATTTGTTTTGATCCTGTCCTCACAGATGCAGAGTGCCCTACACCTTTTGTATTCCAGACTCCATCATCCATGACCTCTTTGCATAAGTGAAGGAGCCACAATAGGCTGCTCCATACTGTAACTCCCAGACCCTCACTTTTGGGGGTACAAGAAAGGCAGGAAGAGATTTAGTTCATGGTTTATATGTTAGCCTAAAAAAAAATTAAAAATGCACATCTTATTCCATAAAGAGCACTTTTCTCTGAGAGATTGTGGCACTGCGTGGCACAAAAGCTAACCATGGCCATATTGGAAAGAAGAGCACATAGGATTTTTAAAACAGAAAAAAGTGAAAATTGCCTTTTGAATTTCAGCAAATGAGGTGAAACACAGAGACAAAATGGAAAACTTATCCTCAAAATACATGGAGTGAAATAATTTCCTTAGGTTCAATTTTTTTCCCTCTTTGCCAGGCTAAAAATTTAATGAGAAAGTAATCTTCTCACCCCCCTAAAACATTTGAAAGAAGTTAAAGCATTTTATTTCCCACCTGTTACAAAAGCACAGAAATCACCTTGAATTTCTAGCTATCATATGGTAATTACAAATCAATCCTCTCTGCCTCAGAACCAAGGCCTTCTCCCCAGCCAGCCATCATCACTACAGGGTCTGGGTGGGAAGTGTCAGGCTTTTACTTGGCATCTTCATTCTTCAGCTTCCTGTGCTTCTACAGTTGGACTTGATGACTTTGAAGGTCTTCTCCAATTTTAATGTTTCTATGGCTCTCACTATAATTTTAATTAACAAATAAGGAGATTTTCTTCAAACACTATCCAGTGCATGTTTCATGAGGCTGCTGTTTACAGTTCCCTGTCCTTAAAACAGGAGGGGAGGTGGTGGAGACCCCACAGTTGTGGTCATTAATGCCAGCCAAGAGTTCAGGACCGAGGGGAGCCACTCCAAGCACAACTTGCACACAGTGACTCTGCTGTGGCTTCTCCCCTCCTTTACTGCCTTATAAAGAAGGTAGGAGGTGGCCACAGCTTTCCCTGGCATTAATGTGCTTTTAGTTGCCTGATGAAAGTATTTTCCTCCCATAATCTCTGCACAGCACCAGACTAAAAGCACGGAGTACAATTTTAATTTGAACATGCACTCGTAGCTGTGTGCCAATTCCTTGCTGCTGTACTGTTGATGAGCAGTTGTTTGTGGAACAAATTGACGAAAGCCACACACTAATTTCCTAAATGTACTACTTTTTTCTCCAGTGGTAAGGAAATGATGAGTTTTAGATGAGAAAGAACATCTATCTGCAGCTCAATGAACTGAAAATGCAGAAAGCAAACTCCTGCAGCCTTCAGAAGTACTCGAGAGTGACACAAAAGTACTAACCTCTTCAAATTTTATGATGAAACTAAATGGAGTCAGCAAATTGAGAGGATGACAAGGACAGAGGAAGACCAAAACACACCTGAGCTTCTGTGATAAATGAAAATAACTTCTTGTTTTAACAAAATAGTGCTGGTCCTGTGATACATACCATAAGCTGGCATAGTACTTTTATTGTACTTCAGCAAAAATTGTGCTTAACTGGCAGTTCCCTACTTGTCCAGTTCTTGGTAGCCATGCTACCACTCATATTTAGCACAGTTGTGCTTCTCTTAGTGAAAAATCAAGGGGGCAGCAGAAGCAATTATTTCTCTTACTGTGTTGTACCTTTCTGCTATGAGACACCAACTCACACTGGGCGTGCATTTAAGGAAATGAACTTCTACAAATTTCATTTTCAGTCACAAAGAATTCTA
Source organism: Sitta carolinensis (assembly GCA_032173965.1). Taxonomy (NCBI): domain Eukaryota; kingdom Metazoa; phylum Chordata; class Aves; order Passeriformes; family Sittidae; genus Sitta; species Sitta carolinensis. The sequence continues at coordinate 5,846,072 of JAVUNC010000026.1, forward strand.
CAGTCATTTGAAAGCCCATGAAACTCTGTTTCAGTAGAACCAGGATTGCCAACATTTCTAAATTAGCTCCAGTGGAAAAAGCTCAGTGCTGTGCAGATGGGTGGAGGAACTCGTAAGGTTATCTCACTTCTGGAGCTCTGTAAAACAACTCGATAGCGTTGGTTTAATGCTCCAGTTTTACTGCATACCTGTAAATGTAGATTTGGGGTAATAAAGTGTGCTTGCTGAATGCTCACTCACAGTACCTGGGTAATTTTACAGCTGTGGAGCTGTGCATCCACATACCCTCAGTTAAACACAGATGAAGTTTTACAGAGGAATGCTCACCTTAATTCATTGTTTTTAAATTTCAGCAGAACCTCATCTTTGCTCCTTTAGGTCAGCAGGTTCCTCTAGAACTGACTGCTTTGCCCATTGTGCTGTTAGTAGTTTCCTCATGGAATTTTCTTGGGTTGGCCAGCCCTGCTGATCTACAGGACATTTAAGGGAGGTCTGTGCCTAGTGGTGCAGGACATTGGGTACTGGTTTCTCCTCACTTCTGGATGGTAAATTACTTCTAAAAGCAGATGCAATGGTTCAGCTGTTTTACTGGGTGGGTAACTGCTGTCTTAGAGCTCTTCCACCACTGTAATATGAAAAAGGGGCTTCTATGATTATAAATTAAGCGGGCAGGATGGGTAAGTTGCATGAAAACAATGGGGTAATACTGTCCTTCTAAAAGATCCAGTCAAGCTTGCCTGCTAAGCCATCTCTGGACTCCAACAATGTGCAGGCAAAGCTGATGCCTGTTCTCTCTCAGTGCTCTGTTGAGCCCACTGATGAACGAACTGAGTTCAGGCCTCTACAAAATGTTATGTACCACCCCAATCAGAACCTGAAAGAGAAAGGAATGTCCTTGAAAGGATGAAGCACCCATCATCCCTACACTGCCATGGGAACCCTCCCTGGAGGGGCAATCAATCTGATTTGAAAGCACCAAGTGTCAAATGGGCACCAGCTAAAAAGATCAGGACTTTCAGGAAATTATTTATTTGTGATATTTGTGAACAGTGGAGCCTCATCAAGGTCTTGGAGCTCCAAACTTTGCCATGCACATACTCCTACAAACTCACACTGCTGCAATGTGATTACAAGCACAATGAGCTGCCATGGCGGGGAGGGAATTATGTGGAGAACATAATAATCATTACACTATGAAATCAGAATCAAGGGTTTTAAGATAAAGTGCCTGGAATTCAAAATCATCATCTGCAATAGAATATTTTCCCAAGTTTTCTTGCAAGGTATCCTAATTTAGTAGGATACTTCAAAAAGCACATTTCAAAGTGGAAGGAGGGAGTGTTAATCCCTGCCGATAGCAGAACAGTAATTTTCACTGTGTAGGTGATATGCCAGTAGCTAAAAGGGCTCTTAGAGACAGACTTTCAAGTTGCCTACATATTTCACATGTAAATAAACTTTTTCTTCAAATGTTCAATAGTGATAATTTTGTGAAAATTCTGGGTTAGTTGCCAGTTCATGACAGCAGTCCAGAATTCCTCCTTTTTAAACACGAATTTTAAGGATTCTGACACAAGAAAAAATATTTCTTATGTGAAACTAAATGGTCATACAACTCCCACTCAGTTTGATAAAACCAGGAGATTATTAAATATTGGAAAATACATAAAAGCATTAGTTTTCATTTTCATTATTCCAATGAAATAATTTGGATCCCAATTCTACAAGAGGTTCTGCATTATTATCCTTATTTATAAGGTTGTGTTTGCCGTACTGCTACCTAAAGTTAAAATACCACAAATTAGAATGGTAATATTCTATAATAAAAATAGTGGTATATATAATGAGAAATCAAACAGAAACAGATTCTTCTCCTTCAGAATTTTTTTTTTGTGGTTCTATATTTTTCCAGCCCCAAATCTGCATAAGAATCACTTTAAAAATCTTAAAAGTGTTCATAACTAAAAATTAGAAGGCTACTCAATTTTATCATTTTGATCAAATATACTGTTTCAACAACAAATTCGCTCCCACTTGACCACAATTTTACACATTTTCTATTCTGTTTTTGAACCTAAAATCTGAAGATTTTGTACCAAAGTGTACAAACATATACCTGATATTTTCAAAAGCTCAAAACCATTTAATTAGAATAAATCTGCAAAAATTAATGTACTCCCCAAAAATCCCACTAACTTGGACAAATCACAGGAGCCGGGAAAGCATTCCAGGTCAGCTATGACAGAGCACAGAGAGCAATTAAGACCCAGGTTGGATTCCCTGAAGCAATCTGTAAATAAACATCCGTGTGTTCAGTCTGGGTCCCTCACTACAAGGAGGACATTGAGGGGCTGGAGAGAATCCAAAAAAGAGCAATGAAGCTGGGGAAGGGTCTGGAGCACAAGTCCTATGAGGAGCAGCTGAGGGAGCTGTGGGTGTGTTTAGCCTGGAGTAAAGGAGGATCAAAGAGAAACCAACCCATCCTAGCAATGATCATGTTTAAACTCTCTTTACAGCTGACATAGCACCGAAACATTAATAATTTCTCAAAACCACATGATTTGGAAGCTGTGCTCTATTCCAAAACTTAGCACCTTTCCTCTTCTGATTATTGGCATACCTGTCATCACAGTCTTTAAATGTTTGCTAACAGAAATAGACATCTACTGAATAAAACAAGCAGACACTATTCTTCATAAATACAAACTAAATAACAAACCTCTTGCCATACAGGTCAGCTACGTAAGATTTATTATGAGACCTCAAAAGTTTTGCAGAATGAAAAAAAAAGTTATATGAAAATTAACTCTCCATAAGGTAAAAGGTTATGTAAAACTTGGAGCAGAGTATAAAAGAAATGTGCATATACACATGTGTGGTTAGGTTTTCTTCTAAGTGATAAGAAATATTCTGAAAAAAATTGCAAAAATTATTCAGTGGTATTTGACCACTTTTAGTTACATGTAATTCAGAAACAGAAACAAATTTATGTTGGCCCCTGAACTTTTGCATTAGTCTTCCTTACCCTCTTAGTCTATGATAAAATTACATTCAGATTTTTTTTCATAAAATGCATTTCCTATTTGTATGGGAAAAGCCCATCTTCCCCAAGTATTTATGTAATGTAATCCATGAACAAATATTTAAATGTCTGAAGGTCTTCAAGAAAATCTATTACTTTAGGTTTAAAGGTTAGATTTGAAATTTTTCAACATCTACCTCTTCTTTTGCATTTCTGTTGGAATTTCTGGATGCCTGGTGCAAGTCTCAAAACTATTTGCCTACTACCTTTTGAGAAACTGGTTTTCTGATTAATAAAAAGCTGTTTCACCAGTCTTGCCCATTGAACCAACATTTTCCTTACTTACACACATCATTTCCTGTACCTACAACTCAAATGGCTTTGCCCTACAGTTTGAGCCTCAGCGTCCTCTGACAAAGACAGCTGCTGTTTCCAGTTGTGTCTAAATAAAATAGACTTCATTTGGATATAACCCCCCCTAATTGTATAATTAGAATATCTCTCAATTTGAGTGATGTGTATTCTAGAAGCACTGGAGGATGTGTTCTGTGCATTTCCAGAACCTCTCTCTTATCCTGGCTTGGCAGTGAGTCACCACAGAGAGAGTTTTGCCTCATTTGGGAGAAGCCAGGGCTGCAGTGCTGGATATTGTCTTGCTTGGATGGCCCAGACCAGCAGCAGTTCCCTTCCTGACCATTGCTATACCTCACTCTATAAGGGTAAGGCCTTATGAAGCTCTTATTTCTAAAGGTGATGGCATCTAACCTAATAACAGAGAGAAAACCCAGAGCCAGAGCCAGTCGCTGTGCCCCACTGCAGAGGCCACAGTGGGAAAAGAGAGCAACCACTTCACCTGCCATGCCTACAGGTGCCCAAGGTACTTCTCATTTTGATTAGCCAAGTCCACGCACAACTGAGAAAGCTGGAGTGTTATTGCTCTAATTATTCTGTTCCTTTTCTTTGCCTTTTCCTGCCTCCCTCACCCCCAGGCTCTTTAAAGAAAGGCTCCCAGGAGCTTCCATTCAAGTGGAGTGAAAACAGTGTCAGTGGGGGCTGACTTCTGCAGCACAGGTTGCTGTCACCAGTGACCTATTCATCAGCACCAGCACCAGCCTGGCTTTGTCTTCTGCCTGCTAAACAAACTAATGGCAGACTCAGTTCTGCTGCAGAAATATTGTGAATTAAACAAAGCACAAAGGGAGCAGGCAGCAGGGTTGAAACATTTAGTGGAAATAGGGGAGCTGGTCAATAAAAGGGGATGGAGACTGGATCAAAAGGGGATGACTTACAATGGGACATGGGCTAAAAAGGGGTGTGCACTATCCTGCAGGTCAAAAATGACAAAACGTTGTGGTCCCGAAGCTGTCACCTTCTGCACAGTAGGGAGGGATCCGGGAGCAAGGAGAAATGCAAAGCTAGCAACTCAATATATAGGAAATGTACAAAGGGAAAAAAAAACAACTATAAAGGGTCAAATTCTAGGGTGCTTGCAGCAAGCTGAGACCACTGATCTCCATGAACAAAACTGAATAAATGTTTAGAGGAGGTACTGGAAAGAAAGAGAAACAAAGGATGATAAGGAAGAGTGAGATTTTGGCTTAGGGGTTCATCTCAGACTTGGGACAGCTGGCTGTTTCAAGACTCTACCATGTGTTTCCTGTGGGACCAGAAGTGAGGCATTTAATCTCTGCAATTCAGTCCCCATCAGTGAAGAAATACTTAGGGAAAGGATATAACACTTATTTTATCTGTAGGGCCCCCTGAGTTCAGCCGTATTCATGTAAAGGCAAAATAGTTTGTTGAAATAGAAAGATGTTAAAAAACTCCATATTTTGAATTTTTCTATTTTGGAGGCATTTAAATGGATCACATTTACTCTTAAATAAGTTTTCAAAGCATTAAACTTCCATTCACACCTTTCTATCATTTTCTGCCTTTGAGGTTCTGAATACAAATATCTGACTGGTGTCCAGTGAATACAGATATCTGAATGCTAGCCAGAGATTTTCTTCTTCACTCTTTTCCTGGTTTTCCTACTTCACCTTTTGCTCTTGTGTCAGGTTCCAAATGCCTTCTCTTCTGGAGAAAGTTAGAAAAGATGAGAAAGAATAAAATTGTAATGCCTGTGGCTTTCCAAAAAATAAGTTAAAACATTAATGATATTTGAGAAAAGTAATTTCCTCAGTTTAAAGGGGTTTGGCACATTTTCAGTGAAAGGGGATATTTTTTTTACATGAATGTAATTTCATTTAATTTCAATATATTTTTCTCCTTAGAAAGAAAAGAAAGAAAGAAGCCCAGAAGAGTAAAATAGCTAGAGAAAACAGAATTTCTTTGGATATTAAAAAACCCACATGCATTTCAGCTATGCTTTGCTTCCCCTTGGAAATCTGACATAAAACCCTGGTGCCATACATACTTTGTGATAAAAATGGATCTGTTTAAACTCTGGCCTATGTGACCAACCTTGGGAATCATAACAGAGGATTCTGGATCCTGCAAATGGGTTCCTGGATCCATTGGTGGGGTGACTGCAGCCAGAGGGAACACAGCTGTCTTGAGGTAGCAAAATGCTTCCCTCTGTCACAGTAAAAATTAAGGTAGGTGGGTTCTTAAGGCATATACCACCAGTAGATGTCCTGCATAATATGGAAAATCTGCCTGTGTCCTTAAAACCTGTGCCTGGATGGCACAAAATTCACTGCCCCATGGTTGAGCTGCTATTTTTCAGACAGAGCTGCCCAAGTGTGCCTGGAAAATGCCCAATCATCAGCTGCTCCTGACTATGGTAGCTCCACAGAAACCAATTCCCAGATCTGTCCTCAGAGTTTAAACGCTGGCCACCTGGCTGAGAGTCTCACAAGTAATAAAATAATTCAAACAGGTCAAGTTACCAACTCAGAAACAGTGAGGGGTTTTTTTTGCTTCGTGCCATGGAGAGGAAAATTTCCAGTCTTCGTACGGAATTGGCCATCATTATTAAATGCACACATGGATGGGGCTTTTTGGCCATGATATAAATGACTTAAAGCTGTGATTCAAATAGGTCTATAAAGTGCTTCTATGATGTTCCTCTCCCTTCTTTTTTCTTTTTTTTTTTTTTTTTTTTTTTGAAACTGTCTCTGCTCCACTGTTCTTTGTAGAGATAAGCCCTTGAAAATCACCCTTCTTAAGGTGTAAACTTGGTGACTGTACATTATAGTAAAACATTTGATTTGTTATAGGCTAGAAAAATAGAGAAGTTGAAATCTCTTCATGGTGCATTAAAGGTCACACAATTATAATAAAATCTTGCTCCAGCAGCTCCAGTCACAGACAAAATCAGTCTCAAATTTCCAGCGAACAATGAAGTCCCCACAGAGTTTCAGCTTCCCCGGGAAATCAGGGTATCTCAGGCTGTGTTGATTTTAAGTGTGTCCTGAATGCCCATCATAAAAAACATGTTACTCAACACTGTCACAACCCTTTCAGGGTCCTCTGATTGAAAAAAAAAAAGCTTTTTATTTGGGGCATGGCACTTTTCTGGTTGCAGGAACCCAAAGAGCAGCAAGCTCTACTCTGTTTGGCTGAGACACCACAAGCTTCAATGCAATTTCCTAGCATGCCACACATCAAAATAAAATAATAGTAATACAGAACAAAAAACGACATCCTCACAATACAAGCTAATCTTCCTGCTTCCCATCAAGCGAGACATATTGACAACTGACAATAGGCAATTAATAGATTAATGAGTATAGCTCTTATCTGTCTACATTATGAGTTTATCTGGTTGTAACAGGATGAACACAACACGGGCCTGTGCTCACAGGAGTGCTGTCCCAGTAGAAATGAGATCATTGCAGCAAGATATGAATGCAGCATTTTGATTACCAGGTATCACTCAATGGAACAGAACCCCCACACTCACACTTTATTCTATACATTTTAAAATTTTTCAAGGGCAAAGAACAGAATATAATTTGCTAGAGAGAGAATTAGAGGGAAAGGTTTTACAAAAGCAGGAGAGATTAGGTTTTGATCCAGGGTTAAGACCACTGCCTCTGGCACACACAGAATCTGCCAAGATAGGTGGTGGAATGTAAAAAAGCCTTTCCACCTAAAACTGAGACTAAACTCTGTGACGTCTGCAATGCTGAATAATAAAATAAACTTTTAAAGTCCTTTGATAACCCAAACAAAAAATTAGCACAGAAACTAGGTTTTTCAATGGTTCTAACTCCAAAAAAAGGGGCTGTTTCTGGCAGTGGTAAGTTCACTCACACCCAGGAAAAATTGATAAATTTCATTTGCAGAAGTACAGAGGATGCTGTGCTTCACGTGAAACCTGCAGAAAAGCAGGTTTTCCAAAGGACTTAGGTAGGAAGGCGAACAATGTACAAATTTGGGGAGCCAGAGAACCATCACCTTGATTGCACTGACATTCTCTCCCCAGAACACTTGCCAGTTATGCATCTCCCCAGCTCTGTGCTTACCTGTTCCCTATTTCCACCACAGAAGGAAGCCAGATTTACTTCTCTCATGCCCAGAGCCAAGTTCTGCCTGCTCTTCCTTGCATGTGTAATCTAAGTTTCCTCGAGGGGGCCATTTGTACAGATAAAGTGAATTTGCCCTTGATAGCACTGTAAAGTTTCAAAGCAAATATTGTGATGGCTTTTGTGGGTTGGCAAACACAATCTGCAATTTGCTGCGTGGAAATTGCTGTCCTGCTCCAGAATTATGCAGGCTTTCATAATGACTAAGGCATGAGGCAAACACAGCAGGACAGTTGCATGTTGATCCTTCTATATAATTCTGCTCACAGGCTGTTTATTTGGTTCCTTTCAGAGCCCAGGGCAGCCAAAGAAAAACACCAGTGGAGTGAACTTTGGATGGAGCCTGATGCTATTCTGTTGCAATACACCAGACAATAAGAAATGAGAGATTTATTCTGATTTGAACTGAGCCTCTGTTTGAAAACCAGGCTGCAGTCCTGATGATGATAGTCCCAGGGAATGTGGCTATGGAGGTTCAAGGTACTGCTGTCCCAGCTACTCACTAGCAGCCCTTGCAGAGCAACCTGTGGCTTTGGCTCCCCACATCAGAGGTCACTGTCTGGCTGCTGGTTGGAAATTCCAGCAGCAGAGCAGGGGAATAGCTGCAGGCAGGGGCATTTATACCACAAAAGCAAAAATCTCCACAAGGCATTTCAAACCTTTGCACATGGACCTCTGCTGTTTTAATCTACTGTCATGGGAAGGGGCTCAAAAGATACTTCTGCATGTGTCTGTTTGGATGACAAAAAGAGCTATTTGAGCCCAGAGAAATATGGAATTGTTATATACTGCTCTGAAGAGGGAATTCAGTTTGTGTCTCATTTTTAAGAGCAAATATCCTTTTATCTGATCAAATGGTAAACAGCATTGGTAAATCAAGTTTCGATGTCATGTGTGTTTGCAAACAAAACTCTATATTCAACCTTTTCTAAGATGATCCCACAAATCTGTGTTGATATCCTCTGTGGTCACATTTTTAAGAGTTTGAAAAGCAGAACAGCCTCCCATGCACTGCTTTAAACCACGTACATGCACTTCTACATTTCCTAATTGAATGGGACCTTCTAGGCATGCAGTGAAAAGCAGCCCTGGAAAATCAGTGTAGAGAGGGACAGAATGTTTTCCAAATGCTGATTTAATTCTGTACTTGGGTATTCTATTCCACAGGAAAACAAACGAAAACTCCCCCACTGAGAACTGCAATGTGTCATTCAAACACATCCCTCATGCTTCAGGGATGACATGTTCATGGATGCCTCCCAGAGCACCCTGCTACACTGAGCTGAAGCTCCTGGGCCCTCTGAAAGGAAATGTACAGACAGGATGGCACAAAAACTGTGGGATACCACACTTCCCTTAAACACACTCCATCCACAGGCACTGCCTCCCATAATTTTAGCTGGATGCCTCAGGACTAGTCTGGTGTCACAGCCTGGTCCCCTTGCTTTGTCATTCCCAGGGTGTGAGGACCTCTGGAATGATGGAAGGCACAAAACCTCCTGTACTATCCCCTGGCAAAACCAAGCCATGAGTGTTTAACACAGCTTGGTACATTTGCTGCTTATCTTAGGGGGTGAGAAGTCCCTGGCATTTCCCCCCTAGAACTGCTGAAAAAACTCTTCAGTTTTATGGATTGGTCTGTGACCTACTGTTTGTGGTTTCTGGGGAGAACTGCTGACAGAGATATCAAAAAACATCCCTAGCCTGTGTTACTGGGAGATGCATTGAGATTAGAAGATAGGAAACCAGTCTGAGCAGAGTGGTTGTGACTCCCTTGTTCCATTGATGCCATGAGGTCACTGAGGAACTCCGCTGCCTATCGAGAAAAAACTGGCACAGAGGAGACCAACCTTTGGTCACATAAAATTACTTCAGTTCTTTCTGCAGGTGATGCCTACTTGCAAAATTTTCCATACAGAGAACTTAAAAAAAAAAAAAAAAAAAAAAAAAACAAGACCAAAATTCTCCTCAGCCTGTCTTTGAATGTGTGGACCAAAACTGCTTCAGCCAGGAGAAGGGAAGGGAAAACAATGGTCAAGAGCCAACTCTGCTGGCTGCTAACAGACAACAGCTTCTCTTGACATAAAATGCTGCTGCTCCACCGAGGTCAGGGGAAGCAGCAAGGTTTTATCTTAGCTAAAGAATATCTGGACACTACTGTTTCTCACTTTTATATTGTAATTAATACTTTAACATACTTAAACATTTTCCCGTGAAGGAGTTAATGAAGCCATGCTTAGATCTTTGGACACATTTATAGCCCATTATTTAAGATATGGGAAAAAGCAAGGTCCTTTAAGAAATGAAGAAACAGGAGCCATTAACCAAAACAAAGAGATCAGAAGACATGTTAAGCAGCAATTGAACCAAATGGCTACCTTCCAAACTGGCATTGCAAGGCTGAAACAGGCAGGACAAAGGATTTCAAACACACTTAAGCTGGGGGAAAAAATAAACCCAAAAATAACAGACAGGTACAGAAAACAATGTTGGCTCAGGGATGCTTAAGATCTGATAGCAAATACATTAACCATAGAATCTTTCTTATGCTCAGGAAAGGCAATGGAACCATGCTCGTTCTTTACAAGTAAAAAGGATTACACCATGGGTAGAACCAAATTTGGTATTAATTCCCTCCTTTCACTATTTATCCTGCTGCTTTCCCCAGTCTGGAAAACCCACTGGGAATTTGGCTCAAAAGGAGAGCACAACACAAAAGAATCAGAAGCCATTTGAAGACAGCTACACACACATTCTCCTCTCTCCCCATCAAAGCACAGCTCTGTTCTCCCAACCTCTCTGGCCCCCTGTTTTGGTCTATAAAATGGAAATAATGTGGTACAAGAGAGTGAGAGTCACAGATCATGGGCCCACTCAGTGAACTCTGGGAGAAGGAGCTCCCCTTCTGCCCTTCAGCATTTTTATGTCTGCAGTACCTCCCTTGTGGTAAGAGCTGCCTACACGGGGAATGTCTGGTTCAGTTCTATGCACGGAAGCCACTTCCACTCAAAATCTTTGTGGAAAACCACCAGTTTCAGATGTGTGGCTGAGAAACCTCAAATAAAACAGAGAAGGTTTTAATGCAAATATAAATCTCTTTACAAATATCAGACTCTGTGACATCAGCTGTGAATGTAAAACAACATAGGGATGTGTTTTCCTGCAACGACAAAAATTTAAAGATCAAATACCTTTTCCTTCCGATTCCCTATACTGATTTCTGAGAATCTAATGAAGCACAAAGTATGTTTGCAAAGTAGAACGTTTGCATATGCTTCATTAATTAGTTTGGCAAGGCCTCCACTACCAAAGGTGCATGTATTTTCACACAGGCTTCAGCAATCTGCCTTGGAGCTCTCAATATTCATGTTTCTGCACTATTTGTGCTCTCTATCATTTCATTATATCTATATATATGGATACATATTTTTTTTAACAGCTCTTGGAATTTGTCATCATGCTAGGATTTCTAAAAATATCCTTCCAGAAAAACTTCCATTGAAGTTGACTGGAACAGGAGAGATGGTGCACACTTTTCCTTTTCTTGGGGCTCCATCTCAGCCCAACAGCAATGCTGTCCGTGTAATCTTGGTGTCACATTTCACACTAAGCTCACAATGAGCTGAATTTTCAGTAGAACTGACTGTGAATTTTCAGATGAAACAACTTCTCATTGGAATACAACAGCTTGTTCAAACAGAATGTTTTGGGCTTTGACAACCTCCCAGCTCAACACAGACTGGGATGTCTCATAAAACTGCTTGTGGGGCTCTTAAATCAACATTCTTTGGCAAGAAGGTGATGGACTTCCTGAGCTTACTGTGACACCTGAGGAGCTCCTTTCTCCCAGTTTGAACAGAAACAGGAATTAAAAATAGCTGTTTTTCTGAAGCCAGTGTTTCTGAATTTCCTTTCCATCTTCAATTCCCTTTTCTACATTTCACCCAGCCCCCAAATACCCCAACAAAGGTCTTCTGGCAACACAGAAATGTTAAATACCACCTCCTCTGGCCTGGTTACTGAGAGTAGTAAGGGACTACAAGGAGGGGATGGGAAGCACTGAGAAAAGTGATGCAGCAGCAGGCTCTAGAGCCTTCACACAGATTTACCTGGCTGCTGAAGCACTGGACTGGCTTGAAGGGTTTTTCCATCTAGGTCCAGCCCAGTTTTCACTTTGGGTTTTATTGCAAGAAAAAGCTATCCAATGCCAGCCACTTGTAGCAGTACTTAGCATCACCTAACAGTTCACAAGAATGCTCTAGGAACACCCAAAAGTAACAGATGGAGAAACCCACATACATTACTATAACACAAAGAACTCCCAAAGCAAAGGGCACATCCCCCTGCAGAACCTGTGCAGTCTTCCCTCAAATAATGACACGGCACGCTGAAAAATCTTCTTACACCTTAGAAAAATAAGGGGAAATGGGGAATATATTGGAAGGGAAATGCAAAGTGTCAGAAGGTTGGGAACTGCCTCCCTTATTTTTACACAATTATTTTCACCTTCTCACAAACATAAGTATACATTTGTATACTTATGTATACACATGTACCTCTGAGTGGCACTTCTGCCCCCAGTTATTATCAAATATTCATTAAGTGTTTCTGAATTTAGGAGCAACTTGCTCAAGGTTTATGTGCTCCCTCTAAGAACTCCTCATCCATTCAGCCAAGGCAGAGGCAGGGGCTGGACCACACGCTAGAACATAACATGGTCTACCCCATAAAATGCACTGCAGCTCCTGAAAAGCAGGTACCCCTCGGCCTCCATCCTGCCTACTGTGCACTGTGTGCAGCCATTAAATAAAGCCCCCAGCATTTTACTGAGCTTGGACAATCACACCGGCCAAGATAACAGGATCAATGCGGGAGATGAGGATAAAGACCAAACAGCCCTGGAGAAGTCCTGGCGAAGATGAGTAAACAACAGGTCTCCATAGAGAAGGGGGATAGAAAACTCAAATCACACTGAAATTTACCAAAGCTTAAAGCTGCTTACAATAATGGCTAAGGGTGAACGATTCGTTTCAAACCAGGCCAAATTGAGGAAAAGAACCTTGATGCACGCACCAATTTTGTTTCTCAAAGTCAAGAATTGCCTAATCAATAGCAGTGCTAAAAGGAGATGGGCACTCTCAGGGGTACCATTACAAAGAATTGCACTGGATTTTAGCCACCTGGCTCCCAATTGCTTTAATAGCTGTCACACGGCTAAAACTCAGGCTGAAGCTTTGAAAGTTTACCCCTTGGTCTTCCTGAGCATCCACTGTTGTCAGGGGGCAAAAGTGGAGCAGCAGGAGGGACTGCAGGGTTTGCTCCTGCATTGACCATTCTAGAATATGCCCAAGAATTTGCACTGCTGCTGCTGCAAGTGTCACTTACTGGGTGAGGAAAGGCAAAGCAGGAGAGGGTAAAAGGGTGAGTGAGAGAAATGAAAGAGCCTTAACCCTTCCCCTGTTGATGTGTTGATAGCAGGCTGCACCAGGTACTCACATTGCTGGCCTAATCCAATCAGTCCCCCTCTTCCATTAGCTAAAAATAAACTGGCACTTTTTAGGCAGTGCTCTGACTGCTCCCCCCACTCCAAACCGTGCTCCAAATCTTAATGGAAAACCTTCAAGGAATTGAGGGTTTAAATCAAATAAAGAAGCAGACACTAGGAGAAAAATCCAATCAGAGCAGAAAGGGTTGGATTAGACAGGAACTGTTTTTCTACAATTGTCACCAGCACTGAACTTCACAGGAGCAGTGGCTGGAAAGACAGAAGGAGGCAGACAGAAGAGGAAGAAGGGGTTTCTCTCATGCTCCTATTAAACATCATTTTACAGAAGGAAAGGTGTCATGTCAACAACATCCTGACTTGGTTCCTGGGCCTGCTCATGGTCACCCATGGGATGGTGAATACTCCCATTCCTTTCTCAGACAGCTTCCACAGCTCCAGAGCCTGCCAGGGGTGAGGAGAGAAATGGGAGCTGGCCTTGGCAGCAGCCCCCTCTGTAGAGGTCACCTTATGGTGAAGGCCTCAGGACATAGAAACAACCAGCAAGATGAACCACCTGTTGAAAGGAACTGGGATAATACCCAGTGAATCACAGCTTGGGTGGAAGGGACCTTAAAGGTCACTAGACCAGGTTACTCAGAGTCCCATCCAACCTTGGCCACCTCCAGGGATGGGACATATGCAACTTCTCTGGGCAAACTGTTCCAGTGCTTCGCTGCTCTGATAGTAAAGAATTTCTTCCTAATATCTAACCTGGACCTACTCTCTTCCAATTTAAAGCCCTCATGTCCTATCATTACCTGCAACTGGGAAAAATCCCTTTTCATCCTTCTTGTAAGCCCCCATTTAAGTACTGGAAGGCTGTTATAATGTCTCCACAAACATCTTCATCAAGAACAACAACTCAAAATGTTTCTACATTGAAGTTGTTGGACAAAGGGAATAACAAAAATAAGTAAATCAGGGAACATAAAGAATACAAAGTAACTGAAAATACCCCCATGAATACCAGAACAAAAGCTGAGTTTGTAACTTAGGATGAGTGAAAAAAAGAATTTAAAAAAAATACCAAACCAGGATTTGTGTACTATCAACACTCCTGCTACTCATTTAGAAAACTGAACATCTAAATTTTAGAAGGCTAATGGTTAGATACTGGTTAGGAGAGAAGAAAGGGAATGACAAAATATTATACTAGATAACTGCTATGAGCATCCAAAAACTAGGAATTATTTATATATAGATATGAGTTTGAATATATTTCATAGTATGGTCCCTTTTCATTGTCACCTACGTATATTATATGTACTTTAGAATAATTATTTTGAAAAAAAAAAGCCAAACCAAACATAATGTCCTAAGCCAAAGCAAACACTGGAAGAAACCGAGAGCAGTGGGATTAATATTGAAATAAAGGACAGAAATCTGATAAGGTGGTGTACCAGAACCCATGAATTTGATAAGCTTTGAATCCAACTACAAGAGTAGGGTCACGAGCCCAAGAGCCTTGGTGCTACTGTTACTCTGGCTTTTCCAGTATCTCTCTTCATAGCCATTAGAGCCAAACCACATCAGTTCCCCTTAGCTGAGCAGGATTGGCACTTTGGAAATCCTAGTGCACAGGAAATGTTTAAATCCTCACATTTGAGGGGTAAGAGCAGCATAGAGCTCAGCTACTGGCTAAATATGGCTCGAGAAAAAATGAAGGCACTAGAACTGGCAGGAAAAGAAGAAACTATGAGTAATAAAATGAAAAGGGAAATGAAACAGGAAAAAAGGTACAGCAAGGAAGGGAGAATAGCAAAGACTGTGGCAAACTGGGGAGGGTGGGAACTAAGTTAATCAAAACCAAGAAAGAATTGGGGAAATTGGAGAAATACAGGAGAGCACTTGAACTGACAAAGTAAAAACAACCAAGAGGTACCTTGGAGGCAACAGAAAGAAATACTGAGGCAATGAGAGAGAGAAAGAAAAGGAAGAGGAAAAGGTATGAAAAGCTGAAAATGGCAAGATGTAGGAGAGAAAATGGGAGACAGGAAAAGGGAAGGAATTGTACAGGCAAAGGACCAGAAAGAGGAGAACAATCCTAGGGAGCCTGCTGTGGTGGGTCGCAGAGGAGTTCACAAGCCCATGCACTCCAACTATTTCTTTTTGATTCTGTGTCATTGTCAGGCTTCAGACTGCAGCTGCAAATTGTTTGTCTGGCAGTTCTGGTAGGTTTGATTCAATAACTCCTGTAAGAGGGCAGGCAGGATATCAATGCTGCTTTATTGCCTTTTTCTCTGCCTACAATAGCAATCCTCCAGTTATACAGTATTATAAAGTGCCATCACTGGGGGTTGTATCTCAGCATAGTCACATCTCATCTTCCTGGGCTATAATAAGCCAGGAAAGGTAGAAGTCTGAAACTACATGAGCTTTGTGAAAGGATTAACATTGAGGCCTAAAGATTGGCCTCAGGGACAGGCACTGAGCAAAGAGATCCTCACCTCCCAAGGACCACAAGGGGAGCTGGGGACATCCTGCTGGACCAGCTCCACCAAAACACACTTGGGAATCTGGCTCAAGCCTCACTCCAGCCACTAATGGACAAAGCATTAACACCCCAGAAAGTTGTAACCACAGCTGGGGAACAGAGGAAATAACAAGCGTGGTCCTGGCAGTTGGGTAACTTCTCGAGCCTCCCTCCACATCCTTGGGATATGAGCTCTTTAAAAACAATCTGCAGCAACATTTAACATAAGGTTGGACTGACTTACATGGAATTACCATTTTTCCTCCTGGAAGTTCCTTCCTTCAGGCTGTGGGGAGTGTAACTCTGCAGTCTGACACAGAGAAATTTCTCCAGCCTTGAGTGTTCATGACCTGTCAATAAAAAGAGGCTTTCAGTTACACAATGTCATCACATAGTACCTCTTACAAACACTAAATTTGGGTTAAAAATGTCACAGCAAAACAGGAAAACCACCACACAGAAAATTGCCTGTGAGGCATTTTATTTGTATGTCTTGAAAAAAAAACCCAGAAAAATTCCTGACACATTGTTCTGGTTAAAGCCACAAAAATCTGAACACAACTTCTCATTCAGGCCTGGTTATTACAAATATTGAGAGTACCTGAAAAGAAAGAGACCAATTTAATCTGCTTAAACTTTGCCTCTCATATATACACATATAGAAATCCCTGTTTCATTGTAAAAAATCACAGATGGATGTCTTTAAGATTGGGTCTAGAAATCATTGTGATTTTACACTGCAGTTTATTCCATATATTTCCATCCTTTTGAGTCACACTGTTCAGCCTCCTACTTATTCTTAATAGATTAATTTGCAATTGCTCCCTCGACATTTCAGCCTTTCATGATGGAGAGCGATTCCTCTCATTTCACTCATCAAGGCTCCATATAATAATGAAAGTTCCCATAGGTCACCTCTGTCATGCCTTATTTCCTTAACCCCTTTAGCCTTCCACCCTGATAAGCGTTCTTAAACCTAGAGCTGTCTGGGTTAAGGCAAAAATAAAATTTCTCCTGCAAGTGATTCTGTAGTGCACCAGTTTTATAGAAAATGTCACTATAACCATGTGATTTCAATTTTCCAACTCCTTTACATTGTCATAATATCCCATTTGTTTTTTCCAAGCAGTTATACACACAAAACTGCTGAGATTCTTCTTTAATAACTCCAAGTCTCTTTTTTCCTTGCTACACTGAATAATAATAATTCTGCTGTGGTTCACTAGCTCTAGTTAGCCACTAAAAGATCCAAATCATCCTCATCAGGGTGAGAATTGCTTCTTACTTGTTTGCTTAATCTTTGCATTAGGCAGAATAATCAATGTCTGCTGTTTTAGTTGTTATGAAATTTCAGAATAAAACTGGTAGGCAAGATTCTGAGCTGCCATACATTGGCCTGTCCCTAACATCCCTTCACTGGTCCAGTTTCACACACTAAATAGATGCTTCAAGAAAACCAGGAGGGCATGCCACCAGTTAGAATTTTCTGTTTGCTCCTTATGACCAACAGCTGTTTTCCAAGTTGTGGCCCTGCTCTGTGATTCACATGGATGTAGGGGAAAGTCATGACACAGCCTGCAGGCAAACAAGCAGGATCTGGGTGCAAGTGAGGAGTAGCTGGAAGTGTCCAAAAGTAGCCCTGTCCTCCCAAGAAATCCACATTAAACCAATGAACCATGGCATTTATTTAAAGAGTAATTTTTCGTTGCTTCATATTCCAAGTTGTCTCTTTTGTGCAATTTGTCTTTTCCATGGGACACAAAATATTTCTGACCAGCATCGTGGTGCTAAATAAAACAGCTGCCATTCCCACACATGACTTTGAGGGCTGTGCATCTTTAGGGGAGGATTCAACTGTTAGCTCAAAGCAATTCAGTGCTGATTGGGTTGGGGATAATTTTCTGGCAACTAAGGATGGAATTGAGACCAAAAAATCATTTCAAATAACTGCCGAGGAGTCACAGGATAGCAACATCTTCCAGTCTCTAGAGACCTAGAATTGATTTGAACTGGTCTACCACTTAAATGGAGAAAAGCTATTATCCCATCACTAATCTCTTGAGCCATTCAGTCCCACTTGAAGCAATTTTTTCTTCAATAAGCTATTTTACATATTTCACTTAGTCCCCAATCTATGGGAGAAGCTTATCACATGATTTGTTTAAAAAGATAAATACCTCTCCCCTTCATATTTCTGTTTATTCTGGGGTTTGTTGCTAACATGACAGAACTATTAAACATGTTCCTCCTCTTCTCTCCTTATGGAGCCCTGCTTTTCTTCCTACCATTCCCAAAATAAGACAACTTCTTGTTAGTTTTTGGAAGAAGATCCAGCCTAGAAGCATGTGTTCTGGGTTTTTTTCCACATAAATGTAAATTTATTGCCCTCGACCATCATAGCAGCCATCAGTACAATGCTGATACCTACTCCATACTCAAGAAGGGTAAACTCTAGGATTTGCAGTGCAAAACCAGAGAATTGCTAAAGATACATTTTGCAAAGGCAATCTTAATTTTTTTAGTGCATTCACAGGCGAAAGGGAAACGCAGTGCCCACAAGTATGCAAAGATGCTGTGATTATTAAGAATGTCTTAAAAATTAGGTGTTTGGTGCCTGAAGCCAGGGAGGCCAGAGCTGCAGTTTGTTAGTAGGGCCACACTGGCCCAGCAGGAGAATTCTTTGTGATGAGAAATCAAACACACGTTCACCTTCCAACCTCTCTGTTTCTCCCACTATTTCGTGCACTCAGAGGAGCCCGTTCTGTCTACTTCAGCCTTTCCCTTCGTTAAGCATTTCCTCTGTAGTTTCTCCCAGCACCAAATTTACTCAGCCCTCCTCCATCATCACTCCCAGAATTAGAACCCGTGCCTTTGAAAAACCTGGGCTTCCTTCGTTGGCAGGCAGTTCATTTGAGCTCCTGCTCACCCCACAGGTTACCCTGCTGCAGCAGCACTGCTTTGATACTGCTCCTCTGGCAGCAATTAGAATCAAATCAGCACCAGGCTGTTTATAAAAAGGGATGCTGCTGTAATGACACTATCAATTCTTCCAAACATTGTAGCTATTTATCAAGTGATTAAAGTAGAGTAACTTACTCCAGGTTTACTAGCCTATTTTCCATTGGAACTTATAAAGGTTTTACTGCTTCAAGTATGCCACTTGGACTGCTAATAATTTCAACTTTATTACATTATCATATTTTTTAGATTTATTTCTAGGCTTTGCATAAGATTCAAATTGTTGCCCAGTTTATAAAATAATGTGAATTTATCTTGGTCAAAAATCACATTAGGATAATTATCTTGCCCTTTTGGCAGATAATTCTGTTTGTAATATATTGAAAATGCTTATTTTTTGTCTTCCTAGCCCCTCTTTCTTGCAGAAGAGGCTATTTTTTTCCTGACACAGGCAACTCCATCTCCCTCACACTGGCAAGAGCTGTCAGGTCTCCTCCCATTTTCCCCTCTCCATTAAGGGGAAACCAAAAAAAGGTGCCTGTTCCTGTCTTCCACCTCCCCAGAGCAGCAGGATGCAGATAACACTGTAACCTACCAAATTAAAGACAATTTAGTCAGATAGTAATACTTGCTAAAACGCCCAAATTATTAGAAAGATGCTACTTGTCCAGCAGCAGAAGAAAGTTGCAGCAACTAAGGCTGGATTAAGCAAATCACACCTGACCCTCTGGCCAGGGTCTCTGACCCTGGAATATCTGAAAAGCCACCTATGATCTCCATCGTCAGCACTTTGATTAATTGAAATTAAATTTTTCATCTTAGAGGACATCTTAGTACTTAAAAATTCACAATTAGATGAAACCTCTAAAATTTTTGGGTTTGGGATTTTGGTTTTTTTTTTTTAGTTTTAATTTTGGGGGGGGGTGTTTTGCAGTGGGTGGTTTGGGGATTTTTTGTGAAAAATACTCGAAATACCACTTATTTAGGAGGGAAAAAAAATCAACTTCAGGAAATTCTGAGTGTCAAATTTTATTTAGACTGTATGGGGTTTCCTTTGTACCTACACAGCATTACTATAGAATAAGAATTTATGACATGTTTTAAGTTGACATAAGAATTAGTAAAATAAAATAGCACCTTCCACATTATTAAGGACATATGCTGCCTAGTACTGATGGAAACAACTCTTTTACAAAATAAAATAAGTGGCATTCTGATGTAGAAAAAGGATAGCAATATCCTGAGTGCTGAATAAGTTAAAGGAGGATTTTTCAATACTTCTAATATGCTTAATTCAAATATTCTGATTCTAAATTTCAGTGGCTCTAATTCTATCAAGCACTCATGACAGAAGTACTAATAAACAGATAGTGGGTAATATTCAAAAGGTTTTGAGGTATGATGTTGAAATAGGACCCCTTTTTCAAGAAAAAAAATTCTTTTTTTGAGAAAAATAAAAAACACCAATTCCTTGTGTTTCTCCCTACTCCTTGTTCAAGAACCCAGGAAGCTACGGGGTGTATCCCATCTTTTTACTGCTTTTATGTAGGCAGAGAAAAAGAAGCAATCCAAAACTGGACAACACCTAATTCTCAAAACAGAGATGAAACAAACTTTGCTTTAAACATTTGGTCTGCACTCCAGCTTGATACTAAAGCGAAGATCAGTTTACACATTTGTGTTATTTCTGATGGCAATGCTACGGAATGCACACAGCCAGAAAATCCTGCATTTCTGGGGGAGCACCTCTGCCTTTGTCCTTCAGTGCTGCTCAGAACTCCGGCAGCATTAAATCCCCATCGTGCCACTGTCCACGGCCAGGCAGCCAGCAGCGTGGGACAGCAGCACTCGGCAGCAGCTCAGGCTCCTGCACTGAGAACGGCTTCAGGCCCGTGGATTTCATGGGAGTCACGGGGAAACTGCACCAACAATTTGTATAAATCACGATCCAGACGGGTTGGCAAAAAAAGTTTGAGTGCTTTGCCTACTCCATATCTCTGAACGTTTTTTTCTCTTGTAATTACACGGTATAGAAGCTGATGATCATAAATATGGAGTGTATCACCCTGTCCTTTAACTCCTTCCTTATTGCTTTTGCAACATAATACATGCATCTCAAATAAATTAAACATGTGACATATAAATTCAGTTCATGCTTTTTGGGGGTTATCAAAATCCTTGAGGAACCAAAACGCTGAAAATCACTTGTCAAAACGTTCTGGGATGAAGTAGTTAAGCTGTCATCAACAGCTTAAACGCTGTTTATTTGAATATGTAAAGCAACTTTCTGAAAAAAAAACAAAAGTACGGAGTCTGTTGATCAGAGTTCTTTCTCCACATGTCTTAATTCTGCTTCCCTGATCTCCTGGGGAAAAAAAAACTAAAGAAGCTTCAAATTAAGAGCAAGGGCATAGACACCCTCAGTGAAGAAAGCACTCTGCTCCACTGACACAACTGATGTGACAAAGTATGGCAATGGTATTTCCATGGCACTAGGGGATTATTACTCCACAGTGCCCATTATTTGAAATGGAGTTACTCAGTGCTTACCACAAAACAGCAAGCAGCATTTTGCAGTAACACAACAAATAACCCATGTCATCTCTGTATCTACACCTTTTGCAGGAGCAGATACAGCACCAATCTAAAAACAAATCTAAAAGTGCTATAATAATGCTGGAATGACATGCCTCTTAAGCTGTTTACAGCTGACAGACTAAGTGAAATGGTTTGACAAGGGAGAACACAGTATGTGTTGACAGCCCTGCTTAGTTCATATTTGAAAGGCAAAATTAAAGTCATACTTTTACAAGGTGCAGGGTTCTGCTCACCTGAAGGACATTCTCTTAAGCAAAGCCTCTGCCATCCTCCTCCTCCTGCCTCCCATTTTTATGTGTAGGCCACTGAGTGGCACACCTCAAAACCCAGTCCTGACTGACCATCTCAGTAATTGCTTGTGAAAATGTATCATTTAGAAAAGTATGGAGAAAGCAACAGCACGAGCAGCCATAAATGTTCACCCTCCGTAATTTAGGGGAGCACAGCGACATATGGGCAGCATTTGGCTTTTCTCACAGCAGACAGCACTGTCAGGAAAGAGCAAACAAAGGCTGAGTACAAATCCGCTCTGTCCACAGAGACACCTTCCACTTGATTACAGGATATGAGAGAAAAACATGAAGACACAGTGAATCCTTAAAAAAAGCAAATAAGAGCTAAGATAGGTCAGAGGAAAGGGCTGGAAAGAGGCACCAGGAAAAGCAGAACTGTTTGGCAGTATTTATACGGCTCAGAGGCAGAGGGAAGGCTCAAATGACAAATAATGGCCAAAAAATGGCTCTCACTTCCTCCCTGGTCCTTGCTAAACCCGTTGGCTGACAGCAACCAGAGGCTGTCAGCAACTCTTGTGGCGGTCAGTGAGAATAATCTGGTGGGCTCAGGCCAGCTAGCACTGAAAAGGTTTCTTCAATGCAAAAGTTCCCACTGTTCTTGTCCCCTCACGGTTAGAGGCCATGGTTAGCCACGAGCATTTTCCTTCCCTGCCACCCAGAGGCTCTGTTAGCATAGGGCAGGTGGCCTGGGGAGGGAAGAGCCAACACCTGCTATCACTTTTCTGTGGATAAGCCCAGAGTTCAGCTGCTGAATGCCAGTCAGTCCAGCTCTTTTAATGAGCCCTGTAATTGGTGAAAATGAGCCCAAAGTGGCCAAATGAAATCATCTTGCTGAGGGGAGCTATCAGGAAAGCATTGGGAAAGTCGTGAATTTGGAGGCACAGGATGCCATTGCCTTTACATTGGACTGACTGTGCCAGCTGAGCCAAACAGAAGCAAGGAGCCTGGGTGCTGGCAGCACCTGCCTTACAGGTGAGTGCAGAGCTGTATCCAACTGCAACCTCAGCCCAGACTTCATATGAAGTGCTTCCAAACAGTTCCAGTCTCCATTTTTGGAGCCCACTGGCAGACCACAAACAGGGACTGCACAAAAGTTCTGCTTGAAGCTGCAGTTCAGGAATTGGAATGGTGTGGAGTGGAAGTGTTTTTTCAAACTAATGGAAGTTTTGCCTACATATTTCTTCCCCCACATGAAGGTCATCAAATGTTCGTGTGCCAAATGTTAGAATTGATGCCATCCTAATGAACTCTAAAAACATTTTCCTGTCAAAGCAAATAGAGCAAGTTGACATCACTGATCCCAGCATCGACCAAAGAGGAAAAACAAACAAACCATCAGTTAAAAAACCAGAGGGGTTTTTGTGCTCTAAGTTCAAGGATGTGAGTCCAGCAGTGCAATGACAAAGGGGAGCACGGTGCAGATGACAAAAGGGTTACACTCACTGCAAGGGAATTCGGTCCTGAGAAAAAGAATTGCCTCAGCATCAAGGTCAGGAATATCTGGACTCCCCCTGCTCCTACTGTGTGGCACACAAGATCCCTTGTGTCTGAGCTGTGCTGGGTTATTACCTGTAACATGTGCCACAGGCTAGGACCTGAGTGGAGTGTGAAACCTAGAACTAAGCCCTGTCAGAAGTTGCAGAATGATTACTCTTAAAAGCAAGCCAGAAGCTCTCAACTTGTCTACCAAGAAAGTTTTTCTCAAGAAAGTTTCTTAAGCTGCCTGAACTTGCAGCCTTCTCTTCCTCCATCTCCCAGGGATCTCCCAAACCAGCTAACCAAGTATAAACCATGCAATGGCAACCCTGCTACAACTGGATGCAAGTACAAAGGAAGTATATCTTTCTGCTGCACTGCTAAATTGGGGTTTGGGCAATCCAGAGACATTTCTTCCTTTCAACACATGATTTCTCTATGTCCCTTGGCAAGCTCGTGAAATCATTCCACATGGGAAATAACCATACCTTCTCCTTTGCCCCTCCTGCTTGTTTAGAAATTTGTGACAGAGCTCATCTTGCTGTGCACTGTTTCTAGCAAAGAAATGTCAGACCACAGCCTCTGTAGGTAGCTTGATATGGTCAGTATACAACTAATTAAAGCTAATTTTACCACTCCCACAGCACAGAGGAAAAGACACAGACTTTCTGCAGAGTGCACAGTGGGTGTGCAAGCCCGGTGAAAGCAGGTAGGTGCCAAGAACTGATGAAGTCCCAATATTAATGTTTCCCTTCTGCTTCTCTGGCCATTTTGTGAAGGGGATTTTTCACAGAAATTGCTATAGGATACAGGTCCTGTTGAAAAGTACAGCATTGAATTTGGGAATAATGACAGGAACCAGAAAATAATTGAAAGGATGATACATATTTTGTTGTCCTTACATCAAATACATTTCCATTTTATGTCCTGTTTTAATTTCCAGTTCTCCCATGCTCACCCTGTGCTGTCACCCATGGTTTTTGAACTGAAAGGTATTATCTCAGCTCCCATTTCTCCAAAAGTCACTTCTAATCTCAGTCACTCTCCAACCCTGCAGTTTTCCTTCTCCTTGACAAGCCTGACCACTTAAATTTCTATCAGCTCAGACAACATTTTCCCACACCCCTTTCTGTTCCTATCTCATTTCTTCCCCTTCCAGTTTTTGTGATGCCATCATACATCTATGCCAGCACACAGAGCATGCAGCAGTAGACATATAGATCCTGACTGTGTTCAGAAAGGGGAAAGGTTGAAGTGAATAACATCCCATGTATGAATGATTTCCTTGCTTGCTATACTACAGTGAGCTGTGCCTTCATATACTGTGATGGATGTGAGTTATGGGTCACTCCCTCACTTGTGAAAATAAATGTACAACACTTGCCAATTGTTATACTGTATATTACAAAATTCTATTGTTTAAGATTTATGCACTTAGCTGACCAATCACACAAACAATACAGACACAGCACAACAGCTCTACTACCAGGGTTTTTTTCCCATTGAGACAGACAGACACACAATCACCCTTAGCCATAAAGTGGGGCCGCATTATCCAGAGGGGGACATTTTATGGACAAAGAGTTTATCATATCCAGAATTTGCCTTGGGTACAGTAGACTTAGCATGTGTTAAGTAATGCTTAAGTGATCTGCTGAAGTGGCCTAATAGCACAAAACACTCCTGGCTCTATTTGCTTACAGATACATTTCAAGGCACTGATTGAAGTCTGTAGTGCCCTAAATGGTCTGGGACCCAGCTTATTTAAGAGATATCATCTCTCCTTATGAATTTTATGTGGTAATTGAGAACTACCAGTTGGTTTCTTTTCCTGGGTGGACAGTGGGATGTCTTTATGTAGGATATACATGAGCCTGGAACATGTCCTCATGAGCCATTGGACACAACGGTGCTCCAGAGGACTATTGCAACGAGGAATATGAAGCTGGTTCCTTCAGTGTGACAAACATAATTTCATCACTTGAATGAACTTTCACATCATGTATGTTGGAAATAGAGCCTGGCTGAGACTGGCCATGTGTTCAGAAAAGCTATTCCAGAAACCTTTTCCTCTTTCTCCTGTAACCACAGAACCAGTGTGAAAGTGCAAAATTTGCACTCCTGCATGCACCACAGGTGCCTCAAGATCTGGGTTGTCCTTGCATCCAGGTGATGTCACCAGAGAGACTGGAAACCCTTGCTGATCCCATCTCCTGATGATCTCCCTTAAAATCCTCACAGTGCCACTTGGCACACCTTGGCGTCCTGACCACCGGTATTTTATTTACAACCATGTGTTCCACCTCAGGTTCAGTCACTGGCAAGAGCTGCTCAAGCACTGGATGCCCTTATCTGCTTTCTTCAGGGAAACAGATACATAAAATACATAAGATAGCAGGGGTTTAAGATGAAATGCTACAAACACAGATTAAATTACATGCTCTTCATTCCTTTAAGGAACTCTTTTTCTTGGCATTCTATTCCAAGTTCCCAAAATGATGTCTACTTCCATTCACACTTAGAAACATTTAAAACACAGCAGAGAGGGAAAGCATTAGTGGACAGGACTGGCCACATGGACTTCAGGCCTGCTCCCAGCCATTCCTGAACCTCACTGAGCCCACCCAGGGCAGGGCTGTACAGAGCAGGGGGGACCAGAGGGGTCCCCAGCAGAGGGGAAAGGTGAGCGTGGCACAACCTCGTCTCAAAACCACAGTACTGACACTTAGGATAATCAAGAATGAAAGCATTGACCTCATCTCTGTTCCCATGATGCCAGCAGAGACTGTCTGGTCACCTTCTTGAGGAAGCCTGATTCAGGAAGGTTGCCCTGATGAAAAGGAACCAAGAAAGACAAATAGCCACCCACAAGCTAAGAGCCTCAGTGGGTTGTTTTGCTGTTTGTTTAGTTCACTGGCTTAAAAGGGTCAGCAACCCTCATCCTGAGGACCCTGTTGGTGAAGTAGCTTTGAGCAAAACATATAATTAACCCTTGGAACTCACTGTAGCAGGATATCATTGAGAAAGCATATGAGAAAGATTTTAGTTGTTTTTTTTTTAAAAGGACACAAATATCAATGTTTTACTACAGAGAATTCACTGGTTACAGCCACCAAACACTGTGCTTCTGGGAATTAAGAATAAACAAAACCAGGGACTAATAATAAATTCTTCACTCACTAAATGGTAGGTGAATAAAATGGGCAAAACCAGTAAGATGAATCCAGATTGCTGAGTCTTCAGAAAGTGCCACTCTCAGAGGCAGGAATAGAAACTGCAGTCGGTGAGTGGATACTTGACCTATTCCATCATGTCAAATTTTGTGTCCAGCTCTTTCCTTCACATTCACTCTCTTTCTAGCTCCCATGTTACGGCCTTTCACCACCTTAGAACAATTAACCAAATGTACATAAACCACAAAGATCTAACAGGCAAGTTGAAAGCAATATACATCCAGAGAAGATTGTAAAGAATCAAGAACCAACTGAAAACATTTTGTTTTACTGTGCAGGAGACTCACATGGCTTCTGCTAAGAAGGACACAACTGACAAACCTGCCTGAGAATGGCATCCTTCAAGTGATTTCTATGATACCTAGAAAAACTGTAAAATCCCTGGGTTAGAGGGACAGACATGAGATACTTGGAAGGCACTGACATCTGGAGTCCTTTGAAGCAGGAAGACTCACAACTCCCTCAGCACAGGGAAGATCTGAAATGTGCAGTGCATGTTGAACCATCGGCATTCTGGCAGCAAGAAAGTGTGGAAAGGATCTGTGCAGACAGGACGCCACAAATTCTCCCATTTTATTATCATTAATATAAGAATAATCAAGAAAACACATCTTTAACCCTATTGCATGAACTTATCAGAAATCGTACATCATTAGAAAACCAGTGTTATGTAACTGACTTCCTGGCATTCACAGGGCTCTCTCCTCATCCTGGATCCCTTCACACTCATCAGTCCATTCCAGCTTTGAGCAGGTAAGCTTTTAGATTTGATCCAAAGGATGTTCACAAGCTAAGAAAAGAAGTAAGCTGTAGTTTTGACTTTAGCTACTCTCAAAATGTTGTCGTGTGTAGTGGTGTGGAAAAACCCAAACCTTAACAAAAGCCCCTACAGCCCCATGAAACAGAGAAAGGGAAAATATGCTGTGAGTTCTAACATTAATAAAAGCACAAATGGATTGATTCTAGAAAATTTATTGAATAAAATTTAGTTAGGGTCCTTTAGTTTTCTTTTCTTTTAAGGACTGCAACACCACTTAATTTTTATGAGCTTGATTATGCCTTTAAGGCACATTCCAGCAGAGGGCTGAGGTGAAAAAGCCTCTCCAGGGAGGATGCAGCAAAAGGAAAAGCCTCTGGGATGTGCAGGAGTTCAGCTAATCCTTTCTAGGCATGTGTTCAGCATTACCTACTTGCAGCTTTTGCACTTCCCAGTAGAAAAGCAAATCTGTGGGCCAATGGCTAGGAAGTTTCTGCCTCCTTCAGCCCACTGTGCCAGGTATGAGAGGGGGCTGATCTAAATCCCCTGCCAAGCCCAATATCAGCTTTTCTGTGAACAGTTATTCTGCTTAGGGATCCGGTCTCATCACCAAACCCTGGAACTTCTCAGGAAGGATGGAGATTTTGTATCTTCTGTACCGCAAGGCGGCCAATGCTGGAAGGTTCATAAAAACTCTATGTTTCTCTTTCTAGAGAATGTACTAGGACTTAAAACACTGAAAATATTTAACTCAGACCTAAGAATGAACTGGTCCTCTCACCTGACCAAGAGACCAAGTCGTAGCTAGCACTGAGGATCTGAAGCTCTTCAACCCCAGGGCTACTGTACCTCAATCTCCTGATAAGCAGGTGCTGCTCCTTCCACTTCACATGACAACTAAGACACTTCACTTGTTCACTTCCTCTGCACAACAAGCTTTTAGAAACTGGAAAGAAAACCCACTAGAAATGGCATAAAACATTGTTCATAGCGTTTGAGATCCTTGAGACAACTTCAAAGCAAATTCCACCAGGTGTTAAATCAATTCCAGTTCCTCAAATGCAACTTCCTTCCATTTAGTGCTCTTGCATATTGAAATGTACATGAGTGTTTCCAGCAATTCAAGTCCTTGTTTCAATCCATGAATGCAAAAACATTTCCTTCAGACTCACTTTGAGAAAGAATTTTGGAGTCCTAAAATGCAGTGTACAGCACCTGGTCTTCCCAGGGTCTGCCATCACAGTCCCTGCAGCAATCAACCAGGCCCGGGTCTGTGCAGCAATTACCATGCCAGCCTTTCTGGGGAGAGATGCCACAAGCCACAGCCAGTTCTGGAGTGGTTCAGGTGTCAGCTCAGCTTCTCCAGAGCAGCTCCCTTCAGCTGCTGAAGGCTGCCTGCCTCTCTGGTTAGGACATGGCTCCTTGAGGAGACCATGCAGAGCCTGTGGAGGGAGGGAAGGCAGCAGAGGGACAGATCTCCTGCTTGTGTTCCTGGACTGCTCCAGCTGAGCTGCCCCACATCCTCCCCTGCCTCCTGTCTCTGCATATAGGAGTTGTGTGTGTTGGGCATTCAGCCCATGTTTTCCTTCCTTTTAGCCCCATCTTCCCTCTATTTTGTGTCCCAGCCAAGCCCTGTATTACAGGGAGTGTTTGGAAAGGTAAAAAAAGTCTACCTAGGCAGATCAGTGCGGAAATTCCAGCCAAATTCAGAAACAAACCCAGAATGAATGAGAAATGCCTGGCTGTACTGTTAAATCCTGCAAACCCTTGACTGTCCTGCCCACAGGGATGGGAGCACCCTGTCCTCCAGTGCTCTGCTGGGAATCCGTCCCCGTGCTCCCTGGCAGAGCTGTGTGAGCCCCACGGTGCTGCCACCCAGGAGGGCTCCTCCAAGGTGAGGGATAAAGGAACAGCAGGACTGATACTGTGGCTAATGTGGCACAAGGTTCCCTCGGCACAACGTGCCCCAGCTAATGAACGCACTGCCCCAAGTGCAAACAAGCCAGGAAAGGTTCTGTTTTCAAAGCAAATGTATTGCACTTCAATGGAGATTTTTTTTTCCCCCTAAAAAGTTTTAATATACACACTAAATTAAGCTTGAGAAAAGGGGACATTTCATCTTTAATCTATTTACTTCTGAATATTTAACATACAATTCTGGCACCAATCACCAGATTTAACTGGAAAATTACTCACTAATCTGTTTGCTTATTTGGAATAATTGGGTAGGCTGCCAGGGAAGAGGATTTCCTACCCTGTTTAATATCTCAGTTAGTAGTCCAATTTCAGCTTGGCGGCATAATTACTCTGACAGAGCTGTAGCCACAGGGCCTGTGAGTGGGGCTGCTTTTTAAACCGTAAATTATGGAGGATTAGCATTTATGAATTTTAAATCAGGGCTGTGGTAGGAGACACTAAAGCTGCTTAGAGCTTGCAAACCACTGCATTCAATCACCAGTCATTAACACATTCCTTCCCAGGACTTTCTGCAATCACATTTAATAAAACAGTATTTTCTAATTTGCTTTAAAATATTGCGGCTCTGTGTCTCCAGCGTAGCACCAGGGGTAGGGAGATGCACTTTCCAGGCAAAAAAAGCACCACAATTTAATTTGACCCTGGTTTACTCCCACATAAGATGTTAAAGGGGCTATCTCCTCTGCTTGAGCCCTACCATATCTTCTACCAGATGGATAAGACATAGTTTGATCCCCACTAAAACAATTAAAAAATTTAAAAACTGCTGAAAATCAGAGCAGCAGTGTGGCTGATTGGCAGAGATCTGGACTCAGCCATCCCCCTAGCTCAGGAGCTTTGGCTTGTGAGCTCTCCACTGTTGTGTTTGCCTGTCAGGCTCACGATGAATCATTATGGGGTAAATCCTTCCTTTGATGTAGGCATGTAACTTCTTTTAAGGCCAATGAGAGTTATGTACATGCACTGAGGGCAGAATATTTCATGCCCTGAAGAAGTCTTAGGGAAAAAACCTGCCAAAAATCACACCGCTTTGAACTTCGAAGTTGCTCCACTTGGGAGTCTAAAGAGCTCTGAAGCCCTAAGACATGCATCCAAATGCAAATGCTGAGCCCTTCTTACTCCTAAACATGTGCATCTCCCCCTCTGTGAGCCTACAGTTCAGCAAGGGGTTTGAGTTAGTCCTTCACACGACCCTTTCCAAAAACACAGGAAACCTATGATTTTTACACAGTTTTCGTACATTAAATAAAAAAACTCATAGAGAGCCCCCTACCACACCACAGAAGACATGAGTGAAAGTTCTATGCAACAAAATAAGAAAAGGAATAAAAGGTGGCAAATTGGACAGAGCAAAACTTGATCCAGCACCCGTCACTAAAACCTGATGAAAACACAGTTTAAGAGGGAGCCTAAGTGAACTCCTCCCACAGTATCCTCGTGCAATTAGCCCAGAAACTCAGAAGAGCTCCGTGCTCTCAAAGCCACCTCTGGGAAGGGGCAGACGGAATTCCCTGGATTGCTCAGCCATGGGGATTTGCACAGAGTCTCAGCAGTGACCTCTGACACGAGCAGGATTCCAGCTGATGGCGCATTACACTGCAATCAACAGCGCTATTCACCCAAGAAACCAGATGATTTAAGATTCCCAAACCTCATTGAAAGTCGCTGGAAATTAGGCACTTTG
This sequence comes from Sitta carolinensis, assembly GCA_032173965.1. NCBI lineage: Eukaryota > Metazoa > Chordata > Aves > Passeriformes > Sittidae > Sitta > Sitta carolinensis. The sequence continues at coordinate 5,876,623 of JAVUNC010000026.1, forward strand.
AAAAGTCGACACTTTTGAAAATGCCTTTTAATCTCCTAAATTACTCATGCTTTTGAAAACTTTACTCATGCTAAGTACTTTGGGGGCCTCAGTCAGTGAAAGCTAAACTGAAAGACGCTAAGGAGGGACCATTTACACAGAGCCCTGCTCAGCCCTTATCTCTCCTCTATCTCCTGGCAACAATAGACAGAAGGAAAACGGAGCTCTTGGCAACACCAGCCCTGTGCCAAGAATTAGTCTGACAGAGTGGCCAGTCCCCAGACCCTATTAAGGCTACTCAGACAGATGGATTTTTTTCCCTACTGCACCCTGAGTAGGCTTTTTCTAGCTGACCTCTGAAGGCTGAGTGGTACCACTGCTTCTCCCCAAACTGCAACAAAGGTGCAGCCTTTGCTGCCACAGGAAGAACAATTTGATCACTCCTTAAACAGTGCAAACTGTCCATGTCTCAAGAACCAGCTCCATGCATCACTCCTCCCTCTAACCCCTCTTTGCTTCCACATGGCTGAAAAGCATGTCCCAGCTCTGCTTTCTGATTGCACCACAGCATTCTCACTGTGTGAGAATTATTTTATTTATTATTTTGTGTGCTCTCTGTGTGTACACGTACAAGAGAGGGACAAATGTTCAAGAGCAAGGGAGAAGCAGCAGCATCTCTTCAGCATTCAGTGTATGAGAGGCACTTCTGAGTAGTCTTTGTCCCTTTGAGGAGCAGTTAAGAGCAAGGAATGAGCAGGCACAAGTGACCAGGATGAAATCCTCCCCAGGCTATACATATGAGACTTACTGGGTCTCATATCTATGTCTCTGCTCATCTAGATCGTGAACTGAGATTTCAGGAGGTGCCAAGGCCTGGATGTGGAGCTGTGTCTGAGCCTGGTGTGTGTCAGGACTCACCTGGTCCCCAACAAACCAGAGCAGTGCCCAGCCTCTAACGATGAGGACTATTCTTTGCCTGAACCCAGAGTTCAGTGACCCACCAGCACCTTATCTAAAACGGCTCTTCAAACACACTCATCCGTGTCGTCTATCACACTGTGGGAGGGGACAGAGGCACATTACAAGGGACTGGGAAAAAAAGCAACATTTCAGTTGCTGTGCATTGTTTGGGAAAGCACCAAACAGCAGGACATTCCCCAAAGGGCTGTTCAAGCTGGCTTTGGGAGCGTTGCTGTGATCTCTGCTGAGACAACATAAGGGCTACAATGGAGGCCAGACTCAAAACCCTGACAATCAAAGTCTGAAAGGAACAATCCCAAACAATTTAGACTCGACTCCTACACAGCATCTCTAAGAAGCTTCAATCCCTCAGCATTTGGGCAAAGAGCTAGGGAACTTTCTTATTCCCCTCTGTACTATGCAATTGCCTCAAAATGCTGGCTGCTGCCAGAAGTTACATTTTAGTCCCCATAAATCAAAGGAAGTGGAATATCCTCTACATTTAATGTCCACATTTCTTATCCCACAAGGTTTTCCTCTATAGCCCTGAAAGAAGTACTTCCAAACTTGCAAAAGGAGGAAAACTTCTCCCAAGGCAAGGGAAAGGGGGACAGAAGTTGCACCATATATATATATATATATATATATATATATATACACACACAAGTTACTGATAAAACTTTGACTTGGAACTCTTTCCTCAGTAGGCTTAATATGCTTCCTCTGCCTGAGAAATGTATAATGCATAAGGCAATCATGCCTGCCTCCCTCCCAAAGCCACCTGAACAATCTCCTTTCATTGGCCATGGGGCTTTACAAACAGCTCCTCTGTACAACCAGGTGGCTCAGAATATGGCCTCACTTTTCTGCCACTGCAGACAGAAGCATTTTAGCCCTTTCATAACTTTACCTCTAAAAGGCTGGTTGCTGGCAAACAGAGCCACCCCCATGTCCTCTGACATAGAAGAAGATCCACTATTGTTCTGAGTCCTTTTCAATATTATAACAAGACTAGATCCTTTTCACCTTGATCAGGAAAATGGTCAGTGAGATGCTGTGGACAAGAAAGCCCCTAAATTATTAAGATATGCATTTGCTCTTAGTTGGTTAATCTGAGTATGATATCAGTAGAAAAACTGCAAAAATCCTCTAGCCTGCATTTTTAAGTTGTGAAGGGAAAGATGGACAGTAAACAACTTGGTGATTGCCACTAGCAACTCGATATTCTTTTTCCTGAAGGAAAAACAAAAGGCTGCTGCATGAAGACTGGTAGTATGAGCTCCACAGAGTACAATACTCCACAGGTTCAGAACTTGTATAATTTCTCAGTTTTGCAAACTGTAGCCTTTTGGCACTGGCAAGAAGTGAGAGGAGTTCTCATGCTGCTGCTCTAAAGGAGGAAGGCTCAGTTTGGGTCATCTCAGGCATCCAGAGCAGCAGGCCTTGGCAGCCGTGGAAGAAGAGAGGTTAAATCCTTCTGCAGAGTTCCAAACACAGAACCATTCAGAGCACTTCATTGCCAGAAACTCTACAGACCACTCTGCACTGGCCCCTCAAGTCCTGCTTCATGATGCTGTGAAACCAAGTGTTTGCCATTGGTTTTTTTCTTGTCTCGTGGCAAAATCACTGTCTCAAAATGATGCAGCATGCTCAGTACTCCAGTGGGGTAACCTTTCAGTTCATGGGTGAATTTCCCTTACTTCTATGAAGCCATGAGCCTGATGAACATCAGCTGAGACTATTTTCATTATTCTTAAGGGGATAGCTAAGGAGTCAAAGCACCTAAGCTGTTTCTCATGTATAGATTGATATACCTGTATACTGTAAGAGAGTATGATCCCATAAAGCCCAGGTTTCAAAATAATTCTCTCACCGGAAAACACACGGGACTCATCACTGAAAAACATTCTGGTCAGGATTGTAGATCTGCAGAAATTCTGTGAGACAGGAGATCAATGAGCGTGCCACATAATCATATCCTGGGCAGCAAAAGCCTCAGCACCACAAGCACTGGAGTCACAGGAGAAGTTTTACAATGATTTGGCTGTGCCTGTTGCATGACAGAAAAGGAAGGACAAAGTTGATGTGATCCTGGGAGGACAACCAGGCAAGGTGAGGAGGAGACAATCCAGATACCTCTGCACGGGGACACATCTCAGATGTGCTTTGTTGAAATGTTAAAACTCTTCAGGACACCTTTGTATTGCTGTGAGTGGTTTAATGCCTCCCTCTACTTCCTGGTTTAATCTGGGGAGAAGCTACTGAGGCAGGGAGAAGGGGCATCAGCTCAGAGAATCTCACACAGAGAGATGCTGCAGTAAAAGTCTTTGAGCTAGATATTCTATAAAGGGCTTAGTGCATATATTTAGGACATTGGACTCTGCAAGAAATTCACAAGTTTTTACCATGCTCAGATGGAAAAAACACTTCAGCTGCAAAAACAATATCTCCCTCATGTACCTCCTTGTATATAACAGACAATTTCTCCCACAGGCAAGCTGAGAGAACTATAAGGTCTTTTTTCCCTTGCCAATGTCTGCCAGATGGTGCCAACCCAGACACTCCTAGGCTCTGGAAATGCACTACTGAAGGAACTGTTCCTATGGGAAGGGGAGTGTAGAGTATGTTAATAAGGTCCTCTGGAGGGGTCCCACTCAGAGAGCATCAGAAGAAGGTGGGCCACTCTTTCTGCTCTTCCTAAATACTCTGCTGTTAGCAAGAACATCTACATTGTAAAACTAAAAAAATCCTCCCTTAGTCTTCCAGCCTTCAAAACATACAGAGTTTTAAAAGTGAAACTTCTAGATTGCAGATTAGAACTGATTTATCACACCAAAAGGATCCTGAGTCAGATCCATGGCTGGCATGACTGACTTCAGTGCAGTAGACTGATTTCTACTGCCCGAGGTTCTGCTCTTCCACAGTTAGTGACATCTCAATTTTCTTTTTAATAAGCATCAGGCCCTGTTATAATGGGATATATGGAAGGAGAGATGTAAAAGCTTATAATGTGAAAATTGATTATCATGTACTTCAGACTATTTCCTGCTGTGCCCTTTGTTTTGGTATGCATGTTTCATTTCATTACTCCGAGCTGTTCACAGTCTCTGAACTACACTATGAAATACATTAATTATCTCATTATCTTTGGGGCAAAACCTTCAGTCCTTCTTAGAAACCGTGTTCACTCAAAACCTTCTTTGGGTTCATTAGGGATTCTGAGTGTGATGAGAGAGGACAGGACTGCAGATACCTCACAGCACGCACCAGATGAGATTTTGGTTCTGTTTGTGCTTCCATCACTTAAAATATAAAAAAAAACCCCACACCAAACCAACAGCTCAGTGAAATTTTGTCTTCTGTTTAAAAAAAGTTCAAAATAAAATTTCTCTCAAGTTCCCAACTCATATGGTAGTGTGAACCCATAAGAACTTTTCAAGGCGTAGTAATAAGCTTCCAAAATAGAGGAGAAGAGAAGGGAAATGACAGGCAACTTTACTAATAGCCCTACCAGAAGGTGCCACAGAAATATGGCAATGTCAGCATCCTCAATTAGCCACTATATCAGATAAAAATAATATAATACTTTTATTTTCATAAATAAATCTTAATTAAGAAAACGTCTTCTCAAAGCATAAAGTAGAGGAAGGCAGGAAAAAGGAAAGCAGAGGAAAAAAAATCTCCACAAAAACCTGTGTCACACACTCTCACACTTTGAATTTAGGATCGTGTTGGGGTCATTTTATAAAGAAAATAATGTTCTAGGCCCATCACAATTTGTGAAAGTCAGGTTAGAGTAGAAGCAAAATTCCCCATCGTCCTCACAAGATTTCTGGCCCTGTTCTGTTGTGACTACGCTAGAACGGGTGATGGATGGGAGGCTGCCCCTTTCTAGAGGCCTTGCTGTGTTTTGTGATAACTCATTATATTTCTTTCTTTACAAATAGCCCCATTAACGCTCCAGAATTGAAGAGAATCATAAAGCTTGAAACATCCCACTCCCATTCCAGTGGAGCTGGAGGTATTGTTTCATGAATTACAGAGCTGCCAAAACCTGATTTATCCAAGCAAAGCCTGCAAAGCCGAGTCACAGTTATTTATTTATTTATTTATTTGGGATTGTAAAAGAAAATACTTTTTACTGAGATAAGGATGATATAACCTAGCTACAGCTTTATTTAAATTGAATTATGTCTCTTTTATATTTCTTCAACAATATGGTTGATGGAAATATTTTAGTCCTTGTTTTTTTGGAGGCTGAACTAAAAGCCTTATTAAACCTTTTATAGAAAATTTACAAAACATAAGAGAGTCAAGCTCTTTCAAAGTCTCTGTGGCCTCAAAACCTTATATATTCTGAGATTAGATGTCAGTCTTAGTCAGATGATTCTAAACAAGACTACTATAATCCTCTCTGTTATGGAGATATTTATTTTTGTCTGAAAAACTTCAAAGCAGGCCGTGACAGATAATCAAAATCAAAATTTGCATTCCAATGAGAATTTCTTTTTAATAAAGAAGAATAATTCTCACAGTTCCTCTGTGAAGTAGAACTGAGCTCACTTACTTCAAGTTTGGGGGGCTTGGGGCCTGGGTTTTTGTCATTTGGGGTTTTTTTTATATCTCCCATTCATCATTATTCAGTAAAGCTTTTGCAACTTTTGGGAAGAAAGTCTGCACCAAGTCAAGAAATACAGCAACAAAACTCAAGCATTGCATTTTTCTTCAGAATTTTTCCTCAGAACAAACTAAACACCCAGGGATCACCATCAAGACACAGTCCTACAACTGCCTCCTGGGTGAATATAAGTTTTCCACAAGGAACTGGAGCCAGCTTTCAATGGAAGCTGAGAATTCCTGGGCAGGCATTGAGCCTGCTTTTCCTTGTGTGCATGCTTTTTTGGATATGTTTCTATGTGTCCTTTTTGCATTGGGAGTGGCAATGGGGAGCTCTGTCTGTGGAGCAGGATCTCAGCATGGCAAACCCTGCATTGCACCAAAATATCTGATCCTTTAAAGACTTTTGGAGCATCTCCTCAGGGCCAGCTGAAGACACCTTGCTTCCTTACTGGATGTGCCCAGCCAGGGCTGGCAGCCCACCTGGGGCTGTACAACAGTGATGCTGTCCTTACCACTCTGTTCCCTCTGGAAACTTTTGGGAAGGAGAGGCAAGAAATGCAGTGCAATCCCTGAGAGTTGAGACCACTGCTGGCTGGCTCTTTCTAGGGGCTGTGCACAGTTAAGGGAAGGTGCTTTTCCATTTCCCAGTAAAGCATCAACCTGGCCTGAATCTTGCTCCAGCACAGATCTCTTTGTCCTTTCAGAGTACTGCTGTTTCCTTCCTTTCAGTATTATTAACAAAAAATTAAATATTCAGAACCAATGACACACTTAAATCTGTTCATAGAACTGTACTAGAGGTTCCAGATTGCCAGGTTCTACCGATATTGCTGAAATAGTGGTACCACTCCCCTTTCTGGTGCAAACCTCCTCTAATGGCGCCTCAGGAGTCCTCCTCTCCTCCCAGGGACACATTCAGATAAAAATGTCTGCATGTCTCACAGGCAGGACTGTTGAGATTTTGTCTATCTGTCAATAGCTCACAGAAATACACAATTTTCAGACCCCAAATCATCAGTTTCTTTTTTACACCACAAGTTAGCTCCTCTTTACAAAGAGTTTCCTGGTGGAAATCAAGGCCAGCTGCAGCAGGAAGAGTGAAAAGCAGCGCAGCAAGCAAGGGTGGTCCAGCAAACCTGCCAAGAGCTCAGGAAAGGGCGGCACAGAAACACCCTCAACATAACAACCTCAGGGTTCTCCCCTCTGTCACGGGGGCTTTGTACCACAGGAATCCACTTCACCCCCGGGAAATGAAGGGCAGAGCAGGACGAGGTGCCAAGAGACTAGGTTCTGTCTGGAGGGACTTTCTGAGGAAGCAGAACCACTATTTGCATTTGTTTGGTGTAAGCCAAAGGGGCACCAGGCACCGGAGAGCAGAACCTGCCAGCCCAAAGTGGGAGCAACACCTGGCTGAGGTTCAGCATTTTCACCGGGGCCTGGAGAGCAATCTTTGCTCTCAACACCTCCCCATCACAGGTTTGTGTAGTCCCCTGGATGCAAAGCTGATCTTGTACCTCCTTTATTGTGTAAATGAGATACTAAAACAGTGCTCAGATCCTTTAAGGCAAAAGGGCTGCCTGTAAACTGCAGAATCACACTTCTGTGTGTCAGGCTAGTCAGCTGCTCCATCCAATCCCTTTCCAATTTGCTGGGATTTATTTTTACATTTCCTTTTCAGGCAATGCATCCTGGCCCATGTAGGTTTTCATCCACTGGTGCACAGTTGCTTTGTTCACACCTCTAATTATTTATTGTATTAATAGTGGTCATTCCAGAACAGCACTGTGTTGAAACACACATGAACAAAAGCTAAAAAAAAAAAATAGAATTGTGACTGCACATTACATGGACTGCTTTGATATTCTGATCTCATTCCATTTAAGTACAGTTCTTGAAAGTAAAGGACAGTGGTGAGTCTATCTCAGTTAAGTGCTAGCTTTGCTCATTTAACGATGCAATGGGCACACTTGGCTGTGTTCACTAAAATCTTGTTTGATACCAATTAAGCCTTAAAAAAATCCATTAATAGACAGAATGTCTCTCAAACTCGCTTTTCAATTTATTTTGAAAAGACTCAAAGTTGGATAAAACTGAAAAAATCTGCCAAAGATTCAGTGAAAAGGGGCTGATTTGGAAAAAATGGTAGTTTTAGTAATGATAAACCTCTGCGTACCTTTAAAATATGCCTCTAAATCTGCCTCTATCCTCTTTACATCTTTAACTTTATCCTATGTAATGCACTAAGAACAATTTTCTTCTTGGAACTATCTTTTATAATTGAAACTTTCTTAAGGAGCTACTGAGGAAGAACAGTTAAGACTCCAAAATGTGAATTCTTTTTCCTTGGATACACCATCTCCATTTCAGATCTTCCATCTGGGGCCTATTCAGTGTCAGCCTTCATTTTGATGGGATGCATAGCCAAGACATTTGGAAGAGCAGAAAAAGAAAGAATGTTTCCTCTTCCACCTTGCAATTGCACTACCTCATAGATCATCAAGCTTTTATTCCACGCCTTGCTGAGATACAATTTTTGAGGCCATTTACTCCTTTGGTAGGAAGGCTTGCTTTCACTTTTGTCTTTTTATGACAAAACAAAACGATTGCAATAACGAGACCCAACGCCTGCAGCCTGCCTCAGTTTATTTTAAGATTTTTGGGATTTGTTTCTGAAACTCCCACAGGTCCTAATTCCTGCTGAATAAGAGAATTGCTTACATCTCACTTGCAAAAGTACACCAACAAGATTGGCTTGAAAAAACAGCATAGGCTAAAGCAGAGAGCATTTTTGCTGAGGGCTGACAAAGCACACCCTTGGGACAGCAGGACAAACGTGACTGACATCGAGCAGAACAACAACCACTTTTGGGGAGCTGCCCTGACAAAGCTTCAAGTGGCACCAGGGTACCTATTATGGCTGCTCCTCTATTTCTAAGCAAAATTATATCAAACACACAGAAAAGACAGCCAATAATGAGAAACTTGCAGCTGTTCTCGAAGAAAGACTTTTTTTTATTGTACCCCAATCCAAAATACTTTAAACCAGTTTTATCAATAGCCATAAATCAGTACGATGATATGATGTCTCTTTAATCTTTTCTAAAACAAAATTTTTTGAACTTTTGAGCATGGCCTTCCCAAATGGGTTAGGTCTTCTAAGACAGCATCAAACCTTCTTTTCCTTGCTTCCCATGTCAGCCCGAATCCCAATAGTTATGAAGCATAAAAAAAGTTCAAAGTAAAATATAAATTACCATCCCCTTCAAACACAAGTAGAAGTCTTATTAAGTCTCTAGTGCTTGAATCACGTCCCATGTCTGTTCTTTAGACCTTTCTTCCTTTGTGAGGCATAAATGGACACATCTTATTGATTTTCTTTCAACCTGGATCACCTCGATTGCTGTGAATATGGCAGACAAATCCAACTCATTCTCCCGCAGGGAACGAGGAAGAATGCAGACGAGAAGCTGGGGAAAGTCTTCTCACAGTGGGATACCAGGAGTCATTACGCAAAAAAACCAAGTCTAACTGCTTGTAATTCCAAGACCTTTTCTTTTCAGCTCCTTCAAAAAAATTTCTTTTTTTTTTTTTTTTTTTTTTTTTTAATACTGAGAGCCCTTTCTTAAATTTTTTATGAATATCATTTTGGCTACCGTATCAATTTCTGAGGGTGTTTTTTGTTTAAAAGAGGAGTATCAAATAGGCCAGCAGTGGCTGCAAACCCTGATAAATACGTATAGTTAATGATGAGTGACTGTAAACAGACACTGGTCAGAAAGAGAAAGTCAGAATCAGAGAAAGCATTGTTTGAAGCTTGACAAAAAAGCTAGTTAAAACTTTTTCCTTCTAACTTGGCTCCACTTTGTATTTTTTTTTTTTTTTTATCATTTATAGACTTACTTTTCTAAGGACAATTGTATGAAATGAAAGGAAGTGTAAAAGTAGAAAGATTTCTGTGCCTTACACCAAACCACTTACTGTACATGAAAAAGGGATTTACTGAATCAATTTAGTTGTGTAGGGTTTTTTAAATCAAGTGAATGATTTCAGTGAAGTGGAAAAAGGTGGCAAGAATGTGCAGCAACCCAAGCTTTGCTCCTAAAAGCAACAAAAAAGACACAATTGAAATGCAGTGGGACCTCTGTGGATGAATTAGACAGACTGTGTACAGACACTTTGCAGTGACAATCTGCTTCTGAAAGGGATATATTAAGTGCTAACTGCACTGAGGACGTAAATTGAAGACACGATATCCAAGGACTAATTTCAAAGCACTTCTCCTTGTTAAATGAATTGCTGAAAGGCAGGGTTTAAAAGACTTTGTTTTGTGTTAAAGGATTTGAGCTACACCTATCAGCACCAGCAAACCAATGCTAGCATAATAAACCCACCACAGTCTGATTACCATCCCCTCTTAATACCATCACAGCTGTAATGAGTCCAATTTCTCCAGTGGTTCTCAACACCCCCTGCAAAGCACTCTGCCCCAGCCTTCAACCTCCACCACATAAAATTCATGTCACTTTTATGGTGTGAGTGGAAAGTTCTAGGTCATTAGTTTAACCACATAAAATTTTAGAAAACAAGATCGTCAGCAGCAGGCTCTTAATGCTTTTTAATGACACGTTTAGACAACAGTAACTATATTTTCAGTTATTTAAAATGAGTTTTGAACAACGTAAAATAGAAGTTGTGGAAGAAATTGAAACTTTCTTGACAGACAGATTTTATATTGGCCTCAAATTACATCATTTCACAAAGCAATTCTGATATCTGTATGGATAGAGCTTGGGGGATATCTCAGAATAATACTTCCCACAAATATCCACCCAAGTAGGTGATGCTGCTAGTCAGAACCCTCGCAGCAGGCTGGCACTGAGCCCTGCCCCACCTGAGAGCCCTCCCTTTCTGTGAAGGCTCCATGTAGTCACTGACCAGGAGGTCCACAGGAGCACTGAGGGCAAACAGCATGTGCAAATATTTCCATGACACGCTTAGCTCTCAAAAAGAACCAGGAGACAGGCATGAAGAACAGGAAAGGTGTAGTTAGGCAGCAATCCACGTCGTCTGGATCCACTAAAATACCAAAAGGAATCTCAAGAACCAAAAACTGTGATTCCCAAAGAGCCAAATGTCCAGAGTCTGAGGTCAAAATAGTATTTTTAGCAGGAAGTTGCCATCCTTTCTAATAGCCCAGTAGACAGTAGACAATAGCCCAGTAGCTCAGATGTGTGTAGAGGCATAGTCTACCTCAGACTTCTTTCTTTCTTTCACCTCAGACTTCTTGTATAACCTTGAACACCTCCTTTATCTCCTCAGTACATCATTTCCTCTAAGTACACATGAATATTGTAGGGTGTTATTCAAATATCACAGGAGTGGGAATTATACAATAATCTAATAGAGTAATTTCAAGATTGGCTGTTCAGAAGAATTTAGGCATATTTCCCCCTGTTTTAATTTTTAATAGAGACAGTAAAAGCAATGCATACAACTTGTAAGACCCAGCTATAGCACCTGGTAAAAGAATCCAGATGTTCTCGCTTCCAACAGCATCATTAAGCATGAGGCTGATGTGAAATATTTATAATGAAGGTGAATCATAGCCCACAGAGGAGGAATCTAGGGCTGTATCTTCTACTAGCATCAAGCACAAAAATGCAAATACACTGAACAAATACTGCATTAACTTTCAAATCACACGTTCTATGTCTTACAAAGTAAGACACAATTTAGCCCTGATGCAGGTGACAGATGGTAGCAGGAGACCACCAGTTTGGAACAGAGTATAAAAAATTGGATTTTGAAGGAAACGCGCCCAACAGCCCTGGATGTAGGAGCTCATGGCTGTGAGTGACCCCCTGGGCCAGGGAGTAGCCTTGTCCCCCTCACAGCAAAGGACATCATGAAAACCCTGTCTCAAATTTACTAGTTTCATCTTAGAATTGCTTCAGTTATTTGTGGCAGTCACTCTCACTAAGGCTGTTCTGGGGATTAAAAGTCATCTTATTTACAGGCCATTTTATTCATGCTTAATTCATACCCATTCATTCCTGTGCCAGCACTGACCTCTAACTTAAACTGCTCTCATCAGCTCCCAGCTTTTGTCCTACAACAAAACAAGACAAGGCCTATGGTCTTCTTTTAAAGATTAAGCTCTTCCTGCCTTACTTCCAAACCAAATTAATCCTTAAACACAGGAAGACACAACTGTTTCATTGCTCCATGTCTTACAAGATTATTCAATACTCCCTTAATCTCTACTGCCAAGACTTCCCCTTATGCAATAAAGAGCCATTTCAACCACTTCCACTGCCCTATCATGTTGACAGTTCTTAACCATTGACATATCTGTCTCTCATTTCCAGCCCACGAGCTAACAGCAGAAATATTATGAGCATAATAATAAAAAATCTTATTCTCAAGTGCAGGTAGCACAGTAAGGCAGAGAATACACAGGTGCTGACTGTCTCCCAATACTGCATTTGGCTAACTAATTTCATTTCCTAAACCATACAACAAGCTGAAATACCATCATGGCCACGTTATACAAGTCTTTCGACTTTTGAAGAACAGTAATCCACAGTTTCTGCTGCCCCAGTGAAGCATAACACTCTCAGAAGCATCTTTGTGAGAAAGAAGATAACACTGTACATGATTCATAAACCCTACATAAATTAAGAGCCCAATGTCTTCACTCTTCATAGGCAGATCTAAGTCGATCTGAGAGAAGTCTATATAAAAGACAAAGTTATTTATCATGGTTTCATCATCCATACTAAAAAGACAACACTAGTTTAGAAGATGGACCAATGACTTCTTCTATAAACACATATCAAACCATGTGACCTCAGAAGGAAGAAAATCCATAAAGCCACCTGCATACCCACCAGCACATTCATGAAAAGGAAACAAAAGAAGGTCACCTATAAGCTCTGAAAGATGTTTAAGACAATCTTCATCTTAAAAATATTCTGAAGAACTGGGACTAGACTTAAGAATCAGGTCAAAGTTTGATATCCTTAATTTTAAGAAGTGCCTACAACCAAGCATGTTGATCATCATGAAATCACAGTATCATTAAGGCTGGAAAAGACCTCGAGGACCATCAAGTCCAACCATTAGCCTGACTCTGCCAGGTCTACCACTAAACCATGTCCCTAAGCTCCACATTTACCTGGATTTTTTGAAGACTTTCAGGTTTGTGTCTGTACCATCTCCCTGGGTACCTGCTCCAATGCTTGACCACCCTTTTAGTGAAGAAATTTTGTCTAATATCCAATCTAAACTTTCCCTGGCACAACATGAGGCTCTTTCCTCTTGTCCTATTGCTTGTTACTAGAAGGAAAATCCAAACCTACCTGTTTACAATCTCCTTTCAGTTGTAGAGTAATAAGGCATCCCCCAACCCTCCTTTTCTCAAGACTAAATAACCCCAGATCCCACACCTACTCCTTATGAAATTTGTACTTCAGACCCTTCACTCTTCAATTACTCTATTAATGGCAAATATGTATTCAGCTGCTTTGTTAAATGAATTTTAGGTCTGAATAAAAGAGGAACTTCAGCTTCCTTTTTTAATGTTAGCTGTAAGAACTTTAAGCATTTAAAATGGACACTGGACTGAAAATCTGGAAACTGTTAAAAGCATCCTATCAGATACCCTTCTTTAATTTCTATTAAAAGCCCACATCTTAAAAACTCGTGCACTTGGTCAGCTGCAAAGTAGAAGTGTTGTTTAGCATGGAGGCTGGTATTGAAGAAACCTAGGAGGCCAAGAAATTGGATAGGTAGAGATCTAGAATCCAGCTTTTTTTGTCATAACAGAGATGCCCTGTAGCAGAGATATAACTCTGCTCCTCTTTGGTATCACTTTTGATAGCTATTTTTGGACCTTTTTGCAGCTATATTTTTAGTGACTGTTCATTTACTTTTATTGGTACGTCTGCTCCTTCTCAAATCTGAGTTTTTACCTCTGCTAATATTGTTTATTTTGTCTCTCATGCTTGACCTGAACCATGATCATTGAAACTGATGTAAAGACACCAGTCAGCTTCAGTTAGTACTGAATTACACCCCAGAAACTTGACCTCTGACAGGAAAGAGAATAGCTAAACAGGTTGGAAGCTGCCTCTAGAGACTGTCTAGTCTGCTCCTGTTTTGCTCACAGCAGAATCAACCAGAGCACATTACTCAGGGCTGTTTCCAGCTGGGGGTTGAACATCTCCAAGGATAGAAACCCAGCAACCTGTCTGGGCAACCTGAGCCCAAGTTGGACCATCCTCACAGTAAGAGCTTTTGATATCAAAATGGATTTTCTTGTATTTCTAATCATGCACATTGGGTTTTGTCCTGGCACCATGAGGACAGTGTGTCTCTGTCATCTTTACACCCTCTCATCAGGTATTTATACACATTGGGAAGATCCTCCTGAGCCCTCTCTTTTTTTGGTTAGGCAATCCCAGCTCTCCCTCACATCAGATGCTCTGATCACTTAATCATCCATTTGGCCCTTTGCTGTGCAAACTGCTTCATCTGTTGACTACTAATCACTGTCTGTAGTTGAATTTAAATTTATTATAAAATCATTTGAATGAGAATCAAACCTAACATTCTATCAGTGCTTATACAAATGGATCTGAAAACTGAAGAAGCAACAACTGAAGTTTTGCCTCGATTCACTTCTTCATCAAGCCATCCTAGACTAGCTCAGACTGTGCTAATTCAAAAACTGAAGAATTTTATACGTTGTCAGCTGGCCCAGTCATTAAAAACTAACAATTATCACCACACACATCTTCAGGATTTCAAACACCTGTCTTGTCTCCAGTAACAAACTGCTTATCTGCTTGGCACAACAGTGGTCCTGAAGAGCTGATACTCACTGAAATGGAGAAAGAAGTGGTGCATTAGACTGTACTCCAATTCCCTTCTCCCTGGCACTGATAAAAGTTCTGCTGGGCATTATTAGCTCCCACACGCCTCTGTGATACCCCACACACTGAAGGACAGTGAAAATCAGTCAATAATAGCAATTTACCAGCCCTCACCCCTGCAGGAATCCATTCTAGGACTCCCTCTCCTCAGGCAGTGCTTAGTGCCTCTCACTGACCTGAGACACCAGTAAGTACCTTCTGCTTCCAACGAGAAACCTGCTGCTCAGCTCAGAGCAGTACTGACAGAATCCACCTAAGCTTCCTTGGAGAACCTGGATAAACTTATTAATGTAAGAACAGCTCAAGCAGGACTTTCCCAGCATGAACAGAGATATGGTGTCTTGCTTATGTACTCTTGCAAACCCCAGACCATCATCATTAAGCCTGTGAAGAAGGTACTTATGTAGAAAATGGAGAAGAAAGGCAGGTTTTGGTGATTAACTGAGTAACCATGGCATGAACTAAGCACTGCGTTCTGTAAAGTAGCTCATGAGGTAGAGCAAATTAGAGCTGGCTGGAAAATATTGATAAAAAATTGTCTGAATTTTCTGATTTGTCACCACAGTACTATTTCACAAAATGACATAATTTCAACAAACTTCTTGCTACCACTTTTTTTCCCAGCTGGAAACCAGGCCTTTGGGATGAAGAGTACTGCAGGGATGCATGAAAACCTTGCAGGTGCTGTTTGATATGGTTGCTTTTAAGGGGTACCATTGCTGCTCATGCCTGTGAGGAAAATATTTTGTTCCAAAGGCATCAGTGTTCCATCTTTCAAAAAATAATCAGAGTATTGTTTAAGTCAATCCTTCTGCTTAGTTTTGGGGGATCTCTGTTTGGCTTGCTTTCTACTGAATCAGCACAAAAAATTGTTTCTGGAATGTGAGACAACTCTCACAGAAGTAAGAGGATACTTCGGGTCCAGTGTAAAGTAATCAACACATCATTCCAAAACAGAATATGGATGGTTGGGATTTATATAGTAAGCACATAGCAAAAAGAGGCAAAACAGGTATAGATACACCTTTTGTCTCTATGTTTTTGGGTTTCTAAACAATTTGTGGAAGCTCTAACATTCTCACTCTTGATTTTGAGATCCTTTATACTTATTGTTTTACTTCCCCCTACCATGTCCCCTCTTTAGACTGTCCTCAAAGAAAGAGCTGCTCTTTCAAAATCTACTTTTTATCCTATTGTCCATTCTCAAAACTGCTCTGTACTGCTCAGATAAGGTAATAACAATTACTGACCCCTTGTTCAAAGCAAGGCATGATATTTTGTCATGATGTCCAATAAAGACCAGGTTGTTTTTCACCTCTAGAATGCCACAAACAATTTGGGCATGAACATTATGGGTAGTTAAAGGGAGAAAAAGGTGTTTAATATGACTTTTCAGGCATGGAATTCAACTCCTTTGAAGTCTCCTCCTGCCACTTTCCTCTGGCCTCCTGCTCTCCCAAATCTTCCTGATTCCATGATGCAGCCAAGCTATTTCATCATTAAGCGCCCTTTCTAAAGAATAACTTTATCAAAATGCTGGCCATAAAAAGCCCACCACTCTACCATTCCAGTGAAGTTACACATCTCCCCACCTCAGCAGGAACTGAATGATGTCCCTGAGAGTTCTGCAGGTATTTATAAGCACGTGCAGATATATCACCCTCCTGCCCACGGGGGGTGTTACAGTGAAGAGGGTGGTACCAATTAACTTCTATTTCATTTTGGCTGAAAACACTTGGCTGGAGTTTGTTCTTGTGTCCGGATGGCTGTTGGATCTTAACTCTCCAGGAGGAGCAGATTGTGTGACTGACCTCAACATTAATTAGGTGTTCTGTGCACTGATAGACTAGGAAAGGCAAATAAGCTTTCCAGCTCCTTCTGTTTCACTAGAGGATGAAGGCAACCGGAATATAAAGGGCAGAGTACACAGCTAATTTCAATCCTAACGTCAATTTAGTGTGGGTCTTTTCCTATCTATAGCAAAACAAAAATATTTAGTAGAGCAAGGGCAATCATAGTTACAATTAAAAGGGTGATTACAACAACATGAAATATTTTCTGGGATTCATTTTGTGGCAGTTTTTTTTTACAAGTTGCAAAATGAGATAAAATTTCCCCCATATGCTTTGTTATTTCCCCAGTTCTAAAAACTCTTTATTAATTACATTGATTAGCTAATCAATACTCATTATATTCCTATTAGGAATAAAAGTCTTCTATCCAGAGGAGAAAATGAGTTAGAGTGACTTAGATCCTATGAGATAAAGAAACAGAAATGTTCTTTGTGCTTGAGTCAAAGTGAGAGGTCCTGCTGCCAGGCTCGTGCTCAGACTGCAAGGCCAGGCATGGCTCTGTGGAGCAAGTTATATCAGGAAACATCATTTTTCTTTATCCTTCTACATATCTCTTATTGACCAATTCCATCTCAGGTTTCTAGAATTTCATCTAGTTGCTACATTTAATTAGTTTTCTTTTATCCACTTAACTTCACATTATTTCCCCCTTGCAAATTAGGAAGAGAAATCCCTAGATACACACACACACACAAAACCAGAACCTGTAAAGTTTTAAACTGTAAAACATGTCCCAAACCTAAACAATAGGTTAAAAATAATTTTTAAAATAAGCTATCTTACAATAAATGATAAAAATGTTTTCTACAGAATCTGAAAGAATGGACTGTATAAATTATTTGTGTGAAAACAGCGGCATTTCCAAATGTAAGGCTTAGAGCCCTGTGAAAGAATTCTAGAAATTAAACAAAGGAAACCATTTTTTAAAAGAGATAGGGCTCAGTGGGATTTATTAATGCACATCTTTCAGAGATATTCTTACTTATACAATGCAAGCAGTAGGTTAGCATGGACTTCCAAATTATATTTAATTGGACAATTATTCAAAGTGAAAAACCCAACACAGTAAACTAAGGAGGTCTTTAATAAACACCTTGTCTCTTCAAGAAAAAACAGGGAAGTCATTTGCTGACCCAAGAGGCACAATTTTGTCTTTGGTAAATTTATTTTAAAGTAATTGCCAACTTCAGGAGTTACAATTTTTTAAAGAGGAACATGGTGCTCTCAGGCAGAATAATAAATTGATCTGTGCCCTGTATGACGGCCTAATCACATTAGAAAGATGTACATGTGGTTGTCTGAGGCAAATAGAGGATGTACATCACCTGGGCTGTGAACCCACCAAGACTCCTTTAATGACAAATCACTGTCCCTCTCTCCAGATCAGGATGGAATTAGAGGGAACAGACAAATGATAATTTACACAGGGGCTGTACAGCTCTGCCTGCCTGGCCAACAGTAATGTTCCCCTATAGAAATCCTCTGCAGCAGAAGTGTTCCCCTACAGGAGTCCTCTGCAGTCCCCAAAAGATTTTCAACAACCTGCCTTCTGCCAACCAGCATTCCAACACCAGGAATGAGGCATGTGTTAATGGCATCACCTTAGAAGAGCCATGGCCTCATCATGAAACCCAAATGCTCTGAAACCTGCCATGATTAATAGCAAATTAAAAGCACAAATCAATATTTAAAACGAAATGTTCCTTCAGCTCAGCTGGAGGAGAGCTCTGCTGTTTATCCCCCTCTGGCAGGACACACTTTTCAGATCCCATGGTCTTTGATGCCTGGACTTAAAGGCTGAGCCACACACAGGTCAAGGGCAGACCACCCCTCTGCAGGCACAGTTTGCACACTTTCAGTGCTGGCAGGGAAACAGTCCTGGTGAAAAAACTCCAAGAATCATCCCTGAAACCCCTCAGTGAGAGTAATACTTCCTTGCATACATTACTTTGCCAGGAAATTTCCACCTCCAAAGTCTTTTCTCTTTGTCAAGGTCATTCTGGGCACTGGGACAGCGCTACCAGAGAGTGTGCCTTAGTGAATTCCCCCCAGTTCCTGACTAAAAGGCTGGGACTCCTGCAGTGCAGATCCCGATAAAAGATTCATTTGTGGGGAGTGGAAGATGGTGCCTTTAGAGAAGTTAATAAGTTGTTTTCATTTTAGATGCTTTCATTACAAACACTGATAAATCTTAAGGCTAAAAGAGTATGTAAGAGTAATGAGTTGAAGGGCTCCTCAGCTCTTTGGTGATTATCTCTCTCTTTTAGTGCATTACCATGGGACATCTGGCTTCCAAATTTGTGCCTCTCCTTCACAGATCCGAGGACCAGCCTACCAATTATACATTCGCATAGGTTGTAATAAATCAACAGCAACCAAACTCTGACAAGGTGATGGCTGTTGACAGATAAAAACGATACACATTGTCGTGCTGTTCTCCAAAAACAAACACATGCTTTTATCAGATTTTTTTCTTTTAATCAAAAAATTGCCTCTTTCAACATAGAGTCACCTAATTTCACAGAGGACTTGCACTACACAAGGTTCCCCTGTCTAAACCTGAGCTGCATGTAAAGCCAGGTTTTCAAACAGGCCCTGAATTCACCTCCCGCTGCAGTCGAGGAAAAAAACTGCTGCTCTGATCCTGGGTCAGCCCAGACCCAAAGATCATTAACCTTTTACTCTGAGAAGCAGAGTTCTGTGCAGAATAAAGGACTGAGACAAAAAAAAAAAAAAAAAAAAAAAAACCAAACAAAAAACCAAGGATATATAAGTCTTGGATTTATTCATAAGCCAAGTAGAGTCTGGATAGCGAATTCTCTTCAGTAAAGGAGGGGTGTATCAAGGTGATCAACAAGTAGATCTGTGTGGTGGGTGCTCCCTGGCCCTCATCCTCTGGGTCTCTGGGGAATCATCTGGAAGTGGCAGACTCTTCTTGCCTGACTCCAACCCTCTCAAAGCTGGGTGTCTAATTTAACTTAATTTTCTGAAGAGCACCAAAAGTAATTCTTCTTGAAAGCAGTACTTATACAGGCAATAGGAATGCTGCTTTCCAAGTGTCTTGTGCTCTGCAGAAACATCAGGGGACCTCAAGTAAGTTGTGTCCACAAACACCCTGAATTCAGTAAGAAGAATTCCAGTGCCAATTCCAGTTGTAAAAGTAATCACCCTCTTATCAAATCTAGAACAAAGCTGTTGTACTCTCCAGATCTGAAAATGCGATCAGGTGATATAGAAAATGCGACTGAAGTGATGAACATTTTACAACAGGCCTTTTTGAATGCTCATAAGCTACATGAATTAGCAAAGATTTGATCACCCAAAAAAATGTGGGAAGCAAAGGGCTGTAATAATCCTTTTGGAATTCCTGTTAGCAATTCTCATTTGGGGAATAAGGCTTTATCCCAAAGCTTCTTAGCACATGGTGGCAATTTATCCACTGTCTTATTCTCCCTTAAAGAGACCAGGACTATTTTCACACCAAATGATGTGGAATCTCCAGAAATGTCTAACACAGAAGCTATCAAATTCTGCCAAATTCCCCTTGTTAATGAGAAGAATGCAACATAATCTAGCTAACTAAAAGTATTTTAATTCCTTCACAATTTCCTTGCACATCATGGAAAACAGCATCTCTCAGATGTCTCTACAGAGCTTTGAATCAAGCACAGTCTTTTCTAGTGAACTGACTGGACAGAAAGGCAGCATGTTACCCTCCAGCTCAGTTTTATTCTTTGACAATGTTATCTGTGAGAAAAAATTCATCAGACATATGTTTTGAGCCGTTCTTATTGACTTCATCTCTTTCTTTTACCTTTTTACCTTCTTTTCCCATTCCATTCCCACTAGTAAAGGCTCTGCTTTGACCCAAGAACTGGCAAGTCCCACAGCAATAAAACAGAGATATGCAAACTTGCAGGATAGGCATCTGCTCCCTTTCTGTTAAGGGAATAACATTCCCTTGACATATACACTTCTCATTCTCATTTGTAAGGTTGAAGAACCATTAATCGGGGAAAAACCTGACAGAAATTTAGTCTGCTTTATGATAAATAGTATTCACCTTTATTTGACCAATTAACAGAATCAGGATCTGAAACTTCAAGATATGTCCTTTGTCTCAGCTCTTGTGTTTTCTCATTTAAAGTTCAGTGCTATGGAAATTACAGCTGCTGTAGGATGTGTAGCTGTTATGTAAGCCAGTGTGTTCAGCTTCTTAATATTCAGTCTTACTTTTTAAAAAAATTGTACAACCTAATCCAGGTATGAGTTGTGTTTACAAATGACTCTGTAAGTGAATATTCTTGTAATTAATGTGATTCCAGGAGCTTATTTATTGCAGATTTTTAGCTCTGAAAACACATGCAGTAGTTCGAATAATATTAGAATAACAATCTGAGATTTTCAAACAAGTCTGAGGAAATTATTCATCCAACTCACATTGTAATTCTGCAAGAATTAGGCAACTAATTCCCTCAGGTTTTATCAAATTTTGGAAAATGTAAGCTGAAAAACAAATAGCAGCTGAATTCAGCTAGATGGGGTACAAGAGGTCCCCATGGGGAACTGTACCATCAGTAAGTACTCAGGCTGCCTCCACTGACTCCAGGACACAAATCAGTACTCCTGATGTGAAAAGTAGAGCAGAATATGAGACAAAACCAAATGGCTCATTCAGCTACTGCTGGTAAATTGGGGAAACTTGGAAGGGAGAAAGACTCTGGGAAACTCTTAAAGCAGTGTTAGAATTCAAGATCATTATTCGATTCCCTAAAAAAAAAGAAAAGACACCAGAAAATAAAAAGTGCTGAAATATGAATTCCTTAAATTAAGGTAAAATTGTTTATGGCACTAGAATGCAGAAATGAATGGCTTCTCTTGGGATGCTGAGTTGAGGTTCCAGTAGCAGCAGCAAACTCACATAACTATTTTGCAGCTTTCAAAACTGGCTCATTGCTTGCCACTACCATCTTACCAGGGAACATATTTGGGTGAGATATTCAAGAAACATACTCATCTAATGGCTTTTTATCATTTAGGCCCACATTTACTTACAGCCACATCTATTACTAATTATTTTTCTGCCTCCTTTATTTTAGTTACTAAAGTCTGTATGGGTTATTCTTTGCTAAGCTAAGTAAGCCAGATACTGTTATTTCCTCCAAGAAAGCTTTTCCAGTCTCCTGAGTAGAAAATCAGGTTCCTCACTGCATCTCTACATTTTAACACAAATACCCAGAATTATACCTGGGACTAATAAAATTAGCCTTACACTTTCTTTTCATCAATGTATCAATTTGGTTTTTACATGACAATTCCACCAGTGTGTCCTGTGATATCTGTGTTTCTTTTTTCTTTGGCCATGCCACTAAATGAGCCTAACAGGAAAATAAAATTGCATTTGTCCTTGTGTACTTCACACAAATTAACACCTATTTCCAGTTCTCCAGTCCTAAAGAGGGTCCAGCCCTTCTGTATATTTCTGTATGAAATCCATTTCCCACAGCAAAACTGAAGATGCACAGGAACATCCACAGGATACACCTCACCTTCATGGCAAACCTGGAAATGACCAGCTGTGGATTGTTCCCTTGGCTCTACTCAGTGACACAGGACACCAAAATTCCATGAACAAACGTGAACATCACAAAGACCAAGGCACTATTTTAAAAAGTGGGACATGAACCCCACCATCCTGGCTCTCTTCCTACAGGAGAAAGCACAATTCCCAGTGGCCACAACTTTTCTTGTGCTCATAGTCAGTTTTTGGTGCCCCATAATCTTGTCCTAGAGCACTCTTTGTAAAATGCTTTCCAAACATTCAGGATGTAAGTACCAGTCACTGATTTGCTGGCAGTGAATTAACATCATGAGAAAAGATGATACTAAACTAAGAATTCTGTGTCCTAGCCAGAGGAATACAGTGAATGCTCTGCTGATGTTACCTTCTCACTGCAAAGGAAAAAAAGTGAAGGTATCCGTGACAAGCACTGAGAGTTCTTTGCCATTATCTTTGAACACAGTATCATTTCCCTAAGGAAAAAAAAATTCTACAAAACTCCACTTCTACTAAAAAAAAAATCTTCAAAAACCCCTATGAAATATATAACACATTCAGCAATATTTCTAGCACATGGATTAAAAGAAGGATCACCTCAAGGATCATGACAGCTATAAAAAGCAAATGTCAGGAATCCAAGTGTAGGGTAAAGCTTTTGCAACTACCTAAGGCATCTGCAGTCTCACCTACAGGGTAATTTAAGCTTTCCAGCCATGTGTATGTGGTGCCTGGCAGAGCTGCAGCACCAAGAGAGCGCACTAGTTTGGAGCCACCTCGGATATCCTGACACAGGAGATGTTCCCAGCCCAGAAATCACACAGGAGGACAGCTCCTGCAAATGCCTTCTAGTCAGGATCACACATGTGGACCTGGTCCTGTGACCAAGGAAATTCTGCTAGTTGATTCCAGATGAGTAAACAGGTTTAAAAATAACCTGCAGGACCTCAGATGTTGAGCTCACTTGGTAAAGTAAGTGAATTATATAAACAGTGGTTAAGTTTTGAGGCAGTTGAGAAGATGATGTTTAAAAAATGAACAGGAGGGCACAGGGGAAAGGGATCTGAGAGCAGATAAAACAAGTTCATGACACCAGTTACAAGGAAAAAGTCACTATTACCAAGGCTGGTAAAGGAAGGAAGAAGGAAAAAGTGAGAATCTCAAGGATTAGGGATTGAAGAAGTGGAAGAAATGAGGTGAGAAGGATAAAAACTGGAAATGGAAATAGCTGAAAAAACCCTCAAAGATCAAAGACTATAGACCCAGATTTACAATGTGTGCTCAGGTGTCCAGAGAGTTTCAGAAGACTGAGGAGATTGTACTATGGTTTTAGGACAGTGATTAATTGCCTGAGCTGGAATATAACAGTTCATGAGAATTCTAAAGTGCATAAAGTAACACAACAGGCTTGGGGATCCAAAAAATAAAGGGGGGGGGGGGAGAAGGAAAGTACAGATGAGTGTGTCATTAGGACATTATATTTGGCCTTTCCAAAAACCTGATCAACTCCTTGATCTGTCACAGATCCTTGGCCTGACCTTCTTTGGTAATTTACTTACCCTTACCTCGGTGTCACATCCATTTTCCATCTCCCTCTCTTTCTTTTCTTTTAAGGGCAAAAGCTCATCAGAGGAAGACTCGGTCCCTAATTATGTGTGTGTACAACTCCCAAAACGATGGGGTGCTCATCTCAGAAGCAAGCAATGAAGTCACTTGCCAAACCAAAGAAATGCTGTGGTAAAAAATCTCCCCTTAGGGACAGCAGCTATTTAGATGGCCTGTTATATATGGGTGAGTCAGGGGCATAATGGCAGTGACCAAAAGAAAGCAGCAACACATCCTCTGTCAAGCATAACCGGTTAAAAAGTCATGCCCAAGAGGGGAGAGTCAATGAGATGAGTCACGCCTGGCCTTGCCCACCACGTTATCAAAGGTTGTGCTGCAGTCAGTGTGAGGGATGGGGGGAATCCTCCCGTCGACAGACAAATGGAGCAGCTCTGTCTCCTGCTGCGGGCTCCGAGGGCCCCTCTGTAGGTGTCACTCCAGCTGCTGATGGCCACAGATAATAACAAGTTAGGGTACAGGCTAACCAGGAAATGATACCACCTGCTACCCAACATAAATTACCGGCTCCTCTGGGTATAATTACTCTTGTCAATGTGTCACATGGCTATTATAGTCACTCTTATGCAGCAATGCAGAGCAGAGGCAGATTCTGCAGAAGGATGGGGTTTGTGGCATTTCTGTGAATTCACTGGGAAAAAAAAAAATCACAAACAAACAAACCAGACCAACAAACAATAAAAAAAAAAAGTCCAATTAATTTGTTCCTGAGATGGAAAAGAAATGGGAAAATTCCTTTAACACACACGGCAGAATTAGTCCCTCTGCTGCACAACTGGTGATAGAGGGAAAACATAGAGAAACGAAGGGCAGCCTCCAGCAGGTTTCTTTGCCAGCTCCCTCAAAGCATGGGTCTCTTCTCATTTTCACAGACAACAGGCTCCCAAGTTGCAATTCCCAAGAGACAAAATGTGCACATTATTACTTGACACTACACCATTATATGAAAAGTCAGTAGACTTTTGCTCAGTCTGCAGGTGAAGTGACTTTCACAGCAGTTTTAGACACCTGTTTGTGAAACAAGCAGCTGTATCAGAAAGAGCTGAAGCATGAAAGTTCAGTGTTATTGCTGAAACAGCTCAGGTGTCTCTGAACTGCCCCGTGTTGCCTCTAGACTAACGCTACACTTCTTGAGCAAGATTGCATGCTATGCTGTCAGCAATTCAGTCACTGCCATTCTATTGTAAGTGCTTTAAAACAGTGTCTGACCCTTGAGATGCTCAGAGAGATGATTCAAACAGTGAAGAAACTGAGCCAGCCTTTTCATATGCCTCTGCTTAACTGGCTACGGCTGAGCATCTGGCCACTGGTGACAGCACCCTTCTGGGCACATTGACCACAAAATAATCAGATTTTCTCCAAGTCCTAAGATTCTGTGTGAGGCTGACATCACTGTTTGCTTTGGTGAGAAAAGCCTGATTCCTTCAGCCACTCTTGAGCAGAGACTGCACCAGAACCATGAGGCTATCTACCCAACAGGCCCGCATGCACAATGAGGAAGGCCCACGACTTTTTCAAATTCATATATATACAATTGAGATAATTTGCCTTAAGTTTAAATTCCCACTATTTCTGTGTAAAGCAACACACAAGGCACAGAAACCATATCAGAACCAGAAAAAAGCTATTTACTGAGCGATATGAAAAGTACAATATGCCTGCACCTGCCAAGGGTCTTTCTCAATGATTGCTTATGATTATAAAGGTAAATTATTTGCTTGTGTAAAATAATAATTAGAAAAAGTAAAGGTCATTCATCCAGCTATAAACCTGGCTGCAAAAATTCATCAGCATACAGAGTTAGCAGGCATATTCATTGCTTTATAAACAGCAGGCCAGGATAACATTATATAGTTTGCAATCTGTATTTGTTCTATGTGAATCATAGCTTTGCATAATTTTATCACATTCCTGCCAGGCAAAAGCAAACATTAAAAGAAATATTAGAAACCAAGCAGTTAAATATCCTAGAAGAAGAAAAAAGCCCTGCAACTTCCTCCACATTGTAATGACCATTAAGTGTTATTTCATCAGCTTTATTTGGCAGCTTGTATTTTTTTTTGCCATATCACTTTAAAATAATTTCTAATATGCAATTGGTTTATTTCGATTGGTCTAATATTGTTACATTGTCCTAAAGCATTGATACAACTGCTTAGACTTTTTATACATGACAAGATTGATTAGGTGAAGATAAGAAGGAAAATATTACTTCAAGAGACCTGACCTTCAGTGAATCATCTGAGATGAAGAGAATTTAAATACTGTATGACTTGCAGTCAGCACCAGAAAATGTTACAGGAAAAATAATGGAAAAAAACCACCGTGAAAATTTCTTGCTATGACTAAGAACATTTTCCATTAAGATTCTTCTTTTCCTTTTTCACTGCTGGAAGCACTCCTCATCCCTAAACTCTCCAGAGACCACAAACAAAAGCCACACAAGGCTCCACCAGAGACCTCCACCTTTCCATCCCTCCTGCAACACAGGTCAGCTCTTTGCTGACACTTCAGGACTCGCAGCTATGGGGGGATCTGCCCCTGCCCAGCCTGGCAGGGAGGGTTCAGTGTGGGCACAGGCACAGGCACAGTGAGTGCCCAGGCACAGTGAGAGCCTGGAGCAGTGCTGGGGCAGGAGTGACCTTCTGGGGTGTTCTGTCCTGCTCCCCACACCTCTCCTGCCAGAGCCCAGCCCTTGGGGTGCCCCAGCCCCTGGGCAGCTCTGTGCTCAAAGGCAGCCCCTCAAGGCCCCACCACAGCCGGGTGCTGCTGTCCCTTCCCAGTCACACCCTCTGTAAGGCTCATCTCCAGCATCCCATCACCCAAAGGGCAGCGTGAGGGAGGAAATGAGGGATGCAGTCGTGTGGGGTTTACTCAGCTCCGCAGGTTTCTTTTGCCACTAGCTGTCTCCCACGTACTGAAAAATCCCAAACTCCCACTCAAGCCTCTATAATATCCATGAGAGAGAAACTGGGCATGGAGATGGGAGCAAGGAGCTTAGACATATTTCCTCACACCCACTCCTTTGCTCTAAATATACAGGAATTTAAGCCTGTCCCCAGTAAAAAAATATTCATCCTAGGAAATGGCTCCTCAACTCTCCCCCAGTTTAATCCCTGTTATATTTTCCTTTTAAAAGAAAAAAGTAAGAGGAAAAAAGAACTATATCAAGCTAAACATTTGGCAAAAGTAGTTTGCTACTGTAAAGAATTTTCCTCTGAACTATTTATCTTGAAGCAAGTCAGAGCAGGCATCAAAGGCAGCCGTGGCATTGGCAGAGTGCACACTGTCACTTCCTGTGATTGAAAGGACAGTGTGTTTTCAAACAACTGCACTTGTGTGAAGTGTCATCAGATCTGACTGCTTAATCCCGATTAAAAAGAAAAAAAAAAAAAAAAAACAAAACAGAAAGAAAAAAGGGCTGCTCCATTCAGAGGTGAGACTACACTGATGACATTGTCCGGGAGTAATTTTATTGGGAGTGGATAATCACAGCAGCCGGAGTGACTAGATTAGTGACGGGTGCACCTGGGACTCAGCACCGTGCGGCACGAGGCGAGGATGAAAACCAAGGAGAGATGGTTCATCTCTAGTTCCATCTAGCAACAAGCAACATTCACAGGGAAAATTTGTATTTGCAGACTGCCTTCCCTTTCCCATGGGATGATACAAAAATTCCAGATTCAGCACTGTCAGAAGAACCCAAATCAAAGAGGAGACAGATTTCTACAAAGCGGCTTTAAAAATTGCTCTTGTCCTTCAGAAGAACACTACTAAATTCCAGTAAAGAAACCAAACTCCAAAGGGAAAAACATGAAGTCATGCAAACTGTTGCTTAGGACATTTAGAATGATGCAGGAAAATAGTTAGAAGGAACAGCAAGGAATAATTTCAGGTTGGCAGAGGGGTGAATTAAAACATTAGATGACCTATTTTTCTGTTTATGATTTAAATCTAAGGCAGTAACTGCTTTTACTAATTAGGACCAAAGTACTGATCACTGCACAAAGTCACTTAAAAGTAACATCAGACTTTCATAACACCATGAAAACAGTGTTCTGCCTATGTGTGATAAGCAGGCATTTTAATTTGCTCATTTACAAAAGTTCATCTGTTTGGGACCTAACCGGGAAGCACACGGCATCTTGATAATTCCTCACGTTAAGGAGAGTGTGACTCCAGCATACTTTGTTCTATTCCTCTGTGTGTTATCTCCCTGCACATTCCCAGGGTTATGCTGTAAGAGATTGCAAGGTGACGGAATATGTTCATACAGCCTCTAAGTGCTGCTTTGCAGGATGCATTGTAGTCTGCTACCCCGAGGCACTAAAGTGTTTAATGATGTTGCTGTATGTCATTAGTTAGTATTCTCTAAGTGGGTCTTATAGGAAAGCGTTCTAAATTATAAATTGGGAAGTTAACTTAATATTAGTGAACAGAATAACATTAAGAGATAGAAGTTGCTTTCGTGGGTGGGTAGAGTTTCAAAATCTGCCAGAGCCCCTCGTGCCAGCAATCGAGCATGTAATGCCTAAAATGATCCAGCCCTGTCCAATATAAATCAACAAAACTGGGAGAGTATCTTGTTTGCTGGTGTTTGCCTTCTGCTTTTACCTGTAGAAGTATTGAAATGGACAAAAAAAAAAGCTCAGCTACTTTTTTTCAACTCATTTTCTTTCCAGGACTTCATATAAATGAGATGTCAC
Source organism: Sitta carolinensis (assembly GCA_032173965.1). Taxonomy (NCBI): domain Eukaryota; kingdom Metazoa; phylum Chordata; class Aves; order Passeriformes; family Sittidae; genus Sitta; species Sitta carolinensis. The sequence continues at coordinate 5,904,857 of JAVUNC010000026.1, forward strand.
GCATCATAACTATTCAGTTAACCAGCATTTTTATTAAATATCTATCAATTTGTATCAATGCCATGTTCTCTAATGATCACAGTAATTTCCTTGCTTCCAGCTATTATTTGTCAGAGACTTCTCTGCATGCACGTGTGTGTGTGTGTTACAGAGTGAGAGGGGGAGGCATGGGAGAAACAGAGAGGAAGGAAGAAGGCTGGAAAGTGGGGGTCACTGAATAAAAGTGGAAACGGAGCTGCAGAATTACAGGCATAGCTCACAGTGACACCTAGAGTCAATCCTAATACTTCCCCATTGTAAATCCTTGCTCTCAGGCTCTCTCTTCCTCCCCATTCCCTAAAAACTTTGTTTATAGTTGCAACTGACGTTTCCATGCTCCAGCTCTACCTCTGGCTTAATTAAAAAACAAAAAACCAAACACCAGAACCAAAGACATCCCACTTCAGCAAAAATGTCACAGCTGTTTTCAATAAAGCTAGAAAAATCTGGAGAGGTTGCCAGCACGAATCAGTTTTTTAAAACCAAATGGACCATTTTTAAGATTGGAAAAAAAACTTGGGAACTTAGCAAAGAGACAACCCTGAAGTAGTTGGACATTTGCTAATTTCCTCATTAGAAAATCCTGTTAATTGAGCCATATGTGAAGTTTTTCAAAAGTGCCATGTGCCTGTGGTAAACAGGAGTCCTTGAGAGTTGGGTTGCTCCATTCTGGCGGCCTCCACATGCTCTGTGTGAGCTGGGACACCCATGGGCTGAGCTCTGAACAGCACACAAAGGGTGCAGTGCCCCTCTCTGAGCCCAGAGGATACTCAGGGTCCTCAACCCCTGCCCTTCTTACTGCTGGCTGCTACCTGAGATACCTAAAACTGGGTTGTGGGCATCATCTTGGTTCTTGCTCTTCACCCATCTCTGAAGGTCAGACTGCAAACTAACCACTCCTTAAATACATTCCTGTGCAGATGGCCAATGATGCCAAATTCTTGGATGGCAGCAAGCCTGGAAGTACAGCTGTTAGCAATTATAGATTCATAGAAAGGTTTGCATTGGGAGGGACCTTCAAGATCATCCAGCTCCCTTGTGCTGGAAAGGGACTCCTCCCGTTAAACCAGGTTCTCAAAGCCCCATCCAACCTGGCCTTGAACAGGGATGGGGCATCCACAGTTTCTCTGGGCAACCTCTTTCACTGCCTCACCACCTTCACAGCAAATTTCTTCCACAGATCTAGCCTAAATTCCCCTTCTTTCAGTTTGAACCCATTATTCCTTGTACTATCACTACAATTCCTGATGAAGGGTATTCTTGATTCTGTCTTGTAAAAAAATTGAAACAGCAATTTCCAGCTTAATAAAAAAAAAAATAATACAACCAAATATAAACATGAATGGCAGCAAGTAATTTGATCAACTCATCTGACCACTAAGCCATTATTCAGGATTTAGTGACTAAAAAAGGCTGTGTCTTTTGTCCCTTTGACTTTGAATGTCTGATTAAGTGAAAGAAATTCATCTAATTAAGACATCCAGAAGATCATATTCAGCTTTTTGTGATTTATAGCAGAATTTTAAAAGTTAACTTTGTTTTAGTGTGACTTTTATATATTAAAATTCAGGACCATCTGCACAGACTTTATCCATGCATATTTCAAACTCTGGAAGAGCTCAAGTTTGAATTAGTGCTGATGTGTGGACATCGCTCATCATTAACACACTGTACGTGTGCCCAAAAGAAAGGTCAAGGGATCCTGAAAGATAAAAAAACTCCCAACTGACACCTGATACAGAATAATGATATTGGGCCGTGCCAAGTTTATAAACCTGTTTGTGAAATGGGCAGCTAGAGGGAAGCGGGGGCTTACATGAGAGGACAACTTTGTACAATGCAATTTCCATCCCATAGTTGGTTAGGTTTTTGAAAGCTATGCCAAATAACACAGTTATAACTTGAAAATGACCAAATGTGTTGGGTACAAACATGAACAAGAAATAAGTAAAGGAACATCCAGCATCTGTTATTGTGTAACACCTCAGGTTTTGCACGAATAATCTGAATGAGGAGTAAAGGAGAAGGGACTATAAATGTGAGTAGAAAAGAAGAATTTTTAAAATTTACGTGCTTTTTCCTATAAATGAGTGCTATTTAAAATTTATTCCTGTGGCACATACCCAAAAAATGTACATTACTTCTTTTAGTATGAACAATGATTAACAGTATCAAATATTCTATTTTCAACCATAACACTCATTTTCTGATTATCTAGCTGTATCTCCTTTGGGTTTTTTCCAAAAGGAAAGCAAACCGGTCCTATCTAAACACAAATGCTTTTAAAAGCAGGCATTTACACATGAACAGTGTCACAAACACCAACCCAAATCAGTCCCCTGATGAAAACAGAGTGTTTAAAAGTCCTTGCACCTTACCTTCCCAGTCAGGTTGAAAGGTATTGAACTATCAATCTCTGGTCAGATAAACAGTGACAATGTTCTTATTACTTGCACATGACACAGAGGTCCCCAAACACTGCTATCTGCTGTGACACAGCCCCAGATATTGAGTTTGGCTCAAGGAAAGAAAAAAGAAATAAGGAAAATTGAATGGAGTTTTTGGGTCTCCATACAAATTTAATCTCCATGGCCATTATACACATCTCCAGCAGCAACAGGGCATCTCCCTTTCTGTGAGCGGCACACCCTGTGTGTTGACACAAATATTTCATGAGCTGAAATGAAGAGAGGCCAATGCAATCACACAGTACTGCCTCAGCTACGATGTCACCACTGGCAAAAACTACTGCTGCATTCCCTCTCAGTTGACAGGACCAGCAAAGGCAGAGGAGAGCAGAGAGGAAAGAGTTTGGAGCCCCTGTCCTCAGTTACACCAACTTCATTTCACCCAGGGATCCACAAATAGGATATACACAAAAGATGCTTTTGTTTTAAAAGATATGACTTAAAGCAAACTGTCCAAAGCAATGAGGAAGTAAACAAACCTCAATTTTCCATTCAGATTCATACCATCTCTGGTTTTGGTTTCCTTTCAAACTTCTGTCTCTGAGCATTTCCCTCAATAATCATAAACAAAAAAACCAAAAACAAACAAACAAACAAACAAAAAAAAAAAAACCAAAAAAAAAAACCAACCAAACAAACAAAAAAATCAGAGGACGTATCCAGGCACTGCTCCCTACAAATATGTGTGTAACAAGGAACATGACCAGTGGTCCTGGACTGGTCATGAAAAGGACAATATTGAGGGTCAGGTAGATCCTGCCAGTGGAGTTTGAAATATTTGGATGTTTACCAGTCTTACACACTGAAACCACTCACAGTGGCTGAATGAGGATCTGAGTACTTGGGTCATTGTTACAGACTGTGCAAAGGTACACATTAGTACATTATTTTCACTTCTTCTAATACAGCATCTACTAGGCCCACAAATAGAGCTATAAAACTGTCTCTCTTCCATATAAACTTCATGCTCACAGGCTCCGAACATTTGGGGTTAACATTTCCAGCCTGGGAAGTTCATTGAAACATCTTTCCCATTTTTGTGCAACAGCGATATGTCAGGAAAGGTGGAGCATCAAACACTGCCCCCAATCTCTGACCCTGTTACAAGGTCAAGTTCAACTGGACACCCTTTGATTTTTGACCAATTAAACTGTAAACCTGCAGGAATTCAAAATGCGTGCAACTGCCAGACATGGGATCTAGGGAGAGCACGCTGCTCAGGTGAATGCTCTGACCACAGGTTTACTTCTTTCCCTTTGAAGTAGGCTGTCATCCATTTGGATAGAAAATGAAGTGTGAAATATAGAGGCTTTACAACATGTAATGACTGCGACAATTTAGTTAAAGCTGATTTTCAGAAGCCAAGAGCTGGGTTTCAAATTAAATTCCTTATCAGTGGCCACCATGACAGAGTGTATGTTTAGGAAATTATTTATTCCAACATGATATAATTAATTGTAATATTAAATGTTCTTTAAGTTCTGTGTGGCATTAAAGGCACTGAACAAATAATAGCTGGAACACAAACCCTAAGGAAGTTTATTATTCACACACGCTGTTCTGGGTGTTCACATAGAAAAGAGAAGACCAAATAGACTTGATCGAATGTTTTAAATTTTCTCAATTTTGGTAAAAAATAATTTGTTGCTCCTTGGCTAGTTTAGGGAACAATAGAATTATCTTTTTTCTGAGTCTGTTTCCTCCCAAAATAAAACCATATTATTGCAATGCCTTATCAGTTCGGCTCTTTGGTTGTAGTGCATTATATGTTGGATTTTTTACATCCTTTCAAAGCTCTGTGCTCTTGCTAAACAAACAATAAATTGTGTGCATGTGTACCTACAAAGACACATGAATATTGCCCTCTGCTTCCTGCCCAGGGAGACTGAGAGCTTACAAGAATTGACACGGAAAGGAAAATGTCTTTAGCTCCACTTATCGAGTATTGCCCCTCTGAAGCTGAAAGGCAGGGCTGGAAAGACCCAATTCTGCAGGAGATAACCAGCAGGTAATTGCTCATGTGAGTTTCAAAGAGAAAGCAGGATTTCTGTAGCAACTGTGTCACGACTGGTGGCACCAGGACGAGGTGCCCCTGCTCTCCTCATCAGCACAGCCATGAGAAGCTGGGGAAGGGCTGGAATCCTTCAGCACAAGCACCAGGTCTTGTAGCTTTGTAGCACTGGATGAAGGCTGATTCACAAATCTGCCTCAGACGAGGATGGGAGGGTAAATGGCAGTTGCACCAGAGTTTCTACAGCACCCATGTTCATCCAAAATTCCTGCTGATGTTGAGAATATTGAGATATAACCTGAAGCTTTTTGGCCACAAACCCTCAATGTGGGTTGAGGTGGAGAACCCTCTTGCAGCAAGGGGACAGGCTGTGCACAGTGGCAACGTGCCAGTGTGCCACGCTGCTTTACGGTCCCCAAAGGATCCCACAGGACTTTGTCCCAGGGAGAGAATTGTAAAAAATGTTTCTATTATAGCCAGACAGAAAACTTCTGACACAGAGCACTCAATTCAGCCGGAATTGCCGAGTACAAGTCACCCGTGTCAGGATATTACAAGGACACCCAAGCTCAGCCTCTAAAAAGCAGTTATATAAATATAAAAATTCCGCATGGTGGAGAAGCATCTTTCTCTCTCACCACCCATCTAAAAGATTAATCAGATCAATCATGGCACATTTCTTTACAGAATTCTATGACTTAAGTGCTACAGACATTAGCAACATTTCAATCTCCTGTCTCTGATCCTGAAAACATCATCTGTTAGGTTTTTGGCAACGCTATAGGAAAATTGAGCTGCTTAAAAAAAACAGGGAACATTTCAGGAGATACCAGTGTCAATCTTTCACTTGCTCTCTCTACCTCTCTGCAAAAATTTACATAGAGTGAAAAATATGGAAAACTGGTGTGGTTGGTGGCACTTTATAAAACCTCGTTCAATACTAAAAAGCAAGCAGGGAAAGAAGGCTACTGAGCATGATACTGATAAACTTATCTCCTGCTTTCAGTAAAGATACATGAAGAAGCTACATGTTCAACTGCTACTATACTACCATGGAATATGCATATGGAAATGAAGGGGAGAAGAAAAGCCACAATTTTATTAAAAAGTGCAAAGACAGTGGCCTCGTCCTACTTTGAGCACTAGTGGTTCTGAGAAAAAAAAAAAAAAAGCCTCTTTAAATTCAGATTATTACTCATTTGCATTTGCCATTACTAGGATTTCTCCTATAAGGTCCAATTAAGAAAAATATTTCTTTTCTACAAGGCAAATTTATCAAAAATTCAAATAAACTCTTTGATGCATTTTCTGCATAAACTAATCATGAATAAACATAATTCTCTTGCTCTAAGAACAGATGCCATCCTGTAACTCCCTGCCCCCGACAGCTCTGCTCTCCAATCATAAAGGAGAAGGAAATTGTTTGGCCAAGTTTACAGAATGAACCATAAATCATAAGCATCTTTGCCAAAGCAAACTCATGTTTCTTTTATGAAACAATTTCTCCTAAAAGAATTTATATTCATTTTTATATATGCATTTTTTATAAAATACATAAGGAAAGTAGAACATACTGTTCTGTTTCTCCTTTAGAAATGCTTAGTATTTTTCAGTTCTGGTTGAGAAAGCAAACATTTGCATTTTCACGTGGCTTTCTGAAGCTAGTTGCCTGGACCTAGCTGCAGTACTTTGATGGATATAGGGAATATTAAAATTGCTTTGGAATATTTGAGTCACCGTTATTCACAGAAGCCCAATTTGTTACTAGAAAACCTTAGGGGATTTCTGTTGAAGTCAAATGCTGGAAACATGAAGGAAGACTTGCACTTCTTCATAATCAGGGAAAATTTCAAAGCTGGATCCTTTCTCAGGAGGTAAAAAAAAAATAAATAAATCCCAACTCTGTAAAGAACATAAAGGGAACCCAGCCATTCCAGGAATACCATGGAACGATGCCACTCTGACAGGCTGGGGCATCTCCCTCTCTTCCCAGACAGCATTCCAGCTTTCAGAGAAAAATCTGACCAGAAAGGATTGTCAGGAGCCAGAGCTGCTGCAGGAAAGGCGCCGGGAGCAGGGCAGAGCCCAGGAAGCTGAGCAGGAAGGGAAGGCTCCAGCGCCTGCCTGCACTGCTCCCTCTCATCTCCCACTCAGCTTCTGGGAGCAGCAGCTCCAGCAAACTCTGCACTGTCCTCAGGCTTTGAGGAGAGGGGAAAGAAAGCTCATCTGAAGAGGCAGCATATCATCCCTGCTGTACGTGCCAGTCACTTCAGGGCAGCTTTTTAGCCTTCCACGTGAGCACAAGTGCTCAGCAGTGCTCTGGCTGCATTACTCACATCTAGAACATGCCCTTCAGACTGTCTCAGCTTGTGGAAGGCTGAGTGCCTAGTTATATCCATGGCTCTTGAGTGTGATCATCCCTCAGGGGTCCACTAGAGCACTCTTCTAGGGCACATTGAAAGGTTCAGGCCTGTCACAATGCTTTATTTCCTTTAGGGATGCCTTTGTGACACAATGCCTCTGCTTTTACTCTGAAAGGACTTCTTGTCATTCCTGTCTGATCTGATCTGTGGCTCTGGTTACTGGGAAGGATGCTGAGATGTAGTAAGCGGGACAAGACCCTGCTCCTTCATGTCCACCACTCTCACATCAAAGGACCGCACAAGGATTGTCAAAGTCCAGCTCCTGGCCCTGCACAGGACACCCCAGGAGTCACACCCTGTGCCTGAGTGCACCCTCCAAACACTCTTGAATTCTGTGAGGCTGGTGCTGTGACCACTGCCCTGGGGAGCTGGTCCAGTGCCCAGCCACCCTCTAGGGGAAGAACCTTTTCCAGATATCCACCCTAAACCATCCCTGGCACAGCTTCAGACCATTCCCTTGGGTCCTGTCTCTGGTTACCTGATAAATCAGTGCCTACCCTCTGCTTCCCCTCACAAGGAATCTGTAGCCTGCAATAAGAGCTCCACTCCACTTCTTCTCTCTAGCAGAGTCAGAGCTGATAGTAACTTTCTACTCCTCACTTTCTGTCCCACACAATTTTGAAGATTAAGGCTTTTTCCCAAGCACAAGAGTTCAAAATTCATCCTCACATCACCTCTTTTCTGAGACCTGCTTTGTTTCCCTCCTCTGCACCTTATCGTTTTTTCCCCTCTAATGGGTTCCTTTATTTTCCTACCTCATCATGCTTGACACTTTCTTCCTGTTCTGTTTCTTTCATTTTTATGTAACCAACACAGCCCAACCCAAAATAGGAGTCCCAGTGTGCTGAGTGCTGTGCCAACACTGCCCTGTCTGTCCTGAAGAGTACAATGCTTGTCCCTTGGTTATCCTTACCCTTTATATCTTATGCTGCAACACATCGTTACAGCTCTCTGCCACTTCCCATTCATTGGGGTTAAAACCTCTACAGCAAGAACACATTTCAGTTTCAGCAGGTATTAAAACCAAGTACCTTGTCATAGGCTGTGTTCTTCCTACAAAAAAGTTAAATTCACAACAATGTCAACACGAGACCCTAAATGCCAGAGACCTGAGGTTCCCCTATTTTGCCTCGCCCTTGTTTAGCACACCCCAAATGAAAGTCACTTTTTGTTACACTTTTATGCTCAATTGATGCCTTCAGATGAGACAATGACCACTGGAAATGACAGCTTTTGGCTGGAAAAAGTCATATTATTTTCCAATAACACAGCATATAATGTGTGTTATTCAAAGGATGAACAATTTCTTCCATTCAGAGTTTTCATCTGCTTGCTTGTCATACAAAGCATATGCATTACCTGATTAAATAACTCATGGCCCCATAAATCCTTAACCATGTGTACAGTACATAATTCAGCGGTCTGCAAACTGTGTTACAATACACTATTTCAAAGCTTTCTTCAAGTTTAAAGAAAAAAAAACAAAAAACCAACCAACAAACCCACAAACAACAAAAAAATCCCTGCGAAGCTTTGTTCACCAAACACTGTGCAGGTGACCTTTCTCTCTAGTTTCCCTTGCATGTTTGTTCAGTTAACTGCTCAAAACATTTGAATGCTACATTCAACCCCTGCAAAGTCAAACCAATGCATGACAATCCATCAAAATCAGCCAGATAACAGAAAGCACATTCCGATTCCAGAATTATTGTTGTCTCATTCTAAATGACAGGGTATGAAACAAAAAGAACACAGAGCCTGATTTGCCACAGCAAAATTAAGCCCAAAGAATGATAAGGAAAAGAATTCCTCTCGATGAGATCCTACAGAAATGATATGAAATGGAAGAGGATGGGAATGCGTGCAACAAGACAATTGCATTGTCACACATACAAACTTTGATCAAATAAAAAAGTTGTTAAATGTGGGTATAGAAGACTCACTAAAACAGAAATTATGAAACTATTTTCTGACAATTAAAGAAAGGATGTGTTTATGCCATTAGGTCTAGATGTAAACTCTCCAGGGTCCATCTTAAATCCAAGGATTAAATATGTAACGATTAAATGTTTCAATTATCTTAATTCAAAACACTTATTAATAATTAAAATATATAATGCAAATAAAAATCACATTACAAGACAGCTTGCTTTATGTAAAAAGCTTTGCTACTTTTTATTAGCCAGCAAAAGAATTAGTAAAAGAAGCAAGCTAAAACAGGTGCTGGAGAGTTAAAAAGCAGAACCCCTCCCAAGTTCTTTGAAATCAGTGAAATAGAAGTATTTCCATTTAGGAATATCTCTGTCACTTCACCTTGCTCACTCAGGTAGGTAGACACAATGAGAACACACCCATGTCTCTCTCCACCTTCCTCCCTCCAGCAAGGAGTAGACCGGCCCTGCTGAGCCATCCTGTGCAGGGGCCAGTGCCAGCCCAGCCAAGGGTTCTGCAGCTCTCACCAGGCCCCCTGAAGCTTTGGCCTCCTGAGTCACAGGGCTCCCAGCCTGACCCGTATCTCCTGGGACAGTGCAGAATGAAAGATCCCCCTCACTCACACAGGAAAACACGTTCCCAAAGCAGCCAACACGTGTCAGCGGAAAGGTTTAAAAGCCTTGGCAGAGAGTTCGAGCCAGACTCTGTCTTTAACAAGGCGTGAGTCAGTGGTAATGCGGTAGGAAATGTCCCAGCTGCTGGTTTCTAAACACCTGGGATCCTTTAAATAAATCCCCTATCCTGAACACGAGGCTTTCTTCCTCAGAAAAATCCGGGATAGCACAGCCTGTGGGCAAATGTGATCAGGAATTTAACTCAGCAGGACCGAGCACAATATCGTTGACAAGCACAGATTAAAAGAAGTAGTTTCTTACACTGTGATCCTTGGAGTGCCTGGACTCAGTAGGGATGGGATCAGGTTTGAGAAGGGATGTTTTTGGGGAGTCAAGCAAAACAATTCTCTTGTGAGGCAAGGACAAGGTAACATTCAACAAAACAAACAAAAAAAAAAAGTTGGAAAAAGCAGTAGGACATGGGAGAAAATGTTCTTTAAGAAGAGAAACAAGCATGGTGAGAAATGGTGATTTCAGCAGTTGTGTCTTGATGGGTGAATGTTTCAAGATTAACGACATCAAAAAGTTCTTGATTCTGAACAGTCTTGCCACAATCCCCATGAGGACTTGACACATACGTAAATGTTCTACAGTTCAAGTTGTGCTGGAAATAGTACAATACAAGGATCTGTTCTCTGATTTCTTTTGTGATTTAAGTTGGAAAAGGAGTTGCAGGAGATGCACTAGTTTCCAAACCATTTCCCTGTAACTTTAGAAAAAAAAAAAAAAACAATTGGATTTATCCATCCTATCCATCCTCAGAGATCAAAACACTAACTTAGCTGCTCACTTGTCACTTCAGACATGTCAACGCCCTTCCACCTGGACACATTCCTTCCTACTTGGCTTTTCCATTAGCACTATAACAAAGTTCAAGTAGCTCTTCTTCAGCATCATGGAAATTTTAAACGCTTCTCCTGTCTGACCTCTGCCTTACAGCACTACCTGTGGCATTTTCTCTCTGCCAACACTAGCAGTATTGGAGTCTCTATTTGCCTCATCTTCTCCCTCTCCACACTCTCTCCAGGCCCTTGTCCTGCCACAAGATGTAAGAAATTATCCATTTGTTGCTGGATAGACACACTGGGGAATGTGGAATGGTAGGACTCCTATCTAGCCAGAGATAGGAACTAAGGTGTCATTCTCAGTGCTCAGGGTGTAAAGTAAGAGGGCTTTTATGCTGACAAACACACGTGCAGGGCAGTAGAACAAGTGCTGCTCATGCATGAACATTAAAGCAAGCAACAGCAATATGCAAAAGGAACTTGCCTTGGCTTCAGCAGCAGCAGCTTTTGAGCTGAAAGCACTAAGTGCACCTCTAACAGAACCCAGCAGCTGTGAAATACAAGCAAATAATAATATAATTGACAAAATCGCTCAGAATTTGGAGGTGCTGGTCCATGAGGTTCTGTTTTAATGCCTAGACCCCAATGTACTCTGCATTGTAGCAAATTTCCTACAGGCAATTCTCCCTTTCCTGCTGAGCTAGACATCATCTCCCTGCTGAAAAGGGCTAAAGCAGCACTCCTCCTGGCAGTGGAATTAGCTAATGCCCAGGGCAGGGCTGGCACCCTCAGAGCTTTTGTCCAGTATTGAAAGGCTACTGTGTTTCTACCCATAGGAAAATCTGTCCTGTGCAGAAACTTTAACACATTTTGACTACAGAAGTCAGCATCTAAATCCAAAGCATATTGTGTAAAGGGGAATAAAGGGGAATTGACGTGAAATGCCCAATTCTCACATTTGTTCCTAAGGCTAAACAATAAATTTTGTTTTCAAAAATATCTACTCTCTCCTTACTTCAGAGTTATAGCACTTATCCAAAGTAATAAAGGAAAACACACCATGATAAAAAGTCTGCAAACTGCTCCTACACACTGATCTTATTCCACTGCCTATTTTTCAGGCTTTATACTTTTAGAAAAGTATATAAACTAAACGCTCTATTTTTAAACTAGATTATAAACCAGCCAAGCAATATTATATATATATACACAAAGATTTAAATCGTCGAGGGAAATTATCGCAGCACCTGGGCACATTTTACATAATGCACCTCTGATCGAAATCACCACAGAAACTGCTCCCTTCCCTTCCCCTCCCAGCTATTGAAGCAGCTATAGAAGGACCCTGAAAAGGGTAGCCAGGATACCGATTGCCAAGCGAAATTCCTGCGCCTGCCGTTAGTGGAAGCCTGGAACAAAGAGGCGCATTTAACGCCGCTTCCCAAACTTTGCCAGATCCAGGCTCAGACAGCTTTCTGGCAGGAGCGGGATGCCGAGCCAGGAGCCCGTCGCTGAGAATGACCTGCCCCCTGGTTCCCACGAGCTCCTCCCTTGGGACAGATGCGGGGGCCGGGAAATCCCAGCCATGAATGGGAGCGGAGCGTGGGGCGAGCGCAGCCCCGGCCCCGGGGCCAGCCAGGAGCGCCCCGGGCAGCGCCCGCCGCGGAAAACCCCGCCGCATCCCGGGAGACCCCACAGATCGGGATCCACACAATGCGCCCAGCTTCCACACACTGACTTCCAAGACCTGTGCGACTTAGGAAAGAAGGATCATCTTCTTCTAGGATTTTTTTTTACCCTGTCCTGTGGAGCTCCATGCAGTGCTGGTTTACATATTTTTAGGAAGATTTCAAAGCTTATGTAAAAGCTATCACTGTTTTTCTCAACTGTCAGTGACTTTGCCAGGGAAATTGTGTTTCATTTTATGCAGTCAATACAAAAAATAAACAAACAAAAAAAAATAATAAGGAAATAACTATTGGAAAATGAATGCTGCCTGTTCTCATAAAGGTTAAGGTAGAGCTGACCCTTAAAGCGGGTGGCCCACAGAGTTGGTGAGTTACCTGCTGGAACTCCAGTGGGTCAAACCTGATATTTTATTACAAGTGTCAAACTTCCAACATGAATTAAAAACCAGGAAACACATGCTTTCCATCTCTTTTTATCAACTCAGTACCCTGTTTCAATACACTTCCAGCTCTGAATCCACACATCCTGCTCCCCGTGGATAACTTTCTGGGCACTATTTACAGTGAAACACAGGAAAATCCAGTTTTATTCTGATTTCGCAGCAATATTGGAATTCCTGACATTTCGGCCACAGATTGATATAAAATCATCGCAAGGCAAAAAGAAAACCACAGATTGAAAAAGACAAAGCTTGATCCATAGAAGTCACATATCCTGTAGCAGATGGACACTGTGAGGCAGAGCACATTGCACATACCTGGCATGGAACTATTTCATATTTACATGCACTTTAAAAAAACCTAAAAGGATGATGCAATCCTAAATGACACTGAACATGTGTGGTTCAAATATTAGTCATACTGGTATTTCAGAACTTGGAGCCAATGAAGGTTCCACTGCCATTAAAATGCCAAACATTCTGGTGGGCATTGTCCAATGATAAATGTTTTAAAATATCTCTAAGGAAAAAATGATGGTACAGTTTAATTTTTAATAAACATGCAAAATGTTAGTTCTAATTTCTGATAAAACTGCAAAATGTCAGTGTTATACATTTGGGACTTCAATACCAATAATTATAATGTGTGCAATTTTTTATAACATATTTTGCAGTGAGCTTTTTTTTTCCTTTTAAACAGAAAAGAATATGAATCGAGACAGGAAAAAAAGTCACTATAGCATTCTGTAAACTTCTTGAAATAGAAATCTCTCTTCTGTAAAACTAACCAGAACTGACATGTAATACAACAGATTTATACAGGAGGATATTCCTACCTGGTACTTTGACTCTATCTACAGAGGAACAAAAATTAGAGTAAAATCTTCTAATCCATAGGATGACCTGAGTACTATGTGATAGAACTAAAATTTTCCTAGGGGGTGAGTAATAATGTTGTGGCTTGTCTGTGATCATCCTAAGAGGTGAGGGTGCCACACCATGAATGTGAAGATTTTTGGTACATGCACAGTGTGAAGGCAGAGTTCCAGAGTTTGAGAGGCCCTGGTGACTTCTAGAGGCTTGGCAACCCTGTCAAACTATTACATCCCTCTCATTCTGTAAATATTTTACAAAGCACCTTCCAGGATGCTGCAGGAGATTAATACAGCTAAGAGGGCTGGTGTTTGTCACCCAGATTTCTGCAGGTATTTAAATGTGTAAAAATGCTGGTAAACGTGGTTAACTTTTAAAATACAAAAAACCTCCCAAAAACCTGCAGACTGTGGATAGCAAAACACATTTACCCTCCAGTTTTGGGTGTGTTCTTTTAGAATGCAGGTTATCACAGTCACAGTTTAGGGGACTAGTATTTCAAAAAGAGGTTAGATCACCTAAAAAGTATTATATATATATTAAAACACAGTATTTAAAAAAATATAACACTTAATTTAGCTCAGTTCTAGCATTTGAGAGAGGAGGGACGAAGCTTTAAGAATTTAATAATACAACTTTAAAAAAGCAGTCTTCATACTTCTGCGTAACTATGTCATCTCTAGATGTTAAAATTTATTCTTGTGGTTTCTTCTGCAGGACTTTCAAGTTCTGTAAGGTTTTCCATTTTTTACTGGCAAAATCCCATGAAACTAGAGGTCAGAAGTTACTTTATTGAATATAAACATTTGTGGGATTAATCCTCAGGAAGCAATTATTCACTTTCACAAAAATGGAAGACAGACTTCTTAGAAAAGACACAAATTTTGCCAATGAAAAATTTCCAACTGGCATAGCAAAAAACATGACAAGAGATAAGCTAAACTAGCTGGTTTGTGGATCTAGATAAACAAAAAATACACAAATTTATCTTTAGGAATTGTGATTCTAAATTGTAGTGTAGCACAAGAAACATCCTGGTAATTGTCAACTTGAGAAGCTTCAGTACATTGCATATAAACCCTCTGAGGTCACATTTATAGCTAATGTAAACTTGCATATGTGTAAAACCACAATACACTGAACTCTATGCGTACATAAAACATGAAATAAAATCAATCATGTTAATGTACAAAGTCTGAAATCTGTTCCTTGAACTTCACACATACTCCGTAAAATACAGATAAAAAAAATTATATTGTACTTAAGGCCTTAAAAAGCAATGCAGAGAAAGCTTAGATCTCCTCCAGCCTGCTGGACTTCTCCCAGAGCAGGTCTGAAGGACACCCTCATTATGAAATGCCAAACCTGAGCTGGCTGCCTTTAGCCCAGCTCTCAGTCCTTTGCATGTGTTTCATTGCAGACAGCCCCTAACCAAACTCTGTCTTGCTTTTAATACTGAACTAATATGCTATTTTAAAAAATTTCCTTCATGCCTGCCATAAATCAAATTCTACAAAAAAAAAAAACCAAATAAATAAACAAACAAAAAAACCAAACCCCTCTACAACGCATCTCATTTCACAAGGATTAACTGTGAACACTATTCTGTCATAATTTTGTAGTGGAATCCCAGTTCAAACCACATTAAACTGCTCCATTCAGAAGTAGGGAACAATGAAAACACTGCCTCACTATACAGAAAACCTTTGCTTTGAGCTGTATATTACAATCAGGGGTTTGGAAAGCAGTGACCTGGGAAGCAGCAAGAGCCTGTGTGAAAGCAGAATTGGGAAGCTAAGGAAAATGCAGAATTTGTCAAACACAGCACATGCACCCCTAGAAGCACACAGAAAATTTCTTATTTACTGCAAAGAGAGACAATATTTCTGGGTGTTAGAGAGCTGTCTTCATGGAGACCCACTGCCAATTCTTCACTGCCTTTGTCTGAAAATGTCTGCTTGTTAAAACCCAAAATGAAACGTCCAGAAGCAGCAGCCCAGCAGGCTGGTGATGAGAACATTCCACTGGTGAGATCCCAGAGGTGAGCACCCTGCTCCAAACCACCCAGAGGGAGAGGGGTGGGAAACCTCCCCTCCAGGAGAGCCTTCCTCCCCCAGGGCAAACTCCCAAGCTGGCAGGATTTTGGCTGCACAGGCACAGGTATCTTTGCTGTCCAGACAAGAAGCCAATGTTGAGAGAGTCTGGTTTTGTCACAACACTGAAAGGGAAAAGAGCTCAGTCCCTGAAAACTGCAGGCTTGGAAAAGGCTTCCCCCAGAAACCATGCAACTAAATGAAAAACTGCAGCTTGCTATGCAGAAGGGAAAGGCAAGCTTGCCTCGCCCTGTCTTTTGATATTATTATCCCACATCAAAGAAAATATTTTGGCATAACCAGTTTATATATTTATAATTCTGACATAAAACATCTGCTCAGCACACTATTCAAACTCTATTGGGGACAAATTCTACTTTCATGGATACCCACACAACTGTGGAGAACTTAGCGATTAGAAATGTTAGAAAAATTGGACACACTTCCCAGGATTATTTTTCTGAGCTGGTTCTCCTCTGTGTTCTTACTCCCTCAGATGTTTTCCTCTCTACCCCTCCCCTTATATATAATTGTGCCCCAATTTAAAAATCCATTTCCTGCATTTATCAAGACAGTTTTTCCTTTTGATAAGCAGTACCACCTGGCTTTGCTTAGAGATTCATTGGTCTGTATGAAAGCCTGGTCGTTCACCTTTCTTTCCAGGCTTGTCTGAGGTTTGGGTGCAGTATGCAGAAGTTTGTTGGATTTGCAGTTAGTGAATCTGCTGCACTCACAGTTCTGTGCCTGTATAATGGTACTTTTCCTTACCTGGGATAACAACTCTACTAAATGTGTTTCATTTTTTATCAAACTTGGGCTTTTTTAATAAGAGATATAAAACATTGATATTCCTATTACATCCCACAAGGGAAAAGAAACACCATTTGCTATAATCAGGGGAAATGTTTTATTGCCTAAGACACGCATTTATCTCCCTCACAAACAGAAGTCATAAAAAGAACATACAACTGGTTAAATGTTACTTGATGTACCTTAGGTCCCAACTGGTTTGCTTTAGGTCCTGCAGTGTCTTGTGGAATTAAATCCAGGCATGAACACAGGTTAATGCTTTTTCTTTCCTTTTAGCAGAACTCTGTCAGTCTGGCCCACACCCCAAGAGCTTTCACTTCAGACTAACCTGCAAGCAGCACTGTGGGTCTCTCCTTTACTTCTCCTTCCCAACGCTCCACCGATTCACCACTGACTAATTAATTATAAACCTCTGTTCTTAAAGCTCTTATATAAATCTCTGTCCTTGTTGCCATCCTGCAGATCTATTCAGTGATCACACTCTTACTTAAATCACGTAAGAAAGACTGGTCTGTCCCTTTTATCTGAAAGGCTGTTAGGGAGGCCCAAATTCTAAAGCTTTTTGTGATGAACTGTTCTTTCTTGAAGACAGTTTACCATCAAGCATCCTTCCAGGTCTCATGAAGGGCTACACTGCACAAACTGAGATGACAGTTGTCAGAAGGGAAAGCCAGTCCTTTCCTGAATAGAAAGAAGAATAGTTGTCTTTTTGCTTCTGTCCTTTCTCCATTGTACTTTCAAGGCACAACTGGAGCTCCTACAGCAACAGGTATTTTTCTTTGCTAAGATTCATTGTTGGATGCTCACTGGTATTCTGAGTTCCTAATTCTAAACCCACTTCTCTCTTTTATAAACCTGCACGTTATTTGTATCTAAAGGACATTCTTTGTAAAGGTGGCAGTTTTCAGAAACTTGATTCCACTTTCTTCCAGGGCCTTCTATCTTCCTCTCCTCCTCCTCTCTGCCACAATGGGCTCTTAAAGAAATCTCTTATGTGTGCTGCTATTCAAAAATAAAATCAGGCATTTGATCTTTTCTGTCCAGACTTCCTTCTCATTCTCCATTTTCCTGGATTCTGTCACATGTTGCCCTGTTAGCTTAGCAGCCACTGTTTAACAGCATATATTGAAAATACCAGAACAAATAAACACATCCAACATTGTTTCCTTTTTATATTTGACATAGAATCTTAAGCAACTGGAGAAAGAGAATAATGTCAAGTTTTTCAAGTTTAACTTTCTTGGAATTCCATATTGAAAAATACAGACTGGAATCTGAATGATAAAATTTGCTAAAAAGCTGTGAATCTAAAATAAAAAATAAAAGCTCTTCTACAGCTGCCATTTTGTATCAGTCAGAAACTGTAGGGTTGCCAGTCTCAGATTTTAATTTTTTACCCAGTGCCACAGACAGTTTTTTAGAGATTTAATCTTAGGTATTGATGCTTCTCCCTTTGAAGGTAAGAGTTCATGTCCTCCTTAGCTAAAATCAGAGTTTTCCATGCCCAAATCTATGATTCAAATTTTACTACAGCTCATCTAATATCCAGGCTGAACAACACAAGCTCCAGCTCGTCAAGGGTTGTTCCAGTCAGTGTGACAGATGGAAACACAAACAATTTTAATCTTGGTACAAAACTCAAGGAAGCAAGTTTGCATGAAAATATTGTTTGGAACACACAGTGTAATAAACCAATGTTTTTTCAGCTGACCAAAAGAAGAGATATGTATATCATATGTATATATTTTTTTAAACATCTCCCAAAGATAAGGTGCTTTTATTTTGGGGATTGGAGAATTTTTTAAAAGGAGAATTTTACTGAAATATTTGGGTGTCTCAGCTTCTGCTCAGATGCAGCTAAGTGTTCTGGATTTCCAATTGCAAATCCATTCCATAGATTTATGAGTTCTCTAATGCACTTTCATCATTACTATATCCTTAGGCCTGTGACATTTTGGATGAGTGGGAATGTTAATTCCACAAAAATTCAGATAAAAAATAACAGTTGACATTTTCAATCATATGTGATCAGGTTTGACTATGACTTAAGGTTGAAATTTAGCAAATCATCACACTTCGTTACTTTCTCCATTTTTTAATGTGAGGCTATTTATGATGTGATGGTATTGGGGGTTTTGTTTCTTTTGTTGGTGTTTTTTAATTACAGATCTGCTTTTGAAGTTTAACTGAAGAATATCAAGATGGATCTTTGTGTAGCTGGACCTAAGGGCATCCAACTTCAGCTCCATCATAGCTACAGAAAGCCTGTGCACAGTTTTTGGATCACATTTCTACTTCACCAGTTCCAGAGAGAAATCATGATGGAGACCATAATGTGGAAAAGAGACAGGTTAGCCAGTATAAAGAGACAGCTTGGAAAAAGAAATCACTTTTTCTTTTCATTTTTAAGTATTACTCATTTCTCTCTGACTGTGCAAGACATTGGCCTGCAGAGGGTTGCTGAGCAATGTCCTCTAAAAAACACTTCTTGCCAGCTACCCTTTAGATTTGTAAAATCTAATCTCTATTCATCTGTTATCATTTCACCAAGGTTTCTGTTACAGGGCAGTACTGACAACATTTGAGTCACGGGCTAACATTCTGACACTTCATCAGCATTTAACAAGTCATTTGAACAACACCAAAATGTATTTGCACAAGCATACCAAGAGTTTAAGGCAAGTGGAAAAGCTAACAAGTTATTTCCTACCTCTGCCTTTGAAAATTCTGTTTCGAGGAAGGACACTTAGAAAAAAATAATAGCTACAGCTTCTATCCCCTGCCCTCCCAATTAGGAGTACAAGCAAGATTCCAGGGCTCTGCAGCACGCTGTCTGTGCTTCCTGTGCACTAGAGCCATTAGTTGTTTGCTGGGGGAAGTGAAATTAGAAATGTTTTATTATGATTTCCAAATTACCGTGTAACAAATGCTCCAATAATCCTTATGGCACAAAAAAAAAAAAAAAAAAAAAGGTCTGTTTTGCCCAACAAGCAACTGACAGCTTTCTAATGCAGCTCCATTAAAGCTCTTTCCCGAGTGTGAGAGGCACTTTTTAACTAGCTCCTCAGGGCATTGTTAGATATCATTGCTTACAGCCTCTGCGAGCCACTGTGCCATGGCAGGGCTTCCCACTTCCTCCCGATCACTCAAACACAAGAGGTGACTTTAAGCACAACAAAAAGCCTCAACCAGCCAAGACAGCAGCTGTAAGAATGTCTCTTTATGTCCAACAGGAGCCCAGAATGAAATCACAGCCTTCTGGAGACACGCAGCACTCGGGGCGTTGGATGGAAAAAAAAAAGCATAACTTCTGTGGGTGCCTTTTGGTAAGTTAGGAAATTGCAGGTGTTAGGGGAGTCATTTTAAAGGGGGAAAATAGGAGCTTCTTATTTTATGCTTTAAGCATGCAGTAGTTTACTAAATGAGTAAACTTGAAGGAAATCTCAAAGTCACCTTCTCTATAGGAGTTGATCCATTAATCTAAACATGAAAAATTAGGAATTAGACAGGCAACAGAATGCATATTTTCAAGCAGAGATTACTAAAAATACTTGATTATGTATTTATTTAAGAAGATAACTGTCATGAATTTTACAGCTCTTACAAGTCAGAATTTGCAGGGATCAGATTCAGAAGGTATTAATTTACCTTCTACAGTCAAAGGCACACAAACAGCTCTTGTTGAATAAATCCTTGATAGCTATCAAAAACTGCATGCAAAGTTCAGATGCTTATTTGCAACAAATCATCTTGACACTGTCAGATCTTATTGCCCAGCTGTACTGGGAGACTGTAATAAAGCAAATGTGAAATCTCAGCCAGTGTCAGACTGTCTTCAGGACAGATGGGAGGCACACAGCTTTCCAGACTCAGGTAAAACATGAAATGAATTAACCAAAACCATTCCAAAGCCATCAGTGCATCGTTTCAGAAATGGAGTGAGGGTAAATCACCCTAATCCTCTTGAACAGCAGCTGGAGTTTCCTGTCCCATGTGTCCCCTCCTGCTGGGGAGGGGACAGCTGAGAAACTCTGGGCAGCCTCTCAGCAAGTGCTATTTGATTCCTAACTCTGAAGGCCACTTTCTACCACAGTGACATGAGGAGTTAATGATGTTGATCCTGATTCTGTCTATTTGGGTTTTACATTTGTTGCTTTAGTTCCTCAAAGTCACCAGAAGTGATCTAAGGCAAAATTACAAAGATGAATATGAATTCTTCCCCAACACTCACCACTCATAAGAACACAGGACAAGAGAAGATATTGCAGATATCAAACAGAGCTAGAGGAGCCTGTGGGAGCAGAAAAGTAAAATATCAGGCACTTTTGGAGAACAAGACTGATACGGTTACAATGTGATTGAGTTTTCCACAATGGAGATAGATGACCATTTACTTTCTTCATTTATCTGCTCACATCTGTACTTTACATTTCAAGAAGCTGAAACTCTTGCATCATCCCATTTATCTAAAGGACTAAAGGCAGTACACAATCCACATGAAAAAAAAAAACAACATGGCCCTGGGATATATGTTGAGCAGTTTTTCAGTAAATCTTATTTATTTCCTCCTGAGTCCTCAATATCTAAAGCTTTTATGTATTCATTATCAGCAACATGTCGAGTAATGTGATAACTTGACAAGGTTCTATTGAAGCAGCTTAGTGGGACATACAGTACTTATGCTGCCTGATAAGAAAACATTCAGAAAGGTCATATCCTCTGTTGTATTCCCTATCTCTCTGGGAAGCAGCAGTTTGGGTTTTTCTGAGAACTAAAGTTTGAAAATATTCCTGGTTAAAGTGAGTGAAAAACAGTCTGGCTGCATTAGCACAAGGACCATCAGCTGCTATTAGCATTCATGTTGCTTTCCAAAACTGGATATTAAATTTAAAAAACTCGCCAAAAAGTTCACCGTGTTGACTGAGGGTGATTTTGACAGGAGTGGCTAGGTCAGCTCAGCAGAGCTGTTAGACCTGGGATATCATGGCAATATCCCACTGAGTGGCTCCTGGAACAGCTGCACAGATCCCATCCCACCTTGGCTGCTGCCTTGCTCACCCCCATCACTGCTGGGCGGTGTAGGAGCCAACTCGGACTGGGAACACGACAGAGCAGAACGTGCTGTGCCTGACCCGCACTTACACGAATAGCAAGGAGTAACTGCTTGGAGAGCCTTGTGCTGCTGGAGCCCTGCAGAGCCTGTTCTGTGCCGCTGATGGGCAGAGCAAGGAGAGGAGTGAGCCAAGCCCGGGATGCAGAGCACACCCACTGCCTGAGCAGGGTGCTGGGGCACCTCAGGACACAGCAGAGGAGCAGCAGTGCTGGAGCCCGGGTGTGCCTCCCCACTGCAGGTGCACAGAGATGTCCTGGAGCTGTATTTGCCACCTCTCCTGAGCTACAGGTCCTGAGACTCCAAGGCAAGCTTGGCCAAACAAAGAAATTCCTGATATTCAGGTAAAAGAGCGCAAAGTGACAGCCCAGCAACCTCTGTTATAACACCACCACCAGCTACAAATAAGCTATTTCAGAGCTATTACTCTATTTTGGGCACAGACCGTCTATGTGATATACTGCCTGATATTATTTGGGATATGGGGACACATTCAGCTTGATGTGTAACAACACATATGCATTTTGTCACAAAATCTTTATTATAGGCCCACTACAGATATTAAAAATAATTTTGAAAGACATTTTCTCTAAGCAGTAATTTATAGCAGTTAAAGGTCTTCTTTATTTTCCAACGTCTCTTACTGGTTATTTCACTGAATATATTCAGGTTATTTTTGTCATTACTTTCCTCTGTCACTGATTTCACCTGGTGCATGCAGCCCAATTTCAAGCAAGTTTTACATATAGAAAAATACAAACATCATTATTTGACTTCATTAGATACCAAGTTACTGAATTTTAGTAAAAACACTGTCTGGTTGTAATCCTGGATCACAGCTGGATGTCACAAGCAAAAGAGTGAAATGAGTAATGAGGTGGAAGGGAAAAAACCCAACACTATTAGACAAATTAAAGAATCATCATTTACATAAATACCTGCTCATACTTAAATCCTGTGAAAGATAATAATTCTAAATGCTGGTAAATACTGCAGCTCAGTTTGTCAAGGGCCAAACACACTTTTTTTTTCCCTTCACTCAGAATGCTGCTGGGATCAGAATCAGCAGATTAAAGAGTCACTGTCAGCTGTTCTGCCTGAGGGAGGGTTTTCCTTGTGATGAGATGAGGGGCTGCACTTGAAAACATGAGGCAAGTGGAGAGATGAACACCTGTAACAATCATTTCCCCAATTCTAACTAAACATCAGCCTGACCATCAGTTCTTGATGCACTTTTTGTAAGCCTCACTTGGTGACAGAAGCCTAATCATTCTTCCCATTGACAACTTCTATGAGTAAAACTAAAGTCTAATTATCAGCAAATAGCAGCAGATCCAGGATGGAGAGTGAAAGGCTGCCCTTAATTTGTGATGTCAAGCTCTTTAAGGCCACAGGTACCCCAGCAGTTAATCAGAGGTACTGTCTGAGGTAGCACAGCAGCCCTGCTCACACACCAAGGAACAGCTCCACATGAGCTGTAGCTGAAGACAGAGTGCCTCTGTGCACTGCAGGGGAGGGGGAGCAGGTAACAGAATTGTCCCATATTTTATTGGCAAATAATGATTTTATCAGATCAGGGGATGAATTTTAGCTCAAGGTGAAGTTGACATCATGCTACTTTTGAAGATGAAAGGAAATTAATCTGATTTTGACTTTGTGCCTGGCCCTCTTTACAGCATCTCACCAGGATGCCTGGGACTATAAGAATATGTAGATTCTCACTGGGCATAAATCTTGTGCTAGGGCTCACTATTGATCCTCAGATTTAAACCTTCTGGCTTTTCTAAAACTTTATCTGTGATGGTTATCTACTGCCATTTTTAGAAAGAGATTAGTAACAATTAAAAGCCTCATAACAAGAGTCTTACAAAAACAGACACTGTTCTTATTCAGTAATAATCTCTCTATGTTCCAATGTCCATACAGGGGAAAAGGAAAAAAAAAGCAAACTTTTGCATTGATAATTATTTTATCATTTGCTTTACATGTAATCTTTACATGTAATACAAGAAAAAATTATTTCCTAAAAAAAAAAAAAAGAGGGGTCAGAGACCAATGTCCAAATTTATAGTGGCAAAACTGTTAATAAACCATATCAAAGACAGTTTTAATCATACAATGACTTCTAATTAAATTACATTTTCACAGGGCATGTGTTTGACCTGTTTGTTCAAATTTAAGACCAGCAACTGAAATCTCCTTGTGGGGATTCAAGGATTGGAAACCTTTGGGATTCCCCTCTGGCCACTTCTGATTCTTACTGGATTCCCTACCTCATGCAAAAACTTCAGAGGGAGATCTCCAGGTACTTGTCCTGAGCACTTCCCAGTTTGGATGCACTTTGAGATGCAACACTGGGGCACTGAAAGCCAGGCTGGAAAGGAGACTCTGTGAAGGGGAAGGTAAATGACTGTAACCTTAAATCTGCTGCACACAGTCATTTCTTGAAGCAGAAATAGGTACTTGGCACCATTTCCCAAAAGGTTGTCAGAAAAACCAGTATTTCCTTATGCTATAAGTTTGCCCTCACCCCACGCCTCAATGGTTTAAACAAACAGCAGACTTCAGCTATGTAGAAGACTCTGAATTTGTAAAGCTCAGAAAAAAAAAAGATACATGCATGTAAATAGATCCAATTTCACTTCAAGAAATTTACAGTGGAAATATCTGCAAGCTCCTCAATATTTTTATTGTTTTGAACAAGTAAATCTCAATTTGAGAGTCTCAAATTTATCAGGGTTCTTAAGCAGAGTCCTCAGCAGGTGTAAACCAGCCTTGCTTCACCAATCTCTGCAAATGCACTGAATCTTGACTTTAGGGACAGAAACCCTAAAGCACAGTGAGCCATCATCTTAGGAGTTACAGCTCCTTCTCTGCAGAGTTACTGTCATAATATGTTTGTACAGCAGCCAGCATGCCCAGGCTGTGACCTTAGCTAGAATCCCTACCCCATTAGAAATAAAAATTATCCTAGGAGACACTGGTAATAACATGATTCTCCTTCAGGTTAGGCATAATTTAACCTCCTAGAAATGAGTTCAGATATGCAATTCTTGAACAGTGGAGCAGGGAGAGGCCAGGCAGGCGCTGTAAAACCTGCTGTAGGTAAAGCCTGTCTCCCGAGTTCCAGCAGGAGACTCAAAAGAGAGAAGAGAGTGCCTACACACAAAAGTTGGAGTTGTAAAGCAAACCTCACTCAGTCATTCTTGGTGACAAGCTCAGACAGATGGGGTGCAAGCAGGGGGCCTTTAATGTGCATTCCTCTGTGTGTCTGAGGTTTTGTAGGGTGTACCTCAAGGAATACAAAACACAAAGTTTTCTGAGCATGTGAATTAAGAACCTCAGGGAGCAGAAGAAATATTGATTAGACACAGTATGCTGCTCAGTACAGAAAAGTACAGGAGATAATCACCAAGGGTGATTTCAAACCTTTCAAGCCCAAAATACCAGGGTAGGACTTTCAGCACCTATTGGCAAAGCTTGCCAGGCTGAGACAATTGTCTCATTCATTTCGAAATAGCTTTACAATATATGTGACAAGAGTAGAAAGGATCTAACACCTTCATCAAGACAGGTCCTGCAAGATACTTTTTGACAGGATCAAGTTGATTCTCAGTTTATAAAAGCAGTAGAAGACCGACAAGATTTTTTGTTTGTTTTGAAATGAGCAAGGAATGTGTGGGTTCTAGTAAGGAGGAAAACTTTCCTTTACTATTTTTTTTCTAAAGCAAGAATCAAATTATAAACAAAAGCCTTAAATAAAATTTTAAAGAATTAATCCAGCACAACCTTATCTAATATTATTAATTTGTTCTTTCCCTCCAGAAACTCTGATGAGAAGATTTCTGACGACTACCCTCAAGTTTGACAGATTTTTAATGGCACGTGACTGTCAGACCATTTCACATTTTTGAATTCCAATGTAGGTTTCTTGGACAAGAAAAGGGGAATGCAAGTGTGATGAAAACCTCAAGAAAGAGAGTAGAGGTTAAAGACAGGCTTAACAAAGGAAATAATACAAATACACAATTTTTATCTTTAAACTATTTTTCAACAGTATCAAACCAATATATTTTTCATTTTTGTATTTTTCAGAAATAAGTATACACAAAAACTGCTTGGGAATCATATATAGAAAACGTTTCAAAATGGTTCATAAGTCACAAACATGTGAAAACAGAAGCTTGGCAGGGTAGCCCAGAAAGCCTCAACAACTGTGATCATTTACCAGAAAAGCTGAAATAACAGATTTAGTTCCATATAAACCCCACAAAAATCTGGAACTCTTTGAAAGGATAATCATCATAAACATGAAAATTTAACAATTTCGTCCTTGTCTCGGTGGTTACTGTAGAAGTCAGTGTAAAACTAAGGTTTCTAAATTAATTTTAAGAGCTACAGGGAAAGAAAACATGAGGACAAGGCACCAAGACAGCACATGGCTCTCTGAGACCCACACCAATAGGAAATCATAGTCAACTTTCAAGCAGAATCTTATAGGGGCTTCTAACAATTGCTAAACAATCACTGAGTGCCAAACCTACTCTTAAAATTTGAATTAGATAGGCCAAAAAATGGAGAGAGAATTCCAGGCCTCCATATCTCCTCACTTATGAATCAATAGAGCCTTCATGAATCCAACCCTGGGCAATGGCAAGGATCCGAGCATTCGACATTATTACTGTACTGTAGTCCATTTAATGCTGCAACTATAGTTCATTTAATGCTGTGCTGGCTTCTCTTGCATTTTCCTCATATAAAAGTTAAGTATCCACTACAAAAATGAATCATCTAAACTCCAGGTAAAAGCTATCACAGTATGAAAGTAGAGATCATGCTGTGAAAATGATATCAAATGTTATATAAAAAGAGCTATCCTATTGAAAGTGTTTGTGGTTTGTAGTTTACCTCCTGTTAGCAGCTCTCTCTATATTGATTTCAAAAACCTGTTCAGAAAGCTAAATTCAGAATTTTTATAAAAGTATTTGAAGACTGCAGCCTGTTAACATCTTTTCATAAGTGAAGAAGCAATATATATTAAGCACATGTACACCCAAATTAAATTATAAGAACATTAGGGCTGCAAAGCAAGGCAGTCAGAAGTTTCAGGTGCCATAATTAAGATCCTCTGCACTGCCTTAATTCAGCCCCCACCCTACCCATCCATGATGACACTGACTGCACAGCTCTTCCCCAGAGGATCTCAAACCATCCTTACCAAACCCACACTCTGAATTTGTCCTCATCAGTAAAAGAAGACCCCTTGCATATCCCATCTTCAGTCAGAGGTTTTGTAGGGTGAAAAAAAGGAGGAAAGAGAGAAAGGCAAGGAACTAAAGTAATGAACAGCCTCAGGGTTGACTCTCAGCTGCTCTGCCCTAGCAGATTACAGCTGGTCTCCAGCACTGAAGGCAAGCATTCTGCACCTTCTCATAGCATTCATTTGTTGTGGTATCTTCACTTTGCGTATCCTGGGAAAGAGGTCCATGTCAGAGGAGACTCTGTGCCCATCAGCTGTGTTCTGGAGCCAGGAGCAGCCTGGTTTGAACACATGGGATGGCCTTCACCATGGAGGGCCAGGAAAACATCAGCTGCATCAAACTCAGCCACCCTGCATCCCTTTTTGCACACGTGAGAGCAGAGAGCTTTACCACACATCTTGGAGCCAGTGTACTTCGAAAATAAACATTATTGTTTTCAAAACAGACAGCAATGAAAAACCCACCACAAGGAAATCAGTGATTCTGTGTTGGTCTTAAGCAGCCTGCAGGAAGGCAGGCTTGGGACTACCCGTGCAACAGAGAGAATAAAACAACTTAGAGCTGCACTCATTCAGCAATCACCTTCTGCTTAGTGCACAGAACAATGCAGGGGTCCATGGGAAAAGCAGTGTGTGACCATGTAATTAGAGACAGTATCAAAATGTATACACACAAGGGGGCCCAATTAAGGCTTCATGGACAGCATTATTCTTTTTCCTTTTCCTTTCTTTTTTTTATAGTGCTTGGTTTTATTGCAACATTCATGGTTTTGTACCCTTTTATCTATAATTTCATAGGTTGCTTAAAAAAATAATACAGAAAGGGAGAGAAAAGAAAGCTTAAAAAAAATCTATTGTATGGAATGGCAGTGATACTGAAATACAGGGCTGGCACTTGATGGTCCACAGCAGAGGCTTTGGCCACGTGAGTGGAAGGAGCAACTGTAGAATCTGCACGTGGGGCAGGCTGAAGGGAGGCTGGGCTGGGCTGCAAGCAGCTTTCCCAGGAAATTCTGCAGCACAGGAATGCAGGGCACCATGTATCTCGACTGCCTCTCAGGTCTATCTTTGGTGGCCTTCTGCTGCTCTGCACTGCAAATACTTCTCTCATGTTCTTCCCCCCGCTCCCAATCCTTGCCTTGCGCCAATATTTTTGCAAATGTGACCCCTAAATTCCTCCAGAAGAGTTTCCTATCCTAACCTTCTGTTTAGTGCTGTGTTCCATGGCTTGTCCAGATTCACCCTAGGGTGTATATTCCTCTTCTTAAGCCTATTTGTCAGTCCCACCTCTCTCCTACATTTTTCTCTCAGGTGTCCAATCCTACCTCTTTTATTTTGCCTCCTATCCCAACCTATATCCACACTCCTACAATTTTTCTGCCATCTCTTATATCAGTGGCAGCATCCCTACTTCCACATGAATTCTTTCTTGCTCCCTTTAAGGTTCCATCCTGGCCAAGTCCTTTCACAGCTCCTCAGCTCAGGAGGTTTTCCTCCACCTCGGTCTGAGCAGCTGTAAAAAGAGAACCTCAAAAGCCCAGGAGCATCTCCTCACTTTCAGCCTCGATGTCAGCACTGTACTTGGAACCAGGAGTGGAATTCCCCACCTCAGCATCCCCAGCACCAAGTGCTGCACTGCTCTGCCTAGCACATGCTTGAACTTCCAGTGCTTGATGCCACAACAGCCTAAAATTTTATGAAAAGTGATCCCTGACAAGGTTTTGCCCAACACCTGCAATATCATGCTTGGCATGTGCTGTACAGACAGTAATTTCAGGGAATTCAAAACCAAATCTCTATTGAACAAGTGAAAAAACAGATTTTTCAGTGTTTTCCCTAATGGATTTTCACTGGAACAGGAAAAGATAATAATCCAACAAAACTTTTAGATTGAGGCTGAAGAAGAGTGTGATGGAGCTGATCAAACATGTATAAGAACACGCAAAATTTAGTTTGCCTTCTTTTTTTTCTGAAAAGAATAGGATTTTTTTTTTTTTCATTTCAAACAGACAGAAGTGGGCTGAGGCAGGCATCCAAAATAGAAAATTTCAGCACAGACAGTACTGAAATAACTAACTCTAAGTAATGCTTTAAAATAGGTCACTTGTGACATTAACAGTTATGCTATTAGCTTCTTTTATGGTACATATAAAGGGGGAGAGAAGAGCTTGTACATGCATTTATGGACTTACAGAAGGAAAAAAATTGAAGCACCAAGCAAGAACTTATATTTGACATGATTTAGTGCTGGTCTGAGATCTATATGGTTCATCACATCAATCCAATAGGCTGGTCAATGCTCAGTGTACCAACTTAAAGGAAGCTGAAGTACCGCCTTTGGCATGCACTGTGAAAGAGATTGTTTGACTTCTAAGTAGTAAAGGCCACTTGATGGGGATACTTGTCATAAATATGAATGAATTATAGTTAGTTAGGTTCCTTCTCTAGATACAGTGTGGTCTTTACCAGATAAGAAGGGGAAAAACACTGCAGCTAAATACCGGAAATTTTGTATATAGCAAATGCATGCCCCAGAAACAGGCACCTCTTTGCTCCCCCAGTCTTCCTACAAGAACTGCATGTGCCTTTTCCCAGTGTATCAATTCTTTCTGCTTCTCCCCTACCCAGCAAGGTCTCATAGCTATCCAGGGAAGCTCTCCCCAGTGAGCCCTCTGCTCCTTTGAGACACTGTGAGCCAGACAGCAGCTCCATGGTTATACAATTGGACCTGGGAATCACTACTCCTTCTTACGTCACTGTTTCAGCAGGCCACAAGAGAGACAAGTGCTTAATTACAAAGAAGAAAGTTAATAATTTCCACTGCAGTAACTTACGGAGCCGACATAATGCCCAAATATTGCATATATTACATAGCTAGTACTCTGATCATTACCTGGATTAGACAAAGTCATATGCAGAAATGCAGAGAGCACTGGCAGGGTATACACACAAATGCCAAATGCACACCTACAGCACTTATTCCATTCTCCAAAGCTTTAAGGACAGCTATTAGGAGTTTGCCTTGCCTGGAGAAAACAGACATTACACCCTTGAAAAGCCAGTATTTATTTATGTTCACAGATATGCACTGACAATCATTTCTCTGCTCCTTCCACACCAAAATATCTTTGCCGCTTCAGCTATTTTTACTTTTAGCTTTTGAGTAGTACTTCAAGGTTTTTTGTAAAGGACAGTTGGCATCTCACCTTCCTGAAGCCAGATTTCTCTGCTCCTCTGAAGAATTTGTCTCCCAAAGTATTCCTCAAGCGTGCCTAATGTCTCCTGAGAATCACATTCCCTAGTAAATAGAGTACACAGGGAGATAAATTCATCCCCAAAAGCCAGAAATCAAATGAACAAGGACTCAAAGAGCAGAATGCCTGGAGAGGAATCAGTCACTGATTCCAAGCAGAGTGATGTCCATGAAGGTGGAAGGCTGCGTGCTGAGCTGCTGTGATTCACCACTCCATATGACCCACAGATTCCCAAAGGGAATCACAATTACACAAGAACTCAATAGAGAAACATCCACAGACATAAGGTTTGCTACAAGGATAACTCAGAACCAGCAGGGGTTCTTGCCCACTCTGCAATTAGTGCTCTGGTTAGTCCCTGGCAGCCCTGTGGCCAGAGTGCCTGCAGGATCCAGCAGGCTGGAGGGAAGGAGGGTGAGCACCACAGCACCAGGAACAGGTGCTGAGGCAAACCCTGGGTCATCCCAGTAGCCACCAAGTGGAGCTATGAAGCAACAAAGGTAAAGAAAACTTCTGGTTTAATTCTTAAAGCACTTCTGATGCTATCAGAAATGCTGTTTAAATTCCCACTCAAAAGCAAAATGGGAAGTGTCAAAGTAATAACTGTGGTTGTTCATTTCTATACTGGAATACCCTCAGCATCTTGAGCTACTCAATAAATGGTTGAATGACTTTTTTCTCTTACAAGGAGTCATTTTATTCCACTTGTTTCCCAATCCTATGCCCAGAAATTGAGTTGTGTTGCGCCCCACAGAGTGTCCCTACAAGTACATGGCCAGGACTATCCCTGTCACGAGACCTTGACCACAGCTGAACCTCTGGAGGAGAAGCCTGGAAAGCAGTTGGGACTGTTGGCTGGAATGTCAGGAGATGAAGTGTTAACTCAAACTGTGGAGCGATTGCTTAGCCATTGACGTTATGAAAATGTCACAATGCTTTCTGATCAGAAGTAGGAACTGCTACATCCAGGGAATAGACTGAGTTTTTCCCTGGCTGTCACTGTGAAATAATTAAATGGAGCTTCCAGGGAATCCCTTTTGTTCATCTAATCCATTTTGTTTCAAGCTAATGAAAGGAGAGCCACTCTCAATATATTACATACAGTGATATCACACAGACTCCTCTCTGTCACTCCCAATGCCAAAAGCACTGTCATCCAAGCCCAGTGTCGAGGAGAAAGCTCTGCCATGGCTAAACCTCAGTCCTGATAATGCCAGGAGAAAACAAACTAAATCCAGGAGCTGTGAGAGTAGGCTCTTGCAGGTTCTCTAGCAGCAGCATGGAGATTTCTTCCCCTTGCTCCCCACACAGCCAGGGGACTGCAATTACTGTGCACATGATACATTCAACAGAGATTTTTTTTTGCCACGTCCTCTACATAAGGTTGTATTTTAAAGCTATCTTGAAAACTCCACTTTTGCAGAAAATATTATCTATCCAGTGGCTTTTCTCAGATTCGGCATGCCTCGGTAATCTATGACCTAAAGCAGTGGTTCCACACTACCATAAAATGTTTGATGCTTTTATCTGAACATCAAAGAACTAACAAACTTGGAGCTGGTGCCTCCATCCCCACAGACATCACTGAAAGTCACCGCTCTCTTACCACAAGCACGAGGTCTGTGTGTAGAGCATTCTCAGCAATGCCCTCAGCACCAGAGCAGGTCCCATCTCTTGCACAGAGCAGAGCAAGCACCTCACAGAAAGCCACAAGCCTCTTGTATTTACAGAGAAGTGGGTTTTAAAGGAATTGCATTTATCTAACGTAGGAGATGCAGTACATGGGTGAGGCTGGAATCCATGCATGGTGAGGACACTCAAAAACACCTTGTTCAGGCAGATTGAAAGGAAGGAGCAATAACAAGAGTCACACATGGGCCCAGTCCAAAGCACAGTGAAATCAGCAAGAGCTCAAAATTCATTGCACAGTTAAGACACCATCAGGGATGGTGGTCATTGTCTCTCTCAGGATTAGCTGAAAAGGTATCTCCTTCTACCACAGACAGTAGAAAGATGAGCCTGACTCAGCATTAAGGATCAAATGAAGGTAAACTATTCCATTAGAAACTCAGATGGAGATTTTTTTGAGATTTCCATATGCACTAGCCCGTGACAAGGCACTCAAGTCAGTTAGCCAAAGAGCATCTGCAGTGCATGTCAAAGGACAGAAATGCAAACTACATGACCTCCCCTTATTCCCATTTAAGGTGGGAACACGGAGTTCATGAAATACTATGTTGAACATATTTCCAAATTTTGGGATTGGACTTGACTGTAATGCACAAAGATGTTTTCCTGCAATTATGCAGTGCTCCAATAATACCATAATATTTATAAAAGCCCTAAGTAGAACTACTAGAGAGTTCATTGAAACTATTGTTTCTTCAAAGCTATTGCAGCACAAACTTCCACTGATTAATTGCACAGATCAAGACTTTTGACTTTTGAGATCTTTCCCAAACACTGCCCTGCAGTACTGCCATCAGTTCCACGAGACGTTAGCAATTTGGTTCCTGAAAGATGGTAAAGTTAAAAGCTTCTTTCATCAAGATCGGTTAAAATTAAGCCATGTGGTTCCCAAGCATTTTAAAAAAAAAAAAATATATATTTCTCAATAGAGCTTTGTAATCTTTTCAAATACTAGAAGGTCACTTATGTTTTCAAGGCCATTTAGCAAGGTCAGGTTGTAATGAGCTGCAACTACTTTATTTGTGATTTGTGGCTCTGAGGGATTAATTGTCCCCACTCTGTCTCATCCACAATCTAAGGCTGAATTGTCAAAATGATCCATGGCTTTCGTCCCCAGGCCCATGGTTTCATTATTAAGGTGCGTTCTAATCGATAGTAGCATTTTTAACATTTTGCCCCTTACGTTTTATCAATCCTTATTATCTAATGACCAATACTGAACTGGCACAAGGTTTTTCAGAAAAACACTGACAGATTACAACGGGCAGTCACATGCATTTGTAATTAGACTTCATTACCATTATAAGTGCTGAATGGGAGCAGAATAGAAAGGCAGGAGGAATGCTCCCAGTTCACAGAGCTCGTCCCATTTCTTAGAGCCCCTGCATGAGTCTGTCTTAACTTATTAATAAATAAAAAATAACCTCAGCAATCAAGAACAAAAATTTGGGATCTTTTTCAGGTTAATGTGTTCAATTTATTCCACGCCACTGGCCTAAGTAGCATCAGAAGCTTGGAGAACTAGCCAGCCATCTAGAAAATTATGAAGTTTTGTTTTGACAGACAAAATACCCACTGCAAAACAAAGCAAGTCTGTTACATTTCACATTCTTAAACTTGATTATTTGAATTACTTTGAGTCTTTGTCACAGTTTAATCTGTTCTCACACTGATGAAGCAAATAAGAATGTTAATTTTCTTCTCCTCTGCTGGAAACCAGAACTATGACAGATAATACTGCAACTCCTTATCTAAAATCACGACTGGTTTAGACAGAAAGCTGAGGGGACAGATTCTCAGATGGCGTAAGCTGGCCTAGTTCCACTGAAGTCAATGGAAATACACTCATTTACGTGTGCTGAACATCTGGCCCAATAGTGATCATTAACAGAATATTGCCCAAGAGCAACATTTTCCAAGCTACAGAAAAGCTGAAATAGTTATTTTAAATTCCATAGCATTCATTCTCCCTCCTTTTCTCTAAGAGAGTCCTGGGCTGTCTGATGAAATGGCATGCTCTGCCCTCCTGGCTTCTTATTCAGGGAACGTGGCCTCCTTCCCAAGCTGACCTTGTCAGAGCAAGCAGCTTCCATCTCTGGGCAGAATGTAAAACTGCAGGCTACACACCAACACATACAAGAGTTCTGTTAGGAACAAAATGGGACACTTGGCATTTCACTGACGAAAGCAGAGCATGCAGTGATTTAGGACTTCAACTCAATATGAGGCATCTCTTAAGCAAAAAGAACTCAAAAATTAATTTTCCAAACAAAGTCTGAATGACATATTAGATTGTCATTTTTGAAAATATAAAATTATTGCTGACTTCAGTGAGCCTAGAATATTATTTCTGAAGTGTTCAAATTTGGTATTTTTGCAAGAGTCTGGCTTGTTTGCTTTATAATCCTTATGCTTTCTAATCCTTATGATAGTTTTGGAGCCTATTATACTATTTTCTTTCTCCAAAGAACTTTTACAGGTGCTTGGGAAGAAAAATTCCTAAGCAAACTGTCCACACATGCTGAAAATAGACAAATGGCTGTCATGACTCCTTGACTTCACAAACTAGAAATGTTCTTAATCACTTATGTAACCTAAGCAAGGTTTTCTGCCTTGCAGAAAAGGCCATGGAGCCATTTCAGTGCTAGGATTGTCTACACCACCACCCCCTCAGCTGGGTGCTGAGGTGCCAGGGCCTCTCCAATGCCACTGAAAGTTTTACAACTCACACTGTGCTTATGGATGAGGGAATTGATCCTTTCTTATTACAAACAGCAAAGGTGGTCAAGAGCTCTGCCCAGCACTAGATTGTATTTGTCAGTCAGACAGCAGTTAGAGGTCATTAAATGTCTAA
This sequence comes from Sitta carolinensis, assembly GCA_032173965.1. NCBI lineage: Eukaryota > Metazoa > Chordata > Aves > Passeriformes > Sittidae > Sitta > Sitta carolinensis. The sequence goes on from JAVUNC010000026.1 coordinate 5,939,260, forward strand.
AACTTCTATTTTGAAAGGATTTACTGCTCTTCCCAGCCAACGCCTTGTTTCTGTTCTGTATTGACACTGTTTTCCCATTTCCATTTCTCTAATTATATTCCTATTATATTCCAGCTATTGAGTCCTTTACTTAAGATCATGGAAATTTACAGCAAAATTTTGCAGTCCCTGCAGCAGCAAACTTCCACAGAAATTACACAATGACATTCAAGAAAAATGTTTCAATAAATCAACTTTGCACCCAAATTTTTTCTCATAAAACAAGACAAATCCCATGAGATGGGGAGAATGACAGAAAGAAAGTAAAACCAAGGCAAGCCATGTTTCAAGTAAAACAAAACATGTTTGGCAAGTTTATAACACTGGAAACCCTTCACACTGCATTCCCTTTATAAGGCACACAAGGGACCGTCGTCCAGAAAATATCAATCCATTACAGGTGGCCATGTGAGTTTGGAGACCACTTTGGTGGAAGAAAACCAAGTGTACTGACAAAAATATCTGTTCTAGATAACAGAGGCTATTTGCCAAACATGGAATGATATAACTCAGTTACTACCCAAGCAGTAAGGTGATATTTATGAGTTTTTATACATTCACCTCAGCCTCCCATGTTTGGACCCACATGGATGTGTTAGGCCTTGCTTTTCCAAGACTTCCATGCTAAGGAGAAAGTGAGAACAAGGATTCTTTTCTCCTGGAGTAAAACACTTCTGCAAATATACTCCCAGAGAAAATGATGAGACTTAGAAGCCTACCAGCATTTGAATACTGCCTTCACTAGAACAACAACAAAACCAGCTACAAGTTCCCCCATTTCACTTTTTGTCTTGTTTCTCCAAGAAAATTTCCCTTGTGTTTGCTCGAGGCACCGCCTGTTACTCACAACAGTATTTGAATTCAACAAGGAAAGGGTCATTAGGCCAGCAGCCATGCCATGTCCAATTTCTTCAGGGTAACCTTGTCGAGTCTGAGCACTCCATTTCTAGACACAGAACTCTTACTTCTAAATAAGAAGGCATAGCCTTTGCTATAACTGATAGAGATAAATCCACTTGAGTGAGGAAAGAATTTCATGGGAAATTTATGGGAAAAAAATAACATCTGGTCATTGAGTCAACACGGAATTTTTTTCAATTCTTCTATCACCAGAACATTGGGACAACACCCAAAAAAAAAAAGGTGGAACTTTCTGGCAAATCCAGCAGTGATGAGTATTTTCTCAAAATGATGAATATTCTAAATCCTGGAGGGTCCAAAGTAAAGAAATACCTACCTAGTTATACAGATTTTTGATGGGCTAATCATGCCATTAGTCCTGTGAGGGCAAAAATTGTGCCCTTGCATTAACTGAGCTTCTAAAAGAGTTACTCAAACCATCCTTTAAAGAACCTGAGAAATTTCACTGGATGTCAGGCCCTGAAACCCCTCTTAAACCCCATGCAAATAGTTATTATTTTCAAAGTATAACAGCACTGCCATTATTCTGAAATTGAACTCAGGAAGATATTCTGTAAAACTCAAAATATAGACTATTTTCAGATCACAGCAGTCCTGGGAGAAGGCCATCAAGACTGCCACTAAGTGTAGCTAAGAGATTCCACTATATATTATCATATAAATATTTTTCAAGTAAATAAGTTACACTCTAAATAAACCGAGTCAAAAATAGGTCTATGAAATTACTTTCCAGCCATCCCAATTCAGGAAAGACAATCCCTGATTTTTAGAGAAGATAAAATTACTTTTTCTACTTCTGGAAGAATCATCCCACTCCCTCAATTTCACCTGCATTCAAAGCAACATTCCTATTCCAACAGTTTTACCTGCCTCCAGATTGCAAATGGCAGCAACTACAGAAGTACAGGGAAATTTGCCTTTTCCCAGCATTAGTGTACTCAGTTTTCTTCACCTTTCTGATGAAGGATTTCCCCCATTAATTAGGAAGGCCTTGCATGATGAGGAACAGATTTATTTTAGCTCATTTGCCATGTGGTCAAAAGGTGCCTTATAACAGCAGTGTTATCACATACCTGTGTTAAAGCCAAGCTGTTATCCATTCTCTTTTACACAGAAGAGAATGAATTCTATTCTAGTTCTCCTCATGTCTCTACTCATTTCATTGAAGAGAGATTACAGGACAGAGGAACAATCTTCAAAGATTTTTGAATGAGTAATTGAAAAGGGCTAAATGAAAAGTAAATGTAGGTGAAGCAGCCCCTAAGTTGTACACACAAGATCGATTAGCAACATTCACACAACTGCCGACACGTGCTCAGAACCACCTCATTTCTGAGTTGTCTGAAGAGGAATACAGAGTATTATGCAACATGCTTGGCTAAATTTAAATTTACAAAGGTTCATTGATGTCTGCTTAGAGATCCTACCACTATTGATGAAGGCAGTGCACAATTTCAGTTCAAGATACGCAGCCTGACTTCCGTGCACTTTCCTCTTGTTTTCCCAGTAAATTAGAAGCAGCTAAACTCATACAGAGCATTTGATGTGGTAGGTTATATTGGGAAATATTTAAATAAGAAAGGACTTGGTTTGTGGACGTATGAGTAAGAGATGTAAGAAGTTGTAAAAGTTTAAGCTTCCTTCTGCTATCTCTCAGATTTTTTTAGTCACTTGGAACACTCAAGATTTGGAACAATCTATGTCCTATTTTTAGTATTTGTCAAGACATGAAAAAACCCAATAAAAAACAAATAACAGCAGTTTACAAGTGTGTTGAACTATTGAGCCACTTGACCCTGTCTTGACTGTCAGAAAATTCAGAACACTCTGTAACTGAAAACATCAGCTCAGGTATAAATTCACTGAACCAGTATGACCTCAAGCACAAAGTTCTAATTATTATATGTTTGGCAAGCTCTCTGAACAACAGAAAATAAAAGTCATAAATACTATTGGGACTTTTTCCATCATCCCACTTCTGGGGATTTCTGGAAGAAGCAAAAAAGCCCTTGTGCTCCTGTTATGTTCAAACTGGTTTGTATTTACAGGAGTTCAGCATGAAAAGTATATCCTGTGACCTAAAAGGCTGAACACATTCTATCACAGTATAGCTCATTGCTCAGGGCAATTCCCTTTTAAGCAAGGGTCTTCTGAGATATCTTGTTTTTCTGACTTGTAAACTACACCAACTCACAATTTTTCTCTAAATTTTTCATAATATTATAACCTTCCTACTATCATTTCCTATTAACTCCGTTAACAGAAAATGTTGTGTAAAACAGCAGCACCATTCATTCTCATATCTTTCTCTTTTTTTTTTTTTTTTTTAATTTTAAACAGGCAAGGATTTTGATTACAATGTAGCTGGATCTTCAGTCTCACAGATATCCTCAAAACCAGCATACCTTGTGCCAGCCTTTAGAAAAGAGCCTACCCCATTCCTCTATGCTTACTGGATTAGCAGGGTAGCCACCCTATCTACACCCTGCAACACTACAAATGGGGAAGACAAATGGGACAACAAATAATAGACAGCCACTGGCTTTAGAAAAAAAATCCCACAACAACTTTTACCACTCAACAGAATAAAAAGCACTTTCATTTTTAGGATTTCGCAGGGAAAGAAACCCAAACAAACACAAACCCCAGGATTTTCATTTTTAAAAAACAATTAAAATAAAACTACTAAGAAACTCAAAAGTAAACATTCCCCAAAAATCATCATTGGGATCATTCATCTTGAGGACCCTCAGAATTTCTTAGCCAGACCTCAATTCCCTCCAGAAACAGTCCCACTGGAGCTCCCCAGGAAGCTGCTATTCCCCACTAGCACGGCTGGCAGAGCCTGTCCTGCTTAGGCAATGGTGAGATTCATCTAACCTGGCTTCAGACACTGGAAGGTTACACATTTAATTCTGAGTTTGTCCCTGCAGGCTTTCCTGCAGTCAGTGGAGAGAAACAGGCATCTCCAGGGGGCAAGTGACCTGACCTGCCTATTTTAGGCTGAGATGAATCACTCTCTGAAGGGGCCCATTTTTCCTCAATTGACTGTAAAGTGAATCTAGGGTGACTTCCCCAGCTTTTGATATCTACATTTCTGATATCTTGGTGAAGACGTCTGAATTTCACCCACAATTTTCAGAGCTCAAACCCAGCATCTCTGACAAATTAGCAGTGTTAGGTATCTGCTCCTGGAAATGAAAATTTTCACACCAAACTCCTGGGTTATCTTTCAGTTGACTTTCACAGTCCTGTCCCTTACAGAAACAATGCCTTTGTTTTAATCAGTCATAGTATCAAGATGGTAAGCTCACACAACAAAAACAATTAAAAGGCAAAAATGAGTTTGACTTTGCTGAAGTAGTAACTCTTGGGTTTCTTATGTCTTATTCAGAGCTGACTTACATCACATAGCTGTTCTGAATCCATTAGTAAAACACTTCCAGCTCAAATACTTGTGATTATAAACAAAAATCCAACAAGCATCTTTCACCAGTAACCACATTTTTCTGAAATTTGATATGAAATTTCAGGTTTTAGTCTTAAGACTTCATACAACAAAGTACTGGGAAATATTGAAAGAGAGAGAAAGTGCTCCATACATCTCCATTTCATAATGGAGCTCTTCCCATCTATGGATTTTCCCCATGGGATAAGGTGATGTTGCATTTTTCAGGAAGGTCCTTTCAATTATTATTTTTAAGCAGATGATCCATCAGAGCAATAAACACCATTAGCACTGTACTCACAGATCTACTCCATACCTAAGGGCTAAATGAGCCCTCCAATAAAGTTTAATCCATGATCCATGAGCATTTAACTTAGAGGACAGTCCTGGATGTTTTCCCTGTAATGACAAATTCTTACCATATGTCTTTTTCCAATGATGTATTCCAGTTACACCTTTCTCACACGATCTGAATGAGCAACATCATTTCTGCAACACAAAAAATCAAAATTGTCCTATAAGTATTATATTAGCACCTTGGTTTTGTATGTTTGGGTGTTTCTTGTTTTTAAGAAAGCTGAAGCTAATCAACTGTTGAAGTTATCGTTAAAACTATACATGACAAAAACAAAAGGAAAAGAAAGATGAAATAGCCTTTTTACTACTAATGAAAACTCACTTATAATCTTGTTTATTCTTAATATATCACAACTATTATCGTTTGATAAAAGAATATAAAGTTTTGGCAAGTGATCAGCTAAAACCTTCAAAAATTGTGCTGGCTCCAGATGCCCAACCCACACAGGAATTGCCATCTACCAATTCCTACCCACTTCCAGAATTTTAGCACTTTTTAAACACTGCTACTCTGAATTACCTGAAATCAGATGCTACACTCAGCAGCTCTTTAAGGGAAGCATTCTGCATTTTTTGCATGATTCACAACAGTTCCACAAATAAAGAGAGCACAGGTTTAGCTGAGGCCCATGCCTGATCTCAAAAGGGAATAGCAGAGCATCTTTCTCGACAGCAGATACACTGAATATTCTATAGGCAGACCTAAACCCGAGATCTCTAAATGTATTTCCTAAGCAAACGTTCTATTGAGCTGGCTGCAGAGGGCAATCACTGCCACTAGGAGGCCGGTGAGAATAAAAATAAACTTCCTTGACCTGGACAGAGAAACCATCGCCTGTGAGCAGGGGGCAGCCCCGTCCTGCACCGCTCCTCCCGGGGGGCAGGCACAGCGGCGATTGTCAAGGCGCCCCCGGGACTAACTCTGAGCAGCAGGCTCTGGCCAGCCTCAGAAGGAATTAGGTGTTGTACTGCCTGTTTTGTGGATCCTGTCAAATACAGTCTGTGCTTTTTCACAGAGCTATGGGCCATATTCCACATACACAAAACTTCAGGTGAGCAAGCCTAACAGGGCTCCTGGTCACAGCTGAGGACCCCATACACAAAGTCTCAAAGTGGTGTGATGTCTCATAGCTCTTGGAAAGACACTCAAATACAAAGTTGGATTCCTCACTGTATCCTAAAGAGCCATCCTGACTGGGGAGTCCAATCCTGAAAGAGACAACAGGAATGCAGGCAGCAGCTGACAGATTTCCCCAAGTGAGAGCCCTATGGACTAGGTCTGCCTATCTGCACAAGATAACAGGAACAAGGCTGGACCTGTATGGTCTTACCAATCTGTGTAAGAAAGGGAGTGTATAATGACTAATATTACCTAATTAATTCACCACACAAATGTATTAGGGTTGCATTATACGCAGGAGGAAAAAAAAAGACTGTTTCTAGAGGATAGGGACAAGGTGCAAGAATTGCTTTTCAAATGCAGTAAAAATAGTAATAATTCTGCCATTATGCCAAGACCTTTCACTGCAGGACAAGCTTTTATTACCAAGACATAAACTCCCGAGAAAATAGATTTATAGGGGGCACAGTGACACTAATCAGAAATCCTTATGAGTGTCCACAGAGCACAACCCACAGGCATTGAATGAGTTCATAAAATCAATTGTAGGCCTTTGGAAATGTTTACCTACATGCTACTGGTTTTGTTGAAGTCAGTCAAATTTTAAGAGCAGGTACGTAGGTTTTATTATACCCCTTAAAGGCTCTTTGTTTTGGGTTATAGAGAAGAGTAAACAGGAGGCAGTATCTACCTATATGTATACATGTCCTATAAATAACAGCACTTGGAACCCTGTCTCTCATAATAAAATAAAATGCCATGATTTAAAATTAATAGTGACTCAGAGAAAATACATTTTCTGATAGGTGTTGGGAGGTACTGGCAGAAATAAGCCAATAGACTCCGTTAAATTTCTAAAAGAAAAAGGTCAAAAGCAATTTGTCCTCTGTCCCCACCTTCTCTTCCAGTCTAAATTGCTTCCAAAGTTCACAATATCTCAACAAAAATAAAATTTGGCCCCACTGAGACCAATAACGAAGTTTCCACTGAGCTTGCTGGAGACAGAATTTCACTTTTGGATAGCAGAATATCATCTTAAATCATGGCTTGGTCCCCCTTGTTCAAGTCTGAGATCAAGCACATTTATAAAGTGATGACTGCAGGATTCCTGGAACCAACATGTTCCATGCTAAGATTTTCCTCTGCGTGCTCAGGAAAACAAGGTGTCTGGTTTTGACAGTTTGTAATCTAAAACCAAGATCTGCAAAAAGTTATGCTCAGACTGCCCTATTAAAGAAAAAGGCACCTCTCATAGGAGTAAATATTCCACTTGGTGGGTAGAAGCTATTCCCAGATGAAGAAGAAAAGACAACTTATATTGCTCTGCTGTCTGGAGTTCAAAGAAACCCTCCAGTATAAAATATTTGTAATGTTTTTCACTGAATAATTTTCAGCCCTGAAATGTTATTAAAGTAAGAATTTCACTTAATATGAATATATGCAAAATACAACATTTTTTCATGCAAAATATATTCACTTATATTGCTTAGGAGAATGACAAGATATTATTCTGGACTATCAATTCTAGAATTCTGCTCCACAGAGAATACGAAATGCTTAACAGCAGAGAAACAAACCCCCATACACTCCATACATCACCAGTGTTAATTATGCAATGTTGCAAAAGAAGGTTAAAATAAAATTCTGTCCCTAAAGCTTTCAATTTGCTTTCTTAAGTATTTTTCCCTATTTTGCAGCTTGCACAAATAAAAATGATTTTGCAATTTTTTCATGTAAGTTCAATAAAAATGCAAATATATAAATCCCTATCTCTGAACAATAACTCAGGTTGATGTTTACTAAATGGTATCTCTAATAGATGGCAAAATAGGAAATATATGAAGCATATCCTTTTAAAACTATTTTAAAGGGTATTATGTTCTGCAGCTTTGAAGGGAAGTAGATGTGAGGCTGCCCGTTTTTGCTGTAGATAAGTAATTCTAGCACCTAGGCAAAAGCCAGTTGAGACAGCTGCTTCCCTTGTTCTTAATAACAAACCCAGCAACTTCAGGACCTGACCAAAGAGGCATCAGTGACTATGAGCAGATGAAAGGCAGCACCACAGCCTTTCACAAAAATCTGCTCTTAACCAGCTTCAATGACTTTCCAAGGCAGCCTACCTGTTTTGTTTGCAGCTCTAATACACTGGTGGCTACTTATGCAAAAAAGGCAAAAACTAATTAAATTTGTTTATGTATGTTATCGTGTGGAGCACTCATTTCCAGACATCAAGCTATGAATCATTAAATAACTGCTAAATTGGTCTCCTGGGACAGATCATGGCTCAGAGTTGGGCAGGCCCCCATCCCACCACAGCCAGGTGTGCTCTGCAGTGAGCAGGCATTAAAACTGCTTTAAAGGCCATGATTTGGGTACACAGCCAGGTCTCACACTGCGAGGTGAGTGGTAGGAAATCATGGAAACAGTGACAGCCCTCCTGTCAGAGTTACTCCTCTGTTTGATTAATGAGGGCATTTGAAAGACAATTAGCCAGAGCAGGTTTGGCTGCAACCAGCTTATCAATCAGGCACCCTCTATTAAAAGCACTCCTGCCTCCTTTGTTTTTGGTTGCAGGAGAATTGTATCAATGATACACAAACAACAAGGGACCTTTACATGCTATAAAAAAAAACAAAAAAAAACAAAAAAAACCAAAAAAAACAGAATGTAGCAAATCACAACTGAAATAGTAAAAAAAAAAAGTGCTTTGCAAGCCACTGGTTGTTGAGAAATCCTCACTGCAACTTCCACATGGCTGGATTTTTTGTTTGTGCATGGCTGCACAAATATATCAAGCATTTCCAAGCTTCACAAGGACAGGTTTAAGCTAAGTTCTCAACAACAGCAAAAATGAAGCCTAACTACAAATGGTTCTACATGTACCAAAAAAAAAAAAAAAAAAAACCCAACAAAAAACTTTCATTAGAAAACCTACTGTGAGCCTCCTCTCTGAGCTTCAACGTGTTTCAACTAAGAACTGTTTCAATCTTTTAAAAAAAGAATTTGTTGCAATAATTCTCTTTGCTTTCCAACTACCAACACAGGTAAAATTTAGTACCATACTCTTCTCAGGCAGCTGCTCACCCAGGAACACGTTTCATTCTTTGGCTTAACTGAGAGCTTTGCTTCAAGTAGGGTAGTCCTTGAATTCATGTAAGTGATCAAAAGTATGCAATGGACAATTTAAACCATGTCAGAATCTTCCTGAAGCATTTCCATCAAAACGGTTTTTATCAAAATAAGGAAATTATGATTTTTGCCTGTGAATGAATAAAAATCAAATTACTCACTAATGTATTTATATTACTCTATATCTGAATAAATCCAAGACTGAAAGAGTAGGATTGAGACTGAAGTGTGATGCACCACTTTTCCTTTCAGTTTACAGTTAATTTTCCCTGGCAATAGCAGATCAGAGGTATTTTTAATGCATGACTAGTGTACTACTAAGTGGGTATGTATGCAGTGAGAGGAAGTTAATTTTTTTTAAGCTTGCTAGAATCTATTTCAGAAGCTCACTCACAAAATACTGCATTGTGTGTGCTTGAATATGGGCATAATAAAGCAAGCAGCAAACTAGTCTTTGATTAGATTAGTTAGAGTACAAAGACAGAGGGAGATTCAGCACAGCCCAAAAAATCCTCTCTGAAGCTTCCCTGTGTTGGCAGAATGTGATAGTCCAGCATTCATGGACAGAGAATGATAATTGTTTTTAAAAATTTGGAAGAGTTCCCATTGAGAACACACAGCTTGTCACAGGGTTAATCTGCAAAATCACTTTTGTTAAAGTGTTCAGCCACCTCAGTAAGCCCCAGCAGTGGCACCCACAAAGGGAGCACTGTTGTAAACTTGCCACTAGCAGTTTATACCCCCTGGCCCTGATCCAGGAGCCACTACAGAAAGCCAAAGGCTCTTTCAATGGATTTTAAATTGGTCCCTGCACTCCTCTAAGTTACAAAGGTGATAATGAAGTACTGGGAGATGTAATAGAAAAAAAAAAAAAAAAAAAAAAAAAAAAAAAAAAAAAAAAAAAAAAAAGAGTATCTAAGTAGGTGGTGGATAACCAGTGATTCCCCATGTTCTTACTGAGAAACTGTGAACAGTTTCTAAATTTTCTGTGGCTGTAATAGTAAACAAAAAGGGGACAAAAGCCCTAAGTGTCCGTGGGTCAGATTCCTCCCAGCCCCAGCATGGGAGCAGCCCTCATTGCTCCAGCTCGTTCAGGGGCTGCAGCCCCGGGCAGCCCCCGCCGGGCTGGGGGGCTCGGAGCCCTGTGCATGCACACAAGCCATGCCTGGCCCTCCTCAGCTCCCACGGGCAGGCAGAGCTGCTCTCCTCTTCCTCATGGGTTCAGGGCACTAACTGGCTCCTTGCAAGAGCGTGGTAAACGCTGTGACCGGGCTCCAGCAGGAGAGAGCTGGAGGTGACCTGCCTGACTGGCCTGTGAGCATTTCAGCGTAGGGGAGGTCAAATGGACAGAAACAGGTCCACTGTGTTTCACACAGATTAATACAGACTGCCAGCTTCTTCCAAATAACAAAAGGTTAAAAGGACACTGGGCAAATGACAGAGACTTGGGGTCTCATCATCACCTCTAGGAGAACAATTGTCTCCTCCCCCTCGTATTCCTCAGAGTCAGAAAGCATCCAGACACTTTGCTTTCTCAGCAGTTTGAGGAAACAGTGGCATGAACAAGAATAAATATCCTGCAACGTATCCCAGGTATTTCAAATTTGAAGTTGATGGATGATAAAAAAAAAAAATTAAAAAATATGCATTTTGGGCACTTCACTGAAGACAGATTATTCTGCTTTTCAGCAGTGACCCACAGTCCAGCCATTTGCTTAGCTGGAAAGAACAGCCAGAAATGCCTTTTGCAGAAAACAAATGGAAATAGTTATTAAGCAGAGATGACTGGTACATGAACATAGATGTGCTATCTACTTTTAAATGATGTCCATGAAGGAATTTTGCAATGCCTGCTGCTTCAAAGGCTGAAACCTAAGGAAGGCTTTGAAGGAGACCCAACACTTCCTACTTCGGAATGTGTCTTTCCTTATCTTCCAAAGGCACCACATCACTTTCCAGACATGACTCCAGACTCTTTTTCTCCTACAAGCCTCTACGTGTTTCTCCTTTGGGCTTTTCTGCTGAAGAATACTTAAGGAGACTTAAGCCTCAAATCCAGAGATACTGAAGCTTTTTGGAGAAGAGCATCACATTTTGAAGTGTGCTCTGTTCTCTGGGTCAAAGAACCTGAGTAATCAGAAGCAGCAAGGAAAACTTGCCCCTCCAAATATCCTGAACAAGATGCAAGTTCCACAGGAAGACATGGGCATTTCCTCAGGAAAACAGTGAAGGCTTCTAGTAACCATGATTAAAGACATTTATTCTTTCACTATTTCTTTGAAACTATGGCTAAGGCCTAGTAGCTTAATTGACTTTTATAAAGTCAATCTTGACTACAAGGTGCATAAAAATGACCTTGGATCCTTCTTCCTTGTGAGAAATTGGAGAAATGCTATCTATCTGGGACAGATGGTTCTCACCTGGGCAAAAATGACAGAATATGCATCTTTGTTGACATTCCATTAACTACAATTTAGAAATTCTTCCTTAGCCTTACGCATTTTTTAATGCAAGTAAAGTTTACCTTGCTAATTGGTTCACTAAGTAACACATCATTGTTATTTAAAGGAGAAATGAAAACTTGCTGACCCAACATCCTCAGCTATGATTATTCTTGTCAATTATTTTATATTTGGAAAGGCAAACAAATGTTGTATATAAAAACGAAATACTGTATTTGGCATAACTTCAAATTAGGTGTCTCACCATGCTTATAGCATGCAAATTAAATGTCCTGAATAACCATTAATCATCATATTAGGCTAATTATTGTCAGTTAGATATCAAATAACTGAGTTACTACCCCTTACAAAGAATTTGGAAAAAATGTTAATAAAGCTCTGGCTAACCAAAAGCAAGAAAACATTAAAACTTTAAGACAAACATGTAGCTTATTTTGACCAGTTTGAGCATTATTCTGGTCTTCCCACATATTTAGGCTTATTGTCTTCAAGTAAGTTATATTTAGTCCAAAAACACTTCTGTATGAAAATGACTTTGTATCTATGTCATTTAAAATGACTTGCTGAATTTTAAAACATTAATTAATATGTTAATAACAGTTAATATTTGTCTTCTCTGGCCACGTGCACAGCTACCACAGTACTTACAGACAGCAAGGAACTTAAATGTTTTACACAGAACTAAATGTTTTAGAAGTGATAAAGAATACATGATGTAGGACTTCTACTTGGAGACAGTGTGTTAGGGCCTTGGAGTATATATTTAATAAAGGAGTGATACATTCTTGAATGCAAATGGATATGAAGTTCTAAAATGGAACTGAAGCACTTCTACAAATACACAAATGCCAACACATTTAAAACTAAGTCTTAATCATTTAAAGGTAGTTTTAAAACGAACTTGCAGTCAGGTTTCAGTAAGACTGGCTGATATTTCTGCACAGCATTTGTGAGGAAGATGTTTGTCTGAGCAGATTCCTTTACACCCCTCTACCCAAGGCGTTTGTCTCCTTTACTCCAAAGCTCTTCCCCAGGGCTCACTGCTGCAATGTCCTCACACTGCCATTCATGTGCTCACCCTCAATTGCCTCCAGCACAGGGAAGAGGCATTGGCCCTACTCTGCAGATGGCCATGACCTCAAATCATGAAATCAGAGCATGATTTCTGTGATGTCCCAGAGGAAAGACATCTCAAGAGTAAGGATCACAACTTTCTCTCTCTCACCACCACTACAGATGGTGCCAAAACCAGCTCCAAGTCATACAGAAAAGCTGCATGGAACCAGTAACAGCTCCAGGACACACAAGTCTTCCGTAGTGCCTTGACCACAAACCATCTCAGGTGAAAAAGTTCTGTTCTTCGGGGCTTTTGTGCGAGAAATTTCTTGTGTACCTGTTCTTCTGCTTCATGACACTCTGCCTATAACATTGAGCTAAAGAAGCATGAACAACAATGACAAAGACAAGCTGCCTCCCCAGACAATACAAAGGGTCTGTAAGAGACAGTTTGCAGGGTATTGACTGGGAAACGGTTACTCAGTTGTTGGAGGTAAAAATCACTTTCCAGCCCACTACTGCCACATCCAGGAATCCCACTGGCCTTTCTGAGCACACTTCCCTAAGAGCTCCAATTCATCACTCTTTCCACTGTGACCTCAAAATCTTTGAAGTCACAGACTGTTTCACAGGATGTAGTTGCCACTCAAACAAGTTGGAATTTGTCTCCTCTGTAAAGCCTTACACATAAGTGTGTCAAAATACATTTTACTCCAAGAAGGTAGAGTCTGTGTGACACAAAGTGGTAAAAACCTGAGGACGCCCTCCCTCTCGTGATTTTCCACTAATCCTAGTCCAAAAATGTTCTTGGCCAAGGTATTGTGGCTTGGTGTCCCGTCAGTGGAGATGACACCAAACTCTGGCAGAATCAGCCCTAGCAGGGTGCCATTGGAAACATCCCAGAGTAAGCACACTTCACTGAAAGCTCCTCTTTGGCATCTGCCAGTGAGGCCAGTTTCAATTTGTTTGTTAGATACTGCTGTGACAGTGCTACCATTCCTCTTAATTCTACCATGGCATCAAGAGTTTTTTGAGGCCTAAATACCACCCTCTGTCTAGACAGTACACTCATTAGACTTATAACCACAGGAGGAAACAAAGTTTGTTTTACAAGGTATTTGCATCATAAAACTATGTGACAACCACAAACTCCCCTTCCATTCTGTAATTCCTTACTGAATTCATGATCAACATTTCCATTCATTTACCTGCAATCAATAGCAAGCTGGCTAATTTATACAAATCAAAAACACTGAGCTCGCAGCTCTGTCCACCAGCACAATTTTATGACTTAGGTTTTCAAGTATGCAAAAAAATCACCTTTTAATGAAAATAAAGAGGTTGACCAGAAATGATCTCAGCAAAGTCTTTTAGGACTCTTGCACTGAGGTCACCTAAGCCTAGTCAACAAAACCCAAAATGTTTATTCTTTAAACATCTTCTTTAACAACTAATGATTTTTCAAGTCCTTCACTGCACTTATACTGTATTTGGACACACCACCACATTTCTGTCCAAATGCAAGTGTTTATTTAATCATATCTGGGGTTTTTTTCTGCAGTAAGAAGAATTTGGAAGTTTCCATCTAGTGAATGATCTATAAAATTCCTTGGGTTTGTGGATATTTGGGGACTATTATTTTTACCCTAAACATGCTGCAAAAACCATAGTCCTTGATTCTGCTAGCAGGAATCATCATTTCTTCTCCTTTGAATTTTTATATTCCATTATTTGTAGTCTGAAAGAATTTTACAGAGATGCCAACTGATATGTGAGTGCACAGAGAGCATAAAAGCCACTTATTGCAAGTGTGGCTTCTATTTCTCTCTGATACAGCACAGAACTTATGGGGGTTTAAGCCTTTCATACTCTTAAAATATATCTCAATTTTCATTCCAATTTTTCTGTCTGCATTTTTCAATTTCCATTGAATCTCAATGCGGCTTCACTGTTCTCATCAGATTGAGATATTCTGACAAGGAAGTTTAAGACACAAATTTGGTCACTTTTATGGCAAGGCAAAATTTCAACTTCCAGCTCTGCTATGCTCACCTGACCGGCACATACTCTGGTGACAACTGTGAGATCTGGGACATTTCTGAGATATCCCATTTCTCTGGTGGCCTCAGGTACATTCCCAGCTTCAGCCAGGGTGAGATGTGGAGAAGAGCAGCATTTGAACATCGAGTCTCATTGAACTGTGGCTGATTTACCTAATTGTTCAGACTGATAAGGCCAACAAGGTATTTTGCCATAAAAGTCTTGTCCTGCAATTTGCTGCTAAGACCAAGAGATTGCCTAGTGCTAATGAGCTAAAGGAGAAAGACTTGCTGCTGAAAAGAAAATTTATATCTATGAAGAAAAGGAAATAAATTCACTCACCTGAGATCTTTAAAACATAAACTTTTAGATGAGGATCCTATTTTACTTGTTAATATAATTATATTTGAGTGTAAATTATTTTCTTTTGAACCAGCTAATGTCAAAAGACACTTAAGCCAAACACAGGTGAGAGAATCTCTCTCATTCACCTACACACGCAATTTTTGATAATAAAGTATTTTTAGTTCATTTTAGATCAGAAGTCAGTCATTGCTGAATGTGTGTGCTAAAATACATATTGCAAAAGCCCTGTAGGAAATGAGCAGTTTTACAGTACTATTGCTGCCAAAATGAATGTGAAATTGAATGCAGTCTGAAGTTTCATAGACTTTCTGTAGTGAAAAGAAATAGGACCAAGACAATTTTGGAATATTTTTCCATATTTCATAAAGAAGTTGTCCCTTTGTCCTGTGTTGCCCTGTGTACTTATAAAATCCACTTGAAACAAGAAAAAGCAATAACTGAAAATACTAAGTACTTCTACCTAAAGCCAGGGCTTTCTTATTGCAAATAAAATTGTTGAACAACATGATACATAACAGTTAAAAGGATCTCAAGTCCATGCTGCTCACACAGTTCTGCATCATGCAGAGTAAAGTAAGCTCAAATCACCCCATTAATCAAGCCATCTATTTTGATGATGGTTTTTTCACCAACTAGTCTAAAAAAATCCATTCTAAATGCACAGAACTGGTTTGTTAAGGGCCAAGACTGATTTTGCAACAGCTGTTAAAAAAATTACAGTAAGGGCATAATCTTCTTGCTGTTCCAGCAGAACTTGGCATCAGTAGAAGGAATTATATGGTCAGAAAAGTATGAAAAGCAGTACCCAACAAAGCATCAACAAAGTAAAACCTACAGAATAATTTTCATCACCTTGAACACCAGAAATCTCAATAGTTGTTGCCCCACTTGTTAAACTGGTCAGCAAGAATCATGTAAGCCCTGACTGCATTTTTGAAATGTCAGTACAAGCGCAGGATTATAGGCAGTACTTTAAAAAGGACTGTAACAACCAGCCATTTAATAAGAACCTCCCTTTTTCAAAAAAACCTCCACCATCTATTATGCAATGCACACCAGAAGAATTGCTACATACTTGGGCAGACAAAGTACTTTGATAAGATGGACATATCCACTGATCGACAATTTGTCGACTATTATATGTGTTCAAGTAGTGAAATAGACTCCAGCTGTACTTAGTACCTCCTGGGTGATATAAAATAGTAAGTATTCATTATGACCTTTAGTCAGCTGCTTAATGGTAATACTAATGGAACTGCAATAAAATTTAGCTGACATACTGCTTAAGAATATTCTTAGGCTATTTTGTGGCATTAAGTTGGCATATGTAACTACATTTAAACTCTAGATTAAATAACAAACTTCCAATTATTAATAAATCTTACAGTAAAGGGACTTCTGGTAGATGTGGCAAAACTACTTGTTCACAAAGAACATTTTCTAGCTAAATGCTAGCATTTAAATGCTAGCAAGCATTTGCAGACATTGAAGCTTAAAATTAATATTACTGTTTCTGTAAATGGCAGCTCAGAAAAAGCTTGATTTGCAGTCACAGTCTGGCACAAACAAGACTGTGAACACACTAACCATCCAAACAGAGGCAGGATGGTCAGCTGCTGTGTTCACTCTTACCAGATAACCCTCCAGAAGAACCAAAACCTTTGTCAGGAGGAGATTTCTGCTTTGCAGTTGCCCATGGCTGAGATGAAATTCTGCAGAGACTTTATTATCCACAGACCTCACGGTCTTGTCCTGATCCATTCATCTTTGCTCTGGGATTCTATCAGATGTCTGACTGAGGGTCTTCACAAAATGCCTCATTTATGCCTCACAGACTGAAAGAAAAACTCTCTAGAACTTTGCTAAGACTGCAAGAAAGTATTAGAGGCCTGGCCTCCATCAATTGCTACCTTTCCTTGTCAGTATGATCTTTAAAAATGTTGGAATTTTTCATTATTTGTGCCCATCTCTTGCTCTTTCTTTTCAAAGATGTCCTTCATATGCCTTGGCAATTTATGTTACATATTCTTGGGCTAGGATCACCTCCAACTTTGTCTCTCTGCTTAGCCAAACAGTTAAATAAAATAAAATCTCACAGAAACAATTTTCTTAAGATCTTTAGTTCTCTGACCCAGCTCCTGGGTAGAGTATGAAAGAGCTTTCCTTCTGTTATATCAAACTTCAGAAATGAAGTATTCCAAGGTGGGTATTTCTGTAAAGTGACAGGAAGGGACTGATCTGGTACAGGCTCACTCCTCACCCTAAGACCAGAGTTAGAGATATTTTTTTTACAGGCTGAGGACAGCTTTCTGCAGAGAAACTGAATAATTTATTGAAATTTTAGTTTCCACCTAAGCGTAGATATGCAAGCAATAAAAACAACTTACTTTTAGAAGGTAGAGTGGAAAAATAAATTTTCTTCCAACTTCCTATTTTACCCTAATTTTTTTCTGTGTATTAATGTGACAGAAAACTATCAATTCTTTCAAGATTTTCATACAGGCCCTTCTTCCTATTATCTGCATAATAGTATTTTAAGGACAAGAGTTTCTTTCAGAGTAATGTTGAGAGTCTATTATCCTTCTAGCAGTGTCCTCTATTCTCCCTGTCAATATCCCACAGCCTGTATCCCGCCCTGTGTTAAACCTAAACAAACACAAACATAGATGTTGTTACTTTTCTTCATTCTTAAAACATACAATACAAATTTCTCTTTTTCTTGCTCAAAAGAGCCATTTAAGAAGTGTTGGGAGAGACCTGAAGAATCTAATCTATGTACTACTTACAATTTTACACTCCTGCATTCGTGATCATTCAGCAGAACACCTCCTTCTGTGGTTCTGGTTTCCCTTCCACATCGATTTGTACTAATAAAATGTAATTTTCAAAGGGCTTATATTTACATAACTCCTGATGAAGGCACTGGTACAGGTTTTATCCTTTAAATTTCTAATCATACTGTTTGTTCATGTACAAGACAAATGTAATTGGGGGCAGGAATCCATCTTATTTGCACATATTCAAATGCTAAAGCAGACCTTATCAGAGACGATTTAAAGAAAAGGGGAGTCACAGAAATATTGATTTTGGGTCTGCAGAGAACAATGATGAAAGACAATCTTTTTGCTACAGCTTTCTCTATGAAGTCATGACAAGCAAATATGTACTATTAATGAAAAGAATCAAATATTTTACAGGAAGCTTTTTCAAGTGCCAAAACCAGGCCCAACTCCCTCACAAGTCTTACTACTGATTTCAAGAGCAGGCAAACTAGAGTTTTAAAATTCTATCTTGTGTGTCTCCACTCTAACCACAAAAACCACAATAGAATCTACAGGTTGTTGACGCAATGCCAAAATTATTGGCATGTGTAGTTGGATGCTACTCATCCTTGGAGACTGCTGGATGTTATAGAAGTAGGCAAATTCCAAGGGAATTTGGGTGACAGATTAGAGACAACTGCAATACAAATTTTTCTTTCCCTGGGACTAAAGAGACCAAAGCTGTCCCACAACAGCCACCCACTTACTAATGGAGAATCAGGCTCTTACTACAAGTAAGTTTCTTCTTTGTGAGCACCAAGCACGCTACACGTGCTACTACAGGCAGAAACAGTTGAGAAATAAAAGCCTTATCCCATTCACTACTATAACATGGTCTATTTTGTGCCACATCACAGACAGTGTTAACACCAAAACTGATTCCACAGTTGTCATAGGGCGTGATGACTGTGGTTCCAAAATCCAGACCAAAAAATAAAGATTGCAGTTCTCAGAAGATGTGGTATAACACAGAAATACACAACCAAGCCGTAGAATTTGATCCCTGCAGCATGAAACTCAATCAGTTTTATGGGAAATGACTGCACTTCACACCTATCCGAACAGCAGAACATCTGTGTGGACAGCATTGTGTTTCTATTAATGGCACAGATCCATCTTACCCAGGAGACACACAGTGGGACTGGTGCTTAGGAAGAGACAAACAAAAATTCAGTGATGCTGGAAAAAGTTTCACCTCCTGGTAGCATCCCACAGCCTGTATCTCATAGCAGCACAATACTTAAGTTTACACCTACACTTCCCTTTAGCAACCTGCTGCAGATTACTGCCACTCTTCATTTCTTCCCCAAACAACGAATTTCAGAATGCAAGTTGTTTTTACAGGTGACTGGCTAGCCAGAAAACGGCAAAAAGGCCAGAGCACAAGGCTGGCTGTAGCCTGGCTCTTGCCTGGCTCTTGCCTGCACTCTTCTCAGCCGAGGCCAGATGGACTTTGCCTTCCTCAGAGGCCAGCAAAGCTGGGAAGCAAACCATGAGCATCTCTGCCTCTGCTAAGCACCTGCAGGGACACAGATGCCTGCCAGTGAAAACAAGGCTGCATGCAGGGTCTCTGTCAAACACAAGAGTGCCTACTGTCTCTGCTAAGAGCAAACTACTCAGATCACACTCTTCCCACCACAGCCTCTTTTGAGAAACGCCCACGTACAGTAGTGCTTTGAATTGTTTTCTCCTTTTCCAGATCAGCAGCTAGAAACTCACCCATTTTCCATGCTTTCAAAGTTTTCTTTTTCTGCAAAGAGAAGGCATTACCACCTATTCTTTAAACTAATTAACTATCCCTTTTAGCTATAATTTCTCTTCATATAAAACATTTGTAAAAGGTCTGTTTTTCCCCATGCCCCCTTTTCTCTCTTCTGGCTCTTCATTATGACCATGCCTAATTGTGATGAGCTGTCCACCATTTACTCCACAGGATTGTATAGAGCTTTGTAATGTGCCTGCCACTGATGCATTTACAATTGGAAGCAGTTAACTCTTTAGTCCTGCCTCCTTGTTCAAAACAATGGGCTGCATGAGGAACTAGCACTTAGCCCCAATTAAAGATTTTTAAAAGTCTCCATTTTAAGCCTGAGTACTCCAAATTGAGCATTTGTCAAAGGCCCAGTCACAGCCTCGAATGGAGAGAGGGAAATCCTACTGAGGAGAAGAATAGGACTATCCCATCAGTGAGGGTGAAAGTTCTTCTCAATCAGCATCTTAACCGTGTAATCAGTATGGGATCCATTAGGTGCCTTATCCCTACAAACCTGCTGATCTCTGCCAGTGTTGCCATCAAACAATGACTTTGCTGATATTCGTAATTTCAACATTTTTTTTCCTGAAAAGAGTCCATCTAACTCTTAACTGCTGAAAGATAGGGGAAAGTCGTCTTTTTTTTTTTTTTTTTTCCTTTGGGCAAGGATATGAATATGAAAGCAGCTCTTCTGCCTGTATTAGGAATTCCAATATTTTTGCATCATAAAAGTTTCTCAGAGCTTCGCTTGACATAAAGCTATCAAAATACTTTATCAGTAGAAATATCTCTCTCTTCTATTTCCCTTTCTAGATAAGAAACCACACTCAAGAGCCATTTGCAGTTTCTGCACTTCCAAGATTATTTTCCTTAAGTATCAACTCTAAAGTCAAGCTCCTTCGCATTCCCATTACAGGGTAAAATCCCTCAAAAGGACGTGAGAGTGGTTCTAAAAACTCTTGTATTCAACTACTTGAATATTTTTTATTATTTTCATACAAACTGTATACATGTTTAGAGTTGACATCTATGGACAGATGTGAATTAATGGTTATGCCTCTTGATCAGCTTTGCTCTGGACAGTGATTGTAACATGATTAATGATTCTTTTTCCAATAGAAAACAGAATGTAACAGTTGACAAATGTGCATAGACAGCTATCTTTCTGTGCAAAAATGTTCATATTTTGGGATCTTGATATTGACAATCTGTCTAAAATGGACGTACTTAAAACTCCGGTGCAGTGCTGATAAAACTTCTTTGTATGTCTTTTTGTCTTACATATTTTCTTTGTGGTCAGGATCTCTGTACAAGTTGAAAGAGCATAGTTTCAGAACACACAAAATGGGAAATTAATATCTACAGTTTAAAAAAGAAAAAAAGACAGTTTACTCTTCAAAAAAGAAGTGTAAGAAGATCTGACATATGAAATCTGCTGAAAATCTGGAACTTTATTTTTCATCTGAGTCAAAACAGCTAAGCTGATGTAGCAGGGCCATGCAATTCTTAAGAGTAAAACATTAAAATAACATTTATAAGAGTATTTATTAATAAAAGTAGATTAAATATATTTTTTTTATGCAAAAAAAACCCCAATTACTTTCAGCTATGTTCTTGGACGCTGGGTTTTGTAAAGTTTTGGTTTAGGGTTGGGTTTTTTTGTTCAAATCGATGCAGTGCTATCATACTGGTGATATTACTGTTGGTGTGCTGCACATCCAAGGCCAGACATGCAAGTAAGAGCAACAGCCAGAGAAACAGAGCAGCACATGAAACGAGCATCAAACTACACAATTCCCACTCCCCCAAAGGATCCAGGGAGGGAATGGCAGCACAGTGTACCTGAAGCTGAAGTGCTTTTCGAAATTACAAAAGGATTGTTTTAAAAGAAGGTACTGTATGGGGCTTTCCTCTCCCCATCTCTGGTTCACATTTTCTCCCCCATCTATTTGTTTATTCTGTTCTTACTGCTGTCAGAAATATTAGGATCTAAGGTGGCAGAATTACTCCTGCATGTCAGCTTAACCTGCTCTCCTGGGAAATAAGAGAAAACTAAAAAGCAGCAATGAAAAAAAAAAAAAAAAAAAGCTCTTCTGTCAGTACCACATTTTGTTAGTCTAGCTGCTCTTGCAAATGGCTGAGAGACCACAGTGGGCAGAATGACTTCCTAATGGAACGACTCAGCTCTGTGATCACTGCACTCAGACCTCTGCTTACTCACGTGGGGAAAGCTCACACAAACTGAAAGCCTGTCTATAGCCACAGAGTGTAGTGGTTTCTCTTCAGCAGTGCCTTTCCTTGGCAGTGGATAAGGCAGGCAGCAAGCTCAAGAGCAAACACAAGTGGAATATTTGTTCAAGTTTCATAACTGATAGCAAAGCTTTAACTCAGGCCAATTCTCCGTGCAGATACATCATTTTTATTTATTCTCCAATTTATTTCTTCAACTCTGAGCACCAGTCCATCACTTACTGAGAATACTTAGCCCTCAATTATCCCAAATTACCTTTTCACCTGTCTCTTTACCCGTGTTCAACTGACATTTTCAAGCCCATCTCTCCAGCAGCAGTGAGTAGTCTCTTAGATAGAGAACTTGTTCATGGATATTAAAGCTTTCACTAGCATTTAACATATGAGTAATCCTTACATGGGTTTTGCACTAAATCTACTGGAAAGCAGCCCTTTGCTTAGAACAAAATTTTCTTAAAACATATATAAACACATTTTAAAAGTTATCAGCTTTCTCCTTGTCAGAGAGTGAGCCCAGACAAGTCGTCATCCCTTCATAAAAAACGAAGAACATTCAATATGTATCTTCACAGTTTTCTAAGCTACACAGGTGTACCAGACAGTGCTTCCCCCTACCCTGACTGCAAAAATGTGCAAGGCTGCAGACAGCAAATATCTCCTTTCCTTCCTATCCATCACCCCAAATACGGTGCAAAGAAAATCAGCTTCTCCTCCAGCATGCAGGCACGCTGTGCTCCTTGTGCTCAGTGACAGACAAGCTTGCTGATGTTTCTCAGCAGCAATAACAAGAGTAGCACATCAGCTGTTTTCCACTTTCCAAGGGAAAGAGAACTGTGTATTTTCTGTGTTCTATTCTTAACTAGTAGGAGGGCACAAATTTCTTAATTTGAGTCCCTCTAACTTCTTTGTCTTCCCTTTCCTTAGCAATTTGTGTCTATTTTTTTTATTTCACCTAGGAGAAAGGGATCCTGAAAATTGTTTTAGCCTGAACTGTGTCCTGGGAGAAACCATACAACCCAGCCATGTTATTTATGCACTTACAAAATCAGCAAAAAAACCCCAAACCCATAATTTTCAGCCAGTGAAATGGATTTTCTTCTAGCCTACAAGAAAGCAACACATTTCCAGCTGTTAGGTTTTGGAGACAGTCTGGTGCACTAAACAAATAGAGGGATTTTGTTTTGAAAATAGGCACTGTTCTTCATTTGTGCAAAAGTATCCACCTCTTGAGCTATGCCTGCATTTTGAGGTGTAGGACACAGTGCAATACTGCCTGGCAAAGCAGAAAAGAAGAGCATAGGAAATCTTCTGCATCAAATCCAGTTCACAATAAAGGTAATTATTAATACCTTTATAGCCCCCTCAGTTTCCAATATGCACCAATCACAGCTGCGACAGCCCAAGAAGATTGAACTTTTCCACACAATTCCCACTAATATGGCCTGCTACTTGGTCTTATTGTTATTAGAATAATTTGCTCCCAAGTTCTGAAATGAACTCTGTGCCCAAGTAATTAAAGCTCTTAAAGTTTCTAGTCCTTTGTTTAAAGAATTCGTCCTTGTGCTCTCTATGCCCCATCAGCTACCTAATTAGCAGAGCCTTTGCGTGATTAAAAATTCTCACAGAGATTCTGCTGGATATTTGCCTCTCTTAATGAGTGTTTGTGGACAGCTGGGAGCGGGAGCTGGTTCCCTCCTCCCAGGACCTCCAATGAATTCTGCAGACCTCTGTCAGGGCCCAGGAGTGAAAGCTGTCATTTTAGTAATGTGGATGAAAATTGGTCAAAAGCACTGTGGTCCTTGAGGAATGAAAGGCCTTGAAATATAAATGAAGATGAATATTCATATTTGGTTCAATAAGTGCCAACTATTAATATACATGTCTGTCAGTAAGAAAAGTCAGAACTTATTCAATTGTGCCTGGCATAATTTGGCTCCTAATTCACAATTACCTTCCTATTCTTTGCATTGCTTGTCAGTTAATTTTTTAAGTTTAAAACTTGCTAAAAAACTGAAGGCGTTGCTATTACCACAAAAATGGCATTATCTATCCTTCTGCTAATTTGCTGCCTATTAAGAGTCACCTGTGGCTTTTACACACTGGATTCTAACTGTCTTGCTCTGACTTTCCACATCTTATTCTCTTTGTCAACATCAGATTTTCAAATCAGCCTATTAAGTGCCTCTAGAAGGATATTCACTTTCTTTTTGGAAATTCTCATTCAATTCCCTACCCTCTTCACTGTGACCCTGCAGTTGATTTTCAAACAAATTCTAATTTCATATGTGTTATGACTTTCTAAGAGTATTTCAATTTTTTAAGGACCAGAGCACAAGGCTGAAATATTGCAGAGGGTAGTTTTGTGGGGCTTAGGGTCCCCCCCCCTTTTTTTTTTTTTTTAAGGGAGAGGGGGAAGGGTGGTGGTGGTGAGCAGGAAAAGGGGGAAGGGTTGTCTCATTATGCTTACTTGTTTGTTTTTTAAGTACTGCATGTTTAGTTTTGAGAAGGAAGCCTGAAGACACTGAAGAGATCCTACCCTGCTCTTTTATTAACAATACACTAATAATTTCTGAAACAGAAGGCTGGGATTCCAGAAGAACCCTAGAAGTATTCAAACTAGACAATCCTGCTTCACATGAGAGTGATCTCTTATTCAGTGACATTTGAGAAATTAGAGCTGAGTTTACTAATCAATATATTTCCATTTATCACTTTGTTCCAAACACCTGTGCACTGGGACCAATATGCATGCTGGACACTTAGTTTTTAGGATAATAAAATACATTGGAGAAACAAGTGCAAAATGGGATTAATACTTGGTTTACGAAGTTAAAATGATCAGAGAAAACAAATATTGCATAGAGGAGTAGTTAGATCATATACAAAAGAACAGAAATGTATTTTGGATTTCTGGTTCTAGAATTTTTGGGAAGAAGCAATGAGAAAAACATTTGTTCATTCCCTTCAACCACAATATTACAGACCATTTTGAGAAGAAAAGCCAGATATGACTACTGCAAAATCTGCTGCATCACCAAAAGGTTACACAGTGATTTAGTTCAGCTTTACTCAGGAAATCTAACAGATCCTGCAGAAATATGCCTTGCTAAATGACAGAGGAGCATTTATTGTTTCAAACTCCCCTTGGCCAGGTGCCTGCTGACTGATACTGAGAGCAAGCCACAGGAAGGAGCTGGAGAGGCTGAGAGGGACGGTGTGCTAGAGAGAAGGATGAGAAGCACTGGAGTCACAGGGGAAGGAGAGCAGCACCCAGGAGAAAAGAGCCCCTGGGTATTTCAGCACAAATTCTCCTCTCATTTATACTGGTCCCAGCCCATTAGCTTCAAGGTGGTACATCTGTGAAGCCTGTGACATAAACAGCTTTCTGGTCAAAGCTTTTAGGTTAAACCACATTTTTTTCCCAAGCTCTTTCTGTCTATGTGTCATTTGGCACCTTGTTTTAATATGTGTGAGTAGGATATTGCTCTTCACTCTGCCCACTAGATGCAGATTTATTTAAGTAGAGAATGGTGATCAGCTGCTTTCACTGGCAGCTTGAAAAATGGAAGTAGTAAGTTAGGACAGGTGTGGGTGCACATTAGTGAGGCAATTAGGTTTGCAAATATTAATTTATCACTTGTAATAAGGTCATGGATTATAGATCTATATCCATGATACACCTATTATCTCAGAGGTTCCAGTTCAAAGGATCCAAAACAAATAGAGGGGGAAGGGCTTTTTTTTTTTTTTTTTTTTTTTGAAAGACTGTTTTGGTTTGCATGTTTCCAGACCACCTTCCAAAACCTAACTTCTCCTGGACTGAAATTAAAAATCCATTATTTCACCTTTAAAACACATTAAGCCAAGCAGAAGCCACAGGACAGACATGAGTCAAAAATTCAACAAGAGTGGACTGAAATACTGTAAACATTTTAGGCTTATGATTAAAAATTACCACAATTCCAAAAAGTCTATTTTTATGTGTGCTTGCTGGTTCGTTCTTGTGCAGTGGTCATAAGTCACAAAATCCCTTGCCACCATGTGTCATTTTACAGAACTCCTTAGAGTTTATTTGGCACCTGGGAATTTAACATCCATCCAGTCTCATTAGGAGAAAGTGCCATTTACATCACGACTATTATTGGTCAGTTTTTCCCCTTCCAAATGTAATAAGCATTCAAAAAACAAAACAACAAAAAAATCCAAAACAAACAAAAAGCCCACAAAAGAAACATTTCCAAATATTTTTCCCCCCACCTCATTTTCTGTGACTTGATGTAGAACATCACCAGAAAGTTCCTTGAACATAGAAATTGTCATACCAGAACAGATCAGAGCTAATTCTGCCTCATATGCAGAGATTGGCAGCATACAGGTGCTTCAGAAGGCTGTTCAATACAGCCATGTGTGCAACTACCACACAGCACACCCCTTATTATCACAGCTTACTCTGCATCCATGTCCACAAAAAGGGATCAGCCCATATTATTTAGGGTTGTTTTTTTTAAATCCATCTGTGATAATACAAAAGTCAGTATAGGAGGGAAAGAAGTAATTAATCAGCAAAGAAAGGAAAGCAATATTTTAGTTTAATGTTTGTCAAAGGCTCAGCTGCAAAGGTAGAACTGGTACCACTCTGCACAACAATGAACTCTAGCTTTAAAAAACTGAACATAAGAAAGTCCCTGGTTGGGAACCTCCCACAAGGGCAGATTCCCTCTGTTATTCATAATGGGGACACTGGCTGTAAAAAGCAACTCCATGCTCAGCCCACAGGCAGGAAAGGAAAGCACAGAAAGGCTGCAAGAGTCACAAAGTGCAAAAGTTTACAGATGCATTCACTTTCACTGGAGTTCTACAAGCACCTGGATGTGGAGGGCACTGCAGGATTTTAATAAAGATGTTCATGCTTAAACTCTGTGAACTAATTAACATTTATTTTGCATATTTAGAAACTGATCTGCTCATTTACCTTGCTTTTAAAATGAACTTTTCTTTTCTAACAGAGACATGGTGAAAAAAAAAAAAAAAAAAAGACTAACAAAAGAAAAGAAGAGTGTTTGATTTTTTTCTTAAAGATTTTTTCGAAACTGTTCTGAACACAGAAGTATTAGGTTCAGAAATTGTGTCATCAACCACACGTGCCACAGTAGATGAAAGTCCTGCCTCAAATCAGTATGGATATCTTGGGGGAATCATTATAGGAAATCTGCACAGAAGTCATCTCTTAAGGAGGGATTTGAATTGAGACAGAGAGATCGTTTGACATACAAAGCATTGGGGGAGCTTGGGAGCCTGTGAGGATGAGAGCAAGGGAAGGATAAACAGAAGGGAGACTTCTTTCACATAAGAAAAACATCACACGTAGCAAAGAGACGATCTGTGACCAGATACTGGCGCAAAAACACAGAGAGATTGACCATAACTGCAAAGTCAATAAAATGCCCTTAATCTTTCAATAAACAATTTATTTTTAAAAGTTATTTTGGAGCTATTGAAGCTCCTGGGGTGGGGAAGTAAATGTATTTTAAATGTGCTGTATGGTATGCAGTATCACAGGTTTAAGTTTCATTTTATCAGATATACGGTTTTGTCATTTGAACTCTGGATTAGAAGCCAAAATTCCTCCACTCTAACACTGACTGCTTTTCTGGCTTTCAACAAATCATTTAAGGTCAGACTCAAATGGCTCTCCTCGTGAAGGAGGGCAGGTACAATGCAGTACAAGCCAGGAAAGCAAAATTTGCCCTTCAAATCTGTTGGCTTCTGTGAAACTGGTGCAAAATATTCACTTGTTTCCTTGCAACGTGATTGCCAAAATGAATTATTGTGGTTAACATTTGGAAAGAATGAATACTAAATGGAGCTGGCCAAAGGTTTTTGGCTTAAAAGAAATTAAAAAATCTTACTTCTCTAATTTTTCCTGTTGTTTTTTCCATTTTATCCAAATAGAAAAAACACACTGACAAATGAACAGAGAGGGTAAAAACAACAGCAAAAGTGTAAGTATTTATAGGTGAAAAACCCCACTAAGCAGTCATGGCATTTAAATTCAGTTTTCCATTAGGCTTTTGCTTTCAAAACTACTGCACAATATTCTGGGCTCAAAATAGTTGCAGTGACTGGAAATCATCCAGAGCAGACAGCAATGCACATTCCCATTTGCTAGCTTGATCCCATCTCTGTCACTTTAATGTCTCAGTAACTGCTGGGAGGGTGTGGGGAGGTCATTCCAACAATTGACTGTTTCATCAATTATTACTTACCCATTTAAAAGCTGCTAGGACACTTGCACATATTTTCATTACACAATGGGCCTAAAACAAATCTCAAGGAAGCAGGTAGAAATCCGTGCTCAAGACTCAAGATCAGTCTCTTGCTTTGGAGGCGACTTCAGCCCAATTTGGTACAGACTACACAACCCTTGAAGAGATTTTTATTCCTCCTCATTACATTCTGTACTAACTCCTTTCACAGGCCTAGCACAGGTCCTTGTAAGGCATATGCCAGTGCCAAATACATTTATCCCAGCAAGAGGCTTTAAGAAGACAAGTAAAGATACATTTCCAGGATTAGCACTTACAGGAGAGACATGAAACCATCTAGATTTGTATTCATTTACCATATATTCAGTAGCCATTCCTACTGCTAAAACATGCTCTGCAACTATTTGATTGAAAGTTGTGAGGTTGCACAAGTCCTGAAGAGGTACCTTCAGGAACCTCTTAGAAAAACAGAAGCCTGTTAGAAAATCTCTTCCCCAGGTGAAAAAAAAAATCAGAATTGCACATGAAAAAAAAGAAACACAGATTTGCACTTTAAGAGGTCAAAATAACAGGACAATGCAGGATTGTTATCCAGAACCAAGACACCAGCTACTGAAGAGACTCTCCTATGAGGAAAGGGGTTTGTCCAGCCTGGAAAAATAGTTTCAAGATGACCTAACTGTGGCCTTCCAGTACCTGCAGGGAACTTACTAGAAAGCTGGAGAGGGAAATTTTACAGGAACATGCAGTGACAGGACAAGGGGAAGTGCTTCAGACTGAGACAGTAGGTTTAGGTTAGATATACAGAAGATAGACCCCTTTTAGATACACCCCTTTACTTTATTTCTGCATCTCCGTTCCTCAGTTTTGTATTTCCTTAGTAACTTTTTGATGTGTAGTTAGGAGACTGGACTATGCCATACTATTTTCCTCTATTCCTTGTGTATCTTGGGCAACATGTCACAGCTTCATTTTACAACTAACTTGTCTCTGAACAGTCTCAATACTTTGCCTTATTTCTTTGGATGCAGTGGTAGAGAACCTCCTTATCACTTGGGCCACCATATTTAAGTACAGAAGAGCCTGCTTGAATCTTAAAAAAAAGATGACACACAAACTCCCCTCCCATTCCTGCATGGAGACCTGGAATGGAGTTCAAATTCCACAAGCTGTTCTCTTTCACTCTTCCCCATGGAATGCCAAGATGAGACAGTGCTTGGTGATGCAAAGACTGTGCCTATAAAATTCTGCAATAACCTTATCCTCAGCTGCAGCTCAGTGCACTACTGCATTCCCAACATATCAGAATGGTTCCCTGGCAGACACCAATTCTGCATTTCCCAAAAATTCTGTAAGTTTACCTCAAATCCAAGATTTGCAGCTTGACCAAACATTTTAGTGAGGGTGAGGAGATGAAGTAAAGAGGAACTGTTAGGGAAAGCATATAAAATGATCAGATTCATGTCTCTTACATGCCAAAAGCTCCTATCTTTCCAGCCTCTGTAAACAGTCAAGCAGCTCCCCAAAACTACTTTTCTAGTATCAGCCACTAAAATGATTTGTGTTTAAATATATCAGACCTATTTCATTGCATCTTTCTATAAATATTTTTACAATTGAAATCAGATTAAACATCCTGTCCTTCTTAGAAACATGCTGTGAAACAAGAAATGCAAATGGTTAGAAGAAAACTAGCTCCTGGTATTTTTTTTTCCTTTTTTTTTTTAAGAACAAGGTCACATCTCAGCAACTGAAAAGTAGCAGAGCTCCTTTCATCAAGTTTTTAACTAGAAAAATAGTATGCCCATTTCTTTGTAATACACCTCTGGGCTTTTTTATTATGACTTCATTTCCCCTTGTAATATTGGAACGTCTCTATAATTGTAAAAGTGTAATAGAATCTAATAGAATTTCATTTGGAACTCTGAATGGTCTATGCCATCTCTGCTCATTTTGAGTAAAATAATGATTTTTAATGTCCACACATGGCTTCCCATGACCTTATTCAATCTTTGGGTTGATCAGGAAATATATTGATTCAATTACATACTGATGACAAATGAACTAAAAGAAAGAGGAAAAAAAGGTCAGCATATATTTGAAAATGTAAATCTTAGCAATGTCTTTTGGGTTTGCCCAAAAAAAAAAAAAAAAAAAGTCATTTCAAAATGCCATTTGTGGCTAATAGTGTGGAGTTCCAGTTCCTATCTATGAGAAGAAAAAAAAAAATCATTAAAGTGTAAGAAACAGACTCCCCTCTTCTTCCATTGTTCAAAAATCCTCTTTCCTTTAGAGGTTTGTATGGAATGATCTCCTTTGGCTAAAAGACCCTTTCCCCCCTCACTTTATGGAAAGAAGGCTTTGGCACATAAATACACACATTTTCCCCAACACACTAATTTTTCTTTTCTTCCTTCTCCCCCTTTTTTCATTTTGTTTTCTTCACAAAACAATTACCAGTACAAACATTCCATCACCCCCACTTCCCTCCCCCCACTGCCTTCATTATGATCACACCTTTATCCCTGATCTTCCATCTCAGCCATACACAACGCCAGGTGGGACTGTGGCCGCCAGTGGAGGTGCTCCCCTGTGTAATAAGCTCTAAGTGTCCATTTGTACTGTTGCAGTACTTGATGGCACCTCAGGCAGGAGCCTTCTTAATCTAGGCTGAAATTTCGTCTGTGCTCTGTGAAGCTAGGCTCTGAGCCTTAAAAACAAAATGTGTAATTGCTAAGAGGACATGGACAGAAATAAAGAGCCCATGACTAAAGCAGTCTCTGTGTCATTGGATTAGCTGGCAATGTGGATGTCACAGGACACCAACCCATCCCTGGCTTTGGATTAAAAGTTCAGCTGGTTTCGTTACCTTGTTGAGATTTTTCTTTCAGGAATGAACTATGGGACTGTGGAAAAGCACCCAGTGACAGCTACCCAGTCCAGCATCTGGACATTCACCACGGCAGCCTGAACTGGCCCATTTTCCCCAAACAGGTCTGAAAAGGGTCACAAACAGACCCTGAGCCAAGACTGTGAGTCCCCTCCACATCTGACCATAATTTGCAGGGACTTGAGTTTTGCTATGAACAAAACAGCAACAGCAATTGGACCATCACTTATCTTCGCATTTCACCAAAGGGTTTTTTGGGGAGGAACTTAAGGAACTCTCAAACTGTCCTAAGCCTGGCACAAGGCCATGCCACTCACATCCTTTGAGAGCCCTTTGGGATCAGACCCAAGCCTTTAATGACAGGAATGGCAAATTTGGGAATTGACCTGTCACCTCAGCTCGGAGGCTTTAGCCACACTCTCCCTTTCTGCAGACAGATCTTAGCTTTTAAATATTCAGCTCTATCATCAGGACACACGTGAACGCTTTCAGAGACAAAAACAGACAATCTGAAAAACAGGATATGGGCACTCCGCTAAGATCATGACAGCACAAACAAGATTTTGTCCAA
Organism: Sitta carolinensis; assembly: GCA_032173965.1. Taxonomy (NCBI): domain Eukaryota; kingdom Metazoa; phylum Chordata; class Aves; order Passeriformes; family Sittidae; genus Sitta; species Sitta carolinensis. The sequence continues at coordinate 5,970,750 of JAVUNC010000026.1, forward strand.
ACCGGTGTATGTTGTAAATGCAAAATTTGTAGAAAACTTCATGTACTGGAAAAGTTCCATCAGGTATTCATTTTGAAAAACAAACCACATACATGGGGAAAGTATCTAGACATTCATGTGGCAAAATTAATTCAAATATATTATAACAAAATTTCTCAGTAACTTTTTTTTTCATATTGAGCTGAGGATAAAAACAAGTACCACATAATATAAAACATATTTCACTATAAGAATTTAAGCAACAAATATTAATTTTTCTCAAAACAGCTTTTGTTTGCATACTCAAAGGGAGAAAGGTTGAAACAAAAAATTGCTTGTTTCCCAATCTTTGCTCATTTAGGGCAAAATTATCATGGGAAACACTTAGATGGGTAGGCTGTTTTGCTGTTACTATTCAGTGGAAAATACGGTTCATTCACAATAATCTCTTGAAAACACAGGCATGCAATAACACCTCCAATCTGCAGCATTTTTTGATTGAATGAAACATTGTTGGAGGATTAGTTTGTCTGCAGTGGAGTGCTGCTTTATGTTACTAGTCTTTGGAGTGCTGACTCTGGAGTATTAAAGTCCCTACAGGCTTTTAGGACAAAATTGTCAATCTTCTGGGAAATGAACATAAATTATACATCTTATTTTCTGCAAGCAACAAGGATGGCTCAGTAAAAAAACCAAATAATTAAAAACTGCTTTTTTTTTTTTCAGTGTCACAGTGACACAATGGGTAGATCCATGTAAGTACTGAAAAAGTACAGTTGATGATCTTATCCCAGATCTCTAAGTTGGCTGAAATTCAGAATAAGTCCATCTTTCTGAGCTAGGTATGGCAGTAAAATACAGTGAAATTCCTGCAGCTAATCTGGGAATATATGAGAAGCAAAAACAGCATGGTTATACATGCTTTTATTTTAGTCAACCAATCCTTCTGGTTTCCAAGACAATTTAAGTGCTGCTACTAACCCAAGCATAATATTCTGCAAAAAATGCAACCATTCAAATCGTGACAAAGAGAATCTAGATTTCAACAATTTGTACGTAGAATTCAACATGAGGGAGCAAATACCCATTTACACTGAAGTCTGGCAGGATAATGGAGATTCCTAGTAGACTAACCAGACTTCTTCACAAGTCAGCCACCATAAAGAATTGTGCCCTGTCCTACTTTTCAGCAAACATTTAATGGCAAAGTGTGGTAGTGAGATCTCATATTACCACAACCTCATTAATTTCACAATACGTACTGCAGAACATTTGCTAGCATACTCTGAAGTATTATTCTACATTATTTAAGCTAAACTACACTTGTCAAACAAATGACTAAATTACATTTTGTGATGCAGAACGCTAGATTTTTCACTCTGGTACTGTTTGTCACCCTCCTAATTGCCCAAATCAAAAATTAGCCTGGACTTTTTTTTGGTGCCTACCAAACTCAGAACAGAATAGCCAGAGCTGATGCCTGGTTGATTTGCATATCTACAAGGTTCAGGTGAACATTGAATTACAGCATGGGTTTTTCAGCCTAACTCAAGCCTGCCCAGTCAAACACAAGGAGTAGACCAGCTCCTTGTCCTACAATAGCAATACACCCCAATACATCTAATGGAAATATTAATATTTACAGGAGATGTCTTGGTTTCATTAGTGAACCTCCAGAGCTGCACCTCACCAGCTTTTCGAGGTGTTTCTGCTGTGACACTAAAAGGAAGGCTGTGTTGTCCCTTCTTTGCAAAGTGGTGAGGCCTTCAGCAAAAGCAGCTTCACCACAGCACCTTTGTGTTGTGAAAAAGTCTGCTGTCATTGGGGTGCTAAAATACAACCACAAGCGACAAACAAGACAGCTGAGCTGCCAGAATCATAATTTTCACAACATCACTACAGCCAAAGCCTTCACCACAGCCACATCCTCAACCTGCTGTATTAAATCATAACAAAAATATTTACATTAAGCTTCACTGGTCTCAAATTATCTTTAATAACTTGATCATTCAGTTGAGGCACAGAGGAACCCACACCTCCAATACAGATGTATCTTCTAAGGAAGGGGGAATGAAAGAACTTGTTTGTAATGTCACTTGGGTTACAGATTGAAAACGTTTTAAATTAACATCATTTAGAAGAATTGAGGCCATAGGTTATTAAATATCAGCTTTGTGCCAGCAAAATTAAATACACTAATTTATTTTATATCACTTTGAAGTATTATATGGCATTTTATTTCCTGATAACCTTTCTGTGTCTAACCCCATTTAATTTACATACATAGTTAGCAGCTCATTAACAGCTCATTAGAAACACCAGGAAAAACATGCAACAATAACAAATTCAGTGCAGCAGAGGGGACCAAAATTCTATTTGGGAAATTATACAGAAATTTCTGCTTCCAAATGACAAATCTGTGGTATTTTGCCAGCACTAGGCCTGCAGGGCTCACAGTTATTACATGAAAATAGTAAAAATAACTCAATTTCTATAGCTGACTCGTCTTGTATTTATTTAGACAATACTAGAGGGCAATGTGCTGAGAGGATCACATGGCACAAGGCAGGGAAGATGCAACATAATGTAAATACTGCCACAGGTAAGTGCTGCATTAAACACCGTGACCTAGCAGTGCATTTAGGATGATACACTGTTGTCTGAAATTATGCTTTTCTGAATTTCTGTTTATTTTTAATTTTCCAATCAAAGCAAATGGGCATAATCTGAGTCCTCAGAGATCACAAAGAGGGGTGTGCCAGGCCAGCCCCCAGCTGCACAGCCCTGCAGGGAAGGGGAGCACAGCCTGGGCACACCATGGACATCTTTCCTTGGGTGCACCTTCTGGCAAACACCAAGCCAGAGCTTTCCCACGAGGGATTTCTGCACAGGCAGACCATCAGGCTGCAGAGTGACTAAATGGACCCTCCCCCTAATCCTTGGCACGGAGTCTCTGTTTACACTGGGAGAATCAGGATGCTGACGGCTATCATAAAGCACTATTGGATCCACGGAGGGAAACTTATGAAATATTGTCATCACCTCCTCATAGGACTTTGGAGGGATCAAGGAAATGAGTACTGCCAGGGAACACAGAGCACATTGGAACTGGAGTACAGCAGCACAGCACAAATCTCACCAATAAATCTCAGATACAATATCAAACTAGTGACACCAAAAGAGTTGATTTAAGGGAAACTAGAGGTAAATGGGTCACAGAGCCCCAAGTTTCCACATTAGAAAATAATACACACATATTTCCAACTTGGAACTTAATTTCCAAATGCCACACTCTGCCAGGTTCTTCTGAGCTCTCAACAAGTCACCTGCTAATGCACTGATGAGGATGGAACATACTTTAAATTTGAGGGTGGCCCTCTCAAATTCTTTCTGCTGCTTTTCCAGCTCTCCTGAAAGAGATCTCATTTCTCTCTTGGCCCTCTGATTCTCAGAATAATCTTTCAACTCTCTTTTCCATATAATCTTCTTTTCCATTACACAAGTTTTTACTATTCCATAAAGTTTTGTTCCTGCCTCACAGCCCTCTTCCTCCCACTGCTCCCAAATTTTGGAAAAGAAAATGGTTTTTACTCATCTGTTGTGTTGCTCCTGAATCTTTCCTTCTGTATTATTTTAAACAGTCATTTCCTTTTATTAGATTGTCTGCCTAAATAAGGTGCTTGAGTATAGTCTCAGTCACATACCTTCCCCAGCATCATTCCTCCATTTTCCACTTGATTGTGGATTTGTGAATCAAAGTTTAAGAAAACTTCCTGCTATCACTGCCTTCCCTGGACTGGTCAGCAATCAATCACAGTGACCTCTTCACATTTTGCCAAGTAAGTACATCTCTTTTTTTCTTTCTACTCCTTCCTGATGTCTCTATCCTTGAGGATACTTTCCAGTTAACTCAAACTATTTCTGAAAACCAAATCCAACAGATCGACCTACAGAAAATAAACACATATCTACTTTACAGTAAGTTCACAATGCCAGGATGTTGAGAGAACTGAACTGAGGTACCACCATCACATGAAAGTAACTGTGTTCATGTTTCCATACCTATCTGTAACCTATGGCCAACTTCCATCCTCCTGTGCTCCAGCCAACTTGCCATCTCCCTCAGCGATACCTCCTAGGTGATTTTCTTCTTTTAGTCACCCAGCATACAGCTACAAGCAGAAGCTTAGTACAGCTATCACTCTCAGACACTTCTAAGTTGAGACATCAACATGTTACTTTGCTATTAGACTCAGACACTTCTAACTTGAGACATCAACATGTTACTTTGCCTTCTGCTCCTGCAGAACTTCCCACACGACCAAGACCACTCCAACCACCCCTAACAGCAGCATCTCTCCTAGGGGAGGCTTTCCATCCAAGACCAAACTTCCCTCCGGGGGCCTGCGCCCAGCTCGCTGCTTCCTCCGCGGCCTGCCCCGGCGCATCCCCACAGCATCCCCACAGTATCCCAGCATCCCCGCAGCATTCCCGCATCCCCGGCGCGCTGCTGCCACCTGGTGCCGCGCCGCCCCCGCACGGCCCCGGAGCCGCCGGGAATGGCAGGGCTGCCCCGGCTGCAGCTGCACAGGGCTCCGGGCGCAGTCCCTGCCCCCGGGACCCTTCCCGCACACGCCGGAGCAGCGGGATCCACGCCCGCCCTGCTCGCTGCTGGCCGTGCTTCGCCGCACGCTGCCCGCAGTGATTCAAGGTCGGAGCTGCAGCAGCTGCTGCAGAATAATGGTGAAAAGAACAGAGTCGCTGAATCTTCCCGGAGCGTACTCGCCAAAGGGGTAGCGTGGGCTTAAGAGTACCCGAGGAAGTTTCAAAGGAAAATGTAGTTAAGCCCGCATCTGGCAGGTTTAACTGTTTATGAACCGCGGGTGGTTCTTTCACAGTAACAGGTAGGTATCCCTGGCCAGGAAAACCCACATTTGCTAAAAACAGCTGTTGGTTCAATCACTCATGACTTCTAATTTCCAATTAGTACACAAGTCTACACGTGCATTTAAAACTACTGTGGTTCCAAACTTAAATCTGCAAGGAAACATCTCCAGAGAGCAGAGGGGTTTAATTTTAGGTCACTTATTTTTAAGCAATAGATTAAAGTAGATGATAACCACCTCCCGGCGGATTCTCCCACTACATTTACAATTAAGGAGATATTTCTTACAAATTTGTGTAACTAAGTGGCAACTTAACCAAGCTGTAAATGCTGAAAACCGAAGTTGTAATAGAAATTATACTTTGTTATTTAACCAATTGCTACATTACTGCTCTATGTTTTGCACTCTAAATCCTCCTAATTGTCAAAATCCTTCTCATCCTAAAAACCTAATAGTATCTAAGTGCAACTGCCTTTTAATGAGGTCCCAGTGGATCATACAGAAGGCCTTTATGACATCTGTACCCCATTTTGCTCTAGTCTGTCAAATAATGAAACAATTTCTAGAAATCTGACAATTATAAATTTTCCACTTCATTATATTGATAGTACTTCTTTTTTACAGCAGAAAAAAAAATAGAGTGGTTCCTATAGACAGTATACGAAAGAAGAATTAAAACAGAACAAGCCTGTGCTGTAGCAGAGGAAGACAACAGGTAGTGACAAAAAGAAACTGAGCTAAGTGAACTTCAAGCACATCCTACAGTATTATAAAGTAGCGTGATTACTATGGTGGTCTTGCAATTCTCTCACAGTAGAAATCCTGTGAGTGGAAGGCTCCAAGATCCCTCTGTGTGTCACACTGCACTGTGGTGTGCTCACACCCTGTATTTTGTGCACATCCATGAACAAACACACAATACAAATGTACAAACGTAACTCTTGGAATGAAGTTTTCCCCGTGATTTTTCTTAGCTAACCTCATCTATGCACTTAAATACACTTGACATTCTTGATATCACAAGTTCAGACAAGAATACAGAGGCTTTGATCCATTTATTCCATCAACCTACATTTTCCTTCCATTTCAGCATCTGCTTTGATTTGAGTGTTTAAATCGAGTGTTGAAACAAAACACCCTCTCAGCCAGTAAGGAAGACACTTCAGACACCTTGAAACATGACATCAGGGAGAAGTCTAAGCCACAGCTCCTGGATCAGAACGGCCCCACATTGTTACTGGGCAGCTTTTCTTGACTTGCACTGACTTAAATCACACCTGAATTCAAAACAGACTGGAAAAAAAGCAAGTGACAGTGAGTTATATCTCCAAAATTACTCTGACATACCCATCAGAGTCAAAATGTGATGTTCCCCAAGAAAATTTAGGATCATTTCTACAGCATGTCACTTTATAGTACAATGAAAGGGGGGAAAATGCAACTGTGATTTCAGGCATAATACAGAGGGGAATCATTTAAATTGGGCTGGGCACAGATTCACACTCATCAGAAGTGACATTGGGTGACTGCATTTCCATTACAAAATATACATAGTGACCCTTGCTCACTGGTATTGAGTAAAGAGCAGGTAAAAACGTGCCATACCACAGGAGAAAAGTAAAGCACAGAGGTGGCTGAGAGAAGATGCCAAGAATCCTGAGAATAGAGAGATTTAGCACAACAGAGATAAGAAAGGACTAAAATAATCATCCAGGCATGTGAGATCATCATAATCTTCCATACAAAAGCACTTGAAAAAAAATGAAGCATGCAGATGTCAGTGTTTGGAAAATAAGAGCCTCCCTTTTAAAACTATCGATCTGAAGTGCACACTGAAATGAAATATACAGTGGGGATCAGATACACGCTGAATTTGGTCCTCGTTCCCTGTTGCATATTTGTGAAGAGATTTCTTTTTATTACTTTTTAATTCATTATTGCAAGTGTAATCTCAGTCAAGTCAAATCACTTCATTAATTAAAAGGGATTGAAAAGGTCCTTAGCTGCCGGCTTGCACAGAGGCCCGGGAGCTCAGGCCCCTTTACAGGAGGTCGTATTTCATTTGCTGCCCGTGTCGGAGCAGAGCCCGTGGGCCCCAGAGAGAAGCCAATCAATGTCTGCTCGCCAGAGCCCCTCGCACCAAGCCATTCAAACAACGTGCATGCTTCCTGTCGAAAAAAGAAATGGTCTCTTGGTATCTCTGATAGAAATTAGCCATGAATTAAGAGAAGCACAGTTGTTTTGGAAGAAAGCCAGGACCAAAATTAATAGGCCATCTGAGCCTCTTGAGTGTTGAATCCCATTTGTTAGCAATTCTTTATGAAAAGCTTCCCCTCCCTACACTAGTTCTGACCAAACTCTCTATTCTGTCTCCTGAAACTAGTTAAATTTTAACCAGCTGGGAAAATATCAAAGAACACTATCTTTTGTCAAACACAATTTTAGAAACTTGTTTCATATTTGTACTACAATTACCCATTTTCCCTCTCTTTCCTTGAAAATACACTTTTCCTTATGACTCATCATCACTCTGTGCTTCGATGTAGCAGGAACACTGACACAGATGGAGTTGCACTAGTCACGAGTCTGGCTCGATATAATTTCAGTAATTTTGGCAGAATCTTGTAAAGGCTTTCACTGTACATTTAATTGCTATAATGCTGTGTGAATGGAATAATCCATTTTTGTCACCAGTTGTCCTAACCTCAAAAGCCTTGAATACTAGTTTAGTAGCAATGAAATTAAAGAGCTTTTAGAAGTCTCATTTTAAAACACTCTGGATTCCCATTTTTACAATAGATAATTCTGTTCAAGTCTAGTTTTACAAAGTTAGTGAATCTTCACCAGTTTTTGGTGTCTTCTCCAATTTTAGACATAAGAGTTGCAGGGCAAGGGTGGGGAGGGATCATTTGTTTACTTTCTTTCCAGAACTTGAAACTTCAAATTCTGGACTAATTACTAGAACTTGTAGGTTTTACAGAAAACTGAGGGTCTATTTTTCTCAGAAGAGCTTGTGAGAACATCACAGAAGTTCATTACTGACCCAGCTAGGCTGCTCAATCCTCAAGTGAAGCTGTGTGACCTGGAAGCAGGGACTGATGTGCCACTGGAACCCTCAGCATTCAATCACACAGAAAAAGAAACCAAACACACACCAAACCAAATCTAAGAACTCATCTGTGTTCTCTTCAGCCACCTGGTTTCTGTCAGAGTTTTGCTCTACTCACCTTACCTTACATTCCCCTTTTCAGACTGTAATATTTACTGGGGTCTGCCTTTTTCATTCCACTCATACCATCCCCAGAACAATAAGATATTAATCCAGGTTGATGTTTTGTGTGCTCAGGCTATGCAAATCAATAATTTGATAATAATATTTATAAGCATATAATTGGGTCTGTGACTAGTTTTAGAATCATCAGCTAGCTCTAAGGATCTCACTGGGTGATGGTGAGTAGTTAGAGCAGTAAATGGGTTTTTAATAATTTTTTCAGAACATGTTGATTTTGGTTATAGGGAAGGTTAAACCTGACCTTTATTGGCTTCTCTCCTGCAGAGAAGTAGGCAGTTTTACAGTTATTTCTCTCTTTCAGACACATCCACCCCATGAACTTGCAGGACAGAGGACATAATTTGTGTAATTTAATTTTTAATTGTGGCTGGGAAGAATTTTCCGGTTTATCTAAACAGAACCAGCCAAGTGATTACTTGGCTACTTCCTGACTTCTCATTTGTTCTCATTATTTTCAAAGGCCTTTTTTTAATTGATTATGTTTTGGAGAAGAAATAGCAGAATTTTAACAAATGTCCCTGCCAGTCTTAATTTTAATTGCAGTATCATTCCATCATTTAGTAAGTCTTGGCAAAAATATTCTGCACATTAGAGCACACAGAAGAATCTTGTAAACAACTAGTCTGCCAGGCATCAGCTCTAATTCTTTTTCACTTGATTTGCATTGTCTTATTTCATTATCAGTCAGAAGATACCCATTTCCAAAACAGTCCACCATATTAATGTTCTTTTTCTCTGAAGCAGACCTTAATATTTAATCATCTCTGATCTGTTCACATATCCATTACAAAAAGAAAAACCCACAATAATTTACTAAACACTTAAGGAGAAAGAAAAAGTTTATACATTGTCTGCCATTATTAGTTTTTAAGCTATTTCAAGACTTGAATTGCCACTGTAAAACAAGGCAATGGACACAACCACTTGGAAACTTTGAATAAACTTCTACATTTCAAAGCATATTTTGCTAGTGGACATGGAGCATGATGAAGACAACTGTCCCACACCCCTTTAGCTAATGGAACAGAGAAACATCTTCATTACATGACCAAATATTTATAAATTCCTAAATTTTGCCATAACGGCCTGACCTTGTTTTATACCACATAAGGTGCAAACAAACCCAAGCTTTTTAAAAAATATCTTCTTCAGGCCACTGAAGCATCTTCAAAGATGCAGTGACTACTCTTGCTCTGAGGGGAGAGGACGAGGTCTGCGATATTTTAATCAGTTTGACACAGGACAGGCGGCAAACGTGTGGAAATGGGAGGGGAATCCTGTGCAGCAGCAGGACTCCCACCAAGGGTTGGACCAGCTCAGCCAAATGTCTGTTCTCACCCTCACTCTTCAGAAGAGAGGAAAGGAAAAACGCACTCAGTCCAGCTGTGTCGCTGTGGGTGATGAACAGACGACATGAGACCTCGTTATAAAAACTGTATCTGACTCTTTTTTATTCAAAGACTGACCTCTTTTATAGAGCTTCTTGAGCAGGCTATCTTATTGGTCAGAAGAGTGCCAGAACTCTTCATTCCATTAGCCCAAAACTGAAAGACAGAGAGAAGTCCATCCCACAGAAAGGAATCCAAAAGATCACTCTTGTTACAATAACACTTGTGATGTTTATGCAAGCTTGTGCGAACACAAGGTCTTCCTGAACCAAAACACTACAAAGAAACTGAGTCTAGAAACTCAGAAACTTCAGGTCCAAGAACCTCAGACTACACAGCTGCACTCTTGGGAGACAGGTGCAAAGAGGAGTTCTTAGAGATAAATGGAGACAGAGGTTCGCTGTAGGACAAAAGTGATTTAATCACAACTATTTCCCAGAGTCCAACTAAAGACAAATAAACAAACCGACAGCATAAAGTGATCCGTGAAGGTTTCATGATTGCTATTGCAATTTGAGGCCACAAAACGAAAGAGCAGAAGGAAGGACTTTGCCTGGTTCCAAGCTATGAGGAATCTAGCAGTGAGATCAGCTTTTGGGTCTCCCAATTTCTGCTTCTCCTGCGTGTGTGTCTCCATTGCAATGCCTGGTGGCTCCTCTCAGCTTTGCAGCTCAGTGAAACAAACGGTTCACAGAGCACAAAAGCACAATTTCTCCGAAACACTTTGTTCTGGTCAACTGCCTTGATTTGCTCCCGTGAGCCCCGTGCCAGGGCCCAAGAACCCCTCTATTCAGTCTGCTAAATGTCCACGCACAATCCCAGCTTCTGCCCCATAAGCACCTCATCCCAGCCTGACACCTCCCTAGAAGCTGCAAAATACTCCACATTTGCACAGTTTATCAGGTTTCTCTCATGTTATGGTCTCAAGCTAATTCTTTTCAAAGGTTTTTTGAGTTTGCTGTTCTTCCCCTCCTCTGTGCCTCCTCCCAAGAGAATTTAAGGGGATTAATTGATTTGGAAAGGTGTTGATGCCATTATAATGGCTATAATTTCTAGAGTGGCTCTGACAAGAGCACAGATAAGCATTACAGCAATAAATAGGAACCTAGCAACATTGTTTTAGCGACATCAAAAGTACCAAAATGGCTTAGAAACTCCACTCCCAGCCCTGCCTTCAGAATATTTACTACGTGTTTCCATATTAAAGATAAAGCTGAAGGCACGCCAGAGGAAAAAAGTCACTTGTCGGTGGTCAAAAGTGTTACAGAAAGTAAAGATATCTCATGACACAGCCCAGAAAGAAACTCCAGCCTGCCTTCATGTGGCCATAATCCTCTGGAAGGGAAGTAGCACACAACACACACACAGCAAGTTACTGAGGCACAGTATTTAAAGTATTTTGATTTTAAGCCACTTTTTTTTCCCGGCCAAATACAAAGCAAGTCTGAAAACGAGTAAGAGGCTAAGCTGGTAAATGGACTGAAGAATATTCCTGAAGCCTATAGAGACTCCCTAGATTTTAGTTTTGTGTCTGTTACAGGTACAAAAGGTAGAAATATTTCATTTCATCTTTTTCAGAAGTAGAATTCAGGTAGATACAGAGCAGTCTCCACTTCCTTAGCCATATCAAAGGCATCCCCAGAAAAGGTTTTTTAGCTTTTTGTACTTTCTCTTTCAACAAAGCTGAAACATTAGAGCCTTCAGTTGGATCCCATCTTTCCTGACAATTTATGCTGTGCTGAGGACAAAGCAGAAGAGCCCCTTGAGCAACTGAATTTTTGCATGCATTCTTTAGAGCCCGTAAATCTTGCTTTCAGTCAGATCCTTCTTAAACCATAAGTACAGACAAAACTTTAGAACTTTTATTACCATCACTCAAGGACACAGTGTGATAGCCAACATCATAGCTGTAGCTGTGAAGGACCTTTACAACACAGGAAAGCCAGAGAATTAATTTATTCTTCATGCAATAAGCAGCACAACACTTCCACTGTCTGCAGACAAACAATTCTGGAAACTGGAGGTCAAATAATGTTCCCAAACATTTGTATCCTGCTCATTTAGGTTGTGTACCAAGCAAGTTTCTCCTAGTGGTCATAAAGACTCCTCATTATATGATGAGAACTGAATAGCAGACTGGTCTTGGTCTATGGTAGGGCACTAGCAATGCTTGTTTTCATGAAATATCTAACTTAATATTTTGAGACCACTGTGCCTCTAATCGCTTAATCTAAAATTTATTGGTAGAACATGAAGTGTGAGAGAACATGTGCGTAGAGAAAGCTGGAGCTACAGAGAAAACCTCACAGGGACTGCTCCCTCTGGAAAAAGGAAATGGCAGTGTGGCTGCCACCCCTGTCCTGCTAAGTGACTTGCTGAAGCTCCCAGCTTTGCATCTTCACAAGGGGTGACACACACCTGGGCATCTTCCTGATGACTGCAGTTTAACACCCTGACTTTGGCAGTGTTTCTGTCAGCCCAGCAAACCCTGGTCTGCTGCAAAGGAGAGGGGAGCTCTTCAGAGCAAGAGTAGCTGCCTGCTATTCTAAGTGACTCCCTGAAAGCAATTATTACATGAGGGCCAACCCAAACAGGGGTCTTCTCAAATTTCCTTTGAACATCTTTCTCAAGCAACTACACTTTATGCTGTCCAGTGACAAAAGAACCCCAGCAAATTACACAAACAGAATTACCTTTTGTTCGACTGTCATTTAAGGTCTGATACCGTGTGGCATTTACAGCCATTTCAAGGTGTTTTATACTCCCAGAGCTTTAAACAGATTTTTATGCACATATGAAGCGTGAACCCTTCATTAAAAAGGCATTCATGGCAGTCCGAGGTGAAAACCCACAATTTTTGGGGGCACTTTCACCACTGCAGTCAAAGGTCCCAATTCAGCAAGACATTCAAAAAGCATAGAAACTCCATTCTGTCACTGTTCAGCAAATACCTAAACTAGTTCTTTCCAGAGTGCCCAAACTGCAAATGTGTCCTGCTCAGGTGCCAAAAATTCCAGCTTCCCCACATTATCACCTAAGATGCTGTTAAGGTTCACTGGGAAACCAAAATAGTTGCAATGAACAGCTAAAAAGCAATTTTTCTTCTCATTAGCTTCCTTTCCCCCCCTTCTCCTTATGTTTCTTTGTTTCTTTCTCCTTCATGCTGTAGCAAACTTTGGCAGTGCTGCAGAATGCTGATGAGACACATGCTTACTGTGTGAAATCCCAACAGCTATTTTTGGCCAATACCTGGCATGAACTGCCTCCTCTTTGAGGACTAAGGGAGTTTGCTTATCAGGCTCTCTTGAAAAGTTTAATGCTTCCTTATGACTCGCCAAAAGGCTTGCAAGTCTCACAAAACTATCACATCATTGACAAACTCCAGCAGCCCTTTGAGCATTCCTATCTGTAGGGTGACTTTTCATTTGAGAACACAAAAACCATAACAAAACTCATTTTTATTCCATCTCTAAAAATAAGACCAACACTATATATGTAAAATGCTTGCTCATTTACTTTGTCACAGTTTTCTGTTGGTCGAGTGTAGCTTTATCACAAAATACAATTATGCTGTCTTCCCATCACAGTATTTTCCAAGATCTCTCAGTGCTGACTTGTCACAGTCCTCAGACTGCATGGAGGAATGCCTGTCACTGATGGCCTCCTGTCCCCTGTGAGGAGATATCCACTAACTCCCAAGATGAAGACCTGAAATATATCTCTTAGAATCATTTAGATTGCAAAAAAACCTGTAATATCATGAAGTTCATCCATAAAAGCATGACAACCATTTATGGCAAAGAATTCCACAACATTTCAGGTTTCCTTATGTCTGAAGGTTTACAAACCACAGTTTCAAAGGCACTCCTGCTACTTCTGAACACAAAGGCTCAAAGGTTTTTATTTTTAATTCCATCATTTATCTACATAGATGATTCAGGAAGTGTTTGACTTAAGCAGTGACTGTATTTTTGTGCCTCTTTATCTCCAATTCATGTTCAAAAGAGGAAAGAAATTGAACCACTGGCAAACAGATGTGTTACGGTTTTGTTTACCACAAAGTTGAAGTGTGGAAGCACTGGCAGCTCCAGTCCAACCTTTTGAGATCACTAAACTACCCATTCTAAACACAACTTCAGAAAGGAAAAAAACTGAGGAACAATTCAAAGATGATTTCTAGAGACAGAGAAAGAAGTCAGATTCCATTCGTTCATCTAAAAAAAGGCTTCTATCCATTTCCTCCTGGCATTGAAAAGATTCTTGATTCACTCCTTCCACATCTGAACCAAGTGCCCCAGACTACACCTGCCACGGGAAGAGGTTTCACTGCTGCGAGCTTGGATCAGGACAGATCAGGACAGATTCTCTGTTTTGCTTTGCTAATGTGATAAAACTGTTTTAACAGAGGGAACAGCCAGCAGGAGGATGTGCTTCATCCTCCAGCACCTCATTTCATGAAGTTTAGTCAGCAGCTGTATCAGAGCCATTTTAATTAGGTAGGTCACTAAAGGATCTTCCTTTTACCTTGAAAAAGATGTGGTCAGGACTTTACCTGAGCTGAAAGGTTTGAATTTCATTAGGATTTGAAAGTGGGTTGTATTTTTTTTCCCATCCGAATACAACTAGCACCTATTTTCCAGCACATCAATACAGCTATTTACATAAAGTATTGATTAGAAGTCATTACAATCACAAAACGTTAATTACACCAATTAATTCCCAATCTGTTTGTACCTTAAGCTTTTTTATGTTCAACACAGAAGGTTAAAGCAAGAGTGAATCAGTCCTAGCTTTTCTCTGGGGACAACTTTTTATATATCCTGTAAATACCAATCTTCCTGTATGAATAACCTTTTTCTCCTGGTTGTTTCATAATTCTCCATACTATTTCAAACCCTACTCATCACCAAACAGGTTCCTTGCAGTCATCATTATTAGTCTGTACATTTGTGAAAAACAGAGTAGGGAAATGTTCTGAAGTGCCCCAGCTACCAGATGAAGGACATGATTTCCATGGGACTGGTACAAACTCAGAGTGCTGAGCACCTCTGAAAAGTCATCTTGTGACAGCGTTATTGATCTGATGCCATTCCCCACCTTCCCTTCTACAGGAAATTTTATGCAATCAATTTGTCCTGCTCCCAAGGAAGGCTGTATCAAGCTCACTCCAAATACTTTAACCCAGTACCATCATATCATTTTTGAAGGTGTAAGCAGGCCTCTTACTCCTATTGTCCAAGAAAAACAAAACCACTGCCATGTCCCTGTTTTCACCTGTTCCTTCTCCTCTCCCTCTAACAAACTAAGCAATTTGGTTTCCCTCTTAACCTATGAAAAAACTCTAAAAGCAAAAAACAAAGGCAAAAAGAATCTCTTTCTCTACTGACTTGCATACCTGCTTCGCTAAAACTGCCCTTGACTCGAGACCTTTGAAAGGAAAGACAATCTGAGTTGTTCATATTTAACCCAGCCATTGCTCTCAGTTGACCATACTGATGAGGATAAGTGGGAAGAGAATTTTGCATTTTCTTTGCACCATTAGGTACAACAAAGTTTGCATTAACATAATAACGTCAAATCCACAAATTATATGCAATGAAGGAAATTATATATATAAAAACTTATTCAATGCCTAAGAAAAAAAATTACTTTGCACTATACAGACATATCCAGGAGCAGCACACAAAGAATGTGCATTCACTGGAGGCAGATTTTAAGTTACAATAGTACTTCTTATGACATGAAAGTTGGTGCCATGTGGGCACAGACAATGAGTCCACTTTCCCATCCCTTTGCTTAAGCTGCCAGTAAAGAATTATTACATTTTTTAGCAAAGATTTCTTGGATCTAAATACTTGGCCTGCAGTATTTAAAGCAGTATGATAAAGCTCTGTTTTAAGTGATGAGATTGTCTGAAATTAAAACAATGAGCTGGCTGCTGAATCATTCAGTCCTGATGGCTTCAGTGCACAGTTTCAAGCAGAGATTATATCCAAATGTTCAAAGACTTGGCCACTACCAGAATAGAAAAATCACTTCAGTGTAATGTGACAGCCACCTCTGAGTCCTGTTATTAAATGCACCCAGAGATCAGCACTTGGAGAGTAACATCTCTGTATCAAGACTGCAGAATTCAGAATGAAAACTTTAGAGTTTCACTGAGCAATCTATTTCTCCACCAAAAACTGAGTTAGCATTTGCCATCTCCATGCAGCATATCCACCATTTTAGCAAGGCTCATTGCAGATTCCTCAGACCTTTTTCACATTTAGCCCAGACATTTGGTGACTGTACAGGTAATTCTCCTCTTTTATCCAGCATAAAAAACTGCAAACTTTGGACAACAGCACCAAAATGAAAGGCAAGGCAGCCACTGAAGATTTCCAAGATATGCAGATAATTTACATAAACTCAGACCGAGCACCTCTGATTTTCCCACGTATTGGTCAATTAGACAAAATGCCAATGTAAGAGATATTTCTGGAACTTAATATAACCTTCTGAACACTGCAAAATTAACTCTGCTGAGGAATAGTTTGGACTCTGTGCTTGTGTAACCCAAGGAAGTCATAGGTCAAATACCCTACAAAGTTATATAATAACAGAACACATGAAACAAAGAAAGATTTAGAATATAAACAAGTCATCAGTAGAAAACCCTCCTGTCTAGATGGCTGATACAACAGGAAAAAACAGTTTCTATGGGTTTCAAGTTCAAAGAGCTTTTTGGGTTAGTTTTTAAATCCAGAAAGAGATTAACCATGTCTTTTGTATAAAATCACAGGGTCCTGTCCTAAACTTTGGAAAGCTGGCTCCACACTAAGCTAACCAGCATTTCCAAGTAAAATTATCTACTGTAAACTATGCATGGGAAAGGCCAGTAAAAAACAGGGCATGCAAACTGCATAATGCTGGAACTCAGAACTTCCTGACAGCTGTAGCTTCTGTAGTAGACCACGGAATTTTAACAGCTGGAAAGGTAGAGGTATGATTTTATGTTTTGTTTGGGATTTTTTTTTTAAGGTAAAAATATCTTTGAGACCACTGTATTAATTACTACAGATATAAAGGAATGATCTTTGATATTAAAAGATATTTTAAAAAACACCACACCCACCTTTCCCTCCCTCCTTTTGGAAGGGATTTTGTGGTTCACAGAAACCATCTGGCTGCAAGTAATCGAGTGCATAATCCTTTACACTTGTATCCATGCCCTTCCAGCACCATCTCTTTATAGATGAAAGTCTGGGGATCTGGCTCTAGGCCCAGTAAAAAGGGGAAAAGCAAGTGAATAGAGCTGACAACCGCACAGCCTAAGCCTGAGGCTGCATTAATTACTCTGTATCTTCTTTTTTATGTTCTTGAAGACCAATGGCAACAGCTGATGAGAACCTCAGAGCCGCAGCTCCAGTGGCACAATGCAAAGAACAGTGAGAACTCAGGCTTGAAAAACATCTCTGGCCTCCTACACACCCCCAGAGGCTGAGGGATTTGGGCAGGAATCAAACGCATTCACTGAAGAGTTCTGTCCTAGTGCACTCCCTTGTTTCCGTGGGAAGAGATTATCTGCATGAGGAGCACCCAAAACACCAGACCATAAACATCTTCTCATCCCTGGGAATCATCACCATCCATCAGAGGATTATCAGAGACTGCTTTATGAATGAGTCAGGCTGCAGACCTAATATCATTTATGAGTTAGGGCAGACATGGATATTTCATGCAGGTCAGACAAAAAGAGCATACGATTTTCTGTCATGATCATTTATGAGGTCATGACCTTAACACAACCTCTCTTCACATGCCCATGACTTGTTTTCTTTGGTAATTCCTGTGAATTAGCTTTTTTGCTTAGCTGTCTAAAGTAATTTCTATCACATGTAAACGCCTTTACATGAAGCAACAGAACAGCTTTGCTTCTTACCTTTAAAAATATCTCCTTTTTTCCTGTGTATTGATACAATTTCATAGTCAGGACAATTTTACATAAACTATTTTCCACTCCACTGAATGTTATGTCGCCCTACATGAATATATTTCTTGGTTGATGCTAAGGCAAAATATTGCTGTAAACGCTGTATTTTCATAAATGCTATTCTTTGACTTTTTAATAGACTCATTCCATGCATACTATCAATACCAAGGCTTACTGATGGATCTGTATTAAGCTGCCAGCATAATTTCCTCTGTTGTCCCCAGAGCCTCCACATAAGAGTCAAAGGGAAAAAAGATCACTGGCTCTTCTGTATTTCAAGGCAACAAAGTGATCAAGACAGAGAGGAGAATGATTTGAAAAACTCCAGTCAGTAACACAGAAACAGAGAAAGGGGATTTGAGGCTTAAAAGTGCTAAATGGGAAACTGGGATTTTTATCTTTTGGTCTATTAAAAAAAAAAAAAAAAAAAAAAAAAAGGAAAAAAGAAAGAAAAACAGCTGCTGAAATAAAAACAACACAGAATGGCCAAATTCAGTCACCTGTAGATATGGGTAAGTTAAATAACAATAAATTAAAACCAGATCCAGCTGTAAATTTTCAATAGCATATAACATATGAGAAAATCCTATGATTGTAATGCTAATAATGCAGGGGATGAAAGCATGGTTTTACCAAATTTAGACTATTTTTAAGTATCACTTGGCTCTCATTGAGGGACACATTTTGTCCTCTTCTGCATTAGTTTAAATCTAAATTCTGGGTAATTGACTCCAGAGTTATATTTCTCTAAAGGAAACTAAAGATCAATGCTGCCTAGATTTGTGTTTGGAAAAGGCCCAAGAATACCAGCACAGTATTCTTGTTTTATTCTAGCTTTTCAGCATGTTGGGAGCAATTAAACAAAATGCTATAAATCTAGATACAGTGACTTTGATTCTTCATTCACATATATCTAAACCAAATTTTTCCTTGGCTTTTTAGAATTTATGATTACAAATATGTTCTCTTTGACTTTGTCCACTTTGTAATTGCCTAGTTATATACTTATGAGCACACCTTCTATGCCTTATTATTCCCCTGCCTTTCTAGGGTTCCTGAAACGCCATACAAAGATCTCCCTGTTTTTAAAAAGGCATCTGTTAATACAGAGGCTGAACTTCTGGGATGCAAGTTTTGTCACTTTCTGAAAATAACAAACGCATAAAACCATATTTTCAAGTTGTGCTGTACTTGTTCTGAGCCACTGCCAAATATGAAATAGCAAATAACACACACTGCCTTTAATCATGTAGCTTAGATTATATAATAAAGCAACACAAACTGAAAGGTCATAGGCAGTCTTTCCAGCTTTCTATTTACTCACAAAAACTGTCACACTTTTAAAAGCAGGCCCAAAGTGCTGTTAATGCGGCCTCCTATAAGGAATACAGACCTTAGAAAGACATTTTGGCCATTTCCTGTTCTCTTTTCTTTGAAAGGTTCTGACTTCCAGCATAATTCAGGACAAGAAGGGTGTCAGGTAGTTTTGCTTGCAGGAGAGTTCTGCAACAAGGCTTCATATCCAGAGACAACAAAGGCAATAGACTTGCATTCTTCATCTGAGTTACTCTTAAAGTCAATTCTCACAAAAGGTGGGAGCTGAGTACCAAGGAGTTCAGATCTCCAGCTGCTTTTCGTGCATGCTACTCAGTGTTTTGTGCAGAGCAGCTGAGCACGAGGCCCTCTGCGGGGCTGGAAGACCATCACACACAGGGAGGAAACTAGATGAAGTTGCCACAAAGCAGTCCAAATGCATTTGATCACACCTATTCATGAACCTGCAGTCTTCTGCAGTTTATTTTTGCAGTCCATCACTGCAGAAAGCACCTGCCCTTTTGGGGAAGTCTCTCTTTAAAGTCTTAATGCTGGGGGTACAGGAGACGAGTTACAATAACAGCAGTAGTCACCGTGTGAGACATTCCACAAGAACCAATAAGAATCTTACTAAAGCCTCTCATTCACATGGAGTTTGGGACACAGTTTATCATCCTAATTTTGCTTTTTAAATCTAAGGCTCCACCTCATAAAAAAAAAACAAAACAAAAAGGGAAACACACTCGCAAGAAGCATCTGCTTCGGTCTTGGCAGACAAACCAGGAAATCCTTGGGAGTCCATGGAGCTAAAATCAATTTGCATAACATTACCTACAATGTTGTGTTATTTATTTCTTAAACAACCTTTGCTTCCTTCGCTTGCAGCAGAAATGGCAGCTCAGAGGTGTTTGCTGAAGGGGTGCTGTTTGAAAGTTCCCTTGTGGTGTTTTGAGGCACCACTATGCGGCCAAAATTGGCCTGAAATGGAGCGGGAGTCATTAACAGTAAGTGTGCATGCTAATTAGGCACTCACTGGCACAGAGGCAATGTGTCACCACCTTGACTTCGTGCACAAAAAACTTTCAGCTTTTAAAGCTTAAGGTCTCCAGCACCTTACTTCAGATTATTTAGAGCTGAAATCTTTACCCTCTAAAACATTTATGCCCCAAAATGTTTACCCTGCTCCTCCTGGAGCTGCAGAGAATCTGAACAGTCTGCTTCCCAGCCAGAGTACTTATGTCACTATTAAAGCAATTTATCTGGGAACAGTGTGTATATGTGCAGACCACGGGGCACAAGATGTGACTAGACCTTCAGTGTCATTGTCATATTCAGCCAAGTATGGATCCTAAACAACTCTGCTGCCAAGAATCTGGTCCTAAAGTGCTTGAAAGGAGCAAACGGCAAGGTGGAATCAAAAAGTTTTATTTCCCTTAGTTTGGCATTAAGGTAATTAGTATGGAATACAGGCTTTAATGTTAATAGCCACAGTCCAGAAGTGCATTAATAAATTAAAAATTAGATGAGCCTCAAGAATAACAAAAATTTGGAAGATACTGCATGATCACTAATGTACAGCTGAATCTGCCCCTGAACAAGAGGTTAAGATGTAAACTGTGACTGCGGTCTCTACATAAATGAGTAACAGATTTGGATAAGAAAAGTCTTCAAAGCCAAAAGACAAGTCCTAGTGTCAGGAAAGAAAAACTAAACAAAGGTATGCAAATACTAGAAATTAATCTTACTTGAGAACAACATTTGTTAATATTATTGCTAATGGTCAGCATCTGTGAGGGGGTTTTTTTCACCATTTTAATCATCTCTTCTAGTAGTTTTCCTACAGAGTAGGATTCTAGATGAGTTCCAACCCAAATCTTACATACAAACATCTTTGAATGTTTCTCTTGCCTTATTCAGGTAATGTTTGCCTGCATCCATTTGCCTTAGGTTCTGCAGCCATACAGCACTCTGATGTTTCCAAGGATTATTTTTTTCCTTTTTGCTTCTCTAGACAGGACTGCTGAAAAAAATGCTGTAGCACATGTTTTCAGCTTTGGTTTATCACTACTAAACATTTTCCTCCAGGTTGTTTTTAACACATTTAACATGTCTACACAGGTAAACACATTTACTTTGAATTCTATTTTGCATTGAGTAGTCTCCTCACTGACTCTTTCCACTTTCTCCCTCAAGTCACTACTTTATAGCTCTTCAACAACAGAACCTTAAGCAAAACTGAGATTTTTTTTTTTCAAGTAATATTGTTGGCATGTATTTTAACTTGCTATTGTACCACAGTACAAAACATAAACGGAACGTTACTGCAGAATAAGACAGAGCTTGATTTTCACATGTTGGCTTTCACTTTTTTGCACATGCAATTGCTTGCTAGGACAAGTCTATCACATACAGATGGCTAAATACATGACTGTACCTCAGTATTATTTATGTTGGCATATTAGAGACTAGACTGAAATTGTACTCCTAAAGGTCTAGTCCAAGCCTCAAAATGCCCAGCATATTTAGAATTACTACACTTATTTCAGCATGACGAACAATATGCAATGCTATCAGAATTCATACTTCTCAAGCCTTACAAGGTGAGTACTCAATCAGAGAAAATCAGGATATATGCTTGCAAGTTCTCCTTCACACACAACACACAGAGCTCAGAGTTTGCAAAGAAACTGTATTGCTCATTTGTCTTTTCATCCAGTTTGTTTCCCGGTAATTTTATTTGATTCCTCTTAATTTTTGCACTGGGAGAGAGAGACAGGAAAGACTCATAAAGAAGATCTTTATAATCCAATCATTGTTATTGAGTTTTGCCATTCTATCCCCTTTTAATTATTAACAAAAAGAACAGGGTCAAACTATACATCTTGTAATTGAGTAAGCACAGAATACCTCCAGCCCTCCTTAGGCATAAGAAACAGCTGCATGAAAAGACAATCTCTGGCGTAAAAGGCTGGTCCTAGGGCCCAGGTATGGTTCTTGGCATATTTAAGATCAAAAAATACATCTTAAATATTATAGATACAGTCAAATAACTCCCCTTGTCACATCTATCCTAAGCAGTATTACCTAGAGTACTTATCTGCTTTGTGAGGATGTCTCACAATGTAAGTAATTGTAAAGCAAGCTGGAAACATGACCTCCATCAATCTACAGTACATGCAAATGCTTAATTTAATTTTTCCATCAATTTCCAAATGAATGAGGCTCATTGTATTGAAAAATAAAAACAGCTTGGCCTTTGACTTTGCAGGAGATTACTCTTTCCACTTTAATGTCTTCAACAATGGAGTTTCAGGCTTTGCAAGAATTAGATGAAGAATGTTCAGACGACACCCGTTTGATCTTTACACCCTTCCACTCGTGCTTTAGGCCAGCAGCGCAGAGATGCATTTAAAGCAAGCAAACATTCCAACACCAGCACAGCATACCTCAAGGAGAACTGAAGGCATTGGTGGTAAAATCTTATTGACATGCACTGTCAAACCAAAGGAAGACTGTACACGAAGATCAGAACCTCGCCCGCAATGTGCACAGCCTACATTACACATTGGGAACCTCGTCTCCAGTGCTAACAAGGTTTTCATATTTAGTGCTCCTGAGAAGAATCATTTAATTAAGCACAGAGATTGAGAGAGGCTGCTCACCACGATTTGAATTTCATTCTGTTTTGCATCCCTTGTCAATGAACATAAATTGCAGAGCTATTAAAGATAGAGCTCAGTCAAAGTTTCACACTGCTTAAGTAAAGCAAAAGGGAATTTCACTATACACATATTGGCATTGCAATCAGCCAGGATGTACGACTGCAGCGTACAGTCATGTGTGCTCGGCTTAATCAAACTAATTTAATCAACAGAAGGGAAGGCACAGTAGAACAGGCTTAGTGCAAGCTGAGGGTGAGCAGCAGGCCTGCAGAGCTCATCCCACCTGCCCAGCACTGGTGCTCAGAGATGGCTGCAACACCTCAGTCCCTGGGGAGGTCCTGTGCCCTGCCCAGAGTGGGGAGGGGGCAGGCAGGCAGAAGAGGCTAATTGCTATCAGCTGGCAAATGTGTTTGCTGGCCAGGCTGGGAAGCCCATGTCCCACAGTCACCTGCTAACATATGCCTGCCGTCAGAGCACACAGGAGGTGATGCAAGAATCAGGTGTTTGGCTCAGCGCTAGAGCTTCTCATACTGGAAATTTCCACCCAGCCAGGTGACAGATTAAGTTACTTCGTGTTCATCAACTTGTGCAAAGCATGTCATTACATTCAAATTTTATTCCATGAAGACAAAATGCACCACATTTACTCAACACGGGAGAAAAAAGCCCTCATGTTAAAGGATGGATAAATGGAATGGATGCATATCCAACAGTGCCAGCATCTGGAGGCATTACTATTTTAATATCTGCATTCATACAACGTGTTTTGTTTTAAAAATGTAATTCTTTCTCACCTCCATAAAAAAAGCAACATAATGTAGGAAAGCATTTTTACAGCCTCAGTGTTAATCATGTATTTCAGAATAGTAAATGACATCCAGGAATGAGCCTGGCCCCACTGGTGGTCAACAGCAGATGGGAGGGTAACAGATTCTACCCACAATGTCACATCAGAAAATGGGAAAGTGAATACATGTGAAAAGCTAAAAGGTATCCCTGAAGGCAATGATGGAAGGCTCTGGATGTTATGTGGTGAAAGGAACATTACGGGCCACGAATCTCTTGAAGATTTAGTTCCAAATTTAAACTCAGTTTCTCCAAGAACTTAGAGAGCCTAACTTAAATCTTTCCTCTCATGGGAAGTGAACTAAATTCAAACACAAAGAAAGAATGGAATGTCACCTTTCCCAAGTGAACACATATTCCTTGGCATTAGGAATTTGCTGGGCAAAGCTTCAGGTATAATCAATTTGCAGCTCTGGCTTTTACTCATTATCAGACTATTCATCTCCTTCATTGCCCACAATATTTTGTTTTAATGTCAAAACCTCCTACAGAAAACATCAAGCTGAGGACAATGTCTATCCTTCTAGCCTTTCAAGGACATATTAGGCAGCTGCCCAGCAAGAACAAATATAAAATGTCATGTACTCCACACACATCTAATGGCTTTCCATTAAAACTATTTATTTAAGGACATAAGCAGAGCTAGGAATTGCCTCAGATTTCATAAAAAATAATTAATTAGGCATTTTCCAATATTTTTAAGGAACAACCAAATAATATTAAGTGAGAACTTTAATTTACTTCTATTTTTAACAAACCATTGTTTTATTTGCCTGCCTAGCTCCAATTCTGTCCCATCCCATTCCATATATTCTCAAGTTAAGCATAAGACTGCATACCTTCGTCCATTTTTGCTACTTTGACTTTCCTCCTGCATCTCTCACTCTCCTCAATAAAATTTAATTTTCTGATGGGCAGCACAAACCTACCCAGCACCAAGGCAGGATTAGCATGGTTTTAACAAGTAACATGTTTCTACTGGGAAATGTATTGTTTGAAACTCAAACAACACCAGGACAAAAACCAAAACTCGCTTCAACTCAATTTCACCAATTTAGGCCCCTCAAAGAAAAAAGCTTAAAAATCCTTTTAAGAATCCCTCTGTCTTCCTGGTCTGCAGTTGTTCCAGACTCTATAAAAATGCCCAGGTGAGCCTTCCTGAACTGGCTGCTTTGTTCTGATCATGGTTCCCTGGTTTGTCTCACAGTGCTGTTCTCACTGCTTCCACCATAAAGTTTTCAAATCTGTTTCCAACATTGCAGGTTAATAACTAATGTCAGGGTGGCCAGCAATATGAAGGTGATTGAACTCTAATTTTCACTACGCTGCTCCACCAGTAGTGGCTCAACACCAAATACATGATGGCAACAAAGGGAGTGGAGATTAGTTACAACTCCTCTGCCAAAAATATTATTCCTTCTTTACTTAATATAACCTCTTATTCCATTAAAATATCACATTTCCTTAATAAGAATTACTGCATATTGTCTCAAGAAACTTATTTTCAAGTTACACCTGAATTTGAGTGTAGACTGATAGAAACTAATTCATCATCTGAGCTCTTTTCTCTCTTCTGGGAATTAAAAATATTTAAAATATATTTTTGTTCCTAAGACAAAGAAAACCTACAAAGTCCTCTCTCTTGTTATTCAAAGCATCTCCCAAACAACTTCTGAGTACATTCTGTTTTCCACACTGAGAGCAATTGGTCTTCTCACGTTAGATAGTTTTGAAATAACATAGTTCATAAAAAAAAAATCAGCAGAAAGGGCTAAAACAATGCTTTCTACCATTTTGCCAGAAATAGCAACCATTTTACTTGTCACTGCAAAGTTCTTCACTTAGAAATGTAAAGCAGAAAGTACAGTGCCCTGAACCAAATGAAACAAATTCTAAATAATCTTTTTTTCTGATATTTAATGACTGGATTTATAATATCATTTTACCAAATGCAATTAATTTCTTAATTAAGCAAACTGAACACTCAGTTTGAAAGCACCCAGTTAATGTCAGCCCTATTTGCTTTTATTTAGTGTCTTTTATCTGTGCTTTTGTTTTGGCTAGGTAAACTCCAAAGGCTTCATATTGGTGTTTTTCCCTCATTTTTTCACTCCCACTAAAGTAAAAGATGACAGGTAATAATATAATGTGTGGTAGAAGGAAAAATGCTGACAGACATTGTGTTACTTTGCTTCAATTAGGCTCTAATTACTTCTTCTCTTCAATTAGAAAATCACATGAACCAATTATGCCAGATAATATGTGCTTATCCTATTCAAACTGCACAATGGGCAAGGTCTATTCACATTGATTATCTTCAATTTATGCTTTTAGCCTTTTTTTCTCTTCTGTCTGCATGGCCCATTACAATTTTAAAGTGGAAGCTCTTAAGCAGTTCTCAGTATTATGATATCATTCATTACAATTGTTATGTTTTGATGGAAGAAAAATTTTGACGTCTTGAATGCAAAGAAGAAAATCTCTTTGGATTGAACATATTCCAATTTTGCTAGTTTGGATGACAATATTCCCCTGTTCTTTTAAATAAATATAATACAATGTGGTCTACTGTTAATGGACAGAGCTGAGGGAAACAGTTGGTTCTCTGGGAATAAAAATTTCAAAACCAAATACAGGGTATTGAACACAAGAATTTCTCATACAGTCTCAGTCCAAAGGTGTCAAGCCTCATTTGTGAATGATTTGCAGAGTGGAAGGCAATCAGCAAAAGCAAAGGGACAACCTTAAATCCTAGAAGCTGAGAAGCCACAACAGTACTTTCCTGCTAAATAAGTGAGGGAGAAACATTATGTGGATCCTTGTCAGTTACAGAACAGTTCAACAGATCTGGATGAGCAGAAAATGCTAGTAAACAGCACTGAATACTAGAGGCAACTTGCACTATTTCACCTCTTTTTTTACAAGGATTTAAGGGTTTCTGCTCACAGAGGGTTTTATCTATCCTTGTGTTCAACTGGGGAAACGAACTCCTTTTAATTCTCCAAGGATTAAATACAGAACACAAGCTTTGCTGTCCAGCTCTCTCCAGAGATGGGCAAACACCAGGCAAGCTTCAGCTGAGTCCACATGACACCTCTCTCAATCAGGGGGAACCTTGCCTGCTTAGAACACACAAACTCCACTCACACTGGTTTGCTTGAATAGAATTGATGTGCAAAGAGGAGGTTCTGATCAAAGAATCATTAGGTTGGAAAATACCTCTGAGATTATCATGTCAAATCAATCCCCCCATTACAATTCTATTAAAAATTATAATTGGACAAAATGAAACTATTATATGGTACAATTGCACCTATTCATGCTTTTGCTGAGTATTTTAATGAAACCACAAAGACTGATCTGTGTATATGAGAAATATTAACATACAAGTTACAAAACTGCCTCTTTTTTCCATACATTCCATAAAAAGAAAGCTGCTCAGGAATAGTAAAATCCTACTGCAGTGAAATAAAAACAAGGCAGAAACTGAAGAGTTAAACAAAGGCAAGTTATTTTGTATAATGTCATGAACATGAAATGTGTATTTATCAAAATGTAATTACAAAGAACGCTCCATATTACATGATATAATGAGTGTCATAATGGAAGTTCAAGCATCACAGTGAAAATAGTTACCTATGACAGGCAGAATCATTTTTCAATGAACTGCAACAAAAAAGATGCAAAAATCCAAATGTTTGTGAGAACTGCACTATTCTAAGAATTTACTACAGAATTATATACATTTTAGGTAAGACAAGCCTGTATAAACAAAAAAGATTTTGCTAGCAGTGTTCTAAGCAATCAAAATGCTCTGGGAAGCTCAGCTTTGAAATTTCTCCTCTCTCCATCCCACATGGTTTTGAAGTCCAGATCTAGGCCCTAACTAAAGTCAAGGTCTCACAATAACCTGCTCTCTCCAACAGCAGAAGGGAAAGCAGCCAAGACAGGCAGTTTTCTCAGAAATTTTTTACAGTGGCAGAAATTAAAAAAACTTTAATATCAGATGCCAAGAGACTTCCAGTCCATCTGCCAGATCAAAGACTGGAGCAGGTTTAAATGAGGACCAAAACTCTTGGAAGCTGATGTGAGCAGAAGTCTCTCTCATCAGAATCTTCCTTCCACTAGTCAAAATTCAGTAGCACTCACAGAGTTTTATTGAAGTTCAAGAACACTTGTCTAGCATTTCGGAGCTATAGAAGTGACAAAGAAGCAGAAGTTAAATCTTTTAAGATGCCTTTTGCACTCAAAGAAAAATTGAACAGATTTGTTTCAAAGACAAGACTCATTTCTCAATGGCTCACACCTCTTCTTTTGGTAGACATCAAATGTGCCAGCCTGATTGGATTGACTACAAAACCTTTAGAACCATTTGCACAGAGTAAGTTTGAATCAATTTCATTGCCCCACCTCCTTCTAATGACAGCAGTCAGTTGGTGTGAATTATCCTTAAAAGTGTCAGCTGGACAAGCCAATTGTTTTGCCTGGGTTTGGACACACTGGCTGGGAGAAACAGAAGGTCATTATTTGTTTTAAATATAAAGCATGAAACTGCTAAAGTTGTCTCACCCGACACAAGGCAAACTACCTAAAAGTAACAGCTTACGCTTTCTGCCATTATTCTGGCTCCTACCCAGAAGCAGAAATATGGGTACCAACAGTTCAGTGAGCAGGTGACTTTATTGCTAAGGAGAAGGAATCCTCTCTAATCCCAAGGGCTGCATTAGTGGGGAGGTCACACAAAAAGGGCTCCTGTCAAGTTCACACATGCATGCTTGTGCCTTAACAGAACCAAAATTTCTGTTTATGTCTCTTCAGCAGTATTATGCGCTCTCCAACTGGTAAGAAGGAGGAATAAAATTAGACCTTGCCCATACTTGCAATTATTCTGTGGCGGGTATGCTACAGCAACAAAAAGGAGGCCAGAGACATGAGGCAGCAATTCAGCAAGGAAAAAGTCACCATGCATGCAAAAGAAAAAAAAAAAAAAGAAAAAAAAAAATAAGAAAATGCAGGGTTTAAAATGCATATATGCAAATTTATCGTCTCTTGGGTATTCCTAATAGTTTAAAGTGAAATGCAGATTATGAACATGAGGCATTCTCACAGTTGCTTTAAACTACTGTAAATTGCACTGCATCTTCCCCTTATAAATACTACTTAAAAACAATTATGACCCCATAAGGAGATGCTTTTACTTGAAATATTACTCACTGTGGAAAGCACTGTACCTTTATCACTTGCCTCGAAGTTTCAGGAATAGATGGCAAGAAAGGCAGAACTGAAATATTTTTCCCATGAAAAGAATAAGCATGTCGAGTCCCTTCCCAGATACTAAATGTATGGCATCAGAAAAACTTGTGCATACAAATGGAAATAAACACATGGAAGCCAAAAGGGATCCAAGCAGCATAGCAGGGAAGCAGATCCAAAAGAAGCAGAAGACAAGATCCATAAGTTTATACCATATAGTACTTCCTAGTTTTAGCTATGAAAAAGTTTTGAAAGACTTGGGCTTCAAATTTTCAACTTAAATGAAAATTTTGTTATGCTAAGAAGTCAGCTTTGAAACAGAGTACTTGAAACTAGTTTTAGCACTAAAAGGAAAATGGGTTGATGCAATTCACTAGAGAAAAATAGGATTTTTTTCTGTAGACAAATTTTACAGTGATCAATCACTCTAATATAGTATCAGATCTGGTATGGAGGACTCATGTTTAACAATTATAATTATGGAACCATATCAGTGATGAATGCTTTGTGTTGTGAATACAATAGCATTGTATTTTTAGACCACTGTATAATTTCTGGGCACACTTTGATGATTTTGCTGGCTACTCACCTATTTTATAAATCAGCAGGTGACTTGACAAGATTATAAAAAAAGGTTTCCTTCTCTCTAGATTTATATATGCTCCGTTATATTCATTGTTGTGCTGTTCTGAACAACTTACTCATTGATTTATGGTATGTACTCTGTAAAATCTTTTTAATGTTTCTATGTGCTCTGCATGTATCTCTCACTTCAAAAAAAAAAAAAGTAAAAATTTGAGAACATTTTCAGAAATTAAACTCCACACCAAAAAAATGTAATATAAATTGCCTCTTTTTTGATAAAGTATACACATCTGTTTATTCCTTATTCCTCATCCTTAGGGAAGTACAGGAAACAACAATGGCTTACATGATGTGTCAACAGAAAAACAAGCAAGAAAAAATTTAAAAATATTTAAAAATTTAAAATATTTAAAAATATTTAAAATATTTAAATATTTAAAAATATTTAAAAATAACAAGAAGAGGCTCATGCCTCAACAGTTTTCAGCGTGTCTCCATTCTCCAGGTTTCCCTGAATATTTCTCACTGAAAACATCTCAGGTTGTCCATAACCTCTGCTGTCACAAGGATGAAATTACAAAAAATTACTTATGCCCATCATTTCTAACAGGCTTAGAGTATTAAGCCAAATTGAATATTTATCTGTATGTTTTAAAACTTTTGGATCTCTGGCCTTCCTTGCTGGAAGGGCCAAGGGCTTCCCCCCCCTCTTCTAGGCCCCTTCTTGGAAAAGGGGACACTGGAAATGAGCCAGTATAATCCTCCCTCTCTCCCAGGATTAGGTCAGATTTTCCCTCTGCCTCACTGTACTGCCCTTTGTCTCTCAGTTGTTTTCCTCTCATACCCCTGAAAGGCATCTGAAAGTTAAGTATTGGGAAGAAGAAACGCACTGTTAGTAAATTGGAAAGGAAATAACACTTATGTTCTTTCATAATTTTACTCACTCTAATGGCTTAAAGCAGGTGCCACTGCCATACACCACTCATTCCCACTTCCATCCAAAGTACTATGAGTGCT
This sequence comes from Sitta carolinensis, assembly GCA_032173965.1. NCBI lineage: Eukaryota > Metazoa > Chordata > Aves > Passeriformes > Sittidae > Sitta > Sitta carolinensis. The sequence continues at coordinate 6,000,947 of JAVUNC010000026.1, forward strand.
TTTGAAAAAAAAAAACAAACACTTAATTCATTAAATAACTTTCTCTATTTCTGGGCATTTAGCCTAACCAGCCCTTAGTGCTATTGCAATGCAAGTAATAAATAATAATTCCCTCTCCCCTGACTAAGAAAATAATGGTTCCCATTTCACAGGTGAAAAAAAAAAAATACTTTCCAGATTCCCCAGAAAGTCTCCTTGAGCCTGTTAAGTGCCACAGCCACAAGATCCCTATACTTCTTTTTAAGGTATCAGGTGACTTCCCCAATTCCATTACAATTAGGGCATGTTACAAAACGGAGCCAAGGAAAAAACCAGGCAGATTTCCAGAAGATTCTGTTCCTAGGTGCTCTTTGGACCAGCAATTGTAGGGAGTGCCTCTAAGATTGCATGTCTGATACTTGGTGCAGAAGGCCAGAATCTTCCTTGTAGGGCTCCATGACTGGAAATTTGAAAGATGTGGGAGTAGGAACATTGGAGAACACTCCATAACCCACAAGTAACACTGCATGTTTGACCTTCTTCACTGTAACAGCAGAGGCAGGTTTAGGACAACCCAAACCTTCTCCCCTGTAAAAATGCTGATTAAATCAACGAAGATTCAGAGTGTCTTGGATGTCAGAGCAGCTGGGAGCCAGCATGAGGGACCAGGTAAGCCACAGCCAGAAGACAATGCTGAGAGGCAGCTGTTAGTGTGGAAGAGGATTGCAATACCCTTAAATAGCACCTTTCAAAGGCACTTAGTACATAGAAACTCAAAGTCCAGTTGAAAAAAATTCAAATGCATCAGATTTAGCACATAATGAAGTGCATTTTGGGTTTACCTCATCAGTGCAAAAACAGAGCCCAGCAATACTGCCGGTGTGACACATCCGTTAGAGCAGAACCTGCTGGGAACATCTTGTCTCAACACACAGACGAGGCAATGTCATGCATCCCAACCACAGCTTTGGCCACAGCCCCAGCACATTCCACAGGCTCTGTACTTCTCTATGCTGTGTTCACCATCCCTCAACTATTTCAGCCCAGTGCCCTTCTCACTGAAAGGGCTCTGCCAGGCTCATGATGGCAGAAAGCAGCTGCACCCTTCCAACCTGCTCCCAGCCACCTGTGCCCACTGCACTGTGTCCCAAAGCAGGGCTACTCCCAGCAGGATCAGCGAACACAGCAGCAGAGGGCTGAGGAATACAGAACTGTAGACAGTGAGTGTTTTGAGAAAATGCCTAATGGAAGTTACCCAGGGAGGTGGATCTGGCTTTATAACAAAGAGATGTGTACCAATTTGAGTTTGAGTCCAATTCCCAGAATGGCATTATCTGTGGAGTGTTAATTCTTTATTATTCAAAAGATTGCTAACTGTTCATATCTGCACAAATGTGTTCATGCTTCATTCATTCCAAGTCAATAATAATGGATTCTTACTATTGATTATACATGAGCCTTTTTGTCCCATCATAATGAAATTTTAATGTTGATGGTCCCCAAACTATTATTTCAACCTAATAACAGTGAGGCTTGACAATTACCTCGCTCTGCGAATTGCAGATAGAACTAATAAGGTCATTCTTAATAACTTTTTGTTTACCTGACATTTGGTAATTTTATAGTTATTATGTATTATTTTAAAGTCAGAGGAGTTTTTTGCAAAGAAATGTTGTCTCCCCGTGGAATAAAATACAATTCTGCCAGGAGAAAGCCTTTGCCTTGCCTGCTCCCTGACCTACAGTGCGACACTCGCTGCCATTTACCTGAGGCCCAAGGCAGAGAAGCAGTTCCATGGCTGCAGTTCAAAAACATGGTAGTAAAAGAGAAAAACAAAAGGTAAGAAGATTAACACCTTAGAAAAATCAGTAAGGAAAAACTCAATCTAAGAAATCGCAAGGATAGGCCATCTAGTGACAAAATATTAGCCAGATTTAGTGATCTGGAGGGCATTTCAATTGCAGCACTGCTGTGGGACTGCCCTCGGGAGATTTCTCCCTGTGAACTTTCCTGGGATAACCAGCACCCCCCATCACTAGCATACCATAGCCAAGGAGCAAAGATTTTTGTTCCCAAACAGATCTCTTCCCCTGCTGGCACTGCTCAGTGCCTGTGCCCTTTGCTCCATCCCCACCCTGCTAACAAGGAGCCCCCACTGCCATCCGAGCTCCTACAGAGGCACAAGGACCTCAAAACCAAATCCTTGCTTCCTCAGAGCACACCTTTCCCTCCAAAACCAGGCTGTTCCCAACACTTCTAACCTTTTGAAGTGCTGTTAGCCATGTGCTGTGCCCAAGGTGCTTTCCCCAAGGCACCAACAGCTTGGATGTCTCCACAGAAACTTCCAGAGCAGGGCAGACCCCTCAGGCTGCCCAGGAAGCAGCTGCCAGGCCCCAAAAAGAGGAATTTCCACTCAAAAGGGAAAATATTGGCCCTGGGGGTACATTTGGTGGGGGAATGTGGGAGTAACTATCAGAAAGGAGAACACTTGAAGGTTTCAGCAGCAACTCCATCCTGGGCAAATGACCACCAGCCTGTGGGGGAGAGAAACAGCATCTGCAGGAGGGCTCCAGTCCAGCCAGGCACAGATAGAGCAAACAAGCAAATGGGATTCAAAGGGTTGTCACTGCAGTAAATCTATGTGTAAGCACTCACAATTTTAGTAGGTTAACAATGTGTGTAAGCACAGTAACCACCTGAGCTGAGGTACCCTCCCAGGACTGGGTTTCTACACACCACACCCCTCTGCTCAGACATATCCACAGCTTGGAATTTTGCCACCAAAAAAAACCCCACAGTCATGGGTACAGCCCTGCCTGTGAAGCAAGGGCAAAGTCCTAAAGGATATTTCAGTTTAGGAAAGATTATATTATATGGAACAGCCTTTTCTACTTGTTCTGGTCCCTCTGCTGATGGCAGGTTGGCTAAATTGAGGAATGTGGCTATTTAATCATCTGGGGAATGGTGAAGGATTCTGGTGAGAAAGCTGGCAGATGGAATTCCCCAATTCCCTGTATTTTCCAAGGAAATGGCCACACCTGCTTGAAGGAAGCAGCTGTTCCTGCCCTCTTCGCCATGGCAGTGTCACAATTGCCTGGTGCTCAAGATCAAAAAAGGAGTTGGAGCATTAACATTTTTAATAAATACAATTTCCACAGCAGGAGAAAGAAAAGAATGAGCAATGGTAATCACCAAAAAGATATATCAAGGTTAAGACCACTTTTTATTATCCAGTCCCTTGCATGCCATCCCTTGACTAACTATCTTTTTTAGCACCATGAAGAACCAGAACACAACAGGGATATGAGTGCTGGAATAGCTATTCGCAGTTGTTACAATCTGCTTCCAATTACTACATTCCCCAGACATACTAAAATTGTCAGGGCTTGGTTAAAAGCAACATTCAGTCCAAGGCAGGCAATTTTACATGGTTAAAGAATTAATTTTGGAAGGGAAACAGCAAGCCTTGAGTCTGTCCTTGGGCTTACTGGGCAGTTGCAGTCACTTCTACTGCTTCAATATGAGGCACTGGTTATTAAAAGGACAAGGCAGGGTTTACTTTTCCCCAGACTGTTTTTTTTCATTGCTTTATTTTCCAATGCCTCTTTCACACTTCTTTCATTGAAGGGTTTGAAACCTAGGCAGTAGCCACTGTGAGGAAGCTGCACCCACCGTTATATTCTGAAATCCCTACTAAAGAATTTTTTGGTTCCTCGGCTAAAAGTTTGCAGGAAATACTTAGAGAAAAAACATCCACCCATATTAACATGTCTAGTGTAAATCTACTTTTCCTGTTAATTAAAATGCTCCTGACTTCAAAAACACTTCTTTTCCACTCCCTGAAGAACAAAACAAACGTGTTTATCTTTCTACAACAGAAACTTAAAGGCTTTTTTAGAAGAACAACCTTGACTCTATGATCAGCCTTGATTTTCCAGAAAGCCTCAGCTCTGCTATAGCAGTTGCGAAGTTGCAGCTGTTCAAGTACTGGCACTTGCCGTGCTGGAAAGATAGCAGAGAATCTTTGCACTCAATTTTCCAAGCATGCCAAGGGAAGAAAGTCACACAGGTGCCTTCCTAGGACAGAAATCCACACACGTCTTACAAATAAAGGATTGAAAAGGAAACAGTAGAAATTTCAAGTGTCACCTTTACTTCCTGATTTAGAGAAAGTTGCCAAAGCTCTTATTTTTGGGCTTTGTTTGTAGAGCCTTTTTGCTGTTGCTGTCTACAAACTTTGCCCAGGTCTAGCATTCCTAAGACTGCTGACAAGAATTTAAGGGCACTATGATAGGACACCATACTGTTCAAAATCACCCAGACTTGTCCCAAAAGTGAGTCAAGGGCTCTTGAAGACAAGAGATACAGCCTCAGTTTCTGATGCTGATGCTTCAGATCAGTACAAGAAGGGAGAAATAAGTTTCCTACATATGGAAATCAGTGTTATATTTCTGATTTCTCCACCTCTCCAATTCATGCTTGTCATGCTCACAAATAACACAGGCTTTGCCACTGCTGCTGATGCTATGTTCAGGGCAAAAAGGGAAAGGAAGCAGAAGTCTCCAAAAAATGAAATCAAGAACTCCTGGTTTCCAAAGAGAAAAAAGGCAAACTTTTTTGTTTAAAAAAACCCAACAAACTAAAAACAAACAACGAAAACCCAAACAAAAACTAATCAAAAAACAAAGAAATCCAAACAAACACAAACAAATGCAAAAAATGCACCAAGGAAAAAATAAAAGCAAACAGAAAAAACAAAGAAACTCGTCACCATGTAGCAGAAACATTAAGTCTGTTAGGAAGCAGCAAATCAGTGTTTGCCTCAGAAAATACTTCCTTTTTCATGGATAAAAAGCTTCTTTCACATTTCTCAAAAATATAAATAAAATTTATAAAAACAATGAGCTTGCTGAACACTACTCTCACTACAATCTGTAAAGCTGTAACATACACAAATTATAGACAGGTCTTTATATATGTGCAACATCCCAGACAAAAGAATTACAAAAATCCCTCGAGTCATGTATTGGTGTCCAGATTTCTGAACCCTTCCTTCCTAAATGTTTTTAGACTACCTGCACCAAAAGATTCTTTTTTTTTCTCGTTTGTTTTTAAACTCTGTTTGCAATAAATTGTAAAGCCTCCAGGAGCATCATTTAATGCAAAACTACAGATACTGAGACTTCATTTACGTTACATGAGAGATCAATATATAAATAAAAGCAAAATCAGAGCTGGTTAATTATTACCATTGACAGAACAAATGGAAAGGAAGAGGAAACACCACCATTCAACCAATACCAATGCCATGCAAGAGCAAAAATCACTTGCAACAGCAACCATTAGACATGCAGTGGACAAGATATGCATGTATAGCACAGTGCTTATAGAAACAGAGCCCACCACAGCAAATCTGCTCCGGCTGTAATGACAGCAAAGTGCCTCAGACACTGTCCAATCAATAGCTCTGCTCTCCTACGAGCACACTCTCTGCTAAGGCAGACTTCTTAGAAATAAATAGATGTTTAATGCATTGCATTAAGGGTCAATGCAACCACCTTAATAAACACACATTCCCTCTTTAAAGACAAAATATAATAAGACAAAAGAAGCACACTCATCAAACTCAGGAGAACAAGTTTGCTCCGCAGCATTTGCATGAGGGGAAGTCTGCTGGAGCTCTTATTAGAGAGTCCCTAATTAAAGGCTCACACATTCCTACATCAAATTAACAAGGTACATTTTGCTTCTCCTAAAAGCTGTCCAAAGTTTCAGCTATGTGAAAAATTCTCACTTTACTGATTTCATGGGTTTTGCAAAAATTAGAAAATTGTCTTAGGCTTGGGCAGAAGCCAAATCTGCCAGAGAGATGTGCACCACCCACTGCCTGCCCTGTGTCTGCTCACACTGCAGCCTCCCCTCACTTTGCAACCTTTGCTCTCCATGTACTCATTCAAGGTGTAACAACCTGCAAACACAGGGAAAATGTCACTAGAATATCCACAGCTCCTTTAAAGATGCAAACTTCATGCCACCTCCTGCATTTTTAGGGAAATATACATGCTGGTATGCAAAAAAAAATTATAAAAATTAGTTATGGATCAACACTGAGAAATTCTGATAAAAGTGGTGCTAAGAGAAATGAGAGCTCAAATTTCAGCTGTCTTTCTGCAGCACAGTTCTTGAAGATCCCAGGTTTTGGCCTCACAGCAAGATTGTCCATTAATTTACTTTACAGTTGGCCCATAACGCTATATTTTAGTCATTTATATAGCACTTTGAGCAAAGTATCGGGAAAGGATAATAGAAGGACAGAGCAATAAAACGAAGTATAACAATTAGCAATGTCAAAAATGGTGAGCCAATGACTGGCAGCCCTGAGGGACAACAAAATATTAAGCTGACATGAAAAGCCATCAAATCTATGGATGAAATACTGTTAAGAAGTTGGGACAAGAGTCATTAAAACAAAAACTTAAGGCACAAAGAGCAACAGATTAACGAAAGGAGAAAGATCCAAATGATTTGGTTAAAAAGTTTGGTAAGCAATTTCCAAGCAGCAGGTAAAGGAATTTGAAAAAATGAAAGAATTAAAGAAAAGATCCCAGGGTGAAGAATAAGAAAATCTGCTACAGTTTGGACAGTTGTTTAGACATAAAAATCAGAAATTGCCATTAAGACAGAAATATTTTTTTAAAAAGAGTGCCTTAGAGCTGAGACAACACACTGGACGTTCAGCCTCAAGGCCTGCACAGAGCTGCGTGACCACAGTCACATCACACTCTCATGTTCAGCTCCTACCTTACAAAAGAGAGGTGCTAATGCTTCCATTCCAACTGACATTTAAACCATAAGACAGCTCTGGATGTGCATCCACATGCTACCACAGCAGCAGCTGTTGCACAAGCCTCATTTTAGGTGGGACAGTTCTGGCACAAATACCTAGAAACCCTCTAAAAACTGAGAAAGATTTGAAACCTGTGAAGGAAGAGGGAACACTAAATAAATAGACTAGCTTAAAGATGGTTGAGGGAATGTGTGTGTGAATTAGAATGGAAATAACACTGATTTAAGACAAAAAAATTCAGACACTGACCTTCTAAAAATGAGCCACAGATCCATGTGAGCTAACAGAGTTGTAAGGCATTCCCTCCAAGTGAAATTCTACCAGACTTTGTTTCCTTGGAAGCTACTTTTAGAGGAGGTAAAGTTTGAAACATGACTGTGGTGTTTTATTTATGGAAACATATCCTTAACAAGAACTGACAGGTTACAAAGATGCACATCCTCATCCCTTGACTCCTATCTGAGCATCAGCTCCACCAGCCTCCAAAGTTTAAAGTCCTCCTTCCCCTCTCACACGTATATCCCTCAATTCAGCCACAAGCAGGTTTGCCATTTTAATACATTTTATGAACTTTAGCAAGCACGTTCTTTAAATCTGGACAAATCCACCTCCACTCAGCACGCCATTACCATAGCCCTGCTTGCTGTTAAAGCCTTGCTAGCTTTTAAGAAAGATACTAAGAAATCACTAAGGTGGCTCAGGAAGAACAAGTATCAAGCCGCCTGTATTACTCCCAAACTGGTTGACAGTGTTATTTGCCAGCACAAATTATCTCTAAGTAGTTCTGCACATCTGCAGTTTTTAGTACCCACTTTTCCCCCCGCCCCTTCATCCTTATTCCCATTAGGAATAGCCCAGATTCTTTAATTGACAAGAGACTGCCCACAGTTTGACATTTTTATGTTAAACTAACAGTCACATTACTTTTTCATTTTTAAAAGGTACTATTCTTGATCAGCGCCAACACACATACTATTGAGTGCCTTTCAAGGATGGCATTTAAATATTGCTAATGGAATTTCTTTGTAATCAGTCCCAGAGAGTTTAACTCTATCACAAAGCAAAGCCTTCCTAGCATCTGCCATCGACTCAAATAACAGAAGATTCATAGCTAACTCTCACTTCAGTTTTTTGTAAACATGATAAAACAAGAAAGTGACTTTTCAAAAGAAAGCTTGTGAGTGGTGCTCTGGTAAATCTCATCTGGATATGAGCAGTGTTTGAGGAACCTCTGAAGCCTCTCCTGAACATGGTAATTAAAACAACAACGATGCAAGGAACTCAAACCCTTTTGGAATTCTCGTCTGTTGTCAGATTCTTTGCTTTGTTGACAGCGAAAACTCTATTATTAACCTTGCAACAAATTCACACTGCAGCACTAACAAAAGTGGGTTTCAGGCTTATATTCTTTTCCTCTCACTTTTTAAAAATAATCTCCTTATTACCCACCATTGAAGACAGCATTTTATTGAAATAAATTCTGGATAAGGACAGGTTGGTGGGTTTATTGTAGAAAAGAGCCAACCCTCTTCTCTTAATCTGCTTTTACTTAAGAAGAGATGAATAGTTTTTTAACACTTCAAAAATCTGTTGGCCTAGTTTGCAAAAAGTAGGAAACCATTGGCTTCATTTGGGGTAACATTACTCCAGGGGTCACAGGGCAGCATGACAAGGTTGGCTGTACGCTCCTCAAAGAAGGAATTCAACATTTCCCTGCTTAATTCCTTCATACACTTCTTAGCCTAGCACCTTGAATGAATACATGATGAATTGGACTCTCTCTCCCTCCACGCAACAGAGAGTAGATCTGGTGCCAGTGCAAAATGCAAGTTTTAAATCCAGGAAAAAAAATTATCCATTCATTTTTTTCTTTCCCCAAAATAATTTTTGTATGAAAGTCAAACTGCCTTAAAAAGAAATTCCCCTGCTGTGATTACAAGACCTATCTTCTCATAGCTGAAGTCTGAACTCCCCCTGCACAGAGCATGTTCTGACAAGCCAGATGAGCTGTCTGTGTCCATGGCCCACATCAACGACACCAGGGAGAGGAGAGGAGACTCCTTTTTACCTCTCTAGAAATCTTCTTACAACGCTCTACAAGCTTTGCTGGCCTGACAACAACCAGCCCTTGACTAAAGCTATCTCATCCAACCCAAAAGTGGAGTTTGGTTTTGGTGGGTTTTTTCATCTATACAGATGTCTGATCCTCCTCTTCTTATTTAACATCATGGACTCAGTAATACGATATGGCAGGGGAGTCTACAGGTCAAAACATCACTTACAAGTTCATTGCCTCTTGCGTTCATCAAAAATGGTAATCAAAAAACAATTTAGGTCAGAAGAGACCTTGGAAAATCACCCCGTCCAAATTCCCCCACTTCCCAAATTTGATGTCCATTCAATAATCTCTAATTTTCTCTACCTGCCTCATGATCCCTTAAGAAAATTAAGAATTTTTTTCACTTTCATGTGATTAAAGCACGTATCCACTATGGTTTTTTTATGCCTCTAAGTACTTTCACTTTTTGAGTGATCTGACAGAGTGGGAAGTGGGCACTAGGAATAATCCCCTCCTAAGCACACACAAGCCAGACTGCCTCTGTGATGCTATTGCAGCTATCGCTTTTCTCCTCGTCACTGCAGCTTCATCCCACTGCTCTCAATATTGCTGCCTTTTGTTCTAGGGGAACTTGCAGGTTTTGCTCTCCAAAGCTAGCACGAGCCACTGGCAGCCCTGCCTGTCATCTCCTTGTGGGTGACAGCAGCACTTACCAAGTGACAATCCCGGACTGCCAGGCAGGTCAGACCCCGTGGGCAGGGGAGGCAGGAAAGCAGAAGCTGCAGAGCACCTGACTGCACACAGGCTCCTCTACCTCTGCCTGCACTTCCAGGTCACTGCAGTCCTGTTCTCGTGCATCAGTGACTCAGACCACTGACCCTGTCTTCTAAAGATTTCACAAGAACCAACCTACGTCAGTCTCTTCCTTTAGCCAGTGGCTTTTGAGGTTCTACAGCCCAGATGCAAAGATTTCCAGGAGTACCAATAAACTAAATCAGCAGTCACCCCAAACCCATTTCCCAGATGAACACAGCTCTTCTCCCTGGGATTATCTCACGTTGGACATCTCAAGCATCCACACTTCACAAGACTTAAAGGACAAGTGTCCTTAACCAAATTTCTTCTACAATAGTATTTCCTGGTTTGTTTCATTTTTATTGTATGGCCCCTCATTTTATTGTGTGCCTCTCTGCAGAAGTGGGTTTACAGTAAAGAGTTACGAAAAACTAAAAGAAAATATGAAAGAACATTTAAGTAATTGAACAGCAAACAGTCTGGATAGATCAGTTTGTCTAAAAACCTTGTAGCACGGAAGAGGAGAAGACACAATCAATTCTGTAAGAGGCAGAAGAATTCAGACACACATCAAGTTAATCATGGGCAAAACTGCACAGTAAGTTAAAAAAATATTAAATTGTTTTCCACCATAAATTACCATTTTAAAATTTTTAAACTTTTCCTAGTGACCCTAGCTATATGACTTTGAATAATCAGATGCTCTGATTCTTATAAATGTGCCTACTCAATTTATCTATCAGGCTATTTTATGGATTTTCAAACATCTGAATATTTTTGGTCAGCTTAAAACACCACCATATTCAGGTTTATTGGTCACCCAAAGGAGCAAAAGGAACTAACAAACAACCAAAATCACATCTCAGATGTACAGAAACACAGCCCTTGTTAAATACAGGCATGGCATTTCTTCTGCCACATAGTATCACCTCAGTTGAAGAAGGGCAAATAATTTTCCCAATAGCCGGAAGATAGAGCCTGACTGAAAGCCCACAGAATTCCTGTGACCACAGAAGTATGAAGGACCTATACCTAAGCTGCTCCCTGGCCAGCACTGTCCCATTAGTTCCAGAACTATTGTCAATATTGTGTAATTCCCACAGGAAAACTAATGGAAAGCTATTCAAAATGAGAATCCTTCCTGCAGGTGGAAGGTATTCCTTCAATCTGAGGGTTAATTGCATCTCAGCTGTGACCTGGAGCACCCTTATTATTTAAGTGTACGGCCTCCCAGGAGCACAGAAATCATGCTAAGCTATGGTGCATTTATACTGTGGGAAATGCCTGCTAGATGCTAGCATGGAAACTACTGTACTCATTTGTGACACAAAGAGCACTTGGAAACAAGCTTCTCTCTTTCCCAAGAGCAACAAGCTTGCTCACTCACTCGCTCCAGCTCTTTTCCTTCCTGCACAATTTTCTCTGAGTTAAGTGGCATTTCAACCATTTAAAATCAGACGTTTTACTGCATTCAATAATATCTTACAAGAATATTTCCTAGAGCCCGGGGCCATATCCTGCTCTCAGCCACATCCAGAGCCCAGGGTGGCGGTTGCACCAAGTAACCCAGGTGCATTTGCACAGCTGAGTGCAGAATCTATTCTTGGAGGGACCAAGCCCATCCAGTATAATGGGCCACCCATGCTTTAATTACTACTAATAATTCTTGATTGATTATTTTACCAATATTAACAGTTGGGAAAGACACAGTGGGATGAACAGAAAAGCAATGGGAATTGAATGGTGGCCTTTAGCCAGACAGAGAGAGACCTGTGCTGAGGGACTTTGGAGAATCAATTGTAGAGCTTGTGGCCAAAGACAAGCAGGGTCTCTCAACAAAACAACACACGGATTGCAGCCCCTTGCAGCAACCAAGTGAAAGGCCTGGAGTCTCCTGCAGGCACTGGGGAGTCAGCAGGTTCCTGCTGCACCAAGCACCCCGTTGGAATGGCCCTTCTATTCCAAGGATTTCTACTTTACACATAATACCATCAAGAGGGAAGCTCTGGTCTGGGTTCTAACTCCAGCCACTCTCTAGAAAGGAAATTTAAGTGAGAACAAAAAGACACTATACTGTAAAGCTTGCTGGTTGCCAGCTCACTGAACCAAAGCAAATCTATGTCATAGTAATTATACTTACACTGTAAATCTGGGCAATAGCTCTTCAGGTGGTATAAATTGGCATTAGCTCATTACAATCAAGGAAGACTTATTGATTTATGTGAGGTAAGGCTCTTGCATGAATTTTCTGTCAGTTACCAACCTAAACCTACCTCCAGACCTGAATCGACCCATAAACAGTGCACTTCTGGAATGTCTATAATTCTTCCTCACTGTGTAATTTTTATTGCTAAGAACTGAAAGTTTGGCCAATGACATTTATTTTCTCATGACTAAAATCTATGCAAGAAACTGGTGGCCATAACTTCAGGTGTCTACACAACACCAGCCTGAATTGTAACAGCAAGTTACATTATTTCAGGCAAGGCTGTATTAATGTTTCTGATTTAAACTTTGATTTTTCAGGAGTCTGAAACACATCCATCCGTAAGCTTTCCTTGATGCTGGACCTCAACCCCAAAGCTGGCATTTTGCTTACTTGTTTTGGGGAAGCAATGGCTTTCACATGCTTCCACCAAAGCAGGCAGTAACCCATCAGAAACACTCTTCCTTTGCTCCTCTACAAATTAGGAAAAGTTGTTCCATAGTCCATATCTGAACTATTAAGCTCCTGGGACAGAAAACATGCCAGTGGCATCTGAACATCAAGTCTCCTCCCAGTCAAAATTCCACCAGGCTGACCTCATGAGCCAGAGGTAGTTTTCCAATACTTCCAGTAGCATGTTAGATATGAAACTTTCCTGGGTAGCTCATTTACTGCACACACAGAACTTTTGCATATACCAACAGATTATTTTCTCTCCTAAAAATACGTCTTGAAATATTCACTTTAAAGACGTACACTACCAGACTGTGTACATATTACCAGGGCAGAAGACATCTTTCTACTTTAGTGTACCCTGCTAATCACATACCATCTGGTAATATATTATGTATTCAAAGATACACATAATATATCAAAACACATACTGTAGGCATATTATGGTGTGAGGAAAGAAGGAATATATCAGAGGTAGTCACACAAGTGTAAATAACTTCTCATCCAAGAGAGCAGAACAGCTTTAAAGTACAATGACATTTTGAAAGATCTGCACTCTATCTAGAAATGAGAAATTTTTAAATGAGCCTGAGCACTCAGTGGTGCATTAATTAAAGACTTCATCTGATATCCATAAAAGTAATTGGAAAGACCTGCTGACTTTACCCATCTCTGAATTGGGCCCAGTAGCACATTAATTGAGGGCAAGTTTACAACTGCAGCAAGCTGAAATTAGTTCTCGAGACAGTAAATCGTGGTTTCATGCATTAAATGGTGATGTTCAGTTAATTTTACTTCTAGAAAGACCTTAGTTAAAAAGCATGCATTTCAAAGCTACTCAGTGTTTAATCTTTTAACATTCCAAAACAGAAAAGCTTTATTGTATTGCTAGATTTCCACTACACCAATGAGCAGCCAGTGGTCTCTTGACAGGCAAATGTATGTGCTAAATTAATTCTGTCCAGAGCTAAAAAAATGAAAAGTAGTGTCTGTTGCTTTATTTCTCTTAAAAATAACATATATGATTTTTTTTTTTTAATCTGTGGGTTTTAAACTCTGTTCTGCAGTGACTCAACTCCCATCTCCTTTGATTCTCACACGGGGATTGGGCAGACTCACTCAAACACTTCACCACCACTGTAACTTCTGCTGATCCCACCAGATCTTCATTAATATGTAAAGGACAGAATTTATTCAGCTGTGTAGGATTTTTTTTTTTTTCAGTTGCATTTTCATTGCCACTTGTTCACCTCTTATTCAAAGAGAAGAATGTTTCGTGCTTACATATAAATACAGTATAACAACTTATCGAAGTCACACAGGGTTCCAGCAGCACAAAGCAGAAACCAAGTAATTTGAAGGGTTTTTTAAGAGAAATAGAGCAGCTGATACTGGGATGAGCACCTGCAGGAGAAAAGGGAATAGGCAATTTCTCACTGAAATCTCAGCCTTTAGATTTGTTTTCCCTCTGACACTGCATATTGCTCTGGAGCTCATTGGCCCAGATAACAAAAGATCCCTGAAGAACCTACATTTACTTCTGTAGGGGACATAGAGGTATGGGGCAAGGGCAGAAACACAGCAGTAAGCTCTATCCTCCAGAATCAGTATTGCAGAAGGCACATGCCACACTTGTGCCAAACCTTATTTTCCATGCAGACTAATAGGTCAGCATTCAAAACAGCTCAAATAAAATATTTACAGTAGGAGGTGGTTTCAATACTGAAGGTAAATACTGTAGGAATGAAACTAAACTGGTGTTCCTAAAAACTGTATAGAACAAAGCTGGTGAAGGTCCCAGATGTGGAAGAGGCTTCAAATACCTCCTCACGTGAGAAAAATATACTCACTGAGGGAGGTGCACCACCTATGCCTGCTGACCAGGTTCCCCAAAGTTGTGGATGCCCCATACCTGGATTTGTTCGAGGCTGGGTTGGATGGAGCTCTGAGCAGCCTGGCCTGGTGAAAGGCTGGTGGGAACGAGATGATCTTTAGGGTCCCTTCAGCCCTAGTCACTCAATGACTCTAAAACTGCTTTTGGACTGCAGAATAGCCAATGCTAGAAAGCAGGGAAGTGGCAACCATGGTAGTGAGAGGACCATGTCAAATTCTGGTGCAGTAAGTTTAAGACACAAGTCTGCCCAATTTTTTGGCTTCAAGATACATTCACAGCATATAAATTCCTCACTCAGTGCTGGCAGTATGTATTTAGTCCAGTCTTTGAGAACTCAGTCCCTAATCTGTATGCAGACTGCTTTTGTTCTGAGCTTTTCTTCATGTTCTCCCTCTCTTCTTAATTAACAGGAAACACTTATGAATATTAAAGAAGAAATTAACAACAGTGTAAATAATTTCTGGATGTTTGTAGATTCCAAATTTAGTTTTTAATTAACCCCCACTGATTTCAAAAATCTGTTTAAGAAAAAAATATCATTTCAAAATTTCCCTTGTGTTTAAAGAAGGAAAAAGAAATGAGGTAAAACCTCAAAGCAGCAGTTTGGCATTGCAGACACCAGCATCACGAGTTAGTCTGATGCTCCTGGTTTCAGCAGAACAGCCCACATGCTGCCTCCTTCATTTCACAAGCAAAATGCAGGGGATTTGGCCAAACACGTGCAGCTATGATAACACAAGTCCATCTTCTGCAGAGCTAAAAGGATCCAGGCTCTTTGAATTCTACTGGATAAAACCAGAACATGGGAACTGGTCAGCTGCAGAGGTCAGCTGAATCCCACTGTGCAATCACTGACCACAGTTAATACCAGATGTGTCTGAAGAAGATGCTAAAAGCCCTGACACAGCTACTACAGAATCCAGCTTTTTATGGGCACACCTCTTTGTCACCTGTGGCTATGGGGATTTTGGTTTAGTTTGTATAATTCTTCTCACAGCAAATCTATATGTTCTTGCTGGCCATTTTAAACATCCAGTCTTTATAGCTCATCTGACCAATCTAACAACTCCTTCAACTCCTGTCAGCAGCAAGGGGACTCCTAAAAAGAAGGCTCTTCTGGATCGAAGGAAAAGAAATTCCTGACCATTTTTTTTTAATTGGCTTATTTTTCCATTGTTTTGGCATTGACATAACCCAAAAGCCCACACCTCATAGAGAATCCCTACCACACACAGGGGCACCTGTCTATCAAACCAATAAGAGTGATTTACCTCTGTCTCTTTTACCTCTCCTGGAAAGACACAACAAAAGAGAAATCTCCTACCACTAATCTATCTGCGTACAGCAAGCCCTGTGGAGTCAGTGGGAGTTCTGCATTCGAGACAACTGAAAGAGAGATACTCCAAGAAATGTAATTTACAGATGCCTCAGGAAAGGTGTAAATTGCACATCCCAGAGCATGCAATGGGGTAGATGCTCTCACTTGTGCATAACACCCATTAGTGTTGAGTTATCTGTGTTCCCTGGGAGGAGAACATGTCCGGGTGCTGCTGCAGGAATTCCTGGCTTTCTCACCAGCAGCACTCATCCTCTCTGCCTCCTCACACAGCCACTGTACACACAGGTGCCAAAGGAATATTCCATTCAGCACTCAGCCTGAAAGCTGCTCAACAGGCAGGAATCTCTAAAATGGCAATCACAGAGGCACCTTCAGCCTGGTGGATGCTGATGGGTCCTGTTACCTCTGCAACAGCTGAGTGGCAGTATACCCATGAAAAGATGACACAAAAAAAGATAGTATATTTGAAACACTATTTCTAGGTACAAATTTCCAAGAAAAAACACAATACAAGATTGCTGAATCTATACAAGCACTTTCACCCACATTTAACACATCTTATAGAAAAGAAGGAAAAGTCATTTGTGTTACCCCATCTCTTGATTTTTTCTTAAATTTCCTTTTATCCTAAGAGGGAAATTACATAGCGATATTGAAACACCATGCACTTGAACAGGAAAGTAGATTTACTGCACAACTGCCGATACAGAGACACAGATCAACAGAACCTTCTGCAGCTGGGATACATAAAGATGCTCTGCCTTTCCACCAGGAGAAGCAAAACACTGGAGGTGAGAAAGCAGCCAGAAGCTGAAGAAACAGCATCCTCAGCACAGCCTAGCACACTGAAGTGGTTATCCAGAGAAGGAGATGGGAGCAGAGTAAGAGCTTAGCAGCACATTTGACGAAGTAATGCAAAGACTAAATCCCTACAAAGACAGCATCCAATGAGAAACACAAAGCTCCATGGCAAGTATCCCCAGAGAATTCCCACCCACACCAAGTCTACCTTAATGTGTCTCTGAGACATGCTGTGAGCTCATTTTCTCACACTCAAACTGGAAAGGGGCACAGGGGAACAGGTTCCCATGGGAATTCACTTCCATCCAGTACGTGGGGCATACCAGAGGGACGCCAGCCACCCCCGCACAACAGAGGAGAAAAGCAAGAGCTGAGGCTACGCCTGGAGGAGAGCGCGCTCTGATCTCTCTCCATTTATCACCCTGACAAACCCCCTCCCATCAATGGGGGAAACACCTTCCCTCAAGCTGAAAAGCCTCAGCACTCCAAAGCGGATCACCTAAACACAAGCATCACGTTCCCAGGGCCATTTTCTTTCGGATTGGCTCACTGGCAGCAGCTACAAGTCTGGTCCAGGGAAGTAGCACAAGCTCTTTTGTGCCAGCAGAGCAGCCCAGGAGAGACAAGAAAAGCAGTTAGCCATACGCCTTGGGGCACAAATCACCCCACCAATGGCTCTGCCCTGCCTTGGATTTGGCAACAGCTCTCACGCCCCCTCACGAGTTGGGCACTCAACAAAAGTTCAATGCCTGGTGCTCAGTAAAACAAGCAAGCACCAGGCAGACGAGAGAAGTACAGTAAATCACCTTCCCAGGTAAGCTGGCTTTCATGCTAGTTAGGCCATTAGCAATCCTCAATCCCTACACATCAGAAGTTAATCCTGCCTCAGGCAGCATTAACTTACACATTAGCTCTTTAATGTAACAGCCGCAGTGCTGGAAAAGAGTCATCTGCTACAAATATTTTCCCACATGACTCCACTCACTTCCCCAATTACTACATTTCCTACTCCCTTTTGAAGGGCTCTTTCAGATGTAGCTTCACCTTGCTAGGCTGGGATTATCACAGCAATATCCCATGAAGGTGTTTTCGTTCTGTGCACAGTAACTTCGAGCCTGGCTTTGGGGTATCTCCAGTAACACCCACTCGGGTGCACAGGGAAAGGGTGATGGGGCACTCAGCCAAGGCTGCTGCCCACCAAAATGCAAAAACTTGGGATATTCCTGTGAAAAGCCCTCCCACGCAGTTTGCTGCCAGCACTGGGGTCATCCTGGAGGTGCTACGTATTTGTGAAAGCACGCACAGATCAAAGCGTCCTGAATTTCAGGACAAGTAATGATTTATTAAAAAATGCATACTAAATGCCTTATATATAAACTATTTATAAACCAGCAAGGGAGCAGAAGCTTTACTGTTTTAGTTGCAAACTCTTCATGCCAAAACTGCAAAATCAGTACTTTAAGAACAACATGGATTGATTTCAATTTTTGTATATCGAGCCAACTTCAATGGCTCTGGTTTTATATGCACAAATTCTTGTGTTTATGAATAATAAATACTTTTTTCCGCCTAGATAATCAGAAAGAGATTCTGTATCTTTTGCTGACCTAAAAAAAGTCTATTTAATACAGATACTATCTTAAAATAGTTAACTCAACAATCATTTTAAATTATATATTTAGATAACACTCACAGAAATATCACAGGAAAAGAAATAGCATTTATACAAATTAATGCAAGAGAGTCACTTGAGTAAGAAAACCAAAATTGTTGTAAATAGGCTCCTGAAACTGTTTCACAGGAAAGCCGCTAATGAAATCCTTGGAGAGGCCAGGCAATCTTTGGTTCAACAATTCAACTTCAGGTCCTTTTTTTATTTTTCTGTTCACATTTTCAGATGTTCCCCCAAGGTGCCTGTGCTCTAAAAATACTTTTATGGTAAGACAAGTTCAAACACAACTTAAAAGAAAATGTATTTTATGTCATTTTGATAGGGTGAGGTTGTCACCTTATTGTTCAGCAGTGCTCCTGGCAGATCGACTCTAAAGAGCCAAGTGGGCGTTAAGCTGAAACAAAGCCATCTAAGTGAAGGTGATAAAACCTCTTTTGGTTAAAGCACCGGATCCTTCTTTTTTAGGTCTCCTGAACTGTCCTCCAGTTGTTGGAAGCCTGTAAAATCCTTTTCCCATGCAATCAAATCCCCACCTAAACAGGGCACATCCACCCAGGGCTCATTCCTGTAAAAACTGAGGTCCCTTCCCCCAAGACCATTTCAAGCGCTGCTGCCCTTTCCCCAAAGCACACAAACCCAAACTGCGGGCACCAGAGGAGAGCATGGCCACTGGAACAGAGCCTGGCCAGAACCCTTCCCACCAACCAAGCCATCGACACGGCCATGAGCAACTCCATCAGCAAGGCTCCACCCCGGCAGACCCTGATGCACCTAAAGGACGCGATTTCCCACGGCCTCTGTAATTATATTTTTTTAAACGGTCTCATTATGAGCAGAGAGGTTGATATTTCAACAGAGAATACCAGAATTAAGCACCTAGCATAACTCTTAACTGTGATCTATGCACTGCTGGAAGGTAACTCCAGCACTGCGCCCCGAGAGCAGTCCATCCATCCCACAAAGTGCTCATGGCTTCCATTATCACTGGGATAATCTACAGCACTTTTAATTTAAGAGTAATGTCCTTGTGTTGATGCCTTGCAATTTGATGGGATTTCCGTTCATTAGTAGCAGTAAAAGAACCACTTTTTATTCATTAAATTATTCTAAGTGACAGAAAAAAACCTTTTCTTAAGACAAGCATATGCACAACTGCATTTTTTTCTCATGCAGTTGGGATCACCCCTCTCAGCACATTAATATTGTATTAGAGAATGTAGATCACTTTTTCATTCTTAATTGGTACTTAAAAATTTCTCTCTAGTGAAAATACTGATTGATTTGGTGTTTAAATGAACTTGTTCGTTGCAACTGCAAATATCCTGAATACTAAGTAGTTTAAAATAACTTGTCATAGTAAAAAGATAGATTGACCGTGCTTAGGAAAAAAAAAAATCAATTAAAATTAAAATTCTAACATCATAGCTACTAACCAAATAACATTATAAAGGAAATCTGGAATAAGCCTGCAACAGTCATGTTCCATTTTTGTGCACTGCCAGCTTCGAGGAGTAAAAAATTATAAAACTGCTAGAGAAAGTGATCAGGCTATTAATGATTATGAAGTTTTCATTATATTTGCTTTTTCATTATAGAGTCTTTTCAATTTTTGTATTTGAAGTATTTTCTCTACATCCACAAGACCTACTATTTACACGGTAACTTTTTTTAAAAAAAATGCAAGGAATTCTGACCTGATCATGTTATCTAACACAATTTTAAAATTATAGAAAATAAGGAAAGTTTGGTATGGGCAATGAGTGAAGAGTTAGCTGCATAAACCTGAAAATCCCACATTCTGCATCAGGTTTGAATGAAGGGCACTGAGAAACAACCCCAGAGACACCCTCAAGCTGAGCATTGGAAGGAACAGTCACAAAAATTACCTGTGGATGATCCTTGGCTGGCAGGGGGCCGAGCACTCTGCAGAGGCTGGGGGCAGTGAGTGGGCAGGGGCCGAGCTAAAGCCGTGCAGGGAAGGGCAGGGCTCCTGCCAGGCTCTGGCCCATCTCCTGGGCTCTTCAGCTCCTTCCCATAGCCCTGTTCAGCCCTCAGCCCAGAAGGTCTGAAGCTAAAGGTTCAGCAGCCCAGAGATTGGAAAGCCACTGACACCTCTATGGGCTGGGCAAGAGCCAGGGAATGCTTCACCTGCCACAGGCTGTGGGGAAAACTGCCTTCAGCTGGGTCCTGCATCAGGTGAGCCTGAAACACTCCACAGCACTGTGCTGTGCAGGTGGACTACTGCACCCTCATCTAATATTATATATTGGTTAAAACTGCCTTCAGCTGGGTCCTGCATCAGGTGAGCCCTGAAACACTCCACAGCACTGTGCTGTGCAGGTGGACTACTGCACCCTCATCTAAATATTATATATTGGCTTTAAAGACAAAGCTTGTGATTTAGTGGAGGTTCTCTGAAGACCCAAGTGAAAAGATAAAAAGCAAGCTCTTTAAAACACTACAAGTTTGTGATCCTTTTTGCTTTTGTTCAATGTAGTCTAATCCAATTTATCTTCTACATACAGATTTATCAAATTATTTGACCAAGAGAAGAATATACATTAATATATGTTGCCCAATATAAATATATATATATTTAATATATTATATTGAGATTATAATAATATCTTTATTTAACAGCCCTTGCAGTTTTCTTAAAAATTCTGTGTGCGCCTTATTCAAATTCTACTAAACCAGAAATAAATGTGTAACAGTCAATAATTTGTATATTACTGTTTTTGTTTTCTCAGTGTAAAGCGCCTTTTAAAAGTCTCTGACTTTCAGGCCATGCTAACCCCCTGCTTTTTAAGATAGCTTAAAACAGGATTTTACCTTTGAAAGCCTAGGTTATATGTCAGTATTACATTTTTATCATCCTTTAGCAGAAATGAATTTATTCTTAATGTGGTTCAGTGTTTTACATTGTTTTTTCATTCCCTATTCTACTCAGGAGCATTGTTGATTGTTTCATCAGCAGTGGTCACAACTCAGGAGAAGAGGGTTTGGGCAAGTCAATTAACATTGCTGTAGAGCAGAGCCCAGGAGAGGAATGGACATATGGCCTGCAATGATGTGCAATTTGCTATTTTTTAATTTCTTAGTAAATTGAGTGAGCTAGAGGACATTCCTGGTCACATTAAGATGAAAGACCAACTACAGAGCTTTACTAATCTGGCCTCACTTAAAATTCATAGATGTTTTACATGTCAAGTAACCTAACCTCTTAAAAATATACAGGAATGAGATTTTAAAAAATGGGATTCTTTTGCTATACCAAATATTTGCTTTCATTATACATTCATTAGACTGGGAGAAATGCTAGAGGGCAGAATTTGGGCGAAGTGTTTAATGTTTATTAAAAAAATCCTTTGCCAGACACAGAAATGTCCTAATAGGTCATCAAATTCATATCATTGTGCTGCTACAGACTGACCCATGTTTATTTCCTCATATGCATCTAATCAGTTTTTATAGCTGCTCTCAAATAGTCAATTAAGAGTTCTATTAATAGTAATGAATCCACAGCTCCAGCAGGCAGGAAATATCTGCCAGCATTTCCTTGTTGATTTTTTTCCCCCACAGTGAAAAAGGCAAGTAATTTTGAAGAGCTGGGCACTCAAACACGAGCTTTACAGGGCACTGGGTCAGCACCCCACTCTGCAAACCAACAGGCTGCCCTTCTGGCCACCCCTTGTAACAGGTCTCCAGTGCTCCATCTTGCCTTGAGGAGTCCAAAGGAAGCACACGGACTCAAATTCCCCGAGTCCTCGGGGGAGAAAAGAGGGTAAGCTGTTGGAGCAGAGAACCAACACCTTTTTTGTTCTATTTCAGTTACCGATAAAAGCAGAATCCAAGAAGGGAACGAGTACAGACAAAGCCAAACACATGCAGGTTCAGCTCAGAGCACTCTGAGGACCTTCCACATTTTACCAGGCCACAGTAAAAAAGTTTCCACATTTTACTTGCCAGGTGTACCCACTATATGAAGTAGAACACAGAGCAAGCAGGGCCTCTCCACAGTGGCTGTACTGTAAGTGTAAAGCAACACTGTTGGCAGTAGGGAATATTTCTTTTCCACTTCTCCAAGGATGTAAACTCCCTTAACTTGGACTGCATTAATTCCATGCAGGGTCTTTCAAATCAGTGTAGGCAGTACTGTGCTTTTCTCTATGGGGGTGCCAAGGCTCTGGCACAGGTTGCCCAGAAAAGCTGTGGATGCCCATCCCTGGAGGAGCTCAAGGCCAGGTTGGATGGGGCTCTGAGCAGCCTGGTCTGGTGAAAGGTGTCTCTCCCCATGGCAGGAAGAACTAGATGATCTTTAAGGTTCATTCCAGCCTAATCAATTCTTTGATTCTTTCAGTGAAGCTTTTTTAACCCACCAGACAATCTCATTTTTTACATATGCACCCTCTTCTTTACAGTGTTACTAAAGACAGAAAAAACAAATCCAAGTTTTGACCTTCTGGCTTTCTTATGCTCTTTCTTTTTACGGAGTTGCTCCTTCTCAGGAGTTAGCAAGGAAGGCCATTGATCAAAAAGCCACAACAGCAAGATAGGACATGACAGTGGTTCTGGCAGCTGGAATGTAAAATGAATCTGTCTGTCTCTAGCTGGCCAATTCAAAACCAGGTTAACAGTACCTGAAATTCATCACTATCTAATGTCTTTGTGAGATGAGACTGATGTCAGTTTAATTTAATAGGCCAGGCTGAAAAATGCGACAGTTCAATAATTGATTCATGAGATGGATTAGACATCACTGCCTCAGGGGTGGCAACATCCACCAAAGGCTGGGGATGATGGCTGGGGCACTAACAGCATGAGCTGCCGTGCTTGAGTCCAGTCTCCAAGCCTTGCAGACCCCCCAGCCTGTGCCCACCCCACTGCAGAGGCAGGCAGACAGGCCCAGGATGGGACACACCTTGGAAATAAAATCATAGCCCACATCTCCTGCCAGGAGAGCAAACGGGAACTGCTGCTGTAGATGTCTGCAGTGTACACCCTGCTGGCAATACACCAAGGACTGCAAGGTACAGAGCTGTCAGCCAGGTGCTTTCTGCAAGGGCTGAAGTTCACTGAATAAATAAAGGGAGAAAAGGGGGATGAGAGTCCTTTTATCTCTCTCAAAGATGTTCTTGCTGGCTTTCCTCATTCCAGGCAGGTGCAGTCTCCTCTCTTTATCAGAGACCTGTAATGGCAGTCACCTTTGTGCTGCTGGTTCCACTTCCTTCTCTATCACCCCACAGCCTCCTTTTCTTTGATAGTAGGCCATCTATTCCAAAACATTTCCTAGTTAGTGCTAAGAAGCCCCCAACAACTCTCTAATAAAGTCTTCAACAGTCACACCTATGGCTGCCCTATTCCTCTATCGTTATAGATAATTAGCAAACTACCTGATTAGGGAAACGGAGTAATTTTATATTTTTTAAGCACCATCTTTTATTTGCAGGCTCTGATTTGGGTATGGTAATATCCATGGTTTGCACAATACTTTTCTACCTTTCTTGGAAATTGTAACCATAATCATGATAACCTATGCTGTACTACTTCACAGTATCAACATGAAAGATAAATTCACTTCTATCACATATTTTTGTTAAAGATTAATTGAAATTGTGCCAGAAAACAGTAGTTAATCAAATAAACACTGACATTTGTAGTGCTCCTTAATATGTTCAACTTGGACAGAAAAACAAAGAAATTTCAACAGTTAAAAAGTCCTCATTAAACATAGGAGTGTGGTACAAGGTAAGTGTTGTAGAGCTCTTGGCAGTCTAGAAGTAAACAAAGCAAACTTCCACCTTTGAAAAGCAAATATTTCACTTGGAAAACAGGCAGAGCTTCAGGAACCTTACAGTACTATCTGTTTTTAAAAAGTGGTTTCCGAGGTCTCCATTACAGAAACACGGAACCTTTAATGCTGGAAAAGAGCTCCAAGATCACGGAGTCCGACCTGTGACCGAACCCCGCGCACCAACCAGGCCATGGCACCGAGAGCCACGTCCAGTCCCACCCTGAACGCCTCCGGGAATGGTGACTGCACCACCCCCTGGGCACCCATTCCAGTGCCTGACAACCCCTTCCAAGAACTCCTAACAACCAAACACGGGTTTGGGTAAAAGCAGCTGCCTTGTCCAGAGGACCTTAGAGAACCCTGTTTGGCTGTCAAGGTTCCCACCTTAACATTGCTATTGCGATCCAAAGAAGTAAAATGGCATTTTTAAAATTTATTCTTCTGAGGACATGAGTGTTTCTTATATGAATATAAACCTTATATAAGTAGATGAGAGAAAGGGAAAAGAAGTGGAAGAAATTCATGAGCTTATTCTGCTTTTTTATTAAAGTAAGAGGGAAAAAGTAATCAGACTCTGGCAATCCTGAAGCATACAGCTCCAATGTACTCAAGATAACCAAAGTATAAAAATGATCCATAACCATTATAAAAACCCTATTCTCTTTTAAAATATGCCTAGCCATTATCTCAGTTCTTTCTTCCTGGAAACAAAGCTGGCATCAGACTCGAATATGGATTAAGCTTTAACATCAGACAACGTATAAACAATAGTCATTCATTAACCCCTGTGGCTGTAATGAACCAGAACGTACCAGGTATTGATTACTGAACAGAAACTTCTAAATATACAAACCCAGAACCTGTGTTGGAAACAGCGCAGAAACCACATGATAGGTATAGATGAAAAAAAAAAAAAAAAAATCACTGGTTTTCTCCACAAAGCAGGAGTTAAAGTGTGGCCATTTTAATTTCCATCATACTTTATTACAGACAATTATGACATACCTGTGTGCCCATAAATGAAGAGCTGCTATACCTAGACTTGGATTTACTGCCATAATTGAGCCAAAGGATTTTAAAGCCTCCACGACTGTTACTTTGATTTTACCGACCTCAGTGCTTACATTACATCAGTGCCTTAGGCTCAAGGCAGCTCAGGTTGCAACAAGTACTCTGCAAACCCTTAGGAAATGATAATTCCTGCTCCTCAGAGCCCATAGTGTTAAGCCCAGCTAGGCACCCCCATGAGGTTTAATGGCTTTCAGGCTTCAGTTCCTGTTAAACTTGCTGGCCAATGCCTTCATCTTCCCCTCCTTGTACATTGGAGCACCCTTTTAGAGGAACACCTTAAGTTTTCCCTGCTGAACACACCGCCCAAATGATAACAGTCTGTTACCTAAAACATGCAAGAGCTCAGGGGTTGGTTAGAGAAGTAAACCATGAAATTCATCTCCTGTGGTGATCCACCCTATCTTTAAAGTGTGGGGGATAGATCCTGAGATCCTCACCCCTTGTAAACTATCAGCATTTCACAGGAGTCCTTGGTGCAAGCGTGAGCTCATCCAGGCCAGGATCTGCCTCAAGACATCTTAACTCAGGTTAAAAGAGAGACTGAACAGAGCTCAGGTAAAGAAATTTTATGTCTGTAATGGCACAGAAAAATATTCACACTCGACAACATTTTGTCGAAAGCAGTGAGAGGTTACTCTGCCCTCTTGCATGTACACACTGCTTATCCTCTTAGCAAAGTAAAAATCCAGACATTGTGGTTACAGAAGTTCTCCAGTTTAAGTAGTGCTGGGTAGGAAGTGCAGATTAAGAGAGTTTTCAGTTTTCACTTCTCTCCCTCCTTCTCTTGTACACATACACCATTGGGCACCGCTCAGGACTAAGAAAATCAAACACTTGTAGAGACTTCTAAATTTCAACTTACCTGTGAGGCCAATTCATTCTCATAATAACTGAGTATTTACTACATTGTACTACACACAGAGGTCTAGTCAGGCAACAAGGACCTTTTTGGTGTGTATGATGTCACACATTTCCACTTTCTCTCATGTGAATTTATACACTACTTCTGTTGAAACTGAGGATTCAGGAAATACACTTCAGACAAGTAGAGAACTAAAAAAAGAAAAAATGAAAAACACTGCAGAAAAGTTAAAAAAAAAAAAATCAGAATTGTTTCACAAAACCAGAGGAATAAAATATGGTCAGTATAATCACTACACAGCCATTCCGTAAAGGAAATATTTCCTGGTACCTTGGCCTTACGTCAATGGCCCCATCTTGTGTCCCAGTTATTTCTAAAGCTGACTTTACACAGTAAATAAGGATGGAGGTGGGGAAGAGAAAGAGGAAAAAAAAACCCATCAGACTCCTCTTAGGAAAATAAGACTTAATTAAAAAGTCTACCATTGCTTTGCACTTAATTAGGACTAACACAGCTGTTAATAAGCTTCTGATTGATAGTAAACTTGATGTCTGCACAGAAAACTACTTACTTGGCTCAAAGATGCTGATAGTTTCATACAGAAAAAAGATTCTGTTTTGTAATTGTGCATAATGTTAATATTTGAAACATCCTTAAGGGTAATTGTACCTATTAAAATTTCATATGTGAAATGAGAAATAAATGAATTGGTGTTGCATTTTTAAAGGATCAGATTACTGTTGATTAAAGCTTTGTCTACACTTGAAATTTCCCAGTAGAACAGCTCTACTGGTGGTTGTAATAATAGGAGAACAAGCAGAGATAGGCTGCCAGTGACTGCTATTAGAATTACAATGTCATACAGACCTGATCTTTAAGGGGTTATACAAGGCTGTGGTTATAATGTGGCTGTAGCACTTAATACTGCCAACCTCACTGCTGCTACTGGGGGTGAAATAGGAAAAAAATGGAGCAAAAAGACAGTTGGGAAGTTAGTGTTTGTCAGCAGAGCTGAGGAACAGATTGGAGTATTTATCCAGAAGGCTTTGTCCTGCCTGAAAAATTAAATATCAAGCAATACTAAGTGAAGGGGAAGTTGAAGGACGGAGCGAGAGAGCAAAAGATGAGTAAAATAATTTGGAAGAAAAGGATGGAAGCATTTGGGAATGGTAAACTTCATAGAAATAGCAGGGAAGAGAAACAGGCCTCTAGAGGAAAAAGAGAAATAAGAAAATCCCATGCAATCTACTTTTAATTTTTCAATAGCACTCCTCCATATAACAAATACAGAGAAGAGACTAAAATAAGCTCTGAGGGTTGAAAGGGAAACACAGAGAAAAGCCACATCAAAAGGAGAAACAAGAAAGGGATTTGTGGAAGAAAAAAAGAAATCTTTTGACAAATGAAAAAAAAAATCAACTGAGGAAATGAAGGTATTGAAAAGGAGTGAAAAAAGAGGATAAAGGGAAAAAGGGGATAAGGAAGAAAAAGGAAAAATACATGGAGCTTACTGTAAGAGCTGCATTTTTTTTTTAACAAGAGTTTTAATGCAAGGAGTGATTGACAGAAAGAAAGTTTCCTCTCAAGCATTTGGAGGATGATGTTCCACTCTTCTGCAATTCCTGCACAAGCTCAGCCATTTAGCACCTCCCAACGTTCCCATCCCGGCAATGTCGCCCTCGAGACACTCCCAACCCATTGCTAATTCCCCGTTCCCTTCTTAGCCTGACACGAGTCACCTCTGGGCAGGAGACAGCCATGGCTGTGAGAGGCTGCTGCCTTCTCTCCTGCGAGCCCCAGAGAGCTGCACTGCACCCAAGCACACTGACCTGGCAGGGCACACGTGGGACTCACACAGGGCAATGCAGGGTGTCCCTCCGGCCTGTGGGCACGAACAGGAATCGTGGTGGTGCCTTCAGGAGCTGACCTGGAGCAGAGACCAGACAGAGCAAAAGGATAAATGGGGATTTATTAAAAGGCCTCAATGGGTACAGCTGGGCAGCACAAGAGTCCAGCCAGCCCACTCCCAAGATGAACCCAAAATGGGCACAAAATGGATGACTGATCACGAGGGTTCACACTTTTATAAGTTCTGGTCCATTGGCACATTGGAGTTAATTGCCCAATTATAGCTTCAGGTTATGAAGCTCCATCCTCCTTGGTTTTTCTTCCCACTCCAGCATTGTTTTCATTCCTTGATCCTTAGTATCAAACTAGAGAAGGAATTGTTTTGTCTATCTACTCTGTGAAGAGAGCTCAGTAGCACTTAATATGAAACCTAAACCTACCCACCAAACCAGCACAGAACTAAAAAACATAAAAGCTAAAACTTAAGGCATCAGTGGGAGCAGAATTGTACTGAACCAAAACAGGACAGCATACAAAATAAATCCTGGAGTGTGGAGGAAATGAAAAGTCACAATAAGATCAAGTGAGGTCGAAGTTAACTCTGTTGGGGATCCAGTCACAAAAGCTGTGCTCTAACCAAGATATCTTAAAATCAACAGATAGGAAATAATTTAGCACTTCAGGATAGAAGAATGTACCCATGAAAAGCCAATACCTCACTCTCTAAATGCAAATTACACTAACTGTGTTCTTCTAGTGTTGTAAAAATAACATAACCCTTTGATGTGAAGCAGTGCATTTCCGAGCTCCCTTGGTTTGAAAGAGCATGTCTGCTGGGATTCTGAAAATTTCATCTCTCTTCCAAAAAAGTGCACTTGCCCACAGAATGCCAGCACGGGGTTGCACTGCACCCCAAATTTACTGCAGTGCAAGTGCAGTGATGGGGTAGGACTGCCAGGAGGTGGGCTCCTGAGGATGCAGCCACTGTGGTAACGGTGAGCCCAGGGGTGCCCTCCAAGGGACTCTCACTAAATGAAAGGAATGAGCAGTGTCACCTGCCAGCTGAGAAGAGAGTTATCCAGGCCACACGCTGACCCACCACCTCCGTGCCATGAGAACCAGAAAGCAGCTGGCACTTTGTAAAAGGCTCGAAGCACATCAAACAAAAAACAGCGTGACTATTAGAACTCATAAGGGAAGTTGACTTTGCTATTGTGGGTGCACCAAAAAAAAAAGGAGAAAAAAAAAAGGACAACTTTCTGCTTAAAGCAAAAATCTTACTGAATGCTGTCAGAAAAATAAAGAAATCTGTGCCTTAGACTCACTGCATTTTGTAGAACATACCTTTTTTTTTTCTCCTCAACAGGCTGGAATTTGTTCTGACCTGAAAAACAGAAACTAGATCAATCCTTCCAAAAGGTGACTCATTATACATACAGCTATGTTCTACAGTGAGAATGAGAGGGGTATATTACCCTTTCAATATTATATGATGTCAAAAATTTCTGTCTTAGTTTACTGTAAATAAAACCTCTCCCAGTGTTCACATATGGTACAGTAAAGATTTTGGCCCTGTAATAACCTAAATAAAATCAAGGCTGTAATGACTGTAAGAGGAATTTCAATATAATATTGGAGATTAGAAGATATTTAAATAGGTGATATTTCTTCAAACTGATATTCTCAGCAAAATTTCTTGAATAAGCAATAAATCAGATTGTACAGATATTTAAGGAAATGTTTTCAGCCAAAAGTGTGCATAATTTGCTCACACCATGTGCCACAATGCCAGTTTACTGGCAAGACCTATCCTTAGAGAGTGGCTTTTTCTTTAGAACAGTAAATCACATTGTAATTTACACTTACATATAATAAACTTATGCCAAATGGTAGCTCACCCTTTGAAAATGAAGATTAATTAACTTGGAAAGGCCATTACTCCAACACCTGTTTTATTTTGGAGTTTAATCAACACACCAGAATTTCAGTAGCAAGAACCCCAGAATTCCATTGTGCTTTAAAGAACATCTCTTATTTGTGCAGTTTAATATAAGTTCTGCTCAAAAATAAGCAATTGAAAGCAACCTAAAATAGCAGTAACAAATTCCATAGACTGAAGCACTTGTGTTAAAATGCCTCAAGCAAATTTATAAGCAATTTCCTAGAATGTTCTCTGAGTGTGAAGCATGCAGTTATCAGAAATCCTTGGTGCAGATTCTGGCCTCATCACACAGAGGTGCCCCCACCCCCAATGTTTGTAACAAAAGTAAAGAAAGCAAAAGCAAGTAAAACACAAAAAACCATATTTTTGAAAGAAAATTGCCTACCTGGTATGGTGTCTATTAGTACAGAACAAATAAATTATATACATTTTAGACAACTCCATAATTTGTACTCTGACAAAAATACAATGACCTCTTACAGGTTAGGAGTTCACACTGCTGTAAGATTCTCTTCAGTGCTAAAGGAAAGTTACAGCTTTCTGATTAAAGGGTTCAGGGAAGTAAAGAGACAAAACACTTTAAGATAAATTTGTCCATCTTTATACAGTTTACTCATTTTGGCACAAGTAATAGTTGTTTACTCTTGATTTGTTCAAAGTCAATGGATGTCCTAGGATCTCTGCCTGACTGTGAGACAGCAGATTCAGGAGGCTTTTATTTCCCAGTTTCGGGGTGGAAGACACCAAGAATATGCCAAATTCTCCCTTCTTTTCTTGGAAATACTGATTCTGCTCTGAACTTTATACAAGAGATACCAGTCTACCTTCAGGGGAGTGCAATTTTAAAAACAATAAAGACTACAATGTTATAAATACACTAAATAGGTGGGAAGAGTACAGATATGAACAAAGTATCATAACAGAGAACAATTACAAAATAATATTCTAATGTAATTCTACTCTAATATGTATATCATAAAATATGAAAAACTAAGATCATGAAGGAATAAAAGAATTATAGCACATAACTTTAAATCTCTCCTACAGTACACAGAGACAAGCTTCTTGTCTTTAAATTTTAAATCCAATCTTTGAGACAAAACTTTTTTTGCTTTAAAAAATGTAAACCTTTTTCTTGATTTTAATTTCTACTAACTAGGCTTCTTGAGCAAAATGACAGATATTACCTCATCACAATATTCAAACACAATAGAAAATTATATCTTCATATTATAAAAAGAAGAGATGAAGACTTGTATCTTCATTTCTCACAAAAAATATATTCTTTGGTATCTCTGGTATCTTTTGTGGTTAAAATTCAACCAAGACAAGATCAGTGGTCCTCATGGGATGAAGTTCAACTTTTTGCCATTGGATTTATCTCTTCAGGGGACAAGACGAAGCTAGCAAAACAGCTGAATATTCCTTAGTACAGAACTTTAATTAATTAGAATCAGTGATTTAAGTAATAGTCATAACAATGATTTATACCTTATGAGAAGTTAAGATTTTTCCCTAAGTACAATGACAATTTTTGACTTTCAAAAATGTCATCCTCTGAACACCCCTGCTAACTCAAATAATATTCAGTACTAACAAGGAAAGTAGTCTGATATTTTTAAAGCTGAAAATCCCACTCCTAAATACAAAGTTAGAAACTGAAGTTTTTAAACCCCCTGGTCACCTCCAATGAAAATATTGGTTCAAACAAGAGAGGAAAAACAAGTAAAATTGTATGCTTAGGGTAAAGTAATCCCAAAGCAGGTCTTCCTGATGCCCAGGATGATCCAAGTGGCAGTTAGAGTCACCAGTCAGGAAAAGAGTCTTGGATTCACCAGTTTGGTGAGAAGGTAACTGAGGAAGGATATGACTGAGATTTGACTCAGTAGTGAGTGTGAGCTTTCCTGCCAGATCCTGTACTCCTAGAAATAAGAGCCATCTGATGAGTAGAGTAGGAGATAATTTTAAAACAGAAAAGACAAAAATATTTATTTACTCATTAAAAAGTGCATTTCTGGATCTTACAGCCACAGGCAGCTGCAGAGGCAGATGGTGTCAGCATATTCAACAAGGAATCAGAGATATTCATTGACAACAGGGCTGTGATGAATGCTAACAGGACTGTGTTGGAATGGATCTTCTCACAACCTTAAGGATAAATCTGAATACTGGGGTACTAAATGAAAGGAAATACCCAGGCTTGGCGTTACATGGGAGAAAATAGCCAGGCTTGAATATTCTCCCTAAATAGGATTTCCTGTCATCATTGTCAGTGAGAGCAATGACATAGATAATCTCACCCCATAAGTAATTTGTTGCCTTCTAGGGCTTTTTTCTATTTTGTTATGACTTGCTACTTGAAAGAGCCATCTCCATCTCTACCTCCTCAGGCACAGTTTGAGAAAGTACTTTTCAGTGCTTTTGGGAAAGGAATTTTAGCTCTTTCTGTAAAAATGAAAATAAAGCCCAGAGAGTCAGAGGATGACTGAGATTTTCCACTATCCCTGCTTCTCCCTGTTGCCATATCTTATCCATGTTTCTTTAGGTTACTGAGCGAGTAAATGTGCCTAGACAACACTCCCATTTTACTGAGCCTAATCCGTAATGGGTAGTGCAACAGTCTATGGATACCAAAGGAAGAATTCTTTTTAAACTGCTCAGGCATCTGTCCTCTCAGATCACACTGAATGAGCTGAAATCGTCTTGGTTTTATTACCTTAGCAATTACATATCTGAAAGTTTGGAAAGAAAGGCAAACACATGCTATATTCAAAGTTTATACACAACTCTGAAAACTAGAGTTATTACTTATTTTATGAGATAATATTTGGCATTAATACTATTAATCTTCTGACACTCTTTGAGCACTTCACTAACAGCAGGGATATATTTTTGTAATAGTAAGTAACAATATATAGTTACGAGGTATTTTATCTGGACTGTGCAGACCAGTAAACTACAACACAGGAAATACAATTATTTTTCTGAGGTCACACAGCGGATCCAGCAGAGGAAAGAGGCCACAGATGAGACAGCTTCTAAAGCTCTTTCATCCATCTCATTAAAATGACAATTCTCATTTCAAACTATTTGTTTTCTGTTACATGAGGACTGGTATTTAGAAAGCATTTCTTTTGTTTGAAACAGAGAGCAAAGTCACTTATGCAGCAAACGACCGAGGCATAAGCACTCACAGCCATTAGAAAGGTGGGTTTGGATTGTGCAAAACAGCCCCATTTGCTGCACCAGCCGATTTACATCCGCAATTATGACAACTGTGGGCATAACGGATGAGACACATTTTAACTACCTCCTTTGCATGAACAATTATGTAGTTAAATGTGCAGCGTGCAGTGAATTGCACACACAAAATCAGAGGCTGAGATTAGGCCTTTTAAAAAGAGCTAGGCCTCGCAAAGTGCCAGATAATTGTATACCCCTTCAAAGAGAAGAGGGGGTTTATTTCATGACAGTTTTTAAGAAAATGGGACCATTTAAGTTAATTATCTGTGTTGGATCATTTGGACACCTGTTGGGTTTAATTCATCAGCACCTGGTGCCAACTGCGGGTAACAGGCCTGCGGGTCACTAATTGACAAATTATGTTGTGTATGTTTCTGGGTTTTTAATTTCAACTCTTTTTTTTTTTTTTTCTACTCGATTTTTAGTAAGCAAACTTTAGCAAGATTCAAGATAAAAATGCAGAGATAACCAGCTACTCTTGGAGAATGCAATAAAGTATTTTCTCCCTGAACGAATGTAACATACAAAGGTTGAAGCCTGATGAGCACCTGTATTCTGTTTATCTCACTGACATATACGTCAATTTTAAAACACCAAGGAGAAGGACTGGTTGAAGTGATCATTTGCAAGAACTGTTCAATGCATTAGTCTGGAATATTTTAAATAGATATATTAGGGGACAATAATTCAGTTATCAATTCAGGGGGAAAAAAATTTAGCTAATACCAGGAGCAGGAAACAGAACTGGGAAATTCTTGATTTATGACAATTGGACATTGAGAATACATTAATCACTCCACTGAAAGAATCGAAATGTTGTAGAGATAAACAGAAACACCTTCAAATTAGTTTTAATACGCAGTAAATGGAAGATTAAGATGCCTGAAAATAGTAAAAATAGCTCTGATAGTAATGGAAAGTTGAGAGAGACAGAGAAATGTCTTGATGCATAGAGAAGTCTCGGAGTCTAAAAACAAGCCCAATGTAACTATGGAATTAAAACCAATAAGGTAACTCTGCTCCAAACTGCCCAGATCTGCCAGGGTACGGAGATGCAGGCACACAAAAATATCCAAGTCCAGAGAGCTGGGAAAATTTAAGATGGGGAAGCAAGAGGTCTAAGCAGATTTCTCCTCAGAAATGCCAGGCATCCTTAGGGATCTCAGTACTTCATTGAGTCAAACTTTTCAAGTCCTCACATACTTTTGGAAATGTGCTTAAATAATTTGCAGGACAGATACACAGGCATTTTGCTGAACTGGAGTTGCAATTCAGACACTTGAGGTTTTGAACTTTAGGCATTTGGCTTCCTTGTGAAACTCAATCTGAAAGGAAACAAGAAATCTCACATGCTGTACACAAAAATTTTATATTTTAGGGTCTTGTTTTCCCTCTTCAGTCAAGAGGGCTGAACCGAGCCAAGCCGAGCCAGGCCGAGCCGAGCTGAGATGAACAGAGCCGAGCCGAGCTGAGATGAACCGAGCCGAGTTGGGCTGAACCGAGCCGAGCCGAGCTGAGATGAACCGAGCCGAGGTGGGCTGAGATGAACCGAGCCGAGCTGAGATGAACCGAGCCGAGCAGCGAGATGAACGAGCGAGTGAATGAACCGAGCCGAGCCGAGCTGAGATGAACCGAGCCGAGGTGGGCTGAACCGAGCCAAGCTGAGCTGAGCTGGGCCAAGCCGGGCCAAACTGAGTCGACATGGGCTGGGCCAGGCCGAACCGAGCCGGGCCGTGCCAGGCCGAGCTGGGCCAAACTGAGCCGAGCCAAGCCAGGCCGAACCGAGCTGGGTTGAGCCAAGCCTAGCCGAGCTGAACCAAGCCGAGCTGGGCCATGCCGAGCCAGGCTGGGCCGGGCCGAACCAAGCCGACTCAGGCCAAGCCGGGCCGAGCCGCGCCTGGCTGAACCGGGCCAAGCTGGGCTGAACTGAGCCAAACCGAGCCGAGCTATGCCAGGCTGAGCCAGGCCGAGCCGAGCCAAGCTGGGCTGAACCGAGCCGAGCTGGGCGGAACCGGGCCGAGCCGAGCCAACCCAGGCCAAGCCGGGCTGAACTGAGCTGGGCCAGGCACAGCCAGGCTGAACCGAGCCAGACCGGGCCGGGCCAAGCCTGGCTGAACTGAGCTGAGCAGGGCCGAGCCAGGCCAGACCGAGCCGAGCCGGGGCGAGCTGAGCCAATCCGGGCCAGGCCGAACCAGGCCGAACTGAGCCAAGCTGAGCTGAGCCGGGCTGAGCCGAGCCCAGCTGAACCGAGCCGAACCAGGCCGGGCCGGGCCGAACATGTAAATTTCACCAAAAATCACAGCAATAATACAAAATTCTAAATCAGAGCTCACAATCAAAGGGTTCAAATGTTCTTCTGATAGAAATAAAAATCAACACTGGGGAAGAAAAAAAAACCTGAACCTCCCCACTACCTGAAAGGAAACACCAACTCAAACCAGAGCTAATAAAATAGCAAATTCTCAGGGTGAAAAGTGAGGAAAATTAAGTAGACTATTCTTATAGTTAAATTATATCACAATCCATACAATATACACGTAGGAAAAGGAATAGAGATTATTTTTTTTTAAATGTAGCTTAAAGTAATTGGAAATTATAATATCAAACCAAAGTAAATGTATCTCTAAAGATACTTACTGCAAAATTAGATTTACTCTATATTTCACAAATATTATACTCATTGTGTATGTGATGTTCTGTGCAGATAGTGCAGAAATACCATATAGTGGCAATACAGTCTTTGTGTTTCTTAGACACTTAAAAACATTCTGCTGTCTTGTCATCTATTTGGCTCTTACTTTTCAGCAGATGTAAAAAGTTAAACGTGTCTGGAAAAGTTTTACTGGTACAGAGATCAGAATAATCAAAACTAGTAACAGGACTGCATTAATTAATATTTCTGGTAAATAATTAATCATCAACCCTTTGCATAGCCCCCGGCCAAAACTCTATATGGTCTCAAACTGACAACACATAAACCTCCAGAGGTATCCACTAACTGGAACTGAGCTTGAGGTCATTTGTTTAGCTGTAAGAACATGGTAACTTTTAAATTAAAATTTTTATTGTTAAAGGTTGTTCCAGAATATAAAATTGCTGCACCTATGTTTGAAATGCCAGTTTTAATCATAGAGAGTGACTTGTGACTTCATAAATTTTTGGTACAGATGGCTGGGATTTCCTGGTGGGAGACTGTGGTGCCAAATGCATTTTCTCCTATGCAGAAGCTCATGTGTCACATGGCTCCAAGGGGTTAATTTTCTTACACACAGAATTCTCTACATGATAATGCACTTTCATGTTCCCCATCTGGCCATTGTAAAATCACAGAGGCTGTGAAGGCACAAGCATGAAGTAGAAACTGGTGTCCTGATTTTCAGTGGTACTGAATATCTGCTGCTCCTGCTGAAGAAGGGAGGGAGCCACAGGTGTTCCATAGCTCTGAAAACCAGGTTGTTCTCTGGATAACCTCAGGAGCATTTCTTTAAGAATCTGGCAGAGTGAAACTTTTCACTGTGTCCCTTGAAGTGCCCATTTCTTATTTTTATGCTCATCTAAAAACCTAGAGTTTTTACTAGAAATGGAAAAACATGTAACACTGCAACAAGTAATAAATGTGAAAACCAGAAGCGTCATGGGAGAATGCCAATAAAGTGGCTGGGGGCTTCAGATGGGAGGTGCAGATGGAATGTAGAAGGTATGTGTTGGAACTCAGAATGCAGAGGATATTTCTCTGCATGTTTTGAAGGATCCAACCC
This sequence comes from Sitta carolinensis, assembly GCA_032173965.1. Lineage (NCBI taxonomy): Eukaryota > Metazoa > Chordata > Aves > Passeriformes > Sittidae > Sitta > Sitta carolinensis. Next base: position 6,037,510 of record JAVUNC010000026.1, read on the forward strand.
CTGACAAACACTACTTTTAATCTTCGTCCATGGAAAGGGCTCCCTAGGCTTTGGGATGAAACAGAATTTTCAAGAATGTAAATTGAATAGTAGCATAGTATGTCATTTATCATAGGGTGAGAAATTTAGATTTTTGGGGTTTGTTAGCATGGTAAGTAGATGACATAAGATGGAGGATCCTTGTCGTTTTTAGGCTTCTTCATCTACTCCATACTCTGCAGTGGGGGTGACTCAGGACCTTCGGTCAAAATTTGCCGCAGTGTAGAGTTACATGAATAGAAATTTTGTTAATTATTGGTAGAAAAGTAGAAATAATGTACGTTCTTGGTGATAATTGGGTAAATTATCTTTAAGAGACTCTTGATCCCATGTGTTCAGGGCATTTTGGTGCCTGTTCTCCCTCATGCTAAGCTGGTGTGCTGAGATTGCTGATAAAAAAACAATAAACAACCTGGATAATGAGAACAACCAAGAGTCCCATTCACCTTCTTTCCTAACGAGGACTTCTGCAAAAGGCGTCTCCTGTCAGGGGAGAGACAAGTGGGAGTGGAAGAACTTTCACAGCATGGAGCAGGAGAAGTCTCTCCTTCACTGTCTGCCTCCTGAAGCTGAGCAGTAAATGTTTATGGGAGCGAGTTGGGTGCGTGGTGCATAGGTTGGGGTTGACAGTCCTTTTTGGTGCCTGGTGTGATGCACAAAGAGTTGAATAACAGACAATACTGGCTGCAGGAAAGACTGAAGCATGAAGCCAAAATCACTGTCTGAAGCACTGTGTCACCCAGAAAGCCTTCACTTAAGGAAGCAGTTAAAACTGTTAGAAGTAGATCAACTGGAAGTACAAATGGTTTTAGTGTATTTCCAGAGCTCACTGCTGATGGTTTCTGACCCAAGGATGGCTGTAGCACTCAGAGTGCATTTCCTGGCATATGGGAATTCTGTCATCAGCCTATGATGACCACCTCTCAACATTAAGAAACCATTCAAACTCGATGAAAAAGTCTAAAATACGGTTCTGCGTTGAAACGAACATTTAACTGTTGCACATTTACTGTGAAAGTGCAAATGGAAAACAGCTAATACAAGGTCGCATTTGTAGGTATTTTGTAGAGAAGATAGCCAGTGCTACCTACCTCATAAAAGAAGATTATTTAATATTAAAATCTAGTGTGTCTGAAATGTTGTGTATTATGGAGAGAAGGATGGTTTACTATGAACTATAGGAAGGTCTTGTTACACGCAGTGATGTTCATATGGAAATTAGTCTCAAGCTCCATGAATATACGTGGTGAGAAGTCTTGAAATCACATGGGTGGCAGCTTTCCATACTTTCATTTTCATGAAGCAAAGACAGCGTGGCACCCATAGTATGGCAGGGCAGAGCTGGATGAAAATTGCCTCATTTTCCAGGCCATTGTAAAGTTACACATTTGGTTGTGACTATTCTCCCACACACAATAATGCAATGAAATCTTGGGGAAAAAAGCTTCCTGTTCAGCTCTACTCAATTAGCAGGAAGGAAGAAAGTTGCAGGCTAGTCCAGAATGGCTCTTTTGTAGAAGAAGGTGTGAAGCAAAACCAGTGCTCCATCTTGAATAGAGAGAGCTATTTATCCTCCCAAATACCAGAATACTTTGCAGTGATTCACAGGCATTTCTGTTTCTCAATGATATGAAGATATCACATACGATACAGAAGCCAGCTAGGGAAGAAATTAGGGTTTGCTATCATGGGTTATCTTAAAATAGCAACTATGTCCATTCCCTCTCCTTCAATTTCAACTACAAAACAGCACAAGTGTTCCATGAGAGCATTGTATTCTCGCAGGGACAGGATCTGCAGCACAGCCAGCAAGCTGGGAGCCCCAGTGCCCTTCCTGCACTACATTTCACTTGCCCTCAGAATGACCCCTTAGCTCAGCTATTTTTTGGGGGTTTGGTAGTGTTTTGTTTGGGGTTTTTTTAATTAAAAAAAAGGAAAGGAAAAAAAAAATTGTCATTGAATTAACCAAACCTTACCAAAACCCATACTTCCAAATTATGTCAAAACCTATGGGAAACCAAGTAAAGCTGGTTTGGGCAAGGAATACCATGTAAAGATTCCCTTAGTTAACAGGTTTATCAGAAGCAAAACATGATAATGGATTTGGGAGCTTTGGATCAGACCCCTAGCAGGTGTTACGTTGCTTAGACTGCATTTTTTTAAATTTTCCAACAAGGTGGGTGCCACTGAGGCAATACAGCCACTTTACAGACCATGAAAGTAAGTGGTACAATACAAAGGAAAGAAATTGCACCTCTTCAAAATTCAGCTATCCACTGCTTATCAATCACATTAGCTGTGATTTGGTGAACAGCATCAACTTTCAGAAGAAGCTTCAAAACTTGCTCTTCTAGGAGCCAAAACCACAACTTTAAACCTCTCCTTTCTACTAAAAAGACACATTTTCAACTCAGTCCTTTAATACAGCAGAGACTTTTCTTCTTATAGTGCTATGAAATTAGTTCACAATATCATTCATGTCAATTTATTTTTAACATCAAAATTGCTTTTCAGAAAACATGTACTACTTAAAAGCTAAGAAAAATATCACAACGACTGTAATTATAGAATTCATTGCAATGTAGTCAACATTTATTCTGTGAGAGCATTGTGTACTTACCAGCCTTGGTAACCATTTCCCAGACCAAATTTTTCAAAGCAGAGGTCTTCCCTTCTTATTTGTTCAAAAGCTTTTCTTCTAAGCTTGCTATAAAAGGTGCAAGAAAATTAGGGTCAGTGAATGAATACCTACTATTTTTCACAGGCGTGGCAAAAACTGTATATTATGGGATCACTCTGAAATCAAAATGTTGGCAGGACTGGGAAAACTTCAAAGAACTCTACAAAAGTGACTTGAGTTCTAAAAATGTGTCTCTCAGAGAGATGTAAAGGAAACAGGTTATGAGGTTAAGAGGTGATTTAATCTTTGTCACTAGGTATGCTCAGAGGTAAAAGGTAATTGCTATTATATGGATTTTTTAAGTAGTAGCCAAAGGCTTACCAAGAAACAACTGAAGTATCAGCTAGGAAATATTAAACTGAACACACAGAATATTTTGCTACTCCCTAATTCACCCACCCAAAATCCCTTAGCTAACTAGCTGCTATTGGGTGCAGTGTTGCTATCTCAGAAGTCATGTTTACTGCACACACTGTGTACTTATCATTTCTTTTGATTCCATGTCCAAGTAATATCTTCCAACAAACAACTCAACAATTCTGTTCTAAGAAACACTACGCTGCAGTGATGAGACCCATCAGAAATTCATGGGCCAGTGTTTTTAGAGTGGTGAGTTAATAACAGTCACAAGAACTCAAACAGGAACAAGACAAAACAGGCCCCTCTCAATTCCAGCATGGGGCTCCCAGTCAGCTGCCTTTCTAATAACAGGGTTTAGTTCAAACCAAAGCCATAGATGCACAGAATAAAAGTATCTACTAATTATAAGTATTACTAGACACTTCTATTCTGTAGGCTTTTATTCTGTAGATTTTTTTATACAAGTCAGATTAGCCAACCATACTAGCTGCTTGTGTCCCTAAAGCCAGCTGTGCTGATGTTCAGAATTCAGATCTAATTTCTTAAAATATATGAAATGTGTTCAATTCTGAGTCTAGGGTGCTATCCTTCATAGAGTAAATTAAAGTAACTCTAATTCACAGAAAATTGAAAAAGTCTAGAATATCCTTTTATGGCTCCAAAAGACACATTTTTCAGAACCAAAAAAAAAAAAAAAAAGAAGCAGAAAATACTGGAAGGAATAAAAGCATCATTTTAAATTCTTCATTTTTTTAGATTTTTAAATCTGCTATTTAGATGTATCTCCTTTATCTACGTAGTGTGACTGTTGCCTTGTTTGGCCTCATCCGAATTTATTTATCAGGAGGAATAGGATAATAAAAAAGAAATGTCAGAAAAATGGGAAGACCTACCCATAAGTGTCCACATTAAGAATACGTATGTTCATGAAAATACACCTCAGCTGAATTCTTGTCCAGTATCTATTTTCTCTTATTTATATTTTATTATATTTTGAGTAAAATACTTGAATAAATGTGGTATCTTTATATTCATTTTAATCTTTCTGTGTCATCTGCTTCCATTACACTGAGTGTATTCTTAATGATGTGGAAACAATTAAATAAAAAATGGAAACACACATTAAACTAAAACCAAATGTTAAAAAAAAGAAAAAAAAAAAGAAAAAAAAAGAAGTTTCAACATCAGACACTTGGTATTTTGTTTCCATGACTATGTACCAGCAGGAGTATTAACCAGAAACATCAACTCTAAATGATTATTAGAGAATATACTTTGAAAGTAAGCATTGATCTGTGTTTTACTAATCACATGGAGTGGAAAACCATATCATGTGGTCTGGGTTTTTGATCAAAACTAAGAAAGATTAAATTCCTAATAGATTTTACATCATACTATTCATGCACAACTGACTTGCAAGAATTATGTAGCAAATACTTTCAAGAAACTAATAGTCCTTTTTGTGAGCATTTAAGCAAAAAAAAACTAAAAACAAGCTAACTTCATCAAATAAATTATTTGCAACAAAAATTTTTTTTAATTCTATTCCCAAAACACAGAAGTAGATCCTGAAAAATGTAGCTGTCGCATCCTGGTGAAGGACACCTGTCACTTTATATCAAAGTAAAATACTGTGTTGTTTCATTCACATGGTTTTAATTCTTAAGGTAAAACATAAAATTAATGTTTTGATGCATTTCCCCAAAACTTTTAATCCCGAAATGTCTTTGACAAAAGTTGCAGTTTTCTTTGATCCTCCAGTTCTCTTTCCCAAAGTCCCTCAGGACTTAAATCCACAGGGAACTCAATTTAAGGAACAGAAAAGGGGCAGAATGCATTCATTTCAGGACATGACACCCTAAGTCTTGGCTGGTGACAATGCCCATTATTCTGCTATGCACAGATAGGACTAAATTCTCTCCTGACTAAGGCAGTGACAGACAACAGATAACTTCAGCTGAAGAAATCAAGTTAAGTAGGTGAAACACACCACATGGCACCTCAAAAATCTGTGAAGAAATTTTCTGTGCCTTTAGAAAGGAGCAAGAATTACCACACTTTCTTAATAGGTTTCTTATTGCTGCAACGCAGGAAGTAATTTATTAGGCATCCCAGGCTTCTTCAGCTGCACAAAGCTTTTGAGAACTACTGTGGGGGCCAGAGCACACCTGGAAGAATGAGGAAGAAATCCAATAGTGCAGATTGCCCAGGAAAAAGAATCCCCTGACCCTTTCCTATTAGACAGCAGCACATGGGCCACACTCAGGGAGCGTGACAGGCAGCAGGAGTCTTGCTACTCTAATCCTTCAATGTGCTGGCACACTTCTGTATTTTAATGGATTTTTTTTTGCTGGTTGCTATTGTGGATGCTTCTATTAGTATGTGTTAAGAGAGAAATGAAATGGGAAGTGTAGATTATGCCTTAAATTGAACGTAAAAATCCACCAGGCCAGCCTTGTCCCACCATGCAGAGGAAATTCTGAGCATTAAGAGAGTTCTAGAGTCACCCCAGGGCTCGTGTCCCCCACCTGGGTGCAGACAGAGCCTGTGCTGGCAATAAGTGCCCTGGTGCCAACATGGAATATGCCATCTGCATGATCAAGGGAGCCAGGGCTGCCAGGAATTCCACAGAGGAGCGTTAGCTGGAGCAGTAAGGGTCAAAGCTGGCAGCAATAATGCCTCTAACACTATCCTTAAGCCCATTAGAGGAGCACCAGGAGCACCAGCTATTATTCAGGGTGAGAAGAAAAGCAATTTGCAAAAGCAGAATTAAAATCAGAAGATGATCTTATGGCTTTTGTATTACTGTTTTCAAATTAAGCAATAAAAAGGAGTGTGAATTGCATTCTATTAATTCATACACGGTGTTTTCATTCTTGGGTAGTCAACACAACAAGGGGTGAATTAATGTTACTTTGTTCTGACACTGTTGTGATTACAAAATGCTAATTTTAAGAAATATTTATATTGCTAATTAAGGAAGAAGGTCAGAAGTTCTAAGCTCCAGCTGCAATCAACACAGTTCACTGCTCTGAATTTTACAAGTTTTGAGCTGTGAATTGTGCTGATTGCAGGCACAGCTCTGGATCCTTATTAACCAGTCAAACCACACCAGTTCTACCAAATATTTTATAATATATTCTACTGTGTTGTACAGATCCTACTACTATGATGCAGACATTAATATCATGAAGTACAACTATAAAACTCAATCTGTATCAGCATAAATTGTACACATGGATTTTAGAAATAATAAAACCCCAAAAAATAAAGGCAATAAAGCTACGAGCACTTAATTGTGCTGACACAAGAAGAAAATTGAGCTAATTGTACAGAAAAGAAGCTGAGGAACCAAAATAAAGTGAAAAGAAAACTCGAACTAAGAAAATCCAGAAAAAAGGAGGTTGTGAAATTGTGTCTGTATCTACCTGACCATGTACAAAGTCTTAGGTTACAAAAGAACTAAGCTGTATGCAGCCAAAGCAAAACAATCACAGAACAGAAATAATAACGAATGAAATCATGGTTGTGGTGTTCTAAAACATTGGCACTAAAGCATTAACTGGTGGTAACTGTGAGGAGAAAAACACAAAGTGGGGAGAAAGAAACCACACAAATGCATTATGACAGAAAAACATCCCTGAAAAAAATGTGACATTTTAGTTGCATCATATGCACAATAATTTACATCCTTTACAACAATTCTTTCTCAATTACTGGAGTGCTTTTCATATTTTTTATCTAGTATAGGCAGGTTAAGATTTTTAAGAGAGGAATAATTACTTTGTAGCTAAGACAAGTGTTCTAAATGATGAAAGAATTTGATATAAATATCCATGTAGTCTTAAAAAAGTAAACTTTCATTTCTTCCTCCTATACCAGCAAAACAAATAAGCTCCCAAGACATGCAGTTTACCTGTACAGGGAGACCTGGCAGCCCTGGAACATCTCAGTCACAGAGTTACCGCAGTCAGAGGTGAAGAGGAAAAGCCTGATCGCACAGTTTGTACAATCCCTGTCAGAATTTGACCAATAAATCAACTACTCAGTGCTCATTTATAGATCCAGACAACAATGAAAAAGAGAGGCCTAAACTCTCCATTTGATTTTATGGTGTTTCACTGCAATATTCTGTTATTTCCAGACTATTTAGTGGTCCATCAATCAATTTTTAATACTGAACTGTACCTTTTACCTCATTTTGTATAGAAATTTTTATTGTTTATGTACAAGCAATTACAACAGCTCGCTCTTTTGTGAAAATTTAGCACACTGGCTAATTTTTTATTTCAGTGCAAAATTGTAAGTACTTGTATTATAAATGGGTCTGTACATTTTATATTACTTTTACAAGCTACTTACAGCATGTACATAATGACACCTGTGCTCCAAATGTCACACTGTTGGTGGTAGTCACAGGCTCTGATAACTTCATGGGCTGCCAACCAAGCAGAAAAAATAGTATTAATAATAGAAAAAAAAAAACTTTTAAATGCTTAAACACAAAGCATGAAGAATGTGCTGATGTGGTATAATTTATTCCCGTATGTAAAGAGGAACCAACAGCAGATGTTTAAATGAATAATGTACAGGCCTTAACAATTCATGCTGATGTGTCCTCACTTTTATCATTTAGCTGTTAAGGAGGTGGTGACATTGTGACATTAACTGTGTGATTAAATTTAGTATTCTTCTTCTCTACAGTAAGTTATTAAAGCAGCATTCCTAACACACTGACCTAAAGTGCTGCCAGACATCTCATGGGCTGGGGTTTCTACCAGACATAAGGGCAGCACACAAGAGCACAGGGTTTTTGCAAAACACAAAGCCTCTGTTTTCTTGAGCACATCAGATGATGAACAAAATCTGTGCCAAAATACTATCAAATAAAAAATTTTGAAACCCACTCTTTCAGATTAAAATTCACAAATTAGAACGCATTCACTACCCACTTTATATTTGTTGAGCCACGTGTCGGAAGGATGCTGGTTTGGGGCCATCTCAGTGTGATTTTATCTGCTGCATCATGGGAGATGTGGGTTAAGTTCACAGCAAGATCTGTGGGTTTTTTACTTCAGAATCAAAGGAGGTGACATACTTGGTCCCAGTAAGGAGCAAAATATAAAACCCTTCCCACAATGGAAGGGGAGATAGACTGACAGTGAATGTTTTATTTGGTATTGTCCCACCAAATCAAAAAAAGCCTGTTGAACTGTGATCTCAGATTTTTTAATCTCTTAAGTAGGCACCAAGCTTCAAGTACCTAATTATTATGACAAGGATCTTGAAATGGTTAACTTAATAGTTTAATAATAACACTACTGGTAAATAAGATTTTAAAGGAAATTCTAACCATTAATATTGTCAAACTGCTCAAACCTGCTGTAGGGACTCATTTTTAATCAATCATTTTGATAACATTTTAAACTACCGGTAATTCATGTTATTAATATGCAGGGATAAAGTTACGAAATTATATACATTTATATCCTTAAATACATATCCTACATAAAATAAAATAACCAACCCAAGAAGTTGATATTATTTTTATATATTTTCTTTATTACTAAACCAGTCTAATTAAATTTTGAATTTCCATGAGTCTCACACAGAACAAGGGTGGATACAAAAAATGGAAATAAGACCAAAAGGAAAACATAAGCACAGAGGGGAAAGATCAGAAAGAAAATATGAGGAGCAACAAGCAATGGATGTAACTCAGAATGAGATCATCTATTAGAATATGAGTGGTGGGGAGACAGTGAATAAAGACATCGGTGTTGTATTCAACCAAGAACGCAATTGATTGATGATGCTTAGAAGGCAAATGTATTTAATGTCTTCTTGCATCAATTTTAACCCAAATGTCAAGTGCAAGCAGTGGATAGTCTAATCAATATCAATGACAAAGGGGCAAGACCTCAGTCTTTTACAGAGAAGAGAAAGGTTAGCAAGTACTTGAGTTGGAATTTTTAAAATCAGCCATAAATGATAAAATTCATTCTGGAGTACTTTAAAAGTGACAAGACTTTTCAGAGCTATTAGCTCTTCAAGAACCATTAGTGGAAGGCAGATAAAATACTTGAAAACTGAAAAAGGCAATCATGGTTATCTATCTGGAAGAGAGCAGAAAAGCTGACATCAAAGAATTATAGAAGTATCCTATTAATTTTAACTCCCAGGAAAATACTGGAATTAATAGGCACCTAGAAGAAAACAAAGAGGTGAGTAACAGATATTATGCACCTGTCAGGAGCAAATCTCTATGCAGCATAGGCTGACAGGCTTTGGGGTTACAAGACGAACATAAAATGACACACGTCTCTATTTTAGTAAGGATTTTGATACTGTTTTCCTTAAATTATTTTGCAATCCAAATTATTGTGCTTAATGTAATAATTTAATACGCTGAAATATCGCAGGAGCAATGCACAGGTCCATAAAAAATGCTTCTCAAAAACCAGTTGTAACTTTGTTTTTAGTGTTTTTGTTAGAAGGCTGTGCCAAGGCATGTTTTGTAGTTGTCTGTCCTCTTTAAAGAGCAAGAGACCAAGAGAGAAGGGAAATAACAGACTGCTGACAGCGGGAAGGTCCAGCCTGTTCTTCCTGTCTCTGCTGGATCCCGCACACAGGATTCCACCATCTCCCTTAGGTCAGCTGGAGCAATTACCTGGCTGCAGGTGAGTGAACTGAAACTTCACAATGAAAAAAGTGATTAGATCACAGCCTGCAGGGGTGAGCTTAAGCTGATTGTCAAATGGAAGGTTCGGGGCAGACAGAAGGAAAAATTTCTAGGAGGGTAATGAAGCATCGGAATAGAGTGCCTGGGAAGATTATGGAGTCTCCATTACTGGAGGTCTTTAAGTCCTCCTTGCACAAATACTCATCAGAAATGACCTCAGTACAGCTGCTTCTTCCTTTGGACAGAGAAATAAATCAAACAGCTCAATGCCCCTTGGAGTGATGAAACGCTATGTTTCTATCATGATTGGTAAATTGGAAAGTAATTTTATCCTGTACAACCTCCCCACTTAAAGAGTATTAATGCTACTAGCATTTCATAAATCAGAATGTTGGAAGGATTAATTCTCTTCCCCCAAAAAGGATTTCTTTTTTGCTTCAGTTTGTTATGAGCAAGCTGTGAAATTTGCTGGTATAAACTGCTGAGGAAAAGACTCACCAGAATTAAAAAAATGAATGCTATGTTGGACAATGGAGTGAAGCGTGTCATAGCATGCAGTATAGATCAGAAAAAGTCACAAAACTTTACATTATGGAATGCAAAGTTTTCATTGCCTAAATTGACAAGGAAAAGCCCTGGAAAGCATGTCCTTTGGGCAGGCTACATCATAATCACCTGCTTTTGTGGTGTTGGGGGTTTTTCAACCTCCATTTCACCATCAAATATTAATCAGTCCCATACACTGGGGTAGGCACATTTTTAGGATGGAAATTGTCTAAAAATAATTGGCTATTATTTGTGCCCACTGTTTAGCTGGAGATTCTTATATTTTGTTGCAGCACAGGAGAAGTCACAAATTAGGTCAATGTCACCAGTGAGGATACCATCAGAGTGATACAGAGTCAAAGGAAGTCTTACCAAAAAGGTACTACTCATCAACTGTCCATGAACAGAACATTTCAAAGGGTGGAAAAAAATGCTAATTTGTTTTTTTGTTTGTTTGTTTTTTTTGTTTTTGGGTTTTTTTTTTTTTAAGATAGGGGTTTATCCTGTATGTAAAGTCTTATTCAAGTGTAATATGTGGAGAAGTCAAATTCTTCAGCATACTTTTATTTTTCATACCAAAGTCTGGAGACAATACATACATCTGAAGATATCAGTATCTGTGAGTTCCAGAAGGAATATCCTGATACTGAGAGGTGCCTTGAACAAAAAGGTCTTTTCTATAGATATTAAAAAAATTCATCTCAGGCCCATGCCAGTATGCACCTGTGCCAAGTGGAAGAACCTCTTTAACCAGGAGCAAGCCCCATCTGGATTCACCCCATAATTCTGTCTGCATACCCTGCCCCAAACCAGAAAATCATAAAGATCCAGGGTGACTTTCTTACAGCCAAAAATAGGAGGGCATGAACCTTAGCCTGAAGTGTAACATTAGCTGCCTCAAGCCTGAAAGTCTGAAGTACTTAAATGCTGGTTTTTGTCTCACTTTGTGTGATGGACCTCTCCTTTCCTGGAGTCACTTTAATTGCTGCTGGCCACACCAGCTTTGGGGCTTGGTTCTGTTTTCCACTTCTCCCATTAAAGTCATTCAGGAGTTATTCTCCTCTAAAATGAGAGGAACAAGCAAAGTGAGGACAGATCTGACCTCATTCACAGGAGGGAACATAGAAAAAATGCTTGCACCTTGCAGAAGAGATGACAGAGTGTGCTAGTTACTGTTCCAAAGGGAACATAAAGCAAGGCCATGAAAGAAGAACACCTGGCCATGTCTGTTCCTACTGATGGAAGTGGTGAGTTGACTGAAAGGATGGAAAACCTGTGGAAAAGACAGAAAATGCATCAATGTCTTACTTACCTCTGACATTTTCAGGAAGAAAGACACACAGTGCCCCAGACTGAAGGGTACAGAGAAATTCACAATATTTCTTAAAATGAGCATGAGATTATATAAAAATACACAGGTCTAAGAAACAGAAAACAGCATTTTGCAGTCTGGATTTTTCCATTATAAATTACTGAGTTGCCTGCTTCAGTGTCTAAAATGCTTCTCAGCCTGGAGTTTTCTATCCCAGATAATAAATTCCTGATCCAACAATTCAGTTGTACATGATGATGCCTACATTTTAACAGCAACTACTACTAAAATAGCAAATTAGTGATGCACAATTAACACATGATTTATAATGCATCAAAGACTATTTTCTTCAATACAAAACAAGATGTAAGCATATGGAACATTGTGTTTAGGTAGTAAATATTTATTAATATCAAAAGAATCCTATAATATGCTTTTATTTCTATCAAGATACAGTCTAAATAGGCTTTTTCTGAATTACTACCAGATTTAGTATAAATTGAAAACATTCCTAATTTAGATATTAATTACATCTAGCAACATCTGCTGGCTTCCTGTAACTAATGGCTTGGGACTATGCAAATGTAGATCTGGATGAACAAGGTATGGTTACTTTAAGGATTTTTTTTTAATTGACCAAGAAATGCACTTACCATCTCTAAAAAAAAAAAAAAAAAAATACTCTTTTCAACAGTGGCTCTTAGCTTCCAAATGATTTTTTTTCCCTAATAACACCATTTAGTAACTCATTTCAAAACCTACTAATAGGTATTAAAGTGAGGTTTCCCAGTAATGCCTGAATATTAAAAATGGTTCTTGAAGCTGAACTGCTCCAATTGTCATCTTACCTTTATGTTTAATTTCACTTCATTTACTTCATTGATATCACTGCTTTTAACTAAAATGTTTTCCAGTTTTAGATCTCTGCGAACAATACCTGCCAAGAAAAAGAAATAAAATGTTATCAGTTACAGTGAACATATTCCGACAGAAACATTTTAAAATCTTTTGATCAATTCCTATGAGCTGTTATCATGCATTTTACTCTAAACTAGTGGCAGCCCAACAAAAACCATCTTCCTCACCTCTTCCAGGGAGTCATATAAGAATTTCAAATTTTGAAATCTCATTCCTCACCACAAACCTCTAAGAAAGGCAAAAGTACATAATGGTTGCATCTTTTAAAATCTGATCATCTGACATCATCTAACAAAAAAAGGAGAGTGTAACTTTTTTATTAACCAAATTTGCCCGTATATTCACACCTGAAATTCATTTTTATACATCAAACCAGTCAAGGGTTTTTGTCCTTTGGATGAGGGTCCAGAAGAAGCAAGGCCTCATAAAAGGCACCGTTCCATGATGCCATATATCTCTCTGGAAAAATAGGTAAAGGAATGTTTCCTAAAAGCATTATGTTGTAACAAAGAGGTTAATAATTTATTTACAAAAAAACTCCAGAATTCCAGGTCCTGCACCATCTACAAAACCTAAACATTTGGCTGGATACGTTAATTCTCTTGTGGACTGTGCAGAATTGCGATGGCTCTGTGTGGTGGATGAAAATGCTGATGCTGACTGAACCCCAAATGTAACATACACTCCTTGGAAGTATTTTGGGAACAATCCCCTTCTGTTTTTTCTCCCTTGTAATACACTGTACATATAACAACTGAATTGAGTTGAAGCTATAATGCAAAGCAGTTGCAAGCTAAGAAATAATAACACAGTTATTGCCATAGCTGGTGCAGAAAGAGAAATAAAAGAAAATGGCAGCACATATTGTATCTGTAAGAAAAATGAAGTTCAAAAAAGCGTGCATGTAGTGCATTTTACTTTTTCCTTACTGGATTATTTTTATCCTATGAAATAAATAATAGATAAAATATCAATCAGTAACTGTTTTTAAACGAATGAACACCCAAAATCAATGAACATACAGGAGAAACAGAGAATGTAATTATAGTTTTTGTGCAGACACGCTACTGCTGAAGCAAGGCTCTGAATGATGTGTCCTGTCTCATTTTCTGTAAAATGCCCTTTACCACAGAGCATTTTTTAAAGTTCTCCATCCTCACATGCCTCCATTACAAGATACGTCTGCTAATATTAATAAAAGGGATAATGTAATGATTTTGTTCTCTCTGAGTTTAGTTTCTTCTAATGTAATAACAACCTATAATTAATTGCAATGCTCCAGCTGCAGTGATGACCTAGAACCCCAAAGCACTTAGTATTTTATGGGCAGAGGGCAAAGGACAATTGACCAGCCACAAATATTGACAGTATTGTGTTTACTACAGCAAACCCTCAAGCTTTCAAAACATATGCATTTTAAAAATGTACTAAAATAAAATGATTTCAAATCAAGGGCTAATTATGGATTTTAGCTTAAAGCATCTTCCATTTAATGCATTAAAAATGGCTTTTAGAAAGCCTAATAACCAACCCTTGAAAAAAAGTAAAATGCAACTTTTCAGCAACTAGGAATTTAAATTGTAATAATTCAATCAAATGAGACTTCCAAACAATTCAATATCCCAAGAAAAATACCCTACACATGCAGCTAACAGCACATATTGGTTTCCATATCCTACTGCAGTATTTATAATATGTGCTGCCATTATCTTATCTGCCAGCTCAGCCACAAAACTTTAGGCAAAAAATTTCACTGTGGTATTCATACTGATTTGTGAATGGAACACTTTTTTCATTCCTTATTTTTACCTTACTTTATTGATAAAAACTCAAATAAATACTTAAACAAGAAACATTGTTCAGTTGCATATATCCTTTGAAGAGATTAGTTACTTTGCAATCTAATATGCAAATATAATCTCAATTATTCTTTCTTGAAAGAATAAGAGCCCTAAATTACTCAGTTTGATAGAAAAGTTGGAGTGTTTTATAAAATGCACACTGCTTCAGGTTTCTGCCACAGGGGCAATGAATGAGACACAAAGGACTACCTGAAAAATGAGAATAAACATCTTCATAACTGAAAAGAGAAATTCTGTATCTAATATGACCTGTACCTTGGTGCTCAACAGATATTGGAAGAATCGAATCATTAGATAGTAAGCCAGGAATAATTTAAAGTATATCACAAATCTATCTACAAGACATTTACTCTTTTCCTGAAGTTTTTTTAATGGTTTATTTTTTGACAGTAGTCTTGTGTTTCACTTTAGTTGTCATCCCAAGGCTGCCACCCTCTAGTTTCCTTCCAAATGGGTGAAGTTCATAAAAAAACAGATAACCATAAAAAGTACTGCAACGATTTTAAAACCATACTATATTGATTATCCATTAATATAAATTAATCCAAACATTGCATTCCTATGTTCAAAAATTATTTTCACTATCAGAGAAGCAATCTGATTTTTTCAACAAAAATATTTGCAGTATTTTCTACTCAATATACTTCAGTCTTCATGCATGTTTACCGTAAAGTTTAGGATCAGCAGCTTGCAGAGTTTGTTACAAGTTTTCTGCTTCACTTTGAAAAGTATCATGAGCTGCCACCTGTCATTGTCTGGAATTCCTCGCTGTTCCCCATCAAGTTCCCACATGATTTCTGGAAAATTCCCCTTCTGCTTTCCAGGAGTGCCCATCCACACTCCAAATCATAGGAATTTACCTCATTTTTTGCAAGAGTTCATTCCACTGCTTTCAAGGAATATCCTCAGCTTTCTGGGAAATTTTCCAAGTATTCCACACTTTGCACAATTTCCCCCATGCCCATAATCTTGCACAAGAATTCTCCCTTTGCTTTATAAGATTTCCTTGTGTGATTTTAGGAAATCCACAGACAACTTCCTAGAAATTTTAAGTGTGCTGCTGAAAGTATTCTCTTTGGCTGCTCTCCTCCTTTATTTACCTTCCACTTTCTAGGCCATACCACTTGGTTTTTCAGGAAATTTCCCCTTTCTCTGCAGGTATTTTCCCCCATGTGTTTTTAGGAAAACCTCCCTCTGTTTTCTAGGAATTCTGTCCCTACTTTCAGGAATTTAGTAAGCACTTGCTAGAAAATTTCCCAGTGCCTTTCCAGTTTCACAGCTGATTTCCATGTGTTTTCCTACTGATTTCCAGAAATTTCACAGGTGCTCTCTAGGGTACTAGACAAAGAGAGTGTGTAATCACTGTGTAAATGCTATTGGTAAATTAATTAAAAAAAAAAAATCAAAACCAAAAGCAAAGGCACCTTCCATGACGCTTATGGTTTGGAAATTGCAAAAACTGTCCCTAACTGACAATGTACATATTAAAATATGTTCTTAATGAAGTGGTAGTTCCTGAATATAATATTGAAAAAAACACCACAGTCTCCCAAGCATATTTTCATGAAAAAAATGTAATTTAAGCAAACTTTCTCATGCATTTTCATGAAACTCCTGGGAGATCTAAAAGAAGATAGTGTTTAAATGCCAGTAACAAATCTAGAGAGCTATGACACTATAAATTGCTAGGGCTGACTATCTAATATAATTTGACACCACTTTTGCAGTAGTGACCAACATCTATGGCTGCACATCTTAATTTTCCCTGCTGAGACTTTGTGTGTTCTCCTCCTACTGACATTTTTCACATAAGTCACAAAGGAAAATAATTGGTTGTGGATCCAGATATTTCTAATTTAGAGTGAGAGTTACTTTATACCCATGCATATGAATATAAAGAAATGTATATGTAGAAGTGCTCCTGGAAAGGGGATCCATTTATGTTGCTTTCCAAGATGATGCATTTAATTCCAAAATTTCAGTTTCAGTGCTTTTTTCAATTTTCTTTTCAGATGTACATGTAATGAACTCTTCCAACAAAAGCTTTTAAAGTTTTCAACTGAACAATTTCAAAGCCTTCAGTATGAAAGAGAAGATTATGATACAGGATAAACATGTCTCCATCAATGTTAACTACTGCAGGAAGGATAAGGAAAGAGACTGTACAATAATGATAGTGAACTACCGAGAAATTAAAGACAATCAGCTTCAAATCCAGCTTTCAGTCTCAATTTTTTTCACCTCCTACCTTTTTAATGGTATTACCATTTACACAATTTTTTACAACTGAAGGCTACCACAACTGAAAGACATCAAGGTACAGGCGGGTAGGAGGAAAACCAGAGAATTGCCCATCACATGCAAGCTCTGACTCCTAAACCAAAAGCTTTATTTTCAAAATACAATACCTTCAAACCCTGTAAACTTAACCGAACGTGCGTCAGGATATTTGTAGGTTTAATAAGTCCTATAGACCATGTATTCCTTCATCAGTTTAGACAGTGGTAAGAAAATATATATACTGGAGATGTTCATGCAGACAAACCTGCAAGAGTTGGCTCAGTCTTAAGGCATGATATCACATATGAATATCACTATCATGTCACAAGCATGACACTTTTCAAAAAATTATGTAATTAATCTCATTTTTTACATTACCTTGAGGTGAAAAATACTGTTAAATGTCTTCAAAAATAAAGCCTTTTAAAAAGTTTAGTATTTTGAGTTAAATTGTTCAACTTTTCTATTGATGAATGGATTATTTTAGGCAGTGAAATTTTGAGCCGTGGAATTCCAGGCCTGCCTACTGGATGGAACTGCCACTGTGTTTCCAGGAATTTCTTGGAAACCAGCACTTCTTATGACCACTGAAAATAATGTCAAGTTGTATATTAGGGGCAAGAGTTGAAAAATGTTTTCTATTGAAGAGATTTTACTGTTTTCTTTTTTTTTTTTTTTTTTTATTTAATTTAGAGAAATATAATCCCCACTTTACTTTGGAGAAATGATTGCTGGTAACTGTAGATGATGAAGGATGAAGGAAACATCCACTCTGGAAAACACACCTCAAAAATACATAGCAAAGAAAACCAGGTCCAATTCCAGTCTCCTTACCTCCTTACCTTCCTCTGCCCATGTTGGATCCTCTTGTCACACACCTCCAAGTCACATGTGATCTTAGTGGCAATGGGGACAAAAAAAAACACAACAATGCTTGGTTCAAATGAAGCTGAGCACGTGGTTCATTTTATGGTCTTCGCTGTCTTCAGACATCTGTTTAATTTTATATATTCTGTGCCCAAATTAAATTAAAACACTGAGACTGGCAGGAATGTGTCCACTGCTCAAAGAAGTGGAATAAAACCTGAGAGATGAGGGGGCAGGTGGAGCACAAAAGCCTTGTGCTCTAACCACAGCTGTCTGCCACGCATGACAAGGCACTGCTCTGGTGTCACACAGCAGGCTGGTTTGGACAGCAGAGCTGCAGAAACAAAAAACACACAGTTAGAAATGATACTTCAGCTTTTTTAGCTACAGGATCCCTGGGTGCATTCAAAGATGAAAAAAAGCAAACATTTTTTTCCACCAAAAAAGCTGTAATAGATTTTTCCTGCAAAGCAAATGGCACACAACACATTTGAAGAGAATTTCAAAATACTTCAACAAACCTGGGAAGCTGTTGAACTGGAGCACCCAATAAAAATGAACTTTTGCTTCTGACTGGCATCACATGAGGACATCCTTCAGCAGTGCTGCCAAAACAGGGATAACAAAAGCAAAGATTTCTGGGTACTCTTGCAATTCCCCTGGAGAGCTGATTTGCACAGGATTGCTCGAAGTCTACTTCTCTCAAAAAAGAAGCTGCACAAAAAAAGGCTCAGAGGGAGTTAAAATGCACCAAAGAAAGAAAGCTTAGCTAAACATTTCCAGGCAAGAAGGCCAGAGCTCAGTTCTTCTACAGCAGACAACAGAGAAGAAGCAACCCCTGGAAATGCTGAGGGATTAACAAGCCTTTAACTCCTGGGACCCTGTAGTCTGGTTTCAGGCCTGATGTTTGGGTTTCCTGATGTTCTTTCCCAGGAAAGTGCCATGAACACAATGGAATGTTTTTGTAATAATATTTATGTTGTTCATTCCTTCTGAAAGGAGGGGTTTCTTCTTGATGTCCCTCTGGTTTGACCAATGTGATTGAAGAGGTTTGCCTTTGATTCACCATTGATACACACCATTGGTCTGTGTAAAATTATATATAGGAGAGAACAATCCCTAATAAAAGAGTAATTTTTCTCAACCTTCTGATCCCAGAGTTTGTGTCGTGTTATCTGAACAATGACAGAACACCATCAGGTTGCCCAGCTTTGCAAAAGAGACTCATTCCACCACTGCAAATGGCTCCTGCAGGTGAGGCACAGGGAAGTGCAGGACAGGGATCAGGGTGCCGGACTCAGCTGCTGCCCCAGGCAGTGACAAAAGCAGCGCTGCTCACCTCATGCCAAGGGGGGTCCAGTCCCTGGAGACCCCAAGGGCATGGGCATTCCACACACAGGGAGATGCCAGCGAGCTGAAAGAGGGAGCCAAGTTCCAAGAGGAAAACGTTGGCTTAAGCTGAGAGTGTACAACCTGCATTCCTGCAGAAAACGAGGAATGCAGCTGGCATTCTGCAAAATCTCTGCTCCACTGCCTCTGATGCACCTCAGAGATAATCTCAGATGTCATTTGAACACCCTTAAACCCCTTGGTTCCATCCTAGCCCCTCATTTCCCAGATCTAGGACTTTTCTATTTGAATGACAGATGACTTATTAGAAAACAGTAGTACAAAATACTTACATGGAGACAAAAACTACTTAAGAGAATGTTCTTTTCTGATAGAGTGCTTTTATCATGAGATAATTTCTAATCTCACTCAATAGCCTACGTTTTGCAATTTACATGAAACGTGATTAATACCCTATTTCCATATTTAAGTCTCTGACAATATTAATACTCTTAGTCCTACTATCTAAGAAATTTTAACTGTAATATGATAAAGTTATTACAGTTCTTGATTGTCTGAAATGTACCAGGAAAAAAAAAAGTGATAACTAACTCAAAAAAGATATAACCTTTGTGATATGCAGAAATCTTTTTGTTCTCTTGAAGATGTTCCAAAAAGATTAAAAAAGGGCTAAAATCCTGTATCTATTTTGCATTTTGTTTCTGAATAAAACTTCTGTATCAAAAAATTCTGACCAGAATAAGGTCTTCTGTTGATAAATCAATAAACTGAAGGATATGGGTTTGCCTCTTTAAAATCATCAATATATAATATTATAATTACAATGTATTAATATTATAAAAAAATAATGCTGCTAGTTCAATAATACTACTACTATTATACTACTAATTCAAATACTATTAGTTCAAAATAAATAAATCAACAAAGCAATAAATAAGGGAGGGGCCTAAAGCTCTTTTAATTCAGATTACTGCCAATATAAAAAAAATAACAAGGAAAAAAGAAAAAAACAGACTTTATAGTAGCTTTTGATTAAGATTTCCTATTCATGAAGTTTTAATCCTCTCATGAGAGTCATGTGGTCTCTCTCAGACCCCTGTGGGTGTCAGAAGCATAGGGCAAGACACCAGACAAAACCTACCCCTGTCTGTGTACCTAACAGATTATTTTGCAAGCTTTTATTAATCTCTGAAACTAGAAGCTATAACATATTTAATCAACCAATTAAAGAGTGAGCAAATGGTGTGGCAGACTGCCCCATGGATAGAGAAAAATCTCAAACACTCCAGCAGCAAATTATCTGCCTTAACCACTCGAGAAAACTATGATAAAACTAAAACTTGTACAGGAGGAGCAGATTAATACACGTCACTTTTTAATATGTCACACAAACAGGGAAAGAGAGAAGGAATTGTTATGTGACAGCTTTCAGCACCTGGAGGCATTTCCCTATCACATTTGCAGTCTGCTTTCTTTTGCTTTGTGAACTGACAATGTGACCAAAGAGCAATTTGAAGTTATTTTTGTTTCCCAACCCACAGGTATTTGTAGGTGCTTTTGACCCATGTTAAAACTGTGAGGGATCCAAGAAACTGAGGGTTCACATTGACGTGTCTAGCTGTTGCTGGTCAAGGTGGGCATGCCAAGAGATACATCATGGATAAAAAAATGGCCACACTGGGAACTCCCACTTTGAACCTTCTGGAAGGTAGGAGCTATGTAGCCAGTATATTGGAATCTAATATTCTAGATTTTTTGTTTCAATTCCTCCATGATGTTTAGCATCTGCAATACCTGAACTTGATTAAAAAAAACTAAAGCAAACCAGAATGCTGGGGTTCAACCCTTACTGAATATTCACTTCTACTTTTGGCATATCTGCTTCTAAATTGAGCTAGAAATTAAATTTCGCTAAGCTCCTTTGGGAGCTCAGAAGCTCCATCACCCTCCTGCTACAATTTTCCTTATCTATTAAATTCAGATAATGTCAGTTATCCCAATTAATGTTCTAAAATATTGTTACATGGGAAATGATTCATACAGGAAGACAAGTACTGCAAGAGCTATGAATGCACACTGAGGCCTCTTCCTACAATTTTACTTAATAAAGAGCAACACCTAGAACGAAAAAAAATGGGGCCAGGACATCCTTGCAGCCTGCTAAAAGTAAAGGCTCAACACAAAAGGCCTGAGATTTAACCATACAAATTTGCTGATCCTACTAGTTAATAAATTAATACACAACCATTTGTGAGTAGTAAGTTTTCACCCTCAGTTTAAGTGAAAAGGATGTAACTCCCAGAAAATGAAAGGTAAAATCCAAGGAAGCCTGTGAGAAATTCTTAGAAAGAACAGAGTTTGTTCCTCAAAAACCTGTGGAAAATTTCTACAAAATACATATAGAATGCCTTAGAAAGCAGAGGGTAAATTTCCTTGAATTTTCAGGAGAAAATATCTAGGCAGCACAGAGAAAATTTCTAGACGACACAGAGGAATTCCTCAAAAGCACAAGGAAAATTTTCTAGAACATGCAAAGTAAATTCCTACAAAGTATAGAGCAAAAATCTATGGAGGATACCTGCCTAGAGGGGAGATTCCTCAGAGAGCACAAAGAGAATTCACAAAACATGGAGGTTAAATTTGTAGCAAACAGACACACAGGATTGCTGAAAACTAGAAGTAGATTCCTGGAAATGAAAGAGGAAATTTCCAGAAGTCACATAAGCAATTTCTGTGAATTGAGAGGGAATTATCATGATGCAGCACAGGGGAAAAAAACCACAACAAACAAAAAAATACATCAAAAGAACATGGGGAAATAATCCTGGAAAGTAATGAGGAAATATAAGTAGAAAGCAGAAGCTGGCATTTCCTAGAAAGCACAGTGCAAATGCCTGGAAAGCTGAGAGGTGAATTCCTAGACAGCAGGCTGGGAATTCCTAGAAAGCACCTGAATGCTTTCCTAGAGACTCCCAGAGACAGGTGTGTCCTGTGTGTCCTTCACTCTAACAGCTGCATCAGATTTCCTGCGCAGGGACAGAAACACTGGAACGCTGGGTCACCCCTACCCTCAGTGACAAAACCAGAATAACTTGGCAGCCCAAGCCAAGAGAAAGCCATGGCTTAGGTCAGACACTTCTGGAGACCCTCTCTCCTAGACCAACACCTTTGCTTTCTTCTGTGATCACTGAGGTCAGAATCACAAAGGCAAGGAGGCAGAAGACAGGGGTTACCTTCCTCTCTCAGTGTGTTGCAGGTTCTCCTAGCCTGGACACAGCTAAAATCCTGCTTTCTATGTGTCCGAACAGCCCCACTGGTACCAGAAAAAAAACAGCTCAAAAACCTCTTTCATAAACCTCTTTTTTTCCGCTCTTGATTTTAACATGTCTGTGTTGTCCCTAAATTACACTGAGAATGCCTGAAAGATACAGTGAACCAGATTATTATCAGAGATTACAGGCACTAGTTACTACTTATCACCAGTCATGAGTAGCAGTCAGTAGTTACTAAACAGATATCTCTAATACCTTCATCCATTAGCATCTTTTACTTGGAGTTTTAAAATACTGAAATGGAAGATTTTGAGAACCACAAAAAAAAAAGGGCACAGGATTCCCATTACATTTATTTGGTCAGTAAAATAAAGGAGGAAAAAAGCACAAAGAGGCTCAGCATCAAATTAACTAGTCTAATTATGTTATAAGAAAAAACTGAAGGGTCTGCTGTGGAGAGTTTGGGTTGCCAGTCTGAAAAGCCTCCAGAGTTAAGAAAGTCTTCACTAAATAGGAAGCATTCACGTCTATGCCACTGAAGACATCTGTGCTACAAAATCTGCTGTGAACAAGCTACAGTTTCTGTTCTGTACAATCCTGATGCCTTAGTCCCTATTATAAAAACAGATCTTCCATTGACAGCATCAGAGGGGAAAAATGACTGCAGGATTAGATCCTACATTTCACTGGCTTTTATTTATGACCACTTACCAACACCAACCACTTACCACTTCTAGAACATGTCAAATTACTCCATCCAACCACAGACACTCAAATATATTCATATCAGCTTCAAACTGACTGTAAAGTCAGTGAAAAGGTTCATGAATAAAGAGAAATTCTAGTGACAAGGCACAAGAATCTTAAAGCATCTCAAACTGGCAGTAAGACAAGGGAAAGTCAACCAGTGTGTGCATTCAGCACAAAGACCTTGAGTTGTTAGTACAAATATGTAGAGAGATACACGACAATTTCAACAACTGGTCATCAACAGACACTCTTTGAATTAAGAAGGCTGTCACAAAGAGATGGGAAAAGTCACCCATACCTTTCTTTCCTCAGTGACTCCTGAAAAGCCCACAGCAGAACCACAAGTGTGATTAAATAAAATCAGATTTCAGTATCCCAAAACACTTATGGTAATTCCAGTGAAGTCAGTGTAGTCACACTACATTTACACTCCTGTCAGTGGGATTGGAATCAAACCTAAGTGACTAAAATCAACAGAGCACAGCATCTGCTAATACCACTGCCCAAAAAAATCACAATAAGCCTCAGGCATGCTATTATCAGATTACATGATTTCACTGTCAGGCTGAGGAGTTTGAAAAGCAACTACAAACTGTGGAGGATTTAATTTTCACAGGCAAAGGATCTTTTCTTTCAATTAAAAGGACAAGATCATGTTGTTTCTTCAAAGATAAAACTTAGTTTTGTTCTTCTCTTGTAAAGTGATAGATAGAAACATTCTTACCCAGTATTTTATGAGATAAAATATTTTTATCTGTGACTGGAATGTGAAGAACAGGAAGGTTTGATTTCATTTGAGAATTCCAGAGAGTGTTTGCCATGCAGAACCACAGAGATTACAAGATTACAAGTGACATAACGCTGTGAGGAGATTCTGCAAATGGCAGAAATAGCGGCCATAAGTTTATTTAATTCTTAGTGAGAGTAAGATACAAAAACAGATTCATCCTTCCAGCATCAGACTGAAGCTTATTCTCTCAATAATGACTAAAGGGATTATGGCTCACGAAAGTTCTTAGTATGCGAGTGTGTTATGGTGGATACCCAGTACTTCTAGAATTCTGACAAAGATCTTTCTTTAACCCCACCAACAATGGAAATTTTTGTAGGTTTTTAACCTTTTCATATTCTGATGCCATTTTCCACAATCTTCCTAACTTCCTCCCATCACTCTGTGCATTTCAGAGCGGTGGGATAATTACTCTTTCAAAGTAGACACAAAACTTCACAGCTTTCTAGATGAAACAAAAAAAAAATAATCAGCAAGTATACAATCTTGAATCATTTGAAACAGCCTTTTTTAGATTGCTTGCAGTTGCTAGATAGTAAAATTTAGCAAATCAGAGGTCAAGTTTGCAGTTTTTGGCAAAATAAAACCCACAAGCACAGACTAAAGGGGACATCATTTTTTCACAGCTCGGATTCAAGATTCCTGGCTGCCTTTCTGCACTCACAGTTGTCCTACTCCTAGCTTGGCAGAAATACAGGGTGAATATTCACACTCACCAAGTGCCAAGGCAGCCTGTGACGCTTAAAAACCAGAACTGGCAGCCTTGTCAGCAAAGAAATTTATTCTGACTTCACCAGAACTGGACCAGCCACTAAGACCCAATTCAGCAGGCACCACCGACCACTGCACTTGCAGCTCTCAGAGAAGGATCCCAGACATGCAGCAAACCCCCAGAGCTGGGAGTCAGCCAATGAAATACGTGGGGAAAGCTCGGTGTTTGGCAGCCTAGAATGGGCAAACAGCAGCTCAGAGGAGCAAAACGCAATTAATGGCTGCCTGCTGGGTTATGTTTTACATTCCTTCCTGTGCTTAGTAACTAGAGTGCCCAACCTGAAGCTGAAAAATGTCTCTGCTGACACCCGCCTCCCCGGCCGGTCTCTTTGATGTGGTGATAATCTGTTAGGCAGCTATCAGCACACGGGCCTGTCAAAGGGATCTTCCATTCAATAACACTTCGGGTTTATCAGGAAATTAATGAAAATCTTTAGATAAGGCCACCTACACTAAGTTGTTGCAGTGTACAATAACAACCAGTGTTCTACACAGTTACAGAACACCCTGCCATTGACACTTTTTTGGTGTATATGAATGACACAGGATTTTTGCACAAAAAAAAAAAACAAACAAAACAAAACCACTGAAACTTAGGGTAACCATTGAGATATACATTTACAAAAGATACATATGAATATACATCATTTCGCATCCAGAATAAGGGCCCTTATAGTTCATTTATATACTCTTCCCTTTTTCCAGGTTTTTTTTGGCATTGATGTCTTTTGCCTCTATCATACTGCATAGCCATGGGACTGCTCAAGGATTATGTTAGAGGGCATAAAATATCAGAAGCCACTGCTGTCATTTATTAGGTCCAGTTCTAACATCTCATGGAGGTGAGCATACCACCAGGTGCTGATAATTTTTCTTTCCTTATATTTAATATTGCTGAAAGAAAACATTGCATTTATTAGTAGGAAAACATAAATTTCTCCCCCAACTTTTCCTGTGAGATTTTTTAAAGCTAATTCTTCTCTTTTTTCCCCACAAAGTTTGAAATGCTCTGAAAATTCTCTTTCATCTCCTGAGATGTGATCTTACATCTGCTCTGCAGGCAGACTATTATGTGAAGTACACCACAACGTCAGAGACAAATCCCTAGGTTCAAATTGCTGGAAATGCCTCTGCCTAAGAAAGTCGAATGCAAAGAAAGATCTTCATACAAGAAATATGGTTGATTGCACGTACACATAATTTCACAGGAAAATGCACCAAAAATATGTAATTTTTATCACCTATTTCAATGTGTTATTTGATGCATATCTTTATGTTGCTACACTTTAAAAATATAAAATCCCAAATTAATTCTTTATCTGCAGTTTTGTTCAAATGTTTCACAACTTAAGCCTATCATATTACAAGGCTCTTCAGGAGACTTACTAGTATTAAAATACTATCTTCAATTTGAAGGGCAAAATACCTGGAAAATTAAGGTCACATAATGTTTCAGAACCTAATGGAGTATGGATTTCTGCTTGGAGTACTTCAACCAGAAACCTCAGTAATCTTAAATCTGTCTCTGCTAGACATAATAAGTTTTAAATGTTTGAATGAATTTCAGGGTATATTTTGTATACCCTGTAATTTCTGAGCAGGGCACAAAGCATTAAGTTCAAAACACTCAGCTGCCATAGAAGAATCATTCCAATCTAAAGCTCTCTTACAGGACATTAGAAATAGACAGAGGCAGGAACAGATTTTGAACCAGCAAATATGATGTTCATTTCTTGCACTAGTGTTTAAATATACATAAACACCACTGAAATAATGGGGCATGGGGTTATTAAAGCTTGGCACACTTGAAAGGTGTGCACAACCACACCCAAAAGATAATCTGCATCTGGCACTTATTGATGCTTCATTAAAAATTCACAAACATTAACACCAAAAATAACTCTAAGAAAAAACGAACTCAACTTCCAGCAGCCAGTCACAAATTCATAGAATCTATTTGTTAAACATTTTGAACCATCTACTGCATCGTCTAGTTCACCCACAGGGTGGCATCTTTATTCTATATTTTCTTTTTTAGTAGCCTAGAGAGGATCAAGCTATCCTTTATAAAAGGTGCTGTGACCTCAGATGAAAAGTGAAGGCCACTGTAGAGAGACTTGTTAGAATTTATATTCATAAATCATCAATATTTCTTCCTTTCAGATCAAACGTTTACTGATTTTGCCATTGAGATGGGGATCAATTTGCAAACCATGGCATCCAGTTCAACACTTTTCCCACAGTAAATATAAAAGAGAAAGTGCTTTAGACATGATTGCAGAAAAATCTCTTGGTATTCTGTGTACTGATACCTGGTAGTCTCAGTATTAAAGTTTTCATAATGAAAACTCTATAACATACATAAAGCTAGCTTAAACATGTAAAGCCTGCCTTAAACCTGCCTGATACCAATCAGAACAGTTCAGTCACTCAGTACTTATGCACAAAAATCTCAATTTTAAAAGCTAAGGTTTATCATTAAAAAATAAAATCAAGCTTCAGCTGAACATGGGCCTGCCAAAAAAAGCATTCTATGCTGCATGAACTTACATACCAGTACATAGATTGCACAGGTAAACAGCTATGTCATTATGTATTTAAAATGAATTATAAAATTGCAAGTAATCACAGATTTCACTGTGTCTCTGAAAACGCACTGAAGGTAGCACTAATTAAAAATTATTTTTCAACATGACAGTAAGGCAGATTTTAATGCAAAGTCACAAATGAGGCAATTATATTAAGTAGAAGGAAAAGGTAAGCAACCAAACATGCTTTTCTCCCTAGAAGTTATGTCAACCCTACTGTTTTGTTTTCAGTGCTGTTCTTTTGTGTTTGGTTTCCTGCCACAATCTAATGTATGTATTCCTTAATTCCATACTTTGTTATCATGAACTGGGAAGGTACCAATTTCTCTTTTACATTAAATAAAAAAGTTCCCAGGAACACACATGGTTGAGTGCACACAAACACATGCTCAGCTATCTACTCCATGTAAAAATCTCAAAATAACATCTATAATCTCAAAGATTGGCAAGGGGGAAAAGGGCACAGAAAACTGTTCCTAGGATCTTCCAGAGTATATCATATTTGTGCATTTTACTTAAGATATTCCTTGGAAATGAAAACTCAGTGGTATTAAATTAAACGTCATTCATTTTTACTGCCATCAACATGCAGTTTGAACAGTCATAAAGTGCAGAAATCTATCAGAATTTAAGAATACAAGCAGGGGCATGTGAATTATGCACACTGTTGTATGATAGTTATTTACTGAAGAGAAATGTCAAGAGTAAAAGTTAATTCTTACTGTTACTTTATTCTTCCCATCCAATACAACCGTCAATTTTCCTCCTTAAATGTTGCCTGCCATCAAATTTAACGCTCTTGTTTCAAACTTCTTTAACTGGAAGACCCCTAAAAGTTTTTCAGTTACAACACAAGTTATTGCAGAATTTTTGCAGACAGCTGTATAAAGAATATGAAGTGGTTTCCATACTTAAAAATACTAATAAAAGTGAAATAAGATGCGCAGGTAAAAACCACCCTCTTACATAAATATTTATCTTAGTAGGCATTGGGCTTTGGCAATGGAATAGCTCCCAGTAAAATAGATGTACCTGTTGTGATGGCTTATTAAAGACTTGTTCTAATATAATTCCCTACCTTCCCTCTAAATTTCTCGTTTGCAGAAAACACATGAAAAGAGAAATAGACTAAAAAACCCAACCCTGTAGCCTTTCTATACCTACACATTAAAAACGTGAGAAATTAGACAAGCTCAAATGAAGACTTTTCTGCCTTGGGTAAGGAAGCAGATGAAAACACTGTTTCAGTGCAAAGCAGTCAACAAAAAAGGAAACAACAAAATAAAAATATCCCACAAATAAAAAGTCCATCTGGTTGATTTTCTGGTAGGTGCAGGAACACAGAAAAAATTATCAGCTGTGTTGTAACCTCAAAAATAATAACTTCAGTTTGATTTTATAAGTGATTGTTTTAAGAAAATTTGGGGGGGAATCAATATCTAGCAAATTTATGAGCTGGACTAAAATGAGAACAGAAGAAAGGAGAGTTTTGTTATGTTTGCATGTGCCCATATGTCCAACCGTGGTCAACAGAGGGGGGTTATTTTAAAGAAAGACCTAATAAATTTATTTTTTCTTAACTATGCACACGAGTTCATCTCCTGAAGTATTTTAAGGCAGACTTGAAACCCTTCTGCTACCACAAAAGAAGCTGAGGGTTGCAATGTGATGAATGTAGCTAGCACAAATCAAGGAAAGACAAGTAATGAAGCCCTTCAAAGCTGAAGGAAAGGTCTATTAGCCACAGAGATAAACAAGTGTAGTAAGGGGTTAATCAGGGCCATGGTCTGGCTTGAAAACTGATCGATGTTAAATAGGACTGTAACAAATTATTCTATATTTTACTGACACCAAAGGTGGGTAAAGACAATTGTCCCTTCACCCTGCACTGAAGCTCCTACCTGGCACACTCAGAATGACCAAGTCCAAGCAGTGCAGGCAACCAACAAAAAGGATGCTTGCTTCAAAAAAATCCACAAAGCAATGTATTTAAAGCTATTTTAAATACTCTATACATGCTGTTTCAATGCCATTAATGCATTTGGTATCTTGCCCAGAGCTCTGAGAGCAGGTGCCCCCAATTTCAGTGTTGTATCCAATGTGGATCCATCCATCCTGGATGCACTTCTGAGTATTAACATAACAGCATCATTTGTTAGCTATTGCTAATTAGTACCTCTAATGAAAAATGCTAGACACAAAATAGGCTGCTTCTCCAGGTGAAGGCATTTCAGTGTCTAGAGAAATTAAGTGGTGTACAAAACCTACAGTTTTCCTCCCAACTGTATTAAATATTAGGCTATCAGGAATACTTTTCCCACACCAAAAAAAAAAAAAACAAACAAAAAAAACAAAACAAAAAACAAAAAAAAAAAAAAACAAAACAAAAAAACAAAACAAAAAAAAAACAAAAACATTGTTTCCCTTCCTATCAAACTGAAAGCACATACAAATTCCCATTTCTGTTTTGTTGAAGTATTCAAAAAATAACACTTCTTTTTGACAATTATTTTTCATGCAAGGAATAGAGATCAGAAGATTCCGCAAGCCTTGTGACCCAAAGCTAACACAGAAAAAACTGGTTTGAAAGCCTTATAGCTTATGTCAATATGTATAATGTATTTTCAAGGTAACAATTACCATGTACTATAAAAGTTACAGAATGATGAAGCAGATTTCTTCTTTTCTGTCCCCTCAATATTGCCAAACAACACATGAAGCATATACCCTGACAAGGACTATATTCAAGAATTGTAAAAACCACTAGTTTTCAATTCACTTAAACACCTGCTCATGTCTAAGACAAGAGATCACAAACATTCTCAGCAGCACTTTTAATAAATATCTTAAATTTATAAAGAAATATGACTTTTTTCCTAATCAGGATGGTCTTGTTAAGTAGATACAAAAATAATTGTTTAGAGGATGTGTTTATTCTGGAGGAGCAGCAAATATTCTTTCAAAAACTGTCCTACATGAAGACAGTTTAAGTTTCATGCCATGTCATGTTCTAATAAAGAATATCTGCAAAATACAGAAATGCTCTTCCATGGCTGAGCCAATGGGGAGCAAAAATAAAACTCTTTGAACCCTCAGTTAAAATTTTAGAGGACAGAAGAAGCAAGATATGCAGGTATGCATGTTAAATATCTCACTGTGTTACTGCATTTTTATAAAAGCATTAATCAATTTAATATTTCATTTATATTTTTTTCTATTCGCTTCACTATTAACTACCACTGCACTTCAACAGTGTCAGGCACTGCTTCAACAATATTCTTATGAGTTAAGAAGTTAAAACCATTTGGTACCTGGAAACCTAATGGACAGAAAATTTAAATGAACCTGGTCTTACTTCACCAAATTTAGGGGTTTATTATAATTACATGAAGTGAACTCATTCTCCAAATAGGACAACTCTACCACCATTACAGGCATCACAATCATCCATGACAAGATTAAATTTCAAGCACTCTCTCACAGAAATCTAAGATGATCTCTCCAAAATACAGTGATGGAGATGAACACATTTCAAATCCAACATGACAGAACTTAGAGACAACTTACAAATAATGAAAATCTCTTGGATTCAAGGGAGATCATGTTTTCTCAGGTATTCCAAGAAAGATAATTTATACCTTGTGGTGGTTCAGGAAAAAAAAAAAAAAAAAAAAAAAAAAAAAAAAAAAAAAAAAAAGTAAGGGACTTGATCCTTCTCCTAGACCAAGCAACCAAGATTTATTTACTTGAATATTCATTAAAATACAGAATCATGAAATACCAAAACCCTAAAGTTACTGATATTTTGTGTGCTTGTGTTGCAGCTCAGTCTATGTGTTCAACACAATAAAACCTCAGTTTAGGTTGGCATGTGAACACACTGACAACTTTTAATGTTAGAAAAGGTGAAACTGTCAAAGAAGATTTTGCACAAGACAAAAGTATTCTTGTACAGCATTCAAGGCTACTCCACAGTGGCTGGAATTCCTCTAACAGAAGATTTAACATTGTGAATCTCAGGAACCTGCAATTTCAACAACTTCCCCTTCACCTACTGATCCCCCAAAATGTTTGGGATTCACTTTAAACTAAGAAATGTTATCACCAACATTCAAATAAACAATACTCCACTGTGCAGCCAGCAATATTTATGGAAATACAAAGTATGAAAAAGTGACATAACACAAATTATCTGGAAGCAATATGTGTTTGCTAGTTTTAAACACAACTGAGTGCTCTAATGCCAAAAGAAAAAGTACAGGAAACACCAGAGGAGCCTGTCCTTTAAAAGATATTTGCATAAGAAATGGCAATGGGAAAACTTTACACTCCATCTCCCTCCTGCCTTAAGTATCTTATTCCACCAAGTATATCAGCAAAGCTGCCAGGAGCAGATGCTAACACTGTAATTAATTCTCAGGACCCTTTTGTTTTACTACAGGGAACAAACGTGAAATAGTTGGGTGAACTAAATTGAGCATCAAGTACATTCAGTTGCTGATGGCAAATTGATTTTTTCACAGCAGGCTATCAGTACAATTTCAGACAAGCATTTCATTAAGACACAGCATACATAACTCCTTATAACTTTGAACTACCTTCAGCACAGCATTAGGATCAAAGAACAATCAAGTCTTTGAGACTTTTCTTAAAATTAAAAAGGGGCACTTGACACCATGTTCTCCAGAGAGAGGAAAAGAAAACTCAAACTCCAAAAGCTTGCTTGTGCAGCATTTAAGTTTGCTAACAACATAACTGGCATGAACTCTTGAGTGGCAATTTCTATACAAATCTCCCAGCTTTTTCCTTAAAAACACCTGACCTCAGCTATAGATGAAAACCCACACAATATCTGTTTTTTCCAAGTGGCTTGTCACAGCAGTGCTCATCTGACAATTAGGCAGTGAGGACAGCTGACTTGGCAGCACAACACAACATGGAGAAATATTCTAACTGGTGTGTGGCAGGCAGGCAAGTCATTCCTCTGCACCCTTCCTGAAGTTCAGTGTGAGGATGGAAGCAGTAATTGAGCTATTAAAAAAAAAAAAAAAAAAAAAAAGAGGACTCTGAGCAGTGTTATTCACACTGCCTAAACTCCAACATGAATTCTCTCCAACTCATCCCACCAGAAGGTCTTCCACAAGCTATAGCACCTCCTGATTCAAAGCAGGAACCTAGAAGGAATCTGGGCAGGATAAATGAAAAGTGGGATCAAAACAAAAGAATGCAGAGAACAGTATTGCCACAAATGATCCTGGATTTTTACTTCTACTTAGACAGTCAAATATGTTAGTTACTCAATTTGGTTTTCATTTGGGTTCAGCAGTGACTAAAGTTGTTCCAAATTAGTAAAACTTCAAACTAACAGTTCATGCTGAATTCCCATTCAAGGCAAGAAAATAAAAAGTTTCAAGTTAGTATTTCCTCCAAGTTCAATTCAATTAGCTGTACTTACATAAAAAACAGTGGGGAAAATGCTGACTTGTTTGGTGTTTTTGCTTTAACCTTTCAGATAGGGTTACTAGGCTCTCCTTAATGAGAATTTTTAGTTGAAAGCTCAGCCTTTAAATACTTTCCAGCTTGCTGCCAGAAATGATGCTGAACTCAATAAAGCAACAGAAGCTACCAAATTATCTTCTTCTATTCACTTCCTGTCCTACCCATCCACGGAGTCTTATCTCACACACTCCAAAACTTCCTATTCCTCCTCCATTCCCACTCTGCCTTTCCACCACCTCATCCTGCACTCGGCTGCTCCTTTGTGAGCTCCACACAGTCATTTCTGTGATGCTTTTCCCCTAGCTCCTCCCTTAGCTCTCTGATCCAGAATTTCCCAGGGCTTTGTTCCCTTTTGTTCTCTCTCACCTTCTTGGTATTCTCTCTAAAATCCTCCAGATTCCAAACCCAGGGGGAGATATCAGAGATATTGGTCATCTGTGTTGTGCCAGTCTAAACTTAAACCTGCAAAAACTTAGTAGAGCCCACAGTCCCACACCAAAATGAGCTACAGGTAGTAGGTACATTTAAAATTATCAGCTTTAACATAAATAGTCAAAGCAGTCCTGTAAGTAAAACATAAGTATTTAGTTTAAGAGGCACAAACTAGGACCTGCTGGCAGACCACAGTTTATTCTTTATAATTGTAGGGGGGTTAATTTTTCAGAGTTGGCATAAAAAAATCTAAAATCTTTAACAAAGAGTTTTAGATGGCTTGTTTTGTTCATTTTAACTCAAGCTAATTATTCTGTGTACTTGACTGTTTTATAAAAATGCAAATTTGATGCATAAAAATATGTCAATATGGGGAAAATCATTACTTTTTCCATATGAAGCAGTTCAGACAAATATCTAACTGTACACAAAACCAAAAAATGCAACTAATAAATCACAACCAGAGTTTCCTCAGTTCTGTTAGAGTTGCTTAAGATGATGAAACAAAACACTTAGTTTAATTGGTTGTTCCTTGTTCTTTCTACACAGTGCTGTTTTCCCTGTGAGATTTCAAATGATAAGTAACTGGAAATTAGGAAGAGAATTAGTCCATTATTCTGCAGCAATGACAGAATGATTAATTATATTAACTTACTGCTCCTTCTGCTTTCAAACCCTACAGTCATAAAATTAGTTTTGTTCAATATTCCAGAAGGGATACGAAAATTAAATTTACACAATTTAACAAAGTCCTGCAGGAAAGCCATACTCATCTAAGATAGTAGATGGATGGATCCTCTAATTTACAATAATATGCAGATGGCACACCTACCCCTTACAGAGCAATGTGCAGATAAGGAAGCTTCCCAAATGGCTCAAAAAAATAGAGACTGTGGAAGGACATAGGTGGAAATAGATCAGGCAAGTCTGAGCTTGTGCATCCTCCCAAAAGCACTCAAAAACTTTTCACTGTAATTCCCCCTACACTTAATAATTATAATTTCTTTTATCTAGTTCTTTTCAAACCACGTAATATTTTAAACACCCTGAGCATTTTCTATGCCCTGGTGAATATGAAATAAATGAAAGGCTATTAGGGTCTAGGGAGGCAGATGGTGAATTAAAATCACCACCACACCAACCCAAACGCCCAAAACTCCCATGTTTCTGGTAAATAATGCTTTTCAGGAAGAGTATATTATTTTTGAGCAACAATTTTCAATGCTGGAAAACACTCAGATGCAATCCTGCCTTCTCACTGCATGTCTTTTGCATGATGTAACGTTACACAATCCAAAAATTTTTGCTTTTCATTAACCGACTCTTTTTTTCTCTAAAGTTATGAATAATATCAGAGATCTGGAACACTAAGTACATATCTTAACCCCAGAGCAGCTGTGCAACAGAGCCAGACTCAGCAGCTAACCTTTGTGCCTTAGCCCTGACACGGACACTGTTTACTGGTTTCAGAATATCAAAATAAACTGACTGCAAACCATTATTTCCATCTTCAAATGAATAATACAAAAAACAAAAATATGTGAAGAATGCAAGGGCTTTATAGGATCAAGGTCTGCACAATAATAGAGAAGATTTGATGAAGGAATCTGAATGTTTGTACTGACATATAATAAGGACATAGCTACATTATTGGCAAGGAGGATAAAAAGCAGCAGTAAAGTTAAAGGACTTATTTATGTCTTGATTTAGAAAGGTGGCATTTCATATTGCCAACACGCTGTACTTCAGACAAGTAACTCTTAGATGACTTTTTCAGCACTGTCTGGATAGACTGGATTATTATGGGCAAACAGAGAAAGTTAGCAATGCACATTAGCCAATAATAATTTTATCAAAATTAAACCCTGTACTTTATTGCAAATTCAGTTCATAATGAAAACAGACAGATGTTAAATATGAGAGAATACCAAAATATTCGGCTGGTAAGCCAGAAAACCCTGGATACTTACAATTTATTAATTGTAAGATAAATTACCTCTCTACTTTTTAGCTCATTTAAAACAAACACCATGACCCATAAATCACCTTTGACATGCAAATAAATTCAGAAACATCCAAGAATTCCAGCCATGGCTCACGAGGACTGGAGGCACAAGGCTGACACATCCTGCAGGTGAATCCATGCCTGGTGCTAAACATCCTGTTTATTCACAAAATTCCATGGGAGAAGTGGAACAGTAGGAGCTACTGCATGGGCTGGCTGCAACAGAGACCTTAATCCTTGATATTAGAATTATTTATTTCAGATAAATTCATTTTAGGAAAACACTCAACAAAACAATACTCTTAAAGAGGTGTTTCTAATAAATGTAAATACTATTCTTAAATTATAACATTTATTAGGAACATGACATATAAGGTACTTCAACTAATTACATTTATTTTCCCAAAGTTAATCACCACTGGAGAGGCAGCAAACATCACACCAATGTTTGTGCCTGCAGTCAGCTCCCAGCCCAAGGGACAGCACCTTTGGGGATCAGCACATTTAAAGTTACCTTAATGCAGTAGCTATCAATTTTCTTTTCTAAATCTTCCAATATTCTTTCCATGCCAAAAATAATGTCATTTTTCTTTCATAGGTTACAATGCCTGAAGTACCTGATTGAAATATATTTGATTTTCCAGTTAAATAAAAAAAAATGAAAGAAAAAAATAAAAGGTTCTATTTTTAAAAAGTGCTTTTATTCTGCTCATTATACATTATGAAATAGGAATCTGAAGGTGCTGCAGTCTCCCTCAGTCACCTCAGGGCACTCAGCTCCAGTTCATGCTGACTGGAAGTGGCTCACCCCAGTAGCCCTTCCCACTGTGTTTTTAAGAGCTTGGCATCTCCCACCAAACCCACTATTGACTCCCCAGATTTGCTTCAGGAAGAATTAATCCTAAAGAAGAGAAGTTTAAAAAGCCAGGCTTAAAGACATCCTCCCCAGATCTTGATATCACCACATTACACAGGACTTTGAAAGCAGTATAATTGAAACAGATTGGCCACCTTGCCAAAATTCACTGTTAGATCTCAGATACTCACCCATTTAGGAACTAAGCTTTTAGGGACTCAGTGTAGTTGACATTCTTTTTTTTCCTGAAGATTATGAAATCCCTAGACTTAAAGACACAGGGATGTATTTGCCAGCTCTGGAATAACCTGAAAACAGGTGAAAATGGCTCCTGTGGTGATTTAGGGAGAAAATAGGGTTTTCCCTGTTTTGTCTATTATTTTATAGCATTCCCACTAAAATTTGAGCACTTGTGCTCTCATTTCTTTAGGGGTATTGACTTTTTCCTTGCATGGAGTGAGCTTCAGGGAGGAGTCCCCATTTACAATTTTACAGTGACTCGGGCACAGTACCTACAATTCTGTTCCTGGCTTATGACCACAAGTACCTAAAAAAAAACAAAGCTAAAAAAACTAAGACCTTTTGCAAAGGTTTATTTAATAAAA
This sequence comes from Sitta carolinensis, assembly GCA_032173965.1. Classification (NCBI taxonomy): domain Eukaryota; kingdom Metazoa; phylum Chordata; class Aves; order Passeriformes; family Sittidae; genus Sitta; species Sitta carolinensis. The sequence goes on from JAVUNC010000026.1 coordinate 6,073,974, forward strand.
GCAGTGCCTTTCAGGTAAAAAAAAAAAAGGCAACTTAGGAAAAAAAAGTAAGAAGGAATGGGTTATAAGTATACTTCAATTCCTCAGTGTTTGCTATCCCCGAGAGTTTGGGAAGAGCCCTACTACTTAAGCCATCTCTCTCTTGTCCTTCCAGGCATCCTTTCTAAATTACTTCAGTTTCAGTCTGAGAAAAAAAATACATCACAGCAAGTGTAGCCTGAGGTGACAGTGAGTGACTCAGGTACCTCTGAGAAAAAGCCACTTCCAGCAGAAGAGGTCACACACAACATGCCAACTACATTAAAAAAAAAAAATTGCTTGTTTGACCACTGTGGCTTGTGAATGAAGAGCAACATGGGCTCCTCTAAGACCCCCACACTGCAGATTCCTGTTCCAACCCACGGCTGCCAAACAAGGGCATTATTCCTGGCACGCTGTCCCACCCCAGGAAAGCAGGCCAACAGCCAGCTCACACCTGACAGCCACCCGGGCAAGAGGGGAAGGACTTCATCCAGGGTGATGGTGACAAGGACGTGTAATCTAACCCAAGCAGGGCTGTTCCCAGGGGAATTTGCCCCACTGTCCCCAGCCAGCTGTCTGCCGGCTAACTGTCTCTGGGGCTCAACTACACATGCAGAGTTGGCAGGCTCCTTTTACTACCTATATTCAGATCTGAGAACGTAACCATTTTGATATAACTTTTTCCAGTACTTTTGGTGGCTGCTCCCAGTCTGCCTGTGCTGTAATTTACTTTCATTTTATCTGGGTCGAGCTGACCTGGCTCCTACAGGTCCGTTCTTTGTTTATCCCATTGGTATGGAATAAACGCAGGAGACACACTGAATTGTCTCAATGTCCTTCCATTGAAAGGTCCAAGTCAAAATTGTCTGTGCACTTTGCAATAAACTTAAGACCAACAAAAGTAAACAGTCCTGTCAAATAAAGGGCATCAGTTATAGGAGAATAAGAATTCAGTGTTATGACAATACAACAACAACACTGAGGCTAAAAGACAAAACACATCAAAGCCTCACACAGAAAACGATACTTCCTCATTCTCTTCATTTTCTATTTTAAATTTTAAACACAAGCAAAAGGCACTTATGAAGAAAGGAACCACCGTGAAAGCTGCTGTCCTCCTGTTGGTCAATACAAGACAATCTTGATCTTCATGGCACAATATTAAGCCAAAGTTCTTGAAAAGAGGCATTGTTTCAAAAGCCAAGCATTTTCTCAAGGGTGAGAAATGCCTGTTAAAGACTAGGCTGAAAACCCTGAGGTCAGATTACATTTGACATGTGACATCTAAACTTCTTTATCTGAAAGGGGAATTTAGAAAGCTCTGACTGCTCTGTGCTACTTAGCTGTGCTTTGAACAGAATCCAGCATAAGTGTGTACTAACAGAAAGTCCATGGGAAAGCTTTAGATAGGGCTTTAGATATACTTGCTATTTATCTAAATATTTATCCTGTGATGTGCGAGTACACCTGCTTCTCTCCTTTGGGCCTAAAGAGAGTTATTTTTGTTTTGGATAGTTCTGGCATGAAATACACCACAGATGAAGTGCCACCAGCCACCCTGCCCCAGCAACATCTGAGGAAACAGGTTCCCTGACATGAAAAATGTCTTTTACTGTACAGTAATGTGATTCTAGTAAGCACCTAAATATGGATGCACAGAAGCTTTTACTTAGATAGACACAATACACAGAATAGTCTTATTAAGTGCCAGTATCTTTAATTTTCCTGAGAGTGATAATTTGGTATTAAGAGCTGCAGTGTCACTGCAGCAAGTGAAATGTGGGAAGCAGGGTTGGGGCAGAGACACTCAGCAATAAATGAATGAGGGACCAGGCATGACCCAGCAGGGTGAGTCACAGCCCAGAAACCCATCCCTACCCTGGGCTGCATCCAGAGCACTGCGGGCAGCAGGTGAGGGGTTCTGTCCCTCTGCTCTGCTCAGGTGAGACCCCACCTGCAGAGCTGCATCCAGCTCTGGGGTCCAGCAGAGAAAGGGCATGGATCTGTTGAAGCCAGTCCAGAAGAGGCCACCAAATTTATCTGCGGGATGGAGAACCTCTCCTATGAGGAAAGGTGGAGAGAGTTGGGTTTTTCAGCCTGGAGAAGAGGAAGCTCCAGGGTGACCTAGCTGCAGCCTACTCATACCTGAAGGAAGCTACCAGAGAGATGAAGAACTGTTTACATGAGCATGTAGCAGCAGGACAAGGGGAATGATTTGAAACTGAGTAGATTTAGATTGGAAATCAGGAGGAAACTCTTACCTCTGAGGGTGGTGAGGCACAGGCTGCCCAGAGAAGCTGTGGATGCCCCGTCCTGTTGTGTTCAAGGCCGGGTTGGATGGCGCCCTGAGCAGCCTGGCCTGGTGAAAGGTGTCCTGACGCTGGTAGGGGGATGGAAACTCTGTCGTTCTATCGTTCTGTGAAATGCTTAACAATTTATTTTTTTTTTTTTTTTTAACCAACATGACTTCTCCGATCCTGAGAAGCACTGCGCTCGTATTCATTTCTCAGGGCAAGTTCACCGGCACAGCAAAGGGCAAACGGCAACACCGCGGGAAAACACCGAGGAGTCGTCCGCTCCTTGGACACCAATTCACGGTCCCTTCAGCAATCGGGATCCTGGAGCTCCATCTACTGGTGCTGCGGGACCGGCCGGGGAGCAGGCGGCAGCCGGGATGAGGGCACCGAGCCCGGGAAACCCTCGGGATGAGGGAGAGCCGGCCCAGGAAACCGTCGGGATGAGGGGAGGCGGCCCCGGGCATTCCCCCGGGATGAGGGAGAGCCGGCCCAGGAAACCGTCGGGATGAGGGAGAGCCGGCCCAGGAAACCGTCGGGATGAGGGAGAGCCGGCCCCGGGCATTCCCCCGGGATGAGGGAGAGCCGGCCCCGGGCGCCCCCGGGACGAGGGCCGCCCGGCCCCGGGCATTCCCAGGCTAGCGGGGTCCTCCCTGGAAGCCGCTGTCACACCATTCCCTGCGGAGCGACAGCACCGCCCGGTCCCCGCGCTCATCCCGCTCCCAGCGGGAGTATCCCTGGATCGTTTGGCTGTGGAAGGTCTCGAGTTCCCCAAATGAGGTCAAAAGTCGTTGAGAGTCCACAGCGACTTCCGAGTGCTATGGTACACGAGGCTTTTTCAAAAGAAATGTACTTACCCTTAGGGAACTCGGTTGTACCCAGGTCGGCAAATTCTTGTAGGTGACCATATTTTAAAGTGTGCAGTATCAAATATCCTAGCTCCAATGTCCCCAAAATGGTTATCAATAATTCGTAAAAACCCCACAAGGAGAGAGGTTCTCGTATTCCGCTTTTTTTTTTTTTTCTTCCCAATAATATCTCAAATCAGTTATTTTCTATTTTTCTGCTATATACAAAACTGATACATTTTCAGAGTCAGGTTATCAGCCCTGACACAGTGGAAACTGGCCTCTCATGACAACCCTCTTCCACTGAGGTGTTCACCAATTTACCCCAGCTGAGTATAATCTGGTCAAATAATCACAGAACAGCCAGGCCATAAGGGCAAGGCTCATTTGTGCATCTTCTCAATGAGAGTTCACAGCTATTTGCCAAGAACTTTTTATACCCAAAAGTTTTGATGGAATCACTCATTTTTCTAAGAAATAGTATGTGGGGGGTTTTATTGTTAGTATCCTATTTATATGGCCACGACTTTATTAGAAATGTGCCTGCCCTGTCTTTTCCATAACTGGTGCCTATGGGTTAGAGAGACTTGAGAAAAACTGTTGCTTTGACACTCTCCATCTACAAATCAACCTCCTTTAACAAACATTTTCAGCTTGCTTTTCTCACAAATTTGAATTTAAGCACTATCTTTTTCTAGAAAGAAAATAAAGAGGGAAATAACCTTCCCTCTTTCCCCATAACACCAGATTGAAAGAGAGCTATCAAGAGATATATATAAGTGCTAACTGTTTTCTGCTGGGTACTTAAGGGAAACAGATGGGTGCAATTATGGTTTTATGGAGGTCTTACCTAAAATGCTTACACTCAGCTGCCACATTACAATTTGATTCTCGGTTATAAATATATATATTAATCTTTGTAAGGGCCTGCACAGATTTTAAGCAAAGGGGGAACGTGCAGCCCCGTAGCTACCTCCCATGGAAGGAGATCGTATTAAAACCAGAAGGTGCAATGATACTGGAACCCGCAGGATTTGGAGGAGGCAAATTCTCCTTGCTTCCATCGACTCCGATCGTGCTGAAAGCAGCAGAGGGAGCCAGCTGCCTTGCTTTGGAGGCACCAGCACTGCTGATGCCCTGCAGCCAGCCCAGTACCGAACCTCCGCCTGCTTTACCCCGGGGCAGTGAGCCTCCTGTTCCCAGAGGCTGAGTCCTTGTACAGGAAATATCAGGAACAGCTGGGCTTTGCTGCATCATTAAAGTTTACTGACCCACGCAGGCTGTACCACCACCTCTGGCAGTGAGCAGCACCTAAATGCTTCCCAGGAACCCGAGAAAATACCCATTCAATAGCAAAACATGACTGAGTTAGAAATAATAAACATCTCCATCTCCCACACCTTTGCACCTGTGTAAGCATTTTATGTTTTCATAGGAGCTGCAGAAACACCTTTGTTCAAATCTGTGAGAAAAGATCAGAATACAGATCTTATACACAGAACTTGACTTCTCTGACAAAATAAGAAAAAAGTATGCAGTGCCACCCTTCACCCCCACCATCAATGTTAGCGTTTACTCACCTTCAATTCCATTAAAAGAATTCTAATTTTCTTCCCATATGATGAAAGAGTGTAAAAAAAAAAAAAATTGAGAAGACAGCTAATGCTGTCACGTACATTATAAAATCTGAATCTCTGTTTTGCCAGGTAAAGTAATAACACAAATTTCCATGTAACTTTTGGATCCCTAGCTCCAGACCCAATTATTTTCACACCACTGGAACTACAAGGAAACATCCACAAGGCTAAAAGTCACAAGTCCTCCTACTCCCTTCTCAGAGAGCCTCTTCCTCTTTGTTTCTCACACTTCATAACGTTAACGCTCAATTTATCTTTAAGTGACCCCAGTTAAATCAATCAGTCTTCAATGCATTTGCACAGGTACTCAGGAGGAAAAAAATTGATTAGTTAATCATTTAATTACAAACTGCTGAATTAACAATGGAGAACTTGACTCAAAATGAGAAAGGCATTATAACACTAACATCTGGGAAGAGGTGAGGCAACCAATGTAAATTTATTTGTAAACTGCGCATTGTTTGCAAGCAGTAAAAGCCAACAAACACAGAATCAGGCTAATTCTACAGGTTTCTCAGGAGCACAGTAAAAGGTTGAGTTCTGTGGCTGTAAATATACTCATATATTTACAGTATGCTCTAATTAGGACCAGTGAAAGGAAGAAATTGCGTATTCCCATTCCATTAAATATCCTTGCACAATATGAGTCATCTAGACAGAAGATGAAGGGTGTGCTGGAACACTTTTCCCAGCTGAGGGGCTGCCTGTCTCCAGGGTGCTCCCACACCTCCAGCACGTGTGCAGCGCAGCTGTCTCTCTCTGCCCCCAGGGATTCCCAGGGCTCAGGCTGGCATGATGCAACAACACAGCACACCGGGAAGAGCTTTGAACGTGATGCAAGAGCTTCCAAGCGAGACTGTCACCTCAAAAGTTCATCACTGTGAACTCCTCCTCCGGCAGGCTCACTCCTTCTCAGAGTGCAGAGCTTTGTGTGGTATTTAAAAGACAAATAATAAAGATCAAGTCTTTCTGCTTTCTGGAATGTACAGGATATTACTTCTGGGGAGCCTGTAGGAGGTTCATTCTCTGGAGACAATCCGTGCTGTTTGTACCATCCCTGAGATAACCTGGCTCAGCCAGAGGTTATGGCTGCAGCATCTGCAATGCCCAGGCCACTGCAGCTGCTCTGGAGCTGTAAGGCACTGGCGAGTTTGCAGCAGTGGACTGAGCACAGCCCCATCGCCCCTCTCTGAACAGAACTTCCCTGTAGGTAAAACGAGCTCTGTGTGATTCCTGACACTGCTCCAGGACTGGAGGTGCTAAGATCAAACATCATTTGCAGCATGCTGTCAGAGCCAAAGCCCCTCTTCCATAATGAAAGGTTTTAGTATCCCAAAGCTGAGATGTCTCACAATGCTTTCATTTGTGATAATCCTGCAACCAGGTCCGAGGGCTGCATTCAATTTCCATCTCCATGGTTAGCTCATTCCCATCAGCTTGTCATGCTTCTTTCCACTGTTATAAGTGGGAAATGTTTATAAGTACATCACAAACGTGGATGAAAGCCAGTCAACGAATGTTTCTAAAGCCCTCAGAGGCCACCAGGAAAAAGAAGCAGAGGGGTGTCCAGTGTTTGCTTAATGCACTGAATTCTTTAATGCTATTTTTCATAAGCCAAGACCCACGTGTACATGTTAATAACATACTGCACTGCAGATGCCTGAGGTATTCAAAATTGTGTATACGATGCAGGCTGGAGCTTGGGTAGGATTTAAAAATTAATTTTGAATTGATTTTCACTTTATCTAAGCTATATATTGTTCCTTTATTTATACCATAGAATAAAGTATCCTATAGGGTTTTGGTTTAATTTCTGTGATATACAGAACACTTGCACAGTCTGCTGGTTCTATAGTGATCATCCCATTCTATTAATACTTTCAGTATTAGAAATTAAGGGTGTTTTCCATTTCTTCTTCTGCCACAGGAAAGAGCTGCTTAGCTTGGCCCAGTGGGCTGTAAATTCAGAAGAGTTGCACCACAGGCTACACAGTGTGGTATAGACATGTGCATAAACTATTTCTTTGACTTAAGTCTAGGCCTGTTTTAATGCTGCTGCAAGAAACATTAAAAGTGTAGAAAATAGCAAAAAAATGTGATTATTTACAGATTGAACATTAATTTATAAATTACCATACAATCCAGGAATAACTGCATAAAATATCCTGGCACAACAGTCTGTTTTACTGTCATTATCCGATGACATCACAATTTTGATGCTTTTTAATGATCTCTAAACACTGACATTTTCTCAGCCCAGTATAAAACCAGATGAAGTTCTGTGAGTTTCTACGAGCAGGGTTCAACATCTGAAGCCCTGTTAGAGTGCTGTATTTATTCATTCAGCCAGGAGAAATGCTCATCCCGGTGTAGGCAGTCAGCAGAAGACTTAGCAACAAGCTAATTCTGCAATGTACAAATCTGTCCATTTTAAAGGTACAATCCAAACATTCCCTCTGATTTGAAAATTTACAGGGAGTCTGTTACAAATTCCACCCTAAACAGGAATAAGTAATCTGAAAAATGTCTTTCAAGAACCTCTTTTCAGACACTTGAAATGAAAAGGGAGCAACTGGACCTGGATATATGACAACAAATTTGAACATTGCAATTTCTCATCTGCACAGTAATATTCCCAACATAGAAAACACTTTTCCCAAAAAGCCATCCAAATACTGCCTTCTTACTTTTAAATAGCCTAATAGAAGCTTCTACAAAAGGCTCCTTAGTCTAAATGCTACCAGTCTCATGACACAATGCTCTCATGAGAACACATATAACTACACACTAAAACCTACTTGCACAAACATTTACTAACAAACAGGAAGATACAACGGGGTAGGATTTCTCAAAAAAAACACTTCTCTTACTTCTTGCCCCTGGTCTACAGATACAGCTCCAAAAGATGTGCATCCTCCTCAGCCTATGACTACTGCCAATCTTTATTTCCTCCAGGTTATCTCATTTGATAGCTAAATAAAATCAGAGAAACTCAGCTGGTACTTAGCTTTTTGTCTGTAATAGAGTTTATTGCCTGTATTTAACACTTGAAGGAATTGCATACCCAGAAGATTTTCTGCATTATCCTATTTATACAATAAAAAGTTACCTCTAATTATAAATTATCTCCTAATTATGTGTGAAGATCAGCACAGCTGTAACCCTGACAGAAGGGTTCCTTGCCCCTCAAGCCAATAGGCCCCCAGGTCAGAAAGTTGATGCTGACAGTTTTATTTTCCCATAAACCAAACAGAGAGGAACCAATAATAATATAAAACCACTTGCAGTGTCCGCTTGAATTCTTGCCAATGGAGGATTTCCGTTCTTTTATTTTTTGGTAAATTATTCCAATTTTGGGCATTTTCAGTTTTAGAATATCTCTTCTCTGATTTCTCCAGATTAATGCATTACAATATGTTTTTCCTCTCACTAATAAGTAGCATGTTTCTTGGCACTTTATGTGTACAGACATTTAAACAGCAAACATTTTTGCTACTTGTTCTTGTCATGTTTGTTTCTCAATAACTTAGAGCAACTGAAAAACAAAAAGGCAAAATATCTACTTGGTGTTGAAAATATTAGCACAAACAAGCAAGCTGTCTCCTGTGTTAGCAATAGCTGCTTTCATAACTGCTCTGTTTTGCTATCAGAAGTTACGAGCAACTTAGCTAATGATTATTTAATTATATTACACAACACAAACATGAATTGAAAGCAGATGTACTGAAAGCAAAAATTTCAGATTGATGTGCGAAAAGACATTTCACATGTTTTATTGTTGAGCAATGCACATTACACATATAAACATGCAGCCATTGGTTAATCGGTATGGTAAGTTTGTATTAACTGTGATGCCATTCTCCTGTCACGATACTGGAACAAGCAGGTCTTTGAAATTATCTGGGAGGAAATGAAAGCCAAATCTGTAGCTGTCATTACTTCTTTGACAGACCTTTCATGAAACTGTAATTAATCTCTTTTCCAACTGTTTAAACACAGAAAGGATTTTCCCTTTATACGTGTAGCCCATTCCATGAAGGAAAAATATAATGTTCTTATAACCTGCACTGTATTGTGAATTTGCTGATCCACTGATTCATGTTTGAGAATATATGAAGTCATACATAGGATTTCAGTTTTTGTTCTGCTTACCAACATGACATGAGGTTTATGAGGGATTTTTTTCAGTAGTTACTAGTCTTAATCAGAATCTAAGTTAGCCTTAAGAGTGCCCAGGTCATTCATGCCTGCCAGCACGCACCCAAAAGGTATTTTATTTATGACAACAAAATGGAAAACAACTATTTTTAATAAAAGCATAATATACCCTTGATAAATTTTATTTAAACAGGTGTTCTCCAAAACTAATGGTACAGTTAATAACCTTACAGGCTTTAAGAAACAGGAGGTCTTGCTGATTCTGCTCTTCCAGGAAAAGAGGAAGCCATCAATACTCTCCTATGTTTCCACCAATGCCCCTAGATGAAATCTAAAAGCATATAATTTTTGCATTATTAATGGCAAAAGATAAGTCTTTGGTGGAGGAACTGAGAAAAAGTGGTACCTGTAGCACAGATAAGGGTGATTAATTCAACGACAAACCTGCACTCATTCACCTGTGCCAAGACTCTCATTGTTTTGAGGAATTTGACAGAAAGTAAACATACATGAATTCACATTTAGAAAATCTAAAGGCTGCCCCTTAATCTCACAGTTTGCCAGTTGGCTTCTAATATCCAGATTTTCATTTCTTCAAAGAAGAGAAAAGATTAGCACACTATCAAGTTATGGGCAAACAGTAAGTCACACAGATAGTAGAATATAACAGTCGTGTCTTATTATTATTATTTCATATATAAACTTTTACTTTAAAGCATTATCTAAAATAACATACATGGTTACCAGACAAAATAGCCCATATAAACTATGCTGAAAATATCATCTTTATTTACAGGAGCCTAATTAAAATGAACTTTAATCGTGTTTGAGGTCTGCAACAACGCCCCATTCCGGATTATTCTGCTGACATTGCTCTAAGGAGGAAGATGCCCTCACACATGTGAAGAAAGCACTGGCCATGCAGAGATGTGGCTCACTGCTGCTGGAAGGGGTGGGAAGCAGCTTGCAAACTATCACTCTTCGCTCAGGTGAGATGTCCTGTTATCATCCCACCCTTCAGACTTTACAGAGACATGCAACCTTTGTTCAAGTGAACTCTAAATCTGCTCTTGGTTGTGTTCTGCCTATACAATGTGAAATTTAGCAAAAAAAGAAAAAATATCTTAGACAGCCTTTCTGCTTGAGCTTCTACATATATAGCATTATCATCATCTTCTAGTACTGCTGGTAATCACAACTACAGGTAATAAGCAAAAAGAAAATCAGAAATGAATGGCGTTATTTTATAGGCACTTCTATAACCATGTAATTCACTCCACAGTTAATTTGCTGAATTCCAATATCTGCTTTATAGAAAAACAACTGCCTTGGGTTGTATAAAAATGCTACCTTTGAGAGCTACGAAATCCCACACTGCTTTACCAAGCATGAATTAGATTCCAGAAGAATGATACTTTGCAAACAGAGCACCCAGCGTGCACTGAGAACCAGCTCTCACAGAGCCCTTCTATTAACACTATTAGCACTTGTTCTTTCCTGATTTAATGAAAATGCTGTGCTTCAAAAGAAACAGCTAATCGGATAATCACATTACACTCTATCTCACTGGCTTTGGAATAGCCAAGCTCCCAGAAAAATCATTGAATAAGACAACAGGATCACGGTTTTAATGGCTACATGTTGTATTTGTCACAATGCATGGCCAACATTCACACTGAGGTTGCAAGATTATTACATGGTTACCTGTGCTCTATAAAACAGAGATGTCACATTGAACAGATGATGAAAGGTTACTACAGTATGAGGTATTATTAGTATGTTATTTTTATTATTTACCATTACCTATGACCAAGACATCAGTACTCCAGTGTAAACACTGCAAAACATATATATGGTTTAACAGATGGGATATTCACAGATTTAAACGTTTTGGATCTGTTGTCTATTCACAAGATCTAGAAATAAGGCATATGGTCAGCAGAATAGGAGAGTTTAAATAAACTGCCCGAGCGCTTTGCTCTCCTCCCACACACCTTAACCCTGCCAGTCATGCTGCTGGATTCCTCAAATCTCATATCTTGAGGAGGTCATACCTGAGGAAGGCTGTTAGCTGGCTGAAACACAATTCTTTTAGTTTTTTCACTTTCCTGTGTACAAAGGAAACAAACAATGAATAGCTAAAGGGCTTAGTCTTTTTACAAACTTGACAGAGCTTTCTGCTAGGAAGATAACCATGCAGCCTGAGAGGCTCCATGTGCTCCTGCTCACACTTTTATACACATATGACACTTTATTCCACTCAAGGGATCGTGACATAAAATTGTAGAACTGATCACACATCCATGATAGAAGCTTGACAGTTTTCCCAGACAGCCCTGCCAAAACTTCCCATCAGTAGCTGTAAACAGAGTTAGCAGGGAGGCCACTTAGCAACCAAATGCTTTTGCTTCTGCAATCTTACAGCGTGGCGCCGCTTCCTTTTGGGCTGCACGCACTCCTGCCCGTACGACGGCCACTGGAAATCCTGGGATGGCACTTGGCTGTTCTGGCTCTCCACGTCTTCAGAATCAGAGTCATCCTGTTGCACTGAAGGGAAATGCCTGTCTGGATAAATCTCTCTCAGTTTGTCCTCAAAGAACTCATCCAGGCACCGTCCAGCCTCAGCAACCTCAGAATCTGGCTGCAAGGGAATGAATAACCATTCAGAGCTACCACACGCAGAAATCATCTAGGAACAAACCCAAATAATTATCCCCACCCCAGCATCTCTCCTTGGCTCTGTCTGCTACATCTCCATTAGTCTCTGCACACTTTCTACAGCCCATTAGTCCCTCTGCATTTCCAGCATAAGTAAAAACCATATGTTGCTATTAAGGAACACATTTGTGCACCTCTAAGAAGTAGAGATGTGCAGTGAACTAGAAAGAACAGCAGTCGTCACTGTTTAGGAATTTCTATGCATTTTATTTTCCCTAGGTATTTCGCTGCCTGTGACTGGCTTCTCACAGCAAACACAGCAATATTCCATAGAGCTGTCTGTGAAGATGTCCCTCTTTTAGATCCATATGTATCTCAAGTTCTCAGATTTGTACATAACTTCATATTAACTTCATTTCTGTCATTAAAACAACCTTTGCATAATCTCCAAAGAAATAAAAACGATTAATACTTCTGTTTATCCCTATCCTATATCTGATTTCCATGGAACCAGCAGTTGTCCCAGTGTGACAGCCACTGCAAGAGCCAGCCCCTGCTTTGTCTCCCCATCCATGCACATTAGAAACATACATAATTGAACTTTGCACAGTTCCAAAACATGAGACGCACGTCAGTCACAAGTTCCTCAGGTGCAGAATAGTGGAATTTGTCCTTTTTTTGCAGCTTCTTTCGTATGGTAGACAAATCCATTGGCCTTTTGATGATCTGATAATAATGCCGAGCCTGCAAAAAGAATAAAAGCAGGCCTGTGACATTTTTAATTTAAGCATTTCCTCTCCATTGACCTCTGTGCAATTTTGGACAGAAGTCATTGCAGAGGAGTCCTTGCATCAGGGTAGAGATCTCTAATCTTTTAGTGCCTAGACTTGTATACCATCTTCCTGGGTGCTTTTTGATTTGATTAAAACATATTTATTTGTAAGATTGATCCTAAAAATAACATGCTTCAGCTGTACTGCTTGCACTTTGTAAAGTTTATCCCCAGATAACCACGACCCAAATTTAACCATGATCAGTAATATATGTAACATTGATAATTAGCTGACATTTCCCCCAAGCAATTACAAAAAGAATGTGCTGTGATACTTTCAACAGATAATGTGGGAAGTAGTCTGTCAAGAGTGACTCAAAATAGAATACTGTGCACTCTTTTAAAAGTTCAACAAAAATCTTTTTTAATGGCATCAGTGACAGGATATCCCACTCCTTAAATCTTTCTGGGTTAAGCCTTCTTGTTAGGTAATTTGTTCCATAAGTTCATTGCAAGCTTTATTAGGTGGAATGGGTTTTATATCATTGTTTAAACTACTCCTCCCCATAAAACCTTTATTTTTTCCCCCTTCAGCTTTTAGCACGATGCTCTATTGTTACAACAGTGTGAGTCTCCATCTTCCTTAAAGCAGACAGTTAATATTGCAAATGTGGAGTGCATGGATGAAGCAGATATCTCTACATCTTCCCCTGCACACATCTACCCTCTTTGTGGACAGCACAAGAAAAGAGGGAGTTCAGGGTTCCTTGTAGAGCAGACCTCTCTTATGACAGTACAACATCCTGCATGTACATGGCAAGTCAATTTTTAACCACTGGAACCCCTCATACACCTTTGCCATTCTACCAGCTTCTTAATTTGGCCCTCAAACAAGGCCTGAACACTGGCCAAACATTTCCCTGCCTCTGCCCTGACACCTTCAAGGCACTTGGAAGAGGCAAATACCCACCCTTCCCTAGGAAGCAATATTGTTCAGGAAAAAACCCTCATTAATATTTTTCAAGAAGACAGAGGAGAAACTTGTGAGGTTCTCTGGATTCCCTCTGATCCCTGCCCATGCAGCACTTACCAGGGACTGACAGGTTCATGGAACGGGAGGCTCATACTGCTGCAGAACAGGGAAAGCACCAGCTTTTCACACTTCTGAGGAAGCCAAAATCAAAATACATTTTAATTCAAAACAAAGGAGTTTCATTCTTGCCCTTAGTTAATCAATCATACTAACAAAAAGAGAACTCTCATATAGACTGTTCATTTCTGATGCAAAATGGCACCCTGCACTCTAGACAGGGGGATGTTTTGCCTCATAGCATTGTTTCACCTTGGAAAATAAGGATAGTCAAGAAATGCAAGAAAAGAAACATTTTCCTGGAAATTCTTGGGAAATAATCACTATCATTTTTTACTTTGTGCACTCCAGATCTATTTCTTGGCTTTCAACTGAAAGAACAGCAGCAACAATGTGGAAAGAGTTAAATGGGCAATGTTTCCCACTGCTCATATCCATTCATGCAAACCGATGTAAGTTGGTAGTATTGTATGAAAATTTTAATCATCATTAACTTGTAAAACCTTATAATAGTGTTTGGCTCATTCATTAGTGAAAAAAAGCACTACATAAATATTATAAGCCATATTTTCTCAAAAACAATGGAATTTTCAATCAACTCAATTTTCTAAATAGGTCTTCATTATTCGAGACCCAAATCCCAACAATTTTTGCCCAGTTGTACCAAATCCAGTAGAAACCAGGCCAGCTCAGCATCTGCACTCAGTTGTGTGGACTCCTCCTCCCTAATTGTCACTAATATTTACACAACATCTGTTTTGAATTTGTGCTTTCCAAATACCATGGACTTTAAGAAAAGGCACTTATTTAATGGAAGATTTGGTAGAGAAAAATAGTATTTGGTGTGTGAAGTCATAAGCCTTCCTCTAGGCTGAGTTTAGAGCCTAAATATCTTCAAGGGAAATAATGGGACATATGAAAAAAATTGTATGATGATTTCAGTGCAACTGAAAGTCAGAAAGTGTCTTCATCACAAAAATTGCACTGGCTCAAGCAGATATCTGAGAAGGGGCCAAGTGTTAAAGGAAAAAGATTCAGTGTCACAAACCAGGCAGAACTGACTCATGGAAGCTCTGCTCTTGAGTGTGACTTCCCTGTTGGAAGTAGAAAATAATTCCACATCAGCCTGCTTCATCTTTCTACAACATTTTTAAACTGAACAGCAAAGTCTAGAAACAAGAGAATGATATAACCAAATAATAACAATACTTTTGTTATATTTGCTACTGTGTGCAACCAAGTGAAAGCCATCTCCTCTCATGAAAAAGCAAAGCCTCATGCTGAGCTCATGTGGCCTGTTCCAAATAGTGCAATGTGTAATTATTCCCACCTTCTGGTCACAGTCTCCAAGGCCATACTGTGCATTGTAGCTGTGGCTGTAGCGTGTGTTTTCACAGTCATATTCCACCTCTGGCTTCGCTGGATTACGGCAAAGTGAGCACACCCATTCTCCCCTGCGAAACAAGAAACCAAAGAACTCGTGGGGAATTTCTTCCACAACCTTGTCCACCAGCAAATCTCAGAAATCACTATTTGGAAAGCCTCCTGCCTAACTAGCATTATGGTAGTAGGCAATCTGAAGCTCATTGTATTAGATATTCTTCAATGGATTTGAATCCAGTTAGAAGTATAATCATTTCAGGTTCCATTTGTGGCTCTTTTCCTGTCACAAAGAAAAAGAAAACAACAAAATTGTGTTTGAAATCATCTACCAGCAGTGTTTGCAGCTGCACTGATTCAAGTGCTGCTTTGAAAAACAAAACACTAAGGAAAATCAGTCAGCAATTGGTTCATAAGATGAACTCAGACATTCTGATAGTGGAGATATTTATTATCAACTGATATGGTAATTGATATATTTATCTAAGAAATCAACATTATCAGAAAAGGTGTGATAATACACAGGTCCCCAAACCAAATCCTGCAAGGGCATGTGTGTCCATGTAAGCAGATGCATTTTCAGAAACCACTTGAAGAATTTTGTGATGGCAGAGATGCAACTTCCACAACATCAGTGCCTGAATAAATACAGATGAAGATATATTCAAAAATTATGAATATAGAACTTTAGTTAAGGGAATGAATTTACTACATTAGAGTTTAACTTTGCTAGAA
Organism: Sitta carolinensis; assembly: GCA_032173965.1. Classification (NCBI taxonomy): domain Eukaryota; kingdom Metazoa; phylum Chordata; class Aves; order Passeriformes; family Sittidae; genus Sitta; species Sitta carolinensis. Next base: position 6,089,567 of record JAVUNC010000026.1, read on the forward strand.
AGTTTATTCTAAAGGAAAAACTTGGTTTTCGCATTGCTTTGAAACTAGAAGTTAATAATAACTCTATTACTCAAGAAAAGAATTAAAAGCCAAGAGCTAAAAATTAATGTTTTTTGAACACAAAAGAGAAACCAGAATCTCCAAATTAATACCTTACAACATATTTTTCTCAACTGAGACGATTATTTGAGCTTGACTCAAATGAAGTAGACTTTGATTCCACTTAGTAATGATTTATAACAGTATTCAGAATTGCATACCACAGTAATGCACGTTATTCTGTCTCACTTTTAAGTCTGGTATGTGGACGTGTATCTATTTCTGGTTGATTGCATACCATCCATCTGTGACAAGTTGTGAGAGAACGTATCTTAGGGAAAGCAATGACTGAAATATTTCCACAAAAAACCCTGATAATCCTACAGTTCCCATAAAATTTGCTAACAAACTGAATAAAAACTCACTGATTGCCCTTCTCATGTGCTAGTCTCTGTTCTGCCAAGAAGAGCTGATGTCTACATTCCATATGTTACAAGAGAGTTTGGATTTTATTTTTCTCCAGTGAGTCATATGAAAGTTTTTTAAGTTCAGGTCTGCCACCTCCTCTGTTGTACTGGCCAGTTAACTGCAGAAAGCACACAGTGGCAGGAAACAGTTCTTTTTCATAATTCATCCAGTTCCTAGCATGTAGTGACAAAGAAGTATCAAAAAAGGCAAGTGAGAGATACAGCCCTGGTATAAGGCTGAGCCCTCAGTCCTGAGGGTATCTGCTGCCCCAGGCAGTGAGCAGGAAGAGCACAGTAGTGAAATGCCATCCATACTCACACTGGAAAGCTGAGCAGGGCTGGAACATGGCAGGAGAGATGGAACACCTTGGGGCAGTGATCACAGCACAACAGTTCTCCTCCATTGAGACACACAGCACAGAAATCCTCATTTTCAATTGGACTGACTTCCTGAGTAACTGGGGATTTTTTCATGCTGGAGATGCCATTGCTGAGCTTCTGATCAACAGATGGAGATTGTGTCTGTCCCGCAGCCTGGGAGATGAGAAATCTCCTGTCTTCTGAGTTCTCCTCTTCAGACTTCTGTCCTTCAGCCAGACTATCTTTATTTATCTTGAAGGAAGAAAAATCTGGATCACACAATCATCATTTTCAGACATCAGCATAAAGCATCATTTATTATCTGCAGATAACCAAATACTTCTTGAACTTGGAAAACACAATTACCAACAATTTTCCAACAAGTGCTTCCAAGTATTTCTCTGCAGTGAACCTTACTGGGGTTCAGCAGACCCACTTGCTCTTGGCATTTGCCACTGGCTGGCCAGGTCAGCTTGGTCAGGTCCTTTCCTCCACCTAGCACAGTGTAGTAGCACTGTGGGAGAGCTGTGCAGATTCTACACCACAGGTGATAGAAATAGGATAGTCTACAGTCTCACTTGCAAATTTTATGGTAAAGAGCTCAAATCCCTCACCATCCCCCCCCCCCCCCCCCCCCAAAAGAAACCAAACATAAAAAAGGTATAGGTCTTTTTCCCACCAGAAACTTCCTTCTGTGGAAAGAATCTCACAATCAAGACTCCAGTGAAACAATAGAATACAAAGCTTTTAAAAATCTGTAACAACGTGACTTCTTGGATCTATTTCCTATCACTTAAATATATATTCAGGCCAGTTTTAAGGTATTTATCCTGTGTTTGTGAGCAGACAGGTGAGCCAGGTCGTTCCTTAATACGTGAAAACACTACAGAGACAAACTTCTCAGGAATGGAAAATGCAGGGAGCTCCACAGCAAGCTCAAAGCTGAATTGTCTTTACCACAGCCCATCACAGAAACACCTGGAGGTCAAACAAATGAGCAGGCTTTTTCACTGTATTACAGACACTGCCTACAAACCAGTGGGGGAAAGGGGAGAAGGCAGGTAAACCTCAAGGGAATGCCACTCACCTTTATTGACATACTGGAGGACCGTGTCCCACACTCAATCACCAGCAGGAAATTGCCCTCCTGCTCGCTGGCCTGAGGCTGGAGCTTGAACACCGGCAGCTCCCCCACTTCCCAGGCAGATATTTTCAGACGTTCCAGTCTCACAAAGGGGATCTTCTGCTCCTTGGGAGCAGCTCTAGAGGCAAAAGAAAACGTGGTTAAATTCATCCACCTTCCACGAAATTCTCCTCCCCACTCAGTTTCGTGAACTGAGTGTTCCTTTTCCTTTGTAACTGTGGCTTGGGTGGCCAAGCAGTGAAAATCTTGACATCACAAACCAATTCTTTAAGAAATGTGAATGCAATGGCTTAAAATTAATCATATGTGTAAATACATCACTAACTCCTGTGCTAAAGCTTTGTCCTCTTCTGTATATTCTTAATTACCACAGTTAAATTAATATTTTATACTTTCCAGTGGGACTGGCTTCAACAGGAATACAGAAAATCATCAACTTTACCATATTATCACAGCAGTGGCTGAAAATAAAATTTTATAATAAAATTGCTGATGTAATGTTAATCCTGTTTCCATTATATCTTTCAGCTTTCATTGGGGCTTAACATTTTCTAATAGTTCAAGTGAGATAAGTTTGCAAATATTTATTAATTCTGGAAAATTAAACAGAAATACATGAATTCACCATTACTTTTCCATTGTTCTTTTCAAGTTTGAGAGCACTTTACAACTTCCAGAACTATTATCTATAAGGAATCTAGAATTCTTTTTAAGTTCTCCATCATCATTAAGTATGACAAATTTTCTAAATATATGCATAAAACTCCACAGCCAGTGCTTTTGTATAAAAAAGACTCTGATACCTGACATTCTGATTTCTTTTCATATCCATTTCAAAATGTTCCTTTTCACAGTTATTGGAATCTGGAACAGAAGATAAGAAAACGAATAAAATATTTATAATATCACAGGAGGATTAGGGTAGAAAGTACTTCAATATTCATGTACTTCTGACTGGTGTTTAATATGATATCATAAGTGAATTATGAAATAATTTAATCTATATGTATAGAAAATGTGCATGCTATTTTCTGTTCTGGTGCAGAGCCTTTGTCTTTCTTTTTTACTTTTAACCACAGCTTCTGTTCCAAATATAAGGAGTATACATGAAATATTTCATATAAATGGTTTCATTCCCAGGGAATTATATATGTACACAGCCATATCTCACACATCCATATATGTAGAACAACATAAGTAATCCGCTTTGCTACACAGCCTTCACTTCAGAAAAACAGACCCAATGAGGTCTGAACCCCCAAAGCTCAGAAATCTTTGTGGTCTCCAGCTCCATGCTAAGAAGCTCCTGGATAATTCCAGTTCTTGAAAACAGGAAGAAAATTGTGTCTCCCATCTGCCAGCATGGGACAAAAGTTACACTATTATTGCTTTCTTTCCTCCAGTGTCTGGAACATATAAACACATGAATTCTAAACTCTCTGCTATATAAGCATTTAGCTGTAGTTTTATGTAGCTGTATCAGCATATGGCTGAATTTTTGATTGACATTAAACACAAGTAATATCACAGTTCTGGGGAGATGGGATAGCATAGAGACAAATGTCCCAGTGGATGCCCTCAGAAATACAAGTCCACTGAAAAATTTCATAATCTCACCTTCTTTTGTTATGAATTAATTTGACATAACCAATAAAAACAAGAAAGAAACATGGTATCGTGGTTATCTTGATATAAGAGAGGGCCAGGAAAAGACGATTTTTAAAAGAAAATCTAGCTCAGGTCAACAGGATCTCAGCTATGGCTTGAAAGCAACGTGCCTCTAAGGTACTCTGGTTTTTCCAGCCACAAGAAAGAATAAAATGAAGAGTAACAAGGAAAGGTGTGTTTCACATCACACCTAAGACATTATTCACTTGTGACTGTTGCTCAGGTGAAGGGTGGGCAGCCCTGTCATGGACAGAATTACTAAAGGGAGGCTGCACAGAGCTGAAGGAGCTGCTCTCATTGCCCACTGTCAAAGCAGAGGATGTTCCAGTGGTGCTGGGTTCCTACATTAACCAACATTTCCATCAGCAACTGGGCCCATCAAACAATAGTGCCTATAAAATTTGTGGGAAACACCAAACTAGAGGGAATGCACCACGAGAATGTTTTCAGTTAAAAATAGACTTCAGTGCATCAGAGAAAAAAACCTCCTAAATCAGAAAGACTGAACTGAGATAACTGCACTGTGCTCATGAAGGGTCAGATGAATGCAATCCCAAAGGAAAACAACTGGCTAGGAAAATGCCCTTGGAAGGAACTAAGGGTTAAAGTGGGTTGTTCTCTACTCACAAGTCAACCTCCTAATGCTGCTGCTGCAGAAGAGAGGAATGCCATCCTGCAAGGTATTGCCAGCAGCAAGGAATGTAAAACACCAGGAGCTGAGACCCTGATTCTGCATGGCACCCCAGAGGCCTCAGCTGAGCACTGCATTTGGCTGTGGGCAGCACTCCTTAATTGCAGAGAACCCAAAATAGCACAGAGGAATGAGGTGGTTTTGAAAAATTCAAACTCCTGACCCATGAAGAGAGACTGAAACCATCAGATTTGTTTAGTCTAGGAAAGAGAAGAGGAGGGGCGGATGTTTATGCAAGTCATAAGAAAGAAAAGTGGCCCTAAGAGGGAAAATGATCACACTTTGTACAATTTTTTACCACATCCCATGTGCCTAGGATAAGAATTATTTTGTTTTAAATTAAGCTGAAATGTTTAGGTTTGCTATTAGAAAAGGATGAGTCACTGGAAGCACCAGAAGGAATGAGGCTTGGCAGCACAGCAGTGCTGAAGCCAGCAGGTCCTACCAAGAGACATCAGCAGAGCTGACACTGCCTTTGCAGCAGAATTCATGTTCTGTGGTGCACTGGTGGCTGCACCTCCTCAGGTCTCCCCTCACTGCACGCCCTTGAACACTGCAGGATGGGAATTGCTCACTCCTGATCCTTCCTCGTGAAAAGGGAACAGTGCTGAATTCAGCTCTCAAGGCTTCCTCATCCTCTTGCATATCAGGGCCTGCATTTTATACCCAGCAAATTCGTAGCATCCACCACTGCCAGTGAGATTGTGAACGCTGGGGCTGCCTCTGTGTGCGGGGTCACACATCCCACACCAGACACCACACTGCTGCTCCTCCCCAAGGCTCAGCTTTTTAGGGATGCTCCTGGTTCTGACAGCTCACACAAATGATGTGGCATAATTGCCACGGCTTGGCAAGGGCATAGAGGAGAAGACAAATACATTTCCTTGGCTGGCTGGGCTAGGCCTCCTTTGTATTAATTAGAATTCTCTGAATAAAAATACAGCACAGAGAGAAATATTAATTCGTCTTTTATAGAGAAATGGAGCAAAATATTGGCATAAATTACGGGATAACAGCTTGATCCTGCAATCCCTTGCTTGCATGAATAGTCCCATTGACTTTCAGAGTTTGCAGGAATGAGGTTTTACAGTGCAGCACAACGATGCTGGCAATTTGCCCGTGAAAAGACTTAAGTCTAATTCTCCATTAGGACTGAAGAAATAGGCCTTGGCTGAAGGGATAGACAGAGCCAAGCAAAGGCACATGCTGTGCAATGTGTTAACAAAAATTTGGTATGCTGCTGATGTGAAGGACTTAGCAGAAGGCACATTATATTTCAGAAGTAACGTGGGTTTTTTTAATTGAATTTGGACTCTTCAAACCAGCTCTTCAATAGTCACATCTGCAGGTCTCATTAACAGGAGTGCTTCTAAGAGAACTTATACTCCAGGTACTTCACACAGTCACACTCATTTCTGGTTCACAGATGAGGGATGTTACAAATTCAAAGCATATCATTTCCATGTTTTTCCTCCACAAATGAGATCAAACACACTTTTCCACTGGATTAAGTACTCTGATAACATTTGAAGCTTACTGGAAAAGCACATTTACATGTAAGTATATTAATAAGCATACTGCTTTACCATGATTGCAATGCACTGTGCTAAGAAAGAAAAAAAAAACCAAAACCTAAAGGAAATAATTAAAAGCCTGGTACCTTCTTTGCTTCCAGGTTGTCTCATTCTGGCATTCACAGGCAGGAAAGAAGTGTTGCTGAGCAGTTCAGAAGGAGAAGTGCAATGTTGAGACTTTTTGATTGAAAGATTAATAGGTTCTTCCATCACTTTTTGCATAGATATAGTCAATTCATTAACTACCTCTTGCCCAGCAGTAGCCAAGCTGTTTTCTAGAAGACAATCCACAGCACTGAGGTCTTCATTTTCGAGCTGTGGGGGGCAGGGGAGAAAGAGATGCAGAATTCTATTATCAGTTTTCTTCCTTTTCACGCTAAGAAAATCGTCTGTAATCAAATACCAGATAAGGAGAACTTTACTCATTGAAGCACTAATTTATTTTGACTGACTGACCAGCAATAACGTGCTGCAAACAGAAGTGGATTCCCTCTCAGCAGAGGAGTCTGAGCCATCCCTACCTTGCATTTTGTGCCCCCCTGGAGTGCATCAGCTGGTGTGAGGCCAGCAGGAGCACCAGGGCTGGGGTCACTGGGGGCCCTGCCCAGTGCCAGGCTGTAGCTGGGCAGGGGCTCTGGTGCAGTGTCACAGTCACAGAGGGCGTTTGGGGACGGGCCAGGTGTCACAGCAGCTGCCCCTTTCACCTGTGGGTCGGCCGAGCTGGATAACCTTGGAGATAATTCCATTTCCGAGCTGTTTGGAAAGCCCACAAGGCTTAAGGATGTTGAACGCTAGGAAAAGCAAAAAAAAAAAAAAAAAAAAAAAAAAAAAAAAAAAAAACAATATATTAATAAGCTTTTCAGCAGCAAAATGCTACAGCCCTTTCTATAATAGATGAGATGCTCAATTTCAGCTAGACATAATCAAACAGTGCCACAAGGGCTGTAGAATCTATTGTAATCCTATACTATTTCCAAAAGCTTTAGATTCTCCACCATTAAAACTGAAAACTGGAAAAGGAGACAACTGGGTTACTCCTCTGGTGCTTACAAAAAAATGTCTTACTTAGATCAATTCAAGATACTTATTTTTAACTCCTACAATGATTGGGAAATCTATGTAGAACACTGTACCAAATTAATCTTTAACAGAAACCCTATTATTTTCCATTAAATTTTCCCAGAAGAAATAAGATCAAATCGTCAAATTTTGTCCTTTTATTAAAATATCATCAGATCACTTCATTCAGAAAGAAGATTCAGAAGAAATAAGATTTAACTCTGACACAAGTATGTGAAGTTATTGTTCCTGTTAAAGATGCTGAAAACTTTATGATAGTTAGTGAGTTGGTCCCATTAAAACCTAAAGCATTTCCCCTTTAAATATCATAGATCAAATGCAGAAATATCCTACACATACTAATGAGGAAACATGTCCAGTTTCCAAAGAAAGGACATATTTACCAAAGTATCAATATGCATTTTACTGTCTCATGATTTGTCACTACCAAACCCACAGAGACACTCTTACACAAACCAAATGAAACCCAACTCATCTAAGTGATTTCCCTGAGCTGCCTCACATCCTGGAATGTGGCACTGTATTGAAAACCAGGTTCTTCCAGCATCCATGTGAAGCAAATAGAAGCAATTTATGGAAGTGTACAGATCCATGTCACTTGAATATTCAACTTTCCCTTGATTTCATTATAGTTTATTGGTCTCTCACCCTTTACATTTGTCTGACTATATCCCTTTCTTTCGAGTGCAGTACAGCATGTAGCACTCATTTCAATATAAATCAGAAGAAACATGTCCATTGCATCTGAATTAGAGTTTAAATTTATTGTTGTACTTATTTCTCCACTAGAGGCCTGTGACTCAGAAGTAATTCTGAGATAGAACGTGTTTCCTAAATTTAATTAGTATTTTTCTCAACTTATACTTAGTTTGGAATTTTAATACTTTTGTCCATTTTAACCCCACAGTGGTAAAGACTGCAGCCTAGAATGAGCTGTCAGATGTGCCTGTGTAAGTCCTACCTCATGCCAGTCTTGAATTCCTCTGCTTGCAATAAACAGCAACTCTCTACTAAGACAACACTGCCCACAGACCCGAATTTCCACCTAACAACTGATGCAACCTAATTTCCTCTTTGTCATTTGCAATAGATGCTACAATGGGAGCTTTGCCTGAAGAGTGACCACTTAATTTGATGAGACAAAAAAAATGCCTGCATTTGAGACAGAAAGAGGTCACTCTTCTGCAGAGCCAGGGGAGGTTTGTACCGTTCCACAAAGAGCTGCTTTGAACAGTGCCTCCATGCAGAAGGCACCCCAGGGAGCACTGGGCCCCTGCAGCCAGGGGATTGGTCATTGTCCCCCTCCTGACTTGAAAGGACACTCTGGAATCTAAGCTGTCTGAGCTGTAACACCTTTTTGGAAGCAGCTGGAAGTAGCCACACATGTTCTTCCCACCTTAGATCTGAGCTGAAATCTAGAACACAGCCAATAAGGAAATGCACCAGTGGAGGCACAAACTTGCTATATAATCTGTCTGATAGAGCATTCCTAATAATGCTGAGATTTTAAACCAAAGTTATACACATAGGTCAGCAAGGAATCCACTTTTCATGGCCACACATCCTAAAGTCCACAAAGATCAAAAGTGTTGATTTGCCACCACAATTTGCTCATGACAGGTTCCTGCAATTGCAGTGACAAATGGAACCTACCAATACACATTTTCCTTTTCATTCCATCACTCACTTTATCACAAACCTTTTTCAGATGACAAAGTTAACATGTGAATTGTTCCCATATCACTTAGGAAAAAATTAAAACAAATGATCAGAATTTACGCTTGAGCTGAAGATGAACTGTAATCTGCCCTTGCCTTTTCTCCTTATTTCATAGTCTACTGTGAACATTAATTAAGCCCCTGTGAGGTGGTTAAGTATTTATTTAGGTTCTCCAAAGCATGGAGCATCCACAAATTCCTGAGTCAATAGGAACTACCCTATAGCAGTACTCCATTGGGAATGGGCATGCTGAGGCATACACGTGGCAGGAACACCACCCAAATTTGCTCCCAAGCTAACTGGAGACCTCCTGGCCATTCAGTTCCTCAAATCACCACCCACATCTTCTTGACTCATTTAAAAGCACGTGCCATCATCTCATGTAGTGAGACCTGACCCTCTGTGTGCAACTCAGGTGGAATGTTCCCCTCCTAAGTCAGTGTAGGATTACTCCTGGCTCCAGTGAGAAAAGTTCTCTAACTGAGAGCGTCACTGGGCTGACTCCTACTGAAGGAAAAAAAAATAGAGACACGCATGTAAGATTTGGTTATAGCTATAATTTTCAAAAAGATGAAATTCAATTGCATGGTATGGCCATGTCCTTTTTGCTCTTCTACCTAGCATTAGCTTCTTCAGAGATCTTTTTAGATTATATAAGCCAATGTAAAACCTCACTCTTGTTAAAAAGAATAATGAGGCCATCAAACTGCCATCTGTCTTTCCCTTGGGGCAAAAGTTAATTTTGTGGTTATTTTAATGATGAAGCAACATTATGATCTTTCAGTGCAAAATATTAAAACTCACAGTTAAGAACAGACACATTCCATCCTGATCCATGGAGCTGCTGTCAAGTGTGAAGTGAACAATGCACTGGGAACAAGGCTCATTAATAGACTATTAATTCACTCCCTAAAATAATCATTTCTTTTGCCATTAGCAAAAATGTCTCTTTTCCCTTGACAGTTCAGCTAGTTTTTGCAAATGGGATGCCTTTAAAGGATTTGTCTGTTTTATAAAAGCTTTATTGCTTTTACATTGCAACATTTGAACAACAACAAGCATTAATTATGCTCTTGGGCAGAGGCTGGCTTCAGCTGTTGGTTAATTTTGAACTTTTTGACATTTTAATGTACTGTCTGGCACATTGAACTACATCTGTGTCACTATAAATGGAATTCTCATTGTCTCATAATTAATTTTGGTCTGATGATCCTTATAATATAATGGCAGCAGCATCACCACCCCAAAATGCCTCCTGCCACAATTTTCTTAGCTATGGTAGTGAAAAGTAAGAAAAAGAACATGCAAAGTGCCATCAGAGAACAAAAAATAAACATATGGTTCAGTTCAAATATTTCTTTGATCACTGTTGCATTCAGAAAAGGTCCAGTGTAAACATGCAGCACCAATACAGAAGAATTCTGAGAAGCAAACGCTTACCTTGAAACAGTGGGATTAGGATTTGTTAGGATTGTTTTGGCAAAGTCTCAGGGCTGTTGACACTAAGTGTCACTGATCAAGGAAGCTAAAACTGGGAAGCGCCAATTCTCTTTGCTATGGGAGAAACACCACAGCTGCAAATGGTTGCAGAGTAATGAACGGCTGCTGTTAAGTGGAGCAATCCCCCTGGCAGCTCATTATGCTGGAAGGTTAAACAAATGAACTACTCCAATCCAGTTGCTTAACACAGCAGCACTGATAACACGGGCTGCACATGCTTCCCATTCCCAGTTTCAGAGCAGAAGCCCAAGGATTTCCTTTCCGCTTTCAGGAGAAAAAAGAATCCAAATCTGCATTAACAGTTTGTCTGAATAAACTGGAGCGGGCTTAAAGCGGAAGGAGGGAGAGATTGCACGGAGCAAGCAGCATCATGTTTTATTTATCTTCTTTTTTTCAGGTCAAAGGAAAAAGGTTTTGTAAAATTAACATTCTGGGAAATGTACCTAATTGCATTAAGCATGAAGGCATTTGTGCTGTGAGCTGCTCAATTCTGCAAAGTTAAAAAACATTCTGTTACTCAAGAAATTTATAGTACCCAAACTCCAGGCTATTATTTCCTTCATCACTAATTCTTTCAAAATTAATAGTAATTAAGGGGGAAAAAATAGCAGCGACAAACCCATTTTGGTCCCAAGCTCAGATTTGAAGTTCTAGGGTTGGATATTCCATTATTTTACTTTCACTCACTATGTAATCACAACACCCTCTGTGCAATACTGCCATCAAATAAAATCTGTATCTGACCCTCCAGCCTCCTTCCCACAAATTTCACAGGTTTTTTTAAAAAAAAAGAAATGTTCCACCATGAACTGTCACTGCATTGATCTTTTATAAAACATTACCACAGAATATTCTTGGATAAAAGAGAAGTTTCTGAAGAGTGCAGCTTGGATAGCATGGAATATTTCGTAGGATTTCCCCATTTCAGGTACTTTATGAATCTTGAGACAAACAGAGCTCTTGAACTAAGAAACTGGAACTTGTGAATCAAAAAGAATACAACAAATATAATGCACTACACAACATTTCCATGTGTTTACACTTTCACTACTAATCTTGGTCATCCTGCCTCAAAACTTATTTATCAAAGCCACAAAGTATGAAGAAAATGGTCAAACACATCAATGACCAAAGTACAGAATAGCTTTAATGAAAGAAAAAACCCCAACTCTAGAGAGGCAAGCAGTCACTTTTAAGCTTCACAAAGAAACTTTCAAGAATAAATTCATCATATACCTATAAAATACAGATATTATGAATGGGGTGAACACAGAGTGATTATTCACTGTTTTCCCTCACACAAGAACTAGAAGGTATCTGACTGAACTATCAGGCAAGAGACTTAAGGCAGGCAAACAGAGGAACTTCTCATGCAATGTAAAAGTCAGTTGGTGCAGAATGCTGAGGAGTATTCTACACTAACATTAAAATGGACTCAAATAGTGAATTAGACAAATTCACAGACAAGGGGTCTATAAATACCTCTAAACCACAATTGTCTGGCTGTGACCCTCAGTTCAGAAAGTCCTTGAAGTGCTGGCTTTCAGAATATGGGATAGTGGACCATCAGTTCATATTTGTCTGTTCCTGATGCCCTCCCCTAAGGATCTGCTGCTGACTATATTTAAATAAGATCAGATGCAGCTGCTCAGTGATAACTTACTAACGCAGTGCACAGCATATGCAAAGATCCACTTAAAGCAGAAAATGAACTGACAGAGGTAAGGGCCTTGCTCCAAACTCCAGAAGGGGTGCACTTTGTGGGGTGTGAGGAGATGTCCACCTGGCCCTGCTCCAACACCAATGTCTGTTGCAGTGGTGCCCAAGGCTCAAAATACAAATTTGTGCTCTAGATGTACATTAATCATGACATTTCTTCAAATGCTAGATGCAGCCTATAAACCTCTTGCTCATCACAACCAGAAATGACAATTAGTTGTGCAAACGAAACAGAGACTGTATTCCTGAAAAGACAATTAGACACAAAATATCTTATTATTCATATTCCAGAATAGGCGACCTCTCTAGTCCTGAGCACAAATTAAGAGCTTGATATCATACTATGTAAAAGCAGCAAGATGATATCATTGCAGAAGGCTAGTAACCCTTTCCACAAAACTGTTACACTAATTGAGTACTCATTCCTTCACACTGCAATTGTGCAATTCCACAGCTTGTGTTTAATGTGTTTGCTGGAGTTTGGCACAAGTCCCTGGAAATGCAGTGCAGGTCACACAGAACTGATTCAGAGATTTGCTCTCTGTCTTGCTGGCATTCTTACTGGAGAGGCTGGGTATTTGACAGGTATGGAGACAGAACAGCTCTGCAATCCAAACCAGAGATTCTGGCTATGCAAGTGAAGTATTATGACAGAGGACTATGAAGAGAAAACTATATCAATATTCCACATCAACAGAAAGCTTTCATCCCCAGTGTGGCATTTTTAAAAAGGTGCTAATCAAGCCCAGAATTATGCGAAGTGCAGCACTTGATTTGTATCAAACAATTAATGGTCTAAGTACAGAAACATTTTCTGCACAAAAAAAAAAAAATTAATTCACAGAAAACTAACAGTTAGAAGAATATACAGAAGACAGAAAGACTGACAAACTATCATTATTAATGTTCCAAAGTGAGCAAAACAAATTATAACTATCCCAAACTATTTAAATCAATGAATAGAACCTTCTCTATATTGCTTTACAGATAAGTATAATTCCGTATGCAGACAATTCATCTTGTAGACAAGTCAATAACATCAAATTCATACCATAAACATTTCAAAATTAATGCACAGTTTTTTAATTACATGAGAAATCAAGCCGTGCCCACTCCAAAATAAAGGAAACCATTGAGCTAGAGAAAGCTTTTATTTCTGTATGTTTTAGACAGAACTTGGCAACCATATCACTAAACAGTTAATGCAGGTGCACTCTGCTTTCTCTTTAATGAAAATATCTCAGCAGACAGGGAATTCTGTACTCCACTAGGAATTCTGTGCCCAGCTGAAGGCTGACAGAGTTCAGCAGAAATGCAACACAAGGCCAATAAGTCCAACAACAATTATTCTCCAAAAGGCAGAGCAGTTCTTCAGGCAGCAGGTTTATCCAGCCATTTTCTCTACCATATTTTTCAAGTATTTCAGAGTTGTCCACATTCACTCTCTCCATGTCTCCAATACAATCTTGAGAGATGAAATGTTCTGAATAGAGGCCATGTGAGAGCACATGGGCAAACACCAATGCAGAAATTTTTGTCTGGAGATGAGTGTGAAAACATTTAATCAGGTGAACCAGATGAGAATGAACAAGGACATTCCCTTGTTCTTGAACAGGAACCAATCCCCATTTAAACTCAGATTTAATCCAACTGTAAGCAAAAGCACTCAGACACCTTTAATGAGCATTCATGAAGAATATATTGAAAAGGTTTACTTGCTGTGCTTTCCCCTTGATCATTTCTAATGTGCTATTGCCAGAGCTGTATCTTCATCCCACACAGAGGTCTTCATCCCAAACAGCTCACCAGAAGAGATGAGAACAAGCAAAGATGGTGTTCTGTAGCTGTTGAACATTTTCACTTCTTGAAGAGCTACCAGACACCTCAAAAAAAGACACCCCTGTGCTTTCTGCACAAGAGCACACACTTCTCAGCACCATTAGAAAAAAAATCCTTTTCCCTAGAAGTATCCTCCTTTTGCCACCTTCTCAACTCCTGCAGCAATGAATCAGCCCATTCTCCTCCACTACTCCTGTTTTTCCCAACAGACTACACCAGCCTCTCTTGCACATCTGCTTCCATTCTCTTTCCTCATTCCTCTTTCTGACATTTCTTGCTTAAGCTGTTGGGAATAACCTCCACTACAGGTCCATAAAACAGATTTCTTCGTGGCTTTCAAATCTGATTTGCATGCTGCTTCCAGGCCAGTATCTCTGCAGCTCCCAAAGGGATCTCCAACAATTCTCTGGATGGGTATTGCATCATAAATACGTTGCATCAACAAAGTCACATACAAAAGAAGGAAAAATAACTTGCTTTTTGAAGATAGAAAGGAAAGACAAGTACTTCCACAGTGATCCACAGTCAAGTTCCAAGAAAAAAAAACCAAGTATGAAAGTCTTCTACATGGCACACAAAACAAGTCATGCATTGAAATAACAAACAGATTCGAAAAACCAGAATATTATATGTTTCTTGGAGTGTTTTAAACAAACTATACAGAGAAGTGTAAAGCAGCTTCTCTGATTCAAAAGTACAGGTGATATCCAGAGCCAGCAAGTGTCTGCTGATAATGACTGGCCCTCCTGGTTGTGTTCATGCTGCTTCTCCAGTGGTCAGAGCCCCACAGTAGGTGGGAGGACCAAAGTCTGTCTCTATTGTGTATTAAAATATTCTAGACATACAAAAATTGTGATTTTTTTCACTTATGAACAATAAGAACTACAACAGAATTTAAGGCACTCGGCCTTCAGCAGTAGTTAGTGGTGTTGTTTCTGGGGCAACTATTTTGAAGATTGCTTCTCAGGCCTGATTTCATCAGCACCTCTAACTCCTGCTTCATTTATTTTTCCAAATTAACTGCTTCTAGTACGGTAGTTAGCAACTCCTAGTAATTAAATCCCTAGACATAGGAGCTAGACAGAACTTAAGCAGTGAAGAAATAGAGCTTGCTTTTATTTGCCAGTTCATGCCTAACAATTGTGCCAGCCAGATCTAAAAAGTATCAGCCTCTAGAAGAGCTGCTCATCCTAGCACCTTACTGGCAGACACACACAAGGCTAGGCTGTGACTGTCTTCTAAAACTCACAAGCATTTGGCTGATTTTTACTGCATTTTAACTTTTTTCCACCACATTGCAAACTCCAATGCCACATTCAGTACTATCAAATCATGTTTTCCCTTTAAATTTTTTTTAAGAAGTTTTTATACCTTTCTCACTGGATGGGAAGTTGATTGCTGCAGTGTGCTCTCAGGGGAATGGCTCCTGACACTGGCTTCTTCATCTAATGATTCTGACAGGGAGGGATTTCCACTTTTGTCCAGAGGAATGACAGGCTTTTGGGCATCAGCTTCTGTGGAGCTCTCGCAGACCTAAAAATGCCAAATGAGAATTTGTCTTTTCAACATCTCGGAAAGAAAAATGTAACAGATTCACATCAACTCACAGCAAACACATTATGACAAGCCCAAAAGACCAAAACAACAGCGATGTTCAAGACAACACTAAGCAGAGAGATAAATGGAGAAAGACTTCTCTGCAACATTAATGAAATCTTAAATTAAAAAGACTTACAATACAAAAAAGCTGCCTGAAATGTAACTAGCTACACAGAATTTACACAATGGGAAGTCCAAGCTGCCTTTCCACTGGTTTAAATGGAGTTCCAAGCCACTTTATCCTGCTGCTGATCTGCCTTGATAATTTGGATGCTCACCACCAAGCACCATCCCTTTTTCAAAAGAAGGACTCTTACTAAAGGAGGGAAAGGGAAAAGATTAGCCCTGCTGACAAAACTGTAGCACAACAGCTTGTGTGGATAATGATGATAATCTTAGATGGCATGATGCAGCAGCAGGAGAATGGGATATACCTCTCAGACTGAGAAATTGACTTCACTCTCTTCAACAATAATTCAGAATCTAATGCTTTTTAAGGACTCAGGGCTTAATGCTTCCAGTATAAAAAAAGAGTTAAAGGAAGAGTGAAACTACTGCAGTCCTCCAGTCCTATTTATAAAGGAGGAGTGATGGTGCTTTTACTCTTCTATATTGCTGCTCACCTTGTCTATTGAGAGATCCAGAGCTTTGGGATCCAGGGTGGTTATGCAGCACTTTACAGAAAATTCTGGCCCAATCTGCATAAGGCATGAAGCCTCTCTGCTGCATTCACAGACAAGACAGCAACAGAAGGTTCAGAGAAATACATGATATCTCAAAGCTGTGTCCAATTGCTGAACTTACACTGACTAAATGCAATTGGAAATTACTTTGAGAGAACATACTTGTGCTTCATCCTGGGCTTGCTGCTGCGCTGGGGCTGGCTGCCTCATGATGTAGTTGATCTGACCAACTATAGTCTGTTGAACGTGCTGAGGTGGCTTGGCTTGGTTCAGCTGCAAGCTGGGCTGTCCCTGGGCCTGCAGGAGAAGCTCCAGATCCTTTTTCATCTCCTCCAGCTCCAGCTGGTGATGCATGATGTCCAGGCTCTGCTGGATGACCTGCTTCTGGGCGCTCTCGCCGTGCCCTGGCGGGGGGGACGTCAGTGGAGGAGGTGGCTGCAGTAGGTGGTCAGGTTTCATCTGCAGGTGGCCCAGCTGCCCTGGCACAGCTGATGGCTGCAGGATGCCTGGGGGTGGCTGGTGTGAACCTGCTGGGCCTCGTGCTGCAGCTGCTGGGCTGGGAAGGGCTTCCCCAGCCTGCCGGACAGGTTCTCCAGCTCGGAGCAGGGCTGCTGCTCCAGCCCAGCCTGCGGGAGCTTCGCGGGCTGGGGGGCATCCCGCGGCTCCCTGTCCTGCTGCTGCAGGCTGTACTGCAGAGGGAAGCGCTGCTGCTGAAGGGCAGGAGGCTGGTGCAAGCTCTTCTGGAGGCTCGTGTCTTGGTAGGAAGGCTGGGCTTGGTTCGGGTGAGGAAGGCTGAGGCAGTGGGAGCAGCACACGGGGGCAGAGCACTGGATGGCGGGTGGGAACGGGTGGGGCTGGGTGCTCTCCAGCTGGGAGGCTGGGGAGGGGTGCCCGTGGTACAGAGGGGGTGCTAACCCTTGGATATTGCCACAGAGCAGCACGTCTGGGTGAGAAATGTGTCCACCTTCCATTGTGAAACCCCCTGGAAAAAAAACCAGCAGATTTACTACCTCCTATGGTCTCGACAAATTTATATAACAAAAATTTTACGCAAGGAAATGGCTATTGTTCACATTTCAAATATAAAAGACAGTCAAATATCCTATCCAGTCTGTCAACATATGTCCAAGACAAATTTTCCAATATTTATTGGTTATTACAATTCACACCAAACTCCCATGGATGTCAGTGGAACTCACAGTTCAATTACCCAGCAAACACTTTGAAAATTGATCTCAACTGATGGATATGGCTTATACTTGGATTTTTTACTGAAGTATGAGCTTATCTTCTCATCCATAAGCACAGGCCTGAAAGACAGCTTCCAGGGGGGTAAGTGACAAAACTAAAAGAGATTAATGTTATGTAGGTGAGACTCGTAAAAGCTGGAAATAGAAGGGACCTGTGAAATGATCCAAATTATCTTGTCCACATTTTTCATCAAGAATTACTCCATGCAACACTTTTGATAGTGTTTTACCCTTTTAGGTTTTAATACCTTAAAATGGTAAGAGAACTGGTCTTTTGGATCAGTGATCAGCCCACTGAGCTGAATTTACAGTAAAAACCCATTGCAGTTGGGAAATCTGTAGCTGCTGGGAAACAAAGTCACGGTGTGGGCATCTGTTATACAGGTAACACTGTAATATTGTACATTCAGGGTCTTAAAGCCACCTTTGTGCCTATCAATCACAAGCATCTCAACGTTGCTCAGCTCATTTGTCCAATAAGAGAGTGAAAGCACCAGCCATCTCAATGGTCTTTTGGTGAGCAGATATAAATAAAAACAGGGAAGTTCAGCCACACTCACTTTTCTTCAGAACATAGCAAGAGTTTCAAAACTGGATGTCAAAACCAAAAAGGAAAGCCCTTTAGGGGGAGGTACTGTATTGTCTACACCTGTATAGCCTAGCTTTGGGCATCTGCCTATTACAATTTCCTTACCCAAGTTGGAGAGTTGCTTAGTCCAGTAGGAGGGATCCCAGGTGAATCTGATCCTCAGAGGAGGGCCCGTGTCTGTGTTGCAGTTTGTCTCCAGCAAGCGCTGGATCTGAAACACGATCTGGTGACACATTAAAGGACAGCAATTTTATTCACAGATCTAAAGCATGAAAAATGTTTTATTTGATCAACATCAAACCCTGAAAACCGTTCTCACAATTACTGCACAAGAAGCACTGCTCTTACCAGTTCCTTACTGAAGAGAAACGGGATGGGTTTTTTACTACACACAGCCCAGCTGATGAAGTTCTGGACGTGTTCTACCTGTCTGCCCAAAACCACGACACCTTGCAGTTGCTGCTCCAGCCTCTGCTTCCTCTCACTGGTGATTTTCTGTTAATGACAGGGATCAGCAGAAAAGAGCTGTCATTCTTCAGACACACATAATGGATGCAATCATTGGCACTACATCATGCGGTATTTGCAGCAATACTGTTCTTCACAATCTCTTTAAACCACAGAAAGGAAGCAAATTACACTCAGAAAATAAGTCTGAATTCAGGAAGAGCAGTGGCTTCCCCAGGAGCAAACGATCTGCATCATTCTGGCCTTGGTTTAACAGAGCAACACAACCCAAGAAAGCTGCAGAGATTGGATCAAATTTGCACCTGGGCCACTTGCTTGGCTGAAAATTCTGATCACAAATTTTAAGAGTTCTGTTACAGAAATTAGACCAAATAATCATTTCTGAAACAGGATATTAATTGTGCTGCTAGTGGCCTCCTACAAATTAAACATTAAAATCAGAAGCTGCTTTGTTTTCTGAGTACTCAAAAGGTGCACAAATTCTCTGAAAATGCATTAGAAACTGTGTTTAACTCATAAGGAAGCACTTTGCCACTTCGCCTTGAATCTTTGTCAACCATTGATTCCACATAAAAGCCTTCAATAAAAAAACCAAATATTTGAAAATATAAGGAATGGGACAACAGCTCCCACAGTCTATATTTTTTCCACTGGCATTGGGATTAAATTTAATTTAGTTTGATTTCCCAAGGTATCAAATAAACTAGCCTGACTTACTTCCAGTTGTTCAAGGAGGATATTTGTTCGTTTATCAATTTCATTCATCAGAACCATCTTGGCCATTTTTATTTGGTTTTCCACCTTTTTGTACAGATGTTTTACTTCAAGCAACCTGTGGGTAAGAGGTACATATCCCTGGGTGAGCCAGCTGTGTGCCATTTATTCAGTTATTTGCTACAAGAACTGACCTGTCTATTGACAGAACCACAGTGAAAATTGTATCATTTCCCACCAGTTCTCCCCCACTTCTACAAACCCTGACCACCCTTCTGGATGTGACAGGCTAATGCTGATGGATTCTCTCAAGCATCAGGCCAAGAACAGTCTTTAGTTCTTTTTCAGCAAATACATACATAATATATCCAAAACTTCCAGTTTATACTAGATTATAAACAGTACAAATAGATTTGTACTCTTGAAATGGCTTCATTAATGCAGAAGAGAGATCCAACAGCCAATAAATGCATAATCAGGAGCTGAAATCCAGTTCAAATAATTAAATATTTTCATTTTTATATTCATCTTGACTGAAATTGCACGTTCTTTTGAGGTTTCTGGAAGAAATAAGGTATCTTGAAAACTATCTTTATTTGTAATGTTGTCAAATTCTATTTCAGAAACAGATTATACAAAGAAATCTTAACGCTGAAGTCAGCTGTCACAGGCCTTACAAAGAGTATGGAATCAATGCCATGACTTGTCAGTACCACTTAAACATGAATTAGATATTTTTAATCTTCCTAGTCTTTTCAACCCATCAAGAAATAAAAACAGCAGCTGCATTTAATTCTGTTAACCTACATTTAGTGAAAATATTATTTTTACAGATCACTTACTTTTATAGGGAAAAAAACAAAGCGTAGCAATTACCTGTCTTCAATCTGTTTAGCTGAAACCTGAATCCCATGTTTTTTCTCTTCCACCTTAGTTATGACATTCTCCAGGATAATTCTCTGATTTTGCAGAGCCTCATCGAGGTGCCTGAACCTGTGGAAGAAGGGGAAATTGTCACACTGTGGATTTGCATGTTCATGCAAAAAATCAAGTTAAAACCTCAGAATTTTTAAAAGTTTAATAATAATAAAAGTAAATATAGTAATAATATTGGGATAACAAAAAGACAAAACCAGCACTGAGGTGTCTTTGACAAAGAGCCAAAGAGTACAACCCATGCTGAAAATCAAGGTCTTTATAAACAGGTACATTGTTGGGATTACATGCATATTCATTAACTTATACATTATTTAAATATTTTTAAGAGTTTTCAATGTTAAAGTGGTTCTTTATGTTTGATTTTTCCCATCTTCGTTTATCTGTATGACACCAATAAATTTTCTTTCCTGCCATGATTTAATTCCTGTTGTTTCACACTCCTCTTGATAAGAGAACATAGCGAGTTCTCTCCATCCCTCTGGCACTCTGATCTTACTGTATCATTGACTGTAAACTCATGATGATCTCACAGAGTTCTGAGTGCAAAAGCTTTCTCACATCTCATGTTTGTAAGGTCTATGCATCACTTCACATTCTATGAGTGACACAGATATAATTCTACTACACTACTGTTCTTAAGGCAGCACATACACCAGCTTGCGAGTATCATGTATATTACAAGCAGCTAAACGAATTATAAGTAACCACAACAAAAGAAAGCCAATATGAAATATGTGAAAGCCAACATCATTTGTATATCTTAACACCCTGAGAGGGCAGGGGAGAGGGAGTGCTCCGTGCGGTAAGCAGCCGGGTTAAATCACTTGGGAGCGAGACAACTGAACGGAGCTGGCCGTGGGCTCCAGGGCAGCCTGCAAACACGGCTGGGCAGGGCTGGGTGCTGGGAGCTGCTGGGGCACCTGGCTCCTGGCTGGTCCCTGTGCTCCCGGCTGGGTCCTTGCCCCGGCTGGTCCCTGTGCCCTGGCCGGGTAGCCGTGCTCCCGGCTGGGTCCCTGTGCCCCGCTGGGTCCCTGTGCCCCTGGCTGGGTCCCTGTGCCCCTGGCCGGGTAGCCGTGCTCCCGGCTGGGTCCCTGTGCCCCGGCTGGGTCCCTGTGCCCCTGGCTGGGTCCCTGTGCCCCTGGCCGGGTAGCCGTGCTCCCGGCTGGGTCCCTGTGCGCCCGGCTGGGTCCTGTGCCCCGGCTGGGTCCCTGTGCCCCCGGCTGGGTCCCTGTGCCCCGGCTGGTACCTGTGCCCCCGGCTGGGTCCCTGTGCCCCGGCTGGTCCCTGTGCCCCCGGCTGGGTCCCTGTGCCCCCGGCTGGGTCCCTGTGCCCCGGCTGGTCCTGTGCTCCCGTGGTCCCTGTGCCCCCGGCTGGGTCCCTGTGCCCCCGGCTGGGTCCCTGTGCCCCTGGCTGGGTCCCTGTGCTCCCGGCTGGGTGCCTGTGCCCCTGGCTGTGTTCCTGAGCTCCCAGCTGTGTACCTGTGCTCCCGGTGCCCCTGCAGGAGGCAGCTGCGGCAGGTGAGCGTGTCGCAGGTCTCGCAGAACACCTCCAGCGGCTCCGCGCCGTGCACCGGGCACGGCAAGGGAAAACCCCCGGCTTCACCTTCGGCTGCTGGGGAACGCAAAGCAAGGTGGCATTGACAAGGAGCAGAGCTCAGAAAAAGAGAAACCGACCTCACAAGTTCACGGAAAGTGTCAATGCTTTTTTTTAAAGGCACAGAACATAGAAGCGTCCGATTATCTGAGGCTGGGGTTTGTTTGTTTGTGTTTGCTCCTTACACATCCTACAAACTGAGCACACCAGGAACAAGCCATCAAAACAAATCATACTGTCCTCTAAACTCTCACGAGTTTAATGTATTATGATTTGGAGCACCTGCCTTGAGACTTTAAATGCCCTGGTCTGGGAAACCACTTGACTAAACTATTGTAAAATGTAAAATAACAAATATATTAAATAAACTTGCTGTCACAGCAGAAGCAAGGAAATCTTTTGTTCCTAAAAAGTCACATGAGCAATTATTTTCAAATTTGTGTTTGTTGCAATGCAGCCCATAAACTTCAGCAGCTAGGGCTGATATTAGGCCCTAAAACCTGTTCTTAAAAGGATTTTCTAAAGAATAATGTGATAAAGAGTAAGAATGGACAGTGGGCATGCAGAGTGGAAGGATTATTTCTGTATAATCTATTCTTGCCTTTTTTCTGAATGGTAGAATTGGCTTAGAAAGAACACTGTCAACAAAAGCTGCCAGAAAAAGACAAAGCTAAACCGTGGCAAAGCCAACCCTGTACCACCAAAGAAAGGCTTGAGTGCCTCCTCACAGTACTCTAACAAAGACACTGTCCCATTATCCTTTACCAACACATGAGAAATTAAACAAAGCATTCCTAGATAACACATGTTGATAAAAACTTTAAATTATATAAAGGCAACAGTAATTATACATCATTATCTGCTCATATGAAATATGAAGAAATATTTCCATTTTCCCACACCAAACCTCTTACATATAGATATGTTTTAAAAAACACAGCCTGGGGCAGAGACCATGCTCTAATCCTGTAGCAAAATGAAGCCTTTTATAGATTCTGAAGTGATAACTGCTGAAATGACACAGACTCACAGAGCACAGCAAGCTCTACTGGCTTCATTTTCATAAATGGGAATTTCACAAAATTCCCAACAGAGAAGTAGAAAGGCTAAGAAAACCTCATGGCTAACAATGACAGCGCAAATATGGAGAAAATCCCTGCCGTTCTCTAAAAACCACATGCCAAATTGCTCAGTTTTTAGATTGCTAGTCTACTCTAAATATTTCTGAGAAGCTTGATTTATTTCCTCCAGTTCAACTGACTTTCATTCCACCTTCTTAACAACGTGCAAGAAGATAATTTGTGACAGATTAGGCCAAGATTTTATGTAACAGCCTTACATAACTTACATTGCTATGAATTATTTACATGAATCATGCTTTATCCTTCAGGGAAGTTTATTGGTTTATGTCTTTATTGAATCAAATGCTAATAGAGAGCACTAATAAAGGAGGAAATTAGATTCAGGGTTTTTTTAACCCACTCCAATATTTTCTATGAGAAAGGATCAAAGGGAATTCACCTTGACAGCAATATTTTTTCTGATTACGTTGCAAATATATACTTTTGTATTAAAGCCTGCAGCTGACAAGGAAATAACGAGGTTGTACAACCAAAATATATCCAAGAAGGATGACAAAGATCATCACCTATGTGATCAGATTTTACAAGGAAAAAAGATCATAATAACTTTCTGAAGGTTTATGGGATGGAAAAGCCTTTCAAAGTGTTCAGTATCTGCAGAGCATACAAGCTGGTTTTCTGTAAACTCAAGGTCCAAGTTTCCCATATTAAACTAAGGAACTGTGATCTTTAAGGTCCATGTATCATGAAGTTATAATCCTATATAATGATTTCCCCCTTTTTCTCACTCTGAGGGGTTATTTAGCCTTTGGGAGTTTGCAATGATCACAGAGAAATCATTGGGGTTTTTTAATACCATGTCAGATTTAAGAAACAAGCAGATTTCAGATGCAAAGAATAAAATCAGTATTATCTAATTTCAACACAGACCCACAGCCTCTGCCACTAGTAATCCCCTGACTCAATTGACATATCAGTGAGAACTGCCACTGAGCCATGGTATTCTTGACCTACTTTTTTACTCAGCTCAGAGCAACACTTCTCAGTTTTGAAATAAGTTTAATGCTTAGAAATCAGGTACTAAACAAGGCTACAAGCCTGTTTTTTCTAGAAGCAGATATCTAACCACAACTTCCCATTTTAGCTTCTTAAAAAGAACCTTTCCCGTGATGACCAGAGAAAGCTCAGCTGCCCTAAATTCTGATAATTCATCATTTGAGTCACCATTTTCTACAGCCTATATTTTCTTTATCTCAGGTGAAGCTCCTCAATAATTAACAGAAAGTTTTAAAATCTCTGCTCCACTGATCAGTTGATGTCAACTCTAGAAAAGCAATCTCAGCTAACAGAGTTCTGCTTCCACTTGCATAATTCGTCATGACCCAGACTTAGGTTTCACAGGTACTTTCTTTACCTTGGAAAAAACCCAAAGGTATTGCAGAAAGGTTTCCCGGGGAGTTAGGTTCCTCTAGCTCTGGAGCTCAAGAATGAGTTTATTAAAATGAATAGAAATAGGAAGGATTTAATGTGCTTGGTGAGGGCGTTTTGCTACACTGCTTCATTTCTGACCCCAATAATCTAACACTGACAAAAGAAGGTCTGGCCCTTACAAGGGAAATGGCAAAAGACAAAATGGTTTAAGAGTTTAAAAACAGTTTAACAGTTTGAAAGCAAGATCTCTTAATAGTCACAAGGGCTCACAAAGGAGGTGGCTGTTTTCAGAACACCCTGCACAGACCGATGATGTTGTGTGTTTACTTCCAGAAGAAAGAAAAACAGTCTGAGTTCTGGTATAGCCTAGTATTTGCTTTCTTTGAGCTATTCTGAAGGGATATCCATGTCCAAAATAGATACAACCTACATAAATCATGACAGCATTAATAAAAAATACACAAATTACATTCCAAATAATTTCTATATTAACTAGTCTGTATATAAACTACCAAGCCCCTTGTTCATGTTTTGTTAGGCACTTGGAATTTAGTGCTAAACTAGATTTATTTCTTATATTTTTAGGTGTCTGCATCTTCTTATTTATATAGCACATACAAACCCATAGCTGAGCCACATATATAATTTCTTACCAGTATTTGTGAACAATATGAGCTGGTTATATTAGCTAAAGTGACATGAAATTACAAATAGTTGGAGCCTCAAAACCACAGTCCTTATCTTGTCATCAACCCGAGAAAAAAAACATTGTCTATCCAATCAAGGACACTCGAGGGGAGACTGGGGGACTCCAGTTTATGTTATTCTCCAGAAAAATCCAAAAACATTTAAATGTAATTTGTGCTTTTTTATTATTACCCTTCTTATGGACTTCTTTTGTTTACATTCTATTTAACAACAGCATATTTTGTCTCAAGTGCCTCAAACTCTGCTTGATATTATCATCCAGTACTTAAAATACTCCATCTACAGCAAGTCTAGACTTCTACACAAAAAAAACTTAAAGAAAAAATTAAATAAAAAGAAAAATCAGTGGACTATTTTTATTCCTGTTTCTGTCCTTCATCTTCCCTTTGAAGAAGAATAAGCATGCAGCACAAATTCCTATTTTTAGTTAAAAATTGCTTATATAAGTTTAGGTTAGCATACTCTGCAGCAGATTTCAGACATATAAGAAAATTATGAGTAATAATAGGAGATGGCAATATTTTCTGTAGATCATCATTGTATAGGGATGAGACATATTTGCCAGTGGGCTTAATTTGTGCTTGTTCATATACACTCAGGAGACATTTCTCATTCCAGGCTTAGGAAAGTAACATCCTGTAGTGAACACAGCCTTTCGTGTCTGTGACTCCCTCCCACACCTTGTCCCCATGCACAGGAATTGCTCTGTCACGGTTTCCCCAATGAAATTACCCAAACTGGGACAGAAATACTGAAGGGGCAGGGTTTGCTGCTGTTGTGGCCCTCCCAACCCTCCCCGTAACCCCACAGAGTGGAAAGGCACAGGGAGAGATCCCATATCCACACTTTTTTTCCAATACCCTGGAATGCTGATTGTGGCAATGGCTCTAAAGCTGGATAAAACCCACAAAATCTCTGGTTGACAAGTACATATCCTTCTGAATGACAAAGAGCCTGGTGCCAGTGGCACAGAGCCTGCAACTGCTCCTTTTGCAACTGAATAAGTGCAATGAGAAGAAAGAAAACTCCAGTGAGTCCCAGTACCTGTGCAGCCTTTCAGGGGAGCAGACAGGAAGCAGTCTCCAGGTTCCTTGCCATGCCTGTGCTCCTCTGTACACGAGCTGCACAGCCACTTATTGCATCTGGTACAGAGGCTGTGGGCAGGTCTCTTCTCCTTGCACATGGAGCAGCTCTGGGAACAAAAGGTGCCATTACATACACACATAACAAATCAGCTGTACAAACTGGTGTCTTTAACAACATGATTCAGATTGATGAGCTTAATATTTTTTGTCCTCAGACTAAAGCAATTCATGTTATTTTAAGAGTCTGGTTGTAACCCTGTAACATTCAGAAAAATACATAAAACATCCTAATGGTGAGACAATCTAGAAAACAACATGGGGGCACCCACGTACTATTAATGAAAAACTTAGTCCCTATCCTCAAAAGAGCTGACCAGGAATGAGCTCAGTTTATATCTTGATATCACATGTGGTGAACTGGAAACACAAGGCACAGGATCATGAGAAGACCTGGAAACCTTAATTAATTATTTTCTCTATTGATTCAACAATTTAGGGAATGCCCTTTGCTATGTCGGCCATGCTGCTTGGACATGTCACTAAATTAACGGAGCAGCACAGAAGTGAAAGGGTTAATTCAACATGTAGTATCCAGACTGAATTCAAGAGCGATTTTAGGACAGCTACAATGATAGTTCTTGTTAAAAGGGTTTGCTCTAGGCATAAAACACCTTGTTTCAAAACTCCCAGTATTCATGTTTGACTCAGCACAGCCACAGGGAGGGCAGAGTGAGCACAGTGATGTAAATTCACCATCATCAAGGCATGAGGGCTTTACCACCCCTTCACTGAACTGGGCTGTTTCCTCCAAGATTACAGCAGATCGACTGAAGCTCTGCAGACACATACACCTCTTCAATATTGCTTCTACTCAGGGCTACTCCAGCAATTTGGAGTAGATGGCAAAATCGCTTCCTACGGTGTCCTTCCTGCTGGGCTCATCCTCAGTTCAGCTGTGATCTGGAATAGTTGCATCCCAGCTATCTGATGGGAAACATGCAGAGAAGGATGCAGCAGCCTGTGCTCAGCTCCTAACCCCTGATGCCAGTTCTGCAAGGTGAGTGCAAGGGAAGGGTTTCTCTTCATGGTGTCTCAGGAAACAGAAAGTCTGAAGGAAGAACTACTGCAGTTCTTGGGTGGTTATCTCAGTTTTAAATCACAGCTTGAAGATTTAGTGGAACATCCATATCCACCGAAATTCTGAGACACAAGTGAGTCAAGCTCTGACTTACTTCAGCACAAGAAGAAAAGTTTTTGTTCTGCTAAGATTAATTTAAGTTTTATCATTTCCTTCCATGGGTCTGGCATTTTACAACTGATCTCTTATCAAGCCATAACTCAAGAGTTTCTAAATATTAATTCTCAAACAGATTGGGCAATTATTTACAATAAGACAACAAAGTCTTAAATGTGTTTAATTGTCTAGAATTGTTTGTGAAAGCCAATATGCTATTTTAGCCATTTGCTTATCAGCAATGTTTTCCGAAAGCACGTACAACAATTTAAACAAAAAAGCCTAATAAAACTTATATAACCAAAGTGCAAGAATATTTAATTCGGGGAACAAAGATTGTTATATAGAAAGAAGTTACTAATGTAAAATATACCCACCTAGGTCCACCTTAGGAAAAAGTGAGGAATGCTCTGCCTGCCCTGCCACAAAACCTCAAGCACAGGTTTACCTGCACCAGCTCAGCTGTCAGTCTGACTGGAATTTATATTGACACTGCTCTGTGTTAACATCACTTCTAAGCTGCAGAGTGTTCCAAGAGTTACATTATTTATGGTGTGGAAATGGGCTTTTGGGCAAGAGATTCTGAATTGCATATTTTTGAAACTGCTGCTGCTGACATGAAGCACATTCTATCATCCGTGCTTCACTCTCTGACACACCAAGACACATCTCGCTGCTTCCAAACACTTTGTTACAAGCCTTGACAGACTCATTTGAACATGCAAGGAAAATTCAGACAATGATGGCAGCTCAGCTGTGGCTCAGGTGGATGATCTGGTGCTTCTCCTTTTGATGTCACTGTGGTGAAACTGTGGCTTTAATTTGGGGTGTGATGGTAGTGGTTAGAGATAGCAAGCAAGCAAAGCTACATGATCTGACTTAATAAAAAGAAAGCTGAACACCATGAAGGTTCACAAGTTGCTCTAGGGTACTCCTATGCTCCAGTGAGAAATCTGCATTACTGAATTGCTCTTAGGACTCCTGAGGGATTACAGAGAAGAAAAACCCTCTTTTAAGGATGGTTTGAAAAAATCTAATGCTTTTGAAGACATTAGATGTTCTCATTTGATTTCTACACAAATTCTTCTTGAAAAGTAAATGATGCAAGTCACAGTAATTAAGAAGTCCCAATATAATAAGTACATTTTAAAAACTCAGCAGTATCTTATGAATGTTCTTCCTCTCTTTGGGGAATGCATGTGAATACACCCCTTCTTGGGTTAGATCAACTTAGGTTGCTCTCTGCAAGCAATGTACACCTATAGATGTCAATACAGTTTGCTTGCCTTAATTATTCTTATTTCACCAGAACACTCTGTGGATTAGGTTACACATTCTTTACTCTTTAACAACACCAAATTTCTCTGTCCCTCCTCTCCACCAAACTAGTGGCAATTACAAAGCTGTGAGAATAGTCCTGCCTGTTCACTGGGTATTCAACAGAAGTTAAATCCACCTATGTACAAGGCCAACACAAGGCAAAGCAGTAATCCAACACCTTCCTTGAATCCATTCCCCAGTAGGAAACTGCAGTATGATGGGACTTGTTTTAATCATTGAAACAGACAATCAGGAAATTATACCTGCTCACATGACCTAAAGGGTGATGTTGGTGTAACAATTCAGTCAAGAGTCAGCCTGGGTGTCTGGCAGGTGAGAGAGGGGATCCTGCCCTCTGCTCAACTCCAGAGAGGCCACATCCAGAGTATTCTCAGTTCTGGGCTCCATAACTCGAGACACAAGGAGCTGCTGGAGAGGGTCCAGCAGAGGCCACAAAGGGGATGAGGGGTCTGGAGCATCTCTCTGATGAGGAGAGGCTGCAGGAGCTGGGTTGGGATCATTAAGAGAGGATCTCATTAATGCTTATAAATCACTCAAAGCTGGGCTAAGAAAATGGTGCCAGACACTTCCAGTGGTGTCCAGAGACAGGATGAGGAACAATGGCCATAAACTGAAACACAGGAAGTTCCACCTCAAAATGAAGAACTTCTTCACACTGAGGGTGTCAGAGCACAGGGACAGCTGCCCAGGGAGTCTCTCTCTCTGCAGACATTCCAACCCACCTGATGTGCTCCTGTGTCACTGCTCCTGTGACCCTGCCTTGGTGGGCTTGGGCTGGATGATCCCCAAAGATCCTTCCTAATCCTAACAATTGTGCAATTATTTGCTTTCATTGAGAGCAGAAAGAGGACAATGAGGAATCCCAGACATTCAGTACCTTCCTAAGATGTTGATTATCACAGATACATTAGTATCATATTTTTGATGAACTATTTAAAATACAGAGAGTAAAACTCATTCTTCAACTAAAGTTTTAAAGTTACTATGAAGGCAGTACGTCCATCTCTGGTAACGAAGTAATTACAGAGCTGCACAAGCAAACTGTAAGAGAATCTTTGCTGTTCAAAACAAGATTTGCTCTGTTTTCAGTGTTCATCTGGCAGTGTTTCAACGAGCCACAATTTAGTGGCCTTCACTTACCTTTGCCATAGCTGAACCACCAATGGGAAAGTCCTTGAGGAAGAAATTCTCAACTACATCCCTCGCAAAGCAGGTCTGTTTGCACACAGGGCAGGAAAGGATACCTGAATTTAAAAAAAAAAAATAGAAAAGAAAACCACCACAAATAAAGCAATGCACACCAGCCATGTGAACCAGGAAATTATATAAACCACACTCCAAAATTGTGGCTTTTTTTGTATCACATGGGCAGTTCCAGGAAGTTAAGGCATCCTTCAAGACCTAAGTGGCTAGACCTAGTTCAATATATAGAACAGAAAAACAAAGCAACAAAATTCCTAGAAAAGCACCATATTTCAGTTGACATATTTCCAAGTTTATTGATGATATATGCATGTCCAAATTCTCACCTGGCTTGGAGATGATTAAAACTGGGTTGCACTTTAAACTGTACCCTTGTAACAGATCTACTTGTGCTTCCTGAGATTTTCTGTGGTTCTGGACCAGCTTTACCCCGCCAGAGGAGGACTCAAGCAGAAACCACACACTCCTTTGTACCAGTTTGACAGTGCAGGATGCAACCCATGTCAAGTGACAGGGGAGTAACATGCTGCTGGCAGAAGCAACAAGTCAGGAAAAAAACAAAGGATAAGAAAATTTTCATAAGGAAAATTATTATAGTAAATCCAGAGGTGGCAAAACATGATCTCCCCTAACACAAAGCAAAGTGAGCAGCAGAACCTGGCTCCACCCTCATTAATAACTGAGCACAACTGGGGTGAATCTCAGGGTTTGCCTGGGCTGAGAACCAAGACTTCAAGCAGGTGTCCCTGACTGTACACCTGCATTTTTGCACCTCTGATATTTCATTCCTTGACTTCTTGGGCTAGGAGCTCCACAATATTTGACTAGAAGCTCCAGGTGTTGGTTTGGGGAGTGTGGGTTGTAAAAGGACACTGCATTTTTCTGGTCACATTCTTGAAACTACTGTAGATGTAAAAACAATCCTCTGGAGAAGGTGGTGGTGTGTCAGCCTATTTCACCTTATTAAGGTGTATCTTTTTTTTTTATCCAAGTTTTCTCCATTCTGTTAAGAACAGAATTTCCATGCTATGCTCACCTTGCCAAGTCATCTATTTATGATAACTAACAACAGTATTTTCTATGACTAACTGGTTTAAACTCACCTACAGCAAGGGTTTAAAGCAAAATCAATGACAGTCTACAGCTCAATGTTAACTCAAAACTACTTTTGCACATGGAGAGTGGCCTGTAAGTTAATTAAACCTTCAGTTGTCTATTACTCTTCACGATTACACTGTTATCAGAGACTCTGATATTTTCCAGGTGCTTGGTATTACCTTAGGACCCTTGGGAATGGATCCTGCAGTCCCTGGCCAGGGGCAGAATGCTAATTCTGAACCTCTCCCAGTTTCAGAGCTGGGCTACTGTAACTTGAACAGCAGCATTTTACATTGACAGGGACACACAGACCCCAAAATATCCCTACATTTCCACATCTGACAAAAGCGCTATTCAGATGTCTGAACATGTTCACTTCCACTCCCAAATGCTTTGAAAAAACTCTGAGTTCTGCTACAGCTTCTTTGAAGAGTATGCCTTACGAGGAACCACTTCCATGAGGTTTAGATTTTTTTAGCCCAAAACTTGTATAAAACCAAAAGCATAACTGTTTTCTATTTTTCAAGGTTACATTTACAACAGAACTGTGATTTGGGGTCTCAAGTAGCAGACTACAATCTACCTAAACTGTTCATTTTGCTGTGCTTGTCACACAAGCCTGAGAGTTCATGCAGGCTTGTGAAGGAACAGGCTGTGCCCAGAGGTGTCTGTGCTACTCAGCCACAAGCAAACCCCTGGGGAAAGGGTAACATGAGCGATTTCCAGTGCTCTGCTCATCAGGCTTGTAAACTGAGCCTTGTTTAAGGGTGTTTGCTGGCAGGAATTACAAAGGTGCTAAAAATCCCCTGATTAAGATGCCCCTGATGGCAGAAAGCTGGAGAAGTCTAACAGTTCCTCTACTTTGCATCCTTCCTATAAGAACTGCAGCTGGAAAAGCATCTCAATTACCTACAATTTCTGTAGCAAATCACATTTTCACGGGTTACACCCCAGCACAATGTAATTCTTTTATATTGGTGGCACAGAGACCTCTCCATGCTTTCCCAAATTGCAGTGTGAGAGGCTTTAGGGTGCCTGCTAGCAGCTCTGTTCTCTGGAGACCTGTAAAAGCAGGAGTTGGTCAGACAAGCTGTGTTACACTGCCAGAGCCTCCTACTCCTTTTAAGTGGTGCTCACTACAAGCACTGGTGAATTGCAGCACTAATTCCTGGGAGCTGAAACACTCCTCGAGTTTCCCTGGCAGCCCCGAACGAAGTGGCCCAGCTGGAACAGCAGCAGGAATAAAAAGACAGAAAGATTCTGATTGATAAGCCAGGGAGCAAGATACCTGCTCTGCAAGCAGCTTCTCAACCGAGTCTCAGGGGTCGTGCTCTAATTCTCAGTGCAGCCAACAGGAAACCAGCTCCTGGCTCCACAGGGCCACCTCGAGCCCTTGGAGACTTGGAAGCAGTTCCCTTGTCCCCTGACAGCATTGCCAGTTCTTGATCTGGCTAACACTGGCAGAAAACCTCCGTACTGAGGCTGCATAATGCTCTGCAAATGGACCCGAAGGGAAAGAGCCAACAGGTGACTTTCTGAAGTAAGAAACCCACAACTCTCACAGTTCCTCTCTCATTTACATCTTCTGTGAGTGAGCATGCACAAAACACTCCTGGGAACAGCTGCTGACTGGGAAACAAAGGCACAGGGCAAAAAAGGTTTCTACTGAAGTTACTATTTTGTTATGTTCCAACACTATTCTATTAGTACAGAATGTTAAATCAAATTAAACCAATTGAATGGTACTTTCTGGAATGCTTACAGCCTCAGGCACGTTCACAAGAGCTTTAAATTCTGCTAACTTGTTACAAACCAGTGAAGTATAGAACACAACGTAATTACAATGCATTTAGTTTGATAATGAGCAAGACAATCTCTAAAATGAGCAAGACAAATCAAAGTTTTTTATAAACTTCGATAACTTTCACGCTTAGAAAACATGAAATCATGCATGGATTTCAGATCTGCACAAGAGCCACCCTTATAGATGTGCTGAGAAATGCAATCAACAGTCTGAAGGTAAATGACATTCCTGCTGATGAATATTAAAGGACATCTAAAAGTGATGCCCTGGATGGCACAGCACAATTTTCTCCCGGGTTTTAGATCCAAGTTCTGCTACTAAAATTAGTGTTGTGGCAGAGATACACGTGGAGCAAGCTGCACAGGTCAGAGCTTTGTTTTACACAGACTACCACAGTACAGCTTTGATGGTGTAAATGTCAGCGTGTCTTAAATAACCAAGTAACTGCAAATCATAATGATTCCAAACCTAAAACTCCCTTGAGATGAACAGAAGGCATGCAGAGCCATCAGTTTAATTTCAAAAATTTTATTTTAAAAAGAGGAAAAATAATGGGGATACCACAGCAAGAGAGTATTGGAAGTAATTTCCTACTCATAGGTGGGCTAATCAAAAACACTTGATGCTGAATCCTACATCTAAAATTTTATTAAAAGCACAGGAGACATATTTGCATCTTGCTAAAAGAGGGATTGTCTGAACACAATGACTTTGGAGATCACACCTGTTCAGCTAATTTGGCTTATTTGATACCTTTTCCACTTAATAAAAACCTGTGCTCTCTGGAAATACCCCATGTTTTTCAATATGAACTCCCCAAAGAATCAAAAGTTAGCTTGGCATAATAAATACACTACAAATTAATTGTGGAGCAATTCACCTGAAATTAAGCAATAATTGCATACATATATTTAATAATTACATATATATGTTTACTAGCAGCATCACACTGTGTTCATGCTCAGAGTGCAAACCACCATGCAGGCACATTTTCCTGGAAGCCCCTTACCTGGGCTCTGGATAAAGAGCCTGAGAGCTGCCCAGAGAGTCACCTGTTTTGGGGGACAGGTGGGTGGTAAGGACTGCACCCAGGAATTCCCCAGGACCAGGCAGTGCTGTGGTGCAGACTGAAGTCACTACACCTGTACGTGGGGCTGTCTCCTCTCCTTTGGCCAGGAATTCTGGCAAACCAGCAGGGAAGGAAGGTGTACTGGGCCACTACAAGGTGCAGAGGTTTTTTCCCCTTGCCTCTAGGACTCATTCAGGCCTCTGAAAGTTGGCCTTGGTTGTATTTTTCCCAAATAAAAACCCCATAGTCAAAATGAACAGCAGTGTCCTACTTGCTTTCTCTTGCCTGGGTCTTCACTCAATCCTCAGAGTGGAGCAGAAGGAAAGAGAGGAGCTCTTCCAAATCCAGGTAGCAGCAGGTCTCACAGTGCCTTTCACTCCCACAGTACTTTGTGCAGACCAGAACCTGAACGCTTTTCTTGCCTTCCTACCTTACCACTGCCTCCAAACATCACTGTTAATCTGTTTTAAGAACCTGCACTTTGCAGACAGCTCATTTAAATATATCATTATTAGAGCACTGAGGGTGAAGGGAAGAGTAGTCAGAAGCCCTGGAGACTCTCTGCTTGTACGTACAAGAATGATGCAATTTCTGGCTCTAAACAGCAACTCAACAAGGAATTACAGACTCAAACAACAGCTTACATATTAGGAGAAGAGGAACAATTGTGATGCCTAAAGAGAGGCCAGTAGAGATCTCAAAACCTCTAGAAGTAGCAAAAAAGCTGACAGGGATGTTGACACATTCTATTTTTGCATGGAAATTAAATTGGTAGGAAGCAGGTAGGAACATTTGCATAAGTTATCTTTTAGAAGTTCAGTGCCTCCTGATGTTTAACACTTGAAATCATTATTTATGACATCCCATTTCACTGCTAAAGAGATGACCATCAGTTTGGAAAGGCTACCAAGGATCCTAATGCTGGATTTAAGCCCTGTTTCATTGTGACACCCAGAATAAACCTCTACTTCAGACTTATATGCAGGTTAACCACATATAAGATATTCTCAGTGTATTTGAGTTATCGGCTACTGAAGAATCTCTGGAGACCACATTGTATTAAAAATTGAACAGACCCCCACAAAGTGTCAGCACAAGAGGGATGTGGAGGAACAGTCCCACATCTAAACCCTGCCAGGGCCCCACTGCTCCTTTCTCCCCCCTCCCCAGCAGCCCCGTGCCTCTGAACATCACCACAGGAGGAACCAGCACCAGAGAGAGATGTGTAACTCTGTGTGTGGCTGTGTTTATGTACAGACACCTCTGAGCCCTGAAAAGCAGTAGATGTTTACTTGGCTGGATTCGTTTGCAGCCCTTTTCCAGCAGGCACCCTGGTTATTTCCATTCTCACACTCCCATCAGCCAGAGTAACTCCACAGAGGGTTGGGGAAAAATGGAATTTCAGAGGCAGTGGATCCATCAGTCAGGCACAGATGCCCAGTC
Organism: Sitta carolinensis; assembly: GCA_032173965.1. NCBI lineage: Eukaryota > Metazoa > Chordata > Aves > Passeriformes > Sittidae > Sitta > Sitta carolinensis. Next base: position 6,124,700 of record JAVUNC010000026.1, read on the forward strand.
TGGACACTCCAACTCCACACCTGGGCTATCCAGAACCAGCTTGCAGGAATGCAACAAGGTTCTGCCTTGCCCTGTTCAAGCCCCAGCTCCCCACAGGTTGGCTCTCTCACATCCCACTGCACTTTCCCTGTTAGTGGAAGCTGCCACACTGCCTCGGGCCCAGCAATAATAACACTTGGACAGTGTCCCTTTGTAAAAGTACAAGTAAAAGAACTAGAATTTGAGTGGTTTCAAGGTTTTTAATCCACCTATACTACAGCAATCTAATTTCTAAGTGACAGAGCCATGGATCATTGACAGAAACCATCTCTGAAGTGCCAGCTGTAACCTCTCCATCACCCATGGACACCAAGTACATGAAGAGCCACAGCTCAGAGTTTTGGTTCAAGGTCTCCCAGTCTGGTCAGGGTTAAATAGAAAGAACCCTCAAGCTGACTGCCTCAGAAATAAGTCAATGCAGATAATTTACTTATTATTATCATGAGAATCTATTAGCATACAGAAGCAAACAGTGCAGCTACTACACACACCACAGTTGTACTCGCTGGCCACATGCTGCACCTCTTCCTCTGCTCTTTCTCCTCCAACAACCATCAGAATAATTATTCTGATGCAGAGAGCATTAACTACAGCTCAAGCTGCAGGCACAATTTACATTTCCTTGGAGACCCAATTATAGGAAATGGCTCTGAAGACAACCTCCCACTCCAGAGTCTCATATTTATATAGCTAAACCCCTCATTGTTCCACTTTTTGGATCTGGCAGCCAAACAGCACAGTGCAAAGGCTGACTAACTTTAAACCCATTTTAAACTGGCTAAATATATGCATTATGAACAGTTTCTCTTCAGAATAATCTTTCTACTTCCCTTTTTAGATGTAAAACATGTATTTGGTTCTAAGTGGCTCTAATTAAAGCAAAAGGGTGTTCTCTTTCAGAATTAATAGACCATTGCATTGAATCACTTGCCTTAAATGAGTGCATCAAAACAAGGTTATTTGGTATCCTGGAGACACCACAGCTCTACCAAGGCAGCTAAACTGCCTCACTGTAAACTAAATGGTTGTTTAAAGAGCTCTGTAGATGTTTTGGGGGTTTTTTTGTTTGTTTTTTGTTGGCCTGTTTATTTTTGTTATTTGAATACCAGCTGAATACAAGCTAAGGCACTGTGTGTCCACACCTGGAGTCTCCTGAAGCCAGGGCTCCACACGTCCTATGCCAAAACTTCATACTGAAAATGAGCCTACAGCCAAAGCAGTCCTGGAGCTCAATCCTTTTCCTGAAATAAACCCTCCTGAAGATCTCTCTGACTAACCTTGCTGACTTTTGGATGTGCCTGACTAACAAGTGTTCACAATTAAGAATCCACAGTTATCTCTCTCTATATATATATTGCACCTATCATGAAAGCTAAAGAGAACTGTTTATTTTCAGCAGGAAATAATAAAATGCACCAAGTGGACATCTGTCAGTAGCTGAAGCCACACTAACTCTGTTTAAAAGTTTGGTTTTACCCAACCTGTTTGCATTTCTCTAATACATAACCTTATTGCATTTCTTGGCATTAAGTTAACACAACACAAGCATGAACAGCTTTTGACTCATGCAGAGAGCCTGGGTAGAAATGATGCCACCATTTTCCAGGATTTTTGTTATCCAACCCAGAGAAATACAAAAGGAAAAAAAATATTAAATGAAATTACAGAAAGTAGTAGCTCATCACACAAGTTCAATACAAAACCAGAACACAAGACAATCCACCACTTCACAAGGGAATTTACAAAGATGTGTGACTACTGTTAACATTTTACTTTACAGGTTGGGCTAATTACATAATTTGGTCACAAAAGGTTAAGAATTCCAGGGCTTATATCAGTTAGCAGAAGGTGTTTTATCTTTTCTGATCTTCCTTGTTCTCAGGGGTCCTAATTGTGATTGAGCAGCAATTACCTGTGATTTTTCTTTCCTTTAAGGAAAAATAAAAAAGAAAACAAACAAACCCTTTAGCTGAGACAGTCTTGCAAAAACATGAACTTCTCCCAACAATGCACCTCCACTGGTCCTCATTTGACTACTTTTGGAATTAAAGTATTGGTGATATTTAAAGCACTAAATCAATTTATTTCATTGAACATCTTACAGAGAGGCAGATTTACAGATGTGGGATAATTTATTTTGGCATCCACGCCCAGTTCAGGGAGGAGGGATAAACAGGAACCTGGATGAATCTGGTTTTGGGTGCATTTAGAACTTCCTGAGAAAGAGGTAGACCAAGGAAGCAAGAACCAACGTTGTACCATGGGTGGAAACTCACACAGGCTGTTGGGAAGGTCCTCATCCGAGACATTTCCATCTCAAGAGATGTAAGACCATTTGCTTTTTCTTACTCAAGCCCTCTCCTGAAAATTATTCTTTCCCATGCACTAAACAGACTGGAAACACATAACATACAGGTCTGCAGAGGAAAAGAATGTGGATTCTCTGTTACAGGAAGACAAGGAATAAAAATAGGAAAGCAACACTGGCTTAAAAAAAAAAAAAAAAAAAAAAAAAAGCGCCACCCAAAAAAACTAAGAAGTTTCAAGTTCCCTTCATAGTAAAAGCATATGTAGGAGCCTAACTCACAAAGATAACTTCCTTTTTCCACTGTGGATAAATTCTGATGGCTATGCAGCTTTTCCATGGGAGCTCTGGCTGCTGCCTCAGGGCTTTTATTCATGAGTTCACCTCAAACACACTCAGGAATAAAAGTTCCAACACCAACCCAAACCAAATGTCAGGACCACTCACCTCCAGCTTCTCAGCAACTTCATTACAAAACAACAACTTAGAAAAGAGTTTTGTGTTAGTAAACTTGTAGTAAAGTATACAGACACCTGCACACTCAAATATTCCTTGTGACAAACATCAGAATTACTTCATTTGCAAACACATTCTTTTTTTCCATCCTTACATTTTGCTTGAGGAATTCCAAGTGAGTAAGGAACACATTTTTCTTACAGGCAATATTTTACATTTACTCAGCTAAATTGGCTTAGCACTTGTACTCACAGTTTACCACTGGCACCTGCACATTATCAAACTTAAAGATGACAATGAAAACTGGAATTGTACTGCCCATAACTCAGCAATCAGACAAGCAACATTTAATACCATACCCTCAGAACAGTCCACAAATTTATCCTGCCTGCCCTGTGGTGGCTGCAGTTTCAGTCATTGGTTTAATTAAGAGACACAGATGCTTTGGTTTTGCTGCTTTCCTTGCTCATAGATTAACTGAGTCTCTGCACCTGGTGTCTCACTTCATTTACTGCATCATCACTGTTCATTATTTCTTTTCTCTAGTCTTGCTCTTTCCCACAGAAGTTCCCTATCTGAAGAAACAGAGAAACTTCAGGAACACAGAAATAAATTAGTATTTATTCAATTTTGCTACAGACAAACAATTCTTGATCCACCTTAAACAAATATCCAGTGTTGTAACAACTCATGAGAACCTGTAGCTGCCCTTCATCAAAGATCAGCAAGTGGTAGAAATTCGCCTTTCCACTTGGTAAACAGAAAGAAGGAGGAGAGGAATGGCTGAGATGTCAAATGAGGATACATAAAAAGTAATGGAGTGCTTTTTTCAACAATATTTTATTACAGAGAGGTCCCTCAGACTTTAGGCCTCCTATGACAGAGCATTAAATTTTTAAGGAGACATTACTTGCAATAACTGCCTTGTTCTCTTTCTCTCCTTCTCCTACCTTCACATCTTTTTCTGTCTGTACCCTACATATGAATAGCCTTTTCCCTTTGCCTTTTCCTTTAATTTTGTGTTTTGCCAGCCTTCCAACAGTGACCTCCTAACACTGATTCCATCTATTCTCAAACCTGAACTAGTCTAATTTTTATGTCATCTCATCAATTCTGATCACACTCACCTCAGGGAAGGTATCTTCTCTTCCTACATGTTTCTAAAATCTGCTACAGAAGAGATAATAAATGATGCCTCCTACTCAACCAAAGTTCAAACCTGTGAAAATAGAAGTTATCTATATGCCTTTGCTCTTCTTATAATTAGTAATGAGTCTGGAATGCTTCCCCACAGCAATTAAGACTCAGTTAAAATTACTATATTCTGTCATCTAGGTTTTATTCCAAAGTAAAAGTTACATGTTTTCTATTAACATCACGACCAAAAACTGTACAAATAACTCCAAGATTTCAAAAGGCACAGCCAAAAAATGCCTCTTACCCCTACTAGTTTAGTCAGCTTTTTAGGGTCAGTTACAGCCACAAGGGTTGAGGTAGAAAGAAACAACACTCACAACGAGATAAGAGTTTCAGTGCACCAGAATACACATACTGCAATATTATTATTATTACTATTACCTCTGTTAGAAACAAAGAACTGTGTGGTTTTGTGTTGTTGTTGGGGAGGCACTGAAGGAGGGGGTGAAGGAAGAACAAAACTATCACCACAACCATAGAAACGTCCAGCATGTCAAAAAGATTGCAAAAAAAATTTGCTCTGGAAGTTATCTTGTAGAATTTATTCATTTATTAAGCTAAGAAAATCAGGTATTCATAACGTCAACTTGATAAGTGAAACATTCAGCTCATTCTGAAAAAATGTTAAAATGTTGAATGACTGTGTCGTTTCTCTTCAAAACACTGCTGTTGGATGAAAAACATAACGAAGGTGGCTTGTTCCAAATCCACCCTCTGCTCACACAAATATTCTCTCCTGGTTTATTAATTTAAAGCAGTGCTGTAGAAGAACAGGCTTCAAAAAATGCTTCTGATAACACTGTATTGCAAAGAGCATAAGCCAGAGATTTTTAAATATTACCTTCATAGAGCACTTCATACTCAGTGGGAATACAGCTGTATCCTTGAATCAAATCCGGAAGGCAGTCCTTACAGAAGGAATGGAGGCAGGGGAGCATTCTGGGTTCCCTCCTCCACAGCTCCCATTTGCACACCAAACAATTCCTCAACAGATCCAGGGTCTCCATTGCTGCTGGCTGGAGTCTGGCCCCGAACACATCAAGAGTCACAAAATGGCTCATGACAAGCCCTGCACAAAACTCTCGAGCACTCAAGCGCAAACCAGAGGGCAACACGGGATGCACGATCCAATAAACAACACTCATGCAAGCCCCTGTGAAAAAAGAAGTTCCTCACAGCTGAAAATCACATACCTGCTTTACAGAGGAGAATATCTTTGCAGATTGTTGTGCAGGAAAGTGTGGTTTAAGGTTTACAAACCATGATCCCACTATCTCTCTAATATTTGCAACTTCTGTAAAAACTGAACTTATCTGTTCTATTGATCTACTTACAAAGCTGAATTGTCACACGCTGTACATTTCCTGCTAGAAGCACTGAAACTGTGCAATTAAAATGATGAGATTCTCTGACTGCTTTTACAGTTTCACTCAAATATTTTAGATTTCAGGTAAAGAAAATAATACCCATACGTCCATCATTTGAGCAATGCATGTTAGGAAGCACCCTTGAAATATGTGCAGCATCTTCTGACACTCTTCTTTATCAAAAATGCATATAGCAGTAATCAAATTTTAGCTATCAAGATGACCACAGATCAGATTATAGACCAAACCTGCGCTTCCCAGTGCTCCTCCCACAAGCCTAAACTCCCCAAGGTCAACTGAGAGTTTTGCAGTTCACATTTCATCCTCAGTTCTGAGATTCTCAGAGATGTTGACCAGATACAAAGGGCAACTCCTGCAAGTTGTACCAGAGAAGAAAAAGCCCCATTTCCTCTGGAGTCACTCTTCCAGCTGATCCAACCTCCTGGGACCAGAGTCCCATGCAGCTGCTGACTGCCCTGGCATGGTGGCCCTGCCATGAGCAGAAGCTCTAATCTTAGAGCTATCTATTCCCCTGAGGGATTCTATCTTCTGGTAGAGTCCAGTGGAAAGGGTTAGTAAGCAGACCTGAGCTTGGGGGTTTTATTCTGCAATGCAAAAAAATTATGAATGTCTCAGAAATTAACAACTAGTAGTTTTTTTAAGCATTGTATCCTGAAGTCATTAGTATTAAAAATATTTGAGAAGAAAAATGAACCCTTATGTTAAAGTCTGCATCCTATGTCATACCCAGGACCCATTCAACTAGGTAGATAGCCACCAACTTGACTGACAAATTCCTTAAATTCAAACCTACCACTAAAACTTCAGATTCCAATTCCAAAACCAGGGGTCCCTTTGGAAATGAGCTGTGCCAGCTGTACCTGTGGTTTAATTAACATTTTATCAGTGCCTATTACACGAGCTCACTTTTTACAGTGGCTCTTCATCAACCATCTATCAGAGGCAAATGCCACTAAAGCAGCACAGCCTCTCAGCTCGCTTCATCTCTGTCATTTCTTGCAGCTCGTTGCTAAGACAAAGTTGCACCTACAAAAACATGTAATGTGTGCAGTAGGAAGTTGAGGTCTAAAACTACCACATTGTTGACATGGAGAAACCACAGCCAAAGCATCCATGCACAGAGAATCAGTGCAAACAAAGCCTGATACTGGGAAATGCTTTGTCACCTCAAAAGCCAAATCTGGGGCTCGATGAGCAAAGCAGGTTACCATGAATTTCGGTTTATGCCTTCTGAAGAACATACAAAACCGAGTAGAATTTTTTTGGTAGGAAGGGGAAGAGTAAAAAATGTGTTTAAAATTCTGTTCTGAGGCAGGTATACAAAGTAGTAGCGAGGCAGTTGGAGAAGGCAGATGTCCATAGTGAGCCACAAGAAGGTTGGGAAAAAAAAATCCAGGTAATTACAGGCCTGGCCCTGGTGCTGGGAAGGTCATGGTGCAGATCATCTCGAGCACCATCAAGTGGCACTTGTGCAGTAACAGCCAGGGCATCAAACCCAGCCAGTGTGGGCTCAGGGAGGGCAAGTCCTGCTTGCCCAACCTGACCTCCTCCTCTGACAAGCTGGCCCACCTGGCACACGAGGGAAAGGCTGGAGCTGCTAGCTGCCTGCCTGACTGCAGGAAAGCCTTGGACACCACTTCCCACACATCCTCCCAGAGAAACTGGCTGCCCCTGGCCCTGAGGGGTGCACTGGTCACTGGAAAAAGAACTGCCTGGATGGCTGCGACCAGAGCAGTGGATGGAGCTACAGCCAGCACCACATACCAGGAACAGCAGTCCCAGCAGCCAGAGACAGACAGCTCCCACCCTCCTCTGTATTCTGGAACAAACTCCATTTATGTCAAAACTACAAGCAGCAGTACCACTGGCTAAGATGAACTATTTTATAAATGGAATGCAAGTCAGACTCACCCTAAAAGCCCTCTAAATATAATTGTTGCCAAACACTAGGTTAGAAGTTGATTAACTAGGATTCTAGCACTCATACTAGAAGGTGATTTGCATCAACCTCAGCAGCGAGCATAAAATAAGTGTTTATAGGGAGAACCAGCTCACTGGCTTCAGTTGATTTTCTACCACTAAATCCTGCAGGGTCAAGCCTTGCAGACACCAAAAGTCCTAATTCGATCAAGGATCATTTCAGGTAGTCATTTAAACCCAACACACCAGAACTTCACACAGAGCAAATCCAGAGCTGTGCCACTGCTTTGCCAGCTGTAAGGAAGGTTGAGGACAGCTGGCACCAACTCTGTCCCACAGGTGGGAACTGCAGGAATTGCATACCTGGCAGGTGTTAATTAACAGTTACTGGTACATTACTGTCACTTTGCATTTCTTTGTCCACACTCCTGCTGCTCCATTCCCACAGGCCAGGGCACCATCCCCACAGATTTCCCCTGGATGTCATTTTAGTGTCCAAGAATCCCCATCGAAAGCACATCAAGTGCTCTTTTCACAGAGCTGTAGAAAGGACCACTAACAAAAGAGCAGCACATATACAGAACTTAATTTTGCCACCCTCTAAAGGCAAAACTATAAAGTATCTGCACGTGGCAGGTACTGTACACTGTAGTCAGTCAATTTCAAATTGAAGTGAGAAGCAGTCAAACTACTGATCAAAAATTATGCAGGTAAGTTTAAAATGTGAACTGTGTCTGGAGAAGTCAGGAAAAAAATCAGAACAGCCCAAACTTCTGTAAATCAGCTCGTTTTATGCATTGTTTATTCAAAAAATTTGAATAAAACAAAAACTTTTATGCCACAAGCACACAGGCACCACCAACTTCTTTGATCTTCTCCTCTGCTCTTCTACTGAAGAACTTTGCTTTCACAATGACAGGCTGCTTGGGCAGCTTCCCCTTGCCCAGCACTTTGTAGTAGCCCTAGAAAGATTTAAAAAAGTTCAGTGTTTGTTCAGCTTGCAGGCTCCTACATTCTGGCCTGTTAGCAGACACCAGTTAAAAACAAAACGATCACCATGACGTCATCCAGTCATTACATTAAAGGACAATCATGACACGAAGAAAATGAACAAAACAGCTGCTGAAGTCACTGGAGGTGAGAAGTGGGCCCTAAGTGGCCAACAGAGGCGCTTGATTCGGGAGGCAGAGCAGTGTCCCTGATTCGGTGGCTGGCTGAGACACAGGAGATGACAGCCAGTGAATATGGATCAGGTGTTTCTGTCCGAGAACTATAGCACACCAAGACAACTAAACATGTGGAGATGTGACTCTAGTCTCGAGGGGGGATAGGTGACATGGTGTGATACCAGTTCCACCATGGCTTTGCTCCTTCAGGAGCATTTCAAACTAGCCATCTTTCAGCACCTACCTGAAGGAGGGCAGTGCCTGTCCACGAACAAACACCAGTAGGAGAAAAAGTTCTTACAGGAAAAATTCTAACAGCCAAAGTGCTTCTGTAACTACTCACAGCCCAGGGGCTCTGTCTGGTGATGCTCTGAGCACTGAAGCTTACTTGCAGCTCAGCATTTCCCAGTGGGACAGGCACTGCTCAGGCACTCAGGGGGAGCAGGAATGCCAGGGCTGAGTGCCAGCAGGAACTCACCGAGCGCACGACGTCGATGACCGGGGCCAGTCCAGCCTCGTTCTTGGCGTAGTTGAGCCTCGTCTGCTCGCTGACCAGCGTCCACAGCTTGTCCAAGTTCACAGTGGGACAGAACTTCTGGTTTCTCTTCAAGTGATAATGTCTCATGCCCACCTTCCCAAAGTAACCAGGGTGGCTGTGGAAGAAACACACTCCGCGTTAATCACACTTGTAATCCATCCTGAACAAGAACTCTGAACTAACACTGAAACGACTATCTTACAAAATTACAATATCCAAAATGTCACATGACACCTTTTTTCACATTAATATATGTAGAATATATGTGTAATAATGATTAGTATCCAAACCAAGGCAAAATTACCTTCTCTGTGTTTCTTCTCCCTTGAACTCACAACTCAATCCCCCTCACTGCTGAGTCTGTATTTCCAGGGAAGCCCCAGCTCCAGGGCCCCAGGGAGGGCTGCCCTGCCTGGCGAGTTTTGGCACTGCTGTCACTAACCCGGTGACTGACTGAGCCAGGAAGGGCACAGCCAGTGAATAGAGATCAGTGGTTCCTGTCCGAGCACTCCAGCACACCAGGACCACAGGCAGGGCCAGGTGTGACTCTAGTCTCGGGAATCAGACCCCCCTCACCTGTACCTGCTGCAGCCAAAGGGATGCAGTTTGGATTTAACACACCCTGGATTTGCTCTGTGTGCACTGTTAGGCAGGGACCACACTGTAACAGGTAAATTTGGTCAACCTTACGTAATGCTACACTGAACTCTCCAAGATGCCAAGTGAAAAGGCCTTTGATGTTAGGGTAAGAGGAGACTGATCAGCTATAGCTATATATATATATAAGACCACACTCCCCATCAAAGGAAAAAACAAGTAGGATTGCAGGAAATTGTTTATTCATGTATAGAAGTCAGTTGTCTCTACTTCAGCAGCATGCATGTTGCTGGTAGATATTTAACACGTTAGCTTACTATTTATCAAAGTTAATCCTGTGATGGTGCAAACCACCGGCATTACCACGTCCTCCAGGATGCTTCCTGTGTTTGCCTGAGAAGAAAAATTTTAAGCTTGTTACATTAATATTACATGTAAGACTCAGTGATACTTTCAATGTAAAACTAATTAATTACTTTATCTTCTGGTGTGACAAGGAATGGATAGTTAAAGGGAGACCGCACTGCCGTGTAAGTTTAAGATGTCTCATACCCGGTAGTGCCCGGCTGCGCAGCGCTGAAGTTATAAACCCACGGGGGCTAAACGTGCAAGGTTTGAGGAGCCCATCGCCGCGGCAGCTCCCCCGCACGCTGCGGCCTCCAGCACAGCTCGCTGCTCGCCCCGCCCGCACAGCCCGTTCTGCGGGAGCCGGGAGCAGCGGCGGCGGCCCCGCAGCGCTGCCGGAGCCCGGCGGGGCCGCGCCGCCGCAGGCCCCCGCGGCCGGCCCTGCACTCACCCACGCGGCCGTGGCCGTGGCTGACGTGTCCTCTCAGCTTCCGCGTCTTCCTGAGCCTGGAGGGCTGCGGGGAACGGGGAGAGCGGCCGTGAGCGGCGCGGGCGGCGAGCGCCTGCGAGCCCCGCGGCCCGCGCCATGGCGGGCCGGCCTCCCGCACCGCTCCCGCCCGCCGCGGGCTCGCAGCCGCGCCTCCCCGCCACCCTGCGCCGGTCCGCAGGCCCGGGCCGCCGCGGGGTGCCGCTCCCACCCGCGGGGTGCCGATCCCATCCCCTTCCCCCCGATCCCATCCGCGGGGTGCCGATCCCACCCGCGGGGTGCCGATCCCATCCCCTTCCCCCCGATCCCATCCGCGGGGTGCCGATCCCACCCGCGGGGTGCCGATCCCACCCGCGGGATGCCGATCCCACCCGCGGGGTGCCGATCCCCCCCGCGGGGTGCCGATCCCATCCCCTTCCCCCCGATCCCAGCCCAGTCCCATCCCGGCCCGCACCCAGCCCGCACCATCTTGCCGGCGTGCGCGAGGGAGAGAGAGAGGGCGCGGCTCTCGCGAGAGCGGGCGGAGCGGCGCGGCGGCCGCGTTCTCGCGAGGTTTGGCGGGCGCGGCGCGCTGAGGGCCGGGCCGGGCGCTGTGGGCCCGGAGTGCGCGGGAATGGCGAGCGCCGGTCACTCGGTTAAACGTCCCGAACAGAGGGGATACGGTGTCCTTCAACAGCTATGTGCCGCACCGGAGTGTCGGCTCCTGCAGTGTTACTGTCTCTTTAGCCTGGTTTCTAGGGTTCTGAGAATGGATTTTACACTGTTAAGATTTTAAACAAAACTCTACCAATTTTAAACACAGGACTCAGCACTGGATTTATTTTTCTTTAGAATTTTCCTGGTGCACTTGCACTGTTCCTTGCTCCTTGGGAACTAACTTAGTAGGGAAAATAATGCACTCCTTGGTTTCTGTTCACCTGATCCCTTCAAACAGAGCTCCAGGTAACACAAGGATTGTTTCACAGACGTAGTCTGAGGATCCAAAAGGCACCCACAGAGTTTTTGGACCATGATCTCACCCTGTCCAGTAGCATCCTCTGATTGACACTAGGGAAGTGGGAACATGTTGACAGATAACAAAAATATTTATAAGCTTTCTCCTTTAATTTTTAAAGTGCAAATGGAGGAAAACAGCTTTGGCACAGGAGATGGGTTTTACAGCACCACATTCTTGTACCTCGGCATTCTGTGGCTTTGTCTTGCCCTTGCAGTAACTCCACAGCATGTCCTGATAAAGTTTTCCCCATCATTTTCCTAAGAGGAATTATGTATTTCCCCCCACATTTACTAGCAGCTGTTGTTTATAAAAAGGCCAGAAGCCACCTGCACAAGTGGCGTTGTTCCTCCCACTCTCAAGGATTACATCTAGGAATCATTCTGGAACTTGGAGCATTTAACAGAGTAAAACTAATGGGAGTTATCAGGTGCGGTGACATTTCCCTGGATCAAAAGCTCTCAGTATTTTATGTACACTGAAGAAGCTTTTGTGTATTCTCGAGTGTGAGGGAGGTAATTGAAAAAGGAAACGACTTCACCTTTTTAGTGAATATCCCCTCGAGTTTGCTCTATGAGGCTGATAGCACACCAGAACCACTGCCAGGTTAGGAACTGCGCAAGCCTCAAACCCACCTAACTACAGCAATCACTCTGCAAATGCAAAAACCAGAGCCTGGTGGAATTCCTTTAAAGGTAAGAGGCTGTAGCTAATTTTCATTATCTGTAAGACTTGCAACATATTGAAGCATTTTATATTTTGTAAAATATTTTCCTCTTCAGACTATGGGAAAACTTACAGAACCTCAACAGTTCTGTTTCCAGAACAAGGAAGAATGTCACTTGAACACCGTGCAAAGCACAAAGCCGACTGAAAATACCATAGGTCAGGAGCAGTATCTGTGGTACAATGATAAAATAATTCACTGCTAACCTATGAAAAAAATGTTTTAATAGATGTTTCTGTTAGGATAATTTTGTTTTTTTAAAAGGGGATATCAAATGCCTTGTCTTAGCCCAGGTGAAAAACACTGAAGAAAGCCCAAACTACATGTCATGAAACAGCAAACCTACCAAAAGACAGGTTGGTAATAACCACTTTACATTTTAATTACAAATTCATTTAAAAATCACAGGCAAGTTGCTGGGTTTGTCCCTGCTCCATAGGAGGAAGTGCAGAGTTTGCAATGAATATAAACAAACAGGTGTATTTACAGAGTTTATTAGGATCCATACATACATACATTAGGAAAGGCTGTACTGTACCTACTCGCTGCAGCTTGCATGTCAGAGAGCTGAGATCTCCCCAGGCTTAGCAGTCTTAGTGCAGAATGGGTTACAAGTTTACTGACCCGAGTTCAAACCAAGTGGAGGTTTTGTAATGTGAAGCAAGTATCTTATTATCAAGTCACTTTGTTATTTCTCCTGTAGAAGTAATCGGAAGGAAACAGACAGACAGACAAGCGCCGGCGCCGCAGGAGAGCGGCCCGTGCGTACAACCTCTCCCACGTACCCGAGCTCATTCACCCGCACTGTCCAGGCATCAAGCATCCCTTAAGTCAGTGGTTCTGCTGAGACAGTCAGCTGCACATAACCAGCTACTCGTTTCTGCACCAAGCATAACTCAACTCATACTAAAGAAAAAAAACAAAAAAACCAAGCACCTGGTATTCTCAGGAATATACAAATATTTACCACAGTTTTCTCGCTCATTACAAAATCAGTTACAAAAGCTTACAGCACATTATGTACAAACTCTGCCCAGATACAGGGAGGAGCCATGGCGTGGCACCCTGACAGCATCCATGGGTCCTCCGTGCCGGCTGGAGCTGCCTCAGCTCGCTCCGCTCTCCTCTCCCCCGCTCCGCACTCGCCCGCCGCAGGTCTCGCACAGTGCCAGAAATAGGCTCGCGGTTGGTGTTTCAGCAGGAAGGAGCTAGTTCTTCTTGTGAAGGAACTTCATTTTGTTACCTAAAGGGAGCACACCGTCAGTCCCTAGCGGATATCAGAAGTGAATCGAAAGCGACAGCAAATGGGTCTAGCTGGTAATCGCTGTGGGTAACTCTTCTACTCGGCACCCGCAGGGAGAGCTGAGCTACAGCACACCGGCTGCGCCGACACCTTCCCGTCCCGCTCCTCCATTACGGTTTGGCTCCCCCATCCCCGAGTGAAAATGAAAGTGTTAACAAGGACCATCATTAAATCCGGTTTTATCACCTTTAACTATGTTTTCATTGTTTTCTGGGCTGAAACCGCTTGACTACCTCATTTCACCTCGGGTACGGCTTTTTTCAAATTACAAAAAAAAAAAAAACACCAAAAAAACCAAACCACAACCAAACCCCACCGCCACCATGAAAACTCATTTCAGAAATACTTCTAAAGATTCTCCTCACCGAGGCCCCGCAGGAACTTGTTTACTCCGCTCTGTTCCGTGTCCGGGAGCTCCTCCAAGTACTGTTCCACGCGCTGCTCGAAGAGCCCTGCGGCGGACGGAGACAGGGCTGGGGCGGGCGCGTCCGGCCGATCCCGGCCCGCGGAGCTCCCAGCGCTCCCGGCAGCGCCGCTCCCAGCGACCTTCCGGCTGCCGGGCAGGGATGCGCCTCCGCTCTCCCGGGAGCTCGGGGGAAGGACGGGGGCCGCGGCAATGCGCGAAACCCGCACCGCGGGGCAGACGCCCACCCTTACCTTTAGCCCTGCATTTCCTCAGCTCTCTGTCCTGGATGAAGCCAGCGAACATTTGGGATTCCATGAAAACTTCCAAGAAGCGGCGGATACTCTTGGAGGCCACAGATTTACGGAAAGCCTCCCTTTGGAAGGCACGCTCTCCTTTTTCATTCTGGGTTAGGAACAGGGAATAATGGCCAACTGTCTCCACAAAGAATCGGATAAAAACCTCAGACACTAATCCATTCAGGGTGTTACATTCTGCAAAATAAGGCGGCAATAAGACACCAAATCAGCTGCTACCAGAGCTGTCAGCATTATCCCCACAGGGCCAGGCTGTGCATCTCCCGGCTCCCTGACGCCGTGCTAACAACTGACAGGAGCTGCAGTGGCTCCCGGCACACCTGGATGCTCATGGAGAGGGTGACAGCGCCATAACCACGGGGCCAGGCTGCAGAATTGCTGTTCCATGACCAAGAGTCAGCGAGGATTACAAATCCTCAGGAAACAGCTCGGAAAATTAAACATTCAATGGGTGTTTCATCGAAATCAAACCTCCTGTTTTCACTCTTGAGCAAGTTCTCAGAAACTTCGGAATGACTCAACATTACAATATTTCTCCCTGAGGATAATAAGCCCGTACCAAAAACTGATCAAAAAGGGTCTGCTGTAGAATTTGGGTTTTCATTGTTTCTGGGATGTTAAAACAGTCTTATATATGTAATACACATGACTAGAAATAAATTTCAAAAAAAGAATAGGGGCCTGTTTCATACCTTTTAACCACAAGCATCTCCATTCACCCTGGGCTGTTTTTATCACTGCTGAAGAGAAATATGAACCTTCAGAGACAACCCAACCCATCTTGGACTAAAATTCTTTTCTGGTGGTACCTGCTTCTCTCTCCTGAAAATACCAAGTGCCAAGAGAAACTCCAAACTCAGACACACCTCTAAGCCTGGAGAATTATCTGGTTGAGTTAGGGCCAAGTTAACTGCAAACCTTTGTTTGTGCAAAGTTCAGAGGGACCCACGGCAGCCCATGTCATTTACAAAGAAATTAAAATAAATCACGGGTGAGGTATCACTGTGGGTTGTTGCTGTCAGTCTCATTCCCTGTGTGCTCAGAGACAACCTTTGATGTCACCAAAGGTATTTGAGACCTCAAGTCCCATCTTTGTTTCTCCTGCATGGAAGATCATAATTCTACTGACATTTGTTTATTACACAAGTTCCTGCTTCCAAATGAACTTACCATCATCTGAATCACTATCTGAATCCTGATTTATCAGTTCATTCTTTCTCTCTAGAGCCTGCTCCAGAGCAGCTTGCAGTTTTCTAGGTAATAGTGTGTCTTCATCATCCATCTGATAGAGGAAAAAACATCTTTAAGCCACAATAATCTATGCAGGAACAACGGCAAATACTTCAGAAGGTTTAGGATTCAGATGAAAAATATTTGTATCTGCTACTGTCATGGCTACATAAATAAAAGAATGAGAATCTACGTGCAACTAACAAATACTCCTAAACAAAATTTCTTGTCACTCTTGAAAAGATTCAAGTCAGGAATGCTAATCCAAAGAGTGGGTAAACACAGAAGTGTGGAATCAGCTCTTTACATGACAAAGAGTCCAAATAGTCGTGTTTAACTAAACACACTTCATGGGAAGCCTTGCAAGGTGTACACACAGCTGCTGTAGTTGGTTGGAAGCAGCTCCTTTGGTCCTTGACAGTTGTTTTTACTGTTGGTAGTCTATCTTGTTTTCTGGGTCTTGTCCCTGTTGCTCTCTTCATCTTATTTTATGCGTGTCCAGCAGAAGCCAAGTAGGCACAGCTCTGCAGCCACTGTTCACCAGCCAGGGACTCAAACACAGAAGTTTCCTCATGCTATGTGCAGATTGTTGGTTTGAAATTATTTAGTGCCACATGACTGTCCTGCTTTTCCTATCACATTAAACTGTTCTCCACCTTTGTGCTCTCACGCAGGAATTTTCTTTGCTATTTTTGTCCTTTTCACCTCCAGCAGTGTGAGTTTTCTTGCTAAGATGCTATTAGCTTTGGATATTTTCTTTCCACTGTGAATTCTGTTCTCAATTCCTTATGACAGTCACAGCCTCAATCCGTTCTGCATACCTGAGAAGTTCTTATTTGCAGGTGGAACAGAAAATTAGAACTTTTTTTTCCGCCATCACTTTCCCTTTGCACACACAATTCCTGCCAAATCCCTCTGATCAAAGAAACCCACTCATACTCTAGGAGTAAACAGCTTGCTAGACTGAATGGCAGCATTCCGAGCTGTACTTTACCTGTCTGATGAATCGATCAGATCCCAGGTTAACCATCAAAGCCTACAGAAAAGAAAACACTGCAGTGAAATGTATCCGAAGATACAGAAAACCTTCATTTGTTCATTGCTTTTTAACAGCAAAAGATCATTTGCTGAGCAAGCCTTGACATGAATCAAATTCCTACTGTGAAACAAGAGGCTGCGTGCTTTATGAAACAACATGAGGGTTTTCTTTAGAGCTACAGCTCTAATTTAACATAGATGCAACAGACCTCATACTGGATTAATATATTTTAAAAAGCTAAAAGGGAGTTTTTTTCTTAAATCCATGCAAGTTACAACTAATAATTTTTGTTAACATGCAGTTGAAAAGTGTTTCAGAGGGGTTAAAAGAAAACTGTGGAGGCATGGGGATTCCAAAGGGGAAGGGTGTGAAATATTCACGATAACAAAGCAGAAAGCTTAGAGATGGAGCTGGGAAGATGTGGAAGAGCAATGTTAGGAAAGCAGAAGGAAAACAGAGCAGAGCTTTACATGGGCCAGAGGCACACAGGGCCTTGGAAGCGAGCACAAGAAAATTCCTTAGGAAAATGACAGGAAACTAATAGGAGCAAGAGAGAAAAGAGTGTGTCCTTGAGTATTTTTGTGGTATTTTACTGGAAGAGCTGATGAAGCGCAACTCTTATTTGATTTCCAATATAGTATCAACTAAGTCTTAGAAGTTAAAATTGCTAAAGGTTTTGTTTTCTCTGTGGGCTATGGCTTCATGCACCACTTCCATAAGGATTAAGAGATGTCATAGCAGATGGCTTCCTCTTGATCCAGAACAAATCAGCATATTTACACCCTACTTACTGGTGACCAGGTAAATATTCACTTGTCTCTGACAAGGTGCCAGGTATGGAAGAGGGGCAGAATAAAAGAGAAGAAGAAAGCTACTGCTGCAGTTTTGCCAAGAAGCAGTCCATGTCCATGAGAACCAGGCAGAGAAGAAACAGAGGCAGATTAAAAATTAAACATGTGAGGGTTTATGTCCCAGTGGCAGCCCTCTCCTAGGAGAGGCCAGCTTTACTCTGGGAAACAATTGTGGTGCCAGCTCCTACCTCCTCTACGGGCAGGTCCTTGAGTTTGGGCAGAGAGCTGGAGAGCAGTCCCACCAGGAAGGGGGTAGGGCAGCACACGATGTCAATCATGGATGAGGGCAGGACAGGAATGAAGGTGTGCTGCCAGGAGAAGGGGTACAGCAGGGCCACTACAGCGTGGGAGCAGCTCGACAGGGTGCTGGGGAGAGAGGAAGAACCGGGTTAGCAAAGGCTTGGTTCACACCACCTTCCACTGCTGAGAAACTCAGCCTGTTGAAATGCAAGTGCCCAAGGTGCTGCCTCTCTGCCACTTGTGACTTCACTGGTCCCCTTCCAGTCCCTGCCCTCTCTGTACTGTGCAGTGTGGTAGTTCACAGCAGACTTCAAACCAAAGGTACAAAACTAGAGTCTGTTTGTTTCAGAGCAGTCAGGGGATGGTTTGATCTAGAAGACAAGATTCAATGTTCCCAAAAGCACTCAAAAGCAGCCACTTTGAACAATACTTAAAACACAAAAGCAGCTTAAGATCTTGGCTGTTACGACCACATCAGTAGTAAAAATGCATCATAGTAATGTTCTTAAGTCAAGCACTAATGCAGGAACAAAGGAAAATGAAAAGTAAAATAAAATCGAAAAAAAATCCTCGAGAAAAACTCTACCAAATCAGATATAAAAAGCCCCCAACAATCAATATTTATTCCAAAGGAAAGCTGATAAAAGCAACACATTTTTCAAATATTGCATGTTTTTTGACAACAACATATTTTATTATAATACATTTTAAAGGGCTTATTAACCAGCTTCCATAATAAAGGTATTGATCCTGCTCAGCAGAGTACTCTAAAATACAGGTTGGTATATCCTAAACTTCCTAAACATGGAAAATGTCATGCATATGTTGTCCTTCCATCTAATGAATCTGATTCCCTATTGCAAATGAAGGAACATAATTGCCAAGTGAGTTTTAACATCGGGGGAATAAAGACAAGCTCTACATATCACGGCTACAATGTCTGCCTCTTGCAGGCTGAGATGACAGAAGTTTGGATTCAACATGACTGAACTAATTTTCTGACACTGCAAACTTCTGCTGTGCTAAATGTAGCCAGAAAGAATTATAAATAATAACTGCAAAGCTGTTGCTGCTTTAAAATGCTGGGGAGAGATGTTCATTTCTTCTACTGCAAGACTTGGTGTAGACTTTAGGTGGCATCAGACCTCCACCAGAATAACCTTCATGAGCATTTTTACTTCAACTGTCGATTGTTCCAAGGCCAGAGAAAAGGTTTCACCTGTTTGTTCCTGTCGGTAATTTACCTTCAAAGTTTGCTGAATGAGAAAAATGACAATTAGTGACAAAGAGAGAAAAAAGCTGGAGGAAAACAAATCCTTGTGGTTTACTGCAAGTAATCTGCTGGCTTGGTTTTAATTGGCATTTCCTTTAAGATCTGACAATCCCAGCATGGGTTTGTAACATATGCTGCCTGACACAAGCTTCTTGTAAAATGATGCATTTCTCATTTTATATTTTTATATATAACAGGCATTGGTGCTGCCATTGCCTCATATTTCTGTCTCAAGCATCTACCACAACAAGCTCAGTGGTGTGTTTTGGAAGCACTGCAGAACATGGTACAGACTCCCAGCACTTTCTCAAGATCACTTCACTGACTCCCTGGCATTTTCACCTTCTACAAATTCAGTCATCTTAGCTGAGCAACTAAAAAAAGAGCCATGTTAAGCTAAAAGCAGGAAGACAAACATTCTTCTGCTCTTCAGTAAGTATTTTTTCCCTTTCTATAAAATGCCCTTTTGTAGCATGTTGTGTTACGCGCAGCGCTGTGACGTAAATCAGCCCCTGCATCCTCTGGCGCGTGCTGTTCCCACGCTAGGGGAGGTTCAGGCTCCAGCCCAGGACACTGGAATCTCTTCCCGAGCTTTCCCGGGAGCCGGCTGGGGCAGGGCAGAGCCCAGGGAGCAGCCGTGGTGGGGGTGTCCTGGGCAGCCCCCGGCTCTGCCCTGCCAGCGCCTCAGCTCTGCACTTGAGGATTCTGCACGCTGCTCTGCAAATTCAGCCTATGAAAATCTTTCCCTGTGGAACATCTCATCCCCATGAAACATTCCCTCCGAGCTTTCAGCCCCAGAACCTGCTGCTGCCATCGCTCCTGGACACCCCTCTGTGGGAATCCCTCTTGTACAAAGTGCCTGAGTCTCTGCCCTAGCTGGGAAGATTCATATTTAGAGTGGATACACACCTTTCACTTCAGTGAAATCTCACAGTTTGTAGGGTACAAATCAGAGGTGATGGCTGTAAAGGAACCCCCAGCCTAAATCTCTAAAACCAGTTCAGAACCTTTTAAAAGGATATTATTGATGGGAAGCATGTTTAGTAAAATAAAAAAAGAAAGGCCTGCCCTGGGAAACCAAGTCTGCTCCAGTTTTTCCTTTCAAAATGTGTAACCCACACATTATCCAACTGTTCTTGTTTATGAGAATTAAGCGGTAAGATCAGATGGTTTATTTTCTTTAAGGTGTGTGAAGCACACAAAGTAAAGCAACAGAATAGTCAAAGTTGGATTTTCAAAATATTTTTGCTTTTAGTACTCTAGGGCAGTTCCAGAGAGCTAGTGGGCTTTTCCATTTGGTCTGTGCAGTTTTACAGGAATCTGCATAATGTTCTAGCTGTTGTTCTGCTGGAAAAGACTTATTTCCATGGTTGTCATCTTGTAAAAAAAGTATTTAGAATTTGCCAAAGTTTTGGTTCTCTCTAGACCTTTAATTCACTAGACTAAAAAAAACCTTCAGTATTTGATCTTCTTGTAGTAATACAAGATTATACAAGTATATTGAGACATTTCTTAATGACAAATTTCTCTTGAAGAGATCCTTTATCATGTTACAGGCAAAATATGACATGGCTTCTTTCCCACTCAAGGTTGATTTATGTTCCTCTGGGCTCTTTTGTTTCCCAAATCATTTTCTCATGATAGCACACAGAACCTTTTTGTTGTTTTGTTGGCTGGGGAGATGCAAGCTCAGACTAAGAGCTGAGGCACCAGAATTTCAGACATAGCTGTGACTCAGCTGAATTTTGGAGACTGCTAATGAACACAGTTTAAGTCGACATCAAAAAGCCAATCATTGTGACTTAACAAGAACCTTTTCTATCCTCGAGATAGGGAGAATGTCTGGTAGCAATTTCTGGGTTGGCCAGCCAAAAAATACCCCCAAGCTTAGGCTATATCCGTTATCTTATCACAGCACAATTAGCACACTCTGAGAAGGAAAAGCTGGTGGGCAGGGGATGGATGCTGTCCTAGCTGGGATGTTGGTGCTGGCTGTTTGTTTCAAGGACTGTGGCTTATTGGACACTGCAAGTCACCAACTCTCTCAAACTGCTAAAGTTATATTCAGAAGTAAAGTCAGAAGTTACACCTTCTACTCACAATGGAAATATTCCACAAATACCCCTGATAACTTTCTTTCTAACAATAGCCAACATCATGTTCCTTCCCACTTCTCCCTCCACACTGAGAACTCCTCACAGACCCAAGGGAGCCTCAACACTGAACATCTCTCAAAGCCAGGATTAAGCCTCTAGCAGATAACCACTTTCTGATTTGGCTCCCTGATCCCACCTTACTATTCACATGCACCTCCACAGTCAGTTTGGCATTTCCATTGAAGGAGAAGGCAAGAATATCCCTTCCCTTCCTCCACTTCCCCTGAGGGACAGAGAGGCTTCCTCAGCCAGGAGAGGAGGGAGGCACCCCCCTTACATGCAGGGCCAAGTCACACAGCAGCTCTGTCACCCAGGGCTGGTGCCAGCTCTGTGCAATGCCAGTGCTCTGGACCGTGCCCTGGACCGGGACCAGCCCTCCAAACCTGGGCTCCCTGCTTCCTCACATTGAGAAATGTAGCCAAAAATGTAAATTCACAATAAAGTGTTTCCACTGTTTACTTTTCCATAACCTTTTTATGTTCCTCATTTCTCCCTGCTGATTAAATGATGTTGCTCTGTCCACATTAGCTGAAGTCTTTCATCTGCCCTGCTGACACATTCATGCTTCAGCCCACAACCTCTTTGAGACTGAGCTACCTCCCTGACACACATCCCTTGTCTGCTCAGGAGAGCTTCCTCCCACTTGAGGTTGGAGTCTGGAGGCTCTGTCCTTCCCAGGTGTAATCCCTTGACTCACATGGGTAATACACACCCAGATGGTTCCTCATCACAGGCCATGGCCCTGCTTTTGTGGGACAGCTCCTACCCTTGGGCCACTGATGAGCTGTGTAGCAAAACCAGATCCCTGACGCTTCCCTTCCATGCCTCTCCTGATCCTGGATGAACTCCAGTCTCCGACAGAGACAGAGGTCTGTGACAACTCTGCAAGATAAAATAGTCTGAGAGGCTTGCAGAGGACTCTGTAAAGGACTCTGGAGAAAGGCTACAGGCTAAGGACTCAGCCCATCTCCCCTCCAACACATACAGGCTGCAGAGGTGGAAAGGACAAAGTAGAAAACTTGAAAAGCATCAAGTAAAGGGCAAGTGGAAGTAAAAACCGTGGCACACTGATACTCTTTGGGTGGAGATGGAGTGCAGGCAGCACTGCTGTTGCTGTGCTGGCAGTAATTCAGAGCTGTACTGTGCTGTGCCAGATACAGTGCACTCTAAGGCTCTGAAAAAATAAAGGTGTCTCTGGGTGCATAAGAATGAATAAGAGCAGCATTATTAATCAGGTTGATAAGATTAAGTAATAGCATCAGGGACAAGATATAAATGAAAACTTCTAAGTGTCAGAAGTGACAGTCTCCAAACTCCAGCTGTCAGCAATGAGCTCCTGCAGCATTCCTGCAGGTCAGCTTTTGAAGTGAGCCCTTGGATCCCTGGCCCTGGAAAAGCTGGCTGACAATGGGGACGTGTTACTGCTTTCTGCCTGCTCCAAAGTGTGGGTGCTCAGCTCCAGGACTGCCCCTGATCCCCAGGTGTTCTGCTCCTGAGGCCCCCTGAGCCCCACATCAATGGTTTGTCCATCATTCCCAGGGTTCCATGCTGTGAGAATACATTTTTTGTTAACCCACATACTGCCAACTACTCACCCAAAAGGGCAGAAAGGAATAATATAAGAATCCATGAGTTCATGTGCTATAATGGTGCAGGATGTCTCCAGTTTTCCAGCCAGTATAAAACTATTAGACATGACCGTGTTTCTTCCTATACAAAACTATTGCTTTTTCTCTGTTACCACTTCTAGGATTGAAAAAATCTTCAATTCCTGTCTTTTGACTCAAATCAAAGAAATTGCATGTTTTTGCAGTTTTTTGAACAAGAACTACCCCATAAGGTCTGCAATTCCTGATGGCTCTGGGATATCTCCCTATATGTAGGATTGCTTGCATTTGTAAGGCACTATTTTCACATGATATGGATTCAAAATTTCGAGCTTGTGCATGTACCTCTGGATAACCATTTTGGTTTCCATTTTAAAGCCAAGTTATATAGAATCAAAATAATTCAGGTAAGAGGAAACCTCAGGAGATCAGCTGATCTGATTCCCCCTTGCTTGACATCAGATGAGTTTGTTCCCAAAACCAAATGAAATTATACATTATTTTGTAATATTAATCATCTTTGCTGCACTTTTTTGTGAAGGAGGGAGACCTCTGTGCCAAGGACTCCTACCTAGTGATATCTAAACTCACTCTGATTTGGCTATGTTAGAAGCCATCTAGAAATAATGGGTTTTGTGTATACTAAAAGAGACTTATTTAGCTGCTAATATGTTCAGAATACATTGATAGCATTAAGCAAGACCTCCCTCTGTAGCCTTGGGCTGCACTGAGAAATGAAGGCTCCTCTGGGAGAAAGAGATCATCATCTTCCCGCAGGGAACCTGAGGGAAAGGAAGAGAAGAAAAGGAAAGGAAGGCAGGGAAGAGGCTGAATGAAATGCAAGGAGGTAAAATTAAGATCTGGAGGTAGGACTGGGAGGGGAGGGAGACAAAATGAGCCTGATGAGCAGGTGAAAAGGAAACTGAGGGCAAAGGGGCCAGATGTAAAAAATTAAGGGACAAGACAGTGTCTGGCTGGGCTGACCAATGCAAGGACCAGAGAAAACCATTTAGTACGAACATGACTGAAGCTATTACACACAAGCCAAATTATTTGGTCCCAAGGTGAAACTTGTTCCTCCCTGGTGCTATAGGCAGATGGAAGGATGTGAGGCTGTCTCATGGCAATTGCCCCTCCTCTGTCTGTACCAGGGATGCTGAAAGGGGCTGCAGCTGCAGGAGGGAAGGTCACACACCAGGACAGCTGAAGGTGACAGAAGCCCAAAGCCCACTGGTGGCACAGATGGAAATCAAATAAAACCAGTGCTCTACACTTCAGCCACTGCTGCTAAACAGACAGACACAAAGCCACAGTTTTATCAGGAATAATTCTCAAACTGAAAAGTTTCCTCCACAACAAATAAATTTACTTGTACCCAAGAGGAAAAAGATCATGACCAAAACAAACACCAGAGTTTGGGCTTAACATATTTGACCCAAATTAATTCTAATCCAGTAAATTATCTGGGCGCTAATAAAATAATTATTTCCAATGATTACAGAGCAGCAGGAGTTACAATCAGTTCATGCCTCACCTCACCAATTAAAGCATGAGGGGACAGGCAAATTACTGTTTTAGGCTTTGATTCAACACAGTATTTCAGCAGAAGTTTCAGCCTTAATTTACTTTCATTGTGCTGAAATATTTTGCTGAAATGAAGCCTCAAAGACCTTCATTTCCCCATTTCTGTTTTAATCAGACCAGCCCTCAAGACATGATAACACCTTCTGAACCACAAGTTCCCTGACTGCTGTGGGAGAAGCTGCTGCAAAGGCAGCCTCTCATCAGCAAGGCATGTCGAAGCTTTGGAAATTTGAATAATTTTTTACTTTTCTAGAAGTCCTTCAGGGGCTGGGCAAACTACAGAGATTCCTTCAAGCCTTTCTAAGTGGTTTGGAACTAGAGACTGTAATTTTTGAAGCTAATATTGTAGTTTCATGTTAATGTATTATTAATACATTTTTTAATTTTAAGAATATAATTTATTTTTAAAGTGAGATAATTAGATTTTAACGTCCTGGATTGAGAATTCCCTGTGGTAGAATCCTTCTGTAAAGGCTCCAACTCTTTGTAGGGGTACACAGGGAGGAGGACTCCCCTGCTGCTGCCAAATACTTCTCCTCAGCTGACCTTCAAGTGAATCTGTGAAAATCTGAGTGTCTGCAGGAAGGTTAGGATGGAGTGGTTGCATACGTGTCCTAAAAGAGCATTCTGAAGTCCTGAATTTTCTGTTAATAAATCTGATTTCTCTAGAATAATCAATAAGATGTTTAAAATTAAAACAGTGTGTTCATATTACATGGAAAATTGCACGAGTTTGGGCTGTAAAAGCCAGAGTAATATTTTGCATTGTGATTTATTTTATACAGCAAACACTTAATAAGACTGACTCTTAGTTCACCACCTGAGGTCTTTAGTAGTTGGCCTAAAGTATGCACCTAATAATGTATCTCTGATCAGTACCAAATATCCTTCTTTTCAGGAAACACAGACCAATCTGTGCGTATTTTAGGCTACTTTTTCTCTTGATAGCACAGGAGACCTGCCAATGGAAGGCTCTGCTCCTATGTTTGAATAAAATTAGGAATTCTCCAGTGTAAATGTGGTGATGGATGGGAACACATACAATTCATGTGAGGATCATGGTGAGCCAGATCCATTTCGTTCATCTCAAATTCAGCAGCCAGTTCTGAACATTTTCCAATTTAATCATCATACACACTGCACGAATTATTGCTACAGTCAACCCCTGGCACTGGGTAAAGAGCTCCCTAAAGCACAAACAACAGATCTCCCCTGTCTGTTACAGGCTAAAACATCTATTACCCATACTTAACAGGTATTGCCGTGTTTGTTCATGTGTTACCAGCAGTCCAGAAGCAGGTGAAAATCCCTCACTCTGCACAGGAGCTCGACACAGCAAGCCCCTTGCTCAGCAAGTGAACACTCCCTAGGGTGGGTGATTGCTCTGCCAACCCGGCAGTGCTGCCATTGCACCCGCAGCCTCCAGGTCCATCCACCCACCAAACTTTGCTTTTGCCAGGGTTGAAGGGCAGAGTCCAACCACAGTGGCTCCCCTAATTTGAATGCTGACATATTTGCTGCAAGTGACCTTTGTGATATCTCATGGAATGCAAACAAGTGATAACACTGGCAGGGAGAGGGGGGCACTGAGACCGAGGAGGAAATGCATATTTTCCACATCACATCAGCCCAATTATCAGTTATTCTCCTTTGCAAAATCTTTTAACTATGCTTACAGCTCGAAGAGTGAAGCTGTTTAATCTTCACACCATTCAAATGGCGGTTTTGGCCCATGAAAAGGAGCTAAACCCAAGCTTTCTTTTACAAGTAACAAATCACACTTCGGGTTTTATCTGGTGCTTTCTACAGGGCAGCAGGAGAACAGCCAAGCTTGTAAAACTCTCATAAAGGAATCCCAGTATGTCCTCACCTGTCTGGCAAAAGCAGTACTGGAGTTCCTTATCAGTAAGGCACCAGTGACGCACTTGATGCTGGGACAGGCCCAGTGACTACTGAAGGTGAGTTATGGACAGCAGTGGCAGCAATGCCTTTGTACTATTGATGATTCCTAGTAGGAGATATTTTAAGATGAACCAAAGGTTACAGCCCTGTTTCTGGAATTGTTTTCCCTGACTTTTGATTCACAGAGCCATGCTTTACCTCCCTGCAGTGTCAACGAGCACAGTTCATGGAGCAGACTTGCCCAACATTTTGTATCATCATTGTTCCTTTTCTGGTCCCTCCTTCTCCTATTTGACAGAAAACTGAGTGGGCAACATCTTCATTGATAAACTCTTCTCTGCCACATCCCCCTCAGCTTCAGTGTGCAGCATCCTCTCCTGGTTTGTGCTGTTTTAGCCTACCAGCATGGACCCATCAGTGACACTGACTGAACATGTTCCCACAGCTTAACAGAGATGGGCACTCTGAAAGATGATGTTCCTTTTTTAAAGTCAATGGATTTTTCAGTCACATAAAGTAATGCAGATTTTCCATGTTCGATAATTAAATAACTTATTAGGACATATCAAAGAAGAAGTGCAGGTTCATTCTGACTATACAGGATGCTTTCATTTTGTTTTCATCCAAATTTTGCAAAAATCTCAAAAAAATTACATAATTTGTCAGATTTTAGTTCAGTAAGAGCTGCATTTTCAGAACCAGCCCCCACCTTTTGGGAACACCCAAGTGTGGGGCCCCACAGATAACCTGCAAAGCACAACCCTGGCTCATGCAAAGACCAAGGCTGCATCCCATGGAGCTGAGAGCTGCAGAGGAGAGAACACTGTTAGGAGAGCTCTCTCACTCTCTCTCTCTCTCAGAAAGCAGCTTTGAAGTACTTAATTTAAAAGAAAGCAGAGAACAGTTGATTAAAGGGGAATGTGTTATTAACAAAGGCATTATTTTTTGCTCCTGTAATACTTGTGTGTAAGTGAGGCACATGAAAGTCCCTGGAGAAAGAGACATGCAAAATGCCCTGCCTTGGACTTGCCTTTTCAACAAAATGGGATTTGGGGGAAAAAGTCATTGCTTTGACACATCAGCTACCTGCCCAAACTTTGTCAGGCTGTTGCAAGAAAAAACCAAGCCAGCATTTCCAAGTGTGAAGTTATCCTTTGTATCCACAGTTATCCAATCCCTTTCCTGCAGGACAGTTTGTTAGCAGGAATCCAGAACAAAAGTGGGCTCGGTGCAAGTGCTCCAGAGCAGAGTTCACTCCTTGCTCTTTCCACACTGGGACCTTTGCACTCACCAGTCCCTGCTCACACTGGGGGTTTCAGGTTCCCAGGCCATCGCTCCACTGATAACAGCAGGACAGCTGTAAAGCAGGATGAGGTATTTTTCTAGGTAGTAACCAACGAGGAGAGGAACAATCTCTCCCTAATCTCATTTAAAAGCTGAAAAGAGGGAATCTAAATCCTCTTGCAAGGAGCAAAAAGTCAAGTTGAGAAGATGTTGCAATCCAGAGGGAATTACCAAGCAGCATGGTTGTCTTCATATCCCATTTCCTTTCATGGGGAAGGGAGAGAGAATTTTTTTCACAAATTGAAAGTGGAAAAATTATGTTTTCCCACTGAAAAGCGTTGGCCTAAGCCTGGAGTGACATAAATAAATACCACTGGAAAGTAGGGGAGGAGGGAAGGAAGAAAAGGGAAATTATACAAGCTCTACCCTTCTTGGAACATGGCATATTAAAAATGCCATTGGAGTTTACTGTACATTAAAAATGTCACTATTAGGTTGTTTTCTCTGGGACTGTGGAATATTAAACAAGCCAGAGACTTCAATATTTTAAAAAATTTTGTTTCTCGGTCTGTCCCTTTTGCCTGACACACATTTTCCCATTGTCCATGTACAGCTGCTTTGCTGGCATCAGCCATCACACAATCTAAGTGCTGGAAAAAGTAATCCAAGTGGTACAAAGTGTAATTACCTCTTGAGAAGAGGGAGTAAAGTGCAAAATTTCTCTCAAGAATCTTGGGAGACAGCTCTGCTAGGCCCTCAGCAGGGGCTGGTCTGGCTCTCACTGGGGGAAACAGAAACTAAACTCTCTGCTTACGTACATGAGAAATGGATGTTTTTGCTGTAGGATAAATTCTGTCTACTAGGCATGATTGCACATTGGATAATTATACAAGGGTTCATTCCTTCCACTGCAGAAACTAGTGAAAGAAATTCCCTAGCTGATCTTCAGCATATCAGACCAGAAAAGCACAATAATCCTGACAGTATTAAGATATCACTTCAAATTCTTTGGATAAAAGTACTCTAGAAGAAATGTCAGCCATCCATACAACCAAACTTCTCCTGGGTTTAGACAGAAGATCTGTGAGCTATTTCGCATTCCACAGGTGCAGCAGTTTGCATCTCCAAACATCTTCTTTAATACACAGACGATAATTAAAAAACTACCTGTGCTGTAGCCTGTGCTCAGAAATGGTACAGAACAGTGAGAGATTGACAGCAGTAAATTCCCCTTCATGAGCTGGTTTCTGTCATGTATTTGTTGTCAAATTTCTCTCACCTTTTTCTTTCAGGAGGTTTTTGTGACATGGAAAGTAAAGTAAGTCTTTCTCACTGGCCAAAGCTCCCGTCTGTTTACTAAGCACACTTCTCTCTGTGCTAATACACATGGCTTTACCTTTTAAACTGAAGGCTGGCAGACTTTACAAGTGTTACAAGATGACAGCTACTGGAGAGAAGCATTCCCAGGCACTTGATGAAGCTGTTCAGACCTGTCATGGCCATGATTCGTTTGCAAGAATTAAGTCTTACTTTTGTTAAAAATAAAGGAACAATAAGGAAATAGAGAATGAGCTTGCACGTAGTGATCTGCCGCAGAGTTTAGCTGCTCTTGCTTTTCCATTTGACCTTGCTACTGGACTGAGGAGCAATGATTTACTACTGAAACATTGCCACTTATCTCTTATTTAAATTTGCATATTTTAACTTGAGCTACAAGACCATACTATGATTTTGGCTGCTAGGTTAAAGGATGTTTTTTAGGTAGGCACCGAGAAATGGGGACCAGGCTACCTCTCAGCTCTTGCTGCTGGTTTCTAATGTGGCCCAAAACAGATTGAAACATGAGGAGAAGCATCCCCACTCTCTGCACATCCTGGGCATAGCACAGACGGCCCTGAGCTGTGTCTGTGCGTGAGAATAAGGAAGCACTGCTGTGTGTTCTGAAAGCCTTTGTCCTTGAATACAAGTACACTCTGCTCCCCTTTTGCTCCAGAGTTAAGAGACATGCCAGCAGGATGACTTCCCCACTATTTACATATTTATGCTCTGTCCTGTATTAGTCAGTGTTTCTGTCTCCAGCCTGTAACCTTTGGTCAGGTCTGGGATCCGCCTGGACTTTCTACAGTTGTGCTGGAAGACAGATTCCTCCTGCAGAGCAAAATACCATGGGGAGGAGTAGGGTTAGGGTTTTTTCCCTGAGGCCCATGCTCCTGCTTCTCCTACTGAGAAGTAGCTCAAACAGCTCATATAAAACCAAAATGCACAACAATGAAAAGTTGTTTTGTCTTTTACAAGAGCAGGGGCTCTATAGAAACATTTCACAACCTCAGAAGCTTTCAAAAGGCCACTGAGAGGAATATTAGAGGATTTGGAGCCATAGCAAAAAAACAGGCCTCATCCAAACACTCCCACTGACTGTGGATGGCATTGGATTGGACTCATATGTGAAATGTAAGCAGAATATCCTCAGAGTCCTTCCCAATACAGTGGGTTACAGCAAGAGTGTTTTTTATTTATAAAAAATGGGGTTATAACAAAAGGGCATTGCTATGTCCAGGGCCTTCCTTTCCCCTCTCCAAACATTCAGGGAAAAGACAAAGAGGCTGTTCTCACACACATGGATACATCACCCCCTCAGCAAACATGTCCACAAATTTGTTTCCCCAGCATATAACTAAAACAAGCAGAGAAATATTTTTATTCCAGTGTTTGCTTTCTATTTATTTTCTGTTGCTACCTTTGTGCCTGTGGCAAGGTCAATGCTCCTGAGCCCCAAGCCCCACTGGTTTTGCATCTGCTGCCTTTCAAACCCCAGAGGATGGCACTAGAGCAGCTCCCCCTTCATCCTGGCAGGCACAGGACTATTCCAGAGTTGGGGTGAACAGGCAGAAAGTTGGGAACATAAACAGGGGCTCCCAGTGGGACAGGGATTAAAGCTGAGATGAGGCAGACCAGGTCAGCTGTGCTTTCAGCAGATATTTGAGGAATTGGAACCTTAAGTTACTTCTTTAAGAGTTGTGCTATTATTAATAATAATATTATTATTATTCCAAGTTTCTTGATCATTATTTTTGTTTCCCTGTTGTCTTCTTCACTGTTCACAGAAAGCAAAATTCTGAAAGGTCACTGGCAGATTTGCATTCAGTTTTGAAGGTGAGCAAATTGCTGCAGGGATTTATTCACCCAATTTCAAGCAGAAAAAAACCCCATAATCAACTTATTTGGGGGAAAAATACCCAAACACATATCTAACCAGGGCAACCTCACAGTGCTGTCATTCAGAACTTTGCTGTTGTTTCCTCACTACTTGGGAGCATTACTCTCTGTGTTGATAAACAATCACTTCCTGCAAAGATCAAGGACTTTAAATTTTGGCACATTCTGGGCACTATAAGAACCATAAATAACAATCTACTGAATGAATCTCACTTTGCTAGGCATGACTTTCCCAGACTAGCATAATGTGTGAAATTGTTTATTGCTGGGAGACCCGTGAAACAGGCAGACAAAAAAGCCCATTGCATCTTATTGTTTGGAGCCTAAACCTCAACATCATTTCTTTCTAAGCTAGCTTTTGGGTACATACAGAAATCAAACCCTTGTAAAATCATTTTAATTTCCTGCTCTCATTCTTTGGGCACAGAGTGGACCTGTAAGACTTCTCTTTTTTTTCCACATTACTGGTAAACTCCGGTTTCAGCCAGGATGCCCATAAACAAAACTCATGTCAGACAAGGCAAAGGTTCCAAGAAGACAGTTACTAGCTCAAAGCCAGAGTGTTTCATTTTAGACTTCATCCCTATTTAAACCATGAAAATCTCAGTAAGTATTGAATTTAAATCCACTGTCACTTTCTCCAAGCTCTTGTCAAAGGACTCATTATTAGCTTTTGGTTTACAGTACCTCCTAGATCCCCGTGCTGAGGGACCACACTGCACGAAGTAGGGCTGCTGCACACACAGAGCAGGAAGTGGTCTCCATCCCAGAGTGTTTGGGATCCCAGACAGACCAGACAAAAGATAAGAAAGAGGTGCTATGTTTCCAGTATGTGACACTCAGCAGGTCAGAGGGCTCAGAAGGATAGCTCAGGATCCACAAGTCTGCAATGCAGAACCTTACCTACCACATCAGATTTTGGGTTTATTTGATAAGAGGATGACAAGTATATACATACAATAAAGGGTACATGTGCATATAGTAAAGCATATGAACATAAGCCCTTTCTTATGAAAGGTTCTGTCCTTCATACAGGAGCAACCACAAAACTTCCTAAGCCCTCAGATCCATCTGAATCCTCTCTTTTCTCCATGTAATGGCCCTTATCCCATGGCCCTCTCTCACACAGAAACAACAGCTCACTGGAGAACAGTTTCTGCAGGAGAGCACAGTGTAGGGATATGTGTTTACCAAAAGGGATCTTTATAATTTCTGGTTCCTGTTGGTCCTGGTGCCCTATTTCTGTGTGCCAAAAGGGTGAGCAGCATGCTGCCTGTAAGCAGAACTCTTATTCCATGCTCCAAGGCCTGTGGGACTAGGCAGCTACCAAGAGAAACGTAATTGCACAGGCAAGCCTGAACTGGCTGCCTGATGAAGTCCTGGGTTACTACAAGCCCTCAGTATCAGCAACACAACTGTTTTCCATGCCAAGTTACCTTGAGCCTGTCCAAGTAGGTTTAATTGTTGATTTTCTCTGCACAGTGCCCAGAGCATTATATGACATTGGCCAGGCCAGCTGTCCCAGGGAAATGCTCCAGGGAATGGCTGCTGTCTGTCTCATCCCTCATGGCTGAGGATCTTTCCCACAGCAAGCCATCCCTGCAGGACTGTGCCTGTGGTCCACAGAACACTCCAGAGGAGCAACTGGGAACTCCAGAGCAGAGAGGCAGAGCCCTCACTTCTGCTGTACCATTTCTGTGAGCTTCCACTCAGATCACTGTGCCATTAGAAGGAATGCAGATCTGTGTCAGTCTGAATTACAGTCAGACTTGTGGGTGCTGAAAGAATGGTAAAACAGAAACAGACAGAATGAGGTGAGTAAACAGGCTGTAGGAAAAGTCAGAAGGAACACACAACAGTATTTCTAAAGCTACCTGCCCCAATATTCATGGTGTGATTCATATATCTACTAAAGTACTGCAGAAACCCTGGACTAGTTACACAATTCTCATCACAGGTTTATGTGAAATTAAGTCATCCCAAATGGTCATTCAAACCAAGGGTTACTGACAAGAGAAGGGATTAAATAAAATGTTCCTGTTTTTCTAGACACAAAAAAGACTGCTAAGGAAGTAACTTTATAACCTGAGAAGGGTCTGCAGCTTTAAGGAATTCTCCCCTAAAGGTTGTAAAGCTTTTACTATGCAAAGTATTTTTGCTATTATATACACTGGTGGACACTAAGTGCAGATATTGTTTCTGGCAGTCATTCAGAGGAGGTCAGGACTGATAAAATGTTTAGCAGAGTTTGTTTGGGTAGATCCATCTGTGTTTTTAACCTCCCATACAGTCTCTGGTGTCCTTTTAAAAGATGCTGGATGTTCTTGAGTCTAATAAATGACAGGCTTTATTTTTATTTGCCATTTTTTATTATGTATCATGCCACAGAAAAGAATGTCTTCTTTACATTACCCACTCTTTTCTGTGTGGATTACAAATGCATCTAAAAAATAGGATGTTTCTTTGCTGTGGGGCAAGGGTGCAGCTTACACAGAGCTCCCATTTCCTTGGGAAAGGCCATGTGGGGTTGTGGCCTGTTGCTCTCACTCCTTACACCTTGGGCTGAGTTCATGTTTTAGAGGAACAAAGAGGGGAGACTGCAATCAAAGGGTAGGGAAGCAAAAGGTGTGTTGAAAGGTTCTAACAAGGACCCCAAGATGGAGCTTCCAAAAGGAAATGTTTTCAGATCACGTGAGCACCAGGAAAAATATCCTTAATAGTTGGGAAGGACTGTGATAGCAGTTTAACACTCCCATTGGATGGGTTTGGTAGGGCACAAATTGAAACACAGCCCCAACATGAAGAGTCAGTACTGCACAGAGCAAATCAGGGGAGCTCTCAGCGACCCACACCCTGCCTGCCTGCACTGCATGAGCACAAGGTGAAGCACCTCAGTGACAACTTCTGGTACTCTTTATGGGTACTGTGTCCAAAACCTGAAAGAAACACTGCTGGTGCTACATCGCATCAAAATGCAGTGCAAACATTTGCTGACAGTAAAGAAGGTGAGAAGTTGTATCACCTTTTTACAGACGGGAAAGTAAGACAGAACAACCACGGATGTAAAAAGACATGGAAATCCTTACATCTGAAAAGCATCCTGCACATTTCCTGAAGCCTTTTGCATGCAGAGACAGCACTGTCCTGCACGTGTGCGGGGGTGCCCTTACCTGAGCTTGTCTGCCACGAAGATGACGCGGCGCTCCAGCAGCAGCGAGGCGAAGATGCGGATGATCTGCCGCACGCTGAGGCACTGGAAGAGGCACTGGAAGTCCACGTGCTCCAGGCGGGAGTCCATGGGCCTGCGCAGCTCGATGACCTGCACACAGCCCACACGCAGCCCTCAGCGCGGGCAGGGGAGGCTGGCAGTCCTGGGAGGCTGGCCCAGCCCGCCAGCACTGCCCCGGGCCTGCCTGCTCAGGGCACACACAGGGAACCCCAGCCCCTCTGGAAGCTGAGGCTGCGGGCACAGCGCCCCAAAAAATGGGGTATTGTGCAGTTCCTGTCGTGCCATTCTTCCCAAATACAGCTGGGCACACTGTCTGTGTCATGCCCAAGGGAAGAATAATTCTCCCTTCCAAACGTTCTGTAAGAGATGTAAAGCTTGGCTGAGTCAAGAGTATGAAGTAAGTAACAATCAAACTCTGGAGCCGGAAGCTTACAGGGTTGAAACAGCCATAAAGTCGAGGTAAATTGGGTTCTAAGCTTGGCTAACAATTCATATTGACATCTAGATAGGAGCCTGGGACTCAGCTAAAAGGCCAGGAAGACTTTGAACCAAATTTGCTTCATTGCCACTCTTCTGTGATGTGTAATTCACTAGAAAATGTTTAAAACCTTTTTCTTTTCATATAAAGATACATACAGATATAGATACTTAACTGGGGAGTCAGGACAAGGTCTTAGAAGGTGAGTTGTGACATCCCTTTACAGTCTAATTTTCATACTTCATCCATGACCTCAGGCCCTCTCCTTCCTTTTTTCAAATGCCTTTTCCTTGATTCCTTTATTATATCTTCCTTTTACTCTGCAATTGACATGTTCAGATGTGGAACTTGAAGGCAGAGGACAGAAAAAAGAAGAGGGAAAAATAACATGAAGAAGAGAGTAACAGAAAGAGAAAAATATGAAGCACAAGACAGCAAATGAAGGACTACTGAGGAATTTGAGGAAGGAGAAGGGAAAGGGGAAAAGTTGGCCAACTTGAAGATGTGTTGAAATCTCAGAATATATGATTAACAGGAATATGCATACATCTTTCCATATGTCTAAAAATCACTATCACCTTATTGCTTTAGACTAGTTTATTTTTTCATGCACATGACACCACATTCCACAAGCAGACTGGCTCAGGTTTTAACTGGAGTAGCCCTTACAAAATTCCTGACAAACATTGTTTTAAGGATATGCTCAAGATCGCAGGATACTGTAAACAAAAGAAGTTCATATCAGTTTAGTTGTGATATTGTTTGTCATTAGTAACACACAACTGTAAAAAGAAAGCCACTCTTAGAACAGTATGTATCAAATCAAATAGATTTGATTTTTTTAAGCCTGAAATACAGGAACAGTATGATGTATGGACAACAATCACTCAGCTGCTGCCCAAACAGCAGTAAGAAACAAACTGTGGAGTGACTGTACCAGGAATGGCTCCTTGGAAATGCTCCTAACTCTTCCTCACCATCAGCAAAGGTGCCTACTTCCATTCCTTAGCACTGAGATTGCCATCTCAAATCGAGTGTATGTGCCAAATCATGAGGGGCCGATTCTACTGCAAACCTGCCAACAGGAAAATCTTGCTGCAGGGTAAGATGCAATGCAAGTTATGGCAGCTTTTACAAATACCAGAGATGTTTTCTGCTGCCTGGCAAAGCCTGCTGCCTCAGTCTGCTCATCACAAAGAAATACACTGTCTGCTTCCCAATTAATCATCATCTTTGTTTAGGCAAGAGGAGCCACAATGGAAGGACAAGATTCTGTTCCTAATTAAGCCAGTGCATTCCATTTAAATAACGAGTTTGTACTAGCACAACAGAGAGCAAAGCTCAGCCAGAAAAGAATTGTTTGTTTGTTGGAATTATCTCAATATTTTTCTCTGGGAGAGTTCAGAAGCTTGAGCAGAAGATAGAGAAGTTGCTGATCCATGGTTCCCAGTTACATTCACACAGAAAAAGCGTTGTCAGATCTTTTCCCTGTTATGCCAATCACCCTTTCAGATGTTGCCTCTCCAGAAGAAAATGCAGGTGCCTTTAAAATGCCTTGCAAGTCGCTTATACAAGGAACCCTTTACATTTCATACCATACATTATAGGACTACTCCATTTAAGTCAGTGGCATTACATTTAGAGTAAAGATAACTCAATGCAAAAATAACAAAGGGACTGTAAAACTAACCTAAGGAGTGTAAAATAACCCTAAAGGGGAGTTTTTTTTCTCTTGCTTTCACTAACTGGGACAAATTTTATTCCTATGCCCATACAATGTATATGCTTGCCCAGCTGAGTGGAGCTACTGTATTCTTACATAGGGGCATGCAGAGAAGAGAATTTGGCATAATGAATGGCTGGCCAGCCCCAAGCTGCCACTGAAAGCTTTTTAATCAATACTGCCATCTTCCAGTAAGGCAGATGTTGTCTAGGTTTCTAGCTACTTGAGTCAGGAATAAAAAGAAATGGCATCTATTGTATGTGTGCACACACACACAAAAGTTGTCCATGACATCCTTTTCTTTGAGGGCCAGTTCAAAGGTATTTATTACCAAAGAGAGCCATTTAAATGCTGCTGGTCACTCCCACCATGGCCAGGACCAGCAGTAACAAGGCTGGAAATAGCAAGCTGAACGGCTCAGGTACAGACAGCATGGGAAACTCACACTTGCCTGTTCTCACTGTGATAAAGCCCAGCAATGCTGCAGCCTCTGGACTGCACTAGGCCAGGCACACTGGGATGTTTGTGTTGGCTGTTTTTCTTACACACAACTTACTACTAAACATAAAATAATAAACATATAACCATAAATTGGCTTATATTCATCAATGAGAACTAGCATTAGCATGTTCACAGTGGTGCAGCTCATGCTCTGCTCATTTTGAGGGTTTGTCACCCCCCAACCCTGCAGGATCTGTTTGTCTCCTCCTGTTTTTCTTTTCTTTTTTTTTGTTTTGATTCTGGAGTGGTAAAGGGTAAGGCTCTGACTTTCAATGTTTTCAGTTGCTTTTTACCTCGTTTCCAGCTCCAGGCAGGAAGGTTTTGACTTTGATTGTCTTTCCAGGTGCAGGAAAAGGAGATTCCATCACACTTCTCATAAATGGATAAACCAGGGCAGCAGATATTCCCCTTCTCCTTTCAACCTCATCCAGGATCTGGTCCATTAGTAAGACATAAGTGAGAGAGAGACAGAACATGTCAGCATCACATAGACTTTTGAAGCATCCTTTGACCCACGTGTGCTTAAACACATGGCAGATCTAAATTTATGTCTCCTCTGCCATGTATTTCTTCGTTACCATCAATCCATGTGTTTTGGTTACAAAATGAAGTCTGATTGTGAATGTAATTAACGCAGAGGCAAGGAGGAATTAACAAATCTGAAAAGGAGGAAGAAGACTCTAAAGGGATATGTGTATTATTGGGATTATTCCTGAAAAACAGGGTGAGCTGAAGGAGAGAAAGATGAGGACAAATCCCATGATCACAGCTCAGGTCAGCATCATGTCTCAGTGGTACATCTTGAAATTTGTATCAAGGAAAAACTTTCTTCTGCACTGAGCATCTCTTCCATTTCAGCTGAGAGGGCAGAAAAAAGCCAGAGTAGCAAAGAAAGCAATGCTGCCACTATCACAGGACAGAGCTCCTGAAAGGGTCCCAGCAGTGGCTCTCGGGTCGGAGTCTGTGCTGAGCTGGAGACCACGAGCTGCCCCTGAAGCACACCCAGCTCTTCACACTGGTGCCTGCATTAAGGTCATTTTCTCTTGATGAAACAGCAGGCAACCTAGTCTTGAAATAAGCAGATGGAACTTCTTAAAGATAGAGGAGACTATTATTTTCTTCTCTCTTTGGTCATGTGGGGCAACATAAATTAGATCACAGCTAAGTTTTCCCACATTAGACAGAGCATATAGATGATAAAGCTAAAGACAGAAAGCAAGGTTCAAAGCAGTTAGTGGTTTGACCTGCAATGGTGATCTTTTAACCACCACTCCAGAGCAAAAGGCCATACAAGAGTTAGTGGGCCTGAGCCAGGCATTTTCTCTTGTTTCTCTTGGAAATGATTTTCACGGAAGCAGAACATTAAAAGATGCTTAAGCACAAGCTGGTGACCTGTAACGAGAGCTGGTGACACCAAATGCCAGCAGAGGCATCCACTGGTGCATACTTTCCCCTTCCTCCCTGTGACATAATGAAGGCCTAACTAAAGCAAAGCTGCCCCTGTGCACATAACTTGCATTCCAGTCCTTGGAAGTGCCAAATAACCGTAAAGGAGGACATGGATTTCACTCTTGATGTAATTTGCAGCACAGCCATCCTCAGCAAACAAAACCAGTTGCCCAAGTGGGAAGCACCAATAAAGTAGGGCTGTGCTCCAGGTCCCTTGGTGCTCCTGCACACTGACAGCAGCACTCAGTCCTGTTCCTGCAGCCATAGGATTGGCTATTTGATGCTTTTTGTTGCTGGAGTTGGGGTCGTGTGTGTGTCATATGCCTGGCTCCAAGGACCTTCACAACGCAAATGAAAGGAGCATTTAAACCAAATAAAAGTTGAACAGAGATCCCAAGAGATAAAATGGTCAGAAACATCTGTTCAAACCATGACCAAATGAACTGGCTGGAAGTTAAAATATCTGTGGTTCTCGAGTCTGTCTTAGCAATAGGTATTTCAACAGCGAGTGAGCAGGAAAAGCTTTGTGGAAGATGAAATTAATACAAGTTCTCAGAAATAGGATGATAAACATTTTAAACCAGAGGAATCTTTTAGCTTTTGTGATAAATAACATCCAAGATTTAAAATCCCGTGGTCTTTCATTGTTCACAGTGTAAGGTAGAGAGACAACTATTCATTGTATTGAGGGCCAGTTGTCTGACCTTATACCTCAGCTGCAGTGATACTTGGTGTAAGGAAGATACTTAATTTTTTTTTTTCCTGGTCCCAAGTCTTCCTTTAAAAAATAGAGCACTATGGAGATTAGATAAAAACATAAAGCAAACAAAAAGCCTCAGGAGCTCTGTCCACACCACAAGTGTGGTGAGCTGGGTGATCCTGCCAGAACAATGCATTCCATTTCACTCACAGGTATCTGTGGTTAGATACATATTATGTCTAAGAGACACTGTTATAAACCCTTGATTTCAGAGCTTTTTGAAAGATGTCAGAACTAAATTGCAATTAAGTATTTGCAACCCAACTGTTGGTCTTCACACAAGGCTTGTGTTAAAGTTTTATCTAGAAAAACTTGAAACCTGCTTTAAAGATAATATTCTGTATGAATATTTGGTCATATGAAGAATATAAACGCTATTATTTTTATTAACATCAATGATTTACATTCTCTTTTCAACTTTATTGCTATGAAAATTAACAAGTAAAATCTGTGAGAGTTCTGAGAGATTTCCCATATCTGCAGTGAAAACCTCTAGCAAATTAAAAACAATCAATTAAAACTGGGCCAATTAAAAGATAATCTGTGCTTTATCCTAGACTCCTAGGGTGAAAAAACAAAGTGTCACTAGTGTTATGTGTATAGATTTCACGTATCAAATCATCTTTTTTCTCAACCTCATCATTCCACAGGGTGTTGGAGTAAAAGTGGTACTGGCCCATCATCCAAACTATGGATGCCAAGAATTACAGCTCAGCACAGAAAGGCTGTAGAAAACAATGGAAAAAACTTCAGTCAGCCAGATCATACAGACACCCAGATGTTTTCTGAATCAATTTCTGCCTCAGTCACAGAAGTAATAAGACATTCTTTGATGAACCAAGTAATAGGGATGGAATATCCAAAACAGCAACTGTAAAACAGTTATCTTCCATCAAAGGAAGGAATTCTTCCAGTCTGGTTCATCACTGCAGATGTGTCGCAGTAAACACTCAAATTAAAAAGCAATATTAAAAAATATCTCCTTACCTTGGAAAATAAGTCAAAGCACCCCAGGCGGCTGATGACACAGTACACTTCAGGTAGGCGTGGGCCTTTTCCATTGGGCTGATAACAGCAAAGAGGAGATGGGAATTACTTATTAATGTGGAGCCATGAGGAAATACACTTCTCTCTCTGACCACACAGTTGGCCATCATGTGACATCTCTCACTATCTGCTTTTCCAACAAATAGCTGCTCTTGGAAAAGTATCATATTTCTTCCATAAGACAGGAAACCAAAAAGTGCAGATAGAGCTTATCCTCTTTGGAAATCACAGAGTGTTGGAGCTGGATCCCAACATTGCTCCAGCTCGCAGCCATAAAAGCACAGGGAAGCAGGGCTGTAACTCCTGTCTCTGCTGTCTCTGTCCCCCATAAAAGCACAGGGAAGCAGGGCTGTAACTCCTGCCTCTGCTGCCTCTGTCCCCCATAAAAGCACAGGGAAGCAGGGCTGTAACTCCTGCCTCTGCTGCCTCTGTCCCCCACAAAAGCACAGGGAAGCAGGGCTGTAACTCCTGCCTCTGCTGTCTCTGTCCCCCATAAAAGCACAGGGAAGCAGGGCTGTAACTCCTGCCTCTGCTGTCTCTGTCCCCCATAAAAGCACAGGGAAGCAGGGCTGTAACTCCTGCCTCTGCTGTCTCTGTCCCCCATAAAAGCACAGGGAAGCAGGGCTGTAACTCCTGCCTCTGCTGTCTCTGTCCCCCATAAAAGCACAGGGAAGCAGGGCTGTAACTCCTGCCTCTGCTGTCTCTGTCCCCTGCTCCTGCTGCAGCACGAGCAGTGGGGCCACCCTGGGGCCATGTGCTGCAAGAACTGCAACACTAGGGGAGGCCATGATGGCTTTAGGTCCCCACTCCCTCATTCCACGGTGTTCAAAGAGAGTTCAACCTACAGAAAGCAAGCTCACAACCTAAACAAAAGCAGGCTGCATGAGTAAATCATTTACTTCCTCAGAGCGACCCATGATAAACACAAAACTCACATAACTTAAACAGTGGCAAGTATGAATCAATGGTACACATCCCTCTTACCCCCTCCCCATGAGAAACTGTAAAGACCATCCTCTATAACCATCCTACATAAGATTTGTCCTGGAGAAGCAAATGGTACTTCCTCAGCGTACTGGATTCTGCTCCCCTGCTGATTCCACTTCTCTTTGTCTCTTAGTTGGACTCTGCTGGTACAGTGATCAACTTCCCCGTGGAGTGTTTGAAATTCACATGCCACAGAGATGACAATCAAGGGAAACTGAGGGGTAGCTGTGCTTTTTAAATCTGAATATTGCACTCTAGACTTGGACGGTCAGCAGGTGCCTGCCTGTTATAATAAAGACCACAAAAAAAATACCGAAGCTAAGTGAATACAGATGAATCTATTTCTGGATCCAAACCTGCTCACTACACGTCACATCTCTGAAAAAGCAGAGCCTTTTTTTGTCCATATTAGGTATAAAATCTTTTCTAAAGGCACTGAGTGATTATATCAAGCATGTGGGATTTTGGTTAAAATCATTGTGTCAAATCTGCAGGAATGCCAAAGCCATGCCAGGAGCCTTGGACAGCTCCCAGCCAAGAGCTGTCTCACTGAGTGCCAGTAAAAACATCACATTCCTGGGTCATCTATAAGACCAGAAACAATAACTGCATAGCACTTACTCCAAGTTTCTCCTTTATAAAATATCATTGCTTTCAAATGTCTTTAAGGCTACATGTCTGTGGAATCTGGGATTCTTCTCTCCCTGCTCTCACTGTGTAGGACATCCTTTTCTGTTATTTCAGAAACCTTTTCCTGCAAACAGCTCAGCCTCACAGATGCACACACATCAGCTGTAAGAGCAGCAAGCAAAAGCCTTGAGCAGAGCCATCCTGAGGGGCAGTACTTCTCAAATTTATAGCACTAGAAACCCTTTACATACTCTCCCCTCTCAGCCAGCAGTTTACACCTCACTTTAGATTGATCTAAAACACCCATTATGCTTTAGTTTGCTTCTGTCCCAAGAAGAATGTCCTATGGGACATGGCATTCCTGCCTGGACTTCTCCCTCATCACTAGGGGACCCTTGGGCCCTGGGTCTGCCCTTCAGTACCAGTGTAACCTTCTCTCTTCTCAAAAGGGAGCTCTCCCAAGTTGCAGGCTGTGCTCTACAAGGTGGCTACACAGCCTAGGAGTCATGTCCTCCATCCAAGGCTCACTCCTGCAAACAAAGAATAGGTCCAGAGCAGGAATGCAAAATGCTGAAGTAGCCCAGCTGAGAGGCACCCGAGTGACTCTGCCTTGCTGCACTGTGCTGCTCCTGAAAGAAGAGAGATGGAGGGGATGATGGTTTGGGTTTGATTTGCTTTCAGTTTGTTTTTGTGGAGCCCAGGATATTTTCAGCCTTAGTCCAGTATCACAAAATGAAAATGCTAATGAATTTTGATGATAACAAGATAGTTTCCCAAAATGATGAACAAAAACTG
Source organism: Sitta carolinensis (assembly GCA_032173965.1). Lineage (NCBI taxonomy): Eukaryota > Metazoa > Chordata > Aves > Passeriformes > Sittidae > Sitta > Sitta carolinensis. Next base: position 6,166,863 of record JAVUNC010000026.1, read on the forward strand.
ACAAGAACTTGGCTGAGATGGAGAAGCTGAGCTCTGCATCTGGGCTGGTCCACACGTGGCTCAGGACAATCTTTTTTATAGTGAGTTTAATCTGAATATTACTGACTAAAGCACACTTGGCAGGAGAAACAAGAGGCTTTTGCTCCAAAACTAAGCTTGCCATTTTTCTCTTTCAAATTCCACCTCCCTGACCATGTGCTTGGATTCTACAGACCCTTCAGAGATTTCCTCACAGCCTTCCATAGCACTGAGCTGTGTGAGGGAAGTGGCCTTTGCAAAGCACATGCATTAGCCAGCATATCTAGAAACAGAGACACTCCTTAGTGTGCCAGGAATCAGAACAATTCAAACACCGGAAGGCTAAAATGAATAGTCAGTCACAAGCCACTTTCTATGGAGGTTCTTGATTCCTTGTTAGGGCCAATCCAAATTCTGACCATGAGAAAACTGTGGGTGTTGTAAATCCAAAAGCACATCTTAAAGACTTCTTGTTCTGTGAAACATGAACTTTGGGTGCCAGAGCACTCAGTATACACAGGGCTGTCAGACTGCTTGGGCAAGTGCAGGATGGAAGGGAGCAAGGAGATGAAGGGGTTTTCCAATGAGCTTTTTATAGCTCTACAAACAGTCTGCATCCCACTAAAGTTGCTTTCACACTGTAGTGAATGCCCTTCTCCTGTCCTCAGCAAATGCAGGATGTCAGGTTAGTCCCACCTAACAACTGATTTCCATGTTTTCAGGTACACATTCAGGCATCTGCTCCTCCATGGACTCCTGGGGCTGGCTTGTCTTAGCCTAGAAAAGTGGTGGAAGATCAAATTTTATATGAGAGGGAAGAAAGGCATATGATGAAACAGCTCCTGCAACGGTGCCCAAATCATCTCTGCTGCTGACATGTGCACTCATTAGAAAAGCTGTTGCAGGATTGCCTTGGAGGTATCAAGATGTAACTGGAAAATTTCATGCTATCTATGGAAATGCAGATTGTCTGCTGTGGGACAATAGGTTACATTCCATTCTAATCCTGTTCCAAAATGAAACAAAACAATATAAATACATTTAAAGGAGATATTGTACAGGATTTGCAGAACAAACAAAACATAATTGTCACTGTATCCCTTGAGGTAGTTTTGGCACACAGACCCCAAAAAAGGTCTGGAAGAATCTGAGATCTGAAGGAAAAAAGTGGAACAGTTTGTTCATATCACAACATGCCAAAGGAGAGCAAGGCTGACAAAACACAATTGTTTCCTAAATGCAGGAATCTGCACACCAGGCCCTGCAGAAGAGCAGCCAGCCATCCTCACAGGATCAGGCTGCCTGGCCCAGCCAGCCACGGAGCTTTTGCCAATGAGGCTGCCAAATGCACCAGAAGGTGTGAGACACCTCTTGCTGGGTATTACAAGAGCATCCCTCACCAGGACAGCTGGGGAACATTTTCTAAGGAATTAGCCTCATAGCAGTTGGCTTGGCTTAAAGAGGAGCAGTTTATAAGAATTTTAGGGGGGTTTCATGGTGCTGTGTTACAGTGTGGCCTCGCCTTTCTCTTACATAATGTCTGCTAAAAACTGCATGTAGCTCCCAAGTTATGGTTATTGCATTTGACAGAATTTGCAGGTCAGGAATGGGACTAATTGAAGGAGATGCTGTGCCCTTCTGGATATCAGAGCCATCCTGGCATAAGTTTCCAAAACCTGCTCCAGAAATTGGACCCCCAAACACAAAAGTCTGCTGCTGGTGTATAAAGAATGTCTGCAGGATTTACCTGCTCCTTGCTGCCTGTACAAAATCTGTGTTTTCTGTAAGGAGATACATCACACTGAGGCACACACCAGTGAGGCTGTCCCACCACGCACCAGCCCTCGCAGGGGACACAAAATTGTTACATGTCATGAGCACAGCCAAACCCTATGGAAAAGGCACCTCACCACATTTCTCCCAGGAGGCTGCAGCACCCAAATAAAAGATCTCTGCTACTTTTGCCCTTTCCACAGGTAGAGGAAATGCTGAGATGTTTCTCTGCAGCTTCCAAAATCCCCTCTCTTTCCAGGCCCCAGTTTTTCCCTCAGGAGGGCATGGCTGGGTTTGCCCCACAAAGGCAAAGCTGGTGAAGTGCCCTGGCATCACTCCTTCCTTTCCTTGGCTGAGCAGGCTGTACCAGGGATGACGACACATGTCAGCTTCTCTATGCCAGGCTTTGGAATGCAGATGAAGCAACCTGAATTAAGTGATCATCCAAGGTGGCAGCAGCAGATCTGCTTTGTAAGCGGCTTTGTAATTATTAGGTAGATTTAGCAAAGCAGTACTTATTTTCCCTTTTTCTTTTTGCTGTTTGATTGATTTTTACCTTATCCAGTCGAGGATAAAAATCTCCAATGCTGTCTCAAAACACCATTTACATAAAAGTATGCACTATTGATTTAATTCTGTTCCTGGTATTTCCTAATATACTCAGCTATCTTTCGCACCAGCTGAGAGTCAGTGTTCTATTTTTATGTTGTCCTTAACATAGGGTGAATTTCACTGAGCTTTAAATGAGTAAAAAAGCCTATGTTAATGTTTCATTGAAAAACTGATTCAACATTCCTGTGTATAAATCTCTTTTATTGTCACTGGTTATTTCAGTCTCAGCATGATCCAGGACCAATCATTTGGCATTTCACAAAGGCAAGCTCTATGCATGACTACAAATTTACTGACATCCTCAGATAGATAAATGAGTTAAACCACCTTTAGGTGGTAGAATGAAAACATTCCATAATTTAATTCTAACCAACATTTTCTGAGGTTTTGTTATATTTTTTCTCAATTAGACCTTATTATCCTTTTAAATAACAACTAATTTTAAAAAAATTGAATTGTACTGCTGCCCTACATCTTGTTCTGCTTATATACACCAGCAAGGATGACTTCTAGGTGCTTTCCTGTTCATCCCTGAATTACCCCTGACCAGCCCTAGATTTACTGCAGCACAAGCCTTCAGTGACATTTCCTGCCCACACATCAACCTTGCTGTGGCCCACTGTGACACACTGATTTATACAGAGTGAGGGCCTCTGATGCTACCTATGGCAAACACCACCCCCAGAATTGATAAACAACTTTTCTGTTTTGTTAGCTTAATGAAACTTCTTACAAATAGAGGAACCACACACAGCAATACCTCCCAGACAGCATCTGCTGTCTGCACGCAAAGGGCTCTGCCACGGACAGAGAGCAGGGCCAGGCACAAGCAGCAGTGCAGGACACAGGGTGCTGTGCCAGTACAGGTGCTCTGCTGGAAGCTACTGGAGGCAGGTGTTCCCTGCCTGAAAAGGTGGGAAATCATGCCAGAAAGGGAAGGGAGGGGAAAGTGCCAGTGTGCCTTACTCTTAGAGAGGGTGGACCTATTTACAAACAGCTGCAAAGATTCATCTGGCACATAGAGTCAGCCAAAGATTCCTGCAGCATCCAATAGCCATATAAGCTCCCCAACCCACTGTGGGCACCAGTCATGGGAACATGACAGGAGCCCAGTCACTCACAGGCAGCTCCAAACCTATCCAAGAGGAGTAAGGCCAGTGCAGGGGCAACCAGCTGCTTTCTGCTTTGCTGCCATCCCGTCAGGTGTGTGGGCTGGACACCAGAATCCCTGTTGGCACTGTGCTCCACCTCCCTTCACACACTCTGCAAGCCTCTGTGCAGACTCCTCCCCCTCGAGACACACACACTGCTGAGCTCTGTTTACCAAGTGTCCAGGGGTTTCCCAGGTAAGGAGACAGCACTGTTTGCAGGCTCCCCACCTCACCTCTTGACCCCCCCCCCGGTCAAGAGGACTGAAAACTGTGTGAGAAACCAGACTTCCCCTGCTAGCACCAGCCTGTTGCATGGCTCTGAGCTGCAGGCTGATGAGACAGTGCTGGCAGAGTCCTTTGAGATGTAAGCAGCTGCCCAAGAGATAAAACACTACTCACAAATGTTTAGAAATACCAGCTTTGCTTTTGTTTCCAGTGTTGTATAATTTCTGATTGTGCCTGAAAGTATGTAATATAAAGAATTTATGAAGTGCTCACACAAGAAACTTTCCACATTCTCAGTAATTCAATACAAACCTTGGGATCTGATTGACATGGCCATTACAAATGCTTATTTTAACTTGATCTCCTTGCGTTTCCAAATTTCAGAGTGAGAAAACCCTTTTGCCTTCAAAAACCATGAGAGACAGGCTCAGTTCAGACTGTGGTTTTGAGATCCCTGGTAAGGGAGTGCTGCCCTTTGGAGTGAGGGTGGTGTACTCACCAATAGCCTCCTGCAGTAGCCGAACCGCCGGCTCCCGTCCTCCCCCGTCAGCATGAAAGAGAAGGTCTCACTAGGAGAAAGAGAATTGCCCAGAGCTCATAGCAGAACTACAGCATGGCTACAGGGAGAGCACTTAGGGAGACACACTCATCAAGTGAGAGATGCTACCCACTCAAGGTCTTCATCCTTAGGACATACTGTGTGGAAAAATTCTGTTAGCAGAGTGGTTAAGGACAACCCAGCTGTATTGTCAGAAGAGATGGGTGCTGAGTGTCAGTGACTGCAGAAGAAACATGAGAATCAGATTTTGAGGGCAGTATTCCAGTGCTCCTTTACCTTTAGTTCAATCTTGTCTTTGGACTGAACTTTGTTCTTAGAGGGAGAACCTTAGATATCCTCAGAGAGTAGAGAAAATATTTCCTAATCCAGAACAACATAGGTTTCCAAAATCCAACTCATTTTATGTCTCTGTCTAGGATAAATACCATTTGTAACAGAAGAGTAAAACAACAGTTTAAGGCTGTACAGTACAGGTAAAGGGATGGGTCTGTGAATTTGTGCCTGGGCTGTGAAATATTCCTGACTGCTTTTCTAGTTTTAAATGGCATTACATAAAACACTTCCTTGTGCTGAAATGCCAGGGAATGTCTCTGGGGAGATCTTATTGTGGCCTTTCGACACATCAAAGGGGCTTCTAAGAAAGATGGGAATAGACTTTTTAATAGGGTCTGTAGCAATAGGACAAGGGGTAATGGTTTTAAACTAAAACTGGGTAGATTTAGACTAGATAAAAGGAAGAAATGTTTTACAATGAGGGTGGTAAAACACTGGGACAGGTTGTCCAGAGAGGTAGTGAATGCCCCATCCCTGGAAGCATTCAAGGTCAAGCTGGGCAGAGCTCTGATCAACCTGATCAAGTTGAAGATGTCCCTGCCCATGGTAGAAAGGTTGGACTAGATGACTTTTAAATGTCCCTTCCAACCCAAATCATTCCACAATTCCATCCCTTCCGCCTATCCTGTTACTCTACACCTCTGGCTCAACCAGTTGTCACATATCAACAGGGGGAAAAAAATATAAAATTTTTTGAAGTCACTATGAATGAAAAAGAAAATGCAAGCCTGGCTCTCCTTTTCCTTGCCCTTCTCCTGCAATGTCCTGTTTGTCTCCAAAGGAAGGAAGAGAGGGCTTCTCTGCTGGAACAGAGCACAGCTCCAAGAAAGTTCTCAGACAGCAACATTTTGAGCCAAATGAAGGGGTAAACTGCAATGTTAGACAAGCACTCTGAGGTGAATGACTAGGGCAAGGTGAATGACTAGGGCCCCATCCTTCTGCAGATTTATTTTAAATATTTCTATTTATTCTTTTGAGTTTAGCACTCAGAGAAACCTTCAAGCCTCTTCCCCTCAGCCACACAGGCCTGTGAGGCAGGCAGGATAGGGAAGAAAAAGAACATAGAACTTTAAAAGAAAGAAAAATTAAACACAGCTGCTTGATCACAAAGTGGCCAAGACTCAAACTGCTGCTTCCTTAATTGGGCATCGAGGAGGCTGAGGCTGTTCCAGTGCACTCCAGCACCATTCCAGCATCAGTCCATCGTGCAGAGGAGCTCTGGAGCACTCACTCACCTGTTGTACTCAGAGACGGGGAGCCAGTCCTTGGCATCGGGGAAGCAGAACTGCGGGATCGCCTTGAGGCGTTCCTCCGCCTCCCGCATCTGCTTGGTTGGCCTCTCCAGCTGCAGGGAGGAAAGGGAGGCTCAGACAGGCCCTGGAGTGCCCCTTCCCAGCTCTGCTCAGGGGCACTGAGCAGCTCTGGGAGCCAGGGCCCATCAGTATTAGTGCTTGGCAGAGGGAGGCATCACTCCAGGACAGGCTAATAGGCACTTGTACAAAAGAAATAATCACTGCTGGGGTTTCACATTTTTTTAATTGTCTGAAACTCCTTGTTGTATGATGGCCACTTAAAACACAGTCCTAACTCGAATACTTTCTGCTGCAAGAGCACAAGAGAAATGCCAGAGATCAGCAAAAGTCTTTCCATTGACTTTAGCAAGTTTTGGAACAAATCCTAATACAGCCAAAATGAGTTAAAAGTGAAATATTTAGAATCTGAATTTAAACACAGTCTTTAAAGCATCCACCATCAGGCCAAATTCTCCAGCTCTGGAAAAGATAAATTTGAAAACAGGGAAAGCTTTCAGTTGCCTTCTCTATGCCCTTTGCTTTGCATCACATTGCTTTGCAACAATTCTGAAAGCTCCGTTTAAGAACTGGATTTTTATTCACTTTTCCATTTATTCACCTTACTGATTTTATAATGAGCTGTACATAGAAACTTTTCTTTTACCTTGGGAAACTGGTATGTCACTTCTGGGATGTAAGTGTTTTTAGAGGGCTTCTTTTTCAGGGACACTACCACAAAATACTCAAATAACTCCCGCTCCTGCCACTCAATCAGCTCCAGTTCCAGGGTTCGATAACTTGGAGCCCTCTTCAGCATTGACTGGATGTGTACAAGGCGCTGGGTGTGAGCTGGCATTGAAAAAGAGAAGGGAATAAAAAAAGAGACAGATCATTACCTGAGACTGTAATGTTTGTGTAAGCCACAGCCATTCACAAGACTTTCAATTTGCTGGAGTATTATTCCAAGCATGTTCTCCTTTCAAAAGCAAACCTTCTAGTTAGCAAACCTTCTTTAGTCTCCCTCACTAATTGCACCCATAAATCAAAACTCTCTCCAAGTACTGAAGTTATGCAACTCTCAGTCACTGAAATAATTTGCAGTTCATAACTGCTACCCTGCCAAAGGTCTGGCTTTTCTTCACACATAAGACTGGATTTTAAGCCCTTACGTGGTTGTGCAAATGCACTGGGGTCTGCAGGGTGACACGCCTGAGGCTTGGTTTACCCTGGTGAAAACAGCCCCGTCCCTACACAGCACAGATTTTTGCTACAAACCACGTAAGGCAAGCCATGGAATAATCTCCAGGGAAGGGAGACAGGGAGGAAAGGAAAGATGTGCCAATTGTCTCCTGTGGGTTGCTTTGTTAGTGCTAATTCAACTGGGGGATGATCTTAGATTCATGGTAACTCATGAAGGCAAAGATATGCTTTGATCCAGTGACTTGTTGCTTGATATTTAGTTCTGGTATACCAAAAAAACTCAAAACCAGCTCAGTAAAAGAAGCTCCCTGCATGCTCTTCCCCAGCTCTTCACACAAGAATCTCTGGGCAATTGCAAAGGAACTGTTAGCAGCACACCTCAAACCCTTCAGGCTCTACTCATTGCCACTGCCCACAGCTTCCAAAGACTGACTGGCCCTTGTGACAGGGAATGAGATGCCCTTGATGACCAGCCCTCATACATCTGGTTCAACAGAAAAATTAAAAGTTATTTTGATAAAACACTTGGGTCTCAATGCAAACTAAGGAAGTGAATGCCCAGACAGAGCCTGCCTGCTCCTGCCTGGAGGCAGCCCCACACTGCAGGCACTGCTTCACCTTTGCTAGAGGGGAAAGCAAAGAGCCCACCCCACCAGATGGGCACCCAGGGAATCCTGTCATGCTACACATGACAAGGGGTTCCCAAGCTCAGGGTGCCCTGAGAGCACCAATGTAAACACAAAGTCACTCAGGAGCAGTTGGCTAGAGAGACATCAGAATGAAGAACCTCAGTTCCACAATGGGGAAAAGGCTCCCAGTTTGCAGTGAGATCAGAATATCCTCCAAGTAACAAGAGAGGGGTCAGGCCCAGTCTATTCTTTCATGGCCTCTGAGAACAAGCAACCCCTCTATTTTCTGACACAAAGACAACAGACCTGCAAGTGCTTTTGGGCTGGTACAGGTAGACAAAGGAGCAAGGAGTCATTTTTCACACATCACTACATCACTGTACAATGTTGCATACAGCCTGGTTTGGATGGTCTTACCACCACCTATCTGGCACAAATCTGTTTCCCTAGGACAATGTTTTCCAGAAAGTTTTGCTGCATGTACAGTAAGCAGGTGTCATCTGCAGTAGATGGACATGGATGATTGCCCCAGATCTTATAACAGCTTCACACCCTTATCTTTTTTACCCCTCACCTACTAACAACACGATGGGTTTTTAGTAATGAAATCTGTTGCTGCTGTCTTCAACTTTTTAAAAGGCCTTTTTCTGTACTGACACTTAGGAAAAGAAGAGACTAATTTACTGACCTGGCTCAGGCAGAGTTTTGTGCAGGTGCTGATGAAGGAATTTCTACAATTTGGAGACTGCAGACTTATAAAAGAATCTAAGAACCACAACACTGTATCAGACCCAGATCCTTGCTTCCAACAGCAGTGAGCAGTAAACACTGAAAGCAGCATATGAATAAGAAAGAAGCATCTTTACCCAATCTCATCCCTCTAAGCCTGCACCCAGTATTCTGTCTGGAGTAGATCAGCATCTCTGAAGTGGCTGACAAAGCCAGTATATCCAAGATCCTGTTCTTCATTAAATGACACAGTTGCCAAATGCTTGTTAGACCTTCAAAGCTCATTTTGTCCTTGCTTTCCACGTTCATGCTCCTGTGTTGGAACTTTGGGAGCTCTGCAGTAATGGAGTTAGGAAACTATAGAGAATATAGGCCATGGAGAGTAGCAGGAGAACACTCATTGATAAGGTCTGTGACAGGGTCTAACTAGGAGTCACTGAAGGCTGTTCCCTTACCTTTAAACCTGTCATCTGAGTCACTCTCACTTTCGCTGTTCTCATCTGCAGAGGACAGAGAGGCATCAGTTAATGCAAAACCAGAGCAAACAAACTCAGTTCACTGTGCTGCAACAGGGAAAAATCCTATCTCACATCTCTGAGCCTTGTGATATGCACATGAACTTCTCAGTCTTAAAATATCTTGAAATAAACAGTTTGAATGACTCCTCAGATTTTGTTTTCCTTGGATTCAGTTTCAATATTGCTTGAGAGTAAAAACTTCATTTTGATGAAAGGGCAAAATTCATTCTCCATTACAGCAACAGTTTGCACTGAATCCCCCATCAATGCTGAGCTGCAAAAGGGTCATTTGGAAAATGGGTCTTAACCTTTTCACTTCTAGTTTTCAGGATTTATTTTTTAAATTTTTTTTAAAGTTATGCAGCACTTGAGAAGTCAAAGTAAGCCTTATGAGCTTTGTCTGTCTGGGCAACAGTCCCAATCACCAGAACTCACCAAACTGAGTTAGAGTTAACAGGCAAAAGTAACCTTACGACAAGATGTGTTACTGAGGGGCTCTTGTATTAAAGCCCTATTGTACTCTTAATACAAGCAGGGCCTGAATTTCCTTTTTGTCCCCTGTTTTTCTATAAGCAGTCTGAAGCACACAGTGAGTTACACACTGTGAGTGCCAGGAAAAAGCATGCAAGAACTCCAGGGTCAAAATCGTGAATTTTGGACAAAACTTACAGTAAATGTGGACTAAAGAAGAAGCTGGGGAAGTCTAGCTGACCGTGGGATTAACAGGATACACAATACTGAGAATCTCATTTATTTTTAGCTCATCTCCATTTTCTCCTCTTGCAGAGAGAAAATTATCGTTGTTCACAGAAAAAAAGTTCTAAACTAAGTGGAGTCCAGGGCAGATGTGGAAGAAAGCAGGAAATTGATTAATTCTGCAGCATCCAAATGGATTCACTGAACCACTACACTTGTACCATACCTCGTAGGGATGCTGTCTCAATATTGGACATAGAAAGTTTCTTCAGTCGTTTCTTCCCTCTTTTTGCACTGTAGATGGAATTGATTCTTTGGACAAGCTGCAAAACAAGAAAATGAAGACTTAGTAAGACCAAACATTTTTCTGCCAGAAGACTTTTAATTAATGTATTCAAACAAAACATTGACAGTGGACCAGCTAAAGCAGATAATAACTGTCTGCCCCAAAAATAGCTGAGATGATGGGAAATATTAATGAGAGGACTTGTGTTTATTGTCTTCAGGAAGAAGCTGGGATTACTAAGAATTCAACATTAAACAGAATTTTATAACTTTGGGAGAGTCACAAATATGTAGCAATGAATCCTCATGATGTTTTACAAGTCAGGAATACTATATTTCATTCCATAGCAGGTTTCTTCACACAACTATAATACAGTTTGCAAAGGTTGTTTCACCTCAGCTTCCAGAGAGAAATAACTGAGTGAAAGGATGCAATTTGCTATAGACACAGCAGAAGGGCAGTAACAGAGCACAGAATGAAAAAAGAGATTTCTTTAGGTTTTCCCTCTAACACCATCTCGAATTTGAAACTTATATTCTCCAGGAATAAGTGATCCTGAAAGGTAAAATAGTAAGAAAATAAAAATTATCACAATATTTGCAATAAAAGTTTGAACATTCATATGCTGAAATAATAATTTCACATAAGGAGAATATCTGTCACTTCAATGAAAAAAATGGGTAGAAAATTAACAGCCAAACTTTCCAAGTTTTATTCAAAATCAGGAAATAATTTACTCTGTAAGTAACCCTGTGATTTCCTCCAGAGATGTGTGCCCATTTGTGAAGTATAACAATATATTCCAAGTAAAAATGCAGTAAATATTAAGGATGTAGGATTAATTCCCTCTTTAAACAGAATTTCCAACTAATTCACAGAAATATAAAAATCTCCCTCTACTCACAGTATTTATAGCCATGTACTTTAAAATGTGCTCTCTAATAAGAACAGGAAAGAGTTGAACACACAGGAAAAATCAACTTTGTTCACAAGCCAAAATGAAGCACATTGGCAGTCCTCCCCCTCTCTGTTGCTATTGTATTGCTGGTTTTTTAGTTGTTGTCTTGTGGCTTGGGGGGTTTTTCATGTTCCATTTTGAATGGAAAAACTCCTTCAAAAATGAAAAATTAAGTTTTACTTCAAATCCATCAAGACAGCATTGTTATCAGGATGGGGTCGGTTGTGAGTAAATGAAGGGAAACCTTTTAGGCCAATTAGTTATTTTGGAAACATAATACCACTTCAGATGTTGCTGCCTATTATAAATAATAATTGCTTGGCCATCACCCATTCAAAAATCTTAAAGTTATACGCATAGCAATGCTCTGGTCCACAGAGCTTAAAGAAGTGTGTGGAAAACAGAACTGCCTTAAGATCAATTCTGTGTGAAGATGGCCATCAGATGCTTGTTCCTCTTGGAGAACTTGGAAGTTATCACTTGTAGGGAAGGGATTTTGATCTAACTGTTCCTTTAGGTGTTGGAGTCCAAAATTCAGGGAATATTTCTCTTCATGTTTTGAAGGGTCAAAACCCCCTGACAAACCTTTAACCTTTGTTCATGGAAAGGGCTTCCTAGGCTTTGGGATGAAACAGAATTCACAAGAATGCAAATTAGATAGTAGCATAGTATGTCATTTATCACAGGGTGAGAAATTTAGATTTTGGGTTTGTTTGTATAGTATAATAAGTAAATGGACACAAGAGGGAGGATCCTTGTCGTTTTTAGTGTTCTTCCTGCTTCTTCACCTATTCCATGTTCTGCAGTATTCGGGACACAGAATCATTGCTGGAATTGGCCAAAGTCTAGAGCTACGTGAATAGAAATTTAGTTGATTATTGGTAGGAAAATAGAAATTATGAACATTCTAGGTGATAATTGGGTGAATTATCTGTAAAAGAACCATGATTCTGTGTGTTCAGCCCTTTTTACACTTCTCCTTCTTGCTAAGCTGGTGCAAAGCCTGGTGTGTTGAGATTGCTGATAAGAAAACAACCAACCAGAAGGAGAACAACCAAGAGTCTTGTATGCCTTCTTTCCTAAGGAGGACTTTTGCAAAAAGGCCTCCCCTGTCAGGGGAGAGACAAGTGGGAGCGGAGAAACTTTCACATTTGGGGTACAAAAAGAGCTGTCAGTGATGGCCAAAGACTGGCTCGAAGTTCCCGAGCTCTCCAGACCCGTGCCCAGCAGGAGCCTGATGACCCCGCAGTACCTTTGGGATCCTCCTGGCGCGCCGGGTGGACAGCAGCTCGCTGGCGGTGCTCAGGCTGTCCTCGCTGAGGCCCGAGGGGGACGAGGGGATGCCCAGCTGGGCCAGCAGCAGCATGTCATCGTGGCTGTGCCGCTTGGGCAGCCGCGGCAGGCGCTGGCTCTTCCTCTCCGCCCAGTTGCCCACGCGCAGGGAGTGGCTGCTGGTCTTGGAGGGCAGCTGTGGGGACAGGGACAGCCTGAGCCCCCCCTTGGCACAGCCTCCGGGGCAGGGACAGCCTGAGCCCCCCCTTTGGCACAGCCTCGGGGATAGGGACAGCCTGAGCCCCCCCTTGGCACAGCCTCAGGGACAGGGACAGCCTGAGCCCCCCCTTTGGCACAGCCTTGGGGACAGGGACAGCCTGAGCCCCCCTTTGGCACAGCCTGCGGGGCAGGGACAGCCTGAGTCCCCCCTTGGCACAGCCTCCGGGGCAGGGACAGCCTGAGCCCCCCTTTGGCACAGCCTTGGGGACAGGGACAGCCTGAGCCCCCCTTTGGCACAGCCTTGGGGACAGGGACAGCCTGAGCCCCCCCTTGGCACAGCCTCCGGGGCAGGGACAGCCTGAGCCCCCCTTTGGCACAGCCTGCAGGGCAGGGACAGCCTGAGCCCCCCTTTGGCACAGCCTTGGGGACAGGGACAGCCTGAGCCCCCCTTTGGCACAGCCTGCGGGGCAGGGACAGCCTGAGTCCCCCTTGGCACAGCTCCGGGCAGGGACAGCCTGAGCCCCCCTTTGGCAAGCCTTGGGACAGGGACAGCCTGAGCCCCCCTTTGGCACAGCCTTGGGGACAGGGACAGCCTGAGCCCCCCTTGCACAGCCTCCGGCAGGGACAGCCTGAGCCCCCCTTTGCACAGCCTGCAGGGCAGGGACAGCCTGAGCCCCCTTTGGCACAGCCTTGGACAGGGACAGCTGAGCCCCCCTTGGCACAGCCTGCGGGGCAGGGACAGCCTCGGGACAGAGCCGTGGCCACACAGGTGAGCCACCACTCATTGGTGTGTGCCAAGAGAGGGTCTGAGGTCACGGGGAAGGGATGGGTCAACCCCAAGACTTCAAACTTCAAAGAAACAGCACCATTTCTGACCTGCTATATGTCCAAGCACCCACAGCCCGTCAATTCTACCCTAAAATCTAACTTGGAGGCTTGGCTGACAGCAAAGCACTGACCCAACAGGCCTGGCCCATTCCTCTGACTTGCATGTCAGGAGTGAAAGTAAAAACTATCTACACAATTCAGTGGAATATTAATTCAGTGCAAAAGTAATAACTAAAATAGCAAATTCATGCTATTTTATCCAAGAAAAAATAGAGTAGAAAAATCAAGCTTGTTCTATTTTCGTGGTGTTAAGTTTTAAGACCTGACAATGAGCAGAGTGCATTTACAACTCTCCCTCCACTCCCAAAGAATTCCCTTTAAAACATGAAACTGTTATCACTACAGGACAAAGGGAAAATCTCACTGAAGGATTAAGCGCCAGGTAACATCTGTCCTTAAATACCTGGGAGTCTTTTGGAGCAGTCTTAGGAGCAGCTCTACCCAGCTCCAGGTCTCTGCCTTCTCCAAGACACAAACACTAAAGAAGCTTCACCAGCATGTCCAGGAAAGAGTCTTATAATGTCAAGCCCCTGTCATTTGGTATTTACTAATGTTCTATCAGCTCTGTTACAAGCTGTAAACCTGCAGCAATAAATGTCCCGTTTATTGGCTGACTGATTGCAGTGCCATCCTACCTGGGATTAAGCACAGGTGTTTCTGTGGAGAGGGGTTGCATCACAAATACAATGTAATTATAAAATATTCCTTTCATACCTGATGAGTTCAAAAACTGAAAGTAATCAATAGGAAAAGAAAAAGCGTGGGGCTTCAAAATGACCACACCACCAGTGTTTCTGATGTCTCTGCATACCACAGGTTAGCCCATCAGGAAAACTGGGGGCAGTCTATACTTTCTTGAAAGGAATTCTCTTTGGAGATGATTGTTGGAAGCTTGCTGACCTTCTGATCTCTTCCATCTTGTTTATCATCATCCACGACTGAAAAGTCATGTTGCTAACCCAGCTCTGTTGCTATGATGGAAAAACTGGCTGATAAATCATTGCCAAAGCTACCATTCTTTGGGAAATTCAGACTTTTCTATTTCTGGTCATTGGAGAATTATCCAAGCCCAAAGCTGACCCGCTCTTAGTGCCTCTTCATTTTAAATATCAGCACAATGACAGTGCAATTATAGCACGACTGACGCCTGTCAGGGCATTCCCAGCAGCATTTCAAAAAGAAGCTACCAGAATAAAGACAGGCCTGTCACAAAAGGTACCAGAGTTCTTGTTTACTAAACAACTTTACAGAAGCACTTAAATTTGTGAATTCTTTGGTAGCCCTCTGTTAAACAGAGAACACTGGCCAGTATCTTCCTATGGATCTGTATGGTTCCCAGCCTAATGACAAACCCTCGGGGATCCTCTGGATGCTACACAACTCCTGTTAACACACGGCCAGAAAGAGTTGTTATGCACCATGTCCCACTATGAGGGACATTTCCCCATTATCCTCATGACTGCAGTGCCTGTTTCTCCTTAATCTGCCTTATCATACTTTCCACTTGTACCTTTTCCAGCAGCTTTGCTGAGGTCACTTCTGTTTTATTAAGGATGTGCTAGGAGCACACTAAGAATCCTTGTGATGCTTCTTTTGTCCCTTGCATTGTGATGTTTGCAGGGACATGAAGCAAGTGAAAGAAAATGAATTCAGATTTCTTTCTAGTTCTCTTTACAAGGCAAAAATGTAAATTGATGTGACCTTCTGTTCAACTGCAAATTTTCTGTTAATTCAGTGCACAGTCCTTTAAAGGGTGCTTTGAATCCCAAAATTAACTATGTGAAGAGATTTATATCTTTCCTTATGAACGTAGTGATTCCATATACAACAAAGCAACCTGGAATTTCATGCTGTTCACAAAAAAACAGGCTTGCTTTGGAAAATTCACCACAAAAGGGAAAGTCTGCTGAGTTCCTCATCTTTCTTTTTATTCTACAAACACAATTTATACAACCTTGTTAACAGCAGACTGTCAATAGTCAGGTTTTTCTGACTATTTTATTATTCATGTATTTATTCAAGGCTTTTACCTTGGATTCTCTGTTTTACAATAAACGTCACACTGCGAAGTTCCCATGAGCAGAGTGACCCCAAGCCCTTGTATTAACAACACAGGGACAAAACCAGCAGCTGACTTCTCCCCTCCTGTGCGTGCCCGTCATCAGAGGCAATTCCCTAAGAGGTGCAGAGTTAATTTAGGTGCAGATGCCACTGGGAAAGAAGCGGTGGAAGGGTTCTGCGTGGTCCTGCGAGGGCAGGGACAGCGCGCCGGGCCGTGGAGCCGGCGCTGCCCCCGCCCTCAGCGCGCTCCGCCTCCCGGGCGCGGCTGCGGAGCCGGCGAGCTCCGGGCGCCTCCATCCCTGTGCCTTCACCTGTACCCGCGGGCTGAGCGCCTCCATCCCTGTGCCTTCACCTGTACCCGCGGGCTGAGCGCCTCCATCCCTGTGCCTTCACCTGTACCAGCGGGCTGAGCGCCTCCAGCCCTGTGCCTTCACCTGTACCCGCGGGCTGAGCGCCTCCACCCTGTGCCTTCACCTGTACCCGCGGGCTGAGCGCCTCCAGCCCTGTGCCTTCACCTGTACCCGCGGGGTGAGCGCCTCCAGCCCTCTGCCTTCACCTGTACCCGCGGGGTGAGCGCCTCCAGCCCTTGCCTTCACCTGTACCCGCGGGCTGAGCGCCTCCAGCCCTGTGCCTTCACCTGTACCCGCGGGCTGAGCGCCTCCAGCCCTGTGCCTTCACCTGTACCCGCGGGCTGAGCGCCTCCAGCCCTGTGCCTTCACCTGTACCCGCGGGCTGAGCGCCTCCAGCCCTGTGCCTTCACCTGTACCCGCGGGCTGAGCGCCTCCAGCCCTGTGCCTTCACCTGTACCCGCGGGCTGAGCGCCTCCAGCCCTGTGCCTTCACCTGTACCCGCGGGCTGAGCGCCTCCAGCCCTGTGCCTTCACCTGTACCGCGGGGTGAGCGCCTCCAGCCCTGTGCCTTCACCTGTACCAGCGGGCTGAGCGCCTCCAGCCCTGTGCCTTCACCTGTACCAGCGGGCTGAGCGCCTCCAGCCCTGTGCCTTCACCTTACGCGGCTGAGCGCCTCCAGCCCTTGCCTGTACCGCGGTCTGAGCGCCTCCATCCCTGTGCTTCACCGTACCGCGGGCTGAGCGCCCATCCTGTGCCGACTCGGCTGAGCGCCTCAGCCTTGCTTTACCTGTACCTGCAGGCTGAGCGCCTCCAGCCCTGTGCCTGTACCTGCGGAGGTGCTGTGTATTTCCTGCTCTGCGGCGTCCACATCCTGTGCAGGGAATCCAGAGAATTCTCGGACAGCTGATGGGATTTTCGCCCCGCGTGACGGCCTTTCAGCTCCACATCCTCGTACGGGTTTTCCTTGGGTGACTCGCCTGCACGTTTGGGTTCGGGGTTTGTTTTTTAAGGAAAGAAAAACAGACAGGAATGTAAAATTAGAAAAAAATAATAAAAAAATCATGTGAACCAAGTGAAAGGCTTTTAGAAAAGCTCCTCAGCTTTCAGCATGACTCATCCCTCTAGCTGCAGCTGGAAGTATTTGGAGGAGAACTTGGCTATGAGGTCGACAAGTTTCGTTAGATTTTTTTACTGTCCCCCTTTTCCTTTTTTTTTAACTAAAATGTGAACATTTCACAAGATGTGCTTCTGAGCATCCACAGCTGTGGAAAATTTATTGATATATAAAAGCTAAGGCACTTAACTTCTTGAAAGTGTATCAGTAGATTTTATAAATCTGTAACAGCCACTCACGGGATGAAATGAAGACCAATAAATAACTGTGCTCGACACGCCACCCTTACACACAATAAGACAATTCTTATTTGATGCTACCTTAATTTTTCTCTTCCTCCGAGAGATGGTGGAGAAAGAATAAACACTCCAGCTCAGCATTGCCAAGAGACAAGGTTGAAAATACAAAAGGAGAAGAATTTCTGTCCCAACCATACTGCATCCTCAGTGTTCTTTAAAATGTATCCTGTCTTCAAATTAGGCAGCTATTCATTTTAAATTATGTGAAATTCCTGTCTCCAAGAAGAAAACTCATCATGCTAGTAATATAGAGAGGCTTAACCAATTAATCACTAAATATTACTTAAATGAAAAATACGTTATAAAGCATACCCCACTCTTTTAATTTTTGCCGTTTGAAAATGAGGACCAAAATTTGTAGACCATATTTAACTGGGATCCAATATCCATCATCTTCTCAAAACTACTGAACTTAGCAGACCTTTCACTAAACAAAGTAGCATGAAGATGAATAAGTGCTGTCAATAAAATGAACATTTTGTATGCATTTTTTCAGCCAGTTGCTAATCAGCAAGATATAGAACTTCAGGTTTTTCAAACACAGGCGTTCCAATTTTCCAACCATCTTGAATAGAAAATCATCTCAAAAAAAAAGTGATCTACTTAAATTCAAGACTTGTATTTAGAGAAACATGCAGGAAGTCAAAAGCTTTTAAATCAACTTGCTTTTGGTTTTATACCTAAAGATGACTTTAAAACCCATGGGTTTAGTACAATGTATGTATTGCAGTACAAGATGTTTAATATAAGAACTTCAATTGAGAAATGAGGACAGAAAGCTGTAGCATGGTTCATTATTCCCACTGTTGCAGAAAATATTCCCAGTGTTTAAAGAGATGACAGCTGGGGCATAGGTGTTTTCAGTGAGAGCAAGGCCTGGGTTAACACAGTCTATGTGACTACAAGCTATGTTGTTCTAGGCAGACTAAATTTCCTTATTGTGCAAAGGAAAACAAAAGAAGTTTGTGCTCTCTACTTTATTATTGAGCCTGGAAGTGTGAGGCTGCTTGATTCATCAATTACAGCCACAAGAACTTTTGCTGAGCAAGTTCACATATTCACAATACAAATAAAAATACTGTTTTGCTTTGGTAGTGCATCATAGTAAGATTTCTAGTCAAACATAAGCACAAGAGTGAATGTTTTAGCTTTGTTCTAATTAGAAGCCTGAATCACTGCTGCTCTTGAAGAATGTTTGACTTGGCAATCACAGCTTATTATTTCATCCAGAGGGAATCTGATTCTAGAGGCTGCACTATCGTTGTGGCCAGTCCTCATGCCACATGGAAAGAACACCTTCAGGTGTATGGGGTACATTATAAAAGCCCTTTTGATTAATGCAATGAACAGGATAAATCTTAAGTAACGTATATTCCTAAAAAAATGTAATGCTATGGAGGACTATAGAAGTGGTTGATTCTTCCTGTGGGAAGAAAACATAGATATCTCACCCTGGTTTTGTTACTTGTAGATTCTGCAGCTCTAGAAATGATAATCATAGCATTGATAAAGAGTAAAATTTGCAAAATGCTGTTACTTACAGCTGATTGGGCTCTAGTAGCATAATAAAATTTCTCGTAAGCTCAAGTCAAGTACAGGTCAAGCAAGCATTTTGGAGTGGATTAGTAGATTTCAAAATACCCAGCTATATGAGACACTGCTCAAGCATGCGCTTCCTTGTGAAAACAAATGTTACTGCACTAGTCTACAGAGTATCCAAACTCCCCAGAAGAAACAAGGCCATCAGTGAAAAAAAACCCCTTTTTACCATGTAAAGCATTTATAAATGTTAGGGGGATTCTCTTTCCAAAACACTATGCAAAACAGAGTTGCCTGAACCCAGTTAAACTCAACATAAATAATGTCAACCTGACATATTAAGTATAGAAATGGGCCCAGAGAAGTCTTGGATGAGAGAAGAAGGAGGAGCAAGGAACCATGAGCAGAGGGTTTTTTTCTGAGTCAGAGTCTCTACCAAAAGAGAGCTTGGGTCAAATTCCTCTTCAGTGTAATGTGAAGGTCAGAGGAGACACCACAGGGATTTTAACCCTTTAGCCTAGAGCTGTGAGAGCTTCTGCAGATGACTGGTTTGCTGTTCAAGAGCTCTTGTGTCTATTCTTTCTCTCATTTGCTTAAAAACCAAATTATTTCAGGGTTTGGGGTGGGGCTTTTTCACTTTATAATAATGCCTTGAGATCAAATACACCTTACCACTTTTTTTGTTTTTACTTTTTCTTTTTTAAGAACCTCCTTCTGAAACAGTCTGATCCATCAGAAACTACCTGGTTTTGCTAACATGAGTTTTGAGCGAAGTATTTGATTCAAGCTGTGAACTAGAAGAGACAGACAAACAACCTTTTCAGCAGTTTTCAACCACCATTTCTTAGTATCTGCTGTCCCTGGTAGACACAAGAAAGACCATATATGCAAAAAGAGGCAGGCCAGACTGGTGTCTGTACAAGTGACAAGGAATAGAAGGTGTTAAGTAAACTAAAAATGCTGAAAAATACCCTGAACTGCCTTAAAGCAGCATTTAGCTGCATCTGACTGCACAGTGACTCCCTTCCAAGGGAGAAACATCTGGGAAGTGGTGGCCACCAGCAGGTGCACATCCCACGTGGGAATGAGGTCTTAGGGGAGACCTGTGGTGGTGGTTGCTACTGCTGTGTTACAGCACAAAAATGAGAAAAGTTTCCATATCCCTGGCTGGCTCAGAGGTTTACAGCTTTCTCCTCATCTGCACCACTTCTCCAGTCCCAAGTCTCAGGCAAGGAATGTTTGCAAGCTGCAGAGCTTGGATTTGCTGCAAAAGGAAAACATCTTTACAATGAAAGAGCAAGGAAACATCCTTGTTCCTGCCATCTGGTTGTCTCTATTGGAAGCCAAAAGGAGAAACATTATGCAGTATAGAGGCCAGGCTTGTCTTAATGAGGCTGATCCAGCAGCCACACAAGACAACAGCAGATTATCACTGACTTCAAAGGAAGCTGAATCATACCCCCAGAATGCATATGATCACAAACAGTAAGTCTTTGGCAAATACCATCTCTAATCACCATCCCTACTCCCAGGCCAGCTCCCTCTATAAGCATTTTTTCTAAGTTTCCCATTTTCTCAAATTCTACGTACCAAAGTGCTGAGTTAACACAGGGCATTTATCTACACGACATTTATCTTCAGAAGATCTCACAGACAATTTAATGAATGGTCCACCAGGGAAAGAAAAGAAAAACAACAACAAAAAAGATAAAATAACCACGGATATTTGGAAAAGTCCTGAGGAAATGCAGTGCCTTGAGCTTAAGCATGGATGAGTTCCCTCCAGGGGCTGCAGTTCCTCACTCCGTGATGCGGTGCGAGCCCCACTGAGTCCTAAGGCAGCACACAATGTTCCTCTGCTCAGCCTCTCACACGTGGCAAATGGGAAGCAGAGGCAGACTCAGCAAGCCTGTCTCACACTGAGAAAGGAGTGAACAGTAAGGCTGAGAGAAAAAAAAAAACTAAGCAGGCAGACGCTTCTCTATAAATGGGAGAAAGCAGGGAAATGCATAATTTCTTTCTAGATGGGAGAAGCAATTATCAGAGGAATTAAATGATTCACAGAGTGCTGACTTTAACTCCAGCCTTTTGCACTGCCAGGAAGAGAGAAGAATGGAACAGCAGGTATAGAGTAAAGGAAAGGGCTCCTCAACTTGTGTTAAGTTGGGTGCCTAATTTGGGAACCAACACTCACAGAGATACTGAATCCACAGGGTGATGCCCAAGCTAAGAGCCTGCTGCCTCTCCTCCTGGCTGCTTAGAAAGCCCAGAGGGTTGAGTTGCATGGCCAGGACAGTTATCACCTCACAAATGAGGTGCACATGCACTGCTCACTCATTTCAGTCATAAAATTACACCAGCACAGATCCACAGCACCAATGCTGGAGGAAAACTGGGCCAGTGGGACTTTTATGAACATGTTCAGATCAAATGGATGAAAACCAGTAAATCTCCACACTCCCATAAAGTATCCAAGCTTAGAACTTTGGCACATAGATGAGCTTTTTCAATGTCAGAGATGCTGCAACTGTGCATCTCAGCTGGGGAATTTACCCAGGAATCTGCAGAAAGAGGAACAATTTCAATCTCAAATTACAGCTAACACATATTTGCAGCTGCTTTGAAGAGCTATTGCTGAACAGCAATAAGTTACAGACGATTACTTGCTTATAGTCCTCTCACCCAGTGCATCCCCTCAGTATCATGGGCTCAGAAAAGCAGTATAGCATCTACAACAAGCAGAGTGGCTAGTCTAAAACACGGGGCCTTTTGGGCCCATGGAGTTTGTAGGCAACAAATTGGGCTTTCTGAACTTCTCCAGCCCTTGCAATAAGCAGAAGCAGCACTGCAAATACTTTCAGTTCCCTGCTATCTCTGTGGGGACTGCTGAGAGTGCAATCGTAATGAAGCACAAGGGAAAAGAATTAGCATGGTTGATGAATGAACAAGAAATTTCACCCCCAAAAATCACCTGTTGACCCCTCAGTCCAAAATCATGTGCATGAAAATGTCTGATGAGCAGCTGTTAACACAGTACAGCAGCAGCTTGCCTGAACTGCCTGCACTTCAGGGGTGTCACCCTGCTGACTTCAACACTGTCTTTGAATTTAAGGGAGGATTTGAGAGAGCAGTCTCATGGTCTTTTTTTCTGTTTTACTAACCTGCAGCATCGACTAGAAAGCCAGGCAGTACAGAGGCAGCACAGTACAGAGACTGTCACGAGAAGCTGTAGTGGATGATACAGTGATGAGACAGACTCCACAGAGAAAAACTTGAGGTCTAAATAGGGCACAAGATGATTATTAAAAATAACTGGAATCCATGTATCCAAATGCAACAACAAATCAGCACGCTGATTGTCAATAGGATCAGCTGAAATATTTGGCCTTTCTTTGACAGGCCCATATGAACACTTTGATTTAATGTGCTCTGACTGCCATTACCCTACAGTGTCTATTATTACATTTGCCACTATTACACTTTGCAAAATTTCACATTCTTTTTAGGCTGTCACAGGCAGACTGTGGGTGCAGAATAAGACAGGAATATATTATTCTGTGATCACTGCATGTTCCATCATTTTGCATCAATTCTAGTTCCAGAGACCTGCCATTTTCTGACTGAAAACCCAAAATGTCTTCAGAGAAACAGCTAGCACAGCACTGCTGGCAGAATTGCAATCTCTCCAAGTTTTCTTCAGCTTCACAGCAGCCCAGCAATTCCAGTTTCTCCCTGATTTATCATGGGATGATAATATGACAGACTAAAATGTGTTACAAAATCATGACAGGCGATAATGTGGCGTGTGAGGATGGGAGTTTACTCGAAAGATCAGCTTGCTCTCTTTCTAACCTTTTCCCACATTTACTGGAAGAACTTTGCAAATGTTCTAATTTGAAAGCAATGTCAAGCTGGAACGTTTTCCAACTTGACTTCAGTCATCATTGCTGCAGCTCTGATCACACACAGCGAAGGGCTCAGTACAGCTAAATCATCCCATTTTGTTACATGACATGCACTGTGTCAAACTTACACAAGAAATCAAACCAACCAATTGGTTTGTGAGAGATAAGTTGCCTCACCAGCAGGAATAAAGGGAATGACTTGTCCTGTTTTAGTGCAGAGGTGAACAAGAAGCTGATTATCCCAAACTGAAGCAATACTCAAACTGACACAGAAAAACAGCCAAGCAGTTGTGTATGACTGCACTGTTTCACTTATCTGTCACCTTTGGTGTCAGATCTAACAAGGTTCAATTATGTTATATGCCACTGCAGGAAGCAGTGATCAAGTTGTCTTGTTAAGGTGCAAAAAATATCTGTCAATAGAAGTGTACAGCTACTGAAAGGGCTCAAAATCTTCTAAACATGACACTGAACAGGCCCAGAGAGCAGAAGGGCACTGAAGAAACCCTCCCCAAGAGGGCCAGCTGCCCCTGGGACAGGACACTCCCAATGGGAACCCAGCAGCAAGATCCATTTAGAAATTCATCCTGGTTTTAGAGATTCCACTGCAATGTTTTTGAGGCATTGCCTTACTGTCTAGACTGCTCCAGCTCCAGCTGCCAAAGCAGACATGGAGTCGTGCAATGTTCAGTTAAACACTCTCAGTCCAGCAGACAACACAGAGCCCAGTTGAGCAAGGGGTTTCCTGCACATCTCTCACGTCCTCTTGGAGGAAAACTCCACTTCTTCTGCTGTGTTCTTTCACCTGGTTTTACTAGATTTTCTCAATTCAAACTTAATACTATGCCCTTGGCCTTCACTTCATTTTATCTATTCACCTTGTTTTGGTGATGATAACAAGCACTTTGTTCTAGATGTCATGTCAACAACGCTTCAGAGACACAAGACCTTAAATAATAATATTCCAAGATCTCAGCTGCACTTAGACTGGAAAACTGGAACCGTATGGTCCATATGACAGGAAATACTGTTGTGCACAAACACAGCAGAAGCAACAATCTCAGCCATCTCTTAATACTGTGATAGTTTCTTGAATTCACACAAAGCCAAGCGTGGTTTCCCCAACCGGATTCAGAAAGCCACATCAATTTTGGTCTGATTAAAGGCTCATTCAAAACCACAAGAAGCAAAACAATCTTAAGTTTACTATGACTGCCACATTTCTGTGAGTGCTAGTACAGAAGATGAATGAAGTCCACATGGTTCCTTGTATATGGAATACAGCTCTGATTTATATTAGGAATGTGCACCCCTTTATACAACGGCTGCTTGATTAATGCAGAATGGATCATCCTGTTCCATTCCAATACCTGTCCTGAACTTACCATGCAGGTATTTCATCTATTATAGTCTACAGAAATGCTACAAAATTGAACAAAGTGTCTGGTTCATGATGTCACTGGATTTCAAAGCCCAATCCTTTTTGATTTTAATATACCTTAAAACTTACTATTTTAAAAAAAAAGTCAGCTCTCAAAATAAGATAAATTACATACAGCAGTTCATTGCTGCCCTGGTCATTAAAGAAGAAGCAGTGCAAGGGCACCAGGAGAAAGACAAAGTTTGAGAGTTCATAAGCCCCACACAAAGAGGCCATGTGGAAACCAAAATACCAATGTCTCCAGGCCTAGCACTTTCGTGCTTAGAAGCTGTTTAGCCTGGGAAAGGCTGGGGGACAATCCAGCTGCTGCCTGCCACTGCCCAGAAAGGCAAATGGAAAAGGCAGCACCAGGCACTTCCTGAGGTGGAAGGATGAAGGACAGCAGACACAAATAGCAACAGGGAGAATTCAGGCTGGATGGAAAGAAAAATTTGTTTACAGTGACATCAAGAAAATATTCTTCACAATGGAGGCTGTGCAGTGGAGAAGGCTGCACAGGAAGGCAGTGAAGCCATCCTCTCATACTATTTTGAAAACTCAACCAGATGTAGCCCTAAGCCCAACTCATCTAAAGTTGAAATTAGCCCTGCTTTCAGCAGAGGCTGGACCAGCTGACTCCACAGTACCTTCCAACCCGAATTTTTTATGTTTCTCTCTATACTAGATTGCTTAGAGCATTGCTCAAGATTCACAGCTTTCTCTTCTTGTATTTTAACACTTCCTTGCATTACAAATATTAATTCTAAGGCATGGGGAGAACATGACACACTTAATTAAGTTTATTACTACAGCAACAGTGTTTAAACTGCCTACAAGTTTTAGGGAGGCAAGGAGATTCAACAAGGTACAGGAAAGAAAGACCCACCAGCACCTCTAGGGGAACTGTTTGCAAAGAAAACTCAAAGCACAGACAGAGCCCTTTATAGCTTTGAAGCAGATGTAGATCTATAAAATAAACTCTCTCTTGCAGACACGTGGTTTGCATAAGCACAGAAGTGCTACTTGGAGACTGGGGTCTAGCACCACTGGTATAAATTATGCAGATGTGATACCCAAAACTATGATAGTTTCTTTAAAGCTGGAGATCAAACCACTTTGGCTTGTCTTTAATCATGCCTGACAGTTTATAAGAATTATACTGATTTGGTATTCCCCCCGCACCGCTGTATTGAATGAAGTGCTTGGAAAGAGGTTGTTATAAAGAAGTACAAAACAATGAAGTTCTGTGTTTGTCCACAGATCTGAAATTTTGTATTCTCTTCCCACTGCCCTGCCAAAATGCCCAAATTGTATTCTTGAAGGAGCTGGTTTATAGTACCCACGAGTTGGAAAAGCCCATTATGATTTTGTTTTACTGAACCCAATATTTCTTCTCATTTGAAGAAAGCTTCTTACCAGTCCTGTGCAGTTCATGTCAATATTTAACAAACCAGACAAGGAAAAGAATCATTACCACCTAAAATCTGGTGGCACATTGACAAGTCCTGAGCAAAGATGAGCACTGTAACTAACACACAATACATTTTCAAGTGTGAATAGCATGGTGGTCCGTCAGAAAGGGCTGATGATCATGTGAGGATGCTCCACACAGAAAAAGACTACAAAAGTTTTCATTTTAACTAACAGTCACTGAGCAGAAGCTGAAAGCTTCTGTTCTGAAAGCATTTTTTTGTTAATGGTGTAGAGGAAGTAAATGGAAAGAGTAAATTCCTGTTTTCACTGAGGTTGACAAGCCAGAGACAGAATTTGGGGTCTGACAAAGAACCCCAGACTCCAATTTGTGGCCACTGTTCTTTGCCATATCAACTGATATGACCAAGAATAGTTTTGCTCTATTGTCTTTGTTTGCCTCTCAGACATTTGTAAGCACTATTAGAGTTCCTTTTTGCCAGACTAAACAGGCCCAGCTTGTCAGTGTCTCTTCAGAAGATGTGTGCTCTAGGGTCCCAGACTGTCTTGGTAGCCCTCCAGCTTTCAGTATGTAAAGATTCATTGTCCAAAGTAAAATGAAGTCCCCTTTGTATCTGTTGTAATAATATAACACTGAAAGAGTTAAAAACAAAGCAGATATTCATCACTTGTGTGGAAAATCTGTGCTCTGAAGGGCTGCCCAATTTTCGGTAATTATAACAACTGGTTTTTTGATGTTAAAAGAATGTATGCATAGGCCATACATTTCCTTCTAAGACCAAAAGAAACATGTTTTTCTTATGAAGCTTAATGAAAACAGTGTTTTTTTGTTGTGCATTCCTGATGGTGTATAGCTAAAGGAAAATAATTCCTCTTTAACCAGGAACTGGGACTTGGAGGAGACCAGGAACAGTGCTGCAACAACTGCTTTGGGGCAGTGCACACTGGAGTCCTGAAAAGCTCAGGCTGACCACACAAGGCCTCTGAGGTTAATCTTGCTATTGGATAGTTCTGTAAACACTGTCTCGAGTCCTGTTCTTTACATTTTTACACCACTCAAGGCTCCAAGCCAAGGCCCTGATAAAAAGAATGATTTGGTTCTTGAAAAGCACTGGCAAAACGCTGACCAAAGAATCTGTTTCCAATACTACCCAGTGAAGTCTGAAAGAATCAAGACTTCCTGCATGCAGCCTGAGAGCTACATTTGCACTGAAGGATCAAACCCATTTAACCTCCATTTAATCTCTCTTTACTGACAGCACTGAACGTTCCTGCATGGGCAAGCATTCAGCAATACCATGGCCTGCCCACAGCCACTCAACATCCTGCTGTGAGCCCGTGCTCTGCAGCAGCTTCTTACCTACAATGTCTTCATAGGCATTTTCTTCTAAAGTGCTCTTGGATCCAAATTTATGCTGGCTCTCAGTTCCATTTTCAGTTGGGGAGGGAGGGTACAGGGACTGCAGGCTTGAGGCATCCTCAAACTCAAAGGATTTTCTAAAGTTTAAAACAATAATAGTTAGTAACAAGAATACAACATTATTCAAACATTTAGATGAGCATTTGCATGTTAAGGAATATATATAAAATAAACCATCATTAAAAAAAAACTCACATGATGCTTTAAGGACTAGCTTTTAGCAGACACTAAGTCCTGAGCTCACAGCAGTCTCTAGTAGAGCCATCTGTGACAGTTCTATGAAGTTGAAATTACTGTTATCTCCATTATGCAGACAGAAAAAAAAACACCAAGAAAATATGTTCTATTTTTCCAAGTTTACAGAGTAAGTTAGCAGCACTGTCCTCAGATTAGAAAGTACTTTGCCCTTTCCAGAAACATGTGGCCATCTGTCCTAAAGAAAGACACAGTTTCTGAACAACATTCCTGCCCTGGTTGCTCCGGGAGATGTAGCCCTTAGTTTGTCAGCACTCATATGTCTTGAGCCCTTGGATGAGTTCCTGCACAGAGCTCAGTGCACAAATGGCAAAGGGAGCTCATGTGCCAGTCACCCATATCCTTTGCACACCCCATGGCAAGCACTGGCAGCAAAGGAGAAGGCATTGAGGAAATTAGAGCTCTCTGGGGTACATGAGCAGCTCGGGCTGAGGACTCAGGCGCTGAAGGTTTGGCCTTTCTGGCAGGAAGGTGAGGACCAGCTGGGTCAGATGAACCCACACAATTTGTCTCCCACCCAGGGTGATTCACCACCTCCCACCCACACGAGCCCCAGTGCTGCTGAGCAGTTCTAGAGGGAGAGAAGCCCAAGTTCTTCTTCAGTTCACCCAGCTCTTGTTCTCTGGGGCAGTATCTCCACTGCAGGTGGGAGGCCCAAGATTTGCAGTGGCAGCAGCACAGGGGCTGGCATTCACTGGGTTGATTTACTGCTGAGGTGAGAAAAACAGGCTCAGGTCAGAGTGTAAATAATCCCATGGTGCCCATACTCCACTCACTGAGCCCCAACCCAGATTAACTATAAATCATCCTGCCATCAACCCCCCTTGTTCTTCTTCTCCCCAGATGGAGTGGAGCATAAGTTACAGCATATCCACGTGGCAGTGGCAGAGTCTCATGAGACACTTTGGCCTGTGAATTGCTCGAGCATCCCTACATGTAACACAGTGACTATTGCTCAGAACACTGCATTTGGAACAAGCATTTCCTGTTTGTCTGCTGGAGCAGGCTTATGGCTGGGATCAGGCTTCAGAGCCTCCTCTCTCCCCCTAATCTTCAGAACATCGAGATCCAAGTTATTCACATCAGGATTGTGGCAGAAACAATCTGTGCATGTCAGATCCAGACACCTGCTCCTCCACAGCTACTCACAGTTACAAAGGATGCTGACACACTGAAGGCACAGCTGTGTGTGAAATGAGAGTTTTCAAGTAGTTAAATATAGATTTCAAGGCACCACTGTGATGTGGTGACACTGTATGGGATGACAGGAATGGCTTTGAGGACCAACACTCAGCTGTGGTCCATGTGTCCCAAGTCTACCCTGTGACACTCCTCTCCTGCACTGTGTGTGTGCCAGAGGATTTCCAGCTGCTGGGGAACACCCAGCTCACACCACTCGGAAATGTTAAAGCTGCTCTTGGCACCAGGGTCTCCAGATCTAGCCTGGCTTTCTGCTAGCAGGCAAACATGAGGGACTTCCTCCATATTATTAGTGTTGAATTGGCCACCAAAAATAAAATCAGTGCTTTCAACTGAAGTATTAGGAAAATAAGTACCCTCAGTCCAACCTCATGACATTGCAGTGAGTGCAAACCACGTGTATGTTGAGTCTGAAACACACAGCTACAAGCTGCAGGTACGAGTTATGTCTGTTGTCAAAAAAAGAACAGGTTAGGTACTGAAATTTCAGCAATTACTATCAACCAAATACTGTCATTCTTAGATTACTTGTATGGTCTTCAATGCTTTGTAAATCTTGGAGTTCTCCTTTCTGTAACTGAAGGAAGAACAGTAGCAAAGACAATGAAATTAAGGTTTTTATAAAGAATTTCCACTGAGCATTGAAGTCAGCCAACACACCTGACATTTTTGGTAGGTTAAATTGAGCTTATTTAGATCATGATTTACAAGAGATATGTCCAGAGAAATTATTAATCTACAGTAGGTAAAAATAAATGGATATCTAACCAGTAAAATGTCAAACTGATTTGCAAGAATTACCAGATAAAAATGACAGCCCTGTTTATCCTACAGTTTATATTCTACAACTTAAATTGATAAATAATGTTTTTCTTGAAGGCTTGATTCCCCTAGCCCTAACCCAGGTCTGAAGCTCCTTTGCTGAACTGTGCTGTTGTCTAGCTCTGCCATGACAGGAGACTGAATCTACAGAAAAGCAGGTGCAAGCAGAATTACACCTCCTCTGGAAAGAAGCGTCAAAACTTCATCTCAAAAACTCATTGTGACTAAAATACTGTGATTCTTAGATGACTTGCCCATTTTCCAATAAAGGCTATCATTTACACCAGAACATTTAAAAATTATTGTTTGTCATCTGCACACTGCAAATGCTGGGTGGAACAAACTGAGGGTAGCTTTACTTCACAAGTTTTCCTTAAAAAGCTAGATTTATTTCCTCTGAGATTATTGCCAGGACTCAAAGATAAGCATTGCTGATCAGACCTTGACTTTCCACATCCCCCCACACCTTTCTGGAAGAAACAACATGCCTCAGCACAGATGTTTGATCTTTCAGAAGCAGGTGTCTCCTGTGAGAAAAGGACAGAACCTGAAGGCTCCTCTTCTTTTCCTGTCCCAGTACAATTCAGGTGAGGTTGTTCTAAAACACTTTCAATAATTGAGCCAATATCAAGCAGCAGAATCTGAAGGGATAGTGTGCATCTGAGATGCTGTTTAGCAGTTCCTTGCAAATCTCATCACTAAATATCAAGGGAGGGTGTGTACCATGCACATACACAGACAGGTGAACTCATCAAAAATGCTGCAATTTGAATGCTTAGCAACAACTATGCCTACA
This sequence comes from Sitta carolinensis, assembly GCA_032173965.1. Classification (NCBI taxonomy): domain Eukaryota; kingdom Metazoa; phylum Chordata; class Aves; order Passeriformes; family Sittidae; genus Sitta; species Sitta carolinensis. The sequence continues at coordinate 6,196,832 of JAVUNC010000026.1, forward strand.
ATTTTCCAAGCAATGAGGAGAATGAGTTTTACCGTGTCTAAAACTCAAGATGAATCACTTGATTAAAACAAGCCAAGCTCCACAAATTGCTGGGGAAATGTAGCTATACACTCTCCACATCATTAACTCAGGAAGGACACAGAGGACTTTCTGTGATAAAACATTAATCCTCTACAGCTGATGATGATACTTTAGAATAATATTCCTAAGGACTGAATTAAATAAAATCACCTATATTGCATAAAACTGCTATAGTAATGAAATTTGGAAATAAAAAAAGTTCTGCAGGTACATTTTACGGGAAGAAAAGACTGTGAGGGATCAGCTATAGTCCCACTACTGGACAATAATGAAATTATGAACCATTAAAAACCACAAATAAGGGCATTTGTGCCAGAACGAATGAGATAACCCCACCAAATTTAGAGCTTTTTTTGAGGATTTAGAGACAGATTTTAGAACTCCAAAACAGAAGGCATTCAAAGGTATTGTACCAGGCCAGACCAGCAGAGAAAAACACTTGTCTTGCATGCAATTCCTAGATTTTCTTATGTCAAAAGCACTGCATTGGAATCTAAAATATTTCTACTGCAAAAACATAGCCCACTTATTTATCCATTTGGAGAAAGGAAAGCGTTTCCTTGACTTTTACCTATTCTGGGATTTTCTGTGAAAGCGCGACTCTTTCTTCTGCCTCCTGGTCACGGGGGGTGCAGGAGTGGACGGGAGGGGCGGAGGAGCAGCAGGTGTGGGAGATGGAGGTAGGCCATTGCTGGGTTTGCTTTTGTGGGATTTGTCTGCCTCGTACTCGAAGGTGCGTCGGGGCTTGGGGACGGGATTCACGGTGCTGTTAGTCGCGCTTTCCGGGAGCCCTTTGGGGCCAGCTGAGTTCGCAGTAAGCCCCTGTTTTGTTTTACTGCTTTTCTCAGCCTCAGGAGGTGTTTCTGGTTCGCTCCCCAAAATAACACTCCCTCCTTTGCTATCGCTCAGGGTTTCACTCAGTCCCTCCACGTTACTCAGAGTCCCAGATTTTTTCCTCCCTTTGTCAACACTGTAACAGCTACTTGGTAACTGGGGGAGGCCTCTGCCCGACTGCTCCTTCAGTGCCTGCTCGATCTTCTGGATTCTGTTGAGCACAGCAGAGCTCTCTTTCCTCGTGTGGCTCTTAAGGAAAGTGATGGAAGGAGGTTCGCTCCTGCCTGGTCTCTTTTCAAACCTGTGGCAGGAATCCCTGTCCAGCAGTTCCTCCTCCTCTGTTTCTGGGTAAGAGCACTCAGAAAATGTTCGGCTCATTCTTCTGAGCCCTTTGAAATCAAATGTCTTGTCGCTGCAGGGAGAGGTCAGCACGCTGGGGCAGCTCTCACTGCCTGACCTCTCCCCAGCATCCCTCTTGTCCACACACACGCTGGTCCTGGGGGACAGCTCCCGGCGGCACTCCCATTCTGTGATCTTCTGCCTGATGTCCAGCGTCTGCGAGCGCACGCTCACCCTGCTGACAGAGAGGGTCCTCAGCTTGGTGGCAGTGCCCAAGGACAGAGTGCTCCGAGCGAGCGGATGGCTCCCTATCGCTTCCCCATCTTGACCCTCGCTCGGGCTCTCCTTTTGGTCAGCCTTGAACACGGACAGCCTTTTATCCAAAGCCCCCACACTGATGGCTTTGAGGGGGTGGCTCGGGGAGTCGGTGTCCGACGGGCTCGTGGAGGTGCTCCGCAGCGTGGCCGTGCGGCTGTTCCAGTCCTTGAGGCACAGCCTGGAGCTGGAGACTCTGGAGCGCCCGGCGGAGCGGGAAGAGTCCTCGCTGTCGCTGAGGGGGTAGGCAGGGCTCCTCTGTGGGGACAGCAGGGGAGGCGGAGTGGCTGACTGGCACCTGGAAACAGAAAGAAACAAAAAATCAAGGCCTTGGGGAAACTGGAATTATCTGCCAACTTTCTTCTGGCTGCAGGTCTCCACACGGCAGGACCACTCCAAAGCATCATTAAGACACGAGTGACCATTCAGCCACAGAGTCGGGGGTGGGAGGTGGCAGCTTTCAACTGGTGTCAGTGCAGACCATGAGCAGGACACTTGGCACATCCAAAACCAGTTTTCTCACCTCTGTTTGACCCCCAGCTTTTCCAAGTTTCCTGAAGTTAAAAAGTCAGCTGATTCTCATAGCAAACCTCTGCTTTCAAAGCATCAACCACCTCCAGATAAGTAGACCTGGTTCATCTTTGGCCTAATGCTGTGGCCAACAGAAGAAATTTCTTATCAAAAGAATATTACACACAGAGAAAACACATTGATCTGCTCACACTATGTGTTGAAGAATATAAACTTCATAGAAAGATCTCAGTGTTACCCTGGAAAAAACCCTTGGACCAAATTCTAGCTGTAGTTTGCAAAATCAGCTATTGTTCCTGGGGTTTTGTTCATTGTTGCAAGGACTTTTAAGAACAAAAAGACACAAGGAAATTAAATAACACATTAATCATTTGGCTCATCTGTGATGAGCCAGCAGTAAGGAATTTAAGCCAAAACTGTGTCAAAAAAGGGGGGTTGCCACCCTGCCAAAATCCATCCATACAAATCACAGCAGAAATAATTACAACTGCTTTAACATTAACTCCTTTCTGTTCCAAACAGTACAGGAAAAAGAGGAAAGACCCATAAGTAATGCCTTGCATATGCTATTAAATTTATGCTGTGTGAAGACTGTGGAAAACAAGCTGTTTTTTATCAACTGTCCTGTACACAGGCAAGATCCAAGTGAGAGGACTGCTTGACCAAAAGAAATCAGGGGAGCAAATGTCTACACAAAGGGAGAAGAGATTCTGCTCTCTGCTGCTATATTGTTTTCTTCCCAACAGCCAGCCAATACCTACAGCAGAAGTGCCAATTTCTGTGCATTAATCAAAAAAATCCAGAGCACTGGGGTGATTTCTGAAAAATTTACTTTGACACAGGAAATATTTTCTTTTCGTTCAAATGCAGCCCCAAACGAAATGATCAGATTTCATTCTAGTTTCCTACAGCAGATACTTCACAATCGAAGCTCAAAAATATCACAAAAAGAAATGTTCTGGTCAGAAAAAGACAATAATTAAATTATCACAAAAGGGAACTGATTTCTTTTCTCAGAGGCCTGAGACAAGCAAGTCCATTTATCACAGAAGTCACACTGCTTGGTGACTTTTATTTCTTTACTGTTTCGAAAGATAAACATGCCTGTAGGAAAAGAGAGCTCATGTCAAAGATGATGGCAAACACTCCTACAACAACTGCCTAAAGCAGTTATTTCAGGACAGAAAGGATGCGTGCCAGAAAATGCTCTTTGCATCCTAGAAGTTGAATTTCCTGCCATTCTATACAGCTGCAGACAGGTGTCTTAAGAGATCTCAGAAGATCAAAAGCAGGTGACAGATGATGAGTGGTTTTGGCTGGCAGTTGCAGCTCAGTTTGTAGTGGATTACCTGGAATTACCTTGGCAGACATACCCTTATAGAAGATGAAACCTAAATCAGCCTTCGCAGGCTTTGTGGGGCACCCTGATCCTTCATTATTTCAGCCTGTCTCATCTCAGTTCCTTCAGGTTAATACCACAAAGCCAAATTTTTATATTATTCGTTACACTGCCTTAGCTTAGGTTTGAGATCATGTTCTCCTAATTCTTTCATGTTGTGCAGACCCATCCCAGAGCTGCACTGACATTTCTCTCAAGGAAACAGGCATCACCCACTCCAAGTATACTTTATATCAAAAGATTACAGCCTCCATGAGAACCTTAGAAGCTGCATGTTGGCTAAATCCACTGTCGGGATTCAGCAACAGCATAGGGACAGAAGAGGCCCTGTGGAATGCTTTAGCATGTTACAGCTTGCTTATTAGACTCTGATCTGTACTGGCAATAGCAAGAATAAAATATAAAATGACAGGGTAAGGTCAGTAAAGTGGGACAGCAGAGGTGAAGAACATGCTGACAATCAGAGAATCATAAACTCCTCTCTCTGCCTTTGACACACTGCAGAGAAAATACCATAGGCATAGTCCTTTATCTCCTTACAATCTAAGAAATGTCTTTTCAGCTATTTCCACTGTCAGGAAAAGGTTTGGTGATTCACCAGGGAAGGAGGAAAAGGGGAAAATTACAGGTTTCATAACCTGGAGAAGTTGCAGAACATTTCTTCTTAAGAGGTGTGAGCCATTCTTTTAAACCTTGGGTTCCAGTAAGGTAAGTGCAATTAAGGCTTCATCTTGAAACCCCAAAATTCAGTTACAAAACTCCCAATCACTTCCACTGTGCTAGACTGGGGCTGCAGAGCCACAGGCCTTCTGCAGAAGTTTGCCATCAAAGATTTGTGTTACCTCAGTTAAGAAATAGATTCTGTTTTACACTTCATTACACTCTAAATTTGAATAATTCAGAGATAATCTGTAGGACTTACTCAACAATGAAGAGGAACAGAGCTTTGTCCCAAAGGTTTCAGCATGCTTTCTCTAAAGGATGCTGGTAAGTAACAGAATGAAAGAAAAAAACAAGTCCAAAAGCTGATCAGTGGATGATAAAATGGTTCTTCCCCAAGTAACCTACTTCCATTAGAAGAATATTCTCTAGAGGACACAATAGTTCCACACACTTTAAAACCAGTATTACTAGACAGAGATGAAAATAAGGAAACTTGCAACCTTACAGAAAAAAGATTGTAAAGCAAAACTGAAGTTTTCTACATACAAAATGATACGGTGCAGCACCTTACAATGCATATCATTACATAAACTTTCCAAATATCATATATAAACAGCATAAATAAAGATTATGAAATTAAGTTTAGCTTTCTTAACAAGTTCCCTTGACCAACACCTTTGTTCTGGGCAAGTATTATTTATTTGAGGATATAAGCCTTTCACAAAAGACCCCGTTATAACTTGCTCTGATTCCCTAAGGACACTCTTCCAACACACAGCCTTAGGTGTGAAGTGCCCAAACTCCTGGGAAAACTGTGCACTGCAGACTCCAAGCTGCCAAGCAGCCCACAATGTCCTCGATCTTTTCTCACCCTCTATCTGACCCAAAAGTCAAAAAGTCTTCAATTTTGGACAACACAACCAATCTTCTTCCTGCAAAATGTGGGCGCTAACATCTGTCTGTTTGTAGCAGAGGAAAAATTTAATTCCTGGAAGCCATGCTGAAAGTGAGCAGTACAAAATTAGTGTTAAAACTAAGGGGCTTGGCCTTTTGATTCAGTTGAACAGAAGCAAAGCTCCTTCCTTCCAATCTCAAACATCAACTCCAGAAAAGAGGAGAAATGGGTGCAGAAAATTCCCACAACTTCATTAATTACTTTTAACAATGGGAGGCAGCCAGAAGGGTGGCTCAAGAGCTGAGTTTGTGTCTTTTGGAAATCAGAGTACAGGTGGATAATCAGAATGTGCATTTATTGAGGCATTTGCATCCAAGATCCCCACACTTTATATGCACTAAGAATAACCTTAGGTTGCATTTCAGGCTTTAACAGTGACTGGAGGGTGCTTAAATTAATTGTCTTGAAAGAGTTACAGGACTCTCAATTCTCACTGCCCTGTTCTGACCTCTGAGCTAAACAGCTCAGACTCTGCAGCAGTGTTTTAGCTTGCCTCAAGTGTCAGGAGTGACCCCACAGATCATCCTGTCCTGAGGACAGGCAAGCTGGAAGAACCCACTCAGCAATTTTTCAGTTTTGTAAACCACATCTGCTCTTCTCAAACCAACACATACAGAATAGTAGGACAGATTTTGGCTCTCTGATCCAGGGAATTTCCCATTTCAACACACTCATGCATGGGAGCCTATTTACTGAAAAAGAGAACAAGGGACTTGATGACAAAAAGGTACTGGGTTTTCCAGGCTCCTGTCAATGAGATCCCATCATTTCCCAGTAGCACTGATGTTGGGTGCAAAGACTCCCAGCACTGGTTTTACTACTCAGGACTTTCTCTCCATATTTGTTAGGAAAACTATTGCTTTCTTAGTATTTTATTTAGGGTTTTTTTTTCCTCATTCCTGGTTCTTCTCAGGGCATTGTGCCATTTCATCAGGACAGCCCAGCCTGTTTCAGGGTAACAATAACATCAGCTGTGACCATAGGACTGTGGTTTGGGAATGAGTAGATTTGCCCTGCCACACAGCACTAGAGACTTCTTGTTGCTCTAGCCAATATTTAAGGAGATCTGAAACAAAAGCAACAAAAATTTCTCTTTGCAAAGGCAGTAAAACTCATGTTTAGTGTATACACTAAAGCTGCCCTGAGAGGTAAATAAGGATGTGACTTCGAAATTCTCTGGAAATTTGTAAGAGAAAATGCTAAGGAATGTTCAACTACCAGCTTCCAGCCACTCTGAAGTGCAGATACTGGAAGGCATCCTTCCCTGAGCAAGGTAAAGAGAGAGGGAAGCACACCCTTCTCTCCTGCTAATCGGAACCATTCACTATACCATGCACATTTTGATGAACTGCTGCTGTGAACAGATGCAATGGCTCACTATGATATTCATTTATATCAAACTTCCACTTGATTTGACAAAGCAGGCAGAGGAGTGAAAACATGTAGAGAACAAGAGAAGCTCAAATTAGAACCGGTGTTTATGTCCCATTCCTTCTGTGACCTGGACAGAACAAGCACTTTTGCAGAGGTTCTGTAACAACAGCTCCTTGTAACCAGCACAGTTTCACACCCCACCAAGGGCAGTTCTGCCAGGAAATCACAGAGCAAACAAACAGAGCACATAAATTCTTCTGCCTTTGTCAGACATTCTTGGGAAAGCTCCCAGGTTGAATTAATACTTTTGCACAAACAGAAACTGAGCCACTGCAATAGAGCACTCTCCCAGGCATCTACAGGTAATTCAGAGCAAACAAAAAAAAATCTTAAGGACTTTGATAGAAGCAATGATGAGGAACACTTATCAAAAGATTCCCTCTTTCTCTCTATATACAAGAGCTAGTAATAAATGTCCTCTATGCTTTCCTCCAAAGGACTATGAGAAGTCTATTTTTAGCTATCAAACAGCAGCAGTCAGTGGTGTGGTTGCATTTGAGTTATGGAAGGAGTCATTCCACAGAGCAGCCTGGATTCAGCATTATTTGCTTGTGACAATGTGCCATTTCCTTCCCTTTCCTCACCAGAGGGGACAGACAGGCAGAGGCAGTGGCAGTGACTGCTGCAAAGACTCAGCCAGGCACTGCTGTGAGCAGAGGACAAATGTAGAGGGTCAGGCTGGTCTAACTAGGTTAGCATGAGGGTAAAATGTACAACCATGACCAGAGAAGGTGATCTGAAATGGCTTTGCTGCTTAGTTGAGGTGGCCCACAATGATCCCATATATTATTCATCCTTTGAGTTCTGACTTTCTCTTCAAACATAAATGATCATCTAGGCTTGGACAGCTGCCTTGTATACTGCATCAAAGAATATAAATTGAATCTTTCAGAGTATTAATTGTTCCAGGAGCAGAAAAGGATTGTAAAACCTATGTTATTGTTACTCCTTGTAACTAGGGATTATGGGAACATTAAGACCAAAGGGGCCTCCTGCACTACTGAATCTAAATTCACTCTCATTTGGCAATAAACCTTTCTATTATAATATATTCTACACTCTCACAGCACACTGCATTTTAATTTTCTACATAACTCAAGCAGATAATTACAGATTGCATTTAATTATCTTAAATCTAAATAAGAGTTTATGGTGAATAAAGGAGGAGAACTTTTCACACTGAAGTGCTGGGCATGCACCAGTAAGGTGATTTTTGAGCTGATTCAACTTGGTGATGGAACAAGTGGTGCAACTTGTTATATCTTGCCTCTCTCTTGGAAAAGAAAGGGATGTACGTGGTAGACGAAGAAACTTTCTTGCACCAGACCTTTTATAATCTTCAAGCTCTCACCAGGAGTCTGGCTAAAAATCCCCAAAAATCTGCATTCCAGATAACACACACACACACACCGTTATTGTTGACTTTGGGATTGTGACAAAAACAAGACAAAATCTTGTACTTTCTAAGTTGAACAGTGAGTCTGCATTATAAGATTGTTTGAGATAGGTTCTCTCTCATGAACATGTGATGGGATGGAAAAGTCCCAGCATTTGGAGAGAATGAGCAATAAAATCGAAGTGGACAACAAATCACAAAATGTTTAAAGACAGAACAAAAATAGAAACGCCAATTATATTCCTGTTTGTACTTCTGAATTTTTTTCCCCCAAGGAGTTTAGTTACTTTCCATTTAAATAAAAACCAAAACCATATCAGAACAAGCTACAGAATGATAGGACTGGGAAATAAATGAAAAAAAAAAATCAAGCTTTGTGTGCGGTTTTTAAAAGCTCCAGTGTCTGTGTTCCCAAGAAGTACTGAGTCAACAATAACAATTGTGGGGTGGATTTGCAGGGGTGCTGTGGTGAATTCCTGTGTTTAACACACACACACACCCTGAGCTCTATGCTTCATGAAGAGAAGTACACAGAATCACAGCTGACTGCAGCTCAACTGTGGTTTTATGGCTTAGAAGCAAAACGGTCTGATTTACACCAGGGAAATGCAGGAGTCATTCTGCCAAAGTAAATTACATGAAGTGGCAACTATATTCTACCACTGTACGAAATAAGGGCAGAGAAATCAAAGTTGATGAGTCAGATCCTAAATACTTGAATTCTCCTGGATCCACAAAGCCAAGACAGCAAGACAAATCTGACCATGAGGAAGGACTGTAAAATGAAATGCCATCAATCAACAGGCACTAGGTGTCTTTGCCAAGTGAGGGGGGAAAAAGATAGCAGGAAATTGTGAAATTATCTACCCTCAGAGGGTTAGATTCCCTGCCACTCCAGATTTATGGCTGTCTTCTGTTCTGTTACAAGGCAAGGGCAGGATGGTCTTTAAACATTTCCCCATTTAAGTGTTTTTCACCTCCTCTGTTCAGACACAAATAACTACCCAAGGCAAAGAATACCAACAATCCTGGGATTTACTTTCCATCACAGGCATCAGAAGCTGACTGTGAAAAAATTGAAAAGCAAGAACAGAGGTATTAGAGTAAGACTTTTTCTCCTTTCCACAAATTACACTGCACTGGTTTCATGGGACCATCTCTCACTTTCTTCTTAAAAAAATATGATTCAAAGTTGAAAAAGGGAAGCCTCCTTTGGAATTACTCTTTTCCTATAACATGTTCTGAATAATAACTTATGCAATAGGCATTCCACTGTTACAGCTCCACTATTGTAATTGTTCTGGAATTGGCTCAGTATGTTTTAGTCTCACCTGATTTCTTAAAATCTTGGGAGTTTTGCTGGAGAGGGAGTGGCAGCGCAGCAAGTGATGGCATTTTCTTAAACCAGGCAGAAAGCACAAACCTTCATTTGTCTTTTTAAGAACTGCCAGTCCTTGAAACTCATTCTTTAGCAGCGTGTCTGAACATGCTGACTGTTTAAAATCCAGAGCACACAGAGGCTCTCAATTTTGCTTTTTCAAAGTGCAGGTGATTTTTCAACATGCTTGCTCATCTGTCCTGGAATATCAAAGCAACAAACTGTGGAACTCATTCTGACAAATCCTTCCAAGTTTTCTGTGCTCACACAAAAGAAATTTGGGAAGCATTAAAAATTATTTTTATGAATGGTGACGCACAGTTTTCAAGATATCTGAGGGCATTCTGGACTTGGCAACCTCAAAATCTGAAATTCAGGGTTGGAAAGTTGTTGTAAAATAGACTCATCCCTCTTCTGCCCTGACAAGTCAGAAAACGTTACAAGGTCACTCTATATTTTACTGAAACATTCTATATCCACAGGGAAAAGAACTGAACAGGAAGTCAAACATCCTAAATCCTGGCTGCACACTAATCCAGAATAGAGACAAGGCTGCTTTCCCTGCTTCACATTTAAATCAACTTCCAGGTCATGCAAAACCTCATCAAATAGACTCAAGTATAATTATCTAACAGGGGCAGAAAAATAATAATAATTCAGAACTCCCTTCTGAAACTTTTACAAACTTTCCTAATCTCATCCACTCAGAGGAATTTGTTTCAGAATAAATATAAAATATTTTATTTGCCTTTCCTACCAGTATCCACATTTTCCTTCCAGTTCCACCAGCTTAGCTGTGGTCCCCTGTGCTGCCAGTGTCCAGTGAGATCTTTCTGTAGAGGTTTCTTTCATCTAGTTTTGCAAATTAGTTTATTTAACACAGTGAGAAAGCAACCTAGAGGAGCAAGTTATAAAACCAAAAGCCATTGTCTATCTGTCTGCTGTGAAACAGGCATTCTTAATTTCTGTCAGTCATAATTTCAGCTAGCAATAGCACAGTCCATCAAGTCTGAGGCCTGAGATATCTGGAGAAAATACAATATGTCACAGAGGATAATACTGAAGCGATTGAAAAGATCTGAGAATATCTGAGCTGCTTCTGGAGTTACCAAACTGCAGAGGAAATAAAATAAAAAGCAAAATGAAACAAAATAAAATTTAAAATACCAACAGAATAGAACCTCCTTCAGTAGCTCTGTGAATCCAGAACAATCTCAACATCACCCTGTCTAAACACAGCCTGTCAGACCCAGCCTGTCTCTCTGCTGTGCACCTGGAGCTCATTCCCTGGGAAGGGAGGTCACAATGGACCATCTGAGGCAGGGAAAAGAACTAATTCTGGCCCCAAAGTCTGCCCGAAGAGTGCCCAGGCCTCTCAGGGGCTGATTCATCTCTTACCAGCAGCTGAGTGCCATCCTCGTGGCAAGACAGCTGTAACAACTCAGTTCAACTTGCTGCAACCTTCTCTAAGCCAGCAAGCTGAAGCACTGGCATAAAACCAGCTTATCTGTTCCCTGAAGGACATTTCTGTACATGTTTCTGAAATATGGATAGAGTAGTCTGACAGCTTTTTGTCTGTTACTACATTACTCTTAGAATGACACAGCTAGGGAAATGTGCCCTTGTTCTTCATCTTTAACTTCATTTTATAAGTTTTGCCTTCTCTCTTCTGTCCCTTAGAAGAGTGGATTTCCACCTGCTTCAATTGCCAAAGGTCTGTCTCAAACTTGGACTATTTTTCCAACAAAATAAATGGTATTACCATCCTCTGTGAACTTTCCAATCACTTAGTTATGCAATTGCACCTCTAGAATTGTCTGTCTCTCACACTTACACTCACAATCATTGTAACCTTTGAGGATAGGCAAAAACTATTTTTCTACCAAAAGTTCCTTTTTTTTTTTTTTTTTTTCTTTTCTAAGAAGTAGCTCAACATTCACAACAGACTCTGGACAGGAGCAGTGGTAATATCTCTCACACATACACAATATCTCTCTTTTATGTAAACAACTGAAAGAAAGAAATCAAATGGAGGATTTTTTTTTTTTTTGGCACCTGAAAAGGCAGAAAGGAGAGGGAGCAGTTGATAAGTAAAAGATGACTCATGGAGGTGCCAAAGCAAGGAAGAGAGAAGGAAACCTGCTAATTGAGTACACAACATGTCTCATCTCTGGAAGTTGCATCCTGTATCTGAAGGAGGAAAGATTTCAAAGTTTATACCCCTGGCCTCTCTTATGCTAATGTTCATCAGTTTCTCTGACCTTATGGAATGCAAAATACATTCCAGCTATGATGACAAACATGATCCTTGGTACACTTTCCAGTGTGCATAAATGTGGCTGGATGCCAGGTGCCCACCAAAGCTGCTCTGTCACTTCCCCTCCTGAGCTGGACAGGGGACAAAAAATATAACAAAAAGCTCACGGGTTGAGACAAGGACAGGAGATATTCCTTACCAATTACCATCACACCATTTGAGGGGAAAATAATTAATTATAAATCAAATCTGAGTAATGTCATGAGAAATAACCCCAAATCTTAAAAACACCTTTCCCCCACCCCTCCCCCTTCTTCCTGAGCTCAACTTTACTCCCGATTTTCTCTACCTCTTTTCCTGCAGCAGCTCGGAGCTACAGGGAATGGGGGCTGTGGTCGGTTCATCACATGGCGCTTCTGCTGCTACTTCTTCCTCATGGAGAGGACTCTTCCCCTGCTCTGGAATGGGGTCGCTCTCACTGGAGACAGTTATTACACTCGTCCCTTCTTCCAGCATGGGGTTGTTCCCACTGGAGATATTCACACTCTCCCCCTGATCTGGAATGGGGCCATTCCCACAGGAGACTGTCACACTCTCCCCCTGCACCAGGTCATTTCCACTGGAGATAGTCACATTTTTCCCCTGTTTTAGAAAGGCATCCCTCCCACAGGAGACAGTTATGCTCTTCCTTTGCTCTGGAATGGGGTCTCTCCCGCTGGAGACAGACACACTCTTCCTATGCTCCAGAATGGGATCACTCCCACTGGAGACAGGCACACTTCTCCCCTGCTCTGCCATAGGGTCTCTCCCATGGGAGACAGTTACAGTCCTCCTTCTCTCCGGCATGTGGGGTCTCCCACGGGAGACAATTCTCCAAAAGCTTCTCCAAGGTGGGTTCTTCCCATGGCTGTAGCTCTTCATTAACTGCTCCAGGTGGGTCCCTTCCACAGGGTGCAGTCCTTCAGGAACAGGCTGTTCAGTGTGGGTCCACCCCAAGATCACAGGTCCTGCCAGCAGTCTTTCTCCAGCGTGGGCTCCTCTTTCCACAGGTCCACAAGTCCTGCCAGGAGCCTGCTCCAGCACAGGCTTCCCATGGGGTCACAGCCTCCTTCAGGCATCCACCTGCTCTGGCATGGGATCCTCCACAGGCTGCAGGTGGATCTCTGCATGCCCTTGGACCACCATGGGCTGCAGGGACACAGCAGCTTCACCATGGGCTGCACCACGGGCAGCAGAGGAATCTCAGCTCTGCTGCCTGGAGCACCTCCTCCCGCTCCTGTTCCACTGACCTTGGTGTCTGCAGGGCTGTTCCTTTCACATATTCTCACTCCTCTCTTCTTTGGCTGCAATAGCTCCTGCACAGTAACTTTTGTCACTCCTTAAAAACGTCATCCCAGAAGCACTGCCGTTGTTGCAGATGGGCTCGGCCTTGGCCACCACAATGGTTTTGTACAGATTAAGAAATTATATACTTGACTTGAATTTAAGAGGGAATTTCTTTTCATTCACTTCCTTTAAAAATCTATCAACCAGTGTTTGATTTTCTTCTGGCTTATGTAAGCACAAATCAAGTGTTGCTAAGGAAAAGTTGCTAAAGATCCAAACTGATGCGAAAGTTAGTGCAGGAAGATTTAAGTCATTGATCGGGTGCAAATGCACACTCATGGAAAACAAAGTTTCAGTTTAAATAACATATGCACTGAAAATTAAATTAGGTTACTACATCTGACTGGTTACAGTGTGCTTCACTCTACTTCTAGCTAAACAAGCCAGGAAAATAAGGAAATGTTTTGGGCATACCCACAACTGAGTGTCATATGAAAAAATTGGCCAGCCAAAAGTTGTTGGGGTTTTTCCTTAGTTGAACAGAGCTTTTAGAAACTCTTTGATCTATTTATTCCCCAATCTGTTGGCATACACACGTACACAAAAAAAGAAAAAAAAAAAGGGAAAGAAGGCAAAAGAAAAAGGACAAGTTGTGACTTGCAGTGCTTGTTGCTATCATACTTATTAACCTAGAGTCCAGACAAGGCTGAATTTAACTTAACTGAAGGCTACATCTGGCCCTAATTCAGTTTTGCTGCATATTAACAAATGAACAACCAGCCAGGGCTGGAGCACTGTGCACACCAATATTCAGAAACATGATCCAAAGGAAACTTTCCAAAAGATTCAGACATTGGCTTCTCTCTGCCTTTTGCTGCCCATAACTGTCAACAGGAGCAGAGTTAGGTCAGGGAAAGACACTCCCCACAACTTTGTTCACCGTGATCAAGGGTAACTTAAACGTGTCCATTACTCATCCAGCTGAAATGAGCCTCCCAGACCAGATTTCAGCACCACACCTACAAGAGCTGTGGGATCTCAAGACTAAATATGGAATCAGAATAATAGCTAGGGGATTTAGATATCCTTTATAAGCATTTGATTCTCACGAGACCTTGGCTTCTTATAAAACTGTGGATTTAGTTTTACACTAGGTTCTATAAGGAGCTGGCCAATATATATTAACATCTCACTTCACTTTTTACTTCTTATGAGAGTATTTGTACATAGTATAACCCTAAAGATGAAAATATTTTGTTACCACTGCCCTGCAACAGAAATGCTGCACAGCAGACTGAAAGTTTTACCTAATTTAGGGCAACTAAATGTTAACTTAGAGCAACTAAAAGCAAGAAGACATTTCTCCTGTCACACATCCTTTCCTTCCAGGACAAAACTAAGCTTCATGTCCCTACAGGTAGCTACATAGGTAGCACCAGGCAAAGCATCCAGAAAATGAAAATACTATGGTGCAAATGAGGTAATACCAACATCTGTGTATACAGCAACAAGGAAAACCAACAGGCAACACTTATAAGCTCATCAGCTCTGAAAATATCTGCTCCTTACAGATTACAACACAAACAATAAACTCCTTCCAGTAATCCATGGGGTCTCAGATAATGCATATTTGAAGCAGTAAATTGAAGTCCAGATTCTGGCCCTAAATTACAACCCTCTGCACCTCACAGAGCTAGACACATAATACTGATGTTTTCCTGAAAAGCACAAACCTGTGATTTATGCTCTTTATTCAATGGAAAAAAAAAACAACGAAACAAGCCATCTCATAGCCAAGAAAGCACATTTCTCACAAAATATATTAAAAAAAAGATGCCACAAAAACCCTGAACCTGAAACCAGGCATCAAAACCAACACAACATACAAAAGTGTGCCAGCAGCACCTCATTTAATGCTGTGTTTTCATCTCAGCAGTTAGAAAAGTACAGTCATTGTAAGGTTTATTCAGCCTAAGTATAAACAACTATGGTCTCTCTCTAACAGACCAACACTGTCTATGCAATGAAAACAAATTCAGCTTAGCACGGGTATGAACTGCATAACTTAAAAATCACCTTTAAGAATTAAAGAGGATAAAAAGGAATTTCATCAAATAGACAAGAAACAAGCATTTAGCCTCAGAGAGATGAGGTTCTGCCTGAGAGCAAGAGAGCTAGAAGGAGCAAGGGAAGAGAAGGGCTGTAAAAATGAGTTTTAGTCCCACAAAGTCACTTGTCCTTCACCAGAATTACAAACTCTGGAAATTAAAGCTACTGCCATGGCTACTTTCAGTAAGCAGAATGTTGGTGTTGAGTTCCTGCCTGTGAGTAGACAGTTCATCTCCTGCAAAACTGGTTGTGGGAAAGGACACTAAGGAATTCAGTGCTGTGGCACTTCGTGCTCTTCCCTTCTGCTGCACTCAGTTTCCCCCTCTGGTGCCTCTGACCAGCACTCAGCTGCCCACCCCTGTGACCACTTCAGCCTACCCAGACTTACCCAGCAGCTCTTCCCTCCTGGAAAGATGTAGAGTGGAGATGTAGGAGTTCTCAGTCCAGCGTGCTTTGCCACAGCCTCTGTGCTCCCTGAATGCTGCCTGCTTCACTTGTCAGCAGCAAATGACACACTGAGAGGGTTTGTCAAACCTCTGTCCCTTTGTGTGCTTAAGGGGAGGAAACTGCCATTAATGTTTAACAAAACAGCAGCAAAGCCTTTCTCTGCAATCTCACGTGTTGGCTTTGAAGGGACCGGTGTGTGGGAAATCTGGAGAGCCAGAAGTTTGCTCCTGGTAGCTCGCAAAAGTTGAGTTTTTATTTTAAAGTTACAGGAAGCAACACTTTACAATTCATTCCTGAAGCTCTGAAGTGAGGCAATACAGTTGTCTGATGCTAAAAAATCATAGAAGCTGTGTCAGGGACTAAGCCACACACACACAGAGCCACAGCAAGCCTGTCCTCTCTTGAAGCCCACATGGATGACAGTACTGTTTGACAGGAAAGGGAGAGGTTAAAAATCCACATTCAAACTTTTTCAGGTCCCTGCCAACAAATGGCCACAGGCTGTCTGCCATCTCCCCTTTGCCTGTGTTGACATAAAGTTGGGCTTCCCAACCCAGCAGCAAATCGATGGGGCAGAGGTCTCATGTGAGAACAGTCTCATTACTGGGCATTGGTTCAGTTCTCTGGGCTGACTGACAGCTCCTCTTTTGGCCCAGCTGCCTCCCAGGGTGAGGGTCCTACTGCACCATAAAAAAGGTGAGTCAGCTGGAGACAGGCACACTGTGACAACAGGAGGATTCTCCAGCACTACCCACACCTGAGTGTCACCAACACTGCCCCATATTGTACCAGAAGTCCCCTGTGCCAGCAGCCCACCTGCCTGCCAGCATTAGCTGTTAAAAGGACCTTCTGAGCTTTTTGCTAGCAGAATTTGAATCACAGCCTTTCTGTGCAACTGCCACTGCAATGAATTCTGCTTTTACAGCTCAAATAGTTATGTTGTTACCTGGAAAAAGCTAACTTTTAGGAAATTGTGATGCGTGATGGGCTTAACCTAGGAATCCAAATTGAAAAATACCATTATCTATTAGCTGCTGTTAACTGTTTGTCAAAAAAGTACTTGCTGTACAGCTGCAGTATTGTGGATCATATGTGTAGAAGTGACCCTGCTTTTACAGACCTAACATTTTCTTTCTATAGCTAAGGAGAGAAGAAAACAAATTAATACTTCTCATTTACTTCAGCAGTTTCCTACAGCTCCCTCACAATAAAATACTAACACATATTGGCATTAAAGTTCATCATTAATATGATAATCATAAAATATTTTCTTTATAAAAACAGTGCTTTAACAAAGCTTCAGGAGCAACATATGGACACTATGGGCAAAATTTCCATATCTGGTTAATAACAAATGGGATATTTAGGCTCTTAAAAAAAGCAGTCAGGCTGTTACAAGAACTGACATTCCCACTGACTCTAATAAAATTGTATGGATTGACCCAATAAATCAATTTTTAACTGCTATTTAATTATTAGGAACACCATATCTGTTACAATGGTTTTATTTAGTTGTGTTTTCAGCACTGAAGCCCATCCTACCAGATGGCTGCACGTTGTTGCCTGTTGCTCAACAGCTCCAGGGTGCCCTGGTGCCAAGGGAATGGGCACATTCCCTATGGCACGCTGCCAGTTCTATACACAGGACCTGGACAGAATGGAAATAACCTCAGAGTACATGATGGCAATTGAGACAGAAGTTTGAAAAAGTCTCCCAGGAACTGAGGGCATTTTTGCAGGTATATATTGTAATAATAGGGTGCTACCTGTGTATTTCCATTAGCCCCTATTTTCCTGCTTGAATAAAAATGCTTACAGTTTATTTTGCTTTTAAATGCCATTTTCTGTCAATGTTCATTCCTCAAGTGTGAAGACTGGAGGTGATGCTCGGTGTGGAGACTGAATCAAGCACTGAGCTAATTCCCAGTTCCATCACACAGTATTGCCTGGTGAATAGTGACTTATTTAGAGGATGAAGCCTGTGAGGATTGCTATGTCTGTGCACTTCTTGCTTTGTTTTCCCAGACAAATAGTTTGGGCTTTTTTCCAGTGAGGGGAGAAACATGTATTATCTATCTTATTATGTTCAGGCCTTCCTTTCAAATTCAATCTTCAAAATTCTGCTGTGTCTTCTTTTAATGTTGTGTTCTGCCCAAGTGGAAAAATATCTTTTTAGGATAACCAAACAGCACAGGAAACTGATAAGACAAAACAGACCCTTTCATTTCTAAGCCACTGATTCAAATCCAGACTGATTAGGGCACAGAAGGGAAATTGTTCTCCCACTCTGCTGGCTTTTCAAGAGCTCAAGTGTAAAGAGATAAGTGTCTTAGACAGCTCCTAAATGGACAGATATTCACAGCACATAGAATATCATTTGCAATGCTCATCTCTTGCATCTTTGATGGTCTTTCCAGTGAGATTGTCAGCATCTCCCTGGTCCAGAAAGCAAAAGAGTTTCAGTCCAAAAATATTGAAATATTGGCATTATGAGGTAAAAATGTTATGCCCTACTCCCTGAGGACTTCAGTCTTAGTTCTTATCACCACTCAAAAAACAAATTCACACAGGACTTGTGCTCTGACCCTCTGATACTGCTCTGATGGGGACTCCTGTGAGTGTTTTAACATGTCTTGCTCATTGCTTCTATTCTCTTCAGTTCAGTGCAGTAAAAGCACTAGAAAGCTATCAGAAACATTTCCAAACTCAAGCTCTTGCAATCATTTTCTGTATAAATATGTAAGCTTTGTTCAGATCTTAGTATGCCTGAGTTCATATTGTAAATATAGTGATTAACCAACCAAAGACTGCAGTGTTGTCTAAGTAGTCTTCATACTACAATAGTTGTATTTAAAATGCCTCTTCAGTGTAACTTCTTATCTAGAACTCTGTTTTTTCAAAACTTGTTAATTTCTCTTTTTATGTTTTAGTTTCCAGTGGCTGTGGCAAATATAAACTTAATAGAGAGAAAAGGTAATTTTAATGAAGAGGTATGATTTGCTTCATATAAAAACATAAAGCATTCAAAGTATCATGAGAATTAAATTACAATGCAAAGGAATTCACTACATTCCTGTAGCCTCTAAGTAATAATAAAATCAACTTAATCTGAAGCTTTATGAAGCAAAATTCGATCAAAATTTCAGGGTTTGTTGGGGTGTTTTCTTAGGAACCCATGCAAATGGGAAGGAGATCTTGATAAAATTTCAGCTAAGAAAAAGTGATTTGTTTGACTGACAAGTGCATTCTTCCTGAATGGACTTTTAAAACAAAAGCCAGACAAACCTGGCAGCAATAGAAATGGCATAGCAAAATTCCCCACTGCCAACTGTGGGAGCCGGAGCTTTGCATCCCAAACGCGCCTCCAGCCTTACAGGGTAAAGAACAGCTCCTGTTGCCTTCTGAACAGAATGAAACTGCACTGCTGGAGCTGGGCTGCTGCAAATCTGTCAGCTGCATGGTTTAGGCTGTTTCTGCTTGTACAGGAAAGGATACAGTATTTGCTAATAGATTTCATATCAGTTATTCAGTTTTCATTGTTATTTGGCAAAAGTTTATTTGTGTTGTTTTCTAAATCTCAGTGGTTTAAACAAAATAAAAAGGCTATGTCTAATCACAGCTCCAATAACTGAGCATATGGCTTAGTCTTAGAATTTTATTAAATCACTATTCTTCCTGTTCTCAAGCTCACTGTCAAAATATTGAAACTTGGTTCTCTTCTAAAGTAACAAACATTTTCTACAGGGGTTTTGTTGTTTTTCTTTCTCACAAATTCATAAAGAGCTCATAAACGTTCTCACTATTACTTCTGAGCAGTAGGCAAATACTTTTGGCAGGAAAATCTATCTCAGCATTTCAGCGTGGAGTGCCTCATTGCCTTGAGCCCTGCTCAGCTGCCAGGAGATCTCCCACAGCAGAGGGGAGAGGTCCCAGCCCGGGCAGTGGGGAGAGGCTGGGACATGCTGAGACAATGTGAGCTTAACTCACACCACTGGCCTCTTGCTGCTCTAGCAAAGTCCCTGACGGCTGCTCTGGCTGGAAAAACTGGGAGATGTTTTAGCCCAGGCCACCCCACAACTGATGGGGCAGCAGAATTTTTTATTTTAAAATAAAAAATAAAAAAAGCCTCAGCTTCCTGCTTTAGGCATACTTAACTGATTCTTTTACAAGCTGGTCACACTCTTTCCTCCTCAGAGCCCTCACATAAAACTTGTATGCCCAAATATGCACAAAACAGCATCCAAACCATGCACAAATGTTTCAAAAGTTGTGAACCACCAGCAATCACTTCTAGACCTGCTGCTTTCCCTGTTCCTGTGTACTAAGTGTAAGCCCAGGAAGAGAGCACCTTTCACCTTTAAAATGCAGCCTTTCACCTGCAATTGAAATGCAGCCATCCACAAGGGAAATGAGCAGCTTTCCTATCTCTCACAGCAATACTGTCCACATACTAAGCAAGGAAATATGAGATGAAAAAATACTTTATCATAAGTGTGCTAAGACAATGGCAATCACACAAAAGCTAGTGGGAAAATTGCATGCATTAGAATTTCAAATAAGATCAAAGCCTCCTTGCTTTAGAGCAACACAGAGAGCTGAAGATGCATCTTTTGATTTGCAAGTTAGTGCATTCTTCACAATGCTCTCCAATCAGAAAAATCAGGGTATGTAATAAATCTCGTAGTCTTTAGATTTATATTCACATAAAATACATACATAAATGTAATTAATTACATTTTGTTTATCTGACTGGTAATAATTTTTTTATGGTAGGATCAGGGCTCCACTGTGATGGATGCAGGATTATCCCCCTCCCAAAGCTCTGTCACTAATGGTGAGGCAGTTGTTCAGTGTTGTCCTGTCACTAATGGTGAGGCAGTTGTTCAGTGCTGTCCTGCCCTATCTACCCCTGGAGTCATCCACCCTGGATGTGGACACAGCTCTTCTGCATTAGTCACAAGATAATCCATTGTCAGTGCAGGCAGGCTGGATCACATCTGGATGAATGACCTGACACTAACTTTGGGCAGTGCCTACAGTTCAACACAGAGCTGAGGAGCACTGGTTAATTTGCATTTTTTTCTTGTATTAGAGGTAGCAGAAGGATTGAATGAATAAGAATTAATTTAAAGTCATATTGTTACATATTTGATAACACAAACAGAAGGCCCTACATTTGCATCCATGAAGGGATTTCTCTAAATGAGAGAAAAGTCCTGTACAGACATTGCCTCTCTAAAGATGACCCTTCTCCCTAAACAGATGAATTTTCCTCAAGACATGAGATTATCTTTGAAATTAAAAATTTACTGTGGAAAGGGAAGAGAACAAAGCACTCGAAGGACAAGCCAGCAGAGCCCTACTCCTGCACTGACAGCAGAGCACTGCTTAACTCTGGCACTGAATGTATCTACAAATTCTTTTATTTAAGAATTCTGGAGGTGTCAATTCCTAAGGCAAAATATTTCTAGACTTCTTCCCAGCCCATAACCACATAATCCTTTCAAGAGAAACAAAGTATTTCAGTTGGATTTAGTAATGTGGACCAAAAAATTAATTTCACTTTAAAATAAATAAATACATTTGATATAAACTGAATGAGCTTGGCTTGGGTATGACTGATTTTGGAAGTCATCCTACATCTCAGGTTTTTAAGGCTGAAGCACAGGCACAAAGTCTTCCTTCAGCTAAGATTTTTCTAGAAGTTTTCTTAGTTTCTAAGATTGTTTCTGCCTTGAGAGGAATGCAGTAATAAAACACAAGACCTTGATGTGCATTTGAAACAGCTGAGCATGGACCTGTGTCCATGATGGAGACAGGAAACCAACCCAAAACAATTCTTCTAGTAACCAACCCATAGGCTTATTTTGTTGAGAACTGTAAGTCATTATTTTATTTGATATTTAAAGAATTAAAAACAATCCATCTGAAATGCTCCTGAGGTGCCTCTAGTTATATTAGTCCAGACTATGTGGTGCATTTCTATTATCTTCACTGGAAGTAAGGTGGCTCCACCAATTAAAATTCTGCCCTATTAACTTAAATTTTGAAGGAGGAAAAAGTTCCAAGCCACAAAGCCAGTGCAAACATATCCCAGCATGTTAGGCTGAAGGGGGTGACAAACTGTCAGTGACAGCAGGAATGTCCTCACACACTGCTGGGAGATAAAATCCAAAGCCATATTTAGAGGTTTGTGGGTACTCAGCTCAGTTCTTCCCAAGCAAGAAGAAAGATCTGACTCATGATATCAGATTTCAGTTTTGACCAAGTAAGAGTATATTTGGTTCAAAGATTCAACTAAAAGTATTTAGAAAGGACAAGTTTTACGAGCGTTTTTTGAATAGACACTTTGCAACTTGGTGCTCATGACAATTTGCAGATGTAATCCTTTGTTTGCACAAATCTCTGGTGTCTTGCTATAGACACTATATACTACCCTGACTCCCCAGTTCATTGTGCCAATAAATCATGATTGCTCAGCTGGAGAACGTTGTCCACCAACATCCTCTGGTGAGGACACCACCTTTCCTGTGGAGACCGGGGGGGAAGACGACAGTCCACATCACAAAATCCAGTCTGTGACAAAACCCCCGTGATTCCAGTGGCACAGCTTTCCTCAGACACATAGCTTCTGAAAACAATTTTCCTCAGACATAGTCCTTTTCCACTGCTGCAGTCAGGGATGGTTTCTGCTTTGGCTGTCTTCCCAAATCAAACTCACTAAATTTGAAACTAAATTTGTTTCTTCTAGCTCATCATGGCAGTCCCTCTATATATTCTACCAAAGTCACCATGCTAGTAAAACATTTACTTGCAGCAAACTTAATTTTTATTCATTGTAATTGTTTTTGAGCTTTCAAAAGCTCTCTCCTCATCTGCAAGGTGGGACTCATACATAAGGCACCCCCTGCACCACAGAAAATTTTACAGGCAGAGAAATTCTGCCACTTACAAATCTTATCTCCAAAATCTGTCATTATTTATGCCTCAGGCAATGAACTCAGATAAAAAACTAAATCAATGGGGTCCTACAAAAATGAAGCCTTCCTGTACTTCAGCTACTGAAGCAGGGGAGAAGACTCAAGTGTATTAAACGCCTTGAGATGCAGAGTTAAGAGATGGTATATTAGAGAGAGGCGAAGATATTACGAATTATTTACAGAAGTTATGTAGCTGCACAACTGAAAATATTTTTCAGCTCTGGACTGGTTCTTATTGCATTTAGCATCTCAAAGCAAACTGAGCTGCAATTTTAAGATATAATACTATATTAATATATCATTATTTTGTTCAGGATTTCTTTATTCCTTGTATCTGTTATACTACACAGCCTACAAGTTTGAAAGCTGTATTTTGCTAACTAGAGCATGACTTCATAGACACAACTATTGACCTGGTTTAATACAGTACAGTGTAGAGGTGATTTTTAAGTCAAAGACAGTAGTGCCATTTCTACATTTACCTTTGTTTGCACTGGAGAAAATAAAAGTTTTTTTACAAGTACTTAATAACAAATAGAGTTTCTGATAAAACACAATAACTCCAGATAAATATTAAATCAATTGCTAGGGGAAAGCAAACCACATTGTAAGGAGAGAGAGCTACAAACACCACTATGCCTTTTTATGACTTCTGTTCTCTTAAAGTTTCCTCAGAGTTGCACTGATTCTCATAACCATGGTGCAATCAAACTCATTTGACACAAAAGGGCCATGGTTGTGCACTAGCTACAATCGTGCAATAGGCTCCTTTGTCCCCTGCTGAAGGATTAAGAAGATTTCACAGAGCTGCTTCCTGCCAGAATTGCTAAGAAGTCACTTCCAGCTACACACAAGGTGCTTTCCTATCCTTCCATTCCTTGGCATTCACCTCAGTGACTCACAAGGAAGGATTAAAGTTGCACTCTGGAAGTTCACTAAAAGCCAGATTCTCCTTTTGTAAGCATAACAACCCTTCTGCAATTTTTCCAATTTGCTTCCTGTAACCAGCTCTTGTTCCAAACAACATCAGAATGTTCCCACTGGCTTGGACCAAAATAACATTCCTTGTCCAAGGTTCAGTCACTGACCATGAGAGTTAGCAGGTGCCTGGAGAAGAGAATAAGAACGTGCAATGCAACTTAAACAGCTTAAGATTCTGTTGACTCACAGATTTTATTTCTGTGACTAAGAGGCTTTGGAAGATATTTCTTCCATGGATTTGTCTGATTGCAGCATCACATAATAGTAAGTTTCATGGTTTAAAAACATGCTGCTGGAAAGTGTCTTCTTTTCAACTGATTATCAATCTGTTGTCTTCTGGTTTCATTGGATTTGGATTTGTTCTTAAATGGAAAGAATATTTTTTCCCTATTTATCATCTCTGTTCCATATATCATTTCAGATACTCCTCTTCCCCTTCAATCCTTTTCTTTGTAGGATGAAGAGTCACAATCAATCTACTCTTGTTTTATAGCAAAAATGTTTCCTACCTTCAACCACCCTTGCCATCATTCTACAATTTTGCCATTCAGAGCACAGTCAAGTTTTCTCTTCTAACACACAGGAAAATCTCAAGATCTGCAAGACTCTTAATGCCTGCAAAGCAAGCAGCTGTATGGATGTTTATGTGGAGGCACCTTCTTTCCACTGAGGATTTTTATTATTAAAATTTCAATCCATGACCTACAGGGGTCTGAATCAAGGCCAAAGTAATTAGAAAGACTTCTAGAGACTTTACTGACCTTTGCTTCTGACTTACAAGGAATCTCAAAATGTTGAACCAGCTGATGTCACCATATCCCTGAATCACACCTTGCCTCTTAGAATCACAGAATCCTCGAGGTTGGAAAAGAACTTTTAAGATCATTAACTGAACAATCTTGAAACAGTAAACCCCACCACAACTTAGACTGACAAGAAAATAACTCTTAAAAGTATATCTTAGCAACCAGGAGATTGCTACAACCGTGTTATGCCAGTATCAGCACTAACTAAAACTCTGCTACCACAAATTATAAAGTACATTTGCAGGCTTCCAAATGCCCAGTCAAATCCCACACTAAACAGAGACAGTGACTGTTCAGTTTGAGTGAGTCTTTCAACATGTTTACAATAAATTTTGCAAGCTTTAAACTTGCATGATGCCAGCACTTACAACACTGATTTACAGTCTGAGTCAAATGAAGAATGCTCATGGTTGACTCCAATATCTTCTTGCAGGGTTTCTCAGAGACAGGTGAAGATTACAAAAGGCAAAATAATCGATGGAGAAATGGTGCATGACCACCTATTCATATCCTCACTTCTTGTGCAAGTGCAAGTTAAAGATTTTCTTTAGCTTCAGACTTACTTGTACTTACAAAATCTTTTCCTGACAAACTCTAATCAAAACAGATGAGATGATAAGGAAAGACAGTTTATTTGACAGTTACTATGCAATAACTTAGTATCCCACAGTACTTTCTAAGCTATTCAGAATGGAAGTGATTTTGAAACAAAAGACTTGTCCAAAGTTTGGCAAAGTGTAGACCCAAGTTCCCAGCACCAATCTGTCTGTGCTGGTGGAAGGACAACAAACAACTTGAGAATTGAAGAGATCCTTAGGGAGCCGTTTTTAATATCTACGTATGAATGTCTCTCTAGAAATCTCTTAAGCCTCATTATTTTATCTTTTTATTATTTTGTACTAGGAGATGGCAAACACAAAAACTGGAAAGTGTACAAGGATACGGAGCCCACCTCTGCTGAGCTCTACCACAGCATAATATACCTAATATAAAACACCAGAATGGATGCTGGTTGTCTGCACCTTTCTTTGACTGCACATTTTAAAAAGGTCAGTGTTTCCCCTAACTGTGAATTACAAAGGAAATCTACTTTGCAAATTATTTTAATGCTGCAGAAAGGACAAATAAGAAAAGCAACAGAGATGAGCCCTGTACTTTATATTCAGCCCTTTCCCACCTGCTGCCTGACCTGCAACAGCAGACAGTCTGACCATGGTCTGTGAAGGCAGATACAGCAGAGGAAATGTGGCACAAACAACACAAAACACAAACTGAAGATTGGCAGAGCAGGAAAGCTGACACACAGTCTCATGGCTGAGGAATTCAGCCCAAAATTTCTGAGCTCTATACAGCAACCTCACACAGATCCTTCCTTACAATCACTCCCATCACAACCAGCCCATGAGCAGCAATCATTCCACAGGAAACAACCTTTCCTCAGACCTTGGATCCTCCACTCCCTACAAAAAAACTTCCCTCAGCCCAGCAAAGCTCTCTGTGTCAGAATAGAGGTTGCTTACCCTGGAACAGACATCTCGTTCCAAGCACAGACAAACTTTACTCAAAATCTACAAATCTTGCAGTTCCCCACTTACCTATCCAGAGTATCCTGAGGCACTTTACTCCCTCCAGCTCTGCTGTTGACACTGCTGTTCTTGTTGGCAGTCATGGTCATTTCTGCTTTCTAGAAATGTGGATATCTGCGAGAAGAAAAGTCAATTAAGCTTCGACAAGCCCAAATGACAATTAACTCGTTGAACTACTGTGCCATGTAAAGGCAGAACTCCAGGTTGCTTTTCATTCTATAAAATGCAATCAGTGTAGTTATGATCCTGAAAAACTAAACCCTACCTGTCTACTGCTGCTACTGCACATCCACAGCCAGTTTATCAGAGCCCAGTGTTATAAATGGAAATGACTTATGGGAAGTAGGTGTGTGCTTCAGGTGCTGGCCTGTCTGATGAACAGAGCTTGATCCCAAGTTCACAAAACATCCCAGGTTTGGTGTGGTTCTTCCATCCATCAGAGTACACGGAGATCCCAACAGCAGCACTGCATGATACACCATAGCTGTGACTGGAAGTTTGATCACACCACAGCTATCCCAAGGAATAAAGACAACTTTCTCACCTTTAAAGTGCAGCTCTACTATGGAAATATTTTCTAATAGTGAAATTTATTCAATTATGGATTTTTGAATATAATTTTAAAATCTGCTTGTAATAATATGAAAATATCACAAGTGGTTTTCCATTGGCCTCAGGATTCTTTAAGTAAATCTGTTTTAAGACACTTTTAAGCCCTCAGGTAATACAAAGGATATTTATCAATTCCTATCTGGTTTTTTAGCCATTTGGTAATCCCAAAAGCAGTGAATTTAATTTCAGCCCTATGTATGAAGTTAGGTGCCCAAAAGATGTGTCTCACTTCTGTGACATTGCTGCACACTGGGAAAGAAACAGCCTAATACCAGGATTTATTTTTTCTTCATTCTGCTGTCTTAATAGCAGTGTCATGCTGTGACTGAAGGGAGAACCTGGTGATATGGATGGAGGCCAGGATGTCATCCAAGGCATGCAAAACCAGAAATCCCTAATATCAAGTCCCTCCATTGACTATATCCCATGTTTCTCCAGTGTAAAACACAGCTCTGTGTGGCCATTTCTTCTGTCATTGTAATCTCTTGAGAAATAGTTTGCATAATGAGGGAGGAATGTATTTTCATGTCATAATAAGATTCCTAAAATGCCAGCAGAGTCCCTTGAGAAAGAAAATTAATGGTATTTACTCCACCTGATGCTACAGGAGTAATTTATAAAGGATTCTGTGGCTCTGCTGGCACCGGTCTGGGTGGTTTCTGAGATGCTGCTCAGTTTACAAACTAAAATATCTACCACGGTTTACTGCAGTGCCACCCAGGGTCTGACCAGTACGACCAATTTTTATGACCATTAACAGCACAGCTAATGCAAAAATAAGGAGTGTTACAAAACTCCTTGTTTACACAAACCCACAGGAAGTCGAGGCTGCTTGAGAAGCCACTGTAATGCGATGCTGCAAAGCAAGCTGGGGACTGACAACACACAAAAATCCCTGTACTAACAGAGCTATCACAGCCAAAGGATATTCTCTAAACCACTTTATTCCAAGCAGTTCTGCCACAAATGCAGTCAGAAAATCTGCAGATTGCAGCTCCAGAGGCAGAGTCATTCATGCTGACCACAGACTCCAGGTCTACTTGTCCTTCTCCGCTGTCTTGTACCAATTTTCCCAGATTAAGTAGAGATTTTTTCCCCCTGGTTGGTAACATTTTTTCTGCACTGAAGCTCCCTAAATTCCTCCAGTGTCTCATTGTTATTGTTAGCGTTACATTATCAAGATTACAGGACTGTAACAGAACTGCCTGTTCCGACTGGAAAAGGGATTGCTCAGGACAAAAAAAGGAAGCCTGCTAATGCTGGCCAGCTTTCTAGGACTCTACATTCCACAGGGAGTAAGCAGGTTTTTTTAATGTTTTCCACTCACCAGTTCAATACTTTTACTGTGTTAAATCTAAATCACTTGTTAGCATTTAGCGTGAGAAAAATAAGAGAGATAAACATGGCACAAGGAGAACAATAACTGTTAGCATGAATGTGTAACATTGATTTTACAAAATTTGTTTTTCTGTTCAAGGCAAAAATAAGCTGAAGAGACCTTCAAAAAGATGGGATACTGATCTGACAAATTTAAAAAATATAGTGTGCTTTTATGCTGCTGCTTTTAAGGGTCCACTTTTCATATACTCAAAATCAGATGGGGGGGGAAGAAGAAAAATATGTTAAAAAAAAAAATCAATGTCACCAACATTTAAAAGAAGTGATTATTTAAATGTTACATTTCAAAGCCACCTTAAATGTCAAGTAGAACAAACTGGTTTGTTCTCAACTGAAGATAAATTGAGTTCCTAAAGACAATTTCTCAAGATATGTCAAATTTACTGATATAAGTGTGTTCCTTCCTGTGCAATTGAGACTATGATATATATGGTGATATCAACTGATTTCTCTATTCAATTTTCCTTTAATGGTTATTTTGGACGAATATTTTAATGCAGGTGATGTTGGTATCATACCAGCATATGCAGAGAAAATGAAAACAACATGAACATGGCAGAAAAGTATTCAGCCATTTACAGAGGTGCCTGTAAGGACTTATATCACCCCAAAAATCCATCCACCCATCCACATCACCCCAAAAATTAAGGTAAAAAAATAAAACAGAGACAAAGAAACAAGGAAAGAAAACCTAAACTGTTAATGTTATGGTTATGTAGAAAGTTATTTTAGAGCCTTCAAATGAGTCTGACAAGCCTGCAAGTTTATTGATTCTTTGTAGGGTCAGAATCACATCCCTTGGGCTTGGGTGAGAGCATTTCGCATTACAGTATTTGCAAATTATTCTTCACAATGTAATGGAAACTAAAATCTCAGATATTGTGACATACTGTTAAAAACAAAACCAGAAATAGTCATGCCACACAGATTGTGCATTGCCTCATAAACCATCTAACAAACCTGGTCTAAAAATTCAGAATTCTGTTTTATTTGTAAATGTAAAGAATTTCTCTGAAACCCTTATTTAGCAATTTGTGCTTTGCTCCAGACATGGTTTCACTAATTCCACTAGGATAACTCTCAATTTGGCAATTTAATGAGCCCAAATGGTAGAATCATTATATCAACTTTGCTTAAAACCTCCACAAACCATTTATCTGGATCAAAAAGTAAAGATGACAGACAAACATGAAAAATGGTGTGATGGCAACAGGGGACCTGCTGCTCATTCCAGGCAAGGTTCAGCATCCTGACTGAATAGGGCTGCTGCAATGCAGATGTTTCCTAACAGATCCTTATCATTACAGGAAGATCCAATGACAGAATATTCCTTATGGACCACCTTCCCCCCTGTTAATGATATACTTACACTTTTAAAATTAAACTGTGGCTTGAAGCTTTTTTATGGGGCACTGAAAGCCATCACACTTTGGGCTAATGAACAGTACAGCCCCATTGAATGTCTAATTCCATTTACAGGTGCTAGCAGGGAAGGGGCAAATCCTCTGCTCCTTCCCTCTGCAGTTTAAAATTATTTTTAATTCCTTAAGTATCCCGACACTTTGGAAGTACCCACTACTGAAAAAGTGGAAGGTTTTATTTACTAAAGCTGTGAATGGCAGTGGGTAGAGGAGTGAGGCTTGGAGCAAGCACCTGAAAAGTCAAGGCAGCTCAGAATGCTTTAACTGCTTTATAGCTTTGAGAAAACCTCCTGCTTTCTAATAGACAATGTCCACCAGTTAGTCCATTCCAAGAACTGATTCCTTCCCCTCCTTCTGTGGAAGGTGAATGTTATTGAACCTAGAAGAATTTACAAGTGGTGTCTGATATCTTGAAAAGGAGCCCTCTGAATGTAGGTTCCCAAGCCCTCTCCTGGCATTTTCACTAACATGGCTTGAAATCTACTGGTGATCTTGAGCTCTGAAGTTTTTCATGTGGATTACCTTCCCCTAGAAATTCCACTGATCTGGGATCTGGAAAATAAGGGAAAATACTACTCCTTTGGTCTGCCCACAGGGCACAGACCTGGAGACAGAGCAGGAAGTCATAACAGGGAAGAACTACAGGCTGCTAAAACAAACTCATGTTTTTGAAAAATTGCAATGAATACAAATTTTCCTAAACATATTTATTATAATTGATGTGCCTACTTATTTTTCTCGTAACAGTAGCTGCAACAGAATGGCTTTAGCCAATAAGGAGTTAGCTTATTACATTAATTTTTTTTTCTGAGTGCTTTAAGGGAGCTTGCCCACATGTCAAGAGGTGTAGTACAGCTGAACTCTTGTTTAGGAGTTGCAGCCTCTTTATGGCAATTTGCTTACTCCCTTCCAGTAAAACAGATAATTATGTCCTTCCAGAACAACGTCAGTTCTGAGCAACTGGAAAGTCCAATAAAATCTTTAAAGATTCCTGCCTTGAGAGGGCGCCTGTAGAGACTCCCGAGAGCATTGTTACCAGAACTATATGGGGAATACCTGTGCTCTGGACCTGGGTTAACCCCACAGCCTCATCCAAAATTTCCCTCCCTGAAATCCACAGCCTGTTTTCAACCAAGACAGTGACTGACAGGTCTCTCTGCTAAGCTTTCACAGCTACATGGCAACTTTACTCCTAACATAAACTTCCTGCTATAACCAGCAGGAGTGGTGAACTTGGTTGTCATTGGCCCTTGCAATGCCAAACCCACCCTCCCAGAAGTTCAGTCCCCACTGAACTGAACTGGTGCTACTGGGAAACTGATGGTGCAACACTTACTGGAGGGGAGGGTTACCTCCCCCAGGCAGGTGAAAAGGAGACACTTTGCCTAAAGCAAAGACAGCTCTCCACTCACTTTTCACCCTCCTTTCCTGTTTTTCTGACACCTAAAATTCTGTTCCCTTTTCTGATATTCTTGTTCTTTCCTCTTTTGTGCCTTTACTTGGTCTTCCTTGCCCCTATTTCATCTTCTTATTACTTTATTTATCTCCTCTCAAGCTATTCTTCCCCCCCTCCCCTTAAACTGAAAATGGGCAAAACCTGGTGGAGATAACAGACCCCTACTTAAAATACACTGCAGTCCAAACCTAATGCCTGAACCAGACAAGAACTCAGTGCTAAGTTCCTCTAAGATACCTGATGGGAGGAAAGGCAATCATCTTTGGATGCCTCAGTAAGGTTGAGAGCTGATATGTGGTGATACTGTGAATCTCTTTCTGGTTAGACCACTGTGTGCTAGTGATGGTTCTGAGCCACTATCTCCCAGAAGCAAGTACTGTTCTTGATACCTAAGCTGCCAGTGCTAATGCTTCCAGTGAAGAAACTATTAATTAGTATGGACTGTCTCAATATTATGATATAAAAGCACCCTGGGAGGATGAGGTACAGGCTGGAGACCTCACGGATGTAAGTAGAAAACACTGGCCAAAGCTGTCTTGGCTTGTACAAAGATATGAGAACAACACTGGGTCTGTCTCTTTAGCTCTTGGCAGTTACCCAGGGAATCTGTAGAAAGGCACACAAAAGATTTTAATTCCCCTAGAGAAGACCTTAATTCCCCTGTATCCAAAGTACATCCAGAAGTGAACCTGGACACAGGCATTATCCCAACATCCCAACAAATGGGATGGCAAGTAAGTCCATTGTTTTTATTAGGGATTTGTGCAGAAACCTTTCAGGAAGGTATCTGTTTACATTTAGAAATTATGTTCTTGCACTTAAAGTAACATCTGCAGGATGCAGAAGCTCTGAGCTGTGTTGGAGCTCTCACATGGATTCGTCACAGTCTTAGGAAACCTGCTTAGAGGTAAGAGCTGTGAATTCAGTGCCAGAGATTAAAGGCCACCACCCACACTCTGGCATCTGGCTGAATGGCCCATTTTTTCAAAGGTGCTCCTATTTTTCCTACTACCTCAGGAATCTATCCAAATCTCCAAACATCACCGCTGTACCAGAGATGGAGGCTTAAAACTAGCCTGACTTGAGGCAATGAGCAGCTCTCTCATGCACAGTGGGTTTCTGATTCAGATTCCTTTCATGTCTATGAACACGTGGGCTACCGCCTCCCTCTCCTTCAAATTCTGCATGTCCCAAGCCAAAAGAAACAAACCCAAGTCCCCTGTGCTCCCAGGATGATAAAGTACAATGAGGTGTGAGCAGCCTGACTGAAAGGGTGCAGTCCATGCCCTGCCTAAGTTCCCTAAGTAAAGAAATAGAGAGAAGCGTGGACCCAGCAGGATGAGTGAATCCCAACCTCCCTCCTAGCTGCTGAAACAGAGGATGTATGCAAAAGAAGCAGATAGGAGGGGTGAGGTCCTGACAAACATCAGAAGGCTTCAAGACTGGTAGACCAAAGGTGAGGTGAAGGATGGCTAATGTACTATGAGAAAAACTCAAATGGGAAACAAGTGAAGAGATTTTTTTAGAAAGATAAAAGGGCAATAAGAAAGCCCAAGTGGGAAGAGAAATACAGCCCTCTTCTTTCCTTCTACATAGGGAACACAATCTGTGTCCCCCAGAGAAAGCAGCCCACCTTTCCTCATGCTCCATGATGTTTTCATTCCGTGGCTAAAATCTTCCTCATGGAATAAACTTTGAATTTTTCTAAAGATACTTCAAGAAAAATGGCTCTACAACACTGTGGTAATCTCACAAGAGAGTTCACCAAAACAGACAGAAATTCCTGCAGTCCCACAAAGCAGGTGCAAGTCCATGAGAGTGAGAAGAGCTCAGTGTCTGCATAGCTTGTCTTTCAATACATAAACTCAAATCTAAATTCAAGTTTTTGAGTCCCTGATTCATGGGTAGAAGTCTCATCCCCACGCACACGCACAGCCCTGCAGTGACTGCAGGAGACTTGCAGTTCCTACATTCCTGCAGTTTCTTTAAAGAATTGGTTCTAAGGGGGATTGGAGGAAAAAGAGAAGAGGAATAATGACTGAGAAAATATTGGCAGAATGACAGTATAGCAGAATGACAAAAACTAAGCACAGCAAACTACTTCTTATTCCTTTTGTTAATGAAAATTATAGTAGCCATAGCAACAAAAAGGGGGGCAGAGAGGAAAGAAGTCCAAGACTTTTCAATATCCCCAAAGAACACAGCTTTCTAATATGGAAAAATCAAGATTTATGGCAGCAGCAGCTCCTACAGTGCAGGGCTGTAGTAGTGCACAATGGTTTCAAATTAAAGGCACCAATCATTAACCAGTACAGCTGGGCTTAGCAGTTGACAGGCAATATCATCTCTTCCAGTGAGCCATGTTTCCTTCAGGGTTGAACTAGCTTCTCTTGGTGTATGACATGCCCTGCAGCCCCATTTCTGGTGGATTTACCTCATATTGCCTGTCAAGCCCTGTGCCAGAGTGACTAATGTCACTGCTCAACAGAGCCATCTCCTGTGCTCACACCTCTGTGCCTGTAGCCCTTCGCCAGCCATCTCACACTGATATCCCTGCGATGCTGCCCTGCACACTCAGCAGGCAACTCGGGCAGAAAAGCATTCCAGTTGCCTGCTGCCTGTGTGTCTTTTCCTTCTCAAATACGCATACTTGGGAGCTCAGAGAGGGGAGGAATGTCTGGCACTTCTGCGGTGACCATCTGGCAGAAGCTCCGCTCCATTTTCTGGCAACTTGACCAGAGTCTTAGAACAATTATTTCAGTTCCTGATTCAGGTGCTGAAGACAGAAGATCAAGTTACATTTCTCCCCAGCCATCAACACTAATTCAGTTTTCACTAAGTTAAGTCAGCCTTGCTGGAATTTCACTCCTCCACACTACAAAAAAAAAAAAAAAAAAAAAAAAAAAAAAAAAAAAAAAAAAAAAAAGTGTGAATCTACTCTGAAATCACAAATGTAAAGAATGTGAGTAAGATCCAAGAGAGAAGGAGCTGTTTATTCCTGGAAAGGATATTTTTATAAGATAAAATTATGAAGAACTGAATGTATTGAGTATTGAATGATATCATGGTCTTCAGTGATATCCCCTAGCTTTATAACAGCCATGTAAAGAAGCTTTCTTCCCTTACTATCACAAGCTGATTGTGAGTTGAAGAGAGTAGCTTCCCACCTATCACTCAGTCACAGGTACACACAGCCATCAGCAGAGGAGCTTTTCCCAAGGAAAGAGTTCAGCTCCCACAGCACTGACCTTTGTCATCTGCATGAAAGGAAAGTTTCAACAAGCTACCACAAGCAAAAGTGTTATAAATCACCTTTCATCAGGCCTCCAACCACTAGCCAGAGAAACAACTGGAAACACTTAAACCTGTTTTAACATTCCTTGTAGAAGGAGGCAGGGAAACACCTCCCCATCCACCCACTGGAGCTGACTGCAGACACCAAACCACTTTGGACAGTGGCTCCTGCCAGTGCAGTTTCTGTTGAGGATGTCTACAGCAACAGCCTTTCCCAGAAGAGATAAAAAAACCAAGCAGCAGCCACAGAAACTCTAGCCCTGTTCCCATGTGAGCTGCATCCAGAGTGGCAGGGGTTTAGATGGAGGCAAACAGAAACAAATCCACAAACAAACTGTGAATGATATCACATATCTTTTAAACCTTCACATGCTGGGAGATGGTATTTGAAGATGTGAAAGAGCTTCTCTTCTTTCCTTTTTTGAAAATGATTTACACACAGCTGTGTACATGACATGTTGGAGACTTCTCAAGGGACCAGCAACTGTTCCAAAGAACTCACACTTCTATGATAGGAATTTCACAAATGAAGGCACTAACTATCTTCCCAGATGCAGGCTTGAATAGACCCACTGTGCTGGAGAGTTCTGCTGAGGGAACAATCTTTCTTCACAGTCCTCAGAGCAGGAGTAAACCTGACACAGAGGAGCATTACAGCCTGAACTGCTTCGTTCTCAGACTGGGGAGAGAGAGACACACGGGACTGTCAGACAAGCGCTGCCCTCGTCACACGGGGCTGTGCAGAATGCTCCCAAGCTTCCCAAATCCCACTTCTCTGCTTGCAATCCAAGTCTAAACATCTGTAATGCCAGAGAGGGCACGAGAGAGCACAGCCCCAGAAGTGTGTCAGACAGAAAATGTGATCCCATACCTTACCGGATGGATGTGTCCAGGAATAACAAGAAGCCAGTGCATGCAGGAATAAGGTCCCATTTCTTATTTCCAGGTTGGCTGCAGTGCCAGAATGTGCTACCACTTATGTTTCACAATATTGAAACATGCAACCTTAACTGGAAATATTTGTGTGAAATTATTAATTTTATCCAGACAGCATTTGGAATGTTGCTCCAGCACCAGCATTTCTACTCAAAGTTTTAACATTGGTGTTCCTACTTCAGCTCAGTTCAAAACTGTGAGTAAAATATAATTTAGCAGCAATTTGATTTTGCAATTATCTCATTGAAAAGGCATATGCAGCATTGCCCTTGCAATACAGAAACAGCCACAAGATAAGCCTAAGGGACACAGATTAACACTCTGATCAGATAAAATTTCAGCCCCTTCTCCCTTGCAGGGAATATTTTGGCCTTTTGCCAAGCAGAAAGCTTTCAACACACAGAAGGGTAAATCTGGTATAGCACCCATATGGAAATATCTTCATGACAAGGCCAGGGTGTAAAACCTATTATCAGAGCACACGTGCTCTCTTATTTCGAACATGAGTGAGCCTACAGCAGAGTTTGACTCCAACTTTCCCCATCCCATGGGAGTCCTTATTTGAGCAAGCTTTGGAATGGTGCTGGCACTAAAGCTGGCATTCATCTTTCTTTTTTCCTATGGTTTTAAGCTGAATGCAGCAGAAATCCAATTTGGATCTGCTCCCCATATGAAAATATTTTTATTGTTTCTTTTAAAGTGTGGTTACTATAGACAATAACTCTGCATCAACAAGGCCTTCAGAATTGGACCTGTCTACTCACAACAAAAATGTCAAAGCAGATTTTTCTACAATCAACTATGGAACAGCCTGAAGTTGTGTCAGGAGAGGTTTAGGTTGGATATCAGGGAGAGGCTCTTCACTCAGGAGGTTGTTGGGCACTGGAGCAGCTCCCCAGGGCAGTGGTCACAGATCAGCCTGACAGAGCTCGAGAGTGTTTGGACAATGCCCTCAGGCACCTGGTGGGACTTTTGAGGTGCCCTGTGCAGGGCCAGGAGTTGGACTCCATCATCCTCATGGGTCCCTTCCAACTCAGCTTATTCTTTGATAACACATTTAGTGAAAGGGAAAACTGCAATTCTATTCTGCTTTCATAGAGTTTATGCTTATGCAGTTCTCACCTTAACTCTAGTTTCAGGCTTTCTTCTGCTACTGTTCATAGAAGGTGATACCAGAACAGAAATTATAGCTCAGACTTCTCTCCTGTTTCCTACTCCTTTCACTGCTCCTCCTTCAGTTCAGTTGTATGCACACTCATCTTCCCAATACCAGTAAACAGAGAATTTAAAATTTAAAACAGAGAATTTAAAAACGTGCATCTACAAATAGATAAATTGTTACAGATAGAGGTACTGAACACACAATCTAATAATAAACTTCACAAATAAAACTTTTTTTCCAGTAAGTAAATTGAGCAGAATAAAATAGAGTACACACAGAATATAAACATATATACTAATATAATATAACTAATATAACATATATATAATAAATATATATATATATATATATAACTAATATAAACATAAATACTAAAAATTCTATCATCACAAAACAAATACGTCTTTAAAGGTAAAAAAATCTATTATGCAGAAACTCTTCCGTGTCAGCTTCCTGTGAATGTACTTTCCTCTATGTTTGATTAACAAACAAATCAAAACATTCAAGACAGATACTAAACAGTTTTGTCTGGCATGAAATCTTCATTGCTGGATTCCATGTGGTTTCCAGCTGGTACCACAAACTTGGCCACAGTCCATTCAAAACTCAGTCCTAGTGCTCCAAAAGGTGAATAAATACCTATGAACACTTTCACAAAGCCAGGAAGGTGATTTGTATTATAGAGGCAGATAAAATCGTGCCTGTGCACAGTGGACAAAAGCTGACTGACAGCAGATTCCACTCCACTACAACAAAATAAATGTCTTTTGCCACTCCAAAAGGTAAAGATTTATAAGATTATGAATCCACTTCAAATGCCTTTTGTGACTAGCTACTAATCTGATGATTTAGGGATGAGATGTTTTAACTGATAATTTGTGTTGAAATTTGTAGGTGTTATAAATGCACCAGGATACAAAGGTTCCTACAGAACATGAATTCCTGAAGCTTCCTGATGGAATAACTGTCTCTCTCTTCTAATGTGTGCCTATTACTTAATATCTGAACTCCTCCCTCATTTTCCCCAGACAAATATTCTCCTATTTAACCTGAAGAAGAATGCATGGTGGGACATCCATATGCAACAGGTTTTCTTTATCCTTTGTTTTAGATGCATAAGTCATGTTAAGAAGCTTTTTACCAATCCTAGGGAATCTAAAGGTGTGAAAAACATGGCTGATTCTTCACAGCAGCTGTATTCTTGGTAAGGCTCTAAAGAAAATATATGTGAGAAAATGGTTTGAAGCTTGAGGGCTTTCTTTCAAACTGCAGTTTAATTTTATAGCAGTTTCAAGGTATTATCTCTGCTCTTTCAGACAACTGCACTTTCTTAACCCTTTGACCAGTCTTTTCATCAAAAAGCCAATAAGGTTGGGGTTTCTGTGTGTGATAAATTCACCTCATGCTATAGCAAAACATCAAACAACTGCTCCATTCAATTCTCACAGAAGTGAGTTTTGGCCCTTCCAGTTTTAACAGGAAAACTGGAGCCACAACACAAAAAATTGAGAGTGCTTTGGATATGCAACCACACCCCACTCATATTCTGCTCTGTCCCCCTGTCCCCACCCACAGCAACAGAGGAATACCAGCTGTTGAAGCTTTGCAGATGGCAAATCCAATATTGTGCCATTTGGACTTTCTCCTCAAAGGATCATTCCACATGGCTTCTTTCATAGGGTCAGGATTTCTTTTTTGGAAGAACAGATATTTGGGCATGGAAAATATCTGTGGGCATGAACAATGGGGAAATAGCATTTATAAACTAAAATAAAGCCTTTCCAGTTTGTGGAAACAGCTGGAGGGAGGAAAGAATCTTATGAAAAAAGTAGTTGAAATTCAACAGGCTATTGACAGTGAGTCCTTTCAGATGCCCACTATGGCTATGCTCTTACATGACAGTACAACATTTAAATCTATAACTGAAGATGAGACAATGCACAGCGATGTACCCAGCATTTTTGTTTCACTTCACTGAGATCAAGCAATCCATCTTTGCCTGACACATAATTAGTGGGGAAGGAAGAGTAGTTTCCTCTGCATCTTGTGTATTTCATGGTGCTGCACAAGTGTTAGAATGAGCATTAATTTCAGCGCTGCTTTCAGCAGACAATTCATTCAACAGAAAAGTATAAAGCTCAGCAGTCAGTCCAGGGGAAGGCTGCACAGGCACCTTCAAGGAAGCATCTGGAATTCGTGTTTCTCAGAAGGTATCTGACCTTCATGTTCCTCACACCTACCATACACAGTGAGGCTTTCAGGTTGCAAAAGGAATCTTGTTTCTTACAAGAAAAGAGGGAGACTGTCTCTCAATCCAGCATGTTCTCAATGCAGCACGTTTTCAGAGTAATTCCACAAGTGAATGCCCAATGCAAATAGGCAAAATAGCACAGAACCAAAATTCCACATGAAGAAACACCGTAACAAGCTCATTGAAAGCATTACGGAAATCTTTCAAGACACTGTCAAGCAAGGCACTTTACCCACATTAAGAAGCAAATATATTTTTTTAAATAATTTTCTTTTTCTATTGGAAGAAGTAAAAGCTGCTTGCCAGCTAAATATTTTCCTTCAAAGCTACCCTGCTTCAGCCAAGCCTCATTAATCATTGTGCTGTTAGACAAGATTTCTTTGACGTCCACAGATCATACAGAGGATTTAAGAGAGCAAGCTGTCTGAAAAATTCAGTGATAAGGTCAAGGTAAACCAAGGCAAGAAGTGTTTATTCAGTTCTAATTTAGTCAAGAGTTTTACTTGTTTCATATAAAATTTTCTACCTTTGATTATTCTTTTATTTTATCTAGCACTACATAGTGCAAAACTTCTATTATTACTATTGCCTGACTTACCCAGTCACCTGGAAACTCAACCATCTAAGGAGAAACAAAAACTAAATTAGAAATACTCCTCTCCATAAAGAACTGGGGAGGGGAAAAGAAGCGTTGACTTTGATTGAAGGGGTCCAACAGCCCTGTTCAGATTAGCCAAGCAATTTGAGTCTGTCTATGAACCTGGGAAAAAACATGGGGTTTCAGGGTTTGTTAGGGAGAGAGTGGGGGTGAAAATTAAAGTTCTCTTTGGGCACTATATACAACAAAGAAAACCCACACTTCCTCTATTAAATAGCAAATAGATCCCCCAAAATCCAGTTTCAGCAGAAACTATTATTAAAAATTCTTTTGGAAAATATTCAAGTTATGGTTTATAGATAGAAAAGCATTTTAAAAAGACACATTAAAGCTTCCATTAAGAAACAAAAAACAGAAACATGCAGACAAATAGCTATTTAAACTAACAACAACAAAAAAATTTAGTACATCACTTAACAAATGGGTTTGACCCAGATTCCTACCCTCTGTTTTAAGAGAACATTCTTGAGAAGAGTTCACAGGCTGTTGGTACCACTAATTTATCTCAATTGCGTTATAGCTTTCAAAGCATCAGTAAAAGACTTGCAACATCCGTTCCCACTTTGTTGCCTACACATATTCT
The DNA here is from genome assembly GCA_032173965.1 of Sitta carolinensis. NCBI lineage: Eukaryota > Metazoa > Chordata > Aves > Passeriformes > Sittidae > Sitta > Sitta carolinensis. Next base: position 6,236,420 of record JAVUNC010000026.1, read on the forward strand.
TACCAGTAAGGGCTGTTAAAAGAAGCTGGACTAAAACTGAAAACAAGAAAAATTTTAAATCATAATCAGCAGTTGAAGGGGAGGGTGTTTCTTCTACATACTAAATAAGAGACTTGAAGGATCTGCCACAATAGCAATCTTGGCTTGCTCTCCACTTCATATAGTCCCTAGTTCTTGTGACAAGATTGGCTTCAGTTTAAATTTGTGTTTGCTTGCCTTCGGCCCACCTGGGATGTCTTCATCTTCATTCAAGGTGATGACATTGTCATGCCATTTCCTTTATTTCAGTCTGAAAAATCACCAACTCAGCTGTGTAGAAGTAGCAAATCTAACAGCATGTTCCTTTAATGAACATTTTTATGGAGATAGTGGATAAAAGTGTCTCAAGATATTTATGTGGAAGTTCATTAATAAGGTGCATACAACATAATACTGTTCTCTCAACAGTAGTCTTACCTTAACACCCTTATCAATTCACTCTCCAGTTGCTCTACTAGATTTCTCTCTGTGGTTCTGCTACCAAGCAAAAGTCCAAAAAGAACAAACATGCCACTACTCTGAGTCTGCAATAGAGTTATCTATTATCAGAGTTATCTGACTGCCCAGCACAATCCATTTTTACTTTTAAATTCCAAGGCTCCACATGTCCTTTCCCTCTGAGTTGGCTTATGATGATCAGAATCACTGACGTGAATTTTTGTCTTCTGGAAAACATTCTACATTGGCAATTACCAAGCATGCTATAAAAGTCATAGAATCACAAAAAACCTAGATTTGGAAAGGACCACTGAAAACCACCCAGTCGAAAACCCCTGCTGCAGGTTCACCTAGAGAAGGTTCCACATGATCCTGTCCAGGGTGGGGTTCAAAAATCTCCAGAGTATTTTTTGCTGAAACAGTTGTTTCCATGTGTCCTTCATATTTAGGTACCTGAACAATTCAGCCCATCTGATGCTACTGTAGTTCTATCACAATTTTCTACTTGAAATAAGAAGCCTTGTTTTAGTCCCCCTTTTAATTCTTTCCAGTTATTTAAAAAATAAGAGTAACAGATGTTTTGAAAGACTGAATAAGCATCTTATTTGAGCAAAGGTCTTTCACCTCCTTATTAATCAGTAAAACCAAGACTACCAAAACTCTGTCTTGTCAATTGAGATGAAGAAATTGCTAGACATCAATAAACATTTTTCAGCCAAAGTTATAGGAGCTCAGTATCTTTAAATATCCCAGTGAGAATGAATAAATTTTTTAAAAATTGTTTCCAGTTAACATATGTAGACTCACACCTCAAGGTTTTTCCCTAAGCTTGTCTCTTTGCATCTCATTTTTGTTTCTGTCGACATTGTAACATAAACCATCTGAGAGGTTTAAAACTAAACAGTTCTAAGCAGTGGGTGAAACCACAGTATGTTAACTGACAGGAGGCTTTGGCTCCATCTTCATCTTTAAGCATCTATTACTCAGTTGCTGTTTCTCTGCAGCAGGGGCTGGAACATTCATGGACTTCAGCCCAAGACTCCTAGTTTCCTAATACATGCTGCTTATGCATGTTTTTTCTTGATTTGGTTGTTCTTTAATAACTACACCATTATTGCATTCCAGCTTGCCTATCTGAATGCAACCAAGACTAATTGACAGTTACTGCAGCTGGTGCCCTTCAGTGAACACCTACTGCTCAAATGACAGCACACGTGGCTGTGATATCACCTGATGGAGTTATCCCCATTTGACAGGTGTCAGAGCTGGGACAGGGATGATGAACATAAAACAGGACCTGAATAGTCAGAAATGAGGGTAAAGCAGAAGAAATACAAATATCATATCTCTTAAGTATTAGCCAGTTCTCCTTCAGCCAAATATAAAGCTATTTTCAAAAAACTAAAATATTTTTCCTATGGTATATAATCCACAGCCAACTCCAGAACAAGAGATTTTATCCTCGAACAATCTGAAGAGTGGAAGAATGAAAGCATATAAAATATATACCCTTGTCTGTGTTGGAAACAGCACAATTCCAAACCAGGGACTAATGCTGAAATACAATCCAGAGGCTCTGCTTCCATTCATAAACTGTTCCATTTGAACACAGGGTCTGGAATGAATTTTATCCTCATGTTCAACAGAGAGCCACAATTTATTATAGTGCTGCACTTTTCAGTTTCAAAATCATATCCCTAATATTTTTTTCTGTCAAGTCCAATGGAGATTAGCAGACTTTTCAACCAGGATCATCCATAAAGAGAAAAGACACAAGAATTCAACAGCCTAGATACATGAAGAAGCAAGCCCAGTTATGTACCACATGGCTAAAAGTAAAGAAAACCTACTGTGTACACACAGCTTCAACAGTCTGAGCTGGAAAGGCATCAGAAAGGTCCTTCCCTTAGTAACAGCATAAGTGGGATCTCAAATTTTTAGCTCAGTAAGAGTATAAGTGGGGTCTCAGACTTTGGCTCTGTCTTTAAGTTACCACTAGACTGTCTGTGCAACAGCCCAGCTCTATTACTCCTGTGTAAGATCACAGTAATGCTCCCTGACAACTTCAAACCCCAAAATAAATAACCAGTGCTTCCCAGTCTTTGTATATTCTGCAGCTAAGATGTGTCACAAAGGTACAGGCTTATTTACATCAGTTAAACTTTGAGTTGTTTCAGGAACCTCCTAAGGGTTCTCCAGGTAATCATGACTCTCTGATGTTCAAATTAAAAGGAATTTAGGATTCAACAACACTGGTATGACAAATTTCAATCTATAGGGTCACTGCTTTTTGTACCAGTTGTCTACATTTTCCAGTGTCTTAAAATATTTCTCTGGCAAAAAGACCACTCCAAAAGTTGCAACAGAATTGAAAACATTTTCATCAATACTTCTCCACATAGGGCAAAATGACAGAAGCATCTGCTGCTAGTGTACAACAAGGCAAAAGCATTTTAGATATTTTTTTTTTAAACCTGTCAACTTCTGGGCTAGAACAATTTTGTCTTACGGAAAAAGGGAAGGGAAATTGGTGCAATAGCCCTTCAGCCCAAGGATGTGATCCAGCAATCCAATCTGTGATTTAACACATCATTTCTAAGTACTAATTTTTCTCACAGATCTTATTGCGCCAGAAATATCTAGGTGCAATAATGGTATATAATAATGGTCTAAATAATGATATATATAATTATTATATACTCATATCACACCACGAATCAGATTTTCACAGTACATGGAGATGTAGAAATTAGACTTCAGTTAATATAAACCCTTAAATGAAGACAAAGGAAATTAGACAGCCATCAGGTACAGAATTCTTATACAGTAAAATTTATTCATCTGTTAACTATTAACCAAACTTTTACATGCCAGTAAAAGGCTTTCCATTTGGTAAGTCAAAGCCACTACCACATCTCCTTTGCATTGCATCCATATATTTTATCTGTCTGGTCACCTAATAAGTCAGTCCAGATCCCTTCAAGCCTTCCACCTCTCCTTAACTGACACTGAGCAGTCATTTGACAGCATGGATGACAATTTAAAATGAGCCCTGCTTTGACTGGACCTGCTGTAGAAAATCTTTTTAAAACTCATCTCTGGGTAACTCTGTTTGTGACCAAGAAATATTTTTAACACAGCAGCTAATAGCTCCGTGAGATGCTTCACCATCTATTTTGGAAGGCAATATGCCAAGAGAACTGTGGTGCATTTTCATTCATCTCTTGGCTACTGCTTCTTCCAAAGTTTCTGTCCAAAGACAGCCAAAACCAAGTTCTATGAATCACTGCTTGAATGAGATTCAATTAGTTTTAATTCCTTTCTTTTCCTTATTCCTTGACAGCCTTACACACCTCTTGCCCTTCAAGGCATTTGTCCACATGTGTTTCTCACAATTGGAAATGCAGGTAATTTCTTTCCCACCCATAGTAGCTTTCAGATTAAGAAGAGAATTGAATACAATATTCAGCACATCCCCTTTGGATATAGTCCTTTTACCTAGAGACAGAAGAAGAAAAATCTGTATAATCACCTACTCACAGACACACTTTGCTTAGACCTGATCTGCTGTTGTGTGTACACTACAGATTTATTGCAATTTAACTCCCTCACAAAGATATTTGTCATGTTTTCTTTTACCTGAATACATAAGACTATTAATAAAGCCTCAGCTATGAAACTGCCAATACATGATCCACCCTATCTAGTGTAAGTGGGGGCAGAGGGGACTTAACACTTAGCTGTGAAACGTGAACTGCTCCAAAAAGTGTATTGGTTGGAAGGTTTTGATGATGAGAAAAGAGGAAAAAGAGAGAAAAATCTCTCCTAATTCTCCACCGTACTCCTTATGAGTCCCACTATTTTTGTTTTGCATGCCACTACATTAATACATATAAAACAAAAAAAAAAAAAAAAAAACAAAAAAAAAAACCAAAAAAAAAAAAAAACCAACCTGTTTCAGGGTAATGTTGTCTGCTTTCTCCTTGTATGACTACACACAAAAAACCAATAATGAACAGTATAATACAGATTTACAGCAAATTCCTAACTATCTGTTTATCTTAGTCAGTAAGACTAATCCCAGCTCACAGTGCTCTCCCAGTTCCCAAGGAAGATGACTCACTTGCTTTTATAGGAATATTGCCTGGGGTTCAGACTCATTTTTCTGGGGGAAGATTTTCAAGGTAGAACAAAAAATGCAAGCTAGGTGCAGCCAGCTGAGAAACAAAGCACTTCTTCACAATTCTAAACTGGTTTTCCACTTCCCCACCTGTTCTGGCAACACGAATGTGCTGGCTGTAGGAAAACAACAGAAATGTAAACTTCCCATTGAGATACAAGATGGAGAGATTTTGTAAGTACTGCATTTTTAGCCACAGATTTGTGACAGGATTAGAAGAAAGTGTTGAGCAAGTTGCTATGCATTGACTCGCTCACCTTTCCTTTTGACCAAAAGATAGTTAATGGCCCTTGAGAATCAAAATGTGTGTATTTTTGGAAGAGCTACAGCTAGAAAAAGGCAATATTCTACTCAATCTAACAGTGGTGCTCCTCAGGCCTGACCTTTACTAACCCAGTTATTATTACACCCACTACCTCAGAAACAGAGTGAGGCTGAGTGTAGTGAACACTATACAAACAAAACTCAAAATGTTGGTCTCACTTGAGTAGTTTCTTTTCAAACACTCTGGCAATTTGAGTTTGCTTAAATTGTGATGTCATCCACACAGTGGATTTCTTACACCATCCCTGCAAAGGTGCAATGGAAGAGGTACCTTGGGAGGTGCCAGAGGGACTGGTTGTTACCAGGAGACAAAGAAAGCTTTGCAGTAAACTTCATGAGTCACCTAATGCTTCATTTTGCTTCTTCAAAAGAATCAACAGTATGGTTAGTAATGCTGCACACCTCTGCTGCCAGCAGAGCCTACATACAAGGTCACACCTTATAAAATGGTTGTCAACCCCTTTCAATTGACTGTCCTCAAATGTTGCCTTTCTACTTTCAATGCCAAAACCACCATAGAACTTCAATCTTGCATAGAAATACTTCATTCATTAAGCAACACTTTCTCTTTCTTAGCAAGTCTTTTTCCTCTTTCTGAAAATAGACATTTGATTTTGTTAAATATGCAGAACAAAGGTATTCCCTCATAAAATACCAGCTGTGCTAAGGTACATTGTACCCTTTATGAACAAACTCACTTGCATTCCTTGTTTTTCATTTCCCCACTGACTGTGCTTGCTGTGGCACAAAATTTATAGAGCTATCAAATGGTATGGACTGGAAGGGACCTTTTAAGATCATTTAGTTCCAACTCCCCTACCATGGATAGGGACAGCTTCCACTAGACCAGGTTCCTCAAAGTCCTATCCAACCTGGCCACTTCCAGGGATGGGGCATTCACAGCTTCTCTGGGAACCTGCTCCAGTGTCTCACCACTCTCAGAAACTAGAATTTGCTATTTGTTCATTACAAAATTTTATCTGAGACACAAAATCCTGATTCCTTTTCCTTTAGCATCCTCAGTGTAGCACCAGGATTCAACTCATGACATTTTGATAGAAAGACCCAAGGTCTACCACTTCAGTTAAAAAAACTCCAATACCTGCCAATATTAGCAAAGCTGCATCCTGTTTGCAATTCCCCTCAGAGATGGACTGAATGCTTCTATTCAGGAAAGGGCAATCATGTTCTGCTTCAAAAAGCCCTCCTCCTACTTTTTATTAGTTATGTCATATTATCTTATTTATACAATTATTATTTCCCTTCTTTCATCTTCCCTGAATAGGAGGGGCAAATACTGGTATTACAGATCCTTCTAGGAATTAAGATTGATATGTACATGATACAAAGAGAGCTCTCCATGCCTATAATTTTATCCTTTTGTTTTTTCCATATTTTATGTATGAGTGCGAATTGGCATACAACATATTACTAGATAACCTACAGGTAACAAGCAGTTGCAAACTGCTGCATCTTGTAGTGCTCACTGAGGAATTTCAAAGGAAGATATTAGTTGAATATGAATTACATGTTCCTTTCTTTTGTTTCTCTTAAGTAACTGCAAGAAAACAAGGCTGACTGCTCACCCCACAGGTTGAACCCCAGCCAATATAGCTATCTGAATTTCTGTAACTGCTCTGCAGAAAAGTCAGTTTGATTCAAAGGTGCACAAGCATCCCTGTAGCACCTCCATTGGTGCTTCAATCTCCAGAACTTCAATCTGACCCTTACAGTTTACATAGTCCCCAAAACAACAAATAAGACTTCTTAGCAAGTGGAAAATGTACTGAGTCAGCACTGGTTCAGCCCCACACAGGAGGTACTGCAAATTGCAGAGAAATGTAGCCAGTCGTGGCTGGCTGCTTCACACACAAAGAACAATTGGGCAGTAACAAAGAGCAGGAAGAATAATTTTCTCTCCTTATCCATACACTTTCCTGACTAGGGCCCACAGGGGATTTGCTGATAAAAACACAATTTTGTCACATTTGTCAGACCTGAGGCTGTCATGGAAATATAACTGATGGGACAATCTTTAATGAGCCAGTGTCACAAGGGTGATCTGTCCGAGGCAAGAGTTGCTGCTCCTGCTCAGCAGTGAAACAGCCCAGCAGGTCCCAGCATCACCCCACTGCCACAAGTGTCCTGGACACCAGAATGAGTCACTTGAAATTATTTTTTAGGTGGGATTTTAATGACTGAGTGTCAATAAAGCCCCTGCCCTGTGAAAACATGCCAGGAAACCCCCAGGAGCTCTCCAAGAAAACTGTGATGGAATGAATGCAGAACAGGCTGAGTTGTTCAGCTTCTCACCTCCCCCAGCATGGGCTTGAACATGTTGACAGCAGGGTGGTATGAAGATGGTTTTGTCCCCTACAAATTTTTTGGATAAACAAGATTGTGGTCTACATCAGAAATCTCTTTGTAACTTCAGTCAATATTTTCTTGGCTTGCTACTCTTGACAGTCATAAAACAGCTCTCTCTGGAATACACCATTCAAATTAATCAGCTGTCAGCTATCCTTTAAAACTAATAATAGAAGGTCTGCATGAGCCTGTGAGAGACTGAAACATGGGAATGTAAGTTGTGCAGCTGCAAATGTTTCTATACTGCTGCGGCTCTCAAATTGCCTTTTGCTCTCTACCAAAAGGGCATGAAACAGCATTGTAGGAAACAGGTTTTGGACTGTCAAAATTGCCCAACTGTCCTCAGCATGCCCATAAATGTGGTAGATGTTTAGTGACACCTTTTAACTTTCAAGGAAGCTTTAAAGACAGGAGGGATGGTCATAAACCAACAGGCTCAGCTGGCCCAGGGCCTTGTATCCTTTGGATGCCAGCTGTACAGGGGATGCCAGACTATGCTCTTGCCATTGACAGAAGTTTTAGCCTCCAATTCATCTTCTTGTCATCAAACTGAAACAGGATGGGCAAAAAGGGATCCAGGAAGAAGCCTCAGAGAGGATGGGGAAACAGGACTCCTTTGAACAGCCCCTTGACTACAGCAGTTTGGCTCCAAGTGGGCAGAGAAGATTTATGTTACATGAGGCTTGAGCTCAGAATAAGAGGTGGCACTGGAGGAAAGCCAACTGTGCAACACTCCTGTGACTGCTTAGGGGACTCTGAAACTGAGGAACAACTGGGAGGCTCTGTTTAAAAAGCACTCAGGTTGGAAGCATGTTTGCAAAGCCTGATTAAGGAACAAGAGCAGCACCTGCTTCTTCCAGGCCTGCCTAAAGCTAGTACCACCTGGGGACTTTACTTCTAGCAGCAGTGGGTCCCTTTTCAGCCTGAAAAAATACTTCCAAAAGCCTCTCAGACTTTTAAGAGAAAGAAGCAGTTTAAATCCCAGACCGGAAGCCTTAATTATAATGGATTTGTGTGAAAGTTGCCAGATCTTGCCCTGCTCTGTGATCAGGGCTGTGCCAAGAGTCTGCTTTGTGTCACACAAGCAACTGTGCTAAGTTCAGCAAAGTAACTGGGTCAAAGATGCACAGCCAGAAGAGAGATCACTGGTTAGCACTGAGAGCCTTCACTGCAGAGCAGAGTGACAGTGCCATCATGTTGAGGTTCTTGCTGTAATGACAGGTAGCCATACCCATATCCAGGGTGAGCTGCACAGAGCAGATCTTTTTGTGTGTCACATTTAACACCTTGGGTAGCCACTCATGGCCAGAAAACAGAACTTGAGACCAGACAACAGAGAACTCATTGTTCATACTACTGGAATTGAAATTAACTCATAGAAAATCAGGAAAGATTTGAGCATCCTCATGAGCAGCTCTACCAAACATGCAGTTGTTTTCAATCCATTAATTCTACCTATAATGGGCATAAGGTCACAAATGAAGAACACTGATCTCATGTTCAAGAATTTAATGGTACATCTGTCCACAACACCAGATGCTCTGAAGATCAATCTGCAATGGAAACAGCAGAAACAAAGAAAACTACAGGGTTTTTCTAATGTCTCACAGACTTTCCCTAAGAAGAAAAATAGAAAGGACTCTGTAGTAATCTAGAGAAAGGAATAAGAGCAGAAACTAGTATTGAATGGAACAAAGTTAGTTCTAGGCTTCTAGACAGCCTCAGCTCATCTGCAAAGCAGTGCATTTCTAAGCAATAAAGACAAATATTTCAGGGTAGCAGTTAACCTGGAACTGACCTCAATAGACAACACAAACATCTGCTGTCAGCCTATGGATAGAGGGTGTACAAGGAGTTGCAGAAGACAGAATATATGCAAGATGAAACAAGCAATTAAAACACTGTTCTTCAGGATATAAAAATTACTCAGTAGACAGTCAAGAACAGGGAATAAAAATTAAGACCTTTAAGGGAAATGCCACTCATCCAGAAACTCTGGGAGAGGATTCATCAGGCTTTCTGCTGCATCACAGCGAACAGATACACACCAAAAACCCACAGCTGCCTTTGGAATACCCAGTTTGCAACTCCCTGCAGAGATCTCAGAGGATTCCCAAGATAATTATCTGTAAAATGTAAGCACCTAAAAGCAGCAGTTTTAACATTGAAAATCATTAGATTTGTCTATCTTAAAATCAGGGACTGATAGCATTTTTCCCCTCAAATGAACCTTAAAATTGGGAGATAATCACAGTGTTCCTTCTTAAAGAGGGAGATGGTTCAAATTAGCACACCAGCTCCAAAGATATTTGATTTCTAGTCAAAAACAGCACAAGGATTTCTTATTAAACTAGTCACAACCACCAAAGAGATGAAAACAAAAATTCTTTTTCCAAACCAGGCTATCAATATTTGCTAACAGTATTATTTATTTATGGAATCAAGCTGGTAGGCAAGAGGTGGACACAGTGTTAGGCAGTGCTGATGAGCCCTCAGGTTGCAGATGACAGCTGTCAGTTCTGCTCCAGCACGAACTGCTCCTCTCGCAGGAGCGCTGTAGGGTAGGTCACAGCTTTAGTTTTTTCCCTAAAGTCTTCCTGGAACTTCCCTCTGAGGCACAGCCCTTTAATCAAGGAACAATTTGCACACACACTCTTGCGAACAGCAGCCATTCGTGAGGAGGGGAGGTGGGATAGAAGGATCTGATTTCTGTTCTTTCTCCTCTAGGAAGGTTTGAGGAGAAAGTGGAGAGCAGCATCACCATTATCTCCAGCATGTGTTATTAGCAGCCACTCTGAAGCCAGTCAGCAGTGTCTGACATTGTTTGGAGCAACACAAAAGACCTTCTGTTTGGAAAGTTCAAGAAAGAAAAGGCAGAGCCTGTGGCCTGGTCCTGCAGTCAAAAGACTGACACAGAGGCTGGGAAGTTCTCAGGCAGAGCCTGATCCCAAGCCCTTTGAAGTTGACTGGAAAACTCCCATGGATTCTAGCAAGCTTTGGATCGTGCCTGAAAGGGTTGCACTGAAGGGAACAAAGCAGCACAAAAGTAGAAATGAGCATCTCCAAAGGGGAATTTAAACAGCACAATGGTGACCTAATATATTCATCATGGTTGCTGATACAATGTGGGTTTGTGATGTTTGGCAAAGTAGGATTATATTAAATTTTTGAGTCTTTTCATTAGGATACAGCAGTTGTACACTCATCATTAGGTATTTTTCTACTTAAAATGCTATGCGTGGTACCCTAGCATTGAGTGTTTAATACAGCATTTAGCAAAAGGAAAGCTGAGAAGAAAAGTCCCTTTCAAATTGCTGGAATTACGAGTTTTCTGCTTTCTTTCCTCACTGTCTTCTCCCAAAAAGGCTAGTCTACAGCTATGAAATACAAAGTCTAGGACTGGAAACCTTAACAACAACGTTGCCATCATCATCTATTCAGGAGCAGCCGCTCTAAGAGAGGGCCCAACCCAGAAGAAACTGTAACAGCACATTCTCCAAACAATTACTAAAGGATCCCAAGTGCAGGGATACTCCAAATCCTCTGCTTAATTATAGTTTAATTCATTTTCTCATTAAAGATGAATGTAGGAGCAATCAAGATGAAAGAAAAGTCTTCTGATTTCTGTAACATTTCCATAATAATTTTCTTGCATATAGGAGTAACCATTGCAGTGGGTTTAAGCTTCGGTGCTGTCTGGGTCCTAAATTATATTTTCTGGGAGTTAATTTGTTACAAACTTTTTTTAAAACACTTCTTGTAGCCTTTGCACAACATTCAACAAAGAGCAAAAGTAACTCCCTTCCCCCCTCCCACCCCAAAAGCAAAAAATGCAGGATGTTTCCTCTTTGCCTGGCTAATAGAATCCAACTGCTGCTGCATGACATCATTCCCTAGAGTTAGGGAATCCAAGCTCACTCCGGCACTCTCGGCTAAGAGTAAACACCACCACCAGTAAAAAAAAAAAAAAAAAAAAAAAAAAAAAATTCAAAATCATTAAACTTTACAATGAGAGGACAAAACATTAAAAAGGCAATTTTTGTTACCTGAAATTTGGAGCATTTCCCTTTCCACTCCATTCTCAGATTTGTATTTCCCAGACAAAACTCTGTGTTATTATCTGAGGCAATCAGAAAACCAGTCGTTTAGTGTCTAATACCTGCTGTGCTTCCCATAACTCCTTCATATGACCTCTCACAGCACTGATTCCAGCTAAAATGATTGCAGAGAACACAGACTGGCCAGGCCAGTTGTCATGGAGATCTCTCCCCCCCTTTTCATAAGCGCGCGCGCACACACACAGATTTAAACAATTCTGGGAGGCATCCACAAAACAGCATGCCTTTTCATCAGCTAAGTTTTGAAACATTCCACCCCTCCTCCAGCCCCTCCCCAGAGTCAGCCCAGGAAGCTGAGATTTGGGCAGGAATTGATTGTGGAAATTAGAGATATTGCCTTCTAAAAAAAGAGAAAACAACAGCAAAACTTGTATTTTTTTTCCCCAGAAGGGAAAAAGAGATGTTTACTCACCAAAGCTTTGAACTAAAAGCAAATTTATCACATTCAGACCTGCAGGCTATTTGTCTTTGCTTGCCTAGTTATGAATTTGATATGTGAAAGCACTAAAGCTTTGTCGAAATACAATCATGCAGATTACAAGAAACGCTGCTGGCATGGTCTGACTGCTTACCTTGCTGTTCTCCCAGTACCAATCCAGTGACTCAGTTAGCACAGGTATTCATAAGGTCATGCAGGACTTCCTGTATTCTTTCATGTTTCTGTAATTAAGTAGAAAATTGGGCAGGTCAGGAACATGCAGCTCAAAAAAACAAACAGAAGAAAGTCCCCCAGCTAAACAAGAACACAGAGATTCATCTGGAAGTTTTCTCATACTGACTATAAGTTTAAGTGCTGCTTACCCAAAACTTGCTATCTCCCAGTTAAAGCAGAAACCCATTTCACTGACGTTTGCAAACCAAGAACTGATTAGTTTACCATATTCACTGGCACCATGGTTGCAAAACAAAACTTACTCCAAACATAAATAAAGACATGCAACATTTTTCCTTGACAAAAAGAATCCAAATTAATCCCCACCAACGTCATATAGGAAAGTCTGGACAGATAAATCAAGAGAACAGAAAATAGTTAATAGAAAGGAAAGAACATTTATTAAGAAAATTCAGTTAAAAAATATTTGGACTCAGAAGAGTACTATGCCCAAAGTTTTTACACTTTGAGAAATACCTTGGAGACTTACTCTTTAGAGGATTTAATCAGAGTCAGTCATTCGAAGTTTTAAAACTTCATAAAAGATACTGAAGGGACTTCATGCATCTGTGTTCCGTAATGAGCAGTATAAGCAGCAGTCCCTCTAGTGGGCAGAAAATTGCAAAGCTGCCTCTGCCAAGCTAAATAGGAAATCAATTTCTTCTGTATCTATTAACCACTTCATTGTGCTGTTATGATGCTCCACCCCTGCATTTAAAACTCAGCACTAGCATATGAAATCTTTTCTGTATCATTTTGGGAGCTGAACACAAGAAAATGTACATGATATAATCAACATAACTAGGTTTCTACATGAGGAGATTAAAGAGTTCCAATATATTATTCTTCTGGTTGTGTGAGATAGACAAGATGTTTCATGGGAACAACTGTCTCTCCATGTAGCCATTCTTACATATAAATTACACCAGAGCATATTATTGCCTGCACTTCAGAAAACACTGAATTTTGTGAGCAACAGGGCTCCCAGCAGATTGCACACTTAAACCACCTCTATCTCTAACGAGAACGTCACACGAAAACATATACACGAGGCATAATTTATACTGCTACCAAAAACTGCGTTCAGACTACTCACAGGAAGATAAATATAAAAAACAGCTACTCAAGATGTCAAGGGTCCAGAAGATGCTGAAATGACATCACATCAAATAGATCCTAGATATGAAAATATCATACTCTAAGTTTGCAATTTCACACTAAGTTCCTCTAAGAATGCACCAGTGATGCCCAGCCAGAGCCACGAGAGCCAAATATTAAGGAATTCAGATGTGGTTTTGGCCTGAAAAGTTCCTTTGGTGTATGACTAAGGTAAATTAATCACGTGTTGCAATTGGGCACAATTTCAGCAGTGTGACTGGGGAATGAGAGAAACTGCTAACTCCTCACAGGAAAGTAACAGTGCATCACTGCAGAGGGAGTGACACAGAAGTAATAAAAAACCACTCTAAGAATTGATCAATGGACAAGTGAAATGGCTGATCATGCTCAGCTCTTCTATAGACAACATTACTGGTAACATGGGAGTATGTACCATCCATCTGCATCACATCCCACCCCAGCATTCATGGCAAGGCTCTGTGGCACTTCATTCCATGACCACATCTGCATATATGGCAAGGATCTGGGGCAGCAGGCAAGCTGGCATTCATAAATCATTGAAAATGCTGTGTGCATTACGTACACACTCTCCTACAGTCTAAAATTCCAAGCAAAGCAAGTGAAGTTGTTGAAATATGTCACATGCACATGCAAATATGTATGAACAAGGCACAGCAGTAAAACTATGACCGAAGCTTTGGCCTTGGGCAGGTGACTACTACAGAAGCCCTCAGACAAGCACATTTCTATTCTAAGCCCCATGAATACACCTTGAATCAGTTCCTTGCCAAAAGGTGACATATGCAGCTCAGATTGATCCCAGTGAAACAAGAGCCATTCCCACATTTTACTTATTTTCTCACTGGGCTTTCATTTGAGCACATCAATACCTCAGAACACAGTTTAGGCTCTGGACAGAGTCTGAAATCATAAACAGAGGACATGATGAACAGCTGATTTTGCATTAATTACAACATCACAGCCACCCTGCCATCGAAAGGCGTCAGAGTGTGTACCCTCACCCCCTGCAGGAGACAGACAACCCATTACTCACACGCAGCTGATGTTTAGTTTCTTATTTCCGATACGCTTCCCCTTTCTGACTGGTTGAACACGCTCCTTCCCACACTCCTGGCCCCGGGATGGAGCAGCCACGTGAGGCACAGGAGCAGACACGCACTGAGCAGGGTGAGTGCACAGCAGGAGCCCTCACCAGGCACACCTGGAGTCTCTGCCTGGAGACCAGCAAGGGAAACATGAGCTGCCCAGTCTGAGACCCTTTACTGAATGCTTTCCAAGCAGCCATCAGCAGCAACAGGAGAGGAAACAAAAATCAGACTTGTTCCTCATGAAATTTTATCACTTTCAGTAGGTGAAAACACAACATCAGAGGTGAGCTCCAGGCTAAGCCAGCCACTACAGCAGCACAAATATTTGGTAATATAAATTCAAACTAATCACTGCTCCAACTTCAGTAACATTTTCTTTGATGTTTTTTAGATAGTAACTTGCAAAGTGAATTAGGATTTTGAACCATCTCAAATAAATTTCTGGCCTTCACAAGGGCTTTTGTCCCTTTCCCATTGAAGATGGACACCATATTGCTCTTCCTTGTGTCATCTCTACACACTTACTGACTACCTTTCCAGTACCTCAACAGATATGTATTTGTTTGAAATTCCATAATTTAAGACTCAACTACAAAAAGTGAAACTTAGTCTGTCCCAGTATGTTTTTAACCCAATACTGCTGCAAGTGCCTGCAGCTCCTGCTGACCTCACTGGGAGAGGCAGGGAGCTTGGGAGCAGCACTTCCTCATCACCAGGCAGTGACATGCAGAGGTATGGAAAGAAGAGGAAAAGCCTGAGCCAGCTATTAATGTAAAGCACACATGCACTACAAAAACTATGTTCTTTGCTCTTTTTATAGAGGCCCAGCATTCAATACTTTTGCATGGGGAATTCTGTGGACTACCAGGTGGGGCAAAGTGATGACAGGCAGGGAAGAAGCCACCATACACTGTGAAATAATCCCATAGCACCACTGAGTTCTTTAAAATAGCAATGCACAGCACTGGCCCTTATTGGTAATATTCCAACATGATGGTGTAAGAACACAACAACAAAGCAAGTGACACGAGATAACACCTCTGACCCCAAAGGTATCATTCTACCAAAGTGATTAAACCTTCCACTGCCTTCAGTGGCATGCTAACTTGAATTTAATCCCACTGCATGTTTTGCTAGGATTGTGGTATCCAAGTAAGTAGCACAAAAGTAGATTGTAACTCCTTGCAAACGATAGCAAAGGAGTTGACTCAACATTGGAGCTCCCCAGTTGCAAGGAGACTGTGCAGGTGACAGTCTAAGATCAGTCAGCCACTGACTTGTTTTGTTCCTCCATTTCAGATGTGTTACTTACAGTATATACACAACTCTCTTCTAACAGGAGAGTTAAGTTTCCATGACCTCCTCAGTGATCTAGCGAGGATCAGGTTTGCTGCACAGTACTGGTTTCACTAACCCAGAAAAAAAAAAAAAAGTGTGTGTATATCCCAGTATTTATATAGTATGTATATAGGAAATGACTAATCATAGCTGTGCTCTCTTTGAGATGCTGCCAATCCCTTTATGGCCCTATATCCCATTTCAGTTTGATCTCATTCTGCAAATGAGAGCCTGACATTCTTGGGTCTGATCCTGACACTGCAACTGTGTGCAAGACAGCATTTGAAAAAGTTTTTAATTCACTGAAACTAAGGGGAGAGCTGCACCTGGGGGTCATGACAAGAAGCTGACATGCACTCAATCGCTGTGCAAACATTCATTCAAAAATAATGTGGCTTAACTTCTTGGCTATTATTATTTTAGGCCCTGGTTCAGCAAAGCACTTAAATATTGACTTCAAAAGAACCTAAAAATACACTAAAATATACATGCTACAATATTTTACCAAAGTGGTGGTTTAGAAATGTCATATATTTTAGAAAAGAGAGGTGGAAAGAGTTTTTATTTGGCAATTAAACTTTAAGACACTGTTTGGTCATACTAGGACACAACCTTCATGCTAAACCTACTAATGACGCTGAAAATTTGCTGAGCAATAAGCTGAATAATTCCTTAATAAAACAACTTTAAAGGTGAACAGTGTGGAATTAACTCATGTGAATGCCTGGTTTAAGAATTATCCGTACCTATGGTCTGATTCCTGACAGGAGACACATATTACAGCTCACCCTGCTAGAAAAGCAGTGCAAAGCCAAACAAGCCATACAAACTGGCTCTGGGCCCAGGCAGCCAATTCAGCCAGCCCTCAACATCCCAGCACTGCAAACAGTGTCAGATGGCACCAGGCCAATGCACAAGCCAAGCCAGAGGTATAACCAAAAGGTGGGAATCTCATGAAAATAAGTCCTTCTGCTCCTTAACTCTCCAAAGCCAGCCCTGTCTACAACCTATCTTCCTTCCAGTCAACACCCTTCCTTGCGCGGTTCTGCTGCACCCCAGGCGTGCCCAAAAGGGAGAGACAGGAAGGTGTAGGTCCAAAACTGATGGAGGGGGAGAAGCCCCCAGAGAGAGGTTATTTGTCCTGTCTGTATATCCCCATCAAGGGTGGATTTATGCCCCAAGCAGAAGGGCAAATGAGACAAGCAGGCTTCCTTTGGGAATCAGCCATATCAGGAGAGACGTCAATAAGTTATTTGAAACTCCACAGGATTTCTCATTTGACCCTACATGAATGCCAGATCTCCATTTGTCTTATATCACTACTGTTTCTTTCAAGTAGAAGTGAAAGGAAAAGTTTCTGTTGCCCCTGTTTACAACACACATCCTGTGACACAGGATACTACACATGGGACTAGAAGAAAATTCAAATAACGGATCCCCTCACACCTGGAATTGCACTGAAGCAGAACACACAAGAATATAACTTTGGGAGGACTAAATCTTGTGTGAATTCAAGCAATTTGACTTAATGGGAACAGAGGGGCAGAATCCTTCTGAGAGCACATAAATTATGGGAATACAGGTCATATAAGCCAAATCCCCAGCTGAAGGGGAACTGTTCAAATCCTTGTCAAGGTATCCCTTGCATCTAGGTAGTGGGACAAAGAAAAAGATGCTTTTGGGAGCCATCTCTATCATTACACTGCCTATATGAAGTTAACAAAGGGAAGATAATCTTTTAGTAAAGCAAGGACAGATAACATTGCAGGGATGACTTCTGAAGCAGAATATGAGTGGTGGTTGCATTTATCGCATTCTTCCCCCTGCAAAGATGCTTTCCAGAGCAAAAGAGCTCTTAAGTTAAACTCAAAATGGAAAACATGGGCCTAAGGCTGTGCATCCAGGATGATTCCACCTTATTTACATGAGAAAAAAAAAGTAAAACAATCAATAGCTTTGTACACTCTTTGAACTCCTAAACTTCTAAATAGATAAATAAACAGATAAATAATGACAATATGTTTTGTGATTCCTTTTGATCATCAACTATGAAAGTTCACAGGAAGTTTATACAACCCCCTCTGACTGGACAGATCTTATCTTCCAAATGCTAGGAGCCAAGAGACTCCAAGAAGAAAGTGTCAGCCTGATGTTCCTTTGGACAAAAGGCAACTAATTCAGTTGGCTTCCTTTATTTTAGTCATGACTTGAACTTCCAAGCTGGCCTGGAG
The DNA here is from genome assembly GCA_032173965.1 of Sitta carolinensis. Classification (NCBI taxonomy): domain Eukaryota; kingdom Metazoa; phylum Chordata; class Aves; order Passeriformes; family Sittidae; genus Sitta; species Sitta carolinensis. Next base: position 6,254,335 of record JAVUNC010000026.1, read on the forward strand.
GCCCTGTGAACTGCTGCTAACATGCTAGGGGAATGCCTGTGAGCCCCACTTCTCATCTCTGGGGAGAATGGATAGTGCAAAGCACTGGCCCAACACTATTCCCATCATCTTCACCCTGTGGAAATCAAAGCCAGTGGCAGTATATGTTTTCTAAGGGATACAAAGAGTTTGTCCCTTTGTACTGTCATAAACATCATAGCAGGCAGATTTTAAGCCACAGACAATAAAGCATTTTCTTCTCTACTTTGGATAGAACAGATAAACATAATATTACTTTGAATATGTAGAGCTCCTTTCATTCAAGGCCCTCAGGGTGCTTTGCAAAGCCGCTTAAGTGTCACTCCAGTGTGGCTGCTCAGAAAAAAGGAGTTCAATGGCTTTGTGTGCAAGTCTGCATAGTGGCCCTCTGGAAACTGTGTGTGACCAACAGTGCTCTAAATACCAGGCTCTGCTGCTTGCCCAGAGGCCAACTGGAAGGCAGCGGGGGTCAGTCAAAATTGGGCTTTTCTGGAAAACAGTTTGGGCATGGGAAACAGTCAAAATGAGGGTTTTTTTCTGACTGGTTTCCAGTGCCACAGAGGTAATGAAAGTCAGTGACATTGGAGTGACTAGGACAAGCTTGTGCAAAGCAAAAGAAATCCAAAACCAGACCACGCAGACAGTTCAAAAACATTTTATGAACTCTGTATTTGTTTCTCAGTACCTCAGTGCTTCCTGGGTTTACAAGTGGAGTGTGGTGCAGAGATGGCCAAATGAGCCACAACCACCCTAGTGCCGGAATTGGAAGCAGCACAGCTCCAGCAGCACAAAGCTTGAACTGGTGCAGCTGATTTTCTGGGAAGGGGGCCTTGGTGCCATGCAGTGCCCCACTGCAGTGTAGGGTGGTGCAGACCTCCTGGAGTCAGCTCCAGGGCCCTTCGTGCTGACATCCATTGTGTGGCACACACATTCCAGAGCAACACACTGCAGACCACAGAGGAAGCAAGTCCCAGCACTGGAAATTCAGCTCCCAGCACCCAAGGCCCAGATGAATGCTTTAAAAGCAAGGTCATCCTTCCTCCCTCAATTCTATGCATTCTTCCAAGCAAAGCTGGGAGATGCTGCTGAAAATAGCCCCATATCCAGGGATGGACTGTAACAATATCCACATTTAGGCTGTTGGAGAATCACACACCTACATATTTTTGCTTCATCACTAAGAGTAGAGGTTATTACTTAAGAAAAATGAAGTACACGTTCTGCTTCATTCTCATCAAAACAGATGGCTCAGAGATAAGATTTTGTCTCTTGACATGAAAAAGCATAATTTCTCATTTTCATTAAACTACTTCCCATTTTAGAGACAAAAGGAAAGCAAGAATCAAACCTTTTTTTTTTTTTTCTCCACATCAAACTGAAAAGGGCGGAACTTGGGAAAGTACCAGAGCTTTTCTTCCAAGTCTGGGAAAACTATACAGTTTACATAGGCCAGGACACTGTTAGAGATATTTTCCCTTTAAAACACTGGATAAGGTCCATATAGTCACATGATGTTCCCCATTGCTATGTACATTGTTTTAAGGGGGTGGACAAAACTCCCTCCCTGGAACTGCTGCTGCTTGCTGTTCATACTATGGAAGTGGTGAAATCCCACAACACAGGCTCAGTGTCAGCCATTCAGTGTGCACAGACCACACACCAGAAAGTCTGCAAAAGATCTTGCTGCCAGTGAAGAAGGGCAAGCAAAACCTCTCTTAAAAGCCTCAGTTTCTAGCTAACCTCTAACTTGGGGTAGCACTGAATGCTGTACCAGCATCTCCACCTAAACCCCACAGCTGTCCCATGCTGCCAAAGGAACTTGACATCCCCAGTCAAACCCACAGAGTTATGCCAAGATCTAAACGTGCAAGCTATGGCTCTTACCCTTGCAGCTGGGTGTGTGTGTGTGCACTGCAAACACAAGTTTGTGCCTACAGTGCTGGAAGCAGCTCGTGGAAAGTCTGAACCGTAAGATGCAGATCGTTAGGAGCACGCATCGCAACTTGCTCTGGGGAAAATTCCTCATTCAAGAACAGACATGCTGATTACGTCTCCAGTTTTCTGATTTCCTGACGTGTGAAAGTCCCATCAGTAAACATGAGAGCTCTGTGCTTACTGAAAGCATAAAGCAACGCTCTCAATTTGCCAGAAGGAGCTGAAAGGGCTATTTTGCACATAGGCATGGTGTTGAAAACTTCTACACTTTCTCCTGCACTGTGTGGAGAAACCTAATAAGGAGTCAGAAGAGTCAAATACTGTTCTTGCTTTTGACACCATGCAGGTATATGACCTTGGGTAGCTTTCCTTGCCTAGTTACATGAGACCTGTTTGGTTTACTGAAGGTGTTGGAACAATGCAGTAAATTGTAATCCCACCATGAACTTCAAACTATATCTATTTTTGATCACATTATACAATTCTGTACATTAATCAACATGTTTCCAGTTTCTTAAACTGCTTCATGTCTATGCATTTTTGATACTCATTTCAGCCTGGAAAAGGCCAAATATGAGCAGGGTTTCCTCATCGTCCTTACTACTCAAAAAAGAATTTTCCCTCATCACTTACCTGGTCCCAGAGATCAACAAATACAAATGTTGTCCTGAGATGCTGGAAGAATTAGAATCTGATTTTTACTGCCTGTTTATTCTGACAAAGTCAGAATTTTGCACAATTTTTCTTAGATTTTTGTAGTTACATTGTGAGATTTAAAAGAAACAAAAACCCAAAAAACTATACCGTGGGTTATTTTTAAAATCCCCTCCATCCAGCTGCATTCAAAATACGCTGCAATGCACCTGTCTTGTAAAAGCCTCCACAATGGTTAAATATTCCTCACAAAGCCTTGTCTTATCACTAGTTTTATCTCTAGCTTACCTGGGTGTGACCCGGAGGAAAGCTCAGTAATTTTAATTCCTCACCTCCTCTAGAGCGGCTCCCAAGTATAATTCACATGGCTTGTGAACCAGCTGTAAAATGAAACAAGAGCTTGCAGCCCCCCTTCCTAGATATCTCTGACACTCAGAGAGCCAGCAGGCCAGCACAGTGTAGAAGATGTTTGTAAAACACTGTGTGTTATTTTACATCCTTTTGGAATGGCAGCTCAATACCTTAGATAATACAACATCCCCTGTGATTCAGTATGAGACACGGGCAACTGAAACAATTTCCTGCTTTCTGCCTGTTCCCTTATCTCTAAGGAGTTGATAGTATACTGCAAATACTGTTATAATAAACTTATTAACACTCCTAAGATGGCCACAGGCTACTGGAAGAAAAGCATTACTATATAAAGAAGAGACTGGCTATATCTCTTTTAATTTAACTGGATTCCCACTTCTAGACCTGTTTAGGAGGCTGTATTAATAAATTCCTCAAATATTTTCCTTATACAATTTTAAAATCACACAGTGAGCTAGGGAATGGAAAAGAAACATCATGCACTGTCATGCACAGAGAATAAGAGTCAACTGCTTGGAGGCTGTCTCCTGGATGAAAGAGCAAGCCCATTAACAGGAGAAGGTGATAAAAAATCCATATGCAGCACAGAGCACCTCTAAAAGCCAAAACAACAACAGGCAATTGAGGTGGAGAGTGAAGCAGACTGCTATGACTCATAGGCTATAAGTCTAGTCAGTGAAAAATCTGGCAGAAGTTGGCTGTTGGACTATGTCTGTACATTCCCAAGAGATTTATAGCTTCTTATTAAATCATCTGTTCCTCTTAAAACTAAAGAAACTGTATATGTTTCACTGGATTTTACATCTGCTAGAAAGACCCATTAACCATTAGTACAGAGTTTTTCCTATTGAGTGAGTCATTCAAAAGATTTTAAGACCTTACTTGAGAGAGGAAGGGAAATCTACACAAGTGATGGGCTGCAGTGTGATCCAAAACCTGCTGCTTCAGGATGGGTCTCCCTCACTGGCATCTCTGGTGTGCCTGGCTAATCCTCAGAACAGGTCTTTTGAGTAACAAACCTTTTCTGCAGAGGAAAGGGGAGGAAACAAGTACTTAGTACAGAGGGAAGTTCTATTGAGGAAAGTCATGCCTTCAAGTAGAAGACCACTGTGGATTGAGACAGGGTTTGTGGAACAGGTTCATGGAGTGTGGTGACACAGGCACATGCTGGTGCCAGAGGACCTGTCAAAACACGAGGAGCTGGCAGTGTCATCAGCTTCCAGACAGAAGCTGCTACACTCAGGAGCTGAAGGGAAAACCCCACTGGCCCTGCAGTGTCATCTCAAAACCCAAAGGAACAGAAAAAGGAGCTGTGCACAGTCCTGCCCCAAGCACGAAGAGGGCTGCTCGAGCGCTGCTTAGTTCACAGGAGAGCAAGACAGAAGGATAGGTAGGGCTGTCATTTCCATCCTGGTTAGCTAAACAAGCTGTTTTGTTATCTCAGAGTGCTCTTGGAGCATCTCCACCCTTACCCTTCCCACACATTATCCATTGAAAAAACCTGCACAAAGAATGTTCCCTCTCCCATCTCCCCTCCTCTCAGTCTTAATTTTTTTTGCTCTTTCTTCACCCTTGGGCAAATCCACAGATTAACTCTCTGAGATAGCCATCTCTCAATGGTACTGTACAAAGACGTTATTAAATAGAAGCCATTTGCTGAGGCATAGATGGGGCTGTACATCCCAAACTCCCAGAAGGTAGGAAAGTTTTACACATTTTAAATTAACCCCTTAAAAACAAATATAATCCATGCATGTTTGCCAAACATATAAGAATGTAGAAATACTGTGTCTACAGCTACCTCAGTGTTAAGACCAGAATTGAGATGTACTTAAAAAACACCAAAACTGCCCTTTGGGGTCAGACCAGCAGAGCCCTCAGCCCAGTACTCTGCCTTCAGAGGCAGTGAAAGGCAGTGCTAGTCAGGACAAGCCTAGGAACCTCACTGCTTTCAGGCCATTTTTCTCTGTCCGTGGGAGACTGCAAGCTGTGGGTGAGCAGAGCTGAAAAGCAGCGAGATTTACAAAATGTTGCTAACGGTGCTTTTGTTACTCCTGCTGTACCACTAAAATCCTATTAAGTCTGTAAAGCGAAGCACGACAGAAAGCCATGTGTGAACTGTTGCTCTTAGCTGAAAAGTCAGCAATTTGGGAGCTTGAGAACACAATAATAAAATCAGGACCCACACCAGCTCACGCACGTGGAACTCCCAAAGCCTGCAAGCGAGTGAGGGAGCTGAGCATCACCGTGCCCATGGGCACGACTGTGGCAGATTAACCAGCACACACTGGATGGGGGACAAGAAGGGATGAGTTGCTCAGCACATTTCTCTTTCATGTTTTTGAATTGCTGCCTTGTAAAAGTCAATTTGCTAAAAAACATGACAAGATAATGGTAGGTCCTGCTGAATCGGCACAGCTGTGCTATGCCAAACTGATTCCTGCAGTAAATCATGTGCACTCTCCAAACACAAAGGCAGGGCTGTACAGCTCTGCAAAATGTTATTTACTTTTGCCAAAAATGACAAAATGTCTGTCAGACTTGTTTTCTCTTTATTATCTCTGCATTGAACCATCTTCACTTTAGAACTCTGAATCAATACAGAAGGACTAAACAAGCATGGTGAATCTGATCTCCCAGCAGTCTGTCCAAAAACTGAGCCAGTATGTGCTCAATAGGTTACAGCCCATCTCCTACCCTACAACTGCACATGACCAGCTGCCTACCTGACAGAGTAACTAATTTTCTGATACATCAATTCATCATCACCAATATGCTGAGACTGAATTAAGTGCTTTCCATCTTCAAAAAAAGAGGAAACTATAAAACAATATTGGAGGGGGGGGTGGGGTGGGGGGCGGGGGGAATCATTATGTGAATATTCATACCCAGTACAGTAATACCACATCTCATCCTATTCAGGGTGAGACATGACTAAGGCATATCACCCCTGCTAGTCCCATGCCACAGGAGTCAGGACGCTGGCATGGAAAACCAAGAGCATGAGTCAATCCTGAGCAATCAAATCTTTTGATTTGGCTCTCCTTCCTTATTGGGTGGCAGCTATACCAATTAACAGCAGTTGCTTGCTCAGCGCCAACTTTGCTCCCTGCATCATGCAACTCTGTATCTCACAAGAGGTGAGCTTGGAGCAGCTCACAGCCCAGCCCACCCCAGATCAACAGCCCCCAGTGGATGTCACCCACCCTCCTCACAAGAGATTCAGCTGGGTAATAAGCTTTGCAAAAGAAGGAGGGGCGATCATCGTACTTCACAAGCACAGGAAGCACACAAATATATTGCTTTCCACTCACCAGAGGAAACACCACATGAGAGCTGTTGTGAGAATTCCATCAGCCTTCCAGGCCAGCATGGAACCTGAGTCAGCCCTTAAGCAAGCTGCTGAAGTCAATGCTCAGCTTTCAAGCACACGCTCAAGTATTTGGCTGAGCTGGGACCATTTTCATGTGTGGGATGCAGAATCCCACTCAATGGTTGCTTCAGTGACAGACTACAAAAGTATTCTTGATATATAATAATGCAGTAATTTATGGGGGTGCATTCCCCCTTAACCACAACCTCAGACTCATCTGTTCTTTGCAAGCAATTGTTTCTTAAGGAGTACTGCTGTGCCCATCATCTGAAACACAGAACAGCTACCAGCCACAATAGGAAATGGTTTGCACTGATTGAAAGTATTTCTGAAATCCCACCACTTCTTCTCCATCAAGAAAAAATAAACCAAGCCAAAAAAATACAAGCAATAACAAGAAAACCCAAGAGAATTTGATAGCCTTTATTCTGTTCATTGTTGAGTAGTAAGGATCTTTGTTTTCTCTTTCAGACCGTCCTGTTATTCACACAGTGAATTACAGAGCTAACCAATGCTATAAATGGCTGTTCCCCGAATTCATGGTTTAAGTTTACGTCAAAAGAAGATCATTCACATGTGAAGTATGACTCTCCTCTAGCAAAGTAAAACCATCCTGGTTCCTGACAATGCTATATTTAACTTATTTTTAACTGTCCTGATTTTCTGCCTCTTTTCCTCAAAATAAAAAGTGGTAGATGTCAGAAGAAAGAGATTCTGCAATCCTCAGTTAGAAAGGTCACCAGGAGGCAAGCTCAGAGACAGGAGTCAGCCAGTGATAGCATGGACAGATTAAGACCTTCCAAGGCCTAAGTTTCATTTTAGCAGGGTACCACTGACATACCCAAAGTCACATGAACATCTCAATGCCTTAGTGCAGGATTATAGCACTTGTTTACCTAATACATGGGTTATCATAAAGATGCAGTTTAGAATAGCCAGATTGTTACCATTTGCAGATGATCAATGTACCTTTGATGCCTTATAAAGCTGTAACCACTACCTGCACACTGAGATCATCAAGGAAACAAATAATGCCCTGCAAAACCTGCTTAAAGCAAACATATTGGACAATATAAATTTAAGCTTGTAAATGTAAGGTAATAGAAGGTAAATTGTGCTAGTCTTCTGCAAAGGCCCAGCACCTACCCAAGAAAAGCTGCTTCATTAAGTGGGGTATGCAGCTTTGAAGGCACAGTTCGTGTAGCCAGAGTTTTAGATGAACTAGTACCTGCTTGCACCTGCTAGTCAGGAGCTGAAATAACTGATAAGAAGCTCTATCCACAGACACTTGAAGGTGAATGATTGTTCCTGCCCTTAATGAGTCCACAAAAATGCAGACACAACACCAGTCACTGGGCTCCCAAGCTGACCAGGAGCATACAGCTGTTTAAATATATACAGGACCCTGGGAATCTGCCCAGTTTTAAAGCTGTAACAATGGAGTCAAATTACAGGACACCCAAAAAAAATACAGCAGAGTGACTAGCTTCTCCCCACTCAATTTGGTTAACATTGATGCTAAGGAGACCTTCCTCCCACATGCCATACTGTCAGAATCAACAGGTGAGTTTCTATGGGACTTCAAATCCTGGAAGGATTTTGGAGGCAGGGGGTTGGTGTAAGATTGGATCAATTTATTTTTTAATAGTTCAATGTTTTCAACCTGTTCGTATTTTACCAAATAGAACTGGATAGGCAGTAAAAGGTGCCAAAGACCAATCAAACCTTCAAGGGTCTGAAAAGAAACCTCAAAATGCTTTCTTCCCAATTAAAAACTTTGGAAACAAATTAGCCTCATCTGTGGGCTGACAGGAAGATACAAAGTGTCAATGCACAATCACATCTGATTTCCTGCAAAGCTCTGCCCTGAAAAGCAGATGTTGCAGAGGAGCATGCCTGGGCTGCAAACAGCTCTGTTCATCTTCAGTGCAGTTCCTGAAATGGGAGCAAAGCAGAGAGCATGGCCATAAGGCTGCACGGTCCTGATGCAGGAGAAAGCTTCTAGCTTATGAGTCAGCATCTCTTTAAATGAAAGACAAAGCAGTAGCAGAATGTCTGTGAAAAGTTATTCTTTTCTTCCTCTTCCCCTAACTTTCTATAGAAAGTATTTTTTAGATAAATTGCATACAGTATGCGCAATCCTCCTGCTTGGAAAATTCAGTCTGCTAATAAAATCAAATACAAAACAAACAAAAACAACAAGCCTGTTTTTGATGGGTTTGCTTGTCGTGCCATGGCCCCCAGCTTCCATTCTCAGGGATTTACCAAAATATTTGTTTATTTACACAAAGCTGGAATTCTGGAGTATCAAATTTTCTTCTTGTTGACCTCTGGCCATGCTTGGAGGTTATAGCAATTAAATACATTTCCAGTGACATCAGTAGGGAAGTAACTGTGCTGTAAACAAGAAGTTAGGAAAAAGTGTGGCTTTATCATCCTTTACCAATACTCAGCAATGTGAAAGATAATGGAATTTCCATCTTCACCCCAGCCCTGAGCAAAATGCCAGTCCCTTTCCCTTCAGTGAACACAATCTCTGACCAGGTAGACACAATTATCTCCTGTCATGTCTCTCAGCTCACTGGGAGAGGGACAGTCACAGACCCATCTCCTGCTCTCCCTCCAACACCACACAATAAGTGGACAGTGAAAATAAGAAGAAATTAATTTTACTGGGTTTAAGTGCTTTATGCCTTGAAATAAATCCCTGAGATGCTGTGAGATTACCTAAACAAATCACAGAATTTTAAGAATAAATAAAGGTGGTACTTGTCCTATTAGGTTTATAGATCTCAAGCCTCTGGGACACATGTTTTAAAGCTTTTCTGTGTAGCTATAAAAGCCAGAGAGGGTCAAGATTTCTGATAGTCACTTAGCTCCAGAAACTCTGACCTTAAGAAGGTAGGAAAAAACTCAAATACAATAAAAACAAAAAAAAAAAAAAAAAAAAAAAACACAAACAAAAAAAAACAAAAAACCAACCTACATAAAAATTGGCAGAGTTGACAAGAATAAGGAAGAAAAGCTGTTGATTTTTTTCTTTTGCATTTACCACCCACTGTCTCCCACACAATAACATTGGGTAAGAACACATTGTAACCACACTTCTAGGTCTTACTTTAAAATTCCTTAGTCACTGTAACTGTATACAGAACAAACAAGATCTGCTTCACTTGCCAGCAAAACACAGAGACACCTGGACCACAACATGTCAGCCTTATAGGACATGTAAAAGTGAAATCACTTAAGAGTGAAATCATCCAGTCTGGAAACTGAATACAGGAGGGCCAGACCAGCACACCCTGACCCAATGTGAGCAATGCTACCTTTGATGACACAAATGAGAGATATTTAGTAACCACACAGCAGTTCAATTATAGCTTTGTCTCTCTATCTGAAAGCTGGCAGCTACTTCTTGCAGGACGAAGTCACTACACTGGGGGTGTGACAAAACCCACCACATTCTACCTAATGAAGGTCAACTCTTCCCTGCTCCACCTGAGGGATTCATACCCAAAAAAATGACACTTCTGGAAATGGAAAAATGGAAAACAAGAACAATTTAGATGAGATCCACCAACCAAGGGCAGGAGGTTTCACACTATCAAACTTTCTGATGTTTTCCTGGAGCAAATATCAGCATATTCATCTGCACATCAGTCTAATCTCAAGAGGCCATGATGGTTAAGAAAATCATCATCTCATTCTCTAGCTCTTCTTGTAACCCCCTCCATAGTGACTCCTGCAATTACTGTTTCCACATGAACCATTATGTGCTGCCTACACTTCAAGCTCACTCCAACCAAAAGCTCCTGTGTATCACTGACTACATGTTCTGGGTTTCTTTTTCCTTTCGCAGGGAGGATTGGGGATTTGGGGGACAGAGATTGTGGTTGTGGTTTTTATTTCCCTGCAGTTGAAAAGGGGACTTTGCCCTCCAGTCTTTGGTGGTGCCTACAATGCCTACAAAAATCACACTCATTCTGAGGACATATACAAGGACAGTATGAGATAATAAAGAGCAAAAGTGGGATGGAATATGTGTCCTGGGAATCCCACAGGTAGTCCAGGTTTCCAAGAGGGAAACCTGGAGGAAGAAGAGATCCTGTATGTTCTCTCCTTAAGGAAAACTTTAAGGCTCCAACATTGTCTGCATTGCTCTGTTTCAACAGTGCATGCTTGCTCCAAAAACCAAAACTCAGCTTCCCCAAAAGACACTCAGTTCTGCAGGTACTTATACCTAACAGCAAACACATACATAAAGTTTTAATATAATAAAGAAAACACATGAAACAATGCTCAGCAATGAGCACAAACAGTATGGGAACATAGGTCATTTGGAACTGAATCCAGAAGTTTAAATAATTAGATTTCTGCATGTGGCAAGATTAGCCGGGCCCCATCATGAGACCTAACCTTCCCACAAGGGTCACAAAACAGGAAAGGCTGTGACTAAGAACAACAATAACTGCAAGAAAATAAACTTTATCTGAAACTAATCAGTTGCTAATGATTTGAGGAAGATTATGTCAACTCCCCATATACAGGTTCTTCATCAGAAAGGGTAAAGCACTACACTATCAAATAACAGATGTGATTTGCACATTGATCTGCATTTAATGCTCTACAATTACTCTCCTTATGTTCCTCAGAGGGACAACAGGAAAGGATTCACAGCATCACAGGAATATCTACTGAGGGCTCAGTTTATATACAGCCAGGGGATTCCACTTTGCACAGGATCAAGTGCTTTGGTGTGACCTTTCCTAATGAAGCTGTAAAGGTCCCCTCCCCTATAGTCACCTGAAACAAGGCTGTAGCAGAATGGGGGTTGGGTTCTTCTTCCAGGTAAGAGCAGACAGGTTGAGAGAAAATAGTCTCGAATTGCACCAGGGGAGGTTAAGTTTGCATAGAAGGAAAAATTTCTCCACCAAAAGGGTGCCAAGCACTAGAATAGGCTGCCAGGGAAGCAGTTGAGACATCATTGGTGGAGGTATTTAAAAGCCATGTGGATGTGGCACTAAGGGACATGGTTTAATGGTGAATTACACAGTGCTGGGTTAACAGTTGGATTCACTCATCTTAGAGGCCTTTTCCAACCTAAATGATTCTATGATCTACTCAAAATATTTTATTATATTCAGATAGATAGAAACAGCTGTCTGTAATGCAAGAAGAATACAGAATATTCCACAAGATTTTTGTATTGCTTCCTGCAGAATTCCAACTTTCTGGCTGGAATTCAAGATTCTAGAATTTGGCTCTTCATGCTTCTCCTTGATCCGGTATTAAAATTCCTCCTGATGCCAGCCTGGCAACATCTCTGGTGTTTTTCATAAACATTCTCTCAGATCCCACTCTTCAGGTCCATTTGTGCTGCAAGGCTGCAGACAGCTCCAGTTCAGAGAGAGCTTGCTGGAGGCATGAGCTGCACAGCAGAAAGCCATGCTGATTGCTCCTCTGTGGAAAAATGAAAATGCCTCGTGTTCATGCACATAGATTTGTTGGAAGCAATTTGCTCCAAAATTTGTGGCATGATCAGTTCAGTGCTAATTACACACCTTCATAACTGATGCCCAACACCTTCCAAGAGCTGAATTTCTGCAGCTGGAGAAGCTGACAGACCCTCTGTTACTGGGATTTTGATGAGAGGTGCCCTGAAGTTTTATAGAATATGGACACAGGAGAAATGCCTCTCTGCTTTGTCTGCAGGCATTCTCCTTGCATGAAATGAGGCATAAAGGTTTTTACCAGACACACACTTAACAAGAGTTATAGCAGGTTTTGATCTATCCCCTTCAGCACTCTCAGGCCTCATCCACAACAGCTGAGACACTCTAGCTGAAGTCTCAGTGAAACCATTGCAGTTGATGAAATTTCCTCTGACCAGGAGGTCAGGGATATATTTTGGCCAAGAGCCTTAATGACCCAACAGCACTAAGACAAACCTTTTCCAGCTATTTGTCTGCATTCCTTAGGCATGAGGACACAAAGAAAGGGAAGCACTGAACTATGTAAAGCTGTGAAGGAAAGAGAGACATTCCATGCTACAAAGCTGTTCCAGTTAGCATCTCATTTATATTCTGGGATATAAACATAACTTTTCTCCCATATGTGATGAAGATTCCTATACATCATTTTTCAAGACCAATGCTGCATAAACCTACTTATAGCCCAGCCTCCCCATAACCTCTGAAAAATTTTATTGAGTGACATCTTTGACCTCTTTCTAGTATACTACCAATAAATGAATCAAAGTTAACATGTATTTCTCTGCTTCCTGTCCACTCCTTATGTCTGCTTTTTTCACATCAGAAAGAGACCTTTGATACTGCTTACACACACAGATCATGCATGGAGAAAGACCAAGAAATCTGGCTTCAATCACCAACTGGTGCTTGTAGACTACACCGAAATATGAATAAAGGTAATGAAGGACAGCCAATGGAAAAAGAAAAAAACCACCTGAGGAAACCACAGGCTTGTTAACAAACAGCATTGCGTGAACAATGAAGGTAGGTATAGAGAAAAAGTAGAAGATGAGGTAGGAGGGTACTTTGCCACCCATATTCCTGCCAAAGCCAGTAAAAGCAAGAGGTTGGTTTAAATAGACAAGCTTGTCTCCAAGCTGAAATTCCCAAAAGAAAGTAGGAGTTCATTTCTCTCTCTTATTCATGCATACTTTAGAAACCTCTGGAGACTGCTCTGCAAACTGGAACAATAAAACAAAATGTCAAGACAATAAATGGGGCATTGAATCTCTGCCATCTGTTGGAAGAAGGCCTTTTCTGACTTGAGGGCAGTACCTTCTTTTCACTTCCCAACAACAAAGCACTGCAGAGTAAGCTCTGTCTTCAGGATGACCTCAACAAAGAGTGGGGGAGCATAACAGTTCTTGGCTGGATCAATTACCTTCAAAAATTTCTACTTGAAACCCACCTTACCAAGGTATATCTCACTATTCTTTTGTCGTCTGTTTTATGATGTCATAACAGGTATGTTGTTAGAGACACTGATAAACAGCAGGAATCCATTTTATTTTTCTGTAATTCTGAGGAAATTAATTCCAGTTCCATTTCTGCTCCCAAACTCCAAGAAGCTCTGTGCATATCACAATATATCAGCAGTGAAACAGTGAACGCTTTGTTCTCATTTGCAGCATAAGCTCTTAACACTAAAGGTAGACCTTAATTCCTCTTTCTTTGACCAGGAGAAAATCACTATTACTATTTATCTACACGTTTCTCTTTGCTTGGAATTTTAATTTCTGGAAATAATGGGGTTTATGCAAAAGTGGTAAAGCAAGTGCCTTGTTAAACTATGGGGAAGCATCAAAGAGGCAGCTTTGTGGCCAGAAGACTCAAAGCCGCAGCTCCATCTTTGGCATATTGGGCAATTCAAGTCATGCAAGTAACTTTATTTTCCTCCACTTTGATTTCTTAACCTACAAAATGGAGATAACTGGCTAAAATTATTCAAGGATATTACAATATCCACAGTGTCATTCCTTGCTTTTATCTCAAGTTTTAATGAAACCAAAAAACTTTATGTTGCACAATAAGCCAGTTGTGCTGATATGCCCATTCTCCTATAAAAAGCAGTTGCTGGGTTTGTTTCTATTTCTGTTAGGTCTTTAACCCACTCTGGCTCCTCAAGAAGCTCTCCTAGCATCAAATGAATTCCTGAAAGAGCTCAGCACAAGCAAAACAGCATATTTTAATCATGCTTCATTGAATCAAAACTTTTCAATTAGCTCTGGTAATGGCTCCATCCGGCTCTGCAACGCACTTTGGAGAATTGCATTGAAAAGTGCTGTATCAGAGCTAGACAATATTACCTATACAAATATGAGCTAAAGTCTTGAAAATTCATATAGGCAACATCTTTATGCCTTCATTGACTTAAACACTGCTTCAAGTCATAGGATATTCCTCAAGGAAGAACTTCAAGTCATTTAACAATTAGTAATCTTGCATCAGCTTTGAAAAATAAATAGTGAAAATTGGGCAATCACACAAATTACTTCATCTACTGGAATACAGCTTTTCTGGTACAAAAGATAATTAACACATTATAGACACACTTTATATATAAAGATAATTAACTCATTAAAACATTATACACATCAACAGCACAAAGCCACGGAAGTATAGAGGGCACAAAGGACAAAATATTATTTATCCATTTAGAGCAAGAGGGGAAGTTTGTGGAGGCAGAAGTGCAGTAAACCAAAATAAAATAAAATAAAAGCTTTTAAATAGCACCCTATTCTTGATGCCAGACTGGTCAGAAACAGCTCACACTTCCAAATTTGGTAATCTTCCAAGGAGGAGTCAAAAGTAAAAAATCTTTGTAGGGTTGGTAAGGGTAAAAGGGAGGGTTTCCCTTGTTGATTTAGTGGCTAACTTAATCTTTTCTGTTTGTGATTGCTTAACAGTGTTGGTGGGCTGGTCTTGTGTTATCTTTAGATGACACTTTAATGTTGCAGGGCAATCATTATTACATTTTGGTGATCTCAGAGTGCGTTGAACAATTGCTTAGATCCAAGAGATGTAATAACTCCTCAGACAGACAGGCACAAGTGTTAAGCCTAGCACCTGATCCAGATCTCATTTGAAAACCACAGTGTCCAGGGGGACTGTGCCCTCAGGTCCTTGCTGGACCGTTGGCACACATCTTCTCCGGTCAGGGGACAGATGTCATGAACTGAATCACAGAACCAAGCAGGCTCTTGGGAGGTCTCCTGCCCACAGGCTGAGCCTTTCTCAGGCTGTTTAGCCTATGAGAAACTGTTTAGTCAGAATATTTTAGAGGACTTTGCAAAAACCAGTCTCATATCACACATCTTGCTTTGCCAAAGCTATCAGTCCTATTCAAAAGCAGATTCCACTCTACTTCCAAGCCTGCTGGAAAATGTCATCCTGCTTCTTCAAGCAAGGGTAACACACTATCATACTGGGATATTTTCACTCTTTTACATTAAGTGGAGTAAGAAATACCCTGAGAAGCAGGGGAGTGGGTACAGGCTACTTTCCTTCATTGGTCTTTCAAACAACATTACAGAAGAGACTGACATTCAGTCTTGGAATAAGGAAGGGCACTGTAAATGTGCATGGCAAATTCCTGCCAGGAGCATGATCCTCACTGTGCAGTGAGCCCCCAGAAGCAGCTTTCTAAACAAACAGAGCAGAAACACAGTGTATCAAAGGCATTGATTTCCTTACAACTACTGTCCCAGGTGGCATGAACTGGGCATCACTCAGCCTTGCAGAAGGATATAGAATCTGATTTCATTAGCTATCAGTTATGGAAAAACAGATGCTTGACCCTGCTTTTCAATTCACTTGCTGTTTCTGCTAAGCACAGTAGAGAAAACAATCAATGGATCAGGTTTCCAAGTGGGAAACAAAACCACTGGAAAGGTCTAAGCCTGCTTTCACCTTGTTGGAAGTTTTTATCATTGCTTCATGATCCTCATGCAAGCAACACAGTATCATGCTGTTTGCATGCACTTAAATGCTTGAGTTACCTCAGCAAAATGCAAGTGTGAATGTAGCTCAAGGTTTAGACTTCCATTGCTCTTATTGTGAATAACATCCTTTGTAAAATACAAAAAAACAGACGCATTTTCAGGATTTCTTTTTCTGGCTTAAAAAAAGATTTAAAAAAAAAAAAAAAAAAAAAAAAAAAACAAACAAACAAAAAAAAAAAAACAAAACAACACAACACACACACACACAAAAAAACCCACCAGAAACAAAACAAAACCCCACCACCCAGATGGGGTTTCAGTCCCAAATATGCAATTGGCATTTGGCCCAGTGTAAAGACATGCCCAAACCGCCTGAGGATGGAGCAGATGTGGGGCCAGGGGTAGGTCACAAACTGCCTAAACCAAGGAGACTTTGCAGGAGGGATTCCTTAGGACAGAGGAGAGCTCTGAGAAAAACAAGCAGCCAGTATACTAAATCACCTTCATTCAGTCTCATGATACACAAGTTGAAAGCATTTTCTGTCCCTTTAATGTTCCTCCTTCCCCCATCTGAGACAGAAACTGCCAACCAGCCTGGTCTCCTGATGAAACTATCTCCCACCATCAGTTTATAAGGAACAGAGAATTTCCAGAGTAGCAACAAATCTAGTATGGTACTGAAAGAAGCTTTTGGAAAATACAATAAAGTGCCGTCATGAAAGATCAGCTAAGCCTGCTTGTGATCCAAGTTCTGGAAAAGTCTTTATGAACATAGAAAAGGACCAGAAAAAATACTGAAAGATGAAAAGATTGCAGTTCATTGCTCCAGCCTGCATTTCATCCACAAGAGAGGGTACAGGAGAAAAACTACAGCTGTGGTACCAAACATCTGTAAAAAGGACACAATGAAACCAAAGCACAGCTAAGGATGTAAACAAATCTCCTGTTACCTGCTTATTCTCCCTCTTCTGCATTTTATGCATGTAGCTTAAAAATATTTGACCCAAATGCAATCCACTTACACAAAAGTAAAATTTGAAAAAGTTGCAGCAAGTTTTGCTTCAGGGGACTCACGTCAATTCAAACAGGCAGCACATAGAAAAAACTAACAGAATCCTTACAGAATTCAAAGGACAGAGAAAGAAAGAAGATTTGAAAAGTTTTTTCAAAGAAAGTGATATCCAAAACCAAATTTAACCTTAACCTGAAAAATTTAGAGTCCAGTAAATGTGCAAGAGAGAACTATACACCATTTCCTATTCGGTGGCTGCCAAACAGATTTGTTACACATTTAATAAAGCAGTAAAATAAGGTATTTATGTAGCAAGTTTAACTGTAGCATATTGGTAGCATTTTGTTTAAATGAAAGTGTAACCTGATAGATGCTACAGTTCACGGACAATGGGAAATACGAGGAGAAAAAGAAAAGTCAGAAATCCTGCTGCATCACAAAACAATAGCATCTTGTACACCACTGCTTTAACAAGCCTATAAAACCTGGATGCTTTGAGCCTCTCACAAGAGTGCCTGGCTGGCAGATGGTGAGTCCTCACGTGCCTCAGAGGGTCCAGCTCCTCGGAGGGAGTAGTCTTGAACACCCTTTGCTGGGTCACACATCATTGCTATTGCTTCCTTCAGGGCTTCACCTCATACTTGGCAAGGCAGCAGAGCTGCAGCTCATTCCAACATCAACACCTTTTCTTTGCTCGGCCAGAGGTGTCTGCGCAGAACAAACACAAGTTTCAGCCTTCCCAAGTTCAGAGCTCCCTGAGCCACGTGCACTGCTCAGGCTCACTGAAACTGCACAGGAAAATTGCCACCACCCTTCAGAGTGCAATCTCAGCCCATCACAACCTTGCCCGGTTACAAAAGAAATACAGCAAACCACAAAGGTACACGTCATAACAAACAGCTAAATACAAACATCTGGTTACTTTTGCATCTTTAACGTGCAGATCTCAGGACTACATGGGGAGATATCAGTTATTGCTTTACAAATGCACAGGGAAAATGAGGTTCCAGGTAATGGAATGACTTAGAGGACCTCTGAGCAAAAAAGCAGCAACCGGACAAGAGATTTGCCAGGTAGTAACTCTTTACCCAGATTTCTTTCTTTCTTTCCACAGACATTGTACTCAGTCGTTACAAAAAATAAATTATTATCTTTTGGAGAAAGATCAACATGCTCTTCCTCATGGGTGATTCTTCCCAGAGTGGATAAAAATCAGAGGGAGGGAAGTACAGAAACACCAACATTACAGAGCAAACCTGTTTTCTTCCAAGTGTGAGAACAGAAGCAAAGCAGGTGTTTTTGGGCCAAATTGTTTTAAGAAAGGTACTTTTCTGCTTCAACAGATATATATACAGACATGTAGAAGGATCTTTAATACAAGGAAAACACTGAAACAATAAGTTGCTGCCTTTTGCTTGCACATTCCTAATGTGAAGGTCCCAAATTCTCTCTAAGAGGAACATGTGGATGTTTTATTGTTAAACAATTAGGCCAAAGCCACACTGAAGATTTTTGTATTTGGTTCAAACTGACTTTAATGGAAAATGAGCATCTAACTATCATAAGTGACTTAGAAAACCTCAGCAGGGTTGTATGAAAAGCCAGAGCTTTTTTTGTTCTATTTCAATCTAGTTAAGGCTTTGTAGAGAGCTGAGGACTTATTAATAAAGATCAGAAACTGTGAAGGCAGAAAGGGTCTTTATGTCCTCCATTCCCTGGTCAAAATGAAGTTTAGAGATAAATGAAACATCTGCTGCAATAACTTGTGCATCAAAGCAAGTGTCTGTTTTCATCCATAAAAACCGGGCTAATTTAATCCACGTACAGAAAGCACTATTTGAAATATTTGTGAAAATAAATGGGTAAATTAATATCTCTTGAATAGTCATGATAAATATACTCTACATAAGATGTAAACCTGAGCTGCACACTGTTGTACCAGAAAGTATCTTTGCCTCTTGGCACAGATTTATAGTGGGGAAGAGGATGAGGATAGTAGATACAAAATAACTGCCTCCTTGTAACCAGAAATAATGGCTATGACTAGGACTCAAAAATCAGACATAAGCAGAGACAGAAGAACTCATCCCTTTCAAGAAAACAAAAAGTATTACCCTCATATCTCTCTTATATATTAGTCCATTAATTAATATTTGAGATTACACAGTGAAGAGCCTGAATTTTCCTATAGTCTCACCACCTGATCATACACCTTTTGAAGAATTTTATGTTGTGGGGGGAGGTGGAAGCCATTTGAAGCACTGAAGGGCAGCAGCAATGTTGTCATCTCAAAAGCACTACTCTGGGCACTTCTAGTTCAATGCAAAAGAAAATGTTTCACCTCACAATATATTTCTGATTTTCCTAAGACTTACACTGAAAATTAAAAGAAAAGTGTTTATCTGTCCCCAGAATTGCCTTCCAGATCTTTCTCATCTGCATGGATGTTTCCCTCATCTACCAAAGTCGGATGCAGTCTTCTATTAATTTGTTCACATTTGTAAGTACTTTTAGATGTACAAATGAAAAATGCTACTCAGTTCCTATAGCTCATCAACTTTCTGCTACTATCTGAATTCAGCCCCTGCTTTTTATTGTCATTTGCCCTACTCCTAAAAAAACACCAATCTTGGTTTGATTTAGAGGCCCTCATCATTCAGGTTTTTTAAATCCACATGAAAAACCCTAGAGATGAACATAACCTACCTCCATTAGACCAGTATAGGAATATTCCATTCAGTTTGTAGAATTTATGAAGGTAAGATTTCATCATGTGTTGAAAACATAAAAATATTAATATATATATATATATATAATATATAATATATATATATAAAATCATTATTATAAACTATTTATATCAATGAATCCTGGATCAAAACATCTCTCACTGACTAGCCAATATTTAGGGTTATCCCAAGTCTTCACCAAAAATAAAAGTGAACACATGCTTGCCCCTTACTCTTTGCCTAACTAGGAAGGAAATGCTAATTTCAAAAAGTAGATTCAGAAACCATTTGAAAAGTTGCAGCCAGAACTGGAGTGCCAGGTGAGGAAGAGGTGAGCAGACTGCTGGGATAATTCATCTGGTCCAAAGCAGCTGCTCTGTGTGGTCTCCACCCCAGCTGACCTTCCACTACATGTTTGTCTGGGCTGGACAGGCAGATGTGCCTGCCAGCCTGTCCTGCTGCAAAGCACACGGGAAAGGGAAAAGGAAGTTATTAGTCCAAGACAAAGCACTTGGCTATGCAGGGCTGGATTCCTGGTGTTTTAGCCATTATCCATAGGCTCATGAATATACATTATATATTTGAATTTCTCACATGAATATGCCACTAACTTTAATTGTCCTGCTTCCTGAACACTCCTACAAACCCAGTGGCTCAGCTACACTTCTACAGAGCAAAACATTCTACTGTCTCTCTGCATTTTAGAATAGACCAGATCCTTTCCACTATCACATCAGTCTACCCAAAGTAGTTCTGGGTCAATGCTAGTATGCCAAAAATCAGTCAGATTCATCCCATGAGCTCTATACATAATAATGTTCTATACTAAAAATACTGATAATGGATTGAATGGGAACCATTAACCTTCAAAAGAGAAGATGGCCTCACTCAGAGCAGCAAGAAATTTCCATCTTTCTTATAGGCTGTGCTTTTAAGCCAGGTACTAACTCCTGTCATTTTTCAGTTGCCAGAAATATCATAATATACAATGATTTACACAACTGAAAAGATAAGACATACACTTCACCTCAGCCATATATCCCAGAGTGTTCCCTCCCTTCCAGATGCAATATCTTGGAGGTGAATAAGCAGACAGTGTATTTGTCTCATAACATTCTTTACCTTACACTGCTATTCTCTCTGAAGCATGTACCTGTCACTGAAAACTCCATGGTTCTCTCACTGCTTTGTTTGGGAGACAGAGCCTTAGCCAAACTTTCACCAACTTCTCTGTTGGTTTCTCCAGCTCACAGATAACTGTCTCACAGGGAGACAACTAAATAGCAAACAATGTCAGAATTATAGCTGAAATCACAATTAAATCTTAGCGATACTCTTTAACAGCACAAAGCACAGTCTGATACCTCTCTTGGCATTCCACTAAATACAAATGGCAATATCAGGACAGACAAACAAAGGCATATGTCACCAACAGCTCAAGTAGCTACTATCAAGGTTTGTCTGTGACAGATAAAAAGCCTCAATGCTCACAGGTGAATGAAGAATTTGTCACCATTTATCCCCTTTCTAGGGCCTAACAAATACCAAGCCACAGTGGAATTGGCATCCACAAAATGTAGGTCTCATATCCATCTACAGCTTGGAAACAGCAGCACAAGTAGAGATTATGGCACACACAGAGTTCATTACAGCCCAGCTGCTGGGCTTGGAGTGTTTTCAGAGGGAAGCTAAGGGCTAAAAGGTGAAAGAAGAAAAGCAGAACACTAAGGAAGAGAAAAGAATTCCCAATATTTCCCTGGGAGCTAACAGACAACTTTCCCCAAAGCACAAGGGTTTTACTTACAGGTAAAACAGCAAGAGTTTGAGAGCCCTTGCGTCTCCTGAATTTATCTTTTCTAGAGTTACCTGCGTTATCCGCGTTACACGGCCACAGGAAAAGCAGAGCAGGCAAACATCCCCCTTTGCTTCCCAGGCCCGAGGGCACCTCTGGAGAGAAAAAGCAGTTCCCCTGCCAACAGCTCTATAACTACAGCAGTAATGATGCTGCTTCAGAGCCTAATAAACACTGAGCCAATCAGCAGGAAACACCTCTGCACAAGTCCTTAGCACTGGGAAGGGTAAAGGTGAAGTAGATCACCTGTGAAAGCAGGAAGGGAGGTTTGGAAGATACCCTGAGGATGAGTAATAACAAAACCAAGCAATCAGGGTTGTGCCATTAAAACTTGCAAATTCCCCTGAGTGTCCCAAGGGCTTTCTGACAAGACAGGTAACAAGAAGGAAACCGTACGAGTTCCCTGTGCTTGTCCTTGATTTTCCCTTTAGAACAGTTAAATAATTCCAGATATTTACTCATTTCCACAGGAGAAATGGTGATGGATACTTCCATAAAACACCAGCAGAAATACACACACTAACCTAAAGCTGCATGAATTGCATCAATGAGAAGTGAATGTTGTTTTAATTGTTTGGAGATTATTAAGTAAGTAATCTTTACAAACACCCTTCAAGGAGGTGCAGATGATTTTACACCTCTTCTTTACGATCCTTTTTTTCCTTTCCTATACTGATTTCAACTTTCTTTCAAGTCAGTCATTTCTTACACAGTTTGAGTGGCATGGGTGATGTTCTGTTCAAAGATTAAGTTAACAATATAGCAGAGATATAGCAGGCAGTAAAACACAAGCTGTGGTATGGAACTGCAGCCTGATTTGCGATTTCACAGTGGAAATAATCAAAGCTTGCTGATTATTTGGTAAGCTTTTGCACTTTACTCATTTGCCATATCTTCAAAACAATATTCCTGGCTCATTTGAAAAACACTGGATAACAGCATCTTGTGAGCCTAGAGCCAGGATTAAGATAAGAGGCAAACTGGAAACTTCAGCCATAACAATCCTGTAAGCACAAGTGAGAAGCACTTTCACACATAGTGAGTCAGTCAATATGTCCCATTTCTCTTTGTGCCCACACAGAAAGAAACATGACTTTAGGCTCTTTCCTGTGACTTCAGTGATAGCAGTTTACATCAGGACAAAGGATCAAAATCATTAGAACTCCTCATTAATTTCACCCCATATTGCAAAAACTATTTGTACTCCCTCAAGTAATAACAATGTTGAAAGCAAAAATGTCAAGAGACAGATTCATCTCCTAACTTGAAGGACTTCCCAGAACAATGGGCAGAGTCAGTGTCTCAAACATCTGCTCCTCACTGAAGAAGGGTTGCAAGATCTTCTAGGCCAACCCTCCCAAAATCTTTGGTCTCTGCCCTAATACTTGAAATAGCAGGCTGAGCAGAGTGCTCTGCGCAGTGCTAGTCAGTTAGCATCTGTCCCCTGTGATTGTGACTTGGTGTCCCATGAAGACTACTAATCTTTTTCGTAAGGGGAAAAAATGCAAACCAGTAATTCAGTGTGATAACCTCATCAAAATGATAAAATGAATTATGGCTTTAAAACTTCATGCAGCAACTGTTTTTAATAACGTGGGAGTTAGAGAATAATGTTAAAAGTTTCAACTCAAAGACCTGGTTTCCTGTGCTGGCACCAGTCCTAACACTAAATGTTAACACATTAAGCATTCTTACATCTTCATTTTAAAGAGCAATTAGGAGACAGATACACTCACACTGAAATAACATCCCGTTCCTGTGTGTGTGAACACACACAGGGTACACTTCTGACAGAAACTCACTGTGTTTTCCTTGTGTCCTTAAGGACTTCTCCATTTGCACAAGTTCACTGAATTCTCAACTCCACTGCAGCAGCTGACTGCTGTTCAGCCTGCAGACACAGCTCACAGCTCGACCAAACATATCTTCAAAGAAGGGGGAAGGCAGCATTAAAAGTGAACACCTACTCTTGTCCTGTGTTCTTCAACCTACCAAGCACATCTCCAAGGTCAGAAGCTCACAGCAGAACATAGCAAAAGCACTGGCTGTAGGGATTAGACCATTCATTTCCCTGAACAGCTTTAACTATCTGAAAGTACACTGCAGGTGGAGAACAAGTTACATTACTCTAGACATGTTCACCGTGGATTAAGCTAAGGCAGGCCAGACTCGGCTGGCTAAGAGCACAAAGCTCCAGACCTCAACTGCTGAGTAAGAACTCTTACTGCAACTCAGTCACCTCATCCCAGAATAATCTCCAGCTCTCTGTAACTAAACCATCCTAACTGCAAACTCTGATTATCAGCAACAGCCCCAAATAGGAAGGCATCCCCACACAAGAGGGTGGGTTGGCCATGAAGCATTAATGTAGTAGATGATCCCTATCCCTACAGTTTGTAGTAGTATTGACTTCAGAAAATTCAACTGCTAATGTAGTACACATCTTTCAGGCTCAGTCCTCAGTGAATAAAAAGTTTCTAGCAAAATCTGTCAGCTTTTCAAAGCTTACATGAATGAAAAGAGGATTTAAATCTGACGCTCCATAAGCAAGCATCCTCACTGCTCAAAGCAGTCTTTCAAATTCTGCACAATGAAACATCAAGGACCAGGAAAAGGGAAGCTACAGAGAGAGGGGACTCTCCACCATAGCCTCTCTCTATCAGGGAAGAGCTCTGGAGCAGCACAGGAGATCAGGATTTGTGGAATCTGCACAAGACATAAGTGGGCAGGACTTCTCCTCCATGACATTTAACTTGACATGGCTCACCAGCATGAAGGATTTCTACATGCAAAAAAAAAAAAAAAACAACAAACAGAAAAGATTTTGCAGCCCAATAAGGGGTAAAATGATCTTGAGTACAAACTCTCAGATGATGTATGTACACCCAAAAAATATCCAAAACTCTTCCCAAAAGGGGGAATTTCAGGTCTTGTAGGGTGTGACTCTCTAAGGTTTGGCACAGCCACTTATAACCTCACCAAAGTTCAATTTGACTAAGAATGTTTACAAGCACAAAAACTAGGCCAAATTGAGAATGTAAATATTTGGATTCATTTCCCCAAACTTGTGTCTATCTGCACTGCCAACTAAATCCCAATGGCAGACCAAAAAATCTGAAAAGCAATAGTTGCACACACTTTACAGCACACAGACACAACTAACACACATGGCACTCAGCAACAGGGAAGGAAGAAATAAAAAAGGAAAACCCCCAAATTCATAATCTAAACTAAACTTATTCTAAACAAGACATCAGTGATGTTTGGACCAAAAATCAACTCTGCTATCATTTCATACATTTTGAAAGTCTGATCAGTCCAGATGTTGGTCCTCTGCCCTGCAGGAGCCTGGGTTACATTAAACATAGCTAGATTAGTCAAGACATCATCAACAACATGACGCTTGTAGCACACAGTGGTAACTTTGACCTAAACCACATTCTCTTAAGGCATCCAAAGCAAGGACTTCCATTTTTCAGGCAGACAAATTGAGGAAAGAGTTCTCTGGAATCACAGTAATTTATTTGGCAGCCTCAGTCCCATATTCAGAAGTGATTTAGGTGCCCAGATCACCTGGACTTCTCAACACACATGACCTTTTCCTCTCTAGTTCTACCCCTGTTCTTTTAGGTGTAGATAAGAATGACAACCATGGATTCATTCAAAGGACTTTTGACATCCCATAAACACAGATCCCAATGGATACACCATATTCTCAGCTGCCAGTGCCCAGCCCTCTTCAAAAGTATTAAATGCTTTTCTGTCCCTCATCTCCATTGCAGATACTCACTGGAGGAAATCAGAGAGGCAAGGGTGTCATTAAGACCAGCATTTTTGTGTTGTTTTTATTGCTGTTGTATGACAAAAATTTGGGCATCTTTACTCCCACTACAGTAAACTAACAAAAAATCCCATCCTTTCCCTATTCAGTTGAGCAGGAGAAGCACGAATCTGATTCTTTTGCTTTGCTCAGCTGTGGGAAACTTGGGTTTACTTTCCAGTTAAAAGTAGGCTCTTCAGTGTACTTCACAGTGACCTCTTCACAAGGGGCTTGTATCATTTCTTTAAATGCCCCTACACTAAAAATAGTCCTGCTTCCTAAACATGAGTGTTTAGCAGTTCCAGGCATTCTGAGATCCTGCATGCCACTTTAAGTTTTTTAAACTGGCAACATTTATTTAACCAGCAATTAAAAAAAAGGAGGCCCAGCCGCCCCAGTGATTCTTCCCAGAGGGTCTTAGATGTTTACGAAACACAATGAAAACAATAAAGTGGATAAAATCATGCTATTCCATCAAGTCCTTGGCAAGATTTCCCAACCAAGAATAAATTGGCATGGTATGTTACAGTCAACAGATTACACAATGGTTTACAGGGTCACCAATAATAAAGGGTCACACACTCCTTAAAGAGCTACAGAGTAGGTTAAGGCACTTGCTTAATCAGAAAGAGCAATGCTTGATCCTGAGCTTCTTGGAGCACATTCTGGCAGCCACAGCACAAACATGCTGCAGGGGTAGGAGAGGACAGAAGGCACCTCACCCCCTGCCTTGAGCCAGGAAGGGCAGTGACTGTGCTGCACAAGCTGGCTGGGGGAGTTTAGCACCCTGAAGGGAGCAGCAGACAGCCAGGCCAGGCAGGGCTCTCTTATTTCTGCACAGAAGAGATACATCCTTTTAGGAGAAGGACAGTCTCCATGCCCCAGTGAGGCCCAGCACCACCATCCCTGTCAACCAAAAGCCCCTTTCCTCACTCCATACTCTTGAGGAAAGTGGTTCCACCCCAGAAGCAAGATAACAGCTCCCTGTCAGTCTAGTCATTCTTAACAGCGGATAGACTGTAGCTAATTTTAAAAGGCACTTGACTTTTATCCTGAGTAACTTGATAAATTCATCACCATTGCTATAAATGTGTTGCAGTTTTATTTTAAATAACTAATCTTAAAGAAAGAGGGAAATGAATGGCCAAACCCATAAATCTTACTCTTACATGCCAACTTGGTAACAGATTTCACTACATCACCTGCATAACCTGATCACAATAAAAGTTAAATTTTGGTGCTCCTAAAACATAAATTATTTCCTCAAACTTCACCTTAAATGCATGATACACCTACTTTTGCCCTGTTAACTTACCCTTCCACTATATGGAAATTTTCATCCACCAACTATAAATTAATCATGTATAAACAAAACATTCTTAAGCTTTAACAGCAAATCAACCTCACTTCAATTCATCCTATCATCAAAAACTAGACTATAACTAACAGTTTCATCCTTCATCTTCCACATGTTTAATCACTCCAGTTTTATTGGATTATTTAATATATGCCTGAAGTTAAGTCTGACTAGCCAGCATAAAAATGAAAGAAAACCTATTGCCCAAGTCAGCGCAGGGTGTAGAAAACTGCTACTGACATACTCCATGCAGTAATACTATGCACCCGGCTTCATTCAGCTTGACTACTAAATCCGAAGTACATTTCAGTGCAGTGATAAAACTGGAGTAAACACAAGGCTCTCTCGTATGTAACCGCTACTCTTTGATTGCGGTGACCTTAGTAACACAAACGTTTGGTACCAAGCCAAGAGCAGGACATCTGATTTTCCCACCAAGTGAACTGCTGCAGAACTCCCTTAGCTCTACAGCCAAATCTGTCCTGGGATCCTAAAGTCTTCCGCCGGAGTCCAGGTGGCTCCTCTACACTTTTCAGCACGCACGCAAACACCACAACCGGCTGGACCGACGATGCGAGTGGGCATTGGAAGTGCCGCAGCTCCGCGTCTCCCCCAGCTCAGAGCCCCGCGCTGGCTCTCCAGCCGGGCTGGAGTTACCCGGTCCAGCCGAAGTGGTCCCGCGGGCTCTGTCCTCCGCGGGCTCTGTCCTCCGCGCTCTTCCCCCGCGGGCTCTGTCCCTCCGCGGGCTCTGTCCCTCCGCGGGCTCTGTCCCTCTGCGATGCTTCTGCCCTTGCCACCCACGCGAAAAGCAGCGTCCCGCGAGCACGGCGGGGGCACCCGCGCGGGAGCACCGAGGCCCCGCTCCTCCCGTGCCCAAGCACCCCCGCCCATCTGCGCTTCCTCGGGGCAGGGCAGGACAGGTTCCCGCAAGG
Organism: Sitta carolinensis; assembly: GCA_032173965.1. Taxonomy (NCBI): domain Eukaryota; kingdom Metazoa; phylum Chordata; class Aves; order Passeriformes; family Sittidae; genus Sitta; species Sitta carolinensis. The sequence goes on from JAVUNC010000026.1 coordinate 6,281,861, forward strand.
ATCGCGGGACCGGCCCTCACCGGCACGGCCTCCGGCGGCTCCGCTGATCCGCAGCGCCCGGCGAGCCCCCGCCGCCCGCCGCCGCTGCCGCCGCGCATCCCCGGCCCGCCCCGCTCGCGGGAGGCTCTCGGCGCGCAGGGACGGCCACCCGGAGCACGAGCGATCCTTTCTCCCCCCACTCCCGCTCCCCTGCCCGGGTCCCCGGAGGCGACCACCGCCCGGCAGCGCGGCTCCCCGGCCCTTACCGAGGTGCGCAGGGATGCGCTCCCTCCGCCGGCCGCCTGCAGCCCCCGTCCCCGCAGCCCGGGCGATTGTAGCTTTTTTGGAGAAGCTGGGAAGAGGGAAAGAAAGGGGGGAGGGAAGAGGGTGGGAAGGGACTGAGATCGAGGGAGAGAGAAGTATGCAAAGGCAGGAAGTGGAGACGGCCACGACCAGTGCGGGAGATTAATGTGAACCAGTCACCAGGCAGCCAACAAAGAAACCTGCTCCCCCAACGCAGCGCAGCGCAGCCCGGCCGGGGCTGCAGCCCCGGGCTGCCGAGCCACAGCTCCTGCCGGCAGCGCTCGCCCCGGCCCCGCGGAGGGGTGGCTGCCGCCCCCCCCAGCCCCAAACCCGGGTCCCGGAGAGGCGGGAGGGAGGGGAGCAGCCGGGCAGGGCCGGCCGGTCCGCGGGAAGATGCGATGGGCCCAGGAGTGAGAGGAGGGGAGGACCGAGTCCGTCGACTGACAGCCTTCCTCCTCGCTCTGCCCCGGAGGGGCGATACCGTTCGGCTTTTATTTAAAACACTGCAAGCGCTGGGCTCCTCTGGGCGCGGAGCCGCTTGCGGGGCAGAGCGGAAGGAAGGAGGAGTGCGGGGGGCGCGCTTCCTGCGCCGGGCGCGGGCGGACGGCCCCGGCACGGAGCTGCCCGGCCTTCCCGAGCCCCGCGGGGCAGCCCGCGCTACCAGCACCTGTGGAGGACGGGGGAGGCAGCGGCGAGAGCCTCTGAACGGCACGGCGGGTCCCTCGGGCCCGGTGCAGCCTCCCGGGAGCAGCTGGCAGCAGTGTGGGATGCTCTGCCCTCTGGGCAGCGCAGCAAGAGGTGTCCCAGCCAGGGCCCCCCAGGGCATCGTGCGTACCGGGGGTGAGGAAAGACCCTGCACTGCACATGGTCTACGCAGGCCACCGACAGCATTGTGCCGCCACCTCCCTGGCACACGTGTCCCGGCTTCCGATGGTTTGGCAGATGAGAAACCCACCCAAAACGTTTGGTATAAAATAATACAGAAGAGGCTGGATGCTAGCTCTTAGCAGGACCATGAGCATTGCAAAATACAGAGACTGCTCCTAGATCTCGAAGTATTATGTAGGCATTGATAAAACAAGTCACTTCACAATAGATTCACCAAATTATATTAGGTATAGAAGAAAAATAAAGAGCAGCATGTGTTCTGCAATTTGAAATAAAAATTCCAGCACCACACATTTCTGGAACTTTTAAGCACTTGCTGACTTTCTTTCCTTTGACTGAAACAGTGTTCAGCATCAGGCAAATGCTTATGAGCTTTCCTACTTAAAGGATGCTTCCCTGAGCCCAGAATCCAGTGCTCAGGATAAACTATTCCTGGATTTTGCCACCTCACCAACAAAATGAAATTCATTGTGCTCAGGATAAACTATTCCTGGCTTTTGCCACCTCACCAGCAAAATGAAATACATTGTCTTCAGATATTCTGATCCATCATCCCACACAACGAAGAATCTGGTGGAAATGCCCAGCATTTCACAAACCTCCACTATATTTCAAAAGAATGAATGTACAGGAAATAAGGGTAACTCTCATCTGGATTCTGATGTGAATGTGTGTTTCAAACCAAAAGCTATTTCAGCTGTCAGCCTTCTTGGGACAGATCTATTTACTCAGCTGCAAAAGGAGTACTGTGTCACCAAACATCAAAAAATGGTGGGAGTTTCAATTTCAACACAACAGGAATAATTTACCTCCTGAACAACAAGCTACTGCTACAAGTACCTGGCAGGAATAAAAATCAACACAGTTTTCTCTCCATGTTATGAAAACGACATAGGAGGGCCTTTCCAAGTCTATTTCACAAGAGCAGCAACATAGCAAACTCACCTCTCCATGAGACATTACTGACAAGGCACGATGCAAACAAAGATGTTCAACTTCCAATGAAGCAGGAAGCAGTCTGTTCTGGCTGCTTCCCAAACACACTAACATTGCTTTCATCAAATATTATTTTTCTCCTCCCTTTATGTTGCATTCAGTTCCCCAGACCTCAAGCACTCCAGCAACTTGCCTAAATTTTCTTTTGAGTACAGGAGACCAAACTTAAGCTGGATTTGAACACTGAATGGGGGCTTTCAGTGTCTTAATGAACAAGCGGCCTGTGAAGGGCTTGTTTATTGCGGGGGCTGGCTGCTGCTCTCCTTAAGCAACTGGGAGATGACAGTAAAATGTAAACTAGGAGAGGATGATTTTTCTTGTTTGTCAAAGAGATTACAGCTAGCAAAGCTCTCAAGAATGAAGGACTCGAAGGATCAAGGCCTCCGTGTAAACCTTGGCCATATGCGACTTAAAGAAAGTTTTTGTGCTTATTTCCCTTACTACTGTCACCTTGGCGCACACGAGGTTGGCGAAGGCTCAGAGCGGCTCTACTGCACCTGGTCACAGCCACTTCCCAAGCCGCTGCCATAGCTCCGACGGTGACCGCAGCCTGGCACTGCCCTCCCGGGACAGGCCCAGCTCCCTCGCAGAGAGCCGGCTTGTTGGGCAAATCCCGCGGGCAGGGCCCGGCGCTGCGCGGGCTCCCTCACGGCCCCGGGCGAACGGGCTCTCCCTGGGGAGCGGCGGGCGTGCGGCTCTGCCCTGCGAGCCACAGCCGCCTCCCGCGGCCGGCCATCGCCACCTACTGTCACTGTTGGCTCGAACCGCAGAACTTTAACAAAACAGCAGCGGAGAGCACCGCTTCCCGCTGGAGACCGGGGGCACGGCGGGGCTCGGCACCTCCCACTTCTGAGGGCTCTTCCCCGTTGCCGCACAGGGGCGACATCGGGGCAGCAGCATCCGGGGGCTCCTCACTGCCCCTCTCAGGGAAAGCCTGTCCGGACGCGCCTCTGCTGCACTACCGCAGAGCAGGGCGGGGGGGTTCGGGCCAAACAAAGCCCCCCGAGCGCTCGGCGGGGCCGCGCCCGACGGCAGCTGCCCCGGTGCCCCGGCGGGGCGGGCGGGGCGGGGCGGGCCGGGGCGGGGCGGGCTGAGGGCGGGGCCGGGGCGGGGCGGGGGCGCCCCCGGCGGGGCGGGGCCGGGGCGGGGACGCCCCCTGGCGGGGCGGGCTGAAGGCGGGGCGGGCCGGGGCGGGGCGGGCTGAGGGCGGGGCGGGCTGAGGGCGGGGCGGGCCGGGGCGCCCCCCGGCGGGGCGGGGCGCGTGCGCAGTGCGGCGGCCGTGGTGGCGGGATGGCGGTGGCGCGCGCGGGGCGGGCGCGGCGGCACGCGCGGCGCGCGGCCCCGGTGAGTGCCGTGCGCGCCCCCGCGGACACGCACGGAGATCCCGAGAGGGGCCCGGGGACACACGGAGACACACCGGGAACGGGCCGCGGGCCCGCCCGGACACACCGCCGCGGCGAGCCCCCCGGGACAGCCCCGCCCGGGGCCCCCGGACAGCCCCGAGGCTCTGTGGCCCGGGGCCCCGCCACCCTCGGGCTCTAGGCGGCGGGCCGCACGCTGAGTGACCAGGAATGTCTCTCGTTGCAGGACGAAGACCAGGAACGCCTCAGTGCAGCGTTCGCTTCGATCGTGAAGCTGGTGAAAGGAGTCTCAAAGGAATGTGAGGTGAGGCGTCACCCCCGGACCCGAGCAAAGGGTACCGTTCGTGGTATGCCTGCCAGAGGCCTCGCCGCTTTTACTGCAAAAGCTCTAGGCTTCGGGTTGGCTCGTTGTCTGGCAGAGGGCTCGGCCGTGTGCCTGTGGTGCCGGCCGAGATGAAGAAGTTTGGAGCATTCAGCATCACGTGGCAGGGAACACCTCACCGGTGATGTGCTGAGCTGAGCTGGTACTACCTTGGCTGACAGACACCACTCCCCACGTTTGCCATAGATAGTGCCAATAGCCCGGCACAGATTTTAGCAAAAGATTTCTCCATTTCTTGGTGGAAAGGCAATACGGTTAGAGAGACAGAAATGTCGGGTGACATCGCAAAAACATACTGTGTCACAAGGTACGGAATGTTTCCAGGGCTCCACAGTATCTGTGCTGGGAAATGGCCTTACAACATGGTAATCTTTTGTTGTCTTAAGGGGAACGTGAGCCACTGGTGCTGGCTGATATCCTGTTCAGGGTGGTGGAAATAAGAGAGAGTTTGAATCTCAACTGAAGAGATGCTTTGTGTTCTGCATTTGTTTTGAATTTAAACACACACACACCCTGCCCTAGTATTGCTGTTGTGATTTAACCCCACCAGCAACTGAGTACCATACAGCTCATTCCCTCCCAGCAGGATGGGGAGGAGAATACGGAGAAAATAAAACTCATGGATTGAGATAAGAACGGTTTATTAAGTGAAACAAAGTAAAATAGGATAATACCAATGATAATATCCATAATAATGATGGAAAGGGGAGAAAGTAATAAAACCCAAGAAGACCAAGTAATGCACAATACAGTTGCTCACCACTCACTGAGCAGTGCCCAGTCAGTCCCTCAGACTACTCTCCCTGTTTATATGCATGATATTCTATGGTATGGAATTTTCTTTTGGCTAGTTTGGGTCAGCTGTCACTGCCCTGCTCCCTCCCAGCTTTTTGTGCACTTCCCCAGTGTCAGAGCATGAGAAAAGTCCTTGACTTAGGATGAGCACTACTCAACAATAACCAAAACATCAGTTTGTTATCAACACTACACTCGTACCAGATCCAAAACACAGCACCTTGCCAACTACTAGGAGGAAAACTTGCTCTATCCCAGACAAAACCAGGTCAAACTGGATTTGGGATGTTGCTAGTGGGTAAGGAGCATGGCTCAGCTCTTTGTGATGAGTGGAAATTGAGAGGTTTGGTGTAGGGATGCAGAGCTCCACTGCTCCTGCTGGCTCTGCCTGGCAGGTGTCACGGCTCTGCTGGGTGGGCAGATGAGGAGCCAGCCCCTGCCAGCCCATCCCTGTGAGCACAGCCCTGCAGCCCAGCTACTGCTCTGAGAATTCCACTGCAGTTTGTGCCTTCGGGGTCTGTTATCCTAACACGGCAGGGAGCTCACTGCCTGCAGGGCTAATACAGAGCCCAAGTCTGCAGTTAAATTAGAGAAAACAGTATTTCAGCACACCAAGTGATTAGCTCTTGAGCAACTCCTTTATAATAATTTCAAAAGACTACAAACACAGTAACCAGTTAATCCTAAAACAACTGGGACAGAATAGAGTTTTACACAAGATGGAACAAAGTGTGGGGAGACTTGGCAGTGCTGAGTTTACAGTTGGACTCTATGATCCTAAGGGTGTTTTCCAACCTAAATTATTCCTTAGGTCTATCTTGTACCCTGTTAAGAGTATTGAAGTTGGAACAAGCAGTGGATGACTTTAACATTATGCATCAGCAAAGACAGTACTGCTTCAGTAATTTCTGTAAAGAAGTCGTAAAAGGGGAGAATTGTCAGACCCATAAATTCATAGACAAACTTTACAAAGTGCAAATAAAAATCCACAGCTGAACACAACCATTTAGGCACTTGAAAGGAAACAATTAAACTTCTAGTTTAAGATGAGATGTTTGGGGTTTCTAAGGGATTGAAATTTACCCATTTCTCACCAAAAGTTGGGTTTCATTTCTTTGTTCCGTGCCATCATGTAGAAGAGATGCTCTGTGAAGCATTATGCACCAGGTCAGAGCACTTCATATATTTTGTAGCTTCATAAAAACTGCAATACCAGCAACCAGATCTGTTGATTTGTGTGTAAGCTCAAGAAATAAAGCACAGCAGTAGATCTGGAAATAAGAATTGCTATTTGCCTTATTTTTGTTACATTTAGTCTTGACAATCATGTACAAGAAAAACATCAGTGAAATAGGAGCTATTTTTGATCTTTTTGGTTCCTGTGATCAGAAAGATAACCTTAGGAGAAGTTCTGTGTTGACAACAGATGGCAGCAGAACTGTACTCAAGAGTTTAATTTGCAGTGGGGAAGATGCCAGTACATCTGCAGTGGAACCAGAAGAAGGTTGCTGTGTGCTTAAAAACACTTCCCAAAACTGCTGTGAAAATGGTACCACCCTTGAAGACATTTCAGCTTCTTTACTGACTCATTTTTCAGTATTAACATATTCTGTTTTTAGGGCACTGCTGCTGTACATGTCCTGCAGAACCCATCTTCACTGACTGGGTTGCAGAGCACCTGGCTTGCATATGTGTCCTCTTAAGGACCCACAAATTATGCCTTCTTCCACCAGGGCTTTTTTTGACCAGGCTGATCAGGCAGGCATTTCCGGAGTATTCCTTCAGACATATTCATGAATTTAGTCCTCAGGTGTCAGAGTCCCTGCCCTCCATATTGTGTCAGGAAACAGGCATCTAAATTCAGGCCTGTCTGATAGTCCTGTACCAGAAGGCAGGTGCCCTTTGGAGATACTGGCATTGTTTTCACCCTCACAAAGAACAAACCAGCCAGTTAGTACACAGCATCAGTATCTGTGTACTTCTACTTTCAACTGTAAATCTGCAGGAGCTGCAAGTATGGCTTGATACCTCCCACATGGTATTTTCTGTTTCTATTGTTGTCCAGAAGTACTATAGTGCTACAGCACTCAGCAAGTGCAAAGAGAATGAAATCCAACACTTCTCCAAATACCACAGCAAGAAAATAGAAAGAAAGATGAAGCCCACAGAAGAAGAGGTAAGTAGGTACTTCTAGTTTTGATGAAAGGTTTTTCCTTCCCTTGCTATGGGGCATTTGGGAATTTATCCATTTGGGGCATTTATCCACCTGATGTCTGTGACACTCACACTCATGTATGTAGGTTTACCTTATAGACATAAAAACACCTGGACTGATCCAAGCCTGTGTTGGGTTGGGGGTAGGCAGAGTCATTTCTTGTGGCACCAATCAGTGTCCTATCCATTCTTTTGTGGAGGGGGAAATTTCATGCACCTAAAGCATCCCCTCTCTCGGCCTGGATTTGCCTGGTGTGCTGGATCATTAGAAAATAATTATCTTTTTCTTTCCAGAGAACTGAAGCTTCCATAGAACCCAGCCAAGCTAAAACTCGCCAGCAAAGAGTAAGTGTACAGAATACTTTGGTTTTAAGTGGAGGTATTTGCCAGCATTTCTTATATCATTTTGAATCAAGCTGTTTTAAAATTGTGACAAATCTGGAGACCTTGATGCACAGAAGATTAACCAGTGGTGCATTCACAATGATAATATATGCATAGGCAGTCAAATGAGCATACAGAGACTTACACAATTAGTTAGAAACCAGACTGGCATTCTTGCACTTGACCCTCCCACAGGCTCTCTGAAGACTCCTGTTCCTCAAGGAGAAGAAAACTGCTTTTATTTTTCAAAGCCTAACACCTCAGCAAATCAATTTCAAGAATTTCTAAGCCACAAAAGATGAGAAACACTGAATCTGTACCATAGTATAAATTGAGAGCACCCTTGGTATAGGGGATAGGAATTCCCAGGTTTATGTTCAGAACCGTTTAGGTTGGTAAATTTCAATTTTTTTTAAGATATAAATTACAACACAGTGATTACTTCCACCGATTGAAACTTTAGCTGAAATACTTTGAGTAAGAACTTGCTAATTTTTTTACTGACAGAAACATTCTACAGTTTTGTTTGCACTGCCTTCTATATATTTAGAAAAATCTTAGTACATTTATATAGCAGCTGAAATGTAATTTTTTTACCCAAACACATTTTTTTGGGGCAGGGGGGAATCTAAGATAACTAACCAATAACATAGCTGTTTTGTTTTGGTTTTCTCTTAAAGTCCAGAAGATCTTCCAAAGACTTCTACATTGAAGTTTCTCCTGGCATCTATTCTGTCACAGCAGTCTCAGAAGACATGGAACAAACCCAAGTAGTAGATGTCAATGCAGGACAAAGTGTTGATTTAACTTTTGTTCTGTGATACTTGTTGTTGCCTGGCAATAGCAGAAATAAAACACAAGGCTCTTCTATGCATGAAACGAACTACAAATATCTTCTTTTTGTTATCACTTTAATAGCAGCTTCATCTCTGGGATTCCATTTTAATGGCCTGTATATTTGTTTTCTACTTAATGCAATTATATGCAGCCCACTTTGTACAATGATTTTTATAAATATTTGTACATTATGTGCCTTTTAAATCCAATTATGTGACTGTGTAATTCCAGATTCTTCTGCTCTAAACAATTAAAGATACAATCAGTGGAAAAAAATACATGATGAAGCCTTTATGATGACAGCTTCTTTTGTGTTATCCTCAAAGAGAACCTCCATGTCACAGTGCTGACCAGAGAGAGCATGATCCATGTGGTATGAATGTGGGTGTGCATTAGCTTCTGTAGGCTGGCACTGATTTTAGAGCAGCTGGCTCACAAGCCACTCTCCTATCTGTACTTTTGCTGGTCTGGTAAAGAGATGAAATGTGAATGAAATTCACTACCTAGAACCCCAACTCAGAAACCTGCTGAAATATGTGTCAGGTCCTAGGCACATGAACTATGGATTCAAGTTCTGTCTCTTTGCTGCCTTGCAGACCACTCTAAACCCCTTTACTGAGGGCTGTGGGTACCCCAAATTATCCAATTTACTGCTGAGCAACTGCACACTGCAGCTTATGGCCAAGTTCATATGCTTTAAACATGAGCAGTCCCACTAACAAAACCCCTGGATTATTAACTTTCCCAAAGGACCAGATTCCACATTTAGAATTAGTGATGTGATCTATATAGATCTGTCATCTTTTTGTAGCTGATAGTATTAAGGTTTCAGTTCACTTCCATCAGAATATAAAAATCTGTGGCTTGAATGTAATTATTTTGTTGTTTGTATCTACAGTAGCAGGTCCTTTAGCCTCTGGCTACTTTTGCTTGTGGTTTAATCCTGAAAAAAACTGTTTCAGCTGTCAGCCTGTACTGTTTCTCCATTCCTCCTGGCTTTCTACAAACTGAAATTACTTTGCTGAATTTCTGTGGCTCACTCCAAGGAACTGTAGACAAATGGGAGGTTTATTGGACTCTTGCTGCGCATCTGTTCAAGCTTTTAGTGCTCATACTACTTCATCTGATCTCCCCAGAACTGTAAAGTCCAAATAGTTAGGAATTTATTGTAGCACTTTGGAATAAAGAATGAGGATGCTCAAGTTGGACGTGGGTGAAAGTAGAGTTTCTCACTTATTAAAATTATATAGTCATCCATAAAGATACTCTACTGAGTACGTAAATCAGAACTTGATTTGTTTAAAAAATATAACACTGATATAATAGAAGCTATTTACCTGAAATTTCCGGCCCCGAACTTGATCAGTTGTACAGGTACTGAATTCTGCTTGAGCATTCTCTCTCCACTTTGTTGCAAGTGAGCTCTGACAGGGTCTGTAACATCAGGTTTGTCATCTCCAGCACAAGTCACTTTACATTTATCATCTGATGCTGCTTTATATTTTTGTTTTTCTGATGCTGCAAAGCCTTCTTCCTGGAGGACACAAAACAAATCCCTCAGAAGTCTGGTCTAAAAAAAGCATCAGTGTCTTTGTTAACTGCTGCTTTGCTGGCTGTACCTCTGCCTCACATAGCTTTAATAATGGTCTATTTCCTGTGCTAGTACAAACTTCACTGCTGAAACACACAATTGGACAGCAAGACCAGAGGATTTTCAGAAGCTGTTAGGCTTTGGTTAAAAACTTTTGTGCTTCAGAAGTCAGGACGATTCTGTTGACTGCAGTGAGGGGACATCAGCCCCCCGGAGAGGACCTCTGGGAAGCCTGTCCTCTAACTCCACTTGTTTGCTGCAAGCCATTTCTGATGCAGCCTGTATCATGTGATAAAACTGCTTCAGCTATCTCAGAGTAGCAATGGATCTTCTGGGTTTAAAATCACCAAGGGCTATTTTACAGGAACAAAATTCTGTCATTATACCCTGTGTTACCATGTTGCATCCACTACTGTGATTCGTGCTGCTGCTTTGGGGCTGGAATGAAACAATTGTGTCTTCTTATTAGTTTTACCAAAAGGCAACTCAATGTCACTTCAGTGCACAGCTCTGACAATACTAACATAGAGCATGCCGGCCTGGAGCTCCATACTGGCCTGAAAATTCCTAGGAAATCAATTACAAAGGTGTGTAGTTATGTAACTATGATTATTTAAACAATAAAGTAGAATAGAAATAGAAAGTAGGAACCATAGATTGATAAGCTGGCATCTGCTTAAAATGAATGAGTACAATTATGAGAATACAAGGTATATTCCTGTATAATCTCTGTTCACCAAGACATGTTATTAATGGATTCATCTCTAAACATGCAAGTTTAGAACATTTCAAGTTTTACTTTGCAGTCAGCTCACAGCAGCAAGAGCATGAAGGTACAGAGAAGCTAATATTTGATTTCATGTATATAATTTATTTTTCCCTGATGCTCTTGTGCAGAGCACTGTTTCTGTTGATCCTGACATTCTCTTTCATCTTCCCCTTCTCCCTGTAAGTTGTTTTCTTCCTCATTTCTGTGTTTGCTTTTTTTAGCATTCATGTTCTGATTTTTTTTAAGTTTTTCTAAAGCACAAGGGAAACCAGGCCTAAAAACCAGGGTAGTGGTGTTGTTCCTAGCTGTGACACAGTTTGCTTACTCTGTATCCCCCAGCTTCACAGTAGGAATCTGCTGTTTAAACTGGTTGCTTCTAGTGAGGAAGAGAAGAAACTCAGCAAAGACTGTTTACCAAAGAACCTGCTTTTATCTCTCAGAGGCAGAGATTGTGACTGTCACTGTTTGATTGGCAGAGCTCGGCACCTTCCCATGGATTTAACATAGGACTTCACTGGGTACATGTCAATGGGCATTTGGCAGAACTGAAATCTGCATTATTGAATGCTCACATAGGTACTGACAATTGTTTCCATTTTACCAAGTAGCTTCAACCCTTCCTTAAGGTTTGGGGAATTTTGTTTTGGTTTCATTAGTGGACAACTTTCCTACATGTCACAAAACTGGTGGGTGGCCTCAGGAAGCACTTAAGTTACAAACAATATATTCTTCTTGCCAGGTTCCAAACCATTTACAAGAATATTTTTTTCCATTCAAATCAACCTCCTGCTTACATAACTACAGTATTAATACAGATTACCTTACCCTCACTGATGGCTTGATATCTTGGTCTCTTGGATTTCTTTCAGTGTGAGCTGCCCTCTGGGAGTCTGCTCGATGGTTTCAAACATTGCACTCTGCTGAGCTGGGGCCACACTGGACATGTCCCCAGTGGAGATGGCTTTGGATTCCAACTGGCCCTTTTTACATGTGCTGCTACAACTTCCAGATCCTGGGAAGGAGTAAAATTGTATCTAAGAGTGAAACCATAACTGAAACGGAGAAACATTCATTTCAGAAGAGAGAAAAATGCACCTTTAGCCTGGAAGGAATTTTTTTAGGTTATTCTGAATGGATGAGCCATGCAGGTTAATGAATCAGTTAGCACCATAAAAGGCATAGGAAAATGACAGGAAACAGAAGAATATCTGTGCTTCCAAATGAAATTAATTGTTCTGGTAGTTTTCCATGGGATGAGCTGCCAAAAGAAGAGCCAGATGAGGCAGCAGAAACATTGGGGAGGGGGAAGAATTGTATCAGAGTCTGATATGCAAATTTACAGTATCAATACCAATAACCTGCAGGCAAAATGACTGTCCTGCCCAGAAGGCTTTTGGTTCTGTTTCCTCTGAACCCTCCTTCCCTGTGGGGTTGTTTAAAGTACCTGAATTACTGGAACGGGACTTGTGGTGGCTTCTTTTCCAGTATTTCTCCTCAGGTCTAGCAGAATTCTTTAGCCTGAGCTTTTCAAGACAGCTGGAGCCTGTGTTAACAGCACTGTCCCCCACAGCACTCTTAGTGGGGGGGGCTTCAGGTCCCACTCTGAACCAGAAGAAGGAAAAGATGTTGCCACAGCTGCAGCTTCTCCTTGTTTTGTGCCTTTCAGTTCTAGAAGGCCTAGAGAGAGCTTGCTGCTGGACTCTGCCTCTTCAGCTTTGTCCTGAAAGACCAGAGACCTGGAGGGAAGAGGCCACCAGGCACCAGCACAGGGATGGCAGCAGCAGGTGCACCTTACCCAGGCTGAGGAACAGCAGATCCCACCAGCACAGTGGTGGTGGAAATGTGGCCAGCAGGGAGAGCAGAGCAAGCAGTGCTTGGCAAGGCTACAGACAGCACAAACAGGAATCAGGGCTGGCTTTGGAAAAATACAAGAGTTAGTGCCCTGGCTTGGTCTGGGCTTCACCCTGCTGGTGAAGGCAGGTAGATCATCTCCACAATCCTCTCCCACAGGCTAGAGGGATCCACAGAGCCACACCACGGGGGAGTTTCACTTGATTGTCATTCCAGAACTGGACCATAATTTCTTCATCCTCTGAGGCTGTTAAGAGAAAAAGCAAGCAGCCTTAAGGAGCTGGCCTGTCTGGACAGTGCACACAGATCAGGCTTTGCAGCTCTATGCACTTTCTACTCTACTCCTGTCAAGAGGCAGGATCTTACCCCTCTCTAACACCTCTCCACAGTGTCATAAAGGTAACTGGGCAGCCTGGGCACCATCACTAAAACAACAGGCCTGGCAGCATCTTTCCTCCCAGTTTGTCATCAGATGAACAAGAAAACGATGACAGTAATTTTTGTTGTTGCTGCCAAGTTTAGCAGTACTGCTCTGGGAATAGTATTTTGGTAAGTCAGTGGAGCTTGACTGTCAGACACAGGAAAAATGAATGAGTTGTTGAAATCTCCTACGTCTGGGTGATAAAATCACCCCCAGATGTACCATTTGGTACAAATGTGAGCATTTAAGCAGGGATGAATGCTTCCTGAGAGTTGTCTCACTTGTATCTGTCATGAAAAGGCACATGGCAGACACAGCCTTGCCCCAGCTACACCCACAGACACAGATGATGACATTTTTATGGGTCACAGCTTCCTTAGGGTCACACTGGTGAGGTTACACACAGATATCCATCAGCTCCTGCAAGCTTGGAGCAACACTAAGCTGTAGCCTGTGCTCTGTTATCTGGCAGCAACACCCTGACAAGAGTTTATTCTGACAGCCTCACTGCTGTGCCAGAGGAACAAGAGAAGGAGAGCAGCACTTTTCTTACCTCGTAAGGGATCCCTTGTCTCAATGCCTCTGAGGACAGTTCCTGGGCCATACCTGGCTCTATCTGGCTCCCAGGGTGCCAGCACTCTGTCTCCAGGGAGCAAGGAGTGCTTCATCCCATTCACATATTCCAGGATGTCATCCTTTGCTGTTTTTTGCACACACACTGGATGCCTTCCACGTGACACAAGTGGTTTGGCAAACTCTACCAGGAACATGCCTCTTTCACTCTGTTACCAGGAGCAAAATAACAATTTCACTGAAAACCAGTCCATAATGTGCCAGGTAATGCAACTTCTACTAGGAGACCATCCAGTGCCAATATGACTAGAGCAAAACAAGCCTGAACAGCAGCTAGAGTGTGTGGTGTTAGTGCAACATTGAGATAGCCAAAAAAACATCCATGAGGCCTACCTGAAAGCAAGATGAAGCAAATATTCAGATTCACTGCCACTATGATATGTATTTTCTTTCCCAAGAGAAAAAGCTATAGACAAGTGTATTTTACAAACCATGCAGTGTGTGCCAAGGAACAAGGGACACTTAAGCCATTCAGATCTGTTCTTCAGTCATGCCCAAGTCCTTCCTCATTACACACAACACTAGCTCTGCTTCTTGGGGGGTAGTTGAGAATTTTTATTTTCTTTTATATTAAGGCCTGTCAAGAGGCTTTCCATCAACAATGAGATGAAGTACTTCCCTGTTCTTGAGAAAGAACAAGCTCTTTTTTGTGTTAAGTTTGAAGTGCTAACAAACCAATGAATTAAAGCTTTCACTAATCTTTCTGGAAAGACCCTGAGCCATTGGTCTGTGGCTGACTCAAGCTGGACGTGTGTACATAAAACACAAACCCTTTTCCTGTGCTGTTGATGGTTCTGTGTCTACTCACAACAGCAGCCCCTACACTGCTGGCAGCAGCACTCAGGCTGGCTGAGCCTGGCTCAGTGCCCAGCAGCAGCCCAAGGCTGCTCAAGCACCTGCTGTCCTGGTGATCTGTTCTCTAAGCTCATCAGCTGAACCAAAAACTGTTACACTGAACTCAGGTGGTGTGTGAGGACTGCTTCCTATTACACATCCCCCAGCTACCACACAGCAACCATCACTCACCTCTATCTCCTCTTTTACTGTACCAAGGTAATAAAATCCATCTTGTTCTGCTCTAGCCAGCACAGGAACGTTGCTGTCTGTGCCCCCTGATTCCTCCAGTCTCTTCCATGCTGGGCCAGGGCAGGGCAGGCAGTGGCTGATCCACTGGCACCTCAAAGAAAAGAAAATGGGTCAGCCTTGAAAGAAATAGATTCTGTAGGTCATGAAAAAAAATAATCTTGTAAGATTTAAGAACTGGAACATTCCACCTGATTTCGTAGCACTCCCACAGGCCAAATAGTGTGGGAAGAAACAGAAAACTTGCTTGTGCTGGGATAATTCCTTGATCTTGGGAAAAACATCTCAGTGCCTGCGTTTACTCAGATTTCTTCGCTGTGGGGTTTACAGGAAGTGAGCCAGGAGCAGGCTGGAATCCTGGGCCAGCATTACCTGCTCCAGCCCCTTTACTGTTTACCTGGCAAGACAACGCAACCCTTTGGATCAGGAGGAAAGATCCACCTGCAGCACAGAGCACAGCTTAGGTACACTCCAGAGTGCTGGAGCTGATGGTTTACCCTGGAGCATTCAGGGAACAGCAAAGCAGAGAAGTAAACAACAAAGCTGCTGGTTGATGTCAGGTTCTAGTTCAAAACTGGGAAAATAATCCCCTGTCACAAAGCATTAGAAATATTTCATGGAAGATGACTGCTAATGCAAGATGCTTTTATTTATCCCAATAATATTAAAGGAATGTTTCTTTGATAGGAGGCTTACTCAGGCTTTGCTCTTTGTAATCTCCAAGGCAGCAAATAACTTTAGTTAATACATCTAAAAAACTGCAAGTGCAGGGGTGGGAAAGCTCAAATGATGTTCAAGCTGCTAATTTATTTATCTGACACACCAGCCTGGTTTATCCTATTAGACATCATGGAAAAAAACAAATCACAGACTTGAAAATTAACTTGATTTTACCTCTGGGGGGCGAGGGGCTCAGCGACCCAGGCAGGATACACAACAAAAGAGCTCCTGCAGCAGGGGTTAACTGTGGATATGACAGTGGAACATGAAAACTTGTCCAAAGCTGGCCTCACGCTGCAATACCTGGGCAGGGACCCTTCCGAATGAGCCATACTTAGGAAAGCTGCTGCCTGCAGGACTCGGTCGTGATCTGTTGCAAAAAAAGAGACAATGTACTGGCATTTCTAACACAAGCAAGTGCTGTCCAGTGTACCTCAAGAACCCAGTAATTTTGATTATTCTCGTTCAAAAATTCTGAATTCAAAACATTCAGACTGGCATTTGGCCAGATGAGCCCACTGACTTCAGTGATCTTCACTCACCCAAATCCTAACCTGGAAAAAGGGCAGAAACACCCAAGGAAACTATAAATGCTGTGAAAATCTCCAGGAAGATAACTTTCACCTCCCTCCAGCATTTGTTTCTCTCTGTAATACCCAGCTCTCTTTTCTTATACCTACATTCTTCCTTTAAAGCTTTCTTGTATACAGACCCAGCTAAACCTTCCCTGTTTTACAAGCTGAGACAGAAATTACAGCTGAAGTTGACAAGCTGAGTAAACGTGACAGGTTTTGAACTTGATGGTAGATTACATTTCCCTGTTATTTATTTATAGTGATGTATTAAGAGGAAATATTTTGATCTTTCAGCTGTCCTGTCATGTTTTATTAACAGTAGGATTAAGGCTTGCAACAAGAAAGAATGAGATGTTCAGATGTGACAAGTGATAACTATTCAGAGGCTGTCACAGGAAGATCAATGATGTGATGCTATCTCTGGTAATTTCAAAAGATGTAGTAGACAAGCTTCCATTAATTTTTTTCTTTTTAAATATTGCTTAAAAACACTTAGGATAAAATTTGCATGGAAATTCAACAACCTATAAAATTTTAGTGCTTAGCTTGTTTTATCAAATGCGGTTTAAGCACTCATGTTTAGATGATATTTTGTCTCTTATCTAAGAAATATGATCTGGAAGTCTTTTTTATGGGACTCCTAGATAGATACATAACTTCACAAAACTAGCACAGCAAACTCAGCAAGAAGAGTGGATTAACTGCTGCAAAATTCACATTTAAGTCAGAAAATCAGCACAATATACCCACTTATTTCACGGCCACACAAGCTCCTGTTACAAACCAAAACAAGATGGAATCAGTAACACTTTGCAAAGAAAGGCAACTGTTATCTCTACATTAAAGCACATTTTAACACCATTCAGCTGAGGGGTAAGGGACCCCTGTTTCTACACACAGTGTAGAAGCATTGACAAAGGCAATTATGCTGCTTTTTCTGGATAACTCCAAGTACTTTGGCACAGAAGTATTTTAGACTTACCAGCTATTGGTAATGACACACCTGGTCCATTTGGATTTAGTCTGAATGCAGAAATCTCACCCTTTTGCCTGTTGGACACAGGGAGCCTTTTGCTGCCAGTGTTTCCCAGCTGCTATGGAGGTTGCCACAGCTGTTACTCCCAGGATTTGGACATCCTGACCTTACTGGTTAAAACCCAGCAGAACTGACTTCAAGAGGACCATTTGACTGCCACACATTTGCTCAATTTCCAACTCCCCGTGGATCTATTGCACTGCAGGGGCAGGAAGGCATTTTAAGAGAGCTCAGCATCCTCTAGGCTTCTGCCTATGATTGCAGGGCAAAAAACAGCATCAAAGTTACAGTTCAGATTAAGGAAAATAAAAAAAAAAGCTTACCACCACAGGGTGTGACAAATAAATAGGCTTGAAATGTTCACAAAAAGGTTGAAGCTGAGACAAACCAAGGTCAAATCACTTTACAACTTTCTCCTTTCACAGTAAGGGGGAAGGATTAATGAATTCTACCCCTCTTACAAAGTGCTTATCAAAAATATGTCATTTTATAATGCAGAAATCTACCTGTTAATCTCTGTTGAGATCCCTAATTTTCACATCCTCCTTTAAAGAAAGACAAAGAGTTGACACGTGTTGATTTTTTGTTTGATTGGTTTCGTTTGTGGCTTTTTTGGGGGAGGAGGTGCTTGGAATACTTAATTGCCTTTTTTTAGGCACTTTAATTCACTTCTGTAAAAGCAACGTAACAGGGTGGGTGACTGCAGTTTGGGAGAAGGATACATCACTTGGGTAGTCTGTAACCATTTTTTTTGTACATTCTACAACCTCTCATGCTGTCAGCAGAACTATTTAGTATCAAATGATTCCCTTGCACAGGGAAAATGTTAAAGACATTTTAGCAGTTATGAGCTAAACTGTCTTCATCATCGTCACACAGTTCTATTTTATAACAGTTAACTATAACTATCAGCAGTACAGAAGAACAGACTGGGAGCTTGGGAAAGACCACTCCAGGCCTCAACCATTATCAGTCAAAAGTCCCCAGAAATTCTATTGCAGGATTATTTTTATGCCAATGGCAATACCTTGCCAGCCTCCTTTATACTGTGTATTATGTAAGCAGTCCTGGTAATTTTTAAGGGCAGTGACATCTGTACAAGAATCCAATTTTCAACAGAAATTACACAATGTCAAAAGTTTTCAACGTGATTAAAATATTCACTAATAGGAAAATGATGGAACAGCACTCACAAAACTTTATGCTCTTCCTATATTCAATAACTCAGTGCCTCAGAGAGCTCCTACAGTACTCTTTTTCTCAGTTTTAAACTAAATCATCCTTTCTTTTGCCATCTAACGACTCCTTGGAACCTTTAAAGAGGCATTTTAAAAGAAACACTGGCAATTAGACTGAATATTTTAAGAAAGTGGATATGAGAGTAAAGCAATAACATTACAGAAAATGAGAAGAATCTCAGTCCCATAAGTAGAAAGATTTTATTTTAAAGCATGCAGGTTGTGATGATACATACAGTTACTTCACACATATAAGGTGTTACATTTTTAGCTTGGGGACAGATTTAGAAATGCGTTCTGATTTTCATGAATTAACTTAGGTCATTCAGCTGAGATTTTCCCAGTTGTCTCTCTCATACCTAAGAGCAGTTACTATCTACAACGTTAAAGCTCTTGTGTGGGCTGATACTGACGTGTGCCACGATCTGCTCCTAAGAAGTGCCAGGAACACACACGTCATTAACACAGTGGCTACTACATTCCAGACAGGATACCTTTGGCTGCCTTTGGAACACTTCAGATCGTCTTCAAAAGCTGGGTTTGTTTGTTAGTGGCTTGGTTTGGCTCCGTGACCCCTTTTCCTGCCCCCCCAGAGTCAGTGCACAGCACAGACTGCAGGTACCTAATGTATTTTATAGCAGCACGGAGGGTCTCCACCTTGCTGAGCCGTTTCTCCAAGTATTCCTTGGGCAGGTGGTGCCTCAGCTTGGCGTAGCCTTCGTTGACACACTTAACACGCTGCCTTTCCCTCTCGTTCCTCTTCCTGATGAAAGCTGACCCATAGGAGTAGTCACTTTTGTGGAGATTGGAATGGGGCATTTGGTAGGGAAAGGGGCAGGGCTCACTGTAGAAGGTCTCTGTGATGAGATGCTCTGCCATGAAAGGCAGGAATGACAAATCTTCGGACAAAGGGACCTGGTTTGGTGTCTCTGGGTACACGTGAAACGCGACCAGGGGGTCTGCACAGAAAGGCCGTGCCAGCTGGATGTGCTGAGCCTCAGCACAGATGAGGTTACAGTAGCTTTTGCCATCCATCAGGTTCTGCATTTAGCCTGGAGACACATAATTACGGGATACTTTAAATAACTCACACTGAACAGTATTAAAAACTCACCTGCACTTACCAACACTTGGCCTTGCTGACATTTTCCAGAAGAGATTTTTTTTAATGCACGTGTGACATTTCAGAATGCTGTTGGAAGATCAGGTAGAACAAGACAACAGCCCATTTGAAAAGTACAAGAAGGTGCAAGTCAGTCACACTGATTAAATTAATACAAACAAGTATTAATATAAAGCCATTGAAGTTCCCTAAAGGAAAGAGCAGTCTCCTTTCATCTCAGCTTTAGAAATTTAGAGAATCTACCTATATGTACTCCACATAGGTCTCGCTTGTCTAGCTTGCTTCAAATCCACCAAAACTTACACATCTATAGACAACAAATAAAGCAACATCTGAGGCATTCTCCCCATCCCTTCCCCTCCCTGAAAAAACTAAATCTACAATTCCAGAGGAAGACTCCCTATTCATACCAAAGAGCCTTCGAAGACAAATTATTTTTCTCTCTACTGACTTGACATCACATTCAATATATCATCTTAACGAAACGGAAAACTTGTGTGCAGAGAATGGTCTCAATCATAATTCCACGTTTGGCAGCTATTACATCCACTCATACAAAGATTTACAAGTTTAGAGAGGCAAGAGAATTTCTACTAAATCTAACATCTCCTTGGGTCCTCACATTCCTTCTCCACTCACCTGCAGATTAAACACAGACATGAAATACTAAAAGCAGTCCTCCTGCTAGAGGGTTATGAAATAAACTAATTTATTAAAGGAAAAATGCATGTCCTAGTAATGCAAAGAAGGGATGGCACACAGTTGTAGGGGCCCTGCTCGAAACCTTTAAGTCAGACTGGCCTCATTCCCTCTCTTCAGAGCAGCATTAGAGCAAGTCTAACTACTCAAATCACCCTGATACATTTATTACAAAGATACTCTTACAGTAGTGTATAAGAAGCTGCATTATCGTGCCTTCCCAATATCATTATTCAAACTGCTAAACATCAGCCAAAGTGCTAAGAATGTAATGACTGTTACCTAATAACTTCTTTAAATACATTTGAAATAACCAGTTAATTTTTAAAGAATCACTGTGGGCCACCCTCACAGACTGCAACCAATACTTGCCTACACAGAACTGATCCAGAAATGCTCTTACTTACCATCCACTTGTACATCCATACAGTGCTGTCCAAAGCACTTAGGTTCTATTGCATCCTCTAAAATAGAAACCACACCTGAACATTAAACTAGGCTACTAAACTGCTGGATTCTATACTCACAGAAATCTGCCAAAGCTTCAAATGCTCCAATCACAGCTCCACAACACAATCCTTCACAAGGATATGGGGATAATGTAATGTTTTCTAATGACTTCATACCTGCCACATTTATACAGAGAATATTTACTTGGTATGGACCTGTTCTCACAACATATTCTACGAAAATGCCTTTGTACACAGAGTTGGTTTTTTTCTAATGCAGAGAGATTTCACAACAGAAATCCTATGAGTGAAAAATTCATTTATAGCTGTTAGGCATGAGTGGGAGTCCCATGCATCTTAAACAGGTACTTCTGTAGGCAGGCTAAAACCATGAACACACAGACATTTCACATTGATATGCATGCAAAAAAATTCACATATTTTTACATATGTGAATATACACGCCACATAAAACAAAAATAGTAGACAGTCAACTTTCCCTTTTCTACTTATACAAGTTGGGTTATTGCCTAAAAACTTTTTTTTGCTAACAACTTAAAAACACTGAGAAAGAAATATCTGCTACATAGCAAAAACAAAATTATGGCACAACATCAGGACAGAGCAAGAAACCTAAACCAAGACAACTCCTCAAGAAGATACTTGCAGTATTTGTTGCTTAGTACTGACACTTCTGCTGAGTAACAATGTTGCATAAACAGTTACCTGCTGCCTCAACACCTGCACAAAGTGCAAAATGCAAGTGTTAGGAACATTTTCCTGCTAGACTAGAGACTCACCAATCTTCAGATGAAAGTAAAATCCAAGGAAACAAGACGTGTTGTCTTAAGAGTGATGAATACCTGAAAATATCTGAATGATATTTAAAAAAAAGAAGTCAATGTTCCATTTTTCTTACACATTATTAAATAAGAGATCACATTAAGCAGGATTCATTAAAAAGGTATGAAAACACTGTTAGTAAATGGCTGGCAGAAGTGATTTACAAGAACATTGATATTCAGTGAAGATCTGTGACTAGACAGAGCAACATGCAAGTCTCTTACCTGAATTATGTAGCTTGTTCCACTGAGTCAATGACTGCTGCAATTTATAGTCAATTGACAACATGCAAAGTAGCTTACAGTTAGATCTGCTCATTTCTGGTTGGGCTCTTCCACCCACACCACAGCTATGATGGCAACAAAACTTGGCATCAAGGGCTAGAAATTTTGAAACTGCTATTGAACACATCCAGATTACCTGAAAAAGTAATCAGGAATGTGGTTTGTTCACTTCCTGTTTGCCTTCTGTTGCAGACTACTTCAGTATAGTACTGAAAATACAAAGCAGTATTTTCATTTATTGGACATTTTGTATTCTAATGTCTAAATATAACAATTGGCTGGAATTCAGGTAAATAGCCACCATCAAGGCAAACTAATACCCACAGCTTCATTCTAAACACAGATTTATTTAGAAATTTGTGATGGATTTCTCTCCACTACAGGTGAGGACACATATTATTAGTCAGCTTAATGCCTTTAAATTTAATCATTGTACCTGTAATTTTGGGAAATTCTTTTAGTATTGACTGTAACATCATGTAAAAGGTGAATATATGTGAGAGGATTTGAAAACAGTGAGCAAACAGTATCAACTCAAGTTTTGCTTAAAAAGAGAAACATTATGGAATCTATAATGCAATGTATACATGCACATAGATGCTACATACACCAATATACAGCTGTCCAATTGTATAGGTGCAAGAAAATAAAACACCTATCTTCAAAAGTCCCACATTTTACAGGATTGACACTTCAGACTATCTCATGGTTTGGCCCTTCTGTCAATTAAGTGCAACAACGTAAAAAAATCCAAACTCCAGCCAGTTTAGCTTAAAACTGTCAGACACTCTAAGATCAGAAATATTTTTACTAGCAGAAGATGTACACACATTCAGTCCTGCTTCTTGTGAAGCATGTCTGATGAATGCCCTGTCATCCACCAAGGAAAGCAAGCCTCACCTCCTGCTGCCCCTGTGTTGGGGTCACAGTGCTGTACCCAACATCCCCCTTGCCACGCCAGGGCCAGGCTCACAGGGAAGGCAGCCACAATGTAGAACAACTCCCAGCACTGGCAGACAGGGAGATATTCCACAATCAAGGCATGTATTCCACAAACAGGTTGCATTCTTTTTCTTTAGTGGACCCTAAGTACCTTGGTGTAATAACCAGTAACCAAACAGCACCAAGTGAACAACTTCCCACTCGCTGGGGCAATGCTGGACACAAAACCTGAAGCCAAGCCAGAATTTATTTTTCTTGACCTGTCAATCCTTGTGCAATTTATTTTTTTTTTTTTTAATTTAAAGTAAGAATCCTGTGAATCCACCAATTCACCACCTGATTTAAATCACTCCAGGTTAAGTCAGTTTTGGAAGCCTACAGGACTGACTTCAAAACAAAGCTCTCTGTCTGTCCCCTAGGCATGGACTAAGCAATCCAAAACTTCCCGCAGAAACAGAGTATCCTTCCATGTACCAACGCCTTCCACACCAGAACTGAAAACTGTCACACAATAACGGAACTACATTTGCACAGCCACATCGGAATCAGGGATTAAAAACTTCTTTCAATCAACAATCTGATGAGTCTTTCTTTACCTAATCACTGAACAAGTGCATATTTCTGCTCTGAAGCGTTTTTAGAGGAGAACTTTTATAGATGGAATTTACATGCAGCATAATGAGGGAGGAAAATGATGACAAACTGATAATGCAGATCCATTTTTCAAAAATCAGTTTTAATTGTTACATTCCAAAGTGGATATATGAAAGTAAGTCATCTAGCAACTGTATAACCTCTGAAGAGAGATGAGTACAGAGTCACAGATAAAAAAATACACCTAACTCCCAAGATTACAGGTGCTAGAGAAAGTATGTGCCTTACACTATCAACCCAGACAAATGCAGGAAGATTTTTATAATAAATATTTCATCATATACTAACTCCTGAGACTTTACCCATGAAAAGAAAGGGAAATGTTTTTAAGAGCCATCATACACCTACAATATATTAAGCTATTAAAGCAAAATAGAACAAAATGTCAACACTGTCTTGAATGTGCACTGCATTTTGAATTTATCTACATCACAGTACTTGAAATATGCAGCTCCAGGAGTCAGTGTCCACTTATGTTTTGCTTTAAATCTGCAGACATCACTTGCCATACAAGCATCTTGAAAGTACGAGTGCAAGAAACCAAATGATGAACACAGCCAGCAGGGTTTCATTCTCTGAGACCAAAACTACACTGCAAGACTTTGATTTCCAGTACCTAGCATCAATCAGCAGAAAATCCAAGTATATTTACAAAAGGTCTTTACATAAAGTGATTAGTGAGTTGTAAGGAATTACTGTGTTCCCAGGTACGTTTTAACCACATAAATAGTAGAGAGAAATATATAGTTAAAAACCACCATAAAGTCACAACTGTAAATAATGTACCACAGTGGCAACCTAAGGTATCTTAGGATTTGTTTTCTTTTCAGTTTTGTTAGTAAAAGCCATTTGAAAACATAAAGATTTAAGCTTTTGGTTAACTAATCTGTTTAAACTCCTTCTACTCCAGTATGTTCCTTCAAAGGTCAGATACTTTTTTAATTTGTCGGGGTTTTTTTAAATCAATAACAAATCATTCAAGAAAACTCTCCTGAATTGGCAGGATCAGGAAGACTTCTTTCCACTAGTCCACGTGCCTGGAGCTCCTTCCCTGAGCCCCACTTAGCTCAGCACAACGTGCCTGTCAAAGACAGACTTGCGCTGCTCCTGGACCTGGAGCTTCCAGCGCTGCTGGGCGTACTCCACTTTGTTCAGCACGTTGGCGCGGCTCCGCGAGCGGGCCAGCACGTCGTGGGCGTTGGCGAAAGGCTGGTGGTCCTGCAAAGGCAAAAACCCACGGTTACCCCTCAGAAGGTCCAGCTGCAAGGCTTCTGTGTCGTTACATGCCACGAAATGTGGGTTGGTTTGGTCCTGTCTTTTTTTGAAGGTAAATGAGATGTTCCAACAAGCTGGTCAGTAACAAGGACCAAGCACGTTATTGAGTGGTCGGAACTGTACTTCAGCTTCTCATTCACAGGCACTTACACAAATTTCCCAAACAGACCACACTTCACTGTACTGTCAACTGCCTGCTGCCCAGAGACATCATGGTGAGCTGCAGATCAGTCTTGCATCCATTTGCAGCCCAGAGTAGATCCAGGCACCCCCATCACTGTGCTGAATGCACTTCACAACTGAGTCAGGGTCAGTTCCCTGCCAGCTCCTGGCTATTTCCTGCCAGGCAGTTCAGGATGTTCACACACAGCTTCTATATCAAACCAACACACTCTGATGTTTACCAAACTAAGCCTATTGTGCTGAGCTGTCTGAAAGCACAGGTCAATACAGCTGTTGAAGTGACAGAGCCCAACAAGAACGAGTGCTTGTTTAAAGTTTACTCTCTCTGTTTTCTGACAGTACCTGCAAGGCTTTATTTTCTGCTAGCAAATATAGCCAAGTTATAAACACTAAGAGCTGTAACTGAACTTCTTATTTGGCTATTAAACTGTTCTGACAAAGTCATGCTGATAAAGCTACATCAGAAAGCATCATATACAATGCATAATGAAAAATAACACAATTATGTCCTATATTAAATAACTGTCTTTTTGTATCCCTACCTGTCACATTCTTTTTTTTTCCCCAGAACTTTTGAAGACATTTACAATAATGGATACTTCATTTGTGCAGAGCAGCCCAATGACAACTATCAGCTGTACATTATTATCATTAATGATACCTATAGAAACGATTGATTGAGACTTACTCAAAGCCACAAGGAGCATTAAAAAAATATGCTCACAGAGAACAACAGGCAGTCCTTGATCAAGAGTTATCGTCTCACCATAAAATGTTATACAATTGGATATACCTAGAACGGGCATTTAACAGGAGACGGGTCACTTGATTCACAAGGAAAAAAAAATCATAATAGCAACACATGGTTTGCTACTGTAAAACACATGGTGGGAGAACACAGGACAGTCCAGGTGGTACTGCCCTCCTGACAAACAAGATTCTCAGCTCCACGGCTAGATGCTGTCAATTTCTATGTAGATAATAAGGGAAAAAAGAATTTAAGAGGAAAGAGTACTAAGGAAGTGGCTTACATCCATCAGTTGCCACTGTCACCAAAGAGCAACAAGAAAGAGTGAACACACTGCCTTGAAATTCAGCCAAAAAATCCATGGACATGGTATTTTTGAAGTGTGGCAAGAACATCTCAAAAACTTGCAAGAGGGAAGGCAAGAAAGGGGATAATTCATAAGGGCCCTTAAATTATGTTGTGTTCACAGAACAGCTACATCAAAACAAAACATTGATTAAGATGGATGCAAACTTTGAAGTAAATTCATTCCCCAGTTAACCTGAACTCTACCATGGGACTTATTTCACTTCTTCCACCTACAATCAAAAGACCAACTCACATTTGGGGGCCTTAAGATAATTTATCTAGGCTATAAATTTGTCTGAGGTACAGCATACAGCAAAAGCTCTCTTAACTCAAGTAGGAGCTGCCTAATTTGCCATAAGAATATACACAGAGGAAGTAATTCCAATACTTCCTTTCAAAAAAAAAAAAAAAAACACCAAACAAACAAAAAACCTCAACCCAAAATCCTCCTAGAGGTGACTGGGAAAATCTTATGTTGTCAGTACAAAGACATGTTGAAACATGCCTTACATGTAAAACACAGGGAAGTTCAGGAACAATGGGACAGTCATCAGTCATCTTCACTCAAAAGCTGTTTCTGTTTGCTAGAGGAATTATTAAGTATTCAAAATGAAGCATTTTCCTGTATATATATTTTTTTATCAGCTATGCTTTATGCACCTTAATTTCAAAACAAAAGTATGGGATTGTGACCCAGTGCTAGAGATTAGAAAGGCCAGTAGTGTCAGGAAACCATGTCATTACTGGACTACTCCCCTTCTCCCAAAAAACACTCTTCTGATCTGTTGGAATATACTGTCACATTTTGATTTCTGGTAATATCAAGAAATTATTTCAGCAGCCATTACTATTCTGCTTCATTATAGCAATTTCTTCTTAAAAGTTTTAGCATCAAGAAATTCAAACTGGAACAATAGAAGATGCAACCCCCATACTTCCTTTTTGTAGAGAGCAATCTAAGCAGTAAGCACTTCCCATAAAAATGACCACTAGCAAGGCTGGATCATTAACTCTTAAAAAGTTGTACTCCTGTATATTCTTACCTCCATTCCTACACTGTTTCTTCTCTGTGAAAACAATCTGTGCTGAGAGCTGGTACCACTGAAGCAGTTCTCACCTTACTGCTTTCCAGCCCAGTGAAAAATGAAAGAGTGGCTTCTCAGAAGTCATCACACAGAAGCCATCACACACCTTTCTTTTCCTCTCTTAGCAAGAAAAGCATTTATACTGCCTGGCAAAAAAAGCTGCTCACCCCAAATCATTATTTATCAACCAGGCATCCCAATCTTTATGCTAACCAAGTGCACAAAGACTCTGATGAACTCACCCCAATGTCTTCATCACTTTGTATGAGCTGTGAATGTCCAAGGAGACGTCTCTTCAGGATTGGTTCCACCAGGGTAAGGTACACCATGTACAGAAGGAGTAGGCCCAAAATGGACAGGTATATGATGATTGTCACCTACATAATGCAAGCACACTTTATGCCAAGATTGTGACATTTTTTCCCCCCCAGCCTCACAACAGGCAGCAAGGACCAAATAAAGAACACAGGCAAAATTTGACCTTTGGCAGTGTCACCACATGATTTCAAACCCAGAAAGAAAGGAAAACTAACAAACTAAAAAATGGTATTAGAAGAGTTTAGGGCAGCTTGAAACAGTGAGACCTTGCAAAGAATCTCAGGCTATGCCTCTTAAAACAATTCAGAGTTCTAACTCTCACTTCCTACCAAGAAAACCGTTCAGCCTGGCCATTAAACAGGTGACAAATCTGGGACATCCCCCAATTCTCCCACTGTCTAGCACAGACCTGCATTCAGTCACCAAGCAAAACAGGAAGGCAGAACAAAACACCAAACTTCTAAAATCCCAAAATAAAGCAGTCTGTGTTGTCAAAAACCAAAAGACATACTGCAGTCTATTCACAGCAGTCCAGACCTCAATGGCTCCAATGGGACAAGAATGTGAAGAGCACAGAACACATGTTAGAACAAATATGGATAAAGAAAATTTATAGTAAGGAAGTAAGGCATCTGGGTAATGAGAGGCCCTCTGAAATAATAAGGAAAACAAAGCCCAAGGCTTGACAAAATGTCTTAGAAGACTGATCTCAAAAGTGGAGATCTTCAGTAAAGGGTCTCGGGTTCACTTCTTCAGCTAAAGTTTGATACTATTGTTACTGCTCAAGATTGTGAACAACTACTACACAAAAAGTCACATTTTAGGCTGCCTTAGAAGAGTTTTCCCTTTAAAAATAGCATTACTCTAAAAGACAATAGACATGTTTACTAAACAGTTGAAGTCTTTAATACATGCCAACAGAATTACACTGCTTACCTTAATTGTGACTGAGCTTCTCTCCTCATATTTACACTCACAACGTAAACAATAAGCTTCTACATCAGGTCCAGGGACAGGCATAGGCTCCACCACATGGAGACAATCACTGAGGAAACACAGAAACTGCCCAGTCAGTTTTGAGCTGGCTTTAGCTGGGCTGTTCCACTGTGTCGCAGGAGCTGAGAAGCTCGGATCACTTAAGTTCAGTTGTTCTAAACTGCAGGTACAAATAAATCACTATAAACCACAGTCATGTCACTGAAACAAGAAATTCAGCTACTGACAAGCTGCTAAACAAGTTTTAAGATCTTTCTAACTCAATGCAGTGTCTTCACTTTCCAGTGAAAGTATTACAGCTGTTAGCAGAACAAGTCCAAGGATGTGAATTCAGCACAAATGCATCATTTGACACTGACATCATGGATAAAAGTAAATTTCAGAATTTCAGCTACTAATTCCACTTCTTTCTTCACCATACTCAAAAGAGCTTTATTCCATCCTTTCACTCTCTGAAGGGAGATTAGCCTCTCTTTGACATTCATGAACTGAATTTCTTTTTTCTTGTCATCACAAGGTATAGACATTGGGAAAAAAAAAAAGAAGTCAGATGAGTTGTTTCCCTAAGCAGCAAGACAGTGAATAAAGAGCATTCAGCTTTCAGCAAAAGCATTTGACTTAAAAGATTACCAAATGTCAGTCAGTCCCTGTGGAAAAGTGTGGTTGACAATGTTATGGGCACTCTACAGCACAGCACTAAAATCCAGCTGCCATGAGAAAACTGCTCCCAACAACAACTTATGTAACATTTGCCTTTCTGCTGACCCAGGCTGTTATTCAGAGTTCAGAACCCCAGGTCCCTGCAGAGCACTGACAGAACCAGAATCCTGTTCCACCTTCCTCCTGGTTACCTCAGTGTTGGCACAGTCAGCAGCAGGTAGAGAAACAAAAGGCCTGATGTGACAGCAGCAGCCTGGGACTCAACACTCTACTGGGCTAGATTATAGTGCTGCAAACAGCCAGGCACCAGCTCATCTCTTCTGTCTTCTTTGGACTTGTTCTTCATAGCTGTGACTGCTGAGTGCCACCTCACAGCCTCAGGAGGGGAGTGGAAGGTTTATTTTTCTCATTTATGTGAAAGGAGAACTACATTTTCCTCTGTGGAAGAATGCAGCATTCAAGCTACAAAAATCAGAAATACATGCCAGGTACAGTCTGTGCAATTGCTGTCCCTATGACTGAAAGCTTGTATCAATACACTGCCCAAGTACTGCAGAAATCTGGGATGCTGGTTAAGTACAGCAATGTCTGTTATTGAGAATATAAGAAATATTAAGATCAGCATTTTTTCTTCTCCAAGTTGCTAGAAAGTGCAAAATCTACTGGAACCTCACAAAACTCCAGAAACAACAGTTCCTAAATGATGGGATTGTTTTCAAGAGTAGAGCAAGTGAAGACAATACTCCAAAGTCCCAGTTCCAGGTTTGTGCTCCCTTGCCTTTACACCATTCCAAATCACTGGATTCAAAATACACCACTTTCTTCCCTTCTACTACTTCCAAGTCTAAATAAACAATTAAACATGCAAGCAAGCAAACCAAAAGAGAAGACAGGGCAAAAACTATGGGATTTAAGCCTTGTCCCTTGCTAGAGTAGAATTCTGGAGTATTCTGAAAGAAAAGTTCCAATAAGTTATGGAAATGCTCTGCTTTGTCCTGGCACCACCACAGGAGAGTCATATGTAATCACTACAGAAAAAGTCTTTACCCAGTAACATTTGTCATCATTTTGTATGTGCCACACACACTCACCAGTCTTTCTGTGAAACATTTTTGTTGTAAATGTGGCCTGAGTGGTCCTTGTAGGGAGGGCAGATGCATTTACACCGGACATCCTCAGAATTCTAAAAGTGACGTAAAGAATGTGCTTAGAACAGGTTATCATCAGCTATTATATCATTTATATTATCAGGGGTACAGAAGGCATTCCTCACATAAGACTTGAAATATTTAACACAAATTACTTGCAAGTATCTTTGAACAGTCTTAATCAGGACTTCCTACAAGTTTAAGAACAACCCTTCAGCTTTACTAAGCGAGTAGAGCAATTTGCCAAGTAACACTACTATTTGAGATAGAAACACATTCTTGAGGGGAAAAAAATGGGAGCTAAAGCTCATTCCTCTCGCTAAGAAAAACCACACATGCAGAAATTGCTGATGTTGATTACTCAACTATTCAGCTTATGAGGTCAGCTGCTTAACAGATACAGTGATGAGCTTAAAAGGAAGGAAATACTAAGCTTATTTGCTAAAATAATAAAAGACAAAGGATAAATGTGACTTATCTAAAGTTCAAGGCAATTCCTAGTGGGATTAAAAAAGAATGTGTGAACAAGTACTGGTAATTAACTTCCACACTGAACAGCCACATCAAAATAACACTAAGTGGGCACAGGTCACTTGGAAAACCCTGACTGCACTACCACAGAATCACAGAAAGGTTTGGGTTGGAAGAGACCTTAAAGATCATCCAGTTCCAGCTCCACTGCCACAGGCACACCTTCCACCAGACCAAGTTGTTCCAGGCTGGCCTGGAACACTGCCAGGGTCAGGGCATCCACAGCTTCCCTGGATAGCCAGTGCCAGTGCCTCACCACCCTCACAGAGAAGTCTTCTTCCTCATATCCAATCTAAACCTGCCCTCTTTCAGTGTGAAACTTTGTCCTGACACTACATGTCCGTGTAATCAGTTCTTCTCCATCTCCCTCACAGATTTCGGGTCCTGGGAGGATTTCAGGTACTGCAATTAGGTCAACCCAGAGCCTCCTCTTCTCCAGACTAAACAATCCCAATTTCCTCAGCCTTTCCTCACAGGAGAGCTGCTCCAGCCCTGTGATCACGTTCATGGCCTCCTCTGGATTTGCTCCAATAGCTCCTTGCTGTGCTGGGCACCCCAGAGCTGGGTGAGCCCTGCCGGGGGTCTCAGGAGAGCAGTGTAAATACACCCCACGAACTACACTCTACACCAAACCGCTGCTGCTCTAGCCACTGAGAAGTCAAACCGCTGGTTACCATTAAGGAGAAAATCCAGGCGTGTTTGGAGAAAATTCAACCGCGGGCACTCTGACTGCAGAAGACACGGAGTTCCCTGCCCGCCCCAGAGAACTGCGGTCACAGCCACAAACATTAACCCAGCAGGGCCAAGAGCGGAGCGCTGGAGCTGCGGCGGGCCCGGCGCTCAGCCCCACCCAGCTCAGGGAACAGCAGCTCCACCTCCACTCGGGGTTTTGTCTGACCATGTCCCCGGTCACCACGGCAAAGCGACACCCACGGCTACGAGCTTAAGGGGATGCAGGAACCGGGGCAGAGGCCGAGGCCGCGCCGGCGGGCCCTGCTCCTCCGCCGAGCGGCGCCCGGCAGCGCCCGCACCAAACCACCGGCTCCGGCCCTCCCCCACAGCCGGCCGGGGCAGCAGCGGGGCCGGGACGGCGGAACGGCCCGGGGAACCGAGCGCCCGGTGGGGCGACGGCGGACGGAGGAGGACCCGGAACTAGGAGCACCACCGTGACCCGCGCCCCTCGCCCCGCTCACCTTGGCGTCGGCGCCCAGCCCCGCCAGTGCGGCCAGCAGCAGCAGCAGCGAGCAGAGGCGCGCCCCGCGGGCCGCCATGTCGGGCCCCGGCGCTCTGAGGCCGCTCTACCGCCGCTGCTCGCCGCCGGGCCGCCGCCGGGCCCCCGCCGCCATCACTTCCGCCCGCCGCCGCCTCACGTGGGGCGCCGGCCGCGCCTGGCGCCGGCCCCGCGGCAACCGCGGCGCCGCACGAGGGTTCCGGGCCGCGGGCCGGCCGGCGCGAAAATATTCCTGCAATCGAGGAATCACCAGGAGCGGAAGAGGCTCCAAGACCATCCAGTCCAAGCTCCAAGCTAGTACTGTAACCACTAAACCATATCACCCAGCGCCAGATCCAGAACCCCCCTGAACATCTCTAGGGATGGCGACTCCGGCACCTCCCTGGGCAACCTATTCCAATGCCTGACCACGCTGACGGTGAAAAAGACGATTCTGGTATCTAATCTGAACATCCCCTGTCCCAGCTCAAGGCCATTTCTTCGAGTCCTCTCCCTGCAGGCACGGTAGAAGAGACCAGCCCCGCCTCACTGCCCGCTCCTGTCAGGGCCGTGTAGGGAGCGATGGGGTCTCCTCCTCTTCTCCAGGCTAAACCCATCTCCCTCAGCCACTCCTCATAAAATATATTTTCTAAGCCTTTCAGGAGCTTTGTTACCCTTCTCTGGACACACTTTAGTATCAACATGTCCTGTTTTAAAGAGAGGTAGTGCTGACTGGCTTCCCCCAGTCTTGGCCCTGTTGGAGTGAGTTAGAAGCGATTATTAGTAGCACTCTAAATGAGGTGTGTGAGCAGCATATAAACCAGTTTTACATATCTGAACACACAGTTATATAAATCTTCATGCATTTTATAGACAGCTGTTTCTCTGGGAAGACGTCACTAAAATCCAGCAATGTTCCTCATTTGTCAGGTGATTAATTATTTCCAGCCAAGAGCTGTGTTCACCTTGCAGAGGGCACCAGCCTTGGTGGGAAGCAGTGTTTCCAGTCATGCCCTAAGACCTGGCAGATGAAGCAATCTACGAGTCTGCCCTGCTTGTGTAGGACCCCAAACCCACCAGACACTGCCAGGGCTGGACTCAGCCTGTCCCTGGCACAGCAGCCACTGCTGAGTAAGGGCTGGAGCCCACCCTGGGCCACTGCGCTCCTCTCAGCTCCTCACACACCTTCCCAGAGGAACAGCAGGCACTGGGACTCAGCTTCTCCTCCTTCCCAAACCCCTGTCCTTAGCCATTCCAGAAGGGAGCCGACATGAAAAGGGGAGAGGGACTCTTGACAAGAGCAGGTAGTGATGGGACAAGGGAATGGCTTCAGACTGAGAGTAGGTTTAGACGGGATATTAGGAAAAATTTCTTTACTGTGAAGGTTTTGAGAGACTGGCACAGATTGTTCAGAGAGAGCTGGATGCCCATCCCTGGCAGCGTTCAAAGCCAGGCTGGATCGAGCTCTGAGCAGTCTGGTCTGGTGGAAGGTGTCCCTGCCCATGGCAATGCCATTGGAGCTAGGAGGATCTTTAAGGTCCCTTCCAGCCCAAACCATTCTACAGTTCCACGGTTCTCTGTCTAAACTACCAAGTAGCAGAACTGTACATGGCCAAAAGCTGCTCTGTTTCCCCTGTCCCTGCCCAGCCCCCACTGGGTGGCTGTAGTTTCATAATCCTTTAGATTCAGTAGACTTTTCAACAGTGCTCTTCACTCTTTCCTAATACAATAGGTTGTGTAATACTAACAGTGCATCAGACACCCTGGGAGAGGAGCTCGAGTTGCTATGGAAACACAAAACATCTTTATTTAAAATTCAGGGAAAATTGCCAGCAGACTGTAATGAGCTTACATCAGGTTTCAGCCTTAACCAAACAATTTGTCTATTTAATGACTCTATCTGCAATGAAAGTGTTTTGAAGCGTGAAGGTGGCTCTGTGTCTTCCCCACCACCCACAGCCACAGTCTACAATGGGCAGATTGACTGCTGAGTTGAAAAACATGCTGAATCTTTAGAAAAGCACAGATCACATTTTGAGCTGAAGTAAACAATATGCAGTTTCAGAGGCATTGCTGCCTTTGGAGGAGTTTGGTGTAGGAAAAGAAAGCCTGATAAACTGATTTTTTTAACCCATTCAGAGAGTTCTTATACACAGGTAATAAATGTCCTTTTATGTAGGTGGCTGGAACAGCCTTTGGGACCTGACCTTCCTCAAAGCCAGGAACACCAAAAAAAGCAAACAGGAACATGTGAGCCACAGGCTCTTAGTGCTGCAGGAGGTGAAGATGCCTCTTCTAGAAGATGAATACATTCTTCCCCTAGAAAGCAATAATAAGTGATTAGGTAAGCAAAGCTCCTGGATGGATTATTAAGAAAAGAACACTAGGAGTTTCTGTCTTAACGTTTAGATTTTTTCAATTTTGTTTCAATTATTTTTTTATGTTATTGTCAGCACACCAACATCAAAAGCAATACTGTTAAACCACAAGTTTTTTTTTAAAAAAGGGGAAAGACAGCTGAAAAATGCATACAAATTTGATTTTAAGGAAATTATTAAATGTCTGCCATGACTATAATTGCTTTCCAGCTTGCTAATCTTCCAGAAGGGCTGAAGATGTGTTTCATCTTCAAGAGAGCTCTCACTGGATTATCAGCAGAGTCAGAGCTTTAGCAGCAGCAGGCTGCTCCCTGCACTGCCACCTCTGTCTCTATTGGACCAATCCTCTTCAAGTTAACAGAGCTTAGCTCTCTCACCTAGTTTGCTTTTTAAAAATAACATACACCCTGCTTTATGTTTGAGGGCTGTAACTATACCCTGGCCTCTCTAAGCTAAACCTTGCACTTTGCTGTCAGTGTGCTGTGTCGAATTAGGGGGTTTACAGTTCTGTAGCTGCTCTCCTGTTGGTCTCCATTATCAATACACACCACGTGCCCTCAAGAGCTGCTGGCAGTGCCTCTGATCATTCAAAGGTTCTGCCTCTGAGGCTCAGGGGAGGGGGCAGCCCTGGAGGGGTGAGCACCCCCCTGAGCTACTGGGACACAGGCTGAGCTGGGCTTTTGGGAACAAGAACCAAGGCTGTGCAACGGAGACACAGCACAGGCTGTGCATCTCTAGGCATTGGGCAGGGCAGCTGCTCCAGGGCCACATCTTTCCTGCTCTGTCATCTTACAAAAATAGCTTATAAAGAGCTTTATATTTCCAGGCACTGCATGTGCAGAGCGAGCTCCTGCATTTCCTTTCCTGCCACAGGAGCCTTCCCAAAACCACATGGTCCCTGGAGCCAACAGTGCATTAAGCTGTGCCTCTGCTCCTCCTTACTGTGCTGCACTGCTTTACATGGGAATAGGAGTATTTTAAAAGCTTTTCTCTGCACAGTACCTTTATGCTCTGTGGTAATTACACTGGACTCTGCTGTGCTGTGTCAAACAATTGGTGTAGGCTGCTCCATACACTGCAGCTCAATTGTCACGGGGTGGTTGTTCCTCAGGGCAGGTAGGGATAGATGTTATTTACCATCATTTAAATCATCTACATTATGATAATTTTTACTAATGGAAATTACCATCTCTTTATGTCACTTCAGCTTATTCACATTCAGAATTTGCCTGCTTCCTTTTGCTTTCCCAGCCAAGAAAATCTTTTCATTATCAACAGTGATATAAAAGAAAAATCTGAGGGGATTATGTAAATAAGTGATTGAATCAGCACTTCTGCACTTATTGCCAACATGAAAGTGGTGTGACATTTGCACAGAAGAAAAACAAAGTAAATGCAGATTCTTTTTTTGTCTATTCCCTACGATCAGTTAAAAAATTAAAATTATGGCAGTACTTGATGTCACATCAGCCTTTACTTAGCAAAGAAACATAGGAAGAGATTAATTACAATGTCAGTTGCTCTAGGCTAATGAAAAATTCACCTTTCAGTAGATTGACAATCAGAATCCATCTGGATAAGTTCTGTCACTGGTATTGCATCCCCTCAAATAAAGAATACAGTTTTGTCCATGAATTTGGGTCCAAAGCCCCAGTGGCTTGGTTCTGGTCTAGCAGCTATTCTGGCCTCGTGGTCTTTGATCTCTGGAGAATACAAAGAGTAATCAATGCCAGTGGGCTGGATGGGGTACAAGGTTTACACTAAAAGCAAGCTCTCCAAATCTGTTTCATCTCAGGGACCCGTTACATTACAGTAATGCAATGTAATGGCTCGTGGCTTCCTTCCATAACCGAGGCATTATTTTGCAATCTGCTGTCAGGAGTTACATAAAGCCTTTCACAGCAGAAATGCGTGCATATGGAAAGGGTGAGATGGGCAAACTGTTTACCTCTGTATTCCTATATTTGTATTGATATTTATGATATGAAGCAAATGGAGGGAAGTGCTGAAAGAGCTATGCATTTATTTTATCTTTCTGTCTCAGTGAATCCACTCCTGACTTTTCTGCAGGCTGGATGAGTTCAAGGTCCCTCTCTGCTAATGCAAGGTCAGTCAGGGCTCTCCCACACTGCAGCAGCTGAGTCCCCACATCACATACATGGGGAGCATGCCCTGTTCCATTTGTGACATACTTCATGCTCTTATCAGCGGAATTCCTGCCACATGTCCCTTCCTTCAGCAAAGGACACATGCTGGAAATAGAAGGAACAACATCTTGAAGGAGAAGGGCAGGGGCTTCAGCTCCATCTCTAAGTCCACAACTCTGGTTTCATCCCTTGCAGCAATGAAGAACAGATTCTGCATTTGTTTGTTTAATCCAAAATTTATAAATAGCCTCTGCCAGCCCTGACCCAGCAAGACCTCAGATGGCTCATGTATTGCTCTTGGGGGAGAGAAGGTCAGTGCTGCTCCACAAACTTTGCTGCTCCTTGTTCTACCCCAGAGAGCTTTAGCTAGAGGCATGGAGGCAAACATGCACAAAATGAAACCACAGTTTCTCCCTCACATAGAGCAATCCACAAGGATTACTCTAATACATTCATGCTTCCTGTTTTATATTCAAAGGGACCAGCACTAGAAGGAAAGTCACTATGAATCCAGAATGCTCTCTACCCAGTGCCAGCAATTTCATTCCAATATTTGCTGTTGCCTGCATGGAAACACCATAGCCAGAGAGAGGAAAGTTAAAAGCAACGTAAGATTATGTTTATCATCCAAGCTCCAACGTTTTTGTGGCAAAGTTTATCATTACTTGCCTCAAACTCTAAGCAGAGGAGCTTTCAATGACTTCAACAAGCAAACTGGGAACCCCCTGCATGCATTGGCTCCATTTTCTTCCCTTGCCTGCTATTTTGGTCATTTTTCCAAAGCACATCTCAAGCAAGCCCGGGCTGGCTGCGGGCCCCTCATTCACACCTCGGTGTGGATAGGAAATGAGGAGTGTTCACTCAGCACCTTGCTGGCCTGGGTCAGCAGCAGCAATGCAGTTACTCTGCAGATGCCTGCTTTAATTAGGAGATCTTTACTTTGCCAGCGGACCTGGGCAAAGCAAAATGAAAGCTTGGAGGCAATGGATTGCATTTTGCTCTTTTTTTCAGTTAGCATTTTCAACCTTTGTCAGATCTTTTCGTACTTATTGTGTTTAATTCTACTTCCACTGGTCTCTGTGGTGCAACATTAACAGTATTCTTTTTCTTTTAGATACATATTCCTGATAATTGAAAGAGCAGGAACCTCTGTATTCTTCTTTATCCAGGAAACCATTCACTACCATTGTTCGTCCCTAGCAACCACAGAATCACACAAAGTATTTCTTATAAAGAAAATTCCAACAATTCCACACACATAGGCCTGCACAGAGAAAGTAAACTGCATTTAAAGACAGCTTTGTGCAAGGTGAGTCCGATTCTTCAGATTACCACAGATATTGACATGATGGCAATATTTTGTATTCTGAGCTTGCCCTCCATGGTGACTGTAATCGCTGACCAAGATCAACCCTTTGTCGGCTGCCATGAACCATTATGGATGCCAGCTTCACAGGCAGTTAAAATGGAAAGTCCTCCACTCAAATCGGGAGTGACACCACTTTCACACAAAGGGAGATCCTGGCCTTTGCGTTTCATTCCGATTCAATCTCTGCCAGAGACAGCCTAGGAGCTGGCTCTGCCAGCGCTGCAAACAGCATCGATTTTGTGCCACCGCGCTGCCAGCGTTTGTGAGGAGGATGCGGAGGAGCAGCGAGCGCCCTACTTGCTCTGTTCCCATGGCAACACCCTGCAGAGCAGCTCCTGCGAGCTGCCCCGACTGCCTCATCGCACCGACAGCGTGCCCAGGCGCCGACTTTCAACACAGACAACGCCTCTTCCTTTAATTACCAAAAAGCCTTTCCCAAGGAATAAAGTTCTGTTTGAAACAGCGGTGTTTTGACTGTCAGAGCAGAGGTATTAAGCTCTCCACTACCCAGACACGGGGAGAATGGCTGAGTTTGGTTTGCCATTCATGCTGCTCCTCGGTAATGTAATCAGGAATGACTTGTGGGCTGGCTCCAGGACTATATTCTTTTCTTCACTGGTGCTGCTTCTCCTTGTATGCTGAAGTGAATTAATATCTAACAGCACGTCAAGTAACTCCTGATTTATGTAGTAGATGGCAAACAGTTGCTGGGACTAATGTTCTGGAGAAAACAATCTGCTTTTCTTGGGGGTGAGCCTTGTCCTGCCAGTCCTCCAAATGCTCCTGGCATTCCATGAGCAAAGCCTTGAGACTGATCGAGCCAGCAGTTCTTCAGACAAAATGAGCAGGAGCAGATGAGAAATATGGAGCATAAAGATGAGTTCAGGACATTGAAGCTGGGTGGCAGCGAAGGAAAATAGGATAAGTTATCCTGCCTGACAGTCCAGTGTAATGCTATAGTGAGGTAGAGGATGGTTTTGGGGTTTTTTTATATTTTTCTCCTGTACAGATTGTAAGCTTTTCATATGTAGACTGAGAGCTCAGTCTGTGGCTTTGGCTGTACCACTCCAAATTGCTCAATATTTGCCTCAATGGGTACATGTTGTCATCTGGCTAGGAGGGAGTCAAAATTAGGCTTGATAACCAAAAAATGGTTGAGAACCTTACTAGGACTCACCAAAGGACCCACAAAAAGACTCCTCCAGGACCACACAGCTGAGAGTAGATTGCAGCTGAGTGCTGATAAGGTTATCCCCTTTCTGCCACATGAACAGCTCTGTGACTGGGAAGTTCCCTGCCCTGGCATTGCCATGGCTTTCCCAGGACAGGTTTTGTGAGGTGTGAGTGACAGGGGCTCCTTGCACTGCATCTGAGGATGGTAACAGACTCCTAGGTGACAGCACACAATTCATCCTGGACACTTACCTCGACAGCAGCACCTGAACGCACTGGGCCCTGGCTGAAGAGTTTTGCAGCACAGCAAAGATTCAGAATAAAATCCACTTCAAAAGCCAGTTGTCCAGGTAGACAGAAAGCATTCTGTGGGTTATTGAGTTCAGGATATCCACTGGAAGACTGTTCATCCTGCTGCTGGGTGACAACAACACGTGATTTGTTCCATTGTCCGTGTTGTCCAGCACAAGC
Organism: Sitta carolinensis; assembly: GCA_032173965.1. Classification (NCBI taxonomy): domain Eukaryota; kingdom Metazoa; phylum Chordata; class Aves; order Passeriformes; family Sittidae; genus Sitta; species Sitta carolinensis. Next base: position 6,320,951 of record JAVUNC010000026.1, read on the forward strand.
ATTTCTGTGACCCCAGCATCAGCCTGCACAGTACCTTCCACTTAACTCAATTACTGGATCGTTTGCTATTCCATTTTATTTGATCTGAGCCTTAAAGACCAAATCACGTGTACTGCAAATTACACAATGTCCATCCTTAACTTGGACGGCTTCAAGCAGGTGCTGAGGAACAATTAGATCACTGTCGTTAGAAGCTGCTATTTAACTAAGAAAGGAAGACAACTCTAAATAAGACAGATGCAGAGGGAGCTCAAAGCTTGCTCACACTGATAATGAAAATTAATCAAACATCATTAGCAGTCTCCAGAGAGTTCAGTACATCATGTGCTTCTGAGATGTGCTTCTGGTTGTTTTCTGCCTGACAATAGCACCCACTTCTCTCAGCTCAAGGGCAGAAAAGATATTTGCTGCATCAATTAAAAGATTAAAATTTGGGCCTTATTCAGAAAGAGTTGGGTGGCTTTCTTTGATAGCCATTTGGGCCAGCCTGTGGCTTAGTGGTGGTGAGCATCCAGGATCTCTGGGGAGGTCAATAAATGCATGCAGGTGATTCTACTAAATACACAGCCTTGCCTTTACCCCCATAGATTGAGACTTACCTGGAGACACTCCATTCTCAGCAGTGTTCCCTGGGAGGCTGCCTCTACACCTAAATGCAGCCATGATGGGTAAGCAGCATATTGTTGCAAAAGAGTTGTCAGGAGAGTTGGTTGCTAATACCAGTCTCCTAAGGATTATTTTAGCACACAGTTAATTCTACTAAAACCTCATGTCCTTCCTTTTGCCATCCTGCCTCTCTTTTTCATTGTCCAAGCTGCCCTAATTTTAAGTCATCAGCCTCAAAAGCTGGACACTGAGTCCATTTCTATTGTGTTTAACATACTGGACGTCTGGTTAGAACTTCTGAGCTTTACAACAACTGAGTGTTCTGTTTGGGATTTGTGTCTGTGTCCTTCGCATCTGGTTGTTCACCCACCACCACTTATGTTTATAGTTTTGCATTGTGGGAATTATGGGGAAGATGAATAACTGACCTTGCTGGTCAAAGATGAGTCAGTTCAGGCTTAAAAATCAAGAGAAAAGAACTTAAAAGAGTGAAAGAAACTTGAGATTTGTGTTTGCACACAAGCACATAGTGATGTAGACCTGCTGCCCTCCCACAAAGCAGTCTTAAGGTTGGTGCATGTTATCCCTTCATCCTGTCATGCAGAGTCCTGAGAGCTTCTCTCCTGAAGCTGGGCCTTGGGGATTGACCCTTGGAATTGACCCACTGACCTCCCTGCAAATGTGGCAGTTCACAGTGCCAGGGATGGGACTGTGCCTTTGCTGAGCCTGGCCTCTGCTGCATTAGTTACCTGTGACCCCCAGGAACAAAACAGACCTCTTTTACTCCTAAAGCAATATGAGGTGCATCTAGATCACCTTAACTTGATTTGGGCTGGCAGAGCGGAAGTGCAGGGAGAGCAGCTGATGTGGGCTCATTGTCATCACTGTCTTCTAATACAATTTTTGAACAAGAGTATCCTATTAACTCCCTTTGTACAGACTGCAGTGATTTACTGTGCTGTAGCTTTCTCTTTTTGCATTTCCACTGTGCTCAGATGCTCTCTGGATAGGTACAGGTGAACCCAGCAGGCACTTCCTAGCTTCCAGAACATTGACCAGGACCACAAGAGAGATGTCCCCACTGAGACGTGTCTCAGCCCTCACAGCTAAACCTGAGATCTTCACTCTACTCACTACTTCATTGGAGTCACTGAACAGGACATTGGAAGGTGGCTCGTGACCTTAATATCACAGCATAGGAATCAGCAGGAGGAAGGAGGGAAATGTGAGGCAGAAGTTTTTCTTGCAACAAAACGTGATCTGAGTTGGAGCAAATTTAACCAGGAGAATGCTAAGCTGTAAATGCCAAGTTAATTAGTCCTCATGCATAATTTGTTTTTAAAAATACACTGTCGTCTCCTGAAAGAACAAGAGCCCATTTCCCCTTCTGTTAGCCTTAAAAGCCAATCTGAAAAGTGCCATTGAAGTCTAAACCAAGAAGCATCACGATTCTTTCAGCAGAGGTTTCTGTGAGTAGGAGCTTAAAATCTGCAGATTTCCTCTCTAAGCCTGCCAAACCAGAAGGCTGAATAGCCTTCTTAGGGCACCTCTCACTGCAGACCCACTTCACTGGATTCTCATGTGACTGCACTGTTGAGGCCCAGTTTCTTTGTTACACCAGCTCCAAGCCACATTTTGCCCAATTATAGGTTTTCTACTTCCCCGCCAGCAATCAAAATGGCTAGTGGCAAAGTTCTGATCATTTTTCATGTGTCCTGATCTCTACTGGCCTGGATAAAACCAGGTCACTGGGCTGCAACTAATTCATCCTGGGCTTTGTCTTCCACCCAGAGATTTTGAAATGGTTTTTTGATTTGCAATCTAGGAAAGACCAATGATTAACTCCCAATTACATTTTTATTTTCAAATTAATAGCCAGTGCCGTCTGGTGTTGCACAGTCTTTCTTTGCCCCTGTTCTCCATGACTCAGTATGTTTTGCATCTGTCAAGTGCCTGATCACTCTCCTGATCGCTCCATGTGATCTTGTTTGTGGAGGAACAGAGGACTGAGATTTATAGCAACACTTTAAAATATATTGGTTTTCTCACTGAGTCACAAATCTCAATATTGCTCCTTCCCTTATGCAGTATTTTTCAATGCTGCCTTTGGCAGCATTGTCATTGAGATGCTTCCCAGCTGGCAACACCTGGAAAACTCCACAGCCAGCTGTGTATCATCCCTGGGTTGCAGGAAACAGAGGTACTTGGCCCTGCCTACCTTCTTACAGCAAAGAGTTTTTAGGTGGCCTGGTCTCCCTGCCCAATCTTCCTCTCTTAGTGCTTCATCCCTTGGTAGGAGCATCTGGCACCAAGGCAGGGCACTGGCTTTCTGCAGCCCCTGTGTCACCCGTGGGGCTGCTGCCCACCAGGGCACAGGGACAGTGCAGCCCACAGCTCCCAGCACAGTCCCTGTGCTCCAGACCAGAGCCAAGCACAGCCAGCTGGGTACCACAGCACGGGGTCTGTGCAGGCTCTGCCACCCCACAGGCAATGGAACCCCAGAGGCACCCCAAAGTGTTGGGCACTGATTTCCTCACCTGCTGCAGCTCCACCGAAGGCAGGAGGTTGTTTCTCCCGGTCTCTGAGGAAGAGAGGTGGTGAGCAGTAAATCAGTGCTGGCCATGGCACTGTTGGGGGAACAGGTGGAGACACAAGGGGCTGAAACAGCATTAAGAGCTCCCCACCTTCTGCAGATCCCCCGCCCGTTTCTGGATACTGGGCGGGTTTAGGTTTAATGAGCACATAACTTTACACCGCTTCTCCTTGTGCGAGCCGAGGCGCTTTTCTCGAGAATCCAACCGCGTCTCCCTGCGGGGGCAGCCACGAGCCTCGGGCATCGATTCCACCGCATTCAAAGAGCAGAAAGTCCCTGCAGCTTCCCCCCCAGCCAGTTCTCCTGCTGCCGTGGCTTCCTGTTATTCCTGAACTCCCGATATTTTTGGGTTGTCGACTGTCTTCATACCCACTTTGGGAGTGATGAAATCTCATCCTGGGGAAGTGGTTGCAGCACCACTCTAGTAACAAAATCGTTAAATCAATTGCCTTTGCAGCAAAGCCATCTCTGGTGAAATGTCACTGATTCCTGCAGTGTCATCGCCAGAGCCGTCAGCCATGTGGTTGTTAACAGAGGAGGAGGAGGAGACCAGCTCATGGCTGAGCTATTGCCAGCAGTGCAGAGCCCATGGAAAAGAGAAAAAAGAGGATCTCAGCTTAGGAAAAGGAGCAGACTTTCAGTTGATGGAAACCTGATACTTCACCTCCATCTATTAAGCAGCAGGTGATAAAACAATACAGGCCTCAGCTGATGTTTGTCCCATAAAACAAACCCAGCAATATATAGCCCCAAGACATATGTTTATATAGAAATAAGTCATCAAGTTATTTGCTTCTGAGACATAAGAATTAGATTTGTTTTCACAACATGTTAAGCATCACTTCATCATCGGTAATAGGAAAGCCCGTAAAAAGGACCTCCCCTGGAGAGCTATTAGATAACAGATTACCCTGGAGATAGCTGTGAAGAGACACCCCAGCAGGTCTCATCTAATCAGCTGATCTGCTGGTAGAGGCAATGAACAAGTGTTGGTGGATGTCAGCAGGACCAAAAATGCATGTGAGTGATGGCTGTAGGACTACTCTTGGCAATAACCTCTGACTTTCCACTGCAGAGTGGCCAGCCCAGAAGGAGTTAAGTAGCAATTGTGGTGGAAGGAGGTGGGGTTCTGGGGTGAGCCCACTCTGCAGCCCCAGGGTGCTCCTCCTCTGCTGCTGCCTGCCCACATGCCCTCGGGGACATCACTTACAATGAAGTACAGACAGGATTTGGGAGCCAACACATCAGCGAGTGTTGATGCCTTGCCCACATGGGCCATCTTAATTGCAAGGGCACAAGCATCAAGATCCTGCGTGTTCCACCAGCTTTTTAAGCTCTGCAATGAGCTCACCAGGGTTCTGTTTAATGTCTTCTTCTTTGAGTGCTTCATCTCAGCTTTAGGCATGACCAAAATGAAAATGTGGTCTTGGAGGCCACAGAAGCAAAGGTGTTTTGTCCCACCACACTCTGCTGACCACATGAACTCAAGGGACAGTGCTTTGGCCAAAGAGCTGCTGGCTCACTTTCCCTGAGGCTGCTTGGGAAGAGGGTTGTGCTTGCCCTCACCTGTGAGATGCTTGTGTGCAGCATGGCAGCATTAACCAGCTGAATAAAGCATTCAACAAAACCCTCTCCCACCCCAGAGGCTTCTCATAATATCCTCTGTAAAAGCTGTAAAGCTGTTTCTTTCTCTCCTGAGCCCTCCTTATCCCACATGGCTGCAGGCCTCCTTCTCTGCCCCCACCACCTGCCAAGAGGCAGCAGGTCCCTCCTTCCTGCAAGCCCATGCCAGGGAAAGGTTGCCAAAGGGGCCCAGGCACACACCTGTGCTGGAGAGGAGCAGGAGCAAGCACCCAGGGCTTGTGGAGCTGGTCAGCAACACTCAGCTGCTGTACCATTTACTACTGTGACCACACAAGAGCTTGACATAGAGATCTGAGAGTACTTGCCCCATTCTATAATCCCTCTAGACTGAGGTGAATGTCTGCCTCCTGTAGCAGCTGTCCTGTCTTATCCTGTTCACAGGAGCCACCTCTGAAGGGCCACCAGCTCCAGGGCTAGCCCCACTCTGCAGAAGGGATGGAATTTTGCCCATTGATTTTCAATTTGCATGTGCTGGGACTCTGCCCTCTAGCAACATGAATAAATGTGGAAACCTGTAGCAGCTCCAGGAAGCATGAGATGTTATTTTTACCTGGACATTGATTCTTCTCATTTTTTCTCCATTTTATTGCTGTAGCCTGGTTTCTTTCCACGCTCAGAGAAAATGCCAGCCCAGCATTGAGGAGAGCCAATTTCACTGGGTGTGGAGCATTGCTACTCCACCAAAGACTGTTGCTGTGGGACTTAGGGTGGGTGAAAGGATAATTTCTCATCAGTAAGACAGAACTCAACTGCAGCTGAATCATCCTAAAGCCCATCCAGGCAGAGACAGGAAGTCCCTAAATCCAGATTCAAGGCTTTGGGGAAGATCCTGACCTCTGCCTGTGGTCACAGGGCTATTGCACTCATGCCTCACCTCTCGTGTTCTAGCCCCTTTTCCCAGCTTTCCAGAGTTTACAAAGGACTCTCATATCTGCCTGCACTGGCATTGCCCTAGGAAGCTAACTAAACACAGCATAAACACCAAAACAATTTTCCAAAGGGGAAATCTGCAAACAGCAGGATCTCATGGACCTCATACCTCCCTCAGGAGGGAGAGCCATGGTGACACAAGGTTGGGATTTCAAGTGTTCACCTTTTAGCCCCTGTGCTGTGTGCTGTTTAGCCTGCCCTGGTTAATTCATCTCAGCTGCCACTCCCTCAGTGGAATGACAATTCCCAACAGCATTTCCAAAAACACTGTAGAGCCCCAACAGATTTAACAGTGAAACAAACCCCTTTTCTTAACAGAGACATGCATTGGAAATAAAAAAATCCAGCATATCTAGCATACAAGCAAATAAACAGCAATAATGGTGTAACTTTATTTAGATTTAATTTGACATTTAGCACAGTAATATGCACAGAAAGAAAAAAGTACCAAAATACCAAACTCATAGCATATAAAATAATCAAATATATTTCATATTTAGTGAAATATTTCTACAACACACTAGTTGGACTACCTTGGGCAGCCCAATCCTGTAAATATATATATATATATATTTATATTTATAGCAGTGTTATATAAAATACCGTATGTAGAGAAAGCACTGAAACTTATCACCAAAATAGAAAATAGCTCAAAATACAGATAGTTCAGGTTTGCTGGATATACCCAATATTGAAAAGAGGTTGAAACTCCCTGCAGGAGATAAAGCTCCAGCTGAGATGCTCTGGCAGGCATGGGATGGCAGGAGTTGGCACACAGTGGATCAGCTGGCAGGAGCCTGGCTGCCGATGGCCATGAGTTGACAAAACTTTCTGATTCTCCCCCAGAAGCAGCAAGAGGCTTCCCAAGTGGGAATGCCCTCAGTGCTTGCCAGGGCCAAAGGGCTTTTGCTAAGTCTACTGGAGCAGCTCCTGCTCCTGCAGCACAACTGGGTCCCTGAAGGATCCAGCTGCAGCAGGACTGGCTGTCAGCAGATGCACAGCATCACAAGGATATTATTCTGATTTTGAAAGATGCCTCTTCAACAGATGACAGCGATTAATTCCCTTTAGGTTTTGAAAACCTAAAAAGCTGTGTTTGTGCAAGGCCAGGCTCCCCCAGGCAATACCGTGTGGCACAGGAAGCAACAACCCTGCTGCTCCAGGACAGTGACACCAAATGAAATGTTTGTCCTGGCAAAAACTCCCACCTTCCCTGAGGGTCATCAAGGGCTGTACTTAAGAACCCAAGCAATTTGTAGACAGGTATAAAAAATATGGCATTTCTGGCAGCAGCACTGAAGTGCAGCTGGAGTCAATAACCTGCACCAGCCGTGGCCTGGGTGCTGCAGGGGCTTCAGGCTGGGGGCTGGGAGGGCAGGGATGGGCACAGGTCCTGGTGGCCGGGGCAACCAAGGGCACTGCATCTGCTGGTTTCCAGACAACACACTTCTGTGCTTGTTTGTTGCTTTTTGGCCCCGTGTAACAATTGATTTACTTGACTCCCCCTGTAGGAAGGCAGCCAAGGCTTGCCCAGAGGATCCCTCCTCATGCTGGGAGATCACCCTGGGAGCCCTCCCAAACCCTGGTCCTGTGCTTCTGCCACGCCACTGCAGAAAAGCCTGCAACCCATTAATAATTCTGCAATTGCTCTTTCTCATCAAGCCAGCAGTTGCATCCCTAATTACATGGCAACAATACTATGCTAACAGGATGAGCTATAATTCCTAGGTGGTATTAACATTGTTATTTTACTCCGAGTAACTTCCTGGTAATGGCCATTTGAATGTGCCAATATCAATTAAGTGAATATAAATGCTTAGCCCCTGGAAAAATCATTAATAAAAATCTCATTCTGATAGCCTCTAATCACAGCTAAGTACAATTACTCATACGAGGCCACTATAAAAAGTATTTTTTTCATCAGAAGAAATTCATAAGGTTTTCCCAACTGTTTGTAATAAAGAGGACACTATATAGAAAAGTCCAGAAAATAAGCACACGTTTGTTTCTCAAAACCCATAGATAAACATGACAATATCTCTAAATTACTGGCTACAAACAGGATTTCTTTTAGCTCTACTCAAGCTGTAGCCTAGTATAAATGTTTTCAAAGCAGTGTGTTACTGTTTCATCTGGAACAGCTGCACAGGATTTCTTTGATATCAAGCTCTTGTGTGGCGATGATGTTTCAATCTCTCTTTATGCCTCCAAACTGCTGAAATTGGAAGAAAAAGACATTTAGTAGAACAGGTGTTTTTCATGAAAAAAAAAAAAAAAAAAAAAAAAAAAAAAAAGCATAATTTGGCCTTGAAAGCAGTACTGAGAAATCTTTTATCACTGCAGTGGCGACAGAACCGCTCTGCGTCTCTCACATCTCTCTTTCAAAGGGGACAGGCAAACCAGCCTGTGGTCTCGCACGGCTCCCCCACAGCGTTGTACCTGGCACTCCCGGGCTCACCCAGGGCCATCGGCAGGCGTGTGACCCGGGCACGGAGCAGGGGCTCCCATCCCGACCCCCCCTCTAGCCCGGCCACCCCTGCAGCAGCCCCGCTGCCAGGGGTGCGGTCCGCCGAGGGAGGTGTGCTCCTGCCCTCCTGCTCCAGGCTGGAGCTGCTCGGGCTGCAGGACAGCCCAAAGCCCCGGGGCTGGTCGCGACGGGCAGCTGAAGAAGCTGCTGACCCACATCATCCACCAGACACCCTTTCTTCAGCAGCGAGCAAAGGTTTTTGCTCATCGCTGAGCAGCCACAAGCGCTGCCTGCGAAGGCACAGAAGCGCAAAGCCCCTGTCGGTGCCCGCGGTCCCATGAGTCAGAGGCAGGAATCGGGGATACATCTCTTATTCACAGCACGCAGCAAGGAGCCCTGCTCAGTGCCTGGGAGGAGGGGGTTTGCCCGGCCTGCTTGCCTGCAGAGCCAGCCACCACGGCTACCCACATTGAAGAGGTACAGCAGATATTTATCTTTCTTTAGGGAGATAAGGCTGGAAAAATCTGGGACACCAGGAAGAGCTGGCAGGAGGACTGCTGGGGTAACGCGAAGTGCCTACACTGTTATCTCCAGACAGGATCTCTCTCAAACATTAATGTGGGTTTGTTGGCCTTGCTTCATAAATATTTTCCAGACAAAGGTTGCAAACACTGTCAAAGCATGTCTCAAGGAGTCTTTTAGTGACCTCCAAAAAGCACATTTCCTAAGGCACTCCCCTGTGCATGTCTTGTCAGACACTCGCTTTGATGTACAATGTTTACTAGGAAAAAAAGCAGTAAAAGCTGACAAAGGATGCAGAAAAAATCCAGGGACTCCCTTTCAAAATTTGATGAGCTGATGGAAACAATTTATGCTAGGGCCATTGACCTCTCACTCGCCTCCAGCCAAGGGTCTGGCAGCTCCTGTGTGGCTCTGCCAGGGGGCACTGCCTGCAGGCTGAGGGATGCACATGCAGTTCACCTCCCCAGACTACTTACTGCTCTCCTGCCTCAGCACTGTCAATGCCCACAAACGGGATTTCTTCCCTGTCCATCTGCCCCAGAACGAGGTGGTGCTTCTCCATGTTTATGACACACTGTAGAGAATAAATGTCTTTAGCTAAGAGGGGAAACTGCAAATAAGAGTGGTCCCAGCTCCCCCATCAGCACGGGTAAGCATCCTGCTGGAAAACTCCTACCTTCAGAGACTTCAGTGTCTGCAGCCCAAAGGAAAAGGGTTGGTCATTGTCTTCTGAAAAAAACAGGACAATTCAGATTTATACATTCAAAATGTTCTCCTGGGCTTTTTGTCAGTGACTCCATCCTTCCTTTGTGGTTGCTCTGCTAAACAAACCCTGTTCATAAAGGGATTGACTCCAGGGGAGAACAGGAGGACACAGGATGGCAGGAGGGCAGATGGATCTGCCTCCAGGGACATGCAGTGGTTGCTCCTTCAGCTTGGCAAAGCCAAGCTTGCTGAACATATCCTCCCCCTTCCCTCTGGGAGACCAAACAAGAACTTACTCTATTTGAATTTTAACATCTTCCTAAAGCTTTATTTTTCCTGCTGGGGTAAGAGGAAGTAGACCCCAGCCCATGGTGGAGGACCAGGGGGTTACACACTCACCCACGACGAGGGCAGCGCACTCCACGGGGACCGCTCCCACCGTGAGCGACAGACACTCGATCTGCCCGATGGCTTTCACCTTGCTCGGCAATGAAACCATCTCCTCTTCCACAGGGAGTTCTTTGAGATGCTCTTTTAACCTGTGGGCATTGCAAACACTGCTGGTATCAGATGGCCACGGCTTGGCTGTTCCAGCAAGGAGCAAACGGTGTTTGGAGGGTGCTTCCACCTGAAGTGTTCTTAGCTTGCTCATTTACCAAGCTGTTGTTGGAAAGCTGCTTCCCTGGCAGGTTCTCCGTGGGTGCTCTGCAGGCAGCCAGCAGCCCACACCCACATCAGACCACAGCATGACCCAAATGCAGCACTGAGGCTGCCCCAAGCACAGCTCTGTGCTGGATTTGGGGTTTTACCCGAGGAATCTTTTTCTTACATTTTCTGGAGACCTGGGGAGTATTGCTGGAATCATGGAATGCAAGGAATCATAGAAATGCTGAGGTTGGAATAAGACCATTGAGTCCAACTGTTAGCCCAGCACTGCCAAGGTCACCACTCAACTGTCTCCCCAGATGCCACACCCACACATATTCTGAGCACTTCTAGGCATGGTGATGCCATCACTTCACTAAGCAGCTTGTTCTAAGGCCTGACCACCCTTTCAGTGGAGAAATTTTTCCTGATGCCCAAACTAAACCTCACGTGGCACAACCTGAGATCATTTCCCCTGGTTCTGTCACTCATTGCCTCACTCAAGCCTTCTTTCAGGTAGTTGAGAGTAATAAGGTACCCCCTGAGTCCCCTTCTCCATGCTAAACATGACTCACATCCAGGGTGGCCCAATCCATGTCTGGTAGTTTGTTTGGTGCTGCTGCTGGGTTTGTTCAGAGGAAATAGGGACAGATCAATCACATTCAGTACAAAGAAAAGAAAAAAGGATGTCAGAGATGCCTCAGGTACAGCTTCTATCTACACCCTTTGAAGCAGTCTGACAATACTAATTAATTATTTAGCTCAGTTTCTCTTTTAAACAGAACAAGAGTCTAATGGAAAGGCCGTTTGAGGCTCAGAGCTCTCCTTTGGATAAAAGCCAGATCAGTTTTCAGCTATTTGAGGTACCTTCTGCTGAGCCGCATTGCAGCAGTGCATGTGTGTGTCTGTCTGTCTGTCCATCTGTCCTGGGGGGCCAGTCCCCTCAGAGGCTCTAGGACTGAGGTGGCATTGCCCACACCATTTAGCACAGGTGCAAGGATTGTGAGGGCAGCAGGGAAAAGGAGCTGGATCCCCTCTGCTGCCTTCTTGAAGCCTGGCCTTAAAAATCAGTAGGAACATATCAATCAGAAGTTTATGAGTTCCTTGGCCACCTCCTGCACCTCCTACAGCTCCACAGGGGATTTCTCCTACTGGCAACCTGTCAGCCTACTCCACTGCTTTCCTCAGTGTGAGGGGGAGAGAGTGACTGGCATCATGACAAGACTGAGAGTGACTGTTGATCGTGATAAAAATCAAAAGATTTTTGAAAAATAAGGGAGGAATTGAGCCTGAGCATCAGACACACAAGTGCTGCTTTGAGGCACTGAGACCCCTGAGACCTGGGCAGCAGAAACAGGCTCTGACCTCTTTCTTCAGTGCCCTGTGAAGGACAGGGATGCTGCAGCAGAGCAGTGCTGCAAGAACTGCATCGGACACACATCAGAAACACGGAGCAGAGAACTGTCCCAGAATGAAATCCCTCCAAATGCCATCGTGTGGCCATCCTAAGCTTGGCTGAGCTGCTCCACAGATTGTGACAAGGTCGTAGTAAGCACAGCCACCTTCCAGTCACTAAGCACTACTGTGCAAAGAACTAATTAATGTTAAGACAGGAGCAGGCACCATTCATTCAGGGCTGTGCAGTAGTGCTCATGAACAGGTGTCATTTTCTGTTGTTTTTTTTTTTTTTTTTATAATTACTGCAAGTTAGCTGCAAAAAAGCAATGACTCCGTGAAAATAAAATGCCAAAACCTCCTTGATATCCTGTGAGTTGATGCCTGGTCCTGTTCCTCAAAGGGAGTTTTGCTGCAAACGGTTTCAGTCACCACTCTAATCTGTAAATACATTTCTTTTTCCTTTAACCAGGAGAAACCTGTAATTGGGAGCAGCATCAGACCCAGTTCTGAGAACATGCATGCACACAGCTTCTTTCACTGGGTGCTGGGCCAGCAGCGCTGCAGCCAGGTCCAGCAGCCTGGTCCCTGCCCTGCCACAGGAGCCTGCAGAGCTGGACTGGGGACACAGAAAGCTGGGGAAGCTGTTCCATGAGGCACTGAGTGACAAGCAGGCAGTGAAAAAACACAGATGCATCCAACCCTCTGGGGGGATTCCCTCAGAGGTGAGCAGGGTGGTGCCAGTGGCTTCCTGTCCCACCTCCCTGCCATTTCAGTTTGGGACGGGATTTGGTTGTGAAGGGAGGCTCAGGGGCTTGCCCAGTCACACCCAAAGTGCTCCCTTCTAGAAAGGCCATCACTGACATGGGCAAAGTCCCAGGATGCTGCCTGTGCTGCCAGGTGCCACGCTCCTGCAGAACAGCAATCAGCTGGATATTTACCCCAGCCTGTCCAGGCAGGCAGATGACATGAGGTTGTGCTGTGAGCCAGTGTCCACCACGGCCTTCAGCTCCTTCCCCGCACACTGCAAGAGCAAGAAGAGACAGGAGATGATGTGTGGGATGTAGGATGAGCACCAGAGTGTGCAGCAGCTCTGATACCCATGAACTCTCCTCAGGCCAGCTCATCCCTGCTCCCCTGCACACTCAGGTGCATGTAAGGGTCCTGATTCCTGAAATTCCTGGCTCATTTGCCCCTGCAGAGAGCAGAGGGGGCAGCCCCAGGCAGGAGGGAATACTGTGGAGAGTGGGAAATACAAACAAGCATGGGGCCGAGGAAAAGAAATGTGAAATTACCCTTGGGCAAAGAAAGTAGGGATGGCACTTGAGGAACACAGGCTGTGAGGACAGGGATTTGCCATGGATAATTACACCCCAGCAGTTCAACATGCTGCCCCAGCTTAGCTATCCCCTCCACCCTGGTGTGTAAGGGAAGACACCCATCAGACCAGTTTTGTCTCTGATTCCCAGGTGGGCATCCCTGCCACAGCAGCCTGGAGCTGCAGAGGGAGTGTATCCCCACAGCTGTGACTGTGCCGTGGGAGCAAAACCTGACTGGGAAACACAGAGAACAAGAGCACAGCCTGAGACTGTTGGAAATAAAATCTGTAGAGAAAAAAATCACAAGAGACTGTGGAGGGACTATTACCTGGCAGCTCACCACTATGAGCTCTTCATGCTCTGTTTTCCCCGAGCTGCCCAGTTTGGTTTGGTTCAGCTTGTTGGTCTGTGATGAGAGATCACCCTTTGGAGCCCAGCTGCCTCGGCTGCCTCGGAACTTGGATAAGTTTGACTCCATCAGGCGCTTTTGCAGGATGTTATGTGGTTGCTTTGAAAAGAACACACACAGAAGAGCAGGGTGAAGTCAGAGGAAAGCCACACAGTGCCTGTGTCTCCAGACTGCCTGTGGTGCCCGTGGGCCAGTGCTGCTCTCATAGGAGGGTTGCCCTAAACTCTTACTCTCCCTAATTCCTAGTACCCTTCCTAGCTAGTTCTGGCTTACCTGTCTTTGACTAAACTTTGTATTGCAAAGGCAATAATACTTACAAACTATTAGCCTTTGAGACCTTGGAGGGATGCCTTTCTTTTACCAAATTCAAGGTTTGATTGCATATAGGAATCCCAACAAGTCCGGCCTTTTCAAGCTGGTGTTTCAGCCATAACTGCCCTCATCTAGGGAATTCTGTAGTGATGAGAAAAATTAGGATCTAACAAATCACTTTTCCAATGATATTCACCACCTAAGTATGAAGAATGTCTAAAATTCCCCTCTGTGCCTCTTTCCCCTGTACTTTTATTTAGCTGCTAAGAATAATCCTGAGTGCCATACCACAAGAGGAAAGGGAGAAGAGGGGAAGAGGTAAGCTGGTCTGAGGCAGGTAGGTATTCTTCCAGAATTCCCAACACTTCTTTCTTTCTCTGTCATTTCCTTTTGCTCTGGGAGAAGCATGTTGCCTCTCAAGATCTCCTCCAACATCTTTCCCAAAAGCCTTTTTATGTTTAATGTTCATCGCAGATGGATGCACACACTCTGCTGGAGGTGAAATGACTCTGCCTGATTATCTGCTCATTTCTCTGCCTGGCTAATCTGCCCTCCCCATTAATGTCTTTCCTTCTGATTTTAATTTTTCCATGGTGAGACATTTTTACTGGCTTATTCCTAAATTTTTGCATTCATGTTAAACATGCCTATGTTTCTGCAGAAACATCTGAACCAGCAAACCTCCTCATCCCAAGGGAATATCAGAGTAAGGATAACTTTGAAAACCTGGGCCATGGCTCCCCGAGTTGGCCAGTGCCCACCCTTGTGCACAGCATGTTAAATAACACCACTTACAGAAGTCTAATGCAACCTGGCATCATCCTAAAATAACTGCAGCCACTTTAGAGCTTCAGATCCTGCTGTGGGCGCAGTGCGGGCGGCGGAGCTGGACCTGACGGATGGGATGGGGCAGCTGCAGCCAGCACCAGTGGTCACTGGGACACGCCAGCTCCTTGTGTCCCCACTTCCACTCTTCTGATTTCTGCCGCTTGAAATCAAATCCCATGGCCATTTTGGCTTGCAGGTGCTGTGTCTGACTCTCCCACCACAGAGCACGTCCTGTGTGTAAGCAGGAACTCCTGATGGGGAGGAATCAGATCTGACATTGTGCTGCCTTCTCAGTGAGGCCAAACAGCAGAAACCAGTGTTACTTAAGTGGACTAAAGGCAGGCAGACTGGCTCTGGTACTGGGCCCTGTGTGGAGGGACAAGCAGCTGAGTTTGGGGCGAGGGCTCCCTTGTACGAGGCAGAGCTGTCGGTGCACAGTCAGCACTGTGATCACCTCCAGCACTCCTCACCAGAGCAAAAATGCAAGCCAGGGTTTGCTGACAGTGGATGGGATGTCCTTTTCACCCTTTATGTTTGACTGCAGCTCAGGAATGCAGGCAGAACAGTAATTCTTCACATCATTTAAAAACAACCAAAGAAAGGATAGGGGACTGGAGAAGCAAATGGATGAAGTTCAGAGCTGGCCAGAAGACAGCCTGCCACACAGTGGTCACCTCCTTGTGCCCAGCCCCACTCAGGCAAGGCAATAGAACTTTCTGAATGGCATCATCCAGGACAGTCTGGGTGTTCTTCTGACCTGCCTGGCCTCAATCTCCAACACACTCCTCATTGCTGTTTTAACTGTCACCTACCATTGAATCCAACCTAATGTTTTTAACTACAAGTTCTCCTATGGGTTGTTAATCGTAACATACACTGGTTTTCTTAAGCCCTGTTTATGAATCTAAGACCCATCACTAAAGGAAAAAAATCCATCACTCAGCAGACACAAGTTACCAGCACAAATGGGATTGTCTTTTGTTAACACTTGCCCTTCTGAAAACCACAGCAAATCCTGCCCTGGGGGGACAAATATTCCTTATGTTGTGCTCCAATACAGAAATAATCTGGCAAGAGGGGCCTGAAAAGGTTCCCTGCAGCACCATCCTGTCTCAGGCTATTAATTAGTTTGCTTTAACTTGGATTTCCCTTGACTCTTGTGTGCAACAGAGTGAGGGATGTTAGTCACGGAGATGACTCAAGTGATGGATATGTACTTGGTAAATGGATAATGTGCCAGGGGACATTTGCAAATGCACGTTTTGCTGGCAAACTGCAAGCAGACCATGTCTTGGAGGGAGGGATGGAAAGGAGTGAGTGGGGAAGGCAGCTGTGTTCTCCCTCCAATGTGGGCCTGGTTTGAAGGAACCCAGATTACCTGGTACAATATTCCTTTGCATTGCAAAAAAACTGTTGAAAGTTTTATAAAAATATAGAATGTTACATTTCATTGTGTCAGCAAAAAAATAAGTTTTCCTAGTATAATTCAGCACTATATAAATACAAATCAGGATTTTTTTTCTTAAGATATGTCCATTTCCAACCCCAAGATTTGTAAAAACCTATGATCCCCTAAAAATGTGACAGTAAAAACCTAAAGAAGCGAATGGAGACACCATCTATTGCTGACCTTATTTACCACTGTCTGTCAAAAGCACAAATAACTCTGCCTGGCTTTGTTCCTCTCTGATTCATAAGCAAGTGCATTGCTGCAGCTTGCAGTATTCATTTCTCTGGCAGGTTTCCCTCTATTTGGCTTCTAGATCTGAGGATAACAAGACCCATCAACAATTTCACTCAGGTGGAGATGAAAGTCAGGGAAGACACTAGCTCCCCTCCTCCACAAACCCATCTCAGGATGTCTGCCCTCTCTTCTGTACCTAGACAGTAGGGGGATAAAATTAAAAAAAAAAAAAAAAAAAAAAGGAGTTTTAATGAATTGACAGAGCTAATCCCAAGAAATAATCCATTTCTCTCTCTTCTTCCCATCCTTCATCCAAATTCCCATGTTCTCCCTGTGCTGTCAGCCCCTCTCTTAGGGTGATGAGGTGGGACAGAGCTGTCCCTGCACCCCCGGGTACCCAGGCATCCCTTGCTCTCAGGGCAAGGCAGTTCACTCAACATCAGAGATTTTAGCATTGCAGGCAAGACACACCAAACTCTGGGGTGTGCACAGCAGGGAACTGGGGACACCTGAATGCCCTGCAGTTCATCCAGTGCTACACCAGCTAGGGGAGGCTGGGGTTGGGGCCACAGGGCACCCAGGGGATGTTAGAGGGCATGATGGAAATGGGAAATGCTTTTGTTGCTGTTGCTGCTTTTGTTACTATTTATAACTCTGTTTCCCAGGTTGTCAAACGATGTCGGACTTTTCCAGACAAAGCTGCTCCAAACTGGTGGCTCTGGGGGCCAGGGACAAGTGTCAGAGCACCAGGAGGAGCTGCAAGAGGCAGCATGCCCTGTCCAGGTTGGGAAGGGGGCCATGGCTACCCTGTCAGGAAGCCCACATCCCAGCTAAAGACCATCTTGTGCCAATTTTTTGGGCTTCCAGAAGGAGGCTAATAGAGGGGAGAGGCAGCAAAAGAAAGCCACATTCTGTTCTCTACATCCAGCCCCACATTTGCCAAATTCAGTATGCTTTGCAATAGCCTGGTATCATCCTGGACAGAGTGGAGTAGATAAAGGGAGTGAGGAGCTGGAGTTCAGTCTGAGCCAGAGTAATTCACTGGAAAAGATGAGAGCATTGACATGGAAGATTACAAGAAGTATTTATCAAACCTGCCTGTGCACAGCATCACCGGGAGAGCTGCTGCAGGAGCTGAGTGTTGGCACACACAGGGAATGCCAGCACACCCACCCTGGTGACCTGCTTCTGCTTCGCTGTGCACAGCACCCCCTCACCATAGCCTGAAGGAAGGGGGCTTGTCCCCAAAACTGGCATGCTTGCTGCCAGCTGCCACAGTGACAGACAGGATCTGTTTCTCCACCTGTCGCCATCTCTGAGGAGCTGTTCCCTCCTCTGTGCTCCTGCCAAGGCTGCTGGAAAACCCCTGCAGGAAACCCTGCATTAATCACGCCAGGCACGTCAGAAGCCCCTGCACACACGTCAGCACAGCTGCCACGCAGCTCTGGGCACAGAAACTGCTGCTTTGTGAGGAGATGCACAATTATTCACAAGGAAGCCATGCAAATGCCTTGGGCCAAGACCTGTGATGCCCTGGGTCTCCTGATCACGCAGCTCAGTCCCTCTGGGCATGGGCCTCTCAATTTGGGGCCACGCCAAAGGAGGGTCTCCAGTCCCAGAGATGCACAATCTCCCACTCCTCCTGGGGACAACCCTTGTGACATCCCAGCAGCCAGAGCAGTGGGCACACACAGTGTGTCCTGTGTGAGGGTAGCAGTGTCGATTCACTGCAGCACAACCCATGGACACGTCTCCAAAATTCACAGGATCTTCTCTGGGGCTGTGGGAACGGGCCTGAGCACGTGCCAGTGCTCTCAGTTTGGGGACTCCCTGCACACCCCATGGGACAGGAGGCTGTGGCCAAGGGAGCCCTGGCCACGTGTGCCCACTGTGCTACCAGCCCCCACTGGCATGGGGACAAGGGGGATTTTGCAGTGGGGTGGCCAACACCAGCTGGGTTCTCACCCCAGCCCCAGCCAGAGCTCCCCCCCAGCCCCAGTAGCCAGATGAGCATCTCACCTCTGCCACGTTGCACCTTCGTTTTATTCTTGGAGGGGACTGGGAGCTGTGGCCCCCCCTGGATTTGGCACATCCCTGGAGAGAGCTGCCCATGCAGATCTGCCTTGCAGGGGCTGTGGGGGCAGCAGGGGTGATGCTGCAGCCATGGCACAGGAGCAGGGAGGACACTTCAGGTGACATTTCTGTGTCCAAGGTGGTGTCAAGGAGCCCCATGTTCTGCCCCTGCTGCTGGTACAAAACCTGGTCCTTGCTGTGCATGGCAAAGGATTTCAGTGCTCAGTGCCCTGGCTCCTGCAACCTGTTGATCCTTGTCTGGGCAGAGCAGAACCCACATCAGGGACTCAGTCCCACTCACTGGGGGTCATGGAGCCACAAAATGTCATTTAGACTCTGTTCATAATAGTAATAATGCCATCCCTCCCTGAAACGCATTTCAACTCCCTGCTGGAGAGCTGCAATTCAGTGGTGACCAGGAAAGCTCCTTCTGAGCAGCAACTTCCCTTCCTACAATTGCAAAACATTTGGGATATTAAAAAAAAAAATTAAAAAATCACCTCAATGTGCTCTGCAGAGAACAGCCAACTCACTCCACTTGTCTCAGGCAGGCAGAGCCAAGCCTAACCCAGCTGAGCAGGAAGTCTCTGACAGAACAAACCACTAAAAATAAAAAGACTGACTTTGGTTTTCAATAAAACCCATATCAAGCAATGGGAAAAAAAGCAAATATTGTTTTATAAGGTGCAAGGTTTTTTCAACACTTGGGAAAAAAAAAACAAACTAAAAGAGCTTTCCCTGGTTGATATGTTTTCTAAATTTTATTCCGTATGTCAGAACTTTTGATGTTACATTGAAGTATCCTTTCCCAGGAAAGAAAACTGAAACCTTTGTACAGCATTTAGAAACGCTCTCCAGCCCCCAGACATGGTGAATAACACCAAGTACAGGGTCATATAGATCACTGTATACGTAAATATTTTAAACCTAAAATTATGTCTCTTCGGTTTAAAAACTCCATATATGCATCAGCTTTTATCGAAGCGTGATCTTGACAGTTTTATATTTTGAAATACCAGGGACAATACTTTACTGAATCTGTATGATTATGTGTTGTGTGTATATACAGATCACAGGTCAACATGTGTGTGTCTGTATGCATTGTATGAAGCCATTTTGACTTACTCTGACCCAGAGAGGAATTCTGGACTGCAAACAGAATGCCATTTCCATGCAAAAGTAAAAAACAAAAATTTTAAAAATGAAAAATTAGATGCTAATAACTCTGAGTGCCAAGCATCTGAAAGTATTTACTAGAAGAAAACAACTGTGGTTATAACTAGCACCGTATTTCTACTCCCTTCCTTTTACATACCAAAGTCACATTTTTCACAATCAGTTTCCACATGCAACCAACTTCTCCTAACAGAAAAACAGCGTGAAGAAAGAAACAGACACTGCCCTACCAGCTCCTTAAGCCTCCTTCCAACAAACACAACAGAGCCTTACAGTATCTTTCGAAGTGCCCAGCTTCTTCAGCCCATCCAGAGGGAGGAGATCGGCAGAATCCTTGTGAATAAACTGAACCGCCTGCTTCATCCTCCTCTGCTGGCGGAGGGACGCCGCTTCCCTGATCTCCACTTCTTTCCTGCTGGGCTCCGTCAGGATCCCCGAGTAGAACATCTCTGCGCCCGCCGCTGGCTCGCTCCTTGAAGATGCGCGGCTCGGGAGCTGCGAGGGGGGGATGCTCTGTCGCCTGCGCTTTATAGCCGGAGCCTGGTGACGTGGGGAGGCCGGCAGGTACCTCGGCCGGAGGGCTGGGCACCTCGGCGGGGAGCTGGGGCTGCTCCGAGGGCACAACGAGCGCTGCCCGTCCTCCGGCCGGCAGCAGGGCTGGCCGCGGGCGCTGCACGGCTCCCAGAGCCGCCCGGACACGCGGGGGCCCCGGCGCTCCGGCAGGAGCTGGGAGAGCTGCCCGCAGCCCCGGGGCCAGCACAGCCCGGCGGGATTGCCCTGGGCGGGGAGCTGGTGTCGCGACAGGTGACAGTGCCCTGCACCCGTGTGCTGCTGCGGGCTGCTCCGCGGCTGCGGGGACACAGCCCGCATGGGCTGCGGGGACACAGCCCGCATGGCTGCGGGGACACAGCCCGCATGGGCTGCGGGGACACAGCCCGCATGGGCTGCGGGGACACAGCCCGCATGGCTGCGGGGACACAGCCCGCACGGGCTGCGGGGACACAGCCCGCATGGGCTGCGGGGACACAGCCCGCATGGTACCTCGTGCCCGGGGCAGGCTCCGGTGCCCCTGCTCTCATCACAACATCGCCAGCAGCGCTCTGGATCATCACCGTCCACTCCAGTGCCTAGGAAAACTGTCACAAAAGTTGTCCCAGCCAAACTGGGGCACCTTAAATGTGGTTTTACACAGGATTTCTGTACCCATCAAATGTCCAGGTACAGCACAATTTGACTAATCGCCAACACCCACACAACTGATTGTTAGTCAGAGCAAAACCTGGCAAAGCAGCTATAGTTTTGCAGCTTTGTGCTGCCTGCCTAATGACCCAGATGTTGCTGAGTCAGTCTTGCTGTAGTTACCTACCTCTGATCCCAGACAAACTGGGAGATGTGTTAGAGGATGCTGGCATTGCCTTGGCTGTTTAGAGGTATCCCTTATTCTTCATGGGCAGCTCTAGGCTTCCAAGAAGCAAAGTCCTTTTTCTGGGGCTGGGTTGTCCTTTAACTTGTTTTATTTAAGCATGAACAAAGTCTCCAGTAAAATTCCTATACCTGTTTCTTTTACATTCTACAGTATGAACTAATACACATTAACAAACTTAATAGAGTTTTATACTATAAAGACTGATTAATGTAATAGTATGTAATAGTAACAGAAGGCAATGCTCTTAGCAGGATTCATAGCACACTTGGGTTTCTTACCCTGTAACAGCAAGTGAGAGCAGCAGGTGCTTCCCTCATCTTTCTGCTTTCCAAGTAATTTGTTGCATGGAATAGGTGCAGAAAAAAAATGCAGCTCTGCCTCAGAGAGACAGTACAGATCTGTAAACACTCCACATGCTTTGGTTCTTGTTAAACTGAGAGAGACCTTTGATGTGCTAGGCAAAGCACAAGAAGAGCAGAGCTTAGCCCAGGATTTATGCCAAGCCAGACTTCTAGGACACTTCCTGCCTTCCAGAGCTGGGACACTGATTCTTCTTTGCTCTCCCCCACCAGAAGAGCCTGGGCTCACACTTTCTGCTCCCCAAGACACCACTGGCACCCTGCAGCTCCTGCTCCTGGCCTGGGGAGTGGGGCTGGAACAGAGCAGGGCTGATGCCAGAACAGCAACACTCTGTGGGTAAACTTATATATCTGAGCTCTGCAGCCACAGACAGACCATGTATGTTCAGCCCCTTCTCATGTGACCTGGGAGAGAGGAGGGGAAAAAAATCAGATGATGAGTCAGAATGCCTTAAAAACCGAGCACATTATTTCACAGCCTCACATAAAGGCCACTATACATGAGCCAGCCCAGCTCAGTGAATGTGGCAGCCTGCAGAAGGATGACAGGGCTGATGGTCTGAAGGGGTTATAACTTTGATTTCCTATGCTGACTCAGCTCATTACACGACAAGACCGTTGTTCTGCTCCGGCACACATGGCCAGGAGGATAAAAGCACCTTATTTTTCACCTTGGGAGCTATTTGGCACTTTTCCAGCTGATTAAATAAAGATATGTGACTGCATCCACGCTCTCCCAAAAGCAAGGAGGAAGCAAAAGGGCTGCCACTGAAACACGGAGGCAATTTTTAGTATAAAAGCTTCATGGAATAGCAGCACTCTGTCCAATGTATTAACAAATGCCCAGTCAGCTCTGGCTCATTCCAAGAAGAGCAAAGCTGCAAGCACAGGTGGAGCATGAAAAGCCCCCTCAAACCGTAGCCCTGAGGCTGCAGCCTGTGTTTCCATTCAGCACACAAGCATTTCGTCTGAGCCCTGCTATTTCTCTTCTGCTGCATGTTATAAATGCACTTTGTGCTAACAGCTCTGAGGAAAATCTGCTCAATGCTCAAGGGTAATAAATGAGATAAAGGCCTAATTCCTCTCTTGGTTTTTAATCTTGGGAAAGAGGAAAGGGGAAGAAACAGTAAGTCATCTGCTCAAATTATGCAGGATCCACACTGATGGAGGGGCTCAGTTTGGACAGCTCAAACCCAGGGGTTAAGCTGGTTAAGTGGTTAAATCATTTGTTTGCAGCAGATTAGCTGGTGGTATTTCTCCCCCTTCCCATACGATGTGTCTAAATAGGGGCACATTTCAGAAAAATTCCCATCCACTCACCGGAGACAAGCCTGTGCACGACCACTGTCCCTTACACAAGAAAAGTTCCGAGGAACAAAAAAACCTTCCTTGCTCCTTCCTGCCTCCTGAGCAGCAGGGAATGCTCCTCCTCACCTCCGTATAAAATCAATTCCAGTGTCAAAAAGAGCCTTCACAGGGCTGTGGTGGAGGAAAGCCCTCCAGCCCGGGCGTGGCCCTGCCCTCCAGGACAGGCTGTGATGGAGAGCCGAGTGCGGGACACCGGGGGCTGCCGGCTCTGGCAGGGACCAGCAGAGCTGCCGCAGGCTTGGAAAGGATGCCTCGTGCCCGGGGCATCTTCCCCAGAGCTTTTCTGCTGTCTCAGCAAAGCCCTGGGTGTCCAACCCAGAGCAGAGAGCGAACAGGGGGCGCGGCGCTTCCCCGGCCTCCCCAGCGCGCCCTTGGCCACCCCAGCTGGGACGGGAAAAGCGGCACCAGTGCCCTTGGAGGGAGGGGACAGGATGCGCAACTTCGATAAGCTTATCAGCCACCCTACAGGGCGGACAATGCCACAGCGGCCCTGCCTTTCAAATGCAATTTGCTTTACCTGTGATGGCTATACCCCTATTTACAGCAGGCTCGTCCTGGCTCACTCCCCAGTCCCGCCTGCAGCTCCTTCAGCGGGAGGGAAGAGTGCGGGCTTCGGTTCACGCCCCCGTTCCATCTCCTCTCCGGCAGCAGGCAACGCAAGAAGTGGGTCGGTCCTTTTTTTTTTTTCCCTCCTTTTCTTTGATTTCTCATCTTTCCCTAAAAAAGAAGTGATTTGTTAGTGGCTGCTATATCCTGAAGAAATGCAGAGATGCCCCAGAAAACTGAAGATAGGACAGAGTGGTATAATTTAACAGAAACAGAAGCAGGCAGTAGGTCCAAAAGGAATAATTTACTCAGCACAAAGAGAAATTTTTTGATAATCCATTTCCAGAGAAAAGACCATGAAGAGTTTAAGAAAATGAAATCACAATAATTGATGTATTAAAATAAGCTTTCTGCCCATCAGAGTATTAGTAAGGGTCAGTTCTAGCATAATCAGGAAAATAACTGGAATAATTTGGAGACTACAAACCAGTCTTTTCTAAAAATGTGGGATACAAAAATCCAGAAGGATTTACCGAGCTACTTAATTATCTTTTGTAGCAAGGCAAGGACAATGCACAGAGCTGGAGAAATCCTCTAACATACAAAGGTAGAATCAGGTTGAGATTCCTGAGGATCGTAGCCCATTTTGTCCAGTAGCTCTACACTCACCTTCTGTGTTTCCAGTGCTGGCCAAGGGAAAGGACCTCCTGGGCTGGGATCTGGGCCCCATCACAGGCGTTTCATGGAGACAACTATTCCCAGGGCATCTCTCCATATTTACCCTGGGTGCAGCTCCAGCCTCCTCCCCCTGTTCCTGTTCTGTACAGTGCCTGAGCTGGTGGCATCAAGCACGACACAGAGGCAGGGATGACACTGGGAGAGGAATCAGACATTGCACGGCTTCACCCAGGAGACTGAAGTGAATTTATCTCTCTGGTTCTCTTCATGCACAGAGGCAACAGGTGAATGAGAGTTTCAGCAACACAGAAACTGCACATGTCAAAACAAGATATTAAAATGGCAAGTCTTGCAAGAGCTCCCTTACCTTTATTTTCCCTTCTGTGAAGAGACTGAGACATGAGAAGGGCTGGTTTTCTTCAAAACAGGAGGAAATGGTGAGCACAGAGGGCAGGTGGTGTTTTCTCCCCAGTATGTACAACAACATCTGTTTATTATGTGCAACGGCAAAATTATTTCAGTGTAAAATTTTAAAAATTATTAATTTGAAGAGACATTAATACATGCTAGTTCTCACCCTCCCAGATGTATGTTAGGGTTGAACTGCAAATATTTATTTTGAAGTAGTCTACACATATATTCAAAGTGCCAACCATAACTACATCACTCAGACTTCCCAAACCTCAGGGGATTTCACTTCTCCTGGCCTGCAAAAGGCAGCTTGTGTGCTGAAGGCTTCCTCTGCTGTTGGGGCTTTCCAAGCCATACATTTTACATTCAGGTCATTAAATATATAGGAGGGATCTTGTTAAGGCTAAACCAGGGCGAGTCACTTCACACCTCACAAACACAGTTCTCTCACTCCTTTCTAACTTTCCAGAAGCCTGACATCTGGAGACCGAGGAGGAGCAGGGCAGGACACGCAGGAACGCCTCTGCTGCTCGGGATTTCTGAGCTCTGAAAGCCAGGAGGAAGAGGGCGCTGCTCTTCTTCCCATCAGGTTCTATGGCAGCCCGGCAGGAACTGCTAAGAAAAAAACGGGAGCCTGTTGCTCTGGAAGAGCAGGGGCTGGTGGGACGAGATGCTGGCTCTGAGGGTAGGAGAGGCCAGGGAGACGTCGCTGGGTTCTGCAGTGAAAAAGGTGACAGGAAAGATCAAGCAACGGGGCTGGGATTTCCTGGCTCATCCTAGAGCCAAGAACGCTGCTGTGGAATTGCTGCATTCCCGCCTCTCCCCAGAGCCAACTCAGAGCACCTGGACAAAGCAGAGCTTGACAACGAGCTGTAAAAACCAGAGGTGGTACCCAGCCGTCTGAACAGCAACCACCCCACAGCCGACCCTGCTCCTGTTTTCTCCTTGAAATAGTTCCCAGTTGTCCCTAACAAAGGGATTATGGGCTTCCCCCATCAAGGGAACTGCAGGATGCTTTCACTGTCATTAGCCACTGGGCTAATGCCACCTAACAAGAGACCTGGCGAAACAGCCATGGCAGGAACAAGAACAGCACCCAGTTTTCTCCAACAGATACATGACATTGTTTTCACCCATATTTTCCTTGTCCCATTAGTAATTTTTGCCCTTTCTTCTGCCTAAGGGACAAAGGCTGTGCACAGCACTCAGGACAAAGCCCAGACATGCTAGCAGCCAGTGATTTCTGGATAAAAAAGGAGTCCAATCTTGGTCTAAATACTCCAACACAACAATCCATTTCATTTCACAAACTCACTTCAGCAACTGTTTAAATGCTTTTGTGAATACAAATTACAAATTTTCTCCACAGCATGAAAAGTCTTAGTACTTTTCTTACTTCTTACTACTTACTACTCCTTAGTACATAAAATATCAGCATGCACACACAATCATTGCCATAGGTATATATTTCCCTTGGATACTTGGGATATCTGTGTTTGCTTTTACATCTGTGTGGCTAATTAATCTTAAGGCAGCTGGCCAAATTTTTCCTAGAGTCAACATCCTGTGCATTAGTGGAGATACAGTGAGGATACATGGTGCCCACAGTGACAGCCATGCCTAGCTGCACTCATGGAAGTAGTTCCCTAATCCAGTCCTAACTTGGCAGCAAGAAGTTTTAAATAGTTACTCCTTGATTGTTGTAAGAAAATGACTAGTTGTCATTTTCTCCCTTTTATTTTCTTCTCAATCTGATAAATTATTCTCAGAAACAACTGGTGCCATGAGCAGATGCCCACTAAGGACCAGGAGAAGAACATATCACAATCATTTTCCACTGGGACCCTGTTAGCCAAGGTGCTTATATCCAAGGTTTTCTTTTCCATAACCCCATGTCTTCATCAGTGTGAAATGTACACAGGCTCTAGGATAAGAGATGGAAGCTGTTCAGCGTGTGAGGCCACAGACTCAGTGCTTTGCCCTCTCCACATATCGACAGGACTGAAGCAATTGCTGAAACCTGAGTTGGGAATGAGAGCAAACCCGGGGCACTCTGAGCAGGAGCAAGAGCAGGAAAGTCTGGCAGCTTATACAGCAGAAAGGGTCTTCTACATCTCCTGTCTTTGGGCGGCAAGGTTAGGCTGGCACAGGTGTCTGAAAGCTCCTGCCACAGGGGGGAACTCTTAGTCCTGAAAGGAGTTATGCAAACTCTTCAAAAGCCTTCTGCTTTTTCTGGCTTTCCAGCCGAAGAACAACTTCCCTCTGGCCAAGTATAGATCTGCTGCAGAGGCATTTCTCATTCCAGATGCTTTGGAGTGGTATAGCTCCTAAACAGCAGTACTTGGGGAGAGAGAGGGGAAGCTCCTCAAACAAACTCTATGGAGTTTACCTCATGGAGAAGACAAATCTCAGAACATAATTTAAAACCTTGCAAAAAAAAAAAAAAATCCCTCTGTTTCTGGAACAGGGCAAATTCAGGTCAGCTCTGAAGCAGAACTGCCTTTTGAAGGGTTCCTCTATGGCTTACCCAGTCCACCAGGTGATTGTGACAAAAATAACAAAATTCAGTGATGCAGCAAGCAAGTGAGGTGAAAAAACCTGGAATTTCCCAGCTCTTTTGCAAAAGCCCCAAGAACAGGTGCTTATTTCAACTCATGCCAGTGTGGGATTCACCAAGGAACAACATTCTTACTATGCTCTTTAAAAGACTGACTGTGAAGCTTTTCTGCCACTACCAGTTAAAGGAGTATTCATAGAAGGATTTCATTTGGCAAATATTTCCACCTTCTTATGGAGCTTGGATCTAGCACAGCTTTGCACCTTTTCTTCAGAGGAGAAGAGAAGGGGGTAGTTTGTTCTGTGTATTGGGTCCAAAACTGACCTGGTTTCACAACAGACTAATATTCAATGAACTCAAAGTTTGAATGCTATAAGTTAAAGTTATATAAATTTTGGAATTTAAAACATTCAAATCCTAAATTCATCAAATGCATCAAAATACCTTAATTTGAGAAATTTGAGATGAATCCAAATCTGAACCCAAGATATTTACAGTATCCATTTAAGACAAAAATATTATTTACATCAGCATTAGAGAGAGGGTCAGCACAGTGTTAATCAAACACAGGATCTCTCACCTCTGTGGAGCCCTTATGTTTATTTTATGAAGTCAAGACTCCAGGGCTCTCAAGTGCCTCAAGTATAAGTGAGCTCCCGTGTACCTCCTGCCACAGCCCATGCAGAGCTGCAGCAGCTCCTGCCGGGGAAGATTTAGTCAGAAATGTTACTGGATACTCAGGGCTAATATTTGCTCAAGTACAAAATCATCAACAGGGCTTCAATGTGGCTCTCCTAACACAGAGGTTGTGTTTGCCATGTTGTGATTTGGTTCAATGCCTCCACCTTCAAGTCTAGGCAACTGAAGGACACGGGAGCTCACGCTGTGCCCCAAGAGGATGGCAGCTGCCCCAGGACAGCAGGAGCACTGTGGGCAGGAAAGATGAGGCACACAGCACTCTGAGGTGTTTCTGCCCCACCCTGGGTATAATTTACTGCAGGATCATCTGTCCAGCCACTGATAAGAGTCAAGCTGTGATCAAGCTGAGCAACCAAACAATGTAGGAAATCATTATCTTACTACTACACACACAATTTGATTTCCAAAGACAAATGTTCAAAGTCCATTATTGACATCTGTAAGAACTGAGTCACCGGAGTGATGGGGCCCAGCAGAGTGCCAGAATCACTCACTGTTCTCAGAGTAAATAACAGCAACTGAACTTACACTTTCACGGCCCATTTCCTCCAGCTTCCTTGGAGGTTTATTCTGCCTGGAAATCAACAACTTTCAACCCACACTTTTCCTCACCAGTAATTTGGAAGAGACAGGGAAACAGCCTTGACCACTGGTCAGGACTCAGTTCAGAAGGTCTGTTCCCACCACAACCTGAAGTGGCAGCAATGCCTGGCCCAGCAGCACGAGTCCTTCTAGGTCCCATATTTGTAAAAACAGATTAACTCAAAATGCAAGGTCATTTACAAATCACTCCCTCCCCTCCTAAACAATTGATCAGAGGTGGTGCTGAAGCCCAAGAGCTGCCAAGGTACCAGAGCCCCCGTTTCATCCAACTGTCTGATTTAGGGGTCCTGCTGCAGGAAACCCCATCCACACACACACACAGATACACACACACACACACACACAACACACTCGCTGTTCGCCAGCAGGGATTTGAGCGGGATCTGTCTTTGCTGGGGCCACATGCTGCCCTCTCGTGGGAATCCCCGCGGATGCTGCCCTGCTGCCTGGGCAACGCCTGAGCCCGGGCACAGCGCCGCAGGGAGCAGCCTCACCCAGACCAGCACAGCCTCACAGCCTCAGCTCCACAAACCCTCAAAAAGCCCCTTATTTGAGCACTTCCACAATATCCCAGGCAAGAAGAGACCCTGAGAGGTGGCTGAGGTAGGGATGAAGCTCTAGCATCTTACGTGAAGTCATCCCAGAGCATCCCTAAGCCAAGCTGTCTTCTTCATCGGATTTTACTTCTCCAGTGCTGCCGGAGGGAACACATCCTGCTGGGATAGACAGGCCTTTTTGATCCACTCCAAGAGCAAATGCTCATGTTGGACTTGTGTCCTGCTCAGAGCTGGGGCAGGCATTGCTGCTGTGTTTATTCCAACGCTGCTGCATCCCTCTCACACCGCAGGCACTGGCTGCAGGGCTTTCTGGACAGCCCTGGGGAAGACAGCAATGCCTGCAGTGTTGAGCATTCAGTTCCTAGAGCTAAGCTTCCTTCTTCCACTGAATGAAGTTGCTGTTCTCAACCTGGATGAGCCTTTTCAGGGTTTTATTTTTGTAAGTTTGTTGAGAGAATTAGCACCTACAGGAGCCAGGGCACAATAGTTGTGCTATGTAAGCCAGACAGGCCCCCTGAGCACTTTTCTGCCCTGTTTTTAATAACTGGTCTCAGCTTTCCCACACAGCCCCTCACACCAGCACTACACCAGTAATAGCAAACTGGGGCCACCCAAAATCCATGAGCAGTGTTGTGTCACACACAGGCTTGTCCACTGGACACAGAGATCCTGAACTCCCAGTTTTAGTTTTCTGGAACGCTTCCTCAATTCCCACTTTAAACCTCACAAAAATCATGATCCCTCTCCCTTGCCCTTGGGTGCTTTCTGTGGCTGGGTTTTACTCTAGGCAGCACCTCCAGAAGCCAGGTGAGCTGGCATTTTGCAACAGGTGACAGCTGCTGTCACTCTTATATTTGCCTGAGGCACAGAGGATGAGGCTCCCTCTAGTCAGGCACAAACCTGTCCAGTACAGAAGTGCTTCGTGGCTGTTTGTGGTGTGCATAACAGGCACCACCTGAACTAAGAACTGCTAAACAACAAATTGCATCTCAAGGGACTACTTCAGAATATTTCAGCTTCCAAAGTAACTTTTTCTCTCCCTAAAGCTATGATCCCTTGAGTTCCTGAACCCTAGAATTGCCACAAAATGGAGATTTCATGGCGTATGATTTGTAAGTCTTCATTGCCTATTGAATAAACTTCCCAGTGGGAAAACAAAGATGGCTTTGGTTGCCTCAGATCAAGTTTAGCAGCTAAATAGTATGAGGGAGTTTCCTTTATGAATTTTATATTTATAGACATCTCCAATATGAAAAAAACGATTTCAAGGTCTTCTTTTCTGACCTGTTTTTTCTCACTGTGTACTAAACAGGCTTCACTTCGTGGAATTCAAAAGCCTTACTCATCCAAATGTGCTTAATCAGAGAAAAAGCTGTACTAACACACATATATTTAAACAGAGAAGGATGCTGCTTTTTTTTTTTTCCTTTTTTAACATCTAAAGTGATTTAATTAGGTAGCTTAAAGAGCAGCATGAGAACATCGTACATAATTTGCTCTCACTTGAAGAAACACCAGATGAACTTACCTACTGAGTGGAATGTGTACCTTGAGTTCTCTGACTCCTGTTTTCCCCACAGGTGCTCCCTTTGCATCGCTGCTCCTGGGTGTTCTCCACATTCCCAGCAGAACACGTGTTGTGGAATGCAGACTTCCACAAGAGAGAGAGAGAGAAAAATCTGTCTATGAGCAAAGGATTTGTTCAAATTAAATGGGCAGCAGCAAGAGGTGTTGTGGGATGGGTTTGTTCCAGGGATCCCCAGGAACAAACCCGAGTTTGGCTCAAGTTCTTTAAGTACTTCTTTGCCTCCTCCAGCCTTGCACAAGCACAGCTTGAGTGGAGCAGCATCCAAAGGAAGAGTGGAAGAGTGTTTACATTTTGCTGTGACAGGATTTGCACATCCATTGCGTTAACAGGATGCCATCTATATGCATGAGAGAAAAAGCATTTGCATTTGAGCTTGTTTAATTCAGTAATATTTGTGGACCACTCTCCTTGCATTCTTTTACAAAGGATTATCATAATGTTGGTCTTTCCTGCTTACCCATACCAGATCTCCTCTGATTCCTTGGATTTCAGTAAGCTTCAGGTCTTGCTCTCCATATTCCCCTATTAATTATTTCTGTTATGTAAACACCCAAAGTCAGAATTTCAGCTCCCACTGCTGTGAGAGTTCCCAGGATAGTTCATATTGACATTCCCTGTCCCAAAGTGTATCTGAGCACTTGTGTCCATCATTGCAATCCAGTGCTGGCAGCATTCACAGAATCAGGGAGAATATTTGAATAACACAGCTTCCTGCTGTGATCAGCCTGCAGCCACCACACCCTCCCAGAACCTCTATATTCCTGTATGCCATTTACTCTTTGCCACATAAACCAGTGTCACCTTTCCACAGCAAACAGCTGAATGACACAGCTGTGTCTTCCAAAACCACACCAAATGAGCCTGGGTGGACACATTCAGTGAAATACAAATCAGTTCTTGTCACTGTGATCAAAGGAAGAAAAAGGTCAAATAGGCAATTGAATAAATTCAGGAGAAGATATTGGGATTATTTTTATAAAGGTTTGGTATACTGACTAAACCTAATAATCTCAACATAATATTAAAAAGCCCTAGAAAAACAGTATTAAAATTATTACAGATTGACTTATTTTCAATTTCCAATGATCTAATTCTACTTTTTGTTTCTAAGAAATTAAGCCAGTAAATTTAATGACGCTGTGGTATAACCTTAAAAGTATTCTGGAAATTTGTGCCTTAACCCAGGCTTTCACCTTATTTTCCTTGGTTTGGGTTTTTTTTTAAATTATTTTTCATTTTAAACAATGTGGTTTGGGGTTGAGTTTTTTTTTAGTTTGTGTGGGCTTTTATGGTTTTGATTTTTAGGAAAAATAATCAGATGAATCTATGAAGTAATAAAACACTTTGGAGTTACTTTAAGTTGTTTATCCTGTCTTCATGCAGCTTGTTGCCAAAGACCAATTGACTCCAGCTCATCATATAGGAGACATTTTTAGAATAATTTTTAGAATTAATACCAGGATAATGCTGGTATTTTACTTGCCAGAGTTATGTGCACCACTAAATATGTGAAGAATTGTATCTTTTTGAGATGCAGGCTAGTAATACATTGCATGAAACAGAATGCTGTGATAAGCAGATGTTCCCAGGATAAAGTGTATCTGATGTGCAATAACTTGTTAAACAACAATTAAACTTGTCAAAACTGTTATCCAGCACAGAAAGATAACTCAAAATATCACCCAAGAACTTCATGCAGCTAAAAGTTCACTGGTTTATTTCTCTTATCAAGAGTAACGTCTGAAACATTTTACATTAATTTACAATCATCAAAAAGACCCTTATGCTTATCTCACGTAGGTGACATTGAGTCATCCAGTTAGCATTAATTATTATTCCAAAAATTTGATAAGGTTAAAATTTTTGAGTATTTGTTGCCGAAACACTTCATCAGTCTACAACCACACAGAAAGTAGAAATTGAAATTTCTACAGAGCCACTACCATCGCTATGAAGATACAATGCCAAGTGTTTACAACATTCTGCAAGTAATCACTTCTCCCAGCATTCAAGGAAGCAAAGACTCCCTCTTCAGTTTTTACTGTACACACAGGAATTACAGTTAAAGGGGAAATTTTGATCCATAATGTTAGATCAAGGGTAACAGAAGTGCTTCTGAGTCATTTGCTATTTAAGTAGGAAACGAGCAGGGCTGTGGAACAATGAGGATTCTTCTCTGAGAAAGGGCAGGCTTTCTCCTCTCAGGCGTGCACCCTGCTCTCCTCCCAGCAGTGCAACTGGCCTGTGCTCGTGGGGCAGGAGCAGCACAGCTGAGACCACTGTGGGTCCGGGCAGCTGTGCAGAGCTGGCACAGCAGGTTGGGAGAGGAGGTGCAGGGTGATAAACCCAGAGCACGCATCAGTAACTCCTGCACAGAGCAACGCAGCCCACCTTCACCCATTGGAAACGCTTGGGTGTTTCACAGCCTTGGCTCCCTCGAACCCCGGTTGAAACCAATCTCTGGCACCACGAAGCAGAGCTGCTCAGGTCTGCATCCCCGGGAGGGAGCGGCGAGGACTGGCCCGTGTTCCCTGGCACCGGGCGTGCAGCCACAGCCCAGCCCCTCTGCTGGCCTCGGCCACGCAGCTGGCACAGCACAGCCCTGTCCCCAGAGAGCCCCAGCACCCGAGCAGCGCTGCAGCACCTCCAGAGCAGCCCTGCATCATCTCCAGAGCAGCCCTGCAGCAGCACCACCCGAGCAGCCCTGCAGCACCCCCAGAGCAGCCCTGCAGCACCTCCAGAGCAGCCCTGCAGCACCTCCAGAGCAGCCCTGCATCATCTCCAGAGCAGCCCTGCAGCACCCCCAGAGCAGCCCTGCAGCACCTCCCGAGCAGCCCTGCATCATCTCCAGAGCAGCCCTGCAGCACCCCCAGAGCAGCCCTGCAGCACCCCCAGAGCAGCCCTGCAGCACCTCCCGAGCAGCCCTGCAGCACCCCCAGAGCAGCCCTGCATCATCTCCAGAGCAGCCCTGCAGCACCCCCAGAGCAGCCCTGCAGCACCCCCAGAGCAGCCCTGCAGCACCTCCCGAGCAGCCCTGCGCAGCACACCCCCAGAGCAGCCCTGCAGCACTCCCAGAGCAGCCCTGCACACGCACCCCAACACCGAGCAGCCCTGCAGCACCCCCAGAGCAGCCCTGCAGCACCCCACCCCCAGAAGCAGCTAGGGCCCTGCAGCACCCCCAGAGCAGCCCTGCAGCACCCACACCCGCAGCACGACAGCCCTGCAGCACCCCCGAGCAGCCCTGCAGCACCCCCAGAGCAGCCCTGCAGCACCACCCGAGCAGCCCTGCAGCACCCCCAGAGCAGCCCTGCAGCACCCCCAGAGCAGCCCTGCAGCACCCCGCCCCTCCCGAGTGCCCCGCTGCAGCACAGAGGTGCCGCTGGCTCGCCGGGCTCCCTGGCATCCTGCATCTGGCATGGATAGCCTCCAACGGTGCGGGCTAGGGGCTGTGCGGCCAAAGGGAAACTCTGGAAACACCTTCCTGGCTCTCTCCACGACAGCACACTTCACCACGGCTGCAGCAAAGCCCCTCAGCACCCTTCCTCCTGTTTTGGCGTTCCTCAGCCATTCCCCTCCCCAGTCTCCCCTTCGTGCCCTCTGCCAGACAGCTCTGTCCTCTCCCCGCAGAGGCAGCAGGGACCCAGTCCAGGGTGAAGCACAGCTGCCAGCAGCACACAAGGACCTTGTTCCTCCCCCTCTGCTCTGCCAACTCTCCCTGTGCCTCGCTCTCTGCTGCAGGCCTGCCACCCTGTTCCAGCCTGCCAGCCCTGTTCCCAGCCTGCCAGCCTGTTCCAGCCTGCCAGCCCTGTTCCCAGCCTGCCAGCCCTGTTCCCAGCCTGCCAGCCCCGTTCCTGGACTCTCATCACCCGGCCATGGCCAGCCCCCGGTGCTGCTGGGCCCCCGGGGCAGCCGGCAGGCACAGCTCTCTCCTGGCAGCAGCACAAACCATTTCCCACCTCTGGCTAGTCCAAGGCAACTCCTCCCCAAGCAAGCACAGCACCCCGTGACTCCATCCTGAGAGGCTCTGCTTCCCAGCCGTGGCCAAAGCCATCGTCCCTCCCTGTCACACCATGGCCAGGACATGTCCTCACCCCACACACACCTCGGCACAGCAGCTCAGCAAGACTGAGTCAGGAGCACCCATTTACTCCCAATAGTGCAGGGAGGAGATTCAGAGCCCAGCTCTGGGTGAGGGTTTCCTCTGTCACACTGTGGATGGGGTATTATTCACATACAGCAGTTAAATACCACATGCCAATGCAATGAAACCCAGCAGGTCTGACTCCACACCCTGGGACAGGGAGCGTTTGTCCTGGCTGCCCTGTGAAATGTAAGTACTGCTCCTAAGATGGCACAGAGAGGGGTTTGGTGCCCTCTGCACCCCTTGGCATGGCCAGTGACCAAAGGACAGAAGTCCTAAGTCCATTTCCAAATG
This sequence comes from Sitta carolinensis, assembly GCA_032173965.1. Lineage (NCBI taxonomy): Eukaryota > Metazoa > Chordata > Aves > Passeriformes > Sittidae > Sitta > Sitta carolinensis. Next base: position 6,355,486 of record JAVUNC010000026.1, read on the forward strand.
GAGGAGTCTGTGGCTATCTCCCTACAAGGCAGAAGATCCTCAAGGTACATTACTCTGAGAGAATGGATTGTATGGCCAGAGGAGATGTAGGTGTGGAGAGAATAGTACTGAGACAACATTTTGATCAACACAGATTTCCCTAGAGGCCCTCTCAGAATAGCCTTGTCTCCAATAGGAAACACAGCCTGAGGAGAAGCCTGGGAATCCTGAGGAACAATTTGCTATAAACAACTTTTGTGGCCACAGACTGGCTGAATAATTGTACCTCTCCTTCTCTCCAGCCTGACAGGGAAAGCAGCTCTTCTCTGCTCAACAAGGCCATTGCAAGGTGCTCAGAAAAGGTAGAGGATATAACAACTGAGGCTCATACAAGAACCTTATACAGCTTTAAACAGTGTTGTACCAAGAGCATCATCTATGCAAAGCCTGCATTTAAAATGGGGCTTCTGTGTCCACTTGCAGGTGCTCAGAGGACAGAATTTTACACGACTTGGAAGATGTCTTTTGCTGTCCCAGGCCTATGCACAGGGGCAACACTGAGATTTAGGAAAGAATCTGATCTGTTCTAACAGTTGCAGACAGTCTCAAAATGGAAACGTCCAGTGGGTCAGGGTCTGTGATTGCTGTCATTGCTGTGGTGCCCACAGTTTATTCTGGTAACACTCCATGTAAGCCAATAGGTCACTAGCATGGACGCAGTGTGAGCCAGACCATGAATATTCAAGCTGATATTCAACCCTTTGCTTCATGCTACATGTAGCTCAGAAAAAAAACTGCACCTTGTGCAGATCTTGTCCTCCCTGGTTTGAACTAAAGCTATGTCAACCTTAGCTCTGGATTTCCTGTGTAGCAAATGTTAAGAGAGACATCAATCCTGTTCTCACTTTCAGCGAGACCAAACATGAACCCAGCTTTGTTGAGGTAACATGCATTAATGGCAGCCCAGGGTTCATCCCAAACCACATTATTTAGCCTGTCTGTTGTCATTAGCTTTTAGAGGTGCTGATGAAGCAATGGGGCAGAGCTCTGCAAACTTCTGCTTGGCACCATTCAGTTACAGAAACCATGGGCAGTCTCCAATTCAGGGACCCATGAAGTACCCTTTGGTACCCAAAAGGTATTATCTGGAAAGGAATCAAAACTCTGTTCACCAAAATATTTATATTAGCTGAGAAAGCCAAACTCTGCCAAGAACGGAGCTGGCGAGCTTCCCTGGAGTGTCTCTGCCAGTGTGTAAAACACAGAAAGCAGCCCCACCTACCACAGCCCCTCTGTGCATGCCCAGGGCTGGTTTAGCTTTTAAGTACAGTGCCAATTATTTGTAAGGCCTCAAAAATCTGGAAACTTTGGAGCGCAGCAGCCGAATGAAGGATCTTGGGAACATCTCTCTTGACTCTTGGGCTGTGTACTTGAAGTAGTTCTGTGGATGTGCCAACACGTCAAACAATGCTTTTATCAGCTTCTTGTCCTAGGAAAAGGGAAGCAGATTTTATAGTTATGGTCAGTATTACTGAAGTTTAATGCCTGTCTAACTCAGAAAAGATTATGAGCATTTTACTTTGCAAGTGTTTCAGGGGCTTAGAAACATAGCAAGTAGAGCAAGGCTGACTTTCAAGCTCCTGGGAAGTCACTGGTGTTCCACATTAGCAGATCCATAATTTCTTCCCTCATACATCCAAGAACAGCAAACAAACCACAAAACAAACACACACTTGAGCTGATATCCAGCAAAACAAAGGCATGCACTCAACTTGCCTATGGAAGTCCCCTAACCAAGGTCAGAGAAATCCACAAAGAGATTTCTTTCAGGGAGGAAAAGCCTTTGCTAATCTACAGGCTACAAGGAGCAGCACCAAGTGCTTTCCCAGTAAATTAGTTCCCCTAGTAGCTTTGATCCACCTTCCATCCCCCTGAGCAAAGGGTCCCCTATCCACTGCTCTGCACAATCAGGATCTGCTGATTTACCCCATTTCCCTGAGGCAGCACATGTCTGGTGCACCAAGGAACAGACCTGATGCAGAGCAGGAAGAAAACTCACTCACACCAAATAATATGATTTCCAGTCAAAACCAACATGCTTAGTAGAAGGAATGTACCTTAAGTATTTCTTGATGATTTTCAGATGCATAAAGTCTGCCATCCCGAACAATGTCTTCTATTAGTTCTTGGTAATCCTCTGTGGGGAATGCACAAGAGAGTAATTTGCAGGTTCACTTCACTGACATACTCAATACCTCCTGTGGTTACACACAGAACCCCTGCCCTCAGAAGAACCAGTAGTACTTGGCCCTCTTATTAGCAGTCATAAAAATATTCCGAACCCTTTCATTTTTATTATGAGAACAGTGTACTCTGCTGAGCTGCTCAGCATCAATCTGTCAAAAGCAAAGGAAATCATAAAGCACCAAAGATTGAAGTGCATACTGTAACCAAGTAACCTGCTTCAAACCAGCTAAACTGCAGGAATCCATCTGTACACACCCACAACCTGTTATTGACTTCTTTCTACAGGAAGAAGGAATAAAATATTATGTAAGAGGATGCTTTCTTAAAAGTAACCCCCTTGGTCAATCATAACCTAAAATTCTTCAAAAGGAGAGGTCTCCCCTGGAAAATTACTTATCCACCACTACTGAAACTCTGCAGACCACAGCTGGGATGACTCCCTCACAATTAATCCAGTGTGAACAGAACTTCACTTATGCTGAAGTGCAAATCCTCAGCTCCAGTTTCACACCTCGTGATTCTGACAAGGATGAGGTGAAAATCTTTCCCATCAGGCTCCTTTTCAATTTTGCTATCTGATTCTAGGTCACGAATGGTAGCAGGAATATGACAAAACACAGGTACTTGGGCTATGCCTAATTCCTAACTGGGGCCACCCAAAGAAAATGGAAAGGCACAGAAGTGCATAAAACTGAGATTCTGTCTCTGAGCTCTGTAATTTGCAGGCCAGAGCCCAAAACCCCAGCTTTTTCTTTGTGAGACACGGTGGCACTTAAAAGACTGCAGTGCACTGCAGAATTCCTTAAATTAGGTTTAAATGAAGCAGCTACTGAAAGTAGCTCCTAGTGACACTGCTGGGAGTGCTGGGCTGCCCTGCTGCTTAGGGAGGGGAGCTCTGCACTGCTGCAGCTGCACTAGCCCACACCAGCCCAGCTGCTCACACCCACTTACCATCGTAGGTTACATAAGGAACTTGGAATCCTTTGGCACTGTTCCCTTCATTGGATTTGAACTGGATCCACAGTTTCTTAGACCTGGAGGTGAAGGCTATGGGGCGCTCGTAGGTCTGGCAGGTCTCATACGTGGTCACCGAGTTGGAAGAAGCTTTCAAAGCAAACACACGACAGGCAGTTGTGTGACAATGCTTTGCACGAAGGAGCTGCTACAATATAGGTTGAACCACCATGAGAAAAACGCTTGCTGGCATTAAGAAAACTTCTCAAAATGTGGCAGGCCATCAGTGGATGGCAGGCCATCAAAGAAGGACTTCTTGGTGAGGGAATATTTTCCCTATTCCTAAGAAAATAGTCTACTGTTTGAAGGACGTGCCTATACTGGAAACTGAGGTTGTTTATCCACACATCAGGCACCTGTAAGGATTAGCAAGCATTTCCTCTTTCCTAGCTCAGGCTAGAACTGCTTAGCATCACGCATGACTGGTTAGCTTGAACCACCTACCCCTCCTGAACAATATTTCTCTCAGTTCACTGACACATCATGGCCTTGTACCCTCGTTTCACTGAAAACTCTGGGGCAGCATTGCCAAATAGGACATCCCCATTTGCCATTTAAAGAAATTTCTGCTCTTAAGTAGAGGCCAGGCAGGCTACATTCAGTTTCTGCAAACAGCCGTGCCTGTGAGAACCCTGTGTTGCCCACTGAGATATGCCTCAGTGGGCATTTCAGACTCACAGCTTTTTCTCATCACCAGGTAGTCTCCACACTCGTCTTCTATGGGCAGGAATATTTCTGGAACCACGATCAGGATGCGGCGCTTCGGCGGTGGGTTGATATTCCAAGTGCACTCAGTGTTTGCAGGGTAGTCCCCAGGATAGTTGGGTGATTCAATATAGCCAGTGTAATCTCCCAGCTCCCCTCCACACTGCCTGTCTGGAAAAGGAACATGGTATGCAGGAAAGGCAGAGAGAGGTCACCCACCAGTTCTCCCACAGTCACCACCAGCTGCACGGGTGACAGACACACGTTTTCCTTCTTGCATCTGCTGCAGGTGCAGTTCTCTTTGCCAGCCTCTCACATTTCTGTGTAGGTGTGTTTACATCTGTCTGTGTGTGTGTGTAGGGACTCCAGAGGTGTTTCTGAGCAGTCACCTCTCTGCCCTCCATCCTCTCTCTTTAATTTACCCTCAGCTTCCCACACCACAGCTACCATAAATCCAGAGCAGTGGCTCCCTTTGTAATTGACTCTTTCAAAGGTTGTTACTAAGAAGAAATGGTTACTAGAGCTATTAAGTTTTGTGAGCCAGCTTCCATTCCTCTTAATAGGAGGGAACAAATCAGGGTGCTGAGAACACAACTCTGCTCTATCAAGAGAGAAAAGATTTAATAGCAAGACCCCAAGCAACCCAGCACCAACTGGCAAAACACAGCCATCACTCACCTTGACAAGGATGATGGAACCAGTCTGCAGAAATGGTCTCTCACAGACCTCAGTGAGCCATGTGGGATGAGATGCAGGCAGCAAAAGGGGAGCAACCTCTGCCTTCTCTCCAGCTCCCTGGAGCAAAGCTAAGTTTTGCCCTTAGGGTCACTCTGAACATTAATGGCCAAGTCTTTTGATTTGTAGGAGAGCATCAAAGCCATGTTGCTGTACTTACTTTTGCACTGTGTTACGTTTGTTGACCCATCAAAATCAGTAGTGGTGTTTCCTGGGCAGGAAATGCAGTAATTTTGTCCAAATTCAGGCTGGTATGTCCCAATTGCACAGCGAATACATCGGTGAGTTGTGGTGTTGTAAAAATGGCCAGGAGAACACTGAACTGGACAGTAATTAAATAATCATGGTTTAAAAGTGGCAGTGGCATACTAGAATATGCTTTTATATGTTTGTGTAAGACCTAGTGTAATTTCATAAACTGAAATGCCATATTAGTAAACTGTGGGAGTAACAAAAAAAAGGTAATTAGACAAATTTTAGTTCATCAGGTCATTTTGCACAAGTTCAAAATTCCCAAATGCAACACTGTAGAGTGGTTCTGTGTGAAAGCAGCAATAAAATCATATTAATAAACTATGAGGGTAACGAAACAGTTTCAGTTTATCAGGTAATTTTATGCAAATTGAAAAGATCTACCATCAAGTGCAGTTTTCTATGCTGCACAGTCCCTTTTCTTTTATTCCTTTCAAGCACTGCTTACTCCCAAAAAATTCTTGCTGAGTTTTGGAAGCTAGCTCAGCCAGGAGTCCTTCCCTACATGCTGCCCCAATCCAAATGCTTCAGATAAGCTCCAAATAGTTCTTGCATCTGTGATTCCACATCTCATGTGGCCTCTTCCACATGCAAATTCCTGAGCTCTTCATTCCAGTTAATAGAAAGAATTCCTTTAATCTCTACTCCAATTTGAAAACTGAACCTCATTTGTAGACTTGTTTTTGTTTATGTTACATAAATCTGAAATCAGCTCCTCTCATCTTGATCCAGAGTATTAACATAGATTTTTAGTACTTCAATTTCACAAAATTAAGTATGATAAAACCAGTATTTGTGGATTCAGTGATTCTACACTGAAGGAAACTATTAGATATCACACTACTACCAGCAATATTAATTCTTCAATGATACTGCTAAATTCTTATCATATGTTGTAATTCTCAATAACCACATCTTAACTGAAATGAGATCTCTTAATCCAAACCACTTCCAAACGTTTGCATCAGGACCTTATTTCTATCCCTCATTTCTGCTCTGCAGCAGTAGATTTTCTGTTAAGGAGTTTGTCCTCTAGTGATTTATTTAAGTAGTTTTCTTTTACCCATGCTTCTGGTAATCAGCTTTAGAAAGAATTGATGCTTTACTGAATTTCCTTGCAGCTGGCCATGCTGACCAGCTAGGAGACTCCTGGAAGGGCTGACCCTCAGGAAGAGAAAGAACCTTCTCTGAATGCCCCACTTGAGCAGCAGCATTTCCTTTTGTCTTGGACCAGTGCAGCTCATCAGATAAATCTTGGCCTCACCTTTGGTCTCGCAGTCCTGAAACAGGGACGCCCCGCTGTGCCTTGTGGTTAGACCTCCTCCACAGGGAAAGCAGGATACTCTCCCAGCTTCGGGCTGGTATGTTCCAAGGGGACACGGCAGACAGGGCTTGAAGCCATCAGGAGAATATTCACCAGGGGAGCACTGATCTAGGAGAGGAAGAACACACATCGTGGAGGAAGATGTGTCAGTGAGCCCTCTCAGGACCTGCAGTGAAACTGCTCTCCTTTACTGGGCAGCTCAGCCAGGGTGCCAGAAATGACTGCTGCCAACAGCTAGAGCTTAGGACCTCCAATGTGCACTGTGAAACACACACTGATGGCCTTCAGTGCTAGTGAGCTCCTCTGGGAGCTGGGATGGATTGCACACTTTGTTGCAAGGACATGCCGGACACTCAGCCTGTCCAGCGCTCTCTGCTCCTCTGTACAGTGCAATTATACAGTGATTATCTCCTCATTCTAGCTAGAGAGCTCTTGAACTCCTCCCAGATGAAGTAATTTAGTATTGAACCTAAGATGCCAAAAACATACTTCCAGATTTCTGTAAGTACTTAAATCATAATATTATTGAGTATTCATATTTCATGACTTTTAGCATTACCGGATTGTGTGAAAACCTCAAGAGCAACAAGCAATTGTGCAAACTCAGTAAACTAAACATTATGCCTCAAAGACTTAAAGCAGAAATATTCTTGCCATTCCTCTGATACTGGATCTTGGGTAATGATTATCTGTGCACTGGACTGCAGTGTTTTGTATGGCACACAGATAGCTCTAACTCAATCTGACTGATTTTACTTAATACACACCTCAGTGTTATCTTGCACGCCCAGCAATACTCATGAGTATCTTTGAAAAGTTCTGGGTTTCAAATTTTTCACAAAAGAACTGGCTTCAGTGCCGGTATTTAATAATTACCCTGCTCTGCAAAGGCACAAAACACTGTTGCAGTTGTTCAGCTGTGCTGAAAAATTCTGTCCTTTTAAGACCTGTTACGATACTAAACTGTTAGTTTTAGTTTATAGCTCCAATAAATCACTCAGTGAATAGCTGTTTTGTTAGGAAGTTAAATTGGCCTTGGCTTCATTTCAGGATATATGACTAACAACAAGCAGGGCATTAACTACCGGTCATGATCAATGATGAAGAGTTTTGTTTATGGCTGATACACCAAAAGGAATAACTGAGTTTTCCTCTTTAGCTTAAAAATAAAATGCAGCAGGTTAAGCAATGCTCAGTAGCTTATCAATGAAAGCTTGTGAGGAAGTCTTAGCTCCTGGTTCTAACTTTTTCCACCACACATCACTTCTGCCCTCATAAGGACACACATTCATTTGCTCACACACTTTTCAAGCCTTTCTCCATTTTATAAACATTCCTAGGGAACACTCATCCCTGTACAATTTGGGCACTTCCACAAACATGAATGAATTCAGGCTTTCATTGCAGCACTCCTAATAAGGTAAGGAAAGAGCACTATTTACAATTCCATGACAAGGAAAGACAATTCAGGGTTAGGAAAGGTGATGCTGAGAAGTGCCTACTGACTTCAGAAGCCTAGAAAAATGGAAAGACCTGAGCAAATCTCCTTCCCTCATACAAATCCATGGCTCTATGGGAAATCAATGCTCTGAGTGGCCTTGCTAGAAAATACCTGCTCTCTGCTCTCTCCCTTAGCTTTTTCCATTCATTTTAATCACACATCAAGTTTGGAGTAGTTTGGGGTTTGGTTTTTTGGGGGGAGAAGGGGTGTCTCTGTTCTGTGTTTTGAACAGAAACATTGACCCTACAAATTCAGTCTTGAAACTGTCAGGTTTCCTAAGCTTGCTCAGAGTCCAGCAGAACAGTAGGACATCTATAGGAGCTCAGAGGAAACCTGACCCAGGCAGGAATCAAGCCCACAATGTATGTGGAAATGTTGCATTTGAGAACTTATCCCATCAGATCTCTCTTGACAACTTTGCCATCTGCACCTTACTTGCCTTGAAACCACGTGTTGTGAAAATTGTGGGGAGCCCTGTGGAATACAACCGAGTAAATCTAAATCTTCTTGGGTTATTTAGCAAAGTGCCTAATTTTTGGAAATTTGCATTGAGGAAGTAAACTTAAAAAAAACTCCTCAGACATCACTGAGATCCTCAGTCTGGGACAAAGGAAAAAATTTTCATTAAATCTGAACCATTTGAGTCAAGTATTTCCTTCTGATTTTCCTAAGAGGTGGCAACAACAGAAAAAAAAAAAGGCTATCTAGCTACCACTGCACCACTGTAACAGGATGTTCAAAACCAGCTAAAAAAAGCTCTGACTTCTGAGACACACCAAACACTTCAGGCTTTGATTGGTCCTATGTGCATTTGTGAAAAGAGGTCAGTACACCCATATACAAATTTTGCTGTTTACAGTCTAACAAGTACTCAATATTCAATGCAAATATTAGAGTTACTCTGTGCCATGTCCAAGTTTTAATGCCTCAAACTCACAAATATATCCATTTCTTCATATGACTACATCAAATCAAGCTTTTCACAGTGGTACAAGTGTCCAGACAGTTCGATCCATAAACACATTCCCTGTAAACTGCTCCCAGTTCCTCCTCATCTTCCACCCCACTCATCCAGCCCCACTGGAGCACAGAGCTGGGCTAGTGTGGAAAGCCTGTTTAGAAGCTCATGGCACTCACAGGGGCTCAATTTAGCATAACAAATAGACTTAGTGTTAGATTCAATCATAGTAACATTAGTAACAGGGTTGTTATTTCGACACAGAAATCATCCCACAAAACTCTATAGGACTGTGCATAAAACTAGAATGAACCTTCTCTTATAAAAAAGCCCAACAAAATCAACAAAAACCAAAAATCCACAAGAAACACCTCTACAAAGTTAAACTTTTCCAGATATTTGCTTAAAGAAAACAAGTACAGAAGTTTATGAGCTTAATTTTTCAAAACTAGAAACTGCGTGTTCCCACTTGACATGTGGGAAATACCCAGTCAAAACCAGATCTGAAGATTTGCAAATAATGACATTAAATCACAATTCCACTGGCTGGCTTTGCTCTTTTTTTCAGAAACTTGATTGTTTTTCTCCGAATGAACAAAAGGACCAATTGCCTCTAGTAGACTTCATTTCTGAAGCCACTGTCTTTGTTTATCTTTAATACCCATTAAAAACCTGGTCTTGAGTCTCATGCAGCTGTTTTAAAGGAAAAAAAAAAAAAAAAGTGAAAGCTTTTCTGATGCAAAGACAAGAAGAAAAGGGGGGTGGGGGGAAGAGAGGGGCCCACAGGGAACCAGGATTAACAGTTACAAAGACATTTAAAGGCTCTTCCCCTCTTTTCAACGCATTAGCCTTTGAGCATTTGCTCCTGTAGACAAACGCTGCAGTATCTCAGGGGCTGAGAAGGTGAACCTCATAAAGGAGGTCATGATCCACCAATTCACCATTTTCTTAAGAATGATGCCTTAACTTTACAAGGAAAATCACCAACAAGCGATGCAAATTGATTCTGAAGCGGCACCCTTTAAGTTTTTGTGTTTTAGTGGGTCACACGTTTAGGTCACATGAGATGGTTGCACATTCTAAGGATTTATGTCTTGAATCTATGATTTTTCAGGGCAAGCAGGTTTGCTGGAAAAATAGCACCCTTTTTCCCCATTTGATAATTCATTCCTTCTTCTTGGATTTTCACAAAATTGTAAAAAGAACCCCAAAACAACAGTTGTGCAACACAACTGTAAATTATAACAACTGCAAACGCAGGCAGCACTTTGATTTTCCTTTTAGATACCTCTCTCATTCTTTTATTATGCCAGTGTCATACCACATACAAACCTCTGAGGCGTGGTTCATCATTTTAGCTCAAATATAAATAATGTTTCAGACAGTGCTGTGCCAGAACTCTGCCACAGGAAGAGGACCAGCACAAGACTCTCTGAATAAAAAAAGCTGTATCTAACCTAGCCATACTCCAAGTATTTGAAAAAACAATGAACTAAAACCTGCATTTATTCATTAACTGCATCAAAGAAGACTTGTAAGCCCCTTTGACTTGCTGTGTTCCCTCACTGCTTCCTACACCTCTGGCCAGACTGAGCAAAGTCCCTTTGCTGTCCAGAGGCCACATCCACCCCCTGCACTGAATCCATCTGCTGACCAGTATCTCTTGCTGTGGAGCCACTTTCTGCCCAGAACCACTAGCATGTCCAGGTAAGCAGACCTCCTAATCCCATCCAGAAGTTCCCAAGCAGCTCTGCAAAACAATCAGATCAAAACAAAGGAACAAAACCCAAAACACCCTCTCCCACACAGATCCCTGAATCAGCTTCTTGCCTTTCTTCACACTATTCCCACTCCATTCTCCTCTGGCCAGCCTGTTCCTGAGCTCTTTCTGATTGGCAGTCCTAGCAGCAGCCCCCCAGTCTCACCTTACCCATTCACCCTGGGACAATCAGCTTTTTCTAAGGAAATGAGGCGTTCGTAACAACGCTGTCTCTGTGTGTACTTTTATGTCCTCTCAGCAACAGTGAGCTGTCTGCCCAGCTCCCACCAGCCCGACAAGGGATGTAGGGAGGTTCCAAAGATACTAATTTACTGTCCATTTAATGAAAATAAGCAGGGAACGAGTACAAGGTGAGAGACCTTAACATCTGTGTAACTGAAAGACTGTGGTGTGAGTTCCACCTCCTGTTTGATCACAGCAAATCTACACAAAGATATGAATAATTCAGCTGAAGAAAGGAAGGTTCATTTAGTGATTGCACCCTGCTAGGCATGAGCAAATCAAACCATAAGGCATGAGACACACAGGGTTGCTCCACTGCTCACAGCAGCACCTGTTAGGGTGTCCAGAAAAAACTGTGGCTCCAATCCAGCAACAGAAGAGGCCTGACTTCTACAAATTGTTCTTCAAAATTTTGCATTCGTATGCTCAGTGACTCTCTTTTAACCATGGGCAGGCTGTTCGTGCTCACCACGCCAAAGAGCTTTCCAGGTAGGCATTGCCCAAAATTCCTCTTCCTCTCTGAACTAGCACAGAAATGCCACAAATGTTTCTCATTTGTGCTGCGACGTTAAACTGGTTCTGCAGCTGCCTAAAGAAATTGTGTTTCTTTTCTGTTCAAATTTCTAATTGTAATTCACATTGCCTTCTCCACCTGCAATATTTTTAGCTTACTCATCACTGTTTTTTTCCAGATGAAATCACAAATACCTCCAGTCATACTGTGCTCTGTACAATTGGACTGACAGATTTTTTTCAAAGCCTTCCTCTAGCATCCAACAAAATAGCTTGAAAATATCCTTGTAAAGTCATCTTGGTGAACTTTCCAAAATTTTTCAGATTTATTGCAATGTTCCAAGAAAAAAAAAAAAAGAACTCTTACAGCTTTTTCCGAGATTTCCTGAGTAATTCCCTGCTTGCCTGCACAGATGTTTTAAACGATTTGTCTGTTCTGTGAACCCAAGTTTTTCTAGAGTTAGCAAAACTGGATTGGAAAATCTATTCTTAGGCCAAATGCTGCTGCTGGAAGACATACTAATTCAATGTGACAAGCATTTTAAAGGCTTGCTGATTCACAATCCACCTACATGCTGCCTACCCCATGCAGCCTGAATTAGCTGTCATGGTTGTTAGGACTCTGTTAAGATGTAACATCTGACCCCTCTCCTTAACTTTTGTACTTTGGAAGCATTTACTATGGACTGCATTATGGTGGTGCCCTCCAGTGCCATGATAATTAAGACTTTTCTCAGTGATGGCCTTTAAACTCTCCATGAATTTATAACTCTGTCATGAAGATTCTCTGGGACTCTGAGCTTAGTCAGCAAAGTGAATGTGTTTGTCAAATTCTGAGCAGCCTTTTCCTTGGGACGAGGGAGAGGTGAGATGTGCATAAGCTCAGGAACACTGAATACTAAATTACATTAGCATTACACCGAATACTAAATGTAGTCTTGAAAGTAACATTGGTGATGTCGAGGCCATTGGTGCCTGATGTCATTCCCAGGATTTCCACCTTTGAGCTCATCGCAGGCTGTACATCAGCTGCAGTGTGGTGCAGTGAGCCTTTGTTCTACTCTGTACCTCATCAATTGCCAACTGTAAATTCACAGAGAGAATTCCAGCAGCACTCGCAGCACCCCCAGCCCTCCTCTCTCCTGGACAAGTGAGCCACGATCCCCGCGAGCTCGCCAGGCCCGCGCACAGCACTGAGACACACGAGGAGCTCCACTGCTCCCTGCCCACTTCCTCCTGACTCACCACATCTGTTACCCAGCTGCAGCTGTCCCACCCCACAGGACTGCTGGGGCTCCGACGCCTTGAGAGCCTTCCTGGCCGCCTCGTGCTCGGCGCCAGAGACGCGGATGCGGAACTGGTCCCTGCTGACCGTCTTGCGCAGGGTGCGGATGGTTTTGCGGAAGCGCTTCTCCGTCTTCTTGCGGGCGCAGCGCACGTCGCACGTGTCTGAAAAGCACCGGGGTGAAAGCTGCTGTGAGTGACCGTGCACAAACTCCCACCCAAGCCAAACCAACCAGCTCGAGTCACTGAGAAAGCGACGTCTGGGAACGAGCCTGAAATCCTCAAGGACAAATACACAGCTCTTTGATCTTTGAAGCTATCCCCATCTCTCACTCTTTGTGAAGCAGTAAAATTAATTTTCAAAACAGGAGATACTTTTTGTCATCGTTTTGCATACAGACAGAAGAGAAAAATACAGAAATTAAGAAGCAAATGGCAAGAAGCTTCAAACCGCACCTGGATCATTTTCCAACCAACCTGTCACCTCCTTCCGGCTCGTTTCAAGCTCAAAGTCCGCAGTGATAAAAATCTCTCTAGTCGCTGTCAGTCTACTGAGGGCTCCATGAACTTTCTTGCCAGAGCTGCACGTTAGGTTTACATAGTGGAAGCTCTCCATTACTGAGTTTTGTCTCTCTGTATGAACAAAATCAAAGGAAGCAAAAGCTTGGCCAGCTCTGTTATTGGACATTCACCAGTGCTCAGCAGGAGTGCCATCATGAAGAGTTAAGAGGAGCAAACCATCACCTCCACGTGCCAGTAAAAGAACAGTTTGGCCAGTCTGTCACCTGGTGGACCCCTACACAGAATCATGACCATTCTTATGGCTTCAATGAGGAAATAAGGTTCAGATAGAGGAAACACCCAGAATGAGCTCTGCTTCTGGAGTACATAACTTATCACTGAGCATTCAGTGCAGTTTCTCTCTGTTACTCTGCTAAGGACAAACAATCAGACACACTAATTCATCATATGGTTTAATGACTCCTTTCCCCATTTTTTTCTTTTTGTTTTTTAAAGTACTCCTCCTCATTTTCTGCTGACTTCGTAAATTCCCAGGCTATTCTTTCTGCTTTGGAACAGATGGAAGATTTGACCTCACTGTGTCCATCTGGGCTGCTGAAGTATGAAAGGAAGACAAGAGAAAAGAGGAACAACCCTTTGACAATAGAGTCAGCATAAAAGGTCAGGAGATTCTTCAACGAGACATCAGACAGTAAGGAGCAGGTGAGAAAGGAAAGAAAAGAAAGATTAAACAGGAAGAAAAGGAAGAAATCAAATTAACAAAAAGAATGGTTGATTTTACTGAGAATTTATAAGCAGAATTACAAAAAAAAAAAAAAAAAAAAAAAAAAAAAAAAAAAAAAAAAGGGTAAGGGCTTTCCTAGCAAGACTGTGAGGATGTAAAAAGGAAATCCTGGGATCTGAAATGACTGTTGCAAGAGTCATGGCCTAGCAGGAAAAAGTAAAGAGCAAAAGTCAGTGAAGAACAGAGTCTTCAGTCCTCTATGCTTTGCTTGTGGCGTAATATCTACAAAGCACTTAACCCCTGCTATGGCCCTGACCTGCTTACCTGCATTTTTATATTCATACCTGGTGTCATCTGCTCCAGGCCTTCTTGAAACATCTCAGTCTTTTTCAAACTACATTTTCCTTCATTTAATTTAAAGGTTACGCTTATCTTGATGGCTGAAGCATCTTCAGGAAGAAACAATGAAACATTATTTTTTAAAAAGGAGTAGAAAATTTAGATAACCCTAATATCACCCCATAATGATGACAACAAAAAGTATGCTGATATGAACTGATCATCACAGAAAACCTAATGAGATGCCAGAACCCTTCTGCTGTGATGCTGGTTCACAATTGGAATGAAGTGTGGTAGATTTTATCAGGGAAAAAAAAAAAAAAGAGAGAGGGAGAGAAAGGAGATCAAGACCAGATCTCCTATTGGGTGAACAAAATAAGGGTGAGCTGAAATCAAAGCAGATACTCCAAATAATTTCAGAATGTAGTTTATGTCTATGGCTGTAAATGCTTTCTAAATTATACTGTCCAACAGTTCAACCTAAACACATTGTATGTTGCCAACACTGTCCAGGTTTGGATGCCTAAAAGGAGACATAATTCCTGATCTAAGAGTTTATTTCACTATTGATCTTTATTTTTAAGTCTCAGTTTGAATGATGTTGATGAAGCAGCATAAGGGGAATTTTCTGCAGCAGTCATGAACTACAGTCACAAGGAAGAGGAAGAAAAACAGAGATAGATTAAAGAGGGGGAAAGAAGTCAACAGAAATACCTTTGTTTCACAGTTATCAATGAAAATAAATCAAACTAGGTAGCAGTAAATGTGGTGATTACCCAGCCAGCTGGAAGTATTTGCATTTTGCTGCTTTTTCTTAAGCTGAGAGGACCTGCCACAGGTGAGGGTGTAGGCATCCTGTGTTCCTAACAGACAGACAGACAGACAGTAAAGACACAGGCACAGTGCACACACTGAGGACCCCTGTAGCATAAAACACATTTTAAAGTTGTTGACTGGCATCAACACACAATGTTGTCATAAAATAATCCACTTCAGATCTTGTCCCTTCCTAAGCCACTGAAAGGATCCAGGGAGAGGAAGAGCATCAGTCCCACATGCACTGGCCAAGTCCCGTGGGATGGAGGGGCTGTGTGGGCAAAACCTCCGGCCCCACGCAGGGCTGGAATGCCTCTGCCCCATTCACCAGTGCCTCTCAGGGCCAATTAAGGGATGGCCCAGGGAGCACGGAGAATTCTTCCCTGTCCTCCCCTGCCTCAAAAAGAGACTTGCTGTGAGAAGGGAATCTGAGGGTAGAGTGGTTACAAAAGACAAGGAAAGAGGGGCTTTCCTGGGCACTGTCAGGGATATAGCCCTTTATTATCTGCAGGGAAAGAGGAAAGATCTCTGTTTAATGTCTGTTTCTTGGGGCTTTCCTGAGAGTGAGGAGGTTGGTCACCCTTACACTCTGTACAGAATCACACGCTCGGTTCTGTTAGTTCTGACTTACCAGAGAACACCTGGACATCTGGAGAGCAGCTCAAAAAGCATCTCTCACTCCCACCACTCTTAATGCAGTGCAGCAATACCTTGGGTGACACACTATCAGCCAAGGGCTCTTTTGTCTCTAAATAGGATAAAACAAACGCTCACAGAATTAAAACATCTACCTTCACCCTACCAACAAATCAGCATGCAGCTGCTTTTGTAGCCAGTATCTGAGAGCACCCATGCAATTAATATGCTGTTTAGACAGAAAATTAAAGCCAAATAAAATCACTGGAAGATCACACTGCAAAAGGAATTTCCTTTATTGTGAGCAAACCTTCTCATGCAGAAGAACAAAAGGAAATAGAAGAATGAGCTAGATAAAAGCACAGGAAAGAAAGCATCAAAATCCCTCAAAGTATCTCCTGTTTTTGGGGTGGGTTTTTTGTTTGTTTTTATGAGTTTCAACATCACTACCATCATGCCTTGCTAAAAATTAAAACAGAATACCAGGAACAATGACTCACACCACTTAACTGGGCAGACCATCAAATTTGACTGTAACCATATGGCCCGTCAGACACATCGGGAGTAGAAATGTATTTATTAGACACCTTACCAACACAGTCCTTTTTATTCCAGTGGAGCTTGTAGTTAGAGTGACACAGGCATTCGTAATCTCCCAGTGTGTTCACACACAGCTGCTGGCAACCACCATTGTTGATGCTACATTCATTAATATCTACAGAGGAAAGGTAAAGATGGTTTTTAAAAGTTGATCTTCCCAAAGTTATGCACTCTAACTCCTCTAGGTAAACGTGGACACAAATACTGCTCAGGGTTTTCAAAAGGCTTCAGGAATGCTACCTCGACACCCACCTTGAAATAGTTTGCCTTCATGGAAATCCTTTGATAAATATCAAAGCAGACCAAATACTGGTGGCTCATAATTAAACAATATCCAGCCTCAGCAACATGATAACAAATTAAGAAAAGCAGATCAAATCAAATCTATATTGTGCTGTGTGTGGGTAATTAATAGTTTTAATTTTAAATAAAGACAGAGAACTTGGGCAGGATTCATACTGGCCAGTCCTCCAAAGTGCTCTGATAGGTGCAGCTGCTGTGGAACACTTTGGCTCTGTGGGCAAACACCACCACTGTGTCCCCCTTGTTCTTTTGGCCAATTAGCCAATTTGGGAACCTTGTCCTGCCCAGTAAATGCCAATAGGAGGAGAAATTACTGACAACACAACACATGCTGCCTGTGGAGCCAACTTGCATGCTGATGCAGAATGCATCATTCAGCAGGGCTGCACCCCAGGGGTCAGCACTGGGGCCAACACCATTATCCTCTTCATTAAACCTGGATGGTGGGACAAGAGTTCACCCACAGCAAGGTCACAGATGAGACAAAACTGGGAGGAGTGGCTGATGCACCAGATGGTTGTGCCACTATTCAGAGGGACCTTGACTGCCCAGAGAAATGGGTCAATAGGAACCTCATGAATTTCAACAAAGGGAAATGCAAAGGTCTCTGTTTTTGCTGCTCATATCCACCCTGAGGACGGCTTCACTTCTATCCCATAGTTTTATGGCAGCTGTACACAAACCCAGAAAGCTGCCATCAAGAAACCTGCTGAAAGTTTGGGCATCTGACAGTACCTACTTCCACACACACTTATCTCAAATGCCAGTAAGTTTTTGTCACTGCTGTCTCCACACTAGACACCCTCTAAGGAACAATTAGTCAGAAAACACTGTGAAACACGTTACAGAATCTGTTTGATTTGGGGAGAAAATATGCTTTTAATAGAACCAAGACAGTAAGGGTAGGAATGAGCAGCAGAGGAATAATGGAGAAAGAAGACAACACCTTAAACTGGTACTGCTGCCTAAAATAGCATAAAATCAGCCCAGATCTTTGGTTTTCATTGACCTTTTCTTAGGATGCCAGCCTCTTATCTCCAACACTTACTGACTTCTTCCACAGAGGTCAGAAGGGGTATGCTCAGTATTCTATCAGCTCTGACCAGGCTGTGATTGCCAGTCAATGGGGGACTTGCTGTGATATGAGGATTAATATCTTCTGCACGGGGGGAATGACAAGAAAAGGCCAGTTATCAGCCAACAGCAAAATTACAGTTCCTTTTCCTCACTGGTAGCCAAAACAAATTGAATTAATGCAGAGGAATTAATCAGAAGTCATCTTTTACTAAGTAGAGCATATGACAGTGTTATTCCTTATCCAGATAAGTTCCCATGTTCATCAGGATAAAACACAGTGATGTTGCAGCCCTGTAATCTTATTTGCAGAATTTCTAGAGGCAGAGGGTAGAATAGACAGGCACACAGAGACTTTTGCATTGTTATCTCCAACTGTGCTCATTCTGCCTCAGAAATAAACAGGTCTTACTCAGAATTACGGAAACTTTGGAGTCAGCAAGGTCTTGCCTAAAGCTTATATAAAGCAAGTTTGATTCCATTTAGTCTCCCAGTTATTCATGTTTCCTCATGTTAATTCTGAGAATTTGTCACATGTCGAGCTTCTATGAACAACTTTCTCTTTCCTTGAACTGTTCTTGCAGGAAAGGCATAAAAATTTAAGAGTATTAATCTTGGCCAGTGTAAAGTGGTACTACATCAACTAAATTCCAACCTACATCACATGAGGATCTGACATGTGCACAACAGCAACCTGCAGAACCGTAATTTTCAGAGTCATTCAGAGCTTCCTGTTCTTCAAGTCCTACTCCGCTGACTTTTCATTGAAGTCAATGACACTTCTGCATGTGAAAATTGTATCGAATTATACACTTCAGGTCCAAGCACAAAACCCATCAGTTTGTCCTAACAGTTGCAGGTCCCTTTTGCATGCACGGTGTGAAGGCAAAACCGCTTGAGCAAAGACAGAAGCGAGCAGGATCAGTTTCTACTCGTCCCGCGTCTCGTTATCGCAGCAAGGGGTGACATTTCCTGCTGTGCCTGTGCCAGTCTGTGCCCTGCAGTGCGTGGGAGCAGGCTGGGGAGCAGCCCCCGTGGGTCACTCACCCCCGCAGTGCGTGGAGCCGTACAGGGCGTACCCGCGGTGACAGGAGCACGCGAAGGAGCCGGCGTGGTTGGCGCACGTGTGGTCGCACGCCCGCTCGAAGGAGCACTCGTCGATGTCTGCAAGGTTCAAAGGGAGCATCAGAACCTCTGGGGCTGGCCAGGGGGCCCTGAGCGGCCAGCGGAGCTCAGGGATGTGCAGGTTAATGTGGGATGAGCTGATTCTTTCAAAGCACATCATGTAAGGTAACGAAATGAGTTTTTTAAAAGAACGCCCGCTTGGCCAAGCAAGCTTGTCCTTGGCAAGCGCAAAAGCTGCTGTTATGTTTTTACAATTATGTTTAAAGCAAATTATTTCTCTTCTATGGGAGGAGAACACTGCTGACAAAACCCTGATTTCACTAGGATTACTCTACACAGGAATGAAGTCTACGACAGAAAGCATTGCTCTTGTTTGTTCCTCTGTAAAGGAAACTCTATATGAACATACAGTGCCTGATTAAGGTCTGCTCCAAATCACAGTGTTCTCTGAGAAAGAACACTCATTGTGCCATCAAAAGTACCAAAAATTTCTGTGCTAGTACATTTTGCATGCCAGGTAAGGATGTTGCCAGACACTAAAAAAGTTCACATCAACTTTGCTAGTACTTTTCATCAGTCTTTTTCCCTGGGCTTTGGCATGCAGCATAATATCGCTTCTGAAACAGTCTAGGGAAAGCAACAGAAGTGACAGGGGCGAAAGGGAGATGCAAGTCTGTAAGATACATTCATAAACAGATTTCATTAGAATAAAACCCCAATCTATCTTGAAATCAGATGTTTATACAATAAGTTTCTTCATATAAATAGTTGTACTTCTTTGCCTATTTATGAAGGATAAGAATGCCAAAAAAACCCAGGTGAAAATTATTTTCTCTTGGTCAGTTCAGTATTCTGAAATTCACCTTTAATGTCAGCTGGTTGCCTAGGAAATCACATAATTCACCATTTGGCTGACTGAATTGACATTGTTTCATCCCGTTGCTTTTCTACAATCACAGACCGTTCTGACCTCACATTTTTGTGCATTTAAGCAGCTTAAATAGGATTGCTAAATCTATATGTACAAACCAGTATACATCAAAGCAAATATGCTTTGTAGGTCTCACAGGAGAAATCCATGTCATCCACAGAAGTAAATGCTCCATGATGTTTTAGGGAACAGAGATTCCAGTCTGTCTACAGACTTATAATTTCATAGATGATGTTATATCTTTTCCTTTAAAAATGAGCTCATGGCAACTAAATATCCTATTAAGAAAAAATGCTTTCACTTCAATGGCGAATCAGTCAGAAAGATGGAGAGACATTGTCAAATATTCCTGTAAATTATTTTAAGATTATTAAGGCAAGAGGAAGCATTAACCTCATAAATATCTTTTTAATATGATGCTGTCTTGTCCCTTCCAGAAAATAGCTCACTGTACCATTAAACTTATCTCCTACAATAGCATCAAGCCAACTGTATTAACTCAACAGCTGTTTCAGAGAAAAAAAAATCCAAACTGAGGAATGGAAATTATTCTGGAGTCCATTATCACTTCATCATTGTAGTAGATGTCCAAGCCATGCTGATTTGTCCTACTTTTGTTGTACCATTGTCTCTCCAGTGCACATACCTTGACAGGACTTCTCATCTGTTAATAATTTAAATCCTTTTCTGCAGCTGCAATCAAAACTGCCAACAGTGTTTTTACAGAAATGATCACAGCCTCCATTATTGGACTGGCATTCATCAATATCTGTAACATAAAAAACAAAACAAAACAAACCAAACAAGGCTTCAGCAAATAAACACAGAGGTTCAGCACTCAATTTACTCCCACTGCCAGATTCAGAAAACAGTCACGTCCAGTCGGTTAGAGGAGCCCAGAAACAAAATCTAGTGAGACTACCACAAATTGTAAGGAGGATCAGATCCAGCTCTTGAGAGTGATCCAGCCCATTCAGCCCCAGGACAGTGGTATTTGCTCTCATTTAGTGTATTGCTGTCAGTTACATTTGGGTAATGCATTCATAAAAGACCATTTCCTAAGTTCTGTTTGGAAACACTTTGACTCCAAGGCTCTCTAAGAGGTTTTAGTATTTTAAACATTCTCTCCATTTCCTTTTTGTAAGCCCTGCAGAAATCTCAGACAGAGACTTCCTGAACTACCCTGTCCTTTATGGCAATATTAGAATGAGGCCTTTATCTAATATTAATTGACTCAGGCCTGGGGATTTCATAATTTTTGCTTAGCAGAACAGTCTTAACATCTAATTACTGGAAAAGCAGTATAATACACAACCTAACCGTGCCTTTGCTCCTTGCCAGAGCTCTCATTAGAGCTGCTTGGAGCAGTGTATATTTATAAAACACATCCCTGTTTACACACTGATATTTTCTTACCAGCTGCTCTAATTCCCAGCTGGCTGTGGGTCACACAGCAGGCTGTTGGACTGGATGCCTGTGAGCACCCACACACCTGCCAGTCTCTGCCAGGACTGACCTCTGCTCCACCACTGAGCTGGTTCAGCTCTCCCAAACCTGACCTCCGTAAAACGAGGCACAGGAGGTGGGAGTGGAGAGCAGGAGGGCAGAGAAGAAGGGATTCTCTGCATGTGATACACCTGATGTGAAGGAAACCAGAGCCTCTCCCCCGTGCAGCCCTGCCCTCACTCAGGTTGCACCCACCAGCTTTCCTCTGGACACTGGGTTGGCTCCCTTTGGAGATTAACATCCTACAGCACCTGGCAGCACCTAACAGGTGTTGGCACACGTGTCCAGGAGTACAAACCCCACCTTTGCATGTCTTGCCATCGAACTGGAGTGTGAATCCCACGGGGCAGCTGCAGTGGACTCCAGTGGACGTGTCCTTGCAGGTGCGGTCGCAGCCGCCGTTGTTCACCGCGCACGTTTCTGCCAACGAGACGGAGCTCAGGGAAATGGTAATGGTACCAAGAAACATCATGGGATACCAGCACAGCCCCAAACACACTGCTGTTCAAGAATTTAGCCTAGAACACACCAGCAACTGCTATATACTTGGGTTGGCCAAGTCCCTGCCTCAGCTACTTCCAGGTTTTGTGTGGAAATTCTACAAACCAAAAATACTGTCTTCTGGGTATTCCATTTGTGTCTCAAACACAAATCCCCACTCCTTGATGATGAATCTGTTACTGTCAGTCAGTTTCCTCATGCCCAGACTGAATCCTGGCTGATTCTCTGACACTTCCCACCAACGAGACACCTGGTTACACTCTCCCCTACTAAATGGGTTTCATTCAATCCCTCCTGACCCATCTTCCCATGCTACCTGTGCCCCCAGTCATGGTGGATAACACCCTCATGGAGAATTCCTTCAGCCTGGTAACCCAGGTGCCATCTCAACCAAAGTTTGTTCCTCTAACTCCCCTCTATGCAAACTAAATTCATGTTTGGTGAGATTTATGTTAAATCTCACCAAACCTTTCTAGTGGACACTGATAAAACACAGTTTTTCACATCCAGCCAAACAGAAAAAACTCTTTGGCATTCATCCTCTTCTCATCAGTCTAACCACCTCAGTCAGTCTAACAACCTTTTCACTGGCTGGACAAACACCATAGCATGTATTGACTGAGAAAGCTGCAAAGAACATTCTTTTATGTCTGCTTTTTAAAATCTACTTTCTAGCTCTGTATCCTCATTTTCTGCTGCATCAAGCTTATCCTACTTCTTGTCAAGTTTTGAGAGCTTTACTGGTTTATCCCCTCCCAGTCTCTCATCTCACATGCAGTATTGGCAGCCTGTGTCCAACCTCTAAGGGAAGAGAGAGTGCATCTCCTTTCTTCCACTATCATTCTTTTTGAGAACAAGGCTATTCATTTAGATATCTGAATATTAGGGAATAATATTATTTCCTTAAGAGAGAATGGATCATCTCAGGCAGAATTCAGCCCAGAGCCGAAGGTTACCATAAAAAATAATAAAAAAAAAAAAAAAAAAAAAAGCCCCACACTAATTCTTTGATCTAAAAGGTTTCAACAAGCAGCAGAATTATTTTGGATCAGCACTTTTACCCATAAGCAACCGTCTCTTCACTCTCTTGTCCACATCAGCTGCTGCTGTGGAGTTTCCCTCAGAAACTTCAACAGCAGCTTCTTCCCTCTCTGTAAGGAACATGAAAAAAGCAAGTGAGTAAAGGTTCCCTGACCAGAACCCTCATCTGACATTCAACACACACACAGAGCTGCATCACACACTGAATCAGACAGTCAGAACTGACCAGGCAGAAATAAATAATTTTTGAGAGTAAGCAGTAATAAAAATCATGAAGACCCTTCAGTCAAAACAATGAAAATATTTTGCTTTTGTGGCTTCCTTACAAGTCATGTTTGCTTCAGTATCCTTAACAAAACAAAAGATGTGCTACAGATGTAGTAAACAGCAGCAAGATGAAAGAACTAACTGAACTGTTCTGTTAGTGAACTGTCACTGTCATCATCTGTCATGGGCTAATTACAACGACCAGCCAGTTAAGCCTGAGCATTTGATTTCAATCAACAGACAACAGTTCCAGTTCCAGAGATTGGAAGAGTCTATAAATCTTAAGTGCTTTCTTTACTGGATAACTGCCTTGCCAAAATTATACATTAATTGATTTCAGAATCCCAGTTTTTACAGACCTACTCCTTGCTTACACTCTCTGGCTCATGCTACTGAATGAACTGAACCTAAAATATCCTAGATGCAAGGAAGGCTTCTCTGGTTAGTGACAGGCCTCGTGTTTCAGGGGGACCAGTGAAAACTACAGGTTGCAATAGTATCAGGTAGCCACTTAAACAGGGAAGCATAACTTGCCTGGACCCAACCAACTCACCCATGTACTATCAGGCTCCTTAATTCTGAACTCCTTGCCCTCTTCTAGCCATAGTTATGAGGGGCATTAGTCATGCACACACAGCACCACCAGCCCACCCCGGAGCTGGCCATGCACAGAAACCCCTTCCCTGCAATGCATACTGACCCAGGCAGGTTTTCCCATCCGTGTGCATGATGTACTTGGGGTGGCACCCACAGAGCGGCCCCTGCTCAGCATCCTCACACGTGTGCTGGCAGCCCCCGTTGCCATGGTTACAGGTCACTGGGGAGAAAACACTGGTCACTCTCACAAGTACTCCCAGCCCCTGGGAAGGGCAGTGTGCAATTCCACTGCCATCCAAGCATCCAGCACCTTCCTGACGTGCCCCTGTCTGGGAGGGCTCCGAGAGACTGAAACACTGCACAGCTCTCTCCTGGAGCTGAGCTTCCCGTGTTTGTGAATGGTGGCACAACTCCCAAACTATAGACACTACAGCAACTAACAGGCCTGTGGGAAGGTGTCCAGAAAAGGCATCAATTCTGGTTTGATTCAAACACACACAGTTCAGGCGTGTCACCCCACGTTAGCTAAAACACTCCAAGTCCCTTTTCACTGCAAGCACTCTTTGTTCACTTTGGGGAAACAAGCACATGCAGAATGTTGCCTACAGATGCAGCTCCTCTGGTTCTTGGACAGCTCAAATCCTGGTCGGCATTCACAGGCAACTCCTCCCTTGGGTGTTTCTCTGCAGATGTGGGCACAGCCATGATCTTTGTTCATGCAGCTCATGCCTTCTGTAAAACAAGAGAGGTACAAGAGCATCAGCATCCTCAGCATCTGTGTGCAGGAAACAAAGTCAGTTCAGTACACACACAGACTAAGCCTTGAACTCATGGAAAACTCTGCAGGGTTGGGACAAGAAGCTTCAGCTTACAGAGAGGAAAGACAGCAAGTCCAGTCCTGCAAAGTCAAGGGCCCCAAGGTTTCTCCTTCTCTGATCTTTTCTGTGCCCATGTTCTTTGACTGCAAGGTCAAAGAGCAACAACCTCACACTTGTACAGCATCTGCATTCTCATCCAACATTCTCACTTTATACTTTCAGGTGTTCATAAAACCTCCTCATTTCTTTTATAGAAGTGGCAGTGTCCTGGCAAGGTCCAAATCTAAAATGAAGTTCTTATTTCTCTGCTTAAAAGAGCAGCCAGCAGACACAGGAATGTTTAGAACAGCAGTCACAAGAGTCATCCCAGTTTCAATTCCTGGCTTACAAAGCAGATTCCCAGAGTCATAACCTGTCTCAGCAGTGACCAAGTAGAGACCAGGCTAACATGCAGATTGCACACGTGCTGTTTGTCAGTTCTCTTTGTTGTTAACCATTTTGTTTTCTTTTTTTTTCTGATTTCAGTACATACCACCCAAGATAACCTCACTGGGTATTACCACCATGTTCTGTATTTTTACAAACTTTCCCAGCTAGACAGAATTTAGTGCCAGTTCCTGCTTTAACAAAATGAAGAACCAGTGTGACACTAACAACTAATTGTGCGACACTAATGGATTTCTTTGGCTACACCTCCTAAAACATTCTGTCATTTTTATCTCTGCCAGTTCAGGCACAGCATTCAATTGCAAGATTGTCTTTCCCAGGCCTTTACAAAAACATAAAGTCAATTAAACAGGGATGAATAGTTGCTAAAATTATTGCAAAAGCTTCTTTCCCCTTGCTCCATGGTCCAGTGCAATCAGTGTCGTTGCAATTGGCAAGAAGGTGGTACAGTCTGTACACACACAACACAAAAACACCCAGCAGCTGGCTGACTTACCCAATGGGATCATTAGAACAAATTAAACAAATAACTTTTAACAGAATACCACTGAATTTTGATGAAGTCTTCTACAGCGCTACAAAACCAGGAAAAAGAAAACATCTGAATGCTCTGCTTGGGTGTAGAGAGCACATCTTTACCATCAAATTCTCTGCCTTGGCACATCTGGCTTTAACAGGACAAGTTACACCAAAATGCTCTTTCTTCTCAGTGAGAACATTCCATTTGTAAAGACCAAGTGGAACACACTTTGGCTGCAAGGGCTAATCCCACACCACCCCAGCGAACTTCTCTGGAGCTGAGCACAATCAGGAGCAGAAGACAAAGGGTGACCATGCACAGAAAAGGGATTGTGTGATCAATTCCACACCCTATATATTTTTTAAACTTCCACAGCCCTTTCTTCAGCCTTATTACTCAGTGAAACAAACCCACTGCATTGTGAGGCAGAGGGCGGCTCATCACCATTATTCCACTCCACTTCAATTAGGTCCTTGTTCCACACTGCTATTCTGGCCCCCTGGAGCACCAGCTACAGGACCCTTTCTCTATTAAGACAGCTTTAAGCAACAAAAGAATGGACGTTGCAGAGCCCAGATTATTCTGCTCTACTGGCTTTTTGATTCCTTTCCCACAGTGAGGACTCTCTAGAAGTCCAACAAGACAATGAGACTTCAAATCCTGCAGCACACAGACAGAGCCCAAGGAGCCCACAGGAAAGCTGTCACCCATTATTGTGCCAGTCAAGGATGGAGACAACCTATGAGGCCACAAATTAGCCTCATTAGTGCTGGTGTTTTTGTGAAAGTTCTGTTCTTAAGCATGCAGTGTGGTTTGGTCTGTTAGCTCGGAGGGGTTAGAGAGCATTAAGAGAATTAGCAGCTTAGTTTCTGTTAACAAAGTTATTCTTTTGTCTCTTTTGAGCTACCAAAGGGAAACTGTTCAAGCAGGTACTTTGGTAAAGTTCACTGACACCAAACAAATGGTTTATATGCTCCATTTGGGATTGCTCCATTCTGAGAGAGCAGAATTCAATCAGGTCTTGGAAGAAAGCTAAAGCTGAGCCTTCCAGACCAGGATGCATTTTAATCACAAAGTATCCATTGTGTAACAAGGTGCTCCACCAAACCCACCAAAATCTAGCCCACCCCAAAGGCAATTTCATAGAAGATACCCACATCCACAAATCCCAGCATTCACTTTGGGACTGCTGCTTGTTTCCAATGCTGGTAGGTCTCTCTCAGATACATTTCACAAGGTTGAATTAAAGTGATGTCTGTAAAGCCATAAATGCTGTGTGGCTGCAAACCCAAAGTCCCCCAGGTCACATTGTTCCAGTGCTGTTTCAATAGCAGGCTGACCCAGAACCAAAGCTAAGCAAATTTTGGCCAAATCTCCCCACACCTTTCCCAGACACACAACTTCTCTTATAGGAGACCCTGTCCTATTGACTCACCAATATCTTGGGATGGATGGCTCTGGATCATCCCACTCAGCCAAGAGAGGTGAACCCAGTGCCTACTTGGTAGAGCAGATCCCTCAACTTTTCTGATGAGACCTTTCTGATACCTGGACCTTCTTGAAGTTACTCAGCAGGCCTGAGATCTGGGCACTCCTCTCACTGGCAAAACAGAGGCAAAAAAGCCAGCACAGTATTTTCCCTGTCAGGTCATACTAAATTAATCTCTTACATGTATGATCTGGGTTTAAATCTTTATATTTTTTTTTTTTTTTTTTTTGCACAGGTGTCAGGATAACATTCCCAGTCTGCTAAGAACATCAAGGCTCCATTTAGGGCACAACCCAGCAGGCATTCTGCAGGACAGAGAGAGAGGCTGCAATGGTACAAAGAGCTACTAGACATCCTGAGAGAATGGAAAAATGGTGAGGAGCAGCAGCCAGCCAGCAGAACAGGACATCCCAGCAGTGCTTTAGTCTCTCACCATGCTTTCTAAACCCTCGTGTTAAGGAGCCTTTCCCCCAGGAGCTCTCTGGCTGTCCCTGCTCTCTGTAGGCAAGGCTCCAGGAGTGAGAGATGGTGCCCTGTGCACAGCCATCCAAAACCTCCTCCTGCAGATCCCCTTCCCTCCATCACTGCAGCCCAGCAAGCAGAGAGCTATGACTGTGAAATGCCACAAGGGAGAGCAGCAAGATTTGCCATGCAGAGCAACAGCAGCCACAAAGATGCACTACGTATTTACTCACAAAAACCTGCTTTCCTTCAAGATTTTGTGTTCCCTAATATGGAGCAAGTTGAACCCAGACACGAGGTGCACATGCATGGCTGCCCTGCCAGCTGCTTTAACAGCCCCCCAAGGTAATTTGTTCTCCCGTATAAATGAAGAGCAGCTCATTCCAGCAGGCAAACAAGGAGAAAGAGGATTGTACACAACTTCCCCGGATACTTTCAGTTCCTGTGGTTTAAACTCCAGTTCACTCTGCTGCTATGTACTTAAAGACAGAAACAGAGTGAACTGGAGTTTAAACCAGACCACGGGGAAGATCTCTCAGGCATTAATATATGAAGAATCTTTACAGGGCTGGGAAGGAAATATTCCCTCATTTTACAGACTAGAAGCAAAACTGAATAGATGGTCTAGGCAGTAGGAGCCAAAATCTGCTTTGATCAATGCTGTGAGGTCTCTGAACCAATAAAATACAAACACTGAGAAATGCATACACAAGGCAGAGAACAGAAGTCCTAGAAATGAGCAGAAAAGCAGAGAACAAAGTGAGGGAAAAGATAAAGAAGTGAGATTTGGCTTACAACAGACATGCCCACCCAAGGGAAAAGAAAAAAAAAGGTAAAAAAAAAAAAGATGGGGAATCCCAAGCAGCACTTTACAGTAATGAAGGGGGTGTGGGGGTGGGTAGAAGGGAAACAGTCACAGCATGAAAACATGAAAAAATGGCTTTTAAAATAGTAAAACAAACACTTCAGTGTTTTACTAAGGAAAAAAAAGGTATCAGGCAAAACAGTGTTTGAGGTATTTTCTTAAGACTCGTTTTGATAATAAAATACCTATGTTTAGTGGATGTTTGGAATTATGAAAGAAGAGCCGTTTGGGGGAAAAATGTTAAGAGAAATTAACTACATCTTTAAGAAAAGGGACAGAATTCCAATGGTACAAATAAGGGAGCAAATACTAATGACAGGGAATGCTGCCACTGTCAGTTCAAGAGAGTAGAAGGTACTCAAGTAGCAGCAAGTATGAAAAAAGAGTTGGAAGTTTTTCCTCTCTCAGCATCAGAAAAAACAAGGAGTTGAAGCAATCAGTTTGTGTCCTGAAAGAGCTCCTCCATGGATGCACACCAACTCCCATCCCTGCCATGCCTTATCCCACCACTGCTGCCCTCCTGCCTGGCCCCTCCCATGGCCCAGCCCCTGCAGTGGCAACCTGGGCCACTGAGGAACCGCCCGAGCCCCGGGAGAGCAAGGCCAGGGCCAGAGGAGCTGAGAACACAACTCCTCAATGCAAACAAAAGATCAATTCAGCTCTGTCAGATGACAGCCACCTCAGCACCCTCATCTGGGGATGGCCATATATGTCTGTAAATGTTGATCTCTTCGCTTTGGGGATTTTTAAAGTGAGATTTGTTTATTCATGCTCGGATTCCTCTTATAGTTATGCCAACAATAAGCCATAGATTAAAGAAAGCCTTGCAGCTTTATGTACTTCTTACTAAGATTTTCACTGTACAGTTCAATGGACAACTCCCTGATCTGAGCAACCACTTTAAAGCATTCCCTAAGGGCATCCAAAACAATTTTGCTCCATCTGATGTCTCATTAGATATCCAAGACTCTGATCTCTCAAAGGTCGCTTCACAAAGGTTTCACTCAAAACAAAGCACGAGATTTGAATACCTTTGGGGCTGACAAACAATAAATCTCTTAGCTGAAACCTAAACACTGTACGGGGAATCTAAAAGGTATCTGAAGACAGTGCAGGTATTGGTGTAACTAAAGCCAGTGAAAATGCCCAGAACTCCCATTTGTTGCCATCCCTTGGATCAGGACGCTGTTCAGGACACGGGGAGCAGCCCAGCCTCGGCAGAGCCGCGATCCGAGCCTGAGGGGAGGCAGCGGCTGCAGAAGATCCAGACACGCTGCTGCTTTCGAAAGCAGCCAGGACTTCAAGACCCTTCACAGCTTTGACAACATCAACGTCGGAACACTTGGGAAGGCGGTCAGAGGCCGCCGGGGCGGTACCTTCGGAGCGGTGGATGCAGGTGTGCTGGTTGTCGCTGAGGAAGAACCCCTCCTTGCAGCGGCACTCGTAGCTGCCCACGGTGTTGACACAAACGTGCTGGCAGCCGCCGTTGTTGAACATGCACTCGTCTGTGTCTGCGAGAGAGAGGGGAAGGACGGAGATCAGCCTTGTGCTCACCCCGCTCCGCGGTACACCCCGACAGCGGCTCGGGCTGGGGCCGCCCGGGCGGCTGAGACACCCCGGGCTGCCCCGTGCTTGCTGTGCTGCTGTCACCCTTGGGAAAATGCATTTCTGCTGCTGCTGCTCCCCTGTTTGCAGCCTGCCCGAGCAGCTACAGGGCTCCCAAGAAGTGCCGGCCAGCCAGACCCACCAGAGGCGATGGTTACAGCCCTGGCAGGGCATCCCTGACAGAGCCAGGTCAGGACCCCCCAGCCCAGGAGCAGCCCCTGCCCCTCCCCGAGGCTCCACTCCACAGCTCTGGACACTCAGCAAGCACTTGTGGGCCTGGCCGCCTCAATGGGACAACCACCCTTTGGTTCCAAACCCATCCAAGCTATAAAAAGTGTTTTCCCAGAAAGCTCCACATCCGGAAGCAAAGGTGGAACAAGAGAAATACAAACCTCAAAATAAATTCAGCTAAAAACCTATCCCCTGCTCCTTACTTTCACCCTAGCTAGAATTCACACCCCACATCTGTTCTGGTGCTTGGTTTGATTTATCATCCTCCACCCTCAAGTCCAGGACATCACCACTCATCATCAGGCTGCTGCTGTGTTGACTGACTGCGGTCAAGGACAAGAGCAGAAGTTCTGGAAGCAGTTTTAGTGGTGATTTTGCAACACCCAGAGTCTCAACAACACCAGAGAACACAGAAGGGCTCTGCTTGCAAGAGAACCAGGAGAACCAAAGAGTAGAAAAATTTCAGCTAAGCCTTTGAACGACAAGATGCCCAACCCAATCTCCAATTCTTTGGAATTTTACCCCTTAATAAGCACAGGTTTTTGTAACCACAACTGCCAAATACTTTTCCTAGCCTAATTTTCAGAAGTTTCAATGGGAGCTAAAAAACACTCAGTCCCTTAAAACCAGGACAAAACCTTGCTGGGGCAAAGCACTGGTCTCATTTGCAAATTCATCTGTAACATCATGTTTGCTCCCTGTTCTGTTCATTATTCCTGGGTAATAGTACAATGTTTTTAATTTAACATTGTAGCATTTCTGGCAAAAAACAGCTGTCTTGAAAAAAAAAAAAAAAAAAAAAGGAGAAAGAGAGGCTTTTATTAAGAAGCCTAACATAGTATTACAACAGATTTAATGTCCAGTGAAGGCAGTGAGTAAGCCAATTGGATGCAAAAGAATGTGACCTGCTGGAGAAAAAGAGCGGCTGACATATCTCCATCACAAAGAAGCTGACTATTTTAGAGTTCTACAGTGATGTGAATGTGCAAACAATCATGAATAAACAGCCACCACGAGCCTTTAGTGCTACAGATTTGAACCCCAGCAGATGTTTCTGTCTTACAGACCTTGGAAAACTTTCAAAAAAATCATCTCTTTCCAACAAGTAATTGTCTATTTGGCTTAAACCCAGGCACACAGCCGAGATCTTCAAAAATAAGGGTGAGAGGAGGGCAACCCTGGCGTGAACAAAGTAAATAAACAGATTAAGAGAAGATGTGATCCAATTTGCTGCATGCCAAAATATTTATTTAACGTTTACATCACAACTCAAAATTGGCACATCAGTGGTAAAAACCTCATTGTATGCCAATGACATTTTGGTTTATTTTATTTCATAGGTCTGCCTTGCAATTCTGAGCAGCTTCCCAGTGACAAAGCAGGTGGTAGATTTTGGTCTAAGTCATGCCACTGGTCACAACTCAGCTGGAGTATGCCCTGGGTACAAGGAGAATACACACATGCCTTTTGGTACCATTGTCAGAGGCAGTGTGCTCCTTCACACACAGCCCCTCATGGTAACCTCAACTGAACTCCATTCTGTGTTTATACAAACGCAAAAACAAGATGGATGTTCTGTTATTTTAAAGTATCCGCAGATATTTTGTTTCCCTCCCTACTTTATTTAAATATTTGGAACCTGGTGAGTTCACCCTCTCCTCCACTTACACTGGAGAAAGCAGGGCACACAACAGGTTCCCTGCAGGTAAAACCCAACACAATCACACTGAACACTCCAGGGTTTTCTGATTTTTCCTAGCAGAAGACACAGCCTGGGGGTGGTCTGACCCCCACCTGATGTGCCACACACTAGTGGGATCAGCCAGCCAAACTAACGTCAATTAAGAAGTGAGAGCAAGGTTCCCTCTGAGTGCCACGGTGAGGAGGTGTGTCCAGACACATCCACATGGAGTGCAGCAGTAGGGAACAACTGAGCCATCCCTGAAAAAGCAAATGGCACAGGCAGCACAGGGCTGAGGCACACAGGGTGCCCAGCTGGGGTCCAGGAAGCAGCACAGCTACACCAGCTCCAGGCTTAGTCCCTCTGTTCTTCAACAGCCTCCATCATACACAGGCACTGCACACTCCAAACCATCCTCTCCTTTTAGGAACACTCCGGTGAGAAGCCCCCACATCACAGGTGTATTTGAGGGAGAAGATCCCTCAGCCTGGAAACACACCTGACAACTGCTCCTAAGCTAACGGTGGAACAGAGAGGATAACGATAGCACATATTCCTTTATATAAACCCATTTAGCATAACAATAGATGACATTTGGCACACTTAAACCCAGAGCACTCCACAGAAATACAGCACAGTTATCCTCATTTACAGAGGGGGAAAGAGCCACACCGGGACGGTACCTTGGAACCTTAAAATCCTTAGTCTCACAAGCAACATTTTGTCTCTGGTCTGACTGAGCCCAAGAGATTGCCACGTGTTCCCCGTGGATGCAGCCACAGGACTGTGCTCCCGTCCCCACTCCCACTGCTCGTGATCACACTCCTTACCCAGGCAGTTGTGGCCATCGTGAGCCAGCATAAAGCCATCGTAGCAAGTGCAGCGGTAATTTCCTGGAATGTTGAAACACTCATGGACACAGCCCCCATTGAAGTCGTTGTCACATTCATCAATGTCTAAGGAATAAAGCAAAAGTCAATATGATGGATGCTTGCCTGAGTGTCATAGACAGGGATGTGACTGCCTAAATGTGAGCAGCAACTGCTGTCCAAAATCATCATTGTCTTGCAAATACACTATATTTAATGCATTTCTTGCTGAATGTTTCTGATGACTGAGAAAAGACCCTGAAACCCCCTTGCAGCTTTACCTTAATATTTTTTAAGGCCACTGATTAAACAAACTCATTATCAGGCTAAGTGAAATGAACAAGTGAAAATCCATGCAAAGTTTGCCTTTGATTTGGTAAACAAGAGGTAAATCGGGTGACGAACAAACACTATTCTGATTTAAAAATCATCCTTCGTTATCTTTAGTGGCTCTATTCTCTTAGGAATGCTCCATGCTGACACAGGACGCAGTGCCCCGGTTCCTTTACCTTCACATTTCTTCCCTTCGCCGGTGTAACCCACTTTGCACATGCACTTGTAGAGCTTCGGGGTGTTTTGACAAATGGCATCTGGGTGGCAGTCGTCCAGCCCCAGGGCACACTCGTCCACATCTGTGAAAGGAGAGCAGGCTCAGGAGGGGTGTCAGCCGGAGGAGAGCAGGGCGTTTCTCCTGAACTCGTCTCTTAGATGACCAGGCTGAGCATTCTCTGCGGCGCCCACAAGAATATTGTGTGTTTTTGTGTATCAGGATAGAAACACGCAGAGACAGCACCTGCACCTCAGTTTGTGTCATGTTCTACCTCCATACAGATTTATTTGTATGCAATTCAGATAAGCCCGTGGTAAGCTTTTGTGCACATTTATAAATGCATCCAAAATGCATCCTAAGGGCTAGATGCTCCGTGAAATTCAGCTGATAGTTTCACAGAGATTCATCAAAGATTGTTCATCAAAAGAATTCTTGATCACATTCATGCATCACCTACAGGAAGACAAATGATTTCTAAAATAACTAGGGGAGTTGATTGAAATGTACTTTCAAAGTCACCATCAACAAGGAAAAAGACTGACTTACCATTAAACAGATAAATAATCTTAAAACATTTTTTTTTTTAATACAAGAATAGTATCTGGGGAGCAGCATTGCAAAATCACCTGGCCAGCCATCTCAAAGCACAGCAAACTGAAGCAAAATATCCAGGTGGAAACTTCAGAGAGGAGGAAATGAAGAGAAAGGGAAACACCAACAGGAAGAAGTCCTGGAGATGAAGGACACAGAAGAGGAAGAAAAGTTACAGGCAGCAGAAGACATCAGCACAAGTTTTTCACAAAGCAGAAGAAAACTGAAGCACAGAAACAGGAAGATTCCCAGCCACTGGCTAAAAAGAAGAATTATAGAAGCAAAACCCCATGCAGGTATAAAAATGCCTCCTAAACCAAGAAGTAGTGCATGAGTATCAGGAGAAAGCAACTACTTCAATAGTCAGTCAGCCACTTTTTATGGTGGGGATCACTTTCCAAATGGAAATTTCAGCCAGCACTTCTCCCATTTACAATTATAGCATTCATCCTGCTCTTTTTTTTTTTTTTTTTTTTCCCCAATCACGAAATATGCCTGTAGGTACTGCAGCAGCTGCCAACTGCAGAAAGTGTTCACTTGGTTTTAACTCCTAATGGGGTTTGGCAATGGGAATCCAGGCAAAGAGCCAGTTTTAGAGCACCAGTGCCTTCCTGGCTCTCAGGTGCACACAGCTCCAGTAGCTGCAATGGGGTCCCCAGATACTGCCAGCAGAAGGAAAGGAGAAGGTGGCAGACAGTGGAAAGCAGCTGTGAAGAGCAGCAGAATTCGCTTCCTCTCAAAGCAGAGAAGTCCAGCCATTAACAAATATGGGAGGAGGTGAATGGAAGGAGCAAGTCATGCAAGGAGGGGTGCGGGCAGCAGCGGAGGGGGCTCCAGCTAGTGGGACTCAGGTAGGTGGGGCGGAAAGAAAGGATGGGCAGGGAAGAGCAGACAGCGGGCGAAAAGGAGCAGCAGCCACACGTGCTGGCCGTGAGCCCTCGGCACCGTCAGCTCTGCCCTGCCCGAGCCAGGGGCGCACACCTGCCCCGGCAGCAGGGGTCCCAGAAAACACCCAGCAAGGAGGGGGCTTCCCTCTCAGCCAGGACACAGACACCAACCAGGTCTCGTGCCAGCGGCAGGACGGCAGCTCAGCTGGGTTATTTATTTCTACACCGCCCCTCTGGGATCTGCAGCGCGCGGTAAAGAACCGCAACAAGAAGCCGCATCATTAACGCATGCAAAGGCGTGGAAAAGAGGGCTCGGAAAAATTCCTAGGCACAGTGAGCGAGATTTCTCCTTGCAGTGACAGTATCCTGAGCAGAAGAGAGACCCTGAGGAACAAGGCTGTGAGCAAACATCGCAACCTTCAACTTGGCAGGGGGCGGCGGCGGGAGAATCCCTGGGCTTGTTACGCGGGGACCGAAGGCAGCTTCGCCCGCAGCACACGCCGTTCACACCCCGCTCCCCAGGTGCCCCGGCCCGGGGCTCTCCCCGCTCCCAGGGCAGAGGAACCGCCGGGAAAGCGCGCTGGCAGCATCCGCGGAGCCCGAGCGCCCTGCGAGCAGCGACCGCCCGGCCCTTCCTTCCCGCCGGGCTGGAGCGGAGAGCAGGGACCGGCCGGGTCCCCGGGGAGAACCGCTTCTCGCGGGCTGCGGCGGGAGGGGACACTCACCGGGCAGGGACAGGGAGTGGGGACACTCACCGGGCAGGGACAGGGGACACTCACCGGACAGGGGACACTCACCGGGCAGGGACAGGGAGAGGGGGCACTCACCGGCAGGGACAGAGAGTGGGGACACTCACCGGGCAGGGACAGGGGACACTCACCGGGCAGAGACAGGGAGTGCGGAGCACTCACCGGGCAGGGACAGGGGACACTCACCGGGCAGGGAGCGGGGGACACTCACCGGGCAGGACAGGGACAGGGGACACTCACCGGGCAGGGACAGGGGACACTCAGCGGACAGGGACAGGGACACTCACCGGCAGGGACACTCACCGGGCAGGGACAGGGACAGGGGACACTCACCGGACAGGGACAGGAGTGGGACACTCACCGGGCAGGGACAGGGAGCGGGGCACTCACCGGGCAGGGACAGGGACACTCACCGGGCAGGGACAGGGAGCGGGGGCACTCACCGGGCAGGGAAAGGGGACACTCACCGGGCAGGGGCAGGGAGCGGGGGCACTCACCGGGCAGGGGCAGGGAGCGGGGCACTCACCGGGCAGGGACAGGGAGCGGGGGCACTCACCGGGCAGGGACAGGGACACTCACCGGGCAGGGGCAGGGAGCGGGGGCACTCACCGGGCAGGGCCAGCGCGGCGGGGCCGCCCGGCGCGGGCAGCAGCAGGAGCAGCAGCGGCAGCGCCCGGGCCCCCATCGATGGCGCTGCTGCCGCTGCCGCCGGCGGCGGGAGGAGGCGGCGGAGGGAGTGTCTGGGGCGCCCGGCCCGCCTCGCACTGACAGCGGGCGCGGGGCGGCGAGGGCTGGGCGGGCCGCCCCCTGCCCGGCCCGGTCCTGCCCCGGGCGCTGCCGGCCCCAGCCGCGCCCCGGGAGCCCCGGCAGCCGCCGGCCGCACACCTGCGGCGCCCCGCACACAGGTGTCCCGCAGGAGCCGGGATCGCTCCACGCAGGCTGCGGTGCCCAGCGCAGACAGCCCGAGCGAGGAGCCTGCGGCTCCCGAGCACACGCTCCAGCCTCATCCGCCTTTGCTCAAGGACACAATACTGACATTTTTACCGTGTAATTACACCCCAGCGCAGGGCGCGAATGCCCGGCCGAAGGCCATGCCAAAACCCACACATCACCCCACGCCCAACCCAACCCCATCCCACCTCCATTCCCGGCCAGGGATTTCTCACAGCTATCACTCCTCTGGCAGGTAAAATTCGCTCTTACATTATTCACTGAAATTATAATTTCCTAAATAATGTCTGACCTTTCAGGCTGCGAGCAAAAGCAGGCAGAATTCTTTTCCGCCCCTCCTTCCCATCCCCATTTCACTGCCCTCTCTCTTTTGTTTTGTTCCGTGAGAAATACCGAGCCGTTTCTAGTTGCAAGGGCGGTTTATACACATTAGTAAATCTTCAGAATGAAACTTTCCCTCAGTCTTTGTCTTTGTTTCCTTAATGGCAGCTATAAATTACCCCTCTCTTTTCTCACTGGAGCATCAGGCTTCATTGCTTTTGAAATGATCAAAGTTATTCTCTTTTTAAATCCAATGAGAAGCAACCTTTTGTGTCTCCTGGTCGGTTTCAGTCAGTCTTGGTCAATCTCATCTATAAATACATAAAGCTGCTCATTAAACACTCCAAGGATTCTCCAGCCCTGCACCATACCCCAATCCTCCCCTCACCAACAGAAAGCAACAGATGAATGAAGGGTTTCTCGACAGTTTCCATGATCTCCTGATAAACCATCGTACCTGGGGTGGGAATTGGCACACCGGCACATCCCTCATCCAGGGACATCACTCAAGGGGTCTCCAAGAACTCTCCCAAATGGACAGAGAAGCCATCTCCCATCCAGGCACATGACTTCAAGCCACCTTATAGAAAAGCTGGTACACATTTCAGGCACTGTCCAGTCAAGCTCCCTCAATGAACTTGGCCAGTATTAATTTAATTAACTTCCATCACAAGATTTGCAAAAGACATAAAGTAAGAACACATATGAAGAGTAGAGCAGAAAAACCAGTAAGAGACACTGAAGAGTCATGTAACCAAAATATCTAAAGCTCTCTGAGAGACCGTAAAAGCAAAGCATCTTTCTTACTTCTGTAAACTAAAACATAAAGTGAGACATAAATATTTGGGAATGCCTGAGTTACATCAAAAGATCTCACTGCAGCTTGGAAAACAAACAGAACAATATCAAATTTATCTTAGCTAATGAAGCCATTTCTTATACATAAATCTCTAAGTGTTTTGTGAAGGATCCTGGCTATTATTTCACATATAACACACATTTGTTTATGATGAAGAACTGCCATTAAAATATCTCTTTAAAGACACAAACCAGACAAGCTCAGACCTCCACTTTCTGCAGCCTTTTTAACTATTTCTATTCAACTACAGAGTCACAGCGACAGATGTGGGCATGAAGACCTTTACTGGGAGAGAGAAGCTAGAAAATTCTTAAGATTCAACTTCAGCTCTAATTTAAGTATGAGGAAAGGAAAACAACCATACCAGGGCAGTTGGACAGGAAGACACCCCAAATAGAACTGTTTGGGGATTTTTTCAGCAATTTAAAGTAAAATCAAGTAATAAAGTTTCAAGGAGGAAAATAGCTACTTCCATAGAGATAGGCCCCCCAATTCCCCTCTGCTCTCCATTTTCACTATCATGGGCAGCTGTCTCACATTGAGAGATCAAGACTAAGCTGCCACAGAGCAGCTGGATGTAAAATCTGCTTTAGAAACTGTACACCTGATGTCCTGAGATGAATATTTTTGTCTAAAAATTTGGGTTAAAAACTGCTTTATGCTTCATAATACTTGTTAAACTTCATTACTTAATGATGACCAAACATGACTGGAAGACACATAGATTGCCATTTCATCTGCACTTTAATGAGAAGTAGCAATTCTGCTGGCCTGAGCACCACTGCATCATAGTGACCCCAAATTTAGCATGATGAGTGCTTGTGACAGCAGCTGGAAACAACTGGGAGGGCTGGGAGATGCCAGAACGGTAAAAACAAAGTAGGATGCTGACAAGTGAGGAAATACTTTCAAATATTTAATTTGAAAAAATTTGTGTGTTCCAAAGCACACACAAAGTGTCTCTGAGCTGTAGTTTCAAGCCTTGCTCATCTCCAGATGTACACTGAGTTTTGAGTAATTGTTTTTCTTTGAAATGTATTGCCCAGATTTTTGCACTTCCCATCTTAGTGCCCCAGGATTTTCCAAGCTACCAAATAGGTTGCTGAATTCTGTGCAAAAATAACACACCTTCAGTAATCAGCAGGACCTGCACAGGACTCATCTGAGACAGGAAATCTGTGGATTCTCTGCTCACAAGGGGCATTAAAAACCCTCTCATGTAATTTATATGCCTTGTCCAAGTCTTTTTATTCCACTTGTAGAAAAACTTTCCCAAAACAAACATCAGATCCACCAGTGACATTTTAAATGTTGTAGGATCTGCATCTTAACATGCAACTGTCACTGAAACAAAGAACAGTTCCTGTTTATTGCAGAACTGAATACAGTATGGCCTATTAATACACACATATTTCTGAGTTAAAAGGGGCAAAAAGGAGACACTTTGTCATGTGAAATAACTTTTAGACATTTCTATTTCCTTGTGAGACCTTTCCAAGTCATTGCTACAACAACTGGTGACATTTCTAGACTGGAGCAGCCAGTAAACAGTCCCTGCCTGTGCACCCAGCAGCTGCACAACACAACACACTTTTGCTCTTTGTGCTCCTTTTCCTTCGAGGAATCTGAAAAACCTGAGGGCCCCTGTGACAAAGTGAACATGCTTCCAAAGCTGCACTTACCTCAGCTCCATCCTGCAGGGGATCAGGAGCAGCAGGTCCATCCCAAGCCCAGGGAGCAGTCCCAGCTCCTGAGGCAGGTTTGGGGTCTCTCTACCCACAGCAGGTCCCAAGTCCATCACTGCACCCCCAACCTGTCCAAGGATGAGGCCAGAGCATGGCTCGGGCTGAGTGCACCCTCTGGCATGGCCCCAGGGAGCCCAGGGGTGACACCAGCAGCTGCTGGCAGTGCAGGAGCACCCCCAGCTCAGGAAGATCAACGTGCTTCCCCCAAGAGGGACACTGACACTCAGTATTTCACTTAGCTTTAAAAAAGCCTCTACCACAGGCCAGGGGGATGTGAGAGGTGAAGCAACAGAGGTACCTCTGAATTAATGACCCATCCCCTTCCCTTCTGTCTTCCCTGGTGGTGTGGAACATCCAGTGATGAGCTCACATGGTCTGAAACAGAGGGAATGGCAGCATATCTGAGTGTGTGTGCTCCCAGACACCTTCCAAGGGCTGCCCCTTGGCCTTTCCCTTCTCCCCATTCCCTGACATCCCTTCCACTGCTGGCAGCCTGACTGACAAGGATGGCCTGGGGGAAGGCTGCCCTGGAGCTGGGAGGGAGGAGTTGAACAGATCAGACACCAAACTGTACAATTAGGTCTCCTGAAACCAGCCACTCAAATGTCCCCCAGACATGCAGCCAGGCAACGAGCCAGATGATCAGCCAAATTACAACAGGCTTTTTGAAAATAGCACATTAATGCTATTTTTTCATGTTAGAAGACAAATTTTATTGCAATTCAGCAAATGAGCTACACCTGTAAAACTGCTTTGTATATCCAATTCACATTTAATGTCCAATGGATTGAAATGTCACAGGAA
The DNA here is from genome assembly GCA_032173965.1 of Sitta carolinensis. Taxonomy (NCBI): domain Eukaryota; kingdom Metazoa; phylum Chordata; class Aves; order Passeriformes; family Sittidae; genus Sitta; species Sitta carolinensis. Next base: position 6,395,426 of record JAVUNC010000026.1, read on the forward strand.
AAATAAAAAAAGGAAAACAGTACCTGGTTTTGTCATTATAATGTAAACTTCAACACGGCCCTTAATAAAAACAAGCCAGTGATTTCCCCATGTAGTAAAATATATAGTTTATAAGGTATTGATGCTTTATCTTAGTTTAACAGCCAATCTCTAGGTATAAAATTAAGAGCTACAAAGATGTGAAGTACGTGTACAATTTCTTCAAGTATTTTCAAGTATCCTATAGTCTCTTCACTACGGACAAAATTCATTTGACAATATACAGAAAAAGTTAACTCTGAATAGTTTCACTGCAGAAATCTTAACATATTCATGAATTTAAAACACATAAAAAGTATGGATCATCCAGCTAGTAAGTCCCATTTGAACAGTTTGAAAAATATTCTTTGTAATGGAAAAACTTGTGGAATAGTCTCCAGTTCATGAATATGTTTTCAGCTACAGAATATCAGGTGGTTAAAATTTATGGCAGGTAAAGGCTTTTTTTTTCTTTTGTATAAACTTATCATCATAGTATTTAATTACATTTAAACCAAGTCTTTATTAATTTGCATTTTCCTTCTGTATAAAGTATCATTGTAGCAGTAACCAAAGAAGCCTAAATAATTGATAGGTGATAGCCTATTTTTCCTCTCACATCAGGAATGAGCCTGCAAACATGTTTGGCCAGTTTAGCACTATGTATTTACTGCATGATGAACTGCTTATTTTTTTATCACTGCATTTCTCTCTCCAGAATGAATGTGTGCTGTTAAAAAGATTCTCTTTTCTCATTAACTGTTACCAAAAAATCCCCACAGAACAACAGAACAGCACAGCCACACTAACTGTACCTATCAAGCCTGCTCCCTTATTTTGGAAAAATAACAGGAAAAAAAGTAAAAACTGCATTACTCTGAACAAAGGGAGAAGAATTTTACAAAGCTCTGGATAAAAAGGTGCTGACTCCACCTGTTGCTCCTATGAAGTTCAGCAGAATGGCATGGCAAGAGCAAATCCTGCTGGATCCTGACCTTATCCTGTGGGACAGCTGCTAGGAACAGCCCTGGGAGAAGTGGGTGGGTTTGAGGTGAACACCACAGAGTGCTGGGACTGTGGCTGCTTTCACAAATACCAGCCAAATCTCTTCCCAAAATCCTGGCACAGGCCATGATTAGTATCTTACTCTTCCTTGGTTGTCTATGGAGCTAACAAAACCAGCTTGGTTTTGCTGCATCTCAGAACCTTCTGCTGCTCTGCCAGTGGAGCAAACCCCTGCAGACTGAGAAGCCACAGCAGAAAGTGCTGTGAACCCTACCAGGGCTGAGAGGAGGAGGAGGGTCCGTCCCAGGTTTGTTCTGTGAGAACACAGTAACCCAGGAGCTGGAAGATGATCTGTGTCTTCCTTTTGCACTGGACAGGCAGCACTCAGGGTGTTCTCACTGATGGCAGCATGATCCCCAGGAGCCAGCCAAGGAGCCCACCCTTGGCAATCACCAAATCCCAGCCTCTGCCCAAGCCAGCTATCCTAACAGGGGCAAAACAACCCACACCAAAACAGCCATTAAGCCAACGGTATCATGTCTCACTAGGTAAACTTGTGTAAGGAGGAAAAATAAATAAATAAAAAAAGAACCTTAGTTCAGGGTAATCACCTCATGCAAGATAAAATTAATCCATCCTTAATACTATGAGATATGGTTTTAACAGGATTAACTCATCTGTTAAGGTCAAAATATGGAAGCTTCCTTTCCTATTCAATATTCCCTGTGAAACATACAGGCTTAGTAAAGTCATTTTCAAGACAGCTGAAACAAAAACAACAACAGCAAAAGAAAACAAACAGAAAAGAAAAAAAAAACCCACAAAATATTATTTCTATTATTAATGCATAAACCATTTAGGGCAGGTTTAAAAAGACTATCCTAACATATTAAGTTGAATACATGAAATTCTTAGAATGCAGTAAACTGTTTTTTTATTTTTGTCCTTCTAGAGCTGGGGGAAAAAAAAAAACCACCAACAAAACCAAACCTGCATACACAGAGAATACTCCTGTAAGCTGTGAAAGAGTTCACACCCACCCCATGTGAGGAGTGGCTCAGACACTGCCCTCACATCTCCCTAATGCTACTGTGAAATCAAAGAAGAATCTTGCTCTGATAAATAGTGACAAAGGAACTCCTCAGTTTAATAATGAAATAAATAGGACAAAAGTAAAAATAGTCAAAAATTTAATACATGTGCTATACTCATAAATTAGGGAAATAAAACTATCACAAGATGTGACTAAGCTGTAGGTAAAGTAAAAGTGCTACAACATTGTATGAACCAAAAAACTTGGACTCTGCTTCTCCAAAGAGACAATACTGAGATAAGTTTATACAGTGGAGACCTCTTAAACAGACAGCCCTGAACTTCTGTACAGTAATTTGTGATGCTGATAAATCAGCCTGTTCTTAAGTCACATATTCATTTCAAAGAGATTTTTATCAGAGGATCCAAATGAACAGAGATGCCTTTAGGAATTTGCCAAGTTCCAGATCTCCAATAAATTAAGCTTTCAAAATGTTTGTGTTTCGTAGTAGGAATGGACTAAAACCTCCTTTGCTAAAAACAAAGCATCCCAACTGAAGAAGATTGTGACAACGGGATCCAAGACATATGCATTCAAACGAAAAAACCTTAAAACCACTGCCTTTTCAGAAACATTAAGAAATCCTTATACTTGTTAGTAAGGTATACTGTTATTATTTCACATGGGGCATAAAGATCTTTATTTAGTCATCTGAGGAACTCATGTCCCCCTTTATTAGCAGTTAAGAGAATTACCAGCAGCAACGATATACCAAGCTTCAAAAGGCTGGTTTAAGTGGAAATGTTCTTGTGTTATGAACAGTTATTCCAGGTTTTTCATTTAAGTGGGCTACACTGTAAATTCTGAATTGCGACATAATATAGCCAGTTGTATCATAAAAGATTTTTTTAAAAGACAAACTTACAAAACACAATGATAGGTTAAATAAATAAAACACATCAGTTAAAAAACAGACTTAATTTCTTCTTCTGTGCAATTACGTACCAATAAGAAAAATATTACTTTGATCTCTGGACATTTCATGGTTCAGTCTCCTGGATTTCACTAAAAATAATACTGACAACAAAAATAAAGGAAAAAAATAATAGTTGACAAATCAGTGCTTTGGAGCTATTAAAAACAAAAAAAGCACAGATCAGATCTGTAGTTCCCTTGCAGCAGAACATGACCCAACACCTTAAAAATCAAACATTGGTAATAATGTTAATATATAAAATATTAGTTTAAAAACTATAGAATGACCTTCTCAGCAGAAATGGAGTGTATACACTGGGGTCTATGACATACAGCATATCTGAAGGCAAGTTCACAGAATGCTGAAAGGCTCACTGCACATTTTCTATGGCAAGGAAATACTGCAGCTTTAAAATAAGCTGCACAATACTCATCTCTATCTCTTTCACATGAAAGTGTGTAAAAAGCAAATCAGCAAATAAACTCTAAAATAGATTTATACCAAAATCCTCTTTTTTACATTGAGTTTACAGCTTCTATCCATTTGCCTGTACTATTTCTGGAGTTTCCTTCAAGAAAAGTCAAAGTTGCATTTTTGGGCCATGAACGAGTTCACGATACAATGTACTGGCAAGACAGAACTTTGCATACTAACGAGATTCACTCCTTGTTGCTTTTTTGTGTTTGTAAAGACAGTTTTTCCTGTGGGACAGGAGGTCAGATGTCGATTCCTTTAACAAGAGATGCCTCCAGGGTGATGTTGAACTCCTGCAAGGTCTGCAGCACCCGAATCAAAGAATTCACCAGAGTGTGATCCTTAATCAGGGCTATGTCCTCATACATCTGGGCTGTGATGGGGCAGTCTGCAAGCAGGGCGATCCAGTGGTGCAAGAGGTGGTCTCTGACAAGGTGCCAGTGGGCAGTTTGGGAATAAAAATAAAGCCAAGTTAATTTCACATCTGCACAGACATGATTTTCATCCTTTGCTTTTAAGCAGACCTACCGTGTTCTCCACTTAGCTTCATGAGACAGGGAATGGGGAGTTACTGTCTCATGTGCAGCATCTTTTTCATTTCATTAAAGCATCAACAACATCAACAATAATAATAAAGAAGTTTATACCTGGCTCCAAGACACACCAGCATCTGAAACTTGCCATCTTTCCCAATGTTTCTAGGGGTGTTGTTGATAGCAGTGATGAAGCGACAGAAATTCCTGGCCCTTGTCTGCCAGTTCTCCTCTGGCACCATCTCAGTCTGCTCAAGGGTCTCATAGTAGGTTTGTGCTTTTTCTTAAAAGAATGGTGGGAGATAATGAAGCTTCATCAGTGCATTTAGGAGAGAATTAAAATTGAAAGGCCTAGGATCAAAGCTCACCCAGGAATTTCCTGAATAATTACTTTTAGGAAATGCTTTTTTCTGTTTGATTCAGTCCTGTGTTCCCCCTGTATAAAACTGGAATTCCCTCTGAACAATGCTAAAGAGGTTCACCTATCTAATGAATATGAGTGCAGCAAAATGATCATATAAGAGGAACAGTGATGTTAGAGTACCTACTCAAAATATCGAAACATTATTTTTAAAAATTCCTTTTTTAAAATGTGTTTGTGAATTCATTTGATTTATTTAGCTTTGTGTCAAGGGATCTAGACCACTGGGTGAAAAATGGATGCTTATAACCCCTCTATTACAATGTCCAGTACACACCAACAGCACTAGATCCATCTGTTGTGCTCTGAAAGACAACTCAGCCTCTTACAAGTGTGATTTCTTGCTTTCAGTGTGCCCAGTTAAAAACAAGGTTACCCTATGTCAATTGACCATCCTTTTTATGTCCTTCTTCCTCAGTGAGAAAGTTTGTTTTACACTATTACTGCCAGAAGGACAAAGCCCAGTTACTGCATTAAGTACAGAGGCAGCTTTGGCAGAAGACAGAGGCTCTCTCATGACAGCACAAGCAGGTAGGAGTTCTCATGGCAATTTAGCTGCTGAGATGCCTCCAAGAAGTCTGCTCTTCACACCAGCTGAGACACAACAGCAGTGATAAGGAACACAGTTGGCTGTATTTCAAAGACCAAACAGGCTCTGGGATGTCACCCTCCCACTTACCTAAAAAATCCCAGATGAAGACGTTCTTGAAGAGTCTCGGTGATTTAAATCCGTGCTGGAACACTTGCTCGAGAGCTGAAACCAGTCCACTTTCTCCACACAGCAGCAGGGTCAGGCTGCCTCTCTGCCAGCACACACAGAAAGCACACACTCATCACCTCACTTTGGGACTCTGGGACACAAGTGTCCCATTAAGTTTTTAAAGAAACAGATGCTTAACGTTTAAATCTGCTGTCAAACAGTGAGCCCAGACAGGATGGCCCAGTTCTCACAAGTCCTGAGCATTCAAAAGTGGGCTGACTTCTCTAAGAATGAGGCTGAGGAAAGCATTGTCAGGGCCTCATCATCATCAAACAGGCCAAGATAATGAACAGGTTTTTCCTATAATAATGATCACTACAGAAAATTGGGAAAATATTTTCCTCTTTTTTTTAAGTAATAGAGATTACAGATCCAGTGTAGCAGGTGCCTCTGCTTATCAACAAAAACAACATTTAATGCTCAGTAAAACTGAAGTACTTCTTCAGCACATGATGGTAAATTCTATTTTGTAAAACCAGTGAATGACTCCTTGAAATTATTATTATTAATGTGACTAGTGGCTAGAATTACCCTGGCTATGAATCTGTCATGCCATAATGAATTTAGAAGTCAGGTGTTACAGGAATGGGACGACCTATCTGTAAAAAACTCCTGACAGTCAAGAGCCATCCACAGAGAGCCAGCACTGCTCTACACTCCTCTGGCTCACAAGGGCTGGACTGATGATTTGACAGGGGCATGCTCCTTAGGTTTGCTTCAGAAAATCACTGCTATGTCAGCTGACTGCATGAGTAATGCAAGAGTCTTTAAGAGCACTTCTGCTTGATTTTCTTGGGGGATATGTGGGTGTTTTCAGGGTGGCCTTTGTTTCTTTCCCTTTTTTCAAAGTGTCTCACGGCTTTTCACGTTTTAAGTAGTTTTAATGTAAAACAGACATTAAAAACCTACTTAGAACTCAATGCAGATGTAAAACGTCAGTTAATTCAGAACAAACTAAACAGTAGGCAGAACTCTTGACACTGTTTGGGTAGAATCCTTGGTAGAATTTGACTAGTACCACAATTTCCAATACTGGAATGTTAACATTTAATTCAACAGAATGCTTCAGTTTGCAGCAAAACAGAGGTATTTGAGACAGTACAGTCTCAGTATCTCATTTTTGCTACACTTAAGGATTTTTTCAGCACATGGCTGTTTATTCAGTTTAGTTTTTTCTATATATTCTCTCTGGTTTACTAATCAGTTTCAGGACAGGAGTGCCATTACACAAACAATAACCCCTCACCTCCTTCTCTGGCTTGTGGAAATGCTTGACAATACCATTAACAGCTTCACCAATAGCTTCTTGTATCTGACCAGTATTTAACTCTGCAAAATACAAAAATATACCCAGTTACAGCCTCAGAAATTGCACCTGTGTGTGTGAGGGTTATGGCACAGTACAAAGCCCAGCAGAGGAGCACGAGCCAAAATAACTCATTCTGTTAGGGAAACAGTGCTGGGCTGTGGGTAATGGAAACCCAACTCTACTTTTATTTATTGTTGAGGAGGTAGGAATGGACATGGCTTGGTTTTATATTGGTTAACACTGTGGTGTTTCAAAACACCAACAGTGGAAAGGGTTCTTACAATTTATGTGAATTTTCACACCAGGACCCAAAGCCAAGAAAAAAAGCTGTGTTTTGTTTAGGACTAAAAATCTGGGCATCCTGGAAATACTTCCTGTGGTAGTTTCACTGCAAACCCAAGTTTGGCTGGGAACAAAGTAACCACCTGATTTATCAGGAATAAGACAACCACAGAACACTGGCCTCAACAGCAGAGAGAAGTCTGAGAATAGAAACCTCTAGCAAGATTCTTCATCCATGAAGGACAGACAGAAAAGGCAGTAAATTTCTACCTTCCTCCATAGCATTCATTCCACAGGTGAAGGACAAGACAAAAAACACCACTGGACTAGGAGCATATCTACCATCCTTTCAGATTTCAAAACTTCAGTAGACAGAACAGGATGCCCAGGATTGCCATTTGGAATTTAGCTGGAGTTCAGCAGGACACTGGGCTGAGTTTCACAGGTCCTCTCCAAACTCCAGTTGTATTTGCAAGCCCTCAGGTGATGATGCAGAACAGGATGAGATGAGACAAGCCCCAGCACTCACTTGGCTTATTGTTTGGTGAGATAGTGACAAATCTCCTGATCATGCTTGGGGACTGCTGCAGGGGAGGGGTTCGGCACTGCCGCTCGTCAGCCTCAGTGTGGGAAGTCAGCAACTCTCCCACCAGGATCCTCTCCAAGCTGCCATCATCCATTCCCTTCCCCAGCCACCTTCCACAGGGAAACCTAAGAACATCAGGGAGACAAATACGTGGAGCAATTCAGATTCAATTCCACGCCAAAGACTTTCAACTGCAGTTGCCTAAAGCCCAAATCCTGCCTAGCATAGCTATTAGAAAGACTTCATTCATCCAGCAACAAATAACAAAGTCTTGGCTTTGGCTTTTGCCAGCACAGGCAGCAGAAGTAAAACAGCTTTTCAATTCCAAGTTTGTGCTGAGTGTTGCAGTAGATGATCCATCCACAAAGGACACTTTGCTCGAGTCCCATATTGTAGCATGATTTGAGGAAAAATGAGTAAAAAGGGAAATGCTACTACACCCCACAGATGGGTGAAGAAATGCACTGAATATGCAACATAGCAGGCCAGCTGAAAAACGACCCCACAACCCAGACATATGCTTAAATGTCACAACATCAGTACTTCTACTGAATTGGGGTATTAAATCAGACTCTAGAAAGCACACATGCTTATTTGCTCATTATCACTTTCTCTGAACCAATGTTGATGGCAGTTTAATCAGCTTAATTGGAAAACTGAACAGCATCCAAAAATAGAATCTTTCCTCTTCATTTAATTACAAATGAACTGGCATGGAGAGCTGAGTGGACTTACCCGCCAATTTGACATCAACATGAGCCTGACAGTTTCTCTAAACAAAGGACAGGGCACTAAACTATGCTGTATCTAACACAAATAAATGTAATTCTCACTGTAAATTTCATTCCATTCTACTTTCCCCATGTAAACACAAGTTTCTAACACTCATAAGGCCTTGGGTTCCAGCTTGTGTCCAAAGGTGTCTCTGTAACACCTGGAGTACCCAGTTCTGATATAAAATAGCACCTCTACTTGGTAAGCAGCAAGCTCTGACTTGCTCTTTCTTCCTTAGGCTCAAGGCAGATTATTTCTAAGCTGCACAACAGTCAACTCATCCTCTCCACCAACAGTCTGATATGAGACATGAACATCTGCAAACTGCAAACCCTGTTTGAATTCGTAAGAACCACGATTTGTTTAATGCCAGAAGCCAAATGATCTTTCTGTGCCTTCAGGTTGAGGCAACTGTAGACACAGAGTCCCAGGAGATCAGACCTTTCTAATCAAACAAGCCCTACTGTGCCAGCTCCCTGCAGAAATTCTACTTACCCCACATGAAATGTCAGGATGATACTTACTTGTAAGTATGCCCTGTTATTTCATTTCTGACCATAACATATTCCACAAGCCACTTGGCATACAGCCCTGAATTATCATGTCCTATTTGCACTGTGGTCAGTTTTCCCAGGTTCTGGCACTGCAAATTAAACAAGGAGTTTGTCAGAGGAAACTGAAAGAAAGCAGCATGTTGGGGGAGTAAACTATTAGGGAACGTGCTCAGACAGAAACTGAGAAATGTGGTGCCTGTTTCTGGCTGCATGATTGGCTCTGAGCTTTTCAGTGGTAGGCTGCTTTCCCTGTTTTTGTTTGTTTGCTTGTTTTGCTAAATACTATCTTGATCTGCACAGTGCACATCAGCTAAATTAGATTTTTCGATTCAATTTTACCCAATGCACATAACACATGCAAAAATCAGAGCAGAATCACTTCTTTGTTTCCAAGAGAAGAGGATATGACACCTCCCACAGTTGTAACATAAAGACAGTCTTGTCTATCCCTTGCATTAAGGAACTGTCAGTCATTTTGTTCTGCATCTTATTAAATAGAGGTTAAATGTGTTATGCACAGGCACAAACTATCTGTGACTAACCACAAAGATAGGAAATGTATGGCAAGGTGGGACAGCATTTAAAAAAAACTGAACAAACAGAACATCCAAATGGGGTTTTGTATCAAGTAACACAAACCTCAAAAGTCATTTCTAATATATTCCTGGGAATCTGCAGGACTCCTGTTTCGCCCAGTTCTCCCGAAATGCAGATCCAAGGATTGGCTGTAAACATTGAGCCACCGAGTTTCTTGCTGGGAACAATCAATATATGGTATGGTATCACTGCAAACACAAAAGAAAGAACACTTCAAAAATGAAGAAGGAAAATTATGTAACCTCTTTAGTCAAGAGAGGGGTGAAAGGTAAGTCATACTGCACTGCAGTACCATGAAATGTTAAAAGAACATCAGAGATCCTATTTAATCATGCTGACACTTGCACACTAAGCACTGGCTGACAATGGGGAAGTGTAGACATATACAGCAGCCACTAAGAAGAGCTGACAGCAGAACAGTGTCAAGTGAAGAAAGAAATCTGGATGGAATAATGCCTTCTTATGAGTGTAATCCCTTTTTATTTACCAACCTCACAACAGGGCACAAAGATGGTTACTCATCCTCAGCTTAGTGGCAAGGAAGTAACAACATGATATTCTTGGATCCAGAAGAGCACTGCAGCTCAGCACACTGCACAGGTCCCCAGGTCCCACTCAGGTACTAACTGCAGCCTTCCTTTACAGGTGTGCATGGCAGCAGCATTCACCACCATGGCTGAACAAACCCACTGAAAATACAGCACAATGCTCCAAATTTCTTTGTGCCATGTCACTCTTAGTTATGCTAGCTTTAGGACTTACAAATTTCTTAAAAGAAAGAGTAATTATTTTTCCCTTCTAAATAGCACCACACATATGCTCAAATGCTTTCTGGTCCCCTGGTTTACCTGTGAGTAATTCCAGGCAGTATCACCTGAGCTGCAGTCCCTCCTCTGATCTTGAGGCATATGCTCTTCACCCAGCATGTCCTGCACTGCCCTCTGCTAACCAACCTTTTATAATAATATCTCTGAATGGTCACTGTGTTTCTTGGCTTTCTGCCCTCCTTTCATAGTGCATAAGCAGATTACAGTCAGGGCTTTTCAGCTGAGGTGTTTAATGCATTTCTCCCTCAGCTTCTCCTCAGCTGTCAGTGTCCTGGAGAAAGCATTTGGTGGTTGGATATTCTTAAAAGCTCAATGCTCATAGCATTTAAGAATTAATTAAAATAGTTCCCTTTTTATTTTCTGTGCTGATAGTCCTAAAGTAAGTGACAATTTAACTGCATTTAGTAGACCAGATTTTCACATTATCCAGAACTTGCCTGCAAGACCAAAAGCTATTTTGTTTGGATGCCTGTTTGCTTTGTCTTTCATACACACAAGTATATACACAACACACCACCAAGGGTAGTCCTTTCACATATCCCACCCCCAATTTCATAAGCCTTGCTACAGTCTGTCTTTATTTTGCCTTCCCAGTGAGGTCCTGTGGCAGCAGGCATACAGATCTTTGAGAACTCTGTAACACAGTTAAGCACCAACAATAGCTTAAAAGTTTCTCTAGGGCATCTTTTTAATAATTAGAAGAAAAAAAATACATTGAGTTTTTCTGATGCAGCCCTCAATGAGCATTTCATTGTTACCCCAAACCCAGAGACAGGCATGCAGCAAAGTAGCCTGAGCACAAAATAGGAAAGGTTTGTTTTCTTTTAATTTCCAGCATGCATTAATATCCTTACCTTGATGGTGAACAACCCATACTGTGCCTATTTAGTATCATGCAAACAAGCCCACCACAAAAATTTCAGCTGAGAACTCACCCCCAACTAAAACTATTAGCGCTGTGTATTTTACTGAGCTAGAAAGAAAAGTGACAGAGAGAAACTCCTGCCCAGCAGAGAAGGCCATGGAAACAGCAATACAGCACACCCAGATGGATCCCAGGGAAAAAAAGCAGAACAATTACATTAGGACACATTGCTCAGAGCTGTTTAGAATTTTGGACAAGGACTCAATCAAATCTGGAAATCAGAGTTGCAGGGAAAGCAAATACTTACAGATTGTTGTGAAAACATTGGTAAAGCAAAAGTAATCAACAGCATTGAATGACAGGAGATGATACAAGAATTGTTCTTTCTCATCATCGCAGCGGAGGAATGCATAGCGCTTGTAGAGTTTTCTGACAAAGCAAAACACATAATCTGTCACAGTAACAAGATGCTTTCAGTGAAATGTTTTCTACTGTGCAAATTTATTAGGTACACTATGAACAATAGGCAAGCAATTACAAATGAGAAGTGATACTGGGATAGTCAAGAGTTTTCAATGTGCCAAGATACACTGGCTCTCTGCAAGGCTGACAACTCCAAAGTGAATCTGTCCAATTCTCATTATCTTCCACCCCTCGAATGTAACATCTGGTCTAAGGGTCTTCTCCCACCCAAAAACACTCCAAGATGGAAAAAGGAGTTCTTCACTCTCTCAAAAAATTCTGACATCTTTTGACCATGTAAAATGGCAGAACCGAAGTAAAGAGAGTTCTCTGAAGTTACTCCCGAGCAGAGGGTGCCATGGGAGAGTTCTCCAGCACATGATGTATGAGAGAAGACTGTTCTCAAAGGACACAAGGCAAAACCTGGGGCTATCTGCTTGTATTTGGCCATAGGTGATCAACTAGAGCCTACAACAACCTGCACATTAATCCAGGAACTAGTTTCAGTGTTAAGAGTACACAGCTCCTGACATAACCAAAATGATAGGCATGCAAAGGTGGCAACCAATTGTAAATAACCAACTTGTAAATAATATAAGTGTTGGGAAAAATAAAAGAAGAGCATGCCAAAATATATCAAAATGCAACAGATGCTGCAGGAATATCTAAACCCTCAAGAATGCAGGACTTAGGTATTAGAAATGCTGACACAGCTGTGGATAGGTTGTTGCTGCCAGGAGGGCATCCTGACAACTTCCCTCAATTTCAGGTATCAACTTACAAAAAAGTCAGCAAGTCACAAGACAGAAACTTGCAAAGCAAATCAATGACAATCAACATACAGGCATGTTCTCACTTACATAACAAACCTAGCACTAGATACTGACAGGAAATGTTCAATGAAAATAAAGAGACTGAGCCTTACATTAACCTAACCTGCCTGTAGCCTCAAGAGTGGCAAAGCCACAGAAGTCTCACAGGTGCCCATGTCTGTGTTTCATTTTCACAATATGAATCACATGCCTGACAGCCTGTCAGGGTTTGTGCTGTCTCTTCAAAGGGTAAGGTTTCCCTGGGCATATAAAGGTCTCAGGACAGTGAAGCCATGTGATTTCTCCCTGTTCTCTTTGCAGACTAGAAAGGAACCAAACATGTTACATTATCGTTATACTACTTAGCAAATGCCAAGTAAAGAGAATAAGATAATTAAAATATCTAACAGCTGCTTCAAAAAAGAACAACACACAATTTTGTTAACTGTAAAATGGCAGCATTTGCAGCATTACTTTTAGTACCTCACTGAGCTCTGCACCACTTTCTCTAGAAACAAGTGGGGCACACTTTCAAACTATATTGCCTAGAAGGAGCTCTCTAAGTAGGATATCTAATTGTGCAGCACAAAGCACACAAGATTACAGAGAACTGATGTCATCCTGTACAAGTTGCTCCTTGGTTTCTCATTTTTATTTTAAACATACTTTTGTGGCAGTCTCCCTCTGTTCCAGAGAATCAGAATCTGCCTGATAGATGAAGAGCACACTGGCCAGTGCTAAAAGAGGTTTCTCCCTTCTCTTTTGTGGGGGTACATGGAGTGTGGTGGTGTGAGCAAAGGCCTCTCACAGCATTTGCTCTGCATGGGACAAGCACTGCTAAATTTAACCTGGTCCGAACTGTTGACTCCACTGGAGAGGCTTAACCTTAATTTGGAGATACAGATTTATCAGCTGTCCTGACTCTGTCCTTCAGCTTCTGCTTATTCACTGAAGGCCACAGCTTCATCAGAATGTCCAGCATAATACAAGACAAGGCAAATCTCAAATAATTAGCTGTTGGGATTCAGGGGATTGGGGAAGAAATTCCTTGGAAGATGGCGAGTGGAAGGAGAGGAAAGGAAGAGCAGACAGCATAGGTTAGGCTGTCTCCAGAAAGAAGTCTTCAATTGAAGTTAATGACAATTACTGTGGCTTTAATTTCCACACAATGCTCACTGGATGTGACTATTAGGAAAGCAACTCACCTTATGTGGCTAAGCAGGCTATGAACATAAAAAAATGCATGTGAAGAACCCCAGTGTTGAATCCTAATTCCCTATCAGCTCACACACCTGGAAAGCCAGTTTGTTCCATGCCTTCTGCACACTGCTAAGCAGATGCAAAAATAGGCACACCTGGCTTTCTGAAACCAAACAATTATACAGATTATAATATTTTTAAAAGCTTTGCCCAAGATAAACCATCTTACTTTGTGAGTTCATGATCTGAAAGCAACTGTTTCAGATGCCTAGAAAGCAACTTCTTTTCCATAGAGAGGCGAACCCAGGCTCTGGCCTTGCCAACATCTGTTTTGATCTCACTTATGTTCTGGATATGCCTGGGAAAAAAGAAAAAGACATGATTTGTATTGTCAAAGCATGACAGTTCTTTTGAACCAAGCACAGCTGAAGTTTTTCAAAGAACACAAAATATCAGGTAAATTATAGAAAAAAGAAACAATCACCTTAATACTCAGCACAATAAAAAAAATCCCTGCAATTTAGCTCAAAGAGAATAAGAGCCTGAAAAGGAAATATCTGCAATGCAGTGCTCTATTTACAAAATTCTAAACCAGGCCCATTGTCTCACATGATTTAGGACACATCCTGAACCTTATCACTGCAATATTTATGGCTGAATGCTTTGGAAAATTAAATACTGTCTTTGCATGCTCAGTAGAAGCTTTTCTTGCACACAAGACACAAATGGTTATATTTTAGTAAGGCAAGCAAATCCTCAATTCATTCCTCCCTACTGAAAAAAAAATGGATGCTGTACAGAAAAAGAAGGAAAGAAAATTCCTGTCAAGGTTATTTCAGAAGTTCTGCATACTTCTTTTTCTGTGTACTGCAAAGAAGGCATTGGACAGAAGTTGTAGTTTTATTCACACTACAGTACTGAATGTTAGATAAATCCATCCTTTAGACCAAACAAGTTCTTTAAACTGCATTCTTCCCTGAGAAGCAAAAGTGGTCTCAGAACTATGCAACCAACTGAACAGCGACTGGGAAAACACAAAGACTACACCTACAGCTCTGTGGAAATAAACCAATACACAAAACGTTAAAAATATGAAAACTCTGTCATGGTATTTCCATAAGTTAATTGCTCTGACAATATAAAACCTTCCCCAGTATGTAACCTGTTTCTGTAAAGGTCAGTGAAAACACTGAACTATCTACTTTAAAACAATCCAGCAGGTTCCTTCCCCACAGCCCCCTCCTGCTGCATGAAACACAGGCTTTTCTGCACGGTGCACAGCAGGCAGAAACAAGTGTGCAAATCTCAGGGGGGTTCTGGGTTGTTTAACAGTTCAAACTCACCTCATATCCTGGATGAGAGAGATTCTGAGAGGTGACATGGCTGGACTTGTATCAGACTTCCGTCTTTCTGAATCAAGAAGTATTCCTAGAAAACAATTTCTTGTTAGCAGAAACCCATCTAAAGCTTCTAAAATCAACATAAAAAAGAAGGTGAATTAATGCCAATTTGCACTCTTGTACTCCTGGTGATTCTGTGAAGGTACTGTGGTGTAACAAATGACATGAAAATCTAATATGCTACACAGATGGTTCTACAGATCAGCACCCACTGAGCCCAGGACACGAGTGAGCTTTGACTCGGCTCTAATGGGTATGACATCAACTGGCTTCAGACACAGAGCAATCAAGTATCATTTTCTGAAGACTACCCTGCTTCCTTGCTGTGTAGCAACCCTGACTGGCACTGTTGACAGCAGAGAACAGTGTTAAATATGTTGTACTCAGTACACCACACATCCTGTGCTTACTGAGCTATTACTTTGCACACTCCTGTAGCACCACTACTTCTTAAATACCACATTTGGGGTTTTCAAGCAATATTATTACTCTCATCTTTCAAATCCCACTCCAGAATGATGTTCTATGTTGAACACAGTCCCTGCCCTCAATCCTAAGTCAGAAAGCATAGAACTCATTGTGTCTTATTCTGATAGACAAAACCAGTATGAACTAAGGGACATTCAGGAGACCTTAAAATTTCCAAATGTACTGTTTTGATTGCTTACAGTATCTTGTGCACGTTATGAATGCTCAAATCTTTGCTTACAGCAGCTTCAAACAATAGATAAAAAGCACCCTCTGCCTCCCCCAAACCTATTGTTCTCTCCAAATTTATATCCCATGTCCCCACCTGACACAAGAAGTAATGTTTAAAAATTACACTAATAATCCTAGAAACATATTATTAGTGGATCTTATGCATAATATTGCTTCTACTGCAACAAAAATTAAAATGTGTTTCTTCAGTTTGTTTTTGTTTTAAATGAGCCCAGTGTTCAGTTGTTTTTCAAGCCATAATGTAAACCTTCAGGGTATAGAGCACAATTTTCCATCCCCACCCATAGGATCATTTGCTCTGCCAGTCCTGCAGGCCCTGTGTGTCACATGGAGGGAGGATGATGTACCAGAGCAATCCATTTTACAGCCTATCTCTGAAGCATCAGCTATTTCTGGTTTCTGACCACCACAGTAGTCAGATCCCAGACCCAAACAAGTGGGCTGAATACAAACCAGTTTATTTTAGTTAAAATATACTGAGACAACACACCAGGCCCATATTGAACCTGCAGCAGCTGTAACACTTCATTCAGTTATACTGAGTGAAGGGTATTTCCAAGGGAAAAAAACCCTGCATGGTGTAAATCTGCAGGCAGGTCTTACTCACAGCTTTTAATCATCTTCTTCCAGCAGATGCCAATCTTACCTGAGGTACTGAAACTGCCTGATGTGGTTCTTCTTTGTCTGTTTTCTAGGTAATGTAACAGATGAGACCACAAAGCAGACTTTCCCTAAAATTAAAAAACATTAGTTAAAGAAATCACTACCAGCTGAACTAAAAAAAAAAAAAAAAATTTAAAACATCATTGAAAATATCAGCCATGACAAAAACTTGCTTTAAAGATGTTTCTCCCTATAAACTCAATGGTAAAAACCAAAAATAAGACACAAGTTGGAGGTGCTTGGGAGCTGTAAAGAGGCCTAGAAGGAAAAGCAAGAGTCAGACTAGCGGGATCTAATGATTCTGGTAAGAGGAAAAAAATCAATGGAACTGGTTCCCTCTTAGTTCATTAGCATGACAAGAAACCCTTCAAAGGCTTGTAAAAGGCTGTGTGCCCGTGGAGTGTTAAATCTGAGGCTGTGACCCCTCCTGTGGTCTCTCCCTGCCTGCCTGTCCAGCAGTGAGATGACAAGAGATACACCCAGGCCAAGCCCTGCTCCCCTCAGGGAATTCGGGGCTAGGGATAAATGCTGCCCATTTTCAGAATCTCCAAAGATCCCCCTCGATTTCATCAGGCAAAGCACCTGGATAATCATAAACACAGCAAGATATCCCAAAATATAAGCAGGACAGTGAAAGCTTATCAGCAAAAATACCCCAGTTCTGCACATTGTAAAACCAACTTAAAAGGCAGAATTTGGGATGTAATATTTAGGCCAAGATAAATCCATCAAATGATGTTAAAAGGTGCACCCTGCTCATTATGTTGCTTTCTTAAATCCCTGGGGGCTTAAAGCAGAGAGTGAGAAAATCTTTCACTGGGAAACTAAAGCTTGTTGGATTCATCATAAAATATTTCACATAATAAACCAAAAGCTTGCAAACCTGCAGAAAGGCAGCAGTAAGTGAAAAGAGGCTCTCCAGCACATCAATTGGGATTATTTACAGATAATTGGTACTACTTAACTTCCTAAATTACTGTATTAAAACCTAAAATCCCACTGCAGATCTAGAAATTCTGCATTTCAGAAAAGCTGTCATATTATAAGGCCATATTTTTATTTACAGCTTTGTGCAGAAAGAAATCATGACTGTAAAGCAATAGTTGTCAACTCTGCACTACCAATTTCATCTAAAATTATCTAAATGCCTTCCCAGAAGTGCAGTAATGATGGTTCATCTTTAAATTTTTTTAAACTGTATCTAAAAATCTCTAACCATTTCCATCCTATAGCTCCCTATAGCTGATATAAAGAAGCCTTGACCATTAGGGATTATTCCAGAAGTGGCATGCCTCCAGAAGAATAAATCCTAGAGTGTATGTAACATCAGAAATCTATTAAAAATATGCATTCAGTGGTGAGGATACAAAAAATCCAGTGTCTTGTGTGTACCTGAGAGATCCAACACAGAAACCCATAATTATTCTCTGCAAGTCTTATTATAAACAGATAAAAAGAGCATGAAAATATCACCCAGCAAAGAGTTACATCCAAAACTGTGCTTTCTCCCAGAAACCACACACATGCACACACAGTCTAGTGTTCAGCAACCAGCTGCCAAGGCAAGGAGAACTGCAACAGATCACAGAAAGCAGCAACAAAGGATCCTGCAGCAAATCCATGTCAACAACCACGATGAATGGGAGAACTCATGCAGTGCCTGCCCGCTCCTTCAGCACCATGGGGCTCTCCTTTCACTCCACCACATAGCAATGATGATGCAAGCTGGATCTCTAAAGGGAAGGAAGACAGCCTAAGGAAAGCAGTGGGACAGAGAATGGGCAAGGGAATAACCAAGGCCTTCTGAAAGTCCAGACTCCTTCAGTCATCAGATCCTATGTCACAACTCCCCTGCATTGCTCAGGACAACGGAAGGCATGGATTCCCTTTGCACGTGGAAAAATCAGTAGGCAGCTAATGTAGGACTACTGGGGTTCATCAGCAGGGTAGAGGTAAAAGCAAGGATTGGTGGAAGGAAAGCCATCCTCATTACTATGGTCAGTTGATAAAGAAGAGTCTTCCTTGGCTCGTTATTGAAAAATAAAATCGATGTATGAAACAGCAGGCTTTTGCATATTTCATAAAGGCCAGAGCACACAGAGAACTGGTGGTGCTTTTTCACGTTTTTATTTTTTTAAACTCTGGATCATACTATGAGATCCACTGCACTTCCTCCATCAGGCCTCTACTCTATTCCACCACTCTATCTACTCCACCATTCAGCACTGTTTGCCAACATCTGCAATCAATCCAAAGCATTAACCTTATGAAGGGTTGGCCGTCTGGTGGTCTGAAAGGCCCAAATCTGGGTTGAAGCAGAGTATACTGATGCTCTGTCTTCTAAGACGAAAGCAGTACAGCTTCTATCCTAAGTGATATACAAGAGGGGAGGGAGAGAATCACATGATAAATCTTCACACAGAAAACTGTTGTATAGCTTGAAGGAGAGCAGAGTTAAACACTGGTGTTTGGGTGCTGGGAACAGAGATACTGGATTACAGCTGTCTGGATTATGAACATATATTCTCAAAAAAAAAAAAAGTTATAATCCTCTCCACCCTTGCTACTCCATTGTACAAGGGAGGAGTAAAGTTAGTAAAGTCCCTCAAACTCCATCTTGTCCCACAAGTAACTCCAAAGAGAAGAGCAAAACAATTATTAATTTTATACAAAAACCCAACACCTCTAGCTAGTGATCTTGTAACCATAATTTAAGTATCCCTACATCACTCAGGAAGAAAGAAAATAGCAAGACTATTACTTTGAAGTACTAAACTATCCTTTGGGAAAACAATTACCCCATCCCACTGAGAGCACCTTTATGATATGCTGCCTTGTAGCCTATACAACTTCATTAACAAACACATTGAGAACACAGCAATAGTTGTTTTTTTTATACGATCCTATTAAAAAACCTACCAAAACCCACCAAACTAAATGAAAATCCTGGGTTAAATGGAGAGTTTTCCAAGAAGTCATCTGTGAAACACACCTACAGGTACAATTGCACATATCCCACAACATGGAGACAGACAGGGCGTAGGAACTGACAAAAAAAAAAGGACTGTGTACAGTACACGAGCACTTTAACACATCTACATACACACTAAAGGTGTCCTCTGAAAGCAGAGAGAGGAAAAGCATAACACAGCTTTAGGGAAGTGAGCTCTGCAATGTACAGGACTATTTAGTCCTCACCTGTTTGACTTGCAGACCATGGCTCCATATTCTTTCTAAGAGGTCACACAGACTGGCTATCAGGGTGTTCTCTTCCACTCCTGTGATATTCACTTCACCATGACCAAGCTCCACGGCTTCTCGACCCATTTTCTCAACCAACATTCTCTTAGTCTCAAAAAGAACAAGGCAAAAGAGAGGTAAATCTCTCCCAGGAATTTCCAAGATCATTTCCACTTTTTAAATGACCAATAAGGAAGCACATGATACAGTTTTAGCAGAATAACTGGAGATATATATACATACATATATGTATATATATCTTTCTGGCATTAGTGCAGAACTGCCCTTCTGTTATTCCTGGTTTTCAAGCCAGGACAGCATCAGTGCTGATCTGTTTTTCTAGCAAAGGGCACATCATTCTCCACAGAGTAACCCCAACATAAGGAACAGCAGGTCACATATGAACAAGCAGGATGCTCAGCAGCAAGGCCACAAAACAGATCTTGGGTATTTCTGAAGCCTGGTGAGTATTGGATGCACTCCTCAAGAGCAGGACACCTCTTCCCAGGGGAGGTGAATGTGCCCAAGTGTTTCCAAGTAGCAGGGTTATGTCATTCCTGGGAGATGCTGTTCTGCCAGAAGGACATTTGGATTAAATCAAACCCACTCTGGAGTGCACCTCTTGTGCTTCCCCACGAGCCTAAACTGGGCACAGTTTCATGCTGGCCAACAAAGCTTTCACCAGCTCTTGAAGCACAGTCTTCCAGTCACAATACATTCATCACACAGCCAACTGGAGGAAAAAATGATGAGGGAATCAGTTCTTATAATCTCTTACACATTTCTTCATCTTTGTTCCTATTCTAGACTGGCTTTCAAAGGAGGGACACTCCCTTAAGCACCTCTGCACAGTCTTGGTGGAGACTGAGAATCCAAGTTAGTCCCTAGCTGCTCTCCCCCTCACTCCCTCTGGCAGTTCCTCACTGTCACAGAGCCAAGTCTATCTTCAAAAATGTTCACCATCTACTGCACCTCTCTTAAGGGAGGGGGATTATTTGGACAGTTCCATAAAGTGAAATCAGAAGTAGATGCACATATTAAATAGAGTTTTACGAAAAGTTGTACATAATTACTAATCCATAATTATATTATAGTGTAATTACCATACTAATTATATAATCCACTGACTTTAGGCAAGAATGTGTCCATTTCATAATTATTCTATTTGCTGTATTTTTATAAACATTAACATTTACTTCAGATTAATATGTTGTCAAATATATACTGGTGAAGCATGTCTACAAATTAATGCCAAATTTCTTTACGTGCCTAAAAACTTACACCTCAGAACTGTAGTTATGAGGAAGGCTGCTGTATTTTCACCACAAGCCTCTCTTCTGGACTATTCATTCTTGCTGAAATAGTACTGTCTCATTAGTTATAACTGAAATGTGCTATAATAGACTTGGAGAGCAGGATGGTAAAGACCTTTCAGAATATTCCATCTCTATCATAAATCTGCTTGATAAAGTCTCTGCTCCTTGCAGAATTTCTGAACACATTATCTCTTCATTAATTTCTCACCGCCATGCAAAAAATCCTTGTGGGGATAAAGCAGAAACAGATGGCAGAAAAGTGGGGGGTTTGAACATACTGGATACAAAATGGTGCAGAAAGGAAGGATAGGAGGTGCAGGAGAACAGATTATTCTCTCTATTACCTTATTTCTGCATTCCTTCAACAAGCCTTCTACAAACTTCCAGTTTGTTTGTGCAATTACTGATGGGGAGAGGTTGGAGAGTTTGGGCTGCCGAATGGTGCTGCCCAGGTTCCTGGCTTCTTGGATGTATTTCTGGATTGCGGGAGAAAATGGACAAAAAGTGCAAGTGAGACTACTTGGACAAGAGAAAAAGGTAAACTTATCTTTATAACCCACACCTCTGGAGTGAAGAGGAAAGGATCACATCCTCTTTCAGAAAAGGTCCCTTTTTATATCCAGCATTATTTAGGGCTGAGACACTTAAATTGCTACTTCACCAGAGGTTAAATCCCCATTTATACTGTCTATACAGTATTAGAACACATGTTGCTGAATTACAAAAGCACAATACAAACTGCCAAGGATATTCAGATGCATAGAGATTCATTTACTCCCTGCACCACTGCCAATTGTCTTTCTATTTTTTTCATTTAGATGAAAATTTGCAAAAACTACCCAGACCAAGACCATTCAAGTGGCAGACTGGTGTATGTGGGGACTGCAAGAAAACTTTGCTCTTTCAGGAAGCAGCTGCAAAATGCAAATGATAGCAACATCTCTCAGCTGTGAACCAGCTGCAGTTTTGAGGAAAATAATTTCCTGAACCCCTCTACTCAAAAGAGCTCTTCTGCTCCTATTAATGCCATCAAGGAGTTGCCATTGTTTTTACCCCAGAGACAAGAATGATATAACAAATATTTTGGAAGCCACGTGATCACAGGTTGGTTGGGGTACAGCTAACTGAGAATTAGTGATAGAAAGTCAGTCCTTACAGGCACTGATGGAAAACTCAGGATTAGTAAATATATCAAATGAACAGGAAACCTCTCTAGCTTACATTGAAATAATGACTAACTGTCAGTGAATAGATCTGCCAAAAACAACAAAGAAGGAAAACCCCACCTTCTCCACTGGCCTTGCACTAAAGAGCTATGATATATACATTTAATTATGCATCTTTATCCAGAACTATGATTACAGTCATATTGTGCATTGGACATACCAGATAATGCTCTGACACAGATTTTATAGAGGGCATGAAGGGCCAATCATGCTGGTCCCAGTCTAAACATAACTGCAACTGAAGCTCTGACATGGAAAAGTCCAGGTGCTGGCAGGATAAGTTGGTAGCAAAAAGCCAAGCAGATGTAAAGTGAAAGTGTAAGCACATATGAAGTAATAAAAGCAAGCATGCAAAACAGAAAAGGAGAAGAGTGAAGACATAATACAATGCAGAATTCCCAAGCATTCAACATAAAAATAAATTCATAAGTTATGAATCTGAAAGGAAAAACGAAAAGATGGTGTTAAATCAGTGGACTGGTGTAAACTCTGCCCTCCACTGGGCACAAATGTTTGCAAGCAAAAAGTCTCAATTGCACAGATTTTTGTTGGCTGCCACAAAGCTTCAATTAGTTTAAAACTCCCAATGCTGCACTTCCTGCTCAGCCTGAGCCCCAGTGTTCCTCTCAGAAGAGCTCCCTCCCCACTCTCAAAGTGACTGTGGAAGGCTGAGGTTCACCCAGAGAAGGGGTCAATGTCCCATCACCATTATGTCAAAGAGGTACAGCATAAACCCCTAAAACAACAGCACCATTACCACTGGCACTTGGAACCCCCAGCTGAGCATGCATTTCAAAATATTTATTCCTCAGATATTATTTGCCTTTTGCAACAAAATAACTCCCACAGGAAATGAATTTGTGAGGAATCAGTCGAAAAACAAAACAAATAAAACACCCCAGAGACCAGAGGTAGATTTTTGCCTTTGTAATTAGCTCAGAAGTTTACATGCTTTAACAATTGTGTTGTTTAGCACAGTAATGAGGTTAGAAATCAACTGCTATTCATTTCTGTTACATGTAAGTAAAAAGCACTTAGGAGTTATCTGAGCATATGGAACATGTCAAAGCCAGAAGCTCCTCGCAGAGGTTTTTTATTATGCAGACATTTTTCTGTTACATGGTTATGGATGACAGAGATGACACTATAATTCAACAAAACTTTAACAAACCAGTAAGTAAATTCTGGAAATGAGTACACTAGGAAGGCAATTAAATCCATCACTACCATAAAAGGACAAACTGAACAAACACACTTGAGTTTCACAACACTACCCTAATAGACACAAAACTACTACTTTAAAATTCAAAATTAAGCTTTTCTAAGGATATTTAACAAGGCAAGAGAATATTGTTTTCAATGAACAACACACAAACAAAAGCAAAACCCTGGGGTTAGTAAACAAACAAAAAACCTCTAATATTTTGAGCCAGACTATTCTTGGCATTACCCATAAATCAACACCTGGTGTAACAGTTTGCAGTCTGTACCATATGAATCAGAAACTGTACTGTAATTAGTTCACTTCACCCAGATCTTTCAAAACACACTTCACCACAAAGGAAAACTGTGTCAGCTGTAGGAGCAGTGGTGAGAGAGGTTTATCAGTTCAGAGGATGGGTAAATCAGCATCAGACTGTGCTGTGTAAATCAGGCAGACAAACGTGACAGTGGTGGGCTTCACATTCTCACCTTAGCAATGAGGTTGTCTCTCACTTTTGTCACCTTAAGACTTTTATTATGGTCTACAGAAGACACTTAGGCAACTCCAAAAGGCAATGCTCCTGATTTTAGGATGAAATTAATCCCTCTCTAGAGGTGGCTATCTTTCCTCCATCAAATACACAAAAGAAGCACAGGGTAACTAAATTATTTAGAGATGGAAAATAGATGGCTGAAAACTATTAAATTCCCTCTTCCCACTCATCCCTTTAAAAGAAAAAAAAAAAAAAAAACAGAACAACTTGAAATCATATGATTATATTTTCAGAAAACTCTCCTATACATGGGGATGAAATAATTTTGTCCTGAGAGGGGGCAAAAATGACATAACTTTTATAATAAGAAAATTAAGTATTTTTGGTCTGCTACTTCATTTGTACTAAACACACTTAAGGAAGAGCAGACATGAACTGCAAGTAACTGTCTAGACATTTCATAAAGGCTGCAGAGCGTTTTTCAGGCCATTAGGAAGGAAATAGTCAGATCTCTAGAGCTGAGCAATTTTCACCTCTCTCTGGTCATTGTCCAGACGCAGGTGCTCCGTGTGCTGCTTCTGTCTGTCCTTCCGCCTCCACTGAGCAGGAGCGTTCCTCTTTGTCCACCTGCACGAGGGGGAACAACATCAGCCAAACGTCAGGAGTCAGGGCAAGGGCAATCAGAGGTTTCCAGCTTATTTTATACTGAACATGCTGACATCAATTACATCAGCCAAAGCGCAGCTGAAAACACACACAAAGAATCTCTGGAATACTGGGCAACCAAAATGTTTTAGAATGTTAGATCACATACACTTGCTTTGTATTTTTCCTCTTTTTTCCCCCCACAATTCCAGGGACAATTTAGGCCTTGCCCCTCCACCTTCAAGGTTTTCATAAGAAAATATTTGCTAGCTCCTACCTGAGATCAAACAAGGGGATCTGGTTTTATATTGACAATAATTGTAAGTAACTCAAAGGACGTTATCATCTCAAACATAAGAGGGATTTCTACAGTAAATTTGCTTCAAGAAATCCAGATTGAAAAAAATGAAAAAAACCCAGACAAAGCAAAAAACCCACCCCACATCATCTGATCTGCTGCTGCTTGAACAAACCCACAAGTGACTTTGCATTCTAAGATCTCTGCTTTAGTGCCAGTCTATAGATCTTGCCAAGATTCAGCACCTGCTGCCTTAGTTTACTCACTTGTTGCTTGCTGGGCCAGTGGATAAAACGTCAGACTGAAGCTTAGGAAAAAATCCAAGTTCATATTTCCCTTGTCCAATTTTCATGTCCAGCAAGTGTGGGTGAACTGCAGTGTGATCTATTTTTGCCAGCCTTAATTCAATAGATTTCTCTGGAATAGTAAGAAATTAATTTTTAAGGTGTTTTAATCAGACATGTATCTATAATCACATCACTTCAACTAAAAGCATAATTTCAAATTAAAGAAAGAGGTGGAAGTTGCTTACTGGTTTCAACAGGGACATTAGTACAAGAGTGTTTCTGACATCAAAGAATGCCAGCAAAAGGAGAAAAATGTTTATCTTCTTAAGC
Source organism: Sitta carolinensis (assembly GCA_032173965.1). Taxonomy (NCBI): domain Eukaryota; kingdom Metazoa; phylum Chordata; class Aves; order Passeriformes; family Sittidae; genus Sitta; species Sitta carolinensis. The sequence continues at coordinate 6,420,736 of JAVUNC010000026.1, forward strand.
TCAGACATCTTTTACACACAAGGCATACAGGAGAACATCTGAGTTCTACTTAACAATAATTTCATCTCACATCTCAACATCACAGAAAATGTTTAGTCCCCATTCAAGCTTTACATCTCTGCTATTTTGGTCTTTTTTTTTTTTCTTTTTTTTTTTTTGAGGTTTCAAAACATGAATCATTACTTAAACTTATGTCTTCAACAAACAGCACTGACCAGTTCCACTAATTGTCAAGCAAGTGCCTCATGGCCCTTACCAGCCTCATCAATGGTTGTGCACTTTTGATACATAGATGTGCGCAGAGTCGGTGTCCTGACGTTCAGCAGCCTAATTTTATCCACCCTAGAATCAAAAACTCTCAAAACAGGGTCTTTGTCATCTTCATCGTGGCACATGATCTTATTGTCAATAAAGGATGCAAACATTTGGGTCTCCAGGAACCTCGAGAGGAAAGGCAAGTAAGGTTCAGGCTGGTCGGACAAGAAAGAAGCCTAAGAGACAGGAAGAGATAAGAGTGTTTGAGAGTCTGCAAAGACAGAGAGACATCCACCAGAAGCACCCATCTTTCTAATCAAGGATGTATGAGAGTGCTTTGGTGCCACTTAAAGCCTGGTTTTATTACACACATCAGTTCTATCCCAAAACAAGCAGGCCGTATGAAATTTTCAGCATCAGGACAATCACCTATTGTACAGCACAATAATGGTACACTGTGATTTAGCATTTCCTTAATCTCCTAAAAACCTCAACAGGATCCCAGCAAACCACACCATCAGTACTGCAGGTGTGCATATTTGCTACTTGTGGCTGGGCTGCCAGCTCGTGAAATCGATGGGAATCTTTTCATACAACTCGGTGGGAATCAGATGAGTGTTCCAGCAGACAGTGCTGCAAAATAATCTTCACCCATAAACTCTCCTGCTGACAAATGCCTCCAGCAAACAAGACAGTGCAAAAATTTGAAAGAACTGGGTTTATGTTTCTCTGCAAACAACTTGGGAATACATTTGACACACATGTACATAAGCATTATCTGGAGTCAAGACTTAATTCATGAACATATCAGGCAATTCCTCTGGTTAAAAATCAAAACAGTTTCCACTAGTAATATTTAACTTTAATGTGGAGGTTAGCCCTAAAGTGAGGCTTTCTAAGCTATTTTTCTAGAGCAAGCTGTATTTTTCTACAGTATCCTTAAAAGAGTACTTTTAGCTCTCCAAGTTTGTAATAGATATGTGGAAAAACATGTACTAAGATGCAACTTTTTTTGGGAACACTGAAATTTAAGGAAGAAATTACCCACAAAGCCTTAGGTTTGAATGCTGGTTTACCTCTTACATTGATGTACCTTTTTATTACAACTTACTTTATCAAAGTTTTGCATCTGTTCTCTGTTTGTAAACCAGGATTCCTTATCCTGACTGGGCTGAATGACAAACACTTCATAATCTGCAAACATTTGTGTGAAGCGGTTGGCAAAAACTTCCCGAATCTGAATGTTCAGCTGGTAAATTCTGAATTCTTCCTCATCACACTGAATTTTAAGATCCTTTTTACTACTGGTCTCCTCTCGCACCTCCAGCTGAAAAAGCAAAGGAAAACACAAATACTTTGTATTGATGCTTTGTCAGGTATTCCAGGCATACAAGATTTTCATCTGCCCTTCAGTTGCTACTCTTCAAGTCAACATCTCCAAAAAGAAAAATATTTACTGCAATAAAAGAGCAAAATAAAAAAATAATCTAGACAGAAACCTTTGTCTAGAATTTTCTTCATAATTAACCAAAACTTATTTTAGTACTGTTTGCACTGGATATGTTTTAAATTTAAAAAGGGTAAATAACAACCATATACATGCCCATGTATGCCACACACTTAATTTACTTTCTCTTACCCTTCAATCACCTGCATAAGCTTTTTAGAGGTTCTTACTACCCCTAAAAATGTGCATATTAGGCAAATCCATATCTGGTGTCAAACAACTCCAGGTTTAGAACTGTTGAACACATGCCAGCTTTCAAATGAAGACAGAAATGCACAGTAACAAGAAGCTGTGCATGTCTAGTAGCCAATCCCCTGTAGCCTAAGCCCTTAGCAGTGCAAGTCACAATTCCCCACCACACACTTCAGAGTAATCTTTTAGGAAAGAAAATGCATTTTCAGTTAAGATATGGGCTAAAATTTATGAAAAAAAAAAATAAAAATGAGATATTCAATTCACAGGGGGAAAAATATCACCACAGTGACAGTGTTCACTCCATTCCATGAAAGCTCAAAAACACTCCCAGAGGTCTTTCAGGTAGTATATTTTATGCACAAAGGGCCACAATTTATTTTTTGTTTCACAATTCTAATCACTGAAAAAAATCCAATCAGGATCACCATGAGCTGTGCATGTCCACTTGTTGGGAATTAGACACTCATGAACTCTATAACATTAACCAGAAAAAAGCATCACAGTAACCCTACGGCAAATACATTAAATAAAAGCAAAATTATATATATTCTACACAGAATGAAAAAGATATCTATAGAAACCAAGACCGGATGCAAACTCCAGGATTATCTAGATGTCAATTTTGCCACTTAATTCATTAAAAAGTGGTGCTGATTTAGAATAAATCTTAAAACCAAGAATAAACAAGGCATAGTGCTATTTTTAAACATATGATTTTGGTAAAGAAACACATGGCAGATAGCAAAGGTTTTCCCAGGTGCTACAGGGTTAAATCCAATTCCCTCTCTCCCCTAAGCTTGTCCTTGTCTCTACAGGTGTTCACAAGGTTTGACAACGTTGACAGAAAGTTCCATCTAGTGAAGACAGACACACAGCATCTCTGGCCCATGACTGAGACCATCTGCCACTGCAGACCAGAGGGCAGCTCATTTCACATCATACCTTTTCTAGACTCACACCTGTTCTTTTAACAAGTGCTTGGAGCCTTGCAATCGTCTCATTTTCCTTTAGCAGCTCATAGGAATTCAGAGGTGATCCTGCTATGTTCCCATTTCTTTTATCAGAAACCAGGTCACATGCTCTGAGGCTCTTCATCTTGGAGGCACTTTCACTGCAGTGCAGGTTTCCCTCAGGTGGAATTCCAAAAGCCATCAGTATCTCTGAAATTTCCTGAATGAACTCAAGTTTATTTGGAAACTGGGGTAGGTCTTCTGGCAGCTCGATGAAATGGTTGTCTACATCCACAAAGCACAGGTTAGCCTGGGATTTAATTTAGAACAGAACACCATTACAACATCACTAAGCACGTTATTAATCTCTGGGATTTGTGCTTATTTAAAGATTTAAATACATTTGCATTTGATAGGTTATTTTGCAAAACAGAGTTGCCCCGACCATAATTGAACTGGCTGGTTAGCTTTGAAGAATGTAACCCAGGACTTACATTTCCAAGTCTTTTAAGGAGGCAACTGAGAAAGAAGACTAATTTTACAGACATTTACTATGTACAAAACAGATTATAACATAAATTAGGTACAGATGTGTGATTTTTTTCATACATGTACAGTTAAATAACTACAGGATATAGGCAATTCTATTTTACACATGTTTATAGGTAAGCAGGTGACTGCCTGTTGTTCAGACTATCAGTGCATTTCTCTAAAAGATTTAGCAAAGTTCAATCTAAAAGGTGTGTCAATACTGCAGAAGTGCAAAGAGATTATCTTCTGGGTTTATTGTAAGCAACAAAAGACAAATGCCTGACAACTAAGGCAGTTCTTTGAATGAGCAAGTTTATTTCCAAGGGGAAAAATGAAATTAATTAGTTTCCATTCTGTTTTTCTGTTCCACTCTCCAACTCATTTACCACCAAAAAAGACCAAGGGAGGGGGAAAAAAAAAGAAATGAAAAACCAGCTATGTGGCTTCCACAGTAAGATCAAAAGAAGCTCTGCATCTTTCAAGGTTTACCTCACTCTTTATTTGGCAAGGAGGAAGGTTCCCCTTTTGGCTTCTGCATTGCAAAATCAAATGGTTTCAAGACATTACATAACACACATCACAGCAAGAACCCCAGTCATGTGTGAAATCTGCCTGGAAAGTTAAGAACAGAGAAGTAACTTTGCTCTTCTCTAGAAGCATTTCTGTTTCCTTCACTGCAGAATTAACACAGACTGTCACTATTCTGTTTAACTTTCACTATACAAAATCCTTTCCCTCAGATTATGGGGTACTTCCAACCTAACTCCACTGCATTATTCTAGGAGACACACCTGAATTCAGGCCTCACTACAGCTTGGCAGCAAAAATGCTTTTCAGGTCTATGAGAAGTGACCTATCTCCAGATACTTCCTATGATTCAGGAAGTGCAAGAAAGCACCACCACAATTGGAAAGAAATAATTAGAATATCTCAACCTCACATGGAATGAATGGTGAATGACCCCAGAAATCAGAGCCACAAGGAGTTCTGGTAGGAATTTGCTGTGGGATTGGCCACAGGTAACTAGAATAAGCTGTGCCTAACCAGACCTGATCCTTTAAAACTGTTAAGAAAAAATACATTTAACACTTGTGATGGTTTCTACAAAGCAGAGGGTGTCAACTCTCCTTAAAACACAAATATCTTATTGAGCTTCAGTGTTTAAATTGAAAAAAGAATTCTTAAAGCAGAACTCCACTGGACATACTGCACTAGCTTGCACAGAACTAGTCCAATTCATGCCCTGCTACAATATTACCCATAGCTACAAAGAAAAGCATAATTCCAGTTCCCTATTTCCTAATGTTCTAACATTTTAATATGGTGATTGATTTCTTATGCTCAAAGGATTGCATACAGAACAGTTTAATATCTCTTATTAAGGGATCTGTATAGATCCTTTACTGGAAATTAAACTGCAAATTGAATTAGGTGCTGCAAAAGAATCCAAGGTCAATAAAGAGAATTAACACATTGATTCTCAAACAGTTTCTAGTGCACCTCAGAAAAAGTTCTTTTATGCAGGGCATAAAAAGAAGGTATGATTGTTGAAATTTCCCTAATATCAGCACTCCTCCAAGGCAGCATCTGAAGCAAGCACCTGAACTCAGGAGCTTCAAGGCTCCCACTTTACCCACGGTTCTGTGATGATCAGAAGTCAAGCCAGCTGGTATTTGTCAGAAACACTGAAAGCACTTCAAGACAGGACAGAAATAAAGCTTTGAAACCAGGCACAATGCCTACCAATCAGTGCTGAGGGAGAAACAAAAAGCATTGAATTTGCCTCAGGCAGTCTGCAAAATGGCAAGACAGACTCATTAAGAAACTCTTCAAACAGTTTAATTGTATTACTTCCTTTTACAACTTTCTTTAATTGATGCCATTCAACTTTCCTTCCTTTTTGGATCAGATTCTGCAGAAAACATCACTCTTGGTTAATAAGCTTGGTTGTACCCACAAAGCACCACTTGGCCAAAAAGAAATCAAACATTAACCTTACCAATGTAGAAATTCTAATCTTCACACTGAAATTAAACTCCTTGCCAATGGAAGAAAAAGCCAAATTCAATGCTTGCTAAAATTGCTTATAAATATCTGGGCTAACACCTGGTTAATTCTTCCAATATGTGATTTTCCCTTTCTTCAGGATTCCTCTCTAAGAGCATTACACACAGTTCAAACACTCTGAGCTCCTAATAATGATTGCTTATTGTGCAACTTGTAATGACATTTTCCAGAAATTGGCCTATATGGAAGCATTTTATAAAAAATAGGTGTGCACTCTAAAGAGAATGTAAAGAATATTTTCAGGGACACTGTAGTTATCCAGTGCCTGGTTAATAACACATAGGACAGACGAGTACCCAGAGCATCATAAGCAAAGATTCCATAGGTGACTTGAGCCTCTCTGAACTCAGGGAAGTTGAGGTCATCCTCCAGAACTGCAAACACACTTCTGAAAAGGCCATGCTCCTCAGGAAACAGAAATGGCAAAAACATCCAATGCATAAGCCCTTCAAGAGGTACCAAATCAGTATTTTTCTGTAAAAATGCAATCTAGAGTAAATCAGTGACAGACTCTAGAGCAGTAAATCTCACTGGGCTGCTACACTACAGATCCAACAGAATGGAACACCAGCAAGGATACTGGGGTCCCCTCCTTAAAAACTAAGAAAAACTACAAGGCACTTATTATTTATGAAGTCATGGTCATCCAAAGCATTTTGCTAGGAACATGCTAGGAACTGGGCAAGTACACAAAGCAGAAAAATAAAGGAGTTCTTTGGCCACAAGGATTTAGTTATTTTGTCTCTGGAGGCAGCACAGTTGAGTGGGCTGTGAATAGCTGACAGCTTTCTATGTGGATACACTGTTTATTATTTTACACACACAAAACTAAAATGATATAAAGAAAAGAAACTTGGCAACACATATAAGTAGAGATATAATTGAAAGAGCCTCCTTAAGTTAGTTACTTGGTATTTCAGGTCTCTAGAACAGTCATATTCTTTTATTTGTTGCTCACATATCAATTTTCTGATATCAAAAATAACCCCAAAACAGTTAGATACCACTTCAATAGCAGACTGTCACAGGAGAGGACACATTACATCATCTACAATAGAAGGTTATCCTGAGACACTACATTAAGAAACAAGGATGTCATATCCTAATTTTAAAACTTGTCCTTCCCATAAACTTTTATGATTCCAAGTAACAGGGTGTCCAGGTGAAAGTCTTACAAACCTTAGAAATGTGAATCTAAGCAAATCGGTGTTTGTGTAATCTGGTGCCAGTGCCTGGCTCTCTGAAGCCAACAGCAGCACTTTCCCTGGGCTTAGAGGGGTCTGGAGCACACCCACCCACTCCAAAACCAAAAGACAATTGCAATTCTTTAGTTTGACCCCAAGTACAAGAAGGGCACAGATCTAGCAGGGCCTGCATGAAGCTCATATCCTTCCTTTCAGCTCTGTTCAAAAGCACAGAAAGAAATTATTTGGGTTCTGCTTTAAAACAGCACTGAAAGACTAAACCCCATTCACCTACAGCTTGTATCACCTTTGTGCATTTGGCCCCAACCTTGCAGAAAACCACCCACACCACACCCAGAGAACATAGATGTGCACTCCATACACACATGGCTGACTTGTGGCAAGTGTGTCTACAGTGGTCCTAAATCCTGAAGGATGCTCCTGTGCTACTCCTGGAAGCAAATGGGGACCTTCTGCACTTGTTCTCAGCACTGCTGTCCTTAATGCCAACCCAGAATTTGGGTTTGAGCTTAAAGCTCAAGTTCACTGCAGCCTTCAGAACCTCCTCAGGTGGCTGTTCATACTGGAGCACAAGAAAATACAAAACTGAGGTTTGTCAATAAATTTGCAGTATTGTTGAAAGGATCAAACCAGCAGCAGATAGCCTGAGAATGCATATAAAGCAGTGATTAGCTTTTAATAATTATCTTGGTCTAATGTGTGAAAGGAAAGAAGGAAAAAAGGCTTTTCAGGAGACCTTTCTTATCTTCTGGAACAACATAGAAAAATAAAAGTCCACAGAATTTCTTCAGGTTTAGCACTGAATCACATACTTTTAATGCTTGAAATAACACTGAGAATATATACAATCTGTCTTATACTAGCAAGGAAAATGCATTTTAGGTTTTAAAGTCTTTCAGCTTTTCTAACAGGAAAAGCTATTGCCCAAGACCCTTGGGATCACTTCATTAATAACAAGCTTTTTAATGAGATACTACTTAGTTTGATTTCACCAGTGCTGGAAACTCAGCATTGCTTATTTCCACTGAAAATAATTTTAATTTAGGAGAGTGGTAGAAATTGGAGTGGCGAGATATACGTGCAAACCCTGCTGCATGAAATGCTCTGGGATCATCCTGCTTGTTAAAAATGTATTTCTCTAGCACTGCAGAAGTTTCTTAGAAGGAAAGCAAAGACACATCAAAAAACCCTATCTTACTTCAGTACTTGCTAGGTTTGTGATCTGCAAGTAAGCTGCTAAACCCACTTGTATTGATCAGTTCCACTGATAAACAAAGCAAACTTTTGCCAGCAACACCTGGAACAGCCACAAGTTCTCCCCTTCCCCTCTGACATGTGCAGCACCTGATTCCAGCACAGCTTCTCCCATGCCCTCCCCTTTCTTCTGAGCTCCTCACAAGCCCCTGATGCAGCTGCCAGGGAAAGCACAAGGATGCTCATGCTCACAAAGAGCCTTCAGAAAAGCAGCAGCACCTGTGAGAACGAGCACTCTGCTGCTGACATGCACAAAACTCAACCCCACACTAAACCTCAGCACTTCCTAGTTTAACTGGGCTACAGAGAGTCAGGTCTGCAGGTCATTAGTGATCTTCAATGCATTCTCCATCAGGGACTGTTCTGATGTACCCAAGGGATAACCTAAAATGGAATTTCGGACTAACACAACTTTTTCTTTGAAGATTTTAATAATTATCTGCTGCAAGCATTAACTTCTAGGATAGGATAGAGCTGGATTTCTATGTTCATATGGTAAAGCAGCCCCAGAAACACCAGATGTGACCCAAATATGGGAAGCTGCCACCAAAACAAGCCTTATGGCATACACGTGCAAGACTTTTACCAAACCAAACCTAACTGAGTTGGGACAGACAGTATTCTCACAATATTAGCCTAAAAGTATTAGCCTAAAACAGGTTGAGCAAGACAAATCAGTCTTTTTAAAACTTCATTACAAAACCACAATGAAGAGTCTATAGTGACACTGAAGCATCCATGCTGTGCTAGACAGCAATATTTTCTTCCACAATGCCCTTCAACTGAGAGGCACTAACTAGATTTTCTCTCAAAGCTCACCTCTTTGGCCCCTGCCTAAATCAGATATTGCTGTCTTTAACAGCAGCTGTCCCACACATCCACATAAATAGATTAGGAACAGACATGCAGCTTAGGCAGTTTCAAGACAAAGAGAAAAAATTTTTTGCACAACTCAGAATAAATTACAACACAGAACAGCTCTTTGTATACCCTTTGTGATAAGTGAGGAAAATTCTGATATCAGGGAGCCTAGAGGAGCTCCTCATATTACAACCTAAGTTCGTAAAGGTTGATATACATTCCAAACTTTAGAGATAAAAGTGTTGAATATTTAATAGCCCCTCTGATCCTGATGTTAAATTTGTCATTATTGAAGCACAAATAATGGAGTCCATATGCCCTCTTCTACAGTTCTACAACACCACATTATTCATGTTCCTTGGCAGTTTTGTTTGCTGTCCTGTGAAGGTTTGTTTGTTTGGCTAGCTGGGGTTTTTTAAGCAAAGTCCCTACAGTGAAAACCTCAATAATAATGAGCTCCCATTCTTCCCAAGTCTACTTAACCCCTTGAATAAACTAATCTATTGGTACAGGGTACCTTTTTAGTTATTTACTAAGAGAATGGAGTCTCCAGTCCATTTCTATGGCACAGCTACATCTGCAGCCTGCAATGCAAAGGACTTCAAGAGCTCACAAGAAACCTCACCCAGCAGTGACCACTAAGGGGGCTGTCTCAGACTAGGTCAAACTCATTGTGCACAAAGTTTTATGAGCTCACTCTTTCCCAAATAAGGAGAAAAGCTGAAACTTCAGAAGGACAAGGAAATCCTGCAGCAAATTCCACCACATGGGCAAGTTGCTGCTGCTTTCAGTCTTGTCTGTCCTCCCCTCCCAGACAATTCTCATTTCTGTAAGATACTATCAAAAATCTACTCCTCCACCTTCACATAAAAGGCTACTCTGTAAAACAAAATGTAAACTGAAGTGTCAGATTACTTTTTAATAGCACTTGGATTTCATTTCAAACATCTAAAAACAGATCAACTGCCTTACTTTAAACCTCCAAAATAACCTAATAAATCTCTTCCAAAAACTATTTACCTTTTAAATAACTGAAATGTATATTTGAAATTAAAATATGTTTATTTAGATGGAAGTATTACAGTGATTTTAAAATGAGGAAGTTCTTTAGAAAAGGAGGACAGTCTTTTAGAAGCTTGTGGTAAAAGTGAAAACATCCATGGTGCATATTAACATGCATATCCACACATGCATTTTATTTCAGCTATTCTCTCTAAAAAAGTGTACGAACCATATTAATTAGGCCTGTCAGTACAGCCAAAATTCTGAAAAAATAGTAAACCAAAGCAATAGACTCTTGTTTTCATGGCAAGAACCTACAATACTCCGTTATTAATTATGCCAGTGGAAAATAAAAAAAAAAAAGAGAGTGAGACAATAAAGAAATCAAGAGATTAAACACTTAAGTTTTCACAGAAAAAAAAAAGAGTTTGAAAAAAAAAAGTTTTATTTTGAACTTGCCAGGAAAAATAAATGAAAACTACCAGCATATGGATTTGAGAAAAAGAGCAATGTTGGCATGGAGACCAGACTGGAGGTTCACAAAAATATCTTGTCTTTAATTTCACACAGCTTTTTTAAAAAGGAAGGTTGTTTTGTGTCAAGCTATGCTGCAGCACTGCCTGATAATGAAAACAAAAACCACCATCACAAAACCCTGTGCCTGCCACGCTTCTGCTTTCCCAGAAATGCAAATGGGAATAGAAGAAAACCCACAGTCAGAGAAAAGGGCAGAGAATCCTACCAGGGCCTGTAAGAAGGGTGTTTCCCACAATTTACCCAGTTCCTCCCCTGAAAGTTACACCTCCAAGTAGGCAGGGGCCAGACACTTCCTCTGCTGCCTTTGGTAGTGCCTTGATCCTCACAACCAGCTCTTAAACTCTCTTGGCACATCCCTACAAGGAGTGTCTGTGAAGTGACAGGGGGATAAAATAACTGAGGACAACCTCTAAGCAGTCTGAACACAGTCCCAGCCCCACAGATGAGTGGCAGAACTTCACAGCCCATTTCCTTCTCCTTGACATGGGGGCTGCTGCTCCCAGAGCTCCTCAGCTCCACCCCAAAAAGCAGTAGTTTGCTCAAGTACACGCTGACATTTTGCTGCAGTCTGAATTCTAGCAGAAAATTTGAAATGGTTTTGTGCAGACACCTGGAAGGCTGGCTCCATACAAGCCAACCCCAAGAGAGAAATCCAGGGCAGGGAAACCCAGTCTAAGTCCACATAGCCAGGGACCAGCACAGTGCTCACTCACCACCACAACCTTTTGGCCACAGCTGGGGAATTCACTCTGCACTTCCTTGCACTTCCCAGCATTACCAGGTTAATTTTTCCAGCACAAAAATGCTCTTTCTGTAACCCAAATACATTAGTTCCTGTGCAATTACAGTTGAATTCTATCAGAGCATATGATTTCAAAAGCAGGGCTTTATCTATTTCACCAGATTTTCATCAGCATCTCTGAGAAGCAAAGACCTATGTCAAATCAGAACCAGCAAGAACTTGACAATGGCTGTTACAGTTAGCACTTGTGTTTTGGATCATTTCTCACTTCCCTCATAGTCATGGACAATATTTAATCAATCAAGACAAGCTCCTCTCACCTCTTGAGGAAGTTCCAGCTTAGACCTATCATCCAGTCCATTAGAGTGCAAGCCCATGAGGTAAGGGACAGGAGCATCTAGAAAATGAAGGAGGGATGCTGGAAGGATAGGAACATACACGTGCTGCCACTGAAATGGAAACATTAGTGCTGTGATGGTCTCTGCCACTGTCATCAGCCTCTGATAATCTGAAAAAGATCAAGAAAATTAATTTTTTTTTCACAAATACTTTTAAGTAAATGAATTTAAATTAAAGAAATGAGAAGCTGCTTGAAAAAGAAACCACAAAACCCAGTACTAGCTGAGCAGCATCATAATGAAAACCCAGACCTGCACACCCAGCACATTCTGCTGAAACAACAAAGCGAGCCCAACTCAAAGTAGGTCATTCTACAAGTCATATGGAAATGAGAAAACTGAGCCTTAATGCATGCTAAGTCACTTTCTGCTACCTATACCAGGGTCACCAGGAACACCAGCTTGAATACAGAAGCAATATTGTAATCAGCTAAGAAACACATCAGAAATAATTTCTCTTCTCTGTGTTCAGGGCTTTCTATGGAAGCCTTGGATGAAACCCAAGGCATCTGGTATCTCTCAGATAAACATTTTTTAAAAGAGTTTTTAAATGTCTATAAAGCATGCTGTATAGCAGCCAACCCAACAGTGTGACTGAAATAACTATGCAGAAAATGAAAAGGATCAGCTTCGATTAGCCTTTGGAATGCACCAATGTATGACCAAAGCCTCAGTTCAACGTGAAAACAACCCATGTCCTCCTAGAACTGAGGAGCAGTGTTAAATGTACCTGTGCAACACACTCAGAGAACCTTTTATTTAGCACTGGTGCCTACAGCAGCTCACACTGCTGGGCAAACATTGCACCCTGCTCATCTGTAACTACAGAGTTGTTTCTAAGGGTTTTTGAAATCCCATAAAGGGGAGGCAGCACCAGATGTGTGTTCCAATAGAGCTGCTGAAATATCCTGACTGCTTTCCAGCTGCCAGGCTGGAAAGGGTATAAAACACTCACACAACTAGGGCAATTCCTACCTTCTGTCAGGCTATAAATATAGCACAAACTGGAGACATAGGATGCCTTTTCATGATACTGCAACAACATCCAATTCCAGCCAGGAAAGGGGAGGGAATACAAGGAAGAGAAAAAGTCAGCAACTTCCGTATTTGTGTATTAAGGTGTGGGGTATGCATGTCTTCTCCTTTCACAGAACTACAGACACTGTGAAACTGAAAAAGACACTTGAATGGGCAGGCTCAGGTGCTGAGGTTTCTGAAGCTGTTGCACACTGTCACAGAGGGCAGATGAAAACTGCAAGAATATTTGTTCTAAACACTCTGGAAAAAAACTAAGCTTAACTGTGCACTTCCCAAATTGATGGCTTTGATTCTATCTTTTAGCCAGCCTCACTCAAGACTTCAGACAGCAGGAAAAAAAAGGCCAAGAAATTCAGTTCCTGGCACTCATGATTAATATTGTTAGGGAACAAAGTTGCAGAGTTTGGGGTGTGCAAAGAGTCCCACAACCCAAGAGGAACTCAGCACAGGTTTTGCTAACATCACCTACAATTCTGCAATTTAAGCTTTTGATTTTTATTTTCATATCAAGCTGTGCTAATTTATTGCATAGACCTACCTGTCACTGCCTCACAACTGACCTACCATGAAGGACCCTCCAACCAAAACAGACAAGAAGAGCTTAAACAGGTTCGAGTTTTTGCCAAAAACTTATTTGAACTGAAATACCAATGAACATCATCAGCAACACTCCCTTATTCTGCCTGGACACCAGGTTCTGCCTACACATCTACGTATGGGTTTGCAGCTTTAATCACAGCCTGGCTGCAAAGAAGTGATGAATTAATGATAAGCTTTGGGAAGAAGAAGATTTTATTCCATACCCTATTTTATTCACTTTTAAAAGGAACTTTAAATGTAGCCATAGATACACAAACATTCCAGCTGGTTTGTATTCAGCTTGTTTATCTGGAAGACCAAGTCTTAAAATAGAAACAGTGTTTTCCTACTACACAAACCCCCCTGTGTGATCCTGCAGGATAATTTAAATACAACTTCTCTCTCTGTCATTAAGCTAACTTTAGTATCAGCCTTCCAAATCAATTACAAAGTAACCTCAATACTTCAGCATTTCTATCCACTGAGCAGCCACCTCCTGCCAGGGAGCTGTCTGCAAAAGCATCTCTCTGATCCTGGCTATCCACATGGCTTAAACCATTCCCAAAGATTTGGCCAGCCCAGTTGCAGCCTGCAAGTAACAAAGACTGCATTCTGCTGCTGGCAAAAGGCAAGGACAAAGGCAAGAAGCATGAAAACATAAACCAAAATTAACTCCTGTGTTTTCCTAAGTTATACATAACCAGAGAGGGTATGGAGGGGTTTTTGGGTTTAAAGAAGCAAGCAGCAGTTCTTGTACCAAAGAATTACAGATTCAAAAATAACAACAAAATGATTAAAAGAGTGAAGATGTGTTTCAGCAGAGCTGTTGCTCTTGTCCTTGAAATCAGAATGTGCTTATTCTGGTGTCAATGACATGGTCTTTTGGCCTTGTATTGTACACAAGCACTGGTAGGGAAATAATGACATATGACTAGAACATTGTTAGATGGCAAAGTGCTTTACTGATCACTGTGCAAAGAAAAGAAAATCCACTACTTTTTTAATATGGCCACTTAAGAACATAGAAAAGGCATGATTTGTTATTCTAACCAATTGCTATAAATAAAATACATTATCTCTTGAAGTGTGTATGAGAAGTTACGCAGTAGTATTTATCTATAGAAGATTAAAAAAACTAAAGAAATTGAGAGGCCCTGTGCCTGGAAAAAGAGAAACAGGATGGGAAGAAGCTGGCAGCTCTACGAACCTTAATTCCACCTCCCCATTTTCACATTCTTCCAGAGAGAAGTCTGTCAAGTGCCTAGAGAAATCCTCTGACTCAGCCAAATTTTAAAAAAAATTACAAGATCACATTTTGGAACATTTTTTTCCTTTTAATCTTCCTGCTTCATGGATCACAATGAAATACTGTTGTATTTGTCAAGTAACTCACAAGTCACTTCAAAAACCCCTGTAACTGCAGTAAAAACCAGCTGTGGTTAGCAGAAGCAGTGGGGTGAAGTATCTCCTGTTCTGTGTCTGACAGCAGGAGTCAAGCAGCAAGGTTCCTAAATCACTGGGGGCATAAGGACAAAGTGTCCTACCTAACACAGAGTCAGGCAGCACAGGAGTAATACTGCAAAGACATTAAACTAATACCTCACATCTCCAGAATTAACATAATTTTAAACAAGTGAAACAAAGATGGGGAGGAGTGATTCAAAGGCAAAGCAGAAAAAACCCGCTTATATTGTACTGTAAAATGGCAGCAGACAGCTGCTACCCAGAAAATAAAACTGCCCTAGATCATAGTCTGTGGCAGCAGTGCATTACATTTCTCCTGTTTTTTGTTTCTAGCTGTTTAGAAAAATCACCTCCAAGCAGATTTCACAGCTGTCTTAACTCGGTACACACTTTTCAGAAGAGCTCTAGGTGCTCTCTGAGATAAGGAATCAGTCTATTTCACAGTTATGAGAGCAACATGAATTGCAGGAATGCAAACCAGCTCTCGCAGAGTATCTGGCAAAGGCACTTCCCACAGACCTCCAGCACCACTGACTCTTTCCAGAGTCACTCAGCAATGGCTCAGCACTAGCAGCATCCTCTAATTCTTCCCTGTCTTACAGGTCTCTGAGATTTTTCCAAATGGTAGACAGGTCTCTCAACAGGAATTCATTCCCTACACTTGGCTTTATTTATCCAAAATACACAAGGCTGTGCCAACACAGTGGGACAAAAGAAGAATCTCCAGAAGCATCAAGTCAGAAACATGTCAAAGGAATCTTAAACCAAAACATTTTCACTGCCAAGTGAAGTTACACCTACTCCAAGGACTGACTGAAACTCAAAACACTAAAATAATTTGTTTCAAAAAGAATTGCACTTGGCAACAAATTCATAGAGACATACAATCATGAAAAGGTTTGGGTTGGAAGGAACCTCAAGATCATCTAGTTCCACGAGACCTCCAAGAGGTTTGGGGTCTGTTTTATTTTTTGGTGGCCTTTTGTTACGTGATGTGTTTGTTGGTTTGGAGTATTTTTTCAAGTAAATCTTACAAATCCTCTGATCCTGACACATACTGTTCTAAATCTAAATCCACCCAATGAGTATCATAATCTCATCTGACCTAGGAGAACAAGAAATTACCTCAGTCACCTCAGCTGTCAAGGGTTCGAGCCCCAAGAGATTTAACAAACTCAAAGGACATTAAAAAACTCAGTATTTATATTCTGTAGGACAACCTTAACCTCACACTGGTGTGCATGCAGGATCGTGAAAAAGCCTTTACAAAAGCAAAGCAATTTCTGATTGCACTTAGAACTGAGTGCAGCATCACCTGCATCTCCATTCAATATTTCCTGGTTTAAAAACAGATGTTACTCAACCATACTGAAGAGAGAGCAGAATATATCAGGAGCATATTCCAGTTGAAAATAACAACAGAAGCAAATAAAAACAGAACAAAACAAAAAAAGCACAGGAATTAAATCCCTCAGAAAGTCCTTAAGAGAGGCTATGTTTCAAAATAAAATTGGCTACTACTACTGAGAAGGCACCACTACAGCCACTTCACCAAACCTGAGGGTCACAGTCAGCAAATAATTAAAATTCTTTCTCTACTGAAAGAAGACTTTTCAGCCAAAAACTAAGGTGAGAACTTGACAGAGAGACAAGACACCTCCATAATGTACAACAGCCCAACTCAGCCAAAGCTTGGGGTGAAGCAGGGAAACAAAGAGTGGACAGAAACTGTCCCAGCTGATCCCTCATCCCTCTGAACTCCAAACGTCTGTGCCTACAAACAAGAAACTCAAGTGTTCAGGGCTATTTTAAGCTTCTTTAATTGGCCACACTGATCAGACACCTGGAAAGGGCCCAAGGCAGAAAGCTGAACCTATTAAAAGGACTGGGAAAGAGGAGCCAGAGTACAGCAGACCAGCCCAGGAGTGAGCTGAGCTCCAGCCTGGAATGAAAGAGCTCTCCCAAGGTGATGGCCAGGACAGAGCTCCAGGAGCACTGCTCCCACATGGCAATGCACACGTGGCTTTTCTGTGGAGCTTCCAGCCCACCACCATTCCACCACAGGCTTCTCAGACACCTGTACAGGCCAACACAACCACACCCTTCTTCAGATGGAAGAGCTGATGCTTGAATCCTCCATTGGTGGGACAGGTATCCACAGAAACTCCCTAAATCTCAAACATAAAAATGCCTAACCCATTTCAGGGGAAACCACAAAAAAAGCTTGTCTGCTAGACAAGTACTTCTAGATTTGCAATGAACAATAAGCAGAGTAATTTGTTTTTTAAGTCCAAGAGAGTAATGACTACAGAGTTTCAGTAAGTTTTTTTGACTGCATCTGAATTACTGCACAGCTTTCTCTTGCAATTCATAGTGTCCATACAATGACACAACCATGATGTAACACCCTGATGTCATTAGACTTTTAATCACCCTGACTGTACACACAAATCCATCCTTGGCTTTAGTCTATGCACAGATCTTAACACCAAATCTGTATTTCATGCTTGGAGAAGGCTGCTGATAAATGTAGGTTATATTTTGTATATAGTTACCATTTGTGTTCTACTTATTTCAGTGACAGCTCAAGGAAGTAAACACTGAAAACAAATGTCAATAATACCATGGACTAGCCCAGGTTTTGTCCTGGGGCTTTTAGGCTTCCTAACCATTACTATAAAGCAATGTTCAAAATGCAGGCTGTTTAAACCACACCATTCTGAATGGGTGAGTCTGGACTGGTGCTAGTCAGCTTGGGAAAAAAAAAAAAAAAAGAAATTATCTTTTGGCATAATTCTACTCTGTGGAATATATAATATTCTGTGTTAGAGCAACAGGATGTGGAGTAAGAAGGCCAGTATCCATAAATTTCAACACAGAAAATAGCTACCACTCCCACACTACTCACTAATTGATAAACATGCTATTTCAGCTCAGTTGCTGCCTGTCCCCTTGAAAGCAAGCTTTAGCTATGTGACTTCAGCTCTAGCTGTTTCAAGGCCTTAACTGAGATTTGGCATTTGAGTTCAGTCAAAACTTTTTTCAGGTACTTATCTTTCAATGTAACAACTGAACTGTGACTTTGGGTACTCCAAGAGAAAATGGTATTTGCATGATTAACTGTGTATCTTTGCAAACTGCATGGCTAGTTCTGCAGAGATAGCAGGGAATTCAGCTGAGCACCTAGACAGGAACATGGAAGAAGGCAAACTGCTCTATCTAGTAGCACAGTTCCAGAGCCAACAATAAAGGGGTCAGCCACACCATGAACAGAGGAGAAAACCCAGTTTTAAGTTCAGGTGTCTAAGAGCAGGAGCCAATGCAACACTCTCCTTACAACTCCAGTGCTTTCTTTGCCTATCAGCCAGACTGAAATAGCATCCTCATGGCACTTCACTGCAGCTATTCTGTTGTTTGTGGTGTTCTTAGTATTCAAGCCTCAACAAGACCTGTGCCAGTACAACTACACGATAAGAAAACATAACCCAAGTACTCACGCTGCGAATAAAGCAGTATCTGAAACTCCAAAGGGCACAGGTAAAGAGCTGAACCACATTTTCTACTCCAAGCAATTCAAAAACTTCTTTAACCGGAAAATCAAACAATGGTAGTTCACTGGTGCTTGGCCTCTGGCAGATAATTGGTCCATAAACACCTGAAAATTTCAATGACCTTCCTGCTGGAGGAAGAGGAACCTCATAGAGAATATTGTAGATGTAGCTTTCTAAAGGTAGCGGCGGTGGCTGAGGTGAAGTCACTGCTTGGTGAAGTTGTTCTAGAACTTTCTTACAAGCTTTCATGAAAGACATTGGAGTAATCAGACAAATGCACTTTGAGACATAGAGTGTGTCTCTGCTGATGTCATAGGAGTTAAATCGCTGTAGCTTTGAGACAGAGGTGCCATTGCAGTCCCCAGTGCTGCTGCAGCTCTCCTTGTCATTGGTGGGTGGAGTATGAAGAATGTCATATTCAGCATTGTGCATGTGATACAACGTCTGCATTGCACTGCAGATCTGTTTGCTAGTGACTTCCTCGAAAAACGTGAGAGAAAATCCAAATGTCCGCGAGCCATCTTCACGAGTAATAATGAAAGAGTGGAACTGAGGTTCTCTGGAATCTGCTTGTGTCTTGAAAGCAAGCCCTTTAGGCATACACAGCTACAAAAAAAGGGGAAGGGGAGATAACATCCATTAAAAAAAAGCTTTTCTCTCCCCCTGCCTACAGAAGCATTGGTGAAAATGGGATTTAGAATCCACAGACTGCCATTGCATTTCACTTTCAATTCTATTAAGTGCTACATTTCTGCACAATACAGTGATATGGGTCTAAATCAGAAAAACAAAATGTATCAAAAGGGCTGCATGCAATTACTATTGAAACTCCTAACTATTTTGTTACCAGCCTCGACCTGAATAAAATAATAAAATTCAAACCCACATAAAGGAAAGTATTTTTCTGGTCACCAAGACCAGAAACCTGACAGAGAAAATTACTATATTTTATCTAAATTATGATATACCACATTCTATTAAATGGAAAAATCCCTGCACAAAAAAAGATTCGTTAATTGCAGACTAATTTATTTCTCTACTAATTCTCTAGAATGTAAAAAAAAACCCTCAAAAGCCATTAAGTGGTACTGACCATTCCCACTGCATCCTGGTCAAAAGGGTTCCATTCAACATTCTCAGGATAGCGAGCAAGAACTTTGGATTTAAATGTGCGTCTTAACGGAGTCTGTTCAAAGTTTTCCCCTGCAGATGAAAGAAAAATACAGAAGTAAATATTTCCTTCCCTTTTTAAGCACTAACAAGGCCAAAAAGCAGGACATCAGCAGGCAGACGCGAGGGTAAGTGAATTAAGGAGACACTCCTTTTAAGAGAAGCAGAAAATGCAAGACAGTTCATTAGCATATAGTCAGACTGCAGATATTAGCAAGGATTAGCTTTGGAACATTTCTGTGTCGTTAAGTATCTGTGCTTTTCTCAAGTGTGGCAATCTTGAGATTGTGGCCATGACAGCAATTCTCTAAGCCACTCTCAGATATTTCAGATTCTTGTTAAAACATAGCTAAAGCTTCAGTTTCAGTGCAATGCTGTTACTGAAGAAAAGCACAAATAGACAAAATGCAAAGATGATGCAACTTTTAGATAGACATACGAAGTGACATCATGAGTTCTCTTAATTTCGTTTTCAAGACTCAGGAAAAAAGGTAACCACCATCTATTGCAAGAAGTTAGCTGTGAAGGAAGAGTCTAGAAGGTTAGAAGATCAGGAACCACATAAATGTCCACGAAGACAGAGTATCAGATGAACAAAGTGCTTTTTTTTTTTTTTTCCCCACACTTTTTCCTTTACCTTCTGTTGCACTTGAAATGAAACGGCTGCCACCATCTCGGGTTTTAGAGGCCTGTATATACTGGCATAAAGCTATATAACAAATAAAAACAACACTGCATTATACATTTCATACTGTTGACTGCGATCATGCTGCTAACACACACCAGTAAAAACCATACAAATATCCAGAATTAGCATGCATGATAGTCTATTCTCCTAATATGCTTTTCATACACATACAACTTACACGAATTTCTCATTTTACCTACATATTTCTAGAAGGAGACGAATCAGTATGTAAGAGAAGCTCATTGTTCCTGTACACATAACCAGAATATTGATACAGTAGGAATAAGCTGCTTGTGAAATTAAAGTTTCACATGTTAACTACAAAATATTCCCAAAGAGCAGATGATGAAAGTGACCCTAAGGACAAGACCAATTCAAGGCCTTTAGAACTTCTGAATTTAAGTGGCATGGCCCAGCTTTCCACAGTGCTATCCATACACTAGACTGGCTGAAAGTCTCTCTTACATTTCCTCTAGAGCAATGCTCATTGTGATGGCACAGAACTTTCTGCTTTAAATATTCCGAGTGTGAGCAGTTGCTTTAAAAAACAAAAACGTACAACTGCGTTTCTTAAAATAAGCTTAGTATATTACTAGAATGCAATTAGCTAAATGAGCATGCAGCTGTTGACAGCTGCACTAACAATCAGGCACAATTGCATGAA
This sequence comes from Sitta carolinensis, assembly GCA_032173965.1. Classification (NCBI taxonomy): domain Eukaryota; kingdom Metazoa; phylum Chordata; class Aves; order Passeriformes; family Sittidae; genus Sitta; species Sitta carolinensis. Next base: position 6,441,394 of record JAVUNC010000026.1, read on the forward strand.
ATCATATGCTTTAAATAAACAGAATTATTTCAGCAACACCTGCAAAAGAGAAAACCCACTCCAAATCCTCTCTTATTTTCTTACATGCAGCAATTACATGGCAATAGAAATTGATTTCAGAATTGGTTGGGCTTGTTTTGTACTTTTAGAGTAATATTTAAAGCTCAATTTCAAAGCCAAGTTAGAATCTTTATTTGGCACAACACTTACTTCCACTAAGTAGCCACAGACAGAGATGGTTACAGCACTGTCTCTGCACCATACAGAACCTAACAAACACATTACACCAAACCAAACAGAATTTCCAGTGAATGCTTAACAAAGCAATTTTTCTTTCAAAATTTTCTTGACAGCTGAGAAGCCTGGTAACTGTGGATTTTCTTTAACAAAGTCTTAAATATTTATCTCAGACAGGGAACCTACCCTGAATCAGGACCTAGGACAGGTCTTGCAATACCCAAAATATTCACATCTATTTTGCTAATTCTCTGGGGTTTAGCACTGAAATTGAAGGAGGCATTGCTTTTATTATTTGTCTGAAAAATCAACAGCTCAGATAATTTTCACACAAAACCACACAGCTACATGATTTATTAATCTGTTAAACAACATTATTCAATAATATCATTGTTCAGAAAGAAAAATAAAAAACCTATTTGGGAAAATCTGGAACATATATAAACAGGAATAATTAGGAAAAACCAGGACATGACTTCACTGGAATATAACCACCTTGTGAAAGAGTAGAGCCAAAGACAGAATAGATAACAGCATTTCCACAACTAAAACAATAAAAAAAGATGAAAACCAGCATTTAAAGAAACTTTCAATCTCCCAGAAAGAAAAATGGCCATATCTCTACTGACACAAACATACACTGAGTGAAGTCAGTCCTCTGTAAAAAGCTTTTAAAAGTATGTCAGGAGATTTAACACACCTACTGTTTTCTATATTTACATCTGTGCAGATGATGTAATGTCAACTTTTAGATAATTGAGGAAAAACCTCAGACATGTACTAAGCTGTTTTGTTCCTTGGTGGGTTTTTTTATCTTCCACATACATAGAGGAGGGAAAATACATGAAGGCCAAATTTTCTCCTGACCTTGGAAACCACACAGCACAATCACCGAGTTCACCTATGTGCAAGGCTGCACGCATTTTGAAACTAAAATAGAAAAATCTGTGACTTGAAGACCTTTTCATTAAGATTATTAACACTGCAAAATACATGTGCTGCGTTCCCTGATGATTAAAAAAAAATCCAAACCCTAACAAACACTGATTGGATGTTTACCTATTTAAAGAAATCTTGCACCATCTCCTCCCAAAAGACATTCTCGCCAACACACTCTTAAATTTTTCAGAGCTGGAGTCTGTCCGTAATTTAATAAAAAGACTAAAATTGATTTCTGGAAACCACTGAGTCCTGATTGAGGCAGAAACGTGAGGCTGCCCTCCACGCAGGCACTCGCAGGGCTGTGGCCGGCGTGCCCTGGCAGCAGCCTGCTCCCTCCCCACGCTGCCCTGCTGGAATGCTGGCTGCCAGCTCCGCAGGGTGCTGCTTTGCCCTGCCACAGCAGCACAGCCTCCCACCTCCAGGCAGCTCTTTTGGGGGAGCCTTCAAGCCTGGAATACCACAAACTTCTGGACCTTCAGACTGGGTCATGCTGGCTTCCAAAGATCCTGATTCAAACAAGGCAGGGATGTCAAGGGACAGCTCACCAACACTGGAGAAGTTCAGCCCAGGTGATCTGTGCAACTCCAGGACACTGACACCGCTTTCTTGCCATTACAAGTAATGGGAACCTGAGCACCAGTATTTCCACTGCCTGGGGTCCCCCTTCTCTCCTCTCTAGTGACTGCCATTAGCAGTGGGGAGGGGGAAAATCCACAAACATTATTTACTTACATCCAGAGGCAAAAAGCAATTAACCCTAAATCTCTAAATTTACAAAATCAGTCTCAAACACAGACATCCTGCAGAACACCAACTGCAGCACATCTCCTGCCACAAAAATAACTCAAGGTTTCAAGATATGTCTCTGTGTGAAATACAGAGTCACAGAATTAAAACGATATTCTGAGTTGGAAAGTCCCCACAAGGATCACTGAATCCAGCTCTAAAGTAAATGGCCATCCAGGAATCAAGCCACAACCTTTGTGTTATTAGCACCATGCTCAGAACAACTGAGCTAATCTTGGTTTCCTTCAGTGAGTTGATTAATTCAGGAATAATTGCAATGGTTTTGACAAAAACAGTCAGGAGCAATTTTAGCAAATGCAAGAGACCAACCTGCCAGCAGAAACGGACAGCTGTATTCCACAACTGAGAAAACGAAGGCATAAGAGGAGATAAACTGAAAAATATGATGTACCCCATAAATTTAGATAGAGAGCAAGTCCCCACACTTAACTACCAAAGGACTGCTACACTCATATCATGCTTTTCACATGGTTTCTCGCCCTTAGCAGAAATAATGGCTAGAAAGTACTTTCCTTAACCAAGTTACAGTAAAGGGGTCTTTAGAAACTATTTATCTATACATAATTTCTGTCTTTTATACAAATTCCATGCAAAAGGGAAACTTTGGGGGTTTTTAACTGAACAGTATTGCCTGCTGAAGACTGAAGAGGTCTTTCAAACACCATTGATGTTCCTCACATTTACCACTCAGGTGGAATATCAGAGGAAAAGCTCTACAAAAAATCAAGATGCAAACTGTCCCACAGACTGCAAAGCTGCAACTCCCTTGGACTTAAATCAGAATCAATGATCAAACAGCTACAACTATACAGTTATTTGTCAGGGAATGTCAAATGACATATGAAATCGGTAAACACCCAGCAATACTTCAGGAAGTTTCAGGATGACATCAAACCTTCAAAACAGTAAGAATCCCATTGTGTTTTGCAATGTAAATAATATCAAGAAAGCATAAAGAAATATCATTTCACCAGGCACAGTATAAATCCACAAGCACCAGTTTAGTGCAGCCCTGGCACTGTACCCAGCAGGGGAATGACAGTGAAACAGAGCATCTCAGAATTTGTCATTGGAAAAAAACCAGCCCCTGTGGCATCACACTCAAAATAGGATCACTGAAACAATTTGGATTAAAAATAAACAAATGGAGACTAAAGAAAGGGTTAACAAAGATTAACAGATCACTAATCCAGTTCAGCCACACAAACAGCTTAATTAGCTCATGGTGATCCCCCAAAACAGGAGGGAAGCAAAAAGTAAACGGCAGACACAGAGGTTGTGAAACTGGTGAGATGAAGAAAACATGGAGTGGAGTTTTAATACCTGCTAACTCCTGAAGCCAGCCCTCCTCCTGAGGCCCAGCTCGCTACCTGCTGCCTCCTGCCATGCCAGGTAATAGATTTTTCAACACCAGCAACCATCACCTGGCTCTGGTAATGCCCTTTGCTTCCTCTCCCATTTTTCACGCTTTATCAACCCTCCCCATTAAAGATGATAGATCCCTGCTGTCCTGGAGATGGCTGAGCACCTGCCTGCCCATGGGCAGTGGGGAATGAATTCCTGTTTTGCTTTGCTTTACCGATTAAGCTGGTTTTATCCCTACCCGCGAGTTTTCCCACTTTTACAGTTCTGATTCTCTCACCCATTCCACAGGAGGGGAGTGAGAGGCTGTGTGGGGCTGCATTAAACCACACCACCAGGTAATTTAAGAAGACATGCAGAAAAGACTTAAGTTATTAGAGTCAGTATGCTATCAAAAGGGAAGTCACCAGCTAGCCACAACCTCTGAGGAAGTCTCCTGGGCTGAGGGATGTCCAAGAGGGCAGATTGGCCTGGCTCCTCCTGGGCAGGCAGAGCTCAGCTGAGCAGTCTCAGACCACAGTGGGGGACACTCGGCACCAATGGGATTAAATCTCACATTACAGGCAGCTAATTCTCCAATGCCCCCTTCTCACATCTTTTCTTTAAACTGAACCTGAAGGACTGAATTGTGTGCATAAAGCAAACTACAAACCTGCTCAGGATTACCAGAGAGTTGAAACATGTTACATTTATTTGGAAGATCTAGCTCAAACCAACCCCTTTTCACAGCTGCGTGGGAGCTCACACCGCTGCTCTAACAGCCACCTAATACTATTTGCCATGTATGGAACCATGATTGGCTTTCAATTCTAACTTCATTTACCATCTGAAATTATGCTGGCCTACATATGTGTAATTTGGAGTTCATAATAGCAGCACATTAGAGCAGCTAATGCATGCACTGCAAGGATCCTACACTGAACTAACGAGTACACCTAATTTTATCAGTCCTTTCTGAGTCACCTAACACTGAATGTAAGCCATATCAGCACAGAGATGCTGGAAACCTCCCTGGCTCTCACTCTTCTGCTGCTCCCTCTTCTCACCTGTGTCACTTCTCTGGCTGCTCCCCCTGTGAGCAGTGGGCAGCAGTGTCTGTGTCTTTGTCTGAAGAGAATTAGTGCTGACAAACTCATGGAGTTTCCAGCCTAGGCAGGACAGCATCGCTTTGGAAGTATCTGAGTGAAGCTATCCATATCAATGGGTACGACTTGTTTATAAGATTATAACAAGGAAAAGAAAATGTTCCAGAAACTGAAATTAAAACTTTCAATTCAAAACCTGCAAATGCCCTCTACCAAGATTTCCTCGGCTTTGAGCGGGAATAAAAAGAATGAACTCTGAAGGTCTAATTTTAGCTCTTTCCTGATTTACCCAGAGAAAAACATGATTCATTGCCTTCTGTATTCCTCTTCAAGAGAAGAAAGGGGGAAAAAAGGGTCTTCCCAAAACAGTAATAAGAAAAATGGTTAGGTTATACAACTTGCAGATTCACCTGCTTATGACCTTGCATAGATATAACATGTTTCCACATGCATTGCTTACAGTTTTCTAATGCAAATTTCCAAGAACTTGTACGTGATTCTAACAATTCAAATTTCCCTGCTGACTAGTTTGCTTCTCTGTAAGAAGGTTTTTAACCCTGGATTTTTTTTGTCGTCAATATCTCAATCTTTCTTCTCTGTAAATCCCGAACTGCCATGAAACATTTCCATTTGCATAACAGAACAGTGGCTTAAGTTGTCCTTAATGAGAAGGGGAAAACTTGCTTAAAAAAAAAAAAAGTCAAGGATACTTTGCAAACAAAACCTTTTTCAAAACTGAATCATGGCCTTTTGAACGTGCTGTCAATTTACTATTTGGCTTTAATATTTAAAAGTGACTGCAGTGCTGCAACTCTAAAAATTATGCAAGACTAAGAACTGCACGGGAACTTCTCCCTGTGTCCCAGCTAGAAAAAGTGTCTTTGAGCAGCTATCTCAGACGTAGACCAGCTCAATTTTCTCTCTATGACAATAGAGAGCAAGTCAGAATAGGTTACCCTAGTTATAAACAAATTAAATGGTGCTGCAAGACTGATTTTAAGGCATCATTAATACTGCCACCTTCGTTTGTTCATCGAGTCCACTCATCTGCTCAAAATAATCAAGGAACAAAGATCCAGAAAGCTTGACTGGTTCTGATTAAGTGGTTTGCTGCTTCCACCCTGCCAGGCAGCTTCTTTCTTTGAATTCCTGTGATACGGCCTGCTATTAATTCAATTCATTCTGTCTTGGTGTACATTTATTTTATACATGACATCTTCAAATAAAAAACTCTTAGACAGCATGCAATTAAAACATTAACTTTATATTTTCCACATAAAGACACTTAGTGGAATCTTTCAGCATACAGAGGCTCTGTATCAATTTCTGCTGACACTAAAATGAATGTCTTGAACTAAATATAAAACAGCTTGAACATGAAACAGCCATATTGCTGTAATTAACAAATTAATAAGAACAATGAGAATTTGTACCAGCAACAGAGACTATGAGCCATACACTTAGGGCAGCTTTCCTGTACTACTCAGCACAGAGAACCCAGAGAAAATGGATTTAGCACTGAGAAGACCCTACAGAACCCTACAACCACACCCTCTGGCTCTGCACTTTCTGCAGGTCAAAGAACCTGACACTGGTGGGAACCCTCCAGGCTGGGCAGGGTGGGACTGCAGACCCAGCTGAGCATGCCAGCCAAGCAGCAGAGGTTTGCACAACTGCAGGCTGCAAGGCAAAAATGAGACACCAAGGGGATCTGAACAGCACCTCGACTACAAACACCACTCACAGAACAGCCCCATTCTACCCTGCTTCAGACTCAAAAATGCTACACAGCACAAAGCCATACTTCAGTGAAACAACCATCATAGCTTACTTTCAAAATGGCTTTTCTCATTCTTGGGTTTCAGGTGAGAACTTTTTAAGTGCAAAACCATGCCTGTCAAAGTGCCTAACACAAAGGAAAAAAAAAAGGTTTCCAAAGACACAATGTGCCTTAGGTCCAAAGATACAACCCTTAGAATGAGGTTAATCCAAAACCAGCAGCTAATGCCATAAACAGCAACAGGATTCCCAGTTCAGCCAGCAAACATCCTCAACACCAAACAAGGCTACAGATACTACAGTAAATAATCATGTTTATCAAACAAAAAGTTACTTCAGCTCCAAAATTCATGGTCCAAGTCTAAATAAAAAGAGTTGACTGGCAAAACAGATAGCATGCACACACTAATGGAATCCACACTGTAGAAAAGATAAAAGTATGGAGTAAATAAAGGCAATTTGGGCAGAGGGAGGCACTGGGGGGAAGAGGTGGTATGTACACTGATTTTTTGAGGAGTTCTTCATTAGTCAGACTGACAGATGACCAACAGCTGGTCTGGTTACACTGTGAGAGCAAATACAGGTGCTTAAGATGCATGAAGGGATGGAAAGACAGTCAAGCCAAAAATCAGTTTCTTAAAATTAAAGGCAAAAGAATTTGGTTAAAAATAAGACTTGCCCTATTTTAACTTGCCAACAAAAATGGTAAAAAAAATCTATTTTCAAGTCTTAAGAGGAAACTGGGATAATCAAACAAATAACTAAATTATATAGCCTGAACCATAATAGATGTGAAATGAGATGGCATTCTGTTGATTCAATCTAGCCTTTCAAAAACACACAAGAAACAAAATTAAAACCTTTAAAAATTTTTTTAAAAAACCCAAAACCAGGCCTTCTGAAGAACACCACCATTAAGATTTTTCAGGACATTGAATATGTCCTATTATGATAATAAAGAAAAATTCTTTCAATATATACTCAGAGAGCTATTAATACAGTAAGAATTAGACAAAGTTTACTTTTAAAACAGAAAAAGTCACTGATTTCTTCTTTAACAAATATTAAACAATATATAACTGGAAACAAAAAAGCACCTCTCTACAACACAGGAAATAAACATTCAAAGTCTGGCAGACTAAGGTAAGAAATTCATTACACAAGAATTCTTGGAATAAAAACCAATATTCACAAAAAGCTGCAGCTGCCAAATCTGTAAGCAAAGAGCCACTCCATCAATAGACAAACGCTTTCAGATTATGACTTGCTTCCTTCCTTTCAGTTCCTCCTCCTTAAACAGAGCTGCACGTATTTCTCATTAGAGAGGACTCCCTCCTCCAGCAACCCTCTTGCTCGGATATACACAAAGAAGAATTCTTCCCTTTTATCCTGAAACACAAACTCTCTGTCCCACAGTCCCTCTCCCCCTTCCCCCGTTGGCAAGACCACCTGGCAAAGCACAAGCTGAAGTGGTGGGTAGAGCACTTAATTTGGTACTGGAATCGGGACCTGAACACGTTTTAGAGCAGGTGAAATTATCCATGAGAAAAGCCTTCCGATTTACTTCACTGCAGCACTGCTCTTGAAGCAACTGGAACCAGGTGTTTCAGCCACTGTCTGCAGCAGCCATCACCCCGCTGGATTTGTAACACATCCACCACATCTGATTTTCACAGCCGGGACTTCCTCTAAAACCTTCCTTATTAAATTTACTGTTCCTCTTTCCCTGACAGAAAACCCTGAAGGCAAAGCAACTTCAGTGCCTTCCTTTCTTAAAGCAAAGGTGCAAATACGGGATACAAATACACAGGAATGGATTGAACGGAGTGAACAGCGTGTGGCTGGAGCGCCATCCTTCCTCTGGGAACGCTGAAGGGCTTGCTCCAGAGGAAGCAAGGAAAAGGCAAAGAAAATAAACAGTCATAAAAGGCTCTGAGGGTTTTTTTTCCTGTTTGTCATCTAGGGAACCCATAGTTGCTCGTAACAATCCCTTATCCCAATCCAAGGAGAACATTCATCTGACAATAAAATTCCTCCTATTGCAGACTTGAAAAAAGTGAGAGACAAAGAAAAGTTAACTCTAATCTGTTGACTGTTAAATGTCCTCTTGTTGTCCCATTTTCTTTTGTTTTACAAAATTCAAGAGCAGTAATGTTTCAAAAACTGTAACACAAAGAAACGAAGTGTGAAATTAAATAAACAAAAAAAAAAAAAAAAAAAAAAAAAAAATGTAATTTTGCTAACTAGATATTCAGTGTAAACTCTGCCTGATACAAATTATCGTTTATTCCTTTGATAGGTAAATTCTTGCAAGCTCCTCATGGCAAACAAAAATCTAGGAGCTCAGAGATACCCATTCATCCTTTAAGTTTCAGCATTCATCTAGTTGATAACAAAACATAATGCCACACACCCGGGAATGGTTTCAAATGCTGCAACAATGAATTTAAAGCACCACAGAAAAACAGCTGAGGCCATCTGCATTCTGTGATTGTAAGGTCAGGAAACCAAAAGCTTTTGTTTTTATTGTGCTGGTACTGTTTCAAGAAAGGCGGGAAGAGGTGGGACAAGGAAGTGGCAGGACAGGGCAGTGGCAGAAGAAACCATCAAGAATCTAAAGCAGCTTGAAAAAAATAAACAAGAAAAGGTCCTCAGTTTACATCTTTAAAAGTATCCTAAACATTTTTCTTTCCTATAGCTTTTTTTTTTTTTTTTTGTTCTCCTTTGTATGTCATACAGGAAGGCAGATGGATAATATAAAATAGAATGTATTTTAATCAAGATTGTATAGCAGAAATTTTCAATTAAATGGTCTTGAAACCAGAACTGCTTTACTAAACGACTTTTCTGTCCTAGCCCGAGCAAAAAGACTCGCAGAAAGATATTTAGATCTGTTTCCAACTAAACAACAGAAGCAGGCCACAGAATTTCAATGGAAGGCGTGTTCTCAGCCATGGGGGTCAGGGGGACACACTGTTTCCTTTACACAATAGATCTGGAATATGTGCAACAGAAGCCACTAAGAAAGGAAAAGGGTGGCTTTACCTTCAGAAGAGAACACAATTCTTTTACATGCACTAGAAATATATAGCAGAAGTGGAGACAAGCATATTTCAAGCATGTTTAATACAGAAACCAGCAGTTCTCCTCATGCCCCCAAGACTGGCAGATCCTGAGGGACTCTTCAGGAAAGCCTGAGCACAGACCATTCCCAACAACCATGGTCTCCTTTCACAGCGACACATCCCACCCCATTACATGTCCCTACTTCTTGTGCTCACACAGCCCTCTGGCTCTGAGGACTGATGGAATCACATCTGTGTAAAAGCATGAGGACTAAATCTTACTGAAGCACCTGCCCAATCCTTCAACAAAGTATTTCCAGGATATGACTGAGGTTTTGCATTGAAAAGGAAAAACACATTTTAAAGAACATGTGAAGTCTTTCAGCAGGTTTCAATAACATACAGAGGTCAGAATAATACAGAAAATTCACCTATGGTCATTTCAGTATACCAGTCCTGGCCAGCATGCTTCACTTTACTATCTAACCTTTGAAAATAGTGCTTTGCAGTAACTAACCTGCCTTAATAAGAATAGCTCCCCTTACAAATAAAACAAAAATGTCCTGTAAGATAACCAAGTTGCTTGATAGGACTGATTTCTAATCAGAGAAAATTAATCAGATGTGCTGACAGTTTGGTCAACGGATATGACAAACTCCAAAGCTTATCTCTGCTCTGGCTGTACCCTCCCTTATCATCTCACCACCCATGCCTCCTAAGCTCTCTCCCTTTCACACATAAGCCTATCAAGCTATCAAGCTCACCTTTCTTGTCCACAAGGCAAAACTCATGTTTGGTCAAAAAAACCTTCATGTTTTCAACATGAAAATCTGATCAGAACAAAAAGAAAACAAAGTTTCAAGTCCAAGTTAACCACTTACAACTGTGTATCACCACTGGTCATAAACAAAGACCTTGGTAAGGACAGGAAAGAGAGACCACAACACCTGACACTTGGATCGGTCTGCACTGCCACAAAATATCTGCCAAAAGAATTCTGAGAAACAACTAAGATAGTGGTAAACAGAAATTTCACCAGTCTTCAGCGAAACTTTTGAAGAAGTTACTTCACATTTCAATTTTAAAAGGAGTTTACTTGACATTTCCCAGAACCCACACATAAGAGGCACAAAGGGACACGACAGCCTTATGCTGGCACCAACTTTGTTGACTTAAGGGACTTATCTTTTTCCCAATGCAACTCTAGGCAGCTCAGTAGAACACTGCTGGGCTTGGGGGCCAAGATTAGGAAACAACAACTGGCAGCAAAGCTTGCTGAAAGTAGCAAGTTAAGGAGGAATAACAAGGAATATATGCAAATAGTACAAAAGCTCCTGAAAGTTTATGCTTGTACAGCAAAAAAAATCTTTTCCAAACTCACCTGAAACTATGCAAAATAGTATCTGTTTCTGTAAAACCAACCTTTTTTCCTCACTCAGATACTGAAATGTTGCTTCCTCTGAAAAGGTTCCTTTTGCCTGCCATGTTATTTGTCTCTAGATTGCTTACCCACAAAATGAGAAAGTTTCTTTCTCAGTACAGATGTATATACATTGTACCTGACTGTGGCTGATAATACAGCCAGTTAAAAAAAACAAAAAACCAAATAAACAAACAAAAACAAATTAAAATTCAATATTCTACACTTCTACAGGAAAGTTTGAAACCAACGGGCTCCTGCCCATCAAACCATTAGTGGAGTAGCATTTTCCTGGAAAAACTAAGAAACATGCCTTGAGCAAAAACGCTCCAAGTAAATTCTACATCATTCATCAGTTTGTGCTGGAATGCTTGGTAATTTCTCTGTGCAATAATGTTTTAAGCCTCACAGGGATAGCATTCCAGTTCGCTGCAAACTTGACTACAAACCACAAATCTGAAATGGTCGTCAAGAAATTGAGAGAGTAATTACTGCACAGTGTGCATCAGTAAGTAATTGCTTCTGACACTGTCACTTCATGCGCATCATTTCTGCTACATGAGCCCTGCAGGTTAGTGGGAAATCAAAAGATAGGGAAATCCTAAGTCAAAAGGCGGATAAAAAACAGTTGTGGTGTTTTGTAACCTCAGAATCAATAATTTGAAAAATTGGGAAAAAGGTTATCATTTGCAAATGGCAGTGTTTCCCATACAATCCACTCAAGAGCTCTTTGTCTACCCTCTTGCTTGCAAAACAAACCTGCAAAAATTCCCAAAAACAACAGGAAAAAACAAACAAACAAAAAGAAAATCCTAATGGACAAAATGCCAAATGAACTCACCTTTGTATGCCCATCTTAGTTAGTTGAAATTCTTATGGCTTTTTTAAAAGGCTTAAAAAATAGAGTTGTAAACTTTAGTTCTTAAGACACTGTTTCAGTGCCTTAAATTTATTCTCAAATCAAGAACTCATAACCTTTCTCCTCCCCCACGCATTGCCAAAGAGCCTTCCAAGTAAACCAAATTTATAACTGAATACAGAAGGGTGGAAGACTGAAGAGTTTTGTGGGTTTTGAGGGGATTATTCCTAAAGCACACAGCTCAATTGACCTAAAATACAAATATGATAATGACAAGATTGGCATTACAGAAACATCACCAATAAACTGTGGCTTCAAATGTAGTTCAGCCAAGTACAGCTGCTTCCCCCTTACATCAGCTCTGCCATTCTTTATTCTACATATCAGCTACCCTAGCACGTCTGCCTCAGTTCCCAAAGAGACAAAAGACCTTTCTGGCACTCAAACATGGCAAACAGCTCCAGCTTCTTGGGAAAAGATAGAGGGGGTAGGGAAGAGTGGAGAAAGCCATTATCGAAAGCGTTTCCCGTGTGCCCGTGTGAGCCCAGGCGAGGGTGGCTGCCTGTGTGAATGGAGCCAGGTGTGCTGGGAGCCTCGGGGCTGCCCGCACAGCGAGCGGCTCCCAGCAATCCCAGAGGAGAGCAGAACGGCAAAGCCCCCTCCGAGGCCCAGAACGCACCCCAAGGGAAGAGGCACACGGCGGGAACTGCGGGAAGCTTGCATGGATACCATCCGCATGGACAAAGAGCGGTGGGAAAACCACCAAGAACAAAACCCCACGACCACAGAACAATTCAGCCTTCGGTAAAATCAAGCAATAGTTCCCACCAACGCAATTCACTTCTGCAGCAAGTGTTGGTACTACCACCAAGAGCAAAGATAGAGGAATTTACTCACATGCTATTTACCCAAGGAAAAAATAGCATTGCAGAAGGGTTCCACTGTAAAAATCACAGCTGGCTCCAACCCCAGATGTCTTAATTCTGAGATTAAAATGCCTAACAGAAGAAACTACAAAACAGGTCAAATGTCAATCAGAAAATTATATGTGCTGATTTAAAATAAGTTTGCTCTTCTTCATCCTCCTCTTTCCCTTTAGCTACCCCTTACAAATACCTTTGCAGCAAAATAAAAGCCTGAAAGTATTTAAGTGTGTTGAACTTGGAAATGAACACAGGTGCTGATAACAGCCTTACTTCATGGGCTACCACAATGGAACTACTACATTAATTCCAAAACACTAAGCAATTTATTGCCTTACATAAGTGGCCAATGCTGTCAGTCATGTCATGACACACTTTTTTTTTTTTTTTAAAGTTTATATCAATACAGAATTCCAATAAAACAAGCCCTAACAATGCATGAAGATAAGCTGTCATTTTAAATCTGAGGCCAACAAAATAGAAAAATACTGACACTTCAATTACAGACAGAGAAATGAGGTGAGACAACGTTTCTGTTTTTTTGGTGAGGAGAAACACTTACTCTAATATGAGATTGTCAGAATAATTTTGAGTGCAGCTAGGTGAATATTATACACAAGGTATCATCTTCTTTTCACACACCAGCAGTAATCAAGTGGCTCCTGTGGCAGCACAGAGCTGCCTTACTCATAACCAGTCACATTACACTACTTAATCTACATGCACAGAGATCTAGCCTCAATACCATTAAAAAGAAAATGCAAAAAAAAAGGGCATGACAGAGGAAGAATCGTTAAAATTGTATCACATCATCATGTAAGCGAGTGGAAGCTGATGTAATACAAACTCTGAAAAGGCTCATGAAGGGTCTCTATAGGAAAGATATTCCTGGACAAATGGGCTTCACCTAACGCTATTTTCCTTCTCTAAGGATGAAGCTCATGATCAGGTAGACAACTCAAAGCACCATGATAAGGACTTGAGCAAAGGAACACAAATCCACCTACTGAACAGGTGGACCAAACCCTTAAAAAAAGTTCAAACTGGGAAGAAAGGCAAGGAAAAAAAAGCACAGGTGACAGTCAAGTCATTGGATTTACTCTTCTTTTTTTAAAACCAATCCTATTATTAAATCATCAATATTTTCTTCACAGATCATAGGCCTTCTTTTTCTTTACACTATTTCTCCTTTGCAACATTATTATTTCTAAAATAACTATTATCATCTTTATGATACAACATTCAAGACTACCAAGGTACGTTCAACCGAAGATTTTAATTAGAACATGGGTTCCAGATATTTGGATCTGAGCTCTGTATTTCGTAAAAGTAACCCCAAGAGGACAATTTCACATAAGTATAAGGCAATGGCAAATTGATGCTTTGCCACTCCATAATAAACAAACTGTTGACAAGTGATCACTAAAAAATTAACACACCACAGAGGAGGAAAAGAAAGCAAAATCCTTTAGTCCCATGTTCTTTTCCACTAAAATCCCAACAGCTCCATATAGTGCAAGGTTTCCCACCATCATTCAGATCACATCTGATTAATTCAACAGATAAAAGACTCCAGCTAAAAGATGAGCCTCAACTTCATTCTCATTACCTTTCCAGGGCACAGTCATACAATCTAAATTAAGAAATCCTATCATAATGTTGCAGCATTACAATACATTATATTACGTACAGTAGATTTTTGGTGATGTATTTCATCATTTGTAGGTGGTCACCATGATGACCAAGAGGCAGCAATGTACCCTTGCTCCAAAGAAGGCAAATGGTACCCTGGGGTGCATTACTCAAAAACATTTCCAGCAGGCTGAGGGAGGTGATGCTGCCCTGGAGGGGCCACAGCTGGAGTGCTGTGCCCAGTTCTGTGCTCCTTAGCACAGGGCAAACGTGGACGTGGTGAGAGAGTGCAGCAAGGGGCCACAAACATGAATCAGGACAGGAGGACAGGCTGAGAGAGCTGGGCCTGTTCAGCCTGCAGAACAGAAAAGCTATGGGGAGAATCTTAGCAATGTAGAGAAATACCTACAAGAGAGTGCAAAGGTGATGGAGACAGGCTGTATCCCGTGCCAGGACCAGAGGTAACAGGCACAAACCAAAATGCAAGAGGTCCCATCCAAGCATCAGAACACACCTTTTCACTGTGAGGGAAACTGAGCACGGGCACAGGGGGTTGCACAGGGAGGTTGTGGAGTCTCCATTTTTGGTGATACCCAAAATCACCTGGACAACTAGGCAACTGGCCCTAGGCTGGCCCTGCTTCAGCAGCGGGGTTGGACCTGACAACTGCCAAAGGCCCCTTTCAACCTCAACCCTTCTGTGGTTTGCTCTGCGAAGGAAATTCACCTGTGACAGACCTCAGCAGCATAATGAAAAATTTCTGTCATCACTTCTGGCATACCAACACCATCTGGAAACATGGAAACGCACCGCAGCTCCTGTCTCATCCAGCTTAGCAGCTGACACTGGAGCTTAAGCTTCATCCGTTGTTGGGGGTTTTGTTTTGCAAATATTTCCCACGTCCTTTAACAGGTCACCCAGTGGGAACACAATTATCAAAATAAGAAAGGATGCCCAGAATTGAATTTAGGGATAAAAAAATCCCTATTAATAGAGAGTCCTTAACCCTTGTGCTAGGATTTCTTACAGAATTAAAAGAAAACAAACATATATAAATATTCTGTGACTCCTCCATCAGCCAGCCAACTTTTTCAGGGAAAAGCCTTACAGCTGTGCTATTCAGTAAGCTCCCATCATACAAAGGGAACACGCCATCAGAGGTGGCTCTTCAAACAAGGTAACAAGACCAAGCATCAATTCCTGAGCTTAACGCCTCAGTGCCAAGTCTGCGGAAAACGCCGGTATCGAGGCGGCAGGCCCGAGGCGCACGGCTGCGGGAGCGCGCCGAGAACAAAGTGTGCGGGCAGCCCCGGCGGCGGGCCCGCGATGACATCATGCGGGCGAGCAGCCCCGCAGCGCCGGGAGCGCCGGGAGAGCCCCGCAGCCCCGGGAGCGCCCCGCAGCCCCGGGAGCGCCGGGAGAGCCCCGCAGCGACGGGAGCGCCGGGAGAGCCCCGCAGCCCCGGGAGCGCCCCGCAGCGCCGGGAGCGCCCCGCAGCCCCCGGCCCCGCAGCGCCGGGAGCGCCCCGCAGCCCCCGGCCCCGCAGCGCCGGGAGCGCCCCGCAGCCCCCGGCCCCGCAGCGCCGGGAGCGCCCCACGGCCCCCAGCCCGGGCCCGCAGAGACGGGAGCGCCCCGCGGCCCCCGGCCCCGCAGAGAGGGAGCCCCCGGGCCCGCAGCCCCCGGGCCCGCAGCCCCGGGCCCGCAGCCCCCGCAGCTCCCGGGCCCGCAGCCCCCGGGCCCGCAGCCCCGCAGCCCCCGGGCCCGCAGCCCCGCAGCTCCCGGGCCCGCAGCCCCCGGCCCGCAGCCCCGCAGCCCCCGGGCCCGCAGCCCCGCAGCCCCCGGGCCCGCAGCCCCGCAGCCCCGGCGCCCCGCAGCCCCCGGGCCCGCAGCCCCGCAGCCCCCGGGCCCGCAGCCCCGCAGCCCCCGGGCCCGCAGCCCCGCAGCCCCCGGGCCCGCAGCCCCGCAGCCCCCGGGCCCGCAGCCCCGCAGCCCCCGGGCCCGCAGCCCCGCAGCCCCCGGGCCCGCAGCTCCCGGGCCCGCAGCTCCCGGCCCGCAGCCCCCAGGCCGGGCCGGCGCCTCGCCCCCAACAATGCGCGCTTCTGAAGTCAATTGTTCCACCAGCACGAGGATTCAGAAGCTATTTTGCAGCGCCGAAATGAGAGGGAGGGGGGGAAAAAAAACAGCGCACAATGACCCTTTCATTGAAATGAGAAAGGGTTCCAGGAAGTACAAAGTGTTTCCAAATCTTGTCCAAAAGCCACTGAAACCAACAGAGGCCCTCTCCATTTCTGTCAGTGGACACTGGAGTAGGCTATAACCCAAGACACAGTTTGACAGCATTATCAGTCACACTATCATGCATTATTAATAAGACAACAAACTCAAGAAAACGCACCTGAATTCCACCTAGACCTTACGCTGTGACATTATTGGAAATTTCCCCCACCTTCCTCTAAAATCTTTTCTCAAATCACGTAAAAATCTGTCTCCCCCAAAAATACTAAAACCTCTCTTCTCCCAGCCCCACACCTTGTGAGAAGTAACACCATTCCAGGACGACAGCAGAACAGCAGAGACCAGGATATATCACTATAGTTTTACATACTACAGTACAGTACACTACATACAGTAGACACTACAGTTTTACATACTACAGATGCAGTCCTTGACCAGGAAAGCAAATACAGAAAGAACATCATGCTCCAGCTTTCACACCTGCACACTGACAGAATATTTTTTTAAAAGGCACTGTTATCTTTCAGTTTACTATTAGACAGGTAGCCCAAAGTAGTGCACTGCTGGCTTTAAACTGAATTATGTGAAGAGAATTATTTATGTGCCTATCAAGAACAGGGAGCATTACTGAGTGTGTCTTGCACCACATTACACAAACAGGTTTACAGTAAATGAATCACGAAATTAACATCTTGTTAATTGTTTTTGATCTATAAACTTAGTTCATTGGTCATTTAATTTAAATAAACCCTCACAGACCTCTCAATAAAATTGCATTGCATTTTGTTCTCCTAGATTACTTAAATCAAATTGATACTGTAATTTGCAGTTCCATTACAGAGCAGACTGCTACACTGTACTCACTCCTCAATTCTCAAACTGTAGCCTGCAGTCACTTTAACACTAGACAAACATGAATTCTCTTAGGGTAAGGTACTCCTTAGCATGAGGGACAGATGAGAAATTTTGTTTGAAGCCATTAAATGAAAAAAAAAAAAAATAGAGTTTCCTTAATAGCCAAAGTTTAGAAGAGCTCAATGTAAGAAGTCAGTTCTAATAACACAGATTCCACTCTAGGAGGAACAAGCGTTTATTTAGAGAGGGACAGCTTAAATGCAATGATGTAAAAAACCTCGCGACACCTTACAAAAGCAAACTAATTTAAAAATCCGACGTTGGGGGTGAGGGAACATATTACTGGTCAAGTTCAGAGCTCAAATACACTAAATCAGTACTGTTGTTTATTCAGGCTTTCACCACCACACTCCTTCACCTTTCTGAACAGGTAGAGATGCTGAGCGACACTGGTTTAACTGAGGCCAGTACAATGAGACCAAAGCTAAAGCAAGGTGCTGCTAAAACACAGAACTGATTTTTAACCTTAAAAACACTGTTTTTTAAGACACAGTTGTGTAGTCCAAATTGATACGGCTTAGTTGTATGTTTGGTGCGAACATTCTCACCTAACAGCAGAATAATCACTTCCTAATGCGATTTCTTTTCGAATACTGCTGCAAGAGAACTCTTATCCTGTGCTACAGAAAAAAGCTAACACGGAACACGCAGACGGTGCTCGCTTTCTCTCCCACATCCGACTCCTCAGGAGCGCCCGTGTGTCTCGAACGCCCGGCTAAAGTTGGCACACGCAGCGCAGCTCCGGAGCGAGCGCAGGACGGCGCCGCCGGGGCTGAGCCGGTGCGGGGAGCGGGCAGCGCGCTCTGCCCGGCCCGCCGCTCCTCCGCCGGCCTGTCGAGCGCTCCGGCCGCATGCACCGACCCCGCTCCGTGCCTGCCCGGGGCGCCGCAGCGCCCGCGGCTCCGGCGGGGCACGGGCTCCCGCGGCAGCGCCCGGGGCAGCGGAGCGGGGTGGCAGCGGCTGGGTGGCAGCGGCTGGGAGACAGCGGCTGGGAGACAGCGGCCGGACCCCGCCGCCCCCGCGCCCAGCGCCGCCGGCCACTCCACCGGAGAGCTCGTCCGGCTCCAGCCCGGTCTCGGTGTCCAGCCCGCAGATGACGAAGTAGTCGGCGAAGCGGCCGGGTGCCGAGGAGCCGCCGCCGCTCATGCTGCAGGGCGAGGGGCGCGCGGGGCTCAGCGGGAGCGGGGCCGGGCGGCGCCGGCAGCGGGGCCGGGATCTCCGGCTGCGCCCGCCGCCTCCATGGCGGCGCGGGGCGGGCGGCGCCGCGCGGCATTCTGGGAACGGCCCCGCCGGGGGGGCGGCCCGGCCGCGCGCCGCAACGCCGCGCCTGCGCCCTGCGCGCGGGGTGACGTCATGCTGCTGGTGGCGCTGCCGCCCGCGCCGGGGCGCCCTGAGGGGGCGGCCATGGCGGGCGGTCGCGGCAGGGCGGCCGCGCAAGGGCTCTGCGCCCTCCGCAGGCACACAGTCAGGGCGTGGGGCAGGCTGAAAGGCACCGCAGCGCGCCGGCTGCTCCGAACTCCCTGCTGAAGCAGGGTCATTCCAGGGCGCATGGCACAGGATGCCGTCCTGACCGTTCTTGAGTATCTCCGGTGAGGGAGAGCCCCACACCCTCTGGGCGGCCTGTTCGGTGCTCGGTCACTGCACAGTCAAGAAGTGTCACTGCTCTTCCTCACATTCAGGAGGAATTCCTCACAACTCTTACTTCCCGTTGCCTCTTGTCTCTGCTTGGCGCCACCGAGCAGAGCACGGTCCATCCTCTGTCGCCTCCCCTTGAGATACCTACAGACATTGAGGAGGTCCCCTCCCAGCCCTCTCTTGTCGGGGCTGAGCAGATCACCATCAATTAGCTTGGAAAAGATCTCCACGGTCGAGTCCAGCCTGTTGTGTCCAGACCAGTGCCCTCAGCTTCTGCTCAGGGAGCGATGCTGCAGCCCTGGCCCGGCTGTGTCTCCTCCGCCGGAGCCGCTCCGGGCGCTCCCTGTCTCTCCCGGGGCGCAGCCCGGGCAGGCGCGGCCGGGCCCGCTCGCTCGGGGCCGGCTCAGCCCGGCGCTGCTCGGGGCTCGCCTGCTCCCGCCACCTTCACCTCCCCGTGACCGCAGCCCCGCTGGCTGTCGTGGCTCCACGGCCCTGTGAAGCAGCTGTGTGTGCAGGTAAATGCTTTAGGGATTGTTTGGCTCTAAGGTTGTTTTCTTTCTCCTACTTGGATTAACATCACACACATCTCCGTTAACAGTTGGGCTTGTACGAAGTGAAATTCACTCCCCCCTCTGGCTCAGCGTGGAAAAGCCCTGGGGAAGGATGACCCAGAGTTCGGTTTGACCGATGACCGACACAGAGCTGAGGGACAAGGGACACGAACCCTTGCTCTGCCTTGAGAGTGCTTTTTAGCTCGGCTGTAGAGGCACCTGGGATGGCCTTGCTAGCCTAAAATTAGGCCTGTAAGCAGTCTCCTTCCTCTCCTCTTCAGTCCTCTATTTGTGGCACTTACATCAGAATCCTTCCTTATCTTGTAGGGCTTATAAGAGGAGAAATTAAAACTTTGCAGTCTTTAGTGATTATTATCCAGGACCAACCAAGTAGTTAAGGTTGCATCCATAATGATGAATTGATCAAGCACCAATCTAACTTAAAACACTGCCAAGCATAGCAACTCACCTACATGAGTTTCCATTGCCAAGACAAGACCAAGTTGTCTGTAGGGTCTAGAAACAGCAGCACGTGTAAGAAGACTTCTCTGCCAGTGGTTTACAGCCTTTTGCAGTCCAACTGAACTCTTAGGCCCTGTGCCCAGGGAGTTGAGGACAGCTGGGCATCCTTCTGGGAACCAGGAAAAACTGTTAGGATAGCCCCAATACTATCACTGTTCACTTGATTAAGACTGTATGGGCCAGAGAATGGTTTATCAGTGAAGGAAAAGCATTGCTTAGATTTGACTGAGAGGTCAGTTTAAAGCATTATTTAACTTGAGGGAAAGATTTCAATAGAAATGGCAGTGTAGGAGCAATATTAGAGTGAAAGGCTCGAGTTTACAAAAAGCACAGTTAGATTGTGTTGAGACTGCCTGGTGGTGTGTGGAAGGCACAACAGAGAACAGAAATAGCTAAATCTGGTTGCTCTTACTCTGCTGTGTTCTCTAGCCCTTTTTTTGCACATTTGTCTTCTCAATCTGCTTTCAGTGTGGCAAAGGACAATGTATTCAGCACGTGGTGAACCTCTTGAGTAAGCCTGAACCATAATTTAACCCTTATGACACAAGCCATAGCCTGAGGGTCCCTTCTGACACTTCCAAGAAAGTCTGGGGAAACAGCACAGGTATCAGAGGCACTTTATGCAAATAAATGTGTTTCAAGAGACAGAAGTTAGACACAGTTGCCTTCCAGTGCAAACCAAACAAACTTTTCAAAATTACTGCTGTATGTGAAAAATTAATTTGAGAGAAAAGGAAGTTAAATTTCCCAACTTATTTTGGAATAAAGGTAGAAACAGAATTAATCTCATCTAGAGATGTAATCAGCTCAGTTTTAATTTTAATCAATAACTAAAAGTACCATTTAAGAAGATCTCACCCCTTTTAAACAAGTTAATAAAAAATTTGGCTTAATGGGAAGTTCAGTATGCTTCATTATAATCAAAAAATACAGTGGTTCAGATTTTATATAACAGCTTTATTATCAAATGGCAAGAGACACTTAGTAATGATGTCATGCAGGTATCACAAAAAAAAAATAATTCCAAAAGATAAACAGGTAACCTAACAGCTCAAAATCCCTTGCAATTAAAAAACAAAGCTACATCTTTCTGATGTCCTGGTTTGTTTCATGCAGCCACTGTTCTTCTGTTGAAATGTTATGGCTATCTCTTGGATCACTTGCTGGATTCCCCAAAGGAAAGAGTAGGCTAGTACAGTACCCCACAGCACAGTGCTTTTTTGCTTTCCACAAGGCCTGCCTTACTCTGCACAACCCTCAGAAGTGCTCACGGGATAGAAAAGCACCTCAGGCTGCTGGCAGCTGAAGATAAACACAGAAGGGATGGGTTAAAAAAATGCTAAAGTTTTGAAAAAGTGAAGAACCCTATTTTTAAGGTCTTAAGGCTTTTAGTTATTGTGATGGGATGCCAGTCTTGTGGCTGAAACACAACAGGTTTCCAGTAACAAAGCCTGATCCCATCTCCATAGTGAAACAACTCAGTGAGAATGTCAAGTGATAGCACGAGTCACGGTAGATGGAAAGGGAGCTCAGCTCCTTCTTTACTGACAACATTCCACCAACACATTGGCTTTACACAGCATGGGAGGGATTTTATGACAGCTTCTGTTACTGACCAGGAACTGAGACAAATTTTGAGAAAAGCCACTGGAAAAATAAGTAGAGTCCATCTGCATGAAAAGCTAACTGCAGAAAAGAAGGCTGTAAATCTACAGCAGCTTCACACTCAGTAGTTGGGGGGGCCCTTGCTCACATGGCTCAATTCACATCCAAGTTTACTATGGAATAAATCCCCTGGGTAGAGGAGCTCTGGAGATTAGAATGGCAGCAATAAAAGTCATCACTGTTCAGTTTTAAATGCCAAGGTACACTTTAGTGTAAATTCTAAACAACAAAAGAATTGCTGAAGCTGAATGATCTTACAATAAACTTGCAAACAGAACTGATATAAATTCCTTTATATACTTATGTAAAAATATCATTTAGTGTGCAGCCTAGATTTAAATAAAAGACAAATGGTGTATCAATAATATTTACCATATATTTACAAGTAATACTGTGATGAAACGGAGCAGTCAATTAACATTATTTTACAAAAATGAAAGACCCTTTAAAGGTAGGAGTCAGTACCTTCTACATTCTCACATTCATGAACATCTCGAAGATCTATGATATGATCATGAGTTAACACAAGGACACAGACAGTAAACCCTTTTCAGCAAGACACTGCAGGGGCAACAGCTTAAACCACGTGAGCAGCACTGGTTTCAGTCAGATAAAACAGCAACGTGCTCCCCAGTTCCTCACTGACCAGGGCCTTGTTTGATGGGGTTCCACTAACAACACAACAAACTACCACAGCTGGAAGCACAGGGGAAGGTATCTTGTACCTTCCTGAGGGAATACATAGACTGCTGCTGAAGGGGAGTCATGGCTGGCTGCCCATGGCAGACATTGGAACCCCCACTTTTACAGACACTGACACAAGAGCCTGCTGTTCCATGGTGCTCTGAACAGTATTTGGGATCAGCTGTTTGATAGGAACTGCACCAGTTTCTGCACCTGACATTTATGTGAGCTAATCAAGCTGCAATGACAAATTTTATACTCTTTAAATATTGCTTGAGAAATGGTAATATTACACTGCTTAAGCATTTTTAAATCATTTGAGAACTGCAAGTTTTATATAATCATACCATCACACTTTAAGTTGTCAGGATAAATCTATGCAAGTGAAATATTGGCAAAATAATCAACATTAAAAACATGAAAATTAGAACTTAAAAATCATCAGCTAGCCAAGATAAGAATTTAAGCTGCTCCCTCCCTTCCTATATCTGCTCCCAGAATAAAACTTAACAGGGACCGAGAGGGAATGATGTGACACTTTGCCATTATTAATCCAGTAAGTAAAGCAGATGTAGGTTCAAGTATTTAATTCCATACAGCACTAATAAATAGAAGTAAACAACCAGGATGAAAATAACCTTGTAGTTAGTTAAAGTACTGCAAAGAACCTTTGTTTCTCAGTGAGCACCGTTTATATTATTTTGAAACTCCCCAAGGCAAAAAAGAAGGGAAATATTGTTAGTGAGAAATGCACCCAGACCAGATCACATGCAAGCCTACAGAGAATGTTATAAAGTTGGACTGAATAGTTCAGGGTTTTTTCCTGTTAGAAAGCATCACCTGTAGTTTATGTCTACATCACAATTTCTGCTCTGCATGGACCTAGAACAAAATCTTACATCTATGTTCTCACTTCCCTCATCCTGAAGGCCACACACACCCTCCCAAAGTAAAACACTGGTGTTTGGTTACAAAACTATATGCAGTACATTTCTGAACACATTTCCTTCAGTTTAAGGCCATGTGTTCATTTAAAGACATTCTTATCAATCACAAGCCTCCCCTTTAATTGCTTAAGATCCAATAGAAAAGCAAATATACAAATATCCGAAGTGCTGATCCTGAGATGAAGTATGGGAAATTCTGGTCCAGTTTGATCCTTATTCAAACTTCTGTTTCAGTTTCTTCTGGAAGAGAGCTGGTAGGATGGAGAGGATGGCTAGAATCATGAGAACAAAAACAGAGTTCCAGGAAACAGCTTCCCCTGCTGTTGTAAGCTGGTACAGCGTTGTTCCTGCCTTAATGGCTACAAAAGAGGGTGGTGCTACACCTGGAGCAAGGAAAGGATGAAAAAACAGTTTGTTAAGGTAAAAAACCCTCAAAAACTAGTCATTCAAAGATGGAAAATCTTTATCCAAAGAACTGGTTTTAAGCTATTTTTAGTGGTTTTAATGCAAACTCAAATACAGGAGACTAAGCAAATAATCTCTGCTCTTTAGATTCTGCAGATTTCAAGTTATCTATTTTTCATAAAGGAAAAACAATGAACTTTTTCACAAAGTTCATAAAGGAAAAATACTGGATTGTCTCCTAATCAGATTAAAAAGTATGTGCAAAGATATGCCAATTAAAAAAGCTATAGTGCATACCCCTTCTTCTGGCCACCCCAAGCTGTTGCTCACTAGTCACAACTCTTACCTAGGAAAGTGCCAATGAAAAACACTTTCAATGGCACATTGATTACAGGAGATGTGATATTGATAAACCAGTTGGGGAGGAAAGGTGTTATTCTCAAAAAGATTATGTAGTTTATGAGATGTTCTCTATGTCGTTCAACCTGCCAAGACAAAAACAAACAAAAATTTGCCTTGAAAATACACAATGACAGAGGTTTAAAGGGGGTTTTGTAGACATTTTCATGTTGCAAACATAAAAATCAGTTAAAAATGCATGATGTGGGGAAGAGTGCCCAGTGAATCACCTGTTCAGTAGCACTGAGATCAGCCTGGAAATAGCTGTGTGTGGCAGAGCAGTGGTGGTGTGTCTGACTGACTCAGCCAACTCAAGCAGCAAACGAGTCACACAGGCAGAGCCACAGCCCTTAATCTGACTTTAGCACAGCATCTCTGCCTAACTGGGGCCCAGGCACCACAGCCAGCCTGTCAGCCCATTCCTAAAGCTTTTGCAGGAACTACCAATGAAGTTTGCTCCTCAAACCATTCTGACCCAACTTGTGATCAAGCTCGAAACACAGCTACATTCCTCACTTGAAACTCAGCCAGGTCCCAGCTCTGAACCTCACGAGGAGCTCAGTTCCAAAGCCTCTCCCCAGAGGCTGCAGTGCCCAGCAGTACCATTTACCTGGGGCAACAACAGCTCCTCTTCATTCACTGTCTTCATCAGCCCTTTACACAACTAGTGTAACCTCGAGCCAAGCTGCAAGGACAGCCAAGCACCCAACCTGTGGCCTATCCTGGCAGACCTGCACTAAGCTTAAGCCTCAAACAGTTGAAAACAAACCTGGTCTGACTGCAATTCCACCTGAAATCTCACATGGCAGCTCACCCCAGTCACAACCCTGTTTTTCAGCTTTAGCCAAATTTAGATTTTAGTGTAACATCAAAATCAGGAGCACTGTGGGGTTTTTAAACCTTAATGAAGGACAATATTTAAATATTGATTAATGCTGCATATAAAATGCCTTAACCTCAATAGGCAAGCAAGATAAGCAAGATACAGTCCAATTAACCTGGAAACAATGAGATATGAGCTGCACATACAATTTTAAATCACATGTTCAGTTCTACTAATGGCAATAGTAAGCATTTGCTAGTCAGAATAGCCTCAAGATTATACTGCAATATTAAGATTTACTTGGGTCAAGAGTCAAAATGGTACTGTATAATCTAACAAGGTCAATTGTGCCAGACACAGCTCTATATATTACCTAATGAGGAACAAGTTGAAAGCATTTTTATGTGATTCAAAAAAATCTTGAACAGAGTACACGTGCTTCATACTTGCAAAAAATAAAAATTTGTTCAAATGTTTCAGAGTATCAAAGAAAGACACATAAGGTCAAGTACAACTCTCACTGTATTTCCGTACTGCAAATCCTTAGGTTCATCTTGATCACAATCAAGCCTTGCTGAAACTAATGTGACCAGATACCGTATGAAAACATTTCTAAATGCTCCAACTACAATAACATGTTCAAATGAAGGTTTTTCAATCAGACATACAGCTACAGGTTCCTCCAACACAAAAGTACAAACCCACCTTTCATTAGCGCTAATGCTTAGAGAGTAATTACTTGAAATTACCTGGAGCTGGAGAGGTTTCCTATGGACACTAAATAAAACAGGGGATGATTGGTTGCAAACACTTCCTAGGTAGGAACAACTTTCTCATGGGAAATACCATAAAATCAGGAATACTTCCAGAATCCCTTCTGTGTAACTGGACACACGAGCACAACACCTCCAATTTTTCCATGCTATTCCACGACACATTTTGTACCTGCAGTTCCAGCACCTATAGAAACCTTACCTGTTCTGACCATTTTACTGCTTTTTCTGTTAAATATCTGTACACCACAGGACGTCCCACTAGGTATGAAAGCATATAGCAAAACGAAGCTCCAAGTCCTGAGCACTGAAAAATAAAAACCAGACAACAAACGAGCAGAAAGTCCAATTAATGTCAGCCTTGTGTGCATATTAACTAGACAGCCTGGCTGGAGCAGGTCTCTATGTAGCCCTCCATTAGGGCTCTCCTCCAGCACTATGTACACACTCCCCAAGAATGTTGTTGACCCTAGACAGTTTATTTCCAAGGCATTTAGATCAATCTCAAGACTCAAAGTAGACAACATTGATTACTTATCAGTTACTATTGGGGGCTTCTGCAGTTTGAAGACTTTGAACAGTGAGAGCTTAGCAAGTAAGAGGCACAATGCCATTAAAGAAATTCAAACATGAAAACTGAACAGGGTCCTCCCTACTTTCCCAATACTAAGGCTCATTATGATTGCATCTCTTGCCCATGACATATTTTAAAGCTTGTTGATAACATACATTTCTAATCTTAAACTAAGCTTCTTGCATATTTAAGCCAGTTAAAAAACAGAAGTATCCTGCAGTGTGATAATAAAACCACAGTAATTGTGTTGTAAAATTACAACTGGGTTCTGGCAGATGCTAAACAAATTTAGAGTAAAGGAAAGAGTTTCCTTTATGGATTATTCACACTCAAATGTCTTCATTATTAAGAAAACCTGGAGAAACAGATCAGTGTTTTGGATCATCACCCAAAGCTACAGCCAACTTTGTGGGTAATGGCATTCTTGCAGCAGAGCTGAGTAAGAACTCAATAGTTCATCAGAAGCTGAAGTGTATGCCAATTTCAGACTGATAATTTCCAGCAGGACACTGCTCAAATGCTTGGTTGTATTCCAAACGGATAGAAAGAAATATATGCCCTCACAAACTACTTCCCATACTTACCAAACAAACAAGAAATAAGGCCAGTGGAAAGGGATAAAGAAACCCTGACAGGATACTGAGAAATATAGACCCAGGAATAGCAAATGTTTGCAAGCTGGATGCATCTTAGTTAAGGAAAAACGTTTCTAAAATGCTACAGGCTTTTGAATTTTATAAGCAGTCAGGATACACTTTACAATTTGAAAAAGCATAAACAGGCAGGGCCTCTCAAGATCCTTACTTCAAAAACCTTTTGTGGAATAGCAAAAGAAGCTCAAGCAGAGAGCAACAAGATGTAGATTCATCACCATGCATACAGACGGTAAGTCACTAAGCAATAAAAGCTGACTACATTTTTCTCAGTATCTGTGGTACAACTGCCACAGAAGATTTATTGTGACTTCCAGGAAACACATACTTCTGATTTAACACTGTCAACTAGAGAGGTGCAATTTCAGATATTCTCTCTGGAAAGTTCACAGGCCTGTACAAGCCCATAAGCACAAGTTTCATGGAAGACTGAAACGTATGAAGGCAGCTACTGCTTCCTTAAAAACAGGCTCTGTGTAATCACTAACTATAACAGCTGATCACTGATTTCAGTCAGAATTTTTTTAAAACCCAAAAATTAGGTTTCTGCAGCACAAGCAACCTGCTTGTTGGACTTAAGGCTTGCTAGGCATACTTTAAACAATGATGCATTGCCCACTTTGGATAGAAAAGTTATAAAGCAAAAAAAACCCTGCACACTATTTTACTCAAGTTGAATTGACTCAAATATTAAAAAGCCCAATAATCCTCCCAAGTGCATTACAGCCAGTACAGCTTCTGCCAATCCGTGTCAAGGTTCAGAGGTAACTGTACCGTGCCTGGAAACGGATCACAGTCTGCTGCTCTGACAGTAAAGGTCATCACATCTAGAACAGCTAGAGCAGCTCAATAAACAGCCAATTTATTCTACTCCTTGTGAATACATAAACTAACGTTTTGATTTTCTTCCTTGATCTATAATTTGGGAAATCGGAAATACTTTTTGGGGAATACTTTGAAAGAACAACTGAAGGATATTTACTAATGGCACGTTCAGTGCTGACTCTCCTGAGTTACAAAAGCCTCCTGCATTAGAACTGTGAAACAAACCTCTTCTACAGCTTTAAAGTTATTAACCTTTAGTTAAGTGTTCCAGTTGTGTGTTTAATGATTAATTAATACATTCAGCACTCAGGAAAATGAAGTCAACACAGAACACAGGTAGCCTTTGTCTCCCTGGACAGAAAGTATTTCAGAAATCTCTCTCTAAAAGAAAACAGATTTGGCTTTGTGAATTTGGGCAGTGCAGAGATGAAAGACGGCTGAAAATACTTTCCTTCAGAAATACTGCTAAATGTTCTATAAATTACCTTTATGTGGAACTTTGAATGTTTCAAGGGAAAGCAGTGCAGTAGTCTCAGTTTTCTTTTAGAACGAACAGTATTTTTAACTTCAAAATTCACTTTATTTTAAAAGTTATAATAAAATCTTTTAAATCTCCAAGATTTTAAAATATTTGTGTCTCTTTGGAGCAACTCCTAGATATGTTAAACTTCACCCACGAGCAAGAACTTATCAATTTGTATTTCTCATTTATCTTTTCAGAGAAGCATGACTACACAAAAGCTGCCCTTTAAATCAGAAAAAGGATACAAAACGTATGTGGCAAAATAAGCCACTAATACTTGAACATAAAATGTGTCCTTGTATTTGGACAAGACTTTTCCCAAGGCCTTTGCATCATCCATATCTCTAGGAACCTTTATACATTCTCTTTCTTCTCTGGAGAGGGAAAAAAAAGCAGGAATGATAGAAATATAATCAAACAGTGTAGTACAATTACTTATGGAATACAGAGATAATTAGATACACTACATTACTAAATTACAGCTTCGGCAAACAAACCATGATTATTGTTGTAATAACCTTCTCAGGTGAACACCTAATATTTACAGTGTGGTTTATATTAGAAAATCCCCAATTTTAGATATTTGCAAGCTTTTTTTTTTTTTTTTTCCGGTACAATGATGGGCTTCTTTTCTAGTTTTTTTTTTTTTTTTCTTACCAAGTATAGACAAAAAAGAAAAAATTGCGCAAACCAAACCCTGGCAAGTGAAAGCAGCCAACATTTCAGCCAAAACCAACAGCAGCTGCCTCAGTGCTGGGGTCATAACAGTTGAAGTGCAGCAGGAGTGGCAGAACTTCACCTCACAAACAAATAAAGTTCTAAGGGCAAAAATCTCATGTCACACCTTAATCTGGTGCAACCCTGGGCAGCACACTGGAGTGTCTTTGCTTCCTCTGTATCCAGCTTAGGGATGGGCCATTGCAAACTGACCGTGTTGAGCAAGTTAATCAGACAGAAATTTAACTACTAAAAGTGAAAAAGAAATCTGTCAGACAAGCAGGCTTCCACCTGTCAGCCTGCCTGCCAGCCCAACACAAGCACTGCGTGCAACAAGAAAGAGAAAAAGAGAAGGCAAAGCTTTGCTAGGAAGGAAGAAGGATTTCCCCTTTTGGTGACAGCCTCCAGTTCCACCAAGGCACCAGGAAGTTTCAAGTGAACTCAGCCTGAACCAAACACTCTGGCTCTCAGCTGAAGGTGGCTAAGAACAGTCAGTTACTACTGATAATGTGTCAGGGGTAACACCTCAAAACGCGGGATCTCCACTGTGCAACAGACACCTCAGATCAAGAACAATTCTCTGAGTTTATGTCATATCCCCATGCAGGCTCCTCTACAATCTGATACGGGAAAACAAATAAATTGATAAATTAAACTTGTATAAAACACTTACTCACTAAGTTGTGGGAAATTTTTATATACCAGGAACATAAGGAAAGCAGCTGATAAGAAGATGGACACTAAAATAAGAAGTGATGTCCGAGCTGATCCACCTTCTGCAAGAGCTTTCCCTGAAATTAAACATGAAATGAAGTTAGAAAAAACTCCAGTACTAGCAAAACAAAACAAGAAAAAACAATCCCTCACAACTTACAACATATTTCAAACTTATCCTTTAAGGGAATATTAAAGTGAACTCTCTGTGGACATATTCCTACCAATGCTTTCAGTAACACACATTGTTCACATTCCCTGAAAGCTTTCAAACAACTTCGAAGTTTTTATACTGGCAAACATCCCACAGAAGTCACCTTCCATGATCCATAATAATTTAAGCCTCAATTAATCAATACATTTATAAAGAGAAAAAACAGAGCTAAACAACGTAAGCCATACATATTTCCTTTTTGCCAGAAATCTTCTGCCAGTCTAATTAACTAGAGATTTACCTTGAAATTAAATTTCCAGGATGTACAACATAACTTTAAAACCTGCTCAGTAACAGAGTCTGAGGGCTTTTTCCCCTCTAATGAAAGACTACCAGACACAGCCAGGGAGGTGAGACACACTCATTAAGAGGAAACCGACATAAACACACACATACTAACCTGTGATTTAAAGATCACAGCTCCTAATCCTGAGAATTACACGTATTTTACACTCATGTGGATATATATACACATAAGTGTTTATTAGCCTTCAAACCCTTGTGTAGTGGAAGCAATGAGAGCACAATAAGCGACACAATGACGTTTTAGGCGTCTTCTGTATTTTAGATTTTTATCAAAATGACCACACATGTGCAATGCATTGATTAACACAAATGCAACTACACACATAAAGAATTTAAAACTGAAATGAACACTACACTAAGTACTCTCTGCATCCACACCGGGCTGTGTATGTGTGCAGGTATTAAAGCACTCTCTCCTCAGGCACTTTGAGGCTCACCCAGGGTCCCCTGAAGAACACACCGAGAGCCGAGGCTGTGTTTTCCCTCGCAGAGGCCGCTGGCACAACTACAATGCCAACACACACCACTCAAGCGGGTCACGCTGACACCTCACTGTTGTGAAATGCAGCGACTGGATGACGAAACCCACGGAGCCGGCTGGGCGACCTGGCAATTTTATCGGCTTTAAGGTTTTTTAGGTTTAAGGTCAGCACGACCCCACAGGTGTGCACAGGGTCAGCCGAGGCCAAAGGCAGCATCCACAAAGCAATTACAAGCACAGAGTCACAGGACGGTCAGGCTGGAAGGGACCGCAGAGACCATGCGGACCCATGCCAGGCGGGGTCATCGCAGAGCTTACGGGTCAGCACTGCATCCCACGGCTCTTGAGTACGGCCAGGAAAGGAGCCCCCACACCCTCTGGGCAATCTGTTCCACTGCACTGTAACCGCGGTTATCCTGACAACACCCCCTCCAAGGAGCACAATAACCGATACAGAAATAAACAAATAAGCAACTTAGAGGGCCAAAAAAGAAAAACACAGCCCACTGCGCTTTCTGCCACTTCCACTTTCTGTACTTCAGGCGTGCCGGTAGTGGAATAACACACACACAGAACACACAAGGGAACCACGCGTGTTCCCTCACGCAAGGGAACAGGCAAAGGGGCCGGTGCCCCTTTCGGGCCCCGCGGGGCGGCAGCCGCCGCAGCCCACGCGCACCGTGAGGGGCCCGGTCCGGCCGCCGCGGTGCCCGCGCGGGACGGGGCCGCTGCCCGAGAGGCACCGACAGCCGCATCGAGCACCGACCGATGCCAGGGCCAGGTCAGCCCCGCTCCCGCCGCCCCGAGCCCCCGGCACCTTCCAGAAGCTGCCGCTGGTGCCTGGCGCTCTCCGCCGCCGCCGCCTGGCAAGGCCCGCGCTCCGCCACCCTTCGCTGCGCCATGGCTCCGCGACACCCCGGGGCCCGGCGAGTCAGGGCCGGGGCAGGCCTCGGCGGCACCGGGAGCCGCGGGGAGCAGGAGGCGGCACCGGCAGCCCCGGGAGCCGCGGGCAGGAGGAGGAGAAGGAGGAGGCGGGACTGGCCGCTCCTCCTCTCCTCACCCCACCGGGTCGCGGCCGCGCTCCCGCCCCCGCCGCCGCACGGCGCATGCGCTTTTCTCGGGGCATTACGGCTTTGCTGTGGTGTGCCGGAGCACGTGTTGGGCTCCGCGTCCTTGAAACGCGGTGGCGGCTTAGTGGCGGTAAATACGGTAAGGCCGGCTTTTGGGCGTACCCGCGTGGGTACATACGGTAACGGGGATGCGCTCACTAGTGGTAAATACGGTGCGGGGCGGCGGTGTCCCAGCCCGACTCCTCGGCCCCGGAGAAGTCACATAAATCACATAAATCACATAAATCACAGGATCTGTTGGGTTGGGAAAGGCCTCTGAGATCATGGCGTCTAAGCTATGACCAAACACCACCGTGTCAACTAGACCATGGCACTGAGCGCCACGTCCAGTCGTTCCTTGAACACCTCCGGGACCGTGACTCCACGTGGGCCGTCCATTCCAGAGTCTAATCACCTTTTCTGTGAAGAAATCCCTCCTGATGTCCAACCTGAACCTCCCGGGGTGCACAAGGGGGAGTTCTATGGGCTGTGTCCTCTTGGCCTGCCGCTGGTTGCCTGGAAGAAGAACCCGACCCTCCCCGGCTACATCCTTCTCTCCGGGAATTGCAGAGCGAGAAGGTCCCGCCTGAGCCTCCCTTTTCCCCAGCTCCCTCAGCCGCTCCCCACAGGCCTTGTGCTCCAGCCCCTTCCCCAGCTTCGTGTCCCTTCTCTGGAGACACTCCAGCGCCGATGGTGCCGTAGGGCGGCGGGATGAAACCCTCCTGCGAGCTCGCTTTCCCTCGGTGCTGGCTTTCCAGCAGCGAAGGCAGCCCCGAGCCGCGGGCGCCTCTGGCGCTGGAGCAGTGCCCGGCCTCCGGGAAAAGGGAACCTTCGTGCGTCTCTTCTCCCGTTCCAAAAGAAAGCTGATTCGCCGGGAAGAAGGAAAAGTCCTCCAGCAGCCCCGGGAATTTCCTCACGTCGGTTCCTGTCGGTAAGAACGTTTGAAATCCCTCAGAAAAGCCAGAGGGGCATGTCCCAGTGTTCGCAGCCGAACGTGAACCCGAAGCACCTTTTCCTCTGCAATCCTCTGGCAGCAGGAGATCCCTGAACCTTCCAAGTTCCCGGGCAGCACGGTGTTACAGGGAGAGTTCTCCAGGGAGAACACTGGAACCCTGCGGACTACACACATCGCATAAGCTCCTGGGCAGACGGGTTGGCTGATGGAGCCACTGTGGCTCCCCCTCGTCTCTTTTCCAGCTGGGTCTGCTTATAAGTGCCCAACCTTTCCTCAGGGTCTTCTAAAAAGGAAGCTCTCCTGGGAGAGCTGGACACTCAGGCTTAACTTCAGCCTCGTTTGTCCGATTACTCCACCTTTATACCGTGGCTAAACAGCTCTTAAATTGCTCATACAGGACCCAGCAGAGCAGTTGTCTCATAGCAGTGGAATTTACAGGTTGTATTTCCCGGGATTACAGATCTTTCCAAAGCCAAGAGGAAGATGCAGGTCAGCACAAAGCAGAGCTCTTAAAAGCATGGCTTTATTGCTACGAGTACAAAACTCACTGGTGTTACAGTGCAAGTGTCTACAGGAAGCTGATGATTCATTTAAGATCTAAATAGTCTAATATGCTATTATACAAGTACAGCCCCTGCCAAATCCAGTAGCAGGAAATAATCCAAGCTATAAATTGTGGTCACGTTCCACATAAAACTTCAAATCATGAGCAGATTCCACGTGAACCTATAATTTACTCAGAATTTATTTCTTTTAGAGTCAAATTATTTTAAATTATTTCATTAAATCATGTAATTAGCTCTTTTAATATTTGCAATTGATAATTCAGGAACTTAGTGCCCTGGGATGCCAGTTAGGTCTATGAACTTGCTGCTCTGGGCATTGATGCCAGATGAGGGAGTCCTTTGTTCTTTCAAACCCTTTCACTAGAAAATTGTACATACTAGCAAGATGGAAATTGCTGACTCTGTAGAAAATGGCACTTTTTCCCCTATTGTAAATGCACATCATGTTTGTCATCTCTTTTTCGTTATTACTTCAGAAACTCCAGGTAAAATAATTTAAACAATGGGACTTCTTTCCTCTTTATCTTTTAACAAAGCATCAAATAGATACTAAACTGAAGAATGCTGGTAGCAAAATTGGAAACCAGATTATTATGCAGAGAAATCTTTCCCAAGTCATCCTGAAACAGAAGAGGAAAGATACAGACTGAAAGATGTAAATGAGGTAAGTTCCACAATTTACAACTGTAGATGGTAAATGCTGCAAGGGCTGTCTCTCATTTTGGAGAGGTGGATTGTTCATTTGGTGGGGTTGTTGTTCAGCAGCCACTCAGAGCCAAGGAGCTGGGCAGAGCCTGCTCCAGGGGGTGTCTGATTTCTAATCAACCTGTATTATGTTCTGTATTGTGTAGCCCCTCTGTGTAACCCAAATGCAGGTGAACTGACCCAGGCCAAGAAACTTGTGATTCTTGCTGAATTCTCTGCAGTTCCCCTGTCCTAGACACCACTGTAAAACACACAACAAGCAATTTCAGCAATACAGATTTGCTCTATTTCCCCTTCCATTTAGCAGAAAGCACATGGCCTGCAGATGATTCCCAGGATGCTGATTCTGCAGTAAGCTTACAGTGTTAGTGTATTCTCATTAAAAATAGAGAAGATAACTCTAATCACCTCACTGCTAGGGAGCTCCAACCCTCTGAATTGCTGCCAGAGTGAAATTTAAGGATTCATTAGCTAGATCACTTTGCAGTTGATATGTACTGCACAAATTATATTTGTTAGATTGGATTATCAGCAGACTTTTAAAGTGTTCTTCACTGGTTTTGGTTCCCCTTGCTGGGGGGTGTGTACTGCTGGTGTGAATGTGTTATCTATTTCACTAAGCTTTGAAAATGTCAGTGGTGTTTAGTATCTGCTGATAATTTGAATAGCCCCCTGCAGAGATGTCTACACCTAACAAATGTCAGCAGAACCTCTGCACTCACTCAAGAAAAAAAACCCGACCTGTCTGGGCAATGTTCTTTAGGGCTCATTCTGTAAATAAAATAATTCAGGAACTCTATTTAGAAGATTAACTTGGATTTATTTACTGAAAAGAAGGCAAAGAATGAAAAATACTGCCATAGGCCACATGCTGTATGTGTTCAGAGGATGAAGAGTTTTGGTAGCTGGAACTCAGTGAGTATCAAGGAAATTTTTGACACATGGTTGAGGATTGCCAGGAACAGCATCACTCCACAGCACACTGGAAACCATAGCTATGAACTGCTGAAAATAGAGCTACTTTCATCATGTATAAAGCATCCCCAATATATAATGTATAACTTAAAAAACAGCACAAAACCTGCCCTGTCTTTGCAGTGTCCTTCTAAGCCCCACCTGACAGGGAACACACGCTGCAGAATGCTTTGTCCAGCAGAGAAATGAGAGGTTTCCAGTCTCCAGCTGAAGTTTGCTCAGTGACTTTACCGGTGAGAACAGCACACTCTCTCTGTACTTACAGGCTAGAGACTGAATGGGACAAAACCTTTATGTGAAATGGATTTTGGAAAATACACCTTAAATTCAGAGTATGAGTTCTTTTGAACTATCTGTGAACCAACAAGAAAAATGTTTCCTGACCTGCTGGAAAGTAACGAAGTAGATCGACATCTATCAGGGCAGCAGCTAAGCAGTCAGCTCCACGAAGTCACTTCCTTCTGTGGGTGGCTGGATGAAATGCTTTATTTCTGTGAGATTGAAAGAGTCTGAGTTCCCTCAGCACACACACTTGTGTTTGCCTCTTTTCTCAATCGCTCCTAGATGGAGTGAAAGAGCCCGTGTCATATGGCTGAGTCACTGACTCTGCTGATGCTTTGTGCACTGAGTCATGCTAATTGTCTGCAAGAGGAAGGAGGATGAGAGACTCAGATCCTGCTCCTGAGAGCTTCTAGCTGAAAATGGCAAAACCCAGAAACATTCATCAACAAGGAAATCATACGGATAGTTTCTTGAGAAGTGCAGATTCAGAACCCTTTTTTCTCTTATTATCCCCTATTCCCTGTCTTATTTTTGACCACCACAAAGCAAACTGCATTGTTTTAACATTTTTATTTTGTATAAATATGGAAATTAAACCTCGAACATTTATTGTCGTTCTATCTGAATTCTAATTTAAACCAAATAAACCTGTGTGCTTGGAATGGGGCTTGTGTGTTTTATTGAGCTCATACTTTCATCAGCTATGGTGAGGAGTCTGAGGATGTAAGTGGAGAATAACCAGTTGCACAGGAGACAACTTAGGGTAGAATGTGAATGCACTAATCAAAATTAATAGAAAAATGTCACCAGCAAGTGAGATAAATAGAAATGAGCACCTATTTGTAGCTGTTTGTGTGAATGAAGGATTAAAACTTTCTTGGAGCCCAAACGAGAGTTAATGAAAGCCTTTATTTATAAAAGTCAGTGCCCAAGGACAGAAGCTGAAAAAAATTACTAAACAGCAAGTGTGAGCAGAACTTGTAAGCATTAAAATGAGTTGAATCTGAGCTCAGGGATCATAAGTATTCAGATTTGTTTCTATTCCAAGTGGTAAAAATAAGAGCCAGATTCTCAATTCTGATGCATCTCTTGTTCCTAATTAGTAGTTAATAAATCCCTTTTAATAGCCAGATTTGTTTTGTTTTGTTTTTTTTGTTTGTTTGTTTTTCTTCCTATTACATGTGACAGATGTGACAGTGGAATACCTGAAACGGGGAAGGAAACTTTTCTGGTCAGTCCGCTCATATTCTCTATTTGAATGCAAAAACCAGGAATTAAAGGTTATTTTGTCTTCTGCAAATTAAGAGTGAAACATACCCTGTAATAAACTTATGCCACCCCAACTGAGGAACATGAAAGCTCAGTCAGGTTCCTTAAATGTAGTTCCAACCTTCAGAGACCTTACTTCTAATTCTATTTTTTTGACCCAGACTTGGGAAACACTTTCTCTAAAAAGTCAGACCTCTTATTAAAAATACCAATAAAAGAGGGAGTTCTCATCACAGTACAAGGAACCCAACAGCAGTAACCAATTTAGTGTTTGTAACAGGAGGAGGGATGAACAACTCCATCTCCCTGTCAATCACCTCACCCCAGCTTTTAGTCCAGCCTACAGCATGTGAGTTCTGGGAACGGGCTCAGGCAGCAAATATGTTGAACTCAGACAATGACAGCTCTTTAAGATAGATAGCAAGGGAAACAAAAATATTTCCAAAGCAAGAAGATATTTCTGTCACCTTATTCTAGCTCAGTCTCCTTCAAAGCTCTTGGGGGCACCTGTGGAGCACAGCAGAGGCCACACAAAGCAGAGCAGAACAGAGCACGATCAGGGGAGGCCAAAAGGGAGGCAGCAGGGGAGGAGAGTGGGATGTGGACTGCAGGGAGCCCTTGCCTGGCTCAAAAGCAGCTGCACAAGACTTCAGCCATGCAGCTCTGCTCTGCAGCTGAGGTATTTATAAGCTGGTGTTTATTGCTTGTGATAACGATCACAGTCGTAAATTTCTGTGTAGAGAATGCACAGGCCCTTATCCCGAGATACTCCCTTTAGTCGTGATTCATATTTAATGAGAGGGTAGGATTAAATGTAAGGATCAGATTTATACCCTGTCTAAAGCTGAGTTTATACTAACAGAGCTGAAAATTCAAATATTCCTGCTAAGAGGAATACGTTCCTTCAAGGATTCCCTGTAATCTATAGCAGTAATGTGGTTGGACATATCTGTCTGGAGGGCAAAAGTTTCCAAATGTAAATTATTCCATGCTGATAAAAACACCACCTTGAATCTCAAAGACCCATTTTAATTTTTCTCTAGATGCCATTAGAAATTCTGCTTCTACAAATGTGGAATTGAAGTTTCAGCTCAGTTAAACCAAAGATTGCTGGTCTGCTGAATCAGCTTCAGGCCACCTCCCAGGGTTGAACACATGCTGGGGTGTGTAGCTTTGACAATGTCTGATCTCCTGGAGTAATGACAGAAATGAATGCTGCAGACTGCAATCAAAGTTTTTTTTTTTTAGTTGCTTTTTCTACTGTCCTCAAAAAGGCTCAAGTGGAACCTCCTGCTGAAACTCATCAGGACCTGATTGATCTCCTCTTTCTGCTAGGTTCTTAAAAACATCATTGCAACTGTCTATTGACATTTCCTTTCTGCATTTTGTTTGTTGACTGTAAGTAGGCTAAGCAGGCTGCACTGTGATAACGCAAGCTTCCTTTTATTTTAATTGCCCTGATTTGAGGCCCGAACTCTGTCCTCTAATGTTAAGAAAGAAGCTAGATGAGAAAATGTGAGGGGCACTTGTTTAATCAACCTTCTTCCAAAATTGACAGTTTGAAGTGCTGCTGCTTTTTGTGTTGCTTCTGAATCTCTTCTTATCATCAATGAACCTGAAGCTATAGCAGTTGGCCAATTCAAGCTGTTCACTGCTTGTGCTCACAAACACAGTTGCTTTTGTTGCTGAAGAGGATCCTTGGTTTTTATTGAAAAATTCTTCTATCATAAAGGAGAAGAGAGTAAAAAATTTAGGATTTTTGGAAGTGCAGACCAGCAACTATTTGGGAAAAAAAGTGACATGATAGACACTTGATTCAGGAAGAAAACGTGGGACAACAATTCAGATGGGGAAAGGAAGATGGGGAAGTGTGTTCAGGTAATATGGGAGTGTGAAACAGGTTGTAGAAGAAAGCAGAATAAGGGGAAAGGAATAGCAGGAAAATTCAGCATTACTTTAAAAAAAAAGCAAAACTTCCAGGGAAAAAGTTTAGAACTTCTAAATATTTCCCATATTGTAAGGACTCCCTGCAACCTTCAGATAAATTGCATGAATTGCATTTGAAACTAGAAGGGAAGTTTTTTTCCTGTTACAAAGTGTTTCACAATAACAATTTAAGAATGCAGTGTCTAATCATAGTATGTGCAAATGTCATGCTGTATTTTCATCTAGATTGCTTTAACTGTGAGGTACAAAATGTCTGCAATGAGAGTGCTCAGAGTTTGTCCTGATCTGGCCTCTAAGGTCTAAGTGCTTGCAGAAAACAGCCATAAAGAATGGGCCAATAACCAGTTCACAAGCAACAAACCCTCGCTGTATGCAGCCACACCCATAGTTAGTTTCTAAGAAATATATTCAGGTCATCATTAACCCAGGAGTCTACAATTGAAAATAATTAAAATTCAGAGCAATATCAGAAGAGTCAAAAGGTGATTTAATTGAAAGGTTTTAGAAAAACTGCCAGCATTCTGAGAAACGATTTGCTGTATGTGTATTCCTATGGGAAATTATTAAATTAATTGAAAAAGTTATAATAAGACTGATAGCACTATCATAATAAATGAGCATCACAAAATCAGTTGTTAATCAGGATTCGAGATTAAATGGGGACTGTCTGATAAGAGTCAACTCTTTTCACCTAAGGCAGTTCTAGTGAAGGAAACCTCTTCATTTCAATTTTGAACATTATGCACCCAGTCCTAGACAAGTTTCCTGTCAGATATCTTGGCTGAATGCAGAAATCCAGATCTACAAATCTCAATAAAGAAATGTGCATGTTTCTACTGCATGAAATAGCCCTTCCCTTTTGCCTATGGATGAACCACAGGATCAGCTTTGTGCTCTGTTCCCTGCAATAAAATTGGCTAAAATCAGTGACTGCAGAAAAGAAGTGTCAGGTGCTTGAGTAAGTCATTACTAACATTTCTGAATGAGCAAGACTAACATGGAGAAAATAAAAGGACTCCACAAGAAGACTGATAAGTGGGGTTGTAATAACCACAAGAAGCTGGTGTGCCATTATTCTGTAGAAATCCTTCCTGTAGCTGAACCAGCATGTTTGCTTTTTTGTGTGGAATTACTTGCTCTACTGGCAATACAATATCATCCAAATGCTTTAATACACTCTAACTTCCATTTAGCTATAGCAATTAATTATTTTAGCTTGTCAACCTGGCAGAAACATGAATGGAAGTTCATTTCACATTCTGAAGTGAGGAATCCTTTCAGCTCAGGAAAGGCCAGGAGTGGAACAGCAGGATGCTGGCAAGCAGGGGCCAAGGATAATGAGGAGCACCCAGAGGAAGCTGCCACAGCTCTTTGCTATCCTGAGAAAATGATGTTGTCCTGCCTGCATCATTCATGTGCCTTCCAAAGGTGAAATGAGGGGCAAGTATTTTCCACCTAGTTACTTCACCAAACACCTGGAAAAGACACAGAGCCTTGTTCAGACAAAGACATGGGCACTGGCAATGCGTTTCTCATGTTTCCTGCCTTGTCTTGGTGCTGCAGGTACTGGAATTTTAATCCAGCTGTTGGCTACCAAGAGCCTGGAAGTCACAGGAGTGTGGGTTTGTGAGCAGCTACTCCTGCTGTTCCTCCTGTTGCTCCACATAAACCATTAGTGGTGCACTCACAGTCACCAGGAAACACAGAATTGTGCACAGCTGAAGTGGAGTACTATCAGTTTCATCACTTGTTTCATATCTGTATTTCTTTAGCAATTTACATGCAGGTCAGCATAAGTCCTGTGTTTGCACACTCCAGCATTATGACTGCTTTTGTTACATTAGAAAATACTGGTACTTGAAACAATATAACCAAATAGAAAATGCATTAAACCCTTTTGGACAGCAATATTGAATTGTAAAGCTTGGCAAGGAATAAAAACGATGAGGGTCCAAATAAAAGTGCTAATCTGATAACCTCTTAAATACAAGTAAAAGAAAATGAAGATCATTTCACTTTATAAAAATGTATTTTTACTACACTTGAATTCTGTTATTTATCTTTGCTTTATCTAGGATATCTCTATGTTTTCAATCCTAATTTGTTAGTTTTGACTCCTTTAACATAAGCAGCTAAGACTTAAGATCTGTAGAAAAAATATATAGCTTGCATAAGCCTTGCACACATATTTAATTAAATAGGATTAAAGTTATAGCTTAAATATTCTTTTTTTACTCTTCAGAAGTTCTTGCCTGTTCCACGGCTTGAGTATTTTCACAATTCTTTCTGAACAATTCCAGTTTATTGTTGCATCTTGGCTGTAAAAACTGCATTAGAAAGCTTGCGTTTTAAAAATCAGCATCTGCTTGAACATTAATTCATAGATACACACTCCTTATACTTAAATTTTCTTTACATTTGCTTTCTTAAAATGTAAAGTCAACATTACATTGGATTTACAGCTGTCCATTTGAGGAACAATCATATAAATAAGCTTGGGGTCCTGTTTAAGGAACAGTAAGGAAAGGATATACTT
This sequence comes from Sitta carolinensis, assembly GCA_032173965.1. Lineage (NCBI taxonomy): Eukaryota > Metazoa > Chordata > Aves > Passeriformes > Sittidae > Sitta > Sitta carolinensis. The sequence continues at coordinate 6,482,410 of JAVUNC010000026.1, forward strand.
GTTTCCTTGCAAAAACAAAATAAACCAACTCCCATAATGCATATAAAGGGATATTCTTGGAGGACACCATGATCCCAGGCATTATTCCAAGGTCACACTACTTCTGAGTTTTCATTTCACAATAGTATAACCAATTCTCCTGATGCCTTCATAACTTCTGTGCCTGTGCAGCTGTATCAGGAGTGTGAGAAAAAGCATGAGCTGTGAGTGTCATCTTAACACCACAAATACCAGTTGCTGCCTGCTGCTTATCTCTCCAGGGAGTCACCAATCCACCACTCTGCAGCTCTCTAAGTGGCATTTTCCCTCAGGGCCATGGAATATGAATACACGGGGTGGAAAACAGAGCGAGGGAGAGGGAGGAGGTGGAAGTGCCGTAGGTAACAGACACTCTTGCTCCTCTGTCTGTCACACAGGGCCTGGAGCAGGCTGTGGGCTGGATAAGATGCACTTCCACACAGTGCAAACCAGCCTTCAGCAGCAGATAGATCGAACCTGACAGCAAAGAGCAAAACCCAAAACACTGTGCAGCTCATCATCACATTATCTCGTCCAACATCCTGTTCAAGTTTTATGCACGTTTTTTATTAAAGCCCTCATCTTGTTGGTTTGACTGAAGCACAGCTTGTGTTTTCACTAAAACATATCTTCCAGAACTGTATCCAGTCTCACTTGGAGAAAAGAAAGCACCAATTAGTGCCGCTGGGAATTTTTTTTCAGTGACTCTCTAGTTTCACCTGTTAAACATTTGTTCCTCTTACAGCTTTATTCACTAAAGAGATGTTCGGTACCCACTGAGATCTTATTGATCTTTCTCTTTTTCCTCACCTTGCTGTCCAGAGTTAACTGATAAAAGAATGGATGAGCAACTCCTGCAAGCTTTGAAGAGATGTTTATTAACAAGATGTCCAGTTTTTCTGATCTCAGAAGACTCATACATCAGAGATTTTTGTATTTCCTGGTTTTGTTTGTTTGTTGGGGTTTTAAAATTTTTTTTAATAAACCACTGATCTAAAGCTCTAACAAAGTTCCATCTTCTTGGCATTAACTCATGACCTTAATAACCCTGGCTCTATTACAGCGCCTGTTTCTTTGCTGCTCCATCTCAGCACTGCTACTCCTGCTGTTCCACTTGCAGACACTTCCACCAGCTAATGGCCAAATCTTGTTTTCAGCACCTCTCCCCTGGGACACCCGTTTGGTTATGGGGTTTAGCATCTGCTCCAGCCTTGCCATCTGGCTGGAGGGGGTGGGGATGGCTCCCGGGGTTTTTGGGGGGTGAAGCAACAATTGAGCTCATGACTACATAGAGGAGTGTGGTGCCTTCCTCACTGAACAAAATTCTGAAGAAATTTCAGCAAAATCCTCCTTAGGGGTAAAGCAAACTCCCAGCTGACTGAAGGGGATTAGATGAGCTGTGAAACCACGAGCTGGGCATACAATGGCATCCTGCTCCCCTGGCTAGAGCCAGCCCCAGACCAGGGGCTCTGCAAGGAACCACCCTTACTCAGCCTGCTAAATCTCTGTTTCACCTCAGCACAACCGTAGTGACAAACAGCAACCAAGACTCTTCACAGCTTTAGTTTTAAGCCTAACTGGACATTTCAAGTAGGTCTCAAACAGATGAGGAGAATAAAGTCTTTGTCTCAAACAAGTTTTGGAGGTATTTCATGCATTGCAATTTGTAAATACTTAAAACCCATAAATGCTGGTGTTATTCTCTGGCAATGGAACATCCCCACCAGAGAGAAGGACAAACTACTTCAGCACTCCCCCTCTTCAGACATCTGTTTTCAACTCAAAGATTGTGGTTTTGCCACAACATCCTGCTGGGAGCTCCTGCCAACCTGCACACCCATCGTACCATCCCCGATGAGCCTTCCAATCTTTCATTTTCTGTTCTATGTGTAACTTCACATTTGGCTCTGTTAAAGTGCATTTCTGTTTCTTTTGCAAGTTTTCCTCGTCCCATCCACATAGGATTGTTCTGCTAATCTCACGTCATCCTCACAATGATCTGCAGTGATTTTTGTATTTATTTCAAAACTGCCTAAATTACCAAATAGAGTCTGCTAGTGATATCAGTAAAAATCCAGTAGAAAATGGCCCCTTAAATAATCACTCTTCACTTACCACCTTTTAACTGAGAATTGTAATTTAGCCAGTCCTCAATCCCTTCAGTGTGTGCTCAGGGTCACAGCCTACAATATTCTTAAGCAAAGAAAGGTACTTATTTTGTACTGTTTTCCCAGCCAAACCAGAGAACTCCTCAGTCACCTTTGTTTGATGATTTTACACCAAAATATGTTGACTAGCATGTTTCACTTTGTAGTTTCATATTTTAATACCATTTCAGCTTTTTTTTTAAAGATTCATATAACTAGTTCTTTCCAAACTTTGCATATCAGCACAATATTTCTGTGCATACCTTTTTCTTCCTGCTGCCATCTCTGATTTAGCAAAAGTAGTTCCACGATAACTTTGGGTGCTGGTGATTCATCCACTCATTCCTGTCCAAACTCCCCTTGGATATGTAGGACTGGTTAAGTATCTTCATGTGCAAGTTGTTTTTTTTCCAAATCCTGGCTTGACATTTGGAATGCTGTTGATGCAGGAATATGCTCTGCATAGCTGGAGTTAATTTGGCTGCTGTGAAACCTGCTCCAGCACAAAACAGCTGATAGCAGCATTTATCAGTTACTGTCTTTGGGGATATTTTTTTTTTTGAATATGTAGATGGCATAAAAATTTATGCACAATTCTTTAGCAACATCTGGTAAATGCACCCAAACGTGGTGATCTTTGATAGCTGTGCTGTCTTTATATATGATTTCTGGCTTTTCACTGAAGTAGAGAGGATGGTACCCCAGAAAGGCCACAAAGGGTAAGCAGTGCTCCACAATCGGCTCCAAGGAGCACATTACTTTATTAAAGCTGACAAACACTGTGTTATTGTTCCAGCTTTCCAGGGAAAGTACACATGACTGCAAACCCCAAGACGGTCTAGGAGAACATGTTCATCTCCAGGAGCAATTGAGCCCGATTGGAATCCAATGTTTGAGGCCTGTGCAATACCACATGGTTGTTCTTGCCGAGATAATTTGAGAGGCTCTGCTCTCCCCCGGCAGCCTGAGGCTGTATGTAAGCATTCCTACACCACAGAGAACAGTTCTGGGAGCTCATTCCTGCAGCACGTACACGGGGGGGTTTCTCTTCTGACACCAAGGATTTGATGAGGCTTATCTGGTGAAAGGATGTACTTCTTTCCAATGTTAGCTCTTGTGATATGAAATTTGACTTCAAAATGAAATTCTTCTATCAACTAATCTGTTGCATTTCGTAAGGTATTTATTCATGTCCCCTTTGTTTGCTAAACAGGTTTGGCCAAAGTCCTCACCAATTGCTGTGCTGTGATGGGTGGGCTTAAAGCCTTTTGTCCTGCTAATACTGTTCAAAGAAAGTACCTGATGGAGGGTGTATTTATTTAATCAAAATTTCAGTGTTAAGGATGCACAGATCACCAGTCTCTTGTAATTTGAAGTCATTTGCCATCTCTTAGGCTGCTCCACTCAAACTGCTGGTGTGTCAGTTTTCATCCAGCTTTACTATTTCATCTCTCTCTAACACTAAGTTATTACAGTAAATATAATCCAACAAACTGTTCAGATTTGTGAGAAATTCTTTTTCAACCTCATAGGTGTTTCCTCTTAAATTTGGCTTCCTGTCAATGTGAAATGTCCATCATGACTGAATCCTGCATTTATTGTTATCTGTGAGTCATTTATGCAATTAATCCTGCTGTGAAGTTAGCTATTGTTATTACTTCTGGGCAGGCAAAGATGCAAGTGCAAATGTCCTGGACAATGGCAAAAATTCCTGGACATACACGGTTTTCTTTTTCAGAGCACTCAGGGTGGACAATTGCTTACACATTCTTTGCACAACTTTTTTTTTGTCCTCCTCACTGTTGTATCCAAACAGGAACAGCTCTGGCACAAGCTTCCAGAGCCACAGCACCTTTGGTGATGATGGCTCCCATCCCACTGTGCTTGTCTTTGGAGCATTTCACATCTGTACATCTGACACAGAGCATTATGCACAGCCAGCATGTCACGAGCCCTCTGGCCTTTGAAGTACTTATTTTTATTTTTAGAGAAGATATATTCTGTTTCATAAGTTGTTGGATCAGCTTAGCACCCTGGCTGGGGGCATTATTGCTTTGCTCCTTTGATACAGAGAGCAGTGAGATTTGATCTCCTTATCTGTGCTGTGGCACAAAAGCAGGGAAAAGACTTTGTTGCAGCATTTTGTAATAGTATTGAATCTACAGTGTTTTTTTTTTTTTTTTTTTTTTTTTTTTTTTTTTTACATTTTGGGCAACATCTAGAATAGGAGTATGACTGCAGATCTGGGCAACTCATAAAAGAACAGCATATGACATCATGTCCCAAAATTATGCCACATTGCCACTTGGGTCATCTGGGCCCATATGTCTCCTGTGCTTACTTACAAAGGCAGACATTCATTGCTGCTTCACAGTTTAGTTTCATCAACTAGTTGCTCATTTTAACACTTATAATAAGAAAAAGCTACATAGTGTAAATCATAATTTTTAGCATAATGAAAAAAAGCCAAACCACTAACAAACCAGTAGCATGAGAAACTGAGAAGCCTAGGTTTTAATCCAGCAACAATCATGGAAAAATCACTGATTTGGGAAAATTATATACAAAAACAAGTCTATTATGCTGTTCCATATACCCAAAGATGCTCTAGACAAACCTAGATTCTCTGAAACTGTTTAACTTAACTGTAAAGAGATAGTGCATTTTATCAACTTTCTGAAAGATTATATCACTTTTAAATTTTATTATTTTCTGTATTTGCATTTCTGCTTTTGTTTGATATGCCCCTTCACTTCAGAGTCATTCTAGGATGAAGTGTTTGTGAAATTTTTTTTCTTGATGATTTTATGTGACTGTTCAATAAATTCCTCTCATAAAAATAACTCCCAAAATTTCAAGTACATTGCTGCATGCCATCCCCCAAATGAAGGCATGACAGTGAATGACTGTATAGTGCCAATTAAATTTTACAACTCACTAACTTATAAATAGCATTGCTCATTTTATCGTGACTACTCATAAGAAGTGAAATTACTTCAGTGCTCAAATGCTCGTAGGATGAAGCCTACAGAAGTGACTTACAGAGGACCAAGTTAAGCAGTTCAGTTACGACTCTGTGACTGAGCCGAGGCCTCCAGAATCACTGAATCACGGAATTGTCATGGTTGGAAAAGACCTTCAAGACCACCCTGTCCAACCACCAACGCAGCACCGCCCCTGTAACCCCCAACCCAATAATCCACATCACCCGGCACGAGTTTCAGGTAACTCCTGAGCCTGGGCAAGAGCCTACTCCATTGACTGAGCACCCTGACAGTGACAGTTTTTTCAAACATCTAGTTGAATGTCCGCTGTCTCATCTTCAGGCCCTTCCTTCGGGCGCTCCGCAGGCACAGCAGAGCCGGGCGCTCACCCGGCTGCTCCCGGCTCTCGGGAGCCGGAGGCGGCCCCGGAGCCTCCCCCTCTCCGGGCCGAACACCCCGGCTCCCTCACCAGACACATCGCCTGGACCCCTCACGAGCAACAGCTCTCTCTATATTGATTTTCTGACAAAACTTAGACACATCTTCAGGAGTTTTGTTCTCTCTTTTCCCATCACCCTAAACCCAGCAGGGCAGGCACCCCGTGCCCAGGATAAAGCAAACCCATGGCCCCACGCACCCCTCCTGCCTCGCTGAGCCGCACGAGTCTCTCCAAAAGCGGGGCGCGGATGCGGGAGGGATTTCCAAGGGAGCGATTTTCGCTAAGGCGACGGGTCCCTCACAGCGTTGGCGCGGCCGAGGAGTTCGGGTCGGGTCGGGCTGGGCGGAGCCGCCCGAGCGGGGCCGCAGCTCCTGAGGCGATGTGCGGGCCGCGCCCGCGGCTCCCGCGGCTCCCCGGGGCCGGGCCGTGCCCGATCACATCCCCCGGGTCGGGGTCGGGGTCGGGGTCGGGCCCCGAGCGCGCCTCCGCGGTGCCGGCGCGGCCGGACTGCATCTCCCTGGGCGCCCCGCGGCGGGGCGGGGCGGGCCGTGCGGCGGAAGGGGCGCCGCTCCCGGCGGCGGCGGGGGCAGCTCTATCCGGGCTCTTGGCGCTCTCCCTTCCTTTCGCGCCGGCGGCCGCTGGAGGCGGCGGGTCCATGTGCGCTCGGCGCGGCCCCGGCCCCTGCCCTCCGCCCCCCGCGCTGCCCCCGCCATGGACCCCAGCGGCATTATCGAGGCCCTGCGGGGCACCATGGACCCGGCGCTGCGCGAAGCCGCCGAGCGACAGCTCAACGAGGTGAGGGCGCCGCCGGGCCTGGGCCGGGGCCGCGGCGCTGGGGAGCGCTGGGAGGCCGGCCCGGGGGAGGGGGAGCGCGGCGGGGGCGGAGAGGATCCCCCCGGCCCCGCGGCCCGTCCGCCCGCGGCCGCGGCCCCTTCCCGCCGGCCGCGTCCCGCCGGCCGCAGGCCGGGCCCGGCGCGCATTGTCCCCGCACATGGCAGCGGGGCCGGGCCGGGCCGGGCGGGGCTGCTCGGGCGGGGGGCAGCGGCAGAAAGCGGCCGAGGCCCCCGTGCCTCTCTCGGCGGTAGCAAATTGCCTCCATTGTCTCCGTGCTCCGCCGGGAAAAGGGTGATCCGCTGAGAGGGGTCTAAAACCGCCCTTGTGCAGGCCCTCGGTGGCTCCGGCTGGACACAGCCCTGCCTGGGACCGTCTAGGCGACATCAGCCTTCGGGTGTTGAAAGCGCGAATTTGGCAGCGGGGAAGGAGGTAGCAGGAGCCCCATCACTTCGCAAGCAGTGCAGCCTGTAAGAGTGGCCTGGGCTGAGTTCGGAATCAAATCTGATGGCCTGGGCTGTGTTGAGGATCAGATCCGGCAGCCTGGCGGTGTCTGGCGCTGCAGATCCTGCGGGGTTCAGCAGGGCTGCCGGGGTAGGTGTGCTCGCTGCGAGCATACGGACACGTGTGCAGGGGCCGGGGGCAGGCAGGGCTCCCGGGCCAGCTGTGTCACCGCCGGCGCTGCGCTCCTGCCAGACTGGGATGTGAAAACCCAGCGGGTCCCGCTTCCACGGGCTTCACTTCTGGAAGAAGATGATATTTTTGTTTTGCTTAACCTCACCTGGTTGGTGAAAACTTTGTTGAGGAGACACAGCCACGGAGCTTGTGGACATTTGGAGAACAAAAGTGTGTTAGTGTTTGACCCAGAGAAAAGAGGATGTCTTGGTGGAGGAGGTGGATAAGCTTTTGTGGCAGCTCTTGTGCTTTTAGCTGGCTTTTTCCAGAAGCATTTTTCCTTGTTGCTCTTAAACAGACTTCGGGCCCGACAATACTCATGTAATGCAACAGATGTTCAGCAGAGCTTAGATAAAGATGGGCCAAATGTTCTGCTGGCAATGGAGAAAATTTCAAAAGCTAAAGGTACAGCTTCTCACAAAATAAAAAAAAAAGTGACTCCTGCAGGTTATTTAATAAGTGAATAGCAAATAAATATTAGGTACCATTGAAATAAATAGCTCTAAAACTACTCAATGACTAATTGAGGTTTGTATAAAGTAATTGCCTGTCTTTTCCATGCACTCTTAAAAAATATGTTAGTGTTTGTTATTTAACTCAAAAATGCAAAGAATGTGATGGCCTATAAGGACAGTAATATCTATGAAATCTTACGCTTGCCCCAAAATGCGTTTTTTTTGTGTTCAATGGATGTCAATATTTATATATATTAACTTGCTTGAAATCTATTTTAGTTATTTTCTGCAGGTATTGAGTTGCTGAAGGTGCAGGAAATTAATATTCACTGTCAGTTGGAGTCTTCAGCAAATGGCAAACTCTTGCAGGAAGGCTCATGCTCGCTGGCCACTGGCTTTTGTTCTCACTTTGGAATCAAAGCCTCATGGTCCATCGTGTACTACACAAGTGCAAAATTGGCATAAAATCTGACTATTTGTGCCCCTTTAAAACCACCAGATATTATTGAACCAGCGTGTAAGAACTCTTTGTTGTGGGGAATGGAGCATCACTAGTCTTTCACAGATATTTTGTGATAAAAATATGTGCTAAACCAGAAGTCTGCAAGCACTTACATACACATGCAGCTTTAGTCACATGCGTGGTGTTGGTTTTGCTTAGGTTTATTGAAGTCAGTAATGCATTGTCTTGCGGGATGCTGGCCTAAATTTGTTTGATGTTAGAGCAATTCTGCTACCAGTTAACACTGAATTACAGGTATGAGGGTCTCTTTCCCTCTAAAGATGACATCACAGCAGCAGTGAACACTGTTCTTGCACGTGGCCAGGCTGTACAGGTGTTTTTATAGCTTCATAGCTGTCCTTGGTTGACCTTTCAGTTTACCTTTAATTTGTAAATTTAATTTGTCCAAGTGTCTCTGTTGAGCTGATGAGACTGGCTTTCAGCAGAATGGTCATTTTACCTTACCAGAAAAGACATTGCATCAGTCAGTAATTGATATTCCTGATTAGTGCAAGAGGTATCTAAGTACCTAAGAGTTAACCAAGTATTTGGATCTGTCTTCACCATATCCTGTCAGTTAACAAAGTTCTCCTGCCTGGAGAAGGGGACTGGGGTGTATGATTCTTGATTTGTCCAGGTTCTATTATTTTTCCTTTGACCTAAGTTTTATCAGGTTATATTGCCTGCACATAAAGGGCTGTAAGAACCTTCACGAGTTGAGATAATGTTAAAAAGCGGGTATTTCGGTCTCTTTTTCACTGTGAAAAGAAGTTACAGGGAATGAGATCACTGGCTCTTGTGTCTGAGAATTTTCACTGATGGGGTGTGTACCCTGAGGTGTGCACCAATCTCTGTCCCTGTCTCACAGGGGAAAGCTGTGTTTTAGCAGGACTTAGAACTCTTCAAGTAAGCTACTGGAGAGCAGCAGGAAGACATTGCTGCCTTTTGAAATGGTCCTTGTGCTTCGTGTATAAAGTGTTTCTCAGAGATTGTGATGAGAATAGATATTTGTAGCTATGCAGCTATGGGATGACACTATGAAAACAATACACAGTGTTGTTGCATCTTTTAATACCGACATATTTATACAGGTGCAGTTGCTAGATAATGCTTTCCTTGCCGGATTTTTCTTTGTAATTCCAGGGAATTTATAACTTTGCTGGGATGTATGTCTTGTAAGTCTTTGAGATTAACCTCTGTGTGTGAGCTAGTAAGACATCTTTTTAGACTAACAACCCAATTTTTGCATCTGACAATGTTTAAGGGGAAAAAAGTGCAATCCCCTATAACTCATCAATTTTTTTTTTAGTCAGAGCTCAATAGAGTTTGTTTAGGAGGACATCCTGATGCTCTACTAAAAAGTAACTTTTCTGAATTTACATTGAAGGTTTTTCATGTTCTAAGATGAGTGACAGGGAAAGGACAAAGAGGAAGAAATCTTGTTGGCTGGCCACCATCACCATTGATTTAACAATGCAGCAGGGCCTCGATGGAGTTCAGTGCCTTTCTCTGCCTGCTTTATAGCTACAAATGTCAGAAGGATGGAATGGTTACATTAAATGATTGGACTCTTAGCTGCTGAGAGTTGAGGAGTGTAGGCTGTCCAAGGGAAGATACAACCTTCTTCTTACATGGAGTCTTTCAGACAGGATTTTCCAAATGCTGGAATGCTGTGGATACTTTGGGCGAGGTGTTTATAGTGTTACCTCCAGCTTGCATTTTTTTTTAACCTTTTCTGACATGATCCACGTGTGTGACAGCTACAGCTCTATATTGTAGTGTAAGAAAAAGACCAGAGCATGGGTTTCTTTGCTTTGATTTTCAGGTCATGTGGGGTCTCTTGAAGTTGTTGGTGTGACATTTTACCCAGAGTAGTTCATTACTTTCACTTCCCTCATCTTCCATCGGTTTATTCTGGTGCACGCTTGATGAGGGGTGTTGGGGAAGGGGTGTTTTCAGCTGCCCGTGCCAAGGCTGGTCCAACACCAGGAATCCCCTTGGGGGCAGTAAGGAACCGAGGGAGCCTTGGCTCCACCAGGAGGAGGTTTCCTTCTTGGTGCCCCGCAGGAGGCAAAATGCGGGCAGAAAGGGCCCCCTGCCCCTTTCTCCTGGCTTAGCCAAGAGTTCCTGTGTGTGCCTAGCGAGCCTCTGCTAGAGCGCATTGCTTTTTCCTCAGCCAGCAGTAGGGCAAAAAGTCCTACAAACTTGCAGAGGGTGATGAAAGGAGCATCAGGGCTGTTTGCTGGAACTGGTAAGTGTGTGTATCTTTTGTAGACATTAAAATTGGTTTGCATATACATTGTAGCTGCATAAGAGGTGGGAGAACCGGCTTGCAAAAACCTGAGGTCAGAGTGACTTCCACACACCTGCTAAGTTCTTAAAAAAGAATTAGAAGAGTGCTACAGGGCAGTTTGCTGATTCAGCATGGCTTTACAGCTCCTGACCTTACTTTTCTATAAGAACAGTTTCATCTCAGTGTAATAGTTATGTGCACCCAGTCCTGCTATGGCCCAGATCAAAAATTACATGTGGATTTTTTTTTCCCCCCAAAACTGGAATGGAGGAGAAGCATTGGATTCTTATTTTTTTCATCTACTTTATTTTTAAAGTGTTAGTCTTTATTCACATGTGTGCTACTTTGGATAGATGTATAAATAACCTGGGGTTCCAGTTCAGCAGCATATAGTAAGTGTTGCTCATCTGTTCTGCTTTTTTGGGCAACAGTAGAGGAGGTGCCTATTGGAGTGTGTTTGTTATGGTATGTCAGCTTCCTGGTGTCTGAAAAAATGCATGGAGGTCTTTTTACCCAAGATGAAACTTGTTTTTTATCATTCGGAGGCATGCAGGCTTTGTGTGAGAGATGAATATTCCAGCATTAAGGTTAATGGAACTTACTGCAGTGAGTATCATTACTGGAGGAAAAGTGCTTTTCCACGTTGTAATTAACTATTCATAGTCCACGTGCCATGAACTGGTCTCTTCAATGTTAACTTTGAACTTGGCTCCTCTTTTGGATTATGCAGCTGGTATGACACTTTTCCCAAAAGTCTCTTTTAGCACGTGTCTAACAAAGTAACCCTGCTAGCAAAAACTGCAAGGGACTGTGCAAAAAGATTGTGTGTTCTGGAGCAGTGATTGGTATTAACAGACAGTGGTGCAAGGTTTGTGGTCTGATAGAACACATTCCTCAGCTAGCCAGGCTGCATAGCAAAGATTGTTCTTGGGAAAAGTCCCTGCATTCTTTGGCTCTTAGACAGCCAAGTCATACCAGTGACATGGCATGTTGGACCTTTTGTAAGGGGGAAGGACTTGAGATGAGTTTTGGTTTTGTTTTTCTTTAAATGCTGAGTTAAGTCCTGGAAAGCTGACTTTTTTGACAAAACTATTTTTTTAGTAATACTGTAGTTCTCTAAATTTTATGTTCACTTTTAAATGGTACTTGTAAACAAGGAACAAGAGAATAGACGTAAAAATTTTACCAGTGTCAAAACTTTAAGGTCTTAGAAATTTTCTGTTCTTCGTGCAGCTTAGAGTATGGGATAGTGACCATTGTGAAATCCTGATTTTAGTTCAAAAGTGAACCTAAAATAGGTGTGGGTTTTAGTATGGTTGGTTTTTTTAGCAGTGAAGTCAGTGAAGAGGAGCATGCTGTCCTGAGAGGCAGCCCTCTTGGGGGAGTAAAATTATTAAAGATGGAAATAGCTCAAAGAGATGTGGATTCAGTACTTTTTAATGCTGTAGATACAAAAAGGCACCTATGGTGGTGTCTTATTTTAGGTTCAGTTTTTTTCCAAGTGCCAGTAAAACACCGGATGCTCTTTTTGAGAGTGAAGCAGAGCAAGGGGGTGATTGAGAGATGATTGTAGTACTTGGTGTTTTATTTGAGCATTCAGTGCACCCTTGTCTTCATGGAACTGCCCTTACTCATCTCTAATCTCAGTTTCTCTGCATTCACCTTCCTTTCAGTGGCTTGGGAATGAGGTCATTGTGAAGAGGTTGGGAGTCCTTTATGTTCCATCGGGAATGCATGGAAGTGTAAATGTAGCTCTGTGTGAATGTAGGTCTTAACGGAGAGGATTAAGAGCAGGCTTTGATTGGCAAGTACAAGGTATTTCACTTGTATTAAAAGCACAGATTATATCTGGGCTGAATCTGCTTTGAACCACTAAAGGTGATAAAGCAGCTCATCCTCGTGGTTGGTGGAGTCTGATGCTTCTGATGCTAATAAGGATGATACTTGTAAGATTTTTAAAAAGCCAAACAGATAATGGTGTAGATGTTTCGGTTTTGTCCCTTAAAGCTTGCTGTAGTTCCAAGAACTCAATGGAAATATACTAATGCCACGTAATAATAGAATTGATAATTCTAGGGAGCTTCTGTAGCCTGCTATAGGCACAGGCGCAGTCCTGTCTTTGTAAGTAAAGAAAACAGTCTTTGGTATTTTATTAAATTTCAGTGTGTGGCAGTTTTGTACACTGCTGTCTATTTTTTGTTTCTTTTAAGACAAGATTTTAAAATTTAATTTCTTTTGGTTTTCCCGTTAGTTCCTTAGTAGCTATTAAGCATTATTTCCATATTTGCTGCTGAAGTGGATGGTTTTTATTACAAGAATAGTGGTCATTTATCATGGGAAAGGGAAAGTAATCCTGCAATTTTAAAATTATAGGATTAAATGCTTCTAACTTTGCAAACATTGCAAATTTTCACTATAGAAAAGGTATCTGTTAAGCTTATAGCCCTTGTGGAAAGACATCAGTTTGCACTTTTAAGTCCATTTTATGCAGACTAATATGACCTTATTTGTAGGTGAGTTAAAGGTTATTGAAACTGAAAGCTTTCTTCATGTTCACAACACGTTAAATACAGGAGCACTTCCGCTGACATTAATGTTAAGCGTGTAATTGAGTGCTGTGCTGAATTAGGGTCTGATGTCATTGGGAATGTGCTGCAGGACTCTGGGTGTCTATTAATGTTCCTTGAGGAAAGGAGGAACTTAACTGGCCTGGAGCTATAGGAGAAATCAAACCCGACTAGTAAATTGTATTTTAAGTTTATTTATTCAACCATTACTTGGCAGTTGAAGACAATTGCTCTTTTTGTTTTCTGTTTTTCTTTCATTTGAAAGTGTATTTGCTTCTTGAGGTCTGGGGGATATCAGAGGGACATGGGTCAGCAGGACATGTGCTCATGTTGCAGTGTCAGTTACTCTCAGTTCATCAAATCGCACTCTGCAAAAAACATTTCAGTGGGACCAGATGCTTCTGGCTGCTCTGGAGCCTTTAGAGTTTTAGTGCACAGGATTAATGTGTACAACAGTGTTTTAACATTTTGGGCAGATTCTTAAGTCAAGCTTGTCCTTCATTTAAAATCTGTTCTAAAGAACAGGAAGTAGAAAACAAGCTACACTAACCAAAGCTGAGTACCAGTGTCATGTCCCAGGCTGTTCCTTGTACACTTGTTTATACTGGAACCTATCAGAGATATTTGCTGAGGAAAATGAAAGTTGAAGAGAACATTCTAGTACTGTAGGAGTGTGCTGAGCAACGTTACACACTTAGGAGGAATCTTGACATCATTTCATACTGTCAGAAGAGCTTTTGGTCCTACTAAAGGAATGGAAGGGTGATTTCTGATTATTTCTCTCTATGATATGAAGTTGCTGCAGGATCTGAGTCAGCCATTTGGTTTTCATAATTAGTGTCATTTCAATGGATTTAAAGTAACAAGTGGGTAAGAGGTGTTCTCCTGAGGGTTCAACAGGTTAAATTGTGTGGATCTCTCTATGCAGTTGTCTTTGATAGGGGAACTGCAAAGAACATAGGAAACAACATCGACATGTAAGTGAAGATAAAGCAGGAAAGCAAAGCTTTTGAAAGTTGGGTGAGAAGTGAAGCTCCTGCAAATCCTTGGGAAGTTGTCACTCTGCAGATGTGTCTATTTGCATCTCCCTGCTGTTGCTTTGCTGTTGTGTGCTTCTGTGGACAGCTGCAGCAGTGCTCCCTTGAAACTGATTTTTCAGAAAGACGAAGTAGGAGTTGGACTTAGTTTTAAAACATAGTTCCCATCTGTTCCTTGGCTTATTATATAATGAACTCATCCCTTGCTAAAGGTCACTGTAAACTTGCTGTGCTGGGGTTTTTGGGGCTGTTCAGGTGCTCCTGCTTCCAGTGTTTGTTCTGAATGGGGAACGTGTTTGGCAACTGTGGAAGGCTGATTCCTGTTCAGTGGTTTCTTCAACTCTGTTACCTTAAATAGCAGGGTCTTTCCTCCCCTTTGCTGTCTTCAAAACACAGTGAGCACAAAACTTTGGAATGCTTTGGCTGATTAGCTGACTCCTGTGCAACTGGCTGAATTGCTGGTATTCTATTGATTGCATTACATCATTATAAAGATATTGTAAAACTTAATGGGAGTATTCTAAAACTTAACTCTTTTTTTTTTTTTTTTTTTCCCTCTCCATAGGCTCATAAGTCAGTGAACTTTGTTTCAACTCTGCTTCAGATCACTATGTCCGAGCAACTGGATTTACCAGTGAGACAGGCAGGCAAGTTTTCAAATATTTTTTCCTCGTATCTACTCTAATGGTGCATAGACACAAGTACACATGCAGATACTGTTAAAGAATTCTAATGGTTTTAATGTCAGGCACTCAGAAGTTGGGAGTTACTCAAATTGCAGTCATCACCAGCTGTTATCTGGCACTTTACACTGAGTAAGGAAGACAGAAAGAAAAGGTGTGGCTGGCTCTGGAATGATTCTTCTCCTTTATCTCTAGTGAACATTCCTGGGGAAGCAGAATTGTTTATGGTGCCGGTGCACTTGGTCCAAGGAGGTCATTTAAACTTGTACTGTGGGCACTAATGTTTCTAAACATACTGAGTGGAAGAAAACTCACTATGTTTTTTGGAGCCCTGCTTACTTGCACATGAGCCAGCAGTGAAATTGATTATTGACAGCTCCAAACACCACTTTAAAGCTGCTCTAATTACTTGATAGAGGTTTTTGGAGCAATGCTTCAGTGGGTCTTGTGACTAGTCAGTAGGGTGTGATCTGCATTGCTTTATTGGGCCTTCCATGTAGTAGACTACTCTAAGTTGAAGCCTAAATAACATGCAAAAAGAAGTTTGAAGAAAACCTCTGAAATTTTACCTTCCTCCATGTAAGTCAATTAAACCCCTAAGCATCCTGTGGAGAGTGGGGATGGTTCATTCAAGGCCCAGCTTACAAACAGTTTGTGTTTGCAAAGCAATTAATGATAAATCCCTCTGAGGACTGGCTGAAGTCTATCTTCACTTCAGTCCTGTAGTAATCTGCTGAGTGTTTCTTGACCTCTGCAGACACTTTCAGAAACCCTATGGTTTCTGAATCTTCAAAAGGTGCGTGTGAAATTTAGGAAGAGGAGTTGCTTTATGGACTTAATGTAGAATTAGATTAACAGTAACTTTGTTACCAGTTTGCAATTTCAGATTTCCTCTTGCATGTTGTAAGTACTTTGCTAAGTGCTGTGATTTATATTCTGCCACACAAGCAGTTTGGATTTGGTTGTCAAATGGTAAACTTGGCAGGGTTTGTTCCAGGAGCCTGATAGCTGCAAGTTGCTGTAGCCCATAACCTGGGTATAAAGGACCTCTGTTTCTCTAGCATTCATTCCTGTATCACAAACTTAATTAGATTTTTTTTTGCTTACAAGGGATGTTTTAGGTCATCATTAGTATTGATCAGCTTTTCTTTTTCAGTTTTAATGAAAATATTGAGAAAATCATTATAAAGGATTTCTCAGAAGTGCATTGCTAAATAGTTCCACAACTACTTACCTGAATCACAGAAAAAAGCAGTACCTTTAGTATTTTTATATGAAATGGGTGAAAGAGTATCAGTTTAGTAAATTATTGGATTAATAACTTGCATGGTTTATGTATTTTGGTTCTCCTACATAGGAAGAGCCAATGCTTTTGTAATTTTGGTCGCTTCTAAAAAATATTTGCTAGCAAGATGTGTGTTTGTTTTGTGCTTTGGATGGCTGTCAGCTGATTTGCCCCTCTTGTTTCACAGGGGTTATCTACTTGAAAAATATGATAACCCAGTACTGGCCGGACCGTGAAAGTGCTCCCGGCGAGATCCCTCCTTACTCCATCCCGGAAGAAGACAGACACTGTATCCGTGAGAACATTGTAGAAGCCATTATCCACTCTCCTGAGCTGATCAGGTGCTCAGTTTTAGCCCCTGCGTGAATTGCCCGTGGATTCTGACTGATGGGTTTCTTTCCTTTTTTATTTCTCCCCCAGCCTAGATCACCCACGTGCATTGTCACCACTGTGTATCCTAAACATAGAATTAATATAGATGGAAAAACAGTTTTCAGCTTGTGTAGCATGTAGAAATTTAAAATTCCTTAAATGGAGAACATTAAGCAGAAACTGCAGAACCTAAACCTTGTAAACAAAAGGGAAGTCAAAGTATGGACAGTATTTGCTACTTCACCACTACAAGAATATTATTAAAATAATAGTAATACCTTATTTAATTGTTGTGCTTTTGATTTCCAGAGTACAGCTTACTACTTGCATTCACCACATTATCAAGTATGATTATCCAAGTCGCTGGACTGCAGTTGTGGAGAAAATTGGATTTTACCTCCAGTCTGACAATAGTGCTTGTTGGCTTGGAATTCTTCTCTGTCTTTATCAACTTGTGAAAAACTATGAGTAAGTTCTTTCTGGTTTTTCTCCATATAAACCAGCAGAATTAATATATTGATGTCTGTTTTTTGTATTCTGTATATTGTAACCGTGTAGAATTGTCTACAGGACTGCACAAAGTGGAAATGTAATCTTAGGAAGTATTCTTGACTACTTGCTATGCAGATGCTGGCTGATGTATCTTCTCCACTAAAAATTACAGAAAACTGCCTTCATTAAAAGTTTGAATTCAGGCAAAAAAAAGGTGTTTTAAAACCTTAATGTGGAAGTTGCTTTTTATGGATTGATGGCAGTAAGAAAGTCTGCTCATGATCATGACTTTTATGTAGGAATTTATTATTTAAATCAGGTTTAAACTTTTTAACAATTTGTCCTCTAGTACTTGGTGACAGTAACCATAGAAGGGTTTCAAAGTGTGAAATCTGGAATGCCAGGAGATCAGATTTAATTAATTGACTTTGGTGTGATCACTTGGGTGATCAGAGAAAAGGACAATCCTGGAGTCAGGGAATTCTAGTAGTGGAACTGATGGAATCCACAACTTATTCTTTCAAAGCATTGGATACATAGCATTTCTGTTTCAGCTTCTGGATTTAAAATGTTGCATGGAAAAATTTCCTTCTAATTTCATGAATTTTACGTCAATCAGTGTAAAACAGTGAATGTCAGTTTCTCAAAAATACTTTTACAGGAATGCCATAAAGATCTTTGTAATCCCAAGTGGGAGTTTTCTTAGTGGCTGAAAACTGCAAGTCCTGCTAGGAAGGGAAAGCAAAAAATTTCTCACTTGATTTTCAGCATAAGCATCTTTAACCAAATCTGCTGCAGAGGTCTGTGAGCTGTAAATCAAGGAGTAGTGAATTATGATGATAGAAATCCATGTTTAGGACCTGAGTGCAGGCACTGTGTGATAAGGTGTGTCTGGAGTCTCAGCTGAGGCCAGGAACTGCTCCTGCTTGCTCAGCTTTCTGCTGGAGGCAGGAAGGGTGAGTTTCATGTCATGAATCCTGTAGGAATGTGCACATTTCAGTGTGCTCCTGTCAGTTTAGTGGGACACGAATCTGTGTCATGTTGTGACTTGGATCAAGTTTTTACTGCCCAAGTTGTAGGAATATTTAAGTTTTGAATTTTTTTTCCTTAATGTGGGACATAAATATCTTGGAGCTTTTCACCTTTTTTTTTTCCTTCAAATTCAACCAGCAAGATCAAATGGCTGTTCTTTGCATTGTAGTTTTTTCTAGTCTTTTTCATTTTTTCGTGAAAATTAGAAACTGAAGTTTCCTGAGTAACATTTAATGTTTGGGTTTCTGGTTCAGAGAATGCATGAAAACAGTTATTGAACAGGAGTTTGGAGCTCAGTGTTTTGTTGTAGTCCTTACAGAACATGCCATCTGGCAGCAGATTGTGTAGTCTTTTTCTTGTCATGTTCTGAAAATAGCCACTGTTTAGGAAGCTGAGTATTGATATTTAATATTAGTGAGACGTCTACAAAAAATGTGTTTGAAGAACAAACCAAACCAAAGCTCAATCCTCCAACCCAGAAATGTCCCACAGGAGTCCAAGAGTCTGACAAGTATTGATTGCTGAATCAATAAATAAATGTACACTTATAAAATGATAATTTTACCTTGTTATTTTCATCACCAGTATAGACAAGATCCTGCTCTGCTGTGATAACTCTTGAATCAATTAGGAGCTTCTTGTATATAAGTTAAAATTTGGGGTAAAGATTTCAAAATGTAGCTTCATTTCCCTTCAGGAATTTTGAAATGTTTGAGAAGGGAAGTGGAGCCTTGTTTTCAGCCTGGGCAGGCTGGTGGGCTGTCCCCAGCATAGAAGGTCTGAGGTTTTATTTCGAGGGTGGTTGCCTGCTCAGAGCCTGGAATCCCACCTTCTCTATCAGATTGTTGACTTTGGGCAAGTTGAGTGGTGGGATGTGAGAGCCATCAGTGGCAGGCTCTGAGAGACTTCTCAGTTTGCTTTATCCAGTGGCAGTGAAGCAGTCTGACTTCTGCAAATATTTTGATAAATTGTGAGCTCTGATTAATGTATTTCTTGTCTGTAGAACTGTCTGGCTGTGGCTTTATTTCTGATTCTGTCACAGGAACTGGCTAGGGTTTCTTTTTAAGTCACAGGTTGTTGTGAGTTGTCATATAACAACCTACTTGTGCCTGCACTGGGGCAAGGTGAGCTTTTTCAGTTTAAAGCTGCCTGAAAGAATTCCAGAGCTGGTTCTGTTCTTCTCTGAAGGTACAAGAAACCAGAGGAGAGGAGTCCCTTGATAGCTGCAATGCAACATTTTCTGCCAGTCCTGAAGGACAGCTTCATTCAGCTCTTGAATGATCCATCAGACCAGTCTGTCCTCATCCAGAAACAGATCTTCAAAATATTTTATGCCCTTGTCCAGGTAAAAAACCTTGTATATTCTTGAACAATAATTTAAAGCATTATGCTTTTCCTTAAAATAGTGAATGACAAAAACATTACAGTATTAGATTACATCTGAATCATTTTCCCTACTACTCAGCTCCATGAATCACAAGATTCTGATTGTCTTGTGCTTTTCCTTTTGAACAGTGCTATTCCTGGTTGGCATTAGATAAAAGTTACGCATGCCATCCTCTAGGGTAGGGTGTTTGCTGGAAAACCAGTTAGAAGGAGTTTTCTAAGGGCAGATTGTGGAGGCCAGCCTACAGAGAATTACCAGTGTAAATATAGCAATTTGGAATGGAACTGCTGTGAAATGCTGCAGAAATTAGAGTAACAGCCATTTAAGTAACATCTTAGCATTGCATAAGCACAGTGAATTGGAGCAAAGACCTCTATCACCTTTGAGGATATTTAGGATATAGGTTAGCTTGTGTTGAGTTCTTTAGCCTGGTTTTTGAGGTAAATTGCTAATCTTTCATGGTAGCTAAGTGGAGGCAGAGATTTGATAGCTAAAATTCAAACTGTGAAAGTAACAAATTTATTATAAAGCAATTAAAAAATAATTTCCTCTCTTGTTTTTTTTTTTTTTTTTAACAAGTACACATTACCTTTGGAATTGATAAATCAGCAGAACCTGACTGAGTGGATAGAAATCCTGAAGACTGTTGTCGATAGGGATGTACCAGCTGTAAGTGGCTTTTGGCTATTTATGTTTTTAAGCTTAAGTATTTTTCATTCATTAGAATAATATTTTATTTCTGCATTCTTTTTTCTCTACAGATGCCAAGAAAATAATAAATAAAAATGATTAGGCTAAATGGAGAGTTTTAAACAGACTAAACAAATTTTGAAAATATGTGGCTTGTACGCAAGTTCTGTTTTCAAATTATAGCAAAGCTTATTTTGGCTTCTTATTTCAAAAATTTGTTGATCATTTGGGCATATTTCATGGAATTTATTTTTAGATAGGCTGTACTTCATAATTTATTAAGCTAGAAGTGCAAATGGCAGGTTTGCAAAGGACAAGATATACTATGCAGTTGCTCAAATTATGTATAATCTTTGTGAATAATTGGTAAATAATGTCTTTTTTTTTTCCCTAAAGGAAACCCTTCAGGTTGATGAAGATGATAGACCTGAGTTGCCTTGGTGGAAATGCAAGAAGTGGGCTTTGCATATCTTAGCTAGACTCTTTGAGAGGTATTTTCTCTTCCATTATTATTTTTAAAAAAACCACCCAGCAAATATTCAAGTCAGTAATATTGCTGCACCTTTGAATTTACATACTTGCTTCTAATCCTAGGTATGGAAGCCCTGGTAATGTTTCCAAGGAGTACAATGAGTTTGCTGAAGTTTTCCTGAAGGCCTTTGCTGTTGGTGTTCAGCAAGTAAGAAGCACTGAGCGTGGGGGGAGTATTAGGATAAGTTTAGAATTGTACTGATTGCTTATTTCATTATTTGCTGAAAAAGCTTCTTGCTCTTACTCACAAGTTTTTTTCAAGCACATTGGTATGGAAAGCAGTGATGTCTGGGCTAAAAGAGAGAATGGTAAAGAAATGGACAATTTGCCACATTCACAATCCACCTTCCACTTACAAGCCCTCAGATGAGCTTCAGACAAAAGCTCCTTTCTGAAAGAGATGGGTGTATGTGGTTAACCTTCAGAACTACCTTTTAAACTCTGATACAGGGGGTTTTGACTTTAAGTCTGTAAATGCTAAATTTTCAGCCTTTGCAAAAGCCTGATCAAGCAGAGGCTCTTACAGACAGGTAATTCTGATATTCCCTTTTCACTCATCCCCCTCTTTTGGGGTTGCCACTTGTGCAGTGTTTTAGGGTCTGCTGTATGCAAAGAATCTTGGGATTAATTAAAAGCCTCAGGTATGTTTTTGTAAAATTTCCTTGTATTTGGTTCATGAATACCTTTATTTTAACGGGATTAAGTTGCAAATGTAATAGACTATTGGTTTATGAAAATCTCACAGTGCAGAATGTTTTCATCAAAGCCTTTGAGTCAGACAAACCGTTCTTAGTTCAATTTCTGTTCTCTTAATTTCTAATGAAATTATAATGAATGACAGGACTTGAAAAGAAGAAATGTAGGGAAAGTATCTCATAAATCCATGCTTTTTGAAGGTTGGCCAAAGTATGGAAAACGTTTTTTCACATTGCTTGTGAGGCAGTATATTCCAGCATTCCCATCAGGCAAGTGCTGTCAGCTTTGCTTGCTGAGCTGCTCACCTGTCACCTCTGGGTGACATTAGACAGATCATTGTTGCATGTTCTTTAAGGCCTTGCTGGTTGCTTTGCACTCCCGAGATCAAATCTGTTCTGACAAAAGGCTATGGCCAGAAGTAGTGTTTGAAAGGGTAATTTTAACAGTTTGACAAAATGCTTGTTTTTCTTTGTGTTCTCTTTGAATCAAATTTGATCCTTACTGTTATTGCAGCAAGGAAACTCAAGAATTCAGGTATTTAAAGGAAACTGCTAAAAATATCACTATTTTAGCAGGCTTACTTTGTTCCTAAACAATAATGTAATTTTTTCTGGAAGACAGGCTGTATTAAGCTTCTGCTCTCCATTTTTCTGCAGAAGATAGATTTTGGGCCTCTGCTCAGGACATGGAATCTGTCAAATAAATGTTGTGGAAGATTTTTGAGCAGGATGTGTTTCTTACAGAAATTGGAAATCTATGAAATACTGAGGAATACAAATGTGGATAATACATTTCATAGAGTTCTCTCTACTCTCTGAGGTGTTTGCACTCTTAATAAAGGAGTAATAGATAAATATAAGACATGAGACTACAGGTGGTTCAAGTATAAACTTGAAATATATTGCTAATATTCTTGTCCTAATTGCTTCTCATTGATTAGCCCCCATCCCTCCAAAAAGAATTTTAAAAAAATCCTGTGCATTCAGCATTCACTTTAGCTAAACTTCCTTAGCTTGTCCAAGCCAGGCTGAGCTGCCTAGCTGGAACACCCTGAATTTATCCCTTGTGTTAGCAGCTGTTTTGCTCAAGACACTTCTCGTGAGCCAGAACTAAGCCCTGGTTGGACACTGCTGCCTTGTAGTGCCTTGGCAATGTTACAGAATTTTATTTTATTTGCCCCAGTGCATCCATCCTGCTTTTCCTCACTGCAGTTCTTAAACATTTTCTTAATTTCTTAATATCTTTACTTAGTACATCTGAATCATGACACTACATGCATCTTCTTGGGTAGTACTCAAAACAGCTGGAAATTTGAACTTTTGCTCTCTTCCATCCTAATACCTCAATACCTAATGCCACCAAAGCCTCGTACTCAGGTGTTGGTACCAGCCAGTAATTTATCTCAAAATCCTGAAGGTTTTTGAACATGGGCAGTTCAAACTTTGGGAGCTGATAAAGCATCTAGAGCATAAAACTGTTTGAAAAGCTGTGAATATTTTGATGAATGAGTGCATCCTCCTTAAACTGAAGTGCAAGGCGATTCCTTTGGGAAAAACACTTCAGTGTTTGTGTAATAAATGGTATCAACAGCATTCATTTTCAAAATAATGAATCTTGTTTTCCCCAGATTTTTATTTAGGTAATATTACAGATTGATAGATATCTTTCCAACCCCTTTGAGTTTGGATTTTTTTAAAAATGCTTCTTTTGTGTGAAGGCTTACATGAATCTCACGAAATGGGATTTGCCTTTTCTCTCCAGTTAGTGATGCTGCTTCAGAAGGTGCAGTGTTTCCAGCCACCTGGATTGGGCTACAAGGAATTCGCTTTGCATTACTCATGCAAAACTCTCCTGTGAGAGAGCTGTAATTTAATTACTGGTCATGGTCCCATGTCCGTTTCATGACCTTACTTGTGGAGAGCCATGGACTTGAGCACAAGTTCTGGATGCCACCTCAGGAGGAGACTCGAGGCCAGAGGGAGTGACTGATGGATCCCTGCACACACACACATTGCTCACACAGCTGTGTGGCTGTGAGGCAGCACAGAGGCACAGAGTACACTGAGTGTAGAGTGTTCTGATCCAGTGGCTGGGTGTGAATTTCTGCCCCCAAAGATTGAAGATGGAATAATAAACCTCAGAGGGCAAGGCCCCCTGGGGTGTGTTGGTGGTGAATTAGCATGAATGGTTTGTGTTATTAAAGGATGGTATTTTTAAAAGATGTGCAAGCACCCAATATGAGCTGCAAATTGTCTTATAAAATTAACAATGACATTTGGTAGAAGGCTTAGTCAGTACCCAGTTTAGCCTAATGAATAAACGGGGGTTTTGTTCAGTTTTGAGGGGCTCTTATGTAGGCTTGTGAGGGAGGGTAGAGTTGTGGTGGAAAGGGTTCAAGCTGTTGATGAGCTCTGATTTCTCCAGGTGTTGCTGAAGGTGCTCTACCAATACAAGGAGAAGCAGTACATGGCTCCTAGAGTTCTGCAGCAAACGCTGAACTACATCAATCAAGGAGTGTCTCATGCAGTCACCTGGAAGAACCTGAAACCTCATATTCAAGTAAGCCATTTTTGGGTTTAATACTTAGATGAGTCAGAAGTACATTAGTCAGTCTGTGTGCAGTGTTTCCAGTCTTGCTACAATTCACATTTTAGGCACTTCTCTTATAAATCGCTGGTGGAAAGAGTTTAAACCAGTTTAGTGAAAGTTACCTTGAAACATGAACAAAGCCAACTAATTTATTGCTGTCTCTCCTTTCTGCTTGAATTTATTAAGGATTACAATCTAACACAGCAACACAACATATTTGGAGATGGTGTTAGCTGCTGAATTTATGGCATTGATTCGTCTCCACGTGCCATTATCCAAAGCCAGTCTAGTATTTTGTGTTGTATTGTAACTCTGCTTTAACACAAAAGATCTGCTTTTTTGTAAAGTGCCACATAAATCCACTCTTAATCCAAATAGTTTTAGAATGTTACCATTTTATATGAGGAAGTGACAGGATGGAGAAAATCTGTAAAATACAGGACAGAATACAGAGATTGATTTAGTAGCGCTAACCTGTTTTCAATCTCTTTCTTTCTTTAGGGAATCATCCAAGATGTTATCTTCCCCTTGATGTGCTATACAGATGCTGATGAAGAGCTTTGGCAGGAAGATCCATATGAGTATATCCGCATGAAATTTGGTGAGCATTTCACATTTACTCGTGTCAAAAAATTATTTCACACAAAGATGGGATTTTTATGGGGTGTTTATGTGAAAATAGAGATGGCTTTAATCTTAAAAAAAAAAAAAAAAAAAAAAAAAAAGAGTGTGTATTAACAAAATAATAGAAGTCAATATATTTGGACATATTGGTGGAAAGGAGAGAGGATACAACAGTCAACAATGACACAGGAGTTTGTGCACTTTTAAAAGTATTTAATTTTTACAGTTAGAAAGTTTTTATTACAAGTCAAACAGTCGTGGTCTTGCTAACAACAACTACATAAACGTGATGTCATTTTAAAGGTTTTGCCTTACGACAGCTAATATTTCAGGCCTTGGATTTCTTAGGGAATTTCACCCATGGCACAGTTCAGAGCAAATTTCCCCCGGTGGTAAATGACACATTATGGAGTAAGCCTGGCATTCCACACTTGTCCCATTGCACCTCCTGTGCTCTGATACTTTATGTTGGGGTTTACTCTTAAGTCTTTGCAGTCCTCTGAAGCTGGGGACAAAAAAAAATACTTCAGACTCCCTGAACAAATTCTTCCCTCCACTAGGAATGTTTCTGTGGCTAGAACAAGTAATCTTGAGGGGTTGGGAGTTTTTATCCCTCAGATCAGAGGCATACCTGTGAACACTACAGTTATCACACAAGGCTCTGATAATTCTCTTGTGCAGAGAAATGAGAAACTGAGCATTTTTTAACCCAGTTAATTCTGAGTGCTGGCCTGTAGAGCAAATAACATCCACATCAGAACTTGACTGTTGTGTCTGCTTCTCCTGTTACAAAGGGTTATCTTAAAAATAAGAGAGGTAGAACTACAAATTAGACTTGTCAGTCATTGTGAAAAACATGAAACATATGTATCCAACTACATGTTACTCTTTGGTGTTGGAATGTGTCTATCAGGAAGGCATGATTAACCACCTGAAGGGTGCTCTTTTTCTCATATTAAATACATTGGGATCATGAACTGTAGTAAAGGACTGGAATTTACAACTGTTACAATGTTATTTAACAGATGTATTTGAAGACTTCATTTCTCCAACAACTGCTGCTCAGACATTATTGTTTACATCGTGTAGTAAAAGGAAAGAGGTAAGCTGTTCAAGGATTATACTGAAATACCACTAGCTAAATTCACTTTATTTGCTGAAAGAGCTTTTAATAAAAGTTTTACTTCTCTGCTCTCATACCATAGTATGCTAAAATTTGAAATTTCAGATATATTTTGCACTGGTCTATTTATGATTTTTTTATTTGCAAATTCCCCTAGGACCCATTCTTGATAAAATATTGTGTGTTTATAACAAAGACATAAAACATAGCCCAAATTCCCGACTTGGAGCAGGCTATTAGATATTGTAACATTTCAGAGCACAGAGAATGGTACCTGGGATGATTGATTGGAATACTTTGACTAACCTCACATGCAATCTAGGTCCTGCAGAAGACAATGGGCTTTTGCTATCAAATCCTTACCGAGCCAAATGCTGATCCTCGCAAGAAAGATGGTGCTTTACACATGATTGGTTCTTTGGCTGAAATTCTCCTCAAAGTAAGCAGAACAAATTGGGTGGTTCTTTTCATCCTTTTTTTTGCCCCTCTTATGCTTTCTCTGACATATAGTGCCTTAGAAGAAATGCAAATAGCTCTGAGTGCACAAGTTTCTGAATTGCTGCCAGGTTTTTTTAAGTTATTGAACTTAATTGTTTAATGTCAGCTTTATTACTTAATTACTAAAGTTTTATAGGTCATGTTCAAGTTCAGATTACTGTTTTAAGTTCCTTTAAGTTCTGTGCTTCTGAATTACTACACCATTTCCATGCTACACTTAATTACCTTCGCTTTTTTGTGGAAGGAATGAAAAAAGTGCATCCAGCGAGGGACTGTTTATTTAATGGACTCTTTTCTGTATAGAAGAGAGGAAATAAAATTAAATTAGTCATGTTGCTCTGTTAAAAAGGTGGCAAAATAGATGCATGGCATGGCCTTGTATTTGGACCATGGCTCTAAGCAGTTTTCCTGACTACTTTCCCTTTGGATGCCAATGTGCTGCCAATTGAAAGGTGTCTCTTGGGATCAAAAAATGTCTGGGGAAAAAATATCACTATTATGGCTGAAATTTTTTTAAATCCTTATAGGCTCCAAGTTTAATTACTAATGCAGGAGATCATTGTTGCATAACTGACTTTTAAAAAGCCAATTGAGAAGTTTTAAAAATTAAAAGTCTGAGGGTTTTGTTACACTCTTGTGCATGATTGTTTTTTTACTGGGATAGAAATAGATTTTTATATGAAGTTTTAAAATTATGTGCTTCCTTTCATATTTTGACAGAAAAAGATCTATAAGGATCAGATGGAATATATGTTGCAGAATCATGTGTTCCCTCTCTTCAGCAGTGAGCTGGGTTACATGAGAGCACGGGTAAGAAAGCGTGGCATTTACTGATGAGATACACTGTTCCAGTTGAGGAATGCAGAAATCTTCAACTTCTTCCCTCTCACAGATGCTCTCCTCTCTGCCCCTTTTCCATAATAATTTGTAACTTCTGCCCTGGATGAGCAGCAGTTTCCAGATGTGATTGTAGCCAGCCCCTGTGTAGTTCTGCCTTGGCTGCAGCGCTGTGTGCACAGTTTCCCGTCTGTGTCTGGTGGTAGAGTCTGTGTGTGTTTTGCACATAGGCTGTACTGCTCACACAAAACCTGCGGCCAGAGATGAACCTGAGATCATAGTACTGGTCTAGTGACGTCTGCAGGACAGCCTCCCACTGACCAGCCTCCACCCTCTCAAACATCTTCATCCCTGAGAGTGTCTCTGTTCACCAGGAGTTGTCCCTCAGATGTAGCTTCTGGGCATACAACTAGTTGGTAATCCTGTTGGTAGGTTTTGCAGCTCGGAATTTCTTCAATGTCTTTATTTTTTTCAGGCTTGCTGGGTTCTTCATTATTTCTGTGAAGTCAAATTTAAAAGTGACCAGAATCTCCAGACAGCCTTAGAACTCACGAGACGGTGTCTGATAGATGATAGGGAAATGCCTGTGAAAGTGGAAGCTGCAATAGCTCTTCAAGTTCTCATCAGTAATCAAGAGAAAGGTAGGAGCCCTTACAGCTACAGGAAGCTTTAATGAAACAGGTGTTAACTTTGTGATGTTCAGGCAGACTTGTTCTCTTCTTCCCTGATGTTAATTTCTCTCTTTCAGTTGTAACTTGTAATCATTTACTATAATTTTTCAGCTAGAAAAGTTTAATTTTTTAAAAAACCTATAGACTAAGCTGTATTGTAACATTATAAGACATTATGATTGTTAAAATGTGGTAAACAAGAGCTTCATGGTACAGTAAATCCAGTTTTATAGCACCTAATAATTGAACCAGAAATCCAGTGGCTATATCTGTCTTGGCCTATATTTGTTCATGTTAAAATTTATTTAAAGGGAAAAAAAAGGCTATCTTGATCCAGGCAGGTTTTACATGGCTTAGTATTCCTGAAGCTGAAAAAAGCCACAAAGCAAACATAAATTATATATTTAATACTTCAGGTAATTTGACCAAGGTGTATATGTACCCATTCCCATTCAATTAACATTTGCATTGATCAATAATATTGCAGTTTTTGAATTCAGACTGCA
The DNA here is from genome assembly GCA_032173965.1 of Sitta carolinensis. NCBI lineage: Eukaryota > Metazoa > Chordata > Aves > Passeriformes > Sittidae > Sitta > Sitta carolinensis. The sequence goes on from JAVUNC010000026.1 coordinate 6,510,374, forward strand.
GAGCTCTGGTTTTCATACTTAAATTTTGATCCTCTTGTTATATATTATTAAAATTTTGAGGTTCTTACACTGATCTTTGGTTTTCTAAGAATGTTAATTCAAACATTCCACCTGTTTTACAGCTAAAGAATATATTACTCCATTCATTAGACCTGTAATGCAAGCTTTGCTTCATATTATAAGAGAGACTGAAAATGATGATCTTACTAATGTGATTCAGAAGATGATCTGTGAATATAGTGAAGAAGTTACCCCAATTGCAGTAGAAATGACACAGCATTTGGTGAGACTTTACGGTGGCTTGGGAAGATGTTTAATATGGGAAAGTTTGGTATTTAAAATTGATAGTTGAGTTTGACCATCAATTAATGGCTGTTGTTACTCCAGTCTATGTGCATTGATACAAGTAATTTTCTTCTACATTTAGACAGTTTTTCATCAGAAGTGACTTCATAACTTATAATGAATGGAAATTTCTAAGAAAAATTCTAGAAATGTTTGCATATTTCCTCCTGATAGTGGTAATAATGAATAGCACATTTTAGGCAGTCTCTAAAATGTCACTTAGGTTGCCTGTTTTAAAATATTAAAGAGTAGATTTTAAATGAAAAATGTGGTGTGAAAATGAAGTTGGATCTGCAGGAGAAATTCAGAACTTGAATGGCCATATCTAGCAAGTTATATTAATGGTTGCAAAACCAGAGGTCAGCTCAGTGCTTTCCTTTTCGAGGCCCTTGGAGTTAAAATGGAATTGTTAGCATGTCCTCTCTGGGAATGCCTGCCAAGTGTTCTGGTCTAGTTCAGCTGCTGAGGAAACCTTGTGTCAGAAGAACTTACCAAGGGAAAACGTATTCTTTTGCATGGGACATAATGCCATTTATAGATTTTTTTTATATATTCATGAGTAGATAATGGGTGACTGCTCCAATGGTTTAACATTCAAATTTTATCATCCTGAAAAGAAATTCTGGAGCAGAGCAATCACCTGCTATTATTTGTACACATTTTCTCAGCAGTAGTCCTGAAATTGTGTAGAATGCCAGACTTTCACAATTTAATGGCATATTTATGGGTTGTTCTGCTATTATGTCTAGGCAATGACATTTAACCAGGTGATCCAGACTGGTCCAGATGAAGAGGGCAGTGATGACAAAGCAGTGACAGCAATGGGAATCTTGAATACTATCGATACACTTCTCAGCGTAGTTGAAGATCACAAGGAAGTAAGTAAAAATTTTTTGAAAGCTGATATGTATGGTCAAAACACTGTAAGTTTTTTACAGTTGCAGTGTTCCTGGCATTGTTACCTGAAAAATTGTCCTTTTGGACAAAAAAATGTTCAAATAGGAAATAGTGAAGTACTTATCATGTAGCCCCATTGTAAGAGTGGGTCACTTCCCTAATGCAGTGCATTCAGTAATAGAGCATCAATGCTGCCACAGTATTTCCCATAAGAATCCAGCTTCTCGTTCAAATAGTAGAAGCAGTGTGTCTGTAGCAGGGGGAACTCTTGTCAGCTCAGCTGGAAACACACATCTGATTTGATGAGGTCTGCCCTTCAAACAAAACAGATCAAGCTTCACATAGCTCCAGACGTTGACTCTGCTGACTGGGTTTGCTCTCTGTGACAGAATCAGTGTGGGTAAATACAGCTCTTGTGGCTGTGCTCTCAGACTGGGGGGATTTTACCTGCCTCATCTGCCCTGGAGAATTTTCCTTTGGGATTGAAACTTCTGTCAGTTTGTTTTGGTGTACTGAATGGAGTCACTTCTGTCCAGAGTACAGCCAGTTTAAAAGATGCTATTTCTGATTAAAATCTTTCTTGACAAAGTTAGCTACGGTCTTTTAATAAATACATTATAGTATTTTAGTGACTAAAGAGTTTGGTAATAAACTGTAGGGCTCTGAAGGCTTCACTAAAGAGAAGCATCATACAAATTCCCAAGGGCAGAATTCAGTGCTGCCACACAATAAACCAAGGACCAGCTCAGCTCCTTTACTTGTTGCTAGAGCTGCTCATCAAGCTTTACATGCAGTTGTTTTTGTCAGCAAATCCTTGCCTTCTGAATTACAAGTCTGTGTAACGATATGCTAGTCCTGAGGAACTTAGTTTGAAAATGTTGACCAGTAAACGTTTATATTTAGAGACATCTCACACAGATGACCAGTGTTCCAAGAAATAAGATATTTAGCAGGTTAGTTTCAAATCCTGTTCTGCATAGCTAAGACTGGAAACTCAGCCTTTCCTTGTCACCTGTGCAAGGTGAGTGCTCTCAACAGGTTAATGACTGTTCTGTTAGCTATTCCATGGACTAATATTTACTAATTGGGAACACTGACTGACTCTGTAGCACCAGCATTCAGACTGATGGTTTCCATACCATATGAACATCCTAAGCTAGGATTGGGAAGTGGTTTGGTATTTGGGATTTTTTGTGGGTTTTGGTTTGGTTTTTTGGGTTGTTTTTTTGTTGGGTTTTTTTGAGTGTGTGTTTTGGTTTGGTTTGTTTTTTCTTTCTTTTCTGGAACAGGAAATACCTCCTGTGGTTTCCATTGTTTACTCCTTTTATATATATCTATATATATGTATATTTGCTTACAGTGTTTTAATGGGACTGAACTGGTGCATAGGGTTAGTCAGGCTTTTCTTTCTAAAGGATACCCTCTAATGAGATTCTTCCAGTACTCAAAAAACACCTTGTACTGAAAGGTGCCTTGCAAATCCTTAGCTGAGTGCTGCTTTACACATTTGGTGCTCTAAAATGTGAGACACTTCTAATCGTTCTTAAAACCCATATTGCATATATAGAAACTTTGACAAATTTTAAAATGTGTTTAATTTCAACTCTGAAGTATTGAAAATAGTCATTATCTGTCTTTTTTTCAGATTACCCAGCAGCTGGAAGGGATATGTTTGCAAGTGATTGGAACAGTTTTGCAGCAGCATGTATTAGGTACCTGTACTTCTTCTGGCTTACTTTTAAAAGTGCATGGGATTGGCTTGATATTTACCTAAATTCTGTTTGTTTTAGAGTTCTACGAGGAGATCTTTTCCTTGGCTCATAGTCTGACCTGCCAACAGGTTTCTGCACAAATGTGGCAGCTTCTTCCTCTTGTGTTTGAAGTCTTCCAGCAGGATGGTTTTGATTATTTTACTGGTAAGTAGTATAAATAAATGAGGAAGCCACATGGTTTCATGGAGGTGATTTCAGCCATACAATGAATTGCATCATGACTGAAATGTTAGGAAAACTCTCGAGGTTACTTGAAGTATTTTTATTTTGCTGTTGCTGGTATCAGACTTGTTTTGCTAAGGCACCTATGACTTGCACACACTTATCTTGGCAAACATTAAGCAAGAACTGTACTTATTAATACAAATGTTTCAACCTGATTTTAATAGCATGCAAACAATACCTAACTGTGATCATCCTTCTTTTTAATACAGATATGATGCCTCTCTTGCATAATTATGTTACTGTTGATACAGATACACTTCTGTCAGACACAAAATATCTTGAAATGATATACAGTATGTGCAAGAAGGTGAGTAGATTCCTGTGTGGTAGCAAAACCTACCATCTCTGAAGAAGTAACAGTGTTAAACTGGGTAATTTTTTCTAAGCAGCTTTTGACCTCTGCTCTTTAAAGCATTTTACTATCTATAACATCCTCTAAGATTCCCTATATTGCTAAGTTATTGCAGAGAAATTTGAAGAGATTGCATCAAAATTTCAGACATATGCCTTTGGCAAAAGGGAAAAATAAATCCTACACGACAAAAGCAGAATAAACAAAGCAGGTTTGGTGCAATACACTTTGTGCCTATGGGCACACAAGACAGATTGCAAAAGGTAGGTGGGTTCTTTCACCTGGGATTTGTAGCCTCACCATGACCAAGATACACATGCTGTATGTGTGCTGAAGGTCTGACAGCTGTTAGCTGAATAAGTGGTGTAGGGATGGAAGGGACAGGGACAGGGATAAGAAGTTGTTTTCCCAAGTTCGTGCCACATCAGTGGTGAAAGCTGGAAGCAGAATGCAGTTGGTCTGGCTCAGTCCAGGCACTTTGGGGCACGGTTTCTCTATTCTACTTGTATTTCTTTGTCCAGTCAAAATGTACAATTAACAGCTTTCCAGAGTGTTAGCAGCATGTGAGGAAAGGAATACTTTTTTGTAAGATGTGTGTTAATGTTTTATCATCTCTAATAGTAATATGTGGGGATTTCAGTTTTCCACTCCTGGATATGGTGTGTGGTTTCTATATAAGAGGTTTGATGAACTGTCTGCTGTGCTATCCGTGGTATTTCCTGAATAATTCTTTTGAAGGTGTTCAAATATTATAGTGAATAACTATTTTAGTATTCTATTTATACTACTGAATAACTCTTGCCAGCCTTTGTTTGAAAACAAGCTGCAACCAGGCCAATTGTTTGTGATTTCTTGGAATGTTAAATATAAAATTAGTCTGTCTTGTCTACTTAGTGATTGGTGTTAGCTGAGCACAGTGAATTTTTAACACAAGTTTGAGATATTGCATGGCCTTCCGCTGCATATCCTGTTTTTGTAAATAAAATTACAAAATTCAGTACATTAATGCATAAGAAAAGTTTTGTGTATGGAAATAACACTTGGCAAAATGGCAGCTGATGCTTTCACAGTAACTGTGGTAGGCTCAGCATCTGTAGAGCTCTTGAATATTTGTACATGTAGGTTAGTTTTGCCCACTTGGAGCAGTTTGCAGTCTCTGGTTGTCACACTGAGCCTTTGCTGTAGATCTGGCTTCTTCACTGATGGCTCTTTATGCTGGCATTGTTAGAGGGGGTTCAAAGCAAAGCAGTGTACAGAGAATACTCCTTGAGGGGATACACCAGCAGTCATGGCTGTGTTTCAGGTCCTTACAGGAGTTGCTGGAGAAGATGCAGAATGTCATGCAGCAAAGCTATTAGAAGTAATTATTCTTCAGTGTAAAGGGCGTGGCATTGATCAGGTTGGTAACAACTTTGGTTGCTAAAACTAATACTTTTAAAATATTTTATTGTGTAGTATGAATTGATTATATATTATGATGAGTTTTGTTATGAGCACTTTGTGTGGTGTGACCAATAATCCGGTCTTGTAATTCAGTGTTACTCATTGCCAGCACTGCAGAGAGTTCCTGCACACTTTGGCTCCAGAACTTAGGACACTGCAAAACTCTGGTGTTTTCATGAGTCTGGAAGAGTGCCACCTCAGGAGCATCTTGGTGCTAAAAACTCAATTAATTGCATTCTAAGTTAATTCTAGTGAATATTTAATGAAAATTCTATCTGTCAAGCTCATAGCTTTGAAATACTGAAGAATGAAAACAAAGTTCCTAGAATCCAAATCAATGTAATAGAGGGACCAGGGACTTCATTATGCACATATGGCAGTTGGAGTTTGTGAGATGAATAATTTGATTTTTCTGGACTTCCTAGTGTACACATTTTCTCTATTTTCCATTTTTAATACACAAGATTATAGAACCAGAAGTTACATTTGCTGTGCAGGCTGTCACAAAATCCATGTGATTAAATATTTTCACATTTTCATTTCATCTTTGTATCTGACTTGTGCTGGCAATTAAAAATGACTTAGTTTTATGCCATCTGTGTTCATGTGCCATACTGTTGAAGTACAGAAGGACAAGTTTTATTTTTGATCACTGTGTGTCATGTTCTCACTGTCCAGTGCATACCCTTGTTTGTGGAAGCTGCCTTGGAGAGACTGACCAGAGAAGTGAAAACCAGTGAACTGCGAACCATGTGCCTCCAGGTTGCCATAGCTGCTTTGTATTACAATCCTCATTTACTATTAAACACGTTGGAAAATCTTCGTTTCCCCAATAACGTGGAGCCTGTCACCAATCACTTCATAACTCAGTGGCTTAATGACGTGGACTGTTTCCTGGGGTAAGTGTCTGTACTGGTGGAGATGATGCTCTGCATACTCCTGTGTATGACCTGCTTGTAAATCGTGACAAAACTTGCAACTGTTTTACTCTTCTGTTTTGTAGACTTCATGACAGAAAGATGTGTGTGCTCGGCTTGTGTGCTCTTATTGATCTGGAGCAAATACCACAGGTTTTAAATCAAGTTGCTGGGCAGATCCTGCCAGCTTTTATCCTTTTATTTAATGGATTGAAAAGAGCATATGCCTGTCATGCAGAGCATGAAAATGACAGTGATGATGATGATGAAGCTGAAGAAGATGAGGAAACAGGTATCAAGACAGAACGTTTAATGTTATTTTATATGGGGTTTTTTTTTGTTTTTTGGTGGTTTTTTTCTGATGGAGGTACTGAGTTCCTTTGTGGAATTATTCCGAGTACCCTAATTCCAAAAATGAAGCACTGCAGTAGAACAATGGACATCTTTTGACAACTTTTAAGTATATCTGACTTACTTTCCACTCCCTCTTAAAAACTCACTTCCAGGGCTGGGTTAAATGAGCTCCTCCCTTTCCAGGCTGCACTGTACTGTTACCACTTCCACTGCCTGTTTCATCTAATTAACCATAATGCTAAGGAATTGTTCTTGCTGTTCTCAGGATAAACCTTTTTTTGTTTATAATTAACTCAGAGGAGCTGGGGAGTGATGAAGATGACATTGATGAAGATGGTCAAGAATATCTAGAAATTCTAGCAAAACAGGCAGGTGAAGATGGAGATGATGAAGACTGGGAAGAAGATGATGCTGAAGAGACTGCTTTGGAAGGCTATTCTACAATTATTGATGATGAAGACAACCCTATTGATGAATATCAGATATTTAAAACAATTTTTCAGAGTAAGTAACTGTATTTCTTTTCCTGGTTGAGAAGTTACATTTCAACTTTAGTGTAAACTAGAACCTGCTCAAAACTTCCAGACAGGCTTTCCAATATGTGCTTGAACCATTTCTTTCTTTGGAAAGGAGAGGCCATCATAAGAGGGAGGGAGCAGAGGAAGATGCTTGAATGAATTGATAATGGTAGGGAAGAGGTCAGAAGCTGTACTAGTGTATAAATGTCTTGAATTCCGCAGCCATAAGAGAGCATTCCTCTGGTTAAAATGGCAGCGAGCGAGTGTGCTTTGCCTTTGGCACATGGTAACGAGCGCTCTCCCTTGCTGTGTGTTTTGTGCTGCAGCCATTCAGAGCCGTAACCCCGCGTGGTACCAGGCTCTGACGCAGGGCCTGACGGACGAGCAGAGGAAGCAGCTGCAGGACATCGCGACCCTGGCGGACCAGCGGCGGGCAGCGCACGGTACTGCTGCCCCTGTGCTCTGCTCCGCGGGCTCAAGGGGCAGAACACAGCAATCGGGCTCCCAGCAATCAGGGCTCTTGGAAATCTCTTACAATTGTCAGGTCACAAAGCCTCCATGCACAAGCTGGGTGGCAATACCACAGGTGGGAGGAGTGGTAGAAACACTTGGGGAGGTGGCCAAGGAAGTAAAAGCATATTTGTCCTAATTGCTTGGATTTGAAAACAATTGGTTTGATTACCTGAATCCAGGTATGTTAATAAACTTTTCAAGTGGCCGATAAATTATTTGCTGAGATGTGATGTAGTCCAGCTGGGATAGACAAGGATTCTGTAGGTAGGAGAATACTAAATTATAAAAGTAGTACTATCTGTAAAGCCACATCATTAAGCCTATTAAATATTACAGATAATACAGATTTTAAAATCTGTATTCAGTTTATATTTTTTCTTTTTTCTAAGTTTTCCCTTTTGAGAGTAAGCCAATATATATCACACTCTAAAGTCAAGACTGAATATTGAGGGATCAGTCCAGCCTCATATCTTCTGTCTTAGTGAGCAATTGCTACAGATGTTTCAAAACAGACATTCATAAATCTTTCAATAAAAGGATCGGTAGTACAAATACACAATAAGTGCTTTTTAATGAGAGAACAGCCTAAATCACCTCACAAAGTTTGTTTGTGTCCACACTGATCCAGTTTTAATGGTTATAAAATACAGTTTCACTGTGACCCCTGTCAAGCAGTAGACATTCTAGGATGTAATTATATACTACTGCTTTTTATGAAGACAGAAAAGTTTGAGCTGTGTGTGATTGTTTGTTTGTTTTGTACTGTTTTTTCAGAGAAATTGTGATGTTTAACTTAAGCAACCAGATCCTTATGGGAAATTCTTGCCTACTATCAGAGCACACTGATACTACATTTAGGCCACTACTCACCACACATGGGGACATCCTGCTAGAAGGATTTGAATTACAGTTCTCCCTTATTAATGTAGCTTAGAAGTAGCTTATTATTAAGAAGTATACTTAGAAGTAGCTTATTATTAATGTAGCTTAGAAGAATTTCCATGTGCTGAGAGCTTTGTCTTCTGTGGAGCTGTGAGGGATTCCCCCCTCCATGCTCCATTAGCTGTGGCAGCATCTTTCTGGTCTGTCTTCTCCCCTACATACACACTAAAACTTCTTCCTTCTGTTCTTTTGTTTTGTTTTAGAATCCAAAATGATTGAAAAGCATGGAGGATACAAATTCAATGCTCCAGTTGTGCCAACTTCATTTAATTTTGGAGGCCCTGCCCCAGGAATGAATTGAATTATCACTTTTCCTGCTACTGTGTGATTGTAGTGAAGAGCTTGTGTTCCTCCCAATAGTGGTTCCAGAACTGGTTCATGTTATCTACAACTCACTCTAAACTAATTTATAAATAGATTGGACAAAAGCCCCGGAAGTGGGACCTGATTACACGACCTGATACTGGAAAGCAAACCAGAGGTTTTTTTTGAAGATAGGAAGAATCTGAATTTAAAGCTTCAAATGACACTTTGGAGATTGGAAATCAAGAGGGGATGTCATGAAGGCAGCTTTTCTTTTTCTGAGGAAAAAAAAACTAGACATGGGCTGCAGGACTATTTAAAATGTCTCATTTACAGTACAAGCTAGAAGGCAGACTTAATTTTTACACCTGTGGCAGTATGAGTATTTGCCCAGTTTCTTTCCCTTTTATCCCTACTACTGGGTGTCTATTCTTTTAATGTAAATAAGATAAGGTAATCAGATAGCCTTACTTAATCTTCATCATTTCCATTTATCAAGATTGTTGATATGTAGAATATTGGACACTTAATGTAGCACTACATAACTGATAAATCTGTAAATGAATTAGCACTTTCATATTGAAACAAGCCTGCTAGCCTATGTACAAAAATAGCAAAATGTTTGCTGTTTATAAAAATAAAAAATAAGGGATGTATTGGGGAAAATAATTTCAAGTTATTAATTTAAAATGAACTAGCAGTTTTGTACCTGGTGACTTTGTGGTGCAGTCACCTCTGGTTGTGACTTGAATTCGGATATGTAAAAAGGGGTTAGTGATATTTCATTGCTGCTAAAGAAAAAATAGCAACACCCTCTGTGTCCTTTGTTTTTTTTAAAGATCTCACTGTACAAGCTAGAAAATTGAACAAATGTGTACTGTAAGCACAAAGAAAAGTTATCCTCTCTAAAGCAGGTAAAAGAGATGTGAAGTTCTTAAGGTCAGTTGAAGCGTATGGTGAAACATCTACATATGCAATCTATTAAAAACAACAGTGTCATTGGCTGATCTGGGTTATGGTATAAAAATGCAATTTTTTCCCCAGTGGTGCAAACTATTCTTTTTCCAGCTCATGGTAGTGCAGGTGCACTACTCCTGCATTTCATTCCCTCTCTTTTTGCACTTGCAGCATTAGTGTGTGCTGTTGTCTGCCTGATCCAGACAGTGTATTTGAAGTTTTGCCAATCTTTCAGTTTTGAAGCCACAATTTTCTTCCTTCAAAGTTGCTATAGTAGCTAGTATTTTAGCTAGAGAGGCAAAATACAGTTCCCTCTGGGACCACTATCAAAACCACTGTATGAAGAAGCCAGCAGGGAGAGGCTGTGAATGGGTTGGCTTAAATGCCCCCTTTTTCTTTTCTAAAAGCAAAATCCATTGGCGTTTTATCTTGCCTTGAGATCATTGGTGTCAGGTCTTTTAAATCAAATGTTTGGGTTGTTTTTTTTTTTTTTTTCTTTAGGCTGTTTTTATATAAAAATGTCACCTGCTGTTACAATTGATATTAAACAAGCTACCTTAATTTAATGTAAGCCTCCAAAATTTAAATACAGGTTAAAAATAAACTGAGTTTTTATCTGTAAAAATGAAAATGCACATATATATATATATTATGATACTCAAAATGCAGTCTTCAGAAAATTGGTCTGTGTGGTGTGTTTTTTTGCATCAGCAGAGTAGCAGGATCTGGTGATGCTTTGGGGTTTCCTTGCTGAGCTGCTCGCAGGCCCCGGGGGGGCTTTCCCAGCCTCTCCCCTGGCGCTGCCTTGCTCCAGCAAACGCTTCCCTGCACACGGGGGCCAAGGAGGGACACGTGGAGGGCAAAGCACCCGAGGAGAAAAGCCAGACTGATGAAACCTGGGATGGGAGTGCCCATCCTCGTGGTGGTGAGACACAGGGTCCTTCCTGTGCCTCCTTCGTGACCCCAGAGCAGCGCTCGGGGTTGCTGACTGTAACTCCAGCCCGGGGAGCTCTAGACAGGGCGTGCGTTTTGCAGAAAAAGCTGACAGTCCTTCCAGCATGCCTTCTCTGCAGGCCTTGGGAACAGCCAGCTTGACAAATCGTTTCTGAACATCTGCTTGTTGGGTATCTGCTTACCTTCATCTACATCCTAAAAACCTTTGAGGACAGATGAGGCATTTTGGGCCTCCTGGCAGAAGATGTGACAGCAGCAATGAGAAAGCTTCGTGTGTAAAGCAGATGACAAAGAAATAGGGGGAAACCGCCAATTTTAATGCCAGTGTCAGTTCTGGAACAATTCTATTTTTCAAGTCACAAGTCAAGGGAAGAATTTTATCTTGGTGTGAGGAATACAGTCTTACTTCAAGGGTGCTTTTATGTGTCACTAGACTGGTTAGCAAGGAGCATCTTTTTTAAGAATGGACCTAGAACTTTGCTTTCCTTTGCTCCAAGAAATGTATTTATATAAATTGCAAAACAATTTTGCATTGTTGTTGGTGGTGATAGCGCATTTTGTGATGCAATATATCAATTTCAGTGATACACTTATGTCAAATTAAAAACTGATCATCTTCCTAGAACTTGCACTTATCCGTTCCATTTTCAAGGATAATGCAACTCTAGAGGAAGAGCTGAGAAATTTAAAGCCTGTTTTTTTCTATTATGGAAGATCTCCTTGGATTAATAAACATCTAAAGCAAATCCTTATCTTCACTTATTTCAGTGTGGTGTTTTGAATGTAGCTTACAGTAGAGTCCTGCTCGAGTTGTACAGCTCTCAGGTTTGTATTTCCCTCTCCAAAATATTTTTCCAAACAAATGTTAGGCACAACCAGAGTTCTCTTCAACTGTGTTAAATATAAAAAAAAGGCAATTTTTTAAAATGCCTATATACTGGGTTAATCTTTTTTTGTCCTTAATCGCTGTCTTCAAAGAATTATTCATATGTATCAGCATAATACAGCATAAGCTCTGTTCAAACCTCCTGTAGCCTAAGACTGTTACTGCAAGATTTATCAAGTCTGCAGTGGAGTAATTACTGACTACCTGCCAATAAATATGCAAGTGATTTTAATTATGCCTAGTAATGGATACCTAGTAAGTTTTATGGGATGATTTTTTTTTCTCTGTGGAACCTTCTACATTCCCAGAACGAGCCACCTGGAAAAGCTTTGTCTGCTTGCTGATTAGCAGTTACTTTTCAACCAATATGTAGCTTTATCTTAAATGGCTTCTCACTGGTTTGTCTATTTCTGCCTTTTTTTGGGGAACTGTTGATGCTGGAAACATAAAGCACTTCAGAATGGGAAACAGATTCTAGTACTTGACAGAATTGTTAATAAATAATCTTTTAAAACAAGGGGAGTTGGCAAATCAGAAACAGGATTTTGTCTTGGATATTTCACTGCTGCTGTACCTTGAACCAAACTGATGGCTGCAGCTTGTCTTTGGCTTAAAACTTACAATTAGGGAACAGTAAATTAAGAAAGAAAAAATGCTGGCCATTAGGCCTGTTTGGGAATAAGTTTCTGTTGTTGTTTTGTTTGTTTGGTTTCTTGGGGTTTGTTTGTTTGTGGGGTTTTTTTTGTATTAACTGCAAGAATTTTGGGCTGCAGTCATTTCAAACTATTATTCTGGAGCAAAACGGGAATGTTTTTACATCTCTCATGTTCAGGAAGATGCCGTAAGTCCATCAGAGCTGGGCTTACTGTCCCATCAATAGGGATAATTCGCGTCAACTGCGCAACAGTGTATTCTGAAAAATCGCCTAAGGAATTAACCGTAATACGCTTTGCTTGCCTTAGACTGGGAGCTGTTGGAATATTTATTACACGCTTCCATACCTAAAAATCCCGTAAGGCTCGGCACTCCCGAGCAGAGCCTTAAGCGCCGCGTGCTGGTCCCGCGGGGCCGGGCTGCAATGGCGGCCCGGGTTCAGCGGCAGAGCCCGGCCCGGCCAGAGCGCTGACTGCCCGGCCCGGCCCGGCCCTGCTGCCCCGCGGGGCCCCGCGCTCGGCCCAAGGGAGCGCGGGTGGCCGCGGCCGAGCCGGCTCCGCTGCCCGGGGTCCCGGCGGCCGCTGCCGGTGCCGGTGCGCTGCCGTTCCCCGCCGCCTCAGGCCCGCACGGTGCCGCCGGGGGAGGGCAGGAAATGGCGCCGCTCCCCGCTGGCGCGCGGGCGCCGCGCTACCCGCTGCACAAAATGGCGGCGGCCCCGCGCCGGCACAGCCGCGACGCCATGAAGCCGGGGGGCGGGGCCGCGGGCGCGCGGCCAATGGGCACCGCCGTGCGGCCCGCAGGCGGCCAATGGCGAGCGGCGGCGGCGGCGGCGCGCGCGCCGCGGCCAATGGGAGCGGCGGAGCCGGCGCTGGCGGGCCCCGCCCGCGGGGAGCGGGGCGGTGCCGGGCGGGCGGGCGGCGCCGAGCGGCCGTTTCCTGTCCTGGTGCATGGTGGTCGGACGGAGGAATTGTTGGAAAATTTCTCGGCGAGGTTCGTATATAAATGTGCTTTTACCCAGTGTGCCTTATGCTCCCTCCGCCATCTCCGGACGGGGCCGCCGCGCCGCGCCCGCCGCGCCCGCCGGCGGTGCTCGGGGAGGCGGGCAGGGGCAGCGGGGCGCGGGCGGCATCGGCTCGAGCGGCAGAGCCGCGGCGATAAAGCCGCTCCGCTCCGCGGGGCCCGCCCGGCCCCTCCCCGCCCGCCGGGCCCGCGGGGGTCCCCCGGGCCGCCCCCCGGGCCCGCTCGGCGCTGCGTCACGGGCGGGGGGCGAGGGGGGCGCGGGCCGGGGCGCTCTGCGACCCGCCGTGCCTAAAGCGGGGGGGCTTGTCTATTTTTACATTTTCCCCGTTGTTTGGTTTTTGGGGGTTTTTTGGGTGTATTTTTTTTCCCCGTTCTTTAGAATGCGTTTTTCTTCGCTCCTGTTCTTTTCCCAGCCGTGCCGTCGGCGTGCTGTCGGCGGCAGCGCGGCTCTGGAGCCGGGCCCCGCCGGCCGCGGGCACTGGGCTCCGGGAGCCGCGGCCCGGCCGCGCTCGCGGGGCACGGGCCCGGCACCGCCCGGCCCTCACACCCGCCTCAGCGCTGCCTCCCGCTGCCTCGGCAAAATGCAAAACGCATTTTAGCCTTTTTTTGTTTTTTTGTTTTGTTTTGTTTTGTTTTTAATTTTTTTTAATTATTATTGCTCTTGATGTTCCCTTCTTTCTTTTTTTTTTTTTTTTTCTCTAGAACTTCTATTAGAACGGGATAACGAAAAGCTGCTCTTCCAGAATAATGGCCTGAAATAAGGCCAATGTTTTTATTTTGTTTTATGATAAGGCATTATTTGGGCTGCTTTTTTTACATGACTTCCATGCAAGTTTAAATTTTCCGTTGAAACAAGGCTGCAGTTGAGCAGCTCTACTTAAGTTTTAAATTTTTTAAGGTTTAATTTTGAACTATCGGACCATTGCTTTTGCCATCATAAGCAGAATGATACCAGTGTTTGCAAGGAATGTTATTTCTAGTCCAGTGACACTGAAACTGTAACCTTACAGTCTTTCAGAGCAAACCTTGTATTATCGAGATTCTGCATCGAATGTTGTCTATCACCAGTCTTTGCAGACTATATACCAGCTATTTCTGTTGCACCTTCTAGATGATGCTACCTGAAAAAATGAAATTAGATTGTCTTTCGCTAGCGGTTTGTTTAACATACACATAGTAGATTGTTAGCTCTGTGCGCTTGCCATACAGCTGTAGAAAGGCAGAGTAAGATATAGCTGTGTTTTCATGGCTTTTTTTCTTTGTATTTCGGCATTGATGCCTTGAGCTTTCAAGCTGTGTTTGTGTCAAAAGCGATTTGTACGACTGCAGAGGAGGAACCTCTGGAATATGTGGTCAAATAATAGGTGATTGCTTTGGTAATGGATTGCAGCTTAAATGAGATGTAAAAATAAACATTTTGAAAGAGTTTTGAGAAGTGTATTTCAAATTGATTTAATAATTTACTTAAACTAAACTCGTTGTAGTTAATATTTCGTTTCTACTATGCTATCTGAGGAAGAGTAATTTTGTTTTATATTAAAGGCTGAAACAAAGCGAATACTTCAAACAGTGTAAAAGGTACTTTAGGTAGAAAGTCACACTGACTTCACTCTGTCTTCGTGCTTGTGTAGCTTTTGATGCTTTTCTCAGAGGAGAGAGGCACAGCGATCGTCAAGTGATGAATAGTCCCTGGTAGTGGGTGCCAAAATTAGGCTGTAAATTAGGTTTTTTTCTTTAGAATATCTCCAGTTGTGTGCTACTTCAGCTCAGCGGACATTTTGCTGTCCTGTACTGTCCAGGAGAAGGGAGTTGTCAGGAATTTGAGCAGCGGCAGGTCTGAGCGCTGGCTGCTGCCTCTGCTCACCTGCAGCCCTGTGGGATGCACAGGGTAAGGATGAGGGTTCCTCGGCTTCTCTTGGGGCTTCATTTACCCTAAGGGCTGTCGGGCTTCCCTTGCTAATGCGAGTGAGTCTTCACCTTAAGAGTTTTGGGTTAACACATGCTCAGCACAGGTGGAGTCTTTGGGAAGAGCTGTTCCATTCCGAGGAGTCGTTAGTAGGCATCTGTGAGGCAAATTGTTTTCCAAAGGGCTCGGCTGAATTTGGATGGGTTTCTACACACCCAGATAATCAGGGCAATTCTTCCAGCTTCAGGCCTTACAATGGCCAGAATGCAAATATTCATGAGGAGGGTGGGACGCCTCTTGGTGCTCTAGTTACTCTTTTGCTGCCTGCATTTTGACTTGTACCTGCTTCCTTGGCCATCCCCGGGATCTGTTCTTCCCTGCTATCTCTATCTCCTGCAGCCTCTGACCTGAACGTACATAGCACAGGCACCCCAAGCCGCCCTTTCCTGGCCCCTCGCTGACCTTTTCTTGCTGTGTTGCTGCTACAGCTCTTGCACATCTCTGCAGCTCACCAGCAGTGCTTTTTGCTCAGCATCAATTGGGGGCAGCTTGGTTTTTTATCTCCTCTGTGCTAGGAAATCAGTGCCCAGTAAAGGCAGCGTGCATTGGATAGTCTGTTCCTGTGGCTCGTGTCACAAAAGACCCCAAAAGATGGGAGGAAGGTTTCTGCTTAGCTTCTGGCTCCCTAAGATACATACTACGATCCAAAGATCCAAACCGATGGATCCTGAACACAAGAGTTCAGCTCTGAAATGCAGATTCCTGTAACTCGAGATGTGCATAGCTCTTGTTCTGAGCTTGGAGTGAGGGGTCTGAGGGAGGTATCTCTCCATGGACACCATTTCTAGGGAGGAGGGCAAGGAAGCCTCGTGACCCATCTTGGCACAGTGGGGTTTATGGGGTTTTGCCTGTACCCAGGTGTAACTTGATCTGCACTTCGTTGTATTTACTCGAGGGAACACGATTTTGTTTCTCTCTGTCTGTGCACAGGGATCGTTGATCAGTTACTCAAAACCAAATTGGACTAAATTAGTAGATGCTTCCAGTGACTAAAATGTTCTGGACTACATGGCTGTTTTTTAATTGTATTGTAGGATTGTACTTTGCTCCACCAAGATAACTTGTTAAATAAATGAGATTTTCCGTTTTGAAGGGAATTTACAGTTCCAGCAGGTTTTGCAATTTTCAAGGTTGACATCGGAGTTACACTTGAAACTACATAACACGTACCTCAGTCTGTATTTGACTGTCTGCAGAATGTTTCCCTCTGTATACACTGAGCAGAAAATTTTGTTACCTGCTTAATACTCTTGAGCTTCGTTTCTGATGACAGATTTTTCTAGAATTAGAAGATGGATCTGTATTTGCAAATTAGTTGGTTTGCTCATGTTTTAAACATATTCATACATAGCTAACATGGTGCTGCACAGAGTTTTGTGGGATGTATTTCGATGTGCTGCGTTTCAAGTTCTGTTTCTATTCTGGCTTTGGCAGTTCGGCAGGCTGCCCCTTTAGTGCCTGAAATACAAGTGCTAAAGCACTGTCATTAACTGTCATGGCTAATGCCATAAATCTGTAATGTACTTATCAGATTGCTAATTAATCATAGCCACACAGAACAACCCACTCCAAATTTCTTTTTGTTGGCCGTCTCTGAATTTGCTGGATTTGAAAGGGCATGGCCAGGATTCGTTTGTTTTGGTGACGTAAATAAGAGACTTCTGTGATTGCTTGACAGTTAAAAAGTTAGGAGTTTGGCATGAGAGGAAAACAACAGTAGAAATAGTAGGTCTCAGTTTCCTTCAGATTTTTTGCCCTTAAGTATTCATCTATTCACCAGATGTTCCCAGTTCTACTTAAAACACCGATATAACTGGAGGTTTTATGATTGAAGGGATAAGTAGCCTCATGAAGTATATAACTATATATTTTTTAGTGTAAATAGGCATCACTACTCGTTTCTAAGAATGACTTAGACACAGTTGTGATATGCATTGGCTAGATGCCTTCTGCATACATATTTTAGCTGTATATACACTTGATGGTAAAAACAAACCAAACAAAAGCCAGTAGTTTTAAAGACACACCGATTCATCTACTAGGTGCTTTAAATCTTTCTTTTCAAACCTCCAGGGTGAATATCCATTTGGAATGAAATGCTTTATCTCACTAACATGTGCTGTAGAATTACTTTAAGTTTGGGGCTTTTTCATCTTCGTTAATCATGTTCTAAGTTTTTTCAGAAAATGAGCTGACCTGCCATTCAGTTTTTTTTCTGAGCGTGCACATTATGATTAGTTACTCAAACATTTTTTTTACTATTAAAACACAAATAATTTCTTACCAGGCAGTCTGCAATAAAGAAATGGGTTTGAGGTTCTTTAGAAAGGAAGGTATGCCTGAGCACTGATAATACAAGTTTGGCCAGGGGAGAAGAAATGTATCCTAACTTTGAACAAGAAACACCACCTGCTTTGAGAGAAACTCGATGGGCTGTTTTGGTAGGCGAGTTCCACAGCCGCATTTGCAGTAGGTCTGCAGGGCATTCCGTGTACACAGACCAGCATTCCTAATGATCCGGGGCTGTTTGGGACAGACTGTATGGGTGGCCCTTCCTCAAGCCAGACTGCTGCTGCTGGGTACAGCTAATAACTGAATCATTAGCACGTTGCTCATTCACCAGCTGCATTAATATGCTTTTTTGTATTTAATATAAAAATTTTGGAATCCTGGTGTCTGTACCTCTGCAGACAGCGCTGCATGGATCTCAATTGCTTGTCAGCTTCCATGCAGGACTTTTGGAATTGGCTCTGTGGGACCCTCCCAGCTGTCTGTCAGACCTCTGGCTCAGGAAGCCGTGCTGCTGGAGTAGTGCACCCAGGCAGATGTGCTCCTGGAACTGCGTGGTGCTTGTCCCAGAGCTGCAGCAGGAGTTCAGCTTCAGGCAGCACTGCTGACAGCTCATGTGCTCATGGAACTACTCCTTTCATTAACCAGTAATTTCTTCTCTAATGTATTAAAGAAATGTGTGAAGTTAGAAGTCATATTTGGGATCAGTCTGAGTGTTCTCTACGTGTGTAGGACTTGGTGGGTGGCTTTCTGAGTCTTCCTGTGTTTAAATGCCATACCTTTGAAAATAATAGCAACCTTCACATTCCCACAGTGTGAAAATACAAACATACACATAATCTCAGTAGTTAGAGTAAGGATTTGTAAATATTCTTTATTTGCACTGGTTAATCCAATTTTTTTAGTATATCTATAAAGTGCAAGCATTGATATCAGGAAATACTTTTAACGTTCACAATTTGTAGATGAGACTTGCAGTATAAACTGTATGGAAATTACTTTTGGGGGAAAAGACTGCTGGAACATGAAGTAATTTTGTCAGGCTAAATGTGGTTCCCACTGCTCACACTGAAGTCAGGTTGATGTGTGGTTAAGGCAATGATAAATTTGGTCTTGCATTTTTCATTTCTGAAGAAATACCAAACACTGGCAGTGACCTAGTCTTGAACTGCATTATTATTAGGATGTATGTCTTGTGGAACAGAAAGGTTGAATACTGTAAAAAGAACAAAAAGGAGCCCTGAGTTTGACTGCTTCAGAGTGTGTATGTCGTGCTTGTGCAGTTCACAGTGCTCTCACTCTTGGTCAGGTTTTTCTGCTGAAAGGACCAGACTTAGAGCTTGTAGTTTATCATTCACAACACTTCTTTACCATGTAGGAAATTAGGAAGTGATTGTGTGATTTGATATTAAATTATCTGAATCCAACTGATGTTACCAGATTCTGTAGGAGAGGTTTTTGTTCTGTAGTTACTCACCTAAAGTCGGCCTGACGACAGCACCAACCCCAATTTTTCAGTGCAGTAAAGTCCTGGAAAAGGTAAGGGCTGTTGATGAAGAAGGAAATCCATTTCTGCTGAAGTGTTTGATCAAAGCACCCACAGGATCTAGATTTAATTTCTGACCCTGTTACAAATTTCTGCTTGATACTGAAAAAGATTATCATGCAGCTAAGTAGGGGAGCAGGAGTAAGATTGTAAAAGGAGTCTTAGTTCTCCTGTGTCTATTTCTGAGCTTAAAGATGACGAACGTCTTTATGTAATTGGTGGGGGAAGAAATGCTAAAAGTCCTCTTGGGTTGTCTGAAAAAACTTTGTGTGGAATAGTCAGGTTTTCAGTCTGACTTTTTTTTTTTTTCACCGAGACTCAGAAGGCTGTAATGCATATGAATTATCGATTGAAGTGTATTTAACCAGATTGTTAATTGCAGGTTTTGAGTTTTCACACATTCATTACTCAGACTAGTTCTGTGAAATTTCTGATACTTGCAATTATATCAGTTATTAAGGACCCTAAGGTAGGCAGTATTTAATCCAGAAAAAAAAAAGTTACACTGCAGATATACTTGAACTGATTTTGGGATCCAACTTTGTCAAACATGGGAATACGGTTTTCTAAAATTCTTTAATGAAAGTTTCACTGTTGTGAGGCTATGTATTATTTGCCTTTTTGCCCTTCTTGATTGTTTTGTATTTGCTGTTTTTATAAGTTTCATAGAATTACAATGTTTTTGTACATTATTTAGAAGTGTATTAAAAATAAAAGTTATGTTTCCTTTCAAATGAAATAAATGCATATTATTTCAAACTTCTCGGTGCTGTCTGCATGAGGGGAGTGAACAACCACATTGCTGAATGTCTGGAGTAGCTTTTTTCCTGTCATTCTTTCCCAGTTTTTTATGCACATTCTAAGTTTGTATTTTATAACAGTAAGTTTTTTCTTCCCTGACTGTTATTACAAACTTTATTCCATTTCCCATTAATCATCCTCTAAGCATCATCTTTGTCTATCTAAGGAGTTTCTGCTGCTGTCACTGCAGGATTTTTTCCTTTGTCCAGCAATACAGTGGTACAGTTATTCTCTAAATGACAAATTCCTGCTGTTTTCCAGCCCCACTGGGCTCTCCTGCTGTCCTCTCAGCTGCTGGAGTTCCCAAGTGGCCCAAACCCCCTTTGCTCCAGAGCATCCATGCCCTCTGCCAGCTCTTCCCTTGCTTATCAGTTGCCTGAATCCCACCTGCTGTTTTTTAGTTGGTTGATTCCTGTTTGCAGTTGCCTAGATTGAGTTTACATAAAAACCTTTCTTCTAACATTGCATCTTTACTCCAAAAGAAGAGATAGCACCCAGAAATTTCTGTTTGTTTGAGTGTTAGTGAAAGGAAAAGTACAGGAGGTGCTCTCTAAATAGGCAACTTGATGAACTCTTCATGAAAAATCTTTTGTTTGTAACCATCCTTTCCCCCTCACATGCCTTTGGTTTCCAGGTGTTGAGAAGTTAATGTGTGCCTGAGAGTATTTTTTTCTGTTCAGGTAACTTGCAGGGGGGTGGTTTGTTTTGAGTTTTTTAATAAGAGCTTGCACCTCTGTGCCCTGCTGGATGGCTGTTTAAGGTATCAGTGTTAGAGGGAGGTGATGTCTGTGGTCAGACACTTTTCAGTTCAGAAATTTGCTGTTGAATTTTTTTGCCTCAAGTTGATTTTTTGTGAGAAGTGTTTTAACCATCTAAAAGAAGGTAAGATTTTCTCTGCATGGATACCGTACACATGTTTTGGTGACTAATCATTTCAGGAATGCAAGATACGTTACTGTCCTTGTGAAAGTCTGCCCGAATATCGTCATTGATGTGCCTTGGAAAATTGACAGTTGCAACTTGCGTTCGATCTGTGAAGATTCACAGGAGTTCACAAAGTCAAGTCTCAAGTTTTCACTTCAGTGAGTGATTCGTGACTGAGCCTGTGCTTGTCTCTTCTGTAAGACAGCTCTTGAGATGAGCAGAATCCACGGGTGTCAATCTTCCTGAGCTGCTATGCAGGCCCCACCCCGGGGTTCCTCGCTGTTCCTAAAAATGGATGCTTTCAGCTGCTTTTAACTAATTGGCTGCAGTATTTGAAGTGGGTGAAGGAAATCTTCTCTCCTAGATTTTTACTGACAGAACTCCTGGCAGACAGGAGATTTAAAGGAACAAGCTTACTGATGCAAATGCAGAGGAGTAAAAGCAATGATGTGGATTAGGGTAAGAAGCGGGTGGGCTTCATTGAAAAAACAGTGGAGACAAATTTGATGGAAGCTGAGGAGAAAACAGAAGAGATTGATGAAGTAGAGGCAAGGAAGAGTTTTGAGTTTGATGAAAGCCACCTGGTTTTGAAAAAGTAAAACAAAAAATGTTAAAAGAATAGATTTGCAGGGTGGATGATATATGAACAGCAAGGTGATGGTGTTGTAAATGTATGCATTACTGAAATGATCATCAGAGAGCAGGTGAAGTTGGAAAGACTTTCAGAAGTTACCTGGTTCAGGCTTGATCAAGGCAAGTCTCATTTGCCCAGGTTGCCAGGGCTGTGTCAAGTTGCTTTGAACCTCTACAAGGATGGAGAGTCCACACCTGTCTTGGCAATTTGACTACTTTTACCAAGTAATGCTGTAGCATCATTACCTCTTACAGACTGACCCTTTTCTCTGCAACACAGGCCAACTCTACATCTTTCCAGCCCTGTCTGGCTAGTCAGTGTTCTCCAGTGGGGAAAAGAGGAGAGCCTGGCAGGGAGCAGCACATCCACTTTTGGCTGAGGATTCTCTTCCCTGCAAAGCTGCTGTGTCCCTCAGAGGGTGTGAAAGCTGGGGGCTGGTGTTTGGGAGCACCCCAGTGCTCCAGCCTCTTGTGGGGGATGTTCTTCCAAGGTGGGTCTGGACATGAACTGTTGACAGAGGCAGGAGGGGGATAGACAGTGGTGGGAGGGGGTCACAGAAGAGAGTAGTAGCAGGAGAAGGCTTGGGGACTAGTTGCAGAAGGAGTGAGCATGGAAATATTTTATATTATTCTGACAAGAAGGATGGGATTATATATGGGGAGAGGCATGTACTGGAAATTTGGTGTCATGATAGGACTGAAGAAGAAAATTGGTACTTCAAGGAGAAGGATGGAGGGGAAGGACAAAGGATTGAGAAAAGGGTATGTTGGAAATGACCATTAAAAGGAGCTAGGATTGGGAGAAACAGACTACATTGCTGCCGAGTTCTTGTGTGGGATTGTATGATTGTCCAGCTCCTCTGGAACAGAGGAAAGTTGTAGACCTTGTTCTGTGTGCAGCAGTTCCCTTTAGTTTGTTTTCGGAGAGAGTTGCTAGCCATTCTACAGTAACAAGCACCGTGAAACAATTTAAACAAATACTATTGCTCCTTCAGCCCTTGAATGTATCTGCCTCAGATTTGTGTCCCTTCAGGAGTGAGCTCTGCCCAGCCCGTGGGGGAGCCGAGTGCAGCCGCGGCTCCCCCAGTGCTCCCGGGGGGAGAGGAGAGCTCTGGAGGAAGGCGGATGATTCCAAAGCTGCTAGGCATCTTCCAGGATGCTTTGTCTAAGGGAGGGAATACTCCTCAAGTAGACCCCAGCAGAAAGGCCTTTGAGGGGCAGTCTGCTGGAATTGTTTCACTCTCTAGTTCTAGTCAACACCTGTGGTTGTGAAGCCTTTCTTCTCTGCTGAGTGGAATGTGTCAGGTCCTGAAAACTGAGTGCATGGAAAATGCTGACAGTACAGACCTCTGTTGGCAGCCTCTGGGTACCACTAGCATATAATACCAGAAATACTCAATTTAACTTGCTGCAAGCTGGCAATACCTCCAGAAAAGAAGCCCTTGAAACTGGACTGGATAAAACTCCTTTTGCTGCTAGTGTTTGTTTGTTTGTTAAAACTGCAAGTCTTTTCTGATCTGATTTGCTGCATAGTACATGACTGATGGGCTGCTCTGCTTCAGTTCCTGCTTAGGCTGACTGTAGCTACAGCATGCTGACTTTTTGTTTGTGAGCAAACTGCTTCCTAAGTAAACATTTTCTACTTATTTTGCGATGGGGGGGGATGATAAATGAGTAGTAGGAAAAAAGGTTACTTTTCCAAACTCACAGTTGTGGACATGGCAGAGGAAGAGATTAAACTCAGGATCTCCTATGTCCTCATAGAATTCCTTGTCTCTTAGATTATAGTATCAAAACAAACTGTCCTATTTCATTTTCTTCAGAGACATCTAGATAAATGCAATTTAGTCTGGATGGCTTCTCCTTTTTTGTTTATTACATCTCTTTTAGTGGCCTCATTTTCTGTAAAAGCTTCTTTTCCTGAAAAGAATGTTGGGAAGAATTACCCATCTTCTCTTAGATCTTGAAAAAAAAATCCCCTCACACTCATTTTGAATTATATTTTGGTTTCTGTCTTAATTGAATCTTTTTTAGCCAGTTGCTCAAGGTTCAAATTCCTAATTGCAAGCCAGTATTTTAATTTCCTTAGTGTTCCAGCATGAAATTATGAGGACTTTAGTCTTGGAAGCCATATTTCTTACAGAATTATGCACTGAACATTAGTAATGTTTTGGGGGGGTTGTATGATTTTCAATGTAGCATATGAAAAAAACAGAAGGCTTAAAACTTTTCCAAAGGTACCCTTGCTTTCCACTTCCTTTGTTAAGCTGTATCTGTTCCATTAACTTGGAAATATGGAACTTAGCCTGCAGCTCTAGGAAAAAGGCTGGCTCACTATGTACACTTGGATTATTGGAAATACTGCTTGGGTGTAATTTTCAACTACTAAATTAGTGTGGCAACCTTTTAAAATACTGTAGGCACATTGGAGTACCTGCATGGACTAATTTCGTGCTCCTTATTCCTTAGTTTTGAGAGAAGTACAATTTTCTCGGTGGTCTTTGAGACTGTTGATGACTTGCTTATTCAAGAGCAGATTTCTGGCCTGTAGAGGTAAAAATTGTTAAGTATATAAAGTGGTGTGAGGGGTAATTATAAAAGTAACCATGAATAGGTTAAGCCCCATAGATTATTATTCTCAGTTTTGAATTATAAACCAGCAGGTCATAGAACCAGACTAGGATTAAAAGCTGTGATGTGACCTCCTATATTAAAACACGTCTGGGTAAAAATACGAGTATGCAGAGAGGTGGCTCTGTCTGGTTCTGTGAGATACAGCAGTCTAATTAACAAATTTTATCATGGGATACTTCATTATTTTAAAGGACAGATTATTTTGTTTTGGTTGGGTTTTTCTTTGTTTAAACAGAAACCTTTCTGGAAAATCTAGGGAAATAGTTGAATTGTTCAACTTTGCAGTGTGTCATTGTTTTTAAACTTCTTACTGGCACTGGAGAGATCTTTGAGTTATACAGATAAAGCCCCGCTGTTGTCATGGGTGACTATGGGTGAATTGTCAGCTTTATTTCAATTCTTTTTTGAGGACAAGTAAGTATCATTACCTGTACTATTATTACCACCATTATTTTTTGTACATTGGTTAAATAATTTATATTTAACTGAAATTTAGATGTAGTTGAAGCACTTTATATTAATAACTTTTACCTGAAGCCCTTAACGTCTAAGTTGAGGTAGTAATACTTACCTATTTCAACTAACTTTTATTCCTTCAAAGTATTTTCCAGATAAATCAATCATTTTTTGCATCTATTTTATGCAAAACATAACATAAAATACTTGTAGCAGCTGTATAAAAATCACATTAAACTGGGATTACATAGTACTGGTTCTGTATTTCAATTTCCTGTTTTTTGATACTTTCTTTCTAGGTAGACAATGTTATTAGCTCAGATAAATCGAGACTCTCAGGGAATGACAGAATTTTCTGGAGGAGGAATGGAGGCCCAGCACGTGACTCTGTGTCTAACAGAAGCTGTAGCTGTGCAAGGTGAACCTTCAGGTTAAAATACCTCTACATTATTATGTCTCTTCTCTTTGAAACTCAGATAAAGTACTAAATTCATGTCATGTATTCTGAATTAAAAGTCCAACAGAAAACA
This sequence comes from Sitta carolinensis, assembly GCA_032173965.1. NCBI lineage: Eukaryota > Metazoa > Chordata > Aves > Passeriformes > Sittidae > Sitta > Sitta carolinensis. The sequence goes on from JAVUNC010000026.1 coordinate 6,535,205, forward strand.
GTTAACTGAGATTGATTAAAGTGACTAATTTAATTCTGGATGGAAATTATCTTTTAATTAAGATAATAGAATGTAAATGTGCCAAAAATACATGAAATATAAAATCTGACTTTATTCTCTATAGTCTTACTGGTTTATACTTTGTAAATTCAGTTGATATCTAAGTATGTATTAAGCAAGTTGAGTTTTAAAATACATTAATGACTTAAAATTGGCTTAAACTTGATATTTCCTGACTGCTTTGTTACAATTTTACATGATTATAAACTCTCTCCTAAATTTGCATTTGAATTTAAATAGTTTTGTGTGTATTAATGACAAGTAGTGTTGTACAAAACAAAATTACCAATACAAGTATGTGTGTCATTATTTCACTGTTGGCTCTGATGATTTAATTCATAGTTCTCCTAAAACCTCAGCTTTGTAGTTACTTATTCAGTGACATTGTATTTTTATTAGTCAAGGAAAATAAGATTTAGCTGTCATGTTTGCAGAGCAAAATCTCAAATATATGACCCTAGTATGTGTCCAAGATCAGAAACCAGAAAGCAAGTAAGAACTACTTGCTCTTATTTGTCAAACCAATTTATGGAGGTCTTTAAGCTGAGATTTCTAGGATTCCAAACTGATTATACTGAATGTGAACTTTTCTCCCTGCTAGATGGTGACAACTTGGAGAACATGGAAGGTGTAAGTTTGCAAGCAGTTACCCTGGCTGATGGCTCCACTGCTTACATACAGCACAATTCTAAAGGTAGGCAGAGCATGAAGTGCTATTCCCCTTTCTAACCCTCTCCTTGCATTGTCAAGTCAGACAATATCTGTACAATGGTTCTGAAGTTCCAAATTCCAGTTGGAAATTACTGTAATACTACAAAATAAATGTTTTGGATTTGCTACTAATAAGATGCAAAAATGAAATTCAGAACATAAGTCAAACGAAAGTGAAGAGATCTCCATGGTTCAAACCAGATATCAACATTCTGCCTAACAGATAGGACAGCAGACCTTTTCTGGTTTTTCAATCCCAGAATTTTAAAAGCTCTGTACAGTCATACTGTGCTTTCTATTTACTGAACATTAGTTCTTGTTGATACTTTATTAAAATGTTAATCTAGAAAGTACCAACTGTGCATTAAAACTGATGTGTTACACAATTAGAATTCTTAAAAATCTTCTGTGTATTTCAGATGGTAAATTAATGGATGGCCAAGTGATTCAATTAGAAGATGGTTCTGCTGCTTATGTTCAACATGTACCTATGTCTAAAAACAGTAAGTGCATTAATACAAGAAATATGTTATAAAATAATGTATTACTGATAAATATTGATATTAAGTAATTAACAGTCGTGAAAATAGCTTGATTTCTTATTTTAATGGAAATAGTCATGAAGAGATCTTAGGAATTTTGTAATCCTAGTTATTTAGTGTTTGATCTTTGCATCTCATGGATTCTTTGAACTCTTGCTGAGCTGCTGTAATTGTTCCTTCCGAGCAGGGGAGAGCCTGCGTCTGGAGGATGGACAAGCAGTTCAGCTGGAAGATGGAACCACAGCATTTATTCATCACACCTCCAAAGGTAACTCTTGTGTCAAGTGGGATTTATTACAGCAGTGTTCAGCAGAACTCCAGCAGTATAAAATAGGATACTCTCTGAAAATTATCATCTTAATGGGATTCCCAGTGTGAATTACTTGTCGCTTTAACTTTGACATATGAAAATCGTTGAAATGGGATTTTCAGTTCTTTACTTGGGCCTCATGTAGCAGTTATAAATGTAATCAAACCCAGTGTATTTCATTGTTTATTTAGCCCAGGATCATATTAAAGTGAGTATATACCTTTAGGTAACAGGGCAGAAGATGTGACAGCTGACAGTCAAGAATGCAAATGTAGTTATTCCAGATGACATTTTACATTTCTGGAGAAGATGATTACACTAGTCTTGGAAATAGAACCACTTCTCTAGAAAAAGTGATCAAGTATATATTTTAAGTCTGTTTAAACCAGTGTGACAATGACATTTTACAACCATCAATAGTAAGAGGAAAGAACATAATATATAGAATTTTTTTAAGTTGTTTTATATTTTATGTTTCTTTTGCATATTTTTATGATTCTCTTCTTAAAATGTGAGATCTACGAATTGTAAAATCTGAAGGAATGATATCAGTAGATCTCTTATATTATTTTTATTTTAAGTGGATTTGAAGTGGAAAGGATATTTGTGTTCCTGGTTTCCTTTGTAAATAAAGCTAGATCAATATAATTTTTTAATGCTTTTTTAATTGTAGAAATAAAACTATGGGAGGTGTTGTCTTGAAAACGAATTCCTGTGTTATTCCTAGTATTATTTTAAGTGTTTATATTTCTCATATACTAGTGGTTGTATTTCCCATGTATTTCATATGTGTGCATGACTTCAGGAGACACTTCCTGGAGAGCAGTAGTTTCTCCTGTAACCCACTGCTGCTCCTTTCAGAACCCTAACTCTCTGCAATGTCATTCCTCAGACAGTTATGACCAGAGTGCCCTGCAGGCTGTGCAGCTGGAGGATGGGACCACTGCCTACATCCACCACACGGTGCAGATGCCACAGTCAGACACCATTTTGGCCATCCAGGCTGATGGCACGGTGGCAGGACTGCACACAGGAGATGCTGCCATCGACCCTGACACCATCAGTGCTTTGGAGCAGTATGCAGCCAAGGTACTCTGCCAGGCCTTCTCTCTGTCCATCAGGTGTTAATGTACAGCATGAACAGCACAGCATGGCTGGCAGCACAAGCCAATTGTCGTTTAAGAAATCAAATTGTAACTGGGAGAGTCTCAGACTCCTAGAAGAGAGAACACCAAATTGTCATGACAGTGGAGCACTGTCAGGAGCAGCTCTGGTGCCTAGTGTTGCACGAAAAGGAGAAGAGATTGAACACTGAACTGGAGTCAGGTTTAGAAAGCCATTTAGACAGCCAAATGATAATCTTCTCTATACTATAGCCTTGCAAAGGAGTCTCTTGAAAGGACACTCTTCGGAAAGAAAGACAAAGTTAAATTATTCTTCTTCAGGCATTGTTGCTGGATTAATTTCTTTTTCTGAATGGGAAGGGTATGGCCTGGTGTCATGAGCAAGGACGACACATGGTATGAAGTGTAGAAAAGACAGACAGTTACTGAGTTCAGAAAAATACATTTTTGATCCATCTTTTCAATAGTAAAAATGCAATAGGATGCACAAAATTCATGTCGTTCATTTTACTGGACTTCCATAAAGCATGATGTAAGTATGGTAATGGGTGATGCAACTTCCATGACTCTGTAGTTAAGCAGTGTCTCAGTTGCTGGATAATTGCCATAAGTGCTTGTATTGCTCTGGAAAAAGAGCAGAAATAAAAGACTTTATATTTTAAAGTCTGTCATTTTAATGTCACCAAGAGTTGTCAAAATTTAGAAGGTCAGTTAGGATAATTAAATAGCTTATTCACTGTTCTTTTCATTATGCTTCTGTCTGTCAGAATTGAGAGATCCTAAGGCAGGCAGTCAAATTGGATTGTGATGCTATGTTTTAGCATTTCATGAAATAAAAGGTAATTCAGTGTTAGTTCAGCTGTAATCGTGAGCTTTTACACATTCCAAAGGTGCTATTTCATTTAGATTAAATCAATCACAACTTTGCCCTTAACCAGCAGCTATATTAATCATAATTTCTGATAAGTTTCTGTTTTGAGAAGGTGAAGAAGAAACAGAAGAAATGCAAATAAATTTTCATTTTCATCCTATTTAACTCAATATGGTTTTTTATTCTGAAATGTGAATTTGTTTTCTGTAGTGCACTTATGTGTTTGTTTAGGAAAAATTGTTTTCTTTAAGCTTTCATCTCAGAACCTTATTCTGAATGGTACTGCTGGAACCTTTAAGGCAAAGTCAGTGGAAGTGAGTTTGCAAGCACACACCTGGTTTATGTATAAAACCAAATATTAGCTCAGTGGTCAGAATCCTGGATCTCTCTTAAAAAGAAGAGATGTGGTTTTGTGATTCTTCTCCATGTCCATGCACACTTCATAGTTAAGGCAAGGTACACTTTCCATAGTTGGTGTTACAGGAACTTTGAAAAAGATACAGGAAGAAATTAAATACACATGATTTTTTAAAAAAGTTTTCGTAGGCCAAAGACGAGTAGTGACTTGTCATTGGCTGCACCAGTTTCAGAACTGGGAGACATCAGGTGAAACTCCAATGTGATGGGTTCAAGAAGATTGAAGGTGTTTTTTCAAACAGCTCACAATTAAGCACTGCTTGTAGGATATTGTGGACACTAATATATCCTTGGATTTAAGGAGTAATTAGATAAATTCATAGAAGAAAAATGTGTTCATGGCTGTTAGGTAGAAACACGTGACTTCTGGCTCAGGAAGTTCATAAACCACAAATTGCTTGGGGGTTGGCAGAATATGACGGGGAATGCATCACTACATGCTTGGCCTGTTTGTTTAGAGTTCTGCATCTGCTGCTGGCTGCTGTTGGAAATGAAGTGGTGCAGTAGTGTGGCCTTTCGTTTGACTCAATGTAGGTGTTCTTGTGTTTTTATTTGAAGGCAGACTAAATCTTTCTTTAGCATAAAAGAGTGTTTTAGGAGCAGCTTGAAGGTCTGCCCTGGAATTCTTCCAGAATCCTTACAGTACTGCAAAAGAGAAGTTTAAAGTTGGATGTCTTTTTTTGTTTGGTTCTTTTAAGTCTTTCTTTTCAAAACTTAAAGGGCAAAGAAATGTTAAAGGTGGATTTGGAGAGTAGTGGTTCTTTGTCTCCCTGTCCTGTGCAACAGGCAGAAACAGAAAGATCAGTGGGGTGCCCAAGATCAGTGTAGAATATAAGAGTTCACACAAAGGGATCCAAGCAGACTACCCAGAAGCTCACTGGAAGTGGTGGAACATGTCCATTTTTCATTGTCCCTCACTTCTCCTTCAGGCACAGTCCCACTTTGCACAACATGCAAAGCACATGCAGACTTAACTAGTCCTCTCATTTTGGGCTGAGTCAATGCCACCATCCTCCCAAAGCAACCAAGGATAAAAGGTCATTGCTGTCAGTGAAGTCAGAAAAGGTGATGGAATTGTGAAGAGGTCACAACACATACTTTCCTGCCATAAGCTGCTTTGCTGCCATCCCAGCTGCTGGCAAAGTACAGTAACTGGGATTTGTGCATGCCTCAACACATGCACACACATTCTGTTTGGATCATTTGTTTCCAGTAGTTGATCAAGTTCTAATTTCATGTCAGCAGTTCTTTTCTCTACCTACGACAGGAGAATCAGGATGAAGTAACTCAAGTCTCCTTTCTGTGCAGGTTCTCCCCCTTCTTTTAAAAATTTTGAGGGAGAAAGTCCCAAAATAGCTATTGTTTCCCTCTGAAAAAAAAACACCCAAAAATTACCTGCTTTCTGACACTCTTTTCAGTCTTTTTGTTATGTAAATTTGCCTCTGCTTGGCACTTTCTCATTACTGTTTTAGCTCAAAGTTCCCAAAAGTATATTGTTCATAAATGTCTAATTCAGAGAGAGAGTATGAAAACCTCTTGTGGGCTGAGTTCATGCCAGTCCCCAAGCAAACTGCTGGGGCTTTGGGCAAGAGACTTGACTGAGAACACCCCTCCAGTGTTCTCAGGAGCCTGCTGTGGCCTCCTGGGGGCAAGGGCAGGAGCAGCCCAGGGCAGGGAGGGTTCCTGCCAGACTCTTCTGGAGAAGAATGAAATCACTTAGACTAGGCTTAGGTGCATCAGTCTCAGCCTTGAATAAAATGGACACAGAGAGTGTTGGGAATGCCTGTGCTTAATACAGACACCATTAAGGAATGGGAAACTATGCAAAGTTTACTTTAATTTTTAATATAGTAACATCCTGTTCTTTGAGTTGCTGCTTGTGAGAGAGTTTGGGGTGTTCTTCTAAACTGGGTAATTATATTTTTATTTAATAGTAAAATACACATTAGCATCTAACAGTCTTTCAAATATTTGTATGAGCTCCTTGGAAACAGCAATACCTTTCTCTTCCTGGAGACTGTCATTAAAAACAAGCCTATTTAGCAATACCCAAGCCCTTGCTTAGTTGTAATTTGGCTAGTTCAAATTGAGATGTAACACATCATCTTGGGTATTTTCATTCAAAAAGCAGTTGTGCTGTTTGAAACAAGTACATTTTGCTTAACAAAAAGCGAGAGAGATCTTTGTTACAAAAGAAGTAAATGTTTGGGGGGTTTGTCAGAACTCAGTATTGTTAAATTAGATGATTTATTGTAATACTTTTGTCAGTCTATGAATTTAACATCCTTAGTTCTTGCAGCCTTTCCCAGCCTGTTGTAGAACAACTTTGCCGTGCTCACTTGGCCTGTTCTGTAATGCAGGAGCTGCAAGTGGTGATTTTTAGCTCCTGTGTTCTGGGATAGCCGTGTTCCAAGGGGGAGCTAGAGAGCTATGAAATAATAAACACCAGGAACTGTCTGTGACCCTCTGTTTCTCATATGAATGAAAGTAACCTGTAGATGTTTTTCCCATTTCAACTTTGTTTTTCAGGTGTCTATTGATGGAAATGACAGTGTTAGTAGTACAGGAATTATAGGTGAAAACGAACAAGATAAAAAAATGCAGGTATGTGCTTAATACAAAATAATTATATTTATTTCTTTTGCCTTTTCTGCCCATCAAGGTGCATGATAGGGAGCCCTGTAGCCATGAACTGGGGTTTGCTTCTACCCTTCAGAAGTTGTAGATTTCAAACTATACAGATAGATTATATTAGCTTATTCTTTAAAAGTTCCTGTCACAGGAGTTTTAAAAGATCTAATACATTGTTTTCTAGGGGGTTTTCCTGTTAAAAGTTAATTAAAAATGAATGTTGGCTTTCTGAGATTTTTCAAGCTGAGCTGAGTATTTCATCAGTGAGAGTGTAAGTATTTTGGAAGTTCTTTTCCAGAGAAGGAGCTGACTTTTGATAGTATTTAAAGCAGAAAAATGCTGTCTCAGTTAATAAATTTCTTCTAGGAGAGACCATTCCAGGCATAGGTCTGGAACTATTCTCTCTGTAATGACTTATTTTAATTCCTCTTGCCCTGTTAGGGTCCCTGACCTTTACAGCAGGTTTTATAAGGAATCAGTAGTTAAGAGTGTTGTTCCTAGAGAATGCCTAAAGAACAGAAAAATACTTCAATTTCTTCTTCTGGATCCATATTGTTAGTACATAGAAATGTAAAAACCTTTACATGAAAAAAAGAATAATGTAAATGTTCAAAGGGTAATGGAAAATACAGGTGCAACTCACTAAGTCTCAAGTTCTTATCCCTGGGATCCATAAAATTACGTAAAGAAAATGGTATTTGCATTATATTATAAAATATATTATATAATATATATTATTAAAGGAAAAAAAAACAAAGAAAAATGTATTCTGAGCTTGAAATATGCAACTAAAATAATACTAAAACCTCTATATCCTCACATGTTGGGATGACAGAATCAAAAATGGAAAAATCATTGCATTGAGAACAGGGCTTCTCTAGGGAAACCTTCTCTCCTTTTTGCTTAATTTAAGAAATAATGCAGTAGACAAGGAGGAAAAATGTCTTATTCCAAGATCAAAATAGATTATCTGTGAAAGGAATAATTATTGGCTCACCTCTCACAAGTATTAGTTATTCTCTCTTTCCACAGTCATGCCACACACTTTCGCCTGCGTGGCATGGCTGTGGAAGGAGAGAATAACTAATACTTGCATCATTTACTGTATTGCACCATGTTCCAGAAAATGGAATTAAGAAATTCAGAGGGTTTGCACACTTGTAGGTTGGAATAGGGACACAACTCCAGTGAAAGGCAAAATTCAAGGAAGAGTCAGATAAAACTCTGTTGGTTTTACCTGAAGTAAGAGCTTATTAAGCAAAATTGCCTGTAATCAGTATCCACCTAAATACTGATTTTGGCCTTAGCCCCAAAGCAAACGTGGTTTTATCTTGTACATATATGGCAACATATGTGCAATATGGAAATGTGCCAATCTTATGGAGCATTCCAAACAAAACCGATTTCAGAAAGGTAGTGAGGCTTAGTCTCAAATCCTGACCCTTATAAGGGGACTACATTTGGCCTTCAGTTAAGAGGCCCAAAGCTGTCAATTATGTATGAAAATATAAATCATTCCTATATCTTGGTTTCAGTAGATACCTACTTGTAACTCATTCTGTATTCATATATATTAAAATATAGCATATAAAATAGTCTCATATTTAGATGTAGAATTAAATAGGTGTATATTTATAAACTTTTTAAGTCCACAGGGAACAGAACAGATGTCACACTGCTGAGCAGTCACTCAGACTTGCATGTGATTAGTTAGGTGTTTCAGCAGAGAAAAAAAGCATAAAACCTCTTTGTGATTTCTACCTGGGAAAACAAAAGACTCTGTGTGCCCTAATGGATATCTCACTACTTCCTTTCAAACCTGTCGTACCCATCTGTTCGTAACACACATTTTGGTTATATGATTCTGCTTTTATGTGTGCAAGAGAAAAATCTGATCTGAGATCTTTGTTTTTCTCCTCTCTGAGCTCAGGGTGCTTATATTTTAAATTGTCTTTGTTATTTGACTAATTAATGCAAGCTTTTACATTTGCTAGGTGCAAGTAAATACATTTTACAGTTTCCATCATGATTTTCAGTTATTTATTTTTAGTTTATTTATTGAGAACTCAGAAATACATGGCATAGCAAAACAAAGAGGAACAAAAAAAACCCTGTCAGAATCAGCTCTGGCTTGATAGCAAAATAAAGTGTGCAACTTCTCTTATCCATTTTGGTTGTTGGTTTTTTAGTATGTGGATGGGGTTTTTAAAATTTTTTTTTCCCCTTTCACTTAAGATTGTCTTGCAAGGACATGGAACAAGAGTGACTGCAAAATCTCAACAGACTGGAGAGAAAGCCTTTCGCTGTGATTATGATGGATGTGGAAAGCTCTACACAACAGCTCACCATCTTAAGGTGCTGAGATGTAAAATGTGCATTGCTACTTCATGGATACGATTTTTTTGGAAAGATTATGTAGTTAAAAGTAATAGAAATTGAGAGAGAGCCAGTTGCAATGGGGCTGTTCCGTCACATGTCTATTGGATTGATTTTACAGTAGTTGGTGGTGCTCAGCTGAGTTTACTTTGTGTTCTGGGATTGTGTTCAGCTGCTATATTGCCAGCGTGTTGAGGTTGTTTCTACCAGCAGTGTCACAGAAATTCTGGAATCTAGCATTTGCTTTATCAACTTTACACATATGCATGATCATGCAAAAATTCCAGTTTTTTAAATAGTTCACCATCATAGTACAAAGCAAGACTCTTCAAATCTAATATTCAAAGTGAAAAGCTGGAACATCTTTTCTTCACAGAGGGCAGCTTCTTAATTCTCTTCCTTTTTTTAAATTAAGTAAAGGAATTACTGAAATGGTAAATGGTGTAGGGCTGCTCACATTCCAGCTGAGGCTGGCACAATCCCTTGCTGATGAGGTAACCTCCTCACAGTGCTGCTTTGTCTCTGACTACAGGAGTCAGTGAGTGGTTGGCTTTATCAGTCACTTGCTAAAATGATGTCCTGGCTGTAGAGGTTTCATGCAGTATAAGAACAGCATTGGAAGCATCCAGTGGAGTCAAAAATCAGATAGAGTGGGCTCTGAGGCATACTTACCTCCTGTCTTTAATGTAGTGCATGATGGCAACTCTGCATGTCTTTACAGAAGTGTTCTGTGCCAAACTGACTGGCAGGATCAGATTAGGCCTTGGCAAGAGATATCTTTAATTTTAGGGAAAATGTTGTTACCATATTTCATTATTTTTTCATCAGTGATATAAACAGACTCTTCAATGTGAATCTTAATAAGATAAATAAAATGTGTTGGCTTTGAGAATGAACTGTTTCTGTGCTGAAGTAACCAGATACAACATTTCATTAAGTCACTGTATTGGATGTCTACAGGTGCACGAAAGGTCTCACACAGGAGACAGACCATACCAGTGTGAGCATCCTGGATGTGGCAAAGCCTTTGCAACAGGTAATCTTTTGCAGACTAGCTCCTCCTGCTTGCTAGTGTTTGTGAATAAAGTTTTTAATACTGCCTTTTTTACCTGCTAAGTTGGTTGGGAAACTGGAAAAAAAAATCATCTTTTCAGCTGTAGGGTGGAACGAAGAGCTTGTGAAGAATGAAAGAGCAAATTTTACTCATCAGGATTCCTGATTGGAATAGCAAGCCCAGCTTTGGCTGGTGCTGGTTTATGAGCATTATCCTGACTGTGTGCTCCTGATGAGCTCCTTTCTGATCCCCAGGGTATGGGTTGAAGAGTCACGTGAGGACACACACTGGGGAGAAGCCCTACCGGTGCACGGAGGAGAACTGCACCAAGTCCTTCAAGACCTCTGGGGACCTGCAGAAGCACATCCGGACCCACACAGGTACTGGCAGCACTCACCACTCCTTTGTCAATTCACCTGCCTGGATTCTTAGTTTTTTCTCTCTCCTCGTTCTGTGACTTCATACTGACAAAATCAGCCTGTGTATTCTCTTTCTAAAGCCCAGTGAGCTCAGCAGCATTTCAGCATGGTAAGCATTTACTGCAAATCCAGCATGCTTCTCTTGGAAAAGTGCTAAAGCATTCACACTGCTATTGCATATGCACTAACTTTTAGCAGTGCCTCACTTACATTGTGACTGAGTCACTCCTTGCTTTTACAGTTTCATCTGCAGCTGTAACAGAACAAGGAATTTTTCCTCAATAACCTGTTGCCTTTTAGAAATGGCTTCAGTGTTCTGCAGTTTTGCTGCTTTAATATAACTCGCATGCCAGCTTCATGAAGGTTGATATTCTGAGTTTGTTATCCTCATTTCCCATCTCTTCTTCAAGCAAAAAACCAAAAATATCATAGAAAACCAACAGCTAATAAAACTTGGAAAGGCACAAAAAGTAAAATCTTACATTTTGTCTGAAAACATTAAATTGAAAGCCAAACCACAAATTCTAGATGGCCCACTCTACACTCTGCAGAACTCTGTGGGTGCACACACATGTAAACAAGTTTACACAATGTCTTCTTTGTGCCTGTGATCTTCCAAAAGAAGAAAAAAAAAGAGAAGAAAAACAACTCTTAAATGTAGGAAGAACAGCCTATCACTTGCTAACCTATTCCATTAAATATATTTATGTCTCTGCTAGAACACTGACAAGCTTTTCCACTGAACTGACTGAATCCTAGCGAGTCAAGAAGAAAAAGTAAAAAATAGGAGTTTGGATTTTTTTCAAGTTTAAAATACTAATAATATGGGGGGGGGAGATATAAATATATGCAATAAAAATTGTAAAATCTCAGGATGACATTAAGATATTTCTGCTTTTTTGGACTTCCATACACAAAAATATTCTGTTGGCATTAGTGCTATCTTGATTTTTAAACATCAGGGTGAACACATATCATCTCAGTCCTAGAAGAGAACAGTTGATATGCACTGCATCAAGTACAGACTACGAACTGAAAGGTTTCTATAGCATGGACAACTTCATCAGCTGTGGACTGTGTTCTTTCCTTTGTTATGGCCACAGAAGGTGTGTGGTAATTTAATCTCTGTTTAGCAGTTGAGACAAAAGGCCTGAGCCAGCCCTATATAACCTCCCCACCTGAACAATATTCGTAACAGAATCATAATCTCCCAGCAGACCGGGGCCAGAGGGGTCTTTTTTAGGTTTCTGGGTGTTTTCGGGAAGCTCGAGGATGAGAAGGTTGCAGCAGCCGCTTTGTGCAGGCGGCCGGGGCAGTGTGCTCTCCTGCCGGGCACCGCGGGAGGCAGGGCTGCGCTCTGCACTCTGTGCCGCAGAAACCTTTCCCTTCCTTTGGCACTCCATCAGGGTCGGCGCTTTCTTCGCTTTCTGTTTTTAGCAGAAGCGACTTTTCCCCCTCTTTGAGTGGAGTCAAGGCTCTCTTTCAGTGCCATGAGATGCTTGCCTCGGCTTTCTCCGTGCCTTCCCCAGCCACGACTCTGGGATCACAAAAGCTGCTGTGGATGGTACCTCGAGCTGCAGCGCGCTGGGGCTTCAAGGCTTTGCGTTTCTAGAGTTGGAATTCTCTGTCACCTGGAAACAGGTCGCTTTGCTAGAAAGGACATTGGAATTTGAAAAGGCCCCTTCAGGGACCGGTCTGGTGACATTCCTGCGGGCATTGTTTAAGAGCGATCTGTTGTGGTTTCTACTGCAGGGGCTGTTGCTGGGTGGGGTTGGCTGTGCAACCCTGCTGCTTTCAGCCGTGTTTGGGGTCCTGGCTAAAGCCAGGATTAGGGGAGTCATGGTAACACAACACTGAGGCACTCGGGGAATACACACTGCCCTGGCAGGAAGCTGGAAAACCTTCCCCAAACAGCTGCCCCAAGGAGTGAATAGTAGTTTCCTCTGCCAAGGAGCGAGCTGCTTTGGAGTTTCATGGTATCACTGTCTATCAGGACTTGTTCTTTTATTTTTAAGTACCTCTTGTTGTATCTGTAGTGGTGTTCTGCTCTCTCTTGCTCTCAGATTCTGCTCTTTGGTAAGCAGCACAGTGCATGGAATTTACTTGGCTCTAGAAATGGGAATTACACCAGGACAGCCTGTCAGTGGCTCGAACATCGCCAGATTTAACCCGCTTTGCTCTCCTGCTCCATGTGCTTTGGTAGATCTGAAAGGTCAGGGTTATTGAGGTAGTATTGGTTGGCCTTGTCTGCTATTCACAGAGAAATGCTTTGGTGCAGTGGTGTAAGTTATTGTGCTTCAACTTATATTACACGAGGAGACTTATTCTAAAAGAACCTCTATTTGTGATTTGCTTTGGTCTGGGGGTTTGAAACTTAAGTTTCATGGCTGCTTCTCTATAGAAAGTTTGTTCTTTTTTAAGGTTAAGTGCTTTCTGTAACAAATTTTACTAATCCTTGTTTATCCTGGTTGCATGTTAAATCATGAAGGTATTTTTTCATTTGAAGAATTAACAATTGTCAAATGTCAGTGGTATGATACCACTTGGTTTGGATAATATATGTATGAATTGGGGAGGTTGTTAAATTGTTGTTGGATTATGGGCAGTGTGGAAGCTAATCCAAGCAACTGAGTCTGTTCTATACAGATTAAAGTATTAATCTAAACACTTATTAATTTAGCTTACAGACTGAATGGTTTTCCTGAATTTTGTTAGTTTTGGCTAAACTAGAACACTCCACAGTGGTGTGTTCATGGTATTTCTGACTGAAGATATCAAAGATAAAATTAGGTAGCTTTAGGTTCCTACATTCAAGTCTAAGTGTAATTTAGGATTTTAATTCTTTTGTAACTTTTGTGTGTGTACCATTTCTTGTCTTCTTTTTCAGGTGAAAGGCCTTTTAAGTGTCCCTTTGAAGGATGTGGCAGGTCATTCACAACATCTAATATTAGAAAGGTTCACATCAGGACACATACAGGCGAACGGCCTTATTACTGTACAGAGCCAGGATGTGGGAGAGCTTTTGCCAGTGCAACTAATTATAAGAATCATGTGAGAATACACACAGGTATATGAGAGATTTGTTGTATTTTGAAGTGGAATCTGCTTGGGAGAGGCTGTGTCATTCTCCTTGTGATCAATGTTTTGGTGGGTTAATTGGGTATAGTGATGTTTATATAACTTGGCATGGTAATTCTGTTTGGGGCTCCTCTCCCCTCAGCTGAGGATATTTAAGCAGTTAGATTTCCCACCTTGCTGTCAAGGCAGAATAATTTTTGTTTGGATACAGAATTTTTTAAACTGGACATTGAGCTGAATCCTTAATATGATTCTGGGGCTTGCCTCCCTTGTGAGCTGTTTCTTAAATAAATACTAGTAAAGGACAAGTCTGAGCTTAACTTTGGCTCACTGTTATGAGTCACCTTTTATCCCAGCTGGATTTTCCTTGCTGCTGGAACTGTGGTCAAAACTTCCTTTTTTATAGACTGGATGTGGGAATACATATCTATCTTGATTTTCAGAGTTAGTGAGCAGAAATAATAGCAGAAATGTGAAGATTCTAAAATGTAAAAACCATTGATAGCCATATCAGCTTGGTAGCATTATATAATTTATAGAAACACTGAGAAGCTTCACAGAGGGGCGTTTTGTATCTCAGTTTATATTTTTAGTTCACAATGTAATTTGGACATTTGTTTCATTGATTTTTAAATGGAAGGTGTTTCTATATGAAACCATAATTGTTTATACACATGCTTCCTATGGATTTCCTCAGAGCTTTCAAACTCAAAAGTATACTAGTCAATCAATATATCTGATCATCAAGGAAAACTATGGGGCTTCTAGTAATAAAAACAAAATTTTCACTACAATGAAAAACTAAAATTGCAATTTTCAGCCTGTATCATTCTGCCTTCATCAGAAGGCTGTTTTAGATGGAATGATAGGGAGAAAAACGGGCCCACCTTGGACTGGCAGTAATTCTTTAACAAAGACAGTAAGATGTTGCATTGATAAGCTTTGCGAGGTTGAGCTTCTCTGTTGCCTTTGAAATTAAAGTATGGTTGGTAATGAAGGTTTGTCCCTAAATATCATTTCCTGGCAATTTTTCCTGTGCATCCTGAATAAAGTTCTCTTTGTACCTTTTGTTTTCCCGTGCAGGGGAGAAGCCCTATGTCTGTACAGTTCCTGGCTGTGACAAACGTTTCACAGAGTATTCCAGTTTATACAAACATCATGTTGTACACACTCATTCCAAACCTTACAACTGCAACCACTGTGGGAAGACCTACAAGCAGATCTCCACCCTGGCTATGCACAAACGGACAGCACACAACGACACAGAGCCCATTGAGGAAGAACAAGAGGCTTTCTTTGAGCCACCTTCAGGTTAGAATTGCAGCCTTTGAATCTCTGCTTGTAAAGGAAAAAAAAAGGCCGGATGGTATTTTGCTGGGGGAATTTGATAGGCAAGGAAATTAAAACAGAGATAAAAAGTTAAAGTACTTAATAAAGATATCTTAATTTCTCTGTAAGACTTTTTAGGGTGGTAGGAAACTTGTAAACAGAAATTGCATGGTAATTGGCCAGATAATAAACTCATTTATAGCAGTCACGGGGTTAAGAGAGAAATTTGAGTTGCAGTCTCAGCAAGTCTGCTAAAAACATGAATGTGGGGAAGGGACCAGAGAGACTCCAAGCTGATTACAACTTACTGGACTTTTGTTAGGGATTTTTCAAAGAGTATATATATATATTTAACACCATGGCTGGTGACAGATTTTTGTGTGGGAGTAAAGGCTCTGCCTTGAGGAAGAGAATCTGTTTTTGCAGCACAGTGCTACGGGCTGGTTTTGCTGCAGTTTAGAGCAGTTTCTGTAAACTGTCCTAGAGGCAGAGATGAAAAGGAGCTGCTGTGCTCCTCAGAGTGTGCTGCTCATGGTATCATGAGCATTGAATCCTATGTCTATAAAGGATCAGGCTGGAGGAAACACTGTGATAGGACAAACACCACTTGTCAAATTACTATTTTAGAAGTGCCTGAAGACCAGAAATATCAGCACAAAGTGTTTTGGTTAGAAAAGTTGTTTTGCTACACGTTCATGGGAAACTGCACTGAATGCCTCAAGCAGACTTGCATAGCTTAATTCCTTCTTTTAAAGGAATGATAACATTCATTTGCTGAGGTTAAACATTTATCAAGATAATGGACTTACTTAAATCTTCACACAAAGGCATCGCTATGATCTTCTGTATGTTTGTTAATTAATAACTTGAAAAAAAATTCAGTTGTGTTTGCATGGAGTCTCTTGCATGGAGAGATTAACATTTAATGAATAAATTAGAAATGTTTATCACATTTTAATGTTTGCTTGCAAACTAAATGTATATGTAGTATTTATGTGTCTTTAAACTCATTGCTAGAAGATTATACCCGTGTTCCCAAAATAAGACTTTCTGACTTGCTTCTGGTATCTTTCCATCTTATATTTTTCTAATCTTTCCACTGTGTTTTTCTGTTGGAGTGTTTAAAACCTTCAGACAAGACTTAATCCTTGTCATTTGCTCTCTTGGGAGCATTTAGAGTATATAAAATATCCCCTTGCCTTCTTTGTATCCAACAGGTCAAGGTGAAGATGTGCTCAAAGGCTCCCAGATCACCTATGTGACAGGTGTAGAGGGAGAAGATGTCATTTCTGCACAGGTTGCCACGGTTACTCAGTCAGGATTAGGCCAACAAGTAGCACTAATATCCCAGGATGGAACCCAACATGTAAGTAACCACAGTGTTCAAGTGCTGACAAAACCATGCTGAGAACTGAGGCACAGGTGTGTAGCTGCTCCATGGGCTCTCTGAAATCACACAGAGTTCTTGCTGTGTTTGTGGGTTTCTTAAGGAAAGAAGCTTCCTTGGAGCTGGGTCAGGGTATGTTTAGGGTCGTGCCTCCTGTGGAATACCGGAGTGAAACAACGTAGTCTGACATGTGCAACTGTATTAATACAAAGTCAGGGGATTGGTCTCTCGTTGTTATCCCTGTCTCTCTGAAAAGGGCTGTTTTAACAGCTGCTACAGATACAGCCTGTTTCTGTGGTTTCTCACAATTCCCAGATTATGCTGTTAATATCTGATGGGCATCTTCACTGTCTTGTCTGCACACACTTTGAGGAGTGGGAAGTCTTTTCAGTCCAGGTGCTTCCTTTACAAGCAGTTTGGTTGGTAGTGTGCAGTTTTTAATATAAACTAAAGGATAAGGAATCCTTTGACACTGTTTTCCCCTTGAACATTCCTATGGCTGTCTTTTTTTTTTTAGAGTTTTCCATGGATACGTATTTTTAAGGATTTCATATGAAATTTCTTTGGAAGGGGATTTCAACACAACTCTCTTGATTCACTGTGGCTGTATATTGAAGGCTTTTGGGAAAAGGTTTCTATATCAGCTGTCGGGGCAGCTGAAATACCAGTATCATATGAAAGATATATTCTGAATTCAGACTGAAATAAAATATCCAAGGGGCCTGTAATACTGCCAGCTCTGGACATTGCAGCAATACAAATAATTGGCATTTTTATCCTCTAAAATGAAGGCCTAAAGAATGCTTGACATAGAGTTCTTACATTTAAATTATCTTTCAGCTTGACTTCAGTTCTGGGATTTATTACTTTGTAAATCAGACATCAAATTATATATCTAATGCCCTAATGCATTTATACTGGAGACATCAGTAATTTATATCATGAATTCGTTACGGACTGTTTATTTGTGTTTTAAATTCTAAGCCCTCCTAGGCCTGTTTAGTGTTTCCATCAAGATCAAAGTATGTCAGGTGGTGCAGCCCGAATCCCATTGACCTCTGTGGAAGACACATGCATAGATAATGCTTTTGCTGTTATTTGGGATACTCTCTGATTAACATGGAACTCTAGGCTCTGGGATTAAGTGTGCAGCCTCTTTCTTTGCTGTACACAGGCAAGTGTCTGTGAAAGGTCATGAGCTGGTAATGGCAGCCGGGGGCAGCTGGAACGCGTGCCCTGAGCAGCACTCCAGGCCTCGCCTCAGGAGGTGCCCTGTGTTGCAGGTGAACATCTCGCAGGCAGACATGCAGGCCATCGGCAACACCATCACCATGGTGACCCAGGACGGCACCACCATCACGGTCCCTGCCCACGACGCCGTCATCTCCTCGGCCGGGACGCACTCGGTGGCCATGGTCACTGCCGAGGGCTCCGAGGGGCAGCAGGTGAGCACTGCCCTGCCTGCCCGGGGCTGCTGGCACACGGCCCTGAGCCAGCACTCTGCTCCCTTCGGCCTGCAGCTTCTACACTCGCTTCCTTCCTCATGTTTTGGTTTGGGAAGCCCTGGTTCTCACAGGCTTGACGTAAACATTACGAGTGTTGTTGTAACAAGGGTAATGTTTTGGATTCCTGTCTGTGTTCTCTGCGTTTTTCGGTTTTGGCCAATGGGATGAAGAGTTCTGGCACTCTTCTGACCAATGAGTGGCCTGTTCTAGAAGATATATAAAGGGGGTCAGGTTTTGAATAAAGACTGGAGTCAGATGAGTTTTTCCTTAATGAGGTTCATGTCATTTGTTACTCACCACAGCGACAACCCTTGATGGGGATTTATCACGGTTCCAGCACATTCCCCTCCTAAGTGCCTGATGGGCTCTACTTTACTCTCTCTGTACATCAGCAATGGTGGAACGTTCTTAAAACAAGGGCACCAAGAAGAAAATCTGATGTACCAGTCCAGTGATTCATTTAGGTGTCTGTAAAATAAGACCTAGAAATGCCAAGCATTTTCCCCAAAGTCACATAGTAAATGAGTGGTGTCACTGTGGGGAGTAAAAACATGACACGAGTTCCTCTTTAGAACGTGATCTGACTCTACTTTATTCAAACAACTAACCCCTTTTTATACCTTTTTGGACAGGACACTGTCATTGGTAGGGAGAGTGATAGAACTCTTCACCCACATTGGCCAAATTAAAGAGATGTCAGAGAAAGTCTGTCTCACAGAAAGAATCTAAAGCATTAAATATTCATTATAAAAACAATGTCAATGTTTATGTTCAAACTGTGAGAAGAGACCTCCAAAACCAAAACACCACGAAGGAACAGAACCCAGAAACCCAGAAGCTGCAGGCCTAGGAAAACGAGACCACAGAGTGGCAGAACTAAGAATAGAATCTAGTATGAACTACAATTTCATTGGTTAATATTATGGGACTGTAATTTCTTTGGCAAATGGGAAACACTTGTGTAAGCATGTATCTGTGGGTTGGTTTTAATGTTCAGATAAAACAGCTAACTTTTTAGTACAAATATGATGTTATCTTTACGTTAGAATGCATTCTACTGTTCTAAAATTGCACCACATGAAAATGAAGGAAGTTACTATTCTCTGTGTAGGTAATCACAGGTCTGTAGGTGCATTTATCGAATTGCTGCAGTCCTGAGGATATTTATATTTTAAGAGCTAGTAGATAATTTGGAGAACACAATTATGACAACTTTTCTTTTGCACAGTACAATTATGAGTGCTCCCAGCTCTGAATGTAAGTGTGAAGGCAGTGGTGGTAGGTGAGGGGCAGGGACAGATCTGCCAGGCAGGTGACTCTGTCCCTTTGTCCTGAAGGTTGCAATTGTGGCCCAAGACTTAGCAGCATTTCACAGTGCCTCCTCAGAAATGGGACACCAGCAGCACGGACACCACCTAGTGACCACAGAAACTAGACCTGTCACATTGCTGGCCACATCCAATGGGACACAAATTGCAGTACAGGTAAGATGAGAAAATGGTTTTTTGGAGTGTTTCTTACTTCTAGAGCTAGAAGCTACCTAGGTAACAAAATGATTGTAATAAGCTTGGTTTCCCTGAAAAAAAAAAATAGCCCACAACCATATGATGTGATATTTAAAATAATATTTAAGGTTAGGAAGAGGAATAAACAGCATCTGATTTTCCAAATCTACTCGTAGAACTCCAAAATAAGGGGAAGGCTGGGGAGGGCCAAGCTTCAGGTCAACTGAGTTGTTCATGGCCTTAGAGGTTTTCAGTAAAAAAGTGCTTTTGTTCATCCTTCAGCTTTACATATAGGGTTGACACACATAATGCCAAACTGTCATGGATAAATTGCTATGAACGTACAAAATTAGCAAATTTGTTATTTGAACCTTGAAATGCTAATAGCAAAATAATGCAAACAGTTACATAGAAAGATTAATAATGAGAAATCTCTGGAAATAGTGACCTTCTGTTATGTGCCAAACCAGCACAGTACAAGCAGTCTCTGTAAATAGTTCTTCACATTGTTCAAACACTGTCAGGAAAAGGTAATTTCTAGGTATGAAAGAGCTCTTAAGAGCTCAGATTGAAAGGAATAGTATTAATATCCTCAAGCAGAAACGAGAGATTGTTATTTTACCTTTTGTTAAATGGAAAGTCAGATGCTGTTGAAAGTTGAGAAGCTCTGAATTTTGAACTCCTCTCTTTTGAGACAAGTTAGCACTAATCAAAACTGCCAGTAAGTGAAACCATGTCAGAATGCAATTGTTTGCATGAGAGCAAGAAAATAGTAACTTGCCACCTCAGCAGTGGGTCCTTTGAATGAAAGGAAAACAGGCACTCTCTGCACAAGCCCCTCTTCTGTTACCAGCAATGGAGCATTAACTTAGGTCTCTTTACATTAATTAAACTTAAAATACACAAATAGAAGAGAGAGAATTCACAATTAAAATACTGTTTGCTATTCCTGAGGATTTGATTGGCTTTTCTTTTGTGCTTTGATACTAATAAATTAATCCAATTGGTTTCTAAGTACTGGTAAAGCCAGTAGCCTGTAGTCCTATTGAAGCCCTATCAAGGTGAAAACAGAGGTCTTGGTTTGAGTGGATCCAGAATGTGATATGCAGTGACTGTAAAAATAACAAGTGATACTTAGAATTGTCCCATTAGGTCAAACAATTTGGTTTTACCTTTCACACTCTCATATGTGTTTGTCCTGAGCTAATAGGTAATGGGCAGCTCTACGTTTTTTTGTGAGGTTGAGGTTGTCTTCAGTGTTACCATGAACATATTAAAAACTCCATGGATTCCTTCCCAAAATGGTGTCAAGCTGTCTTTATTCAGGGTTGGTTATCTTGCTTCTGGTAGTACCAGATAATTTCTTCTCTAAATTAACTGTAGAATCAAACAGTGTCATCACAACAGCTTTTTTTTTTTTTTTTTTTAAGCAGTTGGGATTCTGCAATAAATGTACACTTTTTCTATAAATAATTGTCACGTGGTGTTCCAAAGAGCTGACTTTCTGTTAGAGAGTTACAAAAAATGAAGATGTTTGTTTGTGTTACCAGTGATAAAATGCAATGCAATACCACTGTGACTTCTGTAAGCCTTGTCTGGGCTTTGTAATATCTGCCAAGTAAAATATCACCTCCTTTGTGGGTCATGAAGTGTGTTTATCATGCAGCAGTTCTTTGAAGCACTTGTAGTTGGTAGTTACATAGAAACTCCATGTAATCTCCTATCAGCAGCTATCTTAATTGTCATGCTGATTAGATAGCTGCTGGTATATATTACCCAGGAGAGGTGTGACGATACTGATCACACTTATTTGGGCTGAAGTATCGTTTGGTATTTACATCTTTGCTTTCAGATACATTTATTATCCAAGTGTAACGTTTTGGATTTCTTTCTGTTTAAATGTGTTTGTTTCAGCTTGGAGAACAACAGTCTCTGGAAGAAGCCATTAGAATAGCCTCCAGAATACAACAGGGGGAAACACCAGGGATTGATGATTAACTTCTAAAACTGCTACCAGAACAATAGAGTGAAAGGTATTTTATTTTCAACCAACAAAGGTCCATGCCAGCAACAGCCCGTGAAAACTTTGAAGTCCCCCACTCACTGATACTGTGTACACATTTTATGCAAGAGTGAAGAACATTTTCTAAGTTTTGTGTACATAACCCTTGGACTGGACTGACATCATCTACTTCCAACCGTTGCATTCAGGAATATGGATTTAGGATTATATAGAAAACGTCCTCTCATCAGATTTCAGACTGGTCTACAAGCAAGTGAAAAATAGAAGTATTGGAATTAATTTTTAATGTCATGTACAAATAATGAAGGCATTACTGAAGATTTCAGCTGTTTAAATAACCATTTCAGGAACCCTTACAAGTAATAAAGGCGACAAAGCCTTTTTAAATTGCATTCCATTAATGGAAAAGTCTTGGATTTTGAGCCTACTACTGTAAATCTTCGTATTTTGATTTGTTTCATACAGATTTGAATACTCTTTAGATTATCTACCCCATCTCATTCCTTGTAAATACAGACTGTTAATGCTGGAAGTGCTAATTATATTATCTTTAAATTGGATTATGTACAAAGAGCTGGTTGTTCAATATTAAAGAAAGTAAATCTAATGATTTTGTTTCTTTACATATTTTACTTAAGATGTTACTCTCAAATTATTATGCAATAAAATATAGCAAGATTGTATTGTTTAGGTAGGATGATATTGTCGTGTGACGTATTGTTTTACTTCTTACTGAGACTGAAGTTCAAATTATTTATTTACGGCCTTGTATAAATTTTTCCAAAGTTTATTTATCATAATTTTTTGACATTAATTTTGATCGTAATCCACTATAGTGTATTAAGCAAATACTGGTAATAGTTATTTCAGACATTCTAAAACACTACAAGAGTGATTTTCACTAAAAGGTGAAGTTACCCATTTTCAAGAGAACTATTTTCAAATGGTGCATTTGCAGCAAAAGTACAAGTACTAATAGTGTATTTTCAACAGTTCTGAGTGCCTGCTGCTACCATTCAGTACCTAGGATGTGGTGATAATCAGTGCTTTTGAAAATCAGGACACAGGATACTAGAAAAAAGGGATTAATGATGATGTAAGTACAATGCTCCTCTCCAACTATCATTCTATGAAGGAAAAAAATCTATTGTAGTTTTGTCTAACACATACAGAAAAATGTAACTTCCAGTTTTTTATATGAAGAAGTGTTTTTATTCTTGTCTTGTTAGCAAGCTGGTTCAGCAAGTTAAAAATTTTTGGCTTCCTGTAAGATTCAGTGCTTATTTTAGATTAGTGTCAAGAGCACTTCTGAAACTGAAGCCTCACCTTTTGCCTTCTCAAGGGAAGGACTGAACATCCTCTGGACAAAATCTTTATCAAGGAATCCCAAGTATTGTGAGGTGCATATCCTACGTGAAAAAAATAAAGTCCATAACTAAGTACCTTGAGGTATTTGACCTCAGGGAGGCCACGTTTGAACAGAGCGAGCCGGTTTATTGTGAATTACTGTATCAGTGTGGCTTGCAGCCTTTTATGTTTTCTACACAGAAGCCAGCTGTGAAGTGCAGTGAGAGAATACAGTCCTGTGGGATAGATGGGGCGAAGCGAAGGCTATTCACTGCATAAGTTACAAAGTAAAACTTGGAAACATTTGGTTGTCTGTAACTTTTGTATAGGATTGAGGTTGCTTGCTCACTTAGGTGCCAGTTTTCCTGAAATGTTGTAAATCTTGATATCCCATGGAGATAAATGTACTATGCAAGAAGGATTAATTGCCTGTCAACTAGATCAGTTTCTTAGTACTTATCACCTTTTAGAAATTAAAGTTGTATCATTTGATGTGAATGTTCAAGGTTTTTTTTTTTTCTTAAATTTCATTGCTAATAGTTTCTGGAAACAGCGGCTGTAATGGTGGCTTTGATTTAGCAAAGAAATAACTTCAGTTCTTTCTTCTTCTTACTTCCCAGGATATTTCCTGAGCACTGTAGAAATGTGAGTATTCTTTCTCTTTCATACAAGTTGGTTTGCTGCAAGGTGTTCATTCACAACCAGGTCAGTCAGGAAATCTGTAGTATTTTAAAAACCATTTCTGTGACTGTTACCTTACCAGTTACTCTTGCAAAACTCCCAAGTCAAAGGTGGTGCTGCCTTGTTTTTCTAGCTAGTTCTACAGAGGAAAACTTACTGAATAAATAAGGTAGAGTGACTTAGACTGGTTAGTGTTTAAAGAAAAGCTGAGGTAATTATGTGTGCCTTAGCTGCAAGGCCTGCCTTCCTAACAGACTCTGTAATCTGTGTGGAGAGACCTTGATGGTTTTTGCCTCTTGCTTCCCCTCAGCCAGGAGTGGAAGGAGCTGTTTTGGTGCCTGATGATGCATGTTGGCATTGGAAGGTCCTGTAGTGGAGTTTAGACAGGACAAGATTGGGTTAGACAGACAGGAGATCTGGCAAAAAAGATTTAGGAGGAGGAAGCAAAGAGTATGACAGGACTGGGTGTCTGGCAGTAGAAGTCTCCATACTTTACTCACAGATTCTACCCCTCTGTCAAAAATCGTCTCAAAGGGAATGCTTTGGCACACTAGGAAGAAGTGACTTGTAAAAAATTCAGCTCAGTGTGTCCCTGCCTCTTAGAGACTGGCTCTCACGTTTCCAGTCACGATTTTTCTCTTGTCATTCAATTCCAGGCCTATACCAATTCTCCCCATAAAGGAATAAGCCCAAAGTCTTTCCAGACCTCGCAGTCAACTTTTCCCTTTTAAGTATTTCTCCAGTTTTTCCCTGTGCTGGGCTTTGCTTTACTGTAGTTTCGCACCTCTTCTGATAGTAAAAGAGGTGATTATTTTCGGTGCTCCAGGCTGATGACCTCTTGTGCCAGACACACTCTGCATAACAAGAGGCCGGCTCTTACCCTAAAAGGCTAATGGTTTTCGTAAGAGTAAACCCTGCTGTAAACAGCCTCAGCCTGCCGGGGTGCCTAAGCCCAGCTCAGGTGACCGATAGCCGGGTGTGAGACAGGCACGTGGTGTCTGCCCTTCGAAAAGGGCCCCAGTCCGCAGCTCCAGCTCTGCAGCTGTGTCACACTCTACACCTTAAGCTGAGCAAGATGCAGAAGTGCCCCGTAACAAACCTATTCTGTTCATTCCGAGTTGGTCACTGAATGAAAACAAATTTTCTGTGTAATTTTCAAACAGCACAGGTGAAATTTCATTAAGATTTGGGTGGCATGCAAACTGATTTTCTTAAGCAGTAAGGCTTTGAGAGACTGGAAGTGACAGGTAACTTGTGTCCTCTTCAGCTATTAACTTAGAGTTGTTTGAAGTTTTAAAAATGCATTTATTCAGCGTGCATCATTTTTGTCTTGAAAAAATGGAAATTGCCTTCTCTTTGCAGATGCATAAATCAAATTAGAGCCCCTTGTTTATGATAAGGTACTCCTACTTTTTTATTTGCAAAGTATATGCTTGAACACCATTTCCCAAAAGTATCCTATGCTCTATAGATAAAAACCTTCTAATGCATAGACACCTCTGACAACAAAAATCAAGAGCCATTTTCGGTTCTTTTGTTGGAGGTAGCAAACTGCACTCAAACTGAGGCAGAGAAGGCATTTTCCTTGTTGTGTTGTGTGTATTGTAGAATGTCCCATCGGTTTGGCATTCCTTTGATTCTATTTTTCATTCTGCTACTGAAGTTCACTTGGCCAGAGGAAAATCTTGCAATCTCATTAGGCCATCACCATTAGCACCAAGTGGTTGACACCTTACCCTATCAGGAACAGGGTGGTACCAGACTTTCTAACAGAGGATTATATTCAAAGCAGACATTAATTATCCCAATAAACATACAAGCTTATATCAATTATCCTAATAAACATAGAAGCCTATATCAACAAGTGAGCACTTGGTCCTACACAGTTGTGTATTTATCTCTGCTGGAACCTTGACCTGCCTTAAATCCAACCCATCTCAGTTTCTCAAGCAACAAGAGAGTTTCTTTGGGTTATTACTGTTCTCTTTAACTATTTACAGCTTTTTGCTCAAAGGAATGACAAACCATTTACACTCTCAGGGCACAAGTAACTGCGTGGAACTTTTCCTATCTTATGTGGTTGTCAAAACCCCCAGTGTTTTACCCTTTCTTTTGTTTAAATACATCATCAGTCTTTAGGTTGATTGGCTGCTGCTTTTTACTTATTTTTCAAGAGACTTCTAGACTCTCCATGGTGTTACTGCCTGGTTCTGTAGAATTTGCTGAGAGGTTCCTGTACAGGTGTCTTGGTGAAGCAAGACAAGGGAAAGAGGCTGACTTCCCAACACCTGGCAGGTCTGCTGGCATAACAGAAACTACCCACATGAAGTAGAAGCTCCTGGAGATACAACTGTGTCCAAAGCTACACCTCCAGTGGGGATTTTCCCCTGGTGTAGGGCTAATTCAGATTTGAATATAAGGTGTAATGACGGAAAAATCAGAAAGTGCAAGAATGGTTTGTGGGATAGATGGGATTAGCTGCTTTTTGTTTTTAAACAGATACAATCAAATCAGTAAGAGACAGATTTTTAAAATATATTTTTATCTGCAAACCTAAAAATGTTTGTAAAATGTCTTACCTTAAATGATGCACATAAGAGATTATTAAAAGAAGAGTAGTAGATTTGAAAAAAGGCACGGTAGCTCTTTTATGGTTTTGCATGTTCCCTGAAGGAGAAAAAGGAAACAGGTTAGTGATAAAGGTAAATTAGTAGTGTAGTGACTACTTGGTTTCTCTGCATTAGACATTGTGAAGTTTTTAATTGCTGGTATAAAATCTTCCTATTTTGATAATTTTAACTTGGCCTCAACAAAGGAATGGGACATTCTAATTGTACTTGTTGCAGTCATGGCAATCATTCTGTCTCTTCCACTTTTCAGATGTTTTGGAGGAAATTTCTTACCTGAATACCACTATCAGGAACAGATTGTTTTGCTATTTTCTTGTTAAGCAGATTTCAAGTATTAAGAGGCAGACTTAACAAGCAAAAAAGGGAGTCACTAAAAACTGTCATGAGTGTGTGCTCTTTATAGTCATAGAGAATTTCTGAATTGTATGTGAGCTTGGCACAACCTGTACTTTTTTAATGTACTTTGTACATTTTGACTTCTGAGTACCTTCAACTCTTCCCTGAAATGCTTAGATTTTGGATCCAGAAGCTGTTCTTTACTTTGTGGAGACTGTGGTGCTGTCAAATTCCTTTCTGTTCTCTACCTTGTTCTCTTGCTGTTATTATTCAGAGTTCTTGGGTGAATAAATCCCTGAGAAATGTTCTCTCTGCCTGAACTAAAACTGAACTATAGACTAAAAGAGAACTAGGACTGGCAGCATCATCTATTGGCATGTCTTTGGATATACAAAGTCCATTTTTAATGGGAAACTCATTTAACTCTGGACCTTGTAATTGAAGAGAAAGAGGTTGCCAGCTAGCAGCAGCTGTTAGCAGCACAACCCCAGATAAAATAAACTGTTCACCTTTAGGCTGTCAGGGGCCCAGACACAACATCTCCCAGTTGGCACACTCCCACTGGGACCTGTTGTCCCTGTATATGCCAGGTCTTGAGCTCTGGAATGCCATCTCTGGCACTGATGATAAGCACACTGGTCCCTGGGTACCTGCTGAAAACCAAGATAAGGCTGGGAAAACAGCAAAGATCTCTCTCTGCTCTCAGTTCTCCACCAACAGCCTTGGCACAGGTGGCTGTAGTGTTTCTGTTTTTCATAAAAGCAACTTGACCTTCTTCCTCTTCTCCTCTTTCACTCCATTTCCACCTCTCCTGGTAGGGTGAACTCTCATAATAAGGTGAATTGCACTGGCCAATGTGGAATGGGTTTCAGCCAGATTTTGGCAGAACTCTTCCAATTTAATGGAAGTGGTTTTGGTGGATTCCAGATGAGCTTGCAAGTGCAGGAATCCTGGCAAGATAGCAGTGCCCACTTCTCTGGCAGTTCTGACAGCCAGACAAATTGGCCATTGTTCTATTCCTTCCCCATTCATCATTATTTGACTTCCCCTGCTACCCACAGAAGTTGGAAACAACGGTTTCCTTGAGCTTGAAACTCTTAGTTAAAAGCAGCTGTTTGCCTGTGAGTGTGTACTGCTCCAGATAAATATTTCTAGTAGCAAAATCTTCAGTGCGCCATAAAAACAAGTACTATAAAAAGGAAAAGAAGCCAAATTTGCAAATATATATCCCAAATACCGTTAAACCACTCCAAGTTGTAGGGATATCAGTCAGGCACTGCCTAGACATCAGTCTGTGTGCTGTTACATTACTGGAAGAATCAGGGCTTGAGTCTGCAAGATCTGTAGCAGTTCAAAGGTGCAATTTAATCAGCTTCTGAGGATTTGGGTGATTTGGCTGGGAGAGAGTGGCACAGTGGAAGCCTGCAGAGCTCCTCCTTGCTCAGCTTCTTCCTCCTGTGCTGATGTCCATAGCTCAAGGCTCTCTGGAGGGGATTGGCTCTGTGGGGCTCTTTAGGCTGCTCCCAGGGCTCCTCATGCTGCTGACAGGTGTCACAGGGGAGCAGAGTTCCACACTCAGTCCTCTCTCCAACACAACTGCTCATGGTCCTGTCAGACCACAGCAAAAGAACAGTGGGTCGAGTTCAGAGCAGCACGTTAGTGAGCTCTTACATAGCAGTGTGCATTTCGTTAGATACATATTTATTCATTTGTTTCCCTTTCTTAATGGCTTCATATTGGAAATAAACTTTCTTTTAGAATACTTGTGTTACTGTTGTTTCCTTATTTCTCTATTCTTTTTTTTTTCCTTTCCTCTCCCGTCTGTCTTTTTTTCAGAAATAATTTCTTCTCTGTACAAACTCTGAATTGTTCCACTTGTTTTTGTCCCACTAAAGTGTTCCAGTGATTAGTAATTCATTGGTTAAACTCAATTAAAACAGGGCTTCTGAACTTCAGTTTGTCACTTGCTGTCACCAAATACCTGTGTGTGTAGACTCCAGAAAGCATGAGTTATATCAGGTTGAGTTTGGGAAGGAAACTGCAAGCTTTGACATGACAGGGGGCGGGATTTATTGAAAGCTTACTGTCTTTAAACTTTTTCAAAGAAAAGGAAACTTCATATATGACTGAAGCAAGCCACAGATAGTGTCTGGGAAGTTTTGAGTCACTTTATAAGAATTGCTTTGCATCTCCCTCTGTGGGCTCTGAATGGAGAAAGTGAGGGTGGAGAGTCTGTTTTTAAGTAGACTTCTCTTACATCATCTGTTCTAAAACTTGAATGCTTCAGTTAGTACTTGCTATACAGGACATCTCATTTTAAAAAATGAGTATTTTTAGTGGGGTGATATTATGGTTCTAAATTATTGCACACCAAGTGCGTTTGTACTTGGCTTGATGTAGCATTATCTCTGTCCCATTTTCATAAGTTATGTTGGCTGCTTTCAGTTTTCTGAAACCTGTTTTCGGTTTTCTCCAAAATGCAAATCTCAAAACTTGTGTTCCCGTGGCTCATCAGGACAGCTCTCTGCAAAGAAATGTTAAAGAAGGAGGAATTGCCAGAAGTGGAACGGGGGACACCTCCATCCCTGCGGGTCCGAGGTTCTGCTCTCGCAGGAGTGTGCCACGGGCAGCACCGGAGGATTTGTCTGCGGGCGGGCAGGGGAGCGCTGGGGAGGCAGCGGCACCGGGGCCGTGCTGCACCGCGCTGTGCTGCACGGGGCTGTGCTGCACCGGGGCCGTGCTGCACGGGGCTGTGCTGCACCGGGGCCGTGCTGCACGGGGCCGTGCTGCACCGGGGCCGTGCTGCACCGGGGCCGTGCTGCACCGCGCTGTGCTGCACGGGGCCGTGCTGCACCGGGGCCGTGCTGCACCGGGGCCGTGCTGCACGGGGCCGTGCTGCACGGGGCCGTGCTGCACGGGGCCGTGCTGCACCGGGGCCGTGCTGCACGGGGCCGTGCTGCACCGGGGCCGTGCTGCACGGGGCCGTGCTGCACGGGGCTGTGCTGCACGGGGCCGTGCTGCACCGGGGCCGTGCTGCACCGCTCTGCAGGTCCCGGGGCTGCGGCGGCGAAGGGCAGCTCAGCACGCACACGCAGCGGGCTTACTTTGGGCTCTCTGGGGCTCCCGTGGCTGGAAAAATCCCCTATTTTTTCACGTGCTTTGCTACACAAGGGTTCGTTTCAAGGCGATTTGGTTCAGAAGAGAGGTGCACGTCTATTGGTTGGGTGTAAGGAGGCCGAAAACAAAGCCGAGAGGCAAAGCGGCAGCACCTGTGGGCACAGGTGTGACGAGCAGCGGCGGCCCGAGCCCCTGAGGGGCGGCGGGGCAGCGAGCGGGCCGGGCTGCGCGCCGCTGCCCTTTAAACCACGTGCGCCGACTGCCCGCCCGTACAGTCATCTCCGGCTGCGCTCGGGAAAGGAAAAAGGCGTCTTTAGCTGGCGCAGAACG
Source organism: Sitta carolinensis (assembly GCA_032173965.1). NCBI lineage: Eukaryota > Metazoa > Chordata > Aves > Passeriformes > Sittidae > Sitta > Sitta carolinensis. Next base: position 6,564,988 of record JAVUNC010000026.1, read on the forward strand.
TGCGGTTATTACTACTACTATTATTATTATGCATCCAAGACTGTAGTATTATTACGGACATTTTTGCGCGCTCAATTGTGGCAACTCGACGACAGAGAGACCACGTTGCAGGGCAGCGGGGAGCGGCAGCCTCCCGGGGCGGTGTCCCCGGAGCCGCCCGGGCCGGGCCGGGCGCTGCCGCGACGCCGTCTCCAGGCGGATCCCGCGGCCCGGGCGGGGCCGCCCCGGGGCTAAAATGGCGGCGGGCGCGCGCCTCACGGGCGGACACGTCCGCGCGGCCGCCTCGGGGCGGGGCCCCGGCCCGGCCCCGCCGCTCGCGCCGGGGCGGCCCCGCCCCCGCGCGCCGTGTTTTCAAACCCGGTGGGCGGGCGCGATTGGCCGGCGTGCGCCGCACGTGACCAACGGTCGCGGGAAAGCCGCGGAGTCCGAACGGCGCGCGGCGGGGCCGTTCTCGGCGGCGCGAGCACAACCGGCACCGCGCGCGGGCCGAGCGGAGCGGCCGCCATGAGCTTCCTCAGCCTGCAGCGGGCGGCGCCGCCGCGGCGCGTCTCGGCCCGGCGGGCGGCGGCCCCGATCCGGCAGAAGCTGCTGTTCCTGAGCGCCCACAGCGACTGCGAGGAGGAGGAGGAAGAGGAGGAGGAGGAAGGCTGCGGCAGCAACAGCGCCAACAGCACCGGCGAGGACTCGGCGTTCCAGGAGGCGGACTCGCCGCTCTCGGCGCGCGCACCCCGGCGCGGAGCGACCCGCCCCTGCTGGAGGAGGAGGAGGAGGAGATGGAGCCGGCGGCGGCGCCGCTGCCGGACGAGGGGGACTCGTGGGAGGAGGAGGGCTTCGGCTCCTCGCCGATCAAGTCGCCCGGAGCCTACTTTCTGCTCGACTCGCCCTCGCCGCTGGCCCCGCACAAGGGCCGGCGCTGCTGCGAGCGCTCCCCGCCGCACCCGGCGGCCGGCGCGTACCGGGGGCCGCCGGGCGAGGAGCCCGGCTCGCCGCTGCCCGACTACCCGGGCACGCCGCCGCACAAGACCCTGCGCAAGCTGCGCCTGTTCGACACGCCGCACACGCCCAAGGTGAGCCCGGGGCGGGGTCGGCCCGGCCGGCCCGTTATGTAACGGCGGGGGCGCCGCTCGGGACCGCGCCGGGGGCTCCGGCCGGGCCGGGCCGGGGCGGGGCCGGGCGGCGCCGCCTCCCGACGGGGCACGGGCGCGGGGCGAGCCGCCGGCTGATGCGGTAGTCTTGTATAAACAAAAGAGTTCACCGACTTCGGCAGTGTGTTGTGGGAAGTGTATTTGAAAAGTGCGAGCGTAGAGTATTGGAACTCCTCAAGCAAGCGCTGGAGTGTCGAGTGGGCGTTGGTAGGGTGTAGCCAGAAGGTTAAAGCTCGGCTTGGGGTGTGATCCTGCGTGTGTGTCGGTGACTTGGCACGCCCCCGGAGGAATTTCTTCACAGGAAGGGTGTTCAGACATCGGGTTGGAGTGCCCTGGGGAGGTGGTGAAGTCACCGTCCTGGAGGTGTTTAAGGGAAGACTGGACCTGGCACCCATTGCCGTGTTTGGTCATAGGCTGAGCTCGATGATCGCAGAGGGCTCTCAGCCTGATGGATTCTGTGATCCTCTTCTCGATGATCTCAGAGGGCTCTCAGCCTGATGGATTCTGTGATCCTTTTCTCGATGATCTCAGAGGGCTCTCAGCCTGATGGATTCTGTGATCCTCTTCTCGATGATCGCAGAGGGCTCTCAGCCTGATGGATTCTGTGATCCTCTTCTCGATGATCGCAGAGGGCTCTCAGCCTGATGGATTCTGTGATCCTCTTCTCGATGATCGCAGAGGGCTCTCAGCCTGATGGATTCTGTGATCCTTTCGTGTTGGAGTGCTGCTGTCGCGGTGCCGTGTGCTAGCGCTGCTTCAGCGTCTGCGCTCCTGCATCAAACGTGAAAGGCTGTGTGAGCAGTCGATGCTGTTAAACTGATGGAGTCCAAAGTTTAGAGGGAGAGATGGGTAGCTCTTAACTTTGTCAATAAAAGACTTTTGGAAGGCATTTCAACTTTTGAACTCGACGCTGCGTAAAATCCCGTATAGTCAATTTAAATCTAGTGGTAATTGGCTTCCTTTCTTCATTACTTTTGGTATAGCCCTTTAGAAGTAATCCTGGGATAATCCCCGGGGATAATCTCCCAGGGGTCTATAGACTATAGATGGAAAACAACTGACTTAAGGTGTGAGGAAGGCATCCTTCTTAATTGGTTTTTTACCAGCTTCCAGCTCCAGTGAGGTTTCGCCGGTAAAAATCAGTGGTACAAGTTTGTAAAAGGTAAAGTTGGTGATAATTTTACACTTTGTCAGGAGCAGACACTTCAGAGACGCAAAAGTTTTGTTAAACGTGATACTAAAAATAAGTTCTTAACACAGCAATTCAGTGGGATTCTTAAATTAGATTCCCAGATTCTACCTAAGTTATCTTTGGAAGAATCGGTTGGTTCAGGTATCCGGTGGAAGTTCAGAAATGTGTTCTGAGAAGCACAGATCTTCATCTAGTGCAGATTTGAGGACTGCAGTTGAGATTCCCATGTACTGAGTGTTCTTCCGATGGTGATTTAGGCTTTAGTCCTTTCAAATCTTTATTTTCTTGTTAGGATAAGGTGATGCTCCTGCTTGTGATCCAGTCATCGGCATCCTCACCAGGATGAAGGAGATTCAGGTGCAGACTTTCTGGTGTAACTGGGAGAGGGTTCATCATGTGCCTGGGAAATGCCTGGTCTGCAAATTAACACCCAGAAAATCACTTTTGGCTATTAAACTGACGGTGCGGCCATGCTGTCATTTCTTGAACCATTTTTTGAAGGCTCAGGAAAATGCACAAGTGCATCAATATTAAATGTTGCATTTGCTATTTTTTTAAGATTGTCAGCTAAATTTGTAGAAATCAAAGATCATTTTGTGTCTGATCTACCTTCCACATCACACATGTGAAAATCGTGGTGGTAGAGTACAGGATTGCCCTCGAGTTTCATCTGTGTTCATTTAATGGACAAAGATTTGTCCAAGAAGTTTAGGTGATGAAATGACTCAAGACAGAAAAAGATTACTCTCATCATCATCTTTCCTGTCTTTAAAAAATAATTTTAATACTCATTTGCTTGAACTATTTCTGTGTAGAGTACAAAGCATAATAGTTTCTTAAGAATTCTTTTGGATGGAAACACAGGTATTTAAACAGCTGATGCAAACTTCAGTTAGACAATACTGTAATGATGGCTTCAGGCATGACCTGACTGTTTAATATCTAAGGCAGTATCAAGGCTATAAATGGCTATAAATGTTTTGGGTTTGGTTTTGTTTTTTTTAAATACAGAGTTTGCTTTCTAAAGCACAAGGCCTGGGCTCCAGCTCAGTCAAACTTCGAGGGGGCTCGCTGTTTATGAATGTTGGGAAATCGGAGAAGCAAGAAGAATATTTTAGACAAACCCCTCATGTGAACATCAATCCCTTCACTCCCGATTCCATGTTCCTTCACAACTCTGACGGCAAATGTCGTAGGAGGAAGAGGATACACTGGAATGAGTGAGTGATTTGTAGCTTCCTTGTTAAGCTTGTACTTAGAACTACTCTTGGCTGCAAGAATTTTGTTAAAAATTGCTTCTAAGAAAGTATTTTTCCTTGCAGATTGTTAGCAATGTATAATACAGCTCTTAAAGTATGTGTTTCAAGATGCATAATATCATGAAATATTCATTTGCCACTAGATCTTTTGATTACTGTATAGAAAGGATAGACTAGGCTGTGTGCTGGTCTTTTTTCTCTCATGGAATGGGCCATGCAGTCTTTTCTTGAGGAGGAAAAAAGTGCATTAAATACAAGTGTGAAACATGAAGAAAGAAATTACAAAGATATTTGCATGGCAATTTTATGGGTTTGTGTTTACAGTTCTCAGACAAATTCAACAAGCTTCTAAGCTTCAGTTTTAAGTTTACTTCAACCATGTCATTTCTGGTGTGAATTTCAGCTCTTGTGGAGAGGACATGGAACCAAGTGATGGAGAGCCTGAAGAGGAAACCATGAGACCTGCAAAGGTACTTAATCTTTAAACCTTGATACTAATTTCAGCAGTTTGTGTATCTGCAGATCTAAATCTTTTCTTTGGTAATCTTTGCAGAGGATAACAATAACAGAAAGCAACATGAAGTCACGGTATGCAACCGAATTCCATGAATTGGAAAAGATTGGATCTGGTGAATTTGGCTCTGTGTTTAAGTGTGTGAAGAGGCTGGATGGCTGCATCTATGCAATAAAACGCTCCAAGAAACCCTTGGCTGGCTCAGTGGATGAGTGAGTACTTCCTGCTCTTCAAACTTCAAAGTCTTCTCTTGGTGTTTCTTCTTCGCATGGCTCTTTGTGTTGGTGTCTAGCAAAGACACTTAAGAGGAAGTTATGAAACAAATATGAGCTAAATGTAAAAGAGATACAATTTTGAAGCTGCTTTATTTTTTCTTGTCCCAACCCACCACCAAGGTGCTGTAGAGTACTGGGGAAAAAAAGGCTGATTGGCCTCTCCTGCCAGATGTTTGCCCCAGTATCCTGTGTGGAAACATTTTCTCAAAGTGAGAATAACTGACATTTCCTTGCAAAGGTGATTCTTTGAGAGATAAAAGGAAGACACTACTCCCAACTGAGTCCTCATCCTTTTCAGCTTGAGTGACATGCAGTTGAGTTAAGTCAGTTTGGGAATATTTTTCGGCATTTGTGAATGAGCCTGTGATTCAGGACTTTTCCTCACACTTCAGTAGTGCGGGGAACAGTTGTTCAAATAGTTTGTTTTAAGCATTTGAACACACTATAGTGTGCTCAAATAGTTATACTATAAAACCCCCCAAAGTCTGAGTTGCACAGAATTGCATACCAGACTCATAATTTAGGGAATGCTGAGTTCAGTCAAGCCCCTGGCTTATGAGCATTTTTATTTTTTCCCTGAAACTTCAGTCATACATCTCAAAGTTTGTTATTGCTATTGGTTGGCAACTATGTAATTGAAGTGTGGCTCCCATACCAAACTGTTTTTTACATGTGCCATATATTAAGTTCTTTAATATAATGTAAGTTATTTTAGCTGTTTTGACATAAGTACAAATCCAGCTTAGGTGGTGCCACAGAATTGAATAGTAAGATTTTAATTAGAAATACTTACTGTAATAAGAAATTGTACTAATTTCACCTCACAATGCTCATGTGTGCCGTTGTTTTTTGTGACTAACAGGCAGAATGCTTTAAGAGAGGTCTATGCACATGCAGTTCTGGGACAGCATTCTCATGTAGTGAGGTACTACTCTGCATGGGCAGAAGATGATCACATGCTTATACAGAATGAATATTGCAATGGTAAGTGAAGAAAACCTACAGGTGTCTACAAGCTCTTAACACTAGTTAGGAATTGATTGCCCTACTCATTGCTCATGCTGCCCTTCTCTCACGACTGATATCTGGAAAAGGCATATCAGATGGATGAAACACAAACTGTACAAAGCTGCAGAACAAGTCATGCATGTACTGGAAGTACTGTGAGGCATTTGTGAGCAGGAGAACTGTTCTTTCTTCTGTACAATAGTACAAGATTAAATAGAGAAAATGGGAAAAGTTTCCATTAAAAAGAGAGATTATACCTGATTTCTAAAGCATTTTGCTATTGTTGATGCTCTACAGAGATTTGGAAGAGAGAGAGAGCCCTTTCCTTTGTGTTGATTTCCTATTAGTTTGTGTGGCAACTACAGGAGAAAAGAATGTATTATGGTGTTATGTGGCTAAAAAGAGGATACAGCACTATATTTTACACTTACTGTATATTGCCAGCAAGTTCTTTGTGATATATTCACTTAATTTTGGAAGCTAGTTGTTGTTACTTTGTCAGCTGTTTGATGCAAAAAAAAACTTGTTTTTTTAAAATGTTGTTTCAGGTGGCAGTTTAGCAGATGCCATAAGTGAAAATTACAGGAATATGCGTTACTTTACTGAACCAGAACTGAAGGACCTGCTGCTTCAAGTGGCTCGAGGTTTAAAGTACATCCATTCAATGTCCCTAGTACACATGGATATCAAACCTAGTAAGTTTGTAGCTACTTTACTCTCTGTTGACAACTTGCTCAGTTCATTTAATCTGCTGTAGAAAAATGAACAGTTAGCCACACCTTACTAACTGTAAATTCTTCCCTGAAATTCTGAATAGGAGCACAAAGATGTCAGTTATAAAATTGGCCAGCAGACCTAAACTGTTGAGTTTATCTTGGGTCCTTTTTGTGTAATTGACTTTACTTGCATAACACTTGGCTGCCTTCCCAGTAGAGGGGCCACAGCGAGTCAATTATGGCTTCTCACTCTTTGAACAGGGTATATATACAAATAAAACCTCTGCTAAAGCAAACTGTAGTGAAACTAGGTCAAGTAGAAATTGTAAAGAAATGTCTCTTTTAACAATTCTGCTCCTTTTCAGGTAACATTTTCATATCTAGAACATCAGTCCCGAGTATAACTCTAGAGGAAGGTGATGATGATGACTGGTCATCTGATAGAGTCATATTTAAAATAGGTGAGAAACAGCACATTTGTGTGCAAAAGAATTGCATCATCTCGTTGTGTTCTGAAAAGTAACTTTCTTCTCTCCCTGCAGGTGACCTAGGCCATGTAACTCGAGTCTCTAGCCCTCAAGTGGAAGAAGGTGACAGCCGTTTCCTTGCAAATGAAGTCCTACAAGAGGTAACTTCTGTTAGAGAGTGATGTTAGGCCTGCATGCTGTTTCCTTTAGGAAAAGTATGGTGAAATTATTTTTTCTTTTCCAGAACTACACTCACTTGCCGAAAGCAGATATTTTTGCTCTCGCTCTGACTGTTGTCTGTGCTGCTGGGGCTGAGAAACTTCCAACTAATGGGGACCAGTGGCATGAAATTCGGCAAGGAAAGCTGCCCAGACTACCACAAGTGCTTTCTCAAGAATTACTAGACTTACTAAAAGTAAGAACTCCTGTACTAGTGGCTCATTGATAAGTGTAATTTATTGTCTTGCTGGCCTTAACAAGGATGCCTGTTTTCTTTTTTCCCCCAGGTGATGATTAATCCTGATCCTGAGAAAAGGCCTTCAGCCGTGGCACTAGTGAAGCATTCAGTGCTTCTCTCTGCCGCCAAAAAGAGCGCGGAGCAGCTCCGGATAGAGCTGAACGCTGAAAAATTCAAGAACTCCCTCTTGCAGAAGTAAGTAGGTCCTTGGGGTCCTTCAACAGGACTTTCTTTCTAACAGGCTCTCACCTGAGATTGAAGTGATGATCTAACAGGAGTGTCCTTGTTTGTGGGTGAGATCCACAAATCTGTATGCATGTGCAGACCTAAGAGTACAAAGTGGGTCATGGAACTTTAAAAGGAGCTTTCTCCACAGAAGGAACTGCTTGAACACTCTTGGGGAATCTCAACAGCACTATTAGTATTCAAGGCATACAAAACATTATGGTTTCAAACAAATGTTTCAGGACACACTTTTGTGACAGGTATAGCCTAGCTCACATCATCTGTATGATTTGAGTCTGTGTTTTCCTAGGTCATTTGTACATGGAAATATTGGAAAACGATTTAAATGACCTGTTTTGAACTTATGAAATGGCACATCAGGAATGTTCTTGGACTAATTTGACCTGTAGACAGCAGTGTTATTGGGTCACTGGAGTAGCATTTGTATCTGGAGGTCACCTTGTCCCACCCCTTGCTCAAACACTCACTCTGAATTGGAAGAAGAGATTCCCTTTAGGAAAGTCCGATTTTCTGCTTAAGTTTCAGGGAAAGTGTTAGTAAATTAATAAGCAGCCATCTGACTCTTTCACTACAGTTATCTTTGCATGTGTTATGCATTATAGGCAGGCTTTTATGAGGGAATACAGAGCACATTTCTTTTTGAGTGGTTTGTCTTTAATGAAGATGTTAATTTCATGTTCAGGTTCACTCCATTGTTACCTGCTTATCTTGCCATTGCTACTCTGACCACAGCCAGATGTACTAGGTTAGCTGGTTATCTTTATAGTATTATTAATTACATTGAAAGAATAATCAGACAATTTGTGCAACTTGCTGAAGGGCAGATTTGCTGAGGTAAGTTGTTTGCTTGTATGAAGACAACATATTTTTGCATCACTTGAAAGAGAGAAATTGTCAAAGCTAGTGTTTTGTGAAGGCTCCTTCTGGCCTGGTAACAAGGATACATCCTTTTAAACCCAAGAATGATTTAAAAAGAACTCTTAGTCACAGTCATTTTTTAATGTTGTGTGGCAATAGCGCTCCATAAAATACTTCAGGTAGTTTGGAGGGAGAGGTTTGGGGTTTTGGTTTTTTGTGGGTTTTTTTGTGGGGTTTTTTTTTTTTTTGTTTGTTTGTTTGGTTTGGGTTTTTTTTTGGTTTTTTTTGTTTTTTTTTTTTTGGTTTTTTTTTTTTGTTTTTTTTTTTGTTTTTTTGGGGGGAGTGTTGTTTTTTTTTTTTTTTCTTGAATGTCTTCATTTGAACCACTTAAAATGCCACTTTCGTGTGTAAGTAGTCTTCAGTAAAAAGCATCCTTTTAAGGCACCTCAGCTTTTCTACTATGTTGTCCTCTTCAGAGGAAGGAAGAATTCAAGATTTCTAGGCAAGAACTCAAGACTTCTAGGGAAGAGTGGAAGGATATTGTAAAACTTCACTTCCTGGTAATGGTGTGGTGGTTGGCCGAGCACACGTGTGTGTATTTGTGACTGGTGTTCACAAGGAAGAGGACTGAAAATTGGTTGCATTCTCTGTCAGTGAACAGACAGTGATAATATGGGGGTGATTAGATTGGGCACAGGTGTTAATGAACAATACTTTGGCTTACAAAAATGGGAATTGCTTATTAAACTAAAACATGTAGCTTAAAATTGAATATACCTACACCAATATCAGCAAGCTTCTAAAATTTGATTTTGCTTTGCAGCCAGATGTGAAGTGAGACTACAGATACTAGCTCTTACAGTAGAGAAGGTTCTTTAATTAATAGTTTGGGATAGTGGAAGGGAGTATGGGGGAATGCTGAGGTTTAGCCGTATGTCAGTATTTGAAGAAAGGAGAAAAGTGGTGTATGAGGGAAACCTTTATAAAGGTAGCTGTGCTCCTTAGTTGGACCTTTTCATAGGTTTATCATGAGTTTGATTTAATTTTGTCCTCTGCCCGGGTATTGGTAGTTCTCTGAAACAGAACAGTTGGCAGAATGTTTCACAAAGACAATGGCCTGTGCTGCCTTCAGTGACTCTGCCTTGCAGGCTCCCATTTTTGTCAGGCAAAAAACAGGGAGGTGGTGATAAGCTTTTGATGTGGGTATGCAAAAGGGAAAGGATACTTCCTGAGTTGTCTGTTGCCAGTTACCCACACCTGTGTTCATCTAAGTGTCTGTCTCTCCCACAGAAGATCAGGTGTGGCTGAATATGTTTCCATTTCTAATGAATGGAAACATGTTAGTATGTTAATGAACTCTGACTTAACACGTGCCTCGTGCTAGAAAGTAAAAGCGCCCTACTCTGTCCTGGTAATTAACTTGTTGAGCTGCTTGTAACAGGCTGGATTTCAGAATCTGAGTTGTGTGACTTTTTAATTTCCTTGTCTTTCTTTTCAAAAGAAAGAACATTTAGACAAGTAATGAGCATCCCACCTCTGCCCTCTATTGGAAACAGGTGGATGCAACTCATAAGGCTCTTAGTATGACCTAAAATTGACCCAAAGCCTTGCTCTGTGCCCCGCTGTCGCTGGTGTGCTGTCCCTTGCTGTGTCAGCCGTGTCCCGTGGGTGCTGCTGGCTGTGACCGTGTGTCTGTGTTGCAGAGAGCTGAAGAAGGCGCAGCTGGCGAAGGCGGCGGCCGAGGAGCGAGCGCTGTTCACCGACAGGATGACCACGAGATCCACGACGCAGACCCGCCCGTCGCGCCTCATCGGCAAGAAGATGAACCGCTCCCTGAGCCTCACCATCTACTGAGCAGGCAGTGCAGAGCCCTGCGGGGCTGGCAGGGCCGCTCACGCCCGACCCAAGCCTTCAGTTCCCGCTTCCTTGTCCTCTGATTACCATCACCAGTTTTACAGCTGTTGCCGCTGGGTTTTTACTTGTGCTCTATGGCTGATTCTTTATTAACCATTTGAGTTAATGGACTCGGTTACTCTGAGTAGAGCCTGTAGAGGAATCTGGGTGTTTTTCCATAAGCCTTTCGGTTACACTGTTAGATGTTATGTTGTCCCAGGGTTAACCACTATAGTGGTGTGCTGCTTTGTAGTGTTACAGCATTCTAATAAGCAATATCCCTAATCTTTTTAAGAAGGAGGGAGGGGGCCTTACTTTGATAGTTAATTTTTTTTTTTTTTTTTTGGAGCAGAGGGGGAATAAATTTTGAAAGACAGGCTTTAAGGCCACCTACAGTCAATATACCTGATGTCAGGTAGACTTTTGTTGTGAATTTTATTTGTGTATTCAACTGGGAGCACTTTGTAGGCATTGCATAAACCACAGCTTAGGAACCTGTGGAATTAAGTGCCATATGGAACTGCTGCTATTTTTAGTTCAATGTCCTTGCTGTAAACTGTAGCATTAAAACAATCATTATTGTGTTAATAGGCTTCTTGTTAAAGCAACTAAGTGAAACAAATGTAAGCTGCGTTTTAGTGAAAGCAGCATTTTTCTCTCAAAGCTAGTGCATTGTGAAAAAATGCACCAATTTAATATTTGGACTCTGTATTAGTGTAGTGTAATTGTTAATGTCTTTGCTATTGATGTTTTGTTCTTCTTTCTAATAAGGTTCTCCGAATGTTCATATTTTCTTCAGTTGCCCATTCTTGAGGCTATTGTATGTTTGCTTTTTTTATGTTGGAATACTTGTAAATAGTTGTTTAGTGTGTTCAGGTTGTTTTTCATTGTTTATGTACATAAGTTTGATCATGCTTATAGTGTACTATACAGAAACTGCAGTCTGGGATGCCAGCAGACACAGCTTAACGATTCAGTTTGAAGTTCCAAAATGTGGAACAGAATGTGGCCATGGGACCGGTGCTGATCTTGAACCTAGGCTGACAGAACTGTTCGGATTATTGGCTTTGTCTCTTCATTCATTTTACTTAAAAAAAAGTTTCCCTTTTGTGCTCTATTTGAACTAGTGTTGAATTTGAATATTAAAGTTAAAAATTCTGTTTGTTTAATATTGTGTAACACGTATTTAACTTCATAGTTATGGAAATAAAATACTGAGTTGGGAATATACTATGGCAAGTCCTGATGAGATCTGCTTCCCACTCATGCCTAATGCTTGTGATTCCCTGTCATGAGAGTGGGACTGAGTGAGATAAGACACTTGCTGATAGATAGGAGAGGAGGATCCTAGTCCATGTGGTAGTGTCCATAGCAGTCTGTCTCTCAGGAATGGTATTGCATTGGAAAAGATGAAACCCCTGGAAGAAATGGAACCCATGACTGATGGTGGAGGAATAGAAACTAAGTGAAGAAATAGCTGTGTCTGAGCTAAGGGAAGAAACAGGAACTGCTGAAAATGGGAAGAGAGCTGCTGATTTAGAAGTTGGGAAGAGAACGGTGGGAGGAGTTGGAATATTTCAGGAACACAATAATGGCATGTTCTGGGGCATGGAGGTAAAGAGAGACAGAGGAAATAAAGGCTTAATAGATCAGTCTATTGTGGAAGTTTTTACCTTGTATTAGAGCCACAGGTGACGCAGAGAAGCTGTCTGAATTCTATGAACTCAAAATTCAGCTTTGCAGTTAGCAGAGAATAAGAGTTCTCAGTTCTAGTCATCTGAATGAAATTCAGCGTATTGGTTTAAGGTATAACAATGCTAATATTTTACTGATAACTGAATATGCAGTTATCAGTAAAAATTGATATGCTGGAATACCTTTAGGTTTTTACTTTATAAAGATAGCCCTGTCTTGTTTCTGAGAGAATTTAAAACACATGGTTTTGTTGCAGTGCTTTAATGTGCATCTACATTAAGTGAGACCTTTAACCATACTTCTTAACAGTCAGAAATACCAATTGGTGGGTGATCAGTGAACTTGAGCCTTTCTATCTCTACAGTGTAAAAAACTTTGTTATACCCATTACAGTTCTGTGCTCCTCATTGCCTGTTTTCAGTGGCCTGTAACACCAGCAGAGGTCTGGCTGAGCAGCCAAGCTGTGCTGGGGCTTGGAGAGCTGTGCTCCTGTCTGGGTAAAGCATTGCCTGGGCCCTGGAGGTGGTGGATGGAGCTGTGTCCTGCTGGAGGCCAGTCACCAGTGGTGTTTCTCAGGGGTCCCAGGGGGGCCCAGTCCTGTTTAATGTTGCTATCAATAATCTGTGTGAGAGGGCCAAAGGCTCCCTCAGTTTGCAGGTGACACCAAGTTGTGCAGGAGTGATGATCTGTTGGAGGGAAGGAAGGCTCTGCAGAGGGATCTGGATAGGCTGAGGGGACAACTGCAGGGGGTTCAACAAGGCCAAGTGCCAGATCCTTCCCCTGGGTCACAACAGCCCCAGGCAGTGCCACAGGCTGGGGAGGAGTGGCTGGAAAACTGCCCAGTGGAAAAGGACCTGGGGGTGCTGCAACACAGGCTGAAGGTGAGCCAAGGGGCCCAGGTGGCCAATGGCATCCTGGCCTGGGTCAGCAATAGTGAGTCTGGCAGGAGCAGGGCAGGGATTGTCCCCTGTGCTGGGCACTGGGGAGGCCACACCTCGAGTGCTGTGCCCAGTTCTGGGCCCCTCACTGCAAGAAGGACACTGAGGGGCTGCAGTGGGTCCAGGGAAGGGCAACAGAGCTGGGGAAGGGTCTGGAGCACAAGTCCTGTGAAGGAGCTGGGGGTGTTCAGCCCAGAGAAAAGAAGGATCAGGAGACACCTTATCACTCTCTACACCTGCCTGAAGAGAGATTATAGCCAGGTGGGGGTTGACTTCATTCCCAAGTTGTGCCAGGGGAGGTTCAGATGGGGTATTAGGAACCATTTCTTCACTGAAAGTTGTCAAGCCTTGGAACAGGCTGCCCAGGCAAGTGGTGATGTCACCATCCCTGCAGTTATTTAAAAGCTCTGTGGATGTAGCACTTAGGCACATGGTTGAGTGGTGGACTTGGCAGTGCTGGGTTAACAGTTGGATTCCATGATCTTAAGGGTATTTTCCAACCTAAAGAGTTCTGTGGGGATCTATTCTAGTGCTGGTCACAGGTTTTATGTGCCATTGAAGGGGTGCCCTGCTTAAACCATAGGACTGGAGTGACTTTAGGCATTTTAACTTATTCCTGTGTGCAAGGACAATATTTAAAAGGCATTTCAGGGTTCTGAAGTAATGTATGGGGGCAGTAAGAATCGTGAAATTTTATTTCGAGTTTTCATGAGCGTTTCTGACGCAGATGGTGAGGCAGTGAATCCTGGCTGCAACAACGGCTAGTGGGAAGGAGCAGAGAATTTAGGATGTGTGTGTTAATGTTTCCCATGAATATTCCCAGCATCCAGTGATTCATGATGTAGATGTTTACTGAGTAAGAAGTGGTATCTATTTTTACTGATATTGAAGGGGGTTTCCTTTTTAAATAGGAACAATCTTACAGTAATTTTAGTAGCTTACAAATTATTGCAAAAACAAGACTTGGGCTAAACTTGTCTGTAGTTGAGCAAGCTGTCTTTGCAGGTGGAAGAAGCAGCTTCTCACCACTTGCAAAAATGTAGAGTTGGATATTAGTTGAGATTCAGCCAAGCATGGTGTAACAGGATGAGCTTCAGCACTTGAAGAGGAAACCTTTATCTGAATTTAAGAAGCAAGCATTAGAGTTGGTTGGCAAATGTGTTCTTCAAAATAGCTATATTTAATGTTTAACTATATTACTCCTGAATTCATCTAGCTTAAATTTCCGAAGCTTAACTTTTTTGATCAGACTACATGACTTCATGAAGATCTCAAAGTGAATGAAAAAATACTTGAAAGCAGATATTTCATACCCAACCTCCTTTAGACATTTGTCTGCTCCTTTGTCTTCCCATCTTCTAATGATGCATTAGTGGACACTACCTGCTTGGTCTTGCTCGGTCTTTATCCATCTCCTGACAGAAAAGTGGGTGGTGTGATGGACTAAAGCTCCTACAGACTCAGTTTCCTGTAAAGACACAACACCATTTAACACTGAAAAATGAATTTCAAGTATCAAGGACAGATTCACCGTTCGTATAATTCATCTTGCAATTCAAACCTTTCCATTGTCTTTAGAAATACTGATGGGTTTGCAGGCTAAATCTTTGAACTGAACCATAAATTATATACTTTAAAATATATCGAATCACATCTGGTGTTCAAGTACTACATGAAATTCTGCTTATGCCGTTACTGTCAAAATACAATTGGAGGTAATTTTCGGTTTGTTGTTTTTTTGGGTTTTTTTTTTTTGGTAAGGTATCCCCACAGAGCAGTTGTCTAGGGATTTTTTATAGTTTTTGTTGGGTTCATTTTCAGTTTCCAGATATCCTGTTGCCCTATTAGCTGGAATGTTGGCTTATTTTGGAAGTCACAGACAAGTTTTACATCCACTTAGAAACGGAGTTAAGGCACTGTCTGTATATTCCAAAGGATTAGGATTTCAGTGTCACAGCTTGCATTACTTTATAACATTGAAAAGTTTCATTAACAAATGTATACTTAGGCACCCTGCCCTTGCTGATCTGCCGCAGGGGAGCATCATGTGCTTGACACCCTCCCAAGAGCTGGCCAGTCGGACCTTGCCTGAATGTGTTCTGTAGTCTCCAGCAACACCTGCTGGACAAAATTAACTGTGCACTGAATTTTTTTCTGAAGTGTTTGTGCGCTGGTATGCCACTCGACCCTTATTGCTAGAAAGCATTGTTCTGCAGCAGTGACTGAGCATTCCTGCCAGCACGAGCTCAGGTAAGCACCTTTTCATCTGTCCATCCCCACTCACCCCCTTGGTTGTGTAGTATAGGCTTGGAAAAGGCACCACCCGATGTGTTCGTGTATGTGGCTTGGTGTGTAACATGTGCTTGTGTTTAATAAACCTCTGTGTGTGCCACCTACAAATACCCCTGCTACACTGAGCTTGAGGAGCCGGGTCTAAACGTGGCCAGCAGAGTCAAACCAGGGCTGTGCCCTGCTGAGCCCTCCCTCCTCCCCTCCAGTGAAGCCTGGAACCCTCGGAGGGAGCGCTGCCGAGCCGGCCGAAGGGTCTCAGCTCCAGAAAGGCGGCACAGAGAAAGCAGGAGGAAACTGGGCAGGGAAACTCAGGAAACAGAGGTCCTGCTTCTGTCTGAGACTTGGAATTGGATGAAGATTCTATCTTCCCGAAGTATAATGGGAAAGGGAGGTGCCCCGAGGAGAGAATATTGCAGTGCCTAATTAAACAGGAAACAATTTATTATTGTTTAACATGTTGCTCAGAGATCTGAGGCTGTGCACGCCTAAAAATTAACTTAAGATTCTGGATAGTCTTGAAAAAGCTGAAGCATTGGTTTCAAAGGTCTTCCTTTTGCCAGCCATTTGACTCCCTTACAATACACAATATGAGCATTTACCATGACATCTGAATGATCATGCTGGTCTGAACTGATTTCTGTTTGACTCAAGACTAAGTGGCCTGAGTCATTGTCTTGGTTTAAGGCAAATTTGGGAAGGAACCTCTGAATAGGTCCCTCCAGAAAACCAATCCAATGGCCCCTTCCCCCAACTGGTTCAGGAAAGGAAAAGAGGAAAAAACAAAACAAAACAAAAAAATTCCTTAGAGGAAAGTGGAAAAAATGTGTTTATTTAACAGGCCAAGCACAACAAATGAAAACCAAGGAACAAAACCTCCTGCTTCTCCGCAGAGATGACCAATCCAGCCAGTCTGTGCCGGGGGTGCAGCTCGGCTCGCTCAGTCTGTGTCAGTCCCTGGCACTGGGAAATGCCGGGCCCAAGCCAGGCCCGGTGGGCCACAGGGATGAGCTCTTGGTGCTCTGCTGGGGGTTAGTCCAGAGTAGGTTTGAACAGTTCCAAGGAAAAAAAAAGGAAAAGAAACTCACAGTCCGGAAAACTTCTCTGCTTCAGCTAGCCACGAACTAACAGAAAGCAAAGGAGAGCTCTCTCCCGCCGTCCGCACTGCAGCCAACACTCGCTGTGTGTCCTCCAAAGCTGCAAACTCTTATCTTGATGTTTTGAAAACACCCGCCTCAGACATTCCACTGCTTTTTCTTCACTCTTAGATCCAGTCTTAAAGGTGCAGAACTCATTTTTGATTTAAACAGACGAATGGGGATACAATTCAGCAGTAACCCAGGACAGTCATTAATGATCTTCTGTGTACCCCTCAGGCTGCTGCCAGACAAGTGGGCTAATGGACATAAAACCTGCTGCTGCTGCTGCTGAATTTACACACAGAAAGATTATACGTGTTCAGCCTGCATCCTGATGGAGAGGATCTTGTTCATCCATTGATTTACAGCAGAAGGCACCACTAATGGAAGTATTGTAGGCAAGATTTTGCAGGATAGGGATGGGGGTACAGGAGAAACATCTGCTATTCCCAACCTTTAGTAGTCTCACAAACCTTAGGTGATGCTTCTGCCTTTGCAGCTCTTGCCTCTTTTCACTCTCATCTATTTAGGTGTTAAGATGTTCAGGGCAGAATCTCCTCATATATTTGATCCATGCCTTAGCACATGGGATTTTAAACTCCTTTTGATCTTATAGATATTGAGTCAAGGCTGGATTGATGGGCCAAGGCCACTGTATAAGGTTCAACACTGCAAAGTGACAGGTCCTGCCCTTGGGTCACAACAACCCCAGGCAGCTCTACAGGCTGTGGGCAGAGTGCTGGGAAGCTCAGGGGAACAGGACTTGGGGGTGCTGCTCAGCAGTGGCTGAACATGAGCCACAGTGTGCCCAGGTGGCCAAGAAGGCCAAGGGAGTCCTGGCTTATGTCATAAACACCATGGCCAGCAGCACCAGGGCAGTGATTGTCCCCCTGTACTGGGCACTGCTGAGGCCTCACCTCCAGTGCTGTGTCCAGTCCTGTGAGGAGCAGCTGCTGGAGCTGGGGGTGTTTAGCCTGGAGAAAAGAGGCTCAGGAGAGACCTTACTGCTCTCTGCAACTGCCTAGAAAGAGGCTGGAGCCAGGTGGGGATCAGCCTCTTCTCCCAGGTAACAGTGGTAGGACAAGAGGACATGGTCTCAAGCTGCTCCAGGGGAGGTTTAGATGGGACATTAGGAAAAATTCTTCACTGAAAAGGTTGTTAGGCACTGGAACAGGTTACGTAGGGAAGTGGTGGAACCACCATCCCTGGAAGTCAGAAAACATGTGGATCTGGCACTGAGGGAAATGGTTCAGTGGTGAGCATGCAGTGCTGGGTTTAACAGGGGGCTCAGTGATACTGGAGATCTTTTCCCACCTTAAAGATTCCATGATTCTGACTGACTGTCTTCTACATTAACCCTGCTTAAATGGCTTTTTCCATTGGCTCTTTCTCTTTGCAGTTTCCAACCCAAAGGATGGTTACTGCAGCACACATGAGTCTGAATTTCCTCTTCCTCTCTGCAGGTATGGTGTCTGTGGTATTTTGTTCTCTATGATGAATCCTGTAACTTGGTGAGAAATACCTTATCAGCTGAAAGTATAGAGTAAGATGTGTGTTACTAGGGAGGAACCAAAAGGTAACCCGATGTTTTACCCCTACATTATGTTTGTTTTCTGAAGTTTAAATAAAAATGCATGTATTGTGCATGTGTGTATGAATGATAGAAAACTATAGTGAAGTAGGTGTGCCTTGCTGTAATTCCTTTAAAGATTGCTCTGGAAGTCTTAGAAGTGAATGGAAAAGTCACTTCTTTTTTTTTTTTTTTTTTTTAGGGAGACTAAACTGCTGTTCTGATTCAGCATCTAATGCTGCTTCCTGTTTCACCTAAAACTACTGAAGTATTTTAAAATAACAGAAAAGACAGATTCCTCAGATGGCTTGAGGATTAGGTCATGCCATTATGTCAAATATACTTTCTGCTTTTTGTACTCTCCCTCAGTGTTTCCTTGAGATATTTTATGGCAGGAGTATTCTATTCAGAAACTAACACATTGATAATAAACACTAGCATTTGCTTCAGTTCCGTCTTCTCCTGAAACATTGCTGTGAAGTGGCAGATACTGGAAACACAGTTTTCTGCAAAGTTGGCTTAATGGTCTTCAATTGCTGTTTGCTTCCATTTAGTTTTCCTGTGAAGAATGAAAATGACTGTTCTAGCCAAGGTTGGGAAGATTTTCCCTGGGCTAACAATGAGCAGAAAACTGAAGTGCTGGAATTCTTTCCTTGATGTCAGTTTAACTGACTCAGTGGCATAAAACAAAATTAGTAACGGTTCAAGTGCGTAATCTTTCCTCTGGTTAGAACTTCCCTGACAAATACTTATTATTTGGCTAACAAGGAGTAATTAAGCTTCTGCAAAGAGGACCAAGAGAAAAGTGATTGACCCCTCAAGGCTGAGCCTCAGCAGGGTCTAACTAAAGCTCCTTCCTGAAACTGTGAGTCACTCTGTGAGACCGAGCCAGTTTTCCCTCCCCTCAGTCATGTTTTTAACTGTGGTGAGGAAACAAAATTAGAATAAGCACAGATTTTAAATGAAGTTGCTGAGCTCTCAGACAACTTTCAGGAAAAGCAGAAGTATGTGAAGTTGCATCAGAACTTGCTTTTGTACCACACAAGCAATTTAGAGTTTATGTAGTGCTATCAGGGTTTCTTGCTTAAGTGTGATTGCTGTTAATTAATGTCTAATAGATTACATGTCAATCTTATCTTCAAAAGTTCAGAATGTAAAGTTTTTGATAAGCAAAGATCCAGACTAGCATATCAAAACTGAAGGGTTGCTTAAAATAACTTACACTTTGGGTGTGGATGCAGTTAGTCCTGTAACTTTGTTAAAGCTATTTTGAGTAAGCATAAAAACCAAGGTTTTGTTCCACAGCAAGTTTGTCTGCATATGAACTTCACTTTAACTGGTTTTGTTTAGTTAGTTCAATCCTATAAGAACAATGAGGATTAAAAATGAGTATGACTATATAAAATCATGTACTAGGTTTATGCATAACTTGTAAGTGTCCTTGATTAACTTAACAAGTGCTGGAGCAGCTGAGACTTGTATAAACCACTCATTTTAATGAAACATTTAAGCATGGACTACTAACCTAGTGACCTGAATAGGACTATTTATATTCTGAGTGGAAAACAAATCCTGTTCTGGCAAAGGATTTGAGCATGTCATTTAAATCAGGAATAACAGAAGCCAGCAAAAAGAATGAAGAGAAAATGAAAGGCAGCACACAAGGGTTTAATGGGAGTTTTTTGGAAGTTTTTGTTTGGTTCGTTGGTTTGGATGGATTTTTTTGTTGCTGGTTGGCTGGATTTTATATGTGTGGGTGTGGTGGGGTTTAGTTGTTTTCTACAATTTGTGGTGCATTTTGTTTTGATTTTGTTTTTCCACTCTATTGTTTTTACCAAAAATCCAAACTGCCAAAAAAAAATCTCTGGACTCTGTTCAAAGCAGAGATTAAGGCCCTGCCATTAAAGATTCATGTGTGAACTACATCCATTGTTTTTCTTCAGTGACTTTTCACAGACTCTAACTGTATTTTAATGTACTTTAATAAGGGTGTTCTGTGTTTACTGGTGACCTTGTGGGTGCTCAGCTACCAACTTATCTTCATATATTAAAGTTGTCTTTTCTTAAGTGGAATAGCTGTGTTCTAATTGGAGAAATGCTAATGTACTTTAAGATGGCAGATGTTTCTGGTAATAATAACAGCCATAATGTTAGCAAATCAGATTCATTAGGAAATTTAATAAAAATATTTTTTTATGTTAATCATATAGTTTAGAGTATCCATCTTGAGTAAAGAGCATAAATAATTAAATCCCGAATAAATTACGGAGCAAAAGGTTAGGAAAAAGGAGGGGGAAAAGGCTGTTAGGGTAAGCTCAATGTTCCACTGGGAGACTGTGACATCTCTAAAAGATATCTCTAAAAAGTAAGAATAACCAAAAATCTGTAGATGATTCTAGTCTCCAAGACGTACAGAAAACTAGTCTTATGATTTATCACCTATGAGAATTACAATTCCTTCCTACAGGGGCCTTTGCTCTCTGCTCCTCTGCCCTGCTGCTGGCCAGAAGCCCACTGTACCTGGAGGATCAGTGGGCCAGGCAAATGAGGCCCGTGACTTCCCAGCTGGTGCTGAGCTCTGCTCTCTGTGCAGCCTGGCCTCCAGGCCCACGGGGGACAAATTTCCCTGGCTGATTGTCCCACAGGAGTTTTTGGGCAGCTCCTACACAGTGTGATGACATCCTACCTGTGATGACAACCCCTGCATGCCCTGCAGTTTATCTGAAAATGGCAGCAATGGGTTCTGGTATGAACATCCTTTAGGTTTGGCCATAGGAACAATGTATAGAGCTGCTTCCTTATACAAAACCCCTGTAATGGTTTGAATTACCTAAATGGTGTAAATTTTCCATGGGCAGGATCTGCATGACATGCTGCACCTGGTTGATGCTGGACAGCCCAGGGTTCCTGAAGGAATGTAAGGTTATCAACATTGTTCTCTCCATTAAAATGTTGGCTGCAATAAATGGTATTTTAAGTGCTACTTTAGAATTGGAGGGCCTTTCTTACTGGAATCACAATAAACCAGCACCACCTGGTACAAAACAGTTGTCAAACTGGACCTGCCAGAACCCTTTCACTTGGAATGCTATTTTTCTGATGATGCAATTGACTGAAGACTAAAGTTGGGCGAAACCTAATTTTTTTCCCCTGCTGTTTATTATGTGTCTTGAGTTTGGGAACTTAATGGTTCTGTGTGAAATCCATAAAAATAAAACCTTCAAGTGATCATGGGCTGTGTTCTGTGAATGACAGTCACAGTGTTTGAAGCAATGTATGTGCATTACAGACAGCAGAAAAGTGTGAGCTTTTCTATCAATTGCAGGAGTCATTTCTCAGCCTCTGTCAGTCAATGAGTGTTAGAGAGTTCTGAACCTTCTAAGACCATGCCCATTACCCCTCACTTCTCCTTCATTGTCCTTTTCTGCAAAATAAGCTCACAGAGATGCTCTCAGTGCGTGGCTCCTCTTTGGGCCTAGGGCCTCAGTGCAATTTGGGGTTTGGATCCTGACTGTGTTGCTGACATGATTTATGGTACTTGCTGTTCAGACTGAAATGCAGAAGACATCCATCAAGATGTACAAAAAGGCCATTCCACACTTTCTTTCCCCAAAGCCAGTCTGAAGAGGTATTTTTGGCTAGGTAGACCAACCAACACACCACCTAGCCAAAGAAATAGGGACTCCATACATGGCAAAACCCCACATTGAGATCACAGCACATACACCATAAATAACTTGCTTTTCCTTCAACATGCAGAAGAAATGATGCATAAATTTATTTTGGTTTAATAATCTCAGTTGAAGTCCTTGCACAGCTGCTTCTCTCACCAATGCTTATTCCCAACCCACAGCATTAAAGAGGATTTAACACAAAAAAACCTACCCCAAACACCTAAAAACGCTCAAAACTCTTCCAACAACACAACTCCTTCCTCTTGATCGTGTTTTGCCTAACTTCTGCTCGGGAGGTAGTGGAGAAGGAGGCTGTTTTAGCTCTCCCCCTGCACTGGGATTGCACTGCACTCTCCCCAGCTCTGTGCAGCCTTCCTTCCAAGGTGTTTTGGGGGCAGAAAATTTCCAAGAGGAAAGCTACTCTCCTTAGTGTGAGGTATATCCTAGAGGGAACACTGGACCTGGGACTTCCATAAATTCCATTCACAGATTCAACTGTATTCCTGTTCTTCAAAACCCCACAATTTTCAACGGGGAGAATTATTTGGGAAAAGTATCAGGCTCACTGATATATTCACGACAGCTTTCATTACCACATAGTGCTTATTTTATCTATCCGGTAACACATCACAATGAAGGGACTGTTGTATTTACTACTTCAACTGAGGGAATAACCCTGAACAGTGTTTCAACTGTGCTGAAGAACAGCAAAGTGACAAGTGTCAATTTGTTCATCCCTATTACAGCGAGCCATCAGGTATAAACTGAAAGGGACAAAATCTTGCACTTGTCCATGTAACCGTGTGCATTTCCTAGTAAGAATAAACGACAGACCTGCGGGAGCAGAGGACGCTTTCCAGCCGGCGAGGGAGGCCCTGAGGGGCGCGGGCGGCCGGGCCGGGCGGGGCGGGGCGGTGCCAGCGAGAACCGGGCGGTGCCAGCGAGAACCGGGGCGGTGCCAGCGAGAACCGGGGCGGTGCCAGCGAGAACCGGGGCGGTGCCAGCGAGAACCGGGGCGGTGCCAGCGAGAACAGGGGCGGTGCCAGCGAGAACCGGGGCGGTGCCAGCGAGAACCGGGGCGGTGCCAGCGGGGCCGGGCCGGGCCGGGCCGGGGCGGTGCCAGCCGGGCCGGGGCGGTGCCAGCCGGGCCGGGGCGGTGCCAGCCGGGCCGGGGCGGTGCCAGCGGGGCCGTGCCGGGCCGGGCCGGGGCGGTGCCAGCCGGGCCGGGGCGGTGCCACGGCGCGGCCGGCCAGGGGGCGGGCCAGCCGGGCCGGGGCGGTGCCAGCCGGGCCGGGGCGGTGCCAGCCGGGCCGGGGCGGTGCCAGCCGGGCCGGGGCGGTGCCAGCCGGGCCGGGGCGGTGCCAGAGGGCCGGGCCGGGCCGGGCCGGGGCGGTGCCAGCCGGGCCGGGGCGGTGCCAGCGGCGCCGGGCCGGGCCAGGCCGGGGCGGTGCCAGCCGGGCCGGGGCGGTGCCAGCCGGGCCGGGCCGGGCCGGGCCGCGCCCCGGGGCCGCGCAGGCCGGGCACGGCGGCGGCGGCGGCGGCGGCGGCGGCGGCAGCGGGCCGGCCATGGTGGGGCTCAAGGAGGAGCTGCTCAAGTCCATCTGGCACGCCTTCACCGCGCTCGACCTGGACCGCAGCGGGAAGGTCTCCAAGTCGCAGCTCAAGGCAAGCGGGGGGCGGCGAGCCCGGTGGGGTGCGGGGGGCCGCGCCACGGCCCGGGCGGTCCCCGCCGAGCGCTGACACCGCGGGCACGGGCGCGGGCGCGGGCTGGGACCCGCCCGGGGCGGCCGCCTCTGAGGGCTCACGGGCACTGGCTGTCGGGGCTCTGCTGGGCGCTGTCCATCGCGTTTTCCCCACCGTTCGTCCCGCGGCATCGCTGGCCCTGCGGGCCCCGGCCGGCTCCGTCCCGCGGGAGGCTGGCGCGCACCCGTCCTGGAGCCCGGGCAGGCTGATTTTCATTCTGCCCAGGCAGGCGCTCCGTCCGCCCCGAGATGTCAGTGCACAAACCCTTGTTGTGCTTCTGGTCCGCTTTCAACCACATGTCCTTGCTACTCTTTCTGGCCAAAATCTTTTGGGGGGTAGCCACAAGGTCCCATCTATAGGGGTTGGCTGCGTCCAAGTGAAATTCACAGCTTGCCAAGGGGAGGGAGAGGTTCCACAGTGCCTTCTTATTTGGATATAAACAGGAGAATTAGTCAAGAGGCTCCAACTGTGCCATTCTTTCCTTAGCTTATACGCTGAAGTAGTGTTTGTGCTCTTAAAAGAGCTCTCAGGCAGCTCGCTGAATCCAGTCCCATCTTGGCCCTGCTTTATGGGACCGTCTTGGCCTGGGAATAATAGCAGGAATCTGGCTAAATAAATATTTTGAATAAGAACGCAACACCTGTTGACATTCGAGACTGTGGGTCCTTGTGCTCGGAGCCGGGGCTGCGTGGGCCGCAGCAATTAGCCGAGGTTTGTGCCTTTTGTGGGATTAACTCCACGAGCGACAGTGCCGGGCTCTGGGTGCTATTTCCAAGCAGGGCTGGTCGCTCGTGGACTTTATTTTTGGTATTATGTAATGGGGGTCCGGACCTGGCAGCATGCTGCAAGCAGCCTGTTCCTCTTCTTTTCTTCTCCTGGGGTGATCGGGCTGTGAGATAGAGTTGAACTCGGCCAGAAGTGACTGCGGGGCAGGATTCGGGCGAGACGCCAGACCTGGCTGTGAACTCGAGCTGAAAATGTGTGCAGGTCCCGGGTTTTTCACTGGGGGTGTCAGTGAAAGCGAGTACTTGTGTTCCAGCGTTGCAGGACAAACTGAAGCAGGTTGCAGAGAAGGTGGGGTTTTTTTAGGTTTTTTTTTTGTTTGTTTGGTTTTTTTTAATCGTCCTGCTTTTTATAGGAATCCTGTTTTCCTGTTTACCTACCGCACCTTGTGTGCTCCATGCACTCACCTGAGCGTGCCTGCAGATGTGTCGTCGTGCAGGCCAGTGCAAAACTTCTCATGGTCCACAGGTGCTGGGCTGAATGAAACGGCTCAAGAAGCTGCCAGTGTCATCAAAAAAGCAAGGCTTGGTGTGTCTGTGCAGTTCTGTCTGTGACACACAGGCTCCTCTGGCCAGTGTCAGGTGGGAGTGCAGAAACAAGTCTGAAATGAGGTTGTGACCTTCTCCAGTGGCCACCAAGAATTAGTTTTCAGGAGACACAGGAAGGAGTAGAGGGTGTTCATACATTGACTTTTTGTGGCAAATACTGACTGTGGCTTCAAACTGATGGTTTGGTGGTGTGCAGGATGGCAGTAGCCCCACATGGTTAAAAAGTGCAGACAGGAATAGCAAAAGAGAAGTTCCTGTATGATAGAGGTAGGGCTATGTTGTCCTGAGAAGGTATTTCACAATGAAGTGTTTTTCATCATCATGAGAAAGATAAAGCACTCCTATAAAATGAAGAGATGATGCTTTGGAGATAAAATGATTAGTAGAGATCTGCGACATTAGAAAAATATGCTTAATAATTTAATGGTACTGCTGTTTTTTAAAAGAATTATAAAAACCTGTTTGTTTTGTGAGAATGGCAGTGTTGAACCTGCTCAACTCTTCCCTTCTCAGTAAGAAAACTTACTGGCAATGTGTCTTTGGTTTGTGTAATCCAGTATAAAGTGGTGCCATCATGTTGCAGGGAATTTCCTAAGGATAATACGTTAGTTGTTAAAGGACTTCCAGTTACTCTGTCTAGAAGTGACCTTTGATCCTTCCATAAAAATAAATAATTAACTTTAAATACTATGAGAAAAATAAATGTGTGTGTGTGTTCTGTAGCTGAGGGCCTGCTGGGAAGGGTTTGCATCACACATTTGTTTTCAGTAGATCTAGAGCACATGGATGGAGGTGAGTCAGTTTGGTCTGTTTTGTAGTCTGGAGAAACAGCAAATGCTTGAGGGCAAAAATGGGACTTGCTTGGAATAATAAGGATGTTATGAGATGTGAGATGTCTTTCATCCATTTGTATCTTCTTCCAGTAGGTGCTCTTTTTTTTTTTTCTTTTTTTTTTTTTTTTTTCTTTTTTTTTTTGTATTTTGTTTGTTTGAGGTTTTCTGCTTTTTTTTTCAACTGGTAATCTTCAGAAGTTCTACTATTATGCTGGCTGCAGCTCTCAGTCTTTTTTTCTACATCAGCAGAAACATTTGTGTATTCTATTCTTAAATTACAGCTTTAAAGCTGGACACAGTCATGGTTTTGCCAGTGTGTTTTTTGGCATGTTCAAACACCGATACAGCAAGGCTCAGGTGTAAGTTCTGTGTACACAGTTACAGCTGCTGCTGTGATTCCAGCACGAGCTACATGCAAATTACTTCCTTTCCTACACTTAGATCCAATTTCATCTTTATTACAATCTGCAATTTTAAAATTAACTTATTTTAGAAGTTTCTCTAAAGTGACAGTATTAAATCTGCTTTTCGTCTGGATCTTTAAACACTGTCATTTTAAATATAGTTCTACTTGACAGCCAGCAAAACCGCTTGTAGTGTGTGTGTATGATTGGATCTTAGAAAGATCCACCAGTTAGTGTTTACACCCTCTCTGGAAGCTCTTCCACACATTGCTTTGTGACTTTTCTCTGCTTAGGCAGGGGGTTTATTTTGGTGTTCTTGTTTTGTTTTCCATGCTGCATTGGGGTGTATTTTCTAAGTACTGGGGTCTTGGATTCCTGGATGCTGTTGGCAGAATGTGGATAATGAGCCACATGTGAAGATACTGTTTCATTCAGGCCTGCGTAATAACTTTGTCCAAAGCTACTTGTCAGGCTTAGAAAATTTATACTGCTCCGTTCTCCTATCTGGGGTGTTAGAGGCTTATATACCTCTTACCTTTGCTTGGCCTTTCCCCTAAATGTGAAGTCAGTGGCCTGTGGGAAGAGGAAGAATAGTGTAAGCAGGGGTGAGAGGGGTGGTCTGACCAGAGAGGAAGGCCTTGAACAATGTAGGGAGGCAGGGGCAGGGTTGGGAGCCTGCACAAAGCCAGTGGGCAGGACCCCGGCCGGACAATCGGCTTTGTGCAGTGGTGGAGGGCAGTAGGAAATTAGTCACTGTGACTCACGGGACAGGGTCCTGCTCTGGGGCTGTCAGCAGGGCTCAGAGTGTGTGCATTAGGGTTGCCATGAGCAATCCTGTCCGTGAGGTATGAGGGAGGGATGCTCTTCTGCCAGGGAAGCCCAGGCAGCCTGTAGACTAAAACAGGGAGCGTGAGGAAATGACGGGGCCGTGATGCTGTGCTCGAGAGCGGCAGCTCCCAGGGGATCAGCAGCTTGTTTAACCTTGAGCCAGCCTGGGCCCAGGTGGCCAAGGCAACCAATGGCCTCCTGGCCTGGATCAGCAGGACCAGCACAGGGATTGTCCCCTGTGCTGGGCACTGGTGAGGCCACACCTCAAGTGCTGTGTCCAGTTCTAGGCCACTCAGTTTAGGGAGTACATTGAGGTGCTAGAGCAGGGAAGGGCAACAAAGATGGTGAAGTGTTTGGAGCACAAGTCCTGTGAGGAGCAGCTGAAGGAGCTGGGGGTGTTTAACCTGGAGAAAAGGAGGCTCAGAGGTGACTTTACCGCTCTACAACTGCTTGAAGAGAGCTTGTGGTGGGTTGGTCTTTCCTTCTAGGCAACCAGCAAGAGGACAAAAGCTTAAGCTGCACCAGAGGAGGTTCAGGTTGGACACTAGGAAGAATCTTTTCACAGAGGGGATGATTAAATATTGGAATGGGCTGCCCAGGGAGGTGATGGAGTCTCTGGAAGTGTTTAAGGAAAGACTGGATGTGGCACTCAGTACCATGGTCTGGTTGATATGGTGGGGTTCAGTCATAGTTGGACTTGATAATCTCAGAGGTCTGTTTCAGCCTAGTGGATTCTGTGATTAGGTTTTGTCAACTGGTTTCAGGGAAGATGTAGAAAAAAGGTGCAGTACATGGAGTATGTATACAAGGAGCTCTTCCTAAGGGCTGGGAGCCCCAGGACAGAAAGGCAATTCCCTTGGCAAGTTGGGCAGATGCAGGCTAACACCAGTATGTGACTGGAGGCCAAGGGGGGCTGTGCAGGTAATGAAGGCAAAAGGAAGGGTGAGGTTGTTGGAAATGGTGAGGAGGGGTGTGCAAGTGCCCAGGGGTGAAAGGGGAGAATGAAGGAACAGGAGGATGTGGGCAAAGGGGACGGGTGTCAGGAACCTGGGCTGGAATACACTGGAATACTCATCCAGCTGGGAAAGAGGCTGCTGCAGTAACCCCAAAGGTAAATAATGAGGCTCCAGGTGGGGTGTGTGCTACCTGAGTGGGTAAGGGAGCTGCACCTTGGGGATGTGATAATGCAGGATATGGTGTGTGTATGGTGAACCCTGGATGAAAAGACCTGGTGCTTGTGACAAGGGGCTTATATGATGCTACTTTAACACTGGTCATAAAAGAAAAAGGGAAAGTGCTTGTGAGTAGCCTTATTTTGGCTGACTGGCTGGCTGCTGACATGGATGTTAGGGAGAGAAGAGCCAAAAATGTCTTGGAATGAATTCACACGAAGCTACTGAATGGAGCTGTCGGGATCTGGGATGCCAACATTTTAAAATCTGAAAAAGAGACAGGGAATGGGAAGGACCCCCCTGAAAGATGAAAAAGAAAAAAACTACCAGGAAGCTGACAATAGCTGCTGCAGGATTAGTCTGCCCTGGTAATGCTGCCACTGTCATCTGTGCCAAATTTTTGTCACTGGGCAGTAAGTAGTCTAGCAGATCCTCCCTCTCCCTGTAGAAATGCAGATCACTTTCATGGACTTGGTTAAATAGAACTACTCAGATGGTAACAATTCAACACGTGCTGAAAGTTTTGGAAAATGGGAACTCAGGAGGGGAGCAGCTCTGGCAGAGTAGACCTGAAGGTGAAGCAGCATGAAACAGGGTAAATCCAAAGTCTGTGATGACCTTTGGAGTTCAGCTTGCTTGTATTTGTATTTGGAACAGAATACCTTCAGTGTTCCCAGGGTAAGATGGGATGCCACCAGGCATCTTTCTTACAAAACTTTTCCATGAAAATGATGGAGTTGTAGTACCTGGAGTGCCCTGGTGTCTCGCAGCCCATGCAGGCTGCTCGTGCTGTCTCAGACTCCAGTGTGGGGACCCCACTGTCCCCAGGTGCTGCAGCAGAGATGAGGGCTGGGCTGGGGCAGGAGCTGGCTTGGGCATGAAGGTAAATTGTTAAACGTGGCATCCAGAGCATGATAAATGCAGAAGGAGAAAGCTGCCTAGCAACCCTGTGGGCACTGGGAGAATAATCCTGACTGGTGCAAAACTTCCTCATGGTTGATGCAGCTTCTGCCAGGCAGTTTTGCACATGAGTTAACCTAGTGCTCAGCTACTTGTTTCTTTTTTCTTTTTTTTTTTTTTTTTTTTAATTGTTGATTAACATAGACTATCTTCTGGTCCAGATAATCTGATTTGAGAGAGCAAAACCAAACCAAAGCAAATGAGACCTCAGGGCAGAATTTTTCTGGCTTACCCTGCAAGTGAAGAATTCAGCTGGCGCTTGGCTGTGTTAGAGAATGGCAGGCTTTGGCAGGCGCCGAGGAATTTCCTGAGTTATGAAAAGAGAGCACTGGGCACCAGAGAGATTGCAGATAAGGCAGGTCTTAGAAAATCATTGAAAGTGGAATTCTTTCCTGGTAAGTTGGTCACTTGATGTGGAAACCACCTAGGTTTCTGACAGCCCAAGCACAGCAAGAACACCAAATAAGAAGACAAATATGTAGAAAGGACATGATAAGAAAGGATTTTTGTTTAGAGTTACTTTGGTAGTAAGTTGAAATCAGTCATGCTTTTAGGATACTTTTATTAGCTGAGTATTTTTGTAGTTATAGTATTAGCAATACGATGTGGTTGGAAAACAGTGATCATCTCTCTCTCAGAAATTCAAGAATCCCTCAGGCTTCTATAAATAACAGCAGAAGCCTTAAATAGAAGGGGAAACACACATGATACTACATTCCCCCAACCCCATATGTAAATCACATGGACTGAAATACTTGATCTGATGTGGTGGATTGTTCTGAAGGATGGATTGAAGTGAAATATGCTGCTGATGGAGTGTGGCGTGAAATGTGATAATTTCTAAATGCTCTTTTTTCTGCTTTGGGAGGTGCAGCTTTTGTTGTGCTATGGCTGATAATGTTGTTTAACTGTTTTTGTATTTCTACACCTTAATAGTTCTAATGCCTTAGTGTTAGCATACATCAGTGAAAATAATGTATTTCTCATGGAAACATCTTTTCTAAAAGCAAGTTTAACTTCGGAGGTATGTAGAGAGGAATTTTCCTCTGAACTGAATGTACATCTCGGGCTATCTTTGTAATATTTTTACTAGCACTTAGAATCTGCTGTTTCCTTATCATGCATCAGAATAGTAAATGTACTTTTTTTTTTTCTTGGGGGCAGGTGGGTGGGGGAAAGCTCAGTCATTTTAAGTGTGTAGCTTTGGTTTGATTTCCTAGGCTTTAACAACTTCAGACTTTCGCTTCTTCTTTTACAACTACTCTGTCTTTGACCACATTATGTCTACTCACCTAAATAGACATACTTAAGTTTTCTGCACATTTTTTTTACTGTTTTCTCTTTGCATCATTTGGGTCTGTTTTTTAAAATTCTATATAAACCCCACAAAATTCAGTTGCACTTCATTCCATGTAGTTATCAATTTAAAAAAAAATAGCACTGGCAGCATACCTTTCCAAAAGATGTGATCTGTTTTACCTCTGTGTAATTTTTTTTAGCTGTATTTTTTGTCTTTGTTACATTTTTTCCACGCAGACCATGGCAGGGTGTGTGGTGCTAAATCCTTAATGCAGCTCACTTTGGTGGTACATGATCTTCAGAGGCTCAGCTCTGCATCATGCCAAGGAAGAAGGCTCCCCAGTGCTTGGGGTGCAGTGGGCAGCCTGTTCCAGGTCTGACCCGACTCCAGACAGTGTGAACAGTAAAAGAGGTAGTGGGTTTGCCTTTTCTTCAAGTGCTGGTGGCACAGGAGTTGCTGCTTCACAGGTGTTGCCTTCCTGTTGGTACGGAGGTGTTGGTCCGTGCTTGCACAGCTCAGCTCAGGCTGAAGTTGACATGTGCTGGCTACCAGTTAGTTTTCAGTAATTCAATACTTCCTTAAAATTAGTCAAGTGTGTAGTTTCTTCTTGAAGGTCATTTCTCAAGAACAGACATGAGTGTTAGTGGGTGTCAAGTTCGTGACATGCATCATGCAAATAGCTTTTTAAAATAAAAATTTGAGAAGCACACCTAAACCCTTCCTCTTTCTGTAACATTACTTTTCCTTTGCCAACTGAAACATGGGGTCAAAG
Organism: Sitta carolinensis; assembly: GCA_032173965.1. Taxonomy (NCBI): domain Eukaryota; kingdom Metazoa; phylum Chordata; class Aves; order Passeriformes; family Sittidae; genus Sitta; species Sitta carolinensis. Next base: position 6,595,666 of record JAVUNC010000026.1, read on the forward strand.
TTGAGAAGCAGCCCAAAAGCAAGCAGATGAGAGAAATCTACATCATGTTTTAATCCGAATAGTCTTTTCTTTGTAAACGAAAGCTACATATTGAGTTGTTTTCTTTGTTACTCATTTTCACTAGGTATAAATATTTATAATTTCAAAGGCTAGGTGTTTGTGGTTATTTTGATAGCTATCTGACTTCACTCTGCAAATATTACTCTGCTGTTCTTGCGTGCCTCTCCTGGTTTTCAGCTGCATGGGGATATATACACAAAGGGGAGCTTGCGTAGCTGCATTTGCAGCTCTCTAGGACTGGATGTTTCTGTGCTCACCTTGCTTCTGTAACAAGCAACTCTGAAACCATCAAATCGGGATTTTTTAGTTATGTTTCGCTTTCTGACAAAACTTTGCAGGGCAGAACTTGTGGTGACATCAGAGTGTCACTTTGCACATGGTTTTGGTGTCACAGGTCTGCTCTGGAGGGAACACACCGTGGTTAAGGCTGACAGCAGTGTCACTGGTTTCTCTTCTGTCCTTAGGTCCTTTCTCACAACTTGTGCACAGTGTTAAACGTTCCCATGATCCAGTGGCCTTGGAAGAGCACTTTAGGGATGATGACGAAGGACCAGTTTCCAATCAGGGTTACATGCCTTATCTAAACAAATTCATCTTGGAAAAGGTAAGTTTTGAATTCTCGTGTTCTGTGCTTTCTTGTATCAGCTCTTGTTGTTAGAGTGCCTTTGTGGTAACTGGTGCATGCAGGAGGCTGCTGCTGGTATAAAGACACTGGTTGGGGAGTGTGCCTGTGGGGTCTTCATGGGGTAGCTACTCTGGAGACCCTGTGCCTCAAAATGGAAGGGTGCACTGTTTGCTGCCTCTTTTCTCCTTGGTTTCTATTTCCTGTTATATCTGGCCCTTGCCTAAGCTGTGTTCATGCAGAACCATGCTTATACTAATAAAGCACATCAGCTTGAATTTATCTGAAAGTGTCTGGCTATAGGTTGTTCCACTTTATACTGCAGCTGTAACAGAGTATTGTCAGAATATTTGTACTGCAGCTCTAACAGAATATTGTCAGTGACTCCTTTGCAAACAGAAAGGGTAAAAATATCTTCACTGTTTGTCACAAAGTACTTTGATAAGTAGATCCTCCAGAGAGTTGCAGTGGGTGACATTAGGGCATGTTGTGAAGTTTTGTCTTGCAAGTTCTTTCCTTTCATGTCTGAGCATTCTTCAGTCTCCTGTAGTGCCTTGTTTCAGGAGAAACTTTGGAAAGCCAGCAGGGCTTCCCCTCCTCTTCTATCCTCTCCATCGTGCTCTAAAATAGGTGGTCACTGGGTTGGAAAGAACCCCCAAACAATGATCTTCCTGCTTTTTTTCTGTCTTCTGTTCACATACTGAGCTGGACCATTAAGCCATTAAGTAAAGAAAACCCAAAAGAGATATGTATGGCTTTTTCAAATATAAAAATGCTTTATTGTTAAAGGGTGTTTCTGGGGAGAATAGTTATGGAAATGAAAAGCAAACTTGCATTTAAGTAACACTTTAATCTGAAAATGACAGACCTGGCTATGTAAGTAAGTAGGTATGAAAGGGAAGAGCATGACTGTGTATACTTCCTTGTTTTGTTTTATTCATATACTGATCTGGCATCCAATGATTGCCTGATACATCCATATCATCAGTTAATCATAAAAAGTGAAAGTGATAAAGAACAACATTAAATTACCTGTAAGTTCATGTTATTTGATCTTGACTGAATGCTTGTAAACAAGAAAATGAGTGAAGTTGTTTGGACAGAAGGCTATCATTTTGGACAGGAAAAATCTTGACTGACTTCTTTTAGAGATGAGTTTACATCAGTGCCAAAAGACAACATGCAGTGGGATGAAGTCACTGATTATTGCGTGTCTCCTTTGTTTAAAACAAACAAGCAAAATAAAGCAAACAAGAAACTCTTTCTTTCTTTATTTTTCTAAGGCATAATCTGTTATTTTAGATGGGATGATTGTAGAAAAATTGCTGTTAGTGTAGTCTAGTAAGCAAAGCTACTAAAGGAGTGATGCTTTATACCCTATATACACAGGAAGTTCTCTCAATTTCCAGTCATGGATCTTAGAGAGAATTAATTGATTTGAGCAAAACCCACTGGCTCAAGAGACATTTTTTGATCTTAAGATATTTTGCTTTAAGACATTCATAAAATATTTGAAGAATGATTTCTTAGATTTATTTTAAAATAGTTATTTAACTGTGAGTTAGAATTTTATTGAGAGGATTTTGTAACCTTTGGAAATTACTTCTTTTGTACTCTTAAATGCAGTTGCAACTTTTTATTTTTTTTTTATGCTGACTTACTCTGCAATAAAGTCTCCTTATATAGAACCAAGGAATCATGAAGAAAGGGACAGTTGTCAAGAAAGGCAAGGTAGTTAAATGAGGTACATTCGCTGCTACTAATTTCCTTTATCCACACAGGTAATTTTAATAAAGTGTTTGCATAATTAGTATTGCCTGATTGATGATTTCCAGTGTTATGCATCTCGTTACTCAGCAGATGTATCTAGAATTTTCCTGCATCTGAAACAAAACCTGTCTTGTTCTGTAGATGTCTCTTTCAGGAGGGAGATGTGATTTGCCAATATAGTGTCTTCATGATTTGTTTTACTTGGTTCCTTAGCCATATTTTAGTATGTTCTGTTATTTATAATGTGTATCTTTAAATACCAGTTGGAAATGTTTCCTCTTCAGTGATGGCAGTGGTGGTATTTTACAGCAGGCCTTATTTAGAGCAGGGAAGAGTCCTGGTGGGGGGAGACAAAGAAGGACATTGTTCAAACCTCAGGTTAGCTCATCTTCCAGGCAACTTCATGAATGCAAGTTACACTACCAATGCTTGTTATATTTTGGAACTGTTATTTTGGAGAGCCAGGGCTTGTGTGCTGATGTAATTATTGTCATGAAAATTCCTAAACAGTGCCTCTGTTCTGGATGACACGTGGGCCCCACAAAGTGCATTTCAGAATCAAGACTGGATTCTGAAAAAAGGGTTTACATATCTAAAGTGGGACTGCTGGCACTGTGGGACTTATTGCCCTGTGGTAACGTGGTTCTGAAACTTTCTGCTCAAGTGCTGCACAGCAGTCCTGGTGGCAGGGATGTGCTGCAGGTGACCTGGGCTGTGACAGGAGTGCCTGAGGTGCTCCAGTCCTGCTCTGCTGTGTTAGCAGGACCCATGCACCACCAGGACATTTCCAAGGTGGACCTGCTCACTGTCAGGGTGGGAAAAGTGCTTTTAGAAAAGAAGTCACGGTTCGTTGGGCAGGTTGGAGAGGACACAGAAAAAGCACAGGCAAGAGCAGCCAGGGAGTGAAGTGCTGGCGAATGGAATGGAAGAGAAGGACTCCTGACTTCTAGCCTTTGATCCAGAGGGTGTTTGTTCATTTAGTCAGTGTTTCATTTAAGATCCATGTTTCTTGTGCAAACAAGACAGATGCTGAGCTTGTGGCTGTAGCAGCTCTGGCTCCTACAGCTGCCACCTAGTTCAAAGGACAGCTGCACCCTCTTGCATCTCCATTGACGTTGCTGGCCTCTGCCAGCATGCAAAGTCTATGGATTTAGTTCATAGTCTCACTTTTATGCCTGGAGACTGTTCTTGTCATCAGGTTGGTTTCTTGTTTACTTCTGTCTTTCTTTTTTTATCTTTTTTTTCCTCTTTTTCCTCTCCACCCACATCAGTTCATTGACTTCCCATGTCTGCCATTGACTGAGCCAGTGTGGTGTGGTCACTGTATTTAACCACTTACCAGACTGGGTAGGAAATCATACAGAATTTACATTGGTGTTCTTGAAGCATCTGAAATCTGTGGTTTGGCTTATCATGAAAAAAATCACTGACCATTACTGGTCTCACTACCACAAGAGGTGCAAGAACCTGTTTCTTAGACGTGCTTTCCAAAATCTCAAAGGGGCTTCCAGTACAGTGCTGAACGTGCCTTTATCAGTCACACATTGGTAAAGAAATAGCATTACTAAGTTGTGGGGAGATAATAAATAGGCTTAATGTATAACTTAATTGAGGGTTTAAAAACAGAACAGTAAGTTAGAGCTCTTGCCTATATAAATAATTCTCAGATCTGTAGGTGCAGCTGCTAGATATGATAAAGGATAATGAAAACAAGAGGAATTTTTGTTTCAATGAGGTGAAGATTTGAAGTCCGAGAAAAAGTTTTAAAAAAGCTCTTAAAATTTTTAAAAAGCACTTAAAATGTTAAGTAGATTAGCATTTGTGGAACAAAACTTTTCTGTGTTTATGAATGCTCTGCAAGAGTTAGAGTAACATGAAATAAACTGTGAAATAAAAAACATATTAAAGGTCCTTCCCAATTGTTGCTCCAATATCACTTTTAGCATGTCCACATGTGGATTTGGCTATGCTGGTTTCCAATTTTGCTATATAAAATCTCAGTAAGTCAGTGCAGTAGGAGGGCAGTTGGAACTAAGACAGTTCTGGAGATGGTTTGGAAGCTGATGTGCTAGAGGAAACACAGAGTGCACTGTAGCCTCCTTTCCATGGAGTCAGGGTGTTATTAACTCAACCAGAAATTGGAGGTTGGATGTCAGTTTTGCTAGGAGAAGTTCCTTATTTTACCCTGTGCAGGAAGTCATACTGGGTTGCTACTGTGCTCTTTTTGGGCCTTGATGTTTTGTGCAAACTACAATTTTCTCGCTGCTTTTTGTATGATGAAACCTGATAAACTTTGTCTATTCTGTGCCATTCGTGCATATCAATTTCTTTGTTCTTCAATTTTTTCTCATTAGGTTCAAGGAAACTTTGACAAGGTTGAATTCAACAGGATGTGCTGGACTCTATGTGCTAAAAAGAATCTCTCTAAAAGTCCTTTGCTGATCAGCGATGAAGACGCGTTTAAAGTGTGGGTTATTTTTAACTTCTTGTCAGAGGACAAATACCCTTTAATCATTGTACCTGAGGAGGTAAGAAACAAAAACTTAAGCTCTTTAGCACCAGTTTGCCTAATGTTCTAGATGGACTGTGTTAAGTGTGGTACTCTCTAGAGATTTAAGAGGAAATATTGTTTAATTTAAAATTTTATTCCTGTCTTTTAGTACTGTAAGGCTTTGGATGCATTTCTCTGTCTTCCAGGGTACATATATGGGAATTTCCACAGGATACTTGAGATATTGATAGCTCTATATGTCTGTCATTTAAACAGCCTGGACTAAACAGGATAAACAGGACATGTGAGGGTATGATCTATAATGCACTTGCTTATAGGTGGTTAAAATTTTGCCAGGTCCATACATCCATGTGATTCTGAAAAAAAAAAATAAAAGCCCCAGTCTGTTCTGTGTTATTGTGACTAGCAAGATGAGTCTTCAGTCTCATGTCACCTTCCTGATGGAAAGGACAATACAAAATTTTCTGATGGTGTCTGTTTCTGATTAAAACCAGTCTAAACACTCTTGCTTGCAATGTCTGAAGGAATAATACCAGAGAGATCTCTTTATACTTTTAGTTTGTGAACAAGTATTGACAGCACACAAATAGGTATTTTAACCCTAAAGCAAGATTTTGGTATCTCCACTCTTCTCCCCTGTGGGATGGGTGGGGAAAGAAGCAGAAAGATCAGAACTGTTGGCATGAATAATCCCTTGCAAAACTGTGTACGTAAATCCCATTGGTTTGCAGTTCAGCACTGGAGGACGGAATAATAAATATTTGCAAACTGTGAACAGCCAGGGATCAAAACAGTCTGATTAACATGCCACTAACAACATAACTGTTGGGACTCCAAGGTGTTGTGCCAAACCCTCAAGTACTGATAACTCTTCTATTAAAATAAACTGTTCCAATTTGCTTTCTCACTCCCTTTTTTGCAGAAGACATCTACTCTATTTCTGGTTTTGTCAGACTGGCCCATGCCAGGGCCCCACCAGGCATGCTGTATTCCCATGAGAAATGAGGCAGTCTTTTAGCTTGCTTTCCCTTTTTTTTTTTTTTTTTTTGGTTCTGGGAAGCAGGTATCACAGTTATAAAAGCTGAGAGCTCCTTTTCTTAGTGGTGCTATATTTGGCTTGGTAGGTCAGAGCCACTAATAAATGCCAAAACTGGGACTGAAATCCACATCTCTGGTTTGTCAGTGTGTTCCCCACTGTGCAGCCTGGCTTACCTGTGGGCAGGCATTTCACATCTCCTACATTGCTGGCATGGTTAAAACTTCAGTCCTGCCAACTCTGGGGCATCGCTCCCCTCCACCTTCTCCACCAAGGAAGCCCCAGAGTGGTGCTGCCTTCTGTGGCTGCTGCCAGGTAGTGGCAACATGTCTGTGTGTTGGCAGAATTGCTGCAGAGTTAGCACTGAGCTGAGGTTTTCCAGATTTCCAGATTTTGTATGTGCCGTTGTTCGCTTTCCTTCCCATCCTTAATGTCCAGGTTAACCTGTGTTGCTCTTCTGCTTGGATTATTTTAAACATTCTGCTTGTGGATCTGTGTCTGCATCTCCTTGATTACAGCAAGATTTAAATTGTGCAATTCGTTTAAAGAAAGCTTACAGAGCCTGACTGACAAAGAAAGGCTGCTCTGTTCTTATCATGCACAATGCTTGTATTCACTCCACCTTCACTCAGACCACACAGGTAATGTAATCAGCCACTGGGGCAATGCAGTCTGAACACACTCCTTTCTCGTTTGCACTGGTCCTGCATCAGGTTTTTTTACTTTTGGAAAAATTTTGCGTTTACTCATCTACTCTTTGCACAAAATTCCCGAAGCGAAAATGCAAAGTCTCAATTTCAGTCAGTTTTGCCTTTCCTCAAATGTTTTGTATCTGCCTTTTTTTACAAAACGGCTTGCAAGTCATGTATAAAGCGAGAGATTTTTACAAAGTGAAGGAGAGGAGAAGGGGGATGGAGGCACTGCTGTTGATGCTGTCAATGTTTTGCTGAGAGCAGTGTAAACCTCTCATGTGTGACTACAGCTTCCCACCCAGGGAGCAAGCTCTCCTGCCCTGCCTGGCTGCTGCTCTTATCCTTGGCTGAGAATATTGCAGCACACAATCTACTGCAGTTTCTGGCTCAGAGATCCACCTGTTTGTGTGGGATCCAGCTGTTTCCCCTCCTCCCTCCCTTCCACATTGTTGGCTTTTGTTTTGTTTTTTTTTTTTTGTTTTCTTTTCCGTTTTATAAGTAACTGAGAAACTTGCCACATACTTTCAGGTTGGAAGGGTGATCCCTTGAAGATTTTTGCCTTGTGGATGGCAAGACTTCTTAGGTCTCCAGTGAATAAATTAACACAATTTCATGTAGCTATAAGGATGCTTTTTTTTCCTCTTGGAGCTGCTGCTCTTTGAGACCTGCTTGGGAGTCTGATTTTTTTTTTATTTTATTTTTTTTTTTTTAATTTTAAAATGAGATGAGTGGTTTCTGCAGTAATTTCATAGATTTCATATCTCATATCTGGAAAAGCCTCCTTCTTGAGTGCAGTTTCACCTTATTTGCACTGTGCTGACAAAATACTGAAGCTCTTGTCTTTCCTTCTTGCCCATGTCATGTACTTTTGCACTGCTGCTGCTGTGCTGGGCCTCTCCTTTTAGACAGCTGAATGTGGTAGGGCTGTTACCTCAGCTACAAAGCCTAAGTCTTGATTCCCTGCCCAAGTGTTGAATGGGCAGCAAATGGGGAATGGCTGCAGCTCATCCAGAGAGGGGAAAAGAGGCTACTTTGGAAAGGATTCAGAGATGCAGGCTGAGAAGAGCTTTAGAAAGAGCAAAGTGAGGATAGGAGTTACCAGGGGAGACTCTGAAAGCAGAGGAGAGGTGACACAAGGGCCAGAAGTTGCTTGTTTTTAGCAGAGGGCAGTTCAAAAGCCAGAGACAATGACTGGCCTGTGCTCTTCACGTGTCCTGGAAGCAGGGATGTCAGCCCTGCACTTGAGGGAGATGAGGTTTGTAAATCCAGTGTGGGTAAGGGATTGGGTTGGGTTGTAGAGTTTTGGACTTCAAGCTTGAGAGGATCCCTCTGTGTTACTGTGAGAAGTCAGGTGGCACAGAGACAGGAGTTGGTGGCTACAGGGAGCCCTGGGCACAGCTGGTAATGGCCTTGCACTCCAGTGTTCTCTTCTGCTGCCTACTGGTGGGCAGCTGAGAGCCCTTGGAAGAGCTGGGAAGGATCAGAGGTCCACGAATGTCAATTTTGCAAAGATGCTCATGTGCCAGGGCAGAAAGCAGGGACTGCCTGGTGCGAGCTCCTTCCCCTCTCCACAGCCAGATTTTCCATTAGATCATCTGAGATGCAGACATCCAAGTGTATGTTTGCTTCAGCTCTTGCAGGCATTACCTCTTCCATGAGAAGGATAAAATGAAGGAAAAAAGGTGAAGAGAACTGGAGCTGTAAGAGGAGAAATATTTCTATTTTTGTCATGAGCTTTCCTTACAAGTCACCTCTTAGTTGCTACAGACTGATTTATGTGTCTTGGTGTTTTTTAACCAGATGTTTTCTGTTTTATAAAAAGGTTTTCAAGCACTTCCTCTTTCTTACTTCTGGACATGTGACTGCAGCCTTAGGAATGCTTTATCACTTGAGGGCTGTGGTGTGTGGTTAGTTGTGTTTCTGGGCCATTCTTCATGGTGAAACTCAGAGATACACACGCTGCAAGCTGCACACTCAGTGTTGTAATTGAACGTTCACAGTTTGCTTCAGATAAACCAAACATATTTGTTTCTTTTGGCTTCATGAGGAAAGATTTGTACAGTAATTTTTCACTTGTCTTCTAGTCTTCAAATTTCTTAACAGACAGTATTTCTAATCCTCCAAAGAGGGCTAAGCTTTATGTGGCTTTTTGTGCATGTCAAAATGAGGTGATGTTTTCTTAGCCTGAATAGGTGAGAATCCGATCCAGTGGTGATTCTTCTGGAGCATGTTTTTTATGATCACGTTTGCTTCCTTGTTCTGCATTCTAGTACCAGAAACTGAAACAGTGAATGAAATACTGGGAATTGACCCTTGGCCCTTCAGAAATTTCATCAAAACTGATACAAAGAGAATGAAAGCTGTTTGTGTGTGGTTTTAATTGACAGGTGATCTCTAAAAGTTGATGACAGTGGTTAGGAAGATTTTTAGTCACTTGTATCAGTCACTTGATTAGGAAGACTTTTATCAGTTCTTCCCATTTCTCTGCCTTCTTCCTTGATTACTGCATGAAATAGTTTTCAGTTCACACAGCAGGTTGTTTCTTGAGTTGACCTTTACTATACTTCACTTAGCACTGATTTAATTTCGAAAAAAAAGAAACAAGGTAGTGGCTTACACTGTATAATGAACATGGGTTTGCTGGTGGAAAGGAAGAAACAAATACTTGACTTAAATGTAAGTAATGTTCTGATGGGATGAAGAAAAGAAGTTGATGATGGCTGTGAGAGGGGATATGATATGACTGCTTTCATGGCTGTGGCCCAGTAACAGATACTCCCACAGAATTTTGTACCATGTGAGTAGACTTTTGACATCTGCTCTGTTAATATCACAAACCTTATTTGAATAGTGTGAACCAGAATAGCCTTGTCTGCTGTGCTCTGCTGGCATGAAGGCCTCCTTGGTATTATTTTTCTCATTCTAAGAGACTTACTAGTGTATCAGAAAAATGTGAAAAATCTATGATGCTTCATTCCTTATGGAAGCAGGAGTACCTGGAAAAGGAAAACAAATAGACACTGAAACATGGGGAAAAGATAGTGCCCTCTGAAAGAAGCTCCCAAACAGACTCATGTTAGAGCTCTCTTCTTTGTTATTACTTTTGATTTCTCTTGGCAAAATTCTGGCTGAAAAGTTATTTGGTCCCTCCTGGTGTATGTAGTGTTAACAACTCCCTGGTGTTTTTGCATCTGTATTTTGCATACTTTCAACCTGAAAGCGAGGTCCCATCAGAACAGCTGCAAACATCACTTTTGCTTTTCAACATTGCCTTGTAGCCACAAGAGTAGGTTATATTTGAGACAGGAGACTTAATTTGTCAGTTATTTGCTGGGTTGACATATCTCTGTGGAGGAGGGGAAATGTCATTTGCTCTCAGAGGTTCCTCATTTGAGCACCTCATGAGTGGTTGCTATTTGCTTTCACGCTGGTGCATCTTATTTCTATATGTTTACCTCGTACTTCCATATTCATACTGTGCAAAAGTCACTGTTGCTGTTGAGCAGAAGTATCAGATAACTTTTTCTGGGAACTTTAGTTAGTCATGTAAGTGACTGAATTAAAGATAAACCTTTGACTTTTATTTTTTATTTCTGTTTTAATTTTAGAAATTGAGTTGTAACATACACAGGTCATTTTTCAGTTAAGAAGAGTTAAGGTAGTTTAAAATAATGAGTATTTTATGTACTTTAGTGGGATTAAAGGATATATATGGTCATGTAAGTGATTTGTAGATGGAGTTTAACAGACTTTAATGGTTAAATCTATTCTATGAACCAAAATAAGATAAAATGTTTACAAATAATGGTAAAGGAAACAATGTGTTGACTTATTTTTATGTATTATATAAGGTGTACTAGCCAAGAGTTTTGCATTGCATCATTTCCAGACCATTAGTTTGATCCACATTTTATTTATATGGTTTGAGCAAAAATGTGATAAAAACTAATTCATGTATGCTCTTTGTGTGTGTGTGTTCCATTGTCTGCAAGTGAGACCTGGTACTTCTAGATAATTAACCAAAGGAATTTGTGATGCCTCAAGCAGTGTAAGAGGTTGTGAAATTCTGGAACAATGCATTTTAGAGCTCGTATTTTTTAAATTATTTTTTAATTATTATTACTCTGTAGAATTTTGGCAGTTATATTATCTACCTAATTAAGTCTGAGTTCTTTTAGCTTTCCTTCCAGCTAAAGTCCAGGATCGTAGTTCAGAACTGGTGCTGCTCAAAGGGAATGAGCAGAGTGGCAGAATATGTTTTGAACAAGGGTAAAAGAATCAAGGTTTTGGGAGGTTTGCTTTGAAACAGCTTTTCAGTGCTCCTGTTCTTGCACTCTGTGGAGGCTTTTTTGGGTTGTGTTTTTTTTTTTTTCTGTAAAACTTGTCTGGAGTAGGAAGTAAGCTGCTTCCTGCCTTTAACTGAATACTGAGGATTTGTGATAGTTCGATGCTTGAAAGCCTTGAATTATTTTTTTAATGTAAGGATTTTAGAGAGTGAATATCAGCAAAGCTTATTTTAAAGACCCTGAATTGAATGCCACTTCTACAGAGGCCTCTGTCAGACCATATCTTTGCTAGTAAGAACTGCACAAGGAGCTAAAAAATACCCAAGTGTCTTATTGGGTGAAGCTGAATTGAGAAACAATGCTGTCTACAATTCCTGGAGGCAGATTCTGTCCTGGCTGGGCTGTCTTCTCCTAAGAGAGATTTGGGAGGATGTGACAGGCACAGCTTGGAGGTGTGTGCACTTCCCGTTCGTTCAGTGGAGCAGGAACTTTCCTCCTGGCTCTGCAGCAGCTCTGCAGCTTCTCCATTTTGCTGTAGCATTACCCACGTGCTCCTGGAGCAGGGGCTGTGACACCAGGAGAGTCACTGGGCTGAAAGAGTGGGAAAAGCACATCCATCTGCAGGTGAATTTGGGAATTTGCTGTTCTGCTGCACACACTTGTGTTTCCTGACCACAGGCATGAGGGAAAGGAAGGGGTTTGGCTGTGCCTGTTGTAGAGGGAGAAACGGCAGCCACAATACATTGAGGCCTGGGAGTCCTTGTGGTGAAATGGGTGGGGGACAAAAACGCTTCTTTATTTCTTTGTACTCCAAATCTCTTGCATAAAGATCTCTCTACATCTCTCAACAGCCCATTAGATCAGCTAGAAGGTGACTCTGAGTTGTAGCAGGAAGACCCTCACCAATTATTTTGTTTGAGAGTCATTAAAAGCATTTTGCACGTGGTCAAAGCTGTAGATAGGCTTAGTTTAAAATACTGCAAATGGACAGCGATGAGTTCAAAACCAACATAAAAAACAGGCTGAAGAACCCCAGCCTTCTTTGCCTCTTTTTCATTCTTGTCTTTGTTTTGACTAGTGTTGTTGTGGTTATTATCCTTTGCATGGTAATGCTTACAGAGCGATGAAAGATTAAAGGACAAGGAGAATTTATTTGGGAAACAAAACCAGATGTGAAAGATTTGTTCTTTTATTTCTTTTGATACAACTGTCAGGATTGTGTCCAGGGATGGAGTGCTTGAGAGCTGGAGAAGAGGGGTCAGGTGTACACCATGGTCATTTTTCATTTCACTTCTAGACCAAATGGCCCTCTTTTCTTATTTTTTTGTAGTTTGTTTGCTTTTTGCTTACAAGAATACTTTCTGAAACTTCTTGTTTTCTCACGCTTCAGTCATCACAGTTTGGAAGCCATTGCAGGGAAGGTCCCATGTGTTCTGTTGGAATCTGAAATATTAAATGAGGCTGTCACGTTCAATTCTTTGTTTTAATGTGAAGAGAGTAGCTGAGGGACGGGCTTGGCAGTCAAGAGTTCAGCTGAGACAGGAGCTTAAAACCTTTGTTAATTAAACCACCTACATTTAGGGGTCTGCATGTGAACGTGAGTAACTCGCTGCAGTGGGAGTCTCTGGAGAGGCTGCGTTTACAGCTCTGAAACACTTGATTTCCATGCCTGCTGCAAATGATGGATTTCTGTGTGTGTTTCTGCACAGATCGAATATTTACTTAAGAAAATCACCGAAGCAATGGGAGCAGGCTGGCAGCAAGAGCAGTTTGACCATTACAAGATTGCTCTCAACACCAGTCGAGAGGGTCTCTCTGCGTGGGAGCTGATCGAGCTCATCGGAAGTGGGCAGTTCAGTAAAGGAATGGACAGGCAGACAGTGTCCATGGCAATCAATGAAGTCTTTAATGAGCTCATTCTAGATGTACTCAAGCAGGTAAGAACCACAGAGAACTGATGTTTTAAGGTAGAATGTTTTATTGCTTTAGTTAGAAAATATTTAATTTTTGCTCAAATTTCTTTACCCTATTGAATGATGAGCAGGAGGAAATTAGGTAAATTATCTTTAAGGGCTCTTTAATATGAGCTTACTTTATAAGAGAAATTGTGCTGCTATTCAGATTGTTGTAATTGTAGCAGTATTATGAATGAGTTGCTTCTTGGGAGATCTTGCTTTTAGAAAGTGAGAGAAGTGGACTCTGAAATATTGAAATATGGCCTTTTTTACATTAGTACCAGCTGCTTGTTAGTTCACAGAATAGCTGCATCATGCTCTCAGTTCTGGTGACGGCTCTTCAGTCTTTGGAAATGCTTTTCTGTACTTTCAGTTATGCTGTAGGAAATGCAGCTGTGCTGGACACCACCTCTGTATTCAAGCAAGGGGGTCTGGGCCAGGGTATTGCTCCAGCTGGCTTCTCAGTTGTGCACTTCAAGAGGGCAAAAAGGTGTGGAGGAGCTCCAGAGGGCTCTCCCTTCTTGTTCTGCTTAGTGACTAACAACTTATTTACTTACTTACTTGCACTCAGACTCCAGGAGCATAATGGCCTTTGCATTCTTAGCAAACTTCTTCAGATTTCCAGGGACTGGATTATCAGTTTAGAAATGCCTTTTAAACTGCATTTCTTTCATGGGAATTGGAAGTACCACAGGGACCTGAGGGGTCACAGCAGAGTTTACCTATTGAGCTCTTTAAAACTGACTTTTACCTGACAAGAGAATTTTTTTCATCTTTGATTTCTTGGTCAGGAGAGAAACAAAGGTTTTCTTGGCAGGCTTTCCTAAGCTGTTCTGAAGAAACCATCAGAAAGTCTTGGCACAGGAAATTCTTTCAGAATACCCACAGAACAATGCAAAAGTCTATTTTTAACTAACTGCTGGTTGCCTGTTGGAGGTGAGGGCTGGGGACACACACACATAAAGTCAGTTGAGGGCAAAATGAAGTCATTCTGCTGTTTGATACCATGAAAATAAATTAATCAGTGTCAGTTCAGTCATACTTGAAACTTGTGAGGAAATCTGGTTTCTTTTCAGTTTTGATACTGCATTGTGTGTCTTCCCCCACACCTTTTTTGTTTTGTTTTGTGTCTCCTTTCTTTCCTCTGTTGGTGCCTGGACTTCTTTCTCAAGGATGTCTGAGTGCCTTTGAATGGTTCCTTGACACTTAAAAATATTTTTGTCAAGATTTGGCCCTGTGCCTCCTGGGCAGTTTGGACAGTTACTGGCCCAGTGGAGAGCAGAGTTCTCAGTGTGATTTCAGTATCCTGATTCCTTGTGGTTTCACAGAATCGTCCTGTTTATTCCAGTAATCACAGAGTTGCCTCTGTTTATTAATTAATATCACATGATCTCATAGCCACGAGTTGTGCTGCCCCTTTTATTGAATTCATCCAGGATCTCTAAGGCTTATGGGGGGTAGCAGCAATAGTTAAATTTGTGATATTTAGTGTTCTGAAAGATGTGTCCTTTGTGTGATGGTTGGTGTGAAAAAGCTCCTGCTTTTCAAGAGTCTCAGCAGGTTCTTGGAAAGTGAGAAGCAGCTGATACTGAAATAATAGGTAAAGATTTTGCAGAAATTTGAGGGGAAAGTTTTAGTCTGACTTGGCTTTGAAAGCAAATTTGCTAAGTCGTCAAGAAGGGAGAAAAACCTCTGGCTTTGACTTAGACTGTGCAAAGCATGAAAGATTGAAGCTGCAGGAGCCCTTCTCGTGGTCTTGCAACCCCCCAGAGCTCAGCCCCGAGTGTGCAGGGGCAGCCAAGGCTGTTTCTCCGTGCATTCCTGGTTTGGAGCAAGGGAGTGGGGTGGCACCTGGGAATAGGCACGGCCTTGGCTCTGCACATGTTTAGGTGGATAGAAAAGCTGAGCACAGATAAGATGTATTGTAGGAGGTGGCCTGGGTTTTTTTTTTTTGGTTTGGCTTGTTTTCTAAACAAAAAAGCTTCTTCAACTGTTCTGAATGTTTTCTTTCCCCTCAGAGCTGTAGAGAAAGATATCTTTGGCTTAAATATGCCACAGCCCTTTTTTTTTTTTTTTTTTTTTGTTTTTAATACAAGCACATTTGCTTGGATCAAAAACTGAGAGATGGAAGCCATCACAGAAAAATATTCCTTGGTCTCCTTTCCAACTCCTTCATCTTCTTAATCTGTAATACTTTCTGTATGGCTTGTTCATAGCTTACATTGATGTTGGTGTTTCAAATTCATCTGTGATTTGACTTTTTTTAAAAATTCAATGTCAGACAAAAATTTATGTAATATTTGGGGAATATGATTACAGAAATAGAAGGTAAAGCTGAAATAATGGCTACCTTTGAAAGTATTTGGGGCTATGAGGTAACTTTTCTGTGTGCTCCATTGGGTTTTTACTCCCTTACATAACCAAAAGACCAGATGGTTCAGCAGAGGCCAGGCATTTCAGCTGATCTGTCGCTTTTAACAGGGCTACATGCTGAAGAAAGGTCACAAACGGAAAAATTGGATGGAGCGATGGTTTGTGCTAAAACCCAATATTATTTCCTACTATGTAAGTGAAGATTTAAAGGACAAGAAGGGAGACATCATACTGGATGGCAATTGCTGTGTAGAGGTAAAACCACTCCAAAAACTGTGTATGTCTCTAAATATCAGAATTAATCTTTTTTTTGTGTGTGAGATTGACTCCTGGTATTTTTAAGAGAGCTTTTTTTACTTCATATGACACCAGTTCATAAACACCCTATTATTAAAGGCTCTTAGTGCTGATATTTGTATCTCTGTGGCACATAACTGCATGGATGCTGCTTGACTTTATAACTTAGATTTCAGTGTTTGCAAAGCTAATCTTTATTGTTGTCCATTCTAGGCCTTGCCTGACAAAGATGGAAAGAAATGCCTTTTCCTCATAAAATGTCTTGATAAAACCTTTGAGATCAGTGCCTCTGATAAAAAGAAGAAGCAGGAATGGATTCAAGGTGAGGTTTCAAAAATGCTAGTTATGCAAAAGTTAAGGTTAGTGGAATTCTTATAGTGGTGCTTTACTCAAATTTGAAATTCTTGATCTTGTTATTTTTTGATATATCTGTCTTGGGCACATGGATCTTTAAGGGGTCTGAGAGTCAGGAGGAACTAAGGATCCACATAAGGGAAATTGGTTTTTGTGATGTAGGTGCCTGAATTCAGGCAGCCATAACCAAAATGAAATGGTTATTATTGTTGTTTTTATATTGACTGCACTTCTAGGGGTGGGGAAGGGAAGCAACGTTGTAAATCGTTGCATTTGGGGAGAAAGGGAAAGCTTCTTCATTTCAGCACTGTAAAATACTTTGGTTTTAAAGTTTTGCTTGAAGTAGTATGGTTTGGTGAGCTGAGGATAAAGCTGGGAATTAGGGCTTGCTTTTCTATTCCCACAGTAAGGTATTCCTCCTGTGAGACCTTCCCAGATATGTGATGGGGACATCCTTCTGCAGAGTGAGGTAGAAGCCCTTGCAAAGCTGTTGTTGCCATTGAAGAATGTGCAGCAGTTAAATATTTGGAGCTGTGGGCTTTCATTTGCACTTCCCTCCGTACCTGCAGCATGTGTTTCACTGCACCAAAGTCAAGTGTATGATGAATGATTCGAAAGGAGATAGTTTTTCATGGTTGTGGTATGTGGATAAAATATCAGAATCATCTGCCACTCCTCAGCTTTGCTGTCATAAATATTTTCTCACGGCATGTAAGTGAATGAGAGCTACTGTCTTATGGGAGAAGGTTTTCCCTTGGAGTAAGAATACAGGCTTTAAGGTTGGCTCTAGGGAAGATAGTACATCTTACTCCTTGGTTAGTTTTTGAGTCTGGTTAGTAAGAAATCCTGAAGCGTTGGGTTTTTTTCTTGCAGCTGGGTGTTCAAGTGACTCTTATGTCTATAGCCCGTTACAAATCAATATTGGAATTGACCTAATGCAGTGGAATTGCCAGACCTTATCCTTGTAGCACGAAGCCAGTCCTGAGTGCTAAGTGTCTTCCACTTCTGGTCTGTGTTGAGAGCCAGCCTGACGAGAATTAGCACAACTGACAGCAGTACTTTCTGATTTGAAATTATATTCAAAAACGCCCAACCCAGCAGCCAGCACAGCGCTGCAGGTCACTTCCCAGAGTGTGCCCAGAGAGTTGAGCGTTGCCCTTGACGGTGCTCTGTGGTGTGCCCGCAGCCATCCAGAGCACGGTGAGCCTGCTGCGGGCAGGGAGCCCTCCTCCGCACAAAGAGGCGCGCCAGAGGCGCCGGGAGCTGCGCCAGAAGCTGCTGGCCGAGCAGGAGGAGCTGGAGCGGCAGATGAAGGAGCTGCAGGCGGCCAACGAGAACAAGCAGAAGGAGCTGGAGACCGTGCGCAAGGTGGGAGCCGCCGGCCCGGGGCCCGTGGTGCTGCAGCCGAGCATCTCTGTGCTCTCCAGAGCTGCGCTGCCTTCGGGCGCCTGTACTGGGCAGGGCAGGGGCAGCCTGGTGCAGAAGGACCTGTCAGCTCCCTGCATGGTGAATGGGCACACGAGAGACCAATTTTTTCAGTTGCTTTTGGGTTTGTTTTCCTTTTCTGTTAGACACATCTGTCAAATCTGGAGCTTTCCATGAAGATTTTTCTTCTATAGTTTACCCAAGTTTTGTTACATTATTTGTGTGTTTATGGGGACTGTTCTCATCCCACAGATGTAATTTCTATAATTCCTATCTTTAAAAACAATAGATGTGGCTTTTCTTGCTGTGAGAGCTTTTAGTGTGGAGTGTGCCTTGAAAACAGCTTAGAACCCAATATTCAAATTCAAACCCTCCCCACTTGCTGCCTTACGTTTTGGCTGCTGAGTGCTGCTGCTGATCTTCCTTTGTTTACTCTACATGTCTCCACTATCTCCCTAAATTAATGTAAGTTTTTTGCATTTCCATTTAGGACAAGTCTGCATCATTTATTTTTGTAAATAAAACTCACCAATTTTAGCCCTTAGAAAAAACTTCATTGATTTTTGCAGCAATAAATATTCTGAAGGCATTAAAGTTTTGAGTCTAAATATATATATAAAATAATAAAATCCCCCACATTTTAAAAAGTATTGTTATTGTCACAATTTGTGGCAAGGAGAAATTTGTCGTTTTTAAAATTAATCTTGCACTGACAGTCCTGATACAGGTATTATTCTGTTTGCCTTAAATGTAGTCTACAGTGGAAAACTATTTTTAATTTAATTTTGGCACCTGTAGTCTACCATGTGTGTGAGATTCAGAATGCAAAATAGACAATAAACTACAGCCTATGTTATCTTCTATTGGTAAGTAATGTAGCCGTTAACAGAAATAATAACATTGGATTTCTGCATTGTTTACTTTATAGAAAAATATTTAGGGGGGAGGACAACATGAGAGCAACCCCAAAGGTGCAGTAGGATGTTGACAGACTGCAGGGAGTTTCATAAAAATCACAGTGGGTAAACTAAAGAGAGTTGTGGCCAGAAGCATCTCTTGAAGTGGGCTGGATTAAAATGATTTCTCAAGGAAAATATCTTAGGCTCTGACATGAACTACTGTGCTTTGCCTAGGTGGAACTAGGGGGAGGTATATTGTTGGAGGAACTGAAAGTAGTTAGAAAAATTAGTTAGAAAAATGTTCTTCAAGGAAAAGGCTTTGTAAATGCTTCAGGAAACTGGATTGTTCTGGGAAGCTTAGAGGTCGATCTGCTCCTGATGGCAGTGAGCCACCACTTATGCAGCATCTGCCAAAGTGCACTCTGGGACTGGTTTGTAATCTGTGTAGAGTATTTCAAAAGAATAAATGCTTTTATCTAAAATAGATTTTTTTCCATGTTTTTAATGGAATTCTGACATGTGCACATTGAACAGACAGGAAGGTAAGTCTTTCCTTGTGTGAGAGCATGCCCAAGACGTGTGCACCCTTTCTGTTTCATCTGGGGTCTCGCATGGCCTTTGGAGACTCTGTGCTGTGTAAGCCCTGCTGGAATGGTGTGTTCCTGTTGACTCCCCCTCCATCACTGGTGGCTTTTCCCTGAAGTGCACAGCTCCCACTCACCTGTACCTGCTGAGGAGCAGCTTTGGTGCATTAAGCAGGAGTTTGCTGATACTGAGTGGACACAGATCATTTTCTTGTTAAGCTCTCTGGCAGTGGCCTGGCACCCGCCCTGGCCTGGGCATGCTTGCCCTCTCAGCTCAGTATTGGCAATGTTTGCTTAATTTCAAAGCTGTGAAGGAAATCTAGTGGAGATTTCACTTAAATAGACATCTTGGATTTGACTACAATTGCATGCTTTGGAAAGTCCTGGCAGAGGAAGAATGCAGCTTTTAAAACATTGGCAGCATTTAAGCCTTGCAAAGGAGAGCAGTTCTGTGCTACGTTCTGCAACATAAACCCAGAAATCCCAGCCTTCTCCTTCACTTCTTCCCATCTATTTTGGACCAGAGTGATACTACAAGCATATAAAAGTGAAAGTTTTAGCTTGGCAGCAAAACCATTGGGGCATCTCATTAGTTCATCTAGGTTGGTGAGGGAGGATGGTTTAAATGTGGCACTTCCAGGAGCATGACAGAATCACAGAAAGGTTTGGTTTGGAAGGGACTTTGAGACCATCCAGTCCCCCTGCTGTGGGCAGGGTCACCTTCCACTGCACCAGGTTGCTCAAAGGCCCATCCAACCTGACCTTGAACACTTTCAGGGATGGGGCATTCACAGTTTCTCTGGACAGCCTGTGCCACAGTCACCTCCTCTGGGCTTGCTCCAACAGGTCCATGTCATCTTTATGTTGTGCCCTGCTCTTACTAAAGGTCTGTGGAAACAATTTCCACAGCCCAGCATATTAAAAGAGGAGCATCGGATAAGTTTCTTAGGAAAATTTTGTGAAAGAATGGTTTCGTTTTCGGTACTGGTAAAGTTTAGGCTGGTGCTTGAAGACTTCTAACCTTGTGGGAACTGAAATCCTGACAAAAGGAAAGACTGACCACTGTCTTTATTTGCAAACTCAAGATGTAACAAAAGTAAAATAAGATGCAAGAAGGTGAAAAGGTACCAGTGGCTGTTTCCCAAGCTTTAGCTAATATTCCTCCTAATTTCAAGTGGTGATTATGGACCAGGATTTTATTTACCTTACTTGGCAGTTTAGGGGATGTTAGAGGGATGATTCACAATCGCTTATTCTAGTCAAAGTTCATGACACTTCTGCTTTCCCATGGCAATTCAGTGCTTCTCATTTCTGTTTCTGTATGAACTCTTGTGTGCTGGTGTGTTTTCCCTATTGGAAGTCCTGTGCAGTCCTGCCTGAAATGTGGTTTTTCATGGTGGTTTTCTATTCTATAGAGGTAGAGGAGGAAATACAGTGATTTCTATCACTTGAGCAAAGCAGGACTCAGAGGAAACTTGGAGATAGTCAGGTAATTGCCTTTTCATTGATATATTTAAAATTGTCTTGCAAGCAATCAAGATAGAAAATTATATTTAAAGGCTGTGAATAGTCTCAGACATTAAAAGACCCAAATTGGTGCCTTGATGCTTTTGAAGGCTTCTTCCATTTTTGTTAAAACAAAAAATTGTTAATTAAGGTTCTATTCCCTCAAAATTATTTAGTTTGACAAACTGGTTTTTTTTCTTCTTTTCTTCCCCCTACACCCCACCCTTCTCTTCCAGCAACTGGAAGCAGCAGCTGCTCGTGCTGCTGAGGAGGAGAAGAAAAGACTTCAGACTCAAGTTGAATTACAAGATCGCTTCAGTTTGGAGCTGGAAAGAGAAAAAATGGTGAGTAGTGCTCGAGGGTTTTGCTGCTATTACACATAGGGAGCCATGAGTTCAGCGAGGGCTTCCCCCACAGGCAGTCACTGAAAGGACTCCACAGATTTTGCAGGAGGTTGAAGAACGGAATCTGCACTGCATTTATTTGAGATGTAGGAGTAAAATATTTTTACTGGTGAATTCAAATACTGAAACATCTGGGCTATGATTTGTACAGCATTCAAAGTTTAATTATTATTGGAAAAATGGGGGGAAAATAGACTTTTTGAAGGATAAGTGCAGACTGAGGTTCTCCTTGCAGTTTTCAGAGGTGGGGAACTTGCTATATGAATATGCAAAATGATTCAGGCATAATCAAAAGGCATTTTATTGCTTTTTTATGCTGTCTGTTCTTTTACAATTATACACACACACAATATAAAAAATAAAGAAATATTGTTGCTTTACAGTACTGTTACTCTTCAAATACACTGAAGATTCCTCAAGGAACTGGTTTTCAGTCTTCAAGGGCTTTGTCAGGTTGTTCTGTTAGTTTGGGAAAAGAAGTAGAAAAAGTGATGGGATGGGACATCTTGGAACATTAATGCACAGAGTGCTACTTTAATGGCTGAGCATGAATTCCTGAATAGAAATCCCTTTCTGGGTCACTGGCATTTGGGTCAGCTGAGAGGAGCAGGCTGCAGACCAATGGGGCAGGACATGCCAACCTCCTTCGCTTTATCCATCCTGTGCCATCATCCAGAGATAGAACTGTGTGAGATACACTGCTGCCAAGGGGGGAGTGAAAACAGTGCCATTAAAGCAGCCTGACCTTCATGTCTGGCCTCTCTACAACCTTTCTCTTCCTTCAGTGGTGTATCAGTAAGCTAAGCAACAAGATTGAGCTGACTGAAATTGAACCCCTGTAGCTATCCTGTGCTGCAGGAAGTAGGTCAGTATAAGTAGCCTGTGTTATTTTTTATTTTATAAATGCTCTGAGTTCCACATCTGCAGATCTAGCCTCAGTTTTATCAGTTCTGCTCTGCATTCAGCAGGAAAAGGTTTGTCTCTGAAAACACGGCCTGAGGAAACCTGGAAATTCCTATAAAAATTGGAAAGCTGAGTTGAATGGTAGCTCATATGTCCCAAATTTATGCTGCTAGGTAAGACAAAAAATGGAAGAGCAGGTTGCTCAGAAATCTTCTGAACTGGAACAGTATTTACAAAGAGTACGTGAACTGGAAGAAATGTATAAACAGCTACAGGAGGCATTGGAGGATGAGAAACAGGCACGGCAGGATGAAGAGACTGTGAGGAAACTTCAGGCCAGGTATGGCTTTGACCAGGTAGGAATGTGTTTCAGTTCCCCCTGTCAAGAGTGAGTACCTGTGCCCTGCTGCTGGAGACTGCTGACCTCTTGGAATGGGGAACTACCTTCAAGTCCAAACACAGGACAGATTTTATTTTTCCTTGAGTTATGAAGGCTGAAGCTGACATTTATGATTTTTGAAATATGTCTGATTAGCCTTTATCAGAGGGCAAGCTCAGCTTTTTGGAAAAGCAGGTGCAGTTATTTTTCCAGCAGGTGTTGTGCATGTCAGCATGTGAAAAACTGAGATCACTCTGTACAGGCTTTCCAGCTGTTGGTTTTCTAAAGCAGTAACTGTAAAAATTACTTTCTGCTGTAATTTATCACCAGTTTAAACTGTAATGATAGAGGGTTAAGTTTCCTCTTACAGGGGCTTTGTGGAGGGTGGTTTTTTTCTTCATATACTCAGTGCTCCTAAGACAATGAAGATAACTTATGCATGCCTGTTTCTTCTGGGACTCTGTGCTGGGTATTTGCATTATTGACTACGTTTTCTGAATAGCCCTTTGTAGCAGTCAGTCTGCTTGTACTGCTGACATGACACTGAAGGCAAGCCAACAAACAATAACTTTTCCCTTTCTTCCCAAGCTTTTTTATTAAACAATATTCTCTTTCCCTTTAAAAACAAAAAAAAAACAAAAAAACCCAAACACCCCCCCCCCCCAAAAAAAAAAAAAAAAGAAATTAATTAATTTGGCTTCCCTGCATAGATACAATTTATGTTAAAGTGCAGTTAACATCACAATCCTCATTGCAGGTTGCTGGAAGAGGAGACAGCAAAGAGAGCTGAACTGGAAAAATGGCATTTGCAGCAGCAACAGACCATTCAGATGACAGAAGCAGAGAAGCAAGAGCTGGAAAACCAGAGAATGATGAAGGAACAGGCTCTTCAAGTGGCCATGCAGCAACTGAAACAACTTGAATTGGAAAGGAAGGAGGCTCTTGAGCAGTATGAGGTGAGCTGCTCTGGTGCTTCTTTAAGGGTTAGCATGGCACAAAAGTTATAAGAGGTAGGATTGTGGGGTTGGTTGTTGTATTGTTTTGGGTTTTTTTCCCTAGTTTTCACTTGGTTTCTAGACCAGCAGATACATTTGAAGAAGATGATTTGTCTCAGACACACCTCTGAGCCTCTTTTATTTATTTTTGTCACAATTTGCATGCAGGCCAGCCCATTCACATCCTGAAATACTCTGTGTATATTTGTCTTCTACTGCAGACTCACTTCATGTGCAGTCCCACTGCTGCCATAACTGTGTGCATTTTGCTTCTGAGTTAGTAATTCTTGAAGTGCTTTGATGATGTTATGGCACAGTATTGTCTGCTATAGCAGAAAAGTCAGTGTGTTACTGTAGGCACCTACTCCTCAAAAATGTATTTGAGCACTGTATGGAAGCCAAGGATAGGCAGGAATTAGCACAGATTCTCAGTGTGCAGCAGTGCCTCATGTCCCAGGTGCCAGGCCTGCTCTCTGAGTGTTTTCAGGGAAGGTCAGTAACTGTTCATGGAGGAAACAAGAGCCAGAATCCAGCAATTGCACAGGCTCAAGTGCTGCAAGCTTTCCAGGGCAAAAGAGGTGTTGATCCTGCATCTGTTTAGGTCAGGAAAGCAAGCCTGGCTGGGTTTGTGTTTAACAGGAGAGGGTGTTTATGGGGTGAGCTCTGAAGGACAAGCCTGCCCAGGGAGCTGTCTTGCCTGGCACAGAACACAAGTGCTGCACTCACTGCAAGCAAGGGCCCAGCTGGGGTGGTTGTGGCCGTTTACAGCTTCCCAGGGTGGTGTTACATCTCACACCATCACAAGATTGCTTCTGGCTAGTTCATGACTCTTTTTAAGGTGACATCTCAGGCTTTTTTTATGGGAAACATCATTTACTACTCCAAAGGAATTGCTGAATACAATAGACATATAAAACCACAAAAGAAAACAATCCACAAAACAAATATTTTAGAAATAATTAAACATTCTAGCCATCCATTTGGAATTGCCCAAAAGACCAGTTGGGGCTGAAGAATGAAGACTAGCTTAATTACACAGCTACAGACTCTTGTAAAACCTGGTTATTTTGGGATTCTGGTTTGACAACTTTTTTTTTTTTTTTTTTTTTTTTTTTTTGAGGTGGGGTATGGTGGTAACTAAATTACTTAGGATGGATCCACACTAAACAGAGGGCTGGGGGAATTAGCATGGTTCTGGCTTTTGGTTTAAAAGGTGGTATGTCTTTTTATATAAACAGAGTAAAGCTGTTCTTCTTTTCAAGCGGGCTCTGTCTTATTTCAGGAGGTTAAGAAGAAGTTGGAAATGGCAGCTAATAACACCAAGAGTTGGAAAGATAAAGTAGCTCATCATGAGGGATTGATTCGACTAATAGAGCCAGGTGAGTTATCAACAGAAGAGTTGCAAAAAACATGTATTTATTCTGTCTCGTGTACTTACATCACCTGGTGACTTTCTGAAGTCTGCCTTTTCCTGTAGTATATTGGTTTTGCAGCAGCTTATAAATATCACCCTTTGTGACAATTGCTGATGGGAACTTCCAGGTCTTTACCTCTATTTGCCCTAACGACTTTATGATCATTTAAAACAAAGCAAGGATCAGCCTGAACACTGCATTGTGGGTGTGTGATGTCCTTGTCAGAGCTGCCTGTCTCAAGTATTGCTCTCTGTCTTCCAGGCTCCAAGAATCCTCACTTGATCACAAACTGGGGCCCAGCCGCCTTCACTGAGGCTGAACTGGAGGAAAGACAAAGGAGCTGGAAAGGGAAGAAGGCCACTTCTGAGTGAGGTGGCAGCTGGAACAGGAGCCCACCTCCCCTCGTTCTGCTTAGCACAGAGCAGCCTCTCGCTTACAAGGTTTAGTTTGCTCAGCAGGTTGGGCCTTTCTGCTCCTGAAATGCTGTTTAGCACACTGGAGGGTCTGCTCAGAGCTCAGCCATTACAGTGGGTGGTATCTGACAGGGTGTGCTGTTTTCCCTCACTTTTCCAAGACTTTGCAACTGAAAATTTTTATTGAAATGTAGCTTGTGACAGAGTTGTTCCTATACTAGCCTGTAACAATCTGACAGCAGCTAACAGGTCAGGCAGCATCACTTCCATTCCAAAAAGTGAGGGAAGCAGTTGTTCTGCTGGTTCAGTTTAGTATAATTTCCACCCAGGATAAATCAGTCCTGGAGGTTGTGTCCAACTCTGAGATGGAGCATTACCATCCCTGCCTCCTTTTCCTTTTGCTCTGTCCCTCTGTTGCTCTCTGCACAGTGCTTAGTGCTCAGACACATTCCCTTGGCAAGGGGAGCTGGCCTCACTGGGTGCCTGCTGCCTGCTTGCATTTGGTGTCCTGTTTCCCTCACTTTGCAGGAATCCAAACAAAAGAACTGGAGATAGGCATGTAGAAAATGCTGCTGTAAGACATTTGGAAAAAGTAGTTGTGCAAGACTGTTTTTGTACTGTCTCATACTTGAGAAGTGCTAAATAGAGCCTTGAGAGTTCTCTTCATAGTTTAAAAGATGAAGTTTTGGCTCTCAGATTTCTAAAGCAGATAAATGGAAGGTTGTAGCACACACAGGGCAAATATCCTCTGTGTCGAGGCTGTGTTTGTGCAAGAAATCTAAATATAACATCCCACCATTTTAAGGTGTAGCACTTTTGTCTTATTTTTAATTGGAGGCCAGATTAAAAAAAAAAAAATAAGAAGAAAACAAAACTGATAAATGTGTAGCGATACTGCTTTAGGAAAAAAAAAAAAAAAAAGTAATTCCTGTCAATAAAATAACTTCAGTCTTTGAAGTGCCAAGTCTTCCCAAAGACCTGCTGTTGTGCCTTACCATTCTCTCCTGGGACAAAGCCAGTTGTTTCTGTTTCTGTAGAGAAAAGAAACAAGCCTCTGACTTTGCTTTGCAGATCTCCCAGACCAGCATTGCTCAGTAAAACAGGATTCCTGCCAACTTGTACAGACATTTTGAGACTCCCCCCTCAAGGTGCCCACTGGTGTGGCTTGTGAGCAGCTTTGACCCCAGCCATCCATCCCTCACCTGCTTGTTAGTTCAGCTACATGTTAAATTATTTGTAGTAAATAAGAAGTGAATTTTTCAGGAGGATGTGCTGTGCCTAGTTGTGCAGCACTGTGATACTTGGGTCTTGGAAGAGCAGAAGCTGTACAGAGGTGGTGTTCAGATTTGGGAGTCATAAATAGCATTTTATTTGCCTATTAACTAAAACTCACTCAAATACTGAACCTTCTCAGACATTTATTCTCTGGTTATATTTTTATACTAATTGAAATCTTTAATGTTTCAGTAAATGAAGTGCTTATTAGAATGGCAGGAAAATCCAGGATCTTCCTATTTATACTTGCTGTACAGGAAAACATTAGTTCCTTAAACTTGATGACAAGGCAATTTTTAAATTGATCACGTTTACAGAAACAATGTGAATAAAAAACCCAACCACCTGTCATAGGATTACTAATGTACACAAGGTTAAACTTTGCTAAAGGAGCTGGAACAGTATAACTACCAAAACATTTTATGAGGAGAGCAGAAGGGGTATTGGGGCTAAACTTGTTTAATTTTTCTAACAGTCTTTATTTTGGACAACCGTTTTTTAAGAATACCAAATGATGCATGTTTTCATATTTTTTACTATTCTTTAGAAATGGCTGTTTAATAAAGTAATATAAAGTCATTTACATTTTGGAATTAATGGATGTCTTATTGCCTGGGTTTCTTTTGGCCTATTGGAGTTCAAAATCAGTGACTGTTGTAGTGGAAGAAGTTTAATGGTTGGATCAATGGGGTGTTAAAGGCATAATAAAGGCAGCAGTCAAGTGATGACACAAATACTTTGTTTTAGCTACACTCCTGCTCTAAATGTTCATATTCAGTGCTCCTTGCTGCAGCCCCAGCAGGGCAGGCTCAGCAAGGAGCTGTTGGGACAGACGTACAGCAGCCCCTCACAAGGTGTCAGCCCTGTCTGTGTGTCTGTCTGTCTGTGTGTCTGTCTGTGTGTCTGGGGTCAGCTCTTACTCACTGGCAGAAGAGGAAATGAGACAAGGTTCCTTTTAGCTTCGTTGTCCCTGCTTGCTCTGACAAATTCAGAAAGCTTCATGTGAAGCTTTGCTCAGTAAAGCTGGGGCGAGTGGTTGGTTTAAAAATTAACTCATTTGCATGCTGAGCAAAAATACCCCTTGAGAATGAGCCCCTTGGAGCGACACTGAGCAGCATCCAAAGGGAGCACAGAGCTGGGAATGCCACTGGTCATGGATCTGGGAGCACGGGAATCAGCATCCCAGTGTGCCATCATTGCTGGGGGGACCAAGGACTACTGCTCTGCTGTTCCCACAAACCAACGAGCCTGCTCATGGCCAGGATATTCCCTCTGAACTGTGGGATTGCGGGTGGCACTGGTCTGCCCAAGAAGCCCTAACTGCACTTTGGGTTTACACGGAGGCCAGGGGGAAAGGTGTGGCTGCAGTTCATGAACCCTTGGCAGATGCACTGGAGGGCTCAGCCCACTTGTTTTGTCTGCCAGATTGAGGTTTC
This sequence comes from Sitta carolinensis, assembly GCA_032173965.1. Taxonomy (NCBI): domain Eukaryota; kingdom Metazoa; phylum Chordata; class Aves; order Passeriformes; family Sittidae; genus Sitta; species Sitta carolinensis. The sequence continues at coordinate 6,623,257 of JAVUNC010000026.1, forward strand.
ATTTACCTGCTGCTGCTGGAACAATCCTGGAAACCACAACCCCAGTACCATGCTGTTCCCGCTAAAAACAGAGTGGGGTTTGGTGTTTGTTTTTTTCCCTTGACCATTTTATGGAGCTGATTTAATGAACCTTGCTCACTGGATCATTGTAACAGGCTGCCTTCCAGCAGCTCACGTTACTCCTGTTTCAATGTTCTGCATGAGCAGCCACAAAAGCAAAGCCTCTCTGGAGAAAAGGAGCAGTGCCTTGGGACAGAATCTATCCTGGGGCTTGTGGGGGACCCCAGCCCCAAAATAAGCGCCTGTTCAGCCCTGTTAACGGCAGGGGGATTGGAAGCAGGTGATCTTTAATGTCCCTTCCAACCCAACCCAAGTGATCCTATGGCTCAGTCATGCAGGACACCTGGAACAGGGGCTGCACCATCCCTCTCAGTAAAAGAGAACGGAAAATTTTTATCTGATTTTTATCTCAAATATGTCAAGCAGTTACATGAAGAATTTTTGAGCAAACCGGCGCAGGGCTGGGAAAGGGGATATCCACACGGCCTTTCAGGTGCCTCGGGGCGAGAGGCCAGTATTCGCTCCCAAAGGAAGGGATGCTCAAGGGCGGCAGGTGTGCCGTACCCTTCTCCTCTCAGAGAAGGGCAAATTCCTGTAACACTTAACAAGATTTTAGCGGCTTTCCGAGTCAGCCGTTACTTGCTGGTTAGTTGATAATGGTGGCTCTCTCTGCCTTTGTTTTGTTCTCTTTTTAACAAATCTTTTCGGGTCGCTGTGGCAGCGCTGCCGGGGCCGGGCCCGCCTCATGGCCGGGCCGGGCCGGGCCGGGGCCGCCTCATGGCCGGGCCCGCCTGGGCCGCCATGGCCGGCCCGCCTCATGGCCGGGCCGGGCCGGGCCGGGCGGCCGCCTCATGGCCGGGCCCGCCTCATGGCCGGGCCGGGCCGCCTCATGGCCGGGCCCGCCTCATGGCCGGGCTCCGGCTGCCCCCTCGTGGCGGCCCGGCCCGCCGGGGATGGCGCCGTGATCCGGCCTGCCCGGGCATCCCGGGACAGCCTCCCTGCCCTGCTTCCCCTGCCTGCAGCGGGCAAAGCGCTGAGCGCCGCGGCACCTGCGCTGCCCTGCCCTGCCCTGCGCTGCCCTGCCATGTCCTGCCCTGCGCTACGCTGCGCTGCCCTGCGCTGCCCTGCCATGTCCTGCCCTGCCATGTCCTGCCATGCCATGCTCTTCCCTGCCTTGCCCTGCCCTGCCCTGCCATGTCCTGCCCTGCCATGTCCTGCCCTACCCTGCCCTGCCCTGCGCTGCCATGCCCTGCGCTGCCATGCCCTGCGCTGCCATGCCCTGCGCTGCCCTGCCATGCCATGCCCTGCCCTGCCCTGCCATGTCCTGCCATGCCATGCTCTTCCCTGCCCTGCCCTGCCATGTCCTGCCATGCCATGCTCTTCCCTGCCCTGCCCTGCCATGTCCTGCCCTGCCTTGCCCTGCGCTGCCCTGGCAGCTCCGTGCCTGTGCGGGAGCCCGTTCGGTTCTCTGCTAGCTCGGGGTGCCCACAGACATCCCGTCAGACCAAGAAACAAGGATTACTTTTTTATTACCACGGGCCCGGGAGCTAATTCAGACGCATTTTGCGAGCAAACCCCGCGCACGGCAGGAGGACAGTGTGAGCCAGCATCCCGCGGGCACAGCGGGTGCCGGGCGGCGTTGCGAAGGGCCGGAAGCAGAGCAGGGAAACACGTGTGAGCGAGGATTCTGCCCTGCCCAGAGCCCTGCCCAGGTGCCTGCACACGGCCCGCGGCTGCGGGAGCGGGCAGAGCCGTGCTCAGCATCACGTACTCCCCTTTGGAGCCCGGCTCACGCTCGGCCCTCCCAGCCACGAACGGCGTGGGCGGTGTGAGCTGGGGAGATCAGCCCGTGGCTCGGGGATAGGGTGGCCCCGAGGGCCAAAATAAAATGCAAACAGAAACTTCGTGACACTTCGTGAATTTAGAGACTACTGTAGCTTCCGCACATTTACTGTGAACTTCAACTACCTGGAAATGCCAGGAAGCAGAAGTGCAGAAAAGCACTCTCTTATGAACTGGCTTCCTGAGTATGTCAAAAGTACATCCTTCACAAAACCAGAAAGGCCGGGGGTTGTTTTAACACATAAGATGAAACAATAACTGGCAAATGTAGCTGCATCTCACCTCCAGAAGAAATTAAAATTGGAACGGTATGATGCAAAACAGTTAAATTAGAAACACCCTGAAAAGCCTTGAAAGGGAGATTTAATGAGGCAGTTTTTAACACCTATATGCACAGCCTGGGAAGAACCACTTTGCAAGAGCCCTTCTTCCATCTTTTTATCTCATATATTTTAGCCTAATTGACAGAGGAAATGTAAAAGGAGCAGCAGGTCAGAGGAAAGCCCATGGAAGACTGGTCAGAATGCTGATAAAAAGAAAATACAAAATCATGATCTCCAGCACAATTACACTCACTTTCCTCCATCAACCATAACTTAAAATTCCTTGATGCATAAAGCTACAAAAATATAACCCTTTCTACCCTACTCAGCATGCTCATAGCTCGCATCCCGCTTCTGCCCAAAGGGGCTTGATCTAGCACCAGCTTTACACATAGTTGTTAATATAATTGCTAATTAATAGAGCTGCTTGCCGTGGCTGCAGCACACAAAAGGCTTTAACAGGATCCTGGCCTAACAATGTCTTCATGCAAACTCTCACCTGCTGTCACTCTCGCTGTTACATTATTTCTGAGCACACCTTGGTTTCTCAGATGGGATTAAAAGCTCAGGCATAGACAAGAGACAGTTTCAAAAGCAGCCTGGACTTGGTGTTGACACAAATTAGCTGTTTCAGTACCTACCCGAGGATGGAGATAGATCTCTCTTCTCACTCTGAAGAGGCTTGTACAGCTCAGCCATGACTCAAGGTGTGAGTGCTGGAGAAATGCAGGTCTTCTGGGGTGCTAGTTCCTCAGGCCTGACTAAAAAAGAAAAAAAACCCACCAAAACAAACCACACTTAAAAAACTTATTTATGGTCAGACTTTGCTTAGACATTTTCAGAAAGTCTCTCACACTGGGGCCGAATTTTTGCATTTGTAGCAGTGCAAGGTTGTGTCTCTGAATCATTTCCTTTGCCAGTGATGCTCTGGGCTGTTTTACTTTCTCCAAGCCATGAAGTCAACCACATCTCTGTGAGGGAGGAGCAGGCCCCATTTTTCAGCCAGGCTGTCCTCCCTGCTAGAAAGATCCGTGTGCCCATGGACTGCTTATTGCCATCCAGGAGGTGGGAAATGATGGGAGCAGGGTACAGCCAGGCTGCCACCAAAAGCTGAGTGGTGAGGCACTGCTCCCAGTGGGGATGGAGGTGGCCCCTTCTGCATTAGCTGGTTTACTTTAGCATGGCCATTGCCTGCTTGTGAGGGATGTCCAGGGGGTGGTCTCTGCTGGCCCACGGAGCTTCCTGGAGAGGTGGCTTGCCCAAAATAACCAATAGCCCCAGCCTGGTCTCACAGGATAGCTGCAGGTGGCCCCTGTGGCAGAAAGAAGACGCTTGTCCATGCTCCTGCACACTCTCCATTACACTGTCACCATTACAGATGGCAAGAGCCAAGCCCACAGCTGCTCTCAGTCCACCTCCAGCCAGCAAATCCTTCCCGCCAGCAGGAGAAAAATCCAGAGCATATATTCCTTGAAATGTCACTTCAAGGGAGGGTGCAGGCGTGCGGCATGGTACAGAAGGGGGCAAGGAAACGCCCCCAGGTGCTGGACCCCCGGGCTGGGCCAGGCTGCTCAGCAGCAGCGTTCCCGTGGGCGCGGGCAGGGAGCAGCCTGCACAGCTCGGAGGCAGCTCTGCCTCTGCCTGCCCCCGGCCCCTTCCCACCAGGCCCTGCAGCTGGTGTACCACTGGTGTCCCTGAGGCTGCCGGCTCGTCCGAGGCGCTGTGTGCTGCAGAAAGCTCCCGGGTGGGTGCTGAGCCCGGGGCAGCCTGTGCCAGGGCCAGGGGAGCGCCTGCCGAGCCCACACCACCTCCGGGAGAGCGCAGCCGCTGGATGCTCTTCCAGTTTTCTATTCTTTTCTCATTTTCATCTCGCCCCTCCTGATGAGCCCCAAGTCCCTATGTGCCGGGTAGGGTGAGAAGACTGACACGATTTTTCCAATGCCCCCGGCGAGTCGTGGGACCCGCAGCCCAGGGCTCCCTCCGCCAGCTCCTGCCCCGGCAGGCCGGCCAGACAGCGGCAGCTGCTCCCCCAGAGACGGGGAGAACAATAAGGAATACCAGATCCGCCGCAGGAATGCGGGAGATACCGTGGCGGGGGCCCCTGAGAGTCTGGGCAGCATTTGCTCACGGCTTGGCCGCAGCCCAGGGGATGCCACTCAGGCCGCGCTGTCGCCGGCCGCGGTGGCGGGGGATGCGCTGGGGATGCGCTGGGGATGCGCTGGGGATGCAGAGAGATGAGCTAGGGATGCGCTGGGGATGCAGAGAGATGAGCTGGGGATGCTCGGGGGATACGCGGGGGATACGCTGGGGATGAGCGGAGGATGAGCGGTGGATGCTCTGGGGATGCGCGGGGGATGCTTGGGCACCCCCGTGGGGGCCGGACACCAGATGGCAGCCGGACACCGCGGCACGGCCCCGGAGAGCCCGGGGAGCACGGCCCCGCTCGGCAGGCTCCTAATGAATCACATCTGCGGATCGCGCCCGGGGAGGCAGAGCCGGGGATGCGGCACCGCGCGGGGGTTTCACCGCGGAGCCGAGTCACTCGTGTACGTGCAGCACCGCACTGCTGCTGCTCCACCACGAACCCACACCCTACAGCAGCCAAAACCTCTGCCTGGGGCTGCGCTGGCCTCCAAGGGAAGGAGGGAGAGGAGAGGGCAGATGATGAGCAAGGCTGCCAGCGCAGCCGGGCATCACAACGCGGGGTCTCACCCCCGGCGGTGCCCCCGCCGCCTCGCTGGGCACGCTGCTCACCCTGAGCTGCTCGGGTGACTGAAACCAGCGTCTGCCTCGCCGCTGCCAAGGCCTGACACGCCAATTAGAGAGTCATTACTCTGTTGAGTAACATTTGACTTAGGAACTTTAACCCAATTTTGAAATGTAGGGGAGACTAAATTGGATTACCTTAGCTCAACTGCTCGTGTCACAAGCCCTTGAGAAGTGGGACTGGAGTTTTTTTTCCTCCAGAAACCTTTTGTTGGCTGAAAAAAATCCTTGTTTTGTTCTTAGCTCAAACACCAAGAGGGGGAGTTTTCAAGTCCCAAAAATAAATCAAAGACACCACGATGGCTGCAGGGTATTTGTTTCTCCATAGGAACGTGAACCTGGTGGTTTAGTTTAAGAGAGGCTAGGCTAACTCTCACATTTTCTACATTCCTCTTTTTCCTGATAGATCAAGATCGACAGGTTTGAACTGTTGTTTTAATGAAAACCTACTACTCCTGAGAGGGTTTCCTGTTTTAGAAAGATGATATTTCAGAGCTACAAAATTCCAAACAATTTGACTTGCTATCACCTTCGTCAGGTCCCTTAACCTCCTTGCACCTCTGCTGGGCATCGATGAAAGATGGGTGAGGTTTACCCATTAAAAAAGCACAGAGACATCTGCAAAATAGCAAACCCCCCCTAAAAAGAGAGCTCTTTAAGTGGTACCCTGGACTTGTGTTCACCAGGTGCAAATCAGAGATTGCTGGGTGAGGCCTGGAAAGCAGCACTTATACCAGGGCACGACCAGAGCTCCCTGGCACCAACCCCTGCCCGCCCCTTGCAGGGGCACCTCCAGCACCTCCACCTTTATTCCTGATCCCTGGCAGCCAGAAAACCTCCTCGGAGCTCTTGGGTAACAACCACAAATTGAAGCAGCTTTTAGCCTCTAATTAACTGGAGTTAAATCACCACATAGTTACCCCCAAATTTTCATGGAAATTAGGCCAGCACTCCAGCCAAGCCCTCTTTTGTCATCTCTCATTCAAGCTGCTGAATCAATTCCGGGTAGTTTTTCCCCTCCCTTGTGCCTGTGGAACCCTGACAATATCCTGGGGTAAATCTAAACAAGACCAAGCTCAACAATGTATCTCTGGAGAGATGCAATGCATCTCTGCGTCTCAGAGCAAGTTTGGGGGTAGGTGCAAATCCCGTGTCGAAGGCTCAAGTATTTGTTTTAAAGTCACAAGTATAACAGAATTCCCTGAACAAATTTTTGGTCCAGGAAACTGAATTTCAGCTTCCAGTTTTGTTAATTCTGCAATCCAAAATGTTTTCTTTGCTGTTTTTTTTTTTTTTCCTTGACTTTTAAAGGCAATTACAATTTTCCAACTGTTCTAACAATTTAGAAGCTCTAATATGTAAAAACACTTTCTTGTGTTACAAAAGTTTCTCCAAATTGTAAAATGCATTACAAAGGGGAGGGAGCCAGCCCCATGTACACTGTCTGGGCTGCTCTTCTGGCAGAAAATGACCAATGGCAGCATTCAAGGCATGGAAAAAGGACTTATCACCCAGATCCTTCAAACAGTCAAAGCCGCCTTAGCTGGGCAAACTGGCCCTGATTTCTCAGAACTAATCCCTGGAGGTAGAGGTCTGCTGACGTCAAGCCTGCTGTGGTTATTGCAGGGCTCACAGCCCTTCAAACATTCTCTCTGCAAGCCCCAGTCCAGCCCACTGCACAGAGAATCTCTTCAAAAGCTTCTGATAGGGACGGCTGGGACATGGGAATGTCGAGGGCTCTCGACACCTCCCCGCTCACCTGCTCCGACTGTGCAGCCAAGGGTTTTAGGCATCTCTGAAATTCACACTTCACGAAGCCAGTTGCTCTCCTGCTGGACTCAGAAATCCTTCTGGAACATTGCTGCTTCCTGTCTGAGCTCCTCTTTTATAGCCAGGTTTTCTGCCTGCTAGCCGAAAGAAGCCTATAAAAAAGGAGAGGACAGCAAAGCTTGGGAAAGCACTTATCTGACATGTAGCAGCTCACAGAGCAACAGGAAGAAATGCACATGCCAATGAGGAAAATGGGAAAGGCATTAATGATTTTCAAAGCTAGACTCTCACTTGTTATTTCTCTCTGGCTATTATTTTTGAAAGGCTTGAGGATTCCTTTTATCAGGGAATGTTTCCTGAAAAGTTCTTGCAGAAAGAGCTTTTTTTTTTTAATAATTTTGCATTTCAGGTACATGAAGCACTTCATAAGCTGCTCCCTGAGCACTGCTCAAGGGCAGGAGTAATTGAGATTTTGGGGAGTGCTGAAACTTATCAGTTTGCTGGAGGAACTGGAGCAGAGCCAGCAGCTGTGATGAACCAGCCCTGTGCCAGTGGTGGGATGGCACATCCCTGCCCCAGGGAGCTGCTTCCTTCTGGACGCAGAGCTGCACGTGGGCTCGTTTTCTGCTTTGCCCTGTTCTGCAGTGCAGACATCTCCTGGGGTCCTAAAACTGCAGGATGAAAAACTCATCCTTCCTTCTGGCCCGGATCCTGGACAGACGTGCACACGCTTAGTGCTGAGCATGTGAGTAGCAGCACTGATCTCCATGGAACAATCCACATGCTTGAGCCTCTGCACATTTGGGAGCAGGGAGAGGAGGACACTGGGTTCTCTGGTTGCCTGTTTTACAGACCACTCCTGGAGATCCCACCCAAAAGAGAGCTGTGCAGCAGGATGGCGCTGAGCTATACAGCTATTTTTATTTCCATCTCTCGTGGCCTTGCTGAGACCTGCTTTGAATTATCTGGGATATCACACCCCAGACGAGTCCAAACAACAGGTCTTGCTGCAGACTGTCTGTGTTTAGAGGGGTGATTTAGTTACTGCTTTCCCCCCACCCTGTCTTCTTCTTTATTCCCATTAGTGACACGTTGGCTGCAGAGAAAACTTATTCATGCTCTAGAAATGTAATATTTACTCAAAACAATTTTTATTTGGCTTGGCTTCTTCCCAGTGCCATAAAGTGATAGCCAACCCCAAGTGCTTACATAGACAACATGTGCATCTGAGTCATATTTATGATCCCCGTTATAAAAAGCACACAACCTTGTTGTTTGGTGCAATAGGATGGGACTGAAGGCATCAGCACGTCTTGAGCATAGCCTGCCTCTGGAATCTGCAGAAATTTACCATGATCCAAATTTAGAACTTGTGGGTGGAAGCTCGGTCAGGAGCCAACTTTTTATACCATTACATCACAGGAATTGAGGGCTTTGTGCCAAGGATCCAAGGAAATTAATAAAGAGCAGAGGCTGTCCAGCTGTTTGAATTTAAAATCATGGCAGAGAGGTAATTATTAATAAATACGGCTTTATTCAGAGCATCGTAATCTTACCGCTTAAATTGAACATATCCCCTCTCTTTACTGCAGCTTGCTATTCTGTTAGAACTTGCAAAGTCCTCTGTAAGAGGGAGGCCCAGGGAGGCTGGATCCTCCTAGCCAGAGGCCGTGCTCCAGCGGTGGCTCCCCAGCCGAGCGCCGCTCCGAGCGCACGCGTTTGCCGGGGCATCGCCGGAGGGGCTGGAACGCGGCGTGCATTCTTCCAGTTCAAACACACAAGGTCTCCAATGGACAGGGATCAAAGCCATAGGCAGCTAATTTGAAGAGAAATTCAATTTGTTTGACCTCCCTGTGCTGGGGCAGCCAGTGCAAGCTCGAATGTCACAGCCTCCAGGGAGCTGATGGTAAAACACGAGGCTGCTCACCAAGAGGCACAGGGTGACCCGAGCGACCTTCCATCCCGGCTGGGATGCGCTGTGTGTGCCCGCAGCCCCGGCAGGGCTTGGCCCTGGGTGCAGAGGGTGGCTGGGGCTTGGGAAGGGCCGTGCTGGTGCTGGGAGGGCGCCACTGCCCTGTGCCCCCCAGACTGGGGAGCCCAGGTCTGCCACACGCCACTTTCGGCGCCTCAAAGGCACAGCACACACCACAGGCACCTTCCCAGCTCCAGCCCGCAGCCCCGGCAGGGCAGGCTCTGCAGGAAAACACCTGGCTCTGCACCCAGAAAGGGGTCAGGGGTCCCAGGGCTCGGTCTGTGTGCCAAGGGCTGGACACAGGCTTGCCGTGAAACACACAGCCAGGAGGATACAGCAGTGTCTGTGGAAAAGGAGCTCCCCTGATGCTCAAACCACAGAAATGTTGGTATGCAGCTCCAGAGATTTACAGCTTATACTCGCCTCAAGGGTATGCAAAAGCTATGAATAATTAAAAATATGGCTCCGGGTCCTCTAGGAAGTTCCCCATTTCCATTTTGCAGATAAACAAGCTGAGGTAGAAAGCAACTGAAAGCTGCTTCACTGGAATGATGCTGTCAGCAAAGCAAACATTAGAGTTCCCTGGGAATGCTCCTGCACCCACAGATACCTCATCGTGCTTGCACATGTATTTCTTGCAGCAGCACATACCAAACAGCTTTATGCATCAGTGCCTCACCAGGAGCCAGCACAGCAAAGACCGGGACCTGCAGCTTCCAACAGCCCCTGCTTTTGTCTAAGCACACACACATACACATAAAATATTAAAAAAAAAAAAAAAAAAAATCTTAAAAACCATAACCAGCAGATTAAAAAAAAAAAAAACCAAACAATCCCTTCAACGATGTGGTCACAGGGTGACAATTTCCACAATGGAAATAAGACAGTCACTGATAGGGATAAAAAAGCAGGAATCAAGTCAGTTCAATTCAACGATCTCAGAATCTCAGGATAGTTTAGGTTGCAAAGACCTCTAAATCTTTCCTCACTTCTTAAATGTGTTTCCACCTGCAACACAGGCATGGGCATGCAGGGGATATTACAAGAGTCAGATTGCTCTAGATTCAACAGGCTCTATTACTGGATAAACCTCCTTTATTGTACCTAGAAAAATACGATTCCAACCATTCATTCCTGCCAGAGAACCCACGGAGAAACCCTGGCCATGCTCAAGTACAATGTTATGTGTTTTTTCTCCCAGCGTGTAGCTGCTCATGCTGGACTGTGTATTTTATGTTTCTGTGAACAGCTGTGAACATCTAAAGATTAAAACCCTCAGGTTTATTAAACATCCCACTTATGGTGGAGAGAAGCCCTCCTGTGATGTGTGACTCATGGAGAGAAGCTAGGACAGCGCAGGGGGTGAGGAGAGCCTTTGGATGCTGCTTCCCCGTGGGATGGGAGACCTTTCTGGGCTCTTTTTGGGTTCTTTCTGGGAACGTGGAGTTAGACTGGCTCCTGGAGCTGGCTTGTGCATGCTGAGAGCATCTTACATGGCTCTGAAGCACTTCCCCACCTCAACAATGGCACAAGGAGGCTTTGAGAAGGGACAATACAGAGTTTTCATCAACTGTTAGTACAAGGGTGGAAAGGATGAATGGACTTCAGTGACTGGATAACTTGCAGAGAAATTAAAAAAAAAATTTTGGGGCAGAAAAACCCCATAAAGTATCACCAGACACTTGCCAGAGCAAAAAGGCAAAAGAGTTTTTATTTTCAACATGAGTGTCCCCAGTCAGCACAGGCTGAGGAGTGAAGTAACCATTTTACCTGCAGTCTTAGGCTGTTTGCTACCCCAAAGCTTTTGCTGGTGGTCCTCTTGCATGAGAGAGTTTGTAATGGCAATGCTACTGCTCCTTCCACATGTGGATATAGGTGGAAGAAAAAAGTCAGCAAAATGAGCAGTTGTAAGGGTACCTTCTTGCATGCCAGAAGGTGGGAATGCCTACCTGTCAGAGCCAGGCAGGGGATGCTCATTGTCCCAGCCCTTCCTTTCAGATTTGCAGGACCATAACCTCACCTCCTGGAGCGCTGCATTAGACGAGCAATTGTAATTAACAAGTGATTCTGTGGAAACAGCTGAAATGCTTCAAGCTATAGCTCAACAAATTGCCATGGCCAATCTCCAACTCTCTTCCCACTGAAGTCAGAAGCAATCCCTCCTGCCCCAGCTACAGTTCTTAGAAATGCAGTGAACATTTAAAATTTTGGAGACCTTGCCCGCTTTTATAACAGGGCAAGAGTCAGATTTCTAAAATGCTACTCCTGCTGCATAGAAACTTCCTTCCCAGAAGTCCCCTTGTTTCCAGCAGACAATCCCTTATTTCACTACTAGCTCTAGATGCAGCCAAGCATCATCCTATTTAAAAGTCATCTTACAACAGCAGTAGCAATAAGCACATTTGGCCAGCTAATTCACCTTCTGCAGTCACGGAGCTGGACTAACAACCTGCTTTATCTCCTGGCAGTGTGGTTGTAAAACCAACTCCAACTGGTAGCAGAGAAATATATAAAACATGGAGTAGGGTTTTATGAGAAGGTGGGTTTGTGGCTTCTTATTTTGACTCGTTTCCATGAGATTCTTAAAAGTCTCAAACCCTGGAATTGAGGAACCTCGGTCGCGCCTTTTTTTCCAGCAGTTTCTTTGAAAGATGAGTCATTTGGAAAGCACGGGAAGTATCAGAGTAATTGCTTTGATGTCTTTTATAGAAATTTGGGATGGATTTGAAAGAAATGAGGGAAGTGCTGTTATTTCCTCTTGGAATGGCAGGCTGACATGACTGGTGCTGTTACACAACGAAGCGAGCAAGCAGCAGTGCACACGCGAGCCCGGCAGCGGCCGAGGAGCTCGTCCCCCTAATCAAGTTTAGGTCTGGAGACTGATGGACTCAGCAAACAAACACTCGTGTTTATTATAGCAGAATGAACAGAATGTACCACAGAGAATGTGACTCACTTTTCCATAGGACGCCTGTCCATTCTCTGGGTTTGGATAAGGAAATGTTGCACCTCTCGCTCCGTTTGTTTTACGAAGCTTTAACGAGCCTGTCCCGGGAGCTGTCACCCTGCCACATAAAACCTGATTCATGTGCCTTTGTGGAAATAAGCGTGGCTTTTGACAGGACACCCTGCACTAGGCCCTACTAAATCAGCCAGCCAGCCTCACTCACAGGTGGTTTGAGTCTGGAGTGCTTTTTGAAAGAAAAATATGCAGCCAGCCTCAGCAGCAAGTCGGCTGTTTTCCCTTGGGTGACAGGCTGTCCTGCTGCATCCAAAGTACCCCTCCTCCTCCTTCTCTGTGGGACAGAGCCTGCCTTTTAAACTGGCCTTTAAAACCACAGCTTTCTGTAAGAAAAGGGTTTGTTGAAAGCAGAGTTCGAGGAAGGGGCAATGAAGAAATGATCACATTTTTATTTCAAAACATGTAAAACTCAAAAAACCCTGCTGCCTATTAATTCACAGGAAATTCTGATTAAAGTAGGTGTCCTTACAAGACCCTCCTGCAAGAAATTCAAATGAAGGGAAGGGGAGGGAATGAGATTTTTAAGTAAACAAGCGAGAAGAGCCAGGGAAAACAAGAGCAATAAGCAGAGTCTCAGGTGGCCGACTTGGCAGAGTGGGGCGTGAAGGAAGGAAGAGGCTGTGGGACAAGGAGCCGCTGGCGTTTACAGTAGTCAAGAAGTCTCCAGAGTTTGTGACTTTAACCACAAGTTGCTTAGCAATACTGTATGATCCTTGTCCTCCACATGCAGCCCCAGCCGTGCTGGTAAATCCCTCTCTGAGTCAAAGGGGGGTGCAGGTGCAGGGCGGTGGAGCTGGACAGAGGAGGGCTGGCAGAAAGGGGTGCTTCACTGCCCCCTGAAACTACAGGAGTCCTGATGAGAAAAGACAGCTCCTGGCTCAGGCCTCAGCCCCTGGATAGGAGAAGGCTGGTGAGTAACAAGTTTGGGATTGAGGGGCTGCCCTGTGGTGTAGACAGGGACACTTACAGCTAGAAAGATTTTTTTTTTCCCATCTGAAGTCAGTGGAGGCCTTCCAGTGCCAGAAGAGAGTCATGAGAGAAGAGAAATATGTTTGTCCCCTCCCAGTGATGGATGCAGGAGAGCGGAGGATCCACTGGCAAAGAGGTGAATGTGAACTGGCACCTCAGAGACCAAATGGTTGTGTGGCTTTCTACCAGGCATTGAAAGTTACTGTGAAAGGCATCCTTGATTCATGTTTGTGATGGAGATTAACCTTAGCTAAGACTCTGCAAGTTAGAAAAACATTTGAGATTAAGAAATGAAATATTCCCCAGGCTAAAGACTGCTCAGGTTATATATCTCATCCCTATGGGAATTTGCAAGGATCTGCAAATGCATTGTTTTAAAGCTACCAGCTGCAATAATGGAGAAACTAACTGAATGACAGAAAAGCAAACCCTAAAATAGTTACCATTAACCCCAGGAGGGCTGGGGTGTGTTGAGCTGTGGTTTTCTGTGCTCGGTAGCGATGTGTCATCACAAAGAGCCTGCATTTAACAGCAGAACAATGCTGTGCATGGTGTCACCTTCCCAGGGGCTCACTGTGCAACAGCTTCTCCAAACTGCTCCATTTCCACTGCTGAAGCAGCTCATTAAAAAAAAAATATCCTCATACAGCTGGGAATTATAAAACTCTGCAAGAGCCTGTGATGCCAAGGACCTTTATTTGGAGGCACACCTCTGTTCCTAGTGCTTTGCAAGCTGGTCTTTTCCAAAAATCTTTCTATAGATGCTAAAGCAAGGATGGATCTGGCCACAGTCCATTCGGCATGAGTGATTATATCTTAAAGGGATATTCTCTCTCTTCAAAAATTCCAACTCTTCTTAAAAATTCTAACCCATCTTTGTGATGGGTTAAAAAAATCCCATCACAAAGGAACCAATCCTTGTGCCTATGTCAGTGTCTTAGCTGTATAAATTTAAGCATTCCATTGTAAGCTAAGATTATCTTGCCTCTTGCCCACTGAGACATGTGGGTTTGGCTTTATAAGACTCCATAACTGGCCTGCTTGAACTCTGTCCAGCAAGTTTTCATCTAAATTGATTAGGACTTGGAACATATTTTCTTGGACAAATTGTGTTCTAATGAATAGAACACTCCCTCACAGCTGTCCTGCCAGAAAGCCAAGATTTTTTCTGTCTAAAAATCATCCCAAAGTGACCCTTAGATAAAGTTCAGAATCCATTTTCATTTTTTAATTAAGAAAAGGTTTGCTTAATTCCATTCCATACATTTCAGCACTAGGCAGCTGACACACAATTCCCCTTAAATGTTTTATTTTAAAGAATTTGGTTGTGATGTCAGGTCTGCCACAGACAATGCATTTCTAAACACACTGTTTACATTAAACACAAAGCATGAGGATGGCTTCAGCAGGAGGAGAAGCCTCTCTTACCCCCATACCTGCAGATGGCACAGAGAGCAAACTCAAGGTTGGCTCTATTCCCCACACGATGAATTTAAACATTAATGAAGACTAACAGGGAATATCACTACAGAGCCTCACCCAAGCACCAGAGATCTCCACAGTGCCTTTCTCCAGGGAGAAGGCTCCCAAGAGACCCCTCCTCACCCCCAGTAAGTACCTTCATGAGCTCACCTTCAAGTCCAAGAGTGGACTGGCTGGGAATTCCTGCTGTTCATGGCCCAATGAAGCATTTCCCTGGCCACTCCAGGGTAAAAGGTGTCCCAGTTAGGATGAATGCACCTTTTCTTTTTAGCATTTTGCACCATAGTTGTTCTCCCAGATGTCCCAGCTTGAAACCTCAGTAAATGTTTGTGTTATGATTAGCCCATCTGGAATTTTTATTCTATGACCACTCTCATGGTAGACAAGGAGGATTTCATTCAATCCAGAATACCCAGGGGACATCCATGGTTACATCATATTCCTTATCTCCTAGCAGGAGTATTTCTAGGAACCAGGAGTACAGTTTAAGACAAGATCAAATCCTTTCTAGTCTTGCAAAAGATGGTTCTGACCCATGTGGAAATAATGTGTCCTCACCAAATTTTCAGGACTTAACTGACATGTGGCACTCAGAGATTAAATGTGTATGCAGGAATTTAAAGGAACCGGTCTTTTAAGAAGCACAGCTTCCCAAGTCTTTAAACATTGGTTATATCTTTAAGAAGACAGGAAACAGAGGCAAAGCCACTTCTACTCAATCTTGAATGGAATTTAACTACTTCAGCTACCAGCCATGATCAGAGAAGAAAAGTAAATCGTGAGAAATTGCTCAGCTACAAAAGAAATGAGCATCATGGTACTGCTGGCGGAAAATGGGTCATAAAAAGACAGAACACTCTGAGCTTCAGAAATTTACCTGGAATTCCCTGGAGAAGATGGTAGCTACTGCAGTTATTCTCCAATGCCTTTACTGAAGGTTGGTTCAGTCACATCAACATGATTAGTCAATATGCATCATTAGATAGCAAGATCTTACCTAAGCTTAGGATGCTTTGACAGACAGATTCAGAAAAATATCATGCACCTCTTCTAAAGTCCATGCCATCTTTGGCTGTGGGTGAAGAAAACTGGGTACATCTCTAGCCATTAATTTGACCCCCATTTAAAAAAAAAATAATTCCGTGTGCTCTTAAACCATTAGAACTTAAATATAATGACAGGGAATGAACATGGACAAGATTTGCTAACTCTTTATCACACTGTATTCTGCAGCCTGCTATTGTCTGGAGATGTGGTTATAATGGGCAGATTATACAGCACTAAACCCTTCTGAAAGCACAGACAGAAAATATGATATAATCTTGCTCGGAGCAATTATCTTTAAACACCAGAACAGCTTCAGCACCCAGTGGAGTGCAGCAAGCAAAGTTATGGGCCCAAGGCAAAACAATGACCAGCTGCCAAGAAATATCCTTGTTAGCCTTTGTTAGAGTTTGCCTTTTTCAAGTCATTGTGCAGCATAATTAAGTTGGTAACATGCAGATGAGAAAGTGGAAAAAAATGTGAAGACATAGGGAGATGAAATGCTAAAGCACTGAAAGATGTCACCTCCTCTGTGAAATGCTTATGTTGTGAAATGAAAAGAGAAGAAAGAGCGAGTCGTCTCAGGATACGTCTGGAATGAGAGATAAGAAGATTACAATCTTCTGGTAGTCTCCCACAAAACCTTTTTATTTGCATTCTACATCATGAGGGCTGGGTACGAGCACAGAGCAAGAGGGCAAGAGGACAGTTATGGAGAGCAGACAAGATGAACTGCAGAAATGGGATTTCAAGACATGGTGTCTCTTTCAACATCCTGAGAACTTGATCCACATGTTCCCTGAAATGGCAGCAACAGGAGCTGAAGGCTTGATCAAGACTAAGTTATCAGGGAATGATTAACTTGGAGACCATGGATGTACAATGGGAAAAGAAAGCAGAACTTGAGTCCACCCTTGTGATCATCCTCTGGTGGCTCCTGTGTGCTACCAAGCTGATCACAGGCTTTAAGACTTTTTTGGTTGTGTTCCAGCTTGTTAAACATGCTCAGCTTCTCTCACTGTTTGTCTGTTTTGCAGTGTGGGATGTGTGAGTAGTTTTGTGACATTATTTAAAACTTCAAAGCAGAGACAGACAAAAACATTTAGAGTGAGACAGCAAACTATCTCTTGAGTTGAAGAGATTTCAGGACAGATCCCAGTTTTCACATCCAGGTTAAGTTCCCCTTGCATCTTTTCTAGATTTGGGCTGTCTCAGGGAGCAGCTGGGAATTTCTTGCTCCTGAGGTGACCCACAGGTGCTTAAGGCCAGACGAAGCCAGACTTGTGCTGCCTGCTCCCGGCTGAGAAAGCAGGGGCTCCCCAGATATCTGGGGACAGGAGGGGACAACAGGCACCCACTGCTATTGTCCCCTGGCCAGGAGCCCAGCAGGCTGAAGTTCCAAAACTCACATGAGCATTTCCTGTCCTCGCCTCTGCTAAGAGCTGCTCCAGAGTGCCTGGAAGAGCAGGTGCTGGAAGGAGAGAGCAGTGAGCTGCCCCAGGATCTGTGCAGCAGGCACAGGGCTTTGCCCTGGCTTGTGCTCCTGCCATGACTCAAAGGCTGGTGTGGAGGGGCCCCCCTTTTACAGACAGACAGGCAGGAGACTCTGGCAGCAAGACCAGGCATTGCATTCCCTTTAACTCTTACAGACCCAGCAATTAATCAGCACCCAGGAGTCATGTGGATATTCAACATCCCAGAACAGCCCTGGATTTCCACTCGGCTTAAATGACTTCTGCCCAGGGACTCAATCTCCATAAAATCCTCAAAATACAGGTGCTGCACACCAGACACAAGCTCGTGGTAGGTGGTGTTTTGCAGGATCCATGCTTGCTGATGGGTTGCACATTTGTACTTTGGACAGAAAGGTTACAGGAAAGGCACAATACAGCATAATACGGAATGAGCCAAAATGTCAGTGTTAGCCAGCAGAACAGAGAACCAAAGAGAGATGGGAAGGGAGTAGAAAGTTCAGAATTATGGACAAATGAATGAACCAGCAGTACTGGAAATGGGGACAAGCTGTCAGACCTTCATCTCTTACAAGGAACAACAAAAATATCACACTTCCTGGTGATTTTGATGGAAATAGAGTTATGCATCACTGATATTGTTCACAGTGATTTAATTAAGACTGTCAGCACAGCCAAGCCTAATTAACCTGGTATTTAGCCTTTTATAGGAGTCAGTTATAAAAATGTGCTCTGCACTAAACCCCAGTATTCTAGAAATGGTCCCAGTTCTAGAAGAGTCACCTTTTTGGTACAACAGGTTCTTGAGACCATCCCATTAAGGTGTTAAGATATCTCTGTCGGGAAAGTTTACAAGTTCATGCTGCATTCCTTGCCTCTGCAGGCCTCTCCTTGCAGTTTGTGGGAATCTGGGGTGTCTGAGGAATGCAGAGTCAAGCGTCCTGACAGCATCCCATCACCAAAATCATTTCACAGATAATTAATCCCCAATCCTGACTCTTCTTGTCATGTGAGAGTCAAATCTCTGCCTTTCCATGCTCATAACAGCTCAGCAAAGACAAAGACTAGACAATGGGCTTGCACCACTTGTGAACATTTTGGTTTCGGGGCTGGATAGTGACAGGAGCAGTTCACTATGTGGAGGAACAGGCTCCTCTGGATGCCAGCAAGAGCCCATGGGTAGAGCATACCACAAACCTCAGCTGCTGTCATGTACAGCCCTATTCACTGGGGCCACAGCACCTCTAGCACGACCTCCTGCAGCTGTGGGACGTGCCTTTCTTCTTGCCTTGTGGCAGCAAGCACACAGCAGCCTGGAGTCACCAGTGAAATCAGTTAGGTCTCTAGTGGGCTCTCTCAGAGGGTATCATAGATAACATTCAAATAGAGGCTGAAAAATTAATATAAATGAGAGCAACAACCAACACTCCCAGAAAATCCCATCTTCTGCAACTGTTATTGCTTCATCAGTGACAGGAAAGAGCAGTGTTCTAAAATAGAAGTTCACTTAATTGAATTTCCCTTAAGGCACAGAAAATAAGCTTCCATGAAGTGGTATCAATTGTTCAACAATAACATGTTCTCCCAGCTGAAAACTGGGTTAGGAATTTGTATTGTATTTTCACAAAACATAATTCCTAGCCCAGCTTCTTCCTCCTCCTTGAGATAACCAAGCAGATTCCACCTCAGTGATCACTGAGCTAGACTATGTGGGTCAGTCAGTGCGTCACCAACGTTCAGCTTCTCCACACTCCTACTCAAACAGAGCCTGCTGGATCCACCACGGGCTTTAGATGCACAAAGCCATTAAAGGAGCTCTTTGCTTAAACACCTTTGTATTTCAGGGTTTTGTTTTGGTAAGTACCTCTGCATCTTTATCCTCTGTGCTGGGGTGTGATGTTCACGACTGTGTCAAGCCCAGGTGAGGTCAGCTGCACACAGCACTCATCACACCCTTGTCCCTCCTGGGTTAGAGGGCAGGCAGAACTGTACCCCTCAGGGTGCTGAAAAAATAAAAAGGAACACTCAAAACTATGGAGCAATGAGGACTCATACCTTTTTCTGGTAATACAGAAAGTGTTAACAACCAACACTCACGTTTTTACGTGTGAAAAATTATCTTTCTGAAAGTTTGTCATAAATGTGGCTCAGAACACAGGGATGGCCACACTTTCCAAGTCTGTGCAGCAGGAAGAATATTCTGGGGAATATGGTCAAAATATTAGCATTCAACTGAATCAGTATGGGCCAAATTAATGAAGTTACTGCTCCATCACAGACTTCCATACATGAAACCTGAGAAAGCGGTTGTATCAACAGCACATCAATCCATGGCACTGGTCAGCAGGACAGAAAACACAGCCTCCAGTTTCAAAGTTTCATTCAGCTTTGGCACAGAAAGGTTAACTGTTGTTTAAACAATGCTTCTGAACAGATAATGTTAATTAAATGTTTGCAGTCAAATCTTATTACACAGTGCAATAAGTTTGTTTTCTATACAAACACTGTGCATCCGGTGTGGAGCAGAAAGCTGGGGGGAGCAGACCCTAATGAGTAATAGTTCAATCCCAGGGATCCTTTTAAGAGGAAAGGCAAGGAGGGGAGAAGGTTTGCCATCTCCAGACTGTGTGTGTCCGCCTCTAATTTCTTCTTATTCTCTAGGGGTTGGCAAAATTATGTGTTTAAATATTCATTATCCTTCTACTCTAATACTGCTTAAAACTCCTTTTTCAAGCCCAAGGATGACATAGCCAGTGGATGAAACTTATATTCTGCAAAAAGAGAGTTTTGTAGCAGCACTGGGTAAGTCAAACGCCCTGATGTGACGGAAAGCAGCTAAATCATCCATCCAGATGGGAAACGTTGACAGTCCCTTAACCAGAGCAGCCCTGCAATACAGAGAGGTGTGCAATTTGGCTTTGTAAAGCAGACATCATGGAACTATTTATTCTGTCCTCAAGCTGAGCAGGAAGTTTATTAAGCTGGCCTGTTGCTGGCTGTCTCACCTGGCTGTTGTGTTCCCGGTCGGAATGCGGGGCTGGACAGGCTCTGTCTGCACTGACGTCATGCACTGCCATGCACAGGGCTTCTCCGCGGGCCCAAGACTTATCCTCTGACCCCAGGAGCACATTGGATGTTGTGCATCCAATTCCTGACAGGAATGCTTCATTTTGCTCTTGAGCAACCATTTCTGAGCAAGCCAGGAGCAGATTCCAGCTTTTCTTGGCTGAAAGAATTGGGATGTCCCAAAATGGGGCTTTTTAAACAGATGAGTGAAAAAGCAGAGAGCCCAAAGGACCATCGCTCTCCAAAGAAAATCATACAAATCAACAAGGAAAAATTCCTCTCTGCAGTTAGGCTTCTATGATGGTCAAACAGCTGTGTGCTGTTGGGCTCAGCTCTGCTCCAGCAGAGCCCTGAGTATCCGCTCCGCTGTCTCAGCAGACCCCCAGAGGACACAGCGAGGTCCCTGGGCCTGCCTTTGGCAGAGGCTGAGCAAATCCACTCTGAGCATGCCCTAGATATCCTGTGAGACACTGCCTTGGTCTGACAACTGCTCCTTGCATCCCTTCCTGCCACCCCATCACTCTCCCTCCCCTGGGCTGGGTCTCCCCTTCTGCTGGGCTTTGCTGAGCTGTGGCTTCCTGCCCTGCCAAAGTGGTGGCCTGCAGCCAGCACAGCTGCTGGGGACACCCCTGTGCTGCCACCGACTGCTCTGGCAGGCTGGAAAGCTGCAAGTGTGGCCCTGCTTCCCATGCAGGGCAGCTCTCACCTTCCCCCAGGCCAGGACGGTCATGGGGTGCTGGACAGTGGTTGGGAGCACAGCATGACACCCTCCTGGGGCCCAGGGAAGAGAATGGAGGATGACCAAACTTTCAGACTCACGTGGTGAGCCACCAAGCTCCCCTGCAAATGCATCAGAGAGAACAAGGGAGCCCCTGTTCTGTAGTTTCTCTTTTCTGTGCAGTGAGCTGAGCATGACCATCCCCTACACACCAACACAGGCTGTTGGGGCAGAGTTGATTTTTCCCCACTTTATTTGCCCTCCAGAAATAGCTAACAGATAACTATCAATCCCAAATAATTTCCCTTTACCCTGATGAAGGTTTTCTCTTCAGAGCAAATAGTGTTGTTTTCAGGCTGCTCTTAACATCTCCCAACATGCATGTAAAATTTTGCTGAATTTAGCCAGTGGACATCTTTTCAAAGTGATAATTAAAAAGATGACTTGTTTTCAGCTAAAACAGTTCAAAATACACTAGGTACTTTGTCCAAAGAATCCCTCCCAGATTTACAGCAGGCCAACTGGATTCATAAACTGTTCACAGGCGAGTAATCAAAGAGATTTAAAATAGGAAACATTTTCTTCTCTGTTTATGCTGATTTTTTTTTTTTCAAAATCAGATGGCAGATACAACATCAGCAATGTTGTATTTATTTGTATTTCTATTACATATATGAAACATTAAATTTATACAAATGTATAAAGGCCCTTCCCTGGCACTTTCTAGCAGAAGGTCATTTAAGAGGTAGGCATTTTTTGAAATATGAATAGGGTCACACTCTTCCAAAGCACACCAATATTTTTGGCTTGTTCTGAACAGAGAAACTTTGACAGCTATAAATATTTCCAGGATGCTGGATATCTCTTGAGATGGAGCATTCCACGTTTTCACTTCCAGCTTAACATGGTGCAAGCAGGCAAGCCCCAGCAGCTGGACAGGCACGTGAACCCAAGTGCCACCCCTCAACCCCTTCGTGGCCTGAGGCTGTTGTGATTGTTCCTTCTGGTTCTGCACCATGCCTGCTTGGCTTTGCATTTTTCTGAGCCTCAGAGTGAGCTCCACAAAGCACAGGCCAGTGGGGTGCCTGAGCCCAGCCTCCTGCGGGGAGCAGGGCCAGCACCGGCCCCCGAGCAGAGCCGGGGGTCAGCTGCTGTCCCACTCACCACCAGCGAGTTTGGGCATCAAACCCACAGCGATATTCAAACTGCTGACCACCCCAAGGACCTCCTGAGCCTTTACAGCCCTGACAGTGGTCAGGAATTACCTCCTCTAAAGAAAGTAATGTGGAATGAAGATCCTCAGCTACTCAGAAGTGGGTATTGCTTCACCAAGCCTGACAACATTACAAATTTTTGCAAACAGTAAAAACAACCAGATTCCAAGCTTAGAAGCGTGGAGAAAAGCTAACTCTATTATGCTATAATTATGTTCTATTTGGACTTCTTTTTCCATACATGAGAGCTGGGGGTGAAAGCACTTATTGCAAAGCACAGAGGAACTTAAAGCATGCTCTCATTTAAACCAGCCTCCATCACTCTTCCTCAAAATAATTACACAACAGAGATAAAGTTTTAGTGTAACTGGACAATGCTTTCTACATCACTGCTCTGTCTGTTCCCTTTCCAGAGGATTAACACCCACCTGTGTGAATGTTTCACCTGTGCTGGCAGGAGGGGGACTGGGAGAGTAGGACTGCACAGGACACTGCTCCTGATGTGTTCACCCAGCCCCTGGGGCTCCCCACTGAAGAGCAGGCAGAACTGGTACCCCTTACAGGAACCCTTCTCAGCAGGTTCCTCGTGCAGCTGCAAGCAAAGAGGATAACCCCTGAGCAGCCTTCTGGGCAGGCCAGGTGCTGAGGAACAGGACTTTCGGCTGTGTGATGCCCTCATTTTGCTCTGAAGTTTCTTGCCATTAGTCATAAGTCCTACGCATTCCATTCACTTGCATGGTGAAAAGGCTTTTAGAGCAAAAAAATTCAGATACTTTCTGCAAGTTCATTGAAGTTCAGTAAGCTGTTTTATCTCAGTGGTAGGAACATGTCCACTTCAGCTGGAAAACTTCCTGGCAGAGTGCAGGGCTTTAAGAGAGGAGTCAGTGCTTGTCAACCATGCAGGAAGCTTGAGAGTTCCCTCCTCAACCTTACACCTTCCTCAACACTCACTATGCCTTTGCACATGCCTGCAACTACATGCCCCAGAAAAATATCCTAGCCTTAAAAGTTTTGGGTTTTTTTCCCAAGTTTGAACTTTGGCTTTGTTTTGAAACCTTCCCCTTTTTTCCTGACTAATGCAGCTCATAAAGGAACACCTCCCTCAGGCCAAAGGCACAGAAGATGCTTGTGATGATCTGCCAAGGTTTTAACAAGGGTGTCCTCAGCACCTCAGAGCTGCACATCCATGGAATGTGGCCCATATTAATAATACTTTAACTACTCTCAACATGCTCAGGGATGGCCTTGATGCCAACCCACAGGTTCCCAGGGCAGAATGAGAGCATCCACGCAGGCTATTAACCTGAAACACAAACGTTTGCATTTTTTGCTAATCCCCTCAAGTACTTAGCATTTCAGAATCTCTTTCCTCATATTCACCCTCACAAGACCATGGAATTACTTACTTTAGACTGAAGGAGGCCAGTCATGTGCTGGCATTAATTGTGAGAACTGTCACTTGTTTATGACTGTAGCACTGTTGGTGCAAAGACAACTTACCAGATTTATAGTCGAAGGGCTTTGCCCAGGAAATTGCTCAGACACATGCAAAACCTCACCAAGAAAGAGCCTTTGGGGGATGTAGGTTGTGAATCATTCACAACATGCCTGGGGAGCATTCCTCTGCACATCCAGGAGCCAGCCCGGAAGGGATGGACCCTGCCTGTGCACCCTGTCCCCACCCAGGGGCAAGCCAAGGAGCAGAGCAGCCCTTTTCCAGTGTTACAAAGGTATCAGCTGCTTTCAGAATTCTGTATTGCCATTCCAGCTGCAGGAGTGCAGGGGACCACTGCAGAAAGGGGGCCAAGGCTTAGTCTTTCCTACGGTAGATGCCACTATGGCATTGGGAGAGATCAAGAACCTCTTGATTTGCCCACACACTTTTGAATTACTTCATCAGAAGGAATATTACAGGCAGCAGGGATCTAAGAGAGTCACGTAGCCAGGGCAATTTTATGCTGCTCTTATTGGAAGATGTTGCAACAAGATACTCTGTGCATTGTTTACATTTCCAAAATGATGAAACCAGAGGATGGAACAAATGAAACTAAAACCCTGGGCTGCTTCGTGCAGTTTGTACACCTTGGCAAATCAGGGTCAAAACAAAACCCCAAAATGTCTCCACATCATATTGCCCCCTCTCACAAGGGGGTAAAGAAGGATTTTTAGGTGCTGTTAAAGTGCTTTTAGCATCACTTCCTCATCTCCAGTTTGTTGAGAGAACACAGTGGTGACCCCCTTTGTGCCTGGAGAAGAGAGCTGTCACAGGAAGGTGAAGAAAATACCAGCAGTGCTGAGAGAAAGAACAGCAAGAAAGCAAGTTTAGTGTTACAGACTTTGTTGCCAAGTGGAGGCAGATCTTTTCTTGTTGACATGACACAGGCTTTACTCTTGGGCTAGGTGTGCTGCTCAGGAAAGAGCTGGGATCCCCCCAGCTGCTCCACTGCTCTTGGTCTGGTTAATCTCCACCAGAAAGACACTTGCCAAGCCTCTCCCTCTTCCAACCATCATAAGTATCAAGGTTAAAGATCAAAATCCAAAACCAAAACATGTTGAAAGACTTGTCTTCTCTGCAAGTGAGAAGAAAGTATGTCTAACTCTCCAGACTGCATGCTTTCCAGTGTGGGCATGCTGCATTATCAGAGTTTACACGATAGCTTTCATCAGGGCATCACACCACACAGTGCAAACCAGCCACCCTTCAACCCTGTAAGGCAGGAATAAATGAACCTTCTCTGCATTTCTCTGAGCAGAAGAGTGAAGAACTAGAGAAATTTAGGGATTTGTGCAGGATCACATGCAAGCAACAGCACTGTGAAGGGAACATCTGACCAAAATAACGTGGATGCACAGGAAAAAGTCCAAACTCTACAATTTGTCTGATTCTCATGGGATCACAGGCCCTAACATTTCACCAGGTCAAGCAAGTCATGGTCTGCTCAAGGATATACATTCCTTTTTTATCATGTAACCACTATGTGACCCTGACAAGAAGTTCAGAGGGTTCTTTTCTCTAATGTAGGCTCTTACTGCCTTTCTTAAGGGGAGGAACAAAAAGGAAACAAGACCTAGGTAAGCACACAACAGCAAAGTAATTCCTCCAGCCTCACTTCATTTCACTTGCAAACAGCATCAGTACTTTTCTGTTCGGATATATATGCTTTTTATATAGGTATATACTTCATACATACTTTTCTGTTCTGTACTAATAATAATAATCTATGTTCAGGGCACAGCCCAAACAAGAATTTCACATTAGAAGATAATTATCTTGCTACAGTCATGCACCAAGAAGCAGCTATTCCAGCATGGTCTGGGAGTATCCCATCTAGGAAAAAGAAACCAGAGACTGGAATTGGAGCTGCTGTGGGGCAGACACCCAGTCCCAGAAGGAGCCTTAATCCTCATGCTCCCCTGTCCCCACAGAGCTGTGCTCCCCTGTGAACAGCAGCACCACCCTTCCCTTTCCAGCCAGGAAGGAGGAGTGAGGCAGATGCAAGGGCTGGTCTTGCTTTCAGTTCTAGGAGCACTGCAAGATGAAAATCATGTCTGTTGAGCAGTACCAAAGAAAAATAAACTAGGCATCCCACAAAGTCATCCAACATGTCTATTCACACTCCTAGTAAGTGACAGCTTCTACCTTCTGCAGCCAGTGGCATCAGCAGATGTTAAGAATTTAGTGATCCAACATTTCGGTGAAGCGTAAACAAATTATTGTGAACAAATGGTCTTGAAATCTGAACTCAGAGATATTTTCTTGTAACTCAGAACTTGATAGGGTGTCCTTACAGGTCTAGCAGGGAACTTCCATCAAACTTTGGAGGAGCTTATGGGAAGTGCAGTCCCCTCATTTGCAGCAGACATCCGTCTCAGGAGATTCATCCTTCTTAAGCAGAAAACATTTTAGCCATTTAGAAACCCCTGAACTGTAAAGCTAGCAGGCATTCTGACACTGCATGCAGAAGGCTGGATTCTCACTCATTTCCCAGGAGGCTTGAAGACTGCAGCCAAGCACATGAGGATGCCAGAAAGATGCCTCCCACAGACTTGCAGGAACCCTTCTAGCTTTTTAAAACCTGAGAAGACCTTTGGTCCAAAGCTTTGCAGTGTGGAGTTCCCAGAAATGGCAACATGCAAAGAAAAAAACACCAAGCCCTGGAGAGCTAACCTTATTAATAAATCGCTTCTCCCTACTTAAAGTTGGTTGGGACAGAAACACTGAATCTCAAACCCAGGAAATTATGAGTGTGAAGCCGTCATGCCCAAATAAGCATGGCAGAGCTCCCAGTGACTTCACACAGTCAGCTCTCAAATTACAGAAGTTGGAGCTGGGTTTACAAGTGGCATCAACCAAACCTCCAAATCCAGGTCCTGAGGTACCTTCAAAGCCCAGACACAGACCTTGTGCCTTCTGCCATTGGCATGGATGTATAAACATTCAGAGGATGGAGTGCTGCTCTCAGCCCACTTGGGTGACAAAGTGCACACTCACTGCAAGGGTCAGAGACTGAGAGCCTGTTCTGCACTTTTATTGTACTTGAGGAGGAGACATGGGTGGATGGAGAACTGACTGCT
Organism: Sitta carolinensis; assembly: GCA_032173965.1. Taxonomy (NCBI): domain Eukaryota; kingdom Metazoa; phylum Chordata; class Aves; order Passeriformes; family Sittidae; genus Sitta; species Sitta carolinensis. The sequence goes on from JAVUNC010000026.1 coordinate 6,649,552, forward strand.
GCCAATAGAAACATTGTTTCTTATTCACAGGGACATGCAGCAGCAAACCCAAAATTACTCAAAACAAATAGTACTGGAATTACTGGGGTCAAGGACAGTGGAGCCAAGAACACCCAAGAAGGGTGGGACACAGGTACCTTACATCATCCTGACATTTAAAAGGACTTTTTCGGGTTTAACTCTCCTGGTCTCCTGAAGAGAGTCAGTGGTGTGAGAAAAACCTCTCCTTTCCTCTTCTGGAGCTCTTTGAAAGGGACAGCCAGGGACTCTGGTTACAGAGACTTTTCCTGCAGAGGGCTCCAGCTGCCGAAACTTCCAGGAGAGCCCCACAGCAGCTGCAAGTACAGCCACACAGCAATCGAGTGGGTTTCCTCCACCCATCAAAGCACTGCAGAAATTGGCCTTTTGGCTTTGTAGTGGCTGTAAGTGTGCGAGCCACGGCCGCTGACCCAAACCACGGCGAGCCCCTGCAGCTCCCGGGAGAGCTTTGCCCGGCACAGCGACAGCGCAGCTCGAGCAGAGGAAGAGCAGAGTGTGCAGAAATGCACCGGGTTCAAACTACCATCCCAAGCAACAGAGAAACGAGCCCGTCAAGGCTCCAGACCCACCCTCCTTTTGGGCTCTGACCTCAGTGGGCACAGCCTGGCGAGCACAGCTGCCCCTCTACTGCTGTCTGCACAGCAAAGCTTGCACAAAGCCAGCTAGTTCAGCATCCCAGATTAGAGAGTGTCACCAGTTTATGTCACCTGATGGCATTGTTTAGCTAGGGATATACTTTTTTCCTTTAACTGCATGTTTATAGCACTCGTTCTGATAGAATAATCACGGCACTTAGTGTTGGCTTTCATCTCCCTCATGTGACTCACCCCTTCCATCTTCCAGGGCTCGGCTGTGATTGCTGGAGCGGCTCAGCTATCTGCACTGCTGCTGCAGGCTGCCCTGTGCCACCGGGCTCAGACCTGGAGCAGGAGTCGGTGGGAGTTCAGATCAGGAGGGTTTTATCACCCTGGCTCTTATCTCTGCAGCTGGCTCTGCTGCCTGTCTGCTGCCTGCAAAGGGACAGGGGCAATCTGGGGCTTAAAAAGTAGACTTGGCTTCAGCCTCATCTCTCAATATGTATGGTCAGAGCTATCTTTATATTACAGATACATATTGCTCTAAATATATATACATATATACGAAGAGATAATTTTGATTGTATATCCACATAAATGCACACAAGGTTTGGGAAGCTTCCCCTCTCAAACAATGAGGGAAAAATACATTGTTTTGGACATACCAAAAGTTCCCACTGGAGTTTGGGAGAAATATCCCTGCCTCCCAGCTCAAAAGCACCCAGAGAGTCCCTGAGGAGATATTCCCAGGTGCCAGGTGCTGGCAGGGCAGAGGCAACCCCAGAGGAGCCCAGGGGTGACAAAGTGGCCGTGCCCCCTGGCCCCAGGTCAGTGGCACAGCAGCTGCATTGAGCAATGTAAAGGTGGTGGGGAAATAATTTCAGTTTCCTGTAGGGTTTCATCATTTTGCATATTTTGACATAAGCCAGTATAAAACCTCTTGGCTTTTTCCAACAGCATTAGAAGCATAGATAAACATGCAGATTTCCATCAACACTCCTTGAGCTCACTTTCTTGTCAGTTTTCAGGAAAATACTGCCCATATATGACTTGCCAATTTTTATGGAATTTTGGCTCAAATAATTTTTAACTACTTAATACAGATCACATTTATTATCACCATCAGTGGAAAATATTATCTTCCCAGATCTCCTTGTATTGTAAGCAGTGGGAATAAAATTAATTCACTCTGCAGTTATACAAATATATAAATCCATTACAAATACAGCATTGAATGCATTTTCTTGAATTCAATGCTGTTTGCAGCTTTATTTCTGGCAGCACCAATATCCTTCTGCTGGTGATTGGATTGCCCTTCAGACTCAGAATAATTCCTGGAGTAAACCTATTGATTAATGCTCTTGTGACATGCTAACTCATATGGCATTAGGGAACTGCTTTTATTGCTGGAGTCCATTTGTCCCTCGTACGTGCACACATTCTGAGTTCACATTTGATGCATCTTGCAAGCTGTCCTAGAGTTTGATGATATCCATCACCCCACTGCAGCTCCAGCTCTCCTGTCAAATTCCACTAAGCACTAGGGGTCAGTCAGCTGAAACATAAAGTAATTTACTGAAGTGTACATTTAATGAGGCTGCAGGGAGGGAAAGGATGACATGTACAAGTTACAGTTTTAGGAATCAGACCTAAATCTATAGTGGATAAAGTCTAAACTATGATGAGACTCTGACAAATCCTCAGTACTACCCCATGCTAGGATTCTATCAGCAGACTGTATGACCTACACTGTATCATGTGTTAGGACTTAGTAACTTACCATGCATTTTATCTTTAGATAAAAACACCCCAAAGAAATATAACAAATACCTCAAACACCCAAATGCTATTTGTGAATTCAAATTCTCAAATTTTAATTAAAATTTGAATTCAAATTCTCTTGCTGCTGCTGCTGAGCTTTCTCACTGCTGTGCACAAGGAGATGGGAGTTCAGTTTTCCTGCAGTGAAGCTGGAGGCTGGTTCCCACCCCAAAAACCTGTGTGATTTTTGCTAGGCACCAACCACTGTGAGGAGCAAATGCACAAAAGCAGATACCCTGGATGAAACAGAGCCCCAGGTGACTCCAGTGCTCACAGAAACCCAAACCTTCCTGCTCCCTGAACGGGGATATAGATCCAGTAAAACCCATCACAGCCCTGAGAGAGCCCCTCTGTCCCTGCTGCAGGTGATGAGGGAGCCAAAGAGGAGCAATGTGACAGTGAAACCCTCAGGCTCAGTGCGTTCAGCCGGAGTGGAGGTGCAGATCAGGACACACTCAGCTGAAAATGGGGACGTTTCAGCTGGGTCAGAGCTCCTCTGGCCTTACCAGCTGTATCATTAAGGCAGCCTTGTTGCAGGTGTCCATCTACCCTATCCCCTCACCCTCTGTTTTAACTAAAGGTGGTATCTCTGACTTGCTCCAAGTGGAGGCCAGGCTGGAAAAAGTGCAGGTTCTCTGGACTCCTCCTGATGATGAGAATGACCACTTGACTTGCTCAGACCCAGTAGGCTGCTCACACACCTTCCTTCCAACACCCCTCTGCCCCCAACCTCCACAGCCACCTAACTGAAGCTTGTAGCACTGCAGTAACTGGGCAGGAAGACAAGCTCTGACTGCAGTGGTGAAGCAGCAGCTGAGGACTAGGAAAAAAACAGCCAGAGTGCAAAAATACAAATGATTCAAGGCATGAGTAGGGTTTCACATACCTCTCTCTGACCTGTTGGGTCACTTAACTGTTGTGCAATTGGTGCTGACTGCAGTTGTTGGGAAAGGTAAGAAAACCAAACAATAAAAGCAACCTTAAGGAAATGTAATTTAGGGAAGAGAAATGCACAGCAGTGCAGTTCTCTCGAGGTGACTCATAACAGGCAGTACCATTCAGTGCCAGTGGTGTCCTTCCAGTCCAGTGAAAAATCTCTGTTTGTCTGATGCCTTTAGGAAAAGAGATACCTGCTTAAGTGAGGACAGCCAGTACCAATGTGCAAACAAACACCACCATGCCTCTGCAAGCAAAACTGCTTTCCCTTTGCTACAACAAGCTCTGTAAGAACAGATGCAGACATTAGTCTGATTTGCACTGAATTTTACTAAACTTCTCTCCTCAAGGTAGGCTGATGCCCCTCATTCTTTAAAGGCAAAAACATTTTGAAAATGTCTTGCTGTCTCCAAGACTGGGAAGAACCAGAAAGCTAAAACAAAGGGGGAAGGGGGAGCAACCCAAGCTCTTTGTTCCAGTTGGCATGAAAGAATCATTCTTACAATAGCTCATTTTCTCCTTCCCCCCAACAGCTGACAACTCATGGCAACTAAGGACAGGGCTGCTATTGTCGTTAAGCAAATACTTGTCCAATCTACGTAGGAAAAAGAAGAGCTCCAGAGATGACGACATGTTCAAAATGCTCAAAATGCTCGCAAGGGCATCCCAGGAGGCAAATAAAGAGACAGAGAGTGGAGGAAAGGGTTCCTGAAGTGAAAACGGGACAGAGCAATGGCCTTGCAGATACAGCTGCTGAAGAGGTTGAAGAGTCAGACTGCTTGACCCAGACAGGGATTCAGGCTCTGAGAGTCTCCAAGGATGCCAGACTGTTATCACCCTCTGCAAGCCCTTGCTTTGCAACCACACTTTTCTGGGGCACACCGCACCCATCAGCATTTGTTTCTGCATGAAGTGATGGCAAAGGCAGTTCTGAGCATTGGGAGAACCCCATTCCCTGAATCCCAGCCATAGGAGAGCTTATCACAAACATTCAATGACCAGTGTGCACTGAGGACACATACTTCAGATCTCCCACCAAAAATTGTTTTAAAAACCCATGAACAATCAAGCAAACAAACAACTCACCACACTCCCACACAAAATGTGTTTATTGTTAGAAATCTCCTGTTTCGCTACAAAGCCTGAACTCTCCCCCATACAAAGCATTTCTGCATGTTCACCACTCCAGCCACACACTTCAGGGGAGGATGGGGGCTATACATCACAACCATAACATGTGGGATGCCTTCCAAACTAAGCACAACACACATTTTTCCATGAGCAGCCCTAATCCTCAAAGCAGGAGCACAAAGCCCAGCCGTGGCAGAATTTGTTTAGTGGCTGGAATAAGGGCAAGTCTGCCTGAATTCAAGGTTATCAGCCTCCTTCCCCCACAAGGGCTGCAGCCCTTCCTTCCACGACAAGCTGTGCAGAAGAGCTCCTGCAGTGGCAGTAGAGCTCAGTGATGTGCCTGACATGGAGACACAAACGAGTCCCTGCTCTGCAGTGGCAGGGAGGGACATGGCCAGAGGCTGCAAGCCAAGAGTGGCTGGGGAAGTCTGGCACAAGGAGCTTTTCAAGACCCTCATGCCTTGATACAGGTGAACCTTCAGCTGGGCAGGCTCTGTGAGCTCTTCTTTATGGAATTACTCCAAGGGCTCCAACAGAATCACCTAAACCAAACCACCCGGGGCTCCCAAATGCACAGGCTCGCCAGTACCTGTTGTGGGTTGTTCAGCCCTGCAGTGGGCTTTGGTCACAAGGGACTTTGCCCATTTGCAATCCCAGATCTACAGAGCTAACCTGCTGCCAGGTATCTCTGACTGTCCAGCCAGACCACACTCCATGGAGCAGGGCTGTCTGGTAGGGACAGGGTGACATCCTGCGTGTCCTGGTGCCAGACTCCTCCTTGGCTGCCCTTACTGCTCTGCTCCTGACAACTTTGCATGTCTTCAGACATGCTTGCAACAGCCTGTTTATATTCATCACCACGAACAGCTCGGTGCTTGCCAATGTTTTTAAACTGGTGCTGGCTCGGTTGCAAAAAACAAGATGGATTTGAGGACAAGAAGAATCATGGGAATTTAAATTTCACTCCAAGCCTCAAAATTCCATCTTCTTCCAGTTGGATGCCACAAAGCACAGTATGTAAGGCCCCAGGATTTTACACAGCAGTGGCAATGTGTCTGGGGAAGCCTGGCTCAAGAGCCCAACTCTTCTTTGGTTGCAGAGCAGTGCTGGATAGTTGTAGTGATCTGCAGCTAAACCTCCTTTGGCTGCAGAATGGCAGCATTCCCCACACAATGGTTGTGGATGTACAAGTCAGCTCTACAAAACCACTGTATCTTGTTGCCAGCCTCGTGCAAACCCTTCAGCAAAATGTTGGCTACACATAGCTGTGCTCTGGCAGCAGTGAAGTGGGACATGCAGCACCACAAGAGAGCACAGCCACAAAAAATGGCTTTTATTGTGCTGGCCCTCAGAGATGCTTTCGCAAAAGGAGAAAAAACCCCTCAGCTTTTTCAGTCTGATAGATTTTGTTTTTCTGAGAACATTATGCTTTGGTTTCTTATCAACTACTGAAGAGTTTGGAGCTTCTCAGATTGTGAAATACCTAAGAAGCCACAGCAGACAGGCACTATGCAGATAAACAATCTAGCACAACAGCAGCTGCAGAAAGGCAGTAAACATGGCCTTCTGCAGCTAAACATTGTTAGACAAAAACAAGAAAGCATCCATGATTAGGGCGATTTATAGCCTAAAATAAACCTGAAGACTGATGAAGAACATGAGACCAAGAGAAACCATTCCTTCCATTTCACCAGTTTTGTAATTGCTTTGGAATGGGAGAGGAGAAGAATTTAAGAGATTAGGGGAGAGTCACTCTTCATTCCCCAGGAATCTGATCCAGAGCTTATTGGAGTCAATAAAATGAATCCCACTCCAGGTCCACTGGATTTTTTTCGATCAGGCCACATGAGATGATTCCTAAAGCAGCTGTGCATGAAGGATCAAGTTTGTTTCAAAAAAATATATTTAATCAGCACTTTCCTTTAAGGTAATCACAGACCCCACGAGGCAGTTAAAACTCAATGCACCTAGCCACAGCACACAAAGGTGAATTGCTGTGAATAGCATCAATTTAAGAAAACAACATTTGTTTTCACATTTTTTCCACCCATTTACTTCTAGCATGCCCAGGATGAGTAGAGGTGATAAAAGAAAATAGTGTTGCTCTCTGCTCCTTCTCTCCAGCCCAGTGAACCTGCACACTTGAACTTGCATGTTTGAACTTTCACTGTGTGCAGTCCAGCTCATTCTCTCCTTGAATTTTTGTGCTATTTCTTTTACAACAGTGAGGAAAAGCTGCAAATGGGGAAAGCTGATCGCACATGACAAAAATAGGAGAATCCATGCGCAGATTTGACTTAAACTGCTCTTAATTCATCATTTACAGTTGCTTGGCTTGTGAGTCAATGATGACTCTTTATGTTGGAGTTTCCTCTGAAATTCTGACTTTACAAGCAAGTTTTTATTCAAGCCTCTGTCCAGAAGGGGGAAACTAATAGTTTCTCGCAATCATTATCTTTTGGGTCACGTTTTTGGTTTGCTTTATTTTTTTTTTTTTTTTTTCTGATAGGAACTTCATGAAACAAAGGCCGAGTCAAGAAAAATACTGGTTTCTCAGCTTCCATTATGGTAAAATGGAATGTTCTTCTTTAAGAAAACAAACCCACAAAAACATAAGCAAAAGAATCCTCCAGAGCCACACTGTGTGCAGGGAAGAAACATTCAGCAGTTCATGCAGGTGACTTCACTGGGTCAAAAGCTGCTTGTGCTCTGAAGCTCCTTGACAAACATTCCTGGCTTTAACCTTTACAGGAATGAACTAACTTCTTGTTGTCAACAAAATAAATTAAGATAATTTTAATTATTTTGTTATTTTGGAAAACAAATATTTATCTTCTTTGGAGCAGGTGCTATTCCAGATGTATCTAGCCTACAATAGAGATATTGTACAACTCCATCATTGCTGTACTTACAGACGTGTCCATTTCTTCATAAACTAAAATATTCACAATGAATGTGGAGCACATACCACTTCCCATGTCTGTACTCAAAACAGGTCTTAGAAAGTGATGCTTATAGAAGGAATTAATTAAATTAGGCCAATCTCAACAAGATCTCTTTCAGCAATTAAAAAAGGGGAAAAAAAAGAAAAAAATTCCATGTTCTGTTCTAACTCTAAAGATAGTACTGACTCCAGCTGTTACCCAGAAAGCCTTGGCTGTAGCCTATGAGGAGGAGGTCCTGAGCAATGAGTTTTAACTCCTTCAACTGGCATAATTTGTGCATTCATGACCCATCCTACTTGGCCATTCTCACAGCAGTCTTTGCACTAGAACGTAATATAAAAGTTTTGCTGTTTCCACTCTTTCTTTAAGTGAGAGCTCCTGTTAAGACAGAAGTAGCTCCTCTCAAACATTGCAGCTAAGGACAGGCAGCAGAACTCTTAAGAACCCCTAAGGAAGGCAAGGAGACCAGACACATTTTGAGTTAGAATCTTACTTGTTATTAATTCCTGGCTTTTCCATTCTGGAGAGTGCTGTACATATGTAGTGCTGGAGCAAAGAGTGTATCTTATTTTTGCTCAGTGCTACCAAGTCTGGCAGTCACACCATTGAGTCAGAGGTTTACTGATTAGCTCTGCATTAATAGTGGGCTGGCCTGCATAATAATTTTCAAACTGGGGCAGAAACCACAAATGATCAGGGCTGAAGTAGTTGTTAGTCATGAATGATAGGTCTTTGGAGCTTCCAAGTCCATTTTCAGTTGTTGTTCAAGATTTCTGGAAGACTTTTCACCAGTTGAACTAAGAAGTCAAATAATGGTACATTTGTGTATTCTTTGTGTCTGTTTTTTGTCAGTGTATTTGCACACATTTCGTTTTCCAGGACATGCAGATTCTGGAGAGACAGCAGACATTTGAGAAGGCTGAACTGAAGTGCAAACTGACCAATATATTAAAGCAGCAGAAGCTGCAGAGGAGCCAAATTCCTACAGAAGTGAAGATACAAGAGAGAAATAAGAAGAGTCTAAAAAATGCAGCGTTATAGCCAGTTAGTCTTACCTATATGGGGTTGGTTTAGTTGCATCTCCTTAAGTATTTTTGCAAGAACACCTAACTTTCTTGGGCAGGAGGAAGAGGAGGGGAAAAGCAAGCCTGCTGGGTTGGAAGTAGAGGCTCTGTGCAAGGATTATTCCCTAGATGTGCCCTCCTACAAGGAAACACACAAAGAACTGTTCTCTTGGGAAGATGCAGAACTCTCAAAGCTGGTGATCAAGAATTCTTCTGCTACAGCTTTTTATTTGCAATATTCCTGCCAGCACAGCCCTGTTATTGAGCCTCCCTGCTGTCCTGATCTGGTCTGTCTGCTCTGATATTTTTAATTTGGAAAGTGATTTCTAAATCAGAAGCCTAGTGAAGAAAGAGGGACACGCCATCAGTCTCCAAGGCCTATTTGAACTTCGTGCTAGTCTGAACAACACTGACTTGCCAATCGGATTCCAAGAAGGCATGGAGGCTGCCTTATTCTTAAATTTGCTTGGGAATACACTTCTCAGCTGCTACACAGGAAACAGTCAGCCCATCCATTACAATTGCTTTCTTGAGACCGGATTTGAGGTATTTTATGAAGTCTATGAGGTATTTTATTAATTATGCAAGATGGGGAACTATCTGAGTCTCTTTGAGATCCCACAGATGGGCACACAAAGGACAAACAAAGTAAGTGCTGCAAAAGACAAACATAAACATGCCTGCAAACACAATTGTTCACTCTGCCTTGAATTACAAAACAGCATTTTTCACATGGCTGGAGTCTTAGGTCATAGCAAGTGTCAGTGCAGAAGAATTCAGAGAGGCAAGGATGCAATACTCTGGAAATACGTCTGGTAGAACCTGGCTTTGGAAGTAACTTTTCTCAGAGAAAAGGCTTTAATAATAAGCAAGTGTATCAGATTTCTGCAAACACACTGTTAAGGTCGGCAGAGCAGCTGGCAGCAAGGCGAGTTCTGTGACCTGCTCCTGAACCCTTCAAACTCATTTCCTGTCAAACATCAGACCCAAGAGGACAAGCAGAAAGCTCTTTTCTAGAAGAGTCTGAGATTAGAATTCCAGTAATGGCTCAAATTCCTTTCCAGTTGTCCTGAACTGGCCACTTCCAGTGATTGCTCTGCCGTATGGCAGCGCTGTCTTCCTCTGGGGAAGCAGGAGAGAGTGGGGGTGGAGGAGGAGTGAGGCTGTGGAAAATAGGATCCAGCTTTTCCGACAGCAAACAGGAGAGCCAGATGTGCTGCTTATTTAAATAAATAATAGTACTGCTTCCAGTGCATGGGAGCATGTGGTGGGCATTGCCCAGCTTGTCCTGGGCACCAGAGGTGAGCCTGGGCACCTCGTGCCTCTTTCCAAAGGCAAGCACCCGGCAGTGACCGTGCTCATTCCAGTACAGGAGACACACAGCTGCACAGATCTTGTGGGGACAGCTCTGAAGAGCTCAAGTAATACCTCTGGAAGATCTTCCTCTGCCCCAAAGTGGATCCAGCAGTTCCCAACACATGAATTAAAAAAAACCTAGCAAGGAATATCTATCCAGTTGCTTCTGCATAGAACCTTCCCCGTTTTCTGCACCAGCTCTGCAAGGGAGTCCAATTTCACAAGGAGTCACAGCAAGCACCTCAAATTCCCTTTGGGTTTATTTGGCAAGACCATTCTGGAGCCAAATTCTTCCATGCTGTTCTATATCTACGGACAGAAAGGTACTGTTCAACACCAGGACAGATCCCCTTTCCTTTCATCTTAAGGACTCACTAGCATTTTTCTCTTTCTCTTTTTATTTTATTTAATTTTAATTTTTTTTTATTTTTAAGTTGACTCAGCCATCATCAACCTTTCCATAAGCACATCCATCTCTACAACAAAGAAACAAATATGATGAAATTTTGAGTTTCCATGTTTCAGAGTTGAGGCAGCAGGGATCTGAAAACAAATCTGATAAACTTTAATTTATTGTATCTCAGTAGCTATCTTCAATTTCATCTTTCTTTCCAATTATACTGTTATAAACTAAACAATATATCTAAATATATAGCAGACTATTTGTATTAGGATGTAAATCCAGTAATAAAGAAAAATGTTAAGGAAAACAAGAGAAGTAAACTTCCAGCAAATTAAACAAAACATTTGCTTTCCATGTGGGTGTAAATGCGAATAAATCATTACGGACAGGCTTGCTTGTGATTTTGTTTTTGTTTCTCTATTATTCTGTCTATTATTGGCCAGAGGCTTATATTCATTTCTGGAAATGAGCCAGCTTCTGATAAAAAGCACTTCTATAGCAGGTGTATAAACTGAAGGAATTCTACCGTCAACAAAAAGTTAATATTTGGCAGGATTTTTGGATTTGGGTCTGTTTCCTCTAGTCAGTTCATTAATACCAAGTTTAACTGCCTTCCTTCCCTAACCCAGAAATAGCAAACAACCTCTCCTCTTTCCCCCCAAATCACACCGCTCCTAATCACTGCTTTGTGTCCCAGGGACTCCACTGCTGCACACAAATCCCAATGGCCACCACACAATCCCTCATGTCAGAGCGGCTGGAGAACGCTTCAGCGGGATCAGATGGGTTTTCCAGATTTACTGCTGAAAATCCTGGGAAACCTAGGCACGAACAGAAAAACTAACATTTCAGTTGAGCTTAGTGACCCTGAATTGGCCAGTGCAGCTGCTGGCTGAGCAGGACTGACCTGCAGCCAGCACGTAAAAATGCAGGGCCAAACAAAGAACAAATAAATAAGGAAAATGCCACCCTGGGAGAACAAGGCTTGAGCTCCTCTGGACAAACCACAGTGTAACAAAATCACTCCCTCATCCCGGGCACAGCCAGACTCTGCTTTCCCCTCACAAGCTTTCCTTCCTGAAAGCAATGCTCTGTGTCATGGATCAAGGTGGGATTCCTGCATAGTGAAGCAGCCTGATGAGCAGCTACAACCTTTGCCAGGGAGCTCCACGCGGATCCGTCCGGGAATCTCCATCCCCAGTGTTTGTTACAGGGCTCTCAACTGCTGCCTGCTCTTCCCAAGCATTTGGGTCAGAACCTGACCTACACAGGTTCTCCCCCATGAAGCCCTGGATGTGTTCAGGAGTATTCCTGAACTTTGAAAAGCTTGGAAGCACCTGGGGCACATTCCTAGTGTTCACTTGACTGCAGCCAGGTAAGAGCAGTGGTCACCTCTCTCGAGCAGGGGAGGTGTGCACAAGCAGAAGTCTGAAACCTACTGGGGCACTTTGAAGAAGTGCACAAGGACAGAGATTTATAACCAAATCCTGTAGAATGTACTGAAAACCGTGCTCCCAAGATACTAATCACAGACCATTGAGAGGCCTAAGACTCCAGACAAAAACAAATTTTTCATTCACATATATAAATCATTTTGTAGCAACCAAATCAAAAACTAAACTTGACAGTGCCAGGTCTCACTGACCTCAGTCCAGGACAGCAGTAAATACATGTCTACCCTAATTAAGTTCCATTTGAGTTAACAAGTTAAAAACATATTTACTGCTGTTTTGAATGAGAACATTTGCATTTTCCTCTATTCTTACAATTTGGGCCCTGTGGAGAGCTAAAAACAATTCCAACTTCATTATCAAAGTATAAATAAATCAGAGCAGCACTTCCCTGGGCTGATATGGCCAAGGCATTTATGCTCAATAAACCACAAGATATGTGAGGTTTACCCTAGAAAAAAGGATATCAGAATAAAAGTAAAAGCAAACCCTGTACTGCAGATTCATTTTAGATTGTAGCAGAAAATGCTCTTGAAAACCACCAGGGTATATTGGGCAAGTTTTTTGGATGGTATTACATCCTCTGGTAGCAGCTGACAAGACCAGTCCTATTCAGACATCAAGGTATGAGTGAGCCCCAAATGGGGACAGGAGCACAGGTGGCTCAGGAGGTCAGCACAGAGCTGTGCACTGATCAAAAGCAGCCAAAACACTGCCTGAAGACTTTCCACATGCCCAGGTAGTCCTGCACCAGTATGATTGACATCCTTTTTTACTGCTCAGCAGCCTTCAAAGAAAAGCAACTCCTGTGGAGGTCCAGTTAAAGTTGGGTTTGGTAGCAATCACTGGAGAATTGTGCTTTGTGACACCCTGGATTTCTCTGGAGAGCTCTGCTGGGAGATCTTCAGGTTCTGCTTGCTCTGGCTGACCATCACAGGAAGGAGCCATACAGAGCTAAATTAAAACAGGGATATATGCAGGGTGATTGAAGTTTGAAGGCTGCCTCACTCAGAATATGCTGAGTTGGAAGGGACCCACAAGAGCCAATGAATCCCAAAAAGAGTGGAAAGGAAGTGGAGCATGGCTGTGCTCCTGTCCCTCCTGCTTTTGAGCAGAGTGGATGCCAGCTGCCCTCAGAACTGAGAGAGGAAGCTGGGCTGCAGGTGGAGACTTTGAAAAAAGATTGTTCCTGTCATGAATGTTAAGGGAATGGTGTGGATAATGGCTGGAGGAGAAGGGAGCTACAGCTAATCACACATCCCAGCAAGAAACATTGTTCAGTAAATGAGGTTACTAAAGAGGCAAAAAGAGGACAAGGTTAGAATGCTGCAAAAGCCAATAACTATTTCTACCTTGAAGAGTTTAGAATAATAGCTCCCAAGCAAATGGAAAACAAGAAACTGAATTAGGTTCAGATGGTCTGCTCCTGAACAAACTTCACTGAGGGAGATATCACCAGGCACTGCTGAAGCAAAAATATCCATACCCAGTGTAACAATACATTTATCTTTAAGGGTGGGGCATAGAATGGGGAGAAAAAAACCCTCACAGGTCTAGACAAGGTTAGATCTGCATTATTTAATATTATCAGTGAGAGATAAACTCAGTTTATTACCAAAGGCCATGTGAGTGCATGAAGTCCTTCAAAAACAAGACAGGTTCATGAAGTGCCTCTTACCCTCTCTCCCTCCCTGCCCCAATTTGGTGCATACTCTACAATAGCATTGATAATTTTTGGAAATCAGTCTTACAGATACTTCATGGTATCTTCATAAAAACGACTAGTTATCATCTGGGATAAGGCATCTGGGAAACTCGAGGAGAAAGTTAAACAGGAATTGGTTTGACTCTTCAGAAAACCTATTATTTTTAAGGAATTACAAAAGTGTAATTTAGAATTAGTTGTTTCTCTTGAACAGCAGGCAGTGAATTTCACTCACTAGTAGAAAGTTACATTGTTTCTGACCATTTTGCAAAAGTTTCTGAAGGATGCTGTCTAACAATGTGAAGTCATTTCTAGGAATTTTCTTGAAAGCATTAAGAAACATACTCTGTAGTCCTAGGATTCATTTAGGAAGATATTCATAAAACTAACCTCTCAAACCTTTTGCTTTTAACTTCCCATCTAAACAGTGTTTGTTACGCCCAAGGAGAGCATAGTAAAACAAAAACTTCCAGCAGTATTTTAATAGAATGTTCATCTTCCAAAAAGCAGGAGTTTGGTTGCAAAGCAAACATTGCAGCACAGTCATAAGTGCTCTATAGCAGAGATATTGTTACAGCAGAGATATTATTAACAGCAAGAGGAATTTTTAGGTCAAGAGTATCTCTCTAATAAGATTCCTAAAGACAAAAACCCCCACATCAATGAAAACAAGCAAAAATTACTCCCAAATCCCTCTCACCCAAGCACTCAGATCCTCTAAGGTCATATTTGCAGTCCATAAGTTGTTCCTCATTAAGAAGGGAAAAGAAATCTCAAGAAGAAAAAGAACCACAACCCCAAAGTGGCAGCCACCTTCATTGTAAATTAGGTGACCTCCTCTGTATTTTAAACTACAACATGCAAAAACATAACTGTGCACAACGTGAAAAAATATACTACACTGTTTGTCCTCTTGGTCTTACTGCTCAAAGGACTAGAAGATCTAGAATAAGGAGACATAAATAATTTTGAAATATGCCAAAACTTTGGAAATGCCCACCCAGAAAAATTACACAGAGTGTAAATTTTTGCTTTAGTCAGGCCAAGAACTTCCCCAGATAATGACAACAAGATGAGAAACTCAGGATAATCAGAATAAGTAGAACATCTGGATAACTACGAAAAAAAATGTAGGAGTAAACTATCACATTGCAAGAGTGAAAGCCCGACCCTGGAGCATAATTTTGTAGGAATTTAGAGACTGCAAATGCTCTCTGGTATTATGGACAACAGTAATTTGCTATGGAAAAGGCAGAAGGGCAGAGTATTTGTCCCTACTGCTGAGCAGCAGGCACGGGATGCTCCCTCTGGAGATTCCTCTGTATCCATGGACAGTTGCAGACCCTCAAGGCATGTTCCTCACAGAACCCACTGCACTGCTCCAGCCTCCTCAGATCTCATGGTGGGATACAGAGGGGGTTGGCTCCTGAGGTAATTGACTGCTAAGATAAAAAGTAGATAAAGAGGACAGAAAAAAAGGTGAAGTACAATCCTCTGCTGTTTCTGCTTCTCAGTTCACAAGATCTTCCATTTGTCCCACTACAAAGCAGCAGTTTCAGTTAGCACTTCCAGAGCTGGTTCCAATCTCCGTGGGTTAAAACCACACATAATTCATATTCAGCTCAAGGTTGTGTAGGCTTGAGTAAATTCTTTATGGAAAATAACATTATTATTTTTCTATGTGTCCATGCCTTGGTTTGGTTTGGTTTTAAATCATGAAATTTCCCTCATGATATCTCTGAATTTGTGTCTTTGGAAAAATGAAAGAAATACTGAACCTGAGAGTCAGGGCTGTTCAGCCTTGGAGGAAAGAGCACTCTGGGGAGACCTTGGAGCACCTTCCAGAGCCCCAGGGGCTCCAAGAGAGCTGGAGAGGGACCTTGGACAAGTGCAGGGAGTGACAGGACATGGAATGGCTTCGAGTGAAGGAGGGCAGGGTTAAATTAGATATTAGGAGGAAATTCTTTACTGTGAGGGTGGGGAGCCCTGGCACAGGGTGCCCAGAGAAGCTGTGGCTGCCCCATCCCTGGAAGTGTTCAAAACCAGCTTGGATGGGGCTCAGAGCAACCTGGGATAGTGGAAGGTGTCCCTGTCTGTGGAAGAGGGGATGGAACTGGATGATCTTTAAGGTCCCTCCCAACCCCTTCTAGGACCCTTTCCAATGAAAAGAGCCACAGACCCTTCAAAAGGAATGCTCAAACTTTACCAAAACCAGAGTTAAAAGGAAGATGTGCTACTGTTTCTCCGTTCTAATAGTGGATAATGGGAAAAAGGGAAAAAATGTAAATTAAATAAATGATTCCAGCATGCTGAGCATGAATGCCAAAGACACAGAAGCATTTTTGTGGTGTCTTGACAAAGCAATTTTATCTGTGACACACTGTAACAGTAGCCCAGAAAACTTGACTGGATCCCTGGCACTGACCAATACAAAGCTGTGTCTAAACAGAGAGCAATGCAGGATGTGCACTGCAAACCATACAAAATGCAACACAAATAACATTTCAGTGCAAACCGTATGAGAATCCTCCATCTGAAGGCTCTGAGGTACTGGCAGCACTGAGTGTGGAAGCATTGCACATCCCTCTCCCACAGTGAAATCGTGGCTGGCAGGCTGTGTTGGCAGCCAGGCTGGCACAGCAGCCAGCCTCACCACAGGGCTGGGATGCTGATCTCCTGTGCCAGAGCAGTCTGGGAGCTGCACCACGTCACTCCACTGCAGGTTGCTTTGAACCAGAACAGATCTGCATCCTCCTGCACTTTGGAAGAATTCCTTGGCCTGCAGCTCGATCCACCAAGTTTGGCCCCACGTTGAGTCATGGCACAAGGAAACGTCTCCGAGTCTCTCCTCCAGGGGGATCTCAGCACGGAGAGCAAAGGGCCCTGCTGAGGTTCCTCTCTGGCTGTGAATAACTGTGCTCACTGCAGGAGCTCGTACAGGAGCAACAGAGCTGCCCTGCCCTTCACTTCAGGAACAGCTTCCAGTCCTGCCCTGGGCCAGCCTTCATTTTCCAGGACTGGAGCTGTCCATCCTAAAGTGTGCAGGACAGAGAGCAACACCAACACTCCCTGGGGCTTTCTGCAGGCAGTCAGCACCACTGGGCAGACCTTCTGTGTCTGTAGTGGAGGAAGGGAAGGGAAAGGGGAAAGGGGAAAGGGAAAGGGGAAAGGGGAAAGGGGAAAGGGGAAAGGGGAAGGGGAAAGGGGAAAGGGGAAAGGGGAAGGGAAGGAGAGGAGAAGGAGAAGGAGAAGGAGAAGGAGAAGGAGAAGGAGAAGGAGAAGGAGAAGGAGAAGGAGAAGGAGAAGGAGAAGGAGAAGGAGAAGGAAAGGAAGGAGAAGGAGAAGGAGAAGGAAAGGAAAGGAAAGGAAAGGAAAGGAAAGGAAAGGAAAGGAAAGGAAAGGAAAGGAAAGGAAAGGAAAGGAAAGGAAAGGAAAGGAAAGGAAAGGAAAGGAAAGGAAAGGAAAGGAAAGGAAAGGAAAGGAAAGGAAGGAAGGAAAGGAAAGGAAAGGAAAGGAAAGGAAAGGAAAGGAGAGGAGAGTTAGATGTCTGCAGGCAGTTTCAGGGCTCTGCTGACCCAGGGGCAATGGCTCATTGCACATAGTAATGAATCTCATACACCTCATACCATACCTGTCAGCTAGGAATATGAGCTTTACTTATAAATATTTTCTGAGATAATTGGGGAAAATTCTGTAGCCAATACTATAAATTGTGGCTCTACACCAGTTTATTCTGAGCTATGTCCTTAGAGGTGAATGCTGAAGGACTGAATCCCACTTAACACAGCAAACACAACCAGCCCAAGGGAAATCTCTCCTTGTGCTGTGCTCTCAGACTGCTGAATGCTGTGACATGAAAGTTTTCCATGATTTTGAAGATAACCACCTCACAGTGCATAGGAAGCACTAACCAGTTGCTATAGTTGCTGCATTACTGAAGAGCTACAGTCCAACCAGCTGACACTGCAATAAAATAATTCCTGCATCATACATTCATCTTCATTACTGCTTGTAACAAACACAATCTCATAATTTCTTTTGTGAAATCATAAATCCACAGAATTAAAAGCAATTTATGGTGTCACTTCCAAACCCATATGAAGTTTCCCAGCATCCCATGGTTATTAACATGTATTATTTTTGTTCTTTTTCCAGAACACAGTATTTTGGAAATTATGATGGTAAATCCAGAGAGGACAGAAACATGGTTCCAAAGTACTCTGCTGAAAGAAAAGCAGCTTTAATAACAACAGCAAATACTGGTTTCCATGTGACCAGAGCTCAAACTCAATTTAATAGATATGATAACCTTCATGAGGAACGAAACCTCTGCTTTGCTGAACTCAGGGTGAGCTTTGCCAAGTAGTTAAGCAGGCCATAATTTCACCCCCTGAAAAAGACTTCAGGAATAACAGTAAAAAAAAAAAGGAACTAAGAATAGCCCTTTTCCTGGTCCCACATATATGACAGCTGTTCAGCTGCACATTTTCCTGAATTTTGCTACCTATGACAGCAAAGAAATGGGCCTGTCAAACAACATGCCAAGGAAATGGAGAGCTCCAAATATTTTTATCGTTGACAATGCTATTCAGGAAGTTAGTTATAAGTCAAACTAAGTGCTGCAGTATCCAATATATGCTGTTTATATTCATGTAATCACAGAGAAATGCTCTAGTTGGCCACAGTATCACTCAAGAGCAGAGCAATTGATCCCTTCTGAGAGTCAGTTAAATGCAAAAGTGCTGCAGCAAAGCAAGGAAAAATCCATCTCGTGGAGGATGCTTGGCTTATCTGAAGTTACTGCTACAGCCATTAATACACAGTAGCTGAGGGATCTTTAAAAAGTGCTTTAGATGATGTAGCCACCCTATTGCACAGAGAAAGAGGGCTGACTGCAGGTTCCTTCCTATTCCATGCTTCCCAAACCAGCCATCTAAATGGATTTCACCTGCAGCTTACAGGTAAATTCTCCTGTTTGCCACACATTAAGGCTTACCATGGTTTCTAGCATGAGCTGTTAAACGTCATGTAAAAAAGATTCTGCCTCCATTGGCATGTCACACACACCTCCATGACATGTGTAATGCACAAAGTGTGCAGATACACACTCCCTGGATCAAAATAGAGGAATCTTATCTCTTCTTCTGAGCACAGGAGATTCCTTGTTGCTCATAATTTAACAGAATTTTAAGAAATACAACATTTCCTGACATAGCAGAAGTATGAATTCTCTTCAGATAAAACATAAAGCATAGTTAGTTACCAAGGAGAAAACCTATCAATGCTTTTTAACACAGTGTACTGCAAAAAGAGTTGTTTGGGAGATGGAAGTGTTTGCATCTGTGAAGAGTCAGTCTGACTTCAGTGCCTCATGCAGCAATTACTTACACATGCCTTTAGAGCAAATTACAGCATCAAAATATTCTCCATCACATTAACAGAATGTCCAAACTGTCTTTTATTCCACACCACTTCAACACGTTCAGCATATGTGCAGATTTGGAATTTTACTTTAATGTGGAAGAAATTCCACTGACATGATTAGGCTCAGAGGTATTTCTGATCTACACCAAATGCTTTGGGAAGTTGGGATTGGATACAGAAAGGCTCTGGTGTAATATAGAAATTAGATGCTGAAGGTGGGATAAGCTTCACTTATCTTCTCCAGTTTGTTTAATTTTAGTTTGCTGATGCTGAAGCACTTCTTTTCCACAGAGGCACATATGGAACCAAACTGTGCAATAATGTAGTAAACAACAGCTGCAGCCACCTTTTGGCTTGTTGCTATTTCTATAGCATATTAGCAGCTTTTGCTAGGACTTGGCAAAGCTCGAGGTGTCTCCACTTAAAGGGAAGGGAAAGCACCTCTGCATTTACCTCAGAGTTGACAGAGATCAGCTCCAGAAGGATGCACTGTCCACAAACTGCATAAAATGCACTGTGAGAGACCAGTGCAACACATCTCAAACACTCCACTGAGTCCTGCAGCTGGTCTTAGCACAATTATTTGAATAATATGTAGAGGCTTCCCTTCTCAGGGCAGAGTTCATCACTTGGATCATGGCATCTCAGTCTTCCCCCTCCCTCTCCAGCACTCCCTATGAAGCTGGCTGACATGTTTAGTGGCACACAAAAAAAATCTCCAGGGACTCTCTCATTCCAGATACAGGAATCCTTTAGCACAAGAGACATCTGTGAACATCTTCCCAATGCAGGCTGCAGCAAACCATGCAGAACAGAGCATGCCCTCAAGCACAGCAACATCCTATTCCCAAAATACCATGCTGAAAGACAGCTGCAAACTGAGCTATTACTCTTCAGAAGCCTTCCATATTTTAGCAGTTTCTAGAGGAAAACAATTCCTGGAATTGAACCATCAATCCAAACTTCCAGCATTTCTCCCCAAACTCCATATGCCCCACAGTTAACTTTTGGAGCACCCTTTGGCAGAGCCCCATTTAGAGCTCTGGGGGCTTCTGCCATTTCCTTCCTGCCATTCCATCCATGCAGAATGTGCTTCTGCCAAGGGTGTTTATCACCTGTGGATCTCATGGCAATCCTCTCTTCCCCTTCACAGTAACAGAATATTAATTTAAATAACATATACTAAAATGACAAAATTAATGCAAAGCACGTATTTTTCTAGTTTTGTTCTCAGTCTCTCCCTTCAGAAAATGTTGCCATGCTCCTGAAACATAATTCAAAGGCACTGACCCCAGATAACAACACAGTTTATCGTTTCTGTGCTTCCTGGGTTTGAGATTTTTAGCCTTCCATTCTCCCAGGGTCTCTGCCAACCTCTGCAATTCCAAGTAGTATGGCAACCTTTTTCAGGTTCTATAAGTAAAGAACAATTTCCCACTTTCTCCATTTGCCAGGCTGCTGCCCTGTCCACTCCTCTGTCCCTCTCCTCCTTCAATGCCACCTTGTGTAACAAGGCAAGAGCAAAGGGGTTCAGGATCTACTTTACACTTCTCTTATTTTGTACGTGTTGTATTTGCAAAGGCCTTCTCATAAAGGCCTGGGTTTTGCATTTCATAGAGAAATGCAGGATAACACTCATAATTTTGAAGCAATTTGTACCATATTAGTATTAATCCAGCAGTGAAAAATTCAAATGTTGGCTGCTATGAGGGTTTGTTTCCCAAGTATTCATCTCCCTTTGTAACTACTATCCATGTTTGCTCTCAAAAAAGACCACAGGTTTCTCCCTCCTCTCCCATTCTCTTCTAGCCTTGCAAACCAGAGTTTGATAACATTAATTTCTGATATTGCAAGCAAGCCTGTATATTAAGTGTCCTCTTTTCCAAGGGCTGTATGACTATTTCTTGTTGAATTGCACAGTGTCACTGGGCTTTGCCTTTAAAAGGAACAGCTTTGCCAAATGCAGCAGAAGCTCAGGTTTGTTTTAACCACATATTATCAGTCCAAAAATTGTGTTTGTGTCACCTACCAAGTTCCTTTAAGAGCAGCAAAGGTAACAGTTCTAAGAAGCATTTCTTTCCTCAAATATTTATTGGCACTGATACTTGAGCCCACTTTTATTGCCATATCATATATTTTGCTTTTTCTCTATGCAGATGAAATGGAACAGGCATGTTTGCTATGTGGTTTCTGGTTGAAAAATCATTCAGTAGATGAACCAAGGGAGACAATGTTTTAGGTATGGTGTTGGTGTTTCAAACTGCTAGGAATTCTGTCCTACGGAAAATAACAATATGAATTACATTAGATCTCAAAAATGTTAGTAATAATTAGTATTAGGACACAGCAGTGTGGTAGCAAGTTTTGGTCAGCTCAGCTACATTGAAGAAAGTCAAGAAAATTTATAATCAAATTTTGGTTAAAGCAATAAACAAGGCAAAGGCACCCATATTTTACTATATGAATAAAAACCTGCATTATAGGCCATTCCACATTTGAGAATACTCATAAAGCAGATAAATATGTTACATCATGGAAAGAATGGCCCAAATTTGGAAATTCAAGAGACTTGACAGTGCATCCTTTGTACCCATCTCCAGCAGCTGATAATAATTTGGCCAAGTCGGTGCTTGATAAACAAAGCTGTGATGTTCTCCTGGAAATACACTGATAGCAACATTAGCAATGCTATTTCCAAAGACCAGAGTTCAGCATACTTGATGCTGGCTTCACGTTAACCTCTTTCCCCAGCGCTGTTAAATCTAATTCCAAAGAGTGATAATCACATGTCAAATGCTGAGGGTGTTTGAAATCCAGGCTCGGCTCCAGTGTTATCCCTTAGGGCAGCCCAGCAGACCACACTGAGTTTCCCTGCTCCCCAAAATTCCAAAATACACATGTACAACTTGAACTAGCCACTAGTTTCAGAGCACTTAGGGAAACAAAGAATTTTTCCCTTTTGGCTTGCAGCATATCAGAGCACCTGCAAGTACTCCAGGCACCCTTAGGGAACGAGCTAACACGGATCAGCTTTGCTTCTCAAAAAATTTCTCAGCTAAATTTAGACCTGATCAGACAAGTGAAGGTCAAAAACAAAGCAGAGAGCAAGACAAGTATGGAGAGAGGTTTTGGGGAACCAGATAAAGCAGCTGCCCCGAGGGAAGCACAGGAGATGGGAAGGAGATGAGGCTGGGTGGATGCCCTTCCAGGGCTTGCTCAACCTGCAGCTCTTGCCCTGGCAGCTTTCCCACCCTGCCACAGGCACTGCCCTGGTCCTGTCCTGATCCTCTGCCTACCAGAACACGCCTGAGCTGCTCACATCTGCTCTGTTCAGCTCTGCTGGGCACTGGCAGCTCCTGTGCCTGGTCAGGCACCAGCAGCCAGCCAGGGCTTGCTCTCCCCATGCCCTTCTCTGCTCCCTGACAGCCACAGCATCATCAGCTCAGTTCACCACAGCTTGGTGAGAAGAGTTTAAAATCCTAACTACTAACACACTCCAGAGAGAGCAGTAACACAGGCACTTGTAATTTCCAGTGTCACTGGAGGCCTCATCACACTCTCATGTAACTCAATCTGATAATGAAAATTAACAGAAATTGCAGGGCTGCAATCCCAATGCAAATTGAAGGAACTGACTGTTTGAGTTGCACGTACATATTTTTCAAATAAAGCTATTAGTTTTCTTGAGATACTATCATGAAGTATGGAAAGCTGTCCTTATCTCAAGTATTGTACGAATTTAATTTAAAAGAATTAAATATGCATAACGTTTCACTGTGAAATGGGGAGCAGAGAAAAGATAAAGTGGGAAAGCTGCACAGAACTGTATTTCCAGGAAATACCTGAACACCATAAGGCAACAGGCATGCAGTGACCTAGGCCAGGGGAGAAATTTTTTTCAATTGAGGCCTTTCAGACAACAGCTAAAAGAATTTAGTGGCAGTCCATAGCAAGTTGCTAGGGTATGCATGACCTTATTGACAGCAACACTTAGTTCGGATAGCAAAAATAGAAAACCTGCTTGCATGACAAAAACCTGTGCACAGCAGCCTCTGAACTAAAACAGATTCAGCATCACAGGAAAGATCTACGTGTTTGGGTTTTGTTCCTAGGCTGAGGAACTTGTCACACCTGCCACTGTGTGGTCAGCTGTGTGGTTTTAACGACTGAAATAATAACTGATAAAACCGGTTTATCTGAAAAATTATTTTCTCTCCAGAAACTCGTGTCGCTGAAGAATCAAAGTCCCAAAGGCCTATGCGTGAAGAAGGGCATGCAAAATGCACATTTCTGGTTCAAACCAGATGTCTGACTGCTGTAGCAGTAGAATGCTGCTTTCTGAGGCTGTCAGGGAGCTCCAGCCTGCCCTGACACTGCTAACATACATCACACACCCAGCAGTCAATGACACCACCCCACATACCAAACCAGCTCCCCAGTTTATTCCTGGCTCTGGTTCATTAGCACTTCATGGGATGTTTTCCAGCTTTTCCTGCTCATACCAGATAAAGACTTACTGCAAGCTTTCCTTTCAGTCAGCGGCTTGAAGCAGAAGAAACCAAGTTAACTTTGACTTAAACTTTGACTGGGTTTTGGCCAGAAAGCAGTTTGAAAGATGAAGAAAACTAGTTGTTTTAAGTAGAAAAAGTAGAAGAAATTTTTGAACTGAACTTTGCTTTGAAGCAAATACATGATTTACCCTAGTTCAGGAAGCATTGAAAATGAGAGCTCTCTGAAAATTTAAAAATAATATAAAAAGAATCTTACAGGCAAACCAGAGAAACAGGCTGCCCAGCTTCATCAAAAGGCAATGGCAATTCCAGTACCAACTCTTCAACAGCATTTTTGTTAAAGTTTCAATTCTAAATCACTTGACTGCATGAAACAGTAGAAAGGTTTGAATCCTTTATGAATTGAATGAATACTGAATAGTCAAAGTACTTTTCACTGAAAACCTAGTGCAAGCATTTGCTTCAACCACTGCATGAAAGTATTTAATGTGAGGGATAATGTGAGCACAGCAGAAGTAAAATTAAGTTTTAACTATTGTGATGGCAGAAAAGCAATGCAACACAAGCAAAGCCTGTGTGTGCAATGAATTAAACTTGAGACTGTTCTACCTGCACTACTGCTCACTACATTAAGCTTCTCTCATAATTACACACAATTTTATGATGTTATCAATTTGAACTTACTGGAGGTCTTGACATGAACAGGGATATTGTATAACTCTTAGCTAATTAATAGAATTCAGATGGACACTACCAAGTTTTGGAGTTCCTGTTTGGTGACAGGCTTGAATTACAAGAATTGAGTTGAACAGGGAGAGAAATACATTACACAACAAAAGTATTCATTGATATTTGCTCAATATACACTGATAAACAAGGCATCAATAAAGAAAATAAATTGAGGTCATGCCTCAGGTGGTTCTAGGTGAGTACAGGGGCAAGAAGGAGCACTATTTAATACCTGAAAGAACTGCCACCTTTGTGTCTCCTTCCAGGACACTACTGGGGTCCCTTCAGCCTAACTATTTACCTCTCCTACTGTTGCCTGCTTTACAGGTAAAGGCAGCAGCTCTCTGTGAATCTCCTAAAAGACACTTAAACACATTATCTTCACCAAAGAATAGACAATGCAAAAACTAAAAACGTGCCAAAATAAAGCAACGTTTCCTATTCATAAATGTGTGGATTCTGACTCTAAGCAAAATTTGAAGACGAAGGAAGAATCTTGAAACTGGACAAAATGTAATTTCCCACTGGATGTTCATTGGTAAGTGAAGAGAGGAAACAACATTGAACTTGCAGCATCCTTACTGACAGTCAGTTAATGAAAAACGGGACGTGAAAAAAACCAAAGACGAAAATTTCCTAAATGAGAATGTGGATGCTACCACTGCCCCTGGCTTGCACAGTAGCCAAAATTGGGGAAGAATCTGCCCAAATACAGACAAACCCCCAGAAAGGAGGTGTGACAGTGATACTCAGCATGAACTTCAGCACAACTGGGGAGCGTGTAGATTAATTCCAGTTTTCTGACTCTCCAAAGCAACCACAGGATAATCATGAACAGACAAAATATGTGGATGATCACAAATATGAAAAATGAGAAATGTGGTACAGCCACTTTGATAGACTCCAAGAATATTACAGGATGAAAAGGCAAAATGACAGTATTTGGACAAGATCACTGCATTTTTGTTGTGTCTGAAATTCACAAAATATCAGATACAAATAATGTGTGTGGGATGTGACACAAAATTTTGAACATTTTTTCTTGGGTCTGTTAGCTGTTTGTGTACCATTACATAACCAGTGACCCACACATGTGGCATGCTAAGTATTTTATTTTTTAGTGTAGTAATTCTAAGGCTCCATCAGAAGAAAGGGTTTTTATAGAAAACACTTGTTAGATAGGAAAGAGAAATCACTGATATAATACCCCAGTAACAACACTTCAAAGCCTAAACTGGCTTCATTCTTCCACCTACACTGTGGATGTTTTGTTACTGAACACAGAGGAGGGTAAACAATCCTCTCTCCTCCTGTAAGACCTGTAATGTTGTAATTCTTTGTTCCACAGCAGGAATGTTGTGATATACAGTGTGGGAATGGTGAAGTGACACAGCAGAGGGAGCACATCTGCTCATCCTCAACTCCTGGGTGGATTTTTCTAGAAAGTTTTCATGGAATATGAAGCTGAATCCCTTTGTACACGGCATTTTTCCCGAACGAATTCTCAGTTCCTTATTCTCTGCTGCTGCTGGTACAACTCAAACACACTGGCAAACCCTGGAGCTTAGGCTATGCTGTCTTGTCCACATTTTCTCCAAGTCTCTGTGGGAATCTTCATTTTGCAGAGGAGAGACCTCCAGGGACACAGCAAACTTCGTGTCTGCACACCGAGAGCCTTTTCCCCGCTCCCTGTACACTCCTTACACAGACACCACCAACACCACGTCGCTCATTTCAGCTTTTATTTGGGTACTTTTAACTTAAGTTGCTCAAGTCCATTTTCCATCAATACAGACACTAAAAACTGAGATCAACATTTAAGGCAACATCAGCATCCACGCCAAGCTCAAAATGCAAACCATGTCCTGCAAGCCCCACAGCATGCCCGGAGTGCCACAGGTCCCCAGCTCCTCCACACGTTCCCTTTCCTTTCTGAGATAGTTTGACTCTGCTGTCCCACACACACGCAGCAATTCCACTCAGAGGCACAGTCCCAAGCAAGACCTTGCCAGTTTTTTTTAGTGTTTCTCTTTTAGGAACTAGATCATTTTTGCATAAGGTGATATGAGTGAGAGACGTCTCAGGGTGAAAGTATGCATTGACTTATGTTGGTGATACCGTACAGAATCTTTTTTTAAAAAATATATTTAACATCATTACTCGATGACTTTAGTATGAACGTTACATGTACTTAGCCTTTTGGTAAAGGCTATACACTGAGACTTGTTAGAATGGTAATTTTGCTTTAAATTCTGATTTCTTTAGTGTTGCTGTTGACAAGTGTTTGAGTTAGGGATGCCCGAGTGCAACTTTTAGGTCAGAATATTTACAAGTATACAAAAGACCACATAGTTTTGAATACACTCACTATTCTTAATACAGAGTAAATAAGGATTTGTCTTGTGCCCTTGTGGAATATTTCAAGAGGTGGGTCTTGCTTTTTTTCTCTTTTCCAGTAAAAGGAAAGTTTTTACTTTTCCTTAAGGAGTGTATTTATTACAAGATGGTTAGCATACATATATCACATAACATACAAGCCTTAAAATTAACCAGTTACAAAATAAGCAGTGGTATGTATATCTTCATATAACCTAAGAACAGGATCAGTATTTTACAAAGTACATATAAAAGTACTTCATATACAAAGAAAAATACAAATGTGCAAACACCATTGTCACAGGTGGAAATTTGTCAATTGAAAAAATGCTAGAAAAATCCTTCATACTTTTGTTTTGAAATTGCAAATGCATTAAAAACAGCTGCATTTCCTATTGTGTGTGGTGAGAAATCTATGTTCCTTTCTGACAAAATACATTAGTTATAAAAAACCCCACAAAGTTTAATAACTGAAAAATCTTGTAAGTATAGTCAGTTTGGTTAGGCTGACATTAAATTACAAGCAGAACGTCTGGAAAAATGAGAAAATAGTGAATCATATATACAGACCTTTTGTAATATTAGTGTGCTATTTAACATATTAACATTTCAAAGTAAAAACAATGGCTTAATTACCTACATGTTCTACTCAAAGTCCTCATTATTTGGAGACTGTAAAATTTCAACTAATTTGGGGCTATTAAAAATGCTTCACCAGGATTTTAAGCAGAACAAACACAAGTTCATCAAAAGTAAAAATCTATAAACAGTCTTCCAATTAATGTGCAAAAAAAGTTTAAAAAGTATCAAATCACAACACCTCAAACTTGATTATATACATATCTAATATCTGTAAATGCTGTTAACTAGCTAGCTTTGTTTTGTTCTGCTACAAATAACTTACGTCTGTCCTGCAAAATGTCTGCATTGTAAAGATTTCAGTGCAAGTGCTTGCTTCATTGTTTAGTGCATTATCATGTTCGTTATTTTTTATTTTACAGTGAGCAGAACAGCATATAAATTAACACATACAACTCACACACAAGAGATCCTTCGTCTACTGAATTCCTAGGTTGTTGTTTTCCATTGCTCCAGGGCAGTGTCAGCCAGTTTCCTTCTGTTTATCCCATTGGAACTGCAAACAGAATCTAAAATAAAAGTGCTATCTACGCTCTTCAGGTAATCCCTTGGATTTTGAAATTCCATAACAACAATAGCAGAAGCACTCAGCAGAGCACGAGATTAGAGAATGACCTGCACACTGAGAAAACACTTGAAAGTCTGGCATCAGGAATTTCACTTTTTTGGTCTTTAAAAATATCTACTGTCTACAAACATTGGCAACCCAGTGTCACTGGTCTCACAAGCTCCATTTATTTATTTGCTTTTAGGAATGGTAGACATGTTCCCTCTTATTCATGGCTAGCTTGGAAATAAGAACATTCTGCTTAAAAATCTAAATAAAATGGAAATACACTTCTTGTTGAAGGGAAAATTTCTACACTTTCCTTTGGACAGGTTTCCTAATAGAATAGCTCTGAAATGAGAAAACCAGGATCAGATGCTAGTGCAAATACAGCCCACTTTTATAGCTAGGAATTGTACTGAAGAAAGAGGAAATTCAGGGTAAATGGATTATTATTTTTCCAAACCCTCCCTGCAGAAACAAAAAGTAGCAGTTACAGTGGTTATAATTATTAAACAGAAAAGAACTTATTATGAACTCTCATGGCTGAAATGTCAGGAAAGTGGGTTGTGTGTCAGTAACATTCCAGAACTCGGTTTCTTCCAGGATGAGGTGCTTTAAATGGGACTTTGTCATGGAACATTCTTCTCCTCTCTATGCATCTGAAATGCAACTCTGGATCCTGTCCATCCATTGCTGAGCACTCTGTGCATCTTGGGCACAAAAGTTGTACACACGTTTATTTGTCTTCAGCTGCAAAGGAGAAACATGGACACAAAGATGTCAGCACATGGAAAAGAAAACCTGCAAACTTTCAACTGCAATACTCAATGTGCTAACTGGGCCTGAATGCAACATTTTTGAATATTGCTGTTGAGAGTGAAATCAGCTACATAAAATTTTTTTGTCTTGAGATGGCACAATAGCTCCTTCCTAGCTCACACCTTCCAGCAGGAGCTTAAATATACCAAGGGAAGGAAGTTTCACATAAAGATCAAGGAAAGAGCAGATACACTTACATCAAAAAATGCCTTTTCACTGGCATGTTTTGGAGCTCCAATTGTTGGAGAAGCAGGAATCACAGTTTCCACTTCTGCAAGGTCTATGTGTCCCTTGCAGCTCGTATCCTCACCAGAGTCATAGTATCGCAGCTGGAACACAAGAGAAAAAAAAAACCCAGGCATGCTTCTAGATGGACCTTTCAGATTAATTCCCTTTTCCTGGACACAGCCTGGGGGCATTGACTGCTAGGGGTGGGAGGCACAAAGATCACTAGGAGCTGAGGAGGTGGGGGGAGAGCTCCAGAGCAGAGAAGCAAATAGCAATGGATTGCTCTGAGCAGAGGGCACATGAGACAGGAAAGCAGAACTATTTCTTCCCTGGTCATTACCTAAAACTAACACAAAAGCTTTACTTCATCGAGGTGTTGATAGAACACATCCTCTGTATTTTAAGAATTTAAAGTGATGAGCAGAAATTTAAGTGTAATTTTAGGTAATTATAAACCACATAGAAAGCTCACATTTTCCTATACCACACACAGAGGTTGAATGAAGTCTGTGCTTTTTTATTTCTCCTTGCAAATATACTTTGATATGGATATTAATCACTCTGTAAACTGAGTTTCAACACGCAAACAAGTTCCAAAAAAAGCCCCCACAACAAAACCCCAAAAATTCTCAAAAACTAATGCAAAACAGCAACACAAACTTTCACAGCAAAGGTCAAACAACAGAATTCCAGCTAGGATTGACCTGTATTTGTCCTGCATCTATCATACTCAGAAGGGTATTTGGTTATACAAAAAATGTAAAAGTATCTTCTTCTCTTGCAAAATGAACCTTTTTTCCTATATATAAGATATACAGGATGTATTAGGAAGAATAATAATCAACAGCACATTTGTTGATATTTACCACACTGATCTCGAAGTACTCAATTAGCATTTCAAGAGATGCCTGTCTTTATCTATATTACATATTTTTAAGTGTATTGACTACAATAAATTCGTGGTTTTTTACACAAAAGCATACATAAGTGTCAGAAATTACAACCTCCACTGTGTGGAATATTTGGCTCAGAATATTTTACTGCCTGATGACCCAACATCATTTGAAGTGCACAAGACCATAAATTTCTACTGTAGAATTCTGGCATACATTGTAAATTGGATAAAAAGTTTTAACCAACAGATGTCTATTTTTGCTGCTCCTTTTCATACAATGATTAGGTAGAACACGTATGAATAATTTTGCTACTGAATTGTATATATATCCTATATATTTTTAAAATGCTTTCATATATTTTTATAAAATACTCCTGTATGTTTTTTTCCTAAAAATAAAAGATGAAACACTAAAACCCCTCTGTTCACTCAGAATTCTGTATCAGCTACAAGATACACAAGACAAACACAGATAGGTCTAGAATGATGTAGTACACATCACATCTGGAAATCATCATTACTGATATTCTTTGTAAGACCAATCTATACAAACCCAGTCAATAAAAAAGGAGCAACATAATAATAAAAAAGTCCATCATCTGAAGAGGTTTTTACCTGGTGTTTTGTCACATCCAGCACAAACCAGCGAGGTTTCCAACCTTTTAGCAAAGCTCCTCTTTTGTACAGCGTACCTTCAAAAGATCTGAGAGGGACAGAAACCACAGCAGCATGTGATTCCATAATATGGATACTACTGAGAAATAAACCCCTCAAAATGATACATATTAAACACTTACTACATACATATTAAACACTTTTTTTCCTGTAGGAAAACTAGTAAGATTGAAACCAATTGTTTAGCCACTGGTAACTGTGATACTCGGATAAACCACCCTTTTAGTACTCTGGATGCATTCAATGTACAACTGCAATTTGCTTGTGCTTCTAATGCAAGGGAAGGGTGAAGGATGCTGATAAGAGATAGAGGCCCACCCACTGAGACAACTAAATGTAATCAAATCCTTCAAAAAGAAGGAATAGTGGAGCCACAAAACGTTCTGTGCACATCAAAGTTTCATTTCTTCCTAAGGCAGAGACTTTTACCAATCTAATGCAATATTTAAATACTGTCTGATTATTCAGTTTACCTATTTTCATCATTCTTTGATGTGAAATGATTGTACAGCGTCGTTGTTCTTCTGTCTACCCCGTTAGAGGGAGAGATGCTGGAACTCTGCTCCTCACCCAGCCCACTGTCAGGTACTTCCAACAAAGACCTCTTTTGATAGGAATGTAGATTAGGTGACATCATCCCTGAGGAGCCACAAGGATGTCTCCGGAGCTGAAAAGGAGGGAAAGAGAAGAAAAAAGGGAATGCAGTGTGCCTTGTGTTGGGACACGGTCTCAGTGCTCTACTGATAATAAATACATGGCACAACGTGTAAGATGGGAACTACAGTGAGGCAAAAAAAAAAAAAATCTTCCTAATACAAGACAATACTGCCTCAGAAAAGAAGCCAGAGGGATGGCAATTCCCTGCCTTTCTTAGGCAGAAGGGTTCCCAACGTGTGAGAAATCAGTATTTCAGAAAAGCTTCATATATTCCAGTGACATTAAAATGTCTGCCTTGCTTTCTCAGAAGCATCTAAAACCAAACAGATATTCGGAAACAATAAATTTCCCTTATTTTCAAAGGGAAGGAAGGAAGGGAGGAAAGGAAAAACTCTGGCTTCCAAGAGCTATTTGATAGATCCATGTCATTTTAGTGGACTCTCAATAACCTGGGACAAGAGGGATCCTGTATTTGGTCCCAATCTAAATGAGAACACTCTACAGACACAGCCTTGAAGAGGGAACTCACTGTGCAAAGTTCAGAGGGCAAGCTCCCAAAAAGCACTCTCCAGCATTATTGCTGGGGCACAGAGAGCAAAGAGGCAGCCTTTGACTCAGAAAGTATCTATATTGTCAGCTCTTCTTGTTACCACGGTCAGGAATTGGAAACAGAAGCATGAATATTTCTAATCTCTACTTAGAAACTTTAACTCCATTTAGCCATGGAAATATCTTTACTTATCTCTGAGAATCTGTGATATCCTTTTGGCTACTTTCAGGAATTAAGCTTTTTTAGTACTTCAAGAATCTTTTAAATATATAAAATCATACATTTGTGGATTAGTAAAATGCTCATTTTATCTTTATGCCTTAAACTACTCTGGAAAAGCAACTAGATAAACAGCACAAGAAAAAATACATTTTTCAACGTGAAGAAATAAAAAGCCAATATCATGGGTTAGAACAACATATTCAGTTTTTCAAAAGCAGTATTTCACTCCAAGAAATACAGAGATTTGTCAGTGCCTCAGGTAGCCTATAGAGCAGAAATGGAATTATTCTATTGGACGAGCTCTTTTCTACTTACATTGTCTTGTCTGGTGTCATCCTTTAGATTCATCTTGACCCTTTCCCACAAAAGCTGCCACCTCTCTGGGCTCTGATTTAATTTACTTTCCAACCTTTCAATTTCCTGAAACAAGTAACAAGGGTTTCCTTAAGAATAAGCACTTGCAACTGATCACTCCCTGGCAATCATTTTTATACAACCATTCCCTAGGCAATGCTTTTCACCCGGTGAAGTTCAAGCCCCTCTGTCCTAGGAGCTATAAACTGAGGTCCATCAGAATCAGGAGGCAAAGGCTCCCAAGGACAGCAGCAGGCACATGGCTCTTCCTGCAGGCTGCAGGAGCCACCAGGCTTCCAATTCTCCCCCAGTTCTCCTGGACACACAAAATTCAACACCCACTGCCATAACAGAAACACAACACTGATAAGGACAGGCTGTATTTTATGAAAATATTTACAAAGAACAAATTCTGTGCTGTGACACCAACACTGCACATTGCCAATGTTAACATTTACCCTGGTTTATAAAATGTGATACAAAGCTGTAATAAAAGAAGGAAATGAAACAGAAAGATTTATTCAATTTGGATGCCAAACTGTAACAACATGTTCTTGTAGTGAAACTTGGGAATATGACCTATGTTGATAACCTCCAGTTAGGGTTATTTCCTGTTAATAAGACAGTGCAAAGTTAAGGAAAAAGAGGCAATTTTATGAGTTTATGTTTACTTGTGAACACTCATTGATTCATCTGTCAGGACTTGGAAGTGTGGTCTATATTCCTTGCCATTCTTCATTTCTCCATTTTTACTTTCAACAACTGAATTGTTATTAAAATCTTCTTATTAATTAAATAAAATTAAACCCTCAATTTTGCAAATTCAATTAAGAATTAATGATGGAATAAAAAACTACCACTGGATATATTCTTCTCATGCTATATAGAAGCCAGTTAAACACCTAAGACATTTATTTTCAAAGCAGAGAAAGTAAGTCTACTTATTTCCACGCTACCTAATAATTAAAGTAGATTTCATAACGTTGGCCAATTCCTATTGGTTTTTCAACTGAAAAAATTTTCAGAAAATTGCTATTAATTGAAAGAAAATTATTATACTTTTAAACTAAGTAAGCATTTTGATAAGGAAATTAACTTCTGAACTAAATTTTGAACTCTTAGGTGAAAATGAAAAGCCAGCATTTGACAATGTAACAGGAACAAAATATTTCTACAAACTTTTCCTTGCTGAAAGTAAATTAGAAAACTCCGAAGTAAAACTAAGTATAAGAAACGTGGCTTAGCAACAAGAATCAAATGAGAAGCTTTAAACACTGAAGGCAGCTGAAAGCCACATATGCCCTCTTTCTGCTAAGAAATAAAACCAGAATACTCTTGGATGGAGTATCTTCAGGTAGATATAAAAATAAGGAATGATGAACACAAGCCAGACTAAAGCCTTCTCTAGATTACTTGTCCTTGAAAGTGCTGAATGGAAAACACTTCTAGATCCATAAAACTGAATCAATTTACCACACACTTTTTAAAGTAAAATCCTCTCCAAATTGCTGCCAAAGGAGATATAAGCTCCTTATTGCTCCAAGTCAGTCAGTTCGATCTGATCATTCTCTTTCTGCCCCAGTCTCGACTCTGAGCACGAGTCCTGCTCTGCAGAATCTGGAAGTAACTGAAACTTGTTACTTAGCAACTGGGTCACATTCCTTCTCTTTTGGCTCCATAGTGAGTAGTGCTTCCAGAACTTAAAATGAAAAACTTTCATGAAAAACTTTCAACAATCTCCCGTATGTAACTTGAAAAGTTAGGACTAAATTCTCCTTTAATAGACCCCATGTAAAAAACCATATATGGCAATAAATCACTAAGATTTACTCTTGCCTCTTCAGTTTTAAATTTTATGGAAAGCAGCAGATTTTTTTTTTCCTTTCCATTTGTGGAATGGGCTTTGAGTAGATGCATTTCCTTGAAAGAAAAAAAAAAAAAATCTTTAAATTTATCTCTCTGGTTCATCTCCTGTTGTCCAGACTCACAGGAGCAGAAATACATGTACATAAAAAAAGAAAGGTTGTAACAAATTCAATTATGAGAATAACAATTTTCTGCAATGAATAACATATATTAATAACAATTAATAACAATTAGCATTACTGTGCTTTCCAGAAGATCTGCTAAATAACCTGCTTTGGATTATTTGAATGGTAGACACAGGAGTTACATCTGCAGCAGCTCCAGAACTCGAGACTGATCACCTCCTTTGCATCCACAATGTGTCTGTGAATGCACTCAGGTTCATTTCTCACAATTCCTACAAATCTGATCCACTCTTAAAAGAAGAGCATCACAAATTCTAGCATGAAAATTCTGAATTAAGGCACTCAATAACTTCTCCATTTCAGCTTTACATCCTGAAGTGCACTATCTAGTTTTCAATTGAGAAATATCTTTAGAACAAACAAATTTGGGCTTATCATTATAAACTAAGTGAGAATCAATCTTCCCTAGTAATTTACGATGCTAAATATGGTCTCAGTTGAAACATTTTTTGGATACCAACACATTCTCAGTGGATTTATGATTAAAGAGAGATCTTTCTCCTACATCAGCAATAGCCCTAAATTAACAGCTTGCTTTAAAGAACATTCACTTTGCTTTTTAAACTTAGAAGAATATTTTTGTAACCTTTATACAAC
Organism: Sitta carolinensis; assembly: GCA_032173965.1. Classification (NCBI taxonomy): domain Eukaryota; kingdom Metazoa; phylum Chordata; class Aves; order Passeriformes; family Sittidae; genus Sitta; species Sitta carolinensis. The sequence continues at coordinate 6,684,255 of JAVUNC010000026.1, forward strand.
CTCTCCAAAGTTTTCCAAATGTTCTCTCCATTGCTATCTTTTATTACTATAATCTAATTCACAAATAACATTTAAACTCTATAAAACCTGACCTGCAGATCTTTAGCCTATACTATGGCTAATTTCCCTGTGAGATGGCAGTTTCTCACAGCTGTGCACATGGACAGTCTGCCATCTACCCTGGGAAGAAATGCAGGAGAACATGGTTGTGTTCCTGACGTGGCCCTGGTTACCTGAGCCAGACGCTCTCCGTGCTTTGCTGAAGAATTCCCCAACTGACCCCTGCTGGGAGGCTGCTCCTCCTTTGCTCCTGGCAAGCTGGAAGCTCTCAGAAGTTCTGACTGTCTTATTTTCAGTCAAGGGGGGTTTTTACATGAGATTCTCTTAATTTTTTTTTTTTTTTTAATTGGGTATTGTTCCTGTGTTCGATCGATCAGGATGGGAAGGAGCAGACCAAAAGGAATTCGAGGAATGTGCCAGAATAAAGTTAACTCTCCATCAAAATCTTCCAGGACTCACATCCATTCAGAAGCTTCCTCCGTTAAGACTTGCTAAAAATCATCTTTGAGTCAGGAGACTTGGGGGCCTAGAGCATATCCTGATTTTCCAAGCACTGTAACAGTGGGCTCCATAATCCCAGCTTTAATGCAAGGTAAAGTCTGCAAAGAGCTTTCAAAATAAAACACAATACACTGCCCACAGGGATGTGTGACTGGACATACAAGTGGCTGGAAACAAGGCAAGTGAAGAATGCCCTGTCATTTTCCTGCACTATCAATTATGATGATAAGCAAATGTTAGGCTGTTAATTAATTATAATCAACAAGCGACTTCATCGTTAAGAGAAGACAGATGTTGAACCACTCTAAATAACTACAACAATGACAATGGGATCATTTCTCATCTTCTAATGAAGAAAAGACAAAACCTAAGCGGCCTTAATGAGCACAAACAAGAAAAAGCCAGAATCAAGCATCTATTTCAAGTACCAAAATATTTTGAAGAATCTAAATTTATCAGTTTGGTTCTAGTAAACATGATTAAACTAAGAGCAATCATGGAAAGCTTTTTTGAGAAATGTGGGCCAAGATGTTTAGTTTATGTTTGTGTATCTGCTTCCCAATTGTTAAAATCAACAAGTGTCACGTTCTGTTTTCTGATCTGTCCAAGAATCTGGGTTGTTATTTTACCACACACCTACTTTAAAATGAGAAGAAAGAGGTCAGGAAAGCAAGATTCACCATTTGCCCAAATGAAAATGAGCTGTTCCCACATTTCCTACAAGAGGCAACCTAAAGTGTTATTTATTCCTTAAAACAGACAGTGCAAAATGAATCCCTGAGCAGTTATTGACTACGATTACAGCAACTCCCAGGGAAGTGTGCATTCAGAACAACATCAGCTTTGCAGGCAATCTGATTCCCAGAACCAGCAGCACATCTCCAGACCCACCAGTCAGTCTGCTACAGACCTGTTTTGACATCTATCAGGATCCTTTTAATAACAGTACATCTGTAAGGCAATAGCTTCAATGAAAAGTAAATATGAATTTCGGGAGCAAAAGAGACCTTACTGTTCTGTGCAACACGAGTACTCACATTTAGAAGGCTGGTGATGGCATCAGGCTGTATTTTTTTTACATCATCATAACATGGCCACACTATTTTCCTCTTAGTCTGAGGGACTGAACCATCTGTTTGGTCATTTTCTTCTGAAACACTGCATTTTGCAGGTATCATGGTCCAATCATAGGAAGGACCTGTAGCCAAAATCTCTTCTACGTAATAATCCCACTTTTTGAGGCTGGACATATTTACATTTGGCTTCAGTGCCTATTTGAAACAAAATGTTATTATAATAACATGAAGGAAGCCTTTGAATTTAAGATTTACAACACAATACCTGTATTTTCCAGATTATTCTAAATTGAATTTTACAACGGTGAGTGTACTGTGAATTTTCTAAAATTATTCAAGATGCAGCCCCAGTCTAGGGGACAGACATTATCATACAAGACAGAGACACAGATAATGTGATTCCATGAGATTGTTACAAAATGTATCCTATTATGACTCTAATCTCAGTCCCCCTTTAAAGACAATTTTAATAATAATTCATATAATTTTATGAAATCAAACAGGGAACCTCATTTAGTTCACCAGGATGTATGAATACACGTTCCAGAATTCGGCCCTTTAAATTACATTTCCATGACTTTCAGATATTGCTCCAACCAATCAGGTAGGGTCGATTTTGTCCACTAAATACTGAGCTCAGTTTGGAACAACTAAGATACCAAAATGTACTCAAGGAATCACTCAGAATTACAAACCACCTGTATTTTAAGGAAGACCATACCTCAATTTCAGCAGGGGCATAGAGGTAATTGAAGAAAATAGGGCTCCTTTTGTGCATCTTTTCAATACATTCCCAAATACAAATTCCCTTCTTGGCATGTTTATCTCCTTTATCTTCAAACAATGTCCCTGGGGAAAAGAAGAGCAGCAAAAAGATGGCTTTATGATAATGCTCAACAAATGCCAAAGCACAGCCTAAATGAATTTCATGGATTGATGGTACAGCAAAGTCTACTATCAAACGTCACTGCAACAGGAAATAAATAAAGAAGATAAATAATAAAAATTATCATTTTTTAATAAAATCGTTGCTCAAGTCTAATCTGCCCCACAGCCACAACACTTTTAAAGAAAAGCATTAAAGTAGCTCATATGCCATGAGAAGCAGCCCCCAAAGCAGAGAAATTCCGAGCAGGTTTTAGTGGACAAGTTCAAGATCAGCTCAGCTGTGGCCTCAGTGAGGGGAATCAGGGGAGCTGTGGCCTTGGCCCCAGCCAGGTTGCCCATGACAGATGGAGTGGAACAGAAAATATAAAGAGAGAAACGCTGAAGAGAATGCAAGAGGAAGAAGTGGGAGGTAATCGATGGAAAGGCTTTTCCTTCTTGAAACTTTCTGCACTATCTGATGGACTCACAGAGACTTTGCTTCTGTCAAAAGAAGGTATTCAGTAGGGAAAATGGAACTACCACTGGAAAAATTGCTAAAAACCCTGAGGCATGGCACTAATTTCTTCCACTTTCTCTTAGGGCCATCAGAGGCAGAAAATACTACAAGTGCTTCGCCTCCATTTTTCCTTCTAGATCTGAAATGTAATTCTTTATGTGGTCACCACACAGCTACTGGACCATCTTAACCCAGGCAAATTTTTGTAGACCAAATATCGAGGAGAAAAATATCAACAACTACAAAAGCAATATGCAATACACAAAGATCACACATACCATGTTCTAGTCTTTCATAATCTGAATCCAGAAGAAATGTTTTAAATCGATTTGATATGTGATGAAAAGCCAGAAACTTCAGATAATATTGATTGAACTCAAACTCTGTCGGGTATTGGTTATGAATCTAAAAAATAAAATTAAAAAAAATAAAAGGAAAAAAGTGGATATTGAGGTATAATACAAATAGATATGTAAGAAATAATAAAGTGAAATGATAGAAAACGATTCCCCCATGAATGCTGAAAACAAATTGCAAGTGTCACAAAAATCCTTCTAGTATTTTGTCCTAGAATATTTTTTGGCAAAATAAATTCATGTATTGCCTATGCTGCAAAAATATCTCAGAGCAGATAGAGTGACCTGTGCAATAAACAGTATTATACTCTGTAAACCCCCATGATTCTTCCAGGAAATCCAACTGGATACACATCTTCTACAATGATTCTGGAGTGACCACGTAAGTGCACAGGTAAGAGGCTACTCCTGGATGGGGCTGGAATTGCAGCTGTAAAAAGCTGGAAGGTTTCACACTGGGTTTCTGCTCTTGCTCAGAACCCCACGAGGCAGACAAGTACAGACAATGCTGCACATGACATTCCATCTAGGACTCCTGAAACAGCCAATTTCTCAAGTACTTACTAGTCCACACATATCTTTTCCTTTTCAAAATATGAACAAAATATTAGAGTATGAAAAAAAACCCCACACTGAGGAGGTGTTTTGCCATTATTCTTTTGAAACAGTAAAACCCATGTCATTCCTTAAATTGTTACCCTCATTAGGCTGTCTAATTAGGGTCTAATTCAGTGAATGTCTCCAACATGAGCCACGAGCTGATATTTATTTAAGAAAACTATACAAGATTATCAGAGTACAGCACTGCAAAATGGCTGGCTCTTCACAGCTGCTTCTCTTTAACATTATTATAAAGAGCCTGGTGTGAGATTTTAGGCATGAAGTTTAATATTCATGGCACAAAATTTAGCCTCAGTTACTGATATTTATACTTGATATCCATATAAAATGAGAAATCCTAAAAATCTTGATGAGACAGTACTTGGAGAAATTTCATGTATTAATTTTAAATTTACTCTTCAAATGACTCATGATCTTTATTTTTGGAATAAACACGGTAATTAATTGAAAATTCCTAACCGCAGTGGAAATAAGTACAGATTGCCATTGGAAAAGAAACTACTGATTAAATTTCCCATTTGAAATAAGTCCCACTGTGCTTTGTCTAGCTCCACATCAAACCTGGAGTTCTGCAATCTACCTGTGCCTTGTATTTTGCATTCCCCCCACTCATTTTCCTGTTCCATATTTAATCTTTTATCAGTTTCTCTCCTGTCAGTTACTCAATGGGTTTGTTTCAGTATTGGTGGGAGCTGTTATTAAGATTACTCAAAGCTCCTTACATTTAGATTTTCACATTGACCAGCTAAATAAAGGGGGGAAAAAGCATCTAGCAAGGAGAGGTTTTCTACTGAACACACAAAAATGACAGGAAAATCCCTTGAAAGGACCTATAAGCACCCCCACAGCATTTCAGTCAGAGAATTTGGTGTTATTACATCTCAATATTATCTTGGGGCTGGGAATTTAAAGTGCTAAGATACTTTAAGACATGTCAGTTCAATACACCCATTCTAATTTAATCCCCATTTTTCCCCTGATACAAATTCTACATTCCTGCACTGATTTGTAAAAATAAAACTAAGCAAATTTTTTTCCTATAATGCATTCAGGACTTCAATTTTATAGACAAATTAAATATTTATCTCTATTTATAATAAAGAGGTTTTTCCCCATAACTTCTTTAGTACATATTTTTCATTTGTGTTAGGAGAAAGTTTTTTTAACATACTGTAAGAAGGAAAGGCAACATTCTGCTGTATGACACGAAATATATACAGGGTCTTAACTTCTATTAATGGTCCAACAATTATTTTAATACATGGAAGAGTTACAAGAGCAAGCTGCTGATAAAATCCTGTCATGGATATAAATGTTGTGGGTGATTCCCTTTCTGAGATTTTTGGATGCAGAAATACTGCAATAACTATAAGTTATTATAATTTACTTCTAAAGAGAAAACAACTATAAAACATTTCTCTGATAGAGGTACACAATGTAGTAATTGTTGTTGACTTAATCTCCATAATGCATGAACATTTAAAACCTGATTAAACCTGTATGTGTTTCTAATATTATGATTAGAGAAACTCAGCATTTAAGAGTTCATTTTAAAATTACCACGCTCCCACTGAAGCATCTCCTAAATGTATTTAATAATCTTACAGATCTATCAGCCTCCCTTAGTTTTCTAATACATCTTGGCTTTTTAATTGCATTAGATATCAATTTTTACTTAGGATGAATGAGGACTGCAGCACCCCAAAGGTCCTGTGCTGGCAATGCTGCTCCTGCAAAGCCTGGACTGACTGAGCACACCTCCCCTGGGAGCAGCACTCACCTCCTGCCCAGGCTGCTGGGACACAGCTCCTCACTGAGCTTAGAAGATGTCAGCTCTAGAAAACCAGCCTGGTTTAATTTTATTTAATAAATTACCAAACAGATCCAGAAGAAAAATAAGGAAAGCTTCCTCACTGACATCACTTGCATAAACTCAGTTGCCTTAGAAGCGGGGAAAGAATCTGCCAGATGCTGCTATTGTGAAAGACTGATTTTGCATTAATAATTCAGCTGACACCTGGAGATATTGGCATAAACAATGACTTTTTATAAGATGATGCAGTTCTAATTTGGGAATCACTGCTTCATTTGTTTTCTCTGTATCTTTAGTTTAATCCATGACATTTAATGCATGTACTGTCTCTGTGGTAGTTTTCTTACAGCACCTAGTATATGGATTCTAAAGGTTAAAAATACTTTGAAAGGACCAAATGTTTGCTCTCAGTTAATGGGTAATTTTTAAAAACTGATCATAATATATTATACTTCAGGGTCAAGTTACAATCTAATTGGATCCTGTAGTTGTGTAACAATTGGAACAGAAACCAATGAAACTTAACAAAAATTTTCAAGTACAGATGTTGAGAAAACTATTTTTTATGGTAAATTCATATGAAAGTTTCAACCAATAATTTGACTTCAAAATCAATTTCCCTAGAAATTACAACCACACTGCTAGAATTTGGGAACCCAACACTATGCCATCATCACGAGTTAGAAGAATGACCTAACTCTAGTTCTAGAAAAGTTACTCAGACTTGCATTCTCCATGGGACTGTAGGTCATTTAGCTTACAGATTTCTTCCTAAAAACAGACAAGTCTGTATTATCTATATTAGACTAATAATGCTTCCCATACTTTGCCTTGGGTGAAGATAAGGCCAGGTAAAACGATTCTAACCCTACACAGCCCTCTCTTTCCTCATAAGAAGTTACTGTCTCCTTCACATTGACAAGCTGAACTGCTGCTAATGGTCTTTCCTACCCAATTTTTCCCAGCATCTTGGCTGGGAAAAGCAGGCAGGCTCCCAAGAAGCCGTGAGCTGAGAGAGTGGAAGGGTTCTGTCTCCAGCAGAGCAGCAGTGAATAGCTCCTGACAGGCAGCAGGAGGGACCCAGGGCATGTGCACACAGAAATGACAGTGCTCCCTGTGAAATGCTAATCATCTGTGTATTTCATAAGATAGAGCCAGACACCTGCTGAGTGACACGCACCAAAGCTGCCACCCGAGGTGAATTACAAAGGTGATGTTCTTCTGTTTCCTTGACACGTTCACATGTGTGCAAAATTGTTCCTGACAGTTGTCAACAGCAGGGATTTATCCCACTTGGCATTTCATTCTAGCTTTTAAAGGTGGGATGATTATAATCCACTATTCCACGTCCTTAGAACTGCAGATTTTGTTAAACGTAAGTTAAAGAAAAAAACAAGAATTCTGCCATGAAGAAAACGTGATCCATTCTACTTCATGACAATAAACCAAATCCTTGAATTTAATTTTAAAATTTTTTCTGGATAACCCATTTGTTTCTAAAATCTGTGTCATCTCTGAATCACCTGAGAAAAAATACTGCATGGACATGTGTGGATAATTTCCTTGTAATGACAACTTTCTAAAATTCATTACAGTAAAACTGAAGTGTTTCCAGGGGCAGAAACAGGATGTAGGCTTTGCCTGCCTTAGCAAGTGATCAGAAGCAACCCTGAGTAGACAGACAGACTGAAGCAGCTGCTGCAGCCATGCTACCCATCTGTGGTTTAACCTGGACTAGAATTAGTCCAGCTGACTGGATGACTCCACTTTACATTGATGACCCCAATGGTTTTAAGCTAAGTGAGAAATCACTGGTGCAAGTTTTAATTCTTCCCCAAAAAATCTAGTACACGAGCACCAGACCAGCATGAAAAAATGGTAAGGGGAGATGCTGGAAGGATTCACTTCAAATTTACACTGCTGCTTAAAAGCACAAGTAGGTTTACTGCATTCTAGTACAGGATGGTGTTATGCAATCAGCCAGTTTAAGCTTAGAGAAGAAACCTGAAAGAAGAGAGAACACAGCACCATGACCAAGACAAATTATTACAGAACTGAATGAACCACCAGGCAGATGGAGTTCAGTATTAGAGCACATGGCAATTTTGTGCTGTTGTAGTCATTGCAATGAAAAATATGGGGTTTTTTCTACTTCAGAAAAGGAGCAATAACTCTAAGCCTATTGTAAGAAAAAGTGTGACTTTTGGGCAGTTTACCTTATTTGAACAATAAAAGCAGTACTGATTCTCTTTAGAGAAAGCTCCTTATTTCAAATAAGAACCAACCTTACGACCACAACCACTGGGAAATGGATGAAACAGAAGATGTGACAAATGTTTCTAAGGTTTTCATAAGGGGAATGCTGTAGGAATCAATGCAAATTCCAAAAATATGTTTTATTAACTTCTGAGACAGCAATAATGATGGCTGTTGTTTTTTAACATTGGGACACAAACAAAGCTGGGGATTTTTTCAATAACATGATTTTTATTCATCTTCTTATAAGCTCATTCATTATCAATCTCATATATATATCTGAAGATTGCTTTCCATTAGTTTAGCAAATTATTTAATTTGTGGCGTTTTCTTCAGGTAATAGAGTAAGACTACTCACAGACTCCTCTTTCAAGCAAGTATTCACTATGAATGTGTGTTCCCAGTAAAAAGGCTGGTGCTTTAACAGTTATTTTCTGTGATACACAGCAATCCATGCATTTTAACACTGGTTAAAAATGTCAAGGAAACTTTCAGCTTTTTCAGTGAGAAAAATCAGAAAAGTGGGAAAAGGACACATGTTCAAGAAGAACTATGCAAGAATCCCTCTTATGTTTGCATACACAGAATCCCTGCAAAGAATTTACATTTAGTGGTTTGAGATGAAGAATAGGACAGACTTCAGAATTAACTCAAAATGAGTATAATCTTCTTAACCTAGCTTCTTCTTACACAACACAACTGTTGGTGTCCATCTTCTTCTGAACTTGTACTAGACATAAAAATGTGAACATCTGAGAACCCTTGTTTTATAGCTGCCGTTGTTTGCAGAACTGGCGCAGTACAAGGCTAATCATCAGGCACAAGGAATTAAAAACTGGCTAGTCAAGGTACTAGAAATCAATCCCTTTTCCCATCTGAATAAAGCACTCTAAAAGCCAGTCACAGCTTAAAAACCTTCTAATTGAAACCTCTACTTTAAACGACCTTAATAGAGCAGTGCTACCAACCATCCCTCTGAGTCTGCTTTGGGTCAGAATCCTCTTGACAACCATTCCAGCTCTTCTGGAGGTGAAATCCACCCTCTTCAATAAAACCTAGGGAATCATGTTACTACTCTTCTCCCCAGCCTGGATCTATAACATCTGAAATGTTGGCATACACACATTTCTTCATGAAATCTTCTTGTAAATGGAAGACAGAGTTTGGCTTACCTGATGCACACAGTCTAGGAACTGTAAGAAAACAGGAGCAAATCCACTGCCCTGGCAGTTGAGGCTCAGGTTACTGCGCTGGCTGAATTTATGCCCAAAGGAGAGCCACTCCTTCTCCACCAGCATTCGGAAGCCTTCGAGGGTCCTGTAGAAGGGATCACTGAGTAACTGCACCAGAGACACCACCTGGATCACAAGACAGGACACTCTGTGTTACGAGTGACAGCACACCAATACAAGCATTCAGGAATCTGTTGATGGTTCAAGATAACAAAAGCTTTTGTGTAAACTCAATGACAAGTATTTTATCACATACATTAAGTACTTCTATGAAACAAATCAAATAATATTCCACATGAAAAAGCTTCAATTGCTTTGAGAAGTAAAACCTAAGCAGCTACAGACTTAGGAGGTGATTGCAATGCTTACTACATTTAAATTATGTTTGAAATAAAACCCCTTTTATAATAAGCATTTAAAAGATAGTATCTACTACGTCAGGAAAAAAAAAAAAATTAAAAACTGCTCCTGAGGGTGACTTTAGAGTTTTTGCCCCAGCCAACTGCAGTCTGTTTCTATACACAGCATCTCCGGAGACTTTAAAATGCAGCACAGCCTTCTTGCACTTCCAGCTATGTAACTCCCCTCTCTCCTCTTCATTGCTTGGCAATGATTCCAATAATTATGGCCACATTGTTTTGTGTGCTTGTTTACCTGGTATTATGAGGCTGGCTGCATATAAAGGTTTTATTTACTGGACTTATGGATATCTGTGTTTCTCTTCTGAATTAGGAAGCAGCAGTATGGACATAACACATCCACTAAATCAGGAAGCAGATCTTGATTCACCCAATTTATAGTTTGAGGTGATCTCTGCTTGCAGCAGGTGTTACAGGCACTTTGGCACAAATTCCGTTTTCTCCCTGTGTGGTTTCCTGACATTTCTTATGGACATTGAATGGAAGAGAATACATTTCTCCTGTGTTTAAAACGTGCAACATTTAAAGTGATAAATGAACAGTCGTAGCAACTTTTAACTTTCATTCTTACACATGGTCAGGTGCAGGAATGCAGATCTTACATCTAAGCCTTAGAACTGTTAAGACCACCAGGACTTTTGGCATGAACTCCTTCTAAGGAACAATGTCATGAAATAAATTGCAAATGAAGGCAAGGATTCATGCATTCAGGTTTCTTCTCTGCTGCCACAACATAAATTTATTAATGTCATAGCAGATTGTTTGTCACTTGTGTAAAAAAGTATTGCCTAGGGTCTTTTCTTAATATTTAATAATTGCAAGGTTTTTATAGCAGCTTACTTGAGCAGTAATATCCCAGCCATCTTCCAAACAAACCATAACAGAAGAACCATTTTCCAGGAGTTCAGAGATGATCACACCCAGTTGCAATATCCTGTGAAGCTATAAAATATTAAGAATAAATAAAGAGAAATCTTTAGCTACTATCAATAAATAGAATATTTTCATATTTAAAAATTTATTCCTAGATCTACATTGATGCAACTGATGAGAAATACATTGATGCAACTGATTAGGCAACAATAAAACATAACAGTCTAAGGATTTCCATCTGAACTACAATAAAACTAAGGGAGGTTTTGAAGACAGGAACTTAAAGTATTAAAGCCAATGAGTACTGTAATAAAATAGCTGTCATAAAAAGGAGAATGGGAACAACACAGCTGAGAGATTTACTGAAGAGAAATTCCATCCTGGGCTTAACACTAAAATAATTTCCTGTGAAATGTTAAGATTCCAAAAAGTCACTAAGTACTTTGATGGGAGAACCCATGCAAGATATTTACAAGGTAATATTACTAATATCAATCCCATGGAAGTTGGAAATTAATGAATTGAACAATAATAACAACAACAGAGAAATAGTTTAGATAGCTGGGCAGACAGGCTAAAATATATGAAAATAGGACACTAATTATTTGCACTTTAGTACTCATTACACATGCTAAAATAAACAGGTTAAAGAAGTTCAGGTGAATCTGGGCAATTCTATCTTAGTATGAGACTTCACATCATTATTACTAAAAAGAAAAATCTATATGATGATTTTACCATTTTTGTATACTATGACAGCACTCTTGGTAAACAACATAATAGGTAATACATAAACAATTCAGTTTTTTACAGCAGAGTGAAACTGTTCTTTGTGCAGCACTGAATATAATCCAACCAATAGAAGCAATAGGAAAGATGAAAGCCTGAAAGAAGGAAGAACACAGTACAGGAAAACAAACAAAAGATGGTAAGAATCATCTAATCATTTATGCAAGGAAAAAAATAAGTTCAGAAAGTACAAAAGGCACAGGAAAGTGAGAAGAAATTTAAACTGAAGAAAATAAGAGGAAAAAAGATCAACCAAACCCCTAGAAAATTCATCCTTATTCATGGTGGACTGCTTTCTTCCTCTTAAAAAAATTATGAATTTTGCCATGGAAATTGTGATAGAAAAACCTTGACTCATCTGAGCATTCACATAGCCATTATTTAGGAAGAAACCCAAGCCAAACAGACTAATTTTCCTGAAATTTTTATAGGAAAAGACTGAAAAGAGAACCACTTTTAAAACCAAGCTTGTTTATTCTTCTATGCATTCTTAGGCAGTGGAATAGAAGAAAGGCTGTTTTTTCCCATCTTTAATGAGGAAACTGATATGCAATCTGGTTTTACAGATTCACTGTAAAAAATGCAAACCACTATTTCTATAATCTGTGTCCAGAAGATAAGGCAGTGCTTTAATTTTCTTCTATGCATTCACATTCTCATAAAGAGACAGTCCATACAGTGTTAAAATCAGTAATGCTAAACTTCTGCTGCCCAGAAGAGGAAAGCATCATACAATGAAAACATTTCTGAGATGACAGATCTATGTTCTTTCATGGGAATAGTAGAAAATGTGCCAAATCAGTCATAAATTAACTTGATCAGTCATAAATTAGCTTTATCACAGAAGTCAGATATGACATGATTTAAACCACAGAAATGTGGTTTAAATGGAACAAAGCTAGTGTGTGACATTATGTCCTCGTCCTCAGCAGAGTGATGCACTCAAGGCAAAGAATGATCCTCTGCAACTTGCCAAGAGAGAGTAACTCCAGTGTCACCTGCCCTCCACCCTGGCTGCTGCAGGGGACACGTTTATTTCATCAATCCAGCGATGAAATGACATTCAATTAATTTATCTACACCTACGAACTTGCCCAACCACTCTGTGATGGAAAATGTCCACGTGACGAGGCAGTCAAGCCTCGTGCATGCTCTCCCAGCTTCTCCCCTTCCTGCAAGCCTTGGTGCCAGCCCCAGCCATGACCAGCTGGCACCTCAGGCAAGAAGTGGAGCCACAGCAGGCAGCACACTGCAACCAGCAGTGCTCTCCTGAGCTGCAATAACTGACAGGTTACCCACAAGCATTTCCTCCTTAAGAAATCAGCATAAGTTTCTATTCTGCTTTCTGTGATTAATTGCATTTGAGAATAATATATTCTGCAGCGGATTCCAAACATAACAAGTAGTTGTTAGAAACGGTTCACTGTAATTAAAGTGGGTTTAGATTTACAAAGAGCTGGCTTTCCCACATCTTTCTTAATTTGAATCTTGCAAAGTCTTTGTTTGGTTAATATTTATTAATATTTGGTTATATTTATTAATATTTATGTAAAAGAACATGAGGAAATAAAAGTACGGATTCAGAGAGAAGAGAGTAACACACAGAATCCCTCTTCCCCATACCCCAAGGAGTTGTTTGCTTGGTTTTTAACTTGTGCATATCGAAATCCAGGGTGAGAATACATGGGAAGAGTCAAATACTGGTTTTAAAATCAAAAAGCTCATTTATTGTTCAACATTTTCTGATTTTTAAGGTACATAAAATAAGAAAAATAATTTAAAACCAAGACCACGGATTTGTGCAGATAGAAAACCCAGTCATCTCTCCTTGTGTGTGTATTCCATGTTAGAGAACATAAATTTTGTTATAAAAATGCCTCCCATATTTGTAAATGTTATGATGGTATTAAAATAATAGTAATTCTTGTGTAATGCCAGAAGAGATAGCATGCAAAGTGCTTCCAGTGAGCAAAGAACAGCTGGTCAGAACACAATAGTCCTCTGTCACAAGCGCTTGGGATTTATTTTGTGTGAGCAGTACTGCATATAGATTATCAGAAGTACCTGTCAGATAAATTACCTGTGGGAACCACTCGGACTCCCCAAGTGCTTTGAGGAATGTTGCCTCAGAATCAGTAGGAATAGTGCTGGGAACACAAGCTCTCATCAGCTTCTTAAAGCTCGCCTTGGTCTGTCGGATGTCACTGAATTCAACAGGAACAAATTCACAATTCAAAGCAAAATCAAGTTTGAACCCCTGTATGAAAAGGACAACAGCAGATGGAATTTAAAAGGGAAGCATATTTTTCACTGACAGTCTCCTCACATCCCAAGTCTTGCCTGCTTTATCGCTAAGTAATTAATTCCTCATGAAAAATTGGTGTAGTTAAACACCTGCCCAGGATAATAAAAATATAATTAAACTCCCTGCAAAATGTACCACAGTAAAGCACCCAATAATAACTAAAACAGTACCCAATAATAACTATAACAGCAGAATGTACAGCACAGCAGTCAAGTTTTCAGCAATAATTCAAATTATTCTAGCAGTAGCAGTGGTGAAAACCCGAAGTCGAGTGATAATCTATTCAGTTCTTTATACACAAGATATGTACTTCCTGTAACATTTTTACAGTTGATCAACAATAAACAAATAAAAATGAAAATATCTGTATGAACAGTGCAGGACACATTTTGGGAGTTCCAAAAAGCAGAAAAAAGTAACCCCCACACCCAAAATGAAGCCCCTAACTGCAAAGCAGCCGAGTCACCCAAACAATGCCTGGACATCGAGGAGTTGTTTGTGTGAAGGACCTCGGTGAGCACAGAGCAGCAGCTGGATGGTTTTCCTAGCAGAATTCCTCATGTTTTAGTTAACTTACTGCATTTAGCAATAAGAGAGGAGGACTGAATTCAGAGAACAAGTTAGCTGACTGAAAAAACCCAACCACCAAAACCCAATGGATTACGATGAAAAGGATAACATGGAGAACATTATTAGGAAAAACAATTCTCATGTATGAAGCATCACTTAAGATGCTCATGCCAAACTTTTTTTGAGTTTTCTTCAGAAATTGCGTTCATTGAATTAAACTTGGCCTGCAAATAATCTTCATTAAGCTCCTCCATAGAATGCCAAGCAAAAATGTGAGAAAGTGAAAGGCCAGTTTTAATTCTGTTTATATTTTGGCATGGTTCGAAAATAAATCCAATTTAAGTAAGTTGCAATAATGTATGACAAAAGCAACTGAGGAAAGTAGCACCATTTCTTTTAAAATGTTGTGTATTTCTATTTTCCTCATCAACTTATGTGATGTAATATTTAGCAGAATAAAGCACTTATTCTGCTACACAGCTGTAGATGCATGACTGAACGCTTCACTTATTCATTAAGAAATCAAACAAATAGAAACAGTCATTATTAGTGGAATATAGTAATTTAATTCTATGTAATTTATGCATTATTTTGGTAAAGCATGTATTTGCCACCTCCTGATAGAACATAATTTCAGAAGAAAGTGAATAGTGATGTATTTTCCTACTACCAATAATAGGTTTTGGACCTTTTGTATTTCAAAAAATACGTTCATATTTTATGTATGTTCACATTTTAAATAAGAAAGGAGGAAAAAAACCCTGTTTTTTAATCTTTGAATGCAGAGATTAAAAAAAAATCTGAAAACATTTTCAGAAAGCAAGTAAAACTACTAAGAATTAGAGGACACCTGATTTTCAAACGATTGCATCTAAAACACTAAAATCTATCAAATAATATGTACAGAACTGTAGACACCATGGTCCTCTTCATGTACTCAAATCAGGAGTTCTGGGTTGGCCTCATTCTCACCAATTTGGCTTTATGTAAGTTTAGTGCTGCCCACAGTAATGAAGGTTTCCTTCTCTAATAATTACTTCCCTGGCTAACAACGTTTTGTTTCCTTCATAACATATTTCCACGTTACCTTGAGTATCATTTACTGTTTGTAACAACATGAGAATAATTAAAGTCAATCAAATAAAAACTACATTAAACATAAAAAAAAAAATAAAACTGCCATTACCCGTAACTGAGATTTTTCTCCAAATATATAAAGGGCTGCTTGTCTTCTCAGCAGGTGACTCTGCAGAAAAGAGCTGCTGCTGTAGGGAGGGGTGCTATCTTTCCCTGCAAGTCTTGCACCAACATCAATGAATGGAGTCTGAGTGTTGATAAATCGGTTGCTTGAACGAAGACTCGCCCATACACCTTCATAAGGACGAAGAATATTTAAAAAACACTTTGTGTGAGGCACAGGAAGACCATAATTACTAATTACATACGTTTAAACATGTCTCATGCATCCCTCACAGGACATAATTAACAGCATGTACTGGAAAGAAACAGATTTTCAACAAAAATTGTCAAAACCATCCTACTGCATTGTTGTTTAACCTCAGACACTCATCTAACTCTGCACACTGCTTCCTACTGTAGAGAGAACAGTTGCTGTGGTATCAGTAACACAGTGATAAATCACAATTTGCAAATAGCAGCATCCATGTAAGTGCAGGGCAGTGAGAGTTCCAGAGGGACAGAAACCAGGGCAGAGCAGGAAGCCAGAGCTCACCAACACGAGCCTGCAGTGAGCTTGCAATCACACACTGCACCTGCAGGCAGCAGCTCTGGGTGGCCCCACACCACTCCAAAACATCCCAACAGCTCAGTTTGCATTTTGGACACCTTGCTGCTGCAGCTCTGTTGGCACTGCCAGGCGAGGAAACTCCAGCACACAGACATGCTCTGATCTCGTCACGCTCGAGTAAGTTTTGGTGATTTTAACACAAGATAAAGTAGCAATAAACCACACTGCCAAGGCCTGTTTAGTGCTAGAAGAAAAGACAAGCAGTGAGTATTTTTCTGTTTCAAGTACCTCAACTAATAACCAGGATTTTGTGAGATTGTTTTTGTGTGTGCAATGTGAGGCACGTGAAAGTTATTTGATTCTCAGGGTTCTATGAACTGCACTACTTGAAAATCAAATCCCTTATGGTACACTAAATTTAGTGTCCAAATGGCAGTGTGAAATTCTTTATCCCAATAAGCAGTAAATCAGATTATCAGAAAAGACTCTTGTCCATAAATCTGTGAAGCAAGTTATCCAAAAAGAGGCACCAGAAATACCTCATAGTACTAGAAATTTAGATACTATAGGACCAACACCCACCCCTCTTCAGGAAAATCCAATAATGTGCATAGTCAACATTTCTTGCACAGAGGAAAAAAGATGCAGATAACAGTAAATTCCACTGAGATAACTCAACCAGCAAAATACTTTTATTCTATTTTCTAGAAGCAGGACTTGGTTTCTACTAAAAAATAATTCTGCACAGCAACTCAACAGAGACTTGTCTGTACAGTTCAGCTTGTCTGTCTGTCAGGCTGCTAGTCTGAGATGTGAGCAGATGAACCGCAGCAACTGAGAGTGGCTGGCAAGGAGTTCTGAGCCAGTAACAGCTCTCAAAGCTCCCACTTCACAGCCAGCCACTTCGATAAAACACCTCCAGCAGCAAAGGAGTGTGTTCAGTACAAACTTTTATTCCATGTCTCAGCTACTACATGTGAAATAACAAAGACTTCAGCAAGCAGAAATCACAGCAAACACTTCATAAGAGAAAGAAGTTCTCATTCATTTGGTGCAAAAAACACAAGCTCCAACACAGTCTGCTGTCCCCAAAGATGAAGTGTACAAAAGTACACAGTGACACTTGGGAGCATTTCACAAATGCACCCAGCCTTAGCACTTGTGGACATCAAAAGCAACAAAGTGGCCACAAATACATGCAGATGAACAGGTTTACCAGTATGGACAGCAGTGATTAAAAGGCACAATTATGTTTCTATTGTACTTTTGCCTAGTAGTTTATTTTTGTTAGCAGTATCTTGCTTTCATTATTTGGCATACACTGTATGACTTTCTGATTTGATAGTAATCAATTTTCCCCTGTTCATTAACATTAATAATAACTAGGGAAAGAAGTTGACTAGTTAACAGTGTTTCTTAGCTATTTTACTAAAGCAGTAGGAACACTAAACTCTTCTCCAGAACTGTTTTTCAGCTGTTTTAAATTTTTACACAGAAAATTTCCTACATATCACTCAGTTACACCACTGGCACCGTGCATACATTCAATGGGCAAAAAAAACCTCCAAAACATAACAAATCCACAACACTGAGCTAAAAAACCCCCAGATTTTGTTAATGCAGAAACAAGGCTTTCTGTCAGTATCACTTTAGAATGAGTTAAGACATTGTAGCAGAAGATGGCAGAAAAGAATGGGCTTTCAGGATACAGAATACAGTACCTTGATGGACTCTTTCCTTAGTTGCAGATTTGGAATTTGAATGAGTGAAACATTTATCTCTGTACCCAAGCACTGGCAGATAACAGTTAAGACAGAAGGAGGAGGAATGGAATGCACATTGCAGCGAAACACATTGCAGGAGAGAAGAAAAGGGTTACTTATTAATTTCCAAAGATCTAGTATATATTGCATTTCTTTATAGTACATGATTTATCAGACAGCACGAATCTTAGGCATCACAAGACAAAACATCAATCAAGCCACAAAACCAATATAAAATGGGAAGGAAGTATCCATTTATCAAACAGGAATAATTTACATTGTCATTGCAATAGTTTCAAACATGTAGCAAAGCCATCATGTGTTTTTCCATAATTATAACACCAGAGGAAATGTAATGATTAAATCATTCCGTTGAATAGTTTTTTGAAAGTTTTTATCTAGCTGAAAGATAGTTTAATTAAAAATCCCAACATTAATAAATTATAAAAAATCGGTTTAGTCTAGGGACATTCAGTATAAAATTTGATGGACCTCAAACTTAAAGCAGAATGTGAGATATTAGTTCTGTACACCTACAAACGTTTTCAAAGGCCTGTGTACAAGTATCCAACTAAGAAAACATGTACTATCTACCACAGAAAGGGATCTTCTCTCCCCTTGCAGAAACCATCATTTTCTGTGGGAGCCTTGTAGGTTTATCAGTGCATACATCTTTGGCTCAAAACCCACACCAACAGAACTGAGTCCTCCTAATATAAATATTTTATCAAATCATACTCAAACTGTTAATGTTTCCTGCTTTGAAAATAATTATCTGAGCTGGGTCAGTATTTTTAAATTAAAAATATCCTAGTATTTCTCCAATAGCAGCAAAACATACTGAGAAAACTTTTTATTCTGCTAAATTACACAGTAATTCCAGGTAAGAAGTGCTGCTCTGTACACATTATACTTAAAAAGTAATATAAGAGGAAAAGCTATGGCTTTTGAGTGAACTTTCAATTCTCATGAAAAGTATCAACCAAGAAAAGGTCAAAGAATGAAAATATATTATGAAATGTAAGTATTTGACCAAATACTTCAGATCAAAACCAACTTGACTGAGCTTTGGGCAGATGCTTCGTGACAATGTTCCAGATAAAGTAAAAAATCATACTTGACACAGACACAAATATTCAGAACAACTGATGAGTGTTCAGAACAATGATGGTTTTAAAAAAATGAGAAATACTGTTCACACAGTGGAACATGCATTCCAACTTAAATTTTAAAATTATATGTATTGCAAATATATTGTCTGGCACAAAGAAATAGAAAATGTCATTTTCTACTGGTGTATCATAGCTGAACCTGGCTTTTGTGCCTTGGTATGTGTGATAATAAACACAAGGAAAGAAAGAGTGGTCCAGATTCCAAACCACAAAAGCACTGCTATTGTATTTTGCAGTGTAGTGTATAATCCATAGCTGCTTGCTGCTTCACATGTGAAATATATCCAGCCGTGAAAAACTATGAGGAACTTTGCAGTAATGGATTTGAGAACAATTTTAGAGATTTTATATACCCTGTGTATTTTTCAATTTCTTTTAAAAGAATTGTATCAGCTAATCTCAAACCCCTGGTGTTTACTTCTCTCCAGGGAGATATTCCCTTTCTCTGTTCCTCTTCCCCATCAACTTCTCACCTCCCCCAGGGCTCCCACTGTACTTGTCCAACATTCCTGCGTTTCAGCAAAGTGCACAGGGATGCTGCTGAGCTGTGAACAGACACCTCTCAGACACACAGGGCAGCTGTGGCAGCCAGCCAGCAAGACCCAAGATAACTTCCCTGCCCTCTTCCTGATTCCTGCTGAAATTTAGCCAAGGGATTTCAATGGCCAATAAAACAACACATCCGTGACCTCATACTGCCTCCGGGCTCCTTCTTTCTTCTTTGAGTAGCAACAAACTCCTCCTACCCCACTTACCACGAACTCTAACCCCAGAAAGCAGCAGCAGTTATTTCAGTAACCCCTCTATCTTCAAAAGACAACTTCCACACAGCACCCAGCGAGCCCTCCCTGACTTATCTGCAGCACCTCTGCTGCCCCCCGGCAGCACTCGGCTGCTGGTGCTTTAGTGCTGGCCCGAGGGGGGGCACAGAGCCCCCCAGCACTGGCACTACTGCCCAGGGCTCGGGAGGCCCCCACTGCTCCCCCCTGCTCTCCTCAGCCCCACCTGTCTGTCCCAGATCAGCAGCTTTGTTCAGCTCCAGCACAGTCACAACACACTGAGCACAGAGCACCAACAGAACTCCTAGATAAGAAAAGTGCATTTATATGTTTAGTGAAAATGCACACAATTCCCCATTCTGTGGTGACCCCCATAGCCTCTCCTGCCTGTTCTCTCTTCCCTTCTGCTGCAATTCTCACATCCCTTTCTCTATACATCCCTGAGCATTTTCCTTTCTCCCTCCCCTCCCTCCTCCTCCTGTTTTTCCTTCTTTCATTTCCTTAATTCCATCCACCACTTCTGGAAGTTTTTCTCTACAAAGTATTTCTATCCTTCCTCATAGGAAGCCATAGGTTTTGTATCACACAAGAAGATTTAGGTTGGAATGGGCCTCAGCAGTAAATCTAACTAATTTTAAATGAGATATTGAAAGAGAAGAAAAACAACTTCTAGATGCTTAGAAATAATTGTAAAAGGAGCCTTCATGGCTGAAAAGTAATAAATCAAATATAAAATGCTCTCTTTTAAGGAATAGATTCATTCCTATTTTAACAAACCTATATTTAAGGAATTTGGTGCATTAATTTATGCACATGTTGCACCTTACAAAATCATAATAATTTCCTCAGACTAGAAGTGTACAAGTACATGGAATCCCCCTAATGGAATGAGATGTTCTAGAAATGACACTGATGAGCCCCTGTAACTAGGAATAACTATTTCCAAAGAATGTGCTTTATCTCCCTACATACTACACCTGACCACTTAACTCCCTACAACTTAGAGTAAAATTATTCACAGATTATTTGTAATGTTATGAAGCATCACCTAAGCTTCAGACACATATTGGAATGATCTGTAATTGCAGATTCTAAATTCTATTAAATTCTTATATAAAAATATGCATTTTCAGGCCATACATAGACAAATTAAAAATATGGATGAATCCCAAATTATTTAGCAACATAATCCCTATCTGAGTGCTGAATTTTTCACTAATTCCAACACAAAACCAACTTCACTTCAATAGTAAGTAAAGGATTTGAACAGAAATTAGATAATGTTGTGGACTGTGGCTAATCTAATTTCTGTTTTATTGTTTCACAGAGCAATGAATCAATAAAGAGTATAATTATTTTTATTTCACTAACATTTTTTCATCATTTATTACTTCAAATAACAGACTTTGAGCTAGTCTTACTAACCTCCTCGAGCAAAGCTATTGGATAGATTTACATCCAAATGTCCTGGCACTACCTGCTTAAACACAGTAGACATTCTTGAAGCCCTCGTTTCAGTGCCTAAAGTCAGCCAAAAAAAGAATAGAAGATTAAAAAAGCTACAGGGTTAACCAGACTAACATTTAATATGACTGATAAAATGCTCTTTTCCACCCAGTACAGCTAATTCTTGCCAATTTTGTACTTTAGATTTATTTTTAAGACAAATGCATACATTGGCAACAGCATGGAGGTGTTAGATACAGCTAAGCAATCAACATATTTTACAATAAATGAAGCAAAGCACACACACTTTGGGATGGTGTTACTTTACAAGAAAAGCCACTGTTTGGCAGTATTAGGCCAATTACAACCAACTGAGTAAGACAAGACAGACACAATTTCAAGTCTCATAGTCCTTCCTGACATGTTTGGGGTTACCCTCACCTAAACCTCATTTCCAGGTTTCACCATAAAATAACTGAAATAAATCATGGATTATTTTCTTCATGGTTCCACCTAGGCATAACTCAAATAATGCATTTTGAAAGTTTTCACTGCAAAAAAAGCTCTATTTGAAAATTACATTAGTAGAAACCCATTAAGAGTCTGTAATGCATGAAGAGCCTATATGCCTTCCATTGCTGCTGCAGCTAAACAGTGCTATCTGTTCTGATCTTGCAACCTCTTATTCCTCAGGATATAAAACAGAGCAGATTTTGCCTCATTATATAAAATAGAGCAGGTTTTGCATCCTTTTAAATTTGGTAGTCTTTTATACATTATGCAGTTTATGCTTAATTAAGCCTATAACTGCCAGATTAATATTGAAAAGTATTTCAGGAAAGATTATAAACATCCTTTACACAGAGAAAACATATTCACTGAAACTAAGAGTAAACAGGCTACCTGGAAAGTCTAACAATAAAGAAACACCAGAGTTCATATGGAACACTGAACTAGCACCAAGTCAGAGAAAAGCACTGTACAAACCAATTTTACCTGGAGACAGAGCAATGGTTGGGCTAACAGTGAGAGTGTTACTGCCATTCATTTTGCTGTGGACGGATATCACATTCAGGAAGGCCTGCAGGTATTTCTCCTGTTCTATACTGCTTGAAGATTCCAGAGAAGTGGGAGCTAGAGTCACAAGAAGAATGGAATGCATTAAAAAAGAAAAATACAATTTGTAAAGACACAGAATAAAAGCCTGTGTAAAGCAGAGCATTGAAAATGTGCTAGTTTATCTGTCAAAGGTTCAAAAAGCCTTTCCTTTGCTGACAAGCTGTTCATCACCTGGCTGCACAGCAGGATCCAGCAATGTTCTCCTGCATTCCACATAAAGATGAACTTCTGAAATTTTACCTCATGGTCACTGCTTAAAACATTCATCACCAGCCATTACGTGATCAGCAGAAACTGAGTGAAGATAATGCAGCTTTCCCTTCACTCTCAAAAGTAACATTTCTAAGTTTGTGCCTAAGTGTAGCTTACAGTTGCTTCTTATAGGTTTTGAAAAATTCTACAGAACACACTTGAATACAGTCAAAACTTTTAGTTGCATTTTAGCCAATACTGGGGAGAAACACAAACATAAACAGGACAACAGAATTTCTTTGATACCTTAATGAGTTTCTGGTACTCCAATTCCACCTCACATTTCCTTTTCCTCCAAAAAGAAAAATTATGGTCTAATTCTGGAGTAATTTCTAAACAACTATCACTTTGATTAATGAAAATACTGACTCATTCTTGGTATGAAATTAACTCTGAAAAAGCTATCATCAACAGATGGAAATCCAGGCAGTCAGAAGTATCCTAAACACAGCCTGTGAATGACGGAAGTTAATCAATGTTATTTCTAAAATTAATGTTACCCTAATATTATATTCTTCTGAAAAACTAACTCTGCTGATAAATCTTGTGTTGGTCCAATCTCTGTCCAAATTATTTATTCACATTTTTTGAACTGCTTTCATACCATTCAGGATTTTGACATACAGTAACCACTTATATCCTGAGACTTTCGACTCGATCGAATCACCGATCTTCCTCTGGCAAAAGAAGCACTTCCACGTGAAACTCCTCCTACAGAAAGCCTGGCTGCACCAACTCACCCGTGGGATGTGTGTTTTGGGATTTGAAGAGGCCCACCACGCTTTTTCCGTGGAAGCCCCCGGACCTGAGGAGCAGGGTGCTGTTTCTGGTGTTCTTCCAGCAGACAACGGGCAGGCGATTGTGGCGGTAGCAGCGAGCCACTCTCTGCAGGCTGCTGTCCTGCACAGACTGAGGCACCACCAGCAGCCCAGGATAACTGTGTGGACAGCAAAGTGGGAAATAAAAAAAAAGAACAATTAAAAATGCTTTCAAAATGCTCAGCAATGAAAGTAAAATTCCTAAAATTCCAAGCTGAAAACAACGCCTTAATGAAATACAACGTGAGACGCCGGAGCACGTCCAGAGGAGGCAGCGAGGCTGGAGAGGGGCTGGGACACAAACCCTGTGAGGAACAGCTGGGGGAGCTGGGGGGGTTCAGCCTGGAGCAAAGGAGACTCAGGGGTGACCTTAGCACTCCCTGCAGCTCCTGAGAGGTGGCTGTGCTCAGGTGGGGTTGGACTCTCACCAGGCAGCACTGACAGGACCAGGGGGCACAGCCTCAACTGCACCAAGGGAAATATGGGCTGAAGATTAGCAAGAAGTTTTTCATGGAAAGAGTAATAAAGTACTGGAATGGTCTGCTTGGTGAGGTGGTGCAGTCACCATCCCTGGATGTGTTTAAAAACAGACTGGCTGTGGCACTGGGTGCCATGGTCTAGTTGAGGTGTCAGGGCATGGGTTGGACTCCATGATCCTGGAGGGCTCTTCCAACCCAGGGATTCTGTAATCCTGTTAGTACTAATTTTATTCCTTAAGTAATATTTAGTCCAAGCCTAGAAAATACATTAATTTAAGCAAACTGCATTTTAAATTGAAATTGAATTATGAAAAATTTGTAAGACTATCATTAATAATCACTTTCCATTTAAGGTTACATTTTATTTGGTAGTATTTTTCTTCTAAGCATATCTCTTATCTGTCACTATAATGAAGCCATATTTTTAAGCATGACAGAAAACAGAATTTTGAGGTATGCAAATGATGCAGTATTTCCATTTTGACAATTGTACATGAAATATGAGAATTGAAAGGAAAGAATGTTAGATTGCCTAAAGTATCCCAATGAAAACAATAGTCTTTGGTTTACAGAAAAAATACATTTAAATTTTACAGTCAGAGTCCTTGGAATAGAGCGCTTGACACTGCACTTTTGAGTTCTGTTTAAAACACTGCAACACACTGACAGATTAGGAAATTCACTGATACAGTACCTTTAAAGAGAGAAAACACAGCAAGATGGTAGTTCTGTGCACGTTAGTGAAAGAAGGATTCAAGCAATATGAAATATGATTTTCTATCTCCTCCAAAAAATCAAAAATCAACTTAAATGCCTATTTCATGCGTTAAGAAGAAACTAAGATGAGGAACAAGAAACAGCTACTGCTTACTAAACAACTTTTATTCCCTCTACAATACACACTTTTTCTACAAATTTAATTCTTGGACATTTATTCAACTGCCCTCAGACAAAATAAATGTACATAGTATTTACAGTCTACACAGCAATCACAGTAATACAGAGTAGTTCAAGTATTTATATCCTGAGATGTGTAATTCTTTCAGATACTAATTATATTTTTTAAAAAAGCCTAGAGAATACTAAAAACTCATGGTTTTAGGGTAGGAAAGGGTTGTCTGTATAATTTCCTTCAGAATGAAAGGGACAATTTTCATGCCTTTATCTGCACTGTACTCCACGGTGACCAAAAGAAACCAGTTCTCTAGGCAAGTCAAAAAACAACAAAGGCTCTAGTAATTTTCTTCTGTGCCCTTCTTCCTGGAAATTGCATTGTCCATAATGAAAGCAACGACCAGCCTAAACTGGCTCTAGAGAATGCAAATGTCTTCTGATATGACTCATGGAGATAGGCTTTTGTATTAAAAGGAATTTTTGTGGGCAGTGTCAGTAAACTACATCAGCTTTCACAATAAAAAAAAAAGGACTTAGTAACACTGATGTGCTAAAACACAGCATGTGACTTTCAGCACATGACAAACTTTTAAAGTAAATACTTTCATGAAGTCAGCTGTAACACATGCTTTTTAATTTGAAGAAAATAGATATTTATAACTGCTTCTCAAGCTTGCTTTTTTTATTTAGGAGCAGAATAGATTTTAAATGCAAAAATATTAATACAGATATACATACAGGTGTCTCTAGTTTCAGCTACTTAAGTGAATTGGTAAAACTCACCTCCTGCAAAGGGAATACATCCTGTTCAGTGCAGTTATTCTTAAGTATTCTGTTTTTGAGCGAGAAGAATTAGTGCTGATGGTCCCCAGCCCCAAACGCTGATAGTCCCTGAAACAGGCTCGCTCTACTAATTGCTCCATGGTTGATTTTTCTGAAGCTTTCAGGGTACCACTGGTGTGCAGCTCACTGTCATCTGAAACTAAAGGGAAAAATCTTACTGGGAGGCCAGCAAATAATGCTACTTTCTTCTAAACAAGTTTGTCCTGCTCTCAGTGATGAATGGCAAGATCCAGGACATGCAAACCAGAGTTTTCTGAATTTATGAACACTACAATAGTAATTTAGTCAGCAAACCTGACTACAGCACCAAGTTACCTACTATGCTTGTGACTGGCATGGCTGACATCTCTCTACCTAAAATCCTGGAGAAAGTTATCTCACACATTCATTTGAACTGAACTGATGACAGATAAACTTTCTTTACCAATTTACAAAATCTTTATAAAGATTCAAGATAAAAATGAACTACCCAATTTTTTTTTAAAAAAAACTATCTTCAGAAGAGGTAGCAATATTTTTAAGGTTTGGTTCAGCCTAAGAAATGTGTCAGTGTTGTAATTTCACAAGAGATGACTGCTGGGCTCTGAATGTCTCAGTTTCAATGTCAGCAGCAGCTTTCTTCAGCCGTGCATATCAGCTGCCCTTTCCAAAGCAGAAAAAAACTTCAACCATGAGAGATAAAAAACTATGTCACAAGTTCAAACTACTCTGAAATTCAAGTCAAGCAAGGTCTTTGTACAAAACCTGCCACCTGCTTATTAGTGACACTTCCAACCATTTCCAAATACTTCTGAGAGCAGATTTACTGCTCACAGCATATATCAGTTACTTGCTACCACCTCAAGCATCGAAATATGTGCATATGAGAAGTATTTCTTCATGGATGAGGCACTGAAAAGTATATGAGGATTTAAACTTATAACAGGACTCCATAAAACTGAAATTTAAAGTTATTAAAGAATAAAAATTATGCTATAATGAACATTATACTGGCAGAAGACAACATTCAGAATTTACAGGAGTAGTACCTCTATGATTTTTTTTCTGTGCCTCTTAGCATAAAAGCTAGATGAAAAATTTGCTATGCCCTTTCAGCTAAAGAAAAAAATATTTTCTATTTGATCTAAACAATAAAGTTGAACACTCTGAAAAAGAGGATCTCTCCTCTTTTGCCTCTCTTTTCGTATTTGTCATAGTAAAAAAGTCACACAACATCTGGAGTGGACTAATGAGAAACGAATTTAAATTACTTTTAGAAATAATTTTTTGGGTCATACAAAATCTTGGTATTTAGCAGTTTTGAATGGAAAGCTGTAACTGACTCAAGCTGAGGGTGCATGTTGTGAAATACATTTTCCTAAATGGATTTTTCTCCCATGAAAGCAGGTACATTGGTGAACAGACTTTGCAAAACACTCTCCTGTGCATAAAAAGCTAAACCTAAGAGCTCCTATCCGTGTCCTTAAGCTGAAGAGGGAGATGAAGACCTTTCACTGTCTCAAGTTTAACATGATTTTATTTGATTTTGAAAAAAAAGGAATAATCCCTCTGTTTTACTATCCTTGAGATATGACTACTTTAAAAAGAAGGTTCCACGGTCTCTTGTTTTATTGAACACACCCATATGACCACCATAAGAAAAAGGATATACTAATGATTGAGAGGTTCCAAACTCTGAAAACCAAGAGATGAGGAGGAACTCGAGGGAAATTAGATGTTCATTGGCAACAGCTAGTAACTACAGTACTGTGTCCAGTTTTTGAAATCACATTGCAAGTTATATGTGGACTATCTAAAGAAGCCTGAGAAAAGAGGAATGAAGATGATCAGAAGTCCATCAAGACTAATAAACAAAAAGCTGAAAAGAACTACACAGATTTAACACTCAGAAGACAACAGAAAAATATTACAATAGAGCATAAATACATTATGCATTGGAATCAGAATGAGGGGAATCATCTCTTCTATATGTATATAGTGGCAGGGTAAGAAATGAAGCATTTAAATTGCAGTAAGATGATGTTTAGTCCCAAATGTCAGAAAATCACTTGTTTTCTCCAGCATTAAAGATGGTTTAAGTATTAGTAGGAGCTGCCTAGAGTTGTGGAACCTTCACCTGTGGAAGCTTTTTAGAAGAAGTTGGGTAAACAACTATGAGGAACAGATGATAGATGTTGATCTTGCTTTGGGGCAGAGTTGGGCTACTTGATCTCCTGAAGTTCCTTCCAGCCTCAACTTCAACATTTCTTTTTTAAGACAGTGCATCACCTGCTGTAGATAGTTCATTGCTGGCAGAGCTGCATAGTTTCCTATACTTCAGTTTTTGAGACTTGCAAACAAGTCAAAACCAAAGCCAAGGCCACAGCAGCCAGTATGAAAGGAATGGCAGTGATTACTCCCTGTGGCTCTCTGCACTCTGTCTGAAGCAGAGTCCCTGCTGTTGACAGCTCCCTGCCCCTGATGTGCCAGTGCTGCAGGGAGAGAAAAGCAAACTCAGCCTGTGGTCACATTCCCAGCCAAGACACCTGGAAAGCAGCAGGCCTAAAGACTTACAAGTTATAATTTTATATTTTTTTTGGGAAGGAAAAAAGTGACTGTCACTAATCTTACACGGCACCTGTGTTCATGGAAGAACACTGTTGTTTTATATATCAGCAACGCAAAAACTCTTCAAACTTCATTAAGAGACTATGAATACACAGCTATGACTGTGCTTGGTGTCTCTGGGTGAAGAACACAAAATCAAACCCAAATCACTCTGCAGAATGGTTTCTGACCCAAAGAACATGTAACATCAGAGCACACGCTAACTCAGCACTTCAGGTAGATGCTGGAAATTCAATTAAGTAGTTTTTCAGCACTCTAAAGACAGTCTGTATTTTCCAAACCTTTCTTTTTGCCTATTTCTCATCACTTTATCTGGAATGAAAGAAGAGAAACAGTATTTTTAAGCTCGCCTGGAATGGCTTTCCTCCATTTCAGAGAGAACAGAGGCTTCAGTCCTGCTTTAGACAACTCTCATACATCTGCTCCCAAGTCACATGAGTTGCCTTGCTCAGTGACCAAATATTCGACAAGAAAATTCCAACTGTTTGATGTTTGAAAGAAATTATCAGTGTTTGAAGAACACTTCATTATCTGAGATGCCTATTTTTTTTTTAAAGAAAGAATGCTTTGACAAAACAACACCTGTTTATGTACAGGAGAATCTGGTTCCCTCTAGTGGTTTATTATAAATTAGCAGTGGTCCAGATAAGGATACACAGACAGCAGCATAGGAGGAAAAGAGGCTTTTTAGGGAAAGTCAAACTCCACACCATCACACAAACTGCACTAAGTGCCCAAGCCCCTTTTCTACCATCTACTCCAAAATAATTTCAACGAAAAATAGGGGAAGTGGTATTTTCAGTAGTAACAAGTTCTGCTGATTTCAGAAGTCATTTGTCAGTTCCACATCCACAGAAGTCTCCAATTTGCTCATCTTGCACCTCACCAGTTACTGCTTTCCCATCACAGACTACCTGTAGATGTCTAGAGATAAATGGAAGCTGCAGCATGCTTCTGCGCTGTTTCATCTCCACTAGCATGATGCAAAAATGATCTAACAGATATCACATCTAAACAGTTTGATAATTAAAAAATAATGTAGTACTTTGATGTACCACTGACTTAAGTCGACTTCCTCTTCTCATTGCAAAAGAAAACACTCAGTAAAGGCTCAGATTTGAAACCCTTCCCTTTCCTGTCTAGGGAAACCCTTCAATTTCTTGTTGGAGGCATTCCTCATTCAATACACCAGAATGGAAGCATAACAGGACAGATTTATTAACCACCATGGATAAAAGCATCACACTCTTACCAGAGACATCATCATCTTCATTCCAGCCAGGCCGGTTCCCTCTCTCCTCCACTATCGTGCCTGTTTTCTTCTTCAGTAAGTACTGGCGCCCAATTGTCATCTTCCCAGCACGTTTTGCTCCCTTCACAATGCTTTTGGAGAAGGTACTGCAAATCCAAAACAACAAAAGGATTTGGAAAGATTCAGCTGATTCTGCTTGATGGCATTTACAGATTT
Organism: Sitta carolinensis; assembly: GCA_032173965.1. Classification (NCBI taxonomy): domain Eukaryota; kingdom Metazoa; phylum Chordata; class Aves; order Passeriformes; family Sittidae; genus Sitta; species Sitta carolinensis. The sequence continues at coordinate 6,713,897 of JAVUNC010000026.1, forward strand.
CTATGATGAATGCAAATAAAATGGATTTAATAATTTTTTCACTTAATGCAAACAATTATAAACTTCAGAAAAATTGCTTCCTATATTAATTGTAAACAAAAATTGTATTATTTGGAGATATATGTGTTGGTTTTTTTCTACTGGTAAAGAATAAGCAGATATGTAATCTTTTTTTATGTTTTTTTATTTTGCTAGTAATGAGATAAATCTAGAAAGCTGCCAAAGTAAAGGCAGGAAAGATAGAAATTACCTTTAAGTTTTAGGATTTCATGACTACCTTGGGATTCTACTTCCTGTGTTAACAATGCACTAATCAACAGAGAAGCACAGGAGCTACCACTCTGGAAGAGATTAATGATGGTCCAGTAAAAGTTAACATGTAACATAAAACTTGACAGAGGACCCGAAGCTCCAACTCTAAACTAAAAACCAGCAGGGCAAATACACAGGGTAAAATTAATCCTAATCCACACCAGGCTCTAAGTGGCTAGGATACTAATTACAAAGTAATTGTGAAATTAATCTTATTTCCATGTTGAGGTTGCATAGCTCAAGATGTTACTCCTACTTTGTGTTTCAAAATGTAATCAAGTGCTTGTTTAAGATCTCCTGCAGCCAGAAGTTTAGATAAAGAATATAATTCCTGTCCCAAATAAACATCTGTATCCCACTCATCTATCTCTTACTCAGGAAACACAGAGATGCAAACCAGCAATCACTTTGCCACGATCTCCACTTGTGCAGAGCTTTCAGGTTGTTCATTTGGGTAACACAAGACAAGAAGATCAGTAAGAAAAGAAAAGAAAAGAAGACAGACTGTACCGGAATGAAGTGTTCTTCTCTTTCTGTTTTGGTAGAATTATCTGAGGTGCTGTTTGCCCAGCTGCAAAGGCAAAAGTGCTGAAGATGGACTGAGGATAACGGAACTTCATCAACTGCTTCTTAAATATTTCCACCACTTCGGGACTTACTTCTTCATCAAATGCTACTTTAATTAACTGTGTATTAAAGACATGACATGTTAGAAACTGGAAAACCATCTGAGAATTTCAGAAATCGAAGGAGTCTAAAATATAGTAGTTAAATTCCCATACTTTCACAGTATTATGCCCTTCAGAAAATACAGATACATGTACATATGTCTCATTCATTTTGATGGCTATCACACATCTTAAGAATTTTTTATTTCCTATTTTAAATTTCTGTCCTAATACTAAGGTACCTTCACTAAGCAGCATCTGGAATTCTCATAAGATCAAATACAAAATATTTTGGTAAATCCAAGTTGTAGTGCTGGCACTAAGACATCTACAACAGTTCAAATTCTGGTCACATGGGACAGCTTAACTGGGAAATAGTCTGCCAGCTCTGCCCCTACACTGGGAACTGAGGTTGGTAATGCACTTCAAAGACTCAGCAAGCCAGCAATTTCAGCATTCATATGTCACAACCATTATATTTCTATTACTTAGATGTTCCCATTTTGGCCTCACCTTGCAAAGTATAGAAAACTGCTAATAACAAAAATGTGATAGTGAAATCTGCTCCTTAAAATGAAAATAACCTTGTGCTATTCAACACTGATCCCTCCACTTGACCAAAAATGCTTTTTTGAAAGGTTCTAGGGAAAAAAAAAAATCCCATCCAATCATCCTCTGCTGAAAGGAAGTCAACAATTCGGGGAAAACAAATAAGAGACAGAAAATACAGAATCCATAAAAAGGCCCAGAAGAACTCTAAGAATGTGGAGAAAGCAAACAAAGAAATATCCTAGAGCTCTGTTTCTGAGCACATACCTAGACACCTTTTAAATTCCTTTGCTTGCCATCTAGGAGGTAGATTTCATCCTTGCTTTTCCAATTTCACTTGTTTTGTAAATACTTTCCAAATGACTAATGGCTCTGTTGTTCTAAGACCTCCTTGAAAGGAGCTCTTCAGCCTTTTGGGGTTACACTGATGTGAAGTTTTAAAGATATCAAACAGCATAGCTGCACACAAACCCATATGAAAATCATAATTAATAAACAAAGGGGAGGGGCTATTTCATCCTGTATTGAACCCTGGCTGTTACATACGGGACAGGGAATAAACTGTTTGTGGATTGTTTTTGTTCTCATAACCTAATACAAAACTATGCTAAACAAAAGCAAAGATGATGTTTGACCCAAATCCAGCTCTGAAAACACTGAGCTGTGTCTGTATTTATCACATCATTGAAGCATGCTAAGTATTCTGGTAAAAAGATTTATGGAAAATAAAAGTCCTCTCAAAAGTCCACAAGAACAACTTTTGTTTGCTTGTTTTACTCATTTGCATTCCTAGTTTTGTGGTTTTGAAGAGGATACTGAAGGATGATTCGCTAAATTATGTTCATTATTGTAAGGATCTAGTAAAATGTTATTTTGTTGTGTTTTCAAATGTTGGAGTTATTGTTCTCAATGAAAATATGCTTCTGCAGTCAGTCAACCCAGCAAAGTATCTCATATCTTAAGCACTGCAGTCTACTTTCAGACCATGACATAAAATGCTTTGCCTGCAGCTTTTGATCTCTTAGGCTTTGACCAGAGTTAAGATCAAAACCAAGAAGGAAAATTCAGTAAAGACTTCAGGATTCTATATCTTTACAAGCCCATCACTATCAATTGCCCTGCAATACACACTTTGGTTGAACACACTGATGGGATCCTACAGAAAATTCCAAGATCTGTGCCTGTCATATAGAGGCTCACTGGTTCTACCCAAAAGATTCCTGGAAGTGCAGCTTTCATGTGCAACATCCCATGACTTTCTGCCATAGATTTTAACAGAAAGCTGGTGAAGTGACAAACCATAAGAATGCAACACTCAGAGCTTTTCCATATTGATTCCATGTAGCTGGAGGAGAGAGAAAGCAGGCTCTCACTAGCCTCTCCAAGCCTTCACTTACATGAAGGGATTCTGGACCCAAACCAGCCCTCTTCTTGTTCCAAAATAGGTGAGGAAAGAAGTGAAAGAAACCCAATGTGAAAACAGCAACCCTCTGTAAATATCAAGTGGGCCAAGAGATGCCAGGCTTTCTGTGAGCTCTGCCTTGTCTACTGACCTTACAGGGCAGCAAACCGGACCCTTCACCAAAACCAGGACAAAGTGCTGCTCGTAAATATTTTGAGCTGACTGTAGCCACAAAAATTTTCACAAGACTTCCTTTTACCTGAAAAGTGGCTGAAGAGATCTGCAGCCCTTCCTGCATGCTCTGCTGCAGCTGGTTCTGGATACTGATCTTCTTCTCCTTGGTAACGGAGGCGATAGGAAAGCTCCGGATCACGGTCTGCTCCCCAACTGAGGAGACAACACAGACACTTGTGAGACCTGCCCTGCTCACTGCTACTGCAACAGCTACAGGGAGTGAGTACAAAGCAACAGGAACACGATGGTACAGGACTGATTTCAGGAAAAATGCCTGAAAAGTTGGCAAATTCCTAAAGCATCATTTATAATCTGAACTTCTACTCTATTTCAGCTGTGGTGATTAGAAAAATATTCTTCTTCCTTCTGAGTCTTTCTACATAATGGAAATGAACCTCCAAAACCTAGGTCAGTAGTGGGCAAAGAAACAATTTCAAGTATATTCCAATTTCATAATGCAATATATAACTTATAAACAGAAATTATATACTTTGATATCTTTACATATGACCGTGAACTTTCCACAATAAATTTATACTTCTGAATGACAATCTGCTTAGAAATGGCACATGTTAAATCATGAAAAAATTATCATTCAGGAGAGCTGACATATTAAGAAAATACTTGTATTTCCAAGCAGTAATTTTAGGTAGAATACCACCTGATGAATATTTTTCCTTTCACTTGCCTCCAGTGTCTGACAAAAACTGTTTAATGCTGTTGATACTTGAATAGGTGGGCAAGTCAGCTCAAAATCCTGCCTATCTGAAGAACCACAATTTTTTATCACTGTTTGGATTTTCTTACCCAGTTGATCATGAGGAGTGCCTTTAAATATAATTCTGTAAGTGGTAAGGAACAAAGCTCCTTCAGCAGGGAGGATATGAGGACCTCCAAGCAGCCCTCCTGTGGCTTCCTCTCTGCCATCAGGATCCAGCAGCACACGGAGACCTTCACAAACAAATTCTTCTCCTGGCAGTAAAGTTGGCCGTAGAATTTTGGGCTAATGCAAACAAATGGAAGTGTAAGTGTAAAGCACTGTTATACCTCAGGCTAGTAATAATATTTGGTTTAAAAAGCTTAAAAACAAAACTGTTATGACACTGAGTCCGAAGAAGGGAGATGGAGTTTGGACTCAACGAAGAGAAATGGGTCTCAAAAAGCAGTGGGCATGCAACAGCTTGTTTATGATCAGAAATCTGGCTCTACTAGTTTCATATTTCATGAGACCAAAGCCAAACACTTTATTTATCACTGGTGGAAATTTTCTTTCAACATTTTGATATTTCCTCATAACATTATGAAAGGAAAAAAAAAAAAAAAAAAGACGACTGGATTTCATGATTCTAATATTTGTAAAGAATACAAATATGTTCATAACACTTGCCTTCTGTATTGGTGGAAGCCTCCTGCTCTCACGATGTACAGCCTCCAGAGTCTCTATGTGCATTGCTACAATGCCTGGAAAGCAGGAACACTATAAATGAAATGTGAACGTGAAAGAGAAAAGCTGCCCTGTAATTAAAACTCTGATAATTCTGAAATTTTCAAATTTTGACATCAAGGAAATAATTATCTGAGATCAAACAGCAATTATAGACTGGAAAAGAAATCTAACACTCTAACTTACCTGAAGGTAACTCAAATTAGAAAGTGCATTTGTTTAATCAGGAAAAGAAAAAAAGAAAGACTAAAAAGCACCTTTTTGTGACGATTCCTACCTGGTATCATGCAGTGCAGACCCTTGATGTGATCCTGGGTGACCCCACTTTCTGTGCAAACCTTGTCAATAAACCTGGTGATGAAGCGCACGACTGCGTTTGCAACATCATTGTTCTCTGAGTCCTCAAACCCACTCTCAGTGTCATAACTCTCTGCAACACTGCCTGCAATGCTAAAGCAGAAAGAAAAGCAGCAACAAGTGTGAACAATTCAGCTGGTGATGCACAGACACTGACAAGCTGTGGGGTTTTTTTCTAGTTACAATTTGTAAAGGTTGCTAAAAGCATATGGTGGTACCATAATTATATTGTACTTTCATTGGCAAAACTTCATGAATGAAGACACAGGACAATTTTTTTTCTCCATGAGTCCAGCACAGATAAGCCCAGAAGAGAAAAAACAGCTTTTTGGAAGCGAGCTCTGCCTTCTCTTCATAAAGTCAAGTAAAGTATTTTCAACCCATGGTAAGCAAATATCCAGTTATATAGAGAAAGACATATTAAATGCATATTTAGGTTGCAGAGCAAAGCAATCAAAAGCTAGGAAGATCATAAGAAAATTTTTTTGTGCATTAGATAAGCAAGCAAGTGGGAGATGTACTCTGAATGTCTAAAAATGCCTCCCATAATAATATGAGGGGCCAAATTCATAGATTGCAACATACACCATAAGCAGCCTACTGAGCACATCCTAATGCCTGAGATTAGAGGTGTGCAGTCAGCAGAAATGAGAAACTCCATGGGGAGTTTCATCCTGATAGTCTTTTCCTTGATGCCAGTGTTCTCACAGAGTGTTCTATAATTTTATCAAGTGAGAATTTGTACAGAGAGGTGATAATGAAGACAATAAACAGAGGGAGGAAGGCTTGTTATGCAATGTCCTGGATTTGCATGCTAGGGAATGAATGGAACTGGTGTTATACTCCTACAGCTTCCTTAGTAATTTAACCTTTGCCATTGTGGTTTAGCCCTCTTGCTTTTTGTGACCTCAGTGCCTTCCTCCTTTGCAGCTGTTGCACAGAAATACTGATTTTATAGATGCTATACAAATGCTTTCTTGATTTTAGGTTCATACAGTGTTTTTTTCGAGTTATATAAAAACTAACAGTTTTCTTTCTCACTAAATCCCATGTTTGTCTCCAACATCTGCATTACTAGATTAAAAATTCTTACTGGGACAATACAATGTTCCTTTAAATGGCAGTACATCACTCCAGACACAGTTCTGTTATTTGAGAGGAGTCATGTTAGACTGCTACTCTCCTTAGCTGTTGATGTTGAAAGGAAGTGAAGATCCTGAAACAATCTGGTATTTCGAGTACAGCCATTTTGCATCCTGCCAGATGAGCACTGGCCTTGCATACCCACCTGTTTGTGACAATGCTGTTGCTGCCACTCTCCCAGTCCCCAGTAGCTGATGTTCTCAGCAGCTTGTTCTTACTTGTATCCAGAGGTACCAGCAGGTAGACCATGAGGTTGGCAAAATGAATGGCCTGGCTGAAAACTGTGCTTTCCTCATTCTGGACTAGCTCCTGCTGCATCTGTTTATTAAGGGTTGGCCATAACCTCAACTGCTCAGCAGCCAGGTCCATTGCTGTCTTATCCTGGTCTGCAGGAGTTTTCTCCTGGAAGACACAGAGAAAGGAATACAAAGACATAGAAGAAACGATAAAGCTACAAAAAACTACTGTTTTTAAAAAAAACCCCCAATGCTTAGCCATAGCTTTATTCATTGAACTGCTAATTAAGCTTCTTCAGTTATTTAAATTATATATATTCATTTACAAAGAAAGAGCAAATAACTACCACCCTCAGTAGGGTTTAAGGAGAGTTATGATTATGGGAACTGAGCTTTGAGAGCAGTTTACTGAAATGCACCAGTAGCACAACGTGGGCAGATCCAAATAACATTTTAAGGTCTTCTTAATGCTATCTGATTTTCCATGTTTCTTCAGAGTGGTTTACTGATTTTAACACAGCTGCTCTCCTCAGCTTATCCATTTAGCTCAAATAAGAACAAGCATAAATCAGACTGAGAAATAACATGCAGCTCATGGCTCAATGCTGCTCAATATTCTCCAAATTCCTAGGATGTTCAGGTGAGGGAGGCTTTTATATAAATAGTTTCCAGATCAGCTGAAACATTCATGGTTTTATGTGTTGGAGCCAAATTCTAGCATTAGCTTAAAGCAAACTAGGCAGATGGCACATAGTCAAAGTAGAATAAAGGAATCTGGCAGCTGATACTAGTGACCTAAAGCCTGATGTTAAATTAATGAATGACTAGGTATATTGCAAATGCTTTTTCCACACTAAGTTGAGCTAACATCAAATTATAATGCTTTGCAGATAAATGTAAATTTCTATTATGTCTCATGTTATTGTATACTCTATAATACAGGAGAAAATGAAAGAAAAACACATAAAATTGGAAAAGCCATAACTTAACTCTCAGTAACCTAGGAGACAATTAAAACGTGAATAAAAGCATTACTTTGCTCTTTTAATATACACCTACCTTTTGTTTCAACTGCACTGCATGGTTGTCATCTTTAGCTGTAAGGTAGAGGGAACGAACTTGATTTTGCACGTTGCTATAGAAGGTTGTTTCCCAAAACTGTTGGTTAGTCCAGATAGGATGATCTTGCACACAGGTGTAAGCAAACTGACTAACCCCAGGTGCTAATTTCTGAAAGCAAAAAATGTGCAAAGTTGACATATCAGTCCTATTATTCAATTTCTTTTAGAGGCTATGATTTCAGAACTATACACACACACACATATATGTGTATATATATATGATTAGTAGTCCAGGCTGAAATATATCAACTTTTGTACTACAATATCAGACAGAGAAATTATCTCCAGTTTTCAATTTAAGAAATTAACACACATGGAGGTTGCATACAAGTCTAATGCCAGTGCAAGCCATGGTTTTCTTGATTCAGAGTAAAAAAATGAGAATTGAGGTAAGAATTTTGTGGTAACAGTACAGAACACATTGGTAATATAAAATCTTCATTGTCAACAAATCACAGTATTTTTAATAACCTAGTCATACAACACAGAAATCAATATTCAAACAGATGAAAATAATTTCTCTTTTTATTTAGAACTGTATTAATGAATTTTAAAGTAAGAGTCAAGTGAGTGCTTCCAATAAACTGCATTTGTTGCAACAGCAGACTAGATAAACCGTTATCTTCAGTGTTATTTACTGAACTGAGTGACCCAAATCCAGTTCCTGAAAGAGTGCTAATTTTGGTATGTTCTTTGAAGTCACAAGGGTCTGGATCACTGTAAAGTCTCAAACAAACCCAGAATTGTTACAGCATTAGTCATTATGAATGAACCATTTTTTTCAAGTACATCTATTTATTTAGGTTGCACTAGTCACACAGGGAGTTATTTAATAGTCTTGATAACCACATACAAAGAAAGGAAATTTATTTCAGTGACCTGAATCATAAAGAATGAAATCCTTTACCATATGTTCTTACTTCTAGAAAAAACAAGGCAACAAACCAATGTGTTGTATACTGCATGTAGCAAAGAAGCAGGTAATCTAAATTTTTGCTTATTTCTGCAGCAGAACTGAAGAATAAAGTACATTACTGGGTGGCCTCATTTGATGGCTATCAGTCACAGTGCTACCCATACCTGAAACACACACTATATCTAAGTTGTAGATATACAACTTGACTTCAGTGATTATGTTCTGAACCACTTTCCTGGAGAGCATGAATACTACTCCACTTAATATTTGTAATTGTAGAATTGTACAGAACAGCCAGTACTTACAATATTTCCCTAGCTGGCACTTGGGCATTCAAACGGAAGGGTAGGAAATTACAACCAAAAATTTTGCAGTCTGGTTTACAGATTTCCAGTTTTGCAATTCTTCAGACTGTGTTTTCCTCACTATGCTCTTGCAAGTACAGCATGAACTCAAAGTCCTGATCGTGTGCCATGTACTTATTCCCTATCAAAGGTTCTTGAAAATTCTATATCTGAGGAAATGTTATGTGACATGCTAATAAAATTTACCCAACTGAAGTGTCTTCTTGTGCTTAGCCATCTAAAAGAGAGCAGCATAATTTTGATTTATCATGCAGAATTTCATCAAAATTTCTTGGTAACCTGTTGAGAAATACAAATCTATCCAAATAATGTTAAATGTGACTTTGTTTACTCAACACAGACTGAGAGAACAGATAACTGGTTTGTTTAACAGATGCCCAAGCTTCAGTTGTGGTGCAGCTTATGGCAGATCACAGGAAATGATAACTGATCTCCCACATCTGATCCGGCAGTTAAATCACAGGTCAGGTCAGCACAAAGTGTCCTGATCTTTTTAAGGCTTGCTGGACATTCCCTTGAAAAAACCTAATCATACAAAAGACACATCACAGGGCCCATGAACTGATCTGGCCCAATCGTTGAACTACCTCAAAATCCAGATGCACAGAACTCGTGTTACGGAGGAATAAGGATGATGGGCAAATCATGGACTAAAAATATGGACAATGTAGCTGGAAAGCAAAGGTTAGTGCTAAAGCCATGTCATGACTTTGACTATTATTTGTTTTTTCACTGGGACTGAATTCCCAGTCACAACAGATCTGCAAAAAGGGAGTATGAATGTCAAGAAGAGGGGAAAGGAAAAAGAGGAAAGGAAAGAAAAATGGGAAGGAAAAACAAAAGGAGAAAGGAAAATAAAAGTCTGCTCAAGCCTAGCTAGTTGGTAGGGTTAACCCACGCCAATTTGTGAGTTAATTCATGTCAAATGCACACAAAGGAGTGAACTCACTATCAACCTCTTCAGCTGCCTTTAATGCCTCAACCCAAATCAGATAATTGTGTGAACCGGGTAGAAAAGGGGTGAGATCTTTGACACAAGCTCAAAAGGAAGTTTAAGCTCCTAACTCTGGGTCTAAAGAAATAAAAATGAGATAAATTATTTTTCACATGGGGACAAACATGACAGGAAAGCTGAGGGGCTTTTAGATGCTCTTCCTGTGCTCATAATTTAAAACCATGAACAGCCATGTACAAAACATAGTTTTTAAACAATGGAGATTTATGTTCAAATATAACAACATAAATCAACATTGACAATAACTCCTAGACCAAATAAAAAAAAGTTTGTTTACAAAAGCATGAAACAAAACACATCAAAAAAGCTCAGTGATGATAAATATTATCCTTCTCATCACCTGCATGTGTTGAAACAAATGGCAAAACCTGATAGTGGCCAGAGCACAGAATCAAAATCAGGACTTGCAGTTCCTGGCTCTGCCAGTTATTTTGGGCAAAATCACTTTTGGAGTCTCTGCTTGTTTGGGTTAGATTTTTATTAAAAGAACCAGTAAGAATACCAGCCTCAAGAACCACACTGTTGTTCCTCTGCAGCCTAGATCCATGGACTAAAAATACTCTTGGTACAAATATAAGCATTCCATGAAGTCTGCAGTGTCTATATTCTCTACGCCTGAGTGCTCAGTCAGCCCATTTCCCTGGAATGGAAACTCATCTAACACATCAAAAGGGCCCCAGTGTTTACTGCTGCACTCAAGAGAATTTGCTTAGAGTTTCTACAGTTTAAGTAGAACAGTAGTTTGGTGTTTTCCATCAAGAAATTCTACATATATAAAACATATCTTCACCTAGCTCTCCACAGGGCAGCTAAACTACACTTGTGCTCTTTCTCTCTGTCCCAGCAACTCACTCCTGCCAGGCAGAATGAATGCAGGAGGCAGCAAAAGAATTTCCTACTTATAAGGGAGGATTTAGGGACTGACAGCTTAGAAGAGACCCCCAGAAGAAAATAATAAAAATAGTTCTGAACTGATGAAGTCCTTATTCTAAAGCTGTCAGTATGACAGAAAGAGCACTGAGGTGTAAATTGCAACGACCAACAGAAAATCAGTTAACTTCTGCAAAGGACACTGAGTGCTTTAAATAGATTAATGAAACTTAAAACCCCCTGAACACTCCCTTCCCAAATTCCATATGAAACAGACCTTACCCCTATCAAAATAATTAATTACATACTACAGTTTGTGAAAACACAAGGTAGGTTTGGGACTTGCAATGTCCCAAAAATACAGGCAACTTGCTGAATTCAGAAATTCTCTCTCCATTATTTCCACCTTACTGAGATGTACTAGATAACACCTGCCTAGAATTTTTCCCTGTTTCCCAACACTGGATGCTTCTGATTGTGAAAATGTTATTTGCAGCTCAGTAAGAAATATGCATCAGCTCCAAGGCTCCCAAACTTGCTGTGGGGTCCAGGCACTCAAAGAACTTCTCTGTAGCATTAAATTATCTAGATTGCTTGCTTCTGATAAAGAAAAGCATGTGTTGTGCTGGTCACTCAGCAGTTACTACCCTTTACACCACAAAAGCTTAAAGAAGGAAGTTCATTATAGCAAAGCAGATGACTCAGCTATTGACTGTGAAGCTGAAAAATTATTTTCAAACCAAAAAGAATAAAACCCCAAGTATGAATATACCTAACTGCTCTTTTCTCACGGGGTTTTGCTGCATGTCTCTCAGTTATGGCAATGAAGGGGCAAACTCAACAGTGCATTATTTTTTAGAGAAACCCAGTTTATTTCGGAAATAAAGTGTATTTCTGTCTCCAACTGACAGCCTAAGTTATTGGTTTGGATATATTTGCTGAGAAAATGAAGCAGAACAAGTGAGAAGGAGGCGCTGCTGAGCGCAAAGAACAGCATCTTCCACAGCTCCTCGAGGAATCACTGGCTGTGGGTTATCACCTGACCTCAGGGAGGATGCTGCTGCAGCACCTTGGCATGCCAAAGCTCCTCCTCTCCTCTGCTGGTTACAGTTATCCCTGGAACCTGCAAGTGCAGGCTTAGAGACCATCAGCACCCAGTGGCCCAGCTCATTTAAAGAGCTGCTCACATACACATCCACTCAGTCAGCACCTACTGCACATCGAGGTATGTACCAGTTACTGCCCAAGGGATGCACACCAAATTCTGCATGTAAACCTCTTCTAGGAGCCAGTCCTGCAGTCACATCTATGCTGTGCCCACACAGACCCTGGTAAACCCACAAAGACTTCAAAGTTGCCACCCAGGATCAACTCTCACCAACTCACCAGCAGGACTGAGCCTTATCTACATCCCAGCTGCAGATAACACTGCATCACAGAGTGTGCATGTATTACAGAATGGCCTGGCTTGGGAGGCACCTTGATCATCCAGCTCCAACCCCCTGCTTTGGGAGGGACCTCCACTATCCCAGGATGTTCAGAGCCCCATCCAGCCTGGCCTTGAACACTTCCAGGGATGGGGCAGCCACAGCTTCTCTGGGCAACCTTCCATCACATCTCATAACGCTTGCAATGAACAATTTATTCTTATTATCTACTCTAAATCTACCCTCTTTCACTTCAAAGCCATTACATGCACATACTCCAAGAAAAATTGTATTTGAATATGTTTTCAAGTCTGACTGTGTGCTGCATGGATAACATCAGTCAAAAAATTCAATTCAATGAATGGCTTTCCTATTTGGTCTAAACTATGAAATCATATGCACACGTACTGTGCACATAAGTGTGGGGAAATGACATAAAACCATGAAGGAAGAACTGCAAAGTTTCTCTTATTTTCTGTTTTACTGCTTTAGGAAAAAAAGTTGAAATGCTAAATCGAGCTTCGTCTCCAAACTGAAAATCTCGGCAACAAAAAAGATGATTTGCCACCTCTCCTGCCTTCAGAAAGCCACCAAACCAGACTCAATATTAACTTCCGTTTTAAAATAAAATGAGTAGTAAAGTGTCCCATTACACTGTTTATCTACTATTATTTCACCATGAAAATAAAAAGAAGGTCAATTCACTCATAATTCAGCGCTACCAAATCACAGCCAAGTTCACTAAACCAGTAGAGGGCAATAGAATTCTAGAATTTTGCAAAAATGGGATGTAATTCTGGATGGAGCTTTATTTACTGTATACATTTTCTGGCAAAAGTCACTTAAACATCTAATTACTCATAGTCTCTAATCCTAGATTCCTGAAGGTCATGTGTAATTTACTAGACATTACTTAAAGCCATGCAGAATACCTCAGATTTCAACACAGCTTTATCAAGATAGATATATGCTAATACAAAGTTCCCTGTAATATAAAATAATATACATAATAACATATTTCTTTCTCCAAAGAGATCAGAAGAGACTGAAATAGTTCTGAGAAGAAAGGAAACTAAAATCATATGTTCAGATCCCACAAAAAAGAGAGATGTTTTCAAACCAGAACTTCGTAATAATGTTCTAAATTATTATTCTTCTAAATAATGTTAAACTCCACAAAGGGGATGAGAAATAGTTTTTTCTCCCTCTATATAGCATAATGAAGTTTTGGTGGGTTAAATCCATTAGTTAAGATACAGATTTCACGAATTCTCAGTTGAAGTCTTGAATCCATCTGAAGAGTTTTTCAAACTTTGACACAGTTATTTTGAAAATCTCCTAAAAAGTCACCGAATCCCTTTGGATCAGGTGGTTCTGCAGTGAGTGTGCACCTGCGAGTGCATTGGAATGGTGGCATTGGCTCTACCCACAAAAATAACCCACAGCAACAAAGCTGTCATCCAGGTCTGTGCTCAGAAACAAATAAACCCTGTAAGCCTCACAAGTTTATGGATTTTATCTATATTCAAATAGACTGGTTCTTAGAATTACCAATGACCTGATATGTAATTTAAGCCCAGCTACACAGAGCACCTAAGTAATCCCCCAAGGGGGTAGTAAAGTTCCTCTTTAAGTTCTTCTGTCACTTCATTCTAGTAGTTCTTTAATTACTATTTCCTCCTTCTATGGAAGCATTCTCTGCCTTCATTGGTCAAATTATTTCTGAGTCTCTCTCTCTGAATATGCAGAATTTCCTTATCTGAAGAAACGATTAAAACAATAGTCCTCAAGAACAGGATGAACAAATTTGAAAGATATATAGGTACAATACAGAATATAAACTGCAAATTCATAAAATTTTAACAATAGCAGATCTCATCTTGGCAATACAAATTATATATACACTACACAATTCAGGTAAAAGAAAGAGGATGGACAAAATAAGGAACTGCAATATTAGGCAGAATTCTTAAAGTATGGACAAGAAAACTGAACTTTCACCCTGAGCTAAGCCATTTGAGAGATTACACAAAATCCAGTTTGACCAACAGACAAAGAAAATGATTGTGGAGGTGCTGAATGGAAGAGCCTTACGGAGCAGGAACAGTTCTGCCAAATGATGAGATGCAATTCTGGCACGTGCAGTGCATGAGTTAGAGGAGAGCGACACACCTGCCCCGTGAATTCTTACTGGCACAGTGTTATGAACTCATGACAATGAGCTGATGTGGTGTTCACACATTCAGAGGGCTGTGATGAATCAGAGGGAGCCAAGAAGAGCAGCCTACCAAGAATTCCAACTGCAGGTACTGTCGTGAAGGGTACAGAAACAGCAAAAGGAAAAAAAATGCAGGGATATGGATGAAAGCAAGAGTAAGAGATACAAATTCCAATTATGAGCTTAAATCACTTGGATCTGTAAGGAAGAAAGAGAGTTTTGACACCTCAATTCTTTGGTCACAGTTTAAATTGTTGATGAGCTATGTAGGATGGCAACTGGGACATTCACACAGAAGCAGGCGATGCACACAAATATATCAGCTATTTCCCTCCCTTACCATCTGTAAGTGCTTGCTCTCTCATGGAAACAAAATAATGCTGCTCAAATCATGATGGATAACAATGCTAGAATGAAACAGAACTCAATGAAGGAAATTGTGTTTTCATGCAGAAAGTTCCATTCTACTGGGGTAAGGACATAGCGAGGAGGAGGCGAAGTTGAACTCGCACATATGGAAAACGCATGGGGGACTCTGTTACTTCATTTACATTCCTTCACTTTAAGGTCAGAAGCTTTACTAGATTTTAATTAAGCCACCAGAAATACTTTCATGGTGAAAATTCTAAGGGAATCAGAATTTCTGTAACACTGTAATCCCCCCTAGAAGAAACAATGTAAAGAGATGGGCTGTAACTAAATTAAAATTGTTAAACCAGAGTTACGTATGTACAATTTCTAGAACACAAGCTCAAGTGAAATCAGTGACAAATGATGTGATCCAATATAGTGGAAATGCAACAGAAAGCATTCTCCTTATTCTAGGCAAGAGTGGGTCAGTTCCTCAGTAACAGAAATCTACTACAAAATTTATCATTACATCTTATTTTAACTGGGGGAAATTTCCTTTTTTTCTTCCTGACCACAACCACTAAGGAAAGCAACTACAGATTTCTAAGTTATGTTTTCCATGATGTTATCATTCTGGGAAAGCCAGCTTCTTCAACAGAGCCAAGTTAATACAGTAATTAATTTCCTAAATTCCTTGTAAAGAGTCTCTCCTATTAATATGCTAATCTGCTGTATTATATTTTCCTGTCTAATTTCTTTTCCCCTCTACCTAAAAACAGTTTTGGAAGCAAGATATTATCTATTGCAAAGACATAATATGTGTTCTACTGGCATGTATCATGTATCCATTCAGAACCAAAGCACACAAGTTAAAATCTTAGGGATCAAAGATGACATTTGGGTGCCTGTGTTTGCAAGGGATACAGCAAAACCACTCGATCACAGCTAACAAGAAACATCAGATTCCTGTTTTAACTTGAAAAGTATGTTTGCTTTTACAAAAATAATTTACTGAACTATAATATTTATATGAAAAGAATTTTTAATGGATGTAATAAAAGCTTTTGACTGAAGGAGTGTTTGGAAATATTGACAGAACTTTGACCATTGCCTTAAAACTGCTCTCCATGACCCCACTCATATTCATAAGCACCTGCCAAGTAACCACATTATCCTCTCTCAAAAGTCAATAAAATCTTGCTTTTAGGTCATGTCTATAAAAACTTCACCTAATTAACTGGTGCACAGAATCACCAACAGTAATGATGACTATTATGAATAATGATGACTGTCATGAATCATGAACAATAATAATGACTCCACAGCTTCCTTCCAAAGCCTCAAACTGCCTGGCTTCAAGTATTATTACTTATTTCAAATACATATAGTAAGCTCTTGAGGGTAAGTATCTTTATTTTTCTGTTCTTTCATATAAAAGCAACACCAGCAGCAATTAAGTCTCTTGGATTTTCCAGGAATGCAAATAATGCTCATATAGACACTTGATAATGTTGTAAATATTCTCTTGTGGTTCAGCTTCTTCCCTATTATCCATTACATGATACAGCCATGTTCTTTTTAAGCAGGCAACTTAATGTATTTCTATATTAAAGGCATTGGCATTCTGAGAATGGATAAACAAAATATTTTAGTACTAAAAATAATGTTACTTAATACTATTTCAGTCACAAAAACATTTCCATAGACTAAGATAGTATCAGAACAGGCAGGATAGAGATACAGAAAGAAAATTAATGGAAGCAGACAAAACTCTTTGCCAAGACAATAAAGGAAGTCTTTCACGATGGGAGTTTCCTAAATTAAAGCCAGCAATTCAAGAGTGAAGAATTTTAAAGTAGAAGTGATTTTAATCCAAGCACGCCAGAGTAGGACAGAAAGTTTTAGAAGGAAGTATAATAACTATGTTCAAGAATTACAATATTTCAGTGTAGAAAGCTGACACATTACAGAAAGTCTTCCTAGCTTTCCAGGAGCCTAAAAGCATGTTGATGGTTATCAGAATTACTTGGGATAATCACAATTGTGCAGAAATTGAACCTAAAAATCAAAACTCACATTAAATGTAAAAAAACCCACTAATTTTTCTTTTATAAATTAACTGCATCATCCAATAGCTTTACGCAATTCCCCGGTATTTACGCAAATTCTAAAATAAACACCAATATAATATTGTTATAAAGTAACAGAGATAATGCTAGTACCAAATTATTTCACTGTTTTCCACAGTACAGGTGGACCAATATTCCACTGATTCCAGCTGACACTAACTGTAAAATATGCCTGACAAAGACATAAAAATGCAATCAACTCTTCACCCATCATCAGAGATTTTCCACACCAGCCTTTCATGGGGTATCTTCCCTGTGACTTTGTAGCTGCTGCTACACAAAAAAGAGCACATTTCAAATTATGAAGCTTCTGTTACATAATTAACCTTGAATTGGGTCTCCCTTGGAAGGGGGTGATGCCTTCTGGAGCTGACCTGGAGCAGAGACCAGCCAGAGCAAAAGGATAAATGGGGATTTATTAGAAGTCCTCAGTGGGTACAGCTGGGCAGCACAAGAGTCCAACTGGGACACATCCAAGATGAACCCAAAATGGGCACAAAATGGATGACTGATCACGAGGGCTCACACTTTTATAACTTCTGGTCCATTGGCACATTGGAGCTAATTGTCCAATTACAGATTCAGGTTATGAAGCTCCATCCTCCTTGGTTTTTCTTCCCACTCCACCATTGTTTTTGTTCTTGGGTCTGGAAGTTGTCCTTGGTACCAAACCAGAAAAGGAATTGCTTTGTCTACTCTGTGAAGAGAGCTTAGTAGCACTTAATATGAAACCTAAACCTACCCACCAAACCAGCACAGAATCTAAAAAATATAAAAGCCAAAACTTAAGGCATCAGGGGGGTTCATGATAATGATTAAAATATTATCAACTATTCTGCATTTCACTAGTACTGCCTCCAATCTTCAGAGAACACCTTTATCTGTGAAAGTGGGAACCTCTCCTACACCCAACAGGCTCTGGAGTCGAGTGGTCATTGATTCAGGTATTTCAAGGAGTGGAGACTTTCTTCCACTGAATATCTGCTGTAACTTTTACTGAAACTTAGTAATCTGTTCCAGCTAGGACAGTACACACTCAAATTGCTTTCATTATATTATTGTGTTATGCAAAACACCATAGATATTTCACTATGGAAAACATTTGAATTATTTCTACTGGTGTATTCACATGAAATACTTGCAGTTTCGCATTTTTTTTATTAATTCAACTTCTTACTTAATTCACAATTTTGCATTCACCTTGAAGATTATAAAAAAAGCCTTTGGACTAAAATCCTTTTCCTCACAAAAGTGCTCCAGGATAATTGTTAAGAACGACCTTAAATTGCTCTGTACTATATTCAAAGGTTTTCAGTTGAATGATTTACACCAAATTTTACTCCTTTAAAAACTCTGAAAAAAGTCTCCTATTTTATGTAATTCTATTTGATTCTCAATAAAGGTACAGGAATATGGAGTACAAATGAAAAACGGGCAGCCATGAAGTTCAACAGCCCAATGATGCCATGTCCTAAGGATTTCAGCCAGCCCCAGTCTGCAAAGCTGCAGACTCATTTCTCTCATTCCATTTCAAGCTCTATGAAAAAATTCACATCAGTATCCAAATGAAATTTTATTTGAAATTTTGTGGGTTAGAAGCATTAAAAAAAAAATTGAGAAAGTCAGTTTTTCCCTCTCTCTCTCCCAAGAATTACATAATTTAGTCACATAAAAATTCTAAAGCAGTCTCCCAGTGCATCTTGCTAAAAGACAAATGTCAATTTGAATGTTATACATCCAAACTGTAAGACATTTTGTTGCATTTGGGTTATTTTTACCTAAATTAGACCAGCACTCTCCAAGTATACACCAAACCATTAAAAACAACTAACAGAAATTTAAACACCTGTGATTCTGAAAAATGATACTGCTCTGAATACTGCAATTTAAAGAAATGCTTGTCTATAAATGTGGCAGCTCATTCATAATATCTACAGAGAGAAATCTTTATTGTCAGACTAGTATATTTTTATTCTGCCACTTCCTTTATTCAAACACTTCTGAATTCCAAACAACGAAAAATCTGCAAGTGTGTTACTGTGGACTATGCAATGTGGAAGAACATTCCCAGAAAGGTATGGGAACACAGATGATCATACACAGTTTAACAATACATTTTAGTCATAACATTTTTGAAAAGATCCCTGAGGGTAGAAAATTTTACCATAACCTGCACACTCGGGTTCAGAGGGGAGCACCCCTGTGTCCAACACTCAGTGGGGTGAGGGATGCAAGGATGACTGGAGTCAAACCTGAGCTTGGCTGCAAGGCACACGGAGAGGTGGCCCCTGCCTGGGGGAGCAGTGGGCACCAGCTTTGGGCACCAGCGCTTTTTGGCACCATCCCTGGGGTGCTGTCAGGGACAGGCTGGCACTGGACCAGGGGCTCTCCACATCCTGCCACCTCGGCTGGGACCGGGTGGAACGGGGAACCCAAGCGCTGGGAATCCGACCACGCCACTTGCGCAAGCATCGAACTTCCTCGAGGAGTCAGCAAAAGGAAAACTCGATTAAAATACATCCCTTTCCTCTCATCCTTTCTTCCCACACGTAGAACGAGACCTCTTTCCTGCAGCACCAAGGAATACTGCATTTCCTCTTCAGCCACAGAAGAAGTGGCCACACACCAAATAAGCATGGGTCATCCGTACCATGAAAACATGGAAAAATTCTTTTATCTTCACGTATAAATACATTTTATTTATATTGTTTCAATTTTAAACAAAATTCCAACGGTATTACTAACGGTAAACTAAAACCTTTTTCTAACCCAGAAGCAAAAATTTGTTTGTTTTTGTGACATTAACAGTACACACCAAAGTCCACTGTCACTGATGAGTCACATTTTGCTAACAGCTTGTGTCCAATATTTAAAATTTTTAAAAAGCATTGGGACTATTTTTTCTAGAAAAATTCAATTATTACTCCAGGCCACAAATATGCAACCAGTGCTGACTTCCTGTCTATGACTTTAATCCCATCAGCTCTGACTTAGAGTGCGATCAAATCCTGCCTGATCAAGTTTCACAATAGATCACTCACCAGACTTCAGGGAGAATTCTGAAATTTCACCAGACATCCCAAGAGCTCCTAGCACGCTGTACACAGTGTGATGTTTCTTGTAATTTTAATTGGATCTGTGTAGAAATACCCTAGACTAGCTTTTAAATAAGCAAAGGCATTAGGACAAGATGGGTTACATCATGCCAGCTTGCTCCCTTCTTTAAGTTTTCTGCTGTTTTACCAAAAATATTTTAAAATCCCTCAAGGCTAATGCATGACACAACCATTCCAGAATCTTACCAACATCACCTCCAAGTTTTAAGCTGTGTTACTGTTCAGTTTCTTGGCTCATCTGCTGAACTCAAACAAAACCATGACCTTCTCATTAACTGTACACCTCAAACACTTGGTGACAGCACTATGTTCAGTAAAACACAGTAGTTATTTAGGAAGAACAGGTAATTGTTTCATTTGTGCCCTGCTTTGTCTTAGATAAATAAAATGAAACCTACATGAACACAACACAACAGTCCTCCCATAAAGAAACTATGATGTTGTGTAACTTCTTTTTACTACTTCATTGGAAACAACAACACTGAAACGCTGCGACATGAAATCCCATCACAATTTCCCATCAAAATGCTACAGCAAACATAGATACTAAAATATCAGCCTGGACTGAACTCTATATACCCTTAAAACTTTATATACTTTTAGATTTCCTACAGATTTTGTCACTGGTAACTTGATTTGGAGCACTGCCTGTGCAATTCCACCGATACACACACGAAGGGATGCTTGTGTCACTGTCAGATGCACAATTCCTGTCCATTCCTGGCTACTTGAACTTGTCCACTCTCAAAAGGGGAGGGGAAATGAGATTTAAGAGTGCACAACTGCACTCTGCCAAGCACTGCTTCATCCTTGGGAAGCATCGACACAATCACATGGCAGGGGTAAGATAATTCTTCCTGCTGAAGCACAGGTTCATGCCAGGTAGAACATATTCACTCCAGTCTAGGAGACAGTTTTGAAAACCTCTAGAAAAGCTGAAAAATCCTCCAAAAAGTATAAATTTTTACCCAAAAAACCCCGCAGTTTACTCAAAAGTGTAAGTTCTACTCAGACTGAACCTCAAACTGTTAATGTGAATTTTAACTAATCACTGCAAAGTTAGTCCAATAATCGCATGTTCCGAACAGCATGTCAGTTTGTGTTTAGTATGAATAGTTTTATGCCAAAATAAGTACTTTTGCCAAAGAATTGTATCTAATGGGACATACCAAAGGGGACCATCACTGAACCTGAGGATTAGATCTGGGAAAAACAAAATTCTTTTTCTATTATGCATTAACAGCTGGCTTTTGCAAGTTAATAGTCAGGTTATTTTAATTTTTAATTCAGGTCAGGCACATTAAAAAACTCATCATGCTTCTTCCATCCAGGGACTCACAGTTTCCTGAGTGTATTTTTAGAGTTAAATAGTCTAGGCTATTAAAAAAAGATTTCAGAGAGCTTTCTGGGAGAGAAATGGTGTGAGATCTTGGTATCCCTACCAAAAAATACAAGTGTCTAGATGAAAGTACTTACATATATTTTATATTCAATCCAGATTTATGCTCTACTTACTGGTGAATTCAAAACTTGTTTAAGCTTATTTCAAAACTCCTGATACTACATTAAACATTCTTTTTTTATGTTTGCTTTTTTTTTTCTGCCTATTTGATCAAACTTTACTGAGGTAGGAATCTAACCAAACTGTAACAACACCCCAAAATACTCCCTGTACCTCTCAAGGTAAAGAGCTATGTAAGCTCTCTTGGCTATTCTTATAAGCAAAACTAAAAACCAGAAAATAAAAGAAAGCACAAGTTTCTTCAAAATCTAGAATTTATGCAGCAGTAAGAGTAAAGTAGGGAAGAGGGAAATTTCTATATGTCATTAGCTCTTCCCTCAAATTAAGTATTTGTGGCAGCAGCAAATGTGAAACATCAATTCTGCTACTGAGGGACTCAGAACAGAGGGAAGAGAGAAAGATAAACTTGGGTCTAAAGATGGGAGAAAGTCAATTTGCTGGGATTAAAACCTTTAACACCTCACCATGCTACCTTAGAGAAGAGAACGAAAATACTCTGCACACTTTTCCCTAGGAGAAGTTCTGGGATATTATGTACAGCTAAAATACATTTCAATAAAACTTTTTTTACCATTCAAATAATTAGAAGAGGAGAAAACCCTCCCACTTCATGCTCCATAGACGTTGTTAAGTCCTAGTTTAAGTAAGAAACGTCAAGAAATCTTCTACACATTTAAGTTGGTCAAAATTACTCTTGCCTTCAACAGATGATTCTGGTGTCCATGATTGGTAAAGTTTGACATTTTTTATTCTAAAACAACATGACAATCTATTTCTAGTTTAAAAAACTCCAGAAATTGATTAGAATATATAATTTAAACTAAAAAGGACTGACTGATTTCTCAGCTTTTTGTTGCAGAAACCTTGGTCTCCATTCAACTAAAATAGGGAATTCTCTGCATTTTATTTCTGGCTACTCATAAATGCCTCACAAGCCATCTGAAAGGTGGAAAAGTTGCATTTTTCAATTTCTACATTACTAATGTGCAGATAAGCTGTCAAAGCAACTACAGTTTTGCAATATCACAGTGTACTGATTACCAATGACTAAGCACACATTTCCCAAACTGGGTTGTATAACAACATTCACATTAAACAAAGTGTATTTAATACTGCAAGCAAGTCCACATTCTGACCTTATCTCCTCAGGTATATACATCCTAAAAAGCAGGACTGGAGCTACCCAGAACTGGTGAAAACACTACTGCATTGGGACACTGAAATAAATACAGTCACACAACAAGAGTTCTGCTTCTGAAATAATTACTTATACAATCTGCATTATTTACATTTTTGTATTTACTTATTTAATTATCATATTGTATTTTGCCACTATCAAACATTATGTACTTTCCCCTCAAAAAAGAAACCAAAACAAGAATTTGAAAACAAATATACAGTTAAAACAACCCATTCAGAATATCCTCCAAAATTAACAACTACACAGACTGAAATGTCCACTTGTACTTTTGGCCAAGTACTTTATTGGCCAACTGTACTACAGTGACCACTGTATTATATTGGCCAGTGTGTGTTTAACATGCCAAATTAAACACAGCACTACTGCAATAAATAGTTTTTACACAGTAACATCAGAAATTATTCTTTTCTATTACTTTAGTGACTAAATATAATTCAACAGCAATTCTCTACCATAGAGGCTGCATTTAGTTCTGGGTGTATGTCCCATAATCATAATGACCCAATATCAATAAATGTCCTTCTGGAGTAATGTCCATACCAGTCTATTTGAAGAGATCCATTGACAATAATAAATTTTAGAATGAATCCTCTTACCCATCAAGTATCTCTTGTCATCCCTTTCTCCATTTTAACAATGTATGTGATGTAAAAAATTACAAAACAGCAGTGGTTTGCAATAGAAACTTACCCTATAGAAGGCAGTTGTCAGGGGCAGCAATGCTGCAGCAATGCTGTACTCCTCTGAAGAGGAACAATCCTGCAAGAAAAAACAATGAAGAAAATAAGCAAAACCATTTTGGGCACTGTAATTTTATTTGTGCCTTATGGAGTCCCTCTGGCATCCTTCTGACAAACACCATAATCTTTAATCACTCAGTATCATGTAAAAAAACCCACATATTTGTGAGTGCATATATATATATATACACACACACATCCATCCATCTATCTTCTCATGATTTCTCCTAGACAGGTATTGCTAGGATTCTTCCCACTATAGAAATTTATTAGCCAATTTCTCATTCATATGTCTAAAATACAAATTCACTGACATAGTTTACACATAATAAGGAAAGTTTTCCTCATTTAGGAAACAATAAAAAGGTAGTTTGCTTCCAGTTGGGTCAAGAGCAAACCTGACTAAAATGGAAGTGAAGTGGTGACCAAAGAATGCCCTTTCAAAACGTCTACGTGAAGGAAGTGACATTTATGCAATATGAAATAATCACCTCCACGGCCTCTACACAAGTTTGGCACAAGGTTAACTTTAAAAGAAGATGAAAACCCATTTTCTTCATGTCTCTGAATGCCTCATTCAACAGTCAAGTGTGTCATTCATGTCTCTCTAGGCAGAGAAGGGTATGCCAAAGTAAATCGACTTGTAATCGTGTTGATGGAAGTCGTGATTTTATTACGGAAGTCTCTTAAAAGAAAGCAGAATTGGAATGTAACTTAATACTTAAAAAACAAACTACTTGAATTTTTATGACCATAAAAAAAAATGGAACAAAAAATACCCAAGAAGAGTTAAAAATTATACTTTTTAAAAAAAGGAACACAGTAACACACATAGTTGTACTAAACAAATGTATCACCACTGTGCCCCTTAGATGATCAATGGACAATCAACATTTCCAGTCAATTAATTTTAGTATTTTTAACATCATTCTTACAGTGGGTGCCCTGCAACTCAAGCCACTCCTATTAACTGGAAGAACTGACCAAATGTCAAAATTGAAATATCTCAAGTGTTCCTCTGGCAGACTTCACATTTATGCCTTCATCTCATATCAGAGTTATCTAAAACAGAGCAAGCAGCAAGAACCTGGCAGCAGCCAATTGTGGTAGCAGAAAGATAAAATCTACATTGCCAAACCAACAATGTTAAGGACCATTAGGATGCTATTTGTATCCACCTCATTCCTAGTTTTTAAATGGCTGCAGAGTGACTGTGGATTGCAGGTTTAAAACAACAGACCAAAACAACTCATCATGAGACTGATTTGCTTCTCATCCTTTTAAAGTCTATTTCAACCGCTGTGGTTTTTCAGAAACAAATCCTTCATCTTCAATTACTTTAATCAAGCTCACCTATCTGGAACACCAATGTCCTTCATGGTTAAATACAGCAGCATTTAGAAAGCCACTTCCACATATATTCTAGAAAGGGATACAAGTTGACAATTGGGAAGGTTTATTTCTGCAGTTGCTGAGGGTTTCAATGTGTCTAACTCTGCACAAATGCTAACTGTGCATGGAGCACACGAGTCTGGCAAGTGCTCACTCTTCATCACACACTTCCAGTCTGGTAAACTAACAAAAATGGACACTGAGAAACTCAGTAAACGTTTCAGTGATGCCTCTTAGCATGGCAACATGTACACAGCAAACCTAAATTAGTTTGTAAGATCTCTGAGCATGAGGCTAAAGGACACAACCTCAGCTGCTTTCAATTTTCCACTTCTGCATTATTCCCTATTGTTATCCACATCCTTAATCCCCATTTGGAAGTTAGCACACGTATTTTTAGTTTAATATATGATAAATATTCTTAGTACTTTCTCACTTAACAAAAACATTTCCCACTTAAAATTTGACTTTCCAATCTTTAGAAATGTGCAACAGCTTTCAAAGAAATACAGATCTTATTTCTGTACATGATTATTTATAACCAGGTATAAAATAATCCATCCTCAATTTCAGGTTACCTACTTAATCCCTTAGCTCAAATTATTTCAAAGAGTTTGGGCTTTTATCCAAAATATACATAAAAATATCTTTATAAAAACTGAGCAATGTATCTTCACCTCGAGAGCATTCAATACTCCAAGAGCTAACATATGTCTCAGAGATATATATCATCACCATATAAACAACACATTAGATTATTTTTCCATTCCTTCCTTCAAGTATGAAATTCTCCACATATTCCATGTCAGCAGTACATGGACTTATAGTATAGAAGTATTATCTCTATTTTTTTTCTTCTCCTGTATATGACAAGGAATACAAAGCGATCTCGTTTAGGAATAAATTATAACACTGTTGTTTTAAGAATAGTGAAACTAATTAACTGTTTACCTGCTTTGTAGCTACAAGACAGAATGCCATAGTTAAGAGATGCTGCACTGAAATCTCAGCTTCTCAATTTTACAGACAAACCAAAGTACTGGCAATGTCATATATGTGTTGTAGGCAATTAATTTAGACTCCTGAAACAATGCAATCCAGCTACCTTATACGTAATGTCTTTACCAATAGTGAAAAATATCTCTACTGCTGCTACAGAAGTAGACAAAAATCAAATACCACAAAATAATCAAAGCTTTTCCACCTAATTTGCACAAAATGAAGTGAAACACATTTGGGGAACAAAAACTGTTTTCAGCAAATTAATCACCAAAAAACCAACGTCCTTTGACAGCAAAATACAGACTTCCACCGTGACATGTGCAGAGTACTGCTCTGAATCCATGCCTAATTGAGTGAAAACCTGGCACACTGTTCTGGCCATACTGATCCTATATCCAGACAGTTGCTGAACTCTGTAGCAGATTGGAAGTGTTACAGGAATGCATGTACACTTAAAATAGCTTTGCTACACTGAATTGACAAGTGAATAATAAAAGGAGAATGTTTTTCCCTACATCACTTACTTTGACAACAGATGTGAATTACTTTTATATTCCAGTCAGTTTAGATATGCAGCAAAACTTTGGGGGTTCCATACTGCCATTACTCTGCAGAGCTGAGAGCTTGGAAGCCAGGGATTTTGACTGCTGGGCTGGACACACGGGGCTGATCTGGGGGAGCACTGATGGCTTTTGGGATCTGGTAGGTGGCTTAAGTTTCTGGTGTTGAAGGAGAGAGTCAACTCTGCTCCTCACTCTTCACTTCAGAACAGGCACTGCCCACACGTCCTGCTTGGAAAACAAGGTGTTGTACACCACCATGAAGCTGAGATGCTCCCTCAGTGTGGTCCCAGTGTCGAACAGCTGGGAAAAGCCAGCCCAGGAAAAGATCTCCCTTGATCTGCTCCTGGACATGCAGCTTCAAGAAGGGCATTAAGCCCTCTCTGAGACCCCACAAGAGCAAGCCCAAGCCAGCAAGGCACCATGAGAGTGCCCCAAAATTACCTCTCTTCCTGCATTAAACAATAACTTACACTTAGGGTTTTCTGCTTTCTCTTCATCACATGATAAAAATCTAGAAGCCATGTATGGAACATCTAGATAACATTTGAGGTGGAGTTTTTCTTTTAAATTCATCTTGATAGTCTCTCTCATTAACTGCTACCTGATACAGTATATTCCTGCACTAAAACCCATTCTGCTTTAGGCACTAAGCTTTTCAAACAGACACCACATTTTCAGTAATCTGCAGAAATCCAAGTATGCCAAAATCTTGGGATCAAATTTTGCCTTACATTCAGGAACACCATAAACACATGGAATTCCCCACAGGCCTGACTATCACATGACATCACTGTAGCATGCAGGGAATGCATCCAAACTGAAAAGCTGACCATGGCAGCACTTGATCCATACCTTTTTGGCAGCACAGCGGGATGCGTGCATGCTTTGTTAAAAATGCTGCTCAACACTGCACTGTCCCTCTTGAGAGAAAATGAAGTCAACTTTCAGACATATGAAGAATATTCATCACCCTGCAGGACTAAGCTCAAAATGAATCCAGAAAAAAAAAAAACCAAAATAAAACAAAAAACCCCAGAAACTTTAGGATTAGATGTGTTTTTAAAGCACTAATCCAGGACCTGTTAAGTCAGCATGTGTAACTGTGCAGAACATCAGCTACAAATTACAGGTGAAACATTAGTTACAAACTCAACAGACGACTTCACTGGTGTCAGGATTTAATCCTAATTCTTACAGATGTATTATGTGGGCAGGGTTTTACTGAATCACAGAATTTTCATTATTAATGCAGTTTAGATTCTGGAAATATGAACTGTCAATCCTAATGCACAAGCTACTACTTTTGTCTAAGGCAGTAAGAGCATTCAGAAGTCCAGAAAAAATGTTCTGTTTGCTAAAAGGAATAGAGATTCATCAGACAGAACTGTAATGCTACTCATAAACATATATTAACGAGGTTATTTTTCATTAGATAAGCTGCAGAAATTCTATTCATTCGTATACAACTACAACGTTAGTGCAATTGAACTATTACACGACAGTTTTGATCAAAGAAAATCTATTCTGTTACCATCAACAATCTATTGATGTTACCATTTAATGTCCTTCATGTTCAATCTTTGCAAAATCTGAAATGCAAGTAAATAAACAGACAATTTAACAATATCTGATTACAACTAACATAATTATATCCTGTCTTGAAATAAACACAGTCTGCTTGGAATTTCCAAAATAACTTTTGAAAGTATTTAACTTACAAGTTTGAACTTCACAGATAAAGCCATAATTAAAATTACAGTTTGTTGGAATAAATGCCAATATGACAATAATCACTTATATTACCTTTACTAGCATCACATAATTAACTTCACAAGAAAGTTTTAAATTTTATTTGAATCATAAGCAAAGCTGCTTTTTTCAGTGAAAATTAATGTCCATTTACTTTCTTGCTATTGTTCATATTAGAGCTTTTTTTAATGTTACCATCAATGCCTGCTGCTGCTCTGCTTTATAGTGGGATCAAACTTTTCTCTTCTTTGGTTGACAAAGGTGCAATCAAATCTTATTGAAGCAGCTACAATCTTATTAAGTGGAACTGTTCTGGGACCTGAGAAATAGGATGAACAGCAGACACTGAGAATGTCCATAGAGCTGACTACCTGCTGCCTTATCTTTTCACAGAACTACAAGAACAAACTCAAAACTTGGGAGATAACTGCCTTACAAAACTCTCATTATTTTTAAAACTTCGTCTTGATAAGAACATAAAGAGCTTTTCAAAAGTATTAATTCACAAAAAAACAACTCTTCCTTTGTAAATGACCCTGATACGTTTTATGTGTCACTCATTAACACAAGCCTTTGATTTTTTGTTCTGCCTAAACACTGCTGCAGGGATGCACAGTTAATAAAAAAAACCCAAGACAAGTACACTCCTATTGTCTATGGTTTCCAGGTTTGACAATTAATCAGATAGCTGGGCTTTTGATGAGCAGCTTCTCATACTGCTGCCTGGTCTGACAGCAGCAACTGAACACAAAGTCCAGATCACAGACGACCTGTGCTCTGAATTCTGCCACATGTAACAGGTTTTTCACCCTCTGTGGCCATCACAGAGTGATGCCAGTGCAGAAGACAAAGGAACAGCATCCAGCCCTGGAGAATTCTCACTGATTTGTTTTGACTTCGTGGTCTTTCTGCCTAATCAGAAGCCTTTGCAATGACCATTTACTTAAGGAACCCATCCTGTCAGCAACAGGATGCAAGATATTGTAGAGCTGCCATTCCAGGCAGGAGATCCAGTTTTATTTTAGAGGCATTTTACTTCCTGAGGAACTTCATGTTTGTCTTCACCTGGCCCTGAAGTCTCCTAAGTTTGCCTGCCTTGAAGCACAGTGGTATAAGGAACAGAATTCAATCAAGGCAGTTAAGATGCAATTACATAAGCACACAGTGTTCAATGATTTTTAAGTTTCCTTTTGCACTACTCCACACATTCACAAGCTAGCAAATGCAACAGATTTCCTCTGTGCAGCCCCATCCTACTCCTGATCTCACAGCAAGTGAAAACAAGAAACAACATTTCACTCAAAGAAGAGCTATCAAGCCCCCCCACCCCCACGCTTTCTCAATAAATACATTTCCGTCTAGGCTTGAGGTTAGTCATTTCCTCCTCCTCGTTACAAACTACATTTAGGAGATCGGGAACCTCAATTTTTATGTGCATAAATTACACATTTGTCACTGTATTTTTCCTGTACCCCAAAAGCCTAAAAACATTTAACTTTTTTTTTGCAAGATACTGATAAAAACAAGAATGCCATCCCTCCCGTCTCAGCACATCTGAGTTTCTTTAACAGAAATGCCATGCATGTTTCTGAATACTGTCATGAGGCCCATGGCAATAAAGTTCAACATACTCAGGCTGTAATCTTCTCCCAAGGAAATGGTTGGGATGCCAAGATGCCTTTTGACTTTTATTTCACAGCAGGGCTTCATTCACAGTGACTCTGTCCAAACCTTAAACTACACCAGCTGTGATACAAGGTCCTGCACAGCAATTTGTAAAAAGTTTTGACAAACAACACTCAAATGATAGAATACATTGCAATTCATGACAAAAAAGTGATCAATATCCATTAACTGCTCTGTTGGAGGGGGTGATTAATTCATAATATATCTAGGAACTGCAGTGCACTCCTAAAGCCCTGATAGACCAAAACACTTCTGCAGCCACTGCAAAACATTAACATAAGATGCTCTGTGAACTGCTGTACAGACAGCCTGTTTAATTGAGCTAAGGAACAACAGAGAAATGCTTAAGACATTAAAAGAACTATTAAAAGAGATGCATATTACAGTATAGTCCAGTTACATATTAACAAATCAGTTCACAAGTAGACAGGACACATCCTTACTCCCAGCACATCTCCTCTCCTAAATTTTAAAGCAAAGTCAAACTTTCAAATGTGTACAAATACATTAACTTTGCTTCATTTAATTCATTGTTCTTTTCTAAGTTTCACATGATTTTCCAGTTTCACATACTTTTAATAAAAATGCATCACATCATCAGTGCATATTCTATACAATTTTTACAACTTAACAGGAATGAACTACAAAAAAAAAATCAGATTTATATGGGTATGTAAAGCCATTCACTGAAAAAGCAGTTTTTCACTTGAGAAGAATAGTGTTTGGATAGAAGTGGAATTTTACATCCATCTTCTCTCATGTAATGAGTCGACACTCATTTCAAACCAGTTACCAAAAAATTCTGGGTCTCGTTCACTATGGAGAAACTGAACAGTGTCTGATGAAATGTAACTTGGAAGTAGGGCTCACTGAAAATTTTCCACTGAATAGTACGTGATAGCAAAATTATTTTTTATTTATGCTAAGAACCCTCAATGACATCATCTTCGGAAAGAGAACTTCTAATCCTCAAGGTTCTCCCCTTGGGAGACTCAGTCTCCTGCCAGCTGATTTTCTGGGGAAGCAGAAATAAAACATCAACAAGTCAAAGGAGGCAAGGAATGGGTTTGGGGGAGCTACAGGTTGGACTGTAGGGAGCAAATCCTCATAAAGAGCATTTCCAGACACAGGTAGAACACAGAAGTGATTCAGAACACAAAAACCCAACTGACTAAGGAGAACTGGATCATCTTCTCCAAGGAAATACCAGGTTGTGTATCTGAGGGAAGAACAGCCTGTCTTTCACAAGTTCCTTTGGTACCCCCTTGGGGACAAGCTGAGGGAGCAAGTCTGGATCAAAGAGTGGAAAACTGACTGCACTGTCAGGCTCAAGGTTTAACAGGCAGGTGGTTCTGAATCCTGCTTTCAGGGCATGATACTGTGGTGAATGTTTTCACTCACGACATGGAAAATGGCCTGAAATGAATCTTCACACATTTCTGACTGACAACAAGTTTGGGAGAGTGGTAAATACACTGGAGGGCAGGACTGCTGCTGAGTGGCATCACAGCCTGGCAGACTCAGACTGAAAGAGCACAACCGAAAGAATCGCAAAAAGCCTAAATAAATACATAAAGAGAAAACAGTGTGCTCAACCAGCACAGACAGAAATTACTGGCAAGAAAGCTGATGCCAGTTTTATATATCTATATGTCTGATGCAGCCACAGGGCTCTGGCAGTTGCTCTGGCAACCCAAGCCCACGTTTGCCTGGCTGTAGCACTGCCTCTGGCAGAGGCATTTTCCACCAACTGCCCAAACAGGGCTCTTTTCAATACACATTTGACATCTTGCTGCAGGACAGCTTCGGGCTTTTTAAGCCAACCTTGATAGTCCTGAAAAGCTTTCCTACACTTTTGGCAGGGGCACCAAAGTCTGTGTACAGCTGCACCAATGGACAACACGACGACGCTGACCAGCTGCTCCTGGAAGAAGCTTTCTTGGATCAGCTTTGCTGGTGCAGCTCCATTCCTGGATCCATGAAACAAGTGTCAGCTGCTGGAAGAGGATATTTCTGGGATGACCTGCAATGGCTGCAGAATTTCAAGGATGACAAGGGGGCGTTTTGTGGGTTTTTCTGAGGTAATTCTGGTTATAAGGTTCTGAATCTCGAATTCATCCAGCGAGGGCTTTTCCACGCTCAGGCACAGATGACGCACTGCCTTAGTCGTGCTGGTGAACTTGACAGAACCTAAAATCCCTCCCTGCCAACCCCACTGCCAGAGCTCTCTGCTCCTTAATAGGCTGGAATGTAAATCTTCTGTTATGTTTCAAAGAGTACTACAGCTTTAACAACATTAATGGAAGTTGTTGTAGAAGTTGCTTAATCCAAAAATCAACCTTGTAACAACAACCAGAATTAGACACACTGCACATAATGAAAAAATCATGTTACTAGAGCTGTTATCAGAAATATCCCATTTTTCTGGAGAAAAAAAAAAATCCAGTGATAAAGTCATTTCAAGGATAAAAAGTTCATAGAAAAGAATACTTAAAGCAGATTTGGGAAACTGAAAGCCATATGATGTGCATCATTAAGCAGCATGTTGTAGAGCAGTGTCCACCTTGATTAACACATCAAATTTGTGTGATTGAAAAAGAATGTTGCTACAAAGCCTGAAAAGCTCAAGAGATTCAGAGATTTCAAGCCTGCTTGATATAGTAAAATGCTCCCTCCAAGATAACATCTGTCAACGAAATATATATTCTAATACAAATATTTAAACTATGAAAAAGGAAAACATAGAAAATACAATACTTTTATTTAACTTAATATTAAGTATTTTAAACTTTCTGATTGTACTTTTTGGTGTATGGACCACCTCTTTCATACAGATACAGATTTTATTTGAACTCTTACACTTTTTGATGATTCAATAATAAAAGTATGATAAATGCACAGGAGATGTGGGAACTCTTAAATATGAAACACTTATTAAAATTAATTTCTTGATTATTAACAAAATGATTGCTTTTCTAAGAATCCAAGTGTAAACAAGCATGAAGCATTTTTTTGTAAGAGATAAAGGCAATGGAAGAAACAGTAAACCAATTTTGAACTGGCAATTGTAGAACTACCCTCAGAATCTTTCAGTCTTAAAACTTGCTGAATTGATACTTTTCTCTGGGATTTTTAAATGGCTTCAGGAAATAAGGCGGCTAGAATTCCATGAAGTAACTCCTCCAACTTTGGTTACAGAAGTAAAAAAGGAACCTTCCAAAACACACTAGTTGGTCATGTAGCTGAAGAGGCATGTTTGGATGTCCTTAAAAAAATTCCAGTTCTCTGTAAAAACTGTTTGGCAGGGCAAACACAACCAGAGGAAAGAAGACATCCTTGAGCTCTCTGTGTGGACCAAAGAGGCAGAAGTGTACTAGCATTGCCTTCCAGCAAAATTCTTTCTTTGGTACAAATTCCAGGAAATCTTGGTATGATCCCTTTCTGTTCCACAGCCTTCTAACTCTCTGCTAGTAGCAACATCCAGCTAACTCGCCACAGAGAAAGTTTTCTTTGCCAGATTTTGGACTGCCAGTTAATCCATTTTAAAACTCTGACAAATCTTCTCCTGGGCTATCCGATCTTCCCTCCAGAAGGTTTTGTGCCAAACACTTGTTTTGTTCTTATTTCACTGACATTTTAAGAAAAAATGCAGAAAGGGTAGTTCTGCTATGTAATCACAGTAAATGGCAACAAGAAGTTTTATTAAACTTCTGTATCTTGGGGTACAGTGAAATATTACTGAAATTTTAAGTCCCATCTATAGTTAGACTGTTTGAAATTCTTTCCTCACAATTCATATTTTGAGCTTTCAGAAGGATGAGCCAGATTGCAATGGCTGGCTAAAAAAGAATGGGTAGTGAAAACAAAAACTGAGAAGTTCAAGGATGAGCGATGGTTTTGGCACCCTAAAACCAGAATGACTCCAATTCCACAGAACACACTAGCAAATCACCAAATGAGTGCAGAACACAGTTCTGAAGAGCAACAGACAATTTCTGGACAACATGACATTATTTAGTGCATATACTGAATGAAACACACTGTATCAGCAAGAACTATCAGCCACGTACAATAAATGTGATGACTCAAATGATAAGTATTTCTTATCCACGTGTCTTCCTAACAAGAAATATGAGTAGTGAGTAGATATCCTGATGCATTTGACCATCTTCTCATTGCTAATATCTCATCTGCAGTTCTAAGTATCAAAGAAATCCTCAAGCTTTCAGGAAGACCTTCACTATCACAGCTGACATCAATCCCACAGTAGCCCTCACCTTCTCTTTCAGTACCACGCTACTGTTGATGGCCACATTTTGTCCAAGTTCCTTATCCTGCTAAAATTTTAGATCTTGCTCTTTACTGTTTTGCAA
The DNA here is from genome assembly GCA_032173965.1 of Sitta carolinensis. Taxonomy (NCBI): domain Eukaryota; kingdom Metazoa; phylum Chordata; class Aves; order Passeriformes; family Sittidae; genus Sitta; species Sitta carolinensis. Next base: position 6,747,998 of record JAVUNC010000026.1, read on the forward strand.
GACCATTTAGGAATGTAGCTTTTGGTTCAGCCCTGTAAGACATCCTGCCAGGTGCAAGTAAGTCAAGAACTTACTAAAAATTTCAAATACTCTCACTTAACACCCTTCTTTGAATCTTCTCCCATGCACAGAAACTAAAATAATGAAGATTTGCATTTTCTAAACTGATACACAGGGTGAGAGCTGGGTGCTCAATCATGATGCTGCTGCTGGAGCCCATTCGTGCAACGAGACGTGACTGTGATGATGCAGTCAAAATTCACCACTGCTTTAACAACAACACAAGTGGTACATACCTGATTTTGATGAAAAGCTCTATAAAATATCTTATCATTAAATTGGTTGGAATAATTAATTATGCTGGACTGATTTTAATCAATCAGTTCTGATGCCTATGGTTTTCATATGCTGGCTGTATCTTGAATTTGGAAAACAGAATATTATAGAGTATTATAATGCAGACAAGGAAAAATATGAAGTTTCTAAGGGAGAAGTGCTGAAAATCATGGCATCCTTATAATCCAAGTTGATTTTAAGTGTATTATTATCAGTACAGTTAGAGTAAGATCTAGAAAGATATTTCATTCCGTATACCTGGAAGGGACAGAGAGAATATTACACAGTAATTGTATGGACTTCACTTATGTATAACAAAGGACTTGTATTCTCTAAAGTGATGTTTAATTAATTAACAGTCCAAGTAAAGATTTTACAAGGTGTTCAACTGACTCAAGGACTTAATTTAATCAAAAGAAGCTACTTTTGCCCTAAAAAGTCAAATAATCTGTAGAGAAAATCAAATCAATTCATTCATTTACAAACACTGTGGGACTTTAGACTGTTAAACATGCACTGCCGATTCCAATTCTTAGCTCCCAAGTGGAGTTTTGGACTTTAGAGTTCAAGAATTAGGGGAGAGGTGGGGAAAGGGGGCTGTGGGATTTGTTTGTTTGTTTTATCTATAGACATTAGGTGAAGTAATTTTTAAATACTTTGTTGGATCTCTAGAAACCAAAGCCTGCCCCCGTGACTGAGCACAAGAGGGAATTACTAAAAATAATCCTCATTAAAGCTTGTTTACATGGCATTTTCCATGCATCCTAAAAGCCAATTAATTTAAGTCATAATTCTGGGCTGTAATATTGAAAAAGAATGTCAACAGCTGCAAGAATTTTTTACAACATATGCAGATTGTCAAATGTTCTTCTGTTTACACCTTTATTTTGTGTTTTTATTCCATAATGGCACACTCATGTAACAGCAGAGGTAGGTCTTTTACTGTAAAGAAATTGATCTTTATGCTTTTTTCCTTAGAAATCATTCTAAAATGTCACACAGTTCACTACTGTTTGTTTGTCATATTAATGCATTTGTCAAAGTTTACACAAAATACTGACAAAATCCAGAACTGGCCTGTGTTTTATGGCTCAGCACTACACTTCAATTTTTGAATGAAAGCTGCCAAGATCTCAATTGTTTAAACCAAAGGTTATGCAAACACGACAGCAACCAAATGATTAAAAGACTTTGGATATTCCATCTTCTTTCTGCTTCAGAAATAACCCTATGCAAAAAATAATGAGGCTCTTACAGCCACCCATTAGTAATTTTTATGCAGGTTCCTGCAAAATCGAGCACTTAGAAACTTCTAGAAAACACAGAAGCTTCATAAAATTCCTTACAGAAGCAACAAATGAGCTGTGTACCTGGGGTGTTTCTCCTGGTGGCCAAGGCAGCACACCTTGCAGAGATGTCTCACTGCAGCTTCTCTGCCTCGGCTCACCAGGTACTTGAAGGGTGAAGTGCAGGGGAAGGCAGGGCAGAGACCACATTACACAGAATTCCTTTTCCTAAAAATAGACTGTGCACATGTGTGGCCACAGTGGTACAGTCACTGCATGGGTACAGCAAATCAATACCATGCAATATTCTGCCACTTACTGCACACATTAAATGAGCACTCAGAGCAGATGAAGTGCATGTACACATAATTAACAGTGTTATACACATATCTATAGGGAATGAGGGACCTGTACTGTAACACACTTTATAAACATACCTAACATCTTAGATAAAACCAAAATTCCACGTGTTACTTCCTTATTTTTATAGATGTAAAACCAGTAGAAACAAGTCACTGACTTCACACACCTTGTTATATTAGCAAAGTGTCTATTTTTCCAAACACCAAAGACTTTTTTAGTTAGTTTTGTACTACCTTTCATCAGTTCACCTCTTTCCCAGGCAGGCTGGAGAGCAACTGCACAGCAGTACAACACAATTCCTCACCCAGTCTTGTTTTATTTACAGCAGCGAGCAGCGTACAAACACATGTCTGCTTTTCATCACGACGACCAAAAATATTCAGAACACGGAGTTATTAGGAACACTTGGCAACCACAAGGCCACAATTAGCAGTAATGATCACTTCAGAGCAGTCACAGCTTACCATGTCAACACTCCAAGGAGCTCCATGGTTTCAGTGAGATACCTGTGTGTGAGCAAACACAGGGGAGCACACCCTGCATCTACAGCAAATGTGAGAGGCTTGAACAGAAGGCCAGCAACAAGGAGACATCCATGAAGAGTAAAGCCTGAGTAAAGCCTGATCCAGCTGTCCAACAGCACAGAGACCCATCTGGGATGGATGGGTTTGTATCACCCTCCTCACCCATGCCAGGCAGCTGCTCAGGGAAATTCCCCTGTGAGCCTCAAAGCTGCAACCAGCCAGAGGAGCTGCTGGGGCCACTGCTCACATGCAGCTCTGCTTATTCCTGTATCAAAACCAACACCCCTCTATCATTTGATATATTTATATAATATTAAGCAAAGACCCTTAAAACATGGCTGGACCTGCTCTGGTGTGCACATGCACATGTGTACACATCGAGGGCAGGAGGAAGTATGTGAACATCACATGTTTTGGTCAGAAGCCAGGAGGGAAGGGAAGGAAGTTGAAGGCAGATGCAGGAGTGGACAGCACGCCATGGGACTCTCATTTCTGCTAATCCCCCTCTTTTCCTTTTCTTAAATAACAGTCTTGTGCAATAGTTATGCAGGGCAACTATTACTAAGTCAAGATTAACAGAAGCAGGGTCTCGGAAGTCTGCAGGAAAACTGCAATTTAGGAATTTCCCTGCCACACACGAGCTCATTCCTGAAGAGCACTGCTGGCACAGCCCCAGTGTGAAAAGCAGCCATGGTTTTATGCTGCCTGGTCATCAAAAACCCATCCTTGCTAAAGCCACAGAGGCAGTTTAATACTGCTGGAGACAGCCCCCCTGAGGCATGGGCACACAGAGAATCAGCCAGACACCTCACTGGGTCACCACTGCACACACCAACTTCCCCAAGGATGCAAGAAGGAATTACCTGGACACTGCCACCTGCACAGGGAGAGTTCCATGGCCCAAGGAATGGTTACTGCTGTGCCAGTGGGGTCACCTCCCATGACACCTGCAGTGTGGGGAATGCTGACTGGCCTCCAGCAGGAGGAGGGAAGCTGGCAGTGCCATGACAGCAGCACACACACAGCCCCACTCCATGGTACACTACTCCATGATACACACAGAGAGCCCTACTCCATGATACACACACACACACAGAGCCCCACTCCATGGTACACTACTCCATGATACACTCAGAGAGCCCTACTCCATGGTACACACACACACAGAGCCCCACTCCATGGTACACACACACACAGCCCCACTCCATGGTACACACACACACACACAGCCCCACTCCATGGTACACACACACACACACAGCCCCACTCCATGGTACACACACACACACACAGCCCCACTCCATGGTACACACACACACACACAGCCCCACTCCATGGTACACACACACACACACAGAGCCCCACTCCATGATACACACACACACACAGAGCCCCACTCCATGGTACACACACACACACAAGCCCACCACTCCATGGTACAACACACACACACACAGCCCCACTCCATGGTACACACACACCACACACAGCCCCACTCCATGGTACACACACACACACACAGCCCCACTCCATGGTACACACACACACACACACAGAGCCCCACTCCATGGTACACACACACACACACACAGAGCCCCACTCCATGGTACACACACACACAGAGCCCCACTCCATGGTACACACACACACAGAGCCCTATTCCATGGTACACACACACACACAGAGCCCCACTCCATGGTACACACACACACACAGAGCCCCACTCCATGGTACACACACACACACAGAGCCCCACTCCATGGTACACTCACCCCCTACTCCATGATACTCACACACAGAGGCAGCCCTGCAATAAAAACAAGTCTGTTTTCTGGGTTTCACAAAGAGATGCCCTTGACTGGAATCTCCCAGGACTCCACGGCCATCCTATGAGATGGGATGAGTATAATGAACAGGATGTTGCGCAGAGCAAAGAAAGGAAAAATGAAAACTGATCAACAATACAATCTTTTACAGTGCGTTCCCATTCTTTTTCTAGAAAAATTATGTGAGCACTACAAGTTCAATATCAGGGTAATGATATTCTGGTACTGTGCAATCTCTTGGGGAAGAAAAAAACATTATCAGAAAGATTCAGGAATAGCAACTTCTTTTATTAAGTCCAGAATTTTATAGGTGGACCCTAAAAAGTCAGCAGGATGATAAAGTTGTTCTTTCTACTTTTTGGGAATCATGAATCAGAGAAACCATGTGATGTGACCAAAAAAAAAAAAAAAAAAAACCCTACCAAAATCATGTTCAGCACAATAAAGAATTAAATCTGGAAGCCTGAAGCCCAAGCCTTAAAACACCGGAATCTCCTTATTTTTTCTCATTTAAATAATACCATTACTACATCGAACATGATAAAGTTCAAACTGGTAATAACCAATGAATTAATAGAATTGTCTGATATTCTATGCTTTACAATACCTTTAAATATTTTTAAAAAGTGCTGTTCCTCAGTCATGAATTCTGAGACTCTCCTTCCAGGAATGCAAGTCAAACTGAGTAACAAAAGACAGGTCATGAAATAAAAGTCCAAAAGGAGAGAAATCTACTGTAACCCTCCAAAATAAAGATGTTTAGCAACATAGTTTTCAACATAAAATATGAGAAATGCTAGCTCATGTAACCTTCATATTGCCAAGAATTTCAATCATATGACACACACACCGAGCCGATTTTCTCTCAGGAATAATAAAATCTTTCTTGTTATTGGACAGTATTTGCAAACCTCTGAATTATGACAACTGGCTGATAGGTTTTTAAACTTTATCTGGTGGCAGAATATAATACAATAGTTACTTGCCTAAGAAAAATAAATTTATTATTATTTATAGAATGTCACAGTTTTAATTTTGCTTATCAAAGTTTCTTTCACAACAGACCACATAGTAAGTGCTACAAAGGGGCCCTTATTACACTGAAGTGATACAGAAGAATCACAAGCAAAGTTCTAGAAGCTAAATTAATCAGTATTACCTTCCATCTGCTTTGAGCCAATGTTGGAGAACAGATGATGTGCCTTTGTTGTAATCTAATACAGGTTACATTTTAAATTTTGCCCTAAACTGTGCTGCATACTGTATACTACAAATGCAATTCTAGAATATCCAGTAGAATCTATTTGAAAGATAAACATCTGGTTATTGCCACTATGGAAAGCCACAGTGACCCATCAGAAACTACCTAAAGCAATAAAACAATGACTAATTAGTCTACTATTAAAGATATTCTCTCAGTTACAATGGTACAACACAAGTCTATTGACACACATGTGACATTGGAACAGGTCCTAAACCAGCACTGATGACTCTCAGATTAAATCACATCACAAGAAGATTTCACTCCTTCCCCATAGCTTAAGAGCAGAATTTTGAGAGTATTTATGTATTTATCAGTTTTATGCACATTTTTCCCACTCTAACCACATTTGGATTAAGAATCCAGATGTCCAGGGCAGATGTGTTTTCCAATTTGACTCACACTGGCCAAACAAAAGCATTAATATGCAGTTAGGCAATGCTACTGACCAACATCTTAGAGAGGCAGTGTTGTACTGCAACATCCTGGAGCCCTTCCTTTGAAATGAAAAGTTTTATCTCTTCCACCAACCCAATGAAGGCGTCTCACAGTCCTGCATTATCTGAAGAGAATCTCTCCACAGAAATAAACTCCCTTAGGAAGACTTACTATTACTGTAAAACATTTTATGCAAATTGCTTTGAATGTCTTTTTAATATGAAATTTGTTTCAGGTTATCAAATAGCATCCCCACAGCACATTCAGTGCTTTTACTGCCACTTGATCAAATTCAGTGCAGCTACAGTTCAAAATACAGCGTTCACTTGTTGCTGTCAGAGGAAAGTTAGAGAGACAACTGAAATTCTGGACAAGTTAGGACTGCAATAAATGAATGGAGAAGTATGCAAATTGAGTCTTGAGATGGTTTCTGCCTCAATTTCTGAACAAGTAGTAAAAGTACAATGTGTTGTCAAAAAACATAATTACATAGAAGTGTTGCCCTGCTAAAAAAATGAGGCTCTTTAGTTTCAAAAAAAAAGTTAAGTATTTTTTTCTGAGATGTCAGCAAATGTTATAATAGAAAATTAAAACAAAAAGAAAAAAAATGTTTGAAATAGCAACTCATGTGGAACTGCAATTTTTTCTGAGGTAACCACAGCAGAGGAAAGCAAGTATGACTGAAATAGTATTTAGAGCTATGATTTTTATCTGTAGTGGTATCTGTTTGAATGAACTGAATTGTCAATCAATATATTAAGCTTTCACAACACTGCAGGTGTTGCCTGCATGATTTGAGTTATATTTGCTAGTTTTCTTGAAGAAAAACAAGCCTATTTTAATTTCAGTAACTCTTCAGACACATTTATTTCCTTGAACTTAAGCTTCTTCTTGGGCCTTCCAAATCACTGGGATGGGAAAAAAAGGTTTTCTTCCAGAGCAAAATTGACTTCTATTACTTTATTAGAAGATGATGCCAGTATTTCTGTCCTCAGAAAAGAAAAATTCATTTTGTTCTGCTATCATTTTTCTAAGATAAAGAAATAAGGGGGATTTGTATTTTGTTCCTATTGTCTAAAAACATCTGGGGTTTTTTTTAAACCCAGGAATGATCAAAAAAGTAGAACCAAAATCTGTGACACATCTAGACAATCCTGCTTTCTGGTTTGAAAGAAAATTTCCAACTCTGGAATACACAGCAGGTGCAATATTCCATTAGTCATTATTTTGGTCTGAGAAATTGAGTTTCACAGATAAATTTAGGGCTTGTAAAAGGTGAAGACCTGTGCCAAAAAGCAGATTCTGTGTGCTGTGTAATTTTAGCCAGTCAACTTCAGTTTTCACCTGCTGACTGCAGGTAGTTTTGCTTTTAAGACCACTGCTCAGACAAAGACAATCTCCTTTCAGTTAGCAGAAAAATATCTTACTGTGAACAAACAAGAAATGTAACAGACAACACAACTTGCATTTGATGGTGACCAGAGGAAGCATTTGTTCAGTCAGTGGTAATTTATTTCTACACTTCAGTGAAAGTGGCATTTAGTACTTGCCTTTTAAAAAATGTGGGTCAACCATTTTTAAATTGCTGCAGAACAAGTTCAGTGGGTTTTAGGTTAGATGAGAGTGGGATTAAAATACTAAGGCCTCCATCAAGTCTCTAATTTGATACAATAACTCAGACAGGGTCAACAAAAGAAAAATTATAACCAAATGTGATCACATTACAAATTAATAAAAATAACACTACATTCTCAGACAAGAGACTGAAAACATGTAAGTCTATAAAATATTTCAGATGATGAATTGAGAACAAGTGAAGGTAAAACAGACCAATTTTTGAAATGAAAGTCAAAAGAGGTCACCCACATATTTTGCTTTCATAGGTAGCTGCCACCATATGTAGATGTTTATTCAGCACATAAGAATTTGTCAGGAGAATTGATGTGGGAGATGAACTGCAGACACTTGCAGTGAGTTTCTGACAAACTGAGATGTTACTGTGACAGGCAGAACTGCCACCATGAGCCCCAGAAGCAGAAAGTATGCTTTCTTAAACTATGTTTAAACAAAGAAGACAAACTTCTGGGATTTTTAACTGAGCAGTGGTTGATACATATTTTAGGAACCCTGCATTGAAAATGACCTGGAAAAGCCAAGATCCACTCATTTAAAGAAAGCACTTCAAGCCATTAAGTAAAATCATTTCAGTACCTACCAAAACTAAATTGTATCTAAATTAGTAATGAGAAGAGTTTTCTCTCTGCTTGTCATATCAGGCAGACCTGTACAGACCTGAGTGCCTTGTCTTTTATTCTTCCAACAACAAAATATCTTAAATCCACCATCAAGTAGTATCTGCTACATCACTGTAGGACATAGTCGAGTAATTTAATTATTATGCTTTTCCACAACCCTGTAAGCAATTCTGCTTATCCTAATCCCAAACAAGAGAAAGCCAAGCAAGGCCAAAGCTGTACCTGCAAAGCACAGTTCATCATCCTCACGATGTAGTCGAACTGCTGGTGGTCCAGGATCGCTCGGTTCTCTTTAACGTGCTGGCCCAGCTCCTGAGTCAGGCAGTGCCGAGCTGCCTTCCCTTTCAGGGCCCTCAGGGCTGCAGGCAGGGTCTGCAGAGAAGAACACCTCACTTTATGGAAATGAAATGAAATGGCACACTCATACTGAATAGCAGTCATTTTTTATTAAGGAACTGCAAGTGACAGTACAGAACAACTCTGGAAATTTGAGTATCAAACTTGTGCATAATGTTGATTAATCCTGAGTTACCCCATTACTAAATTTGTCCCATTTTCTTTTCCAAATGCATTAAACAGCATTTCTCACCTGAATCTGTAAATGGAAATCCTTTAATATGGACAGGTACTGAATGGATGTGAAATCAGAAATGGATTATTGTGGAAGAAAGCAAGTGCTCTGTTCTGTACTGGAGTTTGCCTATCAAGGCTGAGCAGCATGTTTTGTGACAAGCAGTGAGTGACAAATGGGTTTAGAAGTGGCATAGCTCTCATAGCAGTGAGGCCACTAGATTGTCATACAGTTTATCCTAAAGCAGAGCCAACAGAACACTTCTATCAAAGTTTTAAAGATCCAGCAAATGCTACAACAGTGATTATCAGCTGTGGCCCTTTAGGCTGGAGGTAACAGGTAAACAAGAAAAGGCAGCCTATTTGCTAAGGAAAAAATTACCATGCAGAGGGACAAAAAACCCTCTGAACTTTCCCAAGTGCCTGGAAGTTGACTGAAATTAAAAACTACCATGCTCTCCTTGGATGAAAACTCTTGTGAAGAGTTCCACACTTCATTTTCCCATGTGCACTTTGACACCCTAACTCGTAAATCAGGAAAAGCTCATTTTCTATCTTGATCTGCACAGCGTCAGAGACCTACAGGTGATACTTCCCTGAGAAACCAAACATTGCTTAAAAATAATTTTACAGTCATTTTAATACATAGAATTAGATTTGATTGTAAGTTTGAGTGATTGTTCTACGATCAATAAGTGAAAACTCTATGGACAGGATCTACAAAACCTGGCAACTTGTTAATGAAGAGAAAACAAGAATGTCAAGGATAAAAACTCTCTAGCACATTTCAGCAAAGACAGACATGCCAAATATTTACATTCACCTTTGAGTTCTATCAAATCACTGATTTTTAAAACCAGCCAAATTGACTGTATTGTAAATAGCCAAAGAGCATTGGCTGTTAAACACCAAAGCACATATGTATGCCTTTTGCTTGCATTCCTTCTAATTAATGCTGCTAGACCAATATACAGCCACCTCTTTAAAAAAAAAAAATTATGTGGACAATGCTACTTATAACAGTAATAAATCTTGAAAAAACGGTTTTCAACTCACCCATGTAGGATTAGAAACAGGTTTTCAAACCCATTAGCCTCATATTACACACAATATTGTATTTAGATGATTATTTTTACTGCTTACTTCATTCATTTAAATGGCCAAAATAATCCTTAGCATTTGAAACAAGACTTCAAAATGTATTTTGTGATTAGGCCAGTCTCCATTTGCTCATTAACAGAACAGGGAATAATTTGGGAGAATTACAATTTCATTTTATTACCTTTTCAGTCTCCAAAAATTTGTTTTCGAAAATGAACGAGATGCAGTTTCTAACAACTTCCAGCCTTTGAGCACTGTTGAAAACTGTGCTTCCTTTTTCCATTATGGAAACTAACAAAGAAAAAGAAGAATATACATCTGTGAAGTGTCTGCAAGAACCACAAAGACTACCACAAATTTCTTTTAAAAATAATTACTGTGTCCTCACTTTTATTCTGTTAAGCAAATACCATTCATAGGCAGATGGGAACACAAGATCCAAATCTCTGGTTTTCCTATACCATCTGAAGAGGAGAGTGCTCTGAATTTAAACTGGAGTAGTTGATTCTCTTAACTATTTGTTCTTTTTGTCTCACACAGGCACAAGGAGATTACAGCCTCTAACATACTGATGAAACACATAAATAAACACTAATTAATAATAAATGTGTGTGTTCTGCAGTGGGCTACATAGCCCTGCGTATTTTGTAGCAGTAGATAACTATTTTTAGATGGCCATGACAAGAATTCTGCAAAACAGAATAAAACCTGACAAACCTGTTCTCTTATGCAGATTCCAAATTGCTGAGATCTTATTTTCTTAATGCACTATTTTGCCCTGATTTTTCAAGAAAATTCAGAATGCAAGAAGTAACGTTCTCTTTTTCTCTATAATATCAAATAGATAGTATCGAAATTCAGGATGTGCATTTCTAGTGGATATTAGAGGATATTTCTAGTGGATATACTAGAGGATATTATATCCAAGGATTTGGATATAACAGTTCATCAGGGAGACTAACTGTAAGTGTTCCTCAGAAAAAAAACCAGCAAACCCCTTGCTTTGACACATTAATTATTTAAAAAAACCTTCTCTTGCAATTAGCCTCTTGAAGAAAGACAACAGAACACAACCACATATCTTTTAAGTTTTCTGTAAGTGCCAGATTCAATGATACAGTCAACAGCAGAGGCAGGTGAAGAGAGTTCATGCTCGTCTTGCACAAACCCGAAGAGAAGCGGGGCCTCCAGAGGCCATCCAGTTCACCCTGCTGTCCCCTAGACAGGATCAGCACTATTTATGTTATTTCTTATGTTTGTCTAGTATGTTCCCAATGTTCTGTGATAAGAGAGACTCCATGGCTTCACAAGAAATCCACTCGACTGCCTCACAATCCTCATTTTACCACGTCTTGCTGACAAATAACTTCATTTCTGTGCTGCAATTAAACCCATTATTTCTTATCGTTGCAGATTATTCCCCTTCTTTTTCTCACAGTCTCTTGTATAATTGAAGCCTGCTATTATGTGTCCCCTCAGTCTCCTGTTTTTCAGTCTAAACAACTCCCCATCTTTCCTTGTAGGTCACATTCTCTGGACCACTGGTCATGCGTGTTGCTTTCTTATGGACTCCCTCCAACAGAACCAAACATGGAGACAGTCTCCCAGTGTCCAAAAATGGACACAAACACTGCAGCTGAGGGCTTACTGAGCACAATGAAAAGATTTCTCCATGGGTTCACTGACTGTGTTCCTGTTTATACATCCTACTAAAGATGTTTGGCTTTTTTGCAGTAGCTTGATACAGTTGGGTCATGTTTGCCCTACGGTCATTAAAGTTTCCAAATTAATTTCTGAAGAACTGCTGCCTTGTCAGCTGATCCTGCCTATGCAAGTGCCATACCTTATTTGAAGAAAACAATAGACAAAAACGGAATCAGTGGAGTCTTGCGGTTAGATACCTAATTTTTAAAGATGCATCTGAATTCTGATCTCATCCTTCCACAGTTTTGCAAGCTCTGCCAGCTTCATGTGCAGTTTACTAACCATAGTGATTTATGCCACTATTCACATCCATGAGTATGACCATGAGTAACAGAACTCTTTGGCATTAAAATTAAAAGGACAGCCCTACAATATCCACATCTGCTCTTTATGCTTAAATACAGGCACACTTATTTTGAGACAGATGTTATCGTTGCTCTTTGCCTTTTTCCAGTAATTTACATGTCTTTCACTGGTATCAAAGGAAGAACTCAAAGGCTTCAAAGCTTGGTTCAGCCAGTGCTACAAGGGACCTATGGTGACATCTAACAGGCCTAGCTGAGTAGACAGTATCTAGTTTAACTGTCCAACTCAAAATCTAATTCAGATGAGACCAAGTCCACTGTCATTGTCTGCAGATACTCTCTGGATGTTTGACTTCTCAGTAAAGGCAGATTAAAAAAAGACTTTTAAAACTGCAAAGGCAAACGCCGGAGTCTCCACACCAAAGTTTGCTACGACCGCTAAAAACACAACCTTAACATGAAACTGTGAGCAACACCCCGCAGCCACAGTAAGCGTGCCCGAGAAGCAGGAGGGCACAAATGAACATACCCACGGGGGGCCCTGCTGGCACCACACACTTCTTGTCCCCACGGGTGGGCGGGGGCGCGCCCTGGCTGCGGGCCAGCCCCTCCTGCAGCAGCTCCTGCACGCGGCCCTCGTTGATGCGCGGGAAGGGCAGGATGTGCACGCGCAGGTGGGAGCCCTCCGTGGGCCGCGGCAAACCTTCTGGAAGGCGATGTGGGGATTGGGGTTCTCCTGCAGGCAAAGGCAAGGGGGTCACAGCCCGAACCCATCAGCTGGCATCATCTCATTTTACCGGCCTTGGGGCAATCTCCCGTACCCAAAAGACTAAGAAGTCAAATATGTAATGCAGATGACTAATAAAATGTATCGTAATCATATGGTCCTTAACTCATTAAATACTTCCAACTTTCTTAGAGGCTTTTATAAGATTATTTTTGTCAATGTGCAAAATTCAAAAGCAAAAGAAAATTCCTGCTTAACTTAGGCTGATTTTCTGCAAAGTAATGAATATTAAGGACTAGAATATAAACTACCAAGCTCTTCATTAGAGAGAATACCACCACGCATAGGAACACCCCTCATGTTTCCAGGGGTGCAGTAATCAAACAGAATGGGGTATTTCCATCTCTTCTTTCATTTATTCTGAGGTTACCATTAATCACATCTGAATTTACTGCTGTCCAATTTGACTCTACACCCTTACTCATTACTGGCTACATACCACTGCCAAAGAGTGCTATCCATCAATGAGGTTTCTCTTTAAATGCACAATAAATTTGGAAGAAAACTTGTAAACAGGAGCTTAATACTGTTGTTTACAGGAGCAAAAGGCAACAAGGAGATCAAATGCATCAACTTGAGAAACAGCAGTGAAAACAGAACAGCTACTTAGCCACATGCATTCTCTGCAAAGGAAAATTTAATGGAACGAGCCAAAAATCCAGGGGTATGAGAGCAGCAGATGCCACAGGAAGCAAGGGAAAGAAAGGCAAGGCAGTCTCAGGAGGGGGTAACAGAGGACAGAGGGCAGAAAACACCAGAAAAGGAGAGTAACTGTTCCAAAATCCATTTCAGTGAGAGGAAAGATTCAAAGGCAATACACAGGAAAAGTTACTTTTATCTTGGACATCACAAATGTCATAGCAGATGTACGTGCTATTAGGCTAAGGGTCTTGGATTTTCCACCTGTACCAGCAGGACTCATGCAAACATTATCTCTCCCTAAGAGACCTTGTCTCTCCTTTTTATCTAAATTGTCACAGTTACAATATTATGATTATTAAAACTGTGAAACGAGATGTCAAAATACATCACGCAGTCCCTTTAAAATCAGGCAGCCAGGCACAGCTTAAGCAGTGTTACTCCTCACCTATATTTAGAGATTTATAACTGCTAGAAATCTGACTTCTCAATGCAGTCATTGACTCAGTGAGTGTCAGCGTGTGCTCCTGTGAAGTTACTGAAGGAGCAGGTCAGTCACAATGGGATGAATAAATCTCATCATCAGCCAAGACACACGGAACCCCAAACAAACCCCAAATACCCCAGAACTTAGCAGCATTTGGTAATTCCTGTGGGGTTTTTTTCAGAATTGTAGATGTAAACCACAGTTTTGGGGAAGTGAGATGTAGAAAGGATAGGATGACAAAGGTGTCAGCTGATGTGTAATAGATAATGCTCAGTGGAGTCTGAATAACCACAGAAGTGTGAGGGGAGGGAGATCAGACTATGCCAAAAAAGCCCACAAACCTCAAAGCAAACAAAAAAAACACCATCCCAGAACCAATGGAATGGTAAGAGAGTTTATAAAAGCACTATTTGATAAACATGATAAGATGGCAAAAATTAAACTGGAAATGGAGCTGGAGGAAACCTAGAGAGTACAAGAAACAGGCTGCAAAAAATGAAATAATGTTAGCAGAGCATGCAAACCAGGGTGTGTGGGTCACACAGTAGGAAAGAGCTGCTGAAAGCACACATTATGCCAAACTGTATTTTTATATATATATGTTATCTAACATACATTATAAATGTACAATTTTCATATGGAAAACAGTTGAGAGGCGAGAAAAGAGATGTATTTGGCATGGATAGGTTGCAGCAGAGGAAAGAGCAGTTTTCAAACCTTATGTGAATATACACCAAAAACAGATAAATAGCTGTAGCTGTACCTAAGCCAATATCAGCATTAATATATCAATAGCATCACACTGAATATCCTTTACATGTACAAATTTAACAGCCTTGAAAGCTACAAAGTCTTTTGCTGTGATGTAGATGACTACTACCACAAGCAGTCACTTCCATTTTCTAGACATGGGATCAATCTGAGAAATCAGAATTTTCAATGTTACCATCTCAACTCTACAAGATGCAGCAGCCACAGTCAACTTACATTTTTGAAGAGCTGTTCTGCAAGTTCTCTAACATGCTTTATCATTTTTGGTGGATTACCCTCTTCAGCTTTAATTCTTTCAACTTCAAAGGCCACCAACTTTTTTTAAAAGAAGAAAGAACAAAAACGTTGATAATTCAACTAAAAAACACATTATTTCCTATTTATGTTATGAAATGTTAATCTTAAATTGAAACCAAGGAAAGAAAGCTGAGCACTGAAAAATGTGTGATGTCAGACTGCTCTGGAACATGAGACATTTCAGTTTTGTGTGCAGCATCCATTACCAGACAAAGCCCCACCTACCTAAACCAGTCCTTTCACATTTCTGTATCTCCATCCACATCTCTCATAGATATTACTACTACAACACAGAATTAAAATATCACACTCTATTTTCACTCTACATTCAACTCAAAGCCAACACAGTAAAAGCTATGGCATTGCTTTTTCAAATGATTTTTTTGTCTCAGTTTACGTTGTTGGGTATGTATTTAACATAATATTTCTTCATGAGGTTGCTAAAATTTCAGAGAATAAAATTAAATTATTGAAAATAATTCTGTACTAGCATGTGCAATGTATTATGAAGCAAAAGGACTGACAACAGGAACAGCATTACCAAAGTGTATACAACTATTTAACTTCATACATTTGAGGGGGCATAGTTTTATGGAAGTAAGCTAGAAATATCTCCTTAGCAGAAAATAAGAGTTGAGATGATTAGTATAAACTTGATATAATAAACAATTCTGGAGATTCAGAAGCATTCCAGTAGTCTTTCCCATGCTGAGATATCACAGTAAATCATAATTTACTTGGGAATACAGAAAGGGTTTTCACCTCATCAAAAAGATCACAGGTTCTGAAGGGAGGACCCCTCTCTGACACAAAGCCAGCAAATGCCATTCCATTGAGGACTTTGGTTAGAAAGTCATTCTCAATTAAGCCTCGCTGGCCCAAGAAGGCTGCCTGCAATGAAGACAGAAAAAAAAATGCACCTTTATTAATCAGCAGCAAAATTACAATTATAAGCAACTGTTTTGTACTAGTTAAACATTTTCACCAGCCTATCAGCTTATACTAGTAAGTGGTACTTTCTAATTAAATATTTACTATACATAGTATGTTTTTATACCTAAATTAAGAACTGGAAATTTGATGCACGTTTTTTTTTAAATCTCACAGGTAATAAAAGAGAAAACTAGTACCTTCAAGCAATGTGTTACTGCATACAGAGGTTTTCAGAAGTCCACAGTGATTCCTCAAATGTTTATGTGTATTAAATTTCAGTGTTTGTTGTATATTTCTGTCCTGTCCCTGCAATTAGTCCCACTAAAACACACTGATACTGTGCTACGCCAAAATTCTGTGCTGACCACGTGTAGATAATTGTATTTACGTTTTTAAACTTTACCACCTGTTCAAAAGGCAGGCTTGTGGGAATATGGCACAAAGGAACACCATAAATACACACAACAGCTCCTGCTTTACCTTATGGAAGTGAATGACGGGTTCAGCATGGATTCTGATCAGCTGGAGACAGGACCGGTACCCTTGGAAAAGCTGCGCAAAGAGCCGAAGGAAGATCGCTCGCACTTCCTTGTCCTGGAAGCAGGAATGGAATTTGGGGTCAAAACGGCCTCATATCCTAAACTGCTCCACACCTCCACACACAGAACCACTGGGTTGGAAGAGCCCTCCAGGATCATGGAGTCCAACCCATGCCCTGACACCTCAACTAGACCATGGCACCCAGTGCCACAGCCAGTCTGCTTTTAAACACATCCAGGGATGGTGACTCCACCACCTCCCCAGGCAAAGCATTCCAGTACTTTATTACTCTTGCCATGAAAAACTTCTTCCTAATCTCCAGCCTGTATTTCCCCTGGTGCAGCTTTGCATCATCTATGTGAGAAATGCCTACAGATTTGTGAGTGTAGCAGTGCAGCACATGAAGATTTGTACAGGTGTGAGGCTGTCTCATGGAATGGCTGGGGCTGGAAGGGACTTTAAAGACCACCAGGCTCCCCTGCCCTGCCCTCAGATGGCCATGGCAGATTCTGTGCACAGTCACCCTCCACCCCTGCTGATCTTTCCCAAGCCTGCAGCACAGGCTCAGGGTAACCCAGGGGGGCTGAGGGTGGTCATGTCATGAACCATGCAAATGAGCAGCCATGAGAGAAACCTGATGTGGAACAGAGGAAAAAAGGCTATTTTAGCCTGGATTTATTCCCTAAAATAAGTGTGGCTCTGATGCACTGCACAAGCAGTGTCTTCAGAGTGGGCAGGGGCAGCAGGGAATAACAGGAGCCCGGGGTGGCCCTGCTGCTGGAGGAGCCAGGCTTGGAGCATCCCCCAGAGCCAGCAGCTGCACTGTGCCCGGCGAGCAGACTGCTCCAGCTTTGCCCAGCCACCTGTCTGCGACCCTCCCAACCCACATCTCCACTTGCCAACCTGCTGCCACCACAACAAGCCAGAGTTACTTAAAAAGGTTTCAAAGAGTAGGTCTTTGAAGTCCTGGTTTATGTCTGTGAGTAAGAGTGCACTTCCATACACACCACCAGAGTAAGAGAAACTATGTGAACAGCTGGGCCAGACCTGGGGCAGTGACATCTCCACCTGGCCCAGATGCCACTGAAGACTGGCATCAAAGCCTGGGCCACCCTACTACTTGATCTCAGCAACCATCCCAAAAATTGCTTCGTGACATCAGGTTTTATGGTGTTATGTTACAAACTATAATTTTAAATGTTATGCACAGCTAAGAATATTTACTACCAGGTAACCAGCTGATCAGGTGATTAACAAGCAAATATAACCTAAGTAAATTACAGCCTATAATTTACTTTTAAAGAGAAAAGGAATATATAAGATTATATAAAGCTGGAATATATTATTTTACCAGATGGCTGTTTATTCTTCACTGGAACACGATCAATGTTTTTAACTTATACTTTGAAATTTAATGCTCACTTTACTGACAGATATGCTCGTTTTCTGCTGCTCTCTAGGATTTAAACAGGTACATTTGTACCCTGACTTTTTTGACCACTTGAAAACATGGTAATTTCTTCAGATTTAACAGAATTCTTATCAAATTATATTAATTTGAAACTTCCCTATTCAAAGTGAGATCTTAGCTGAATTCTTCCATTAGTTCAGATGACGTCTGGATGACATGCCCTGTCTTCAGCAATGAAAAATCCCAATTAAAGCAAGAAGTAAGTACAACAAATATGTTATACCACCTAAGAGTTTCACATTTCCAAATATATCTACACAAAAAGCCCCAATGTGTGTTCTTAAATTGAACCAGCTTTTGGATTTTATAAAAACTTCTAACCCATGAGAATGCCATTGGAGGGCAAAATGCAGTTCTTTGCTCCACCAGTAATACTATAAAGTATATGGAAAAGTAAACACAAATTCTTAAAAGGAAGCTAGTCTCAAATTCCAACAGTTTTCCACTTTAATAAAAGTCAGACACAGAAAACAACACAGAAATCTTACCAGCATTTTTGAGTGGGATAAAGCTGTTCGTGGGGGAGGGAATGCATAATCTGCTGTTTCCAAATCAGGATGCAAAACCTAGAGAATTTTGAAAACAATCTTTTTTCTTTCACTTTGCTGAGAAAATGCTTTTTTTTTTTTTTCCTTTCTCAAATTAGTATTCACTGATATTGAGTACCTCAAGTAAAAAATTGAGTTAAATTGTGAAGACGATATGGAAATAAAGATGGAATTAACTTCTCAGCTTCAGGTTTCTATATGTGAGTTAGTTATCAAAAATGCCTATCACAGTCCATTGAACTCATCAATACCACTAGGGATTTTAGAGTCAATTCTGCTGAAACAGATTAACAGACTAAAAACCCTTCTGTTTAAGACAAGATTTGCTCAGAAGCCTCCAAATAAGGTGATTTCTAACTTATTACAATGATAGCAAAAAGACAAACTGAAGTACTTATGGTGATTCCCTAATGTAGAATCCATCATTACTAAATTCTGAAACAGGGGCACCACACAAATAAACTTTAGAGGGTTACTAATTTCAAGAAAATGTACAGTTGAAATGAATTTATAAACACAGAAAATCGGAACTTAGTAATAACGCTGCTCAATGAGCTTATTAAAAATCATTATAAAGAAAAAAATCTCTACCTCTTGAACAGTGAAAAGAGATTTTAGACTTCCATTACTGACAACAGTAACTTGAACTACAGAAAACAAACTCTTCTGAAAACACGCATGTTGCATGAATCATTCTATTAAATCTCATTTCCAGTGTGTTTGAAAGCTTAATATTGAATTTTTTCCTTCTTTACAAATAAGTGAGTGGGTGAAAAGCAGGGATTTTATCCAAACGTACCAGAGAAAGTGCCATTTGAGTCTGGTGTAGCAGTGGCTCTGGCAGCTGGGAGAGATGAATACATTCAGGAATTTTAATTGTTCCTCCATCCAGGTCTGCTATGATTACATCTAACTGTAAGGGACAAAGAGTAGTAGTAGAATAGAAGTGCATACAGTGAGCATAGCTTAAATACACAACAGTTCAAACTTCTGCACATAAGTTTAAAAACACAAATTAAAACAGTACCAACTTTAACATACAGAATGCTTTTGATACAGGAAATACTCCAGATACTTCCTATTACTGAATCTAGCCCTGAAAAATGAAATTAAACCAAAGAACATGAATTAGGCCAAACTTTAAAAAGCTACTTCTGTTCTGGATGTTCCAGGTCTGTGTTCAGAGACATGAGATTAATAGGCTGTTTGCAAAGGAACACAGGGAGGGCAACTAGAAGTAAAACTTCATGTTTCTAAGCACCTCTTGTGACCCTGGCTCAGTTTCTCCAAGCACATACCTAAAAAGGGTAAATAAAACCATTGAGAATACACCTGAAAATCCTAAGTGAATTGCTCAAACTCAGGACAAACAGATGACAAAGCCAGAAACAGATCCCATTCCTTCCCCTCCTGCACTAGAATCAAATAATTTCCCTCTACTTTACAGTCTCAATGTATTTACAAAAAGAGCGATGATTTCCCTCTCTTTTCTTCTCCTGGCTTGCCTTGCTTTCTTACAATAATACTTTGAATAAATGTGAATTATCATCCAAACACCTCCCAGAAAGCACTCAAACATTCTGAACACCACAGCAGGAGTGGAGTGGCACAAACACACAAACTCTCACCAGCTCGTGGATGTCATTGCGGAAGACAGAGTGAACCCCGATGATGAACGGGGTCGGGGAGCTGAGAACCTCCAGCAGCTGGGCAGGGAGAATTGGAATGTAGGGATAACTGTGAAAACAAGAAAGGAAATACAATAAAAGCTTCTGACTATCCTGTCACGTAAGGCAACTCTTTTCTTTAAAAAACCCAAACCCAACAAACATCCTGTTAGTAATCAGGGACACTAAAGTTATAGGTGATACATTCATTTTATAAACATGGTTTGTCTTTGGCCATATACCTACACTTGAGCCTTTTGTAAAATATCATTAATAAGAAGTCTCTAAAGGATTTTTTTTTCATATTGAAATGACAACTGAACATTATGCACAGAACACTATTACAAATATTGTTTACTTGGTCTGACCATTTAAAAAAGTTGGTGTGTTCATCAAAACAATGTAAACAGCTGGATCTGAATTGATCAGTGCATTTCTACACCTAATTTATAGTTATTAAAAGTTTACATTCATTACTAGTTAAACATTAAGAAACATATTCCAAAACTTGGTTTACAGTTTTTCCTTCTTATTCTATATTATAATGAAACTAATCTCTGAAATATTTTAAATAAAACAAGCTATCAAAATGCAAGCATAGTCTGAAACAGGTGAGTCAGAATTAGATGTCTTCTTCCTAAGAAATCCAAACTGATTAAGTTTCCCATTTCAAAATTCAGGATCCAGCTGCGGCTTTTTAGAGAGGGTCAGCTTGTTTACTTAAATTCATTCTCTGGTGGGTATTTGTCAGTGACTTAAAACTGATACACACTAATGTAGCTGCTATCATTGAGCCACAGAGTCTTCTGGGCTGTGAGTAGGGTTTCTACCCTACATTTGCAGGTGGAATATTTCTCCCTTAATTGCTTCCACTGCCTCGACACAACCAGATTTTTATTTATGATGATTATATTAATGATTAATCCTAGTGCACACACTAGGATTTGCATATATCATCATTAATAGCTTTGCTTATTTGAACAAATATAGCACAGCTGTCCCTTTTGTTTGGGACAAACAAAAAAATAAAAGTAATTTGGTTTTGTAATAAATTGTATTTGTAATAAAAGTTATAAAATGAGTTATAAGATTATTTAACGGGTTCAAAGAATCCAAACTTAACTCACCTGTATTTGAGGGGAAACATCAATGACTCCAGAGCCCTACAGGCATCACTGAGCCTTTGAAAACTTGCTGAGTGAAAGAGAACCTTATTTTCTGTAAGCACGGCACAGAATAAGCTGAGTACATTTTGGATTCCTTGAAAAAATAAAACAATAAGAAAGAATTTTAACAACATGCCAAAAATTTTAAAATTACATTTAAATGCACCGTTTTCTGGGGGGATTTTCAAGAAGCATATAATAAACACATAAATTGCCAAATTCCAAGTTTTTCTACTTTTTATTTGACTGGTGCAGCTTCCTTCTGTTTTTCAGGTTGCTAAAATACTATCTGAATGTATTTCTACATTTCAGATATACTGTATTACATCTCCCTTTCAATACCACTTGCAAGGATTTCCACTTCTCAGCACAAATCCCAGCAATGCTTAATAATGACTTCAAACAGTATTACATGCATCTCCAGCACAACCTTCTGTGCATCCAGTCCTCAATCCTGGTCACTGATCCAGGCTTAGCTTCTAAACCTCTCTGTATCTCCAAGCAGGGGGAAAAAAATAAAATCATTCTGCCAAGTTCCAAAGAAAATTAAAAGATTCCTAGTGAATATATTCATAGCCTCTCCATGGAGAGCATTCTAGGAGTCAGGAGGTTACAAGAGGACAGTAAGACAGTGTTTGTCATTAGAAAGATACTTCAAGGAAGGTCTGAATGTTTAAAAAAGCCCCACTAGATTTCAGGTAGGACTCATGAATCAGATGATGGGATGGTTTGGAGGCTTTTTAAAGACAGTATAATTTACCTAAGAGACAAAGCCATGTGCTTTCAGGGAAAACCAAAAATATATTTCCTTTTAAAAAAAGTCCCATCCTGAGAAGCAGACATGCCTGACACATGTGAGATATGCTGAAATTTATGAAATTTCCTGAAATATGCTGGAATGTATGATGTTTCCCTGAGGACATGGCTTGTGTTATCAGTAAGACAGCCTGTATTAGCTTCCCAAAGCGACTGCTTATCTTGCAATAATGTCCCCAAAAAGCAGTGGGACTATGGAGAGCCACTCTATTCATATGGTAATTAACACTTTGGGGGTTTTAAGTAATTTTTATTGCACATATTGACAAATTTTTTCCTTCCATAATGTATGCAAACTTGCTTGGCTAGAGTAAAGCTCAGAGTTCATAAACACAGGAGGACAAGGATTTGGAGAGGGTTGTTTAGAAAAAGAAGACTTAATTCTTAGGATGAAAAAATTCAAATAACAATATAACAGCTTGTGCTTCCAAACTCCATTCTCCAAGAGCCCTGCAGAACTCACACAACCAAAGGCAGAGGCTTGAGAGGACTGAGGACAGAGGGCTTCAGTACAAGGCTGGCTGAATTACCGCTGCAAATGTTTGCTGTTATTCTCAGTGCATAATTAATATTTTGCTAGTAGAAAACAAACTGCTTTGTCATCCCAAGGTAAGGATGATGACAAAAAGCCCAATTTGTTTCCTCAGGAGAATGAAACAGTGCCCAGCAGCGAGTGGTTAGAAGGTAACTGGAAGTAGTGTCCTTTCGTGTGTGTACCCACAAGGGCTGTGAACATATTTGAACACGAGATTAGAAACCGCTGTCTGCTTGAAAAAAAAACCTCAGCAAAAATTTAAAAACTCAAACTGCCCCTTTTATGCAAAACCACCCCTGTTCCTTTCCCAGAAAATTTTAAAGAATATTTTGGAGTATACTTTTTGGTTTAAAATAAGTCTTTGTTTGCAGTCGGGCTTCTTGCTCCATTTCATTCCACACCAAATGTCTTAAGACATCTAGGAATACATTTTAAACATCTGACTTTTCTTCCTACAATCAGATAGAAAGTTTCTCAAACAGTGCTCAAAAAACTTACAAAGTTTTGGCAAGTATTACCAGGGAAAATAATACCAAAAAAACTCACAAATATCCCAAACATTTGGTACAATGAAATGTTTTTAAAAAAACACTTCCTGTCATCAAAACACCTATAATTGGAAATTTTTCAAAGAGAAACTCTTGAAAGAGATAGTTTTCCATTCTGCACATCTTAAAACCCAAACCTGAGTTCTGAAAGATAAGAGTTCTAAAATATTTTCTGGATGTCATTGACTTCAAACTTTGTTTTGGAAAGAATTTGAACATTCCTTTAGTGATGTCGAAGATTCAGTTGAAACCAAGCTGTGAAAAAACCCAGCCTTTTTAGCTATATGACATTATTTTGCTGTGAATTATGATGATTCAAGAGTCTAGAAGGAGTATTTTAATTCTAACACCTTTGAAAGTCATAAAACTTATCCAGTAGCAGCATTTTTCATTTCAAATCTCTTCTGAACACAGGCTTCCTCATCAGACACCAAAACAATATGCAATTCTCCAGAGTGCATAATAACTGAATGCTTTTGCAAAAACTGTACTAACAAAAAACATAAATGAAGGGGAAATCAGAATTTTGCTTATTTATAAAGAGGACACCTGCAAGTACTTCACACTATTTGAACACAGCAGTTGTAGATCACAGTCTCTCTTAGGGACTAGTAAAATGATACAATTTTGTATAAATAATAAAGGTAATCTTCATATTCCTGCAGTGTTAAACTGTATATCTGTGTGATTATTATCTGTTTTTACCACTGTAAGGAATGGATTTTGTCAGCATCTGCAATTTACAGAAAGTTCTGGATGTCCAGTCAATGGAACACAAAGTTTATCCAAATTACTTAACAGCAATGGTATGGTTTGTGAGGCTTTCATAGTTTCACTAGGGAAATTAAGTCTGGTTTTGCTGCATTTTAGTGGCCACAGATAAAGTCTTTACTCCACAAAGGCATTTGTCAGTGCATCTCAATCAGCACCAATATAAGCTGATATTTAAATGACTACTTTCAGCAACTATTTCCCACAGATAAATGTGGTGTCCCCCAGCAGAACACAAACTGCAAACATGTTCTCACTACATTCCAGGAGTTGGTCTCCCAGATGTTCACTACATTCTAACTGGCCATGGAAGATGAATTTGAAATGTTTACTGTGATATGAATGCACCTGATGTAACCCCAGCTGTGCTGAGCTAGAGAAAAACACAGCTTTATTTGCAGAACTTATGGAAGAGACCAAACTCGAGAGCATCTAACACACTTGGGCAATAAAAGCCAGGCTAAGCACTTCCACTGACTGAAAAGCTTGTAGAGCCCACACAGCTTCTGTGAACCAGTGCTGTCCTTCTCTCTCCCCCTTTATTTCCTTCTTTCTTTAAATACTCTGTATGCAACACAGAAAGATATAAAATACATAATACAAATAAAATTCCGTGTGCAATACAGACAACTAATCTGGAATTTTCTCATTTTCAAGATGACAAGCCTCTAATTCAATACAAAATTATTGCTCCACACATACTTTGAAATACATCTTTTCAGGAATATCAGCAGTATAATGACTGCGAGGAAAACTTTCGTCTGATAGAATCAAATTATAAATAGCAGGACTTTTGATTACTTTCCTTTTCTAAACCATTGAAGCCATTGATTAAACTGTTTGAGGAAGCCACCAAGGTGTTGTTTCAAGCCTTCCAAGTTGTTTACTGAAAACAAATCCTTCCAAACAACAGCCTGAGCCCAGTTTCCTCGTGCTGCAAGACACAATCGTGTCTGTAACCTTGAACCCTCTGCTGGTCTGCAGACTCCACACCACATCCGAGCCTCATTTGTCAGGGCATAAATAGACAACATGAAAAACAACAAACAAGTTGATTTTTACAGATTACTCCTTTGCAGTCTACAGACAGACATCCTGTAAAATATTATACATACGCTGGAAAAATTTTGAATGGAGGCTTCCTGACCTTCACTGTTTTCAAGTATTTAAAGAATCTGTAATTTGTACTAAATTATCTGACATCCTACATCAACAAATGTATCATTCTGCCTGCTTCCTGTTGTTCTAGAATTTAAGTACTTATTTAAGCACAATTAAAAAAAAAACCCACCAAACACAAAGTCTACTTGACAAGTTACTGTCTTCTATATTGCATGAAATCAAAATATTACCACTTACTTCTTCAGAATTTTGTAAAGAGTTATAAACATGGGGTTCAGAAACTCAACTAGTTGAATACGTTATTATGCCAATATGCCATTCTTGAATTTCTGGACACAAGAAAAAGCTTAGTAGACAAAATAATCCATAACTTCGCCAGACTAATCCAGGAAATGGGTCAACAAAGCCTGAAAAGCCTTTCTGAAAGGCCACTGGAGACTGCATAGTACAAGTTCTGTGCCAGGCAGTGTCAAGCTCTAAAGATAACTAGGAAAAGAGTAGAGAAGAACAAAACTCTTTTCATATTTATTTTTAGATGTGGCTGCATAGCTCTGCTAATGACCAAAATACAAGCTTAACTAGTAAACAAGAGGCAACAACTGTACTCAACACTCACATAGGTAACCCGTGCCAAATTGCATTGATTTGTCCACCCAAAAATCACACAGCAGCTCCAGTCAACTACACTGAGGGAAACCCAAATGATTGCTATGTCACTCTGCTCAGGATCAACTGGCATTTAGGAAAGCATGCAGGTCTGGTACAGCACAGGACTGCACACTCCAGGATTAAACCACAGCCAAGCCTGCTCACAAATGGGCAGCAATCTGGCTGTGCCAGCAGAGAGCTTTGGGAGGGTTAATTCATCCTGCTTTTTGGCTGGGAAACAGAGGACATGAGTCAGATGAGTACCCCAGGAGATTAACTTACTTGGGCTTTGTCAGACTCAGGAGGAAGAGAAGCAATCCCTAAAGTGTGGAGCCTTGAGCTGAGACTCCCTCAAAGAATCCAGCATTTTATGAATTCATCCCCAATTCTGAGCCCACAGAAGGAAACATGGGTGTGACTACATGCTCTACTGAAGGCAACCTCCATTTTTAGAGCTGCATTTTGATTTGGGAACTGAACTGAAGGCAATTCAGAAGCTGACCCATGAATGAAATGCTGCATGTTCTTTGTATGAAGGGTGGAATGAAGGCTTCCCTACAAACCAGCATCTGGGGAGGGTGGGGAGAGGAAAAACAGGAGGACCATATAGAAAGATTCTGGTATGGACACCACAAAAGCCAACTGATCATTAAAAGCTATCGAAGAGACTGTGAAAATGAGGAGATATATATATAAAGAAGATGTCTTCAGCTGATGGATAAATATTCCTACAGCTATCACTCCCCCAAAGTTCAACAGCATCCACTCTGTTCTGTCCACACTGAGTCAAGCAGATGGTTCTTCTCCAAACCATAGATCACACAGGCACAGAGAAACAGGGACTAAGCACAGCATATGATCTACTCAGGGAAATAGTCAAGTCTGTCTGTCTGTCATTTGAATGTTGATATCACTCCATTATTGCCAATTTTCTTAAATCCCACTGCAGACCTCCTTAAAGAAGCAGCAAAAGCCCTCTGGCTTTCTTGAGCCTCCAAATACAACTCTGCCAGTTGAGAGAAAAAGATCAGTAATTTTTTTTTTCCAGAGACAATGACGAAGCTAAACAGAATTTTTAATAGAAGATTCAGATAATAAGGTTTTCATCCCTGAAAAAGATAAGTGCAATACCATTTTTCATGTGTATTTTAAAAGCTTTACATACCCAAAGGGAGACTGATAAGCTCAAGATTAATATGACTGTTGAGTGAATTTTCTTGACAAAGCAGAAAAGACATAGGAAGGTAAACCAGACAAATAACCCTTTCATATACAGAAACTATTCACTTGACAGGGAGGTAAGTGCCAGTTTCATGTGAAGGCAGTAAGCTGAATTACACAAATATGTATCCATAACCCACACTACCAGTTAAAAGTTTGCTACTGACTGTATGTCTGACCCATATAAACAGGTTAGGCTTGATAGATGCTACCAAAAAAACAGATTTATTTAAGGGGAAGCATCTTAAAAATCAAGATATGAGACTAACATTCTTCCTAGAGAGAGGGCAGCAAGCACTATTTCTAAATATTGAACCGTTAACTATCAAATTAAACCAGAAGGCTTTGCTCTCCTACTGTGTGTCTCTATATGCACACAGGTGTTAAGATTTTAGTAACAGTCCATTCTGATGAAATATGTTTTAATTTCTTGTCTGATTTCACAGCTCACCTTCTGCTTAGTTATTTAGTTATCTAGAAAGATAATTAAAATAGGAAGCGATTTGTTTATTAATCCCATAAATATTTACTATTCCAACCCTGAAAAAAAAAAAGAAAAAAGGTAAACAGGTATATAAATTTTTATATAAAAATTATATAACAGTATATAATTACTCATAATCTGTGTACTAATTGCTAATTACCTGTATAAT
The DNA here is from genome assembly GCA_032173965.1 of Sitta carolinensis. Lineage (NCBI taxonomy): Eukaryota > Metazoa > Chordata > Aves > Passeriformes > Sittidae > Sitta > Sitta carolinensis. The sequence goes on from JAVUNC010000026.1 coordinate 6,775,587, forward strand.
TACTAATATCAGGATACAGAATTTCTGTGTAACCCTCAGAGGTCCACACTAACAGAAACTCAATGAAATTCTGTGAAAGAATTTTGAGTAGACTGGGATAATGGATACACACTAATGAATTGAAATGCTGCCTGATTTCCATGAGTAGAGGTGGGAGAGTGCTACTGAAAGATTCCCACATTTCTAGAAATTTTTACAGGTGAATTTCTTTCATTCATTCTTTAGAATTGCCCTTTCAAGAATGATGATTTTATTTGTTTGAACCAAATGTTTTCTGAAACCTTTTTCCCCACATACATCAAAAGATATGTCATAAAAATAAGCACATGTTACAAAAATTATTTATAGCAGTTTGATTAGCCAAAATTATCTATTTTTATCCTGACAGCAAATCTAAAATTGAGATTTGAGAAATTATTTGCAACTGATGATGTATTTAAGTAATCAAAAATAAAGCAGTTTACCACCCCTCCAAACTGATTCATAGATTTTGTTCAGCCACCAACAGATACTGAAAAATTCAGAAGGAGCATTAAAATTTTTTGAGTAATCCAATTCTTCTTAAGATTTCATAATTTGTCTGAGTTCACTTGAAGCAGAAAACGTGTTCTTTAACAAAGCAATTCAGAGTGAGGGTAATACCAGCAGGATCCTTAGAAAGTAAATACCTTAGAATGAGAAGAGTATTGTCTTTCTTGAACTGTACACAGGAAAAATGGTCAAGGATACACAAGGAACTGCACACATACCTGTTTCCTGTCTAAGGACTACAAAGTCTTTCTCAAGGAACTTTACTACAGATGCATTACATGAACAGAACCAAATAAATGCAAAGCCAAAAAGAACAGATGTGGCTGATCAGGACATTCTGTGAGAGCCATCTTCAGCCACTGCTGGCTGGATAGTCACATAAAAGGACAAATATTCAACTGAAGAAACTGTGAAACAGTGTAACCAAGAAAGATTTTTGAAATCACTTTATTTTCTCTAAAGATCGTTCTTGGATTCTGTTCAAATAATTTACAAAATTTAAAAAATCTTTTGTCAAATTCTCTGAGATTTTCCTGACCTCCTGAGTGATGCTTCAGCCCAAAATGCAACTAAAGAGCAAAACTTTAAATGTGAATTTATAAGACCAAATATATGGAACTAATATATAGAAAACCTATGGGTTTTCTTTTCCTCTCATCACCAGTATTAACGCCAAAGTTTGGAAATTGCAGTTTTGCAAGTTCTTATGATTTGACAGCTACCAAGCCTGCTTTGGAATAGTGAGAAAAGTTCTGCCTGCACTCATACCAGCAAAAATAGAAAGAAAAGCAATCTGTTCCCAGAAGGATCCCTTTCAGTATTTTCTATAAGCAGAGACAAGCCTCTTTTGCATCTTTTTGAAATTTGTTTGTCTATTTATTAGGCATTTGCTTTTTGGAGCTTATATTTTGCTCGTCTCTGAAAAACAATAATTTGTTTACACTCTTCTGAGATGTGCTTTTTTGAAGTCCTGCTGTAAATAGAAAATAACTCTTCAAATATCTCAAAACAAACTTTCACCTAATAGTTTAAATAAATTTCATTGAATTGTTATAGAGCAAACCATAATCTATAATTCTTTTTCTCTTATTTGAAATGCTTCCTTTTAAAACAAAGCTCATTAACTACAGCACTCTATCAAATACACAGCTCCAAGCTTATTTACTTATGCCAGATAACTTTTTTTTTCTCAGACTTATAATTTGCTTAAAATAAACTACTGCACAGTTTGTCTCATTAAAAGAGTAACACAAGTTCAGAGTGGATATAAGTGAGCACCTTAGGTCGTGTGCTTTGCTGTGCTGAAAAACACTGAGCACTGGAAGAAATATTGGATGCAAGAACTACAGTGCCTCCTACCCATTTCAGACTCCTGCCACGAGAGCAGCAGCAGCCAGGGGAGCTTGCCAGGCTGCCAGGGTGCTCACACATGTCAACAGACAGGAACAGGGCAGGATGCACCGAAGGGTGTCTGGCATTACCTGTCTGGGATCTGCCCTAATGGCTCTCTGACAGGGATGCTGCTGCTCTCCTCACACCTGCAGCAAAGCTCACAAGAGTGAGGGAGCCCAGCTGGCAGAGGGATGGCTCTGTCCTCACTGCAGCACTTGGCCACGAGGCTGACAAAACCCCAGCATCAAACCACAACCTGAGGCTGCTGACAGAAACCAGACGGGGCTCACCCTCCTTCCACCCTCCAAATATTTTCTGTTAACTTGGTGAGATAAAACTGCTCAGCACGGCTGAGTCAAGCTCCACTTTAGCAAAGCAGATGGGGCAGCGCTGTGCAGCTGGAAGTGGGCATTCCAGACAGGATCATCTGCCTGGCAGCTAATGCTGCTGGGCAAATGAAGCCTCAGTGACTGCCCATAAAGTGCCTTTGCTAGGAAGTGCAGAAGACTCACTGTATAAAAATCACCATGACAATGTCCCTTTATTTCCAACAGCATCTAAAAGAACACTTTCCTTTTGTTCTGCTCTTGCAGCAGTAAGGCCCCATTAGCAGTAAATGCCACATCAAATCCCTTCATAATCTATTTGTTCTTTGATGAACTACACAAATCTACTTGGAAAGCTTGAATGGTAAATTCTCTTTGGCTGGGTTATGGAGCTAATTGCAGCTCACCAGCCAGTGGGATTTAAACTGAAACTAGAACTTAAGCCAACAGCATCCACTCATGTGATGCCAGGTCCCATAGGCTGGAGAGTATAAAATTTATTAAGATCACATTGATTAGAAGTGTATATAATTCAATAAAACAGTCCTCATTTAATTACACATGCTGCTAAAAACTGACAAAAGTTATACACTTTCCCATCACAGGATACATGACATTTCATGGAAAGGAAATAAATTGAGTGAGTTAGGTGAGAAGTTTGTAAACAACCTGACAGAACAAAAGAAGTTCTGGTTCATATCACTGAAATCTCCTAACAAAGATAAGACATGGAAAGGGCACCACATCAACCCTTACTGCATCTCCCTGTTATAGGTATTAATGTACTGAAAATGCCTGCATTTGGACTCTTCGTATGCTCTGCAAATTAAATCTCTCATTGCTTTGCTGCCCTGCATAATGAAATATTAAAATATTCTTGCTTTTGTCAAAGACACCAGGATTTTCTTAGACAACAAGTATAAGCCAGCTCACGTGCTGACTGTGCAGTGACCCTTTCATAATGTCTCCCAGCCATATAAATACACATATATATTCATCAGGAATGTCTTTTCCCATTTAGTCAGTAATTTGGTATTGTCATCTGTTGGCATAAAATACATTACATGAGAGGCTGAACATTTTATCTCCCCTAAACCAGGATTAAAATAATGAGAAGTTATTTTATTACAGAAAATATTACTCAAAGTGTCAACAAACGAAGCCAAAAGCAAAAATTCTGGGTATTTTACTATATCCTGGATTTAGAAATATGGGACTGAAGAGTGTATAAACAGTGAAAGAGTCCAGCCTTTCCCCACCATGGCTATATCAGACAACCTCAGATTGATCAAGCTCCATCTTAAATGTACTCACAACGTTTTGCATTTCTATTCCCAACAAGGTGGTGTCTTCGGATGCTTCTCGTCCTACAGTTAGAAACGATCCTTTAACTTCCAACCTTAAATAATTCAGGATCTTCTTCTATGAGCCTGTTCTGGGTGCTCCCCTGTTTCAGAGAGGGCATAGCTGGCACAAGGATGGTGCCTTGGGCTCAGCACAGCGCCAAGGAGCCCCTCCTGTGCCAGGTCTCACACAGCCCCTCCCTCCCAGCCAGAGCCAAAGCTGGGCAGCTGTGCCCAGCTGTGCTGGCCTCGAGCACAGCCAGCCCTGCCAGGAGGGCCCTGGGGCTGCCCAGGCCCTGAGAGCAGCTTCCAAAGGACACTCGACTTGTAAGAACCAAGGACAGAGCCTGCTCCCCTCTCAGCCTGTGCACGGAGCTCTGAGAGCACAAATGTGCTGCACTGCACAGAACCATCCTAAACATGGGGGGTTCACAACCAAACCAAAGCTGTAAAGTGCAAGCCTGCCAGCTTAAAATCCCTTGGCACATACAAAAATATCTACTTCCAAACAGAGTTGGAGCAGCCCACCTCAATTAAAAAATAATTCAAATTATGCTGCTATAATTAAGATCTTGTCCAAACAAATTTTTGAACGCAAAATAATTACGGGATATTCATTATATTAAAAAAAAACCTTCCATCATTCTTCATTAGTTTCTAGCAAATTTGAAAAAGTAGAAAATACAGCATTTCTTTTACTTCTGTACACTTGAATACACAATTACAAAAATTTCTAAACAGGTATTACAGTTAAAATATGATCCCATCATAATGTTTTGACTGGATTTATCAGCATATAACAGTAGCAGGGTTTGGCTCTATGACTGTTTAAACCCACAAAAATCACCTCTGTCAGTGTCACTCCAGGAAAACACAGAAAATAATTCACTTCTCTTTGCTTTCTTGTTGTTTAGTTATTTAATTTTAGGTAGCTCTCTGTGATATCAGAGAAGTATCTGCTCTGATGCAAAAGAAAGGCAAGAACTTGCAAGCAGGGCAAAAGGACAGAGAACACTCTGAACTTCTCAGTCCCAAGTCACAGTGTTGAAATTTGGAATTGAATTAAGAAGATGCATCAAGGCTGGAGTGGAGCATTTTAAAGTGCTTGTACTGAAGTACTTCTCTGCTTAGCAAATCTGCCATCACCACAAAAATGTGCCCTAGTATTTATATTTTGTGCAACTGTAATAATCTTTTGACGTTTAATCAATCAATCATCTTTGAGATCTGGAATTACAGATATTTAATGACACTGCAGTCTTCAACTACATTATTTTTAATTACAGTTTTTCAGAGGCTTCATATACTGTCTAATGGTACACACACAATTTCTAGTTAAAAATAGTGTTTAACACTTTCAGTTACATCCTAGTTTGGATAAATCAAAGCCAAGCTTGCCAGGCTCCACCTACCATGTCCACTCCTGTTCATGTCACTCCACCTATTTAATCTCTATTCCACACAGCCCCGGATTCCAAACCACCCTCACCTTGTGTCTTCATCCAGAAGATTCAAAGCAGAATTTACTTCAAAGTGTCATTTTCACCACTTAAAAAATTACTTCCTTTTTAACATAAAGTCAGTATGGTTTTACTGAAAATACTTGAGTGGTGAATTTAAGATATGAGGAGGAAAACAAGCACTGGCTAACAAAACAGAACAGGGGAAATAAGGACATAGGAAAACAGACCTGATATGAGACTAAACAAGAAGGAAAGGAAGGAAAACTCTTTTGTGTTTGATTAAGTATTTGGAAAGGAGAGAGAAATCCTTCAGGAAAATAATTTTTCATAATTGTTCAGCTCAGCTTAGCAGTGTGATTCACACTACCAAGTCCTTGAAATGTGCAAAACCCAGAAGTGCTGGCTAAACCTTAGGTGTCTCTTTTGCTCCTTAGGTCACTAATTTTTTAGGTCCTGGTTTCTCTTCTTTTCTTCAGAAAAAAGGCTGCTTCTTGGGGAGATGGAGGTGTATGTCTCAGATTCAAAGGAGTGAACATATCACTGCTGAATACCCATATGGAGAGGGCAAGGAGGGTTGGAGTCTGGAGAAAAGAGCTTAAGGCAGCAACTTAGGAATGTTCAGTTAATGCAGTGAGACAGGAGAGAAATATAACCTATATATAACCTAAATATAACCTAAATCTCCTCTGAGCCTGAAGAAAGCTACTGCATTTTGAAGCTTCTATAGATATCTACTATCTTACTAACAGACAACAAGAATGAGTACTGAAAGTCTTCTTGCTACTATACATAATTTTTAAAAGTAACTTTATGATTTCTGTTTTTCCACCTAATCCTTTGTTCATTAAATAATTTCTAGTGATCCAGCAACAGGCCTGTTTTTTGTCACACTATTCCTATATATTAGGCTTTTTTAAATTAAAAAAAAAAAAAAGGAAAGTATGATTTAAAAAGTCAAACACTGCTGCTCCTTATTACTAAGCTTAAAACCTTTGGGGATATTTTTCCCAACTCTAGTCTAACGCCTAAGCACAAATAAGGTCTGTTTCCAGATATGCTGGGGACTTGGTAATAAAGGGAGGGTCATCTGCTGACATGGTGTTATCCTGCCAAGCAGAGAAAGCATGATGAGGCTACTATTGCACAATATTTCTCAAAATAAATGTTGAAATTACTTTTGTATCTATTCATAGTGATACATGCTGTCTTGCTGCCCACCTTCCTCCAAGAAAGAGCTATTTTTAAAAAGGTGATTTATGCAGTTCACAAATATTTTTCTAGCTGCTCTTCAATTTCCTATTAATAATTGAGATAGGATGAAGTGACTTGTGCCAGCAGAGGAAAAACTGAACGTGTCGTTATATGACAAACCATTTGGTCAATATTTGTGTCCTGAGCACGAGACTGGGTGGGATAACAGCTGCCAGTAAAGCACTGACCAGCAGCAGAAAGCTTCAGCCCAGGTTGTAGCTAAATACACATTCAGTTAAATGTAGTTAAATACACATTAAGCTCCTGTTCCAACCAGGCGACTGAAACACAGCAAGTGTGAACATTGTTCCAAGAAGCACAAAAACTTCTGACAAGTTCAGCTGTGATCTCCAGCAGAAAGAATTAGGCCTTATCTTAGGAAAATAAACTTTCTTAAAGAGAGGAGCCAGTAGGTTCTACCACACTCTACTGGATTCACTGCCTTTAACTCTTCATAAGACTACATGAAAGGAGAGAATAAATAAGAATTTATTTAAAAGTCTGTTCACATTTCCTGATTCTCCTTTCACAGTTAACAACCATTGCAAACAGGCACGTGTGGCTGTATTAACAACACATTTTTAGTGAATCCAAACAGAAACTTGGAATTAACAAGCCTTGGCACTAAGAACATGATGACAGCCCACCACCTACACGGGAATGGAATTTTGTGCTGTTCTGGAAAGTGAGGTACGCTATGAAAACACAAACATTTTCTAATTTGTGTCCTTTGAGACACAAGACAATTCTACCATTGTGCTGTAACCCCAGATACTTAAGATATATCAGCTCAGGCACATATGGGAAAAAACCCAAACAAACCCCCCAAAACACAAAGAAACAAAATAATCAGTGGTCAGAAATAGGAGGTGAGAAAAGCAGCCTTTTACAAAGTATTTAAGTAAAAGCAAAGTTCAAGTTCAACTTGCTTTAATAAAATCTACCTGCCAACTTATTTGCACATTCCTTAACTAATCCCAGGCAACTGCAACACCCTTGCCACAGCAAAGAACAGGGAGACACAAGAAGAGAGCCCACACGAGGCCATTAGACAAGCTATTCATGAGAGTCTTGTAAAAGACAAAGTTCTGCTACAACAGAAAAGGGAGACAACTCCTCTTTTTGTCCATGAGCCTGCATGATCCCCTCCAGGGAAACAGGATGTAAGCCTAGGAGCTTCTCGTGGCAAGATGTGCCAAGTTTTATAACCATGCACTTTCTTCAGTCTCTCCCTTCTTCAGGCCAGCTGAAGCATCACTAACCAGAAGACTGAGCACTGAGTTTTCATTCCTTATCTGCCTTCCTCTCCCCCTCCTTCTGCTGATCTTCGTATCCTTATGTGCACTATGACTGGGCAAGGCATCTGGTAAACATGGGCTTACTGACTCATACTGCTTACAAGGCACCAAAAGGCAAGAAAGATGGAACTCCAAACATTTACTGGAAGTCAGGAGGAGAAAATAAAGCAGAAGAGCAGCAAAATCACAGAACACAGACAGCAAAAAGGCTAATGGACTATGGGAAAAGAAGGATGAGACAGTAGACAGAGTAAATCAGGGTTATAGATATTGGAAAGTGTACAGGAGCTAATAAGGATTGACACAAATTCAAAATATAAAGTTAACAGGTTTCTAACTGCTAGAGTAACAATCTAGTCCTGGTTAAACTCCAAACTCTTCAGTACTCTGCTACAGTAGATTTAGGAATTTACATGACATCCATCTGTATATATTAATCCTCTAATAAAATGTGATGAACAATATTATGTGTTTGAAAGACATGCTAAATTCTTGTATGAAAATTTTATTATTCCTTTCTACATGCAACAAGAGGAATTTAAAAAACTTGCCCTGCAAAAGATGCTCTCAGCAGGACAGGAGAAAAAGATGGTCCTCAGTTTTCTCTTCCATATATTTACATTCCCACTCCATCTTCATGGCTTCCCTCTAGAAATCTGATGCATACAATGACTTTTCAGATTTGTCCTCATTGTTTTCCTCAGCCTGATCCTGTGACAGAACACTCCAATCCCAATTTGCCAGACAAAAGCCAGGTGCCAGAAGACAGGGTAATTTCCCAAGAACTAACTGAAAGCCTCACTTTCTTTGACATTTTCTGAACCGTGCATTTATAGCAACCTTCACTAGAACCGATGAAAAAACTGCCTCAAATTATCAAATACACTACACTTACAGAACAAACAGAGCACTCCACAAGGTGTAACCTGCTGCATTTATGGCACCCCACACCACATTTTATGTCTTCCAAAAAGGGGAAAAATTGTTAGGCCTGCCCATATTCAAAACATTGCCTGCAATCTGATCAGAGCAATCATAACGAATCTTGATATAATAAGCCAAGTAAAATCTCAGGACTATGATGAAGTTAAGTAGCACCTCTATACCATGTTAGCCACAATTTTTCTTTTATTTAAACTACTATTTAAAAAATTTAAAATCTTCCTTTTGGAATAATACTATTTTTTGGAAGGATGCAATTAAATCACCCTAGGTAGGAGATGGCACTGAGTTCATCAGATCTGACACTGCTTTCTGTGACATAAGCTTAGAGCTCTTCACTATTGTTTTTCTGGTTTCCATCCATTCTTACTGTGTGTTTGAGAGAAGAATGGATGACAACACATACCCTGAGACCATTTGGTTTCTGGAGAGTAAAACTGAGGTTCACAGGTTCAGAAAAGATTATTAATGGTGCCCTTATCCATGGCTGCTACAAGTTTATGGTTCAAAGTCACTTCACAAACCAATGGAATGAAGATGGAATGAAGACTAAAAGTGTCAGGATTTAATGGCAGACAAGATCAGTGCTGAGGTACCCAGGTGACATGATGCAACGCTGTAATTGTAATGAACAAGGAACATTTGATGAGGATTATGCTAAAAGGTCTTGAAAGATTGGGAGTAACAGCTGACAACAGAACTATATGAACTTTTTGGTCACACAGCTGTATTACAAAAGCCTCCCTGGTTTTCTCTGGAGTTTGTACAGCATCCAAGGGGAGTGGAGCAGGGAATCTTTTTACATGAATGCTTTTGTGATTACATAGGGGCCACACTCACGGGCTGCCCCCAGTAACTTACAGATACTACATGGTGGGATTGGACTAAATGACCTTTAAAGGTTCCTTCCAAGCCAAACAATTCCATGATTCTCTAATATTGGAGATAACTTACCACAGGCAGGCTGCACAAAAAGGTTCTCTGAACGTCTGATTAGGATGTAAAAGCACAGTTAGTTATGCTTTCATTCGAAAGAAATTAATATTTACCATGCAGCTTTCTTGGCACATGATTAGAATTGAATTAGAACAGAAAATACTCATTTTATAATTTAGAAAAATAATTTTTTTTCAAAGCAGACCTAGACATACCCAGTTGCTGAAAGAGAAGAGCCACACTGGTGCCTGTAACAGGAAGGCTATCATGTAGAGGAGTCTGTATCAGCTGTCGGTCTCCAGCTCCCAAAGAAAACAATTTCTGTAGAAAGATTTTTTAAAAATTTAATTTACATAGAATGAACAAGCTGTCATCATACAGATAAATGATTCATACAGCAAAAATTATTTATTTTGTATACAGAAATTTAAAGTCAAATAGAGATCTGAAATGTAATTTGGGGACAGTGATATGTTTCCTTGACTGTATAGCATGATTGTGTTTCCCTTGTATTTACCCTGACTTAGTTAAATAGTTCTGGCTTTGAAGGCAGTTAATAGTACATTTCTATTAACACAATAAAAAAACCTCCTAGGGAAAAAAAAGGTTTAAAATCCATTTAAATCAGGAATATGTACAGGAATACTAGCTGAATTTCTTTGCTGTCTACTGTCCTCATGTGTGTATTAAGCATGAACATACTTGTGACACGTGGGCACTGAAGAGGACACTTCTGCTCTTCCTGTGCTCCTGCTCTGCACAGTAAAGCAGAATTACAACCTCAGTTACCTTTCCAGCACAAGAATACATCTCCCTCGAGGGAGGCAGGAAATGGGAGTGAAAGGAGAGCATTCGAGAATCACATCCCAAAAGCACTGCAATTGCAAACCACCCCTGGCTTTCCTGTGAGTAAATCCACATGGCATTCAGGCAGTGAGGGATGCCAAGCAGTTACCTCTAACCACACTCCCATGGGCTGGGGGGAATTTCTGTGTGGTAAATCTTTACTCTGTATGGAGCAAAGGTGGGGAATGGAGGAAGGCAGCAAGCTCTGGCTGCTGCACAGCAGGTATTTAAAACCAAAAATCTCCCCAGTAAACCCAAACAAGTCCCTGAGCTGGAGCAGAGATGCTCTGCCCCAGCACTTCAGCAGCAGGCCTGGATGCAGGACAGAAACCCATTTTACAGCTGATTGTTTTTGGAAACAAAGGCTGCAGGAGTGTTCCCACTCTAGGGTACAAAATTCACCATAATTCACCTTCAGCCCTGGAAGGTAAGGCTTAAGAAAGAAAAGGTAAACACTTAATTTCTGATTTAAATGACAGTTTGACAGTAGCAAACTTCTGTTGGAAATGAGTGAGCATTTTATTTGAAGAGAGAAAGCAGAAGGAAGAACAACCAGAGGAGCATCATTATCCCTTCCTCTTCTAGCAGAGCAAACAGCCACTGAGAAAGCTGCATTTATGAACAGGGAGAAAAAAGAGAGGAGAGAAGCACAGCTAGAAGTTCAAGTGGATCACCAAAACCAAAAACATGAGGCTCAAATACCACTGGAAAAGAGGGTTTCTGAGGGAAATAAAATGGATGAGAGGATAAAATCTGATTACTCCCCTTGAAAACCAAAAGCCTAGGATAGAAAAAGCAGAGCTCGGTGGCTGGTGTGCAGGGAGGCAGAGCCTGCCTGAGCTGACAGGACATTCTGACACTTTCTGCACCAACAGAACTGCCACAGCAGCCAGGGCTTTGGGAAAGGCAGACCAGAATTAGAGTTGTAGGATTTCCAGAGGGTTGCAAATGCACAGGTTTGGGTGGGAAGCTGTGTATGTAGCTAACTTTAGAACGCTGCCATTTGCACATGCAGTTTTCAGGTATGCTTCATAAAGACCATAACTTCCCATCAGTGTCACAGCATAAAGCAAAAATCAAACACAGAAGACTCAACTGGCTTGTCAAAACCTCACAGATGTAGAGGAAAAATTTATAAAAAGTAAATCAAGAAACAAACCTGACTTTCTGCTTGCAGAAAGCACAAGTGAAAAGCAGAAAGAAGTCTATTCACTAGAAAACTGTATTTTAATTTTTGAATGCATGGGCTATTTGCAATATTTAATTCCTCTGAGGAAGCCACATTTGAGTTACTTTCTAGCATTAAAAAAAATTATGAAAATAGAAATTTAAATGAGTTATCAGAAATGATCAGTGGAATCCTGAACTCCATCAAGGATAAAACATGCATAAATGAACTGAAATGAATTATATTAGAAAATGTCAAAGAAAAAAAGCCTTTAAAAACAATTTTTGTAGCAAGCAAAAATATTCCTGAACACTTTATTATTTAAAAACTAAACTTATACAAACTGCTTAATTTGTTAATGTGCCCTGTAAAAGCCAACTCAGTGACAAAATTAACCCTTTGACCTTATCCTGGAATGGAATTTTTGCTGTCTTTAGAAGACAGGCCACAGGGAAAGCACTCACAGGCCACAGGGAAAGCACTCAGCTGAACTATGATCTTTTTTTCTTCAAAAATATCTCAAGAATTTATTTTTTGTTTTCTTCATAAATTAAATTAACTGGAAAAATACCCTCCCCCCCACTGCCCCCATTTACCTGAGACCCTCCAGAAGCAGGGACAAGGCAGGAACACAGATTTGCAATGAGAGTCTCCAGTGACACGTTCAGGCTGTCCACATACACAGTGTAGATCAAGCCAAGGCAAGCCTAGAAAGGTTGACAAAATCCATCAGACTGCAGTACAGGGAAGGAAGATGTCAAATTATTCAAAGATCTATGCATATGATCTTTTAAAAAAATAAGTTCTTCTTTATGGTTACTAGTGCAGTGAAGTACTCTCCATCCAAAGTAATTAGCCACAGAGGCAATAATTAATTTTTAAAAATTAGCTTGGCTACTTGCAAGGGATGTATGTTCTTTTTACAAGAATTCTAGGTATTATATTTTTGCTTTGTTTGTTATATAATAAGTGCTTTACTGTTAAAAACTATAAAAATGAACACAGCTTCATCTGTGCTTTGAACTCTAATGGATTTAAACCTGTCTGGTTTCCAGGCTAGAACACTGATTAATCAATTATTCTCAGGCTCATTTTAAGACCAGCATCAATCACTAACAATTCCATATGTTATTTAACTTAAGTTGCTTATTTTATTATATCAGTGTAAATATATTTTATATTAATAGAATATTAATATTTCAGCATATTTATTAATGGATCCTATTTTGATTGAGAAATCACAGATACAGCTTTAGCATTTTTCCTAATAATTTAATCCAGACCAACGTGACACTCTAAGAAGCCTTTGGACAAAAGGAAATAACTCCTCCACAGCATCTTTTGCCTTTCAGCTGCTCTAACTTGGATAAATCAGCAAATATTTTAGTAATTCTCTTCTTAGAAATAATTCCAACAGTAACTTCTCATATCACACATAGTTAAACAGTGAAAGTCTGTGCCGTGGGTTGTAAAATATGAAAGTTAAGAAAGTGAACAAATTATAGAAAAATGCACACAACCAACACCTCTGGTTCAGGATGTCATTAAACTATTACTCACAGTGACTGAGGAAAGAATTTTGTAGAATCATTTCTACAGCCTGCCCTATCCTTACACACTTTGCTTGGGCCACTATGAGAGACAAATGCTGGGCTATGAGACCTTTTCATCTCACATGGTGCAGCCACCCTTAATGTCTGAAGACAACTGCTGAATGATTCCCTCCCTTCAGCTGTAAACTGAACTTTATTGGTTTCTCTTAATATCTATTAGCTTAGGAGAAACTTAAGCTTTTCATTTATCTCAGATAAATCATATTTCACCAGCTGAAAGTAATCCAAGGTCCCAAATCTCTGTCATGCATCTTAATTTGGTCTGGAAGAGGCTCGGACATTTTGCCTTATATATGGAGGAGAACCAGATTCTCACTGTTAATTTACCATTATATAGTTAATCAAATATTGTCTGGTTTGGTCCTAATAACTCCTTTCATTAGAGAGCACATCGAGCCCAGAAAAAATCTCTACCACTCCTTCTGTGTAGTTTTAAAACTGCTTGGAAGGTGAAAAAGGCACTACTTGAACCTACAGGGGCTACTCACTGTCACAGATGTTGAATTTTATCTAGTTCAATCTAAAATTGCTTTTGCTTTTAAATTCCTGAATGAGGTGTTTTAAATCAAAAGTACTGTCACTGTTACTCATTTAAACTCAGATTTTTCTGCTGCTCTATTGTAAACAGCAATTGCAAATTCTTTACCCTGAAAATTTCCGGATAATCCAGTCTGGACACCAACACCAGACTTTTAGGAGCAAACACTTCTGCAGGCTGAATTAAACCAGACTCCTCTTCACCTTCAATTTCTTTTGACCCCTTGAAAACAGAAACAATTCAATTAATAAGCAGGAAGAAAACTCAAGCCAAAATGTCAGCATTTTTACCAAAAGTTAACATTTCTCAGAGCTTGAGGAAAGTACTACATTATTTGAAACTGGTAACGAAATCAAGTAACAGGAGCACACTCCAATGGTTGCCTGAACTCCCTAAAGCTTCTAGATGTAATTCAGTTTATCAAAACTCCCTACAGCTTCTCGATGTAATTCAGTTTATCAAAACTCCCTACAGCTTCTCGATGTAATTCAGTTTATCAAAACTCCCTACAGCTTCTCGATGTAATTCAGTTTATCAAAACTCCCTACAGCTTCTCGATGTAATTCAGTTTATCAAAACTCACCCTGGGAAGTCATGCACCAATGTTCCTCAAATACAGGTCTCTCAAGACAGCACTTTAACAGGACACTGTTTCACATTAAATAAATGCTCCCTGTTGCACTTTTTAGACAGTGAAGTGGATCATAGAACAGGATCCTTCCACATCAAAGTGTTATTAGCTTATTTACAATCTCTCCAAATACAGAGATCATGCATTTTAAAAAGAATGTTCGTTAGTCCTCCTCATATTAAGATAATTCAATTTCTTACAGAATTCCCACTAACATTACAGCTGAATTTATCTGTAATGTCATCTCCTGCCTGACTTAGTGAATTTGGAATTTAAAGAAACTTCTTCACCAGAAAACTTACCCAGATTTCTCAAAAAAAAAAAACCAAAATCCTTCACACTTAGGAACCACTAAGGTTACACAAAAAAAACCCCAAAAAACAGCACAGTGCAGATAAACTTGCAGTTGTTCATGATATTGTGCAAGTGGCTATAACCTTCCTGCCAGAGCTTATTCAATCACAAATAGTTTATTATTATTCATAGCCAAAACTGAAGATGTCACTAAATATTTTCATTTCTAAAATTTCATACATTCTTTCACAAATTAAGTTTTCAGATGACAGAATGTCCTTGCTTTCCAATTTCTGCATGTAATTCTCTCCAACCCCACACCACCCACCAAATTTCTTTTATTTGTTCCTCTGACCAAGCATTCTTCCAAGCAAAAATCACTGTATTATCTTAATTAGGAACACGAGAAAAATTACATCCATTTTCATATGACAACATGAAATATCTGCCTTCTATTTCTGTCTATTACTACTCACCATTTCAGTCTCTTTAAAAAAATTCCACTTCTCCTAAATGGACAAAATCTGATAAAAATGCTCTTAAATGCCAGGAATGCTACATGCTCACGAGCTTTATTTCAGAACTTCAGAATGTACAGTGTCTTTAGGCATAGACTAACCCACAATTCAACATTCAAGTTAAAATGATGTAAATAGAGAGAACTTTGGTTTCAATCAGAATAGCTTGGTTAATACAGTATGACCCTTCCATACTAAAATAAACCCAGTTGGTTCAACAATACATACACACATATGGGCAAACACTTGGCTTTGTACATTAAATTTTACCTAAATTTCAGCCAATTAATTCCCAATGTACATGCTTAGTTGAGTTTGCATCTCATTTCCAAGATGAAATTGTGATTCACAAATTCACAGAGAAACAGAGTAACTCAACAGTCACACATCCCACACAGGTTCATTAATTTTCATTCATTTTAATGCTGACAGGGAGAGCTTTTACAGGAATTACAGCTCCCTCCCTTTGCCCCCAAAATCCCCAGATTTTTTAACTATCAGCAGAAGTTTAATGTATCAACCATTCTAAAGAGCAAGTATGAGTTCCAGGCATCAAGACGAGACAACAGTTTCGGGATATCTGACAAATTGTGGACTCTGAGGTTAGGAAAAATGAAATTAAAACACATTCCACATTGCAAAAGGCAAGGGAACATGGCAGCTCCTCCTTACTCACATGGCACTAAGATAATGAAACCTCAGCACAGGCAGGGAGGAGCTTCCCATACCAGACCATTTTAATAAAACCCACACAACTGCAGATCAAGTCTTGAATTAATTCATAATTAGATTAAAAAATTTAGATTTAAAGCTTTAGGGGCACGACAGCAGCACAACACTGATTGATAAAGCATTTCCACCCTTAAGCCACTCTCTCCTACATCATAAAAGATTTACAGAAAAAAGCAATGTGACTGCTGTGTTTCTGCCCCAGCTCAACATTCTGACAGGCACACAGGCACATTATTAGGAGTCACTAGACTAAGTAGATAATCATTTCAAACACATGACTTTTAACCTACTTTTCAAGCAAAGTATTAACAGCATAAGCATTCTGTACCTAAAGTAATTACAAAGCAGTAAAACCACAAATGTGATTCTATTTGCACTTCTGGTCACACACACACATTTAATCTTTCTTCACCCCTTTTCCCTTCTAAGGAAAAATATTCTCTAATAAAAAAATAACAAAATGAAAGAGTTTGTTATGTTGGGGGCTTTTTACAATAACTTTTTATTTTATATATGCAGCATTCAGTTTATAACTTAACTAAGAATAAATGGATGGCATGGAGAGCCTTGCTAAGGATACATGGATTGAAAGATGAATTTAAATTACAGAATCACAGAGCCAGAGAATCATTTAGGTTGGAAAAGACCTCTGAGATCACTGAGCTCAACCTGTGAGCACCACCCTACCAATGAGACCACGGCACTGAGTGCCACGTCCAGTTTCTTCTTGAGCATCCCCAGGGATGGTGACACCAGCACTCCCCTGGGCAGCCACTCCAGAGTCTGACCATCCTTTCTGTGAAGAAATTCCTCCTGATGGCCAACCTGAACCCTCCTGGAGGCTGTGTCCTCTCATCCTGTCACCCATGGCCTGTGAGAAGGAACTGCTCCCCCCTGGCTCCCCTCCTGCAGGGAGCTGGAGAGAGGGGGATGTCCCATCTGAGCCTCCTTTTCTGCAGCCGAACACCCTCAGCTCCCCCACGAGCTCCTCACCAGACTTGTGCTCCAGAGCCTTCCCTGAATTTGCCTTGGTAAATTAGTATCACAAGAGATCCCTTTTTTTTTTTTTTTCATTTTCTCTTTTTATTTCTTTGACATAAGCAGACTTTGAAAACAGCTAAATTTAGAAAAATGTAGCACTAGAGAGCAAACCAGTGCTCCAGATCCTTAGCAATCCATTTAGTTTAACAGGTGATAAACATCTAAAATCGAATCCAGAAATACTTGAGCCTTGAGAATGCAAATGAATGATTTTTCTTTTTTAACATCCAATTAATAAAGCCCTGGAAAAGGCTTTTCCATAGGCTACAGAATAGGTAACTGAGACTGATCTAACTGTATCAAGGAACTGCAGGACCTGTGGTTATACACGATTTCACCGTGCTTAAAATATTTGGTCCCTTGTAAACGTGACCAAAAGCCCATCAGGGTCCTGTTCCCTGCCTGTCACACCCAGAATCCTCTTTTCTTCTGCATCCTGACTTGGTTTCTAAAGTTACAAGGAGAATATAATGCACAGATCTGTAAACTATGGCTGCTTTATGCCCTTAGAGCAGTTGTCCCAAAAAATTTCCTGGATGCTGCAAACCATCACAAAAACTTACATGCAACATCACAGTATCGAATGTTGACATTTATGTCACATGAGAGCAAAAAAAAAGGTATAGGAAAAATTAAGATAACCAATTTTAAAACTAAAAACAATATTAAATCCTTGAAAAATTAAACGAGCAATTATTTCTTGTCTAGGTAGAACACTGTTGAGGGTACACCATAGGTTTGAACAGAAAAATCTTACTTGGTTTTACAGAAGAGGGTTTGATTAATTCACTTGCCTTCTTTTTTTTCCCCTCTCTTTTTCTGCATTAATAAGATTTGATAAACAAACTCGGAAAATGGTGAAACTTCTTTTGGAGGTCATGGGATGTAACTTCATTTTGCTCAACTTGGTTGCTATAGCTATAAAGTGGCCTCTTAAGAGACTGGCCAAAAAATGTGTGTGTGCTCAGTACACTTAAAGCACACCAATATATATATTTAAACTCAAATGTTTTCATGTACTTTAACAAATGTTCACACCTACACTAAAATATATGCATAGAGATACACACACACAACTCCTGGAATGCCAATAATCAGTTCCACAGGTTCTTACAAAACTGAGAGTACAGAACTAGAGAGCACCTACTGCAAGTGTTGGCCTGTCTTCTTTTATAGAAGGAGCCACTGAACAGAGTTGTGACCTCAAGTGATGGGCTAATTAAAATATACAACAATATTAAAATAACCAACCAATTGAACTAACAGCATCACTCCAGAGTTAATGAACTTGTTCAATCAAAGCAACTTTAATAATTTAATGAATTTAGTAATGAATTAATAAATGTATTAAACCAGCTTTGATCCCTGACTGATAAGCAGCAGTTTAGACAAATTAACTGTGACCACCACTATTCCTCATCACTCTGCTATTAATTTGTTTCCTTGTTTTCTGAAAACAATTTGTTCCTCAGGTTAGCCAAGGGATGTACATGGCATCAAGCCCAAACTAGACAAATTCAGCCTTACTATTTAAACATTTTCTAATGAGGAAGGCAACTAACGACTGCAGCCACCAGCAGATCAGGCATGATGTCCCAGATCCTAGAAAAAGGTTTAATAGTTTCTCAATCATTGTAGTTAAAACTGAATACTTGTGGGGTTTATACACATTAAGTAAGGAACTGTTTTGTTTTAATCAGTGTCATTTTGCTCTAAAAATCCCTCTACATCTATAAAAAAGTGCAAAGCTGAGCACAGTTTGCAGCATTTTATCAAGTAATGAGGCGAGTCAGAAAGCTTGGTATTAGAAGAAAAATTATTAAACAAAAGGTAATTATGATAATAAAATATTGTATATTTCCCTCAAATAAATGGGAGTCGATCAAGAGCAGAATACTTTCCTAACAGTGAAATGTACATTAAATAAATATAATAAATATTAAATAAATAACTGCAGCATGCATGTAACAAGGAAATGGTAGCCATGGGTTATTATCATTTCATGTACATTTATGTCTAAGTTAAAACATTTGTGGGGTACCTGATGTCTGATAAAGGCTGACCTTACACTCCTAGTTTTCCATCGAGTGGCAATGGACTATGAAACATCTTCCCACTCACTTCCAAGAAATTACACATCTGTAACTCACATCTGGCTGACACTGGATGAGTTTCAAAGTTGCATGGGGTAAATCAGGACAAAACCAGACATTTTCATGCCAGTCTCAATTTCTGCTTAAAAATTTATGTTAAAACTTTGAAGAAAAAGGTGCCTGATTTTGTGCTACTTCAATGAAAATCTGCAACTCTCATTTAAAGGCAACAGATGAGGCAGCCAAAAACAAATGAAGCTTTAAAAAACAACTGTACTTGTATTAACCTTTTCTTCTTTTATTAAATAGTGATATTAACTGTCACGATCTAGCCTTCAACTAGAACTTTTGAACTTTTATAAACCTTATTTTGCCACAACAACCACATTATTTTAAGATGTCAGCTCTGCTTCTAAATATTGATTTAACTTAAAGATAACCATCTAGCCAAAATCAACATGAGGAACCAAAGTCAATTATGAAAGATCAAAAGGACCTACCAATATAGTCCAAAAAAATTCTCCCTACTACTGAGTGCAGCATTATCAATTGCTCCATCAACATGCAGCTGAATTACAGCACACATGAACCACAGCCACCCTCCTTCTGTCTTTTCACCCCAGTCTTTGGAATCTGAATGCCAGCTCTGATCATGCTGAACAGAGAAAAATTAGAATTATCCTCATGTCAGAGGGAGGAGAATCAATTGAAACTGAGGCACTAACAGAAAAGTTAGAAAACACAAGGCCCTTAGATGTAGCTGTGCTGCTCTGAGGGTGGAAGCTGGCAGGCATTATTTGAAACTCAAAAGAAATCAAATGTGAGCAGAAAGTGAAGTTAGAGTTGTGCTTTAGGAATTTGTTCACCCTTCGAAAGAGAACGAACATCTCTCATTACAAAACTTGCACTCCAGGACTTCATTATGTCAAAACCAGTTTGCCCTATGCAAAATTTTGCACTGAAATGATGCCAAGTTCAGCAAGCCTGTTGTTTTTCTACTAACTGCCCAGCAAAGATTTAGAGGCCACGCTCAAATTCTTATTTTAGGAAAAATTATTTGAAGTTTACTTTAGTAATCTTATGCCAATTACTCATTTGGGACAGATCCCTTTCTCCTCATGTGACTTGGTCTCTGTCTTATTTGCAGCCAAATACATGCTTAGCTGCTTTATTAACCATCAAAGGCCAAAAAACATTCAGTATCAATTAATTTTATTTACTTGTCAGAGTATATAAATGCATGTATCCAATAAATTCTAACACATGTACAAAAGTTAAAATAAACTAAGCTGACTGCTGCCAGAAGTCAAATCTGCAGCCTGCCTGCAATTGCTGTACCAAGCTAAAACCACAGGTGACCAGATCTGCTTTGTGGTTTGCCTATGTGCACAGAACCATCCCACTGCAGCTAAACTTACACTGGAAAAAATTAAACCAGCATAAAAGCCATTATCTTGATTTAATTATTTCAAAATGGGGATAATAACACCGTAGTAATGCACAGTAAGGAGCCTATCAACTAGAAAAGATAAGGATCAAAGCCAGAAAAGGACATGAAGATCATAAACTTATCAAATAGAGTAATCTCATGTTTTTATGACAGGCCACCTTGTGCACTCCCTATGTACCAGTGCCACTTCAGACTACAAATGTGACAGGAAAGAGTTTGCAATGCACCTGCCCAGCATTACACAGAATTTACAGCCCCACCACAATCTGTGAGATGTTTCCCATTTAGCACACGTCGCTTTGAAAACCTCCAGAAGGCGTCCATAGGGATTATCACAGAAAAACACTGAAAGCACTCTGGAACCAAAGTGACCTCACAGGCACACCTGGCAGATTTCAGAGCAGCTCTCTGGCCAAAGGGTCTCTCTGGAACAGGCCACTGGGATGTGCAAGCCCAGAGGATCTGGGCTGTCCAAAGTGATGCCACCGAGCTGCCCTGCAAATGCTGCAACCCCTGGGGCAATAATCAACAGCACCAAGTGACTGCTTTTAACTGCTAACATCACTGAGGAAGGGGAAAGAACTGCAGTGCCAGTCCTCAGCAGGAACTGTGCATAAGCAAACATCATTTCAGAGCTTCAGCTTTACTAAACCTTTCTGAATTTATCCCAAGGCAGCTAACTTGATCCATGAATTCCACCCTTTCTAACATCACACACCCAAATGAAGGTGAGAAATCTGCAGACACCTACGAAACACACGCAGAACAAATGGAAAACTCAAATCTAACAACACTGTAATTCACACCCTGTTTTACAACTCAACAGAATGTTTTTAAAAATAATACAGAACAGCATATGTAGACATACACCAAGGCAAAAAGTTACATACACAGATTGTTTTGGTTAATTAAAATAGTTAATCCCTTGGAATCGCATATGGGGAAATGCATTGAAAAGACTTCCAGTGAATTGCTGAATTAGTATGATACTACTGTTTGGAAGTCAGCTGAATCTGATCTCTACTGACAAAGAAATGCCTCTGCTTAAAAGATAGCATCTCCTTGTCCTGTGAGCTGAACTTGGGGCCTCTGTTCAACAACACAGGAGTTAAGAGGACAAGGTGACCTTTACCCAGCACAAGTTTTTGTACCCTGCAGAAGCAGGAGTTCAGCTTGGGGATGTGTGTGCAAATGCACGAGCCAGGGGTTGAACAGGGCAGGAGAAATTACTGCCAGAGTTATTAAGATGGAAATATGATTTCCTCTGTACAACTCTTCTCATCTTAACTTTAAATGGTGTTCTAAAGAGGACCTTAAATGTATAAAAGGACATTAAAATACAAGTCTGTTTCTTATATAGAAAATTATCTGCAACCTGGCCTTTATACCAGAAGAGAAAGGAATTAAGATCTTACTTAAATCTCTATACAATGTCACAACAGCCATTTTTCAGTAGATTCAGAAAGATGATGATGCAACATACTAAACATTGCTTTCAAAATTGGGGGGAGTTTACACAAAACGTGCTTTGGGGCATTGACCATATAAAGAAACTTTCAGAATAAATTTAGCATTTGGGATACTAACAAAAAATTATTAAACTTCATTTTAGGAAGAACATGCTCATCTAATATCCAGAGGGAGGTCAGATTTCCCACAGAAAACAGGTACAAGTGAACTGAGTGTTCTCACCCTCTGCTAAAACCCAAACATCAGTGACTCATCAAGCAGCATATGCTTTAGCACAGCAGGATCACCAGCTCTCAAGTCCAAGCTGGAAAATTGTAACTTTATGAAGCACAATCATTTTGTTGGCAGTTTTTCCCTTGACTCAGGAAATATCTGTGAATGTTGTGAATCTGCCATTTTATGGTTTGGGATTTTTACAAGTTCTTTTTCCTCTTTTTGCAGGGGAGGGCAGAGAGAGGAAGAGAATGTGAATGGCAGGAAACAAGAGAGCTGTGAATTATTACTTATGTCCATTTTCCAGAGTGATATTCAATCCTATATTTGTGATTGCAAAGTTTTAACACACATGCACTTAAGACAACACACAAGAATGATACAATCTTTAACAAGATTGTTATAAACAAATCTTTGTGGGGTTGTGCTGATCTCACTGAGCAGATTTTCTGTAATGCAAGAAATGCAGTTGCACAGGCTCAATTGCTGGCATAAATCATCCTCTAATTTGTTGATGGTGGGGTTGGGAAGAGAGGGCAAATTTCTTTCCAAGTGCAAAGCAATGTACAAATTTGACCATTATGTTCCTAAATTATCTGAGTCAACATTTTTTAAAAAAGATTCTATCTGTGGTGCTCTCCCAAACATTGTTAATATAAATTCTAACTGCGTAACTGGTAAGAAGCACAACTGAGGTCACCAGAAGTATCTGCTGAGTCAAAAGTATTAAATCAAGTCCTTGTCTGCTAAGTGGTAACAGGCAGAAACTGCTGTTAGAAATAAAGAACCTCATTTTAGCAAACTATGTACACCACACAGAACTAAACAGATTAATGTATGCATGTGCACGTTTACAAATAAATAGCTTTTCTTTTTTATGATTAATAAAGCTACAAACAGAGAAACTGAGTTTTATGGGTGAATTCTGTAGATGTAACTTCTGATTCTTCTGAACACCTTCTGGCTGTGCAACAGCTTCTGGCTTCAGCTGCAAGAAAAATAAACTAACTAGATTTTTTTTTTTTTTTGGTTGATAAGACAAGGTTTTTCCAAATGAATGATATTTCAAGGTTTGGAGTCCACAAAAGCAATCAAAATATAGCAATTGGACATCACACACCTCCATATTCTCCTAGCCCCCCCCGCCCCTAAAACCCAATCAACTTTCAAGGCATAGTGAGAGGAAGGGAAATAGAGATGTTTTGGCTTACTCTCCTCCTCCTAATTCACGTGGAAGTGAATGAGGCACCCAGCTCTGTTTGCTAGAGTATCTAAACAGCACCTAAAGCCAGACAGAAAGGTGGATAAAGCCAAGCCTGTGCTGGAAACACAAGAAGCTGGAAGGAGAAACCAGTGCAGTATCTGAGATTTGTTTACACTCCTGTAGGAACTTGAGGCAGGAGAGAAGCCTGCACGTAGAAGTGCTCTGCAGCATGCTCAGGATGCCTCCAAAGGACAGCAGCTTCGTCACTGTTCAGTGAACTGCCTCTAGCAGTGTGTACCCACAATCCAATCTATTCTGCTGCTAAGGTCAAACTTTCTAACGCTTCATTTTATACCCAGATGTAGAGCATATCTTTATTTAGCTTTAGCAAACATTACTGGGACAGATGAGTGAGATTAGCACCCTAAACCAGAATTCATGAAGGGCTCCATGGCAAAGCTGGACCACCTGAAATCACACAGCACCAGGGGAGTTCCATTCCCCTATTTAATGGAGCGTGTTCACCTTACTTGTGCCTACAGACAGGGAGTGTTAATCAGAGTTAGCAACAATCTTTTTTTATATTATCACACCTTTTTGAGAGGTGATTGCTAATCAAACTGACCAGCACCTGCGCAGGTAAAAAGTTCTGGGTCAGTCAGAACTGCAACAATGCAAAGGATGATTCATAGATGCCACCAAAGAAAACAAAACTCTGTTTTCTTTCCAGGGGTAAGAATTTGAAAAGAGGCCATCAGCTGATTGATTACTAGAGCCTGCTTTCCTCTGGAAAACTTGCTAGGACATGCAACTGCCAAGAGACTAAACTGAATCCAGGTCTTTCAGAGATAGCAGGGAGGATACTTTTTTCCTGCAGACTGTGTGGTTTTCACAGCTGCTAGATTAATTGTGCACCCTAGGTTATCATGGTACCACTTATGTATTCCATGTGAGTACAAACTCCATACACTTCTGGTAGCATTTATTTACAAATTATCCTGTAACAAACAACTGAAGCAGGAATGAAGGGAACCAAAACAACAGAAGTGTTCTTGACTTGAGACTTCTCAGACTCAACTCTGTCTAAAGGGTTTGCATTATTATGCAGAAGGGTACAAAAAGGTTTGATGGTTCTCTTCTAGCAGACACAGACTGAGAAATGAATTTGTTTTCAATTCCCAGTTTAATTAACCACAGAAACTTTCAAGTGGTTGATTAATTTTTTTTTTTTTTTTTAATGTGAAGATGATTTTGCCAATCCAAACATCTCATTTGCTGCTCTGGCTGAATTCTGACCAGTCTCATGCATCAGCAAGGTTTACCTGGCAAAGGCTACTGGGAAAGAAGAGGTTTCGTGGGGTTTTTTGCAATTTAATCTTCCTTTTGCTTCAGTAAGTTATATCACTCAGTTAAGGAAAAATTGAACTGTATTTATCTGTGCAAAGTACTGTGTAGATTTCTCTTTGAGTCCTGGGCAGTATGTTTCAGAGATTGTTTAATTAAGCATGCATCTGAATGGTTAAATCAGTATTACTGTCAGAACCCAATGCTCCATGAGCTTAGGTTTCACTACAGATTGTACATGTGCTGAATTCTTGTCTAATGACCATGTAACAGGGCACGTTCAATTATTCTCTTTGGGTTTCAGAAAGAAACAGGAAGTTTGGCTATAAACAATGCAGTCATAGAATAAATTTCACCACAGCAAGTTCATCTGAAAAATATGCATTCTTTACAACACAGCCAGGAATGGCATTATGAGAACCAACATCCTGCTGCACTCAGTTTTTTATTGTTTTTTTACTGTTTTTTTACTTTGGGTTATTTTGCATTAACACTTAGGCAATATAAGAAAAAAGTTAATACTGGATGTTTTCTGATGAGCATTACTTCAAAGATGTGGATAGGGAATCAAAAGCAGCTGCTAGAAACCACAGGATAAATAACAAGTTTGCTAAATGTAGTTTATGTTATGAAATACATAGAGCAGAGGAAGAATCAGCCATTGTAAATTTTTATCAGCTGGGAAAGAATTACTATAGAATATTTCACTCTCTACTTATAAAATAAAGGAAACATGACAGACATTAAATTTTTAAGAGGAATGTGTCAGTTGATCTACACTAAACTCTAAGACTAAAACATGTCAAATATTGGGGTACATTTCTGCTTTCAAATCCTTCTAAAGGTCCACAAAAACATTCAACTAAACTGTAGCACTAATGAAATAACTATTATTCTCTGGCTTCCAACTGTGCCCAGAAAAAAAACACCATTATTATTATTACTACAACACATCTTTCAATTATTCTAACAGGGTAATCTTTCAACTCTGGTATTAAATGAACAGAGTACTCCTGGATTATTAAAAACATTTTCTTAAAATAATCAATTATGATACAGTTCTTCATTAACAGAACAAGAAATTACTTTACTCAGCTATTAAGTTAATCATAACTAATTCCATTCTACTTAGTGCCTTGGTTTTACTTACTTTTTTTAATTTTCATGTAGGAAAAAAGATATTTCAAAACATAACAATGTCAGTCTGCTGTTAGAGATTGGATTAGCTTTTCCCTAGGTTCCAGATTCTAAAGATTACAAGTATTAAGTCACAGCAGATATTCTGTGAAGAACTTTACATCAAATGGGAAACAAAATGTCTATTTTTGAAAGACCCAGGTTGCCAAAAAATAATTAAATACATGTTTAAAAACAAACTGTGCCAAGTAGCTGACACCTCAAATCTGACCCAAGAAATGAATAATTATTCCACCAGCTTTTAAAATCTTGCTAATAAATGCACTTAGAGAAATGCAGATACACACTCCAGCATCCTTGTGCCCATTTGCTCTGACAGGGCAGGCCAGCAGAGGGAGCAGAAGTTAATAAACCTCTCCCTAGAACAAGGCTGACACTCATCCATGCTGTGTCAAACACGAAAGGAAATGAAAGGCACACCATATTGCTTATCCCATTTGAAAAGAAAAATGTGGTGGAGAATCAGAAATTCTAGGACTTGTTTTTGGCTGTTTGCAGTTTGGGGTTTTTTTTTTTGCTTCAAAGCAGATGAAAACTCCGAACACACAAAAAAAGTGCCTCGAGCTCACCTTTGGCAATAATACATGGATTTCTGTAGAGCAGAAAAATGCACCCTTAGCAGGAACAGCAAAATATTTTCTCGAGTTGCCCTCTATGACACTGAGCCATTGCTTGCAGGCACTCCTTCCTGCAGTTTTGTTTCTTACCTGCAGGTTAATCTCTGCTTCATAGAAAGTCAGGCAGGAGCAGTAGTGCCTCTCGGAGTCTATGTCAGTCAAAACCACCACGAAGAAGGTCGGCTGCTTCCTCTCCTTCGACAGCTGCCATCCTCCAGGCTGGCAAAACTACAGGAGCAGACAGACACACACACACAGGTAAGCAGTGACACCAACAGTCTCCAGAAATATGAACAAATATTTTGACATTACCAAGGATCACTTTGTTTAAAGTGAACATAGGCAGGGTTGTAAAATTTGAAGAAAATGGAGAAAACCCAATATGTCTTGAGATTGGTAAAACTGAGATAAATTTAGCTCTATAAACATCAAGGGAGAATAAACGCTGTGAAAGGAAAATGTATTCCTTTAAATACAAGTCAGGATTCAAGAGCATCTCTGTGGTGTTGAACAGGAAATAACAGGAATAAATTGACACATGAAGCAGATTTCATTTGGATGAAAGGTTAGAATCTGAAGCTAAAATTCTTGTGTCTTAAAATATCTCTACATTTTTTTCACTTATTCCACCAAAAATTTATCGAATCAAACAGATATATATCACTTGCACCTACCTGCAAAATTTTTCAATACTCACTCCTAAAAAGAATATTATAGAACAATATTTTTCATCTATTTATTAATTCCTTCTGTAAACGTCATTGTAAACATTTGAAATTTTACATGCACAAGCAGCGTGAACAGAGAACTACAGCTCAGCAGCAAAGTGGAAATTGTGAGGGTTTTTTTCCTTTTTAAATGAATACCCTCTAATGCAAGACTGTGCTGAAATTCAGGGATCAGTTTGCTGAAGATACCCGAGATGGCCTTTCTGGAATACTGTATCCCTCCTTTCTTGTACTGAAGGCCAAATCACATCCACGAAAAAAATCACAAGTACATTTTTAATAGCAAAATTATAAACCTAGAATTTAGACAAAAAAAGCAATAACCACTGTCTGTATTAAGAGTAATAACAACAATAAAGCCCCACAATAAATTCCTAGAATTGTTAAACAATGCAGATACCAAAGGAACCAAACAGATGGGTCAAAATCTCAAGTTTCCAGAATTGCTTCATTCCTCTAGACAGATATTAAAGACTGAAAGAGCACACAGAGTAAGTTGTAAACAAACATTTTCTACAGAATCATCTTCAGAACCTCTACAATAAAACGTGGATAGTCTTAGGTGAACAGCAGTTAAAACTCTGCCTCTGATACACAGTTTCTTTTATGATCCTGGGAAAATCTTTAAAACCAAAGTTTTCTCATGTTACATTCTTCAAATTCTAGATAGTCAGCTTAACACTTGTGAGTCTGAATCCTTAGAAGTGCTAAGCACTCCCTTCTACATCTGAGAATAGCTGCTCTGAACATCAAAAAGTACTCTGTGAAAAGACATCCTAGTCATTCCAAGTTAAGCGTCCAGTATTAGTCCATGATTTTGATAATACTGGCCTAATCTCCTTTTGTTTTTCATCCCATGTCAGTTAAAAATAAGAAGATACTTCTATTAATCTTGCAGGACTGCTATAAAGATAATGTAATATGGTCAATATATACAGACATTATAACAAAAACATCATTAAAAAGTTTGACAATAAAAAATCATTAAGATTTCTCTATGAATTGCAGAGTTTGAGGGGTGTCTGTGTAATAAATGCAGCTTGGAATCCACAGTTCAACGAGATAACCCCCAAAATTGTGAACTGCTCTTTGCTCAACAAATATGAGCCAAAATACAAAGAATGCAGCAAGAGCCTAATAATAACGAAAACCTTTCCATGATACGCCAGTAAAACCAAATTATTCATACGAGGCAGGTTAAATTAAGGCTGTTCATGCAGCTCGGGCTTCTTAAGGTCCAAGCACTCCACTTTCCCATCTTAACACTCCTTCAGATCTGCCAAGTCTCCCAGTCCTGACAGGAGCTCCTTGCTGGTGCCACTGCCTTTCAGCTGTACAGGTGATGCCCCACCTCACACCTGCAAACAACAATCCCGGAGTCCTGAGAGTCTGGAATTCCTGGACAAAGCACCACTCTGCCCATTCCAAACCCTACCCTGCCAAAGGCACAGAAGTGCTTTGGTGTTGATAAAAAACGATTCTTCTTATCGTGAAAATGCATTATTAGCAGGTCTGCTGCATAAAATTTATACCAACATCTGCCCTGTAAACTGGGAAATGCAAAGGGAAACCCAACAGAGAAACTTTTAAGCACCAGAGGAGACTTTGGATCTGGGCAGGCTGCTGCCAACAGCAATCTCTCAATCTGTGTATGTCTCAAACCTACTCATGTCACAGGTGAGGACTCTCCCCAGGTGGAAAGTGATCTCATGTATAAAACATGCCTTCTCGATTTAGCTACCTTATTAGAAACAACAATTAGTGATTGCTGAGGAAAACAGCTGAAGCAGAGTACATCCACTGGCTGCACAGACAGTCTGTGTTTTCAAATAAACTAGAAGGAATTTATAAATAAAGAGATTGAGGATAAAGACAACAGGCTCCCCCAAGAGATTAAACAATGACTGTTTCTCAGTTTCTATAAAGTAAGGTAATAAATATTAGCGCAATATTTGAAATGCAAGCAACAGTGAGAAGAACTTTCCAAATTAGTATAAATATAAGTTACCCTCCAGTATGATTACCAGCCCTCTCTGGCTACTAAGAACAGGAGAATGTTTCCTTACCAAACCAGATGCTTTACCAAAACAGACAAAAGCACCACTGTGAATATAATCCAAAGGTCATGTGGCTTCTCCAGTAAACAAGAAAAACCCCAGAAGTTTAAAAACCAACATGCTTCCATATTGCTTCACTTATTTGACAGAATTCTTGGAAGCAGACTTCAATTTCTATCAAAGACAGTGAAAATAAGAATGAAGCAGATTGTCCAATGTACAGTTCATAAGAATCAGCCCCTAATGCTGAGCGAGTGCTTCAAACAGACTCCATGGTACAATGGATTGCCTTCTGAAATTTGCTGCAGAAATTGCACTGAAGAATAGAAATTGCACACATCTTATACTGCAGGTGCTGAAATTACACTTTACACGTTGTGTGAAACTGCAGGTGCCCACTGGAGCAAAGAACTTTCTCTTCATTATTCCCACAAACGCTTTCAGACTAAACAAGAAACCAGACAGATTTAAAAATGACACATGGTGTTTTAAACCAGTGTAACTGGGTTTGTTGCCTTCAAAAAATTTGTATGTCATCACCACAAGCCTTCTTGCTAAAGTCTAGACATGATTAATCAACGTTTAAAAGTGACATTTCTTTTGATTTTTATAAGCTAAACAACATCATCTTTGCTTGATTCATAGATTTGTTCCCTCTCTCTAACCTAGAGCCACAGCTGTACTGCTACTGCCTGCCTTGTGCCTATTAAAATAAGTCATTTGCATAAATCAGCATATCCCCTAGATATCCTGCATACAGCTTTGGTGTCCAGAATCCCAGCACATCCTGAATGGGAAGGGACAGGCTGTGGAGCAGATCCTCCTGAGTGCCCTCACTTGAAAAAGGACATTGAGATGCTGGAGTGTACCCAAAGATGGGCTTGAACACCCAGTGGTTTGAGGCCATGACAACTTCCCCAAGAAGTGCACTTTAAAGTCTGCTGAAAAATTGAAGAAAATGTTGAAATTGTCACAATTTCTGTTAAAGCACTGGAGGATTTAGAATTCCTAGGAAGGTTTGCTGGTTACTGAGAATATGAAGATTAAATATTATCATGATACTGAACAGTAATTACAAAGTGTTCAAGTTTCATTAATGAAAAATTTTAGTCCTTTGTATCCTTACCATGGCAAAACTATAATATCTGTATCTCAGAAATGTGATCAGAAATGACCCAGCTGCTGAACTGCACATTAGAAATTCATCATCTTCTCCAGGGCTTGCAGCTTGAGCACAACCAAGTCCACAACAAAAACTGGAACCAATATTCTAGTTGGGTCTGTGTAGCCACAGACTGCTCTCTCTGCACTTCACATTGTTTTCTGGATCAATGATGTGCTCAGCTGTCCATCAGAAATCCACCACCTCTGATGGCATGGCCGAGGTGCAAAGGGGAAAAGGCTTGTTCACAAAGTTTACAACATGAAACATTCTTTGCAAGTCATCCTTTGAAAGCATTTTGTGAAGGGTTTACACAGAACTGTCCACAAGGTCTGTGACATATCATCACAGAATCCTGCACTTGAATAATCATATTTAAGATAAATTGTCACACTGTATTTTTTTCTTGAAAATATATTTGTGCATTTGTTCCTTGTCAAATAAAATCCAAAGCTATCTAGGATGCACATAAAATAAAAAACACTTGAACTCCATTGACAAAACTTGAATTAAAAGATCCCAAAATTATTTTAAAATTTAAAACATCTGACAGGGATACCCCACTTTTCCTTTCTAATTCAACTCTTTCACCAAACACTGAATTCTCCCTTGAATCACTGTGGGCACAAAGATTCATTTTATTAAGCCTGCTTCTGTAGGCTCTTACTATTCAAGTAACTGTGCTTTGTTTTTAATATGTATCATCATCATCTTTCCTGCAAACCTCCCTAAAAATAAAGAACCATGTTCTGGACATTATGTGAAGGAAGTTTGTTCCATCTGCACTTGCATGACCTAGCACCAGCTGCTGAGTATTTCACCATTTCTCCGTTCACTTATGTATGGAATTTTGGCAAAGGGAATTTTCTTTCTCAGATGCATACCTCTACTTAAAACAGAACAATTACAGTGCTCACTGGCATGATGAAAAATGCAATGTTATGAAGCTGTAAATATGAAGAAACACTTGGAGCTTTTGGATATCTCTGGATGTAAACAGAACACAAAATATAGACTGAATTTTGTAACAGCTTCCTGCCTTTCAAGATCTTGTATCCAAGAAACCATGTATTTATCCTTATCCTGGTCTAAAATAAAACAAGGGCACTTAAAGTACACTCCAAATTATTTCCAGGTAAAAGCCCATCTCCAGTGTTGTAGAATATTCTGGTGATCAACTGTAAGCAATTAAACTCGCTCACAAAGAAAACAATACCTTTTAATCCTAAAGCTCTAGAGAAAATAAAGGTCTTTTTTTAAATTTCTGCCTTGGAATGAACTGAAATGCAGCGTTCTCCAAGAGGAACCTTTACATAACCACCTTGTAGCACCTGTGAACTGTGCTGCCTGTGAATTATATCTATTATAGGTGAATAATCCATCCCTCTTTGCCTGGGAAAGAGCTCTCCTGATGAAAAATCTGGCAATGGCACTAATCCTGCCCAAGTGACAGATGAAGTTTTCTCTAATTGGAGCTGCAGATTAAAGTGATCCTCAATAACCAGATGCTCAAGCTTGTCACAGAGACCCTGCAGCAAAGTTCCACAAAGCAAGAAAACTTAAAATATGTGGGAACATCTCAATTAAAACCAGTAAATTCATCCTCCAAAGTCCAAGGCATTGAAGTCCTTTTCTGAAATTCCTCAAGGTTAACCTCACACACACATCAGTAAATACATAATCCTGGGTGCACATCTACACATGCACTTGAAAACAAAAACCCCTTTCAAGTTCATTGCTTTGTCTTTTTAAAACCTCATAACATTGTGTAATTTTAAACACCTTTCCTCAATGAGCTGCTATAATGAAAACTCAAATTTGTGAAAAGTATTTGTGCAGCAACTTTACTTCTAGTTCATCTTCTGAAAAAAAAAAAAAAAAGAAACAACAAACTGGACTGGCTTTTAGAAAGAAAAGTACACCCACTGGGAAAACAGTTTCTTCTTGTGCTTTCAGAACACTTAGTATTGCCATTCTAGTGGCTCATTTAAAACAATGACAACAACAACAACAATCTGTCAAATACTCTTCTGACCATTTCTGAACAAAACCAGGCTATACTACAGAAATGGTGATTTATGAGTAAGGACTAGGAGCTAATGCTTTTATTTCAGAAATAGAACAGGATTAATAATAGCACTGAATGGGGTTTTTCCTCACAAAACGAACTCCCAACATCTCTATTCTAAGGAGGTTTGGTCAGAATATGGAATTGGCAGGCTTGTGCAAATAACATTTTTATTTTTCAAACCTATTTAAACAGTGGTCCATCCTGTTGTTTTCAGCCAAGTGTTATCAAGATAATCCTATGGAAATTTAAAAATGCTGAGACCCTTGGACCCAGAATCTTTTCTTACCCCACCCACCCACCCGCAGTAAAACCCAGCACTGTGCTCTGGCTACCTCAGGTAAAGTGAGCAAGGTAACTGTGGACAACCAGGAATTCTCAGATGTACATCAGCATGGCAACCCAGATATCCATACATTTGGTATCTGAAGCACATACTTTACACCACAGAATTTAAGGTACTTTTTTTTTTTAACCTGCATTTTAAACTTCATCAAAGAGTTAAGAAATCCTAAACTCAAACCTGGGTCTTGCAACTGAAATTCAGGAACACAGGGCCTTGCCTTCAGAATTTCTTTACAAAGCAATCCTTGCTGCTCAGCAATAATTGCTGCCAATGGTAGCACTGGTTAAAGGAATAAGAGAAGTCTGGAAATTATTTGTTCAACATGAAAACAAAAAAGACAATTACAAGGCAGCAATAAATCCAAGTAAGACATCAGCAATTTACATTTCAGTCACAGGTTAGTGAATACAGAAGAACACAGTTCTAGTGATGCACTGGGTTTTGTTATAGACAAAAAGACAGTTTGGAAGGAGAGTTTCTGATATTTAAAATACTTAAAGGACTATAAAAGGATAACACTACCAAAGAAACTGATTCCTTGTATTAAGTGCTTGCATTTTAATTTTTATCACAAAGTAAAGAAGCACCTGCATCCCTCTTAACCTTTTCAACAACCATTTTTCAGGAGTGGTTTGGAAAATGCATTGTGACACTATAACAGTTATTCATTTGGGAAGGGGTTTTTGCTTGCTTTTTTGTTTTGGGACTTGGTTTTATTCTTATTTTTAATGACCCCTAACCTTTTAAAAGACTGGTAGTCATCTGAGGCAGACAAGCCTAGAAATACAGTTTCAATTTAAAAACATAATTGAGCATTTTATCCACAATTATTAGTGGAGCATGAAATATTAACCTTGCCTAATGCACTCTTCTTCCTCCTTTTCTCTCTCTCCTTCCTTCTTTCTTTTTCTCTCTGGGCAGTAGGAGCACTGTGTTACAACAGCAGCCATAAATGTTTCCCAGTCTTCAGTGACTTCCCAACTCATTTACTAGGGGAACTATAAAGTAGCTTTAAAATAAATACAGCATGTGTATATTGCATTGGCTGAATGTCCAACAAAAAAAATATAACAGGGCAATTAACATACATCACTCAACAATTACAACTGGCACACAGTCAGCTATTTACATGAACATAAATTCTGATTTATGTTAATGATTAATATTACTCCAGAGAACTCAGGTCAATGTTCTATAAAATACTAGCATAATACGCAAAGTCCTCATTATCTTATTTTTATTGCTCACACCTGCACAATCAGATATTAAACCACACTGTTAAAACCATGCTACAGTTTGGAGATAATTCTGTTGCTCTCTGGCAATCTTACAGGAAGCACAAGCAGCATTGGGCTAAGGTATGTTGGAATTTTTGAATCCATTATCTGAGGACTCCTTAGACCGTATATGCCAGAGATGGGTTCAAGTCTGGTCACGCAGGTGGCTGCTGGGGCAGTGTGTGTAAGCAGGAGGATGCAGTGCACCCTGGAAAGCACAGATGTGACCTGACAGAGCCCCAGCCACTGAGAGGCCTGGGACTGCTGCAGCAAAATCGACTGAAGAGACCCAAGAGAGATGCCAACAGCCTCGGGATGACAGGATACAGAGCAGGAAGTCTTGAAACAGGCAAATTAATTAGATGCCAGAATTTGCTCTTAAAATAGCAGAAATTCAACTGGAACATATGCTTGTAGAGCAAACCACAAAAAGGGTAACACATACCTAAAACTCGCTGGGAAGAAAAGTGCTCAGTGCAAAGTGATGACCAATTTCTTTTCGAGATCTATCCCTCCATGAGGCAGTTGGAATGGTTTGGCACTCACCTAGCCCAGCAGGAGCCCTGCAGCCACACCAGTGGGGCAAGGTCTGAAGGGAGAGAGCTCCCAGGCCTGCTTCCTAAAACCTGCACCTTGTCACATGCAGCCATTGCCAGCAGCACCACCCCTGGCACTGCTGCTCACCACCAGCCTCCCATCCACAGGGATGCAAGGCACAGGCAGAACTACAGCAGCTCCCTGCACCAAAAGCTTGACTCAGCCAGGAGAAGTTAAATTAAAAATAAACACAGGAAACTATAGAAAGGGCAGTACATTGCTGGTCTGTTAATTTTGGGAATTTAACAATACTTCTCATATGAGTCATATTATTGTTTCCCACTTAAGGTCACAATTGATTTCCCCTTTTGCAGGTGTGAGTTTCTACAAGGAAACAGAAGAGTAAGTACATAAACATAGGAAAATTAAATGTGACTCAGAATCTCACAAAGAAACATCTTAGATAAGTGAAAGACTAGGTTAGGAGCTAAAATAAAAAATACCCAACAACTGGATTGCAATATCGACATATCCCACCAGTGAAGCTCTGTACATTGGCTGCTACTACGGAATTCTACATTTCCACAGTGCAAATTAAGAAAAATATGGAATGTATTTCCTGTCAGCATTCTCACCAAGAACACAGTAAAATATGTAGCATGAAAAGACAGCTGAAAAGTTTGGTGCTTTCCACTGAGTTTCAGTTTCCTGTGCAGAAAACTGGGATCAACAACATGAGACATACTTGTCCTCTCTTCCCCCAGCACTGGGACCTGTGTTATCCATTGTCCTGTCAGCAGTGGGCATTAGTGCTGGCCTGCACTACAGGATATCTCCCACGGCTGTGGTAAGAGAGCGTGTCTGCCAAAAGCCCCACTGTAAACAAGAAGGCTTTGTGCCACTGCAGATGCTTCCATGTGCACAGCTGGCATGCCAGGAAACAGCTACTTTCAGCAAGAGACTATTTCCTCCAGGTAGGCTTGCTGAATTTAGCAGTTTCTGCACTAAGAGATTCCAAAACTCATCAGAATGAAGCTTGAGAGAGGTTTGAAGTTTGGCACTGAGGAAGTTTGTGATTCTAAGTTCCTATCTAATCGTGGCAGCCACTTTTCCTCCCTTCTGGCAGCTCTCCAGGGTAACTCCATGTTTGCAGGACATGCCAAATTGGAGTTTTGCACCATCGCCACAGGACTGCAGCTTGCATGTTCTGTTCTCCACCACATGGCAATTACAACAGAGCATGGCAAGCTTTTATGAGAGAGCAGACTTCTGTCACAAGATGTCACTGGAGCAAAAAAAAAAAACCAAAAAACTAGGAGAGAGAATGTGAACAACTCTGATAAAAGTCAGTATTTCAAGCAAACTGGCTCAAGTAACTTGCATGCAGCAGAAAAGAACTGAGGAGTTCTTCACCACTAAACTCAGTATTCCAAAAAGAGGGAATTTCCAGAGGCCCAGATGCCAAAGACATTTTTTTTTTTTTGTGCTTTAAGAGGGTAAAAAAGCATGCCCATAGGAAATTACTGACTAGCTCAGCACAACAGTCAACTCAGGTAAATTAACAGAAGGTAACAAAGCTGTATCAGAGCCAAAATCCCAAAATCAAGATACAAACAGAACAATGACTGATACTGATTACTGCTCTGTAACAACCAAGGAATGGAAATGTTTTTGTGGGGGTAGGGTAATAGCAATACAGTGCAGCTGATTAATACAATCATAACCACATAAGTATACCTGGATGTATTTTTTAATTTCTTAAAAGTGATTTGATGCTTTGTGGCAATTATGTTTCAGAAACACATTCCACAGATTAAAGACAAGGGATCAGAGAAGATAACCCATCTTTGTTACAGGAGATACACATCAGTGAAGTCACCTCCACTAAAGCAGCATTATCTAATACCCAACCCTGCTCCCAGCTAAAAAGCCTCATCCTGTCCCATGTGTCCTAACCAGGCAGACACAGAACTGCCAACAAAATCACTTTGGAACATGGTGTAAAGAATACAAAAGACAGTTTTCCAAGTAAGACAAAAAAAAGCCCCAACACTTGGGCTGGAAAACAAGTGTCATACCATGAGTTTAAAAGAGCTCAGCTTTTGGAGTTCACTGCAGAGTTGAGAAACACATTATAGAGGGCTTATTTGTAGATAAGGGATTTGCTAGTATGAGGATTTCAGGTGAGTGTTCAGAATAGAACATCATAAAAAGTGAAATCTCAAAATAAGATCTCATACTCCAGTCAGTGAAGGGGATGGAAAACAGAGTCAGCTTATCAGGGTAAGCATTATGCTCCCCTCAGCTGGAGCTGGAGTCCTTCAAGTAAAATTGAACAGCTTTTAGAAGAAATTCTGTCATCCATGTGTGTCGGCACAAGTCCGTTCAGACCGACATGGGACCTGGAAATCTGTGTATGAAACCTCTTGTTCTTAAACTTTCAGGGGCTGAACGTGCTCATAACACTTGAAGCTTTACATTATTATACACCTCTAATCAGATCTCATA
This sequence comes from Sitta carolinensis, assembly GCA_032173965.1. Lineage (NCBI taxonomy): Eukaryota > Metazoa > Chordata > Aves > Passeriformes > Sittidae > Sitta > Sitta carolinensis. The sequence continues at coordinate 6,812,721 of JAVUNC010000026.1, forward strand.
CCTCAGAGCATCAGCCATCCGAGCATAGAGATTTAGACAGCATTTCCACCTGGATACCTAATTGGACATCCGAGTTTCTGCAAGAGAGCCAGGGGCAGCCATCCAGCACATCATGGGGCTGGCAGGTACTTGCAGAGAAGTCTGGCTGGCCTGTCTTGCTTATGTGACTATAAACTGCATGCCAAATCAAGGGCTGAGATGGAATTTTCTACCAAATCAAGCTGAGAGGGATTCAGGGATTTATTTCACTTGTTTGTTTGCCTTTGTAGCATATGGCATGTTAGCATCATCAGTGTAATCAACTCCCTTAAGCTCAGGAGATGCTCTGGTTTCATCCTAATCTCAAGAACACTATCAAATTGGACAGGACTGAAACTTGCTGGAATAACTAGAATTGCTGGACATTGGATCACAAATCAGTGGTGCTAATTAATAGACTCTGGTCAGACTAACTAAGCTGATGTATCACATATGGTCTCCTCTGTGAAGCCAAAAAGTTTATTTTAAAATAAACTGAAATGTTTCAAGAAGAAAGCAAACTTCGTTGCTTGTGTGCAACATATCCAAAATATTATATCATTTCATACCATAAAATTTAGTTCTTGGAAAGCTTTGAGTAGGACTGTATATGAAGGAATAAATAGTTTTCAAGTGGATTGGTAGGGATTAGATAATTCTATCATGTCTTCATAATTTAATGCAAAATAACTGGTCAAATGATACTTGCAAATTATATTTGCAAAAGGGTTTACTGCTTATAAACACCACTTATTGGTAATTAATTAAAACAATACCCTGTTAATTGCAAAATGTAAGCTGGTAACTTTACTGTTCAGAAAAACCATGCATTTCCCCCTCTGTCCCAAGTGGGTTAACAAGGGCAGTAATATAAGCACTGCACTACAGCTGCATGGAAGTGCCCTCTGCAGGGACAGGATGCCCAGAAAGGATCCTCTCTTCCCTTCTTTCCTGGTGGGGTAATTCCAGTCCCTTATATCCAAAGGGACCTGGGCTGCCCTTATTGTTCTTTGAAACTAAATGTTACTGAACATCAACAATTAGAGATCATCTCATAAAATACAGGGAGCAGAAATAGAAACTACATCTTTATCATCTGTATTGCACAAGAGATGGGGGAAAATACATTATTGTTATTATCATACATGTCAAATTATTACCAAATAATTACTACACAATAGAAGAGGCTATTGAACAGTAGGAATTAAAACATGGAAAATTACATTGTAAATATCACAATCTCATTGAAAAAAATTAAATAACAAACATATTTCCTTCCCCAAATTAATCAAATGTTAGTGGTATGCTTATATATAAAAATAGAAACACCAGTCAACCATGGGGGGTTCCCTCCTATTGTCCCATAAGCATACAGAGGAAATAGAAATATTTCAAGGCATCTGTAATGTCTTACATACTTTGAATAAAATAGAGAGCCAAAACACTTAACAGTACTGAATTTTATTCCAAATTATACCCAAGAGGAAGCCATCTGCAGGAAAAATAAAAAGTAAAACAAGAAAAAAACCCACTCTTTTGCCTTGGACATCACTTGTGCAATACAGCTATCCAAAAGGACAGCATGTTCTTTTAAAAGAATGACTACTTATTCTTTCATGATACAGGCAACATAAAAACCACCTGAAAAAGTTTGGGATTCTTCTTAAGTACTAAAAATAAATTCTACCCTGGTTCAATGAAACACTGAACTACTTCTCGCTCTTTTATTTTTTCTCCTTGTCTAAAATAAAATACTAATATATTGGCAAAAGCCATTTCTAGAAGACTCTGAAACTGAAGTTACCCACAGCCAAGCCAACCACTGCTGCTATGGTCTAGTGTGAAAGGAGACTGAAACCTGAGGTCTAAAATGCATTAGGAGTTCAACATTGACACCTACAAGGCCACAAAGAGCTCAAAGCCTTTGCTTTCAACAACAGAAAACGCCAGGTAACGTTTCAGTAGAGAAATAACAACATATAGCTTAGCAATACACTCACAGGAACATCAAAATTGAAGCTAGCAGGCCACAATAAAATTAAAATTTGGTTTTTCAGGAGGGTTGGAAGTCTGGATGCCGAGCACGGCGTAAGCGCCGACGATGACAACATCTCAGACATGATGGTCCCGTCTGAGCAGCAGGGACTGCAACGCTGCCTACAAATATTAGCACAGTCATTCATTTGTCTCAGGAGAAATGATACAAGATGAGCAGAAATACCCTACTGCAGGCAGCACTTCCCGGCGCATCAATGTTTCCTACATTCCTAAGTCTCCCAAATATGAAACAGATCATACGAAAGGAAAATAATATGAAAAGTATTCGCTGTAAACTCCAAACAAATTAAGTGAAAATTTGAAAATAACTATGTAGTACTGGACAAACATTAAAAGAATAATAGATGAGCTTTGACAATGTGTGTATGGGTTACATTAGAAAAAAAAAAAAGAACCAAAAACCAAGCAACCCCCCCTTCAACAGTTGCATACCAGGAAACATGTGTTGACCTATGACACTTGAACAGCAAACAACAGTGTCCTACGCACAACCTCCAGCAGCACAGAAGAAATCTTTCAGAGTATTTAGGGATTCAAGGACCCTGTAAAACATCACAAAAATTTCCTGCTATTTCCATTTTTCCTAGTCAACACCGTGCAACTTCAGAAACTCTCTCTTTTCCTCACAAGAAGGCGCAGCAGGCAGTCGATTCTTTATCTAACAGTTTTGGCCCACACCGATAAACCCGGAGTAGATCACCAGAATGATTTTATGGTTATGCACAGATTTGCACCAAAATAGAAACCAACAGACTGTTCTTCATGAAAGAGTACTCCCGGGCCCCTGAGGTATTTAGGATACTATGTCCTTAAAAATCTCAGCTGCTACACTGAAAGCGCTGGTGTAGAGCTCAAGTCATAAACACAGGCTGACACATTTCTGAAAGGGGCCACAAAGTCACTGCACTTCATCTTGCAAACTGCATTTCACCCAGAACAAGAATTCTCCCTGCAAAGCCAGAACGATGTGCTAATTTCTTTTTAATTGAGCTCAATTCTTGAATCCTAGAATATGCTGAGCTGGAAGGGACCCACAAGGATCATCAAACCCAACTCCTGGCCCTGCACAGGACGCCCCAAGAGTCCCAGCACGTGCCTGAGAGCATTGTCCAAACACCTGAACTCTGTCAGTCCTGGTGCTGGGACCACTGCCCTGGGGAGCTGTTCCAGGGCCCAGCCACCCCTTGAGGGAAGAACCTTGATATCCCACCTAAACCTCCCTGAATCAGCTTCAGGCCAGTCCCTCAGGTCCTGTCACTGGTCATCACAGAGCAGAGATCAGTGCCTGCCCCTCTTCTTCCCCTCATGAGGGATTTGTAACTGCAGTGAGGTCTCCCCTCAGTCTCCTCTTCTCCAGGCTGAAGGGACCAGGTGACCTCAGCCACTCCTCATACAGCTTCTCCCTCCCCCAGACCCTTCACCATCCTCCCTTGGTCTATCATCCTTGCTGAAAACCAAAACCAAACAATCCACTAAACACTTTTCCCTTGTCCATGCCCTGTTTGCAGTGATCATTCTCATCCTGTAATGAGCCAGTTATTTTCACACTGTCCATTGCTGCTATTGTATTCAAAAAAACTCTTTTTATTGTCCCCCACAGTTCTGGCCAGCTTCAACTCCAGCTGTGCTTTGGCCACAAGAATTTTCTCCCTACAGTGGTAAGCAGCACCACTGTATTCTTCCAGGTCACCTGACCTTGCTTCCACTCAGCATACACCTCCCTTTTTCCACCTTACTTCCAAAGAGGAGATGATCCCCGTTCAGCCAAGCCAGTTTTCTGCCTCATCTGCTTGACTTGTGACATTAGGGAATTGCTGCTCCATTGCCCTTTAGGAGGTGATGTTTAAAAAGTGACCAGAATCAATTCACGTATAAAGAAGTTCTCATCAAGTCCAACAAAGGAAATGCAAAGTCCTTCACCTGGGAAGGGATTTTTCAAAAGAAAACCACACAAGTACATTGACTTACTTGTTACCTTGGAGCGATTTTTAAAGACCTAGTTTTATTTTCTGTTCCCTGCAGATACGGAAAGGAATCCATTACAGCAAACAAAGACTGGCTGACACAAGCCTACTCAAAACGTTTGTAGCCTTCCTCAAGCAATTACCACAATCTACTACATTATCAAAATTCTGAACTCTCCTCTCATCACTTCTCATGATGAAACCAGAAAATATTTCACTGGTATTACCATGGAACAACTGACGCATTTGAAAAACACTCCTCCATATGTCCATTTTTCTAAAACAAATTTGAATTGAACAGTGAAGCACAAGAAAAGTGACTTCAGCGGATGAGCACCGGATACAGGAAAGAAAAACATACCACAATACCAGAACAAACTGAGGCAAAGGGAACAGAGAGAACAGTTCTGCCAGGATCTAGACAACATTTTCTGGAACTGTAGGTTATGGGAGAGCTCCCAGACTGGTGTTGTTCATTCGCAAACCACAGCTAAGCAGCACCTCCGAGTCACAGAGGTTGCCATCAAGTGTCACATGGAATAGCAAGGCTGTGAACCAGCCCCCTCCGTGCTGCCAGGCACAGAACTGACATCTCCTGCTCTCCATGCACCAATTGATTCAGGTATTTCACAGTTCAAAACCAGCGAGATAAAAAGCAACACTAGGGAAAGAGGGAAAGGTCAAAGACATGTCATCTATTTCATTACCTTTAATCCAAAAAAAAGCAGCAACGTACAAAGATCTATCAACACTTTGGAGTAAGAACTGGATATATAAACATGTTTACAGACTGAGTGGCAGACCAAAGCTTGAGTCATTATCCACAGTCTTTCAGTTGGTATTCCCACCCGCATCCAAGAAAATGTAATTTTCTGCCATAGCTGACCACCTACTCTTCCTGTCACCAGTGACTCACATCTTTTTGACCCATTCTTCACTTACCTCTGACACTAAAATTTCTTTATCTTGTATCATTTCCTTTATAACCTCTAATAAATACCTTTCTTTTACATTCTATTTATAATTACATAAGTTCTTCACAATACTGAGGAACTAAAGCACTATAATTTGAACTGATTCTCTTAAAAAGTCCAGCTCAGCAACTTTATTTGCTCAATTACATCAGCTCCTTTGCAGAACTCTTTCTTGTGTTATCTCTTGGACAGCCATGCTAAAAACCAGACTGAGAATTTACTTACCTCTTTCACAAACACTTAGACTTGTTCACACTTAAGAATAACCTGTTTTTTGATGCAGGTATTTCTTTTCTTGATTTTCTCCTTTTGCAGCCATTTGGAAGGCTCAAGAATTCTTCACTACATTTTCCAATTCAATTCAGCTTGTGTTTCCACAGTGCTCACTTTGATCAGAGACTTTGGGGGCATCCCACTTACAAAGAGCAACTAATGTGCCCTTTTTGAAACCTTCCCCTCAATTCAGGAATTTCAAAACTGTTTCGAAGCTGGACACAACACACTTCACAGGAAAGCTGCTGGGAAAATGTGCACATCATTACTCGAGAAAGAAATTCAAGGAAAATTAATTGGATTACAGTGATTTTGCAAGGACAGGTCTTGAGTGCCTAAAATGGGCACATCTCCATTTTTTGTCTCGTTGAACGCTGCCATTCCAAAGCAACATTCCCCCCAAAAGCACAGAGACAGCAAAGCTGTAGCCATAACTCAGTCCTGAGAGAATTGCCATCTTTTCCCTCTACTATTGTAAATTCTATTTGATGTTTCTTTGCATGTATTGCGTATCCCACCATTGAGTATCCTATTCCAAAGAGTCTCAATTCCATAACAGAATTCTCATCTTGCAAAAGTGAAATTGGTATGCTACAGAAGGAAAAGCAGAAAATCTCCTAAACTCAAAATCTTCGCAATAAGCCACAAATATCACCACATTTTGTACTTCTTCACTTGTACATTACGAGACACAGACCTCCCAACACACATTAATAGCAGAACTCTGTACAATTTAAACTGCCTAACGCTGCACACATCTGCAAACCCATCTCCATAAAGCTGGCACAGCACAGCGTGACTCGTGACCCCGTGCCTGCAGCGCTGACCGCACCCTGTGACCATAATAACAGTGACTGAACTCCTGGAGCTCCTGGAGCTCCTGGAGCTCCTGGAGCGGCCGCACGGGACCGAACGCCGGGCGTGCTCCATTCACCCAGGGGGACGTGTGCTCTGATAAAGGCTTTGGGGATTTTGTGTTTTTAAGAACACTTGCTTAATACTCTTGGGTAAAAGAAGCCACATCTTCACTAACATCTTTAGTTTCTGCTGTCAAAGGCTTCCTCACTTCTGATTTTCCTGGTGGTAAAAATTGTAACTGAGAATGGGGTAAATTCTGTGGTGTAGTCACAGCTACCAGGGCAACGTCAGCAGCTCATGTCTTACAACACATGCAAAAAAAACCCAAGTTCTTCCTTCTCTAAACTAAAATGCATCTATTTCTACATGATTTAATTTAAATCCCCAAAGACAGTGATGTTTAAAGCAAATAAATGTGGTTACAATTAAAATTAAGTTGCTCCTCCTATCTTAACATTCTTTAAGTCCACTTGTTCCTCAAAACTATCATTCTACTGCCCATTTTCTCCTTTTGCTTCCAACTGCTCAGCACCAGCCACCAAGATAACCTACACAGCAAATCAAGCTGTGCTTGAAGGGTAAAGTAAAAAGCACAGCAGAAAAAGATCAAGAACAATGTCTTGCTTATAACAGAGTAGAAAAGGAGAAATTCACAAAAGTAGCTACTTTGGTTTTCAAAGGATTTAAATTAGGAATGAAACAAAAAATTTAGGAATCTTTACAACAACTGGCACTCTTCCAAGTTTAACAGTTTACATTCTGTCCACAGTGAAGCAGAAACTCTGTAGCTGAAGGAGAAAATGATGAATAAAATTATACATCCTTTGACACAGCGATATTTATATGCGCCTTAAAAGAAGTGTCCAGTATTAATGACAGCTTGCAACTCAACATTTTGCAAAACAAGTTACTGGAGGGGAAAAAAAAAGAGCTAAACAGAAAGCCGGGATCATATCCTTGTTTCTATAAACCCCATGACTTGCTAACAGCTGTGTAATTACCAGACACATTTCATGAGTGAAATGCAGATTTAATGATGCACTTTGTGATTTGATGCCAATATTCTTAGGATTAAAAAGCTATGAATCTTCAATGAACATTAAATGTATCTTCAGTATGCATTTAAAAGTTGCACCACAATACTTCCCCGTTACTTAACATTTTCACTAATCAACTTTGCATGCAAAGTGTCATCGACCTATTGCACTACTTAAATGCAACAAGAACTGTTTTCAATTGCTCTAATGGCTTGCACATCTCTAAAACCATTACAGAATCATAAAATGTCTTTCCCTCCTTTCCTCTTTTTTTTTTTTTTTTTAATATTTCACAACTATAGTTCATAACAAGTTTAAGGAGACAAGATGATGTTCAGCTACATACTTTGCATCTTTCAGCATATCAGAAAGCCATACAAAACCAGGGAACAATTTCAAATCCAATATTTCCACACTGATTTGAAAATTTTCCAAACTCCAGAAAGCAGGGTATGAACTGATACTACTGCTTCCCGGTAATAGAAAGCTGTGAGTGGAAAATTACACAACTCACTGAACAAATGACTACATCTACTTGCTAATGATTTTACTAGAAACATTTTACAGAAATTAGGGACTTCAGATGTAATAAAAAGATGACTTCACAATTCCTTATTGCCCAGCAAACCAATTTTACTTGCAAATTCAGCACCTACAAACACACTACTTGTAAGTGAGCAAAAGAAGCTTCAGAAAAGTGAAGGGGCAGGGAAAAACTGGGCATAACATCTGATAAAAGAAGAGGTGAAGTGATTTGGATAGAAAACACTGACATTTAATACACACTGAGCTTCCTGTACATCACAAATTCCTGCTGAGAGCTGACACTCCTGAAACCTAAAGGTGGTTTCTTAACTCCAGTGCTAAGCATGCAAACACTCCACAGAAGATCACTGCTGCTAAGAAAGGAAGAAAACAGAGAGGGTGGGCAATCATAAACAGAAAGGAACTCAAGGGAAGGTTTGTATGGCAACACAGTGCATGTGTTTGATCAGCCATGCAGGTGATCGACTGCTGCTTTGGGAACCAGCACACACCTCTGTGCCCCTGCCACCAATTTTCTGTGTGGTGTTGAGAAGACACTTCTTACTCCCTAATTGTTTCAACTGGACAATACAGTCACAGGGCCAGATTCTCAGAAATACTCAGCAGACATTGTTTTGAAAATATTTTCATTTGCAAAGGTTAGCAGTATGAAAAAAATTGGGTCATAGATATTTGAGATTTGGCAAAGTTGTTGCAGACTTACAATTTTCAAATCTCAATAAAACAATGTCGTTATATGAGCCTTGAGTACAGCAACTCTAGGGAACTGCTCCTATATCAGAAACAGCAATTTACAGACAAGAAAGTAACTTCAGACCCTTCCACAATGGCCTTCAACACATCAGAGCTGCAGCAGGAGATAAGAGCTTGATTTATGCAGGATCTTATCAGTTCCTGATCAGCTCTAAGGGATTCACTACTTCACCATGAGTACTGAAGTAAAACTCATTCTGATCAATAGGAAGTTAAGACTTTATAATTCTTATCTTAGGGAAAAAAACCCACGCACACAAAAAAAAAAAAAAAAAAAAAATAGAGAGAGAGAACTCTAGGACAAAGTGGTGAAAACCATTTCTAGAACAAGGTTACAGCACTAGTCACAACCAAATAGATTCTCTATCTCTGTTGGAACAAAAACTTTACACCCCCACAGAACTGAGAGGGAAATATATAGAAGCATGACCTAAATGAATTGATTATGTTGATGTCTGCTTGACTTTCTAAGTAGGATAAAAATTTAAAATTTAAAAGATGATATTTTAAGTTCATTTCATCAACTATGATAGCTTGATGGTGACAACATTTTAGGGACACCAGATCAACACCAGAGAATTTGTACAATGTGGACTTGGTCATCAATTCAGCACAGCATCATTCTGTTGGTATCCTCCTATTTGAATCACTTAAAGGTCTAAACAAGTTAGGAAATGTTCTTTCCTGTCACAGGGTGGAAATTAAAATGAAATCAGAAAACACACTGAGTGACAGAAGTAGCTCTGTCTCTAGATCAACATATTGTAACAAAAGTCTCACGAGGGTTTTTCTCTTTTGACAAGGCTAATCAAAGAGTTTTAGAGAAATTAATACAATGACTGTATGACATGCATGGAGGACTTGGGAGAAAAGCCCCAGAAATAATACAGTAATTAAGCCTCCTCAAGTCTTCCTCACAAAAATAGTTGGCACTGTTCACAGTTGGCAAAAAAAGCTTTTCTTGCAGTTAATTCTTTAGATTTCAGGTCTACAGATGTTCTGCAACAAGCTGCTGACAATATTGAAGTTCTTGCTGAAACCAAAGACAATATAGTTTAAAAAAAGCCAGAAAGTTGTCAGGGGTCTCTAGGAAATGAACTTCCAAAGTAAAGGTGTACCCTCTTTAAAGGGACAAGAGGCAAAGGGCAGAAACTGATCCCCGAGGCAGTTCCACCTGAACAGGAGGAAAAGCTTCCCACTGTGCAGTGACCAAGCACTTCACAGGGCTGCCCAGAGAGGCTGGGGAGTCTCCCTCATGGCTATTCCAGAACCTGGATGCAATCAGTGCCATGTGCTCTGAGAAGACCCTGCTTGAGCAGGGAGGTTGCACCAGGTGATGCCTATGGTCCTTTCCAACCTGCCCCATCCTGTGATTCTTGAGCCAGATTAAACAACATGTCCTCAACGAACCAATTAAAATCTCAAATAAGACCACACAGTCATTTTACATGGCTGCCATTGCACCATAATTATCAAAATAAGTAATTAAGTACTGGTCTGCCTGCATAAAACAGCATCGAGGTTCAAACGTAATTTTTGGTTACTGTATAAGCAGAGAGATGCATGGACCAGACAACAATTTCTGTACAGCCTTACACTTTTAAACAACAAATATCTAAAACACAAAGCACAGGAATGTAAGGGAGGTGATATTTCGAAATAACTGCAATCAAGGAAAAAATTCAGTTTTCAATCAGAGAAGATCAAGAAGAGTTTACTGGGAGATTCCAATACCTCAGCTTCTTGGAAAACAATACATTTATAGGAGATAGATATGAATAAGGCTGTAGAGATATGCCAGAAACGAGTCAATAACATCCACCCAAAACTATGGAAAACTGAAGTTTTGCAATGCTGGACATTTAAAATTCAAGAGGAATTTGCACCAAAAAAAACCCCAAGCCTATATAATTTGCAACTTATGAACTTAAATGCAAAAGAGGGGATAGATAAAGCTTGAGAGAAAATACACTTTAAGCTGGCTAGCACTTTTCACAGGCTAACCAATTTTTCTTTATCTTGTTCACGAGACCTCTCTCAGATACATTTGTGAACCATTATAACGAAGAGAACACCGTATGAGAGCATTTGTACTCTTTTAAAGCAAATCGTGCATATTAACACACTGATCAATTCTTTATGATTTGGAAATTCCGCTCTCATTAATGAGCAGCTTATTTTTGATAAATATGTTGATTCCAACTAACTTGGCAACAATTTTTAGATGAGAACTTTTTGTCATGAGGAACTTCAATGAATTTGTGTTCATTTTTGCAAAAAAAGCAAGCACATTATGAAATCCCAAGACACAACATGAAGCATAAAACAATTTTTAAAATTAGAAAATAGACAAAGAAAGCCAAAATTAGAATATGAACAAATACCTATGAGAAAACTGATTTGTACACTGCTTGAAAACACAATACTTCAAATTCCATTCAAAATCCTGAAAACCCATAAACGCTTACTCTAATCTTCACAATGAATTTGGAGTTTTTCCATGAAGAAAATCAGCCAACCAGATGTGAATTCAATTGACTACGTTCCTTTCTGAGCCCAGAAACAAAAGAGAAAAAAACAAACCAACATAAAAACAACCCTCCTTCAGCTTCACTCAGAGACTCAAGTTCTCTGTTTTCCAGCCCATTAGGTTAAAACTGATGACAAAATTTCTTATAGATCAATAAGCCAGATAACACCACGCCATTTGGGAAGAACTTTTACATTGTCCCCAGGGTGGAACTTATTAATTTCACTCAAGAGTGACCCCAATTCTAGACAGCTTGCCTGAGTCTGAGCACTGGAAAGTGAACGTTGAGGGAATAGTCTCCCAGGGACTGAGCTCATATCTGAACCTAACAAACCCAGAGAGGCTGCAGCTGACAAGGCAGAAACTGCTGCAATAATTTCTATACTGCACGTGCCACTGCTCCAGATTTAGAAACACAACACGCAGACTTCCCAACAGATTCCAGGCACAATCAGCCCCAGGCCAGCAACACTTCCCCTCAACACAGGCAGAAAGGGGTGGGACTGCTTCCTAAAGCAGGCTAACAGGGCAGTGACCACTTCACAGGAACAGCACCAAGGGCACACTTAATGAGTAATTCAAATGCTCAAAGCCTGGACAGCTCTGACTGTCCAGGGCCAGAGCACCTGTGCCGCCCAGGAAAGCATTTTTACTCAGCTCTCCTAGGAAGTACATCCAAGGTCCTGCCATAATAAGAAACTGGTATGCAAGCAGAGAGATATATATCTTTTTTGATAAATCTTAGGTAGCATTATCAAGTTTCATTGAATATAAATCTGCTTTTACAGCTGTATTTTTAATTATTGATTTCCCTTCTGCAAAAAGCTTATCATATGGAACCTTATATGTTATTTGCATTGAATCCTTTTGCACTTGTCCTAAATTGCTTTTCTCGGGCAGATGCAACAATTCTGTTCCTACAGAAAATGTATCACCAATCCCCAAAGCTCTGCAAAGGAGTAAAGCTGTGGTATAAAACTCTAAGAAATCAAAACGTGGCTATAAGAACACAAAGAGAAAGAATCTCAGCTTCTCAGCAAGGTTTAACTTCACTCACAGTACACGAATCAGAATCTCTTCTGTTGCAAATCAAGTGTAAACAGGACAGCATCTCTGGAGATGCAAATCAGGCCCTTTTACCAGATTATTTTTATGGAATGCAGAATAAATATGGCATGCCTCATTTTTCAGGTCCCAGTTCACAATTCAGGTCAGGCACAGTTCAAATCTACCATTTCACTACCTGCCCCCCGTTCAATATTCAAATTACAATTTTGGGAAGCCATCTCTCTTTGGCAATGCAAACAGCCCCGTGCAGCACTAGAGCTGACAACAGGGTTCCTGGGGACCCAGCAGGCACACAGGGAACTGCCCGAGCTCACACACCCAGCAGGAAGAGCAGGAACACCCTAACAGCTGGAGTCCTGAACAGAAGTGAGCTCAGAAACAAACCCTCTGCCTGTCACAACCCCAATCTCTGTTAGACAACAGAGCACAGCAAACCATCCTGGAAGAACCATGGTCCAATTTCCCCAAATCCTCCAGCTCTGCCACTTCCATCTTCCCAAGTGATCCTAGACATACCATGGCAAAGTCCTCCAGGCACAGGTCCTGAAAACAAGAGCCTTTCCCAAGAATATGCTTCTCTTTTAAAACTGAAGGAATGCCTATAGAAAAATCATCTCCTGGACCATGCCTAGTTTAGAGTCTGCCAGAGAGGCTAAAGCCATGTTCTTCCCCAGCAAAATGCCTCTGGCGCTCTACAGGGGGTAGCCCACAGCTGAATCCTGGAAAACTGGCAGCAATGGGGAAATTTCCTGTTAAAATTTAGAAAACACCAAAGAGCCATAAGAGTTGAAGAGACAACAGAGAGATTATCCAGTTTGCTCTGGAATTTCCCCTGAGCTGGAAGATTATGAACTTTTACAATTGGCTCCAGCAGGAGCTGGGCTTGCAGGTCTCGGAAACACACACCTACCCTTGTGAGGAGTGGTGAAGAGCTGTTTTTACTGAGTCCAGTACCAGCAAATACAGAGAAAAGCAGTGAAAAGGACAGCAATCTTTCCACATAAAGAGCTACTTTTTCCCAAGCAGTTACTTGATCAGCTAAATCTGAAACATTATTCATCTAAATAAACCTCGAGATGGAGTATGCTTGCTAAGATTATAAAAATTGTTTGGTTAAGTGTAATGAAAATTCACTCTGGATGGTTGTCAATGCACTGCTGAAGGTTTAGCAGACTTTACAAAAGCATAAAACCATCATGGTGCATTTTTATCCTGACTAAGAATGTCATAATCTTACTGTAATCTTTACTACATTCCGCAACTTTCAAGGTCAGTACATCTAGATGAAAAATTAACTTCCTTTTTTAGTACCAACAGAAATGCATTGTAAATTCAAAAATTGCACCACCACTATAAATTCTGCGTATATCAGACAGTTATTTTTAGTCAGTGAAACCCAACAGATAGAGGAGTCCTTCTGTTTAATGGGAACCATTCACAGCTACAGAAATCTCTACGTCCTAGCATTAACAGTGGCTTCTCTGCGTGAGGAAGCATGCAACACCAGGCATGCTGGTCACTGCTTCTCCAGCTGCTGAAATGAATGAGTAAACTCAGACCCAAGAGAGGAAAAGGTGAAATTTGGTCTCTATGAATAGTTACACAGGGACACAGCACACCTATCAGGCAATAGTTTATAAAATTTTAAAGGAAAACAGAATAGTTTTGCTGGAAGAGATCTTGAAGACCATCTAGGTCAAAAGCCCTGCCATGGGTAGGGACACCTTCCTCTAGCCCAGGTGGCTCAAAACCCCATCCAACCCAGCCTTGAACATTTCCAGGGATGGAGCAGCCAAAGCTGCTCTGGGCAACCTGGGCTAGAGTGCCTCACCATCCTCACAAGAAAAAACTGTCCACTGCCCCTTGTCCTGTGTCTTGGGTTGCACTTTGTATTCAATCACCATCTGTTGAAACCGAGGGGGTGTGAGTGTGTGGTAATCCTCTGTTCATGGGGCAGCTGTTAAAAACCAGCTAGGGCAGTTTTCTTCATCTCTTCCATGACCCATCCTCTATCCAGGGAGAGATCTTCTGCTAGTAGGCCACTGAGGCTCATTTCATGACTGATGAACTTATATCATCCCACTGGGAGATGCTCCACCCAGGGATAGGAGCCACACATCCCTACCTAGATAAAAGTCTGAGATTTGGAACACCAGAGGCAGCCTTTCTCAGCTAGATTCTAGAGGAAGACCAGGCCCATCTACAGCTCCACTGGACTTTGGAGGAAATCTCCACCTTTCTACAGGATCATCCCTTCAACAGACCCACATCTGCCACTCCAGGAGAGCTGCAGACACCATTAATGGGAGTGCTACCAACACCCTGACCCAAAGGGGGTCAGGTTGGATTCTGACTGTCAGTGGGGGTTGATTTTTTTGTATTATTTTACTGCATTTTTATTTTAATTCTCTTAATAAAGAACTGTCATTCCTAGTCCCATATTTTTGCCCAAGAGCCCCATAATTTCAAAATTAGACTAATTTGGAGGGAGGGATATACCTTCTCCATTCCAAGGGAGGCTCCTGCCCTCCTTTGCAGACTCCTGTCTCCAGCCCTGTATCTTCACGGGTTCCTCACAGCCCCCTGTGCACTGGCTCCAGCAGCTCCACGTCCCTGCTGTGCTGGGGAGCAGAGCTGGGTGCAGGGGTCCCAGAGAAGGGGGGCAGAGGGGCAGGACCCCTCCCTCACCTGCTGCCCACGGTGCTCAGGACCCAGCCACGCTTCTTTTGATGCAGTGCAGTGGAAAGCTCACAAAAGCCAAAGGGTTTGGCACCTTCAGCTGTTTGCCACAACCCTGGCAGCTGCTGATCAGGGAAGTGTGGCTGTTCTGAAAAAGGACAGCAGCTCAGCAGGACACTTTCAGAGGTTTCCACACGCCAAAGTTGAGCTGCTCCAAAAACTTTATCATGGAATTGGTAACTGCACCAGGAGCACAACACTGAGAGGCTTTGGACACGCAGGGTGGCTTCATTTAGCTCTACAGGCTTACAGAGATGGCCCAGACAGAAATGTTTGCTGAATTTCCTGGGGTTCCTGTCAGTACATTCCCTCAGCCTGGCTGATCTGCACGAGATCCCTGCACTCAACTGCACCCCTCAGTTCTGCATCATCTGCAGATCTGAATGTGCTGCAGTCTGCCTTCCCCAGACACTTTTTTTCACAATTTTTGATGATGGACACAACATATCTCTTTCCCTACCCAACAGGGACAAGTTTCAGCATGAAAAACAAAGACATATGGGATAATTCTGTAAATTAGAATTTTTAATAGGGTCTGCCATGTACATTAATGTCAGACTTTTAAAAGCATAGTTCTAATTTTTGTGTATGTATCTTTAGTTTCTCCTCTTTCAAAAGGACAAATAATTGGGTTAGACTTATAAAACAAATAAATTAGAAACAAAAGTTGAAATTAACCACCATACATTCCTCTGACTAAAAAAGCACAATGTATAAGCAGTTGCATAAGCAGTACAGAGACAAATAGGCAATGTGATACTAGAGACCACATTCCAAACCTTGAAGTTTGTTTGTTTGTTTTAAGAAGAGCTCTATGATAGAAGGAACACTTAATCCTCCAAGCAATGTATGTGCTTAAAAGTATGCCCACCTCAGTGCAAATCATCAGTGTGTACAAGATAAAGCACTGTAAGCATTTAAACAGAGAAGTTATTATTAATTAGCAGAGTGCTTTCAGTAGCAGTCAGTCTTGCCTGAAACTGATACAAGACAGAAAGGAGAAGTGCGTTTTTAAAAATGTCATTATATAATGTTTAAAAATATTGGCATTAATAAAGGTTGATAACAGTGTGCATTAAAGAGGCAGACATTATGTGAAAGTACACAAACATGTATTCTCATATCCTAAATTTGTCAACTGAGTCAAAGCTACAATGTGATGCTCTCATTTGAACATGATTCATAAACCAATATTCTAGATGACAGAACTGAAATTCAGATATTCACAACAGCATAAAGACATTATCCAGCTCTGCAAAGAAAAGTATTTAATCTTCTAGAAAAGACTGCAAAGTTTTGCTAGGGAGTTAAATAGCGTACACAAGAATTTAAGAAAATGCCTAAATGTAACCAGCCAGTATTCTTCCAACAGAAGAACATGCATCCCCAGCCTGCATTTTTGCCAAAGAAAATGAGGCTTGAAAAATATGTGCCTTCAGACAACCTTACATTTCTTCTAACTCAAAACAGGTGGCAAGTCACAAAGGCTGATCATTTCTGCATGACTTAAAACACACAAGCATATATAGATTGAATTCAGCTTTATAAACCAAAGAATTTCTTTATCACACAAACAAACACAGCTCCCTGTACACTCTTAGCCAAATGCATTTAACCAACACCAAAATTCTGAGCTAACCTGCCACCCATGGCTTACCACTGCTTTTGTCCTGCCCAGCTGAGATGCTCAGTATTTCCCACGTGCCTGTGCATACGAGTTCCTGTTCTGCCACGTGTGCTGCATATACCCCCTACTGATGGCCATGACTAACAAGGCTTGGAAAAGCCTTGAGGATTTTTAAGGGTTTTCTGGCTGCTGGTGCATTTTTGGGTTCGTTGCATTTTTAACTCTGAGACAGTAACATGCTGACCTAGCTTCCTCCCTCCCTGCAGAAGAACTTCCCTTACTGCAGTCATTACCAATGTTAAAGGGGATTGATGCTTTAGGGACATCCAGCTCCAGGCACAGGGGCAGAGGCAGCATCTTCAGGAAACTGCTGACAGCAGAGGCAGGGGAAGCTATCTCAGGAGGAGCACAGGAAGCTGCCCAGAGGAGCTGCTTCCTTGAGACACGAAGTGTCAGACAGCTCAGCTGCAGACTGGGAAGCTGAGCTCAGTGATGGGGCACTGGCAGAGCTCTGCATCCCCAGCCCCTGGGGAGGGAAGGGGATACCCTGCACCTGCTGAGTAAGCAACTGCAAGCACTAACTGCAAATCTTGCACTTGCTACTGCTTTTGTGGTTTTTATCCAGGATAAGCAGGCTTTGCTCTTCACAAAAACACGTGGCACATGTCAGTATTCCATAGGTTAAACCCATGCTGTGAAACGCAGAAAAGACACTCTGAAAAGTAACCTGACTTTGGGCATATCAAAAGCAGTTGTACAGCACCAAATAGAGGGATCCAGTGAGCTTGAGAACTTGAACAGCCTTATTCATTACCCCCTGGAAGGTACCTGCATCCTGGGTTTCGTAGGGTGATGTGAGGATAATGGAACTGCAGGAACAACCCAAGGACCACAACTACACAAATATCAGAGTTACCACTCTTCTTTCACAGCCAGAGTGTCTTGTACAACGATATCTTGCAATCACCTCACCTGCCAAACACAGAGCAAGTGTTCTGTAATCATCAGACTCGTCTGATGGTTGACTGAATATTCCCTGATGTGCTCCTCCCTTTTCCTTTCCTCAGCCTCAGAACAGAAAGGTCTACAGCACCTTGGTCTGTCTTTTAGGATGATCTTTTCATTTCATCCAGTTTTATGTGAAATGGGTTTTTTTGTCTATCACACTCTGCTGGATAAATTACTGGTAAAACTGAAGTGGTCTCTTTCTCCTTACACATCTACTCATTATATTACGAAAGGATCTGAGCAGAGAAGGCCATCCTTAGAGCTAGATGTGCAAGAGTTACACTCCCAGCAATCCCCAGAAGCAAAGGTTTTGAGTTCCTACAGCTTCTTTAGAAGAGATACACACAGAAGAAATATTAGAATAATTAAAATTAATTAGTAAAGGTAGACACACTAAATGGAAAAAAAAAAAAAAAACCAAAATTTTAAGAAACAATGGTTGGCAGAGATTATGTTAGCCTTGGACCAAAATCAAGCAGCAATGGGTTTTCTAAATTTTTAATTTACTAGTTATACTTTTGTGTAAGAAGGTCATCAAGATACACACCAAATTTGATCTTTCCATTTAGGATACAAATTTTTAGAAATCCAATGGTGAAATCCTGTATCCACTAGAAACATACAAACAAGATCTATTTATTTATTTTTAATAATGAGAAGTCATTCTCAAAAAACTCATTCACTAGTATTTATCTAATGTATCTCAGAGTCACATTAATCCAAAGTAATTTCTTACAGACACAGCTGCAGAGCCAGTTTCTGCTCCAAAACAGAAAAAAAAACCAAGCAATGCTTAATTCATCTATGCCAAAAAAATGCACAAAACAGACTCATCAGTAACAGATACCTGCATCTCAGAAGTACCTCAAGACAGAATCGTGTGCATCTTCACAACACTCTGCTTGTCTGGCAATGGTGCCAAGTGAGAGCCTTGAATCACAAGGATAAGCAACAGCCATGGCAGTCAACCATTCTCAGCACTGAGAAGGCAACTGGAAAATACCTGTTGGCAGAACGTCACTCAAGCCAGAAGGCCTTTTTAAACCAGCTCTTCTGCTCAGAAATCAATTTAATGTATTTGCTGCATCTTGCAGTTTCCTAAATTTTGCTGTGAAACCCAAATTTAATTGCATGCAACTACCAAGATTCTTTTGTATTAAAAAGGATTTACTTTATAGGCATGACTTAAATCAAAAGCACCCTATTAATTGATTAGTACTGTACTTTTTCAAAAGTATTTCTGTTTTACTTGTTCCAAGCAGGAAGAATATTTATTAATTGTATGAGATGCTCAGATACAATTTCTCTAATAAGCTGTGATTTATAAATTAAGAGGCCAGCACCAGTCTAAAGCACAAGGATGAGCACAAAATAAGAGACTGAGGAGGCAGTGTATAAACACAAAGTTCAGCTCCAGCCTGAGTGACAAACAGGTACCTCACTGCAAATACATGATCTCACAGGCTGTTACAAAAATACAGCAAATACAAAAAAAGTCATTCCCCTACATATGGAATGTCTCTCCAAAAATAAATTTCTCTGAGTTAAAGGAATTGGAAAAATTTATTACTGCTGAATTAAAAAGGCTTTGTTCATAAATACTGCAAATACTTCAACTACTGTGAATGCGTTCTATATGAAAATGGAAATGTAAGAATCTATTGGTGAAAAGAAGGAACTTATTCTTTTCCTACAAACATCACAGGATTTTACAATTACTACTTCTTGTCCAAAAAAAGTTTTTCTGAGCACTTAACATTGCTTCCAATTTTTGTTTTCTGATTTTTTGTGTTCTACAAGAGAAAAAAAAATATACCAGGTTCCAGAAGATGAAGAAAGACATACCAGCATATTTATTACACATCTCCACAAGCTTTTCATCTACCTTGTCACTCTAGTCATCATTCCCAAATTTCTTGTTCATATGGTTCCACACAACAGGGGAACTATTTGTTTATCCATTTTATTTCCACAATTCTATCCTTAACAGATCTAAGTTTTTGCTTTTTTTCACAAACTGTTGCTTACTGAGCCAGAGATATCCAACTCTGCTGTCCAAAACATTGCTCAGATGTATTCTAAATTTGTCAAATTAATTCCTAACACAGCAAAGTTTATGCACAGTTCATTTTGCTTCCTTCATCGTGCATGGGTTTGCATTCATCAGCAGTGAATTTCATCTGCCATCTCGCTAGTCATCCAACTAACCTACGCCCAACAAAATTCTCCCAAGGGTTTCCTCTGATGCCAACCAGATAAAGAATTGCAATAGCTGCAATTTTGTTAATCCTGTAACTGATATTTATTGCATACTAACATTCTCATCTCTAGCAAGGAACACTTCTGCTGTGATGAACACTTTTGGTTTGCACCTTTTGATTTCTTTCAGCTCTCCTGGTCACCACCTGATTCCTGACTGTGCCCTTGCCTGGCAATTTCCTTGACCTATTTTGAAGGGGTTTGACAAAGGATTGGAATCTTCAAATAAACCATGTCAGTGATTCAGCTGTATTCACTGTTTGGTTTATGCCCTCAGAGAATATTAACAGATTAGCAAGGCATAGTTCTGCTTCGTGAAACCAAGAGAATTTTGTTCAGCTACAGCTTTCTAAACCCGCAGATTTTAATTAGCACTCTGATTACAAAATGAAACTATTTCTGAGACTGGAACTAAAGTTCCTCCCCAAATTCCCAAATGCTGCAGTCGCCTTCCCCCTTTTTATTTCACACAATTATTATACTCAATATCCCTTGTGTGTGTCACTCAACGTGAGGAGGACGTCAGTTCCTGCGAAAGGAAGAACATGTCAGCAGGATGCATCCTTCTTGATGCGTGTGTTGTTTCTGGGCTTTCCCTAAATAACTTCAAAACCGACAAAAAAAATAAAAATAAAAAAAATTTAAAAAAAAATTAGTGCTTGGGATGAGGTGGCGGGTATGGAAGGATTTACTGAAATGGAATGCAGGACAGAGGAATGAATCCCTGATCCGCTGTGTCCACACACGCTCCAGGTCACAAGATAAAGGGATCAGCTGCGTGGCCTGAGCAGCCTCTCCATCTACACTGCAGCTGGATCCAGTTCTGAGTGGGGCTCTCAAACATGAACACATTCACAGGGCAGTTTTCCTTTCTGGAATAATTAACTTCTTCTTTGAGATCTTCTTTATCTTTATTTAAAAAAAATAAATCTGCTGTTTGATCAGTTTCATTAGTTGTTCTGGTTAAGTTCTTCCATCTTTTCAGTGCACACACTTCAAAGATTCATGCTTTTTATTAATCAAAAGGAATGCACTAAATGGTCTTTAAGGAAAAGTGCTCATTTCACTCTGCATCCAGAGCTTTAATCACCTGTGCAATTAAGGCCTGACATGTACAGTACTTATTAAATCTCTCAGTGTATTTTATGTAGTAATGATGTCCTTCCTGCATGATTTTGTGTTCTTAATTACTAGAAATATGTAAGCAGTAAATGTATTACTAGGAGCAAGCAGGCAGCTAGTACACATAGCTTTCATGGCACAAAGAAATTTATAGCATTACTACTCACATGAATAAAAGACTTAATTCACCATCTGCAAGATAGAATTCATTTCAGTTGATAGATGTAACTCGAATGAATGAATCATCAGTAAAAACAGCACCAAAATTACCCCTTCGAGGTGAAAAGAAAAATAAAAGGCACCATTTTTTTACATCAAAGAACACGAAGTAATGGAAAACCCAAAATGAAATTTCATAAGCTTATTACAAAGTGACCGAATATTGCAACTCTAAGTAGTAAACAGTGCAGTAACTGAAACATGTAAAATACTGAATTTTACAACAGTACATAAGCAAACCAACTCTTCTGATTATAATCATCACAGCAACCTCTTACGCTGTGATGTAAACCCCACTTTCAGAAATGCTGGGCTGTCAAGCTCTAAGATGAGCTTTCTAAGCAGTGACACGACGCTTCTGGTCTCAAGCTTTTTCTGGAATATGTTATAAATGAAAGGAATCTTGGCAGGTCAGCGTCTCACTAGAACGTGCAATTCTGCATGTCATTGCCGCTTGCTTATTCACTGAAACAACACATTTCAGGAGCAAACAAGGAAGAGAAACAAACAGAGGCTGCCGCAGTTCCTGCTCCGGGAGCCGGGTCACCTCCCCTTCCCTCTCCCCGCAGCCGCTGCCCGGAGCCCCCGGCCCGGGCTCACCAAACCCCGGCCGGGCACACCAAACCCCGGCCGGGCTCACCAAACCCCGGCCGGGCTCACCAAACCCCGGCCGGGCTCACCAAACCCCGGCCGGGCTCACCAAACCCCGGCCGGGCTCACCAAACCCGGCCGGGCTCACCAAACCCCGGGGCCGGGCTCACCAAACCCCGGCCGGGCACACCAAACCCCGGCCGGGCTCACCAAACCCCGGCCGGGCTCACCAAACCCCGGCCGGGCTCACCAAACCCCGGCCGGGCTCACCAAACCCCGGCCGGGCTCACCAAACCCCGGGCCGGGCTCACCAAACCCCGGGCCGGGCTCACCAAACCCCGGCCGGGCTCACCAAACCCCGGCCGGGCACACCAAACCCCGGCCCGCCGCTTCCCGGAAGCTCCCGCCGCATTCCAGCTCAGGCATGGGCGGCTCCCAAAGCGCGGCCATCCCCGGCACAGCCATCCCTGCCCGCACGGCCAGCCCCGGCACGGCCAGCCCCGGCACGGCCAGCCCCGGCACGGCCAGCCCCGGCACGGCCAGCCCCGGCACGGCCAGCCCCGGCACGGCCAGCCCCGGCACGGCCAGCCCCGGCACGGCCAGCCCCGGCACGGCCAGCCCGGCACGGCCAGCCCCGGCACGGCCAGCCCCGGCACGGCCAGCCCCGGCACGGCCAGCCCCGGCACGGCCAGCCCGGCACGGCCAGCCCTTGCCCGCACGGCCAGCCCTGCAGAGCCCCTGCAACACGGCACGGACCCGCGGCGCTTGGAACGCCAACACTGACGGGAGCTGCGCAGCGCCCCGAAGATGCCTTGAGCTAAATCAAATGGGAGTGCAAGTCTAAGTTTCATTTTCATTTCCCTCATGGACCTTTCAATTCTCTGAAATTCTTGAAACACAAATTAAGCCTGGAACAGTCTTGCCTGAAGCGGAGCACTTCCTTTCTGCAGTAAAGGAAATCTTTGAGTACTAACAAATGGAATATTGAGATATTTTCAGTGAGATGCTTCCATTTTTCTCTTTTAGTAACACTTTTTCCAGGATGGCATATTAAAAAACTACTTATTTTCAACTAGAAGAAAGCCTCAGTTTAATTAGATTTCCGCTCTAGGATGCAAAAACACATTTTCACAATTTACATCTTTAAGGTATCTAGATATCTTTTAAACTAATTCCCACAAAACTTTACATAGGCATTTCATGAAGGCCAAACTGCTATGAAGGATGAACAGAACAGCCTTTTAATATTTTTCCAGAGAAAAATACCATCAAAGAAGGGGTAAAGAAAACGACATGCTGACAATGAAACAAATTCCTGCTTAGGATGTCTTTTCCTGAAAATAAAATGATAGCGCTATAAAGCAGTCAAGTTTATTTCTCCAGCCTTTGCAGCTGCTGTTTCTCACATTCCAAGTGCCATAGCTAGAAGCAATACACGTGTGATGTACAGAAAGGCCACGTTGTACACAACCACCTCCCTCACCTCTTCCATGGGAAACTCCTTCTAGAGCAAAATGTGAAAACATGTTCACACCAACTGTTCATTAACTTGCCCATTTTCACCTCTGCCTTTTCAGCGGACCACGCTCACCCAACAAACCAAAATGATTTATCATAAGAACAGCTACACCGAGATAATGAAGCATATATACTGTTTCTAGATAGAGCTGATAGCAGGTCTACTGGGAAGAACTTCCAGGCCTTTATTAACTTTTGATCAAGAGATCTGGCAAGCCAGAAGGGGTTTTTTCTGCTCCTACAGGTTTCTAGGAACATGCACGTTGCTATAAAACAGATGCTGTTGATGAATACCATAAAATCAAGGCAGTAAATTACTAAAAACATCTTGCATCTCTGGCTATACAAATGAGAAAGTGACAGAAGCCAAGTGACTGGATGGAGTAATGAAAACCATATCACGACCCATCAACAATTTAAATATTAAGATGAAAAAAAATGTATTTTAAAATCAGTTGCTTTCTTCTCCATCTTTTTTCAAATACAGAGTTAGTTAGGCCACCAGTCACATCAAAACATTGGAGATCCCGAAATAAATAGGTCTATCTCCGACATTTTTAAAAAAGTAATTATTTCCAACAAGGTCTTTTAAAAGGTGGAATGTACACTTTGGTTTTGTTAGCAGGCCACAGCAGCAAATGCAGCTGCTCTTTGTTCTGGGCAACTGAAGAACATCTGGTACCAACAGCCAGACTGATGAACAACATCCAGACCCAGTTCCCAGATTAAGGACCCTTAGGATGTTGGGCAGAGAGCTGGAAAACGACTCTCCTGAGCTACCTGCAAGGAGTCATGCACAAAGTTAAGCACAGCACGGGTGTGACCTGGCTCACTGAGTGTGAGCTGTTGCTGGGAGGCAGCTCTGCCCCCCTGCTCAGCAGCAGGAGCTTTTGGCAGAAGCTGCTGTAACTGAGGTGTAATCTCACTGCAGAGCCTCCTTCTCCTCATCAACCTCTGCACACTGTGATACATTAGGCTGCTGACAACTGGAGGTCCTACAGAAGCTGTACAGCCCAGCCTCCTTCTCTAAGTATGACAAACACCAAATTCAGACCAGACTGCTCAGGGATTTATAAAGTCAGGCTTGAAAACCTCCGAGGATGGAGACCATAAAGTCTCTTAGACAACTTATTCCGATGTTTGACTCTCATGATGCAAGCTTTTCCCTTGCTTGGCTTACAAGCTCTCTTACTTGAACTGAAACCCGTTGCCTCTTGTCCTCCCATCACATGGCACTGAGTAGAACCTGGCTCCAGCTTCTTAACAGCCTCCGTGCAGGTACTGCAAAGCTGTCTTCAGTCATCCCAAAGGTGCCCCTTCTCCAGCTTGCAGACTCTCCCAGCTCCCGCAGCCTCTCCTCATGGGACAAGTCTTCTGGGCCCTGACCAGACCCTCTTGGCTGCCCTCTAGAGCAGCTCCATTTCATGGACATCCTTCCTGCACTGGGGCCCAAACCCAGATGCAGCTTTTTGGATGGGATCTGTCAAGTGCTGAGTGAAGGACTCAGTACTCAGCTCCCTCAGGCTCCGGGCTGGGATCCTCTGAATGCCATCTGGGATGCTGCTGCAGATCTTTGCTGCCAGGGCACACTCTGGCCCATGTCTGGCTTGCTGTCTAGCAGGACTCGAGGTCATTTTCAGCAGAGAGGCTTCCCAGCCAGCCAGGCTCCAACATGAAACACAACACGTGGTTCTTCCCTCACAAACAAGGGCTTTACATTTTTCCCTGATTCACTTCAAAATGCTTTCCCTGGCTCACTACTCCAGCCTCTACAAGCTCCTCTGGATGGCATCCCTGCCCCTGAGTGTACTGACTCACACATCCAGTACCAGATTCCAGTATCTGCTGGAAGCCAGAGCCTTGTGGTTTCTTCCTGTAACCAGTGCTAACCAACTTCTACTGGCTCCTGCAGCAGAGCTGTTCTTAAATGTCAATTCCCTTCCACCAAGACACGGTTTGGAGCCCCAACTGGTCAGATATTTGAAATGAGACAGTGAAAGCAGTGGAACTTAGATGGTAAATAACTGACTAAATGTATTCTTTTAATGCCAACACAGAAACAGAAAGAGAAAATTTTAGTCATGAATGTACTACATGCTATTAAAAAATATGCCCCCAGAACTCAAGACTGACTCTCATTAATACCTGTCAGCCTACTTGCAAAACTGATGCTAATAATGATGTTTTAAAGAGCAAATTATAATAGCAAGAGTAATGAGTAAACTTACTTTTCAAAATACATAAGGAGTAAATTATCAAGTGTTCATAGTTGAGAAAAAATGGAAGTGTTCATATTTATCTATAATTCTAATGTCTCATCTGAAATAATTGCTTCCAGAGCCAGCAGGTTAGTGGGTTTGTAATAGAAATAGTATCCTCAGTAAAGGAAAATCTCAAAAAAATGTAAGGAAATACCGCCAACTGAAAGGAAAAAAAAAAAAAAAAAAAATCTAAGAAAAATACTCTGCCTGGTCATTTCCAATGAATCCACATGAAAGTGTCCACAAAGCCCTGTGGAAATGTACATCAACATATAACAACCTTGAACAATCTTCTCCCCCCTGCTCCATAGTACACAAATTTTTGTCTTAAACAGAGTTTAACACCAAGATTGATTTGATACAAAATAAAATCAAATTAAATATAAAATATCGGCTACTGCGCTGAATAGTGAATAAATTACTGTATTCATTGAATACAACATACTGAGAAAGTATATGTAAAACAAAAATAGTAAAGATCACTCCATGCATTTACATTGCTTCCATTTAAAGCATGCCATTACTTATTTATATGCATTTTAAAAGCCACAGTAAAAACACAATAAACCTTTCAAAGCCACTGCCTCTTTCACAACCCAGAAATTCTAAAAAGTAAGGGATAAAAACGGTCCTATTTTTATTTTACATATATTCATACACATACTCACTCAGTCACACTGACTAAAGTCAACTCTAACTGTGACCCATGGCGTTCCAAGCATTAGGTTCATGACCTCAGAGCATTTTAATTCTTTTCTAGATGAGGTTTTTAATAATGTTTACTGTAGTTGGAAACATTGCACATAAATTGCTGTCTTGTGCAAAATTTATGGCATGTGGCAGTGAAACTAGAGCCTGAAATCTTAAAAGAAGAAACAAACCCCTCCAAAAGCCCCAAAGCCCCCAGTAACAGTACTTTTGTGCCCCAATACTGCTACAGCGTTTAGGGAAGGTCTCTTTGTTCTCCCACCACAAGTGTGGCACAGCTGCACCCACAGAGGATGTAGAAACAAGTTCAGACAAGCCCTCAAGTTTGACAGCACCATGTACAGTCTTCCCACTCTGCTATGAAAATATCTGTGATATTCCTTTACTAAAGTACCTACCAGAGCAAGAAAAAAATTAACATCCTTTTCATCACCTCAGGTATTTTCAGGAAAGGTACATTACCTCCAAGTAAAACCTGAAGAAAATGTAAACACAGTACAAACATACTATATGCAGTGAAAACATACACAAACTAATTTCAAAGAAGAAGGAAAACCATGGGAGGTTTAGTATGGGAATTTAAATACTGCTCCTACTTAGGAAACTTCGGGCAGTGACAAGCAGCCCAAGCTCCAGAGTTCTGTTCCAAATGAACACAAGTGAGCTGGCCACGGGCTTTTACAAAAGCATACTCTTGCCAACTTGACTGAAAAGTTTAGAGACAAAATCCCTGCTTGGAAAAGTTCATTAAAACTTTTTTTTTTTTTTTTTTAAACATTTCAGCACCTTTTAATTAGCTGTTCCTGTATCAGACAGAAATTGAAAAGTCAAGGAAAAAACAGACAGCAAGCACATAAAAACTGAAAGATCAGCATCCACAATAACCATTCCCTTCCTCCTCCTGCCACATCCCAGTGTGGCCCCACATAGTTCCCTCGGTGAGCTGTGCCCAGGCACTGCTTCTTGGAATGCAATGCTGCTGCTCCTGTGCCAGGAAAGCAGCAGGTCAGTCAGACTGAGCTGGGCCAGCCAGGCCACCCAACAGAGCCCCACTCCAAGGCTCGGGTTCTTCCTCAGTACACAGAAGGGTCACATGGAGGGAGCATCATTCCAAGACAGGACCCTACCAGTAGCCTTGACCCTCTTTCCATAGGACACACCCACAATAGGCAAGAGCCCAGTGTGTAAGCAAGAGCAAGTTCTAAAAGCAGGGGAGTAGCACAGCAAGAACCTGTGTAGCAATTTGTTTGTTGGAAGTCAATGTGATAAACCTCACGTAGACTTGACTGTTTCTAGTCTAGGAAGTGGTGATGAGTCTGAAGCCTGCTGCTGTCAGAGTGCATCACTCACCAGTCATAATTAATTTTTTGAAAACAATCAATTAACTTCTTTTTTTTGGGGGGAAGTCCTGTCCAAGATAAGGAAAATAGAAGTACACGTAAACTCCAGCAAGTCGCATATAAAACTACATTTGAGAATGACTGAGCAATGTGTCAGAGAAATTTGCTAAGGAATTAAGATTAGAATCATCATTTCATAGAATATTCTGAGTTGGAAGGGACTCATCAGGATTATCAAATCCAACTCCTGGCCCTGCACAGGGCACCCCAAAAGTCCCACCAGGTGCCTGAGGGCATTGTCCAAACACTCTCGAGCTCTGTCAGGCTGATCTGTGACCACTGCCCTGGGGAGCTGCTCCAGTGCCCAACAACCTCCTGAGTGAAGAGCCTCTCCCTGATATCCAACCTAAACCTCTCCTGACACAACTTCAGGCCATACCTTGGGTTCTGTCAGTGGTCACCAGAGGGAAGAGATCAGTGCCTGCCCCTGCTCAGGCAGGGTCTATAACCACAGTGAGGGCTCTCCTCGGTCCCTCTTCTCCAGGCTGAACAGACCAAGTGCCCTCAGCACTCCTCAAACAGCTTCCCCTCCCACCTCCCAAGCCCTCATCTTCATGCCCTCCCCTCTCGTCACTCTTTAATAGCTTTGTATTTTTTCTACATTGTGGCACCCAAAACTGCACACAGGTCTCCAGGTGAGGCAGAACAGAAAGGGATAATCCCTTCAATCACTACTAAGATAGCTTTCATCAGGCATGAGAAGGAGAAAGCTGCTAAACACTGATGATGACAGTGGCTAAAAGGTAAAATCCCTCAAAGAGGACTGAAAAAACCCCTCTCAGAAGTTTTCTACGTTGTAGTTTCTTAGAGGGGTTCCTGGGGAGGTTCCCAGCACAAAACTCTACTTTGGAGACAAGATTTTGGAAAACAAAAATAAAAATATCAGAGAGTCCATGTGCTCTGTGTAATCAAAATATAAAATTAGATAAATAAATTGCAGGTTTCTGAAGACAAGACAAGATAGGGTTACTGGAAGTAGGCAAATGTTTCCTCTATTTATAAAAGCATTATCCAGGATCTTTGCTTGCAAGTAGCAAACATGCAGAAAACATCAAATTACAGAACCAGTAACCCTACAGAAAAATAAATTACACTGGAAATTAATCAGAAAGGCTTCTCTACAGCTAGATCATAAATCATCCATCTATTAACAGCTCTTCAACAAAAGTAAATGGATGTACTCAACACAATAGTTACTTAGTAAGAAGTCTTTTAGCAGGAACATTTACCAAGAAAATTCCCAATCAAATTAAACTGTCATGGTATAGGAGAATAGTTCTCTTTTGAAGCAATAAGCTATTCTTAAAAGCAAGAATAAAGGGTTGGTTTTCCCCAAGAGATGTAAATTAGATCTCTGCTGGGCTCTGCGTGTGTCCTAGGGGCTGATTGACTTAGGGGGAATTTTTGCTTGCTCTCTACAGATAATTTCTGAACATATCACAAACATTCTACAGTAAATTCGTCACATCTGGGGGCAGTAAAAGAATCTGGAAGAGTCACCACTGAAGTCTTCTGTGATCATACATGAGAGGATCTTACAATGCCAAGCAGTTGGGTAAGGAAGCATTACACGTTCCCTAAGTGGGAACAGGAAAAATGGAAGCACATGAATAAGGAATCCTGAAGATGCAGATGCAATTCTTATTACCATTCAGGAAAGGGAACCTGAAACATGGTTCACTTTAACCACATCAGCTCAACTATCAACAGTGTACTATCTCTAGCTGTAGCAGAATGAACAGATCTAAACCTATTTATCTGTTCCACTGCTAATTCCTGTTTAAAACACAGCCTTCCAAAATTCCTACGGTTCCCACAGCAATAATATTGACATTGACACTTGAGGAAGGGGAAGGTAGCACACACAGACCAGTAAGAGGACAACCTTGCAGAAATTGTACTGTCAGCATTTTGCCATAGGTTGAAATTTAAACAGCAAGTCACAGAATCACAGAAAGGTTTGGGTTGGAAGAGTCCTTAAAGACCTTCCAAGTCCAACTCCCTGCCCCGGAACACTTTCCACTAGACCAGATTAATCAGAGCCCCACCCAACCTGGCCTTAAACACTTCCAAGTATGGAGCATCCACAGCTGCTCTGGACAACCTGTGCCAGTGCCTCACCCCTCCCACAGTGAATCTTCCCATCATCTCATCTAAACCCATCTTCCTTCAGTTTGAAGCCATTCCCCCTTATCACTACCTGGCCTTATAAGAAGCCCTCTGCAGCTCTCCTGTAGCACCACTTCAGGCACTGGTAGCTGCCAGAAGCAGCTTTCCCTTGGCCCTCTCCAGGCTGCACACGGCCAGTTCTCTCAGCCTTTGCTCACAGCAGAGGGGCTCCAGCCCTGGGATCATCTTGGTGCTCTCCTCTGGACTCACTCCAAGAGCCCCACGTGCTCCCTGGGCTAGGGAACTGGAGCTGGATGCAGTGTTCAGGTGGGAGCAGAGCAGAGGGGCAGAATCCCCTCCCTCCCCTGCTGCTTTCTGCAGTCTCAGTGGGAAGCACTCACCCCCGTGTGCACGCTTCTCTCTTACTGGGGGCTTAAACACACAGGTGCACTTGGCCAATCTCATTTACACATAGCTAGATTGCATCTCAAATTAGGTAATTGGCTTTCTCCTCTCCCTCTGGAGAAAATCTGGATCGGTGCTGGCTCACAGAACCATACCCTCTCGAACAAGAAAGCCCAAAGAAGAGGACAACTCAAATTAAAACAATGATAGACAACACCTGAGCACCCCATTCTTACCTCACTCAGCACAAGACATCCCATGCTGTGAAACTGAAACAGCACATTCTTTTCTGCCACACTTAAAACCAGTCATCTGAAGACAGGAGTCATTAAGCTTCCTTCTTTGAACGCCCTTCAGAAACCACTACTAAATTCAATCCCTCATTTAAATATGGTTTCCACTGTAGTGAGGCTCTTGCAACAGACACGAAAGGCATTACCCATAATAGGTGAAACAGGGCACATAAATATGCTGTTACCTAACTCACTGTAGTAAATTCATACTTTAAAAGGAAAGCTTATAAGCACTATCATATTTAAGCAATAAGACATAAGAGGGTGTGCAGATGCTGTAATAATGACACACCTTAATAATATAAGAAGTATGTCAACTATTATCCCATACTACACACCCTAAAATGCTTCAGCATAGATCCCATCTATGTATTTAACAAATGAAATTAGGATACTTAGAAAAAAAATGTCTATTTAGTGGCTGATAAGCTCAAAACGTTTCATTGAAAAAGCACAGCCAATACAGAAAACATGCCACCATACTCCTTTTCAGGTAACACTTTCCAACCATGATCAAACTACAAATACAGACTGTTAAAAAATACCTGCATAATTAAATGTATTCAGATCCTGCAAGAAGTAGTTCAAAAAGGAAGGAGGGCCAATGAAAATCTCTTGTTTTCTGTAATTTTGAAGGGTTCTTGAAAGCTTACTGATGAAAAAATGGTACAGATAAAACCTTTAATGAAGTGGGGTTTTTTTGGGGTTTTTTTTTTTTTGGGTTACACTGCTTCTGTCTTCCTGTTTCAACAAGCAAAGAAAGAGTTCAATAAAAACATCTCACTTAGGTTATCTCTGTTAATTCTCAGTCTGAACTCAGGGGCTGGAGTTGAGTGGTTTTAGCTGAACTCTTACACACAACACTACTTGCAGTCTAAAGCCAAAGTCAGCACAAAAATCTGACATTTGATTACATTTTCCTTAATTATATCATTGTTCACCTTGGACCAAACTGAAACCTTTTGGAAAATGTGTTATTGAACACTTCACTGAATACTATCTGCTTAGACTTTGCCACACAAAATACAAATATAATTATGTTTGTGGCAGCCAGAATAAACTAAATTTAACACTGATGTGCCTTCACTTTAAACCAAGCTAAAATATACTTAAATATTTATTGCTATGAATCCACAGAAGTTATTACTGCAAAACTTTTTCTCAGGCATAGAAACTCAAATAGCTACTTTCTTCAGCTAAGGCACACTAGTACAAAAAACTGATAACAACAATCTTTCAAGCCTGATCAAACTTCACCAAGTTACTGTTATTTAATATATTTCCATACACTTAATCACTCTTTGGCTATATAAAATGGAAAGTAGAAAAAAATCATGTGAAGTTCTCACAATTGTATTGCCCAAATCCACAGAAATTGTAGGTATATATTTATTACAATAGTCACAGTTTTTCAACTGCACAGCTGGAAAAGCTGCTAATCTTTTGGATGAAAAACATTCAGACATGAAATGACCAAAACACATCCTTTTAAGTAACAGTATTGACGAAAGTGTAACGAGAATCAAAGCTTGCATTTCAAAATAGAAAACTTCAGGCACGCTTATATAAATGATTCACCCATAACCCAACCCAGCAAGTGACTTTTCAGAGCAATTTTTGCTCCTCAGTGCCAACACAATAACTCGCTGGGGATGCTGGAAAGCTGCTCCTGCAGAAGGGCTGCTGCAAACACACACTGCTCAGAGGAGCAAAATATTTAAATTGGGGGGAGGGGGAGAAGGGACTCTCCACCCACTTTTAGAGAGGTCTTGCCAGTTCCTCTGCTTTTTGGGAGACGCAGATCAAATCCAATATACAAGACATGAACCAGATATGAAAATGGTCCAACAACAAATCTTCAAAATTGCAAATGCCAACGAGTCTCTACAAGTATATTACCAGGCCAGAATGCAGGAAAATCCTTGTGAAATAAGGTTTTCTGGTATGCAGTTATAGCAAATAATCATGAGGTGATGCCGAGAACTAGACAAATCTGGTATTCAAGGAATGTTAAAAACACAGAGGTCACGAATGCACACTGTAACTTTAGTACTCACTTCTTATCCCACTATTTTGACATTAAATCTAATTCATTCTTCGTTCTAAGCTTATAAGCCATGATTTTAATGAACATCTCTCTTGTCCACTGCTACAACACATGTCAAAAAGGAAACAATATAGATAAAAAATGAAGTGAGTTTGATTCTGCATGTATACAACAGGAGTACTGCTCGTTTTTAAAATACTACATTATACTATAGATCTGTCAGGAAACTAAAAAAACAGATCTCTCTCATATCAAAATTTTGAATTTATTTACATGTTTTTAGAACAATGCTTCCTGCACCCCTAGCTCACAGGTGAGCCTAAGAAAAAGCACCAAAATCATAACTGCACTGGGCATTTTGTTACTAGAAGAATATTTGGGTTGATTATAAACCAGTATAATACACTGCATGAATCCACACATAGTAATTACATAATCCAGCCTTGTCCTACCAGTCTGTTTTACACACACCAGAATGGATTTGTGTTGAACTGCCTTTACTTAGATAAAGAGCTAAAGCTGAGCTCTGAAGACACAGAGACCAGGGGAGAAGAGGGAGAGGGACACGAGCAGAAAGTTAAAGACACTTCTTATATTAAATTCCTCACAATTTATGGCAGGCTGACAACAGAAATACTACCAGCTCAGTAAAATAGCAGATCATTTTATTTGGAGGTGGGAGGTGTGACTGCACATTATGTATTACATTAAAACTGCTTTAGTCCTAATTTTATATATGCACTAATTGCTTTTGTCCAAGTAACTTGGTAGACATGAAATCAGAAAGATACTTTCAAAAAAATTAAAAAAAAAAAAAAAAAAAAAAAGAGAGAGAGAGAAAAAGACTTTTTTTTTTACTTGAGGATAACCAATACTGGTCAGTAAGAGGGCATGATCTGCTTTTCTATCTCCTTGTGTTGACATAAATAAAAGATCATTTCACACCCAAGTTAAGGAACGAGCCAGCGTAAAGGAAAGATGAGCAAGCAATTTGGGGACACCTTTATGACAAAATCTGGACAGAAAAGTTTCTTCAAAAGCACCAGTAGTACCTCAGAGCATCAGTAATCTTTATGTTAGAAACATAAATCCAGAAAGGGGGAAGGGGGGTGGTGGTGCAGGGGGAATTAGGGAAACATGCAGAGAGCAGGTGATGTTTTAAAGGATACAAACCTACAAGAATTGTGATATCCAGTCAGGGAAGCTCAAGTTCCAAACACCATCCAAGAGAAGACTTGGGTGTCAGAGTTCTCCCTCTTGGCCTAGGTTCACTCCACAGCTCAGAATTAATTAATTGCAGGCTGAGCAATAGCTACAAACAGAGCAAGGATCACCACACAAGCAGCATTAGCCACAAGGAAAGCCTGAACTGTCTCCTCTCCAAATCTGCAAGCTGGAGCTTCAAAGACTCCTATTAGCAGCCAGTTGAAATGCTTCATTTATTACTCTGTTATTGATACAAAATTAAAATTCCTTTTCAGTTTATGTTGGTATCCATGACAGCTAAATAAAAGCACCTGTTCAAGTGATGCTTTGACAGTGTGTCCTTGAAAAACATAGACACTGAACCCGAGAGAGGGCTCTCTTAGCAACATGAAATAAAGTTCTAACACTCCAGGGATCAGCTGCACCACTAGCACTCATCTTAAGTCTGCCACTTGTGAAGGTTTTGGCCTTCTCTGACATCCACAGTGCAATGAGGAGAGAGAGAGAAGGAAAGGTTTTGCTAGGAGCAGTCCAGGTAAACTGCTGGTTGCACATTTGGAATTCATTACAAGAAGCCATGCTTGTGGCAGATCCCCACTCAGGAGATGCTCAAAGACAAAAATTCTTCTTGGTGACTAGCCCAAAAATAAGCACTTATAAATCACATCTGAATATAGTTATATATTTCTTCTTCCTCTTAATACAAACTGTATTTTACATATAAGAGTACATTATTTCTTTACTCTTTTACTTTGTTATGACCAAGCCAAAACTCCTGTTACCAAAAATATATAGAAAATCATTATTTATTGACTTCTACTTAAAATAAGATTTCTTCAGTAAAAATCTCAGTCATTTACCAAATCTATACTGTAATTAGGATCAGAACTGCACCAGAAATTATAAAATACCACATTACTAAATAATAATATAGGAGGAAGAAAGCCATCTAAATAGCCTAGCCATCTTTTGTATTTTCTAACCTTCAAGTTCATTCATAAACTTCTTCTTTTTCCACCTACAAATGCCAGGTTTTGTATAAAAGAAAACAATTTGTTGCACATTACTGGGATATTGACAGGAGTCCAAAAAGGTTGGACAATACAACCTGCAAATTTCAAAGTGGTTCTGCCAATTCCATGCAATTAGCCAAAAGCCAGCACCACCATGAAACAATATTAAGTTGTGTTTGCTTTATAACTAAACAAACATCCCAACCTCAGGATTCTCAAAGCTCTGTTTGAGACTTCAGTTAGTGGGGGTGCTGGAGGCCAGCAGGCTACTTTTGAAATGTGTTTAAAAAAAAAAAAAAAAAGGTAATAAACTTCCAAGACCTTTGCAAGGATTCTGCATGGCACAGCCTCAGCCAGCCACTGAAGCACTGGAATCAGCTGTTTTCTGCATGGCTGCAGGAATCTGGCAATTAAAAATTATATCAACTGCAAATGCAGAAAGCCTCTGTACTGTTCTTTCTGTTTGGCTTCCAACTGGATAATGCAATGATAAAGTGAGTAAATGATAAGTGGCCCACAGAATGCACAAAATTGTGAAGTATCATCACAAGATTTATTAATATTCTTTTCTTTTGTGAACACAACTAGGACACACCTTTTATAATTTATTATGAATAAACACTTACACTGTATAAAGGCTTCAAAAAAGTTTTCAAGTTTAAGAAGCCAAGCTTTAAAACCATTAAGATGATTTAAGCCAGCAGAAGAAACCTGCATCAAAACACAACAAAATTTATGTCGGGTACAAACTAAAAGGTCGGTCAAACTGGGGAGATGGGGGAATATAATGATTTACAAGTACTACTGATTAGAAATTCTTAGCATGAAAAGTATCAGCTTTACAAGTACACAAACCACTAACAAATTTCTTCAGAAAGAAAAGTAAAATACTCTTTATTTTCCATTAATCTGTTTTCTTGAACTATTAGAAAACATTCCAAAGTGATTTACAGTCATAGGAATCAACTTCACAGATAAATTATTTCTGGATTCCCAGAACACATCCCTCGACCCAGTTCAAGTTTCACAATCTTGTCTCCAGCCCAATAGACTGTGTTTGATTAGAGGCACATCATCTGCCTTTCTGCTCCTTAGCACAACCCCAGAGAGGATCACTTTGTGACAACTGGATATATGGTTATAAATCCAACACACAACACTCTTCTGGCCGGCTTTCTCCAAAACCACACAAATTCTGAGCTCCCTGCACAAGCACACAGAAAAACCAAACCAACCAAACAAAAAACCTCAGAAACGTCAGTCAAAAAATTGTCTACATTACAGCACCTCAAGAGTAAAAGGAGTTCCAAATTCTTACAGAAAGCTGACAGATAATCTGTAACAAGGAGCTGAAACAAAACAGGAATTTTAAACAACAAAACTGGAGAGTGGTTCTGAGGTAATTCAGTGGTTTTCAGGATCGTTACATTTGTCCAATTCTCTCTCTTCCTCTCTGCTAGTTACAGAAGATGATCCAACAGTGACAGTTTGCTGTACTTAACAGCAAGGGCAAACGCCTGACAATCCCCCCAGAGACCACCTGACAATCCCCCCAGAGACCAGGTCCCCTTGCCCCTGGTAAGGCACAATGTTTCTTCATTCATCTCCACCCTGATGCCCCAGTCTGGTACCTGCCCATGGCTCTTTCTGAGGATGCAAATGGAAAAGCACACGGAGAGCCAGGACCTTCACTGTTCAGAGGAACCACCTCAGGAGATCAGCCAAGCAATTCCCCCCTCCATGTCACCACTACTAGCCTCACACATGTCATTCTCCATCAGAAACAAAAAATACTGCTCAAAATGTTCATTCTAAATAGCATGAGCCCCATCTATTTAAACATTTATTACTGTTTACACCCAATCTCCTTTGCTAGGGAATCCACTCGCTCACCCTATCCTCAAAGGACAAGAACAGTTCATCTTCTTCATTTTATTTATTTATCTGAAGTCTTCTCATGTCTAACCTCTGGCCACCTCAGAATAGTGCTTACTTCTGTTCAAGAGCTAAACTCTTTTGATTCATGCTGAGCTCAACTTTGTTATTTGTGGAGACAACAGATGGGGAAATGCAGACAGTACACAGCTAACTTAGGAACAGTCACCTGCACATGGCATGAGGAAAAACTGCAAACAGGAGTTCTGTACAACAGATCTGGAGGTTATAGTGCACACAAATGCATCTCCATTAATTTCTGTGTGGGTGAGTTGACATCAACAGTGCTGTAAACCCAGAAGATGCAGCACTCACAGGAGTTTTAACTGATTTAGAAACGTACACCAGTTTGTGTCTTGCCTGATAAACTGCTTTTTTGTTGCTTGCATTCCAAACTTACATGGATTTGTGTTCATATAGAATTATTCTGAAATAATCAGTGATGATTAGTCCAAAGGGGAATAGGTCACTTGGGCTAAAAAACCTCCCCTGATATTAAGGACACATTCAGCTTTTCAAAAATACGTGTCACTCCACAGTCATGTGCTGCATTCATCCAAGTTAACTTTCAAGTATAAACTAACATTTTTGGAAAAACACAAAGCACATCCATAACCAGGCTATTCATAAAATTGAAAATAATTAAAACCATCATTTCTTTCCCCATAATTTTTGCTCTCACATAAAAAACAATAGGATGGATTTCTGCTCTTCAGTTTTGGTTTCTGGAGATACAGCCTATTCTCATATTGTGTGTTCGAGATGTATGCTGCTCTCTCTTTTTAGTCAAGAGCATCTCAAGAGCTTTTCCTTTTTTTTAAAACAAGGAACAACAAAAAACATTTAATATTTAAAATCCAGTACCTTCAGGAAAAGCAGGGTCTCCCAGGAGACTTACCACAGACAAGTCTGTAAGTTAGAGGGTGGAAATTCCAAGACAGTCACAGAACTTTGTCAATGTTACAACACCTCATGTCTTAACTGGGGGTCTCAGAATCTCCTCTGCAGACTGTTACACAAAAACCCCAAAGCAGAGATGTAGAGAGAAGGCCACGTTGCAGTCTTTGCTCTAATTTTTAAACATGATGAGAAAAACTTATGGAGAGGTAAGAAAGACCTCAAATTACACACAAAGCTTGGGTGGACAAGCCCATCTCATGCAGTCAGGTATTATCTGTGGAGATGAGAGATGAACAACAAAGAAAACCAACTCAAATTATTCTGTGATTCTAAAAACACCTGCACTTCTTCAGAATGCTTATAAAAATGGCTTTCCCCTCCAGAAGATCTGAAAAGAATTTGACTTAAAATGGAGGCATGTGGATCTTGAAACACCATGATAGATGCAAAAAATGCTACACTTCAATATACGCCATTGAAAGATTAGAGAATTTAAGAGTTGAAACTCCAAACAGTAATATTTTCAATATTTTACTATTTCTACCAAAACTGTTGACTGAAGTGCTCTGATGTGGTTATTTTTCCAACTCAAAACAAAACTAAGAGTGGGTAAAGCATATTAACTGAAAACCTTTGACAGCACTTAGTCAAGTGAGACAAAGTTATACTACACAAGGACTACTTGCAAGTAGTTAGATACCAATATCAAATTATTTTATCACATTAGTCCACAAAGTCCAGAGGCTAACTTTTATTCAATAAGACCAGATTCTAAAACAAACTGTAGCTGTTTTACAGCACAGCAGAAACATATCTGTAAAACACACCACATTAATGGCACTCTAAGCTGTCTCGTGGAGCCTACTATGTTCAAAGAACACAAGCTGAGTCCAGGAACTCTGATGCAAAAAAAACCTGCTGTATTTTTGCTGTCTTCTGCTTCCTACAAAGTGCTGAAAGCACCTGTTCTGTGAGAATAAAACACCACAATGCATTTGTAAGTGCTACATTGAGTGTTATTCTGCTGTGCAGTTGTTCATTGGAGAATTACATAAGTAATGATTCCTGGGAGGTAAAAAACATTTGAGGAGAAGAGGGGACAAAAAAACCCAACCAAACAAAAATCTTTGCAGCTAACCAGGGGCACTGAAGGTTAAATGGATGTTGTAGACGACTCTTTATTCAGGTCCTTAAAAGCATTAATGTTTGAGAAAAATTGGCTTACAGATCAGCTAGCTAAGACTGAAGCATTTAAAGATTAACTCCCTTAAAACTTTAATCACTTCAGGCCTTAACTGTCTAATCTGCAACCCTGGTTGTCTCTTACGTCTTATTTAAGAGAAGTAGTGAAATGTACAATGTACAAGCATCAGATTTTTTTTTTCTCAGAAAAGATGCCTTATACCAACGTGGCAAAGCAAAAATGATACTAAGAGATCAGCACTTGAATTTTAAAATAATTGCTTTTGACTGAATGTGTAATGATTTCCAGAGACTCTGCAGTGGAAATTTTCAGAAGTTCAGGAGTTCTGTAAAACTTCTTTACTTGAAAATCTGGCCTTCTTTTAAATGTCTTCAATTGAGTGTAACTTTGAAGACAAATTAGCTGGGGTTTGGGTGGGGGGGAAGGATGACAGCTCTTTTCTTTCCATTCCAACTGTAATGCTCCAACAGAAGTAAATATCAGTTAAGATCTTGGAGATAGAGCTGTAACTCATAAATAAAGTATGTAAAAATGAAGTGGAAATTTGTACAAGACCAACTAGATCAGTCAGAATACAAATACACTTTGAAAAGACCATTCCCTACTCTCACTTTACAAAACTTGTGGGGTTTTTTTGTATCTCAGGTTAGTTGGAATTTCAAAGTTGAATCCAGTTTTTCATAAAAGACCTAATCCACATCCATTTAAGAGTTCACATCTGAAGTAAACCAAAGGTGCAGAAATGCTAAGCTCCACAGCAAGGGCTGTCCACAAAGGAGGAATAAACTGCTTCCAACAACTCCAACTCCTCCTTTAGAAGGAAGCAGGCAACCTTCCAGAGGCCAAAGGGATATGTGCAGCCTTTCTCTCAGTCTCATAACTTGTGTAAGTGGTTTTCAAATGGTTGCATTAAATAGCACATTTTATCAATTAAAAATAAATTTTATAATTTAAGTAATTATTTGGATAGATGATTAGCTTGTCTAGACATATATGTTAACTTCTCTACTTGCACATACTTGAAATGCAAATTACTAAATCATGACACTCCTGCTACCACCACCACCAGTTACAATTTCCTTCCCAGCTACTCAAACTGCAGAATCACATCTCATCCAGTTAAACTCAAGACAATGTAACTGTTTCTAGGTATGACTCTCATTGGCCTCATTAAGATCAGCCTCCCAACGCTGAGTAATGCAGATGACACCTAGTTTAGCTAATTTAGCCCTGGGACAAAGATGACTTTACAGTGTAACATTACATACCAAAGCTTCCTCTGATGTATAACTAATTATGATGTCTCGAAAGTTACACAGCGGAATTAAAACTGGATTAGAAACAAGAAAAATATGCAGAAATGTAAAGCTAACTCATCCAACCGACATACACTCTCTCAAGCATTCTTTCCACAAGCAAGAACAAGAAGTTTGATTGCCCTCATCTTACACTGCTCTGTATGTCTCAGCTGAATTTACAGGGTTAGATTTAAACTTAAGCTGCATCTAAAAAATCTTCTCAGAAACAGACTATGGAGAAGGATACCCAAACACACTCTCTTAAAATATCATGGGGGGCAGCTCTCAGATTGGTATGCTCTAACTGCATTCTTCCAAAACCCAATGACTGAAATGCTTTCCTGAGCCAAACACTGCATTAAGAATGAGTGTATACCTCTTTACCCCTCAAAGTCAGTTCACTTCCACGGAACTGGAAGAATCTCACTCTGACTTGCATTTGTCAGCAAACTGCTGGTGGACTGCTATTTGTTGGTGAAATGAAGATGCTCAGATTCTAAATTGAAATTGTTCCTTATATTTCTCTTGAATAGCCCACAAAAGGTTCTAGCAAATGGAACAAGAGCAGTTTATTGCTTCTGAAGTAACACTCAATATGTACGATAAAGAACATTAAGAAATACCTTATTAACAGTTACATCACACAATTTAACAACTGGTAGAAAAGTCTTTAGCAGCTACTGTAATTATCAATAATCCATTGCAAAAGACTTCAGGTATGTTTCATAGCAATTTACAGGGGGCTTATCAAAGTTTCTACTGTTCGGTTATAAAAATAACAAAGTTTAAAGCTGTGAAGTTTCTAGTGAAATGGCAAATGCAAGCAGCATTCAGTTAAAAAAAAAATCTCTTTGGGTAATTTCCCAGGATACAGACAAGTAGGAGGTGTAAGAAAGCACTGACCAACACCTCCTGACAGCATCACTCCCTCAGCAGAGACTCATGGCTTTGCTCACCACTGACCAGAAGACACAATTTATTGAAAAAGACAAATTAAAGTACTTGACTTGAAAAAAATTGAATCAAGTATATTTCTGTTGAACTCTGGGCAATGTGTTTACTCCCAGTCTCATGTGTTTGTGACCAGAGCATAGCTATCATGCTGCTCACACCAAAACAGACACAGTTTGAGGAACTCTTATCCTTTAATCCAGAACTCACATACACCAAGTACAACACCCTTCAGTGAAGTTCAGACTGCAATTATGTTTTATAATGAACCAATTCTCTACAGATTTGTGTCAAATTACCAAAACTATAACCACAGTCAAAGCAAAAAGTGAAATTGAGTCATCATTCTGAGAGAAGATGTTCTCAAAATGATCCCTTTGCACTCAGTCAAGGGCAGGTCCAGCTGGCCCAGTTTGTCCCAAGGGTGCCTGTTTATCAAAACTGGGCTCAAAAAAAAAAGTTAGACATTATTTGATGTGGGTTTCTAATTTAACTTTAAAATTACCTACACAACTCCACTCTTCACATTACCTTAATCATGTCTCAGAAATGTGATCACATGAATTCAAGCCCACAAGGACGGGGGGCATGCAGGTTTGGCAAAGAGAAGAGAGAAGAGCCCTCCAAAAAACTCTCAGAGGATTTCTGTCTGTCAGTTTTTACTTGGAGCTTGGACTAATGGCATACAGAGACCACAAGGGTTCCCAGAAGGCATTTTCCATCTTAAAGCACTAAAGCTTGAGGGGTGGGGGTGTGCATAGGTTTTCCCACTATTTCCCCCTTGTCTCGTTTCATAAAATGCCATCAACAAACATGAATAAGACATAACTATTGGATCATTTCAGGACACAGTGGAGTTCTCACTGCAGGAGGTTTTTGAGAGGAGACTGAACAACGTGGTAGGGTAATCTCAGCCATGCTTCCTTTCCCATGAAAGGCTGGACCAAAGCACATGTCCAGGTCCTTTCCAATCTGGGCTGTTCTGTGATCCTGTGATTTGTGGATGTATTACCTATGTGTATGAAATGACACCATTCAACCTATCTTATTTAAAAAAAAAAATCAAAAATTCCGCAAATGTCTAAATTCTCAGGCAAAGAGTTCACAAAAGAGCTGAGAGTGGAGGGAAGAAGCCAGTGTCACACTGAGATCATCATCACCAATAATGAGCTGAAGGTTTTCACAGCAGGGGAACCACCTATGACAGAAGCCAAGATTCAAAGAGCAAATCTCCCTTCAATCCTATATTCGAGCATGAAAAGCTTTGCCTTTTTCCTTTGTGAGAATACAGTGAAGAGAGCTTGACATGTTCTTCAGATACAAACCATGGCTTTTTTTCCATTTAACAGAAACCATACAATTTCATATAGATCTTTCAAAGAAGAAGTACATTTCAGAGGATATTAACTCAAACTCCTTATAGA
Organism: Sitta carolinensis; assembly: GCA_032173965.1. NCBI lineage: Eukaryota > Metazoa > Chordata > Aves > Passeriformes > Sittidae > Sitta > Sitta carolinensis. Next base: position 6,855,037 of record JAVUNC010000026.1, read on the forward strand.
ACTAAGTGCTGTTAATAAATATATCTCTCTTCAATTTCATATACACTTTTCAGCTACTCTATTCTTACCTTTTTTCCCCATTGCTTTTTCCTTATGGTTTGCCTATTGCCCCTTAATGATATTAAATCTGCCCTTAAGGTAACAAACAGAACACAGTAACAGCTTATTCTTCTTTCCTTTCCATGAATTAATGTTGATTCTTGTTAGACTTATCCAAAACCCTGAAAAAAACTTCCTGCCAAAATCTGACTTTCATAAGTGATTTACTTTAGTACTTGATCTTTGCAGTATCTCTAACTTATCAATCTTCATTAATTGAAATTTTACTTACCACACTTGGAGAGCAGATCAGAACTTGACTGATTTTGCCAACTGGCTTAATCAATTATCTTAAATTGTCAGATTTTGTTTCATTTGGAAAGTTTAAAGTCTTAATGGCTTTGCCTAATAAGTCATTGGAGAACTTATAAAGAAATAACATTTTGTCCCATTAAAAAAAATTAAAATCTTCCCTTAGAAAGGCGTTAATTGTAGGATTTCAGCACTACAATTAAACTTAAATGGGAGATAACACCTAGGCACAGATTAAGAGTCACTGCTGCAGGAGAAGCTGTGCTTCTTTATTTCCCACCTTTGCAGGCAGGCAGACCTTGCTCTCTCCGAAGGAGGTGAGGAGGCTCTCTCTGTGTGACAGGGCAGATCTTACCAGGACTCAGCCTCTGCGGTTGGGCTGAGGCAAGATCAAACCCTCCTGGCTGATCCTGCATTGCCAAACCCGGAGTTAGGCAAGCACACTGCAGAAGCTGCAACTCCCCATGCCCTGGGTGAGAAATGGTGCTCACCCCAGTGATCGGGGCAAGCCCTGAAAGCCCCGGCTGTGAAGAAATGAAACCACAGAGCCAGAGACAAGGAGCCCAGCTGGGGGAGCAAAGGCACCTCTGCTCACAGGGAGAGCAGCAAGCCCCACATGCCCGGCTGTCCTTCGGGAGAGCACGTGGCAATGGAGCAGGGAGTGCACACTGCCCCAGGGGCACCGGGCTGGGAAGAGCCTGCTCGGCGTGCTGCAGCCTCGCAAAAACCCCAGTCAAGAGTCCGTGTCTTGGTCCTTTGCAGCCCCTTTTGCCCCACAGTACAAAGACTCCTATTGCAACATTTCCTACAGCCCATCTCCCCCTCCTCGAGCTCATCCTGCCCCAGAAGTTGCTAAGTTCACCGCAGTAAAAGTTTCACTCTGACTTCTCAGAAGCCTCGTCTCAGGATGTGGCCACAGTCTTCATTTCTCTTCAGCATTCTTCGAGACAGATGCTGAGGGAATCCCTGATCCAGATGAGTGACAGACACCTCCTCACTGCATCTCCAGAGAAGAGACCGAGGAAGGGAAACCAGCAGCACCTCTGTTCCAAATAGATCCCTGCCCATCAGCCTTGCTGACCGTTTTAATAAATCCAGTTTACTGGGATATTATATTAATTTCTTTTTAAATCTACATTATACAAATGCATTTGTAATTATTCAAACATGACAATGAGAAGTCATCTGCCATCTGAAGGCTGCTCACAGAAACATAGGGGCACAAATAAGCATTTCTTTTAAACATAAGGTTTTTATAAATTTGCAGCAGACATTTTTTATATTCTAGGAATATTTACTTAGCTGTGCATACCAGAACAAATTATCTTCTGTTAGCCAAAATTACTGTTCTTAGACCTCTTATCTATCCCCTCTGCTCACTAATTTCTACCCATTCCCTGTTGGGTTAAATAACACAGATCATTACATAAAGGCAGAGGTATCTTCCAACTGCACATGAAAGAAATCCTAAAGATTGCAAAATGTAATGCCAACTTACCAACTCTATTCCCTGTGGAAAAGGAGTGTCCTCCCAGTCCTTCTGGGGAAATCTTTGTATTATTTTCCCCAAACCTTCTGTTGGTCCTGCTGAAAGATAAATTTCAATTACTTCAAGACAAATTGGAATTAAAATCACCACACATTTGAGAATATTTTCAAAATATACCAAATACCAGTAAGTTTTTTGCTACAAGAGGCAGAACGTGCTCCTCAAATGTATCTTGCGAGTCATGTAATAAATACAAACTTGACATTTTCCAGCAGTAAACAGAGAATCACTACATGAAATGACACCAGAAAGCATCCAGCCTCTGCCTCTTATGCATGTTTTCAAAATGACAGATGATTATTGATAATTTTAGTCCTTCTCTACAAACAGCAGTGAGTTAAAGACTAATATAACGGATACTGTAATATTTAAAAAAGAAAGCAAAAGTTTCTCCAGAAACAGTCTTCCAGAAGAAGCCTGTAGATTGAAATAAGACTGCAGATTAAAACTCCACGTGATGAATCCAGGGCACACTAGCTCTTTGCCAGTATTTCTTACTGGTTTCCTTGGACAAGTCAGCTGTGGTTTTCCACACAGAAAGATGTGAAGAAAAGCTGGTCATTTCTGATAACTTTTCTGATGCAACAGTCTTCTTTTTTTGACGTGTTCCTTTTTTTTGGAAGCAACAGTGCTATAGATAAATTTTGGAAACCCCACAAACACCACGACTGTAAGGGCTGCGTCACCCTGGACGGTACAGGAACGCACAGACAGCACTTGGGGTTTCACCTTCTGAAATCCTGCAGGAGTGAAAAAGCCTGTCCCTGATATCCAACCCACACCTGCCCTGACTCAGCCTCAGGCCACTGCCCAGGTCTCCAGGGGGAGAGCAGTGCCTGCCCCTCCTCTTGCCCTCAGAAGGAGCTGTACCCCAGCACCCCAGCTCCCTTCCCCCGGGGCTGCTCTCCAGGCTGCCTCATTCCTCAGTCCAGCCATACAGCCATGGCAAAGCTGACATCTGCAACCATTTAAATACCTTTCAATAGCTGACACACTATATCTAATTGAATCACCTTTTCTCTAAAGTTGTATCACAAAATTTTGAGATCAAGCATTAAAATTGTTAAACATTTTCTTGTCAAATGCTCAAGGCTGTACTCTGGTATTATGAAGCAGTCCAATTTAGGTATTAGTAGTAGCAGTCCATATGTGTTGCCTCCTCTGCAGACACCCAGGCAGCAGCAATGAATACATTACTCTCCTGCCTTTACCATAAAAAAAACACTTTCAGTCTGACACAACTCAAGTCTGCTAGCATAAATCAACGCTACACTGAAAAAAAAAAAAAAGGCTTCCCCTAAGCTTCCTGCTAATTTACAGTTTGAGTTTGCTGCTTTCTTAAAACCCACAATACATCCCACAAGACATTTGGGCAGAACCAATCTGATGGGTTTGTAAGAAGCATTTTCTCCAGTTTGTGCATATTGACACTCACACTTTTGTGAATACTCTCAGAACAGATGTTCTTGGTACAATGGACATGCAGACTACAGAGAGTGAGACTCCCAAAAGCCATCTCACTGCCGAGGTAGCACACTCTGTGACTCTGAAGGGCAGCCTGCTGACAAACTGCCATCCCACAGGGCGAGCTCTGAGTTCTGCCTGTGAGATCAGCAAGCTCAAAGCCAAAGGAAATCTCATATTATAGAGAAGCTGTTTATGGAACAGTGCATGAAAGATGCATCATAGGAGTGCAACTTTTTAAAAGGGGGAGAAGGGAAGTGCATAGTTCTGTTCAGTGTTCGAGATATGAGCATTAGAAAAATATTCGCATCCATCAGATATGAGTAGAAAAATAAAAAAAAACACCAACAGAAAAACCACTGTTAATCCTTCTACAGAAAAGTCCTGTGATACCGATTTACAATTCTACTTATAATGCATAAAATCTAACTATTTCACAGGATTTCTTAAGTTGAATACAATAGAGATAGGTAGGAAACACTCTTTCCATCCCACTACAATTTGGTTTGGTTTGGGTGGGATTGTTAGTTTTGCTTTTTTGAATGAATCTGCACTCCACGTTTAGGGCAATTCTTCCGGATCTCAGAGTTTATGTTTACAATCATAAGGGAGAATTCATTGTAATTTGATAAATTTGAAAAATAAATAAAATTATTCTTTTCAATTACAGAAGTTACTGAACTGCAAATTGCCTTCTTTGTGAAGAGTTTAGACCCAGAGCACTTGAAAGACTCTGCAGTGGAAGAGAAGACCCAGCAGCTGCACCTCCTTGAATAACAAACCCATTCCAGTACCGTATGCTCACCACCATTTTCCCAATACTTGATACTGCAATTACTGTTCATTCTCTGTTGACATTTTTCAATCCAACCAGCAAAATAACAGCAGAATTGCAGTAAGTCCCTAAATCCCATGGTTTGAGGTGAGGGGGTGTGGACACTATCTCCCCTCAGCTGACCTTGATTAAATCATCCAACTTTCAGCAGAGCAGTTGTCTCTGAAGATAACGGATTATTCAAGAGGTGGCTGCAACTCAACACCCAAGTGAATTTGCATTCTCAAGTGCTTCAGCACAACAGGAAGATACAGAAAAATAGCAGGTCATGGGATTTCAACAACTGCCACTTGTTTCAGTATTTGCTACTGATAACTAGTGATAACTTTGCAAAAATACTGAAGCCACATGAGGGAAAAAAACTAAAAAGGGGATTCAGATTCTCCCATTAATAACTTCAGATTTTGACCACATTCCCTTCACTCTATATCTAGCCTTCTTTTAAGTTCTTTTTATTAATTCTTAACACTGAAAGGACATTCCCTCAGTATCCTGGTGAAGTTGCTATTAACTAAAGCTAATTAAACAAATGTGACACCACATTAAAAGCAGCACACACTGAACACCAGTTCACATCCTCAGTTCGTGTCTGACAGTATCTGCTTTACACACCGACCAAGGTCTCAGAGGTGTTCAGAACATTTGGATTCCTTCATGGAAGGGGTGATCAGACCCTGGCATGGGTGCCCTGGAGGTGTTCAGGGAATGCCTGGATGTGGCACTCAGTGCCAGGGCCTGGCTGGCACCCTGGTGATGGGTCAGAGGTTGGACTCCATGACCTCGCAGGTCTTTTCCCACCTAAATGGTTCTGTGAACTGTCACTCATTAACACTGACACCTTGGTTTTCAACTGGAAAAACAGTTCATTCCAGTGTCAATGGCTTCAGATGAGCCACAGCCACCAGGAAGAACCTCGGTATCATCAGTGACAGAAAGTCTGTCCTTTGGTATCCTTTCAAATAATGTGCCAGCTGCCCAAAAACGTGACGGAAAGGCCACAGCTAGCACTGCCCACTGAATTCAAACCCATCAGACAGAAGCTTCTGGAGGCTTTTAAAACCACTTAAACTCAGATGCACGACAGACATCACTCAGACAACAGTCTCTTAATGCAGTATTTGTGTGTGAGCAGAGCAGGGGTGATCACTGCACATTAACAGTGTGCTCCATGTAAAACAGGAATTGCTCTCATTATTAATTATATATACAAAACATGCCTGGCAGTAACAAGAGATATTTCCAACAAAACTACTGCCATTATCATTATTTTAGTAATATAATATTGCTATTACTACTACTAAAACACTCATATTGTTACCTTAATAGTCATTCCTACAAAAGCAAAACTATTTCCTATATTTCATGTGAAGTATTTTGCAATTTTTTTCCTTTCATTTTGTAATCAAGTTTTGTCAAAAAGTGAAGCACAAAAGTTGCAAAAACATTGCAGCCATTCTTCAAAACTGTAATTTGGCACTTACAGCAATGAATTAAATTTTTGTTTTCATTAAAGGTGCCAGGTTAAAATAATCAGTATCCTCCTCATCTGATAGTTTTTCTACCTTTAAGAAGGCTTAACTCTTTAATCCATTAAGAATCAGTTGACCACAAAAAAAACTAGGCTTCAAAGTTTTAGATGTTACACTCTTGCCCACGTATTGTACATACAGAAAACGAACTGCCAAGGCCAACCCCCAATTTCAGCCTGTGAGAATTCTATAAAAAAAGCAGTCTACACCTTAAGCTACTAAGGGAAAAATCAGCTTTTCTCCTTAGCTAACTTCTCCTGATCTGCCCTCTTTCTCCTCCTCCTTTTCCCATCTTTTTCTTTAAACAGTACAAACATGCAACACATTAACATTCTGGCATAATTTGCTGGTTCCTGAACCCTAGTCCCCTAAACTCCCTTCTTATATAAATCTTTCCCCATGAAAGGTCACATGCCATCTCTTGCTGGCCCTTGAAATTCCAGAAGCAAGCTGTTAATGCAACTTACATTCCAAATTAATGAGGACTGTGATAAACTCTGTCTTTTCACTTACAAACCCCTGATAAAAATGCATTTGAGCACTAAGTATTGTTAACGTGCAAAGCTTTGAATGGAAGCTCTTTGGTGATCTGTTACAAAAGGTACAATTTTCAGGCCTGAAGAAGAAACGCACAACAGATCACAAAGAACATCAGCAGTTATGCCATAGAAAATAGTTGAAAAGGACCACTGTAGATAGAAAAGTAATGTAAAGGGAAGAAATAATTTCAAGTACTCTGAAATTACGTGTTCAGAGTTAGGAACACACTGTCAGCGTGAAAGATGCACAGGCAGGCAGCAGAGCACAGGACTTCTGAGCCTTTTCAAAACAGGACCTGTGCTAAAGACATCACTGAAGTCAGCTCTGAAGTAAAATTGTTTTCATATCGAGGTTCTTAACTTGAACCCTACAGAAGTTCGAAACTATTCAGGATTCTTGCCACTTTCAGGTATTTTGGAAATGCTTTTCATGGAAGCATAAAGACAACTCATCATGTTCCATCTTGGGAACAGAAATGTACCCGAGGCCTCCCTGTGCCTTTATAAGCATCGCTACAGAAATCTTGATGCCAGAAGACAGAAAATACTACAGAAGATATCCCCATTTTAACTCAGTCCCTAAACAGAAGTCAGTGCTGGAACGAAAGGGAACAAGAAGCCAAAGGAGAGCTGGTATTAAACACCTAGAAAGAAAAATTGTTCTTTGATAGGCCTAAAACACATGAAATTCTGAAAAAAACCAGTCCAACCCCCACCAGCACATCATAGGAATGTGCATCTTAAAGCCTGAAGTAGCCTGGACATGGAACTTCACAGAAAGAGCATTAATTCTGATTCATTCAAGAGAATTAAGACTTTCTTGCAGCCTAATGGCCACAAAAGGTTCAACAAACTACTGGTACATTTAGGAAGATGAAGACAGGCTTCCCACAATGACCACAGGCACTTTGTACAACTGGCACAACTCAGAGTCAGTTCATCTCAATCAGGTCAAAGAGATGCACACAACAATCCCGGGAATTCGAGCGACAGCCGTTCTGGAGGCTCGCTCCATTATCAAGGATGCAACAAATAATGGGATAAGGCCATCCTCGGGCTCTTTTCTTTGTAAACAGGAAAAATTTGTTGAACTTAGTGGGGAAAAAAAGTAGCATTTCAATCTTCCCCTGAACGTACTGGCATTGCAGTCAGGATTACCTGAAATACTTGGGATGGTCCAAAATCCTGAATGTCTTGGTATTTATTTGATTTTTGCGCTTTTGTGATTTGCAGAGCACGAAGAAAGTGGTGTACAAGAAACAGGTTCAATCATTACCACTCAAATCACTGATTGGCACCTTCCTTGGAGGATTTTCCTCCCCACTATTGTAATATTCTTCTAGGCAGGCCAACATTTTCCTTGCTCCTGGCTATCAGGAATCATTTCTAGGCTTTGTAAATAAAGGAGGGAAAATATTCCAGCTTGTATATTAATTAAGGTAGAGTGGGAATGTGGCAAAATATGCCATATCTCATTCCACTAAATCAATTGGTGTTTCTGCTGAAAGGAGGTTAGCCACTGTACTCAGGAAGCCCCTAAAATAGATCTTCTAGGGGAAACTCACATTTAGGGATGAACTTCATCCACTGGAGTTGCATGAGTGCCAAGTGAAATGAAAACAGATAAATACCATAAAAAGCAGAAGAGGAAGGAAATGGAGAAAAGGGAAGCAGAATGAAGAGGAAGAAGAGGGAATTAATAGGGATGTTACAATCATGAGCCCAGGTTAGAGCCTATTCAGCTGCAGAGTGTCCCTCTCGTGCTGCTCAGTGTGATACAGCACGGCAGCCCTGGGCAGCCAGGACTCCACCAGCACCTGACCCTTCTGAAGAAAGGTGCCCAGTGCCACACACTCACTCTCAGCCTTGGAAAACTGCCATGCAAAGTGCTGCCTCATGCTGAAAGCCATGTTTGAGAACAAAACCTTAGTGACCAGTGGCAATGAACTCACTGACACTTTTCCAAGTTCTGTAAAAAGTTCTTTGATTTTGCTGCTGTTGCATCTCTCATCTCTAAGAGCTCGTGTGGGAACTGCTGCAACAGCACGAGCTGTCCTTTAAAAAGCTTTTCTGGCTACAGCTGGAGTGCCAGCTGCTCCTGAAGAAACCCCTTCACACCATCCTCCTCCACCTTTCACCAGGACTGCAATAACCACGATATCTCATCCAGATAAGTTACTGATACAATTCATGCAGCTGGATATCTCATCCAGATAAGTTACTGATACAATTCATGCAGCTGCACCGCAGGACTCTTCCTTCCAGACAGGAGTTTGGGATGTAATGCACTCCTGGGCAAACACTGAATTTTTGCTGGGTGGACAGTAACGTGGTTTTGCAAAAGTCTTCAAGAAAATACAACAGACAAGACAACAACAATGAACGTTAAATCATTTTCAAGTAACTCCCTACCCAATGGCTGGCATAATATTCAAGAAATTGGAAGAACTCTTGGGCAGCTGGCAAGGAGAAAGTTTCCTGCTCACCGACAATTCCCCTTGTGTTTGCAAACAAATCCCTTCTGCCAGCTTCTGCATAGGAAGGGAAGATCAGACTTCAAAATAAACACTGTATTAAACAAACAGTCTTTTGAACACACCGAACTAAAAGAGACTTCCCAACTGTCTTGGAGAAAATATTTGTTATTTATTTTCAAGGAAGGTCTAAAAATCAGGATGCCAAAACCAGACTCAGCTTTGTACTCTGAATCAACGTCTTACATGTTTAAAAAGAAAAAAAAAAAATTAGGCAGCTTCTCATTTCTAACAAATTATGTTTACTTGCCCAGCTTTAAAAATAACCCTGTTCTAGTTATTAAATAGGATTACTGTTTTCAATAAGTTATCGTTCTTCTACAATCATCCTCTGGAATTACCTTTAACTGATATACCAAATGAATAAAAAAAGCTCCACTTTTACATTTCCCTAACATTACTGTAAGATTCTGATTTTATCAAAACAATTTTACATTTTCAATACTGTTATTTCAACATTTGAATCAGCACACATTTCATTTCAACATACAAAATTTAAATATACTAAACAAAAAAAAAACAACCAGCCTGTGCAAATACTTGTTTATACCTTTTTTTACTTTTTGTATCGTTCTTTTTTTTTAACCAAACACAGATGGCATGGTTAGAATCAGATTTCAGATATTTACACTCCAGAGATGTAAGTAGCTGTTACTGTAATCTGATTTTGGGATGTATAAAGAAAAGTTATTCATACTCTAAAATTCAGCAAAGAAACAACTTCACAAAGAAGCTTTCTACATTTTCTCTAAAGAACTCTGTTCATGTGCTAAAACTTATTTTTCTAAATCACTTTATAGGAGTATAATAGGTAAAGAAGATTATGTGTAACAGTTCTTCTGTATCAGTATATATTTAAAGGATTCCTGAATATAAATATTCAGGTCTAAATGCAATACTTAAAACATACCCTAAAGATGTTGAAACACTTGGTTTACTATTTAAGTACAGTCATGTTTTATCTTCTACTATGGTTTGGGTTTCTTTTCCCTATTATGTAATTTTTTTCCAAGGAGCAGAGTATACAGAGATAATCTGAGGCCATGGGGTGGGAATCCCACATTTATCATTTTACTGAGTGTACACTATTTGTTCAGATACTCAAAATAATTTCTGGAAGTGTCTGATCATGTTCTGGTGCCAGAAAAAGTCATAATTAGATCCACGAGCAGCACAATACAGATAACAATACTGAACAAAACTCTGGCACATTCAACTGAATATGGAATAGGCTGCTGTGCCCTATTGAAAATGGTAATAATATGGTTTAGGGTTTTTTTTGAAATCCTCCTCACTCATTTGTGTGAACACTGATAAACAAGGTCATAAAGCCAATACAAAGAGATTCCTTCTTATGACATCCTGGGGGAAAATGAGAGCCACATGACAAAATAAAAAATTAAATGATGCTAAAATTAATTTCATCTGAAGTGCTATCTACAGTGCCATAATAAATTATTCATTTGAAAAGAAAACCGTATCTGATCAGCAAATTAAAATTTTAATAAGCCCTTTTAGGCCTACAGAATATAAGAAAGTTGCAGACTAAATCCTCTACAAAAAGCCTCAAGAAGCTTCCTAATACGGTGGTTCCATTTTCATTTTGAAAAGTGATCAGTAAGAATTTAAAGTAAGGTGGGAAAAAAATAGTCAAAAAACAAAGTAACAAAAACTAGCAAAAAAAGAAAATCTGGATGAGGGGAGGAAGGAGAGGTCACACTGTAAGCACCAAGCTACTGCTGCCTGAACTCCTAAAGGCTTTGATCCCTCCCAGAGCCTCAGCCTATGGCTGAGGTTTTTCCCTCCATTGTTCCTGTCCCTGTAACCCCTGCTCCACAGCAGTCTGGTGTGAACCCCAGTGTTACTGCACTGGAAGCTGGGTCCACCTTCCTCCCCTGAACTCATCAGAGCCCTTCTGCTCCTCCAGGGCATCTCCACCCTCCCCCAGCTGCTTTCCTAAGGAGATGAGGTCTCTGCAGTGCACCCTTGTCAGAACACCAGCTTCTCTCCACTCCCTTCAGCTCTCAGCTATAAACACACAAGAAAGCAGGAATACAAACCCTGAAATAGAGCACACAGCTGCTATTCAATTCAATTCAATCCATCATCACACTTCGTTTTCTATTGCTTATTCTATGATTCGAGTAGGGGAAAACCATTTTACAGAGAACGTGTCTCGAGTTCAACGAGTTCTTCCAAAAATGATGCACATGCTAACAAAAAATACATGACCTGGTCTGTTTGGGAGAGTAAATTAGTAGAAGCTGGGTATACTGGGTAGAATAAACCTACACAACGTTTGGGGTCGGGTCCTACTTACAACCTGCTGGGGTTGTAAAAGATGTGCAAACTCTTGGACAAAGACACTTTTCCAAGGTAAACAATGAGACTTCCCCTAAAGCTCACACTTGTCTCCAGTGGCTGAACAAGTGGCTGTCTTTGAGGGAGTCACAGGTTCAAATTCAGCCAAAAAGTAAAGAGCTCTGAAACAAAATGTCTCATAAAAAGTGATTGCAAAGATCATTCCACAAGGAAAGACAAAGTTTTCATGGCTATTGTATCCCAAAATAAAAAGAGGAAACAATGACAAGCAAAAGGGTTCTCAAAACCTATGCAAAATTATACACTTTCCCTGTTAACAATCACTAAGTAGAACATAATTAATTTTTGCTTGGAAAATTACAACAGTTTTTATAACATCATTTAGACCCTGTCAGAAGAACTTCGAGTAAATATTCAGATTGCAAGCACAATCGTATCCCTACCACATTCTACATCTGAAAAAAGATAAAATTAGATTACCAGTGTGAATTATCACCTGAAAATTCTGCTGATGAGAAAAACCTGTCACTGTTCAAGACCAAATGTGTCTTCTCAAGCGTTGACTTGTTCCAAAGGCACCAGAGAGTCGGATACATCTAATTAACAGGGAATGCAAAGTTGCAAAAGAGTAAGCAGAGCACTTCCCAGCGCTGGCTGATAACTGCATTTCAACGTGGGGCTCACCAACACACAGACCATGATTAGTGAGCAGAGAGGACAGCTCTGAGAGACAAAAAGATGATTCTGCAAAGATTTTTCCATCCCATGAGGAAAAGCAAGCACAGCACCAGAAGGCAGCTCTACCTACACCAAGTTCAAATATCTGCAGCAGAAGATCTGGACTATTTTTGAAGACTAAGCTTTGCTACAACGCAGACATCTTTTTTTCCTGTTTTAAAATGAAAAGCACAAACACTGCCTGGGCAGAGAATGGCCTGAGAGCAGCCCTGAGGAGAAAGCATTTGGGAGTGCTGGTTGATGGGAAACTCAACAGGACCCAGCAATGAGCACTTGCAGCCCAGAGAGCCAAGTGTGTCCTGGGCTGCATCAAAGGGAGAGGGGCCAGCAGGTGACAGGAGGAGAATCTGCTCCTCTCTTCTGCTCTCCTGAGATCCCAGCTGGAATACAGCATGCAGCTCTGGAGCCCTCAGCACAAGGACATGGACCTGCTCAGACAGCTGGAGCAGCTCTCCTATGGAGACACAGCTGGGGTTGTGCAACCTAGAGGAGAGAAGGCTCCAGGGGGACCTCGGAGCACCTTCCAGAGCCCCCAGGGGCTCCAAGAGAGCTGGAGAGGGACCTTGGACAAGTGCAGGGAGTGACAGGACATGGAATGGCTTCGAGTGAAGGAGGGCAGGGTTAAATTAGATATTACAAAGAAATTCTTTACTGTGAGGGTGGTGAAATAGGTTACCCAGAGAAGCTGTGGATGCCTCATCCCTGGAAGTGTTCAAGGCCAGGTTGGATGGGACTTGGAGAAATCTGGGATAGCACAAAGTGTCCCTGTCTATGGTGGTAGTACTGGAAACAGACAACCTTTAAGGTCTCTTCCAACTCAAACCATTCCAGGATTCTACACTCCTTAAGGAGAGTCAATGGGAAGGACTGCAAAATGCACTGTTTTAAATCTAGAAAGTAACAGAAGGAAAAATATAAGACTCAGATTTAATATGCAGTGTTAGGTACTCATAAGTAGGAAGGAATGATAACATCCCTCAGCTTTGATTTTCCCCAAATTATCTTGACCTTACAAACTTTAATAGGTGAGATCCTTTTAGATAAATTACACCAGCACATGCTGTTGGACCCGTAACCACAGGTCCAACAGTGGTTACTGAAACTGTTTTCTGTTACAGGAACAGAATCTTAACAGCTTCAGTTCTGAAACTTCTGAAAACTACTGAAACTACTTCTGATAGCTTTATATAAAGGAGTAGTACCTGTATCATCTACTATGGTTCCAAAAAAAAAAAAAAATTCAAAAAAAATATCTTTATTTCCAAATCTCAGAGAGACAGCTGCAATGCTGATTGGGGTGCTTCATTAATGTGATATAAAATACCTATCCCCACACCATCTGCAGATGCAGCCCTGAGCCTCAGGGCAGAAAACTGGGTATGATCCAGGAGTAGCCACATCATGAGGTGCAAGAAAAAGTGTCCATGAGGCTCTTCTATCATAGGTGACTCACAGACAGAAGCTAATAGCTCATCACTCCCACTTTTCATTTTTTTTGCCTACTAAATTCATTGTTATCTTGGACTATCATATTTAAAGATAAACTTTAATTTTCAAGTTTTTGACTACTAATTTTTCTTCAACCTAACAGCTGCTCTCAAGTGACATTTTCCTTGCGCCAGATGTCAGAACACAAAATTAATGTTTCAATTTAGAAAATACTTTCCATTATAGTATCACAACACTTCTAGCCAAAGACAGATGACCTGTCAAAACAGGGACATCCCCATTTTATACTCAGTGAAAGATTAATTACTGAACACCAAAAATGACAGCACTACAGCTACTTACATCCAACTGCAATATCTGCACTAAGGGTTTAAATCCCCATGTCCCCAAGCAGATAAACTCTTACAAAAGCCATTTTTATTATTTACTACGATTGCCACAGAACACCATTCTTGCCATAACCTACTCTCAACTGTGGCCTAATAACAGAGCTTCTTTAACATATAATTGTCTTTAGTTTTGTGGTGTTCTTACCTAGGCCAAATATAAAACATGGAGAAGAATTCAGGGCTATGACAGGCACTACATGGTGATTCTCCAAGAGCATTCCTGGTTATGTAGTAGTTTTGAAGAAAACAGCCAGGAACACTCTTATATGCCTCTGAATTCATACCAGGATGCAAATTAAATGACCTAATATGAATTCTAACTCAGTTACTTGACAAAGAAAAAGGCAACCTACAGGGACTGAGTCTTCTACACTCCACACAATATTGGGAAACAGCAGAGATGGAATAACTCTACAGGAAGCTGACTCATCAAGAACCTGAGCAGCGTTCATGCAGAGCTGAATACCTTGTCACCTGAGTCTGCAGAACATTCTAACATACAGTAAGAAATGCATTCAACCTGTCTTGAAAAATAAGGTACACAAACACAGGTTAAGGACCACAAGGCTAAGCAAGCAAGGCCTTGAATTTTCTCTCCTCTTTCACACAAAACAAAAACAGCAGAAGGTCTAAATATCAAAATTTCCTCACCTACATAACAAGAAATGATTATCAGTGACATACAGTCTTTTCCTTGGGCTAGAAAGATTTGCAGTAGTGGAACCAGAATGTAAATATGGCCAGAACACCCTGATGTAATTGGGAGTGTATCCAAGAATGTTTGTCTGCAAACTCATTAGGGAGCAGAAGAGCCTCCACTTGCTGTAGGAAGAAAAACAGATTGAAAAACACTTTCTACATTTTAATTAGAACCTGCTCCTCATGATTTAGGAACAAGGCTTCTCAAATTTACATATCTGAGTTTGAAGCTTCACTTGGACGAAAACCTGGCAAGTGAATTCCCATATATGTATCCCCAAAATCCAATTTGCTTATTAAAAGAGAAATGACTGCATTGTTACCTGGCAATCTGGTATTAGGCAGTGAGGTTGCCCACCCATTTCCAAGAGGGCACAGCCCCACAGCACTGATGCAAAATGTCTCTTCCAACCAAGACCACAGACCTTGCACAACATCACTGAAAATGAGCTTCCAAACTGTCACAAAACATATGTGATGTCACTTTTTTGGAGGATTCAGGGAAGTTCAAGTACTGAACAGTATTACCACAACAAATCAGAACAATGTTGACCCACTCACCAAAGGAATGCTTGCCAGAAGGATTCAGAACAATTCCAGATAATTCAAGTCATCCAAGGTAACACTTGGTGCAATGAGTCACATAAGATAAATGGGTCATCTATTTTAGAAGGAGGATATACTGATTTACCATAGTGGTTAGCTGAGTATGCAATCACACAGAACCCAACTTACATAATGGTATCAGTTGTATAGGAAACAGACTTCTCCTCACCCAGGAACCAAGAACAGACCCAGCTGCTCCACAACTTGCACTGGCAGTGTTTAAGCTTTTACACAACAGCTAACTCCACAAACCACTATCATCTACGTCTCTTAACAACTCGTGAAGAAAAGCCCTGAAGACATCTTGGAAGAAGTAGTAATTCTGTCTGGTTTCAGTGGGCAGGAAGTCAAAGAGCAACAGCTTGGTCACTTCAGGAAAGCAGTGTGAAATAATCTGACAGCCCAACTGCACTGAGGCAAAGGAACAAATGTCTTTGCTAAAATCAGCCTCGTGCTGCAAATGCTTCTGAATCTGGAAGGTTTAGCTAAGAAGAAGGATTAAAGCAAGTGTTCCATTCCTTAAAAAACAGGCATTCCCCACTTACTCTGTGAGCAGCGAAGTAATGAAATTTGGAGGCTTTCAGGGACAGAACGTACTGGGTATATCTGCAATGAAGTGCATTTCCTTCAAAGCAGCCTGAATGGTGCTGTATTTTAGATACAAGACTGCAGCAGTGCTGAGAATTACCCAACCCTTGTCACTCAGCAGTGCTTGCACAGCATCAGGGCCTTCTTTGCTTCTCACAAAGCTTCTCCTCATTTCTGCCCTTTTGACTCTGGCCCCAGTACTGCTGCAGAGGGGTGAGCCAACACCTGGGTGGGGGCTTAGCCACTGGCCAGGGTCAACCCACCACAGAAGAGTCAGGTTTTTCAGATTTCCTTTACAGGCAACGACACCCAGGCTGCATGCAGGTAACAACACATGACCACAAAGCACAGTTCCACTTCCACACCGAGGGACTGCTCCTCAGCAGGATCCTCTATTGATTTAATTAAGCCAGTTTCATCACTGCAGTACAGCCTTCCCAAGAAGGAAACAATGGTTCTGACCAACACTGACCACTGGAAAGGTTCTGAGATAGTAACTCCATGAAGGTAAAGAACTCTCATTGTAAAAGTAAAGATAAACCTGCTTAAAGTAAATTTTTACTATTTTTCTTTGTGAGAGTGTATTACACAAATGTGCACTGGCTAGATGCCTGGTTTGTAGCCACAGAAAAGGACCACAAGTCTTGTGGAGGCATATCTAGAACTTGCAGGGAATGAGGACAACTGCTGCTGTCACAATTTTGGCTTCTCAGTTCCATCCATTTCCCTGCCACAAGCAGCTGTGCCCCCCAAGCCATGAGAACAGAGCACTTTGAGCATACATTAACTCTGTCTTTCTGGATTTTACTGAATAACCCAGTGCTCAGCAGCTGTCAAATTCCTCATGTAGACAGAGAGGGAATGTCCTCAAAATGGACTTGCTAGGATGGAAGCACTCAAGGAAATGGCTGACAAAAACTTGCCTGCCACTAAAGACACTGCTAAAGGCTCTGACTTAGGGTGAGGTCAACTTGTGACATCCATAGGCCCTTCAATGCCCTTTCAAGAAGGAAATCCTCCAAGGTAAAGACCTTACCCACTTTTGTTTTGAAGAAAGATGAATGGTGGAGTATCTTGACATTTCTGTCTCTGTGGTAATAGGGATGCAACACATGTGGAGTACAAGATGGAGTCAGTTCTCAAGTGGCAAAAGAAGAATTTGGGAAGCCAGAACATCTTGGAAAAAGAACAAATATGGAACAACTTTCTGCCACTCTGAAAAGAAAACAACTCACAGCTATGGAACACTCCATCTCCCCAAGGAAGAGCCGTGCCAGATGCATTCCAGCTAAAGTGTCCATGTGTTTTCTCATTCTCCACGCATGGAGCACGAATGTTCCATCTCCAGAGCCTGCACAAGGAAAATATTCCCCTTTCTCAAGTCTGCAAGTGTGAGCGGTGTGTTCAAATTCATGTGAGCCACACTCAAATACAGAACTACAAATTCTGTGGAACTTAAAAGGAAAAATATATTATTAAAAAATATATTATTATTAAAAGTCTGAGGAAGACCTCCTTCTAACTCTATTTTATCAACTGTGCCCAAAAGGATTCTTAACCCTCTGGAACAAAGGACAAAAGTTACAACCAGGGACAACTGTTCTGTACTGGTGTTCTCTGTTACCTTTCCTTCTTATTTTTGAACCCTACAAGGATTTCAATGCTGAAACAGATCCAGATGTATCAGAGTAAGTCCTTTCCTTCTGGCACGCTCCAGCAATATCTGCGTTACATGACTAAACTTTGAATATTTAATTTGGGAGAGCTGCCTATCTATCAGTGACAAGCCACAGTCATTAGAGAGAACACTTTAAAAAATTTTTAAAAAAAGAAAACCAAGGGGAAAAAAAAGCTAGTCTAGGAAAGAAACCAAAGCCAAAACTCCACTCTTACCTCCCTAAATGAAAATTTCAACTGTTTCAAAGGAAAAAAATCACTGGATAAGAGTTCAACTGTGGAAAAATTTATCATAAAACTCTTCCAGAAATAGGAATCACCTGTATATAAAGAACATTGACTTAGGCTAGAATCATCTTGAACTCTAAGCTGTCAGTCCAAAAATGCTGAAAAAACCCACAAGAGTGCTATAAATGATTAATGACTAAGAAAAGCAAGGATTGCTTCACTTTTGTATCTAACCCATATGCACATATTGCAAAATGGTGAAGAACTGTGCCACACCAGATTTGTTACTATTAAAATTATGCTATCTACAAACAAAAAAAAAGTAGCATTCATGTCTGAAGGCAAACTACCATATCCAGTCCCACTACAGGCTCTGGCACATCTATCTTATCTTTAGGCCATTCATGAGTGCCTATGTGTACAATTCAACAATAATTGCAATTAACTGGATTCAGCACATATGCCAATCATAACACTCCATAGAAATGTCAAGGAAGTGGTCAGAATTGTTACCCAGAACCACACACATTAGAGTGCATTCAACTGCTTTTATTCAGATCTCTGTCACGAAACTGAAACTCCACTATAAACCCTCAACTGGAAGTGGCACTTTTTAAAACACTGAAAGCAAAATCAGAACAAACTCGTATGGCATTGTTTCACAGATTCCTGCCCTAGAAGGTTATCACTGAAGACCTCCTGGGGCCACAGGCACCACTGTTTTTAACATGGAATCTCCAAAGTCAAGTACTGTGCTATTATCCAGCCCTGCCACCACGTGCAAAACGATATTGAAGTGCAAAAGCTCAGCAAACTTTGAAATCCTATGGGATTTGCATGTGTAGTACAGTCTGAGCATAAAATAGTCAAATTACTTCCAACTGCTCTTAAATGTATCCTTCCAGATCAACACAACTATAAAGAGGCAAGAAGTCCTGTGCATGCAGCAAGTGCCACATCGAACTGTTCCAAGATACCCTTCCTCACACATTATAACCTTAATTCAGTGGGGGCTTCTTCTCAGTTTCAGGGTTATCCTAAACCTACCAAATGCTGTCACAGAACCACAGGATGGGTCAGGCTGCAGGGGACCACAGCTGATTATCTGGTCCAACCTCCCCTGCTTGAGCAGGGGCATCCCAGAGCACACGGCACAGGATTGAATCCAAACAGTTCTGGAACGTGTCCAGCAAGGGAGCCTCCAACACCTCTCTGGACAACCTGTCCCAGTGCTTGGTCAAAAGAAGTCTTTCCTCATGATCACATGGAACTCCCTGTGCATCAGTTTCTGCCCCTGCCTCCTGCCCCGTTGCTGGCCCCGCTGAGCAGAGCGCTCTCCATGCTCTGCAGACACGGACAGACAGCGACGAGGCGCCCTCTGCGCTCTTCTCCAGCTGAACTGGCCCAGCTCCCTCAGCCTCTCCTCCCTGGAGGGATGCTCCAGCCCTGAGCAAGCTTTGCCACCCTTCCCTTGGCCTGCTCCAGGAGCTCTGGGTGCTGTCCCGAGGAGCCCAGCCCTGCACACAGCACAGCGAGCACCAAAGCGCTCCGCAGAGCGCCTCGAGTCACACGGCACTGCCGGCCCTCGCTCCTACCGCATCGAAACTCTCTTCCTCTGCGTGAGTTTTGACCCAAATTAGACTCAGGAAATTAGAGTCAATCAGTGTGCACTAGACACCCAACTAATGACTCAATGCCTACTGTAGAATATACAGATTTCCTAATTCTTTTGGAGAAGTCCTCCTTACCTGCGGCGCAGAGGAAAACAAACTTGTCTCTGCTGTGGGAAGAACATGATCCTGTGATCTCAGTCAGGCACTTGCCAACAGCCACTGATAACATCATAAATGCACCTACAATGTTCCCCAGAGGAGAGATAACAACTTACAAGGTATTTTTATTTTCAGGATTGTCAGACCAATTTCCACATAAGACACATGCCTTCTGAATTAGCGAAGTGTGCTGCAGCCTCTTGTACCGGAATTTGAAAGCCAAAAGTATGCTGGATAAATAAAACGTTTTGTAATATAGCTGGCCAGGACAAATGCACAAAAAGGACCAAACAGATGCTTGCCATCTCAGATTGCTATATTCAGAAAGGTTTCACTACAAACTCCAGCAACACCTTCACATAAGGAGACTCCTGTTACAGCAGTTTACACCAGCTAAACTTCATTTATCAAACTGGCAGCCCATGCTTTCTGAAATAAACACTACTTTTACCACAGAGCTCTGCACTTTAAGTACTCTTTGTCCTGTGCAGTGTCATCCAAGTCCCAGTTGTTTTCAGTCCATGGTTATACAATGCTCAATTAAATGAGTTTTTAAACACTCTCTCCAAACTGTGCTTCTATTTGTTATCCAAAACAGGAGCCCTTAAAATACTGTCAAACCATTTAATGGCATATATACAAAATCCCACATGGCTCTCATTCCATGACACTTTTAATCCTTTCCTGAGTGCTCCCCACCAACTATCCTCAGAGCAATTAATTCCTAGAGAAGGAATTACCATAGAGGTTTTCATATCTTCTTATATACTTTTACATAGAATTTTCATTTTCAAACCTTTCAATAAATAAAATTTTCCTTGCTTCCTTATTATTGCATATCCAGATATGCAAACATTTTATGAAATGACAGATAACGGCCTTTTGAAAAGGAAAGTAAACTGTTAATCTAGCCCCCATCTGGTCAAAGGTTGCCTAGATCACCCAGGTTACAAACTCATAGACTCAGTATCTTTTTTCTTGTACCACTAATATATCTAAGGTGGTTTTTTACTACCTGTAACCCATGGATATGAAAAAATATAATTACAAGTCCCTGAACATGCAAGATAGTCTACTTGAAGAGTCAGAAACTACACCACCATGACAACTACCCTGAGAATTTCACATGGTTTTTATCCACCATGGTAATTCAAGTAATGGGTTTGAGGGCTTTCTCCCCAGCCCATAATTAACACTGAGGAGGAGGCAGCTGTGGAACCTCTATTAAGCTATAGATCTTTCTGTTTCATAGAAGAGCATCAGGGTGCATGGAACTCTCCACCCTCTCAGTTCCCAAGCTGAAAGCCCATTTTGTCCTGCCTCCATCCTGAAGGTTCCTGACTTTTCCAAGCACACAAGGCAGAAAGCACAGCAGGAGAGGGCAGCAGAGGCTGCTGCTGTGCTCCTTGACACTGTCTAGCAGGAGCACACTCAAATCTCACCTACAAAGAAACGGCTCTACATCTCAAGGGCTGCATCGTGTACAGCCTGACAAGGGCACAGAGAAACAAAAGGAAGGGTATGACCATGGGGAAAAGGTACACAGTCTGACTGCACATTGTTTAGCTCACAGGTTTTCAGGGGAAAAAACGCCTGCTCAGCCACAAACTCAAATATTGCCACACAGTAAACCAAAACTGAATGTCTGTTAATATAATACATATACACTTGACTTTTTGTTCACCCATAAATCCTATATTGTGTCGAATATTTTCTGTTATTTTAACTTCTAATGTTTGTCCTCTTCTGAAAAGGAAAAAACCACCAAACAATCATGCAAAATCTAGAACAAACTCGACCAAATATCAAAGCAAATAAAGACTGTGCAGTTCCCCTGAATGTGTTATTAGCACTAAATCCCCACTACTCCACCAAGAACTTCCTCCAGCCAACTACCCAGGGCATTAGGAACCATACAAAATGAAGCAGGACAAATGAGAAACTCAACATGTTGTTGTGAACTTCCAGCTCATCCCCCACAATCTCTCCTCCACTTCGCCAATTTTCTTCTATCAAGAATCAAGTACATACAGAAACAGCCAAAGATGCTGAACTGACTGGACAAACACATTTTTGTGTTCTACTGACTGGATCAACGCGTTCAGAATGTTATCTCCTCAGAGATGTGATGTGTTGATAATGCCACCCATGACACCGTTACAACAGGGGCACTACTGCGAGTCTGAAGAACAGAAGAAAGCCCTGAAGAGAACACAGAACTTACTGAAAGTCAAAACATACTTGTCACTCAACTCTGACACACATGAAAAGTGACTTATGATGCCAAAAAGGGGGCAGTATTAGAAACTACCCTGAATAATAACTGAACCTAAATAACACAGACTACACAGAAGTGCAGACTGCTTCCAGGCACTAGCACCTCATAATTTCTTTAACATGACTTAGAAAATGAGATCTACATCCTTGGCTAATTTCTTGCTGTAAAATTCTGCATTTCATAGATTTCTGAACATTTACCCAGGTAATTTCAGTGTAATCATTTCCACCTCTAACCTTACTTGTAAGAAACACTGTTACTAAATGATACAATTCATAGCCACCACAGATTTTTATCTACAGAAGTGATGGGCTGGCAAATTTTCACATAAAAGCAATAGAAAAGAAAATGAAACAGCTATCAAAGGCAGTAAGTTTGAATTTCAGCTGTCCTTTCAGAGAATGAGATAAAATGAGGCAGGGTGGGGGGAAAGGAGCAGCAGGGAAAAACAGGATCAGTAAGTCAAGGAACGCAAATGAAATAAATGCTGCAGCATTTGTGATGCAAATTTGATAATAATGCACTCCTCAATAAGCTTCATTCAAACCTGCTTTGTGATTCATTGTCGAACAAATAATTCTAGTGATTCATTAATGAAAGAATGAATGATCTAATGCTGCTTTGAAGTAGACAATGCACACTCTAGAGGAACGTTGTCATAGGTTTAAAAGTAAACATTACCTTAAGACATTAAACTTTCCATTTCTTTTCACTTCACAAAGAAGAAAATGGACTTAACCCCTAATAATTTTAAGCTTTTTTCCTTTTTTAATTCTCACCTGTATCATGCTACTCTTAGTTTTAGAGGTGATGTAATTACTCCTTATTAGCTTAAATACAGCTTTTTTTTTTTTTTTTTTAGCAACACCATGGATTCTGATGGAAGCCTCAAGGATTTCTCTACTGGAGATTTGCATAGTAACTGCAACAGATTCAACTTCAGCAGCCCTTCTGGAGTTCTTCAGCATGAGTAAAAGCATCAGAATATTTTACATCACACAGCATTTCACAAAAGCAAGAAAACAAACCCATAAAAGCTGGGTTATTACCTAAATATGCTATATATTTAAACCAATGCATACCAACACGGAGCTTTATTGTTTTCAGTAACAGTAAAAAACCACTTCAAACCTAAGTCAGGTCTGAAGAGAAAAAACACAGAAATATCTGTAAATATCTCCATACATACCAACAAGTTTCATGATTAAAGCTTAGGCATTTGACCTAGACATTTTTAAAAGAATAGCCTGGGGCTATTTTTCCTATTTGGCTTGAATTGTTAAAATGTTTTATTTCTGGATGAATAGTAGATGTTTTCTTTCCCTTAGCAGAAATAACTTCCAGCATTTAATTACATTCTGGAGAACACCTAATGCTGTACCTTAGCATGCCACAGACAGGACCCATTTAAAAACTGGCTTCAAAGGACAAATTAATATAACAAATAAAGGCAAAATTAATAACCAGTGGGGTTTTATTTTCAGTGCATCAGGACCTATTTCCTGCAAGTGAGATGTACAGAATGACCAAAATGACACAACCCAGGCTAACTACAATTCATACTAAAATACTATTTTATTCCTCAGTCAAGCTTAAACATTTAAACAGTGGAGGCAAACACTTTCTCTGAGCACAAAAGAATTTACTTTTAGGAATACTTTTCACATTCTTTAGAATGCACAATGCCTTTGGGATGGTACAAGGGAGCTACTACTTTCTAGCAGAGAAACAGACAGGCAAGATTTCAACTCCTGATGAATGAAGAATCTCTCATACCAGACTAACATGTCTGGAAGTACTTGGACTGTATTTTTTAAGACTACTGAGATGCAAAATGACCATTATTACAAAATACACTCACACAGCTAAACAAGTCTGTAATAATTTTGTTTCTAAGCAACGTATTAAGTGCAACCTCCTCCACAACCTGTACAAATTGTTGCAAATTGCATACATTCTCTATCTGCAAATGATGTGGTTTACTAGCACGGCTTCCACATGATGTCTGCTTGGCCCAGAGCCCCAGAGCAGCAGCACAGGACCAGAGGGCAAGTGGAAGTTGGTTATAAGCCACCTTTCCACTTCCTTTGCCCTTTGCCTGGTAGGAATAAGCCCAAGTGTTCTGCTCCAAAAGCCCAAGGGCAGTTCCTAGACTTGCCCTTCAAGTGGCTCTTACAGGAGCTGGGAACTGCCAGGACAGCACAGCAGTGCAAGAGCTTCTTTCAGCAACAATCCATCAGCTGTAAAATTACTGTGCATCAACACAATTCCAGCCCTCTGCCTTCCTTAACCTGATAAATTAAGTACAAACTCTTCTACCATTGAACTACAACCAAACACATCAGCAGTAGCAGCTAAAATCTCTCCTTTTTAAGTTAATGAATCCACTGACAACCAGGGTATTCTATGTCACATTTACTTCTGATGTAATGTGAAAGCTTCCAGCTTTATAATTCCATAATCATCATCAAACCTGAATTTATCTTTGCTGGACCTGCAAGATCTTGTTTAACAGCTTTATTCATTAAGGAAATTATTTTGACAATGTAAGGAAAATGCCCTACACTTTCAGGTTTATACCTTCCTTGCTTTTCCAACCTCTCCTACAAAACCAGTGGCTTTCTGGGAGGATTGGGGGAGGAAAAATGAATCCCTTCACAACACAAACAAATTGCACAAACAACATCTCTTTTACTGGAACACCTGATACAGGCACCATGAAAAGGAAAAAAATCATTACCATCTATTAGTTTGCTCAGGATGACAGTATTTCAGATGTTACCAAAAATACATCTATATACAGCATATATTTTAGAGATATGTATTTTAGGGTCTTATTTTTGAAATAAGAACTGATGGCAAACTCATGACTCAGCATTCAGGAACATGACATAGAAGACACTGAAAATTGTTTCCACTGGCCCTTGTATAAAAGTCATTTGAGCACGTAAGCCTGGGCCTCAACAACAAAGAATTAACAGGTAACATGCGTGATAAATATCGTCAGCAAAACCAAAAACTCCATCTTGCAAACAATCTGTTTGCCAAAGTAAAAGGTTTTAGCACTCTACTACTAGCCAAAGTGCCAGCACTTGGCAGTTTCCTTATCTGGTTTTCTGGTTTAATATGCCAAATAACTGAAATATGTATGAGAGCTGCTCTCTGAATTTATAAACCACAAGCTTTTTTACTCATCCAGCCAGCATTTGGCATCAGTCAGAAGCCTGACAGCAAAGAATGAGCATGGCAGAACAGCCCTGACCCAGACCAGCAGCCATCTCCTCTCCAGCATGTCTCCTCTTAGGCACAGGGCCGCAGTCGAGCCATCACACACTGAAATGCTTGGGATTAGTTTAGAGAACTGAGAAGTTATGGATGACAAGACAACATTGTGTGTACATAACCTCTCCTAACTTCAACTCCAAAAAGGCTCCATGGAGATTTCAGGGCAAAAACAGAACCTCTCTGTCAGAATGAAAGAGGAATCTGAAGAGCATCAATACTAATAAAGCAGAAACAGCTACCTGAAAGCACAAAAACAACTTAATTTCAATTGTTATTGAGGTTACAGCACAGCTCTGACCCACCCTGCTCTCCCAGACACACTTATCTCTATTTTCCACTTCTCTTGGCTTCACACTTGGCCCAGTCTCAGCTTTAGGCAAGGCAATCTTCCCCAACCCATAACTCATCTTTTCACTTTCTTGCAGTCCTCCTGATGAAAATAACTATTACTGCACTGCAACAGGAGAGTCTGAGTTATAATTTCAGACCTGCTTTTCAGTTCTGTGTATATAACTGCTATGGCACTGAATAAAAGTAGCTTTAAATAACTCCGGGGGAAAAAAACTTGCTACGTTACTTTCCTCATTTGTTACTCATACACTGTGAAAGAACGTAAGAAAGGGGAAAAAAATCCACCAATAACTTCTAAATTTTCTTTAAATGCTAAAAGTGCTGTGGATAACAAGTAAGGTGGCCCATGATAGACTTCCTAGGTCACACCAAATCTATTACTGTGACAAAACCACAATTAATATTGCAGCACAAATACTCAAAGGTGCAACTTATAAAACAATCATTTGTCTTTAAACTGAAGTAATTTTCCATGTACTCCAGCCAGGTTTTGCATTGTGCCCTACTTAGCACAATACAATCAATCACAGAACACATTAACTTGAAATTAACAGAAGTGAGAAACATTTAAATTCAGAGGGTCAAGGAAACGAAACAGGAAGATAACAGGAAAATATCCAAAATGCTCCCTAAAACGCAGCTCACACATACACACACATTTAAAAAAAAAAAAAAAAAAAAAAAAAAAACCAAAAAAAAACCAAAAACTTGTCTCCATTGCTTTCCTCCTTCCCCCATCCTGGAAACACAGAGCTATTTCAATTTACATGCAGATTACAGATCACCAAGTGAGGCCCATACTTTTATTCTGCAGCTTGCAGAAGAGAAGTCCAACATGAGACAATGCCCCGCACGTCACTGCCCGAACACTGAACAATATTTAGCAATAACATTGTTCCTGGCAGAGAGGTAAAACCCCTCTTTTGTGGCAGAAGCAGGTGTCACCTTTTCATGCTTTCTATGCATTACCCCCTCAAGTGGCTGAACACAAACACCATCAAACCTATCCCTACCCTTTACCTCAGCACATGGCAGGACAGAACCCACTCGTGGGTCTGAAGGGCCCAAACGTAGACAGAAAACATGCAGAAAATCCAAGCAGTTATTTCCTGGGGGTTTTGCTCAGGGAGTTTTCCTGGGTTTGTTTTGAGCAGACTGGCTGTGGTGGTGGGGGTGGTCTGTGGGTTGGTTGGTTGATTTGCTGTGCTGGCATTTGTGTCGCTGTTCACCGTCCAGGTCTCCCTTGGTTTCGTGCAGCTCAGCAGGGCTGGCTTTTGGGGATGACTTTTGTTCAAGTGGCAGCAGGGGGAAGTTACTTAATGTTTTCTAACAAGAATAAAAGTATTTTGTCAATTATTAGGAAAACTTGCAGTTGGAGAAGATACAGACTTTCTACTACAGAACATGCTCAAGTTGTTGTCACTCTCTTGTTTTAACAAGTCATACAGAAATAATTTATTAGCAGTTGGTAAAAAAACGCTTTTCAGAAATCTCAAATGATAACACATTGAAAACTTAGTCATGAAACTGTATCCCTGCCTTTAAAGTACATTTTGTGCCTTATTATTCAGTAAATGGTGTTAATTTCTAATAGAACTTCCTATATTCTTTGGCATCACCGTGACTTTCAAGTGCTAAATACGCACCTCACACAGAGGCCTCTGAGGACTTCTATGATTTAATAACTATTTATTTTAATAGAACATGCAAAAAGGAGCTACAAGGTTTGCACACATCATCCTGTTACCCTTATACTGGATTTGTACCTGTCATTATTTATCTTTTCTTGTTAAGTTGTCAATGGAAAAGCAGAGGAGAAAAGAACTTGCTGGAGACTAAGTACTCAAACTTCAGTACTTTTCAAAGCTGAAAATCAACTTTTGACATTTACAAAAATCCCATAATATCTGCATTAAGAGAAAATTTAGAATGTTTAGCCATTGCTTTGGAAAAGGCAAATCTTATAGGTAAATAAAATGGCAGACCCCCAATTTTTCTGATGCAAGTACATCATTTGCTACAGAAAGTGGAAAGGAAGGTATGAACTAGGATAACTACTCTCAATTTAAAAGAAGAAAAAAATAAAACTTGTGCTAAATGTCTGGATCCTGACTTATTTTTAAGAGCATCTTTCTCCTCCGGGGGGGAAAAAAAAAAAAAAAAGAAAAAAAGAAAAGAGTTCCCATTCCTGGATATATCTCCAACAAGAATTTTTCTTGCCTTACTAATCCTACCAGACCCCAACTCCATTGTGTCAAACAGAATAAATAAAAAAAGGCAACTCGGCAACTCCTTCATGACTCAAACCAGAACATAACCAAACAGAACAACTATTGAAAAAGTTTAATTATGGCCTTCAGTTTAAACTGAAGAGGCCAAAGCCACTCCTCAAATGTTTCCCACTAGGACAAAACACCAGTTCAGTGCTGCAAGACCTAACAAGGCAGCCCTACAAAAATAAAATAATGGACCTAGAATGGAGTCTGCATTTCAGCAGTATGAATGCCCGAGTTCAACCCACATTCCTTGCAGGATGAGATGAGATGTAGAGCAAATCTACCAGAACAACCCTCAACAGTCAGAGCAACCTGCAGCAAACGGCCTCACCTATGGGAGCACACAAGGCACACCTGGAATTTCTACACACACTCTCTGCACTGCACAGGAATTCCATGTACATCTGCCAACTCACAGCTGCATGCTGACAGGCAGAGAGTGAACTGATCAGAGGTTTACTCCAGATTTTCCAGGTATTTCTGCAGAGCCTTCTGTATGCAAATTGTATCCCCCCATGGCTCCATGCACAGTGGAGAACTTCTGCAGGCACATCCTCCTCCAGGACACGTTCCTCCAGCTGCTCCTCTGCACTGTCCCACTGACAGGGCACCTGCCTTGGACTGTGCTCACAAGCTCTACAGACCCCTCCAGACCAGAACAAGCTCTGTTGTGACAGAGCAGTATTCTGTCCCTCAGCCTGAGGATTTGGGCTTCATGTCTGGTTAATGACTGAAAAGTCAAAGGTTTTTTTCTCGTTTTTAATCAATTTTTTCCTTGAGATAATTTGGACTATTTCATAACACTTCTTTAGAAATTCTTCATTCTTCCTTACCAAATAATACAAACTATAATCATAAACACTAGGGCAAAGCAGAACACAGAGCATTATGACAGCATTTACGTCAAATAAAAAGGGCTTTGCATCTTCTCACACACAGTAATCATATATTTCATGTTCAAAAAGACTATCCTTGCACAGAGCAGCTGAAAATGCAGAATGTTTATTCTCAAGCTCAACTCTGACATGTTTGGAACTCAGCTGCTTCATTACACTAATTTTTTCAGAGTTCAAAGTGATGCTTTCGTACACAGTAAAGTATCCAAATGCTTTGTAAAGGAGGATCTGTTACTTCTTTGTCATCACAAGTACACATGAAGGATTAAAGCAAAATTAAGCAAAAGCACATCTATGTAAAAGATACAGCAGCAAAAAAAGCACTCCCTTCTTGAAGCCAAGACACCAGAAACCAAAGGAAGCATGCATTGCAGGAGGCATCTTCCTGCAAATACACTGGAAAATCCTTCGTAAATGACATTGTTTATACAGAAGGCAATAAACTTCTTGAAATCTTCAAGGTGAAGGCTACCAAAGCTCTAAGTCTACTGTAAGACGTAGTGTGGGTTGATGTTTTCAATACTAGAAAGACTCTCCACATAAACAGCAGAGAGTAACTCCTTAAAGTTGGTGCGACACACTTTGAAGCAAAGCAATCATCACTTCTAAAAGCATTTCAAGGTTGGGTAGTTGACCAATAAAATAAATATTTCCACAATATCTATAAAAAAAAAAAAAAATTGATTTTTAGTAAAAAGCACTTGCTTGGAATCAAAGGAAATACATACTTGACCCAGATCTTATGTGAAAGATCCATGTTTCCTGCTAAATTGCAACATAAGTGTAACTCAGTGTGGTTTTACACTGGACATACTGTCACTCTAGAGCTAGGGGAATTAGCATGACCTCCAATAATTTAAAGTTACTTTTGGATACTATTTGCCAACTGTGTTAAAAGTTACCCTCTCGGTAAATTCGAGATATTCTTGCAATATATGACTAAGCCAGTTCATCTGAAATTTTCAACAGAGAGCCTGTGAACAACATAATTCAGGCAGCAGAGACAGATAAATCCCTTCTGTCTTCACTTCTTTCTTTCGAAAGCTGTATATTCACACACATCTCTCTTTCATCTGCCTCAGATCAAAACAATCCTCCTCAAATCTGAAATGTGTAAAGAAGGAATCCTCCTCCTAAGGGCCCTTCTGACAGCCCACGCAGTGACAGTGCTGCAGAGATAACATGCAGCTCATTTCTCCAACTCCTTCACTTGAGCCTTAAAGCCAGGCTTTATTTGTATTCCCACATCACACATCACTGCAAATTCCTCTTCCAAAGCTTGCTCAAGCTACCCACTCTCAACTCAACCTGTACAGACTACTTAGCAAATCTCAACATGCAAGATGTTAGCTCTGCATTTCACTTCCTCCTGATCTACTTTGCAATCCTCTGTAATAAGAAGCTGCTTCAACTTCCAAGTCCCTGTTTTCTCTCCCTACCTTCACAGAATTCTTCCTCTGCACACTCCACAATTGATCTCTAGAAGACAATGTTTGTAATCTCACAGTTCCTCTTCCACTGCCCTTTTCCATTCCTTATCGTTATTTAAAATAGCATTTTTCTATAATACTTCTGCCCCTAAGCATTTAGAGAGGCACAGTCCTTTAATGAGAGGAACTGGAACATGAATCCATGCATGCTCACACCCCAGCTGGCATCATTCATACACATCACATGTCAGCAAACTTCCTTGCATCATACTTGCTATAAAAATTGTTCAAACAGAATTTTGTGACTGGAAGGCCATCAACTGTCTGCTACAACACTTACTTCTCCCCTCAACTTCACAGCAGCTGCCACAGATGTTTGGGTACTGAGATGCTCACTGCAAGTCCACAGAGCATTTTAGACAGTACCCTCTTCATCTGCATTAGTTTCTTTCAAAATCAGGCTTAGTTTCATTTAAAATAAAACTAAAAGGACAAAAAAAATCAACACAAGTTGATTTCAACCTGTTCACTCGATCCTTAACAACAGATTTGTACTGTATATATATTTTTGCATTGATTAAGGAAGTTTCAAAGCTTTTCTTCTATTCAACACTTAAGTAGAAGCATCAAAGGATGAGGGAGCTAGCTTTCTCTTTTTTCCCAGAACTAACCAGCTGCTAAGATTTGTTTATTTAAGTCTGCGTGCCACTGGTCACCTACAGATGAAGAGTGACAAGTCATTTGGGAGTTTCCCACCCTGTATATTTCCTGTGATTCCAATAGGCTAAAACAATTAAATAATATTTTGATCTCACCAAAGCAAGATTTTCATACAACAGCTGTAAAAACGCACGTTAACAATAAAAGTTTGAGGACATTCAATGTTTTCCTCATACAAAACATTTTCAGAACACAGATGATAAATGATGCTTTACAAAGAAGAATGATTCACATATCCTGGTAGGCCAAATATTTTGTCTGGACTGACTATAGACCAAAAACAGAGCAAAAACAAAGAGCTTCCAGTAAGCTGAGCATATCTTATGGCCCATATGTATTCAGAAAAAAATCAGCTCCTTACCCACCTGCCTGAGCAGCATCAATGCCAACACTCAGGCTGGTCACCCTGTGGACCAGCTAACCCCACACTGGCCAAGATCCTAAAGCAGCATTCTCTCTCTCCAGAGAGTTTGGCCATGAGGCTTTAGGCACATTTTGCTCCACATTCTCCAGTACTTCATAAGCTGGGGATGTGAGCAAGGCTGCACAGTTATTGGCCTTCTGTCCTGCCTGAGTTTCCAAGAGCTGCTGTGTCAGCACCCAAACCCCCTGAGCCCTGCAGGAACACTCTGCTGCCTGAAGACAGGCACTTACCTGGGGAACACACTGGACAGACTTGAGTGGCTTCCAGGCCAAAATGACACCAGCCCCGAGCAGGGGATCCTGTAAATACCCAGAGAATGCAATTCCAGCTGTGCCTGCCTGGCTGACCCAGATGAAGCAGGTCCATGCCAGTGGGGACCCTTACACAGGGGCAAACACAAGCACCTTGCACAGCACTCAAATCATCTCCTGCTGTCATCTTGCTCCACTCCTGCATGACAAACTTGGGTCTTACAGCTGCAGACAAGTTCCAAACAACATGTTTTCCTTCCCATCCAGGAACAAAAAGCGAGGGTCTCCTTCAAACAGGCAATCAAAACTAACACCACTGTTTGAAACACCCTCAGCTGCCCCCAAGTTAAACACTACTCGTGTGCTCACAAAGGTTAACAGAATTTCATTCCCTCCCTGCCCACAGAAACAGAGCTGCCAGAGTGGCTTAAACTAAGTGGGGACAAACACAAAGAATGTGAATTCTTGAAAATAATGCTGTATGAAAATTTCTTTTAAAGCCACCGACACAAACTTTGAAATATCTCAAGTGTTACTACACAATTCTTCTAATTCCAGCAGCCTTCACTAAAGCTGAACTTGGCATAATGTGAATTGCATTTTGCTCACATAGCATGTAATATTTCACCTGATCTCCAGACATGGCTAAACAAGTACTGCAAATACTGGTAGATACCTACCTGATTGGAAAAAGACCCAAAAAAAATCAAACAGGAAGGCACAAAATAATTGGTGCAAAGTTGAACAACTATTCTGGTATTTCAGGGTTTTTGAGAGTTCTCTTGGATGGTTCTCAGATTGTGCTACATCACCTATTTCCTTATTGCCATCTCCTGCCCCTTAAATAAGCTACACTGCCAAGATTTTGCACATCCAAATGCACTTCCAGTGCATGCACCATTAGCAGTAAAAATAATAATCTTTAAACTCCTCAATCCATATTTTGCCATTGCCAGAAACCAAAGGAACTGGTTGTCTGGAATGAGAGCACAAACAAAGAAAACCGAGTCAAATCCATGTCCTAGCAAACAATTAAATGCCACTTGGCTATGGGCCCATAATTAATTAATAGAACATAACCTCTCCCTTCTGAGGCTGTGGCAGGCTCAGAATCTTAACTGGAGCATATTATAATGTGTCTGCCACAAAGGCAGGCAAATATTCTCCTAAGTGACAATAAATGGTGCTCTCACAAGTAAGACTGCTACTTGCAGAGAGGTTTCCTATAACGTCTGTGTGACCAATGGCCTTTAACCCAAATAAATAAATAAACAGTGACCTTGATCTGAAGAAAAGTTGGTATTCAAGACACCTTGTTCCTTGTCTGTACCAGGGCCACTCCAGACAAAAGAAAAAATGTGCAGGAATACATCACTAGATCTGTTGTTTAGGAAACAGTTTGCTAACTTTTTTCTCCAAGTTCCTGACTTATAAAAGATCACCCTACATAAATGTACCCCAACAACCCAAAATTCAGTATGCCTAGGGACATCAACTGAATATGCTTTCTGCAAATTTCTTCACTACACAGACTCATTTACAGCAGCATTAATTCTCTCTCATAATTCAGAGATGGTATGTGAGCATTGTGGGGTCCAATGCTCAACTCAGGTTTTGGTTTGGAGTGGGTTTTGATTAAAGTTGCTGCAGGCTGAAACACAGAACATAACTGCAGCTATTATTTTAATATACCAGCATATACATACAAAATATTTTATATATACACATTATTTATTTTCCAAAAATGCAGATAATAAACAGAGTAGAGGACAAGATGAAAATTCAAAGTGATCCTGAAAGACCAGGAAAAAAGTTATGCAACAATGTTAAGAGTGTGACTGAGGGGAACTGCAAAGCTGCAGTTAGGCCAGAACACCTGACTGCACATAGAGAGGATGGCCAAAATGTGGTTTAGGTAAAAGGGATGTAGAGGTTAAAGCAGACCACAAAGTGACCCTCAGTGCTGTGATCTTGAAAGCTAAAAATAAAAGCCAAAAAGCTCAGGGTGATGTCAACGCACAGAACTGCCCATAAAACCAGCAAGTACCAGACTCACTCTGTATTTTGGTAAGATTTCACGTAAATTACCACATCCAGTTTGGTCACACTTCAAGGAGAAGAGTCCTACCAGGCTGAAAACTGTCCCCAAACCCACATGCCCCAAACACTGGGAAAAGCCTCCGAGCAGTGAGCGCGAGGAGCCCTGGGGCAGAGTGGCAGGGGGCTCGGAAGGGCTCCCATGGAGGGGCTGGGGAGCAGGCAGGACCTGCCCAGGCAGCAAAGGCTCCAGCAGGGGTGACCTGGGAGAGGCATCAGGCAATTGCCACAGCCCCTGCCCAGCCCTGCATCCCGAGCCCCTGGGAGTCACCTCACCCGTTCCTGGCCCCCAAGCTCCAAGTCCCAATACCACAGTGCTTTGGGTGGGGTTTTTTTCACAATTCCACACTGGTTATTTCTAAGTTTACTGATGCCATACCAGACATTAGGCTGAAGTTTTACAGAGAACTGTCCCAACAAATTCCAAGAACTTTTCCACTAATGTGACAATAGCTAAATTACAGACCATTGCTATGAATTCTTTCTCACCACTGAATGTACTTTAGCTTGTAGTTATCAAAACTGATTACATCCAAAATTTGAACATTCTAGTCATCAGTATTACGAGCTCTGTCTGAAGCCCTTCACCACAAGCTTTAGATTCAGCTGTTTGGAATTACTTCAATTTGTTTTAATCATCTGCAAGTCTCAAGCAGACTTAAATATTTCACCTCCCTTTTCACTTGATATTTACAAGCTAAACAAAGAAAAGGTCTGCAAAATTAATTTTGGGAGTCCCATGCTACCAATTTTGCCCATGAACAGTGACCACTTGCACCTCTCCTTTACCAGCAGGTCAAGAGAGGTGATTCTCTCCTTCTCCTCTGCTCTCCTGAGACTTCGCCTAGAATACTCACTCCATCACCTCTGGGGGCCCCAGCACAGGAAGGAAAACCCAATCTAGTGGAAGGTGTCCCTGCCCATGGAACCAGAGGATCTTTAAGGTCCCTTCCAACAAAAACCATTCTATGATCCTTTAATCTATACATAACTCTTGAGATTCTACCATTAAATCAGGAACAGCTTCGATTCAGACGCGAAAATTTGCTGCTAATTACGTTTGGCAAGACCAAACAAAAACCCTGGTCCATCTGCTGTGAAAACTGTAGCAAGCATGTGGTGCCCTGTACAACTGCATTAAGATCACTGTAGTCCAAAGCTCCTCTTAGTAACCATCAAATGCAAAAGAATGAAAACAGATCCAGAGTCTTCATAAAACCATAAATCAAATCAAATAAAACATACAATTTGTGTTTTGGTCCCTGCTAATCTATTTTCAAACCTTTAAGAGAACAGTTAAGACTAGGTACGTAGGGAGTATATACCAGACTTGGTAATGAGGGTTTCCTACTGCTCATTTCTACACTTCATATGGGGATCTTTAAACAGAACAATATCCTGAGTCTTCTGCTTCAGAATTTCAAAGTATTTTATTAGTAGCCATGACACTTCTTGTTTTCATATGAAACCTAAAACAAGAATTACTGATTTTTGGGGAATCGGGGAGGTGGAGAAAGAAGTTAGACATGGGAGACAAGTCAGCCCAAAAACCTTATTATAAAGTAAAGAACATGGGCTGAGAATAAGCAGAACACACACAACTCAGTTACAAAGGAGATCCATGGGTTTTATTTTTCAACATCCTATCGTTAACTATCACAGTTTTGGGAAATGAAAGATCTCGAAGGTCTTTTCC
Organism: Sitta carolinensis; assembly: GCA_032173965.1. Taxonomy (NCBI): domain Eukaryota; kingdom Metazoa; phylum Chordata; class Aves; order Passeriformes; family Sittidae; genus Sitta; species Sitta carolinensis. The sequence goes on from JAVUNC010000026.1 coordinate 6,890,010, forward strand.
ACAAGACAGAAACAAAAGGTTGCAGACCAGTTAAGGCCCTTCTTATAAAAGTTATTGTTCTTATTATTACTTTTATCTGAATCTTACCTCTGTGTTTTCTAACTTCCAACCATGGTAAGCATATTCTCAAGAAAACAACAGGTATGAAAACAAGAGTCTTCTGAGTTAGGCCTCTCAAATCCAACCTCACTGTCAAGAGCAACAATCTTCATTTTATTACAATTAAGTATGGGTGTAAATTGCTCCCTTCTGTCTTCTACTAGGCTGTCAGCACAAAGAGCAGCTATGGTTCTCAATAACTACGCCTAGAGACTAGACCAGGGAACCCACATGTTCTTGAACAGCAGTTTTACAAAAAAGGCTATTTACTAAAACACTGGGCCACATTTTTGTAAATTAAAAAAAAAAAAATTCAAAAAAGGAAACCCATAAACAAGCACGTACATAATTTTGTAAGAATGCAAAAACATCTTATAAGGTCACAAAGGCAGAAAGCATGATTTCTGAATTCTTTTCAAGAACACTCTCACAAAAAATGAGTGACAGTCTTGCCTCTTCCAAAAAGATACCATGTGGCAAAAGAGAACAAAATGATAAAAAACAGCCTCCACGAGATTATTTTGTTAAATATGTATGATCTCATCTCTTTTAATAACAAACACTATAAACAAAATATTTGGAAAACACAGTGCTGAAACAACAACCTTACAAAAGTGTCACGGCTTGAACGGCTGCCGTTTACTCAGTGGCAAACCTGGTATCATTATTTATGCACGTTACTCAAACAGGAAAGAGAACCTTTTGAAAGAAGAGTTTTGAATTCCAAATCACAAACATGTGGCTCTCTATGGCTTTGTTTTCTTTCCAGGTGCCTGTAGCTGAAACAACAGGCCACTTGCTTTGGCTGTCCTGCTGGGGGGCAGTGCCACCACAGCTGCTGCCAGGACAACCTGCTGAGGGGCTTTGGGATGTGCCAGCTGTCCCTGCTGCACAGAGCCAACCCCTCAGAGCTGGAAAAGGGACACAAAAGTGTCAGCACAAATCCAGGTGCCTCAGCTCCAAGCATGCTTACAGGTAGCTTGAGTGAAAAGCTCGGCTCAGGAGTGGGAGAAGCACAGAGCTGGCAGCAGCTGCCTCCAGCTGAAGGGCAAACCTGAGACCTTCACAGTAATTATCTTCACTCACTTTAGCAAAGTGCACCATAAATTCACTGAAAACAAGCATTTCAGTTTTAGTCACTACAAAATACCCAGGGAAGAAACAGTCATCTGCAACACTTCAAACACTTGCATGGATTTCTAAACACAAACTGAATATTTATTACCACAGAAAGCATCCTTTTATTCTGTGAGTATGCCTCGTTATCTTCTTTGGTTTGGAAATACACTAAAAACATCCATTCCAAACCTTGGGCTTTCTACTGCTGCTGAAATTTACTGATCATGAGAAACACATGCTAATTAGCTCCCTATTTTGCAAAAGCAAGCAGCTCCTGAAAGGCATAAAATAAGAATAATTCAATAATTGAACTTGAGAAAGGTGGGGTGAATCGCAAAGGCAATGCTCAGGGAGCAGCTCTTCCCTCCCTGCACAGGAAATTCTAACTTGTTCCTCAGCTGGGTACAACCTATGGGTCAGGCAGAGGCCCCAGGCTACAACACTTCACAAAAAGCAAATTCTGCCTGGCAGCCCACTGAACAAAATACACTGAAGGAAAAAAACGCTCACAGACTGAAGATTCTAAGAACCAGCAGCCTAAAAGAGGAAGAGACTAAATAGATTAGATTATCCAAAAAATTACAGGGGAAAGGATAGGTTAAAATTCATGTTTTAGGAAGGATTTTAAAACTTGTTTTATCACCAATTTTCCTTTGAAACCTTCTTCTAGAAATTCAATATTCTTAAAATATACCAAACTACTAACTTCCCTCTTCACAAACTATAAAACAAGAAGAAAATGGAAATCCTCTAGTAAGTTCTACTAGAACGTTTTGTATTAAGCCTAGTTTAAAAATAGCATAGGCCAACAATATAGACCAGTAACAGCCCAGTCATCACACAAGCTTCATAAAACTACTATGTGTTTTTCTGGGAAAATAGATTAATTATGAAGAAACTGCTCTGCAGGAACAAACCATGTGGCTTTCTTCTACTTCTATGCAATTGTAATTTGCATGTTTATGAAAGGCAGTCTGCGCAACAGAATTAAAAAAAAAAAAAAAACAGCTTTCCTAATTTAACCTTTCTTCAAAAGTACAGTATGCCCATTCAACAGTATTTCAAGAACTGAAATTCCATTACAGTTGAATTTATGACAAGATCACAACTTTGTCTTTTGAGTTTTGAGTATTTTGTTAGTCACACACACAGCTTATTCTTACTGCCATTTCGGAATTAGATTTACAATTCAGGGAACAACGGTCGCCAAAAAGGATGAGCAACTGCATTTCTTCATTCAAAACAAAAAATACACATGTTAAATGTACAAATTTAAGCTGTGGGAGACTTCAAGAACACAGTGGTCAAGCTACAAGGTTTATTGGGCTCTAACTGGTGCAGTTGTAACAAATGAAGAAACAAGAGTGTGGTGTTTTTTAGCTATACAAATAACTAACAGCTGTACACATCACTAATGGTCCTCTGTCTTGTTCTGTAACTATTTTCAGTTATTTTTTACTTAAACAAACCAAATGCACCATATAAAGACTCCATGGTTGACATCTGTTTCCAGCTCAATTATTTCAGTCAAACTCCACTCCAAATATTTTTTCTGCTTCCAAGAAATAAGACTGGAGAGAAAAGGACTTTTTTTGGCTTAAACTAAAATTCTACCAAACATGCTTTTAGGCCAAGAATTTACAGAAGGGACAAAACCTGGCCCTGGTGCTTGTGTGATGAATTGGAATTTGTTTATTTAAAGATGAAAACCATAAGAAATCAGACTGAATGGGCAAGAGGACTTTGTCTAAGAAAACCACAGAACAGATAAAAAGAGTTAAATGGATACTGAGAGCGAGAGAGTAGGCAGAGATTCCTCTAGAGTAAACCTAGAGGGCAGAAAGCATTCTAAAATACCAGAATGTGTGAAGTAGAGCAAGCAGGAGGAGTGGCCAATGTCTCATGAAGAAGGGCTCCCAAAGCAGGAGAATGCAGCCCACTACAGTCTGACAACTCCCATACTCCTGGCATCACTGTCTGCAGCAGCTGGCAAGAGCAGCTCAACAAAACCACTGCCCAAATGCACAACCTGCCACAACCCAAGCCAAGGTTCCAGAAAAAAGAGCTGTCATCCCTTTTCATCCACAAGTATCTGAGAAATCCTCTGCCAGAATGTCTCATCTTCCTTCCCACTGCTACTCCAGCAGACCCAACCCAACACCCTAACATTTAAAAAAGACATTTTCTATCTTGCTGAAGATCGATCCAAGTGTAGATAATGGATCTTCTGGGGGTTTAAATCCTAGGAAACAGCATATGAACTACAGTAAAAGGACACAATCAGGACATTATTCCTACCTTCTACTTTTTCTCCCCTGAATTTCTTTCTGAGTGATTGATTTTGCAAGCCCAGTAACATCCCTTTGTCTCTTTTTATCCACTGAGGGCTCCCATGGTCCAATGGGGTTTTGCATGCAATGCTCCTGAATTTGTATCCAAAACTATGAGTTTATTTTTTCTTTGCTCCACACAGCCCCAGACAGCACTGTCACCCAGTGCTGGTGCTGGCTGCAGCAGTGACAGCCAGTCACCTACATCCAGCTCAGGGGGAATTCTGTGGTTACTCTGGCACCTTGAGCACAACGCCACCAGAAAGGAAACAAAGAATTCAACTTATGTTCAGTGATTGCATTTTTTCATAGCAATCAATTCAGAGAAGATTGAGAACTGTAAACATTAGAGACATGAAATCATGATCTATCTAGTCACTAGCAGATAAGCAATAACCAGCATGTTCTTGGCTCAATGAGCAGGGATTTAGCTGCCAAATCCCAATCAACACTAATTGGATTGTCCTTGACTTCAGAACATACCACTGACACCACAGGAGTAATTTATTTCAACAAACACATATAAATGGAGCACAATTCCCAAAATACCAGGCAGAAGAAAATTCATCTCATCAATACTGATAATGCTATTGTTAGAAATAATTTTTTCCCTACTTAAGCAAGGAGCCTCAAAGTCTCATGCTTCTGCAAAGAGGAGTGAGAGGAGAGATGAACCAAAGGAAAACCTCCTACTCACCAGTGTGTATTTGCAGGATAAGACTTTCACTGACAGTTATCAAGGCTGAACTGTGAATCTGCTGTTACACATTTTACAAATGATCCCACGGTGACCGTGGTTTTCCTTTGTCAGTACCAGTAACTGGGGAGGGAGTTCGTACTTTAAATTCATGTCAGAGAACTACCACAGCAGAATAATTCTCTTCCTCACCATAAGACAAGACTGTTACGTTTGGGACATTGGAGAAGTTAAATGTCAGTCTCATTGTCCCTCCACTGAAAAACACAAATGTGGTTTTAGAAGGCCAGGGCTTACACAGGATTCAGGCTTGCATAACAAACTGTTTTCCATGAACAAGCAGCAGGAAAAGTGTCTTTTTGTCAGATAATCCACAAAGTTAATCCAGGACAGAAGAGGGGACAGAGTTCCTTGACTGCAATTTAGTCACAAAGATAGGAAATGCTACTTCCCTCAATATCATCTGTGTCCCTGTATTTCAGAACAAATGAAGATAGCTGACAGAGGAAAAAAAAAAAATCAGCATCCATGAATATTTTAGTTTAAAATGAAAGGCTGAAAAAAAAAGTAATTTTTATTGTTGTTGCTTTTACTATAATAGCAAGACTGAGTAAAGAGTCTGAAATCCAAGTTCCTTAGAAATTTACATGATGGCTATTGATTTTAAGACTTCTTCAAAATGATAAATTCATAAACGTAAATAATTTTTTTAGTCAACATTATGTACTAGAAGAAAGTGTTTGTACACCTTTTATGAATACATCCTACCAAAAAATACTGAGGGTCCTCCAAGCAGACTTTCAAGAGAGCTTGTTCTCACCAAAAAAAAAAAAAAAAATATAAAAACCAAAAAACAACAAACAAACACCATCAGGATCAAAACAAACAAAACCACATGCAGCAGAAATACTTTTTCCTCATTCTGTTTCAGCATAGTACTGGGGAATCTGTATTTCAAAAGTAAAGCATGAGGCTTGGAGGAAGAGAAAATTTCATTTACTGGAGCATCTGATGTGCTTACAAGGCTTTTGGGCTGCCATGCCCAACCCAGCCACAGCCAACTGCAGACTTCTCGCACCAGGCTTGACGCTCCATTGCACTACAGCTACAAGGACTCTCCCACTGCAATAAGAAGGATTTCAGTTTTGTGGCTTTTTTAATCCCTTGGAGATTTCCCTGGATTGCATTTGAATCAAATTAAGCCGCAGCACAGATAAGAAAGCCACTAAAGTAACAGCTTTAGTCCCTTATTTTTCTACATTTTCTGTTTTACAGAGATTGCACGCCATAGCATTAAGCAATCATCCACTCCTTACACACACACACAAGCTCAGTGAAACGCCAACTATGAATATACAGCAAATACACCTGAAAATCCTCATGATATTATATTGTTCACAGGCAAAATCTGCTCACAGGGAAAAAAATTAAAAAGAATCAGACAACGCCATTTAGAAATCTCTCCCACTCCATCAACAATCACTTGTCTTGTTTCAAAATCCTCTGAGAGACGAAGCTATGTTATACAAAAAGGCTTCCCTGAAGAGGAGTTGATAAAAATCAGAACAGAAACAACCACAACAGAGCCTACACATGTTATACCAGCATTAATCAGTTGTGACAACAGCCAAATAAAACTGCTATACTGTTGCAAGCCTTCTGTCCTACACATTGCAACTGCACACAGAATCAAGAACAAACCATCCCTCTGTCTTAGAGCAACCGAACCTTGCAGAAAAAACATCTTGTTCCACCTCACAGGTTTTCTCCTTTAACTTCTGGGTACAAAAGAGCATCCTAGAGGAGAGCTGCTACAGGTGTGTTACAGCAGACCTCTCAGGGGTAGAAATGAGCCAAGACAGAGACATTTACCAAAGTGAAAAGGGTCCCAGGTTATCGTTTACAGCTCAGCCACCCTGACCCTGATGACAGCAGCTCCTCCTGCAGGGTCCAACTGCAGTCTCTGAGCGCTGGGATCTCCTGCCGGGCTGTGACTGCAAATCTCAGACTGCAGACTGAACACAGGCCTTGGCTAGCTGCACTGGCACTGCAGGACCGAGAGCAGGCTCGGACTCCAGCAGAGCCACACTGACCTCACAGCAGTTCCCTCTTCCTTGTGTCTCTCTGGATCGTTCCGTGTCCCTCAGGGCTCTGCTCCTCAAAGGGCTCCCTGAGCCACCCAACCCAGCCCTTTTATCACCCCTATCTTCATTAGTCACAGCTGGTACCCATCAGAAGCAAGGCTGTTCCTCTTCTTTGGTAATTAGCACAGCTGTGACTTATCAGGGACGAGGCTGCCTGTGATCCCGGCTTTCACACCACACAGGTGCAGGGAATAATTAATCAAATCCAGCCTTTGGATCCTCTCTTCTTCATCGTCACCTTTCAGCTCTGAGCTAAGAAAGACACAGAATGTTCTCCCTTTTACCTTTTCCAAGTATGACTGTATGGACATTCTAGGGATAGATTTATGATCAGGGCTTATACCAGCAAAACCAAAAACAAACAAAACAAAAAAGGCATTTTCTCATGCCCTTCTGTGATCTTTGCAAACATCTGTGTTCTTCCTAAATCCCATCCACATTCCATTATTCAGACATATTAAATGAGAATTTCTTGGTGAAGCACATCAAACACACTTCAAAATCCATGAAAAAAAAATAAAATGCATAAACAGTAAGGCCTCCTGGGACTTCTCCTAGCTGTTAACCCAGAATGCTGACATTTGGTAGCACCTTTGCTCCTTTCAGATACTTCTGGAAGTGGCTTTTGCAGCCAGTTTTGTAACAGCTTTATATTGTGCTGATATGCTGGGGGGAAATGTGGTTATCTACCTCAGCCAAGGTTCAGCTGAAGGCAAAATACACCAAGGCTGATTGCTTTACTCTGTGTACCACTGAAATCCTTCATGCTTTCACTGTTAGAACAAAAAAAAAAGGGGTTTAGTAAAGCTGGGGGATTTATAAATCTGGTTTCTCCAACTCTGTCAGGACACTTAACAGGCACTTCTGACAGCAGCTACTGAGCAGTGGCTCAGAACGAGTTCTTAAAATACACAGCAGCCATTACAACCATGATCCATCAGAGCTTAGTTTTATGGGGAGAGACAGAGACTGAGCAACTTCAGCGGGCATACAGACCAGTGTACCTGAAACACAGGAAAAGCTGAGTGAATCAGGTCACCCTTAACAGCACAAAGACTTCTCAGCTCCTAAGTGCCTGCAGTTCTGCTGACACTTGTCAACAGCAAAGCTCACTCTCCACTCCGGCAGAGCCTCTGTGCATCTTGCCAACCATGAATAAACTGCCTGTTAGGCAAATTATCCAAGGGCTCCCATCAGTTTCCTTGGAGCATGCAGGAGACTAAGCCACCTCACTAACTTCTTTGTGCCCAAGGCTCCAGGACCATTTAAGCTGATATAAATTCAGGGTGCATTGATCTGTCTTCCAGCATGCTCCCGACCCTCCTTTATGCCAATACTGGCATTCATCTGACAGCCTGGTGAGCCAACTCTGTTTGAAAAATTAGCAGAAAAGAAATCCAAGGACAAGATAATAAAGCAGGTAACACACCCAGCAAGAAAGGTCTTTTGGAGGGGTCAGCATCCTGAAGTGAGCTGGAAACAGAAGGAAGATTTAATACAATAGGAAGAGCAGCACTAGGACTGCTGTAACATCAATTTACACTGGCCTAGACCAGAACAGGAATGGACTTTCATATGCTTGATTCCCAAAGGACACACTCTCTGGTTTATTCGAGCACAACAAAACTGTTTGCTTCCCCTGAAAACTATGCTGGATATAAACTTGTAGCATCAGTAACAAACTTGTTCCAAATCAAGAAATATCTACAGATCTGCTCCTAAGCTGCTTAAACACTGCATTTTAGATATTTACAGCAAATGTCTTTTTGAGTAATGCCAGATAACCTGCCCAGGAGATCAGTACCTTTACTACATTTTCAGGGGTACTGCAGATATTGGCACATGTAAATAAATCCAAATACGCAGCGAGAGGAGAGTCAGCAGACACAGTGGGGCTTTCCTGGGAGAGCAGTCACTACTATAAACACCCTTCCATATAAACCACAAACGTTTACCATCCAAACGCTGCTGACACACAGGTTGGGAGGAAGGGTACAGCATTTTTATTTGCTTGTTTACACAAAGCTATTCCACAGATTATGCCTGGGGAGAAAAAAAAAAACAAAAACACTACAAAGTGTAATTACACCCAACATTAAAATCAAGCACATTAAAACCAAGCCAGAAGGTAGCTGCAGATGAAAAAAATAAAAAATTAGGAAAGAACATACTTAAAACTATAAAAGCTTCAAGGGTAGCTCGTCTACAATCCTAGAAATGTTTGTCCCTGATTGTCATATAGAAAGAAGCATAATAAATGCATAGAAAAACTACAGTTTTATAAGAAAAATAAAGGTCAGTACTCCATGTATTATGGGATTGCATGTGGGGGTAAAGGAATTTGAAAAACAATGCGTGCCTAGTCTTCAACAGAATGTTGTTCCTTCAAGCATTTTTCTTATGAAGCATTAAAGCAACAACAAGTAATTTAAATAATAAAGTGCAAAGAGTTACTTTCTGGGCATGACCTTTTCAAATTAAGGTTCAGGAGTTATTTCTGAATCTGCTCCATTTCACCCATGCAAGCGAATCTACCAAACTTCAGGAGGCAATTTATGTACGGGAAGTTAAACACATACTTAAATGCCACAGGTAAAGGCATTTTGCAGACATAAAGCTTTCAATGCAATCTGTAATTTCACTTCACCTACTCTTGATTTTTGATCATACCCATGAAGTAAGCAGCCTACTTGCTTTGTCTTCTTGAAAGCACACCTGGATTTTTTGGTTGCTTCTTTGATTCAGGAAAATGTTCCAAACAAGAGAGGGGCAAAAGGGAAGGTCTTTATTTTTAACATAAAATACTCCCCATTTCACCTGTCTTGATTTTGACAGTACAATTAGGACAAACCTATTATCAAATGGGTTGGGAGGGGAAACCAGGCTGTAATTAGCAGAATAATAATTGCAGAATAGTAAAATGCAAGAGACTCTTAGCAGAACTTTTTAAGACACTGCATCTCTAAACACAGAGATATAAGGATTTCTCTAAAAATTGTATTTCCTTAAAAAAAATCCCATAGACTGAGTTTATTAGCTGCACTTTTTGAATTAACAGATACAAACTACACGCAATTGCTACTTCAAAGGATTACGCTGAGTAACAAACTTGAGTGTTGTTTGGTTTATGCATAGTCAAATAAATTAGGGAACATTCGACTGTTTAAAATATTGTTTATTAACAACATACATTCAAAGGATCGCTCTGAAATCCCCAGCACAAACACATACCAGTCGACAATCACTTCGCTTTCCAATCAGTTTAAACACCGATTTGAGATCTCTGCAGCAACAAAGCTGGTATCATAACGGAGAGTTACGTAACACAAACCACTCTCTCTTTGCCCACAAAACGACAGCAGACAACACCACTTCCCTCTCCCCAGCAGGCAGACCGTGTCCCGAGGCTTTAGGAAAAGCGCCCATTCCTGCCGAGCCTGCGGCGCTGCCCCGCGGGACACGCGCACCGATCGGCGGGCGCTGCGTGAGCGGCGAGCCGGGGCCAGCGCCGCCGCCGGCCGGGCCCCCGGCCCCCTTTGTTCTCCCGGGAGCCGCGGCGGTCGCGCCGCAGCCGGCGGGACCGGGCCGGGCCCGGCACGGCCGCGGGCGCCGTTTGAACCTGCCCGCGCTTTCGGCAAGGAACGGCAGCCCGCGGGCGGGGCGCGCCGGGGCTGCCCCGGCCGGGCGGTGCAGGAGCCCCTCCGCTTCCCCGCTCGGGCAAGGGGCATTAACCCTCGGCTCGCCCCGCTGCCCTCACCCCCTCCTCCCCCGGCCGGACGCGCGCCCCGCGCTCGCCGCAGTCTCCTCCTCCCGCGGCCCGGCCGGAGGCGGGCGGGGGCCGGGGCCGGGCAGGAGCGCAGGGAGCGGCCAGGCACGGCGGGGCAGCGCTGCGCGCAGCCACACCTACCTGTCTTCTCGTGGTCATAGCCCACCACGATGAAGTAGTCGGCCAGCCTGGCCATGGCTGCGCGAGGCGCGCCTCGGCCTCAGCACCCCAGCGGCTGCGGCTCGGGGCAGGCTCAGCATCCTCCGCTCCGCGCCCGCCGCAGGAGGAACGGCTCCACCTCAGCCATGTTGGAGGCGCGGGCGCGCCGTGCGCCTGCGCGCCGCCCGGCCCGCTCGCCGTGACCCCGGGGCTGGGCGGGGGCTGGGGCGGCCCGGCCCGGCCGGCCCGCAGTGCCGCTGCCCCGGGCCGGCCGCTGCCCCGGGCCGCCGGCGCCCCGGCCTCCCCTCGCAGCCCCCCGCGGGCAGGGGGGGCCCGGCGGGGGAGGTGCGCGCCCCGCCCGCGCGGGGCTTTGTCTCCCGGCAGCCTCCCCCTGCGCGGTGGCCGCCCGGGGGCAGCGGCTCCGCGGCACGATCCCCTTACAAAAGACACTCGCGGCGGGGCCGAGCGCTCCGCGTGCCCGGGGACACTCGGGGGCTTGAGCGGCGCTGGCACCTCACGGCTCCCGCGAGGAGCTGCCGGGGCCGGGCATCGCCCCCGCCGAGGCTCCGCGGAAATGGAAGCCGGCGGCGAGATAACGCCTGGGAATCGGGGATCGCGCGTGCAGAAAGTGTGCCGGTGCCGTTCTCTCCGCGGTGCGCGGGACTGCCGCCGCGGGGGAGCCGTGCCGCGGCCCCGCCGGGCTCCGTGGCCGTGCCGAGAGCGGGCGCGGGGCTCTCGGCCCCGGCCCCCTCGCCCCGGAGCGGGCTGTGCTGCCCGGCCCGGCCCTGCTGTCCGCCGGGGCCGAGCCTGGCCGGGCACGGGCCGGCGGTGCCTCGGCGTGACCCGCCCGGCCTCGGACGTGCTGGCCCGGGCACGGGCGGTGGCCGCCGGGGCGAGCAGCGAGGCCGCGCCGGGAGCTGCCGAGGTGCCGTTTACAACTGCACATGAGGCAGGCACCTTTTGGACCGTGGCTCTGGAAAGCACGATGGGCTTTGCCAGCAGTCGCAGAGATGCTGAGGATAAACGAGCGGACAGTAAAGCGCTCGGGTAGCTGGCAGAGCCTGCAAAAAACACTCTGATAAGCTTCTATTGTACGTCCCGTTTGGCAGCACAGAGAGAACAGAGAAGCGCGGAGGGCATGGGTTGCACGCCAGCGAGGAGCAGTTGTGGGTACCGGGCTGGCTGTGGAAATGCAGCGAACTGGATTCGCTCCTGACGATCCTCCCTGACGAGGGACCCAGCAGACTGTCATTAGCGGTCTCAGAGACATTTCTGCTTCAAACACGCCGTTCTTACACCTCTTAGCCGGGACGTACTGATGCCGGGTCTTGCTGATAAGCTAGATGCAAATTGGTCAGGAAACTTCAAGCAATGTTCCCGCTTGTGCCTTCTCAGCGGAGGGCAGAAGTTGACATCTCCTCGGAGATCATCAGCTTCGTGATTTAGCTGTTTTGAAGCAAGTGACATGTGTAAATACATTTTTTGTTTAGGAGTAAAGAAAAATGTCTAATATATACATCAAACAGATTGACCGTACTTTTTGAGAAAGAGATGCACTCTGTGGTGTCAGTCACTTCTACGTAGGCGTTAGGTAGGAATACCTTTGTAAAGTCATGCATAGGCATTTTGGTTGCAGGACACACCAGCAGTTCACAAAAGCAAAAGATAATGTTTTGTAGAGGTAAACCTGGAGGAAAAGTTTAAAGACACTAAGAAATTACCTAATTTGGGCTGAAATGGGACCTTAGAGTTACCATATCTGCACTCATAAAAAGATTCAGTATGCACTAACAAATTTCAATAGTAAAATCTCACTGCTCTTATCACAGCACCTCTAGCAGGAGAGGATCACACACACCTTTCCCAGAGCATTAATAAATTCTAGTTCAAGAGCAAGATGTTTGTCTAGTTTTCCCAATACTGCTAGTGCTCACTTTACAACCTTGCTCCTTCTGCCATCTAGATCAGTACAGCCAAAGTTTATAAAGCTTATAAGAAGTGGCACATCTTAAATAAGAAATAGGAAGTTCAGTTGAGCTTATTTATTTCACAGAATCACAGAATGGTTTGAGTCAGGAGGGATCCTAAAGATCTTGTTCCAACCCTATGGGCAGGGGCACATTCCACTAGACCAGGTTGCTCAGACCCATCCAACCACAGCACAAACACTTCCAGGGATGTGTGGCATCCACAACTTCTCTGGGCAACTTCCCTTAAGTATAGAGCAATCTTACATTCTTATAGGAAAAATGAGGAAGTGGAGCAGACACAGGTTTGTTCACCTAAATTCTAATGAAAAGTACAAATGAATGCTCATCCAGACCACTAAACCTTAAATCCCTGACTTGCAGCAGGGTAGCCTGGCTCCTCACAGGCGGAGCAGGGGCTCACAGACCAAGGCACAGGTCTCCACAAGCACCTAGTCATGTACTGACCTCAGGAGAAGAACTGCAAGGCTGCAGCCTCTCCAAGAGCCTGAAAGAACTCAAGGGACAGTGCTGCCACACCCACATTGTGCATTTGCCAACAGCAAGGTGTGAACCTTCACAATACCTTCTACAATTCAGTCCTCCTTCAGGAAACAGAATTCACATTCTGCCTGCAGTCTCTTTATCCAGCGTCACCCCAACCCATGCCAGATCAGGGGGGCAGCCATGACCCCGACCAGATTTCCCCTACCAATAGGCATCCCCCACTCACTTAGGAGGCTTTCTTTGGTGTACTCAGACCTGTCAGACATAAGGCTCACCAAAGCACCTCCAACAGGACTACCAGAAATGGAATTACCCCTTTGTTGCTGTGCCCTTGGCATGGAGAGAACTGGCTGAGTGCAGGCATTAACAGTAAGGTTTTTCTGTGCGGAGCCTGACTGAGGTTTTAGATCCTTCAGGGGGTGCCATTCTTCTATTAGTATTATCTTTCTGCTGATTTCATGCAGCCTGAAATACAATCAAGTCTATTCATACTCATGGCATATGAATTCAGAACAATTTGTTTAAACAAAGTGAAACATGCAAAGGCACTTCCACTGGCTTGAAACAAATATTTTCTTCCATAATCAGCATGGAATATTTGCCTCACACTGATTCCCCAGTGATACCCACAGATTTTAGACCTTCCCTTTTGGAATAAATCTCAGCCTGAATAAAATGCTCTATAAGGAGCAACTCATCTTCACCATGTCCCTGCCAGAGTAGATACTTGTTGTAAGGTCTTCTGTACATATGGCAACACCAAGAGGTTCAATGGTACAGCCCAGATAAGCAGTAAACAGGTCCAGGAGCTGGCTGCTCCTCCAGGTCAGCTTCCCACCATGGAGGAGGCAGCATCCAGGAGACCCTGCACTTCACATCACACACTGGTCTTGCTGAACTGCTTGGCATTGCCTCAGACTCACAGCTTCTGAATGGCATTGCTATGGAACATTCTGTGAAACTGTGTTGGGGTTTTTGTTTTGGTTTGTTTTTTGTTTTTTTGGGTTTTTTTAAAGAAATAACTATTTGTGGAATAATTTTTTAAGAAGTGGTCACTGTTACATCATAATACCAATTCAGTGACTATTGCTCATTTCCAAGCTGCATGAGAATGCAAGTTCATAGAAAGAACAAAATGAGCATCTGGACAAAGAACATGATGTTTTGTGATAGATTGGAACCAGCTTTACCTGCTGAAGCCCTTTCACAAATCACATCAGCAACAAACTGATCATTTATGTGTCAGAGTTTGCCACCTCATGAATTTGCATGAAGTAATTTTGTATCACTGAGATGATAGTCAGTATGGAAGTCATATGAGAGTTGTGTTACTAGTGTTGTTACTATTCCTAAATCCATGTAGGATTTTTTTCTGCATTGTTTGGCTAAGAGTATACAAAATACACTTCCCGTTTAAGCCAAGGATTTTAATGAGGGATTTTCCAGCATTTGGGGAAACGTGTGATTTTTTTTTTTATTATTTATTTTTTTTTTTTTTACTGGAATGGGAGACTTAATTTTAGTCAAAGCAATGCTTATCACATAAAATCCTGCCTTCTCATTCGGGAAATAAACTTAGATTCGGTTTCAACTTCTGCTAATCAAAGAAATGCTGAACTCGCACGAGCTTGAGCTGCCTCATGAGGTCTCTAAAATCCAGCCATCGCGGGCTGATGCAGACCTGCAGCTCTGGTCATGATACGGTCCCGTTCTAGACCACGTATTTCCCCATTTCTTCCTGCGGGTGTTTCCCCGCAAGCCTGCCGCTCTGCCCGGGAGCCCGGTGCGAGGCTCCGCGGAGCTGCGGGCGGCAGGGACGAGGGCGAGCCCGGGGCAGCCCCGCCGGGGCTCGGCCGGGCAGGTGCGGCGGGCGGCGGGGCCGGCCCGGGCAACGGCCTCGCCCCGCGGGAGCCGCGCAGGGGCTCGGGGCACAGGGGCGGCCGGCGGAGGCGGTGGCAGCAGCGACAGGCACCCGGCCTGTCCCGCACAGGGAGATGCCGGGGACAGAAGCCTCCGGACGTCTGGACGCTGCTGGCGAGCGGGGAGAGGGAGGAAGGGAGGGAGAGAGCACCTGAGACCGAGTGAGCCGTGCACAGGAAAGTTTCCGTCATCCCCCTGCACATACCTCTCCGGGGTGTTGTTATACGCCGCGGTTATCTAGAAAGGCACAGAGTCACGAGCGCACACTCACTCACCTGACTTTTGAAACACTTTGCTTGGGGCAAGATGTGCGAGAAACATCTCAGCGGCTCATTCCTTCCTGCCGAGTGTCTCTCGCTGGCCAGGGGACGGACCCTGGCGCCCCAGGGCGCAGATCTCCTGGGGCACTTCCCTCGGTCCCGCCGAATTTGCACTGCGGCGAGTGAGCGGAGACACGGTCCGGCGGCTGCTGCCTTCCAGCACCCCCTGCGAAGCCGCACCTCTGCATTTCTGAAGCGTCACGGGACAAAGACGTTAAAGACTCTAAAAAACCCAACAACAAGGTGGTCAGACTAAGGTTTTGCTGCTGGCCAGCCGGGAGAATCCTGTTAGAGACCCCGATCCTGCACTGGTTGAGCTTTCTGTCCGGGAAGTAACCGCACTCACGTCCGTGGAGGTCTGCGGATTGGGAACAGCACAAAGCACAGCGGATCTTCCCCAGGGCTTTCAGTGACCCTGTGTTTGCCCCAAAGCAATACCACTTGCTCTGTTCCAAGGCACAGACCCGGGCTCTAATCCTCATCTGCCAAAACCATTTGAATCATGATCTGATTGAATCGATCAAGTAAATCAAATTCATTTTGTTACATAAAAAATGCACCCAAGTTAAGCCATAAATATTAGTGATGCCCGATTTGCCACCTCCTTACTTATGTAAAGAAGGCTGTCATTCCTGTTACTCATTATAAATTCACTTTGTCCAAATATGGGTTTATTTTTGGAACTTTGATATTTGATGGATTTTCATGGATTTTGGAATGGATTGAATCTGGTTCCCACTCCCTGCTTTCCCCCACCTGAAGCTGAGATGTCTAGAATAAGAAATTTTGCTACAGACAGAGTAAATATAATTATATATCGGCGGATAAAACGTCTGTCCCCAGTAAAACAGGCTGAGGGGCTCATCGGATTTTGCAAGTTGTGCCATGACTCAGAATCTTAAAAGCTGCCGTTATAATTAGCAAAATACCAAAGGGGTTGTTTAAGATAATTTTCAATAATCCTCTTATTTCCTCCCCCCCCCCCCCCCCAATGTTGCCCCCAGTCCAGGTCGGAATGCTTTAGGAGTGCTCGAAATGTGGGGGTGGGGGGGTGCCAGAAGAGAGATCGCCCAGCCACGCCAAGGTCCACCCACTTCTCAGCGCTGCTCTATAAAAGCGAGCAGTGGAGCGCAGAGCTCGGCAGTGATTACTTCACACACACACAAAGGAGGAGTTCTCGCTCCTCAGGAAACCCTGCAAGCTCGGATCGCTACTACAAAAACATTTGTCTCAGTGGATTATCCTCACTGTCAGGTAAGAACTATTTTTTTTCCCGTCCTTGGCAACAACGAAAGATTCAGGGGAGGTGGAACGCAAGTAAAATTCTACTAAATTTGGACTGTTTTGAAGAGTTCGGAGTTATGCTGTGGAGTCTTGCACTGGCTCTTGGCATCAGCTGCAGTTTACAACATAAGATCCAGAACTAGCTGGTTCTGCGTGTGAAGTGGGAAGAGAAGCTATCAGGGAATAAACTTCCCGGCAGCAAAACACTTGCTGGAGTTTGGAAACGATGTGTCCGATAGCCAGCTCTCTCTAATCTTACGGGTTTGCTAAATCCTAGTGCAAGCCGCTGGGGGTATTCTGGAAATCCTGCTGGTTTTCAGCCGCCTCTGCAACTAAACTCTCGACAAACGTAAACTTTGGAGGCTCTGTTATTTACACTGTGATAAGTTGTTGAGCAAATATTAGCTTCTGGTTCATATCAGACACAAAGTCCCCGGTAGCCTGGGGGCTCTGCGAGGGAAGGAGCCCTCTGGAATCCCCAGGAATAAAGGACAGTCCTTACTTGACTTTTATTAGCAAGCATACTTATAGTTCTTCACTTTTCCCTCCAGCAGAAGCCCAGCCAGAATGAAACTAGTTCACGTAGTCCTGCTCTATCTCGGCTCTGTGACCTTCCTCGGGGTGGATGCTGCAAGGGTGGACGTAGCGACAGAGTTCAAAAGAAAGTGAGTATCGGAGCGCGCCCTCCTGCCAGCGCCCCGCGCCGCGCCTGGAGCTGCCGAGCCCCGCGCCTGGCTCCGGCCGCGAGCAGCGGCACTGGATTCCCTGCGGGAATTGCTCAGCTCCTTAAAGGCCTCGTGCCCTTTCAGGAAACACTGCAGGGAGGGAAAAAAAAAAAAAAAAAAAAAAAAGGAAAAAATCTCGGCGCTGGCAAAGATTCTCGCCCCTCGAATCTATTTGGTTTGGCTGCCGCCCTGCAGACTTGCGATAACAGGCTCTCCTCTTCCCTTGTGCTCCTTTCAGATGGACGAAATGGGCACTAAGCCGAGCCAAGCGGGACGTGAAGCCTGCGGGCGTGCTCCGAGGGCTGGGGGCGGCCGCCGACGTGCTGCCTCTCATACGCACCCAGGACGTGAAGGAGGATTCCCGAGTCTCGTCTCCCAGGTAAATTCCAGCCCTTCCTGGGCTCGGGCACTTGCTCGAGGCAGTGGAAAGTTTCGGGGTCCCCTCGTTTCCGGGTGTTATTTTCGCTGTAGATCCTCCCCGCCCCAGAGGCAGGTCCTGCCCGGGCTGCGCATCGCGCTGAGAGCAGCCTCCCGCCTTCCTTTCCCCGCGCTCTTTTGCTGGCGGGAGATAGTAGCGCCTTTGCTGCGAAAGTCAGATATAAATAGTAACTTGAGCCCTGGACGAATAGGAAAAAGTAAGAGCCGTAAACCGGGGGGCCTCTCCTCGCACGGGCAGCACGCTCTGCTCCGCGCTCCCGCGGAGGGCACAGCCGGGGCTGCTGGGGTCAGCTGGGCACCGGCCGAACGAGACGTGTCCAGCCTGGGGACTCCCTGCCCTCCCCTTCCCTGGCCCACCGGGTCCCCTCCGCCGGGCCCCCACTGCGCTTTTCTCATGCCCGCTCTCTCTCTTCCTGCAGCACCCGGGAGGATGCTCACATCCGCGTCAAGCGCTACCGCCAGAGCATTAACAGATTCCCCCACTTCCAAACAAAGGCGTGCCGCTTCGGGACGTGCACGGTGCATTGGCTGGTCGACGAGCTCCACAGGGCGGCCGTCAACGATAGGAACGATGCCGCCCCCGCAAACAAGATCAGCCCCCAGGGCTACGGCCGCCGGCGGCGTTCCCTGCCCGAGCGCCTGAGCCCGGCACTCTTCCCCCGCTCCGGGCGGCGCCCACGGACGCGCCGGGCGCAGCCCCTCGGCCCCGTCCCCGGAGTCTGAGCGCAGCAAGACCCGGCCGAGGCCGCCTCGACGGATGGACTGAGGCACGGGCTGAGATCGCCAGCAGTGGCGGAGAGCGCCTGCCCGGGCGGGACCCCGGCGCGCCCTCCGCGGGGGAGCTGAGAAGGGCAGCGGACGCTGCGCCCCCCGCCCGCCACGGACTCTCGCCCTCCCCGGGCCGGGCACCGCCGCTCCCGCCGCCGCCCGGGACACGAAGGCGCCGCCGCTGCTCCCGGGGGGCCGGGCGGCCCTGGCCGCCCTCCCGCGCCCCGCCGGCCCGAGGAGGGGATGCTCAGGGGGGGACCCGCCGGTGGGCGACGGGCCCCGGCCTCGCCCGCGGCCCCCGAGGGCTGGAGGGTGCGCGCCAGCCGTGGGCAAGGACAGGCCGCCCACATCTGCTCTACCCTCTGCGTTATGTGCACCCGGCAGGGAATCGGACACTCATTAGTCCCTGCGGGGACTGCGATATACTTGAACGTCACAGAGAGGAAAAGTGCAATTGTACGTGGTTTTTGTTAATTATAAGTGCGGTGTGTGTGGATCACGAGATATGCATCGGTATTTAAGATTGTTCTGTGTCATGTCCTTTTTTTTTTTTTTTAAAAATATATTTTATTTTTATACGGTTTATATATATATATGTATATAATATTGCATAAGGGCATTTTAAAACATTGTATCCCCTCTATTTTTCATATCGTGAATGTCAAACGTTAAACTCTTTTTCCATACCTTTTTTTATCTTGCATTCCAGACTGGTGAAAGATATAGAGAATGTATCAGCTGTTCTCCATGGGTAATATGTGAAATAAAATAAACACAATTACATAAAACACTTCAGTTATGTTGTCTTTAGTGGGGGCAGTGGTCAAGATGAATCATTTCTCACTCTGTTCAGTCCTACTATTGCTAAGCTAGACTGGCAGTCCTGGGACACACCGAAACTCTTCCCTTGCAGACTTTGTTAGCAGCCACCTTATCTCATCGAACGGAGTAAACTCCGAGCCAGCAATGCATCCTAAAATTCCAGGGCAGGTCTGTCGAGAAGGCTCTAAGGTCTTTTCTGCCCACACGTTCAAGCCAAGGCTGAAACGTGTCACAGCTTGGATTGAGCGTGCAAGTTTATTTTTTGCCCTAATTAATCAGAGAAACAACTGCACACTTCAACATTGCACAACAAAGTAACAGATTTATTGAGGCAGCACGTTCCAAAAATGGTCATGGCAGCTTCCAAGGTTATTTATGTTGAAGGATTTCCTGGGCCACAGTTCAGGTTAAAGTTAAATGGTGACCGGTTCAGTGCAGGGAGAACATTTTGGATAAAAGCTTAGCATGAGGGATTTTGTTGTGTTGTTCTTTTTTGTTGTTTTGTTTTGCTCTCTCTCTTTTTAAAAAACAAATTCCAAGCACAGACCAGAAAACAAATGTGGAACTGAACCTTATTTATGCACTACCAGCACCATCTAATGGTGTCTACTCCTTGCACTCCAAGCAAACAAACCTAAAACCTAAACAAGTGTATTTGAATAACTTCTTGGGTGAAACGTAGCATTTCCTCCAATTTACCATATCTCTGAACATAGTTAACATATACAGGAGAGAACTGGGGAACACAGAACTCAATGCCTCTAGAATAAATGAAGCGGGGATTTAATTTTTTTTTTTAACCTAATATTAAATTCCTCAAGAACATATATTTAAGAGAAGACTTGAAAAGAACTGGCAATGACACCTTTCCACGAAACTACTGCAAAAACCTTGGGTAGGGATCTAGTGATGAGATACTTGGCATGTATTCATGATTTTTCTTTCCAAAGCTTTGAAGTTCTTCTCAGAATTGCCTATTTTTAGTTACTTTCTAAGCCCTTTCAACTAAGATTTTTGAAATCCTGAGAGGGGGTTTTCCACTTGAAATGTTAAATTAAAAAAAAGAAAATCAACGATAATGACACTTTGCCAGTTTTAATTACCTGTTTGTTAAGATCTGGTAGAGAATTTACCTGTCTCCTGCCAGTGGCCTTTCTGATCCAGATTTTGTAAGACGTAAGGGATGACACAAATGCATTGTCTTCAGCACAGGGTATAGCTGCCAGCTGAGAAACAAGCAAGTGGCTATTCTCAGATCATGGAAAACCTGGAAATTAGAGTTGTTGCTGTTATAAGTTTTGTGGTGTTTGCCGTGAGAAATTACAATGTGTAGGTGAAAGTGTGATCCTACTTAATGTACACAGCACAAGAAAACAATGGCAACAGAACCATCCAATTTAATAGCTACAACGTTTCCCTTTTAAGTTCCACAGTTAGTATTTTTGCCATCTAAATTTGGGACAGAAGGCTGGATTGGGCTACAGTGTGGTTAAGTGTGCACTTGTCAGCTAGTTCCTTTTGTTTGTACTGATCTTTTTTCTTCATTTCCTGCCAAAACCCCACATAGAGTACCTTTTCTTCCCTCCTTTCCCCTTCACTGGTGGAAAACACTTCACTCAAAGCTGAAAGACCCTGCCCTGAACCTGACAGGGCTCAAAGCAGCCAGCTCGTGCAGGGTGGCACAATTCTGACCTGGCAGGAGTTTAGGAAGAGCAGCTTGTGTTTGCAAGGACCAAGAGCACCACCTGCCGCGCCTGTAAGGAGAAGCAAAACTCTCTGCGATAAACAGCAACCAAAGAAAAGAAAGATTGGAGGTTTTTAGTTCCCTCCATTCCCCCACCAATCTTTGAAACTATGTGTTTTTAAGTACAAACACTGCTGAAGGGGGAAGGAGTGAGCAGCCCAAAGATGGCACACTGAGTGTAAAGGGCAGACAAGGAAACCCTGGAGACACGATGTCAGTGGATTTTGGCTAACCTAGGCTAGAGAAGCTGGAGGAGAATGGCAGAGCAGGAGAATGGCAAGCAGGAACTCTTTCCCATTGCGCAGACTAACACCATACCCCAGTCTCAGGTCCAGGTTCCAGGGAATGGGTTCATAAGGGATAGAATATATCAAGACAGCATCCTCTCTTCTCATCCATTTCTGCACCAGCCCCAGGTGTAAGCTGCCCAGGTGAAAGCTCTTCCTCCTGCCCAAGCAGGGGATGACACTGAAAAATCCTGGCGAAGCATCTTTCACTTCATCCCATAAAGCAAAATGTTGGGCATGAATGCTTAAATAGTGGCTGAAGTTCATCCATGATGTAGATTAAAATCTCTGAGCAGTGTAAGGATTTGGGGTTTCAGGGAGAATAGGACTGTGAAACAGCCTTGAAAGGGAGCATCCTCCTGTAAATAGTAGAAGTTCAAGAAGAACTCTGTACTTAGGTCAAAGCCAGCTTATGCTGTAATGTGACAGATGAGAAGTGGAAGATGTCATCAAATGCCTCCAAAATCAGGAGTATCTGTTTACACACCACCTTAGTTAAAATATTCGTTTCTAAGAACAGTCTGGTGTCCCAAAGGACAGTATTTCAAAGGCTGCTAAAAACATGACTTGAAGTTCAAACAAGGTTCTAAATTAAAATTAAGTTTTGCAATGGTAAATATGCATTGGAGCAGGAATTCATCCTTGTATCCACCAGTCTGTTCAAGAGCAGATGCCAAAGGAGTGGTCACCATTCTCAGCACAGCCTCCCCAGTGAAGTGTCAGAACCGTTCATGGAATAATCTTTATGAGTGATTACTGTGTTTTGTACCTACCCGAGGGACACCCTATGGCAGACAAAAAAATTCTTCACTATATTCAATTTTTCATTACCAAAATGGATTCCAAAGGCTATTTTTATTTCAGAAAGATTTTTGGGCTTCATTATTAGTTCTATAAGGAATGATGGCAAGGTGCCTAAAGTGCTTATATATAAGGACTTCCCCATGAAACCTTAGTGCAGGCCCCCTAACCTGGAAGAGGAAAACAAGTAATTATTTTTCTTTCTCCAGTTGGTACCACAAAATTTTCTTTAAGCAGCCATGTCACGTGAACAACTGCAAAAATTGTTTGTTCTCCAGTTACATCACAAAGTGGTCAGAGTTCTTCCACTGTTACCTAGGAACAACTTCTACTGCATCCAAAAAGTAGAGACACTGAGGTACTTTCAGATGATTATCAAAATCTGCAAAGCATCTCAGTCCGTGCTAAGAAGAACTGCAGTCAGGTGCCAGACATAAACTCTTTCTGCAAGCACAATGACAGAAAGGGGAATACTAATGAATACTTTGGCACATATGAAGCCTTTTCTGGCTCATTGAGTACCCAAAGGACAGTAAGTCATAATTAAAGCCAATAATGGCAACTCCAGACAGCCATCCAAATAGTTTCCTTGTGCCGTCAATTCACCGTTTCATATTATCTCACATCATACTTAAGTAGTGTAGAGCACACAAGCATCAGGAGAGAGAATTCCAGCATGACTGAGTACAACCAAGAAGTAAATCCAATTATGCCTAACTAAAATTTGTTTATTGTGTTCACAAGGGTTTGCTTTTATTATCCAAATATTTTTTAAGGGACAGGGCTTTTTTCACCAAATAATTTGTGTCAGCTTTGAAATTGTTTTAATTTTTAAATACTTAATTCTTTGGAGTGAGGCCATGTATCCTTCATGAGAAGAAGGAGCATAATTTGTTCATGAGGTAAAGAACTTTGCTATGTAAAAGCCTTTTTACTACAAGCTATGTACACTAGTCAAAATGCTTGGTAATATCTCCAAATGAAAAACAAATGGTCCCATTAAGACTAGAATCACTGTTAATGATTTGATAAGACTGGAGTGTTTTGCATGCAACATTCCCAGCAAACATGCAGAGGATGCCAAATGAATTTTTCTTTCTTTGATTCTGTGATAACTTTTACAAAACATTTAACCAGACCTCCTTGAGTCTCTCATCCACTTACAAAATCCTGGGGTTTTCCAAAGTCAAGAAAGATCTGTTCTACCCACTGAAGGCACATATTTTGTAAAAAATTCCGACTTTCAGAACAGGTTTGCAAAATAAGTATTCTTCCAGTACTTTCTGTAAGTTGTCACTTCTCTGAAAATTACATGCAACTTTTCCATCAGTTTTAAAAAGGTTTATATTTTCTTCATACTTTTCTAACATGGTGTAAAAACAAACAAACAAATGTCTGGGTCTTAATCTCTGATGTCCAGCAGGATGGGCAGAAAGGGGAGAACAAACAAACCGGATCTTATCTGTTAGTTCAGGAGCAGACGAGCAGTTCATCAAACAAACACGCTTATTGTCCTTCTAAGAGGTGGTTGCTGTGACAATTCCATGAATCTGAATCACTCCAAGCCTGAAAGGCACCGTGTAATTAATCCCACCGCTGTTCCAGCACAGCCCAGGAGGGTGTGTGGGCTCCTCATTTCCCCCGACGTGACCCAGCTCTGGTGAATCTCTGCTGGAAAGCACCAAACTCTCAGAGGCCACCACACTTCCCTGCCTGCCCAGTAGAGCTCAGGAGCACGTCTGAGCTGCACGCTGGAAGAGGACAGCTGCACCTTGTAAAATATGTCTGTTCTCTTTAGAGACAAGGAAAAAGTGAGGGATTTTAAGTCACTTTTCTCTAAGTACTTTTTTTCCCGAGGCTGTCCAGCCCTGCACCTCATTCTGCATAAGGAACACATTCATTGTCTGGCCTTTATTGATAAACAACATCAAAAATATGCAACTGGCATACATCATGGTCTCCTCACTGCCTACAGACATCAGACATGCTGGTGTGCTGAACTGGTGAGCAAGATAGGAATCTTAGCACCAAATCCCAGGCCTGAGACTGATCCCATCTAATTGAAACAAAACTTCTACTGACTTCAGCAGGAGGAAAATCTAAGCCCCAGCTTTCTTTCAAAAACATGTCTATTTTTACACCAAAAGACTGTATTGTAAATTTTGCTTTATACTTCATTTATTCACAATTTCTGGTTTTGAACACTGAAGAAACTACTAAAAGATACAAGTAAGGAATGGGATCCCTGTCAAAAAGAAGGAACCAAATCCAGACTCTTCATTCAATCTGCCATGAGTTCAGCAATGTATGCTTATTGCTGCTGCCCTAAGTGGATGTGGTGCTGCTGACAGTGACAACTTCAGCAAACATACACGTGTCAAGTGCGTCACTGAATGTGTTCATGAGCAGGGATGGAATCCCAGAAACTTCCAGTGCTCTTGTCCAAAACCCAGACTTCATTTTTTATTTCGTGCAGTAGGACTTTGGAATGTTTTAAACACTTAGACTTTATATAGTAGCTTTTCCTTCCTCCTCTTTTTATTCTTTATGTTTAAAAAAAAAAAATTGCTACCTATTGTGAAGTGTCGGAAAAGGATGTATCTAGACAGCTCAAGTGAGAGAGGAATTCCACAGCTCACAGCAGAGACTGGCAGTCAATCAAAGTGCACACACTAGCACTTTGTTATAATATTTGCACAAGGCCATCATTATCTGTTTAATGAAGGATATAAAGAGATTTGCACAAAGAAGTGAGTCCTACAGAGATGAAGATGATTTACCGAGAAGTTCACATCCTCTCACCCCAACCTGATTTAATTAACTCCTGGTAATGGGGGAAAAACAACCCCTTATGTTACAAGTGCATGAGGGCCAATAAACCTGATTTATTGTCTTAACCACACTGCAAGACAGACAGAAACAAATGATACGTTTTTTCCATGGAATGTTGTTAGAGTGTGTGCACAAAGATATTTTCCTTCTTCTGGTGCATCTGTACAACTTTGCTGCCATCTGCTGCCTCCTGAAGACAAACAGATCACTCTAAAATGAGTGCCAGTGGCATGGAGCTGCTGCCAGTGGGGAGGGAGGCCTGGCTTTAAAAGTGTTTTATAGCTGCCCTGGGCTGGTTACTCAATATGCTGAGTAAGGCAGAGACTCAGATTTTTCATTCCTCCTGAGCTTTACTCAGAAAAAGAAGGGACAGCACAACACCTTTACATATTCCGAGGAGATGGAGAAAGGAACTGTCCTGATCCCACTTTTGACACTGGGCTACCAAGAGAACAGGAGCAGCATTTTCTGAGAAAATAGTATGAAGAGATAAAAGGAGAACACTGCCTTCTGTACTACAGGAAGGACCTTTTTATTGAAGAGTAAAGAAGGCTGGAGTTAGAAAAGACCAGCAGTGCCTTTTCAGGAGAACTCATGATCAGAGAGATGTGCACACGCTCTCATTTCTATACACAGAGCTCTTTCAAAGGCAGAATCAGGACAATGTGCTGAGTCAGACTGACTTGTTCCTCTGCCTCAGGCATAAACAACAGCAGCTCAGTAGTAGTCAGGTATGAGCTGACAGCTTCCACAATCAAAGAACTGCAGTTGTACATCTAACTGTTACAAACAGAAGGGATTATTTTAAGAAAAAAAAAATCATGCTGGATTGAAATCACAGTTGTATTTATTCTACATAATTATGTAACTTATACACAATTATTATAATACAAGTACTTTTATTTTAATGAATGGCATGTTGCAAAATGTTTTTATTATGACATATAATCCAAAAACACACAAGAAGGAAGTATCATATCTAATATGAAAGGCTGCTTCAAATTCTACCTGAGGAAGCTAGAGACAGTAGAAATGGCTTTTAAAAGATTGTAAAGATCTCTTGGCTGATATGAGAGATTTTTATATTTCATTTGTAATCCCAAGTAACTCAACCAGGCATTGAAAAATGGACCTTCTATCAATATATTTCTTTTCATCTCTGTGACTGTAGAGTTTCTTCAAAAATTATATTCTGTATGATGCTGATATAGAAGACTCAACCCTTTATTCATAAAGGGTTTCAAATAAGTAGCTGAGATGGTATGGGATGAGTGCTGATTACCTTTGCTCTCTCCTGGGTGCAGTGATTCACTGGTTGGGGCACACCATGGCCCTTCAGCCAGGACATTACTTCATGGACTTCATGGAAGCACAGAAACACCGACAGATAAACACACCTGCCCAGGCTTGAGAAACAGCCTGCTGTCACCTCCAGGGCATGGCATCAGTAATAACCACACAACCCACACACATGTCAGCCCTCTTCCATTAAAGCCTGGAGATCACTGAAGCAGGCTCCCAAGTGAACAAACCCACTGAGAACCTAAAGAGCAGCACTCAGCAGCCCAGGCATCCTCCTTCAGTCCTGAAACAAAGGCCTGTGCAGAAAAGGACAGTGTAAGCAGTCCTTCTACTGCACAAATAGTTGCTAGACGATTCCAGATTCCAGTCAAATTAGTATTTTGAAATAGTAGCTTTTATATATGTCTGGAAAGGGTTTCAAAATGCTATTTCAAATTCTGTTCTAGATCTAGTTTTGTTTTCTAATTAGGATTCCATTTTGTTTTCTGATTAAAACCATAGCACTTTGAGCCATCAGTTGCTAAATTAGACTGGATTTTAACTCTGACAGCTCTCATGTATTCAAGGTAAATGGGACTGGAGAGAAAAAAAAATCTAAGATGGAGAAAGGGACCAGAGTTGTGTGATAGGCCACATCAGAGATGCTGAGGGAGAAAAGTGACCTTCAGCTCAGTGTCCAGCAGCAGCAAGAAGTCAGTATGTTGGCCATCATCAGGAAGGGTACTGAGAATCATTAAGGTGTTGACAAGGTGAATGAATGTGAAGTGTCACTCATCAAATCCTGCAATATGACAAGAGGGTGGGGGAGAGGCAGCCACTGAAAGCAGAAGGGGAATGGTATCACAGACAACAGCATCAAAGCAAATGCTGCAGGCAATAGGCAGAGCTGTGCTCCTTAATGCAGTGGTGCTGGAAGAGTAGGAGAACAGACCAGAGGAAGTGGCCAGGTTCACACCATGTCCCTAAAGAGAAACAGCCCCTCCTTTCCCTGCAGGAGCCTGGCCCAGCCAAGCTGCTGTTCCAGCCAGGCTGTCTGCTGCTCTGAATAAAGCCCCTGTGCTGAGCATCCCCTCCCTGCAGGAAAAGCCACTCTGCTGTGCTGTACTGGGAATGTGAATGGTGGCTGTGCTGCAGCAGATGACTGAAAACTCACTAATGAGGGTGTGTGGGGTTAGAAGCACCCAAACCATAACAGATACCAACAGGGTGTTCAATCCCTGTGCCCACACACCCTCCAGCAGCAGCCTGAAACTCTCCAGGACTGAAAGGTCAGAAGGAAGTTACCTCTTCTCAGTGAGGCCTTGCAGTGCAGATAAAAAGAGACTCAAAGTCTCTGGAGGCAGAACAAGTCGCACTGGAGAGTCAGTAGTGGTTACTATTGTCACAAGTACTTGGGAGGATTATAGAAACAACTGTTTAACTACTTGAAAAGTGCTGCAGAGTGGAATAAAACATATTAATAGGAACTATTCTACCCATGTTCTGCTTTCTTTTAATTGCTGCTTGTTTATGAACAGGGTTTCAGTGCTTCTTGTCAACCACTGTAGCAAGAGAGAAACCATTTCTTTTGGCTTCAGTTGAGAATAGAAGAGGTCTGTGACGTGCTCTATAGCTTAACTGAATGATTCAATAAAAGAAAAAAATGCTCAGGTAAGAAGCTGCTTCTTTGTTTTCATGTGTCTAGCATATTTTTAAAGACACAAGTTTGTGTTGATTAAGGATTTTACTTTTGCCCTGCTTTCTGACCAGCCTCTCTGCTGATGAAGGATGAATAGGGAAAGTGTTGACCTTTCTCTCTATGTTCCAGTTAATAAATATAAATAACACTTTCTTGTATCTGCGCCCAGTTCAGATAAAACACACTCTGATAGATACTGTATCCCAGATGTTACATCTGATAATTAGGCAGCTTTTAAATGTAACATAGCTGAATGTTATTAAAACCACTAAAATAAAATTTAAACTTTCATCCCTGTCATTTTTTTTTCTGCAAGGAAACACAGGTTTTGCCTTGAAAACATCAGTGTAAAAAAGAAGCATGATGATACAGAGGAAGGTAACTTTCAATTCTAGCTTGTCTGAATTAAATACTTTGCAATAAAGTGCTTTTTAGTTGCCTATCATAGGCAAAATAGCTAGTCAGTGAGCTCTGTTGCTTTTGTGCATTCTAACACACTTCTAGCATGATCCAGAAAATCCAGGCAAGGGGTAATATATGTGATTACATGACTTGTTATCTTAAATGGTTTCATATGTGGTATTTGCTCCAGTTATTTGACATGACTCAAGTTGACCTCATTGTTTGTATGCTTGAAAGGGAACAATTATGCAACTACCAAATGGTATGGAAGACAGCAGTGCCACATGAGACAGGAAAGAAAATAGGAATGCAATGTCTACTAAGCTGTCAAAACGTCTGACACCAACATAATAAGTTTATTTTCTTTGTATGGTCCTCTACTACAGAGTAATGAAAAGCTAACATTCATGCTGTAAATCTGGATTAATCATGACAACTTGTAGCTCTTATTGTCATTTGGAACTTACAATTTTTGTGGTTCTCTGTATATTTTCAGATAAGTTTTGCATTTGCCAGAATAACAAAAAAAAATAAAATTACTGAAGTAGACAACAGTGGTACTAAAAATAGCGTTTTATGACAATGCTGTCAAGTGATAACATACATAAAATGATGCACATGTATCTTTAGTTACAGAATCTTTGTATATACTTAATGTGAGTTTGGCAACATCTTACAGAGGATGTTGAAGCAAGTACATCTTTAGCTTTATCAGTGGTTTACAAAAAACACTGATGAAATAACATAGTATTAGTTAAAACTGGACAAGATGCAAACACTATAACTTTCTTGTTAGCATTGACCTACTTCTTGCAAAGAATTTGCATTAACAAGTTAGAAAATGAAGGATGGAAGAGTCCTGGAAAATTCACTGGTATCTATTTAATCTGGTTTTCAAGTCCTTTATTTCAGTTTTCCTGGCAGCTATCTCATGTTTTTGTAAGGGAAAGCTTGTAACATCTTATGAAACTGCAAGGCATCCTCTGAAAACTATTTTGCTTGATTTCAAACCACCTTGAAGCCTTTACAGAGGTTATAGCACAAGGCCATCCTATTGCTCTGCTGGCTCCAGTCTCCTGTTACCCAACATGAGCAGGCAGTGAGTGACTGGCTGAGCACCCAGCTGAGCCAGCAGAGCCAGCAGCGTGCTGGGCCTCCAAGGGGAGCTTCCTGCTGACTCCACAGCAAACCAGCTCAACAAGCACTGCCACAGGCTGCTGAAGGCACCTCAAGGCACTGTTAAACCGTGCTGTAATTAAAGAGTTTATTGGATATTTGGTACTGATCCCAGTGTCCTGATGAAAGCCCACACCTGAGGAGCTGCACACTGTATCCCTAACTCTTCCTCCTCTCTCTGTGTTTTCTGTTCCCTGTTCTACAGGTCTCAGGAAGTGCCCCAGTGAAGAACTGGAGAAAGGAAACTTCAGAAAAAATAGTAAACATCCTTGGTGTTCACACAGCCTTGGCCATCAATATGTGCTGGTTTGCTGCACAGCATCATGAGCTTTCCTGCTCCTGGAGGAAGAATCATTGATGCACAGGACAAGAGCCTAGAGAAGATGTGTGCTGCCTTGGGGCTGAGGAGATTTTCTGCACAGTGGCTGGAATGGAGCTGTGCTTTGGATTTGTGCTGAACACAAAGCTGATAATATAGAGGCATTTTTGTTATTGCTGAGAAGGGCTTGCACAGAGCCAAGGCCTTCTTTGCTTTTCATAAGCCATGCTGGTGAGGGAGGGGCAGGTGCACAAGAAGTTGGCAGGGGACACAGCCCAGGACAGCTGACCCCAATGACCAAAGGATATTCCATGCTGTATGGCATCATGCTCAATATATAAAGTAGTGGGGGAAGAAGAAAGAAGCAGGGGGACATTTGGAGTGATGGCCTTTCCCTCCCCAAGACACTGTTACCACGAACACCTGGAAGAACTGGATTAATTCCTTGGTTTGCTTTGCTTGTGTGCATGGCTTTTGCTTTTCCTATGAAACTGTCTTTATTTCAACCCCATTTCAACCAGGCTATTTTGCAGCCTTTCCCCTTCTGATTCTCTCCCTGATCCCAAGGGAGAGTGAGTGAGCAGCTGCCTGGAGCTTGGTGGCTGGCTGGGGTGAAACCACGACACTATGACAAAGTGTTCTTTTGGAACAGGAAGGCTGCTGCTGCCAGCTCTGAGGGAGGCAGGCATTGGTGCCTGAGGATTTATTAAAATTTTCCCCAGATGATCTTGCCTCCAGATACTGGTTTCTTTCAATATATGAGTAGGAAGATCAGTTTTAATTAGCATGACTTTAAATCTGACTGAAGCAAATACCAATTACTGTCAGTCAACAGGGTGATTACAGCTACCTCAGACACATTGCAAAAGAGGAGTGGTTGCTTTATTTATGTGTTAGAAGTGGATAGCAAAGGAAAGCAAATATCCTGATTTAGCTCACAGCCTTGGAATCAAGAGGAGGAGAAAAATATTTTTGCTTACCATGACACATTTAGTGTTTTGTTCTGGATTTCCTGGGACTTCTCTCAAATATTTAGTACCACAGAAACAAGAGAAAAAAGTAAATATACCAGAAACCCTTAGAGCAGAGGGCTTTTGTCTCATTTGTAGCACTCATTAGCCCAGGTGTTCCTCCCTAAGCTCTCTGCTATGGCCTTCCTTGTTGTAGGTCTCAGAATGATTATCCCAAGCAGAATGCCTTGGGAAGGCAATGGTTTCTCTGCATGTGTCCAGGTCATTCTGACCTAACCCCTTTCTAACATTGTCAGACAACTGGCTCACTGCCAGAATGCTCAACAAATTAACATGCCATTAGAAAGATTACGGTCTGTGTTCAGTACAGATTTTCTGCAACTCCAACTGTGGTGAAAATGCCTCGAATATTCAAATATTGCTTGTCCTGGCAGAGATAGAGCAGGATTTTTTGTTTTGTTGACTCCTGTCTGAAAAGCTCCTCCAATCTTTGAGTTATTTTTATCCATGTCTAACTTGGAGGAGTTTGAAACAGCATTTAGTTAAAGAGAGAAGCTGACATAAAAGTGTGTGCCAACTTTCCAAATGCTAAATTACAATTATTTTCCTGCCTCACTGCCACCTATGGAGAATGTGGCTACACAGATAACCTAGGGATTGAGATACCAATATTCAACACAGCTACATTTGATAAAAATTTCAGAAACTACAGAATGAGAAAGATGAGCTGGTATGGGGGGTATGGTATGGTCTGTGAACTTGTGGGGACATCTCTGTCCCTGAATTTAGTTCCTTCTTTTAGCAAAACCTTACTCTTACTGGGCTTGGGGACATTGTTTCCTGTTCCTTGTACTCCTGTGTGGTGTACACTTCACGGAACAACAATGCAGGTTCCTTGTGCAATAAAAGTTGTCCAGAAAAATAAGTGCAAGAAACATCACACACGATGGACAACAATGCCTAATCCAGAAGATCTAGGTAGTTGGGAAATGACATATATGACTAAGGACACCTTTTACTGATAACAAGAATTAAATAAATGAATCTAAGAAGTGATAGAATACATAAAATCCCAGAATACCACAATATTTAGTATCAGATATGTTTGGTGGGGACTGTGTAAGTTCGTGAAATGTTCAGCTAGAGCCATAGAAGCCCATCTTCACTTGTTTACTATCTAAGAATAGTAGCTGTGCCCCTAAATGGATTTCCAAAGTACATAGTTGCTCTGCACTGACCTTTGAATATTCCAAATGAAATCTGCATGTGTATGGCAGTGTCAAGATGTTTCTGGTTTACTTTGGAAAAAGCTGGTTGGAAATTTAAGAAAATGGGAAATGCATCAATTTTGAATCTACTGAGTTAAGTTTTCAGGACTATCTGTTTTTATTATTTTGGCTAGTTCCCTTATATGTACAATTCTTTAAAAAGTTGCATATATGCATGGTTAAATAGGTTAGGTAGTGCATGCAGACATGCCCTTGCTTGGATTGAAGACTTTAAAATTCAAAATACCTCAAAACACAAAATGGTAAGAGAGTTCATAAAGACTGTTTTATATTACAATAGAGAGTATTATATTTAAAAGTTAAATGCTTATGGTTCATGTTGCTGAACTCAACACAAATAACAAAATCAAGCTCAGTTTATCTTCCCCAGTCTCCAGTTTTTCTCCAGAAAAGTTTTCTTCTGCCCCACATTTCTCTTTCTCTCTATCATATGCCACTGGATGGATCTCTGGCCTTTTGCTTATTACAAGGCACTGAAAAGAATACAGACAATAAAGAGAAAGACTTCCTGTTCTCACAGCAATATCAAGGCACACTTCAGCCTGGACCAGCCGTGTCAAGGAAGATGCATACACATTACCTTGAGAGCTGTAATTTCTGCTCCCCTTGTCACTGACCACAGAAAAAAAACATGGCTAGCACTCCTTCTTTAGGCAGCATCCCAGTTTGCCTCATTGCATTTTGCCAGGATGGACAGTTTTACTGAAGCAGTAAAGAGAAATGTCTATTGCCTGCAAGCACCTTCCAGTGACATGTTTTCAAACACTAAGGCAAGAAAGCTTCAGGGAAGATGTGGGTTTTCAGGGGCTGCCAGGCAGGACAAACCACACGCTTCCTGTGGCTCCGGGGACACGCTTATGTTCTGCTTCTGAAAGCTCTGCAGCAAACCAGGAGACAGAAACCAGTTTCTCCTGGCAGAGAGCAGTTAACCTCTGGAATTCTGCCTTGTACAGTCCAGCAGAGGCTTTGGCTAAGATGGCACTTTGAGGGAAACTCTGTGAACAGAGACAGAGTGCAGTTGGTTACCTGTCTTTAACACCAACACTGACAGACTCTTCTTGGCCTTGTCCTGGATGGCCCCTCTGGGCTCCTGAAGCAGCAGCTGAGCTCTCTCTGACCTTACTCTAGGACAGAGTTTCAGGTACGTAGCTTTCCCCATGATAGTGTTTCTGGCAAGGAAATTGTTACTCTTGCAAAAGTGGAAATGGGAAAACCTGCATTTCTCCAAATACTGTATACCCAGGAGTCAGGAGGATTCTTCTTACAGACTGCCAGCTGGACCAAGAATAATGAAGTTCCAAGGTTTAAACAGTGGTCTGCTCTGGCTATTCTTGATGTAAAAAGATACTTTTACTCTCGTCCCCTCCAGTTCAGTCCTCCCACTCTAATTTTTTGGTTCCCTTTCTTGGACTTCTGCAGATTAAAATCAGAAAACAAACAGCATCCCTTCCCCCACTTCAGAAGAACACTTTTTCCTGCTTTTCTTGGCTGATTGCTCCTTTCATACTTTGTGGGTATCCTTGGGATATCTCCCAAGGCAGTCTCTGCAAAATGGCCCAGCTCCAAGCAGCGTGGCTGTCCAGTGCCTCCCAACACTGACATGACCTCGAGTGGCTTAATTTCATAATGGCTGTCTCTTATAGTATAGGAACTCCAACCAATCCTCAGGTCTCATAACCACATCACAAGCTCCTGAAAGGAGGAGACACTATCACTGGCCTCAGTCCCCTTCCTGAAGGTTCCAATGTATAGAGCCCTGTTCTTTGTCTTCCATTCATGCAATTACAGGAAATCTCAGAGACCAGAACAACTGGTTTCATTGTTTTACAAATCTGGTAACACCTTGATAGCTATTTTGGTTTAGGGCAAAAACAACTAAAAAAGACCCCAAAGGAACACCCCCTTCACCCATCTCACCACTATGCTAGAGATCTGTGACTCCTATTCTCAAATTCTTTCTAGGAGTCTGAAATCAGAGGCTACTTGCCACAAACATCTTCTGAGTAGCATCAGTGAGGGCCCTCAGTGTTCTAAGGCAGTTAATCTCCTTCTGCAATTGGTTAGATTCACAATTAGTTGATTTGTAGATTATACCAGAGATTTAGAGACCTTAGCACTATTTCAAAGCCTGGCAACAAATGCTTGACATCATGTAGTTCATAAATATTAGAGGAGCATGTTCCAGTAGCTCCTCCAACTTTTGACCAACAACTGAATAGTTTGGGAAATGCAATTCAGTCCTTTGAACACAGAGGACAAACACAGAATTTGGACAAGAATGCACTTCCATTTCTTGGCCTAATCACAATATTTACAGGTATAAATTGTATCCAACCAAAATAAAATCTGTCACAACATTTCCAAAAACCCTATCAGATGGTGCAGGAGTTTGACCTTGTCTGGCAGTCAGGTGCCCACCAAGTTGCTCTATGACTCCTCTCCTCATCAGGACAGAGGAGGAGAAAAAGACAGGACAGAACTTGTGGATCAAGGTAAAGGCAACTTAAGAATGCAAACCCAAAGGCTGTGTGCAAAGGAAAATCAAAAGATTATTTCTCTACTTCCCAACAGCAGGACATGCCCAGCCACTTCCTGGAAAGCAGGGATTCAGTACATGCAGCAGCTGGCAGATTTAAGTGATGGTGGCCTTCAGCTGCCTGGCTCAATGACTGTCCTTTGCTCTGTCCCACAACAGTGAAAGGGAATAATCCATCCCACAACAGGGATATGGAATCATCCATCCATCCCTGCAGTGTTCAAGGCCAGGGTGTCCCTGCCCATGGGGAGGGTTGGACCCAGATGATCTTTAGGGCACCTTCTCCACTTAAGTCATTCTAGGATTCTATGGTTTCTGAGCTGTTCCACTATAAAAGCACTGATTCTGAGCCTAGAATGTGGTGAACTGAGACACTTTTTAATGCAGTTCAACTGTCCCTACAGCAGAGGTGAAAATCTTTGGAAGAAGCAAGTCATAGGCATTGGGAAGGCCTCTCCTTGCAGCTGAATCCCACAGTGTCACTATTGGATGTTCTCAGCTGTCTTTGTTCCTGTGCAAGAAATTAACAAGTTATTGTTTATGAATCTGAACAGAGAATTTAATTTCTCCAAAAACTGGGGACATGAATAATACCTCCCTGTGACAGACCAATGATGACAGTCATTCTTAAGCTATTTACACCATGCATTGGCATTTAAAAAGCAGTGGGAAAATGAACTTATGCTGTTCAATTGCTAATTAAAAGTGAAATACATTACCAGATCATTTTTCTCTAAAAGATAAGAGATATACAGCTGGACTATTGTAATTCAGCTTGCATCAGAAGGGCCATGATAGTAGACCATAAAGGACAGCTAATTAATTGACAAACCACCAAGACATAAAAGAAATGTTGGTTCTTAACAGCTTTCTCATGATTAATAGTCAGGTTGTAAATTAGAATCCACATCTAAGCAAAAGAGTTATCTTACTGTTCATTTACATAATAAACAAGGTTCTGGATCAAATGCTAATCCAAATTTAGACTCACATAGCTTATTTGGAAATATGAAGAGAACTGGGGGTCTGCCTGGTGCCACATGCATATTAGGAAGAAGCTAACATTGCAAAGTCTGAGAATTTTGAATAATTTAAATTGCAAAGCTCATAAACTATTGAGACCAGGGTAAAGGAATATTGGAAGGAAGAGCTTCCCTTTCTCAAGGAGGATTGGGTTAGGGAACATCTAGGCAAGCTTGACATCCACAAATCCACGGGCCCTGATGGGATGCACCCACAGGTGCTGGGAGCTTTCAGACCTCCTAGTGAGGCTGCCCATGACCATCTTTGAAAAGTGCTGGTGATCAGGAGAGGTGTCAGAGAACTGGGGAAAATGTCCCCCAGTCTTCAAAAAGGGCAAGAAGGAGGGCCCAGGGAACTGCCAGCCAGTCAGCCTCACCTCAAGCCCTGGAAAGAAGATGGAGCCCCTCATTCATCATTGAGCCATCTCTGTCCACAGGGGAATCAGGTGGATTCACGATGGGTAAATCATGCTGGACCAACCAGATTGCCTTTGATGATGAAATAACTGCCTGGAGGGGCCAGGGGAGAGCTGTGGATTTTGTCTGCCTTCACTTCAGCAAGGCTTTGGACACTGTCTCTCACATCCTCATAGACAAACTCAGGAAGTGGAGACTGATGAGTGAACAGGGAGGTGGATTGAGAACTGGTATGTTCTCCACTATAGTTTTCAAGTATCTCTTTAAATAAATTATTTACCAGTAAAGAAACTGGGACAATTCTAAATGCTTTCATAAGCTAAGCAGCTAAAATATTTTATCATAGGAAGTACATAACTTATAGCTAATATTCAGAAATGCATCATTATTTCCTCAGTAAAACATGTATTTCCTAATAATTCTGTATTAACTGAATGTATTATTTTCATAAAAATAAAGTACATACTTGGAAGTAAATTGTAAATATATTGTGTTCTCCAGCATTTTGTTAAACGTGGACTATTCTACAAGCTTTCATTTTTCATAGGTTATTTTAACTCATTTTTCCTGACAGCTGAGGCACCCCTATAAATTACTGTCACTGTTTGTAGCAGCAGATAAGCACCAGTAAATTCAATTTAGAGCCCTACCTCCAGCCTCTAGATATTTTATTTTTTTTGATTCACCCACATCTCTGAATTCCTGTCAGCATCAACTTAGGGATGCCTCCCTTTAAGTGATGTTACATTCTGGGTGATCCTTGCTGCTCTCCTGGCAGCCTTTTCATCCCTGCAGGTCATTCCCCTTCCCTCTGTTCCAGAGTCACTATCCAGGTCAACCCTTTTCTTGCTGAATGGAGCTTGCAGGCTCTCTGCACCACCCTGTGACAACTAAATCCACTTAGGATTTAGTCATGAGCCAGATACATCCCACAGCATGCAGCTCCACGATTGCTTCATGCAGCAGACATGTCCCTCTTGAAGTGCCAGAGCAGGAGACTTAATTGAGTCAATATTAACTTGGAATTTTCTCTCTAATCTAATTTTGATAGGTTGTACTGAAAAAATATGACTGGTGTTATGTAATGCTCTAAGCTTGTTCCCCCCAACCCCCAGCTAGCCTTTTAATTTCATTGGAATTAGTTGCATAAAGCAAAGTGGATTTAGCTCATGTTCCTCATGTTCTTTCTGTGGATTTTTAGCTGTAGATTAGATATCTTGTGATTTTTTTTTTCAGTGAGTATGAATATTAAAGATGTCAAGTACATGTTATTGAAGATACTTAGCAATATCAGTGAGATGGCAGGTAAGTGTTGAGTTGAACAGGAAGAACTTATTGTGAGGTGGTAGGCTGAGGAATTGCTTCTCAGAGGATGGAATTGCTTCTCAGAGGATGGAATTGCTTCTCAGAGGATGGAATTTCTTCTCAGAGGATGTTCCTGGGATTTCTAGAAGTAATTTCAGAGCAGGAGCATGAGAGTAGTTAGCATTCCTCAGTAGTTAGAGGAACACATGACACACTTTCTGGAGCAAAGTTCTAACACAGTCAACTCTTTATATCAAATGCTACTTGCTGCCTTAGTGTCACTCTAGTTAATTTCAATTAATGGCAAATAAAATGATCTGTGTGGCTTTGTTTGCTTTGCCATAGTTCTGTAATTGCTCTGTTTGCTAAAATGGTGCTGTGTTCAGGTATCAGGGAGATGGGAACTCACCCTCTCATTATGGCCCTTGCCTCAGGCCTACTCTATTTTGAGTTTTTGTTACTTGTTGGTTTTTTCTGTTTGTTTTATTTTGGTTTTTTGGTAATGTGTTCTCTTCTACAAATAGATACTTAACAGGATTTGGACCTACATTCAGCATTCATGGACCTTATTCCCTTTACATTTTCTGTTGAGATCAATATTCTGATGTGACTTGTGGAGCTACAGGGCTATGAAAGCAGTTTGAGATTGGTGTGTCACAGGACATGAAGGAAGGAAAAAGCCCAAATCTCATCAAAACCCTATGAGAGCTAAGCCCCAGCCTTTGTTTCCTGCTGTTCTTCATTTTTTGTGTTTTATCCCTTCCAAAAGGAATTTGTGGCCCCTTGGTGAACGGGAAGCAGAGGGATTCAGAGATGACCTCTGCCTCAGAAAGTGATGGTTACTGGCATTTGGGAAGATATGCAAAGAAAGGGGGACTCAACACCTGCCTTGTCCTTGTGCACCTTATGTAAGCACCCACTAGTTTTGCTTTAGTCACTGTGACTTTATAATAATGTTGTGCAATGCTTATGAGATCTGTTCACCTGTTTTTATACTAAAACATTTTGATATTAATCTAAACCCAGAGTATAAATCCATAAACAATGTAAAATTCACAATCACTATCATTTGCAGAGAACAGAAACCAATGTGAAACCCTTAGGCAGCATCTTCCAAAGAGATTTTGCAGGACAAAAGCAGAAAAACCCCAAACCCAAGCACCTAGAACAGTTAAAACCTTGCAAACACAACAGACGGATCCACACAGACCTTGGGAAAATAATTTTGTGCAGAATCCCTGCACCTTTGCACAGCACAGGGCCCTATGACCTGGTTTTTGGAAGCCTTTATCTGAGGTGTGTGATTTGCTCAGCAAATAATAATTGAGCTGCTCTTTTTAAGGAAGATTTTCCCTATCCTAAGAATGCCTCAGGAGAATCTCAGCCCTGGGCTCATCAGTGGTTTTGCAGAGCTGGTGGAGGCTGCTCTGCTCTCTGCAGAACTGGGGTGATTAGTGGAAGGAATCACTGCTTCTGTTGGGCAAAAGAGACACTAGGTATCTAAGTCTTGTGTTCTACCCCCTCCGAGACCATCTTTTTCCTTCACCATTCCTTCTAAATCATTATTTTTCTCTTCAAGGACTGAATCATGGCGCCCTGCCTGTGTCCTTGTTAAGATCTCAGCTAGAAAAATGCTTTTGCTTAAGAAAATAACATCATGGGAAAGGCCATGGCAACACAAACACTTGTTTTGCCAGAACACATTTATACTGGATGGGTGGATAGTTCAGATGGCCATGAACACTTAATAAAGATCATTTTTCTAGTAATTCCCCAAGGCACTTCCTTCAAAAAAACTATTATAGAGAGACAGGCATTTCAGTGGAAACTGCCAGACTTAAAACAAATATGATTATCTTCTTTTCATAATTTTTCCTGTCACCTTAGCAATCTAGGGAGGGCAATTTCTAGTCTAAATAAATTGGATTGTATTATGCCTTTTCAAATCTTCAGTCTTTTCTAAGTTTTATTTTTGCATCCAAAATCCTAATAACAGCCTGTAACACATTTACATTCCTGCATTCTTGCATTCTTGCCTCTATTTTGTTGGGTACACAGTATTCCTTTCCTTTTTTTTTCACCCTGCTCTCTCTCCCCTTGGTAATATGACCATTTTGCATTTTTCCAGATTTGGAATAACAGAAATGTTTTCAGCCTTCAAGTTAGTGTTTAAGGAACAAGAAGAAAAAAGGTGCCTCTGGCCTTCAGGCACAAATTTAGAACATTAAACTAAATGCAGAAAGAAGAAATATGAAATCTAGGATGAGGAAGCCAAAACTGTCTAAGAAATTTCACAGACTGAGAGAATTTAAGGGCAGGATGGAAGGACAGCTCTCTGAGTTTGACTCCTGTTTGTGAAGGCGATTACATTTCACCCATTTATTACTGTGCTGATCCACAGCTCTGTTCAGCTGAAGCACTGCTTCCAGAAAAGTACACTGCTTTGAAGTGAGAACATCAAGAGGTGGAAAATCAGCACCTTCCTTGACACCTATTAATCACACACACTGATAAATAGCACACAAGCTTCTCATTTGAATTTGCTGCTTTCCCCCTGCTGCCCTCGGGTCTCATTTTTACCTCTTTCCACAGTATTAGAGAGTCCTTATGTTGTGATAACTTCACACAAAGGAATTCTTTGTGGAGCAGTCTACTCCCCCTTGGTGCACAGATCTGTTCAAAATGCACCAAGGCATGCCCCCCAAACTTCTGTGCTGGATTTCATGTCACTTGTAGCACTTTATTGCTCTTCATGTGGATAACCCAAGAAATACAGTGTGTATTTTCCTGACACATCCTAAGTCACTTGGTACAAGTAGATACCACATTGTCTGGAGTCATTAAAACCCAGCTCTGAAAGCTCCAGGCAGAGTCTCTCCAGTCCACTTGCTCAGGTCTCACTTCCTGCAGCTAATTCAGACTTCCTGTCTCATGTTTCAAGGTTTTTTAAGGTTTCTTCTCCTGAAGAAACATTTGGAGTAAAACATTCATCTAACTTCCTTGTATAACTTGGTCAAGCCAAGATTTAAAACATAGGACTCCCTTGCATTTCTAATCTCAGACAGAAAGGCTTTCCTAGCAAATGTGAATATGCATTCATGGACAGGTATTAAAACCAGACCTGAACATTAAAAACAGGGAAAAAAATTTCCATTACATAGATAGCATTCCCTCAAATATCACAAATGTGATTATATTTCTTTGATCAAGGTAACCTTTCATCTGCTCCTGAATTATGAAAATAAAAGAAGCAACGCTTCTGTAAAATCACTTTAGCTCCTGGTCCTTCAAGGGTTGCAAATCCTGTCTGTGGACTGTGTGGGAAGCTGACAGACTCATGCACACCAGTTCAGGGCAGGTCTGAGAGAGGAGGCTCTGCTGCCCTGTTCTGGCCTCGTTGGCTCCTGTTGCACAGCTCAGGTCCTTGTCATATCCCCTGCTCCACAGGCTGGAAACAACAAACTTTTCCTTCAATCTATCACAGTACTTAAGTCTCCTTAGAGGACAGAAGTGTCTGCCTCAGGGAGGGAAACAAACAGCAAATTGCTCTGTCCTGTTCAAAACAGATCCAAAAACCCAGTCTTTTAAAAGATCCTCAGAGTGAAATGGAGAGTTGGGCTGTGACATATTGGGAACAAGTGAAGCAAGGGGTGAAAAGGCTGGCACAACAAACATGGGCATGCAGTGGGGAAAACATTGCCTTGGCAATATGAAAAGTCATTCTGAAGAGAAGGCCAGGTTCCTTGTTTAATGACTGCTTGTCTGAATTTAGGACTGTGAAGCACCTAAACCAGCAAGGTGCACACTGATGTCAGTGGGGTACAGGCATTAGGATCTCCGGGATAGCCTCTCTTTTTGTACTGCTGTAGCTCACTCAGGCTTACAACCACCATCGTTTCTCAGTTGAGGAAACATTCCCACCCTGTCTGTTAATTCTGCACTTTGATTTTCTCCTTTACAATTTTCCTCTCATTGCTATTCATTCCCTTTCCTTTGGAGTTTTCTTCCCTCTGATAATTCCTCTTTTTTCTCATTTTTAATTCTAATTGCATCCAACCAAAGTTTTGCTAAGCATTCCAAGTCATGTAATTGGATTTTAGAGTTAACTGTTCAAAGATAACTAATGTAATTCAGAATGTTATTTCAAGTTGCCTATTTATAGAGTCCTGAAGAAAATGCTGCAAAAGTGTACAATGAATTCATGTTTAGAATATTGTAATGGATTTTCTTCTCTCCAGGGAAGGTGATGGGTGTAACCACTGTAGCATAAGCTATTCCACAATAGTTGCTCTTAAATAACTAGTTGCAGCTTTTAGAAAAGCTCAGTTTATGCCATGACAGCTCTATTAGTTGATTTCCTTGTGTAGACAGAAGTTTTGTAAACTGGACAGCTTGGCACAGGACCTGCTTTAATGTAAACTGGAAGTCTGGGGAAACTGGATATATCAGGGGTTTGTGCACTACATCAGCTGGGGACAATGGAAACACTCCACTGACTCAGACAGGTCTTTTCTGGTCTCTTTTCTGTTAACCACATTGTTGGCTCTCCTCTGTCCCTAATTGTGATATTATGAACTTTCTGGCCTCCAGCTCTTTATTCTAATGATTAAACAAGACTAACATTTTTTTTGAGGTCACAGTGATAATATGATAGACCCTTTGAAGGGATTCAGTAAATACAATACAGCAGTAGTGCACTGTGGTATTATCAAGGCCTTAATTTTGACTTTTGACAATATTATCAGTGAAGAAACTCTGTTTTTAAAAACTTAAAATGTATAGTGGGCAGAAGAACCACCAATAATAACCAAAACAGGTTTATAAAGCACAAGAATCAGTTTCCTTTCCTGACCACACTGGGCAACAACTAAAAGGAATCCATCTGTTAAGTGATTCTTAGAGTCATGTCCCTCCTGCCTAAGATGGCCATCCAGAAGTAGCTTCCAAAAGAACTACCATAACTCTGACTCACTCTGAGATTCCTGGTAAGCAACTGATTTTCAGTACTTACCGCTGGCCATGTGGGATTGGCTTCAGCATTCTTAGGCACCTATGTGGAGATCAAAATAAACCCTTTTTTTGCTTCCTCTTATGAACTATAAAGAATCTTAGAAAACCAGCTTAAATTTAGCCACTATCTTCTGAGCATCCAAAGCTAGGTCGGCTCAGCTCCCATGCCCAAAGCCTGCCCTACCTATGAATTATACACATTTTAG
Source organism: Sitta carolinensis (assembly GCA_032173965.1). Classification (NCBI taxonomy): domain Eukaryota; kingdom Metazoa; phylum Chordata; class Aves; order Passeriformes; family Sittidae; genus Sitta; species Sitta carolinensis. The sequence goes on from JAVUNC010000026.1 coordinate 6,932,372, forward strand.
ATTGCTAAACAGACATTAGGATTTAAATTAATCACTGCATTATGTCTACCAAATTTGTATGATTAGACCAGACTTGGAGAGGAAAAAAAAAAAAAAGAAAAAAAGAAAAAGAAAAACAGAAGAATGATTATGGGACCCTGATTTCTGTCATGGATCCAGGAAGAGGTGGTTTGCTTCAGAAACATCAGTGGATCTTCCTGGTGGGACACCTCCTGCCTCTGTCCTACATCTGCCATGCCAGCAGAAGCTCAGAGCTTGGCTCAGTCTCTGCTTTGACCCCAATCTTTTCTCCATAAGGCAGCAAAATTCTCCTTTGCCTTTTTGTTGAGTAGCTGATCTGTACTCACCTTCCTAGGTGACATTAGAAGAATAAAGCCAGCCCAATTATTTAAACAGTAACTATAAAAATCACATTTCTTTGTCTCTAGAATTATCCACAAATGCAGAAAATTACCGTGTGAATATGTAATGGGGGAAAGAACTGTGGATGACAAATGTTGAGCAATTATATCTGAGCTCAGCAAGAGAAATTATGAGGAAAAAAAATCCATGTAAATTTTGAGCATGTCCTGTGCACATGCCCTGAAGCAGCAAGCAAGAGAGCAGCACAGGTCTAAATGTCAAGCAGAAATGAAAACATATAACTGGAAATGATGATATATGAAAGTGGCTGTGCATAAATATAAGAAAACCTTTTCCTCTAGACTTGGGTGTCTCCAGTGAAGTAATAGAAATCACATACAATCTAACAATGTCAATTTTGGCACCCATAACTGTACATTTTGTAAGAACCAGGAGCTGTCAGGGATTAATATGAAACATTATGAGTTGTTTTCCCTCTCTGACCATGAAGATTGTACCTGTTACTCTTGCACACACAAGTCCAAAACCCATGGAACTGTAATTTTTAAACACTAGATGGCTCCATTGGCTTTTTAAATGCAGCATTTCCCAAGCTTGCAGAGTTTTGAAAAGTAAATACCATTCAGAGTGTGTTCCATTGACAGTCATAGATACTACTAAAAAAAAAAGAAAAGCAAAAAGAAAAATAAATAATTGTCTTCATCCATTGAGCAATGTGGAACTGATAACCAGTGCAAGGGGCAAAAAGGCTTTCAGTTTCTTCCCTGTATTATACTGAATTTTCACAGTTAATTGTGTCCACAGGATGCCTGCATGATGCCTAAGGATGGAAAACAAATGATTCTAGCCCCTTGCACAGAGAAAGTTGGCAAAAGTAGTTTTAAGCTGTTAATGTGCCTCTCCCAACCTTTTGTACCTGTCTGTGTCACACTGGCACAGGGAAGCCATGGAAGCACCCATTCCTTCCTGCTGCACTGCAAAACATTGAAAAGTTATCTTGAGGGATTGTGAAGTTTACTCTTGCTCTTTTAGCAAATACTCAGTTTCAGTACCAGACTGCTAAATGAATGTTTGCATACAGCAAATTTACCTTTTTCCATTGTTTTGGGGTAGACATATAAGTTGAAAATTTATACTTCATTCATATGAGTTTTGAAGAAAAACTAAATTATCTGAAAAAAACAAAGCTGAAGAAACGCCAATATGATGGTTTATTTTTAATTATCGACTCATATAAGTTCTAAATTCCTCTGATATTTCAGTTTTGTAAACAAAAGGTTGTTGAAACTCAGAAATTAAATATTAGGGAAAGCAGGCATTGAGTTCAACACCTTTCTTTCCACTTTAGTCTAGATTTGAGAAGACCGTCTGTTTCCCTCCTACCAGCTTATTGTACAGGAGATGACAGGAATAAGCCACTCTAATCCAGCAGGTCACCTTCCATTCCACACCTTCTGCCATCTGCTTCAGCCTCTACTGGCTACCTGACACTCAAAGAGATTTGTCCATGTTGGAGCTGCTCCCTGTGGAAATCCCTTCTTTTCCACTACCTGATCCAGCAGACTTTATTACATACAGAGACCCTCCCCACAGATGCTGGGCTTTAGGAACACACGGAAAAGAACAGGGGTTATGAATGCGTATGGTCAAAAATGTTAAAGAAGAGAACCTGAACAAAGTCCTGAGCAGAGCACTCCTTTACACCAATCCTTCAAGGTGTCCATGGAATTCAAGGCTAAGGAAAAGGGGAAAAAACCCCGAAACCAACATAAAACCAACCGAAAAAGCCCTGAACAGACAAGCCACCCCAACCTGTCAGGGTCACTACATCTGAAAGGAAAGGCGCGTAAAGTTGCAGGATCAGAACTCGGTATAGAGGGAATTGAGTAAGGCATCAAGCACAGAAGCCCTGAGAGCATCTACTGCTCCACCATCTCTGCAATCCTCCCTAATATCTGCTACAGACAGAGTCTGAGCTACGGGGCTCTTTTTTCTAGCCCTGTTGGCACTGAAGTGACTTGGAAATCTGTCTTTGGACACAGGCATTGGGATCAGGTCCTCCAATAGTGGCAGCAGCTTAAACGCAAGAGGTCGAGGTACACAGAACTTTGTAACTCCCTTCTGTCCACATTGGATTAACTTCACTCCGTGCAATAACTGGGAATTAATAAAGTCTTTCCTAGACCCAGAAAAGGGCATAAATAAGACTTAGGTATGTGTGCTGTTTATTTTAGTGGAAGGAAACGTGCGGCAGGTTAAGGAAGAGGCGGGACTTTCACGAAACCCGAGTGGAAAGAGCCAGCGCAGCAAACGGGTCAGTGTGGAAGCAGAGAGATGCCCCAACACCGCGGCACCGCTTTTCCCTCCGCTAATGTATAGGCAGCGCCGGCACTAACAGGGAAGGCTCCGACAGGGGCGGGCGGTTACATAAGGGGAAATCTGCATTCCTTGCGTAACTCGGCTCTTTACATAACCCCGGGCTCGGAGCGGGGAGAGCGGCGGAGAGGAGCGGAGCGGAGAGGAGAGGAGCGCCTGGCACCGCCCGCCCCGCCACATAGGAAATGCGCTGTTTCTGCTAAAGGAAAAGAAATACAAGAGACGGGAAATGTCACAGACTGCAGATCCCCATAGCTGATAGTTTAGGTGGGCTTTATGGAAGGAAGACAGGAGGGTTTGAAGTCGTTTTTGTTGTAGGATCACGGAAGCATCAAGTTTGGCAGAGACCTCGCGGACGGAGCAGTCCCCCGCAGGGCAGCAGTGCCCCGGTAACCCCCGAGCCGGACCCGCATCAGCCGGATCCAGCCACAGCCTGAACACCTCCAGGGACGGGGATCCCACCACCTCCCCGGGCAGCGCATCCCAGCATCTGACCATCGGAACGGTGGAAACGTCAATACAGCACAGGCCTGGCCACAGCCATTTTACACAGCAGATTGGATAAAACTGATAAAAGAATGCCCACTCTCAGTGAAAGCTTAAGTTCCTACAGGAGAATAAGAAAATTCTCTGTTGGATTTCTTGCCAACTGCCTGCTTAGCACTCGGCAAGGAACACAGAGAAGGTTTATTTGGGCTGTAAATGGTCACTAGGAATCCCCATGTACAAATAAACTCTCGGGTTGGAGATTGCAGAGTTTCACTGACACTTGTGGAAAGAGAGACTTGGAAGATACACTTGGAAAACAAAGACAAGATAGCGGATAATTTGGGGTCAGGGAAAGGTGCAGTTCAGCAACACCCAACTTGGCACTTATTTGAGATTAAAAGTTCAACAACACCTAGCCCAGGGTTTATTTAAAGATATGTGACCTTTGTGTAAAGTCATGTCTAAACCATATTTTGCATTTCCCAGTTCCTGGGCAGTTTTGTGCTCCATCTGCATCCCACAGATGCTTATTTATTTGGGAAGGAAACTTCCAGTGTGAGGGCCAAAGAACCCAGATGCAAACCCTTATCAAAAATGATTACAGCAAACTTAATGGCCAATAATAATACAAATGCAGAACTGAGTAGCACTTAACTATTTGCATTTTCCTGCAAACATAATACGTAAACTAATTCTAAACATACAGGTTAGATTTCAGTACTGATTTTTGCAGAAAACACCTAATTTAGAATATTTTTATTTTAGGGGTCTCCAAAATAGACCAGAGTTCTCCTCTGTGAGCTGTAATTACACTGTTTTATTATTTATCATGCACAGGCAGTGTCTAATTTATTAGACCATTGCTTGCTGAATATTTTATGTGCATTCCAAGGAAATAAAATTCCCCTTAAAACAAAGTTGAGTAAAAGGGCATTGTACATTAGAGTTGTGCTTAAAAACTATTCCTACTACATTGCACACAACAGATTTGAAATGCAACTTTCAGAAAATTCTGTTTTATAAATCAGATTTAAGGTCACTCAGCTACACATACAGGTTTGTCTGATGCATTCAGATCTCTCCTTCTTTGAACTGTTCCAGAATTTCAGTAAATTATGTATAAAGTCAGAGAAAAGCAGTCTTCCATCTGGGGTAACTACTTGCAAAGTCCAAGCTAAGCAGGTTTCAGAGAAACTGGTTTTAAACCAGCATTTTACATGGCTGTTGTGCCAAAGGCAGTTAGCAGATGCCAGCAAAGAATTTGCCAAGTGGCTGGAAAGAAATCTTCCCAAATATCCACATGATGACTTACAATTCCAAACACAGCAGAGTCCCATCTTGCTTATAAACCTTGCTTGTGCAACAAAGTATTACAGTATATTCTATTTATAAACTCATGGAAAACTTCTTTTATGTTGCTTCAGACTCCAATTACTAGGACTGTACAGGTACTTTCCCAGTTTATTTTTAAAGCAGTGGCTGAACAGTCACAGCCTTTTGCAATTTCTACGGTTCTCACTTCTGTTTCTGGTTTTAAACAAACTGGTTTATATTTGCCTACTCTAAGTATTTTATCTTACAATAATATACCACAGGACAATTATACTCACAGGTATCCTTTCAGAAGGGAGAATGTCACTTGGCTGAAAACTCCCCAGGAAGTGATTCCACACCTAGAACTCTCAGTTCTAATAGCAGTACAAATCATTTTAAAAACATTTTGCATTTTATATAAGCCTAGTAGTATCTTAGTATCTTGTATGTACATATTCCAACTACTTAAGATGGAGTTTATGGAAAAGCTTGGTCTAATCAAAGTTTCTCCTCTTGGTTCTCATCTCACATCCCACTTTCTGGGATGGCCTTGAACAATCTCCAAAACATAGGAAATTTGTTGGTTTTATTTAGAGTAGGACCCAAACTTCTAGACTTACAAATTCCTCCATAACTCAATACTGAGAAAGACCAAATTGTCTGTACCAAGAGTTCTTAGCTGCTTTAATTCAATTACAGGACTGAATACTCATATGCCCAACTAATTTCTGCAGGCTTTTTGAAAAGCTGTGGATAAGAAACATGATGCTTTTTGATTTGTCGACTTTATAAAACTGACAGATATGACTGGCTTTGTATCATTCAATCATTCAGTGGAGTAATTTTCTCCCTTTTTGAATTATTACAATCTGCTATATTATTTTGTTTAAAAAAGGAATCATTCTTTCTTTACAGAGAAGAGTATTTGATAACACGATTCAACTGCATTTCACATTTGGCACAGACCTCCCCTCTGCCTTTTGGAGATAACTTCATTTAACTGTGAGGGTTTTTTCTGTTGGAATATCAGTAAGCCTTCAGTAAGGGAATGCATGTGTGCCAAGCATATCATTAACTGAACTGATTGAAGATCAGAAAAGCAAGTATTAGGTCTAATATCACTTGGGTGCCACTAATGGGTACATTATAGATTGAAATATTTCATTTGATCCATTAGTTGTTTTGTTGTTATCAATACCACAGGCAGTTGTATGAATCTCTTTACAAAATGAATTCAAACTCCATTAGCTTTTAAGGCACTGCTCAAATGAAAGCAGTCTCTTACAACAGCAGAAATAATTACAAATGAAAACGAGGGACCATTTTGATCATTATGCATTCCAGCAGTAATCATCTCCCAGACAAGAACTGTCTGTTTCTAAAAATAATTGTTAATAATACAGACGTATATTTAGGGGAGGTTTATTATTTTGTTCCATTCCTCTGTAAATGTTGACATTTAAAACTTTTACTGCCTTTCCTCTTGTTAAAATAGACAGACTGCAAAGAGAAAATACCATGTGCACTAAAATGAATGTCTTACTGTCACCAAAAGAGTAGTCTCTAAAGTAAGACTAAAAGTTGAAGACATAATAGAAATACACATTAAAAAAATACAAATGTGATCAGCTGTAACTTGGTAAAAAGAAGTGAATAGCTTTTTTTTTGTGTATAGCAAGATTAAAAAGATTAAAATAAATACATTTTTACAAAGTGCAAAATTTACCTGAGAGAACCAGTGCTTACTGCACAACAGAAGTGAACTAACATCCAGGTGGCTTCAGAAAGTACTGACATTTAAAATGAGAATCCCAACATCTAAAATAACTCTGGAAACACTTGCACTGCTTTCAGCACGTGGTGTGTAAAAGCACAACCTACCTACGAACAGGGCTGGCAGGCAGGCTCCTCATGGGGCAGCCAAGGTGCTGACTGGCATCACTGAGGTGTTCTAAGGTTTAGTGGTTTATGTTTTGTAGGTGCCAATGGAAGAGTACAACAACATCTGTGCTGAAAATATGCTATTTCACTGTCAGCTTAGTTAATGCCATTCCCCAAGGATGCACGTGAATTGTTCATCAGGAGAGCAGAGATAGGACAGGAAACTCGACCCACCAATCAAATGTATGCTCTTAGCTAACTGACCATAGCAATTGCCTCTGCTAAATGTGAGAGGACTTGAAGTGTTTTCTTGTTAAGTTATTACCATTACCCAACCCTTACAATCCACCCAGTTCATACTACAGATCTTGCAATAGTATTTTCTTAATGCTTCAATTACTGTAGATGCATTTACTCAGCTACCATCTCGGTTTGCTTTTGAAGTTTTCCAATCTGTTACAAAAGGAAAGCTCATTTAAATACTCGTGGTCACCTACAACAAGGGCCCTGTGTCCTATACACTTAGGGATTTGCACTTCAATGCTCATAAAAGCCTTTTCTTTGCTAATGCATTCTTAAGGTCTCCTTTCTGTGCGAATTCCCTGGTTTTGTTAATAAGTGAGCTCACATGTCAACGTTCTCTCTCTTCACTTGGGGCACACAGAGCTGCCTGTGTGTGTGTCAAGAGCTGAGAAACACAGTTATCTTCCAAACCGTTACTTCTTCACTGCGGTTGGTTGGCACAAAGTCGGCACGAGAGGGAACTCTGCCAAGCTCTTGCATCCCACAGAAGAGATTAAATCAAGTGCAGAGGCAAGACTGATGTGCCAAGCTGAGGAGAGAAAACCAAAAGGCTGTGGGATACATGAATCAGGTATCAGCAGGCACAGCAGGCAGGGCACTATTATGATTTGATGGACACCAAGTCACCAAGCTTAAACTTCCAGACAAACTGCCGTGATAGCAGACAAGTTTGAGCAAGTTCAGGCAGGTGGCTGGGGGAAAGGAAGGAAGGAAGCAGCATTAACAGATCAGGAATGGAGGGGTGTATGGAATGGCTAGCAGTAACAGGTGTGCTTTACTCACATATCAAATGGGCAGGGCAGCTGTGAGTCACAGACACTTACAGTGTGTGGTTTTCTGGGTGGCAGATATTTTGTCAGGGTGTTGCCAGCAGCAGCTGATGAAGACATTCAGAGTTACTGTGGGAAAAGCACGTACACACAGCATAAGCCTTTTTTTCCAGGCTGAGAAACAATGCCTATTTTTGCAGTATTAATATTGTTTTGTTTTTTTTTTTTTAATTATGGCTGACTCATTTTTGAATGCTTTGGATTGCTACATGTCTCATACAATGGCTGTGGCCATAATTCTTAGCCTTTTTAGGGCCACATGAGGGTGAATGTGCTGACACTTGTCTTAGACTCAAAATATCCACTTGTCTTTGCAACTCGGACTTGGAATGGAAAACTCCTTTCTTTTCACTTCATTTCTTCACTAGCTGTGGGAAGTAAAGGAGTTTCCAAAGCCAAAATCCCCTGAGGTTTACACATGGAGCATTTCTATGCCTTCCAAGCTGAGGGGACACAGAACTACCAGATCCTTCATATTTTGGGACATCTACCATTAACTCTGCTCATCTTTTTACACCAACTACCTTCCCTCACTGCATTCCCAGTGCTTTCCTGCATTGTAAAGATACTTCTATATATAAATATCTTCAGGTTAGTCTCCAAGTATTGTAACCCAAACTCACAAAAAAATGTCCCTAGAACTTTCAGCTTCAGGGCCCAGAATCTCTCAAAGTAAGGCCAAATTACTTTATGTATTAATATCCTCATTCCTGCTGAGTCACACTGGGTTTGAGCTTCAGTTATTTGCCTTGGCCTATTTACCCGGAAAATTTCTAGGGGTTTTGTTTATTTTTTAATATAGACGAGCACCTGGCCGCGTTGCTACACTGAAGGGCAGACGCCGTTGAAGACACTTCTGATGGGGACACATCGCCAGCGCACTTACCGGCTGGCATTCTGCACTGGCCTCACGCCTTTCTGGTCTCGACCCCAAGTTTTCTACGTTAAAGCGCTTTTGGAGGAGTTTTGAAGCAGGCGCTCGGGAAGGCGGCACCGCTGAGGCGAATCCAGGTGGGGCTGGGCTCCCGCCCCTCCTTCCCTGCCTGCCGCGCCGGCCGGCGGCCATGTGACAGCGCGACTTCTGCCTTCCAGCCGCCCGAGGGGAACGGGAAGAGGACGGGGCCACACTTTCCCCGCTGGCCCGGCTGCCGCTGAGGCCGCGGCCCCGCGGAGGAGGCGCCGCCCGAGCCCCGCCACAGGTGCAGCCGGCACCCGGAGCGCCCCGGAGCGCCAGCGCCGGCCCTGCCGAGGTACGGACAGGGCGGACAGGGCGCCCCGCCCGCCGCTCGCCCCCGCCGGGGCGGGGCCGGCCGGGCCCGCGCAGCCCCCCCGCCCCGCGGGCTGCGCCCCCCGCCCGCCGCGGAGCCGCCCCGGCCGCCATGCAGCCGCCCCGGGGGCAGCGGGGCGGCGCGGCCGGCGGGCTCCTCCGCCCGCGGGCCATAAAGGGCCGGGCAGGGGCGGCGCGGCACTGCGGTACCGGGCGGCCGGCGGGTGGATGCGGCAGCGGGGAGCGGCGGCAGCTGGCGGGAGCGGCTCCTCCCTCCGCCGCCGCCTCCTCCGCCGGCGGCTCCGGGCAGCGTCTCTCCGGCCGGCGGCGGCCCGGCCCTGCCCCGGCATGGCTCTCCCCGGGGCGCTCGGTAAGTGCCGCGCCGCTGGCCGTGACCTTGGGCCGGAGCCGTGCGGGGCTCCTGCGGCGGCAGCGCCCGCGGCCCGGCCCCATCTGCTCGCGGCGCCGGGATGCGGCGCTGCCCGCGGGGCATCCGCGGGGCTCGGAGGCGGCTCTGGCTTTCACGGCATGTGCTCGGTATAGATTCAAGACCGTTAAATGCCTGATCGATAATTGCTTTTTAAGTAATCGTTCCATCTATTTTTAATTTATTTTTTTAAGTGCAGTATGTTTCAAGAGAAATAGCTTTCTTTTCTTCTGCAAAACTGCAGACCTAAAGAGCAACCGACTTTAATATTAGAGTGAGATATTTAGGAAAAGAGCATTTACTGGGTGGCATTTATACACTTCCCCATCCCATTAAAATGTCTAGTTGTTGCTCACCTTGGGCAAAGGACAGCAGTTCAATAGAAGGATACTGGATACAAAAGCCTCTTCCGATTCAGGATGGCACAGCTCACACAAGTGTTGCGTGAGGTGCCTCATGACTGTTTTAGGTTTATTAGGCTCATTTCGGTGCCGTGAGCTAGCAGTGATGTGGGTGAATGTACATTTCAAACTGTTCTGTGCCATAGCATCTCATGCTTGAGTGAAGAATGTGAGCTTGGGTTCTGTAAGAAAGAAAAAACTTTGTCAGTAAAGGATTGTACTTACATCTATACTTACTGTCTCTTCGCTCTCTTACTGTAAGGATTTAAAATAGAGTGTGGTTTCTCATGTAGCATGTTTCTTACTGCATTTCTGTTTTGGATCACGATTCTCTAGGAAGAAGTTAATTTAAACTAGGAAAATGCTCAGCATTTTCTGCTCAGTAGAAAAAAGCATTATTATTTCACATTGTACCAGTACTGTTAGCACCCTTACTGTAGCTGAGTAAATACAAAGGTAAAGGGAGTTATTCCCTGGCTGAAGTGGCCCAAAAGGCCCTTGCTGCTGGGAGCTGCATGTGTGGCAGGCTCTCCTGCTGACAACTGTTTATTGAGGTCAGGGGACAGACTCCCATGACTTCCTTGGGGGTTGAATTTGAGAAACCAATCCTAAGTTTGGATACTACTAAGATATGGTAGTGCATTGTCACCAAATTATTCAGCTAAATGTGTATTTTAAAATTTACGTAGTTATACTTGATTTTATGAAGACTTAATACTAATTGCAAAACAAATACTCTCCAGGCAGAAAGCAGATCCACAGGTATTTAAAAACAGAGATGCTTTTCTACTGGGATATGAATGGGTTCTTCTAAAATAAGAAAGCAAAGTAAGGTAGGGGAACACTAAATTGCTGTGTTATGGTCTAGCTTAGCTCTTGACACCTTTTCATACATTTGCTTTTGGAATAAAAGCAAATATGTTCTCAAAGCAACTGTGAAAACAGGTGGACATTAAGAGTCTTTTAGGCTGAAAACAACAGGATCACATATCAACACGTGGAACCTGCAGCATGTCTACAGAAAAATTGTAATGGGGGCCCTGATAAGTTGTGCCTGGGAAGATAAAAAACTGCCACGCTCCGTGCTGACTTCCAGGGTATGTCATTACTTCAGTGAATGCTATCTCACAAAATACCTTGGTATTTCTCTAACCAAAAAGGATACTGAAATGCCAGTTTTGGATCCAGACTTCACATTCTGGTAGTGCTTGGATCCATTTGCTGTGACATGTTCACAGCTATTTTTAACTTATGTAATAAGAATTTAATCTTATTTGTTATAAACTCCATCATACTGAAGGCATTCAGAAAGCTTTACAGTACACAAAAAATAATGCTGGTCAGTAGCTTATCAGCACTGTGTTTTTTCCCTCTGGAATGCTTCCAGTTACACTAAAATGCACATTCTGGATTGTATGAAAATGGAATAAAAGCAAAGCCAGGAAACTACAGAAGAAACAATAAAGATGGCATTTTAGTAGTGATGCTAGAACAAAAATATTTTGTGATGAAAGGCTAGCTACTTAAAAATTTAAAACATAAAACATATTCTTTTTGAAAAATAGTATTTAAACACCAAAGAAATGGAAGTCCATGATCTATCTGCTTCCCATATGCATTCAAAAATGTGATATGAACTATTACAAATGGAAAAAAGAATTACAATTAACTATCTTTATTCCTGTTGTGCAATAATTTCACTTCCCAGCAGTTCTGTGATATTCTGATTTGTGCAAGGGATGGGGTGAGGTGGAAATGTACAACCTTCATTTCTAACTTCCCTGTTGGTTTGAAGTCACTGAGCGAGGAAGAAGGCAAGCAGTTGAGTGAATGTGATTTCTAGTGCAAAGACACACAGCTGAGTATCCGTTGTATCACAAATAATTGTCTGTCTGACTGTGCAAGTAAGTGGGATCTCCTGGTAAATCTCTACATAAATAGCTTAGGAATTTTGTGGGTATACCCAGAGGTTCCTGATACACAAATTAGCGTGGCTCCCAAAGTAGAGCTGCTCTGAGGTTCTTGTGTACTGCATGCTCGTTTAAGTTCTGTGAAGCTGTTCTACTTTCTTCTGCCTTTGCTCCAAGCTCTGAATTTTGATAGGCATAGCATGGAAAACCCCCCAATCTCTCGCACATCTTCCCTTGTCCTGTAGCTCTAACTTTCTCAACTGTGCTCCTCATCAGGCGAGATGCCCCGACAGTTTCCCAAGCTGAACATTTCGGAGGTGGACGAGCACGTGCGGCTCCTGGCAGAGAAGGTGTTTGCCAAGGTGCTGCGAGAAGAAGACAGCAAAGATGCATTGTCACTCTTCACCGTGCCTGAGGACTGCCCCATTGGGCAGAAGGAGGCCAAGGAGAGGGAGCTGCAGAAGGAGCTGGCAGAACAGCAGTCTGTGGAAACAGCTAAAAGGTTTGTTCTGTAGTTACTTTCTTAGCGGAAAATAGTTTTTGAAATGAGTTTGAGTTAGTATTGAAATTCCTGGCAAACAGTGTTCTGCCTCTTACTACTTCAGGAGAAAGGTGAGCAGCAGGTACCAGGGCCACCCCTGTGCTGTCCTTCTGTCCTGTGCAGGAGGGATGGAGATGGGCCCCAGGGAGCTTGGATTGTTCAGGTTGTCTCGGTTGTGTTCCCAGCAATAGCTCGGATATTGCTGATGCAAATTTAATAAACAGCATAGCTGGGTAGAAATGAACAAAACCCCAAGACTCTTTAATGTAAGAAGAGTCAGAAAAAGAAACACTCCTACCTCTTTTTCTGTTCCATTAAGAGAAACAGAAGATTTTAACACAGAGAAAATGACAGTGGTGTGATAGTCTCTGCAAAATAGATAAAAGCAAATAATTTATATTTAAGATCAAGGGGTAAGGTGAAAAGTGGTGTTGGCATAATGAGGTTATTTGTAGGTTTCTTTTACTCACAGAGATAAAATCTAACCACTGTCAGCTATAAAAGTCCACATTAAAAAAAAAAATTGCATTCTACCTTTGGTATGCCAATGGCTGTAATGAAGGAAACTTGCTTTGGTTTGTTTTTTTTTTATTTTCTGCAAGAGTGGCAGTCTTCCCCTGATGTCAGGCTGTTCCAGTGTCTTGCCTTCACAGGACTGCTGGGCTGTTTCTGGAGTCACATGAGCTCAGCAGCAGCCTGACACCAAATGGGTTGGACGTGTACAGACTCTTCAAAAAGCAGGCAGACAAGAAAGCCTTTGAAAGTGATAGCTAAACATTTGTACCTGGTTAGCTGCAGAAAGGCAGTTGGGCAACACTTGGAATCATGTTTCTGGAACAGAAGGGAGAAGAGTCAATTTAGTTAAATTAAGGTATGACTCACTGACGATACAAGCTGAGACTTCGGGTTTGGAATTGTGCAAGTGGGTTTCCCAATTGGCATGTTCATAGACATAAACAGGCACAGAAGGGAAAACCAGATGTTTCCAGTCAAACAAATGTTTGGTGTATATTTCTTCCTGAACTAGTGTGTTTCACTCTTAGTTTGGAAAATTCATCTCAGAGAATCAAACTGGGGTTTTGTAGGGGTTTAACTGCAGGAAGAGGTATTGTAGGTATTTTGTTTACATGTGGGAACAGAAGAAGTGTTCATCCCTGTCCTGCAGGACTGAAGTGTACTTCAGGGACAGTGACACAAGTACAGCTTGTGCTGTTTCCAGTTACAGTTGATCAAACACTGCCTTTCAAAACTGATGCTGATTTCCAAGGTGGCTACTTTAGAGGATGAAATTTAGGTGTTAATTGTACCAGCACTGCATGTTCTTATTAAGAATATCACAGAAGTACTATGCAGCTTCCAGAGAATGTTCCAGTGTTCCTTTTTCTTTGTTAGTGATTGTTACTAACATTTTAAGGTTTTGGTATCTAACTTACAAAAGTAGGGACTATTTCCACAGTGCAAAAGAAGTTGATATCACAGGTAGTTTATAACATATTTATATATTATATGAATATTTTAAATACATTTAAGCACATATAAAGTGAGTAAGGAAAATGAATTCTATCTTCAGAGATATTCCAAAGCTCCACTTTAGGTATTACAATTACTTCACTGGAAAACACAGCATTCTTTTTTTAGCTGGTTTATCTGAGGTGCACCCCTATCACAGCTTTGATGAGAAAAGGCAACATTTTTAAATTTATGTGAGTTCCACCTGAAGGGAGAAATGGACTTGCGTATCAAAGCCCTGCTGTGCTATCCCTCTGATAAGCAACATCAGCCTTCTGCCCAAGTCCTGTCAAACCCTGCCTAAGGAATGACTTAGGTCATGCCTAAGGTGCTCCTCCTATTCCTTACAAGTTGAACTGAATGACTGTATGTGAAATTTTGTTGCCTAGTTTTGTCTGACAACTAGATGAGGTTTAGGTCTTGCAAGTTGTGGGAAGAATGAGAAGTGTGTGTAACAGCATGATAACTTACAACAATTTCCATATGTAACATTGACTTGTTTCTGTCTGATCCTTCATGAATTCTGATGCTGTCAGTCTGTAAGAATCGACCCTTACTAAAGGGAGCACATTTTCCTTCTGCACAGTGACTTGCTGAAACTGAAGTTGTGAGAAGCAAAACAAAAACCTTAGGGCATCTTAGAGAGACTGTAAATAAATTATGGCATGTTGGACTCACGTGGAGGATAAATGCAATTGTGTGTAGTGTAGATCATGTGAAATGTCAATACAGAAAAGCTAAAAGCATGAGTGCTTTCTGACCAGTGTTTTCTCTGTGGTAAGAGAGATTTCATTTCTAAAATTTCCTAGAGGGTGATTTCTTTGCTGTAATCAGTTTTCCAGTGTATTTAGTGTTTTATACCATGGCTTATTTTATGTTTTATACCATGAATTCATAGGAAGAAAAGTTTCAAGATGATTAGATCCCAGTCTTTGTCATTACAAATTCCACCTCAGGAATGGAAAGCACCACCGGCCAATCCTGTCCTGTCTCCTGCAACGCCAGTTCTTCCAAGTGCTTTTGTGCCAGTCCAAGTGCCATATGATGTACCAGAATTCCAGAGAGTTTCAATTAGTGGGGACTACTGTGCAGGGGTAAGAAACTATGGTTTTCCCACTTTCTGTATCTAGAGGGTGTAAAAAAGGTCCCATATGTGTACACGAAGTGTAAAATGCCAATATGATGGTTCTCTGCAACAAACTCTAAATTGATTTGCGAATACACTGATTTGTTAAACAGTTAGAAGTAGGTTGTTTTATACTCTTTTAAATAATAAATTGGATAAAAACATAATCAGATGTTCAATAAATAGGTAATACATGGTAGGATAAAAACATTTGTGTGTGTTTTGTATATTGTATTTGGATTCTGCTTCTGACACTGGCTTCCTGACTCCTTGGGCAAGATTCTTATGGTCAAGGCCCGAACATTTCTATTTCTGGTAATTCAGTCTCCTTGTCACTGGTGTGGATTTGGTTTGTTTCTAGAACTGCTATTTTTTCCAGTTTTTATCCAGGTTTTCCTTCCAGGTTACAGTTGATGACTATGAGCAGGCTGCCAAGAGCCTGGTGAAAGCTCTTCTCATCCGAGAGAAGTACTCCCGGCTCGCCTACCATCGCTTCCCCAGAACAACCTCTCAGTACCTGTGCAG
This sequence comes from Sitta carolinensis, assembly GCA_032173965.1. Taxonomy (NCBI): domain Eukaryota; kingdom Metazoa; phylum Chordata; class Aves; order Passeriformes; family Sittidae; genus Sitta; species Sitta carolinensis. The sequence goes on from JAVUNC010000026.1 coordinate 6,947,634, forward strand.
CATGCGGGATCAAAAGTGGAAGGTGGAGGATGAGGTGTACCCAGGTGAATATCCTCTCTAAAATATTCAGTTACATTCTAAAAATTGTAAGCATTATTTTAAAATACAGAATTTAACTCATGCACTGCTGTAGTAAAGGGAAGTTGTATCTTTGTGCTGATTTCTTCTGACTGTTTTTGTAATTTATTCTTTTTTTGAGTGAAGAATCCCTGATGGGCCTAAGTTATAAATCCTGTATCTAATTTGGAACTTTGAAGCTGTCAAAACCTAAAACCTAAAACTAGACTCTCATTGATTACTTTATTTCCTAAGCAAATGGGATGTTAAGTAGCATACTTATGCTCCCCCAGGAAGAAGCTGTATGGCTGTGGTTTAAAGTGAAGTCATTTCTCCTCATCTTGGCATAGGAAACTAAAAGGGGTGATGAGCTCATCTACATCATAAATTGAAGCATGATACAGACATGCCAGTTAGCAGCCCTGAGTCAGGAATTTCACAGGCAGGCTACTTGCCAGGTCAAGACTGGAAGCTGTAGAGTCATATTTGTTGGGCATTCTGCCCAGGTAAATAAACTGATCTCTCAACAAGGCTTATTAGGTTGAACATATTCCCCCACTATGTGTGTCACAAATTATTTTTGTCCCTTAGGTGGGTTGTGTCTTGAAAGCTTTGCTTGTGCATTAAACTCTTTGCACTGCTCATTTCTGGATTAGGCTGTGAAGGGCAACCTTCAGTCTGTACAGATGGGCCACTGTTACTGTGTCCATGTTGCTGACAACTTGTTTTCAGCCTTGAAGGGACAATCAATTACCCTCTGGCTTTATGGTTGAAAGAGGGTGACTAAGTAGGTTTTCAAGTGTTTGTTTTCCAGGAAGAGTATACAGAGGACAGTATACTGAATATTCAAGACAGGGAAGATATTTTGGAACAGCTGCCAGGGAGCTATTTCCAAGCTGTTGTTCGGTTAATAACTCTTACAGTTATAATTTCAAACTTACGACACAAAAAATGAAATCTTGTTACACAGTGTCTTAATTAGCACAAGTTTGAGCTAGACAGTTATGAATATTAGAGATAAGGATGGTATCAGTTTATAACATACATTCAGGTGCTCTAGGTGAATAAAAGGACTGGAAATTACTTTTCTGTCGTGGCTTAACTGAACAGGTAAAAGAAGAAATCTCTAAGACTGAGCCAAAGAATGTAGTTCAGCTGACATAAATGCAGTCAGGACACTCTGTGCTGGTTGCATTAGTAAAATACTGTAAAAGCAGTGATGGTTGTTCATAACAGGAGTGACAATGTTTGAGTGTTCACAAAAGCTAAATCTCCTAGAAGTGTGTGTTATTACTTGATTCTTAGGAAAAAGCTTTATAAAACTGCATTGAACGAAACCCAATTGTGCTTCTGGTATTTTGAGATTTTTTTTTTTTTTATGATCAAAAGGCCAAGGGATAAACAGGTTTTGTGTTGTACTATCTTTAGCTTCCATGCTTCTTGTTTCTATTAAAAAAAATTTAAATGTTAGAAAAAATACTTTATTAAAAAAACCTCAAACAAAACCATCACCACAGAAAACCATGCATAAACAAACCAACCCCCACAAACTAAAAAACTCCAGTCAAAACACAACAAAACCAACTAATTCCATCCTTAAATACAAACTTCCAAAATTACTACAGGGAGCCAGAAGGTGAAAAGAAAATAATGGAGGTGGGTATGAAGTCAACAACTATTTTATTGTTTAAAAAGCTCAACTGTACTTTAACGTCCCAATTTAAATACTTCTGCAAACTCATTTTCAACCTTATTTCAACACATGTTAATAAAGAATAGTATTAGATCTGTATGCATTGGTTCAGAGAGCTCTAATAACATATAACATTTGAATTAAGGTAGGCACTTAATTTAGAGAGGGGCTGTGACTAAAGCTGGTCAGAAAAAAGTTTTGTTGTAACAGCAGATCTTTTATAGTAACTAAATGAGATTTTAATGAAAATACAGAGATCTGTTATAAATTAAGGTTTACAGAAGCAGAAAGGTTTTTGTTATTACTCTGCCTTTTGTGTTTCTTCTAACTGTAATGTAAAATCATTTTCAGATTTCCATTCACCCCCAGAAGAAAATGAAGATCCTTATAATCTCGATGATGCTCCAGACAATTTGGATTATGTTATCAAGCTGAGAGGTGGCATTCCCTTTGTTTATGATAACAAAGAGATGATGGAGCTCAATGAGCCTCGGAGTTTGCCATATCCTGACCTGCAGACCTACACCCTTGACCTGAGCCACGTTCTTGCTCTAATTGCAGATGGCCCAACGTATGTTCCTCTTTTGTCACTCCCTGCCCCTTCAGGCTGCTGCTTACCTGTGGCTTAGTACTTCTCACTTCTGGGATATTTAATTCCTCAGCACACCCATTCTATAGTAATGTTTTATTTTGCCTTTCTCAAGCATTAATGCATCATGGAAAATCTTAAAAAGGAAAAAATGCAATGCTACCTATGGCTACCTTTAATTTTTTCGATTTCTTAGCATCGACTGTGGCAAAAAAAGGGGTTAACAGAAAAAATCAAGGAATTGGCCAAATGTTTGCATTCAAGTCAAATCTGACCCAAACTTCTTGAAGCATGGGAACTGAAACTTGAACCTCTTTTTTAAAAATTTTGTTTTGGCCTATGCTGAACCTGAGATTTTTGAACAGTTGTCCAAAATTCCTTCATGTCTCTTCTGCTCTGGTTGCATGAAGAGAAACCCTACATATGCAGAGCACATACATCAGCTCAGCAACATAAATATTCAGTCTGATTTGTTCCAGATGTTAATTAACTGCTCATATGCTGCAAAACTGACCCATGCATGCACAATCAAAATAAGTCCGAAATTTCCCAGAACCACCAAATTCCTGTGAAGTCTTTAATAACAGAAATGTAACAGCTCTAGTACAATCAGTGACACTCATGACAAAGCAATGTCCTTGCCCAGTGCATGATGAAAGCATGTACATCCAGTTTTAAGTTTACTTCCTAGCTGAGGCTGCAAACAGCACCATCTCTCATGGCCTCAACACCAGGAAAGGAAAAGAATCCACTCTAGGCTGGAACTGAGCAGGAACCTGAACTGTTCACTGGAGCTCTCAGCCCTGGGTGCCAGCTGGTGCTCCTGCCTGGGAGAGGTCATCACTGCCACTGTGCCAGGGAGCCCCAGCTGGTGCATTCCTTCCCCTGTGCGTCTGTCTCACAGCTGTGTCAGTCTGTCTGCCTCGTGCACAGCAAGCCTGGCCCATTCCCTAAGCCCTTTCTGAGGAGCCAGCTCCTGTGCTTCTGCCAGCATTATCAGATCCAAATCAGTGCCAGCCTGAGCAGGCTTTGGTTACAGTCAGCAATGGACAAGTGTGGTCCAGTTACTTACTGTGTTATATTCCAAGATGGATAATGAGAAGATAAAAGGATGAGGAGGAAAACCAGAACCAAGAGTCATGCTGAAGCCCCTTTTGCAGTTTTCACTCAAACCTTAGACCTCACTGTTGTAATAGGAAGCCTTAAGTAAGAAGGGCCAGGGTAGGACAAGTAAGAACACCCAGTACCTTGGTGAATGTAGGTCAGTCACCTCCTCCTTTCACTAATTCAGGGTAAGCTTTTGCAGGCTCATCCACACTCTCTGATAAATGTGCACAACCCAAAAGAAAAAGGTCTTTCCCCTAATCCTGTTGCATAAGCTCTTTTGGTATTGTTTCCCTGTTCGTAGCAAGGGCTTTCTTGTCATTTACACCCATCATGTGTGGGGCTGCTCAGAGAGCAAGAGCCACTGTTCTTTAATCTTTGCTGCTGGTAAACTGATGAAATCTCTCCCCTACTCCTCAGGCTTGTGGTCTTTCAGAAAGCAGTACGACCCAACAGACTTCCTGCAGTGGGCAAACAGGTCCTGATCAGTACTGGGTTCTGTGAGACTGGCTTTGAAACAGGCTTCCAAAACCATAATGGGATTTGTGTGCTATTGAGGAGAGATTGGCAACAATAAAGCAGGAAAAAGAAGGCTATTACATTAACAGTGCTACCAAAATATTGTGGAGTCAATAAGAATTGACAGATGGTGAAGAGAAAAAACATGTCATTGGTTAAAAATAGAAGGAGAAACATGACAGAAGATGAAAGTGAAGATGGAGCTCTGAGTAGGCAAGCAGGAACGAAAAAGCATATTTTCTAAAAAGGGCACAAGAAATTATTTTGGAAAGAAGTATTTCTACACAATATGTGTTCTCAAGGCATAAAAAATGAAAGCATACTGGATCTTATCTTGGCTTCTCAAATTTAACTGAAAAAGCAAAAATATTTGGAGGATTTAAAAAAAATTCATAATGAGTAAGACCGGTGACAAGTTGTTTCTGTTATATATGAGGAGATTGTTCTCTTGGAGGTATCACATTTGATGATAGGTTTCATGCTTTGGTCATTATTACTAAAAGGACTGTGGATTATGCACAGGTATAGTGGTGAATACTTGGAAAAGCTGAAGGCCATAACATGGTTATGTAGAGTTCTCTTTGATATTTTACTAATAACTTTAACTAATAACCACTACAGTCTGAAACTGGCTTACACATTTGTTAAAATTTAATTTATTATTTGTTAATGAATTTGTTAAAAAGAATGGATTTGTCTGGGACCTCATAAAATGCCCCAATTTTCTTTGTACTGTGAAAACTTTGATGTTCTTTTTGAATTTGAAATACAATTAGTTTTAAGTAACAGTTCATTTCTGTGTTTTCTTTTACAGAAAAACATATTGTCATCGGAGGCTTAACTTTTTAGAATCTAAATTTAGCTTACATGAGATGTTGAACGAAATGTCAGAATTTAAAGAACTAAAGAGTAATCCCCATCGAGACTTCTATAATGTGAGAAAGGTAAGTGTGAGAAGGATTAAAGGCATGACACTGTTTTTAGTAGGAGTTCCAGCAGTTTTGTTTTTCTTATGGGAGGTGTAGATGATATGCACAAAGTAGTGTGTGTATACCACTCAACTGAATTAAGTTATTTTAAGAATGTTAATGCTTTTTCTACATGGGAGCTCTCCAGGAAAATTGACTTGAATGTGCGTGGGTTAATTGGATTATGCTAAACTAATTTGTTTACTTATTCAGAATCAAAGGGGCTTAATTGTGTGTAGATTGCTTTAAAGGAACAAAACAGAGTTAATCAAATGAAGCTCACTTGGATTATGAATAAAAATATCCTTATGAAGGTTTAATTAATTTTAATGAACTCAAAGCCATTCAAGTGCCTTTTTCTGCTTTCATGTAGGTACATCCTACTAGACTGTAGTAGGAATAGCTGTATAGATTTTAGATGATAATTTCATTTCATATTGAAAATAAATGTTTAAATACATGTCAAAAGACCTCCCACAGAAACTAAACTGAGGGTTCATGCTGCCATCAGTATCTGGTAAAAAAAGTCTGTGATATATTAAGTAAAAATATTATGTGAGTTGCAGTCTTGGCTCCCTCTGAGACGCAGAGGGCTATAATTAGGAGACAGGTAGGAGAATCAGGGAGCTGATTTAATTTCCTGACATATTCACACCCAAGGGAGCTGCGTTCTCTTCAAAGCATGGAAGCACAGCGTTAGGCTGCTTCATTTGCTTCTCTTTCCTGAAGTGGAGAGGAAGTTACTGGAGTTACTGCTTCATTTTGATGGGTGAGATTTCTTCACAATTGTTGCTGGTGTTTTTAACCACTCTAGGTCCATTTTGCATTGTTTCTCTATGCAACTGGAAGAGAGAATCCTTATTTTCTAACTTCAGAGTTTACTAGTCCTTCTTGTTACATTTTAGTCAGCACTAGTTCATCAAAAAGTCCTCTTGGCTTTTCCCTATAATGCCCAGTGTGTTTGCTGGCTACTGTTGTGGTAATAAACTGCCCCAGTGTCCACCACAAGGGTGGAAGCAGATGAGTTCTCAGGTAAGTTCTAATGGATTTCACCTTTCTGACTGTTAAAGGTATGGATGGGGGATCTGTCAGCTAATTCCCTCAAATGGCAGAGACTCAGCTCCCAACCTGACAGTTTTCTTGCATAACCCTGGAAAGACATTTGCTACATGCCACATTCAGAGAAAAAACTTCAGTAGGTGACAGAGACTTTAATAATAAACCACATGGTGACTGAGACATGCAGAGGTGTGGATCGGGTGACTACCACAATCAGTTTGATTACTGAGAAATTGTAATTAACAGGATTCTACTTGATAAGTTCAGCTTTTGATCTAAAAGTAAATATTCAATGTCTCTGGGGATATCTTAATTATTTTTCAATTACCTGCTGTTGAATAAGCCAGTCTACAAAAGGATTCACGTAGTTCAAAAGCACAAAATGTGTGTTGCTTCCCTCTGGCAATAAGCACATTCCAGAGAGCAGGAACCAGCCTGCTCTTCTCTGCCAGAGACCATTCCAACTGCCAGGTACTGCTTCAAGAATTCTTGCTGCACAGAGTTAATCTTGATTAAAGCATTTTTCTGAAGAAAGCTCACAAGTAGGATTTTTCTAAAGCACTCTGGAAAGTAAACTGCATTGTAGACACAATTCCTGTAGGCCCCCAGATAATCTTGTTTTCCCTGTGTCTTGCTAACCCCAGTAATGTTTGGAACTGTAACTTCCCTGAAGTGCTGCCTTGCTAGTAACAGTATCAGCAGTGAAACCTTTGAAAGCCACACTGCTCAGCCCATGTTTTCAGGATGTCTCTCTTAAGTCAATCCTAAGAAGTTTTTACTGCTCACAAGGAAGGCAAGGAACAGGATTCCCCTTCCCAAAGGGCTGTTGGTGAAGTTGTTTATCACATCCCTCAGACACAAGTGTGCAGGTCCTGGTACAATCTGCTTATGTGAAAGAGCCAAAGTATTGGATGGAAAATGCCCATATTAGAACAGATATCAATGGAGTGGCAAGGGCAGTCAGTGAACGTGTATTGCTGCATGTAGAAGGGTGCAGTAGAAAGCTGGCCAGGATTAATTGCTAGCATGACAACCAAACATTACTGGTTTTCCCCTGTCTCCTGCCATCTTCCCCACTTTTTCCTGATTTAATAGGAACTTTCCTCCAGTGAGATAATCTATTTATTAAAACCCAGGATAAGGCTTATCTTAAATAAGGGACATGCATGTTTATATCTTGCATATTGAACTTATCCAGAATGCAGTCCAAGATATGGACTTGCACTGATCAAGCTGGACCTGGAAAATTGCCCTTTACTAAGGACAGGTATTTCTCCAGACAGACAAGAATCCACAGGTGGTAAGACAGCATGGCTGTCTCCCCTTGCTCTCCACAGGAGGTGAACAACTGTCTGTGAGGAAAACACAACTTTAGAGGAGACTCTTGAGTCTGCCATCAGCAGGATTCCTCACGTCCTCCAGCCGATGCAGAGCAAAGTGCAGGCAACACACATTTCCCACATAACACTGCCTGCATGAAGAATGAAATTTAGAACAAAAGTTTAGCTCTGTGGTACACAAACTCAAAACTGTGTTTTAACCTTTGTGTACCAGGGTGTCTTGTCCTATATGTGAGGTCTGTTTGAGAAAGGCTGACCTCTGTGTCCAACAGCCTCAGATAATTCAGAGCAGACAGTTAATTTTTTTTTTTTTGTTTTGAGGTGAAGCCAAGAGATTTTTTTACCTACAATATTTGCTGCCTTTGTAACAGATATCCATGTACTGAATTGGCAGGTGTCCTTCACTGCAAATAGCTTTGATAGGGTTTCTAAAGATGAAAAAATCACAGCCTAAGCCTCTTTGGATATTCTTTCTTTCTGTAGCCACTATTGCAGTGTGTCAGCAAACCAGACCTGAGGATATGCCCTAGCAGTGACTTTTACACGTCACATTCTCCTGCCTGCAGGCTCACTAGTGCAGGTGCCCACCCTTGTGTGGGAAACTGTGAGTGGGAGAATGTAGTTTCTGCATTCACAGCCCTGCTGAATGCTCTACTGCAATAGCTGGCTGCTGCTGTGACATCCGTTGGATGAGGGCGAGGGTGTTGCAAATGAATTTTTATTTTTTTAATTATTGGTTAGACAAAAAGGAAGCTAGAATTTACTTCCTTTTCTTGCTGGTTTTTAAGACCACAGAGTTGAAATACCACTGGTTGTACTTGTAAGAAAGAACATTAGAGTGGGGTTAAATGCTACTAAATACTACAGATCTCACAAAATACTGAATGCAGTTAGCAGATGTCTACTTTCTAAACATTTGATAACAAGCTTTATGACTGAGCAGTGAATCTATACCTTAACTTCTCTGAGCTTTGATTCATTCTAAGTTTGCTTTTTTCTTAAATGTTTCTTTTGTTTCCCCCAGTAGCTACTTAACTGATTTTAGTGATGAAATAGTTTCATCATAGAAACCAAAACGAAAGTGAATGGGAAGACTTGCAGGTTAGCATCAGATCCAAAGGCAATGCCCCTTCAGCATGACATGCAATGGTGCCTTGCCACTGTGAGCTGGCAGCAAAGCTGCTGTTCTGCTTTCAAAGCTCTGAGTGCTGCTTCTCCCCTCCTGCCTTGCAGAGATGCTGAGGCAAATTCTTGTCTCTACCCTCAGTCTTGCAAGTGAGCACAAAATACAATCAGGTGTAAAGGCAACGATCATTATAATGCAAAATTTCTGTAGAGACCATAAAGAAAGCTTTTCCTCTCTCCTTTCTGTTAGTAATTAAAAGAACAGAACAGGAGATTTCTCTTCACAGCAATGTATTTCTGTATTTGTGTGAATACAAACACTTGGGTTGGATTCTGCAGCCAAACAAGAAGCTGGATATGCAGGCATTCTCATGTCTCCTGGTTTCTGGGTTGCTCTGCATGGCATAAATATGAATTAGACAAGCTCCTGAGGAGCTCTGCACAGCTCTGGGGACTATTTCTGTTGCCAGGAGCCTGCCTGCACTACCCGAGGACAGGGTATTTTGTGCCTCTGCCTCTCATGCCTGTTAAAGAACTGCAAGGAGAAAATCAATCACACTCTATAAAGCTTTTTATCAGAAAAGCTGATGCAGTATGAGTGCATTGATGAGCAGGGAATCTAGCAGTGGGATGAGGAATGATTTCCCTTCCATTCAGCACTGAAGTAAAGCCTGCAGAGGATTCAGTGTCAAGTTCATTCAGCCCACAGCTATTGGGTTAGAAGTACTTACAAGTGGAAGTATATGTGTTTAGAAAATGTGGCAGTTTACAGCTGTGGACACCGCTAATCCATGCCCTGGAAAAGTTCAGTGTCTTTAAAAGGGCTGGCCTTGGCATTTCTTGCTGTATTTATCACTTATCACTCTGAATCTAGCTCATATACCCAATTCAGTGCAACACTGTCTTGTGATATGCACAGATAAGCATCCATAAACTGAGGTGGAGGTTTTGTGCAGATCTGAGCAACAGTGGAAGGAAAGAGAAGGAATGCAGGAAGCTAAGGGAGGAGGCAGAGTGGCTGAGGGAGGCTGGTGCTGGTTAGGTGTGGAGGGCAAAGGGAACTCCTTCAAGCTGTAAGTTGTACACAGATGTAATCACCTTGCCTGAGGAGATTTCACCCCAAAGCCTGCAGAGAGAAGCACACGGTGGTCAGGTCAGTGAGGAAAGGAATGGATGAGTCTGGACTAGGAATCTGCAGAGAAAGAAAGCCTGGAGAATTGCTGAGTGAAGGGAATTCTACCACCCTTCAAGTGCAAGAAAGCTGATGTCCACCATGACTTGAATGATGAAATTACAAGCATTTAACCTTTGTATAAATAACTGTTTCCATTTGTTAAAAGGGTGAGTTCACTGAAGGTATAATATTGTGTTCCAAGACAGGCTTCTGTCAGTCATACTGTTTTTCTTTCCATTGAAGATTAATGTGACCTTGAGTGAAAGGTTTTCTGCTGGGGGAGGGGACAGTAAGCAATGCAACAGAAAATCTGGTTAAGGGAAAGCAGCTGGGGTCTTTTTCTACTAAGGAGAAACTGGGCTGGAATGGCACTACAGTGAATTTGAAAATGCAAGGAGAATGTTTGCAAATAGAAGCAAATAAACCTTGTGGCAGGAGTGTGTTACTCATGATCCAGAAAAGCATCAGCTTATTTCATGTACTGTATGAAGAACAAAAAAAATAGCAACATCTTAAACTGGGAGTGGCTTGGCTTTTTTTGAGGGGGGAGGAAGGATGCAAAGAGGATATTTGTCATTCTTATATGAATTCATTCTGTTCCAGTTGTTTTAGTAGAAGCCTTTCATAATAAATAACAAAATTAGTAACAATATTTTAGCATCATAACATTTCACATGATAATAACAACAATTATGACAATAATCTGCCTAACCAATTCAGCCTACATAAACTCTGTCTAAGGGTTCTATGTTCAGATACTTCATTTAGTTAGGATTGCACCCTGCATGGTAATAATGTGCAAGAGCATACACACTAACTATGTGCTAGGGTAGCTCAAAGCTCTAGTCCTTAAACCTTCCAAAAAAGTTGCATTTCTGCTAAAAACAGTAAAGAAGAAAAGCTATGTGATACTCTTATGACTTTAGACTTGAGACTTTTTGTTACTGAAGTTGGTGCTTGCTTAAAGGTCAAATTATACTGGGTAGTAAAAAAAGGTAGCTAAAGTAGTGAATATTCTCTGCAAAAAGCATGAAGGAAATTTCAGAAAGGTCTCTTTTGGCAGATTTATATGTTTAGGTTGAAGGAGGAGGTAAAAAAACCCCAAACATATATATATATATATAAAGGCAGATCTTTGTTCTCAGAATAAATCTACTGTGGTTAGCTCAGCTCTAGGGCTGTGTGTGATGTGTTTGTGGGGACTGGAGAAGATGTCACAGGAGATCACTGAACAGAAAAGACACATTCCAGAGAATTATTTCTCAACAGGAAGCAGGATTTTAAAAGCAATGTGATCTTTGCACACAAGCAAACAAAAGAAACAGAAAGCCTCCTTGCTTTCTATCCTTGCCCTTGTAACAGCAGTGAATTCATGTTGATTTACATAAAGAGGAAGTGCTGTGTCTTGTTTTGTTCTTTTTTCAAGACTCATTAATTCCAGTAGCTGAGCCACTATTGGAACCACTGCATTCTGAAATTCAATAAACTACACTTATTCAGGGTCTCTACACCTGTATTCTCTGCTTATGACTTGCTTCTCATTAGCATTTAGAGCCTATAGTGCATCTGTTAACTGCTGTTCCACTCTCCTATATAAGTTGACCAAGCCTAGCAGTATTTTCACTGTCCAAGGAAGAGTTTGCAGTAAACAACATTTGTGCCTAAAGCAGAGCATGTTTATTAACCTGACTAAGCACATGTATAAATGTATTTGGGCTCAAATAGCTATACAAGTACTCTGAGGAGGGTGAGAATATATTGTGTGGAGGTGTGTTTACTGTTTATACACAGCATTGTTTCCTGTGCATTAATAATGTACTTTATGTTCTGTACTTTGAGACAGCAATATGTTTCTTGCTTTTGATTTAGCTTTAATGTGTCTGGTATATTTGAATTAGGCAGTGATTAACAATTAAGTGTTTAGGATTCTGTTTTAGATCCTGGTCTTTATTTATGCTACTGACATTCACAGGGAAAACTGCAACGACTTGAGTATATATAACATGCCAATAAAATGACTCCAGGTGCCAAGTGAAGCAGTGGCATTCCTGTGGCCTGGATGTCATGGCATAAACCCAGGTTTCCACTGCAGGAGGGTGGCTTATTCATGTGCTCTCTGATGTGTTTCCTGCTGATCCTTAAAAGCAGATAAGGATGTTGATTAGTTGTGTGGAATTCTGTGGAACATGAAACTGCAGCCACTGTGTGTTTGGCTCACTTTGTTCCTGTCCATGTTTGCAGCTTCCTGGACAGAGGAGTCCTGGATGAGAGTTCTAAATGTCTGCATTTAGGTTCAGTGGCTCCTTACAGCTGGCTTATCAGAGTACTTTGTTTATTTGAGAAGTTCTTTTTGTGTTACTAGAGACTTACAGAGGGAAAACTTAGATGACAACCAGCCCTCCACATTTCCTGAGTTGTTTCTTTGGATTGTGTTCCAATAGAGGCTGCTCAGGTAGCAGTGCAAGCATCTGAGCAAAAGCAAAGCAGACCTGTGGAAATCATTTATTTCTTATCAATACATTTTTTTTTTTTAAACCTGAAGGAGTACTCTCAGCCCTTCTGTGAATTTGCATTTCCCTAAGTAGTGAAGAGATCTAAGGAAAGAGATCTGAGAAGTCTGTCATCTTTATGACTTTCTGTATTATAATTAAGCTCAAAAAAAATGGTGACAACAATCTCACATGTATATTCTTTAGTTCTACTTACATAAGGTGTTTCATATGGTTGAAACATAAAAATTAATTCTGCTTTTGGAAATGGCTGAGAATTCCAAGTCCCTTCAGTCAGTGAGGATAATTATAACTACAGTCTATTACTAGAGAGGCATTGTTGATTCATTAATGAAGTTAAAGGATACTAAGGGATCAGTGTCCTTTAAGGAAGTATCAAATTTAATCTGAACCCAGGGTCAGTGATGGACACTTAAAATGTATCTTGTTGAAAAATTTCCTATTTAAATAGGAAGCTACTAATTGAGGTCTACTTTACTTGCAGTTCTGCTTATTGAAAATCAAATCTCAGGGTTCAGAAACATTTTGATTTGCTTAAGCACTAATCCATTTGTTACTTAAGGAATGTTTTAGAAGACTTTAGTCCCTGTTGTCAGTGACATAGATACTTTGCTAATTAAGTTTATGTAGATGGATGATAAGCATAAATAACCTTTTGATTTCAGGTTGACACTCATATCCATGCTGCTGCCTGCATGAACCAGAAGCACCTACTGAGGTTTATTAAGCACACCTATCAAACGGAGCCCGACAGGATTGTTGCAGAGAAAAAAGGCAAGAAGATGAGTTTAAAGCAAGTCTTCGAAAGCCTGCACATGGACCCCTATGACCTCACTGTAGACTCTTTAGATGTCCATGCAGTAAGTCTAGTGAAATGACAAAACAAATGGAAAAAAGCTAAGTTTTCCAAGTGCAAAATTCTTGTTCCTACGATTTCTGCATGATAACTTACTAAACCAGAATTTGACTTCATGCATTACAGTGCATATTTGAAAGAACTTATCACAGGATTTTTCTTTTCTGTGCCTTTTAATGCTAGGCAATTTAATTTATGAACTATTGTGTGTTCTTAAAACTACGGTTATTTGGGTTTTCTTTCCTCCTCCAGGGACGTCAAACATTCCATCGATTTGACAAATTCAATTCCAAGTACAATCCAGTTGGTGCCAGTGAGCTGAGGGACTTGTATTTGAAGACTGAGAACTATATTGGTGGTGAATATTTTGCTCGTATGGTTAAGGTAAATAAGTTTCAAGCTTTTCCAGCTGTAGAGAAATGAAGGTTTGCAATAGATTTGTGATGTCATAATTGTCTAGAGCCCTAACACTATGGTTAAGTGAATCCAAGTATTGGGCTTGCTCCAGCAATTCCTCCGAGGAAAACCTCTGCTAAGCCAGCGCCTGCTGCTTTCTGAAGAGTTTTATGAGTTAGAAACATCCACATAAGCTGTGTATGAGTTCAGAGCTGAGTTGTGGGTAGTTTTAAACCAATGGAGAGCAGCCAAGGGTCAATTCACTGGCTTAATATTTTGTTAGGATTTAGTTGGCTACTGGTAGTTGCTAGGGAAGTGCCTCTGTGTAAGTCTGCATCTGCACATGCATGCAACAGGCTTCAAATTGATTTCTTAGAATAAAAAAATTAGTAGTTTATGTGATATAGTAGATGTCAGCTCTTCTTGAATATACAGAAGTATTGTCTAAAATTAATTGCCATAAAATTGCTTACTACCAGACTCTGGATCAGATTCTCCATTGTTCTGCATTTTTTATGTAGACATTTGCTGTAGTTTAAATAGTCTAATTCTGATTTTTCAGTCATAAATCTAGGGCTGACAAAGGTGCTAGTAATGACTGCACAAGAACATTGTCCTCTAAAAGGTGTTAGAGTTATTCCCAGTTATATGTACAGTTAAGTTATATTCACATGATATTTGAGCTAGCTTGCTAGTAGAATATTTAGATGCCTAAAATAAAGCAATGGATCGAAAGACAAGAGTTTCCCTTTACCTTTAAAGGGTGCCAATACAGTTATGTCTGCTGTGAGGAAAATGCAATGATAAATATATTTCTAGCTGTAAATGATCTTAGTGTCCATATTAAAGCAAATATCTTCATTACTTACTAGGAAGTAGCCCGTGAACTAGAAGAAAGCAAGTACCAGTACACAGAACCCCGCTTATCCATCTATGGACGGTCTCCAGATGAATGGCTGAACTTGGCAAAGTGGTTCATTAAGCATAAAGTTTATTCCCCTAATATGCGCTGGATAATTCAGGTTCCCAGAATCTAGTAAGTAATCAGGAGCTCTTGCTAATCTTAATAGTTTGAAATCATACTAATGACTTAATTTCTGATAATATTTAGATGGCTTATTAGCTGTCCTGTCGTTCTATTTATAAGCAATAGCTTGGGAGATTTATTTTTTGACCATTGGTGCAGTTTTCCTGACAGTCTGGGGGTGGAAGACAGGAGATGGGGATTGAGTCTACTCTTTATGAAGCTATTCAAAACTACAGTGAATTATCTGTAAGTCTGAAGACATTGAAACCAAAATTTACAATGGGGTAAAATCAAGCTGTATTCAAAGGCAAGTTAAAATACAATTTAGTAATGAGAATAAATCAACTTTTGAATTCCATGAAGGAGTAGAAAATGCCCTGTCAAAACTGTTATCATCAAGATTAGTGACTAAATGACAGTAAACTTGGAAACAACTCAGACTGATGATTTCCAAACTTAAAACCTTATCAGTTCTTCTTAGTTTTTAAGCATCCTTTGAGACTTTATTTCTTTGTTTCCAACACTGTGTATTGTAATACAGTCTTCCCTGATAATTTTGTCAGACTTAATAGCTGAGCTTCATGTTTTAAAATGTCACAGTGGAGTATGGGTAGAGAAGGAGCTGTCAGAGTCACATACATCCCCCAGAGTGTGCTTTTCACTGGGGAGAAAGTTTCTCTCCTATAATTTCTTACACAGGAATTTCTTACATGCATGGCACAGTCATCAATTTGAGTAAGTCATGCACTTAGTGGCACATGGAAGTACTATCCCTTTTTTCTGAAAGGCTCTCTCATGCACAACATTGTACTTTCATTTGGAGTAGTTAGAACTTTAGGAAACAATCTTTCACGAGAGGCAGCTCATTCTGTCCCCTGTTAATATGAGGGTATCTGTAAGGGACAGGGTCACTGCTCTGAGGCAGCATCTACCCCTGCATGCTGTCTCTATTTTTGGAGCACTTGAGAACTTCAGCAGAGCCTGGATGAAGCAGAGTGCCAGGCAGTTCAGGAAACAGAGCACAGAGACAATCTGCCCTAACAGATTGTCTAAGGTCCTTTACAAAACCAAACTTTGAATTTCTGAATCCTGGTGGAACTGAAGCTTTAGAATGTACACAAATAACAGAAAATACAAAAGTGAATGACAATACAAGATTTTTAAAGAATGTGTCTATTTTTTCCCCTTCAGTGACATATTTAGGTCTAAAAATATTCTGCCTAGTTTTGGGAAGATGTTGGAGAACATCTTTGTACCTTTGTTTGAAGCAACAATCAATCCCAAAGACCACAAAGAATTACACCTATTCCTCAAATATGTAAGTACATTTGGGTTTTCTTTCTCACATTAAATGAATCCTTTACTGCTTATATTTTCTTTTTTGGTCCACAGCTGTTCCCAGACACTAAAAAAGCTTCCTTCTCCACAGATTGCTTGTATTATTATTGTTTCAGCCCCCTGACACATAATAGTACAAGTAGTACAAGTCTGTGTGAGATCCTATTGTCACATAACCTGTTTATTTCCTCAGAAACAGCTCAGCAGCAATTTATTTGTCCTTTCATTAATGACTAAGAATGTTTGCATGCTCTTGTGCATTGTCATCCAGGATAGGTACTTTGAGCTGCTTCTGGCTTCCAAGAAAGAGGCAGCTGGAAAGAAGCATTGTATAGGTCCTGATGGAACTCAGGAAAGAAGTGGGGATGTAGGTGCTGGGAAAAGGTTAACACAGCTATTTCTGAGTGTGCCTCAAACCACAGCTCTGAGCTTTGCTGGGAGCCTCTTGCTTTCAGCTGCTTATCAAAGACAACAGATGAGTTCAAAAGATTCCAGTCTGGATCTGCAGCTCTGTAAACCCCCACAGGAGCCTGAAGGCTTTTGTGCACCTGGGCTTCCTGTTTGTCTCAGAAGGGAAAAATGGGTAAAACTTTGACAAAATGTGTTATTCCTGCTGTGTGCATGGTATGGTAGGATGCAGAGCAGCAGGACTGCTGGGATAGGGATGGAAATGAAGGAGGAGGGACTGGATGCTTGTTCAAGCAAGTCCTGAAGCAAGAGTAAGCGGCACTGAGGTTTGCTTCTTGAAGCCCCCTTATTGCTGTGAATTTCTTCTCCCACCAGGTGACTGGCTTTGACAGTGTTGATGATGAATCCAAACACAGTGGCCATATGTTCTCTGACAAGAGCCTTAACCCTGACCTCTGGACCAGTGAGAAGAATCCCCCATATAGCTATTATTTGTATTATATGTATGTGAACATCATGTTGCTAAACAACCTTAGAAGGTAAGTCGATACTTTTCTATTTTACAAGCTCCCAGAAAATCAGTATCATTCTCTCAGACTGTCTAGATTACAGATCTTCTGAATTATTTAGAGAGTTGAGTACTTGAGGTATTTTGAAAATACTAATGATAGAATTAATTCAAACAAAAAATTCAGAAATTGTGGAGGCATCAGATTTAGTATCTTGGTTTGAAATTTGTGTGTATAAAAGCTGCATACACCAAACAGAACAAAAGAAGGAAGCTCACAAAGCCAACTTAGTGAGCTTTGCTTGGCTTTGCAGCAGATTCCCAGATACAGTGTAGGTACCTCCTGGTGCCTGGCTATCCCTGGTAATTTAAGAGACACACAGTAACATTGTGACACCCTGGCTTGGGGGCTGCTGCATTCACAGACCACGTAGACAATT
Organism: Sitta carolinensis; assembly: GCA_032173965.1. Lineage (NCBI taxonomy): Eukaryota > Metazoa > Chordata > Aves > Passeriformes > Sittidae > Sitta > Sitta carolinensis. The sequence continues at coordinate 6,964,745 of JAVUNC010000026.1, forward strand.
ACAAAAACCGCACATCCAGCTAACTTCTTTTAGCAGCCTTCTTGACTCACTCAGTTTTACTACTTCTGAGACCAATGTCTGGGCAAGGAATGCAGGGAGTTCTGTGACATCAGATTGTCTGAGCAGATTTCTGGGATCAGGCTCAGGAAAGCCTGAAATGCAACGTGAGGATATGTTGCTAAATTTGCAGCTGACTCATTGAGTGACCTGCACAACTGACTCCAGCCGAGGCACAGTGAGGTTATCCACTGATATCAGAGTGTCATCACTTACCCCAAAAAGGATTTGGTTCATTTAATTTAGTTATTTATGTTATTTTAGTTATTTAGAAAACGTTTTGGCATTTTCTCATAGAAGGTGCACAGATTTGTCATTTTACAGTTTAATCCAAGTTAGCATTCAGAATGTTATTTCTCTCTCCCACTGCTACTTCAAACATTTCTTTATCACCCTATTTGATCAAAACTCATAATGCAAACACCCACCTTAAATTACCTGGTATGTGCAATAACCAGGTGTAGTTGTTAGCTTTAATTCTATAATGAAAAGGACACCCTTCAGCAGATAGCTAAGTCATCCCTTTTCCCTGACTTCCTTTACATTCTCTGTAGTCTGCATGCTTTTTCTGTTCCAAAGATAGATTGTGCCAGAACTAATACATTTCTTTTTTACCTCAAGATCATTTTGACTACTGTATTAAAATGCCCCCAGATAATCATTAAATATTCCTTACAGCTGCAATACTGACAGAATTCACCAATGAGTCACTAACTGCTCACCCTGTTGATCTGAGTGTTTGAGTCAATGCAGCCTTGACAAGACTGTTTTATATTTTTGGTAATATTAGAGAGGATGGATTACATCCTCACATCAGGAGAAATGATACTAACTTCCATCCTAGAATTGCCTTATATTCTAGCACTCCTCATTGAAATTGTGTTTTAAACAGCTCCAAATACTTGTGGGACATTTGTTTGCACTGAATAACAGGATCTATTATAAACTCGAACCCAGCATCACTTTTAATGTAGATGATAACAATTCTAGAAATTACAGTGGAAGTCTGGTGTAATAATTGGGGAAGGAAAGAAGACACAAATACATCTGGTGGTAGAAGGGGCTTGGGTAAAGGGATCTGCCCTTTTGAGCAGCCCACTACAGGTAGGCCTGGCTAGATGTCACATCAAACTGTATGAGAATGTGTAACTTAATTTTCTTCTTTTTAAATTCACATATTACTGGCAGTTATATACCAAATAGATAAAGAACAGTGCTTTCTTTTAAGCGGAACTTGCTTTTAATCTCTTCAGGGAAAGAGGCATGTGTACTTTCCTGTTTCGACCTCACTGTGGAGAAGCTGGGTCTATCACACACCTTGTTTCTGCCTTTCTGACAGCAGACAACATCTCTCATGGCTTGCTCCTGAAGAAGGTATTGCTTGGTTTCTCCTAAACAAATCACCATGTGCTCAGACATCCATCACTGATTCAAACAGAAGGCACCAAATTGACATTTTTCTGGGCAGCCCAGAATTAATTTTCAGCTGCCCCATTAATTCACTTTCTTAACAGGGCACAAGTAATTCTTCAGTTTGGTCAGAACCTCCACCCAGACTCCCCCAACACCAGAACACAGGGACCCGTTGGAGGGAGTCCAGAGGAGGCCATGAAGATGCTCAGAGGCCTGGAGCAGCTCTCCTGTGAGGAAAGGCTGAGAGCATTGGGGTTGTGCAGCCTGGAAATGTGAAGGCTCCAGGGAGACCTTCTAGCACCTTCCAGTAGCTAAATGGGGGTTATAGGAGAGTTGGAGAGGAACTTTTTGCAAGGGCAGGTAGTGACAGGACCATGGGGAGTTGAAAAGGGCAGGTTTAGATTAGATATTGGGAAGAAATTCTTTCCTGTAAGGGTGGTGAGGCACTGGCACAGGGTCCCAGAGAAGCTGTGGCTGCCCTGTCCCTGGAATTATTCAAGGCCAGGCTGGACAGGACTTCAAGTCACCTGGTCAAGTGGGAGGTGTCCCTGCCCATTGCTGGGGGTTGGAACCAGATGATCTCTAAATTTCCTTTACAAACCAAACTGTTTCATGGTTCAATGAAATAAATAAGCTCAACTGAGCTTCCTCTTCTTAAGCTACAAAAAGACAGCTCTGTCTTCACAGGGAAGGAGGATCAACTGTTCAGATCTGTCAAAGACTTGGCAGCACCTATCTCTGGTTACTCCGAGCAGAGTTAAAATTACATGAACAAAACTTAAAACTTTAGGCTTTCTACTCCTCCCTGGTTTAGTCCCAGAAGAACTTAAGGAAAGCTCATATTTTTTGTCTACAGGGACAAAGGTAATTTTCTCTGACTGGCATTTCTGTACTTCAGGGTTCATTCAGAAGTTCTTTAAGGATTTGATTATTTTGATCAAGAAATTCAACATAGCTGTTTGACACAATAATATTTTAGATAGAACAAATGTTATAATTCCTGACGCATTAGTTAATAAAAGCATCACTCAGCCCATCCTCAGGGCACTGTTTCATAATTAAAATAATTGGTCAGTGGGTGGCAGACTTGTACTGAGTTTACTGTAATTTTTCAGGAGTTCCCTTATAAATGAGTTTTTTCTGGTTAATGCTAGAAAATTCTCTGTATTTTTCAACATAACCAAGAACAAAGAAAATATGTACCTAAAATCATGTCCAATACTATGCTCAGGAATAGTAATTCATAAAATTAGACCCAGACAGAGTAGCACTAAAGCAGCAGACTAGCACTAAAGCATTCTCCTCTCTCCTGCGTGGCCTGGTGTGATAAGATGGCATAGCAGGTACTAATAATAGTAACAGTAATAAAGGCACTTGTAGGTTCATAGGTTGGCTAAGGTAAAACAGTAATAAAGATGACGTGATCAGATTATTTATATTATGTACAACAGCAACACATGACTTCTCGTAAATTAAAACTTCTTTTGCTCCTAAAATTTATCTACTGGACTGCAGCTTTTAAATAGAAAATTGCTTAGCAGTTCTTGCCCATCTATTTTCTGTGACTTTCAGGTTTTGGGGGAAGGTATGCAGCTGATTTCAAATGCAGTGCCCATAATGTCTATATATATACTTACTTATCTACAGTAATATTAATCACTGTATTTTTAAAAAGATGGCACCTATATTTAAGAACATAAATTATTTTTATAAAGATCACTAAGATTTAAAATTCAGACTTTTAAATATTTCCTGGAGAAGTCATGGTTCAAGGCCAACATGATTTTTTTGATCTTAGTCTTCCCCCTGTAGTGCTGTTTCCATTTCATCCAAGCAGAATCCTTCTCTTTTTCATTATCCTTTATAGTGCCATTAAATGCTGACTGTGTTTTGTTTTTCAGAGTCCTGTCCTCCAGTATCTGTATTATCTTGCACAAATACCCATCGCTATGTCCCCACTTAGTAACAACAGCCTATTCCTGGAGTACTCCAAAAATCCGCTACGGGAATTTCTCCACAAGGGCCTGCACGTCTCCCTCTCCACAGATGATCCTATGCAGTTTCATTACACAAAGGTAGGAATTGTAAAAAGCACCGGCTTTGAATTTGGCAACAGCACCACACGGGTCCAGAATGACCTGAAAGCTGTTTCCTTTCACTGCTCAGGACATTGCTTAGTCATGTCTCTCAGTCGCTTCATTCATTCTCCCTCCTCATTCTCTGTCTACTACTCACTGTTAGGCTTCAGAAGGAAATGGCTGATTCCCTAATTATGTCTCTTTTGTACTCTTGCCTCTCCAGTGTTGGCTGTTGAAGTATAAAATGAAGGATGAGGCTGAAGGGAGGTTTGAGCCTTCATAAACAATCCTCTAGAGTGCCAGGAAAGTCCAGTTTCCTTACTCTAATAAGTCTGGGGAAGTACATTACAAAAACACAATGTGGAATCCCAAGATGACACAGGAGCTGAAACAGACTGGTGCCCTGGCGTGGCCTGGCAGGACAGCAGTGCCCGGTCAGCGGCTGCCGTGCCCTCGCTGGGCGCTGGCTCCGCTGTGAGCCGTGCTGTGCCCGGAGGGGCCCGTCCCTCGCCCAGCTCCGTGTCCTGGGCACGGCGCTGCTGCTGCGGCACGGCTGCGGGCACTGGGGCGGGCACGGGCCGGGCTGGCACAGCGCGCGGGGCCGCACCGCCCGCCCCCTGTCCGGTGCAGATCGCTCAGGCTGTAGCACGGCGTGCTCCGGGGTGTTCGTGTACCCTGCGGGCTCCTGTGCGACTGCCTAAGAAATGCCTCCGAGGATCTGGACTGCAGGCTGCAGTTTCTTAGACTGAGCTAACTGGATACCCAGTGCCTATTAACTGTTAACCAGGAGTCCTTGGGAAATTTGAAATGAACAATTCTTTTCACAGCTAATTTTTCACAGCTGTCTAAAGAGCATGTATAAAATCCTTGATTAGTAATGAGTACATATCCCCTTTTATATCTTATTTACATATAATTTAATATTAAATGTATTTTGCTGCTGCAGGAAGCTCTCATGGAAGAATATGCTATTGCAGCTCAGGTGTGGAAACTAAGTACATGTGATTTGTGTGAAATAGCAAGAAACAGTGTTCTACAGAGTGGATTGTCAGATAAGGTAAGTATAGCTGCTAAACCTCTTCTATGAGTATTAGGGCAAGTAGTCAATAGTCTGAACACTGAATAGGAGGTGCTTAGTGATGTATTTGTGCAGATCTCTCTCCTCTTTTCCAGAAATAGTCTTAAATTATCTGCTGTGCAGTCTTACATTGCAAGTAAAGTATTAACATTACTTTTCCCCATTAGCTTTGTTTTGGAATTCTCAAAACACGTAGAGACCAGATGCCTGTTTATACTCTGTTCTCCTTCCAGTTATAAGCTTTTAATTACTGCCAGTGATTTTCTACATCATGTCTTAGCATTAAGTAAAAACAAACTGCCTGTCATAAGCAAGACATGTTTTTGCTTAAAAGGGAGTACTACAGAAAATATTCTAGTTTAGATAGCCAGTCAGATTACATTAAATTCCCTTTTGGCTTTAAAAGTCTCTACAGCCAAGGCTTTCTCTAGGACTTACTTTAGAGCATTCTCTCTTCTATGTTACTTTTGAACATTACTCTGAAGGAACTGGTATTTGAAGGGGCTTCATGAGTTTACTCTGTTGTTTCATCGAATATTACCTGGTGACAACTACTCATTTTCCTCTTGTGCAACATTTAACCAGCAAACGACACCTAAGCCTCTTTTGCCCTCTCACATACAAGATGTAGCAGTGAAGGCTGAACACTAACACAGAGGGTTTTAGCAAGCCAGACTGAGTGCACTTTTGAGTGATTATATGAATAAACTTTGGCCTTAAAATCTCCTAAACTGGTTAAGACTCTGAGGAAGAGTTCAACAGCCAGCTGGTTGAAACTGCTCTTTTCACTTGTACTGGACTCATTCCACTAACACTTATTTCTGTGATAACTCAAAGCAGTTGAACTGACTTCTTCCTTTTGACTTTTTAATCCTGTTCACAGGAAAAGCAGAAATTCTTAGGGTGTGAATTATTGCAAGGAAGGGCCTGAGGGAAATGACATTCGAAAGACAAATGTTGCCCAGATCCGGATGGCCTTCAGGTATGAGACTCTGTGCAATGAACTCAGCTTCCTGGCTGATGCCATGAGAACAGAAGATATTTCTACTCTGGCCAAGTAGTTATGAACTCAGAGAAACCAGAACATGTTCCTCTTAAGCAGGATAAGATGCTAATTAACCTCCAGTCATCTGTCTTTGATGCTACGGAGACAGCTGCACAGTACAGAGACAAAGGGAGTATCTGTGGAAGGTAAACAGCGTGTGCTGTCACCTGTTACTGCATTATTCTCATTGCAAAGATTTCAGTTTCTACAAACATTAGGCTTTTTAAGATTGCTGTAAATATTAAATGCAAACTCAGAATCATGTACTATTTGTTTCATATTGTCATAACTGTGCCCTGCAGCGTAGCCTGGGGAACCAGAGAGAATATCTGTAGTGCGGCTGTGCTGCGCACCTGAGGATCCTGCACGTGCTGACAGCACACACCCACCTGGGTTGGTCCTGCAAGTCTCAGTACCAGTCATGGCTTTTAACACTTTTAAGTTTAACCCTTTATTCATTAGCACTTTCTATGGGGTGCAGAATTTTGAGGCTACCCTTTCATTCTGACAGTTTTTAACTCGATGTGTCAGCAGTTATATTGGAAAACAAGAAAAACCAACATTGGCTAATCTTGTTCAATGACTAATTAATTCCTGTTGTTATGTAGGATGTCAGTGAAGAACAGCAGATGAATGCTTTTTAATCTAGCAAGTGGAAAACATGGTGTCAGAATCACTATTATACATTGTAATGAGTCCAATTATATCATGAAAAATTTGAAAGTTGAGAACACTTTTTTATTGCTTTGTAATGGGAATATGTGGATATGCCTGTTCAAATTACTTAGAAATTTATGCAGATAATTCTGGTTGCATGTAAAGAGAAATATTTTTTACTTGAAAAAGGGAAGTGTTCTTATGAATCAGTGGTAGAAATGCCAGACCTGGTTCTGGTCCTACTTCTGACATATTTTTACACATTTGTTTTAGTCTGTATTTTAGTCGACTACAGCTGAATGGAAAGTCAAGCTGTCTATTTATACAGAAGCCAGCCCACTTGAAATCTGTCATTTCAAATCTTGGTATGTTATGTTAAACTCTTTATTTATGAGGAAGTGGTTAGTAAAATACAGCTACTGGAGTATTTATGACTTTCAGTCTTCTATTTCATCATCCTTATGATACAGTACTACACCTTCAGAAAGGATTAAAGGTAATAACATGATGGTACCTATGCATTGTAGAAGCTGCACAGAGTTTCACACCAAACAAGACTTGAGGCTGGGGCAGCAGAGGGTGTGGATGCCTGTGAGTCCAGCAGAGCAACTCGGTTCAAAGGCCTGCACTTCCTGAGGCAGGATCTGAGCCCTGGCTCTCTAATATCCTGCACAGAGACACTGGGCTTCTTCAAACATGCATTCAACATTAATGCTTAAAAGCCAATAACTGATGCTGGCCCCTCAAGGTTCACCTGACCTTGAACCCTGCATGTTGTGCTCAGACAGATGTCTTGTGCCATTTGTATTTCCTAAGGCCAGGCCCTTCTCTCCTGGAGCTTGGGCACCTACAGCCTTCCTTTCAAGAGCTCTTCAGGTCTCCCTTGCCCTTGCAAATGCAGCCAAAAGTGGCAGTGGTGACACCACCAGTACCAAAGGACTCATTAATGGTATAAATGTACAGAGCTGTTGAAGACTCTCTCTTCAGGCTGTGACAGTTCCAAGAGATATCTCCAAGACCTTTTTAATGTTCTGCTGTCCTGCATGGAGATGGCAAGGAAATAGCACTAAAGCAGGTGAAGGAGGAATTCCTCATCACCTCCTATAGCTGTGCAGCCTTGCAAGAACCCCCCCGAGAGAGAGAGAGAAACCTGAAGATGTCAGGACGCAGCCTGGAATTAAGGCTGCTCTGAGGGAGTCCAAGGCACAAGAGGGAGAGTTCTGGCCATCCACTCACTATCATGGTTAGCCAGTGGCATGCAGAGGGAGCTGCAGTGATTGCAGAGGCTTTTCATCCAAAACCAGGGCTGCAGACAGGTGGTAGGAATTTGACCTCAGCTCTTCAGTGCCCCAGACTCATGTCTGCAATGTGCCAGATTTTGTATTCCTTATACCCTAAAAATCATGTGAAACCACATTATGCTGCCCAGCTGGATTAGAGTAAAATTGTCCCAAGCTCTCAGTGAGCAGCCCCTGTCAGCCTCACCGTTAGGAACTTTGGCAGCTCAGAGAATGCAGTCTCAGGATTGGTGTCATTTGCTTAGGATGAAGTCTGAGAAAGTGGTTTAAGCTCTTGTCTTGTTTTCATCAACACAACTTCCTAATAAACTGTTACCAACATAACATTATTTGGGAAAAATGTCTGCATCCAGGTTAAATAAACAACATGCTTGATATGAAGAATTTAAATTTAAAGTATTTCCATCTGATAAACATTGCTTTACTTGGGTTGTTCCACCTGAAGATCGCTATTAGTGTTGCTTTTGTTGTCACTTACATGTCTTTTTTATTTTCCTTAAAATTGCACCAAATTTTTGTATACATTTAATTTTAAGACCTTTTCAGCCTTCCTTACCTCAGGTTCTAATAGGTCTGTAGCTGTTATTGGGAAAAAAAAAAAAGAAAACTGGATTTGCATATTCAGTGAATGGACAGTAATTGGCATTCTGACAATAATCACAGTAACATATAAGTGGTCATGACCACAAGTTCTGCTTTCTGTGCTTTCTTGTGTGCTGCTTTTAAGGGGAAATTGGGTGTAGAGTATTATATTTGGGGAAATATAAACAGACATCCTCTCAAGCTTCCACTACTACATTTCTCCTGGTCATCCTTTAATTGGGCAAATGTTACTGATTCCCATGTTCAGTTCCTAAGCTTTGCCTTGTATTCTTTTTTTTTAAAGTTGCGCTTCTGTGCTAATGTGAGGCTGTTCAGAGTAACCTTATGGGCTCAGGCTGTGGCTGGAATGAAAAGATACATCCAGCCCAAGTCCCTGCTGTACCCACAGACACCGGGGCAGGACAGGGCAGTGGCTGATGCCCCCAGCTGTGCTGAGGTCAAACGTGGTTAGAACACAGCTGGTTTGACTCAGGGGCTGGAAGAAATCACTGCAGGTGGCAACTGTGTAAGCACTGCTGCAGGATGGAAGAACATCCTACCTTCTCTTTACTTCAGTAGGAGAGAGGCTCAAACATTATTCAAGGCTTCCTTAAATCTTTCAAAAGCATTTTATACTTTTAACCTGAAATGTTTAATTATGGTTATTTGATGTTTACAACCTGACTACCTGAACAATTCTTTTCTGTTCTGTTACTTTAGCAAACTTAAGGCATTTGCTCTGTTACTGGAAAATATGTATTTTTTTCACAGCCCAGAGCCATCTTATTGTCTCATATCATTGTTCTTTATGTGTGGCTAAACATTTCTGTTCTCTTTGCCTAGTTAAAATCCAAGTCTGAAAAGGTGTCTGTAAAAACTGCTTTTTCTTTCTGTGCCTGGGTTACATGATGTTTTTCTTTTGCCTCTTGTGGAAGCATTAAACATTACACTGATGAATGAATTGTAAAAGAATATGGTTATGGATTTTGTGTGTGTATCTCTCAAAAAAATTGTAGCTCCTCTCAATCTCCACATTTAAGGAGAACTAAAACCATGTGCAATTAAACTGACTAAACCTAAATAAAGCATGAAAACTGAAAAAACCCCAGTGGAGATAGAGAAGACAGTGAGCACTATTTAAAAGAAGGGGCTAAAGGCTTATGTGGCTTAAACAATTCAGTGTTAATGCAAACCAACCCCTCAGGCCTGGTGTAAAGTTCTGAAAGTAAAATTGCATTGCTGCCCCCACAGTCTCCTGGTGCCCTCCCTGCTTCCCTGCCCATCCCAGCTGGGCACCAGGGCAGGGCAGCAGCAGCTCCTGCTGATCCTGGAGCCTCCCGAGGACACTGAGCTGAGAGCCAACACACCCAGCCTGGGAGCAGGGAAGCAGCCCTGACCCTCAGGGCAGAGCAGCTCCAGGCGTGCTGTGATTTCGTGAGCACACGCACCAGATTTATTTGACAAAACCTAACTAAGAAGCCAACAGTGACAGATTTAAATAAATAGTATCAACACAGATATCCTGCTACAGTCACCACGACTTTTGAGGAAAAGCATAACACAAAACAGTAAGAAAGGGAGTCATGATTTTTAGATGAAGATTAAAACATCATCTCTTTCAGTACACGAACTTTATTTCTGTACATGAGCAGCACTGGTGAAGCATAGAAGTACAGATTCATCTGTAACTGAGAAATGTGCATTTCTCCCCCAGGTTTGTCAAAGCACTATACACCACTGTTAAACAGCACAGTCTGTGTAATAGTGAGACACCAACACCACTACTTCATTAATCATTCACCATTACTGACTGGGACTGTCTTATGTAAAAAGTAGTTTTTGAAAATCTGTTAAAATGGGTCAGAACCACACCAGTTATGGAAGCACAGATTGTTGTATCAAACTCCTACCTGTTTACACTTACAAATTTCCAAATACTTTAGGCTTACTTTGTGAAAACACCTAGCATTTTTAATTAGCACCTAGAACCAAAGAATAGCGCTCGTTTAATCACCTACTGGATCGTATCTGTCATTCCAGCAGACACACGCTGTGCAAAGTTCTATCCAAGTTCACAAAACTGATCATTCCTTTCAATATCAGGCCTAAAAACCCCATGCCCAGTGTTTGTTATTTGAATTTTGATGGTAACCCAAACTGAGGTTACCATCAAAATGAGGTAAAGATCTGCTAATGAACATCCTGGCAGCTCAGGCACAAAAGCAGAATGTGCTGTCCCATCCCTCTCAGATGTAACATTGGCTGGCTCAGAGCAAAACATTACCTGGTGATCACTGGAAAAGCACACAGCCCCATCCAGGTTAATTCCAGTGACACATCCCAGCAGGAAAAGTTTTTAGTCCTTAAAGAATATTGCTTATGATAAATTCTAGGCTTTGGAATTAAGCATTTGAAGACATGACAGTTAACAAAAATTCAGTTTTGATGTTTAAGACACACTCATAAAGCAGAATTGTGTTCACCCACTTAAAACAGGTGAGGATAAAACCTCTGGCAAGTTATCTTCAAGGATGATTTAACAACAGAAGCCCAAAGAAAATACTTAATTACTATCATATTACTTCCATTATGAATGTGTGTGAATACAAAATGAAAGCATTAGGTATATGCAGTGGAAGGATTAAGGCCATCCAGGTATCAGACATCCTTAGGGCTTCCTGAGGGAGCTGTTCTTCCAGGATCTAGCTGGATGCAAAGCATAAAGAACTATAGCAATATATTCCCTCCAAAAATAATGCATTTGGCACATACAGCTCTACAGGGGTGGGACTGAACAGCACAGTTCAAACCTGTAACACTCAGAGATCTCAGTGGTTACCTTGGTTTCCAGAACTGGGAAGAGTATGGATTAAAACACCTTTCTAATTATGTATAGAATTTTCTTTAAAGGAAAGACAAGGAAGGTAAATATACCATTTCCCTCAAAAAAAAAAAAAAATTAAGAACTATGTCCACCCCTTGATATGGTGCCTAAACGTGAAACCAAGTAAATATAAAGGTTTGCTAATTGCTCTGGTACACCTACCTCCTGCTGTGCCTGTCAACTGCTCATTTTATCCATTCTAATTTCCTGATCTGTTAATGAATTCCACTCCCATTTCTGCCTTGACTTCGAAAGATCCAAACAGATAAGCCAAGTAACTAGACAGAGAAAGTAGTTACATTAATTACATATTTCGATTCTTATTTAAAACAAGGAAAAATTAAGAAAAAAATATTCCAAACTATAGCATTCTTAAACTTTAAAATACCATCAGAAACATGATGAAATAACTTGGGGAAAAAGCGTATCACACTTCTCTGAAAATAAAAATCCTTCACCCGAACAATCCTGCTCCTCAATATTGTCCTCTAAGAATTAGAATTGTTAAATCTTTCCCATCACTGCAGAACATTCCAATTTATTTGTGTACCTAGAAGGGGTCAAATCAGAGCCAGGTTTTTTTTTATCTTTGCAAAGCTACATTGAAGTACATTGTTGATATTACCCTTCAAAGTTTAAGAGATCTCTGACTCACAGTGCCACACTTAACCACACCACCTGTACAATGCAATTGTATTTGGATCAAAACTCAGCTTTCAGACTTCTGTGGTACTAAAGCCAAAAGATTCCTTAAGCTTAAAAGAATTCTGACATTTCTTCCAAAGTAACTTTATTGCACAATTCATACACAAATTTAATATAGTGGAATGTTCTTAGCTATTAATACCATCTCTAATGTTTAAGTTACAATTTCACATTAAACCTGTAAGAAATGTTTACTCGACACAAGGAAGTTAATTTGTTCTAATGCCCCCCACCAACAGCTATTTGCAGTAATTCACATTTTCAAGGTCTAGCTTTTGGAACTCATTGATGTTTATGCCAATGGATTCCTTTTCCAAAATGTTTGCTAAATGTTGCACTTCAGACTAAGTAATACCAACCAGTACCAAATTACTAGTTTTTCAGTGTTAAAGTATCTATTTCTCCATATAACATACAGTACATATATTTTACAAGGCACACATTACAGTATCTACATCATAGCAGTGTGAATTACAGCAACTTAATTTAAAAAAGCTGTACAAAGTTTACTTTTTCACTATTTAAATAATTTTTGCATTAGTTTGTATTGTAATTGTCATTATGCTGCAATTAACAACCTGTTTGCATCATTATAAAATTACATTTTAAGAAGTTCATGTAATTTCTCAGCAGAAAGTCAACTTATAAAATCTCAGTTCAGAAGAATAATTCTTGAAGTACTTGAAAAATAAAGTTAGCTTGAAGCTTTCATTTAGATGTTCTTTCTGTTCCAGTGGTATAAAAGGTTTTAAAAATTCAAAGGTTATTTGAAAGTTCTGACCCTGGACTAATGCAAGCTCAAAAAGCAAAAAGAAACCAAACTGGTCCACGATTAGGAATATTTGCACACGTTTTAGTGGGAAATCCTGGGCCAGTAACAATTTCCAGCCCAAACAATAACTGCCTTTATGCAACCAAACACTCTATAAATTTACTGAAGAATATCTCATTGCTGTCAATGGCTTAAGAAAGGAAGGAAAGAAAAAAAAAAAAACAAAAAACAAAAAAACAAACAAACAAACAAAAAAAACCCACAAACCAAAAACCTCAGCTATATACACTCCTAAAAGGATTTTAGGATTTTCCAGATTTACACACTATGGCATAGTGGCTCTCAGGTGACAGACACATGAAGGGTACACTGCTTCTCTGTCTTAAAACCTATGATAAATTTGACAATGGTGTCACAAGCCAAGCTCAAACGGGTGCCATTTGCTGTGCACATTCTTTAGGAAATTGATGTAATTAAGTTACTTTGTAGCCAATTAAGAAAAATAACCTAAGTGTGCATATCTACATGTGCACATGCCTTTTAGTTCAGAACCTGTCTGTGACAAAAGGACTTAAGCCTTATGGCATCATGGAATTTTAACATGTATGGTAAGGAAAAATGCAGTCTCACAGTAAGCAAGATTTATGCTGATATTCCCTCAAATGCTACACTTGAATATTTTAACTTGAGGTTACTAAGTGAGAAAAAGTAGTATTTGTTAATATATATATAATATATATAAAAATTAATTCTCTACAGTAGCCATTAATTTCCATAACACTATTTATGCACAAGAGGCTTAAGATGGGTTTCCTGAATACTAACATTTTTAGACTGTCTAAATTCAGCTCTTTAAAGACTTTATTGAGACACAAAACACTGTTGCACTCCAGTTGTGTGTATCCCTTTTCCAAGCTGTCACAAGCTCATCTTGCTCCAAGCCACATTATTGTTACAGAAGTTTCCTCTGCTACATAAAAGCATATTGCACTTGTAGATATAAAGTAGAGCACCCTTACTTAGATTATCACTTGTAACTCTTCGTGCACCTTTTAACTCTGATCTCACCATGTCAAAAACTCAAGAGGAGCAGATAAAACCACAGCATCAGACTAACTACACCTTAAGTGCTAATTCAAATAAAGGCATTCTCTTCAGATATGCCCTATGTTTAGAAATAGTTTTAGCTGTTCTTTATCAAAAACTACTGAGAAGCTGATTTACTGCTTTTAGGATTGTATACAAAACTGTTTAATGTTTCCAAGCTAACAAGACTACGCTAAATATCATATTTTAAAAAATATTCTAAGAGATAAGTCTTGTTAGAAGAACAAGGAGAAGTGCACAATTACATTTACAGACCTGCCTACACTCTCCAAAACAGATTTAAAAGAATTAATACTAAAAGTCATAACAGATCAGATTAAGTACCTGTAAACACTAAGAGCAGCAATAACTTCCTACTGAAGAACAGGCAGTGGGACATCTTCAAGTTTCAACAGTAAAATTTCAAATAACCACTAGTGCTAAATCATCATCTTTATTCACATTAGTTGTGAATAAGAGACTGCTTTTAAGGGTAGGAACTGTGAGGTCAAGCCATCTGCCATGGTTCATCTCTGTAGCAGTAGTACACTGTGATGCTAAAACAGCAGTTTGCAGTTGTAGTTGTGCTGTTACAAGTTGCTTCATCGAGTAGTTGAACTGTTATTAAAATCAAACGCTGTTGTTAAACTGTGTTAATGATCAAAGAGCTTGCTGAAAGAAGTTTAACAATGAAGAGTGCACACACAGAGACTTGCTCAGATATCCTGTGCTTTAGGAGAGAGCGCAGACTCACAGCAGCCAAGAGGAGAAGGAAAGGGCAGACTGTGGAAGAACAAGGAGACACCAAACGCTCGGGGAAACAGAAGCTTCAAGTGGTTGTGCCACGATCGGCCCGGCGGGCAGGGTCAGGGTCTGTGGGGCTGCCCCGCCTCATCCACCATGTTTAGGATGTAAGTGGCAATGTCATCTTCCGTCGGGGCCTCCGACACCACCCAGGAATCTCCTGCCCCAGTCACCTGCCGGCGGCACACAGGGCAGTTTCTGTGGCGGTCACTCCTGTCAGGAAGGCACAGAAATGAGTGGTTTTCACTGATGGTCTCCTGCTGGCCAGAAAAAGCCGAAAGAGCCCCCAAGCGAACAAACAAAACCCAAACAAAAACCAACCCAGTGAGAACTTCAAGAATGATAATATGTTAACGACCCATTAACTGGATTAGGCCACCTATGTATTTTGTTTGTTTAAAAGCTTCTTTCTTTGTGAGGAAGACTTGTGAATGGAGCTCCATTCTTTGAGTGAAAATTTGGAATCGTGTTCCTCCTAGCTGTTTGCTCAGGTCAGACAGGATGCATCTGGCTACCTGGCCAGAAAGTTTAAATGGAAATTCACTATATAAATTAATTCCTCCTATCTTCAGGAATTCAGCTGTGGTCCTTAGAAACCCATCTCCATAGGCCTCCTAGACAAAGAGAAGAAGGAGCCTTTTCCTGGGCCATGCAGCCCACAGAAGTTTAGAGCTGGTCCCTTGGAGTTCCAACCTCTTCCACCATCTCAGGGGTCCCAAACACTTACATTTGAGCTGGGAGCCTCTGTCATGCCTAAATTAAGAGAAGATCAACCTTAAAAATTACCAAAAATAGCATGGTGTACCTGGAACTTAGTGTGGAGTTCAGCTGATTCATCAGCCAAAGCATCATATAATCCACTCTCCAGCACAGTCACTAAACTAAGCCTTGTCTCGCTGACAGATGATAGGATATCTTCCCAGGAGAGAGAAATGACTTGCTGTATTCTGAAATCAGTGATTTTCACTATGTGTTTTCCTTGTGGAAGCCTGGTATTTGTTACAAGAGTAACTTCCTTGATAAGTCTTTCAAAAAGCCACAAAACAAATTCTTATGCATAAATCATGTGTAAACCCATTGGCCATAACTAGCCAAAAAAGCCCTTTTTGAACAGAGCAGGTCTGTGTCCCCCTGTGCCAGACTGCCAGGACACTTCCCTAATCCTTGAAGGCCTGCATGGTCAGGTAAGAGCTGTGTTCTTCCACAAAGGAATTTTTCTCTCCCACTTTTCCAAGAACTGCTGTAACAGAGATGCAGAGGCTGAAAAGGTGTTCAATTTACTGTGAAGCTGAACATTGTAAGATACATGTTACTTTGAAGGTGCTGCCATTGAGAAGAAATATCTTTCTGGAAGAGTCTGGTATATTTAAATCAGTAAATTGTATGCCATAAAGTGAAAGCATAACATATGGAAAAAAATCCCTCAGATAGTTATTTCCCAAATAAGTGACAGACAGTCCAACTTGTCTTCATATTTCCACAGTTTTAACAAGCCTTAAATGAGATTTTGTGAAGTGTAACATGCCAGCATCTGCATATCCCATCTTCTCAAGTTTTGAGCAAGACTAACAATTCAATTTTAGAAGAATAAAAATAAGTAAGAAATTACAAAACAAATGCTGAACAGCACTTTCACATCTCTTTTTTACAAAATTTCCTGCTTCAGTCTGATTTTACTCAAGCTTGTAATGTATCATATGCACATTAGCTTGGAAATATCTTCAGACATTAAATTATATGGCAACCATAGAATCTGTCAAACCAAACTGAAACATGCATACTATAAAATAATTAATATCCTTTCATCTATATTACCATTTATCAATGCATTTCTGGCAGAAACTGTGAGCACATGGCAGGATTAAATCAGCACGCCCATCCATGCAGATGCAACATTCCTCTTCATCTGTCAGCTGTTTAACCCTGCAGAAGAGAGGACATTGTTTTCTTCCAGATGTTTGATATTTATGGCCCAGTACTACACCAGTTACTACATTTTTCATGATAATTAGTGATGGCCAGAAAGAAACACCCATACTTTTAATCTGTGAGTGGACTACTTAGGTCATCCCAGCCTATGTCAGCAGTGAACTAAACTAAGCCAGAATGTGCATTTATTTTTTGCATCAGGTTTTTGTGTTAATATTTGTGTCAGATGTTTTTGCTGTTGCCGAGGGTTCTGTAAATTCCTTTTCATATCAACAAGGAAGTGTGAGGAGTTGTAACTGCTTCATATCACATGACTGGGCAGAATAACAGAAACACTGTTTACATTAAAGGCAGGAAAACCTGCCTTCCTGTCACTGCGCCTCAGGCTGAACTAGTTCATAATGAACTTGGCCAAATCTCTGTGTGCTGGTTTGTATCCTAGACAAAAACATGCATGTCAAGAGGATCATGACCAATGCACATTCACTCATTTCACATGGCATCAAATACAAGGGGCTGAACTAACTGCTCATTAGATTGAAAAGGCTGATTTGAGCTTGCAATATGCTCCAGATGATTGCTCCTCAAATTAGGACTCTCAAGATGACTGTTACTACAGCTTTTCCAGTTAAACTCCCAGGTGTTTCTGTTGGTGGGGAAGTTTAAAAATTATCTCGCTACCCAAGACGGATGTTGACATTTTATATCTTTTTCCCAAATTACAGGTATCTGTATCTAATGCTCTTAGCAGGAGTATCTCAAATACTTGCACCATCAACACTTCTCAAGTGCTAAAAGGTGCAGAGAATCCTCAGCTTTCACTGGCCTAACCAGACATGTAAAGTTCACAATTTTATAGTGAACTTTATAGTCACAGCTCACTTCCAAAACAACCAAGGAAGTGTTCTAAAGTGCTTGGGTTTTCCAAAAACCCTGATTTGGGAACCCCTGTTCTGTCCTGAGGGACAGAGAGAGCGTTCTAGAAAAAAAAAAAAAAAAAAAAAAAAAAAAAAAAAAAAAAAGGAATTTCAGGAGTCAGTCCACCTTAATGACTATTGACCAGACCATTTTTGCTTAGGCAAATGCAAATCCAAGGGAGCTTGTCAAATACAGATTAATTTTTGAACTGTACAGAATAGACACCTACTCAACAGCAGTCAACATGCCTATATCTTTCAGCAGGTCCTTGGGGTTTCCTTTTCAATTTGCTTTTGAAGAAATAACTTTAAAATGACAGACTTTTTTTTACAGATGGTAATTTGCATACAAGGGAGACAACAGTTTCCAAGAAGCCTGCTCACTGTGTTCCTTAGACCTGTTGCCTCTCATTTTCTTCCCCATGCAATTCTGAGTATTAACCTTTAATAGCACTTGAATTTTTGAGATTTGCTGGTGCCTATACATGCAATTATTCAAGGCCTATTTATAAAGTTTCTGCAAAGTCAGCTTTAGTCACAGGGCTAAGTTCCTAAAGAAACAGTAAAATAAAGGAGTGACAGACTAAGGAAATGCTTATCTCTCCATTATCAGAAAGCATAAACCACTTAGGCATATTTTGAATGCTCTCAATAGGAAGTGGATGTTGTAGAGAAATGGGGTATTATTCTAGTGAAAAAAGTTAAGAAGAATGAAACAGATAACACTTGCCATTTTTAGATAGTGAGGGCTAACTTTGCAGAGCTGAAAAATCTCTAAAGGTGAGAATAACTGAGGTAAATGGGTGGTTATCACAAAAAAAAAAAAATAAACAGAAGATTTCATTGGTGTAGAATAGTTGAAGGTGCTTCAGCCTGTATTTTCCTTAGTAACTTGAAAAACTTGGCTAAGACACAAGCTCACCAAGCTGCATCATATCAGCAAAGTATACTCTGTTTCTGTCTGTGACTGATACTGCCTCAAGTGATGAAGTTTACAAACAAGCAGGACATTCATCTCCTTATCTCCAAGTCTGAAAAACTGAAACTCACATAGGAAACCTTTTATCTTTTGCATTGACTTTAGCAATACATAAAGTCAAACTGCATAAGTATCTGGGTCTTTGGTATGTCTTTTTGAAGCAAAAGACCATTTCCAGAAAAACATGTGTTCTGGTATAACCTTGACTTAAACATGTTCACAATTTACAGGAAATGAAATGAAATGAAATGAAATTAATACCTTCTGCAATCCATTGACTTAGAAAAAACCTGTGGAGTGACAACACAGGTGACCCCTTTTTCATTCCAGCAGCTGAAGTGTGACACTCAGGCTGTTTCATTAAAATACCTGTCTGCCAGCTCTTTACTGGTGAACATAGAGAACTCTACCATCTACTACCTTTTCTTGTAAAACCTAGCTTTAAACTGAGTTAGAACCCTGAACTTAGTCAGGAGAGGTAAGGAATTACTGGTAGCAGCAACACTTCCACATAGGGAAAAGGCTTCTTGCTGTTACACTCAGTTTGAACTGAAGTTATTGCAGGTGTTGACCTCACTCTTTTGTTTTTCCTCTGGTTAACAAAGCAGAAGGTCAACATGAGTGAGACAGTTCACATTTTTCCAGTCTTACAAGTTAAATTATTACCATAATTGACAGGTTTCTAGTGGCAACAGATGGGAACTTTCACATGCCAAAATGTAAGAGGAAGAGAAAGTTTAAGTGGAACAATAACAAAATCCATTTAAACAAACACTGTCAAACCCCCTGGATTTGTAGGTGCAGCTGATTCCGTTTCCTTATTCAGGGAATTCAACATACACTATGTTTATCCTAGAACTGATCTCTAAAAGGGTTGTTCTGAAGCTAAGCTATGGTAACACTGTATTTCAGGATTTCACCCAAATGCACTGCAGCTCCCTTGGTGCAGGAAGGTGTCTGTTCATCTTTGTGCTGGTACAAACCCTGCAGCTGCCAAGAGTGAGCAGTTCTCATCAGCAGGTATTTGTAGTTCAGGTTTGAAGCACGACTCCCAGAATGCTTATGCTGTAACTGGGTCAGAAGCTAAAGGGTAGCAAAATACCTTCCCATCCACAAGCTGGCCTGACACGAAGACAGAGAGGTCCAACTCTCAGCAGCTTCTTCAGAAGCATCACTCTGTGCAAGAACTCCTGCTGCTTGACTGGTGATGTCTTTATAAAGTTGAGTGAACTGATACAAGTTCAAGATTCTGGAAGCTTCCACGATGCCACTTGTTTTATTTATCTTAAGATATAAGAATGGGTTACAATTACTCAGCAGATTTTAACTTGGCATTGCTCAGAATGTTTGTAAAGCACTGCAGTTCTCATGTAAGGCAGTAGTCCCCTTCTAAAGTGTCCTTTACCACATTAACAAGCTGCAGTCTGCCTCACCAAGAGTCAGGACTGTCCACAGCTGTTGCAGAGTGAGAAACACCATAGGCAGCACCACAATTTTAGGGCAAGGCAATTGCCATCAGTACTCAAATGGATTCAGGTGTGAGAAGTGACCTAACCCCCCAAAAAACTGGGCTGAACTTCCAGCCAAGCACAGGAGAATCAGTCATTTGATATCTGAATTAAAATGGCCTACAGTTGATGGCTGCCTTAATGAAAACTAGGAGTAAACAGAAAACTGCTGACTGTTGGTTTCAAACAGAGTTTGAGGGTTGGCTTGTTTAACCACATGTTGAGATTGCTCAGGGGATTCAGGATCATTACTGGACATCACCTGATAGGATAGAGAGAGGAAAATCTCCACATTAGAGTAAATTTCATAAGTTTTTATTATAAAATAAAACATTTAACCTTTAGATTTGCTTTCTAAGGGATCAGACTATGCACAGACACACTAGCTTAACTCAAAACGCATGGAAGACCTGATTGATTTCTACTATTAATTTAAAAATCTACAGTTTGCAGTTTGTTGTACCACTGGATTACTTGACCTCACAAATCACCTACATTTGTAACTAAAGAGCTGTGAGAGCTCCACTAGAAGGCATCACTCCTTTAAATTTAGTTATAAAAATGTTTCTGTTGCTGTGCTTTTTACAGAAACTTAGAATTTAGACTTAATTTATCCCCAATAGCATCTTTGAATACATTATCTGTATCAAAACACATGGAGCAAGTGTTGGATTTTACAAGTAAAACTGACAGTCCTCAAATCTTTGTATACAAGCTGCCCATCAAATGAAAATGTTCACACTTACTTTGGTACATATTATCCTAACGATCACCTTCCAGAAAGCAGAAGAATCAGACCCAGGCTGCACTTCAAATAACAGATGTTTGTCTTGTCCAGAAGCCAATTTTGCAGTACTGAAACAAAGCAACATCAGTTTAATGTCATGTGCTGCACTGGCAAAGATCAGCAGCCTCAGCCAAGTGGGATTATTTATGGGTCACCTGTCTGCTCTCTGTCTTTAAAAGCAATACTGCCCAGGGGCATCAAAGTATAGAGTAATGACCTTCTTAGCATGTCACTGAATACACAATCCATTTCACTTTCACTTGCACAGCAAACTTCAGAAAATGTTGTGCAATCTTTTGATCCAGCATCAGCAAGCAGGTGTACTTTAGAGACATTTAAATTCATATATACTCTCACTGTCTATTACACTAATCACACAATCTTGTCTCCAATCTGAAAAGGTTCTTTCCTCAACAGGTATGTAAAAAAAAGCCTGTGAGCACCAGCATATGCAGATGAGGTGTATTTTTGTTAGTATATATTAATAATGAGGTTATCAGGTGACATAAGATTTGTTTCTTTAATGGAACACAGACACAATGGTGTATTCCATAAGAATCAGAATACATTCAGGCTTAAGTAAACACTGGATAGAAAGAAACCACTTAAATAACAGGATTTTGGCATGAATGATACTGATATATGCCTGGAGTCACAGGCAAAGCATCAGGTTATGTTCTTCAAAACCTATTTATGTGTCTACCCAGAAGACAGCTATGTGTTCTTCAAGGTTATTCACAAAAGTCTGACCCCCTCCAAATAATTTCTAAACTGAATACAAATTCACATTTTAGTTAAACTGCAAACATTGCAAAGCCCTTATACAGTGTGTGCATGTTTCCACTTCATTTCAGCACTCTCATTTTATACCATAAATACAGGCTAAAACTGACAACACTGCTTTTTTGCTCATTTCCTTTTACTGTCATTGTACTGGTCAAACAAAAGGCAGGCTATGAAAAATCTGACAAAAAAGCAGCCTTTTGTCTGGGATTATCTAGGTCACTGGTTTGGGACAGTAAGATCCATCTCATCCTTAACGAGGAGCAGCCTTGCATGTCAGCAGAGGTGGCAGGGATGGTCACAAACTGTTCTGTCCCAGGCGCCACCTTCCTCAGGTAGATCTGCTGTCCCTACCAGGCTCCTATTGCTCCTTCCCCCCCAAACTGACAACAGAGAGGAAGCAGCATTCATCTTCAGGTGGAAGGGAGGACAATAAGGGACACAGGTGACACTAACGAAAAGATGACACTAAATCACCTCTTGTGAACTTGTAAGAGAGGGCAACACTTGCTGGAAGAAGAGTACTGGAGAAAAGTGAATTTAAGGAGGAGAAAAGGCTTTGGTTTTGAAGTGTAATTACAACCATTATACAAACATAAATAAATGAAGGAACCATTTCAAAACCATCAGGCCAGTTCTGGTTTAGCCAGCACACAATAATATATTGCATAGGAGGTCTCTGAAAAACACACACACACACAAAAAAAGAAAGAAGCAAAGTAAGGCTTACATATCATTGAGTTCAGCTACTCTTCCCAGAAACTCTTCATAGGTTAGGAAACCACTTTCTTGAACCAAAGAGGCATGCTTTGCTACTTTTTCTGGCAACTTGTTAATTACGGTTTGTGTGTGGTTTGAAATCTGTTGACCCATGGTGAAGCTCTTCACCTCAGTTCTGCAGAGAGAAGCTCTCATTCACTTGTAGAGTCTCTGCTGAAAATATTTGAGAGAGTTACATTTGTGTGTTTGAGTGGCTACTCCCTGGCTTTTTTTTAGCCCACAGTAACTATTCCACAAGTTACACAACCTGAACAGTAAGATCAGAAACAACGCAGAACACTTTGAAGAGTCTGTAATGTGGCATTATAATCTTACTAAAAATGTACTCTTTTGCTTATAGCAACTTATATTAAATAGAGATAACTTTCACACACATTCAGCTCCAACACACACATACATAAATACATCCAGTGGAATGGAAAAAAAAATCTTAAGATGACAATGGTAATTTACGACAATCTTTGTTTATTCTAAATATTTGTGTGTGTGACTATCAGAATGTCTGCAAATAAGCATATCCATGTCTGTTTATACATAGACATCGCATTAGGAATCACCTTTCTTACATCAAACTTACATTGGCAGATCAAAAGAACTCCCACAGCATTCTGAAACTGGTAAGCCAAGGAATCCATGTCAGTATAAACTAATTTAGAGACCTCCCTATCTGCACAAACACTCAGCTTTAGGCTGTATTACAGAACTGACTTGCTCGAGCGTCTCCAACCCACTTCATCTTTCCTTCACACCCAAATCTTTTTCCCCTAAAGTCAGCCCTTAATTAAAGGATTAATACCATGTCCTCCGAGTAGTTATCTACTTACTCCCCTTGATCCCTCTGCATTTGACTTCCCCCGAAATGACTCTTTGCAGAGTTCACTGTCAAGCAAACCACTTGTGTCAGGCCCTTTTAAGACTTCTACAGACAGGTGTGCGAGGGCAAGAGACCTGCAGAACATCCACCTAAACTCAAACACGGAGCAACCTGACAGTAACTGTTACAAACTCCTGATGACAGACATCACAGAGAGAGCAGCACTTTGCCCTGCAGGTAGCTGTAGCAGCGCTTGGGCTTAACTCCACCCAGGACAACATCTACAGCTGTTCACATCTCACCACGGCGGGAGAAAAACACTGCACACCAAGCGAGCTCCTGTCAGAGCACACTGAAGTACTATGCAATTTCACCACAGTAAGCTTCCAATTTATAGTTGGAATTGTGACCAATTTCTGCTCCCACACAGATATGCTCCCCCTCCAGCCACTTTTCTCCTTCCGACAGGGCCCCAGTCGCCTCGCGTTCGGCTCTCCGGGGCGTGTTCGGTGAGCACACGCCCAGGCCGCACGTCAACAGCACAGCCTGTCACCGGGCGGACACCTCCGCGATCGCCTCCGAGGCAGCGCCGGCCTCCTGCGGGCCTGCCGAGCTCAGCACCTGAACCGGCACTGAAAAGCTGGGGGAAACACCTGCGAGGCTGTCTGCAGAACTGGATATCGGGAAAAGTTTCACCCGAGGGTGGTCGGTAACTGGAAAGGGCTTCCCACGGAAGCGGTCACAGCGCCAAGCCTGAGAGAGCTCAAGAAGCGTTTGGACAACACTCTCAGGCACGTGAGGTGACTCTTGGGGCGTCCTGTGCAGGGCCAGGAGTTCAACTTTGAGCCCTGCGAGTCCCTCCCAAAAGGGCATATCCTTTCCTTCTATGAAATGTTCCCCGTTGTTCACCCTTCAAGACCGACACACCCCGCTTCACCCGCAGACCCATGAGGCGCCCCGAGCGCGCGGACGGGCCCGGCACAGCCCTCAGGACACAGCCCCTCAGGACACAGCCCTCAGGACACAGCCCCTCAGGACACAGCCCCTCACGGCCCGGGCACAGCCCCTCAGGACACAGCCCCTCAGGACAGAGCCCCTCACGGCCCGGGCACAGCCCCTCGGGGCCTCCCCCAGTACGGGCCCTCAGCTCGGCTGCGTCACGGCCGCCCCGCCCGCTCCCCCCGCCCGGCCCTGCCCGCACCCGCCGGCTTCCCCCGGGCCGGGCCTTGCGCTCGGCGCCGAGGGGCGGCGGGGGGCGGGTCCCGCTCTCACCGCATCCCCGGCTCGTCCCGCCGAGGAGCCGCCGCCGCCCCACGGGCACCGCAGCGCCGCGGCCGCGCCCCCGCGCCGCGCAGGCGCGCGCTCGGCGGCGGCGCGCGGGGGTGACGCAGCTCGCGGCTCGCGCCGTTGCCGGGACACGGCGGACGCGGGGCCGGGAGCGGGGCCGGGAGCGGACCGGGAGCGGGGCCGGGAGAGGGGCCGGAGCGGGGCCGGGAGCGGACCCGGAGCGGGCCGGGAGCGGACCGGGAGCGGACCCGGAGCGGGGCCGGGAGCGGACGGGAGCGGACCGGGAGCGGACCGGAGCGGACCGGGAGCGGACCGGGAGCGGGGCCGGGAGAGGGCCGGAGCGGGGCCGGAGCGGACCCGGAGCGGGGCCGGGAGCGGACCGGGAGCGGACCGGGAGCGGGGCCGGGAGCGGACCGGGAGCGGACCGGAGCGGGCCGGGAGCGGACCGGGAGCGGACCGGAGCGGGGCCGGAGCGACCGGGAGCGGGGCCGGGAGCGGGGCCGGAGCGGACCCGGAGCGGCTCTGCCGTGACGCTCACAGCCCTCGTCGTCCTTCCCTCGTCCCGGCTGTAAGGCCACTGGAGCCGGCGGTGGCGTTGTCGCTGAGCGGAGTGGGCCCCGCCAGAACATCCATAGAACCACAGGATCAGTTGGGTTGGAAAAGCTGCTGCGATCATCGAGTCCTACCTATGACCGAACACCACCGTGTCAGCCAGGCCATGGCACTGAGTGCCACGTCCAGTCCTTCCTTGAACACCTCCAGGGACCGTGACTCCACCACCTCCCTGGGCAGCCCATTTCGATGTCTGACCACGCTTTCTGTGAAGGAATTCCTGCTATTGTCGAACCTGAACCTCCCTTGGCACAGCCTATGTCCTCTCATCCTGTCGCTGCTTTCCTGGGAGAAGAGACCGACCCCTCCTGGTTTCAGCCTCCTTTCAGGCAGTGTTAGAGAGTGATAAAGTCATCCCTGACCCTCCTTTTCCTCAGGCTAAACACCCCCTGCACCCTCATCGTAGCTGTGCTCCCGACCCTTCCCCAGCTCCATCGCCTTTCTCTGGACTCGCTCCAGCACCTCCGTGTCCTTCCAAGGGGCCCAGAACTGCATGCAGCACTCGGGCTGTACCCTCATCAGTGCCCAGCATAGGGGGACAATCCCTGCCCTGCTCCTGCTGGCCACACTGTTATCCGTTCTGACACACAGCACAAGTGCTGTCTGGAGCTGGGTTATTTAAGAAACACTCTGTAAGAGCTGGACTGACAAAAACGGGATCACTTTTCACCTTGCTGCACCCTCAGCAGATGAACACTCAGTGCTGTACTGCCCAGGGTTCACAGTGCCTTCACTCTTAGCTATGAGCTCTAGTAAATAGCGATTTTAAATGATGCTCAATGGAGTCCGAGTGCCTGGCTCAGTGGGATCATCCCAGGCCACAGCTGCTGGTGCAAATCCCGGGCTGCAGGGAGGATGTGGGCGGTGGATGTGAGTGGCAGAGGTCAATGCTCACTGACCTTTTCACAAAACCCCCAACACCCATAAAGCATAACAAGCCATTGAGAAACAGACGTCCTAGAACATCCTCTGGGTCATCCACATCCTGATGCTGTAATATTTAATACTACTTCTTTTTTTCCTTAATTTAAAGAGGAGAAAAGGAGTAGTACTTCCCCTTCCTGCCCACTTCTGTTCACACATGGCCACACGTACTTCCCGCGACAAAGGCATCCCTATATTTCAGACAGGGATTGGGCTGGACTGGGAACCTTGTTGTGTTTCCTGCAGGCCAAGCACCCTTTTTGCCTAAGGTCAGCAAACATCTGTAGCCTCAGTGTGGGAATCTGAGTGGTGTTACCATCAACTGACAAATACAGACTGTGCTCCCCTGCTCGGTGGGATGAGTTATTTGCCCAAGGTGCTTGAGCAACTCTGGCACACCAAGGAACTTCAGAACTGTTGAGAAGGGATTGTTAAAAAAATAAGCATAACACTTGAGAAAAATCAGAAACATAATGAAGAACTTCTCTTAAGTTTCTGCTGCCTCTAGTTAAGGGTTTGGTGTTTGACACTCTTGGTCTAGATACTTAAATAAATGTTTTCTGTTTGCATTGTAGTAGTGCATCCCTTGCAGTTCCATTAAACAATGAGCAGGAATGTTTTGTACTTTCCAGTTCCAATGTGACTGAGTAGTGCTCACTACATAGAGAAAATATCAAACACAGTACTTGTTGATTAGTACTGAGAGCTGCCTTTATTCCATACAGAGCAGTGTAAAAGCTCCTTTAGCCCTTGTGGTGTTGGCACAAATTGTGTAGTGGAATGGAGGGGCAGATCAAACCATGTGCATTGGTCAGGTATCAGTGGGAAGGTCAGGATGAAAGCTGAGTTTTTAAGGCACATGATAAAATAAGACACTTAGAGGTTAAGGCAATATCTTATTAGAATGGGATAAATTTTTTTAGCAAGTAAACCCTTCAGGGGAAAAAAAAGTGCCCTTATTTAGCTCTCAAACAGAAGCAACATTATATGTTGGCTGTAGGGACAAAAACCAGAGAAACAGGCAATTTTTAATCTTTTAACCATGGAAAAGAGAGGCAGAAGGAAGATTTTTAAAACTTCCCAAATTACCTAGAATCCACTATGCTTGCCTGTGTCCTTGGGCCCATTTGCTACTCTGGCACCTTCATGACTGGTGGCTGTGGCTTTCCTGGTGGCCTTCCTTGTGCTGTCTACTCCTCCCAGAGCACTTCCATTCAGGATACAAGGTCTTACTGGGATGTTTTTAAAGGAGAGGAGTTACTTAACTGGCTGGGAAGCTGTGTCTAGTGCTGTCCTCTGTTGCACTTTTTTCTGGTAAAATTCTGCTAATGGACACCTGAAATGAGCAGTTTTTAGAGCTATACTGAATCACTTGGAGACAAAAAGTATTTCTGAACTACCAAAAAAAAAAAAAAAATAAATAAAAAAGGCAAAAAGAGAAAACAAAAAAACAATCCAGGGAATCTCTAAGTATGATGCTAGAAATGGAGTATAAATCACTACTAGTAAAAATGTATAAACACTGGGCATTTTAAAATTCATGTGATTGAAAAACATCCAGGTTCATAACCCAGTATCATACACTGTTGAAAACACAATATAGATGAGCAGTTCTATTGCTATTATTGATATTTTAAAAATTGTCATTATAATCTAAGATGATGCTTTTCAAGCTGCCTGATGAAGAAAGACTTAATTTGGCATAACAACCTCCTTCACACATAAAGATAAGTTAGCTAAATTCTTTATTCAGAAAAATATTTGATAAACTGCTAGTGTTACTTTACAACTCATTACTTCTGTAACATTAAGGCTATATGAATACTTTTTACTGTGAGACAGTTTTCCCCAGTATAAATTGTCCAGACAAACATATCCACCATAGTTAATGTTTTAGGGAGTGCTATAGACATCCCATACCACCTGAGACCTTTATTATGAAAGCCACACTTAAATACACATAAAAGATCTCCAGTGTAAGTCTTGTTCAAGGGTTTTTTGTCCCCTTCTGTCAAATATCTGATGTGGAAGAATGATAATGGTTACAATAAATAAAACAGTAAATTATTAAACAGTGAAGGTATCTAAGTAAGTTATTCATTGCTGTAAATATATATATATTTTCAGCATCTTTGTACCCTTCATCAGCATCTTTGTACCCTTCTTTGGGCATCTGAGTGACAGTGGGTTAATCCTTTGAGTTTTTACTCCCTTGTAAACAGAACTGTTTCTTCTGTTTGTAAACAGATATGTTTAAAAGCAGCATGCAACTACTGAATGGAAACAAGCTAATCTACATGAGGAAGAACTACACTGTCAGCATTTTATTTTAGGCATTAGGCTAGCAGTCATCCTCCAGCCAGATATAAAAACCTTTTTGTTATATATTGATCTGAATTCCATGCAAATAGTTAATGCAGTGCATGTTGTAAATAGCATAGTACTAATTGCTTCTTTATTCAAGATGAAAAATGAGTTGTAATATGGAATTGTAGAATTTATTTCAAGTAAATAAGATACCATGTTCTTCTGAAAGAATATTGGTTTCCAAAGATGTAATTATTAAAAAACAAGGTTTCAATATGTTAAAGATAGAGAAAATATGAGTATTTACAATCACTTATGTTTAAAAGCACTGCTAAGTCCTGTGTGTTTCATTTTATACTTCCATCAAGAACTGTACATTCTTTCCTTTAAACTTCTGCTTCTAGACATTTTACTGGGGCCTCAGGCTTAGTTTTACACTCTTCTACCTTATTTCCATTATTCTGTGTTTCCTTCTCAGGTGTTTGGTCATTTGATTTTGTCTCTTTGAGAGCAGTAGTTACAACTGTTTCTTTTTGCTGATTCTTGTTTAAAAATGGTAGGGTTTTCTTGTACCTTGAAAAAAAGAGAGTAAAGAAGTAAAACTGACATAGTCTGGTAGTATCACTCAATCACTCAAACAGCTAGAATTAAATTACCATACTCAAGCAGAAGTCTCTCAGAGGATAGTGGCATGCTAGATCATTGTGCTTTTTCCAGTAGTGTGCTTTCTAAAGAAATATTTTTGTATTTTTTTTAAAAACAGACAATATAGATTCAAGCTTTGTGGTACACAATGATAAAGCTTTCTAGCCTAGTGTGTGAGAACTGCACTCTTTTTAGTAACATTTAATGATGCACTGAATTGAAGGTCTTTAAGTTTGACAAATGAGTTCAACAATTATTTTTTTCTCAGCAAAATCACAGTGCAATAATAAAAACTTTCACCTTGAGTGTGACATAGAAAAAAAAAAAAGGATAAAACTGCATAAACAGGTTTATGTATGAACAGATGTACATTTCAGTGTGGCTATTTTGACACACTTGGAAATGTTTCACACTAGGCATGATTGACCAATTAAAAATGGGCAATATTTTTCTGTGTTCCTTTTCTAAAGCAGGGAGCAACAACAGCAATAAAAAACTTATTTTCATAAAAACAGGGTTTAAGATTTTTTAAATTTGTGCAACACTATGATGTCATCATTATTTCTCTGCTCTTTAGTATATATTTTAAATATTCAATTATTGCACTCTAGGAGTTAATTCAGTCCAAGGGAGGGGGAAAAAAAAAAAAAAAAAAAAAAGCAACTTACTTTTTGATATAACAGACTGCTAGAACAACTGAAATGATGAAGAAGACAATGGCCAATACAAGAAGTGTAGTGGGGATACCTGGAGATAGAAGTGATATAAGCACAAAGTTTTTACTTATGTATTTGAAGCTGATGTTCTGAAGGCTTAAGAAGAAAATCTGGATTCTTCCAAAACCAGCCTAGTATAAAAGTACATCCACATGAACTGAAGAATAGAATATTAGGAAGATCAAAAGGTGAGTTACTCCTGCTCACTTCTTTCAGGATAGACCAAAACTGGTATTTAGGCCATCCCTGACAGCTATTTGTCTAATCTGCTCATTGGAGGGTTTTTAAAACCTGCTTAGAGAACACATTCTTGTGATTTACTATTCTTACAGTTGGCATGCTTTCCCTTATATTTAGTCTGTTTTTCCACTGCTGTGTATTAGGATTGCTTACTCTCACCTCATATCTCAAGAACAATTCTCCTTAAAACTTTCTTGGCTTCTTTTGGTTTTAAGAGCCTGGTGGAGTTTTCTATTATGCTGAGAGTGTTTGCCAAGATTTTTTCAGAAATTTATTTTTACCCCAAATCACATTAATCAGAATGAACTCGCATCATTTCATATTAAATTTATCATAATGTAGAAAATCAGATCTTGGTTCTTCTTAAAAACTGTTTTTAAATCCTCTGCCCTATGAGCTTTGTTCTGCAAAACCATAACACTCCTATTCTGCCTCCAGGTTCAGCTATACCAAAATGGACTGTGGAGCAGAAAACAAAAATAGCAGTGAACAGTTTGACGACTGACTTCTACATAATTAGCTCTTTTCATTAAATAACTACCACATAAGGCCTTTACCTCCAAAAACAACAGCATCATTCTTAAAGGCCAGGTGGGGAGTGTGCTTGGGAGGCTCAGAGGGCAAATGCTCCTCTGGCACTGGTGTGGTGGGCCCCTCTGTTGGTAAGATGGTTTCAGTCACACATATGACACGAAATCTCTTTTTCAGGAATTGTTCTGACTCAGTCACAGTCACAGTGGGCACTGCTGTGATGTTCTCACTTAAATCAGAGGCTGAATATGCAGTTAAGTCACTTGATGCAGTTGATGAAGGAAATGTGGTCGTAGTTGGGTCTGGTTGGCATGAATTAATCTGGACATCTGCAGCAGGGAAAAGACATACATAAAACTTGTGTTGGATGCCAGTTTTGTACTTAAGTTTTGCACACACATTTATTGAAACTGTTTCTCAGTCTTTCCCTTCTGGAAATTATTATTTTGTTCACAAAAGCTTTACCCAAACCAGGAATTCCTATTTCAAATATGTGGTTACAACCTAGATTATACAGCTTTTATCATTACTCACATAGTTGCACACTCCTTTGAGCAAGGTATTCATTTTATGATTCCATACCAATGACTATATCCCTCATGAAAGTACTTAGAGTAATACTGCACATAAAACCCAACAGTATAACCTCCCATAGAGCAGGAATCTTAACTGCACATTCAATATTAAAAAATATTTCAATTATAGTATATATATATATATATATATATAATAATATATATATATATATATTATATATATATATATATATATATATATATATATATATGTATATGTATGTTCAAAATATATGCATGTACTGTTTATACTTGGAAAATTAATTTGATTTCCTGTAAAAAAATGTAGCCAGAAAAATTTCAAATAAATCACCAATGTGAGATAATAGAGATTTGATTATAAGTGGGAAGGAGGGGATAGGAAGTAAAAAGCTTTAGGTTTGAAGAAAAATAAGTAATTTCCAGAAATTAAGTCATTTAATAGAAGTGGATGTTGCCTGTATAAAAATGTAGGTGCAAGTGAAGTTTTATATAGAATTGGAAAAGCTGAGTTCTGAATCAGGC
Source organism: Sitta carolinensis (assembly GCA_032173965.1). NCBI lineage: Eukaryota > Metazoa > Chordata > Aves > Passeriformes > Sittidae > Sitta > Sitta carolinensis. The sequence goes on from JAVUNC010000026.1 coordinate 6,996,042, forward strand.
TCCTGTGAAAATGTGAAAATTCCACTTTGCTAGTGATATTCTGTAAAGCTATAAAAATTTCCCTAAAGTAACAACCAGGCTACAACAGAAATAACAGGGAAACCGTGTCTGGCCTGTGTTCCAAGTGAATCCCCAGGGAAGGCTGATGACGCAGTCACCTGTGCAGAATAAAATGCCAAAGGGCAGGGGCTTGACACTTTTTCCACTATGGTTTTTCAAGGGTTTTGGCAAGTTGTTTTGGCACAAGAATATTGACAAAATGAGCTTCTGACAAATACTTGGGAAGGATATGGAAAGAAATGCCTAGAACAGGCAACAGTTTGGAAATTAAGATAAAGGTCTGCAGAATCATCCCAATGTGAAATATACATTAAATGGTTTCCTAACTATTGAGCAAGTTCATCTTTCTTCACATACTCTAACTGTATATATGTATTTATTTTCTTTTAATTAAAGCAAAACAAAGCAAATAATTTGGAGCTACTTGCTGCCTCTTTAGCATGACCCAATCTACCCAACCCTGGATGCAGAATAACACACATTTCATGCAGTGAAACACCACAGGCCTTTTCTCCACAGCTTTAACCTCAGTCTCTTTGGAACCTCCAACGTTCAAAGTCACCAGGCAGGGTCTCAGGTCTTTATATCTTTGCATCTCCATCTTTCTCCTGCTTTTCAACCCTTGTTCACACAGTGTTCCTGAAAACTTTCAGGGTTTTTTACATATTCTCTTGTTCTTGTTATCTAAAACTCATGGGCAAAGTCCAGGAACAGATTATAAATAGTGAAATGATCCTTTATTTGGTATAATTATTGGGATATTTGTTATGTAATAACCATAGATATGGGACAAGTAGGAACACAACATCTCTAGTTATTTATTTTTAGTTAATACAACAGAAGCCATTAAGAAACAATATTGATCTATTGTGCTGAGATTTAATTTATATCAAGGCCCAAGTTCTACTGTTGGGTCTTCAATCTGTAAATAGCCAGTGAGGGGAAGGGCAGGTCTTTTCACACCTAGGATGATTCAAATTAAAAAGAGCTGTTGGATTTTACTGATTATGGATTGGGAATACAATTAGTTTTATGGTCTCTTAGCAGTTCTGGCTTAAAATTTTATTTGGCTTAATGGATACACTTCCCTTAATAAAAAATTTAATTCCTGTTTTTCTGAAGTACTTGGCCTTTTTCCAAGAACAGACATGCCCCACACAGACACCTTGGTTAAAGATTCAATCACATTTTTAAATTATCATGCTCAAATAATCAAAATATACTAAGAGCATTGTGTCAACAATATGTAATGATAAAAGCAACTCTTCCTCAAGAGCTTTTTTGGCAGCACCAAATTATTAATTGAGATTAACTGAATTCACCTTTTGCTTTTCTTGGAAGCTTCTGAGCTAAGAACAGCCTGACAATGTTTAAGACTGGAGGAAAAGGGTCAAAAAATTATAGGAAATTACTTGTTTTTCTGATTTTTAAATGCAGATTAAAAAACCCCCTAATATAAGCCAAAACACACAGAAAATATAGTTGTCATGCTTACATACCTGAGGAATTGAAGCAGTAGAGATGAAATTTTTTATCCTTGCCAGCATTCCATTGTACTATTCCAGTTTTTCCCTGACCACATTTCTGGTTGGATGTTATCCGGGGAATAACAGCAAATCCCTCCTTCACCCATCCATAGCTACAATAAAAAGCATCAGTGCTTTTAGTATAAGATTCATCATCAGCCTCAGCTGCATGTGATGGTGTTCACTAAAGGGAGTGGGCCACTAACAGATGGCACATACCTGCATGTTTCAAAGCCATGTTTCAGAGCCTCTTCAACTTGGTTTTTACTTGCCAGCTGTAGATTGAATTGATTACATCCATTACTTGCTTCTGAAAAATTCGCTTTCTGATCGAGATAAATTCCTATACCTTTGATCCTGCAAGATGAATTAATGGAACCTGTAATTAAGCCATAAAATAGTCAAGGTTAGTACTTGAATATTAACATTTATTCCTCGTGAAGAATTTAAGATCAACCAAATTGAACATTTTTTAAAGTTTCTAGCTTGAGGATAACAGAAAACTAATGTCTAACATAAATTACATATTTTAAAAATAGAACACATTTTTTACATTTTTTAACACAATAGTCTGGGATTATAAGAGGTTTGACTGTCATTAGACTAAATGCATATACAGCCTTTTTTCTTTCTTTTCTTTTTTTAAATAAATTAAAGCTAGCTGTTGCACCAAGGCATTGATTCCATTATTACAACCTTCTTAAGATGGTAAGCTATATAACAGCAAAGGAGTTACATATAATTTTTCATGAAATTAATATACCAATAAGAAAATAAAAAGATGCTATAATTTCTGATGTTTCTTATTCCTCCTAAACTCTTTTTTCTAGCTTGGCACTATGCTTCCATCCCCCAGCCACTGCCAAGTGTTCTATTTACTGTGTTTGGCAGGGAGCAGGAAAAGAGGACATAAACCAGGTGAATTATCACTTTTCCAGGCAGTTCATCCAGCTTTTTCAATAGTCACAGCTGGCACACTCTTTGTGACACCTGCACCAGCAAGTGCATAGCTCACATTACACCTGCTCTTCTTTCTCATCTGTGTTAAGGGCAGAGATCAAAATTCAGGATTCAGCACAAATAAGGAGAAAGGGTGTCACTATTTTACCTACATACTTTACCGTGTGTATTTGCTGGAAAAAAAAATGGAGTTATATACAGTAATTGCCCTGTCAAATGAAACATTTCAGTATTTCATTGTAGACATGTCAGATAACCACCAGCCACAGGTGTTATTTGCTTGGTCAATATGTTTGTCAGGCTGTATTCACTAGGTGTGTACACTTATGAATATTTCATAAAATCTGTGCTTCAGAATGCAGGCAGTCCATAAACTCTCGAGGCAGGACGAAGTGATGCCTCCAAATCCATCCCATGACTTCTTAGGAAGACAAGTTAAACTGAATGTTATGAATGAAAAGATAGAACTGGCAGCCAAGCCACTCTTGGGATGGGAAGGGGATAAAGAGTGACTAAGCTTGTGTGGAGTGCTAAGAAACCAGACAGGCTTTTAGCTCCTGCCCCCATGGATGTGGTGGGACTGGAAATGGCATTTGGAAAATGATGTTTCTCTGCTGTCCTTATATTTAGTTGAAATACTTGGAAGAGCAATCTTTGAATCAGGTGGCTTTCTCTCAGCAGAGAGGGAAAGCCATTGAACCCTTGAGCAGTCCCCACAGACAAACTGCAGCTGCATCCAGCCCTGACCTGAGCATAAGTCAAGCCCAAACACCTTGCAAGGGGATGCAGAGAAGCCCTGTTGCTCAATGAAGGTGTGTGTGCTATTATCAAGGACCTCAAGTCTACCTTATTTAGTCAATTATTTCCCTGTCTTCAGATTTGAGCCAATACAACTTTTAAAAAACATAATGTTGAGAAAGGAAGCTTCTCAATGACCAGCTTTACAAATTTCAAATAAAGCTGAGCAGCTGAAAGGAATGTGATTAAATCTTAGAAAATTACCTGGGTACTTGTGGACAGCTACACTCATTAGTCATTCAATCACAAGACAAATATTTTCACGTGTGTATTGTATGATAGATACACAGCATAATACAGAAATTCAGTGCCAGAAACTTAAGTTGCAAATTATAAAAAAAGTTACTCTAGGATATGAACCAAAGTTGTTTCTTAAATTTGCTAGGCCTTTTAAAACAAAACAGTGATGTAAATAATACATTTGGTAAAGGTTATGAATTTCACACTGTGAGGAAGGAATGCAAAAAGAGAACAGTAGCCTCTTTGAGTCTCTTCATGGGTCCTTAAATCACCTCTGAACTGTGTTCTAAAGATGACTGAGTTTGTACCAGAGACAGACTAATCCTTTTTGGTCCATGAGCTGCACATAGCTGTACTTTAAGCTCTGCTCTTTTTGGGTAACCTAGTACTAGCAAATTCTACTCAGTATTTTGCTTTTGGGTTAAAAATTTGGTTTACTGAAATAAGTGGGAAGACCTAGACAGAAGAATCTCACAGCTAGACAAAGTTGCCATAAAACAGGAAGAGAATAGTTCAGTTTTTGTAAGCTGTCAATGTTGGCCTTGTGTATTAGTTCCCTTTTTCTTGTGTCTAACCTTCACTCTGATTTATTAGACTTCCCTTTGGCTGCTGGTGTCAGGGAGCAGCATGAGGCTGTTCCACAAGGAAAGGGGCCAGGAGCAGAGGGTGACAGGCAGGGCTGTGCCCTCATCAACCAGGGCACAGTGCCACAGCAGGGACAGGGGCAGGTTTCACTGCCAGCCCCAGAGAGCAAGACAACAAGTCAGACATGCAGAAAGTCCATTAGGGAACAGGAGGTGATGGTTCTACACATGCCTGAAGTCCACCCTGGAGACAAGCTTACCCATAGCCTAAATCCAGAGCTCATATGTGAAGCCCAGCCAGCAAATCACTGCAGGAAGGGACAGGATATGCCACAAAACAGCTCCACAACACAACTGGAGCTCAGCCCTGCCCTTAACTGGAGCTCTTGGAGTCATGAGGGTGCATGAGAAGGTGTCCCAAGGAAGGGCACTCCCTCACACTCTCCTTTTCCCCAGTGGAAATTGTACAGTGTTGGTTTTGCTGGAGGACACTACAGTTGTTAGGTACTCCAATCCTGTGGAACATCAACAGGACTTGAGCATCTAATTCACTCAGCCCAGAAGTCTTTCAGTAGGTGAGAAAATCAATTGTCTGCAATAATTATAAATGTTCTTTAACATACATAGACCAAGCATTAACTCCTTGAAAAACAGTGAAGCATCTGGAGGCTTCTGGTGTGCATTGAGCATCTGCAGATATCCCAGAAGCTACTGCACTTAGGATGGATTTTGTCAAGCTGATAATGGAATTTGAAAGAACTGGCCTCATGTTTTACTCTCTGAGGATTGTAGAAAACTGTTTGCTCTGATATTTAAAATAATACAAAATAAACTTAGATTTCAATAGATCTGAGCTTAATCCTAAATGCAATATCAGATCTCTAAAATAAGAAGTTCTGTGGTTTTTAGAGAAAAAGGCTTCATTATTTTCAGCAATTGAATTAGACCAACAATGAAAGTTTCTATATGCCCGTTTTTGTATTCCCAAAGCCCTGTGGTTTCCTCTGCCAGAAACACATCTACACACTCGCCTTCCCCACATTTTTGTTTGTAAATCCAGCTACTTTTTTCAACACTTCAAAAAGTAAAACTTTACATACCTGTTACAAAGTAATTTTGAGCCAGGAATGTCATAACCCAGACGAAAGACACTGCTGAGGTAACTCCAGGATAATCTGCCATTGCCACCAGCTTGGAAAACTCGGAAAAGTAGGAAATTCAAGGTAGATTGTCTCCTGTGCTAAGGAAAGTTAAGCTATTGGATACTGTCAGATGATGAGATGACTTCTGGAAAGCAACTTCAGCTGTCACTGCCCTGCTTCGTAGAAAGCCTGTGCGAGGCAGCGCGGGGCGAGGTCACCGAGCGGAAATCCCTGCCTGCCCTCTGCACTCGCTTTCACGGGGCACTGCTGGAAAACTGCACTACTGCTGATGCACAGAGCACGGCTGAGGAAGGGAGATAAGGCTCTTACACTGCTAAGTCAGTAAACACTTGGAAAGAAGTTTTTCTTTTGTTATTTTTTCCTGTTTTACTGATGAACAGACCATTATTCGTGTTGTCTACTCATCTGGTAAATAGAACAAATCTTCTATTGTATCACAATATGCCACACAAGATTTTTCTTTTTTACTGGAACTGGAAGGGAATCCATTTCCCACTGTCCTATTTGTCTTGATGGAGTAGTTTTACTTCTTTTTTTTCTCCTTAGCGTTCCAATGCAAAAGTAGTTTCCATAATACAGAAGTAATATGAAACTTATTTTTTAAGGGATTTGGAGATTCACTACTGTAGATGGGATTCCTTGTGAGACCACAGGTACAGAGGTAGCATGACTGCTACCTTTTGTGACATTCCAACAGTGATTCCCATGGATTGATTCAAAACACAGATGATGCTAACAGCTGTAACTTAGAAAACATTCAGGAAGTCTTAGCAAAGATTTTTTTTCCAGAGGTTCCAAAAACCACAGAGCAGGAACGGTGTTCAAGGGATGGGCTAATTCCTTTAGTGCCAGTCATGTCCGCTGTATCTACAATATTCCTGACAGATGTTTGTCTAACCTGTTCTCAAAGATTTCCAGTGACAGATTCCTAACATTTTCCCTAATGCTCTTGTTCAGTGCCTCACTGCTCTTTACAGTTCAAAGGTATTCCCTACTCTAACTTAGTCATTCACTGGTATAAATCTATCACTTCTTTTCCTGCTGGCAACGGACATGGAAGGTAGTTTACTCGTTTATGTTTTACAACTATTTTATGTTTTTAGACAGCTATGCCCTGCTCCCAGTTTTCTTTCAGCTAAGAAAGCCCAGCCACTCCTCACTACCTGGCTCCATATGATGCCTTGCCAATGATAAGACTAAATAATAAATTGCTTTACCTGCTTTACAGTTCAGAATTGCATTAGTCTGCTTATTTTTGCAGCAGTATGATTTTCTTACATCATGTTCAATTTGTGATTCAGCAAACATTTAGATGTCCAGTGTGATTAAATCTCCAGGCTGTTTTCAGAGTTCTGTAAACACAAGTGTAACAGTGTAAAGCTGTCTCTTTAAACTGTGGTTTGCATTTACAAAGTCCTCAGCTAATATATGAGATAGCATTAACTTTTAACAGAGCACAGGCACATCTCCTGCAGCAGCCTGTAACTGGGTTATTAGATGGTGCTCTGTAACACAGACAGTCACCTGAGGAAAATGCTGGGGGTCAGTGAAATCATGTCTCCATTAGCAATGATGAAAAGAAAATTGGTTGTGTTTGGGCTGTGGTTTGGAACTGAATTTGGGAAAACTCAACAAGATCTTTAGACAAAGTTCTAGCTCCAATTTCTGTTCCCTGCTTTATTGTGCTGCACTTACCTGCCTCTGCAAAGCCATGGCAATGTCAGATACTGTAATCAGACAGCTCTCACTTGAAGAAGGCTGCAAGAGGATTCGCTTCCATTTACAAGGTAGAAGCAGAAACTAATTATTAGTTATTCTGTAGTTCTCATGGACTACAGACAGTTTTATAGACTGTAAAATACTAAGAACATTTAACAAAATCTTACCATTGAAAATTCTTGCCTTGAACTACTAAGTATTTCCTACCATGAAAACTAACAAATCTCTGGGTTTCTGACATTTGAAAATTGCATGCTATTTGTCCTGACAAGTCTTAACATTTTGCACCTACTATCTTGGCAAAGCTCCTTTAGTCAAACTCTTGTTGTTTAGTAGGATTTTTACCTGTAAAAATCCTACTAAACACCTTTAAAACAACAAACAAAAATATGAGCTCCTACATAATGTCTTACAGATTAGGAGAGGGAGAAAAGAATTTTAGAATGACAAAGCAAGACTGAAATAACTTTGTTTTTTGTCTGTTTCTTCCTTTTCATAGTTCAGCTGTTCCAAAACTGCGTGGAAGATCACTTATCTGGACTGTAACAGTACAAAAGGTCTTTAACCTTTTGGTGTGTCTTCTTCATAATCACTGTGGTAAAAAAAAAGACCTATACTGAATGATTAATTAGTCTTTGACTTAAATACTTATTGTAACTTATATGAAAAATTCCCAGCCTTTTATGTCAGCACATTTTAAAATACTGATGAGGGTTGCTAAATGGAAAACTTTTGATAAGGCAGGACACACATAACTGTTCTCTATTAAAATATCAAAACAACCCTGAAACCTGAACAACAGTAGAGGAAACAAACAAAAAAATGTTCATGTAGAAAATACAAATATCAAGGTCTTTCTGTGAAAAAAGTAATTCCTTTCCAGGGTGTTGATGTCCCAGAGTTTGTCCCCTGGCAGAGACCAGCAGAGATTCAGAAGTTGAACACTGACTCCTACCCACTGGTCAGGCTAGTCTGCTCCCCATGAGACCCAGGCTCCCCAGACCTCCCAAGTCCACAAAGCAAATAAAGACTCCTGACCTTTTCCCCAGCATCCTTGGCTTGCAGAGTGCCCTGGTGCCTCCCACCTTTGGCCTCCTCCTCTGTGACACTTGGCCTCCCTCTGAAGCAGGAGTTCGACTCTTTCCAGGAGATTCCAGCTTCCTCTCCCAGCTGGTTTCTAGGGCATGGCAGGGATGAGCCTGCTTCCAAACACTTTCTTCACTGACACAGGAGTTTGCTTTCCTCTTCTGCACCATTTTCCTGAAGAACTGGAAGACTAAGAGCAAGATCCTTGGAATGTGCAACAGTGTAGACAAGGCAGGACTTATTTCATGAGGACTCAGCCATCAATATGCAGACAGAGCACCCCAAAACTTTAAGGTAAAAACACTGAAGACTTTGAAACCATAATTTTATTTCAAAACTCAAGTATGTGATACTATACAGTACAATACCAGCACACTTGTGCAAAATCTTACAATATTACAAATTTAAATATGATACACAAAAATAGTGCCCTTTTGAAATTCCTTTTGCTAAAAACATTCGTGCTGTGTAGGAGAAACAATAAATGTGTCTTGTTAAAGCAGAAAAATAAATATTGCACCTCAAGAAAACTATTTCAGTGTTAATAGCATAAATAATAGGTCTGTTTCTTGTTATCTGATGTGATCATTGAACACAGAAGAGGTTGTTTGGCTTTTTTTCCAGATAAAGCAAACTAATATCCAACAGATAAAATTATATTTAGAATAGTTTTTGAGCTTAATCTAGTTTCCTATTAAACAAAAGATGTTTTAATTAAATAACTGAAAAATATAAGCATAGCTATTTAATGTGCCATTAGTCATTGTGGTTTGTTATTTTTAGTGGACAGTTTGCTCAAAGTAGTTATAAAAAAGAACAGGTTTTTTTTTCTAGTAAACTTTATCTTCATTTTTGCACCCCCATTAAAATCTCTTGCCTCTTTCAGTTCATTTGTGGCTAAATTATACTTACCTTAGATGTGCAAGTAGTTCAGTTCAAATCAGTACAACTACTTATGGGAATTGTTCCTTCTCACTAATTCCACAAAAAGCCAGTGTGCTGAATTTTAAGAGAGGATGAAGACCTCATTCACCCACTGACCAAAAAAAACCTTTTCACATGCTTAACACTAAGCTATTAGAGAGTACTGTTGATATCAATAACTTTCAATGTGTACTTAAAATAAGTTGTTGGACTCTCAACAGTGCAGATGTAAATAAAAACAAATTAATTCAATTACAGGCACTGTTAATTTTTTTTTTTTTCAGTGCAGCCCAACATTTCCACAATCACCTAAATATGCCCATAAGTTTTGGCATAGAGAAATCTATGGCAAAAATATTTAGGAGGATTCACCTTCAATTTTATTGCCTTACTAAGTTATCAATGTTATTTATAAAGAATATTAAGTTAAAGAAGTTGATTTTAGTAAAGAAGTATTCAAGAAACAACTGACAAGTTTCTTTGAATACTGAAAGCACATGAAAGGTCACAGTAGTTCTTCACAGTCAGAAATTCTAACTGAACCAAACAGATTCCAAGTAATTTGCAAGAAACCTTCTCCTGTCTTATTCTTTACCAATTGCAATTTTAGACCAATCACACTTTCCCATTTTCCTTTTTGAACTTCCTTAAGCACACTATTCCTTGATATATATACTTTAAATAATAAAACCCTTCCAAATTGCTTATAGACTCCCTTCTCCCCCTAACAAAAGAAAAAGGTGGTAGTGGTCTGCTTTTTTTTATTATTATTTCTTTTCTTTCCCTATATAAATGTCTCCTAAGAAAAAACATGCCAACAGAAATTTACCAGCAGGATATTTGTTATTAGTCCCAGGTATATGAATTAAATTTCTGACTGAGTTAGAAACCTGTTTTCTTTGACAGTTAGCTTAAGGTTCAGTGTTTGCACCAAAAGAAGACAGGACAATATTGACTACATCAGAACTGAAATTACAGTACTTCATAACACTCTCATCCTTCTGTTGGAAAGCAGACCCATTTCTTAATCAAAAATGCCAGAAGGATGCAGGACAGGAGTGCAATCGAGTGTCACCCTGGATTTGCTGTTGTGGCCACAGCTATGGGAAGACAGACCTGGGTCACCTCCATGCAGAAGGGACACTCAGCAGGTACAGATGGCACACCTCCAGTGACACACATTTTGGTCTCAGCCCTAGGTGCTGGGTTTTGCACAGGTAATGGCTTCACCATTTTCCAATTGCTTGTCCAAAAATTTCAGTCTTTCACATTCTTGTGCAAGAACTCACAACTAATTCCCAAACAGGCAGAATTGGCAAAAATCTGGGCTAAAGATTATTCTATGCCAATGTGGCAGTTCAGCTTTGGAAGTGTATCAGATCAGTTTTGGACTTGGATCAGATTCTGAAAATGAGCTGCTGAAAACAGTGAGCTCTCCAAAGCCCTCCCTGTTTCCACAGCCTGAATCACCTAGGCTCTGCTTGGGTTCTGGCTGCTCTCAAACTCTGTTCCTGCTGCAGATCTCAAAGAATGCCTGTTTCCAGTGCTAGCAGGAGGGCAGAGTCCACTTGGTGTGGTCACCTCGACACAGAGGTTTGAAGAGCTTTTGTTTTCTTTCTCAATAAAGAATTGAAGATTGCTTCCCATGTCCAAGACTGCTGTTTTGGGCTTGGGTGGCACATGGACTCTTTCAGGCAGCTACCACTTTTGGCTGTAACCAGTACTGACTCTGAGTGGCATACATAAATTTTTGGAAACTTTTATGTATCAAAAGTTCCCAGACCTATTGGATGATATCAGCTGTGCCACCTAGACTCCATTTTAGGTTCTGTTGAGTATATAATTTAAAAAAAATGGTGGTCCCATTCTTGAAGTATATAATAAAACACATATTATGCATGTATTTAGCATTCTATTTAAATAATCATATAGATAATTCCTCATAAAATTACTTTAGCAGCAAGGCATTTGGTCTTAGAATATAATTATATTCTTCCATGGGAGGGTTTCTATTTCTACCCAATGATCATGAATAAGGAAATTAATTAGCCTCCTAGAACTAATTCATTAACTCCAAAGGACTTAAATGCAATCAGTACTTCAACAATCAACAATAAATTCAAGAAATGCAAAGTAAAGCAGGTTTTATGATGGTCTTCAAAATGTCAACATCCTGTGCAAATCATTCTTTTTAATGTCTTGCAGGTTGCTGATTACTGCCACAACCTTACCATGATTCAATATTACTTTATTTGTACAAGTCCTTTACAGTAAGGGGACAGACAGGATTATTTATTATTTATCGGATTGGCATCTTGGCAAGGAATGCTCACGAGGTATCCCAAACCTGGTGGTGTGGAGTAACTCTCTTGCCATGGGGATCACGTGGAAGAGGCAGAGGGATGACTAAGCACTACCTTGAACCCTGCTGCTCTGCTCCACCAACCCCCCAGGGAGCACCAGGGCGCCGTTGCTCCTCTGTTATCCCGTGCGTTGCTCCTGTCGGGATCCTGAGTTCCACCAGGAATACTGATGGGCTGCAGAGCAGCTGGCTTTCCCTTCAGGTGCCTCTGACTTTTCATCACAAGAGTTGTAGGAATGGTAGATTCCCAACACCACAGCAAAAGTGACTATTGCAGCCACTACAAGCCACAGCACATTCCAGTGTTTGCACAGTTTGGGGTACAGGATATATAAATAATTAACGATGACTTCAAGTCTGCTGTAAAATGAAAAGAAAACTATTATATATTCATCAAATGCACATTTATTATCTTAAGCTTTTCAATTTGAAAAGTGTCATAGGTGGTACACCATCTTTTTTCCCCAATACAAACACCTTGTCAAAGAAGAATCAAATTGTAAAATCCTTTTATGAAGAGCTGTACACTCAGATATTCCAACTCCAACTATTCTTTATGAATAATATTTGTGAGACAGCTGGAGACTGTAAATTTGACTCCTATTTCTCCCACCTGCCAGCTGGCAAACCTCAGAACTTGATGTCATGCAAAATTCTGCACTGATCATACCTTGAACAACTAAACATTGAAATATGTGGTAAACATTTTTTTCCAAGAGTGTCTTGACTAATGAGGTGGCTGCTCTCTGAAGGTGGCTAAATTCTCAAATCAACAGATATTGATAGCTATAATTGTTATGGAATGGAAATGAATTCTTCTGGATTAGGGAAGGATCCCTGCCTTAACCTGGACTGGACATATTATTTGCATTCAATTCCTCTGTAATGTACAGAGCGAGCACTGGGTAGAGATGGCTGCAGTGTCACTAGTGACAGGAATGACACACAGCACTAATTCAGGTTCCTGAATTACAGCCTTTATGAGGCAGTACATACCCACTGAGAGACATATCCTGGCATCTAAGAAACTTTTATGGAGCATTCTTTTACCTCAAATCAGAACCAAACCCCATCAAGATGAAACATCCTGATGTCAATGTGCAGCTTTAACCAAAACACCAAAATCAAAAGTTTCTCATTTTGCAACTTCATTATCTTGCAATATTACCTTCTGTGAAAATACTGTTATTTCAATATGCTTCCCAAGGAGGAAAACATGCCAGAATGGTAGTACAAAAGACTTGCTTGGGTACCACAAGTAGAAAAAAAGTGCCCCCTCTTGTATGGACATATTATACCACTGTCTCACCTGCTTTTCAGATTTTTTATCTCATCTTCATTTTCACTTTCTTCATGTTCATCATGACTTTCTTTGGGTGTCTCTTCATCTTCTTCCTTCAGTTCCTGAAGTTCTTTGGTTTTCTTCAAGGCTTCCTGATATCTTTATCAGACAAAACATATACTTCTTAGTCTAGGATGTTGTATAAGCATGACCTTATTTAATGAAAAATTAGCTTTATGTCTTGTTACATTTAATAAAACACACGTAGCAATGTTGCAGCACTTGAACAAGAGTAAAATTAGCTGAAGCCCATGAGTAAGGCACACAGACAGCCACCCTTCCTGAACAGAGGATGATATTAGAGCTGATACCAAATTTATCATTTTGAACAAAAAAAGAGGTTGCTCCCCACACAGAGAAATTTCTGTAATTTTCAATAACTTTCCATAATTTTGAATATCTTCTAGATGCTTCTTTTTTTTCCTGGAGAAGAAATGCAATTCAATGCTAAAGTCAGATGGCATGCTGGATTCTGTAGGAGAGGATCAAAATTTGTCTCACTCTTCACAAAATACAAAATTCTTTGCTTGACATTCAGAACAGATCCCAAAGTTTTTGACTGCCCCAAAACATGCTGTGTAAAGCACTTCGTGACACCAACAACACAACTACTGTATTTAAATTTTAAAAACAGGTGTCTTCATCTGGAAGCACATATTTACAGATTTAGTTCACAAAAAAATATTCCCACCCCTTGTTATATGCTTCCTCTTCTATCTTGGCTTTAGTTTCGGGACTGATTTCTTCCAACCCACTCTGTGTCAGCACAGAAGTTGAGGTTTCACAGTCAGGCTCTCCATTTGACTTCCCACTGCCAAGACAAAAGAAGCAGACAAATAGAAAATAACATCATGGAAATGTCTTGCTGCAATTTCATGAGTCATGATTTGTCCTTTTTAATGTACATCAGAGAAATGAAAAGTCTTTCAAAAGAAAAAGATTAAACACCAAGAAAAACACTAGTTTCAGGATGTTGTGATTTAAGAACAGTAATTTTTATGTTTCTAAGGTAAGAAAAATATCAGGTTTTATTCTTCTTAAAAAAGAAAAAAGGAACCTTTGTTTCCTGGCTCATCCATGACTTTTATTTGCTCTTCATGGAAACATTTCCCTCAACTTTCTAAAAGTCATCTTAGAAATTGCAACCTGCTACATAAGAGGAACATAACAGAAGTAATGTCAAATATTAATTCAACCAAACACTGTTTTTATTTGCCTTTTAAGTACTCTTCAGTGCTGAACTGATGCACAGGTTAAAAAAAATACACATACCTCGCTTTTCTCACTAGAACTTTTCCTAAGTAAAAGTTTTGAGCATTTAGCCTGAAGATAGGCTGTTTTATACTGCTGTCTTACACAGTGCTCTCTTGTCATTTATTTTATCTGGGACAGAGAGTTAAAGTGATTGAGACATAGCAGATCTGTCAAAGTCAAGGTTTAATAAGCTCAGCAATGGATCCCGTTTCAACTTCTGCAATCTCACCCTTTTTGCAGGCCTTATTTTCCTGGCACAAATTTAGTCCAACCTGACTGAGACCATCTGTGGGCAATGGATTTTCTCTCAAGTCATATTGACAAGAGACATTATTTTCACTTGGACTTTAAAGAAACCATGAGCAGAAGCTTGAAGTGTTTAAACATACAAAACTGTGCTGGCCTGGGTAATTCTACACTACTAGACCAGCTGATCCATGCACACACACTTATGCTCAAACTCAAATTTCAAGTTCTGCCTCTGTTACTTGACAACATGATTTGTTTTCTCACGTTCAAAATATTGATAAGGTATTTTTGATTTATGTATTTTGTCACAGATTTTCTGTGGCATTTCAAAAGATGGTCTAGATCTTGCAGAGCTCATTGAAAAATTTTAATTTGCATGTTTAAAGCATTCTAACAAGTAGTAGTAATATCACAGTATTTCAAAATATGATTCTTTAAATTATCATTTAGTATAAGCATGTAATAGGTATTGAGATGCCCAGACAAAACTCACTTTTCTAGAAGTGCTGGCAGAGCAGGAGTAGATGTTGTGCTGCTCCTTCCATTACTGGGCGATTCAGACTGTAAGTAAAACACAGCATTAAATGCTACATTCATTAATTAATTAACATTCATGACTAAATAACTAAATACCAATTAAAATTTGGTAATTATTCTCAAATGAGTGTTCAATAAAATGACAAGGGCAGTGTGCTGCTTAGGTTTCCTTCCCACACTCACAAGCAAGGTGTCTTTAATGTGGTGCTTACACATCGGTCCCATTAACCAGAGTAAACCATGGACTTGCACACTAAGAATTTTCTCACATTTCCTTTTACACTGTTTATTTTTTCCCAAAAAATGTTCTCCTTCAATAATATAGTGATTACTGAACAGTAAAATTATTCTCTTGCTCCTCTTCTATTATCCTAAGAACTTGAATTTATTAGCTGAGTTTTCAATGGGAAATTTTAAACAAAAGTAATTCATAATAAACCATGGCAAACAAACACACCTGGTTCCTGAAGCAATTGACTCTGAGTACATAATAAACAAATTGCACAAACAGATGCTTTTCTTACAAGTAAAAGAGATAAAGAGATTCAGCTTCTCTGCAAAACCCTCATTTAAATAACCCTATGCTTTTAACAGAAAACTCCATTACTTTAAGGTTATGTCCCATCTCAGCTCATCTCTGAACAGTATGTCTTGCAGTTTTTCTCCAAAGCATTTGTATGGAATTATTATATTCAGATTAGAGTTTCATTTAATTCATTAAAGTTATACAAACAAAATACAAAATAGAGGCTGATGGCTCCACTGATCCCAGATCATCACAGAACCTCCAGATAACTACCATGTACATTTCTGTACATCAATTACATTTAGTTCTGCTCAGGGGACTTTTGGCAGTGAAGAACAGCAGTCCATTTGTTTTCTGTGGTCTCTGAAATTTCTCTCCTACAATGGGCACCATTTTCACTATTTCTTTCCTATATATTACTTCATACTAAAAGGCAAATTGCCTCACTAACATCCAATGCCTGTGAATCAGCAGCCTGCCCTATTCAGCCTGCTCTCAAAGGGATCATTTATGGAGGTAGACTGTGATGTCCCTTACCTAACAGGAATTATCTCTGTCCATCCCCTTCACTAGGATGGAGTCAAAACTAGTTAAACCAATGAGAAAGCTTCAATTTTACAGTAACTATGTCTTTCCCCTATGCAAAAGTGGTTTAAACAAAATATGGTCACATTAAAATGTGGATTTTACTTACCAAGGATGGCATTGAAGGTATAGGTGAAGCTGTTGGTGACTGACCAGGAATGTTCAAGGAGTTAAATTTAGGAACAACTGCAACACTGACTCTCCTCCGAGGCATATTCTGGGAGAAATAACAATTATTTTTCCTACCATACAATAAGACAGAATGAAGAACAATTCCGTGGGTTAATTTGTGTGGCAAAGATGTAGGTCAGTGTCCCCTTTGGGAAAAGGAGAGTTGGGAGCAAATAAAATAAAAGGTCATGGCTTTCCACCCAGAAATCATCTTGCACTGCCTGGTATGGCAAGTGCTTAATGTGAAATGAGGTGTGGGACAGAGATGCTGCTCTTTTCCCTCCATACTGAAAGCCCAGCAGTGTAAATCACAAACAGAAATGTTCTGAGTTTATACTGTCAGCTCTTATCATTGGCCTTTACCTTGGATTAAGGCAGATGCATGATACTGGGGCAAGTGCCAGTGTCACAATGACTGGAAATAATGAAGTCCCATGAATCTCTTATCTTGCTATGTGCCTATTATGATATATTGTACCCATTATGATATATTAGTTACACATAAACCTATTAATTATAATTTACTGAAACAAAATATCCATTCCTTCCACAAAAGAGCAGCCTCTTCTCCCTCACACCTGAACTGTTAGGTAGCATCATGCAACACTGCTTATGTTTTCCAACGACCATAAAAATTCTCTTATGACAAACACATGCTAACTGGAACAATATATTGTATCTCTAGTACAGATTATGTAAATTTTTGCTGTCATTTGGTAAGTAGCCAAATGCTTCATCCAATAAAATCTATGTAAAATGTATGCTTCCAATGAGTAAAAACATCAAAACACTTAGAGCATCTTAGAGCTTTGTTTTCGTGCATATCCAAACACTTCTAAGATTCTGCTCTAGACAGCTTTACAGGAGAGGAGTTAAACATAGGTTTAGCGAACACTTAGGAGTCACTCCATGATTCTGGTTCTAGACAAAACCAACCATAGCTATTCATTACTGACAGTTTTATTTAATGTGCTCCTGAAAGACTGGTCTGCAGCCATGGTAGGCAGTCCATTTTAGTGTTTGGGTTCTTTTTCTCCTCCTCTTTATTATTTGGACTTGTCACTGTTGCATTTAGTCTTTTTTTTGAGACCTCTGCTTCAGCTTATGGGGTTCTCATTCTGAAATCCTGTCTTCCCCTCAGCATGCTCTGTGCTGCAATTCTTGATATCCAACACTCAGAGGTGACAGGAATAAACTAAACCTAAATAACTACAACCCAATCAAATAAAAATATGAAAATAAACAGTAGACTAAGTATAACATGCCTGATCACCAAATTTCATAGCGGTCATACTGGGACTCATGCCTCCCAAATCACTGGTTGTTATAGCAAGTTTCGTGATAGACTTGATCTCCAGCACTTGGAAGTTTTGCAGAAATAAAACACTGGAGTTTCACATCAGGCACTACCATTATTGCACAGTCATACTGAATCATGGAGCCAAATTGCAAAGCACATGCACTAAATTCAATGAACGACACTGAGACTTTACCAGCACTGTTGAACACAGCCTAAAGAACTGAGGGTATGTAGACAAAGAAATTTCACTACTTAAAATGTTTGTTTTCCTTATAATGTAGAAATACCTTTCCAACAGTGAGAGACATGGATCTAGATGAACGAGGAACCCCATCTTCTGCACAGAAACAAAGATAAAGAACAGTCTTAGGCTATATGAGTATCTCTAATATTATTAATAGAGCCCTTGCTTATATTTCAAACTCAGATACAGTATATTTACACAGGGTCTGTAAATGACCATGTATTTATTGCCATACAGTATGATCATACAGTTGTCTTCTCAATTACACCTGCACAAGAAATTTGAAATAATTGCAAATCACCAAATTATTACTATTTTCACTGAATCAGGCAATAATTAGCTCACTATTTGCCTCCATATACAAGTTCTTGCAAAGGAAAATCCTCATATTTGAGTTTCCAGCAAAGGAAAGAAAAGGCTGCAAAAAGAAAAAGGTGCTTTTCATAATGAAATTTTGCCATCATCTGGACCTAAATGGTAGTTGCATTAAAATTGTTGCAGGGTACATGGATTTGCAAGAGGCCATGAGAAAATATGATTGGATCTCATCAATTTGGTAAGTGATAGTGATTTCAAATTACTATAGCATTAAGAATGAAAACTTAATGAAACATTTTAACTCATTTCTGTAACTTTTAAAAAGATCAGAACTTCATGAATGGGTTTCACAATACCTGACTTTAAATCGTTAATAGCACCAACATCTCTCTGAATTAGAGGCAAGACAAACCCTTAAATGTTTATCTTTCTTTACCAGATGCACCATAGCTTCTGCTAGAATTCTGATTGGCAAGTTTCTTGAACTCCATTAGTTCAGCATGATCCTTTTCATATGTCCTTTTCAGATTCTCCACATACTGCATCATTACTTCTGTTGCCTTTGACATACGCTTCTCCTAAGGAAGAAAAGAAGGAAATATCCAGGTAACCTCTATACATCTCCAACAAATCTTTTGCCTCTTTATGTACACTCCATGTCAGGGCTAAATCTGAGTTGTTGTTCTTAAGGAAATATTGGTGCCTCCATGATTGAAAATTCCTAAGACAGTTAGAAGAAAATGCCAATTCATATGCATTTCACAGAATATAATAATTTATTTTGACATCTATTCATGCACCCTGCCAGTGCGCCTATCTGATTTTAATTATGTGGTATATCACATTTGTTTTCAAAGACCTTAGTCATTGGCTTCAGTCTGGTTCCTTTAGAGAGCAGAGGGAACATTCTTGAATCTGGGAGGGTATTGATGTGCTCTTATTTATACTCACTCTGTTCTCACATGCTTTGTAATTAACTGAGCTATTGCCAAAGGCAGGTGACTGAATCAGAGGAGTTTTTTGACCCAGAAAAGTTTTCTTATTTGTGCTGCACTGATTTGAAATTAGTTTCTTGTGATGCAGCTGCAGTTGTGAATCAAATATACGCTCCCCCAGATATTAAATAGCTTAATGGGCAATCTTCTTCTGTTGGAATTCCATTTCCAGGC
The DNA here is from genome assembly GCA_032173965.1 of Sitta carolinensis. NCBI lineage: Eukaryota > Metazoa > Chordata > Aves > Passeriformes > Sittidae > Sitta > Sitta carolinensis. Next base: position 7,015,159 of record JAVUNC010000026.1, read on the forward strand.
TGCTGTGGTGAGCTACCTGACACTGACAGACATCTTTAACCTGTCAAAAGGGCAAATAAAACTCAGAGGGTGAACAGAAGGTCTAGGCCAGGCTGGAAAGGCGCGAGCCTGGGTCCGGGATGGCCTCACCTGGCGAACGGCTCCGACCATCTCGGCGCGGCTCGAGAGCCTGGCGGCCAAGCGCCGCAGCACCGCGATGTCCTCCAGGAGCCTCTGGTAGGCTTCCCTGTGCTCGTAGTGGTGCCACAGGTGAGCTGAAGACTGAAGCAAAAACACAGCAGCTTTATCAGCACGCTTTTAGTTCAAACGGAGTGGCCAGAGCTCCAAAGCGGGCTAGAAGAGTGCAGGCAGAAGCGCACATGGAGAGATCGGCCCCAGAGGGGCGCCAGCGCTGCTGCCCTGGGGGAGCGCGGGGCCAAAAACTGCAGAAAGAACTGCAGAAAGAACTGCAGAAAGAACTGCAGAAAGAACTGCAGAAAGAACTGCAGAAAGAACTGCAGAAAGAACCGCAGAAAGAACCGCAGAAAGAACCGCAGAAAGAACCGCAGGAAAAAACCTGCAGGAAAAAACCTGCAGGAAAAAACCTGCAGGAAAAAACCTGCAGGAAAAAACCTGCAGGAAAAAAACCTGCAGGGAAAAAACCTGCAGGGAAAAAACTGCAGGGAAAAAACTGCAGGGAAAAAACTGCAGGGAAAAAACTGCAGGGAAAAAACTGCAGGGAAAAAACTGCAGAAACAGCCTGAGCAGCTCGAGAGGACTTAGCACACCGGCAATGCTAAGTTCATTTCAACTAGCGCTTAAAAATGACGGCTGAGGGCCAAAGGATATTTTAATTTTCTGCACACAATGTATTATGGAAGCCACGTGTGTTCTTTCAGTTCCATGATGCTTCACTTATTTGGAAAATAAGACATTATAGTCTCAAGAATTGCAGTGCTACTTTTATAATAAATTGCAACTCAAATTTCATTTCAAGAACCAAAAAGACATAAGGGAATATGTTTTAAAAAATCATGTGCAGAATTTCAGATTTTTCTTTTTTTTTCTTGACAACTGTAACCTTCTTATTTTCACCAAAAGAAATCAGAAACTCAGGTAGATCAGCTTTCTCTTGAAATTAAGTTTCTGAATAACACATCAATTACCACAAGACTGATTTAAAAAATCACAAAGACAGGTAAAACTTTCACTGAGGCATAAAACGTGTCTGTCCTGCAGGAATGAAGATAATCTTGCAATGAGGCTGGAACAAGTCTAGGTCTAGCTTGACAGAGATTTTACAGAAGCCTTCACTGCTTTTAATTGCTTCTTAGTTTATTCCATTGTCCAGATCAAAAGCTTTCAAAGGGAAAGCAGTTTCCACTCTGTTATAAATTATGTTAAAAAGCTTGTAAAAGCCAGACTGTAGCATGTGAACTGCCTAAAGGAAAAAAATCCTAATCACATCTGTCCCACGCTGGCAACATGATCCTTGGTGCCTAATTAGGGATTCTTGAGAGAATCCTTCATTCATGGCAAATCTAACAGACTTATTTCAGTCTGAAAACCCTGAGGTTTAATAGGCTGTTTCTGCTTGCTCTTTACACAGGGAACAAAGGGAAGAACAGCAAAATATTCTCAACGTTTTTGTTTTATAGAAACAATTAATTTGAAAATGGAGATCTGGAATTCCAGATGAAAATATATAAAGATCACAATCTTTTTTTAGTTGTGTATTTTCTTACCTGATGATGTTCTTGATAAAGTAAATGGGAGAATCATATGTTCTCCTTACTAATTCTCATAAAAATGGCAGCACCTCCTTGCAATAATGAATGCTGGGTCTAAAGCTATTTCTTTTATCAGCCTGGTTTCTAACCATCCCTCCCTTTATGCACAAAGACACGCACAGCACTTCAACTGACATAGCTTATCAATTGTTTGTCATTCCTGTTAGAAACCCCAGAGAAAGCTGTCAGGAAGGACTCAAAACTACTGCTGTAAAGAAACACCAGGGACAGCTGGAATGCAAGTGTACTCAGGCCCAAAACCTGGTCCTGAGATGGTATCTATTCCTTAAGTATTCCTTGCTGTTTCCTTTCACATATTGTGCCTTCTAGTATCTGAATTAAGAGGCCTTTCAAGTTACAGATCTCAGGATTCATGTCTCAAATCATTTTGGTACCTCTTGTATCTGGACACCTCAAACTTACTGCTAAAGAAGACCTTGCCCAGGAGGGCATGGATCAGTGCTCAAACTGCAGTTCTGAATGCTCTTAGCAATGTCACAGGCTTATTTCAAGGACTGAACAGCAAATTCCTAGCATTTATTCCTGAAAGGTGCTAGACCCAGGGAAGCATCCCCATGGCATTTCCAGCAGTGCTGGCCCACTCTGGCAGAACATGCCCTCTCTCAGAGTAGTAGGCAGCTCATGACAAGGAGTTTTGAGCAGCAAAAAAATGAAGTTTGGGGGCTGAATTTACAAGACAAACACATTTGCAATGGGTGTGCCCTGTCATGTACACTATAGTTCAGGAAAAGAATTCCCACTGTTTTCTTACCGTAATGGCTGCTTTAAAGTTTTCCAGTTCCTTCTCAGCATTCTCTTCAGTAAGATTTCTCTCTCTCTCTGCCTGCTGAATTCTAGATTCCAATGTATAACTATCATTTCTAAAGGCCAAGGAGAGTTGTACAAATACATTCTGTTTGGATTAAAAAAGGCATTCTTCAATAAGTCTCACAGTAAATATTTTCAATAACAACTTATGAATAAGGTATGTGTTTAACAAACTTTGCTGTTTAAATAAGTATAGAAACAGAAAATTGAAAGTAATTTTAATTAGTTTTCTTTGAAAAAAAAAAATCACTTCTATTTGCTTCCACTGAAATAGGAAAAATAAATGCATTGCTGTCTCTTTTCCTGGATGTTTTTCTGGGAGCTCTGGAGGGCAGAGACATAATGAAGGAAGCAGCCTACCAGAAGCACCAGAATCACAATGGATCTGTTTTCTAGCTGGACTTCCTCCAAGGGTCCCCAAGGTTTTTAAACAGATAGTCTGTGCAGAGGAAGTCCAGGGATGAGCTCACCATGAGCATTGTTTTACCTAAGGGATAAACACCTACCCCTGAAGCCAGCAAAAGATAAGTGCTAACATTTTTATTCTCTCGCACGGTGCTTTTAAAGATTGTTTCTTTCTTTACCAGACTCATTATTTCTTAGGATTAATACTTTGCAAAGTACAAGGCACCAACAGTTCCAGGAGATTGCAGCGTTGTAAATAAAGATCTTTTGCTTGACTGGTATGTGATTAAAAAAATACAAGAAACAAAGCCTACAAGCTAAAGAGCAACCTGCAAACAAAATCATTGGCTTGAACTGAGAAAGTAAAAATTATGTAAACTAACAGCAGTGTATTATTAAAAAATGCCCTAAAGCTCATATTGGCCAATAAAAATGCAATTTCAATTGCTTCATTTCTGGTCTTATTTAATCCCAATTTTTTACTACTTTAGAATACTAAAATGATTTCCAACTTGAATTCACATTTTATTATGAAAAACACAAACAAATGTTTGGCTTATTCCTACTCTGTTGTTTAAAAATTTCTGTTGCTCATATTTCACAAAATTGTTGTTTTGATAGAGTTCAATATGTTGGGGTTTTTTTAATGAGAAATATATTTTGGGGGGAAAAATCACCACATCACCTCATTTTAATAATCACCCTTAGAATTAAACTAACCCCTTAGAATTGGAACATACTAAATACTAAATACTAAAATAGTAACATACTTACCTCAACTTCTTTTTCAGTGAGTGGTGGGGAGCTAGAAATAAAAGTAAAAAATTCACATTTTAATGAGTTTTTTCACTAAAACCAAAGCTATTCTAATCCTTAATTGAAAAGAATAAGAACATATGTTTGAGTTTCAAGAGTTTTCCATTACTTTTTAGTATTGATTACAATGAAGCAATGGTCTCTCAGAAGTTTGTCACCTTGTGCATTCATTTATATAAAATGATGTATATAACAATTCCTTCACCATAAATGTTAAATATTCATTTCACCTGCACAGAGAATCCTTATTGACAGTTCAGAGAACTGAAGGCTCTGGTGGTTCTGGTACAGAACTGTGTGGTTGAATGGAGGAATTATTTTTGGCTGAGTAAGTTTGGACTTGTTTTAATGTCTTGGAAGGTCCAAATCAGTGAATTTACAAGTGAGTCCTTCAACTATGTTTGCAAAATAAACTCCATTTCCCTGAAAAATTGTCACCTGCAGCAAAATTGCAGAACTCTTACATGCCCAAATTCTGCCATTGGAAAGCACCACCAAACCTGATTATTTCCATGGATGTGGGAAATAATTTTTTTAATATGAGTTCATAACTGCAGCAGCAGTCCTGGAAACCAGGAGTGGAAAAATTTGTATAAAATTCTACTTGTAGCATGCAGTTAAGGTTTAAGACTTTTCATGTAGAACTCACAATCTAAGTTGAAAAAGTTGGCCAGTTACTAGAAGCTGGTGCATTCCCCAGAATTTTTCAGAAAATCTGTGTTGCACATTTTAAGATGCAACCATTGATCTTCCTCCAAATGGAACTGATTGGAGACCACTCATGTGCCTTCTCCTGGCTGAGGTGTTGCCACTTCTAAGGAGCTTTTACCTTCCTGGAAGAGATTTGTGCACTCGCAGTTTTCGCAGCAACACATCAGGAATGCTGGGCATGACATCAGAGCTGTTCTTTGTCTCTTCCTCTTCAGTGGGGGAAGGCAGAGGTGAAGGGCCTAAAGATATTTGCAGATTAAAAAAAAAAAAAAAAAAACATTACTTAAGAAGTCACGTGCTCTTTTCTGGAATATTTTAGCTGAGATTTTGTAATAGAATACTGTCATTTTCTAAATGCCACCTGGCAGGATGAAGTGAAGTGTAATGTACTATACTACAGATTTTGTACACCATTTATTGTTATAGATTAAATCATGTACCTGTTTGCACTGTATGTTCATTGAAACAGGATATAAAGGTTATACTTACATTCTCTGACTCTGCCACTTGCATAAGAACCAAGACATGGCTAACACTTTTTTTAAAATTCATGTTACTTCACTTCTATATTTTCACTGTATTTAATTTCACATAGATTAGTTCCCTTATCTCCTTCTGTCTTACCAGAATTTCATGAAGGACTTTACTTTAAGAAAGGCAGATTCCCCAGTCTGAATTTCAGACTTGGGAAGGAATCTTGGAACAGTTCTCCTGTTCATAATTTGAACAGGAGGATTCTTAGACTTGCCATGTAATTAGTGTGTAAATCTGGAGAGCATTAACATGAAAGATGGAACAGAATGGGAGATTCTTTCCAGTTACATTTTAGTTCTGTACATTTGCTTTATATTAAAAAATTCCAGTATTTACTTAAGAACAGTCATATGTGTTCCCATAAAATCCAGTCTGACACCACAGTGTCTCCAGATTTAATTCATTCCACTTATCTAAACTTGAGTAGATGCAGAATTGTGTTTACTCAGATGGTGACAGTAACTTGTCATTGACAAAAACCAAGATGGAGACAGAACATGGGATTCATAACAGTAATAATGAAGTATCTGGCTATTTCCTATTGTTTGAGCAAAATTACCACTTCAGTTGAAAAGGTGGCTTCAATGACAATGCAAGGAAGTAGGTCTCCCTAACAAATTAACTAAGAATTTGACCCTTTGCTTGTTTTCCCCACTGAGGACAAAGAATTGACCCTTAAGGTTCTGACTACCATTTAGATAATTACTGGACTATAAAAAGCCCATGATACTCATGAGATCCATGTTGAGAAGCTGGATAAAATAATGCTTATTTTTCCATAAAGTTTTCCTCAAGATTTCCAAACCTGCCAAAATTACATAGAGGGCTGGTAAAATGGCAACTGTTTTATACTTTCAAACAGAGCCTGCTAAATAATTTCTGGGAAATTATACATTAGCAGAGTGACAGGGATAATATTATCATATCTAAGAATCCAAAGATGTAATCCCTAAATCTAGAAGGACAAGAAGTCAATCTTGATTCATTCAGACTGAAGTTGAGTCCATTTCCAGACATCACATGAAATGTGGTATCTCAACCATCTCCCAGTGTAACAGGAACCCTAAGGCCTGATGAGTTAGTGTCAGTGCAAATGTATGAATCAGCAAAATGAACAGTGTTAAAAAACCCTGAAATTTTCTTTGGATTAAATGTTAGACAATCAGTTTCAGCTCCTTTCATAGCAACCATCTCCATTTCAGTTCATGTCACACTAAACAAGTTCTGACTACTTCCTAACAAATATATAGGCCTGGTTTAAATATTTTAGGTGGAATATTTGGTTTATTATATTTTAGCCAATCACTACTGTTATTTAATTCTTCCACATGCTGAATTATCCTCAGGTTTACATATTTGCTCTTTATTCTGAATTGTTTTAGATGAAGCTACAGGCATCTAATCTTTTTGCTTGTGTTAGATTGGAGAAAACATTTGGTGCCAGATTTCTTTTTCCTCATTTATGCAGAGTTTGAAGCATTTTCCTTAAAGAAGCCTTTCCCTTTACTTTTCCTTAAAAATCACAGAAATTGAGATTAAAAAAGTCCCACTTATTGTGAGGCATATTTTCTCAATCCTTCCTGCATGTTTATGACTCTTCTCTGGCTTTACTTTTCTTCATTCACATTAACATGGAAATGTGAACCAGAAGTGAAAATGCCATTTCAATACTTGCCACACAGATACTAAAATAAAAAAGCAGGAATAAAGCATCCCATTACTTATTTATACTCCCAGGGATCAAATTCACCCTTAAGACCATAATATCTTGCAGAAGTTACATCCATTTAATGCATCACTGCTGAAATGTTTTTACAGAAAGTTTCTGAAACTTCAGTCCTACAACTATTAGGTACAAGCCAGACTCGGTTCCACACATGCATCTTTCCCCTTGGTTAGAATAACACCTACAGAATCTTCCTAGTTCAAATCATCAAGAACTTGAGGTACTTTCCATTATTGGCCTCTTTTGTTCATCATTTATTACTGTTCTCCATGACTGCTTCAACTATGATTGCAATTGAAGTAAGACTTGTTCACTTTTTCTCCTTGCCCCCACATAATAGTCAGTTATAAAAATCAGTATATAATAAACATTCCTTCCAGTTTTTATGATACTGCACCTTTTTCCTGTTCCGCTGCTTCACTAAGTTCAGGAAGTTTAAGTCCAACTAAATTTTGATTTCTCATCAAAATATGCTCCTGTGAAGAGAACCAATAATATTTCTAAGCAACTGAACTACAAATCTCAATTTAAATATCCCTGCCACATGAACACTAAATATTACATTTACTTTAATTAATAACTATAACAAAGATATTTGCATTACATTACAGTCAGATGCTACATAACATGGATACTCATAAATTCTCACACTAGAATTCACTCTAGAATATTACATATTTCAAATTTAATACAGGCATTATTTAGAAAACTTCCTGGTCATGCAAGCAAAGATTCGCAAAATGTGCCTCTTACTGAAGTAGATAGAGCTTGAGTAAGTGAGAACTTTAGTAACTGACAATAAAAAAAGCAACTTTGGATATAGCCACAGTAATAACCAAGTACCCCAGATCACAGAAGAAATTCAGAAAATCCTATATATGAGACTTTGCCACTTTGACTTGATTAAGAACAGAGCTCGGGATGCTTCACTGTTACTGTGTCCTACCTCTATTCCTTACAGCTAGGAAAAAAAAGAACTCTCAAGGATTAAACCTTGTTGTCTTATTTCCCCTTTTATCATCTCATTTTCTTTCATATTCTCACATATGTTTAAATTCACAAACACCTGCTTTTGTTTATGAGTACACAATTCCTACTGGAGACAGAGCTCAAATCTTGCTTAACTAGAATGATACATCATATTGCAATAACTTCTTTATTCTCTTATTTGTGCTTAACAGCTTCTAGGTCATTCAAAATTATAGAACTAAAGAGTTATAGAATGGCTTGGGTTGAAAGGGACCTTAAAGATCATCTGGTTACAAATCTCCTGCCATGGGCAGGGACACATTCCACTACCTCAGGTTGCTCCAAGCCCCTTCCAACCTGACCTGGGACACTGCCAGGGATGGGGCAGCCACAGCTTCTCTGGGCACCCTGTGCCAGGGCCTCAGCACCCCCACAGGGAAGAATTTCTCCTGGAATTCTATGGCTCAATGGTCCCTATAATCAAAACACCAAGAATGTGTCTTATATCAACAGGAAAAGGTGAATAATGAAGCTGCCATTCCCAAACAATACAATGGGAATGAATTAACCAAAGTGCAGAATTTGAGGTCCTCACCTGTCAGCTTCATATTCATCTTAAAATATTAACTACTGGGGGTCAAGGAAAATATCCTTATTAGGCTGTTCAGGAAAGTACCTAGTGCTTCTTTTTTCTTTCAAAAGTCAGTAGTAGTAATAGAGACATGTCCATTGCTTTCATTTGGTGGTTTATCATTTAATTAAATTTCTGCTTTTTTATTGAAAGCTTAATTCTTAGCTTCTATTAATAATTTAGAAAATTATTTAACAACAGATTAGTTATTAGATATTGCAGCCCAAGTCCATTAATTTAGAAGATGACAAATTTGCAGCATTTTATAATTAGTAATTGTAAGTCTAGGCATGCTCTACCTGCCCTTGCTGTCAGAGATGCCCAGTTGTTACAGATTTGAACACTGTGAGGAATTTTCTGAGAAGGGTCAATAATCAACTCATCGCTACAAACCCTTTTCCTGTCCTCTGAGAACTTGCAAATGTAAACATGCAAGAGCACATGCACATGGACACACTGAAGTACCATGGGGCACTTGATGCATATATGAAGAGAACCAAGAAAGAGAGTAACTCCATGGAATTTACCCACAGGTTACAATTTAGTAAAGTTGCAAAGGAATATCATGATACAATTCTGTATTGATTCTGCTGAATCTGTTTCCCATTTTATCCCTGTATGTTTCTTGCAGTGATTAAAAATAATGCTAAACATGTTAGAAGCTTAGTAGGATTTGAAAATGACTTTTTAAAACAGGATACAGCTGATGATGGGACTTACCTCTCTCAGCTTTGTCAGCTTCTGCATTCGAACTGGCTGAACTTGGATTTGAAGGTCTTTGAATGCTTTTAACTGATTGCTGGATTTATTACCTACAAAGCTTTTCTCCTCCTCAGATGGTAATTTTAAAGAGGTTTTCTCTTTCTGTCCAGGCTCCATGCTATCCCAGGACACAGCCCGTAATAGAGGAGGACGCAGTCCACACAGTTTAAATTCTGGTTTACATGGAACTTTATGGTCCCTCATTTCTGGAACAGGAATTTTTAGCTTTGTGTCCATATTTCCTATTCCTGGTCCTGGTGGATGGGTTCTTAAAGGAACATCATTTTCTTTCCCTTTCTTGAGGAATGATTTTCCAAGTTCATTTTCACAAACATTCACGCAAGTATTAAGAGACATTCTGCCACCATCACCAGCTGAAGGGGAGAATTTAGGTAAAGTATCCATATGTTTACGTGGATCAAAGTTTTCCTTTTGGTCTGAGAGCTTCTCTTTGGAGTTTTCAAAACCAGCAGAACGAGGAACCAGCCTTCCCTGAGAAATCTTTCTTTGATCATTCTGCCTTCGATCAATTAATCCTTTTGCAGCATTCTGAAAGTACAGGGACACACATGAAACAGAGAAACAAGTCCAGATTCCTCTTTCCCCTGCCCAAGGACAGATTTTCATTGTAAAAAGCCATTTCCTTGTCAATGACATTTGCTTTTGAATATGTGCTGTTGACAAAAGAAATAATTTTTAAAAGGCACTTAAAGAATACTGAATTGGGAATCTCCTCTCTGAACTTTTGAGTTAACCTCTCCCATTCCAGAGTCCATTGCAGCAACCCTCCTAATGCCAAGCTCCTCAGCATCTGAATGTCACAAGTCTGTGCCAATGACCTACATCAAAATGGCTATAGTAGGTATTTTTACTTATACAGTTATCTAGGGTATTGATTTTAATTGAGCTAAAGCAGGGTGCATGATAGGATGGGAAGATCAAGTGGTAAGCCCACTGTCCTCTACTTCTTTTGCAGGTACTTCATAATTTCTTAGAGCAGTGTAAGTTTCTATTCACTCAGTGAACAATCTTTCAGCATTTTTAGTCCCATCAGTAAGTCATATGTGTGCTAAGACAAACCAGCAGATTTTGTTCAGCTCTTAATGTGAAACACTTACCTCTGCAGTTTGCCTGTCATCCTCTTTCACAATTCTGTTATTCTAGCAAAAAAAGATGAAAAAAACTGCTTTACAAAGTTATCTTCACACCTATGCAACAAACCTTAAAGAAAGATATTAATGGCTGAACTTTGAACCTCTTAAATTTTACATTGCTTGTGTATTTATTTATGAAATAAATTCAGGGATTAGTCTTTCCATAGATTAGGATTATATTGGATCTTTTTCTATTTTCTACACTTAACAGATCTTTAGGACCTTTCAGTTCTTGTTCTCTCATGGATTTCTGCCTTCAGAGTAAACACTTATTTGTTCCTTGCTGTACAGAGAAAATACCAGTAGTCCAATTTGAGTACCTAAAATGGTATTCCAAAAATGAGATTTTTATCAGGGACTAAAAGGGCAGCATACTATAATACAGTACTGTAATAATCAGGTTGTTGCACAGAGTATTCATCTCTTACCTGCCCGGAGATACTGACTCAATACTAGTGGCTGTGCATGCATCAGACCCTGAAAGATGCACACAAAATTAGAGCATATCCTGATATTTTGCTCAAAATTTTACTACTATAGCATTAACAAACACATATGTGCACAGTTTCCCATAATATATGAAGGATAACAATTCAAATGCCAAAAATACTATTAAAAAGGGAAAAAAAACCCCAAACACATAGTAAGTAAAACATCATTAAAGCTTCTCAAAACACTGTTATTTATAAAATTTTAAAAATAGAACCTTTTTCCCTCCAAAGAGTGTCAGGCCAATTGTAAGACAGAACTTTGTTTGAACTGGCATTTCAAAGCACAATGAAAGTCCTATTTCATGGTAAAATGCCATTTTGTTCCCATTTTCAAACACTTCTTATAAAAGGAAAAATAATTTCAATTGATATTCTAGACCAAAAACATTTTTTCTGCTGTTTTTAAAGGAGCATCTGGTCCATTTAGCTTAGTTTATGGCCATGTTCAGAGTAAGACACAGTATAACTGTGTCTGAAGGGAATGTTTTTTCAGCAGGATGAATCTAGCCACGAAAATTTCATTTAAACAACAATCTGTGAGCATTTTTCACTTTTCAATAGAAATGCTTCTTGCTTTCTTTTGACACTGTTTGCTGTGTAAGTTTACACCATTTTACCCTGAGAGCATGGATGGGTCATTTCTGTTTTATCTGGAACCTTGTTGGAGGACAAGAGGAACTCTGACCTTCAAATTCACCAAGTGTATGTAAATAGCAGCAATGAATAGATTGCAGTAGATGTTTGCCTTCACAGATGTTTGAGGGAAAATATAAAATCTGGTTTTCAGGAGCTGCCCCTACCTGTGGGTGACTCTGGGAAGCTGCTCCTTGACTTTCTGCCTCGGCGTGTTAGGAACCTCTCACTCACTTTCTTTGCTTCTTCTAACAACTCAAGGTTCTTCTTTTTGTCTTCCTCTGATATTTTGACATCTGGCAGTGGATCATTCACCAGGTCAATCACGTGACCACTATTATCTGTGTAGAAAATGTCAGAATTAGAGCTGGACATTCCATTTCCAGGTATATTGTGGCATGTGAGAGTAACAAGTACAAAACAAACCTGTACATTTATGCCTATAAATTTAGCTTTGAGCTTGCATGTCACAAAAAATTAATGTCTGCTCATTTCTAATGTTACAATCTCAAGTTTAGAGCACGTCCTTAAAATCACATATAACCCACTAAGATGAATTCAAAATGATAAAAAATTCTCTAAAAATGTGAAACTGGCCTTTCCAGCTGTGTCTCCAATGCAGGTTTTCCTCATTTCTAAATAAAAGTGCAATTAGATCCATCTCAGCTAACAGGAAGGGCATTTCTATTGTAGACTGAGTTTTTTCATGGAATTTTCAGGTTCAGTTTTTCAAGGCTAAGAACCCACCAACTCACCCAGCAAAGATTTATGCACAGTAGTTTTAACCAACAATTTAACCAGCATTAACCTGTGGCACTTAAGTTGGTTGAAAACACTAAACTTTGAGCACCAATTTTTACAGTTCTCCAGCCTATGATGAAGCAAAGAAGGCAGGCAGTTGTCAGAAAGGTCCTTTCTGTATGAGTCAGTATAAATGGCTTTTATGAGCATCTAAAGAACAGCTTGGATGAGGGGGAGTAAATTCATCAGGTAATATGAGAAAAATATTTTAAAGTTTGACAAGAGCCATTAGAGAACCATCAGTTTTCAGAAAAGCTAAGGGTGTGAGCAAGCAGCAAAAACTCAAGGGTTTTTTCTTTGTGGACGTGGAGTTATTTCACTATCGGGTTTTGACTGATTTTTTGGGGGGAGGGATAAATCCTTTGGCTTTAATTTCCTTAAATTTAGTTCAGTTTCAAGGATGTCAAAAACCATACTAACAGATTGAATATTCTATAGCAACCTATTTTCAGTGAAATGTGTGTTTCAGTTTAAATTCCGATTTGTGTGTTGGAAGTTTGAGAGACAAATCTCCCATTACACTTTCCCTGTGCCAGCAAAAGAGAAGCTCAAGTGTAGCAAAACCAGTATTTCACATTCTATAAGAAATAAAGCATGTATATGTTGAGCCTTCTGAAAAGGTTAAGCCAATGCACAAATTAACACCTTTCTGAAAGCCACAACGAGTGCATTTCCCTGAACTGGCCTGCAGGCAGTCCATTTACAAGCTCATGATCACAATTCAACATCCCAGCAGCATTCCCTGTGCATGCATTACACAGTGTGCACAGAGAAAAAAAATGTGGTCTATACAGTCAGACTCTCTCTATAGGTTTTTATTGCATGTCACATTTTCTGAGAACACATCCTAGTTGAAATGAATAATCACTTCTTACCCACAGAAGTCAGTGAACTTGTTGAATTCCTGGTGGCACGGTTCGAATGTCTCCTGTGAGGACTCCGAGACCTACAGAGAAAAGTGAACACACAAAAGGAGTATGGCACTAAGACAGGTCCTAATTGTCTATGAAAATCAATATTAAAAGGAAAGGCCTCTGGTTAAAAAATGAAGACAAAAAGCATTTATTGCAGTTCCTCATCTCCTAACAACTGGAAGATGAAGGAGATTGCAGGAAGAAGGAAAATTGCAGAAATCAATCTGACAGAGTTCTAAAATTTGCCATTAATCTCACCCATTGTGAACATGATTTCTCAGGAAAAAACTACATCTCTTTAGATTATTACCATGACTTAAAAATCATGTAAGAATAGTATATAGCAAAAAAACCCCAAAAACAAACAAAAAACCCCACCTTAGTCTTTCTGAATTGTTACTGCTTCTTAAACTAAATTCTATGGCTAAAATAATTCATTAGGCTCCCATAGTGACACTCCCATAGGATTTTTCTAAACTGCAAACCAGGTAAAAGTTTCAAACAACTGCAGAAATGTAAATGCTGATCCTGCAAGTAATTCTGCTTTTGAAGAGCTACATATAAATTCCAACTCTAAAGTAATCCTGAAGTTTGAAGAAGCACACTTTTAAAAATACAAACGAATTATAGCTTTATGAAATATATTTTCTGATATGTTTTTTCACCATATTTTAATTTTAGTGGAAGGTCAATAAAATTAAAAAGCAAAGGTCAGGAAGCATGCTGTACCAGAGTGAATATAATAACCCTAATTCAACTCAAAACTGAATTGAAGTTTTCAAATTCCAACAGGATTACTATTTCTATTCAATGACTTACTTTCACATATGCTTAATGTCAGTATTGTATTCTTGTCCCATCTATGTGAATGAGGCCAAAGCTACTTCAATTTGAACACATTACAGTGTTCAAACTAGATATTTAAGTTGTCCAACTCGATGAGTGGGGTTGTCAAACTCAGTATTCTATGAAACTCTTTCTTTTAGTCTCAACTATATTCCTGTTCATCCACCTCACATTCCAAACACACCCTCAAAATATTAAGGCAATATGAGCAAATCATGGAGATACAGCAATAATATTTTCATATAACATATACTTCAGAGCAATGCTTCAGAAACACAGCCCCTGGAACTCATGGGTGGGTTGGTAATGTATTTTGTAGTACCTGTTAACCAGAGTTTTGTCGATGTCTACATCTGGTGTAACAGCATCCTCGGGCAGAACGATAGAAGGGGTGCTGCACGCTGTCCCTTCAGCAGTCGTGTCCTGAATGGGGTGTGACAAAGACAAAACTGTAGTTAAACAGAAATTCAAACCACTGAACATTGACTCTGTGTGGAAAACAATGTGTGTTTCTCAATTTTCCTAAAAGATAAAGTAATTGAAATAAGAGATAATTAGCTGTAATTTGACAAAACAAACATGAATTTAGAGGCCTATACCAATATTACTCAAAAGAGATGATGGATACCTGGAATATCTGTTTTCTTTAAAAAGTTTTAATACATGCAAGCTAAATTTAATAAGCATGGAGCTAATGAGAAAGCTTTAAAAAGGCAGAGTCTGGTTTTTCACACAGCAAACCATTCTCTAGTGAAGCACATGTCCAAGAGTTCAGTGAATTGATAAACTGGATGCATGAGTGAAAAGCAGCTCTGTATAACAGGGCTAAATTAAGCACACAAACACTCCAAATGATGGTAATATATAATGAAAGCTTGAATAAACACAGCATTAAGTGTACACATGATATCCAAAGTCCCAAAAAATAATTTAGAGTTATCTTGTTAAGAGCTCAACATGGTTTTCTCTCAAATTACTTGGAAACACTTTTTTTAACTATAACTTCAATATTTAATAAAACATAATTTCTAAGTGCTAAAAGAAACTGGCAAGCTGGTCCTGAATATTAAGACGTGCTTGTCTGCTTAAAAATATGAGACCTTGCCTCAAGAACTTAATCCCACACCTTCTGCATAATGATACCACTCAGCTGAAGGACAGGAATCCGTTTCCTGTGAGATAGCACAAATGGAGATACATCAAGTTGGCATGAGGTAATGTGGATGTCTCATCTGTGGTAAGATGATTAGTTCTACCCCAAGTACTGTTTTCAGATTAAAACCAAAAAACAGCTGGAGGGAATGCTTCCCAACAGTGGCAGTGGACTGCTGTCAAGTGACTTGTAAAATTTAAAGAATAATTTTTAAATTCCCAAATCCTAAATTGCTTCTACTAGGCACTGATATATACAAGTGTTTTGTTTTAGTTTGTTATTGGGAGTTACAACTTTCTTGAAACTAAATCCTGAAGCCTCACAAGAAATTTGTAAGGCAGGTAAGAAAAAGCTGTTGCAATAGCACAAATTTAGAGCATTACCAGACTGAAGCATGGAATAAGTCACCATTTAGCACATCAGTTTTAGACTCTGGAAGTGTTCAAAGCCAGGCTGGCAGAGCTCTGAGCAACCTGGTCTCATGGAAGGTGTCCCTGACCATAGCAGGGCAGATGGAACTGGATGACCTTCAAGGTCCCTTCCAGCCTAAACCATTCCATTCTACTCCATAAGGAAGCTGACTCTTACTTGACTGCTAATGTCTATCATTTACCACAGAACTCCTTGAAAGATCTCTGCCAGTGCTGCATTTTATACCCGTTGAAATAATGTATTTTCTGATCAAGGCAAAGGACTCTGAAAGTACTTTAAAAATGGTATATTTAATTACATAGCATAACCCTTCTACCTCTCAAAGGCAATGAAATATGCCTTGCTTTACACCCTGATTTAGGATTCTTGATTCTACTGTAAATAGCATATTTTTTTTTAACTAAAATAATTTTTTTCATGCAGCTCCATGCTTCCATATTCGTAATTTTCATATGAATTTCCTTGGCAAGTTCCCTTTGTCAGTCACAGGAGAGCAGAATGGGGAACATGCAAGAAAACATTGTGAAGATTTAAATTTAGGAAAAATATCCTTGTAATTCTGAAAATGTTAGAAACCCAAAGCATATGTGATTCAAGTGAACAAGTGACATTTTATGACAGTAGCTTGAAAGCAATTTTTAGTAATATCCTTGAAAATGTTAAAAAGTAACAATATATTTTGTCAAGGACAAAACTTCAGGTGACTCTCCTGCTTGTAGGGCAAAGCAGCTGAATACACATGTACAGTGTTTATACTAATCTCATGGCTGCCAAAAAAGCAAAAACTTCTGAATGATGTAACATCAGCCTTGAAGTCACTTCAAGCCCATTTTAGGACTCTAAAAACAGCTCATTAAAAAGGAAAAAAAAAAAAAAAAAAAAAAAAAAGAAGCCGCAGCCAAAGCTGGTTCAGGTCAGGTAGAAAACAGAAAACATTAATGCTGGTCAGGAGCTAAAGGAGTTCAGCATCTACACAAGAGAAACCTCATGATCCCGTTGTCCAAACATGCCTTGTCCAGGAGAGGGGCAAGAAGAGCCAGAGCAGGAAGCTCTGTGCAGGGCCAGCTGGCTCCAATCAAAAGGAATTGTTACAGGCTGAGGAGTGCTCAGCCTGCTCTATACTGCCCTTGGAAGAGAAGCTTTAACAGGAAGCTTCAGCTGCCTCACAGTTGTACAACTGCACAGAGATGACACAGAAAATTTCCATCACCCTCCCATTTGTGTGCCTTTAACTCTGCTCCCTTGGTATTTCCAGACCTGTCTGCTCCTCAGCTATTCCCAACAGTTGCCTCCTCCCCTACTACCAATAGTTCCTTGCTAGCCAAGCCTTTGCTTCCTTTTTGTCCCAAGCCCTTCCCCCTACAAAAAACACCCGGGTAAAGCTGAGTGCATCCCTGTGGCTCAGGTGGGAGCTGCTCCACAGGGGTGAGCAGGAGCCGTCCAGACCGGCAGGGAGGCGTGAGCAGCGCTGAGAGGGTGCCACACTTTGGTCCATAACAGAAGAGCCCAGAGGATCAGAGATCTGCAGGGGGCAGGTAGAACCTCCTGACAGTCTGTGAAGTTCTACCAGGCCCTCACTAAGCATACAGAGAATGTGCTTTTGAAATTTTTATAATCCAGACAAAATCCGACATTTTTTACATTAATGGGATGGTGAGGGGAGAAGGAATACAAAGATACTCTGCTGAAAGACCTACCATGCCAGACAGTGAGAGGACAGAGTTTTACTGTATAACACCTGGATTCTTTAAAGGACTGGGAAAAAAATAAAACAGGAAAAAGAAAACCCTCTGCCACCTGGTGGTGTTCTTAGATATTAATTAATAAGTTTGGATTGAACTTCAGAAAAACACAGGCTGCTCTAAGAAATACTGAAATGAAACACTACATTTATTTTCTCAAAATGAATTTGAGACATAGAACCCAGGTCTTCTCAGCATGTAAAAACATGACCATACCCAAAGCATGCAGAAAACTACATGTGATGTAAGGTTCATTTTCTTTTTGTCAGAACTGTTTTGTAATCTGTGTGCATTTGGGCATGCAGGGAAAAGGTGGGAAAGAATCTCCTGAAACAGAAGGAGGAATTTGTTAGACACCAGAGAGCACTCTAGATGAGATGAAATTCCAGACTTGGAAAATTTTGTGAATGGCAGAAAACAAATTCACCAGCTTTTAGTTCCTTCTGATGCCCTCTCATTGCTTGCAAGGCCTTATCTCACAATAATGAGCTGTTTTACTTAGAGTGATTTACAATCATGCTTAGAACTTGACCTGCAGCAAGAGCCAAGAGTGACAACAGTTATGAACAAGATGAAATTCTCATAACACTGGCTAGTGGCAAACCTTAAGTAGGCTTATGAGCAGAGTGTTGGTTAAAACCACTCCACTGCGATTTTGCGCCTAAAAATAATCATTTCTCTAAAATGATTACCAACATTAACATAGTTCATTTAATTCCTACATCTAAAAGGCCTGGAAAATGTATTAAAATTTAATGCTTTTATATTAGGAAGTTGGAAATTTTCATTTTTCCCATTTGACAAGCACATTGAGGATTAGAATCATTGATGTCTGCTAGATCTTCATATTTTTCATCTTTGGTTATGTTTTATACAGCATGCCTTTTGTACTAAAATACCTCAATAAAATCTTCCTGAGTTAATAAATGCTATCAGATGGTAGTCTTGATGAACTTGTATCCAACTGGGGTGTTTATCTTAAAGCAGGAAATGAACACTCAGCACCATGAGCAGTTTAGATGGAAGGCAGGACAGAGCAGTGCAGAGCTCACTGCTGACAGGATTTTCCAACAATGTTAAAGTAGAGGATGTTTTCACCTAAAGTCTGGAATGCAGTGTCCTCAAGCCCAATGACAATGTCACATCTTTAACTGAGGATCTGCCAGACTATGAATCCTCTCTCTTTTTACCAGTCTGTGTAAAAATTAATGATTTGGATAACCTGTGATTTCTTAATCACGGTAAGGTTCTTTACTTCAACTGAGCTAACAACTGGAAAAAAAAATCCAACTCCAGTTTGTTAAAATATAAACTCCTTTTTATCTGTGGTATAGATTACAGAAAAAGGGGGCAGACCTATCTGTTATTGATTTTTTTTATATTCATCTGGAAAAAAAGCATGCAAAAATGTGTAGATGCCACACAAATTTGAAGCACACTGATGAATATGCATGGAGAGCACCCACCTGCCCTCAGTACAGTCCCAGTGTCTACTGCTGTGGCAAATAAAGCACTGAAAAAGACTATAAACCAAGAGAGCCCATTTCCATCTTTCACACACACACATGAGCTCCATAGCATACTCTGTATCTGTAAAAACAACACTAGTTGTTGAGGTGCAAGCCTAAGTTCTGTTTTCAAAGTTTAAAGTTTTCTTTAATAACATTATAAAGGACATTTTTGGACAGTTTTGATATATGTCTGCCTGTTCTGAACCATTTATAAGCCTCCAGATCAAAATGATAAACAACTGCTTGAGCAATTTAAGTTCTTGTCCCTTAGGCTATAAAATATTTAAGGAACTCTAAGGATTTCAAGGATCATTCATAGCTTCATCAATTAAGCAAAACACCCTAATATAGAGCAACAAATAGATTTGATTTTACAAACCCCTAAATATACACAAACAGGTTTCAGCCTCAGGTTTCCAGCAAGTGTCAGCAAACACCTTTTGAAGTGGGAGAGCTTACTTTGGCTGGAGGAGAGCTGCTGTGCTGGGCCTCTTTTGCTTGTCCCTTGTCTTCAGGTAAGGTTGGCATGGTGGGCAGCGTGAAGCACGTGGAGCTGCAATGTGGACTAAGAGGACCATGCACTGCTGGCTGTATCTGTTTCAAGTTAGCTTGAAGGCATAAGCACTGGGAGGCCTCGTGATCTGCAGGCTGGGTTAGATGCCAAAAATACAAATCAAATCCATTTAAAACTCTATGCTCAAAAACCGAGATCACTTTACAATAACAAACAGCATTAAGGTTTAAAATTAAAAATGCTATCTTGTGTTTTATTAACTAAAACTTTCAAGGTCAAGTATAACTTAGCAAATGCATTCAAAACAGACAACCTTCTGTTCTTGTTGCTATTTCCATCTCTTTCCTCCATTTTACAGTTTTCATTTTGTCACTATGATGTGACCAAACTACCTTCTCTAAATATCCTCCAAGAAGTAAACAGCATCCTGGATATCACAGAGCAGCAGAATGGTTCAGGTTGGAAGGGACCACAAGGGGTCAATCTGGTCCAACCTCCCTGCTCGAGCTGGGTCATCCCAGAGCACATGGACCAGAATTGCATCCAGAAAATTCTTGAATACCTCCAGTGAGGGAGACTCCATAGCCCCTCTGGACAATCTGTTCCAGTGCACAATCATCTGCACAGCAAAGTTTCCCCTCACGTTCACGTGGAACTTCCTGTGCATCAGCTTCTGCCCTTGCCTCTTGTCCTATTGCTCAGCACCACCAAGCAGAGTCTGGATCCATCCTCTGACACATCCCTTCACACACTGACAGACATTGCTAGGGTCTTTTCTCAGTTCTCTCTGCCATAATATGCCTTTCAGTAACTAATAGCCTTAATGCTACAGAGCATGATCTCAGAGGATCAAAACTGGAACCCCAGAGGGTGGCACTTCTTTGAGAAAGGTGAATTGTGCAAAGACTTGGTGTACCTCTGCACAAGACAACAAGGTGCAAGACACTTGCAAAGCAAAATAGCAGAAATGCCTGAAGAAGGAAAAAAAACCACTACCTATTAGCTGAGAAAATTCTCATTATTAGTATCAAGGGGAAGCACTGCATTCACAAGGATAACATCAGCATGAAAGCCTGTACCAAAGTCTGAGGATCAGCAATGCAAAGCACAAATCAGTCCTTAGAGTGGCAGTGGATGGGTTGCAATACTTACTGTGACACCTGCCCAGGACTCAGGGAGCTGTCCTCCTCAGCACATCGGGGCCTCCTCAGCACATCAGTGCACTCCCCGGCGGTGCCTGCAGGTCACACACACTCCTGAGCCCACCTGGTGCGCACGCTGGTGTCTCCACTAAGAGCTGCTGACTACTGCTTTGCAAATTCACTCGCTACAGTTCTCCCTTCCATTTCAGGGGTGGGTAAAGGAATGCATTCAGGAACATGTTGGCTTATGGAGGTTGCCAATTACATTTGTCAAAATACATCTGCTGCTTTAAGATAAAAGCAAAAAGAGGCAAAACCATTCACAAAAAAACACTGAAGCAGCCTCAGTAGTGACAAGTGCCTCACCTCAGCTCTCACAGAAGAAAATCTGTGTTGTAAAACCTACAGAATGTGTGAAAATTTTGGACTACAGAAGCAGCTAAGACCCATGCTTTTATTAGATTTATTTCACATTATGTGGAAAACTTAATTTTCTCTTTCACTGGAAGAGGAATACAAGGCCATTTCACATGAGCTTTAATGCAGAACAAATAGATTGTAAAAATTATCCTACACAAGTATTGGCATGTTCAGAAAAGTAATTATATCATTGCAGCTCCTCAATAACAACTCTGAAAAAGATGCAGCACATGTGACATCATTATGAAGACCAAGACACATACTCTTTTTGAACAGAGGGCATAAAGATTTTTCAGAGCAGCGTATGCTGCAGGGACAGCACATTTCAATCTTTTCTAGACATGTCGTACCTGTTACAGGTGATTTTCTAACTACAAAAGTGGTAGTTCATGTTTGTATCATGACTTTACCTACCTCTGACTTCAACTAAGAGTAGAGGAAACTTTCAATGAATAAAATATTTTAAAATTCTTATTATGGCAAAACAATTAAAGTCCCTAATAGGATGGAAAACACATATTTGTGATTATGTATATTTTAATAAATCCACAGCTTAGATGGATACCAGTAGCACTGAACATCTGCGTATTTCAACAAAGTTGTTTTGTATCAAACCCAGTCAACAACTACTAGCAACAAAT
The DNA here is from genome assembly GCA_032173965.1 of Sitta carolinensis. NCBI lineage: Eukaryota > Metazoa > Chordata > Aves > Passeriformes > Sittidae > Sitta > Sitta carolinensis. The sequence continues at coordinate 7,036,704 of JAVUNC010000026.1, forward strand.
GAAGTTGAGATGGAAGCAAGGTAACTAACAAAAAGTGACACAGACTTGCTTTTCACCTCTGTAACAAAATCCTGGCGTCCTACACTATTTCTGAGTGTGCAAGAACTCCAACTCAAATTATTAAAAAAAAAAAAAAAAAAAAGAGAAAGAAAAAATATATATCTGACTGCTTATCTAATCCCTCTTAGTGTTTGCCTTATGAATTTATTATGGTTCTGATACATTCAACCCAATGCTAGACCTGAAAAATCAGGAATGCTTCAATTCATGGCCAAAGCATGTTTGCAGTCTTACATGGAATTGTAGAAGCTGTAGCACCAAAGCGGTTTATTCCCAGTCTTAGCTGGGTTCTTAGTACATACTAAACTTAAAAAAGTAGCACAACTTATCTTGAAACAAGAAAGAGCTATTAAGCACATCAAGTTTCAGTTCATCTTTCAGATTTAAAAAGCAAAAAATCTTTAAAAGAAAAAGAAATAAATCAGCAGGCTGTCTAAGAATAGAAAGGGACAAATCCTGAGCTGTGTTGTCCTAGAGATGCAGCACAGAAAGTACAGCCAAGGGAAAATGGAGGGTAGAAAGATGAATTTATGCCACTTTAACAACCCCCAGATTTGGAGTGGACTGAGCTCAGGCTGTCTCCGACACAATTAGAGCCCTACTCGGATTTCCTTACAGAGCTATCTTGCAAATTGGAATAAGCTTCAAATCTCTGTGTTGATCAGTAGGAAAATTTCTTACTCTGACTTTCTGTTTTTTCCTAATACCACTCCAGAAAACCCCAGTGCTGAGGACTATATTGGAGCAGTGAAAGCTTGTACATAATTATTCATATTCTTAGGCTTCTTAAATCTAACACCATCTTTGCATACCTTGACTGCATTGCTGCAGTCTACTACACTGCCAAAAAACTAGGGTACTGCATATTGGTATTTCAGTATAAGAATGTAGTTGAATTAATAAACTATATAATTTAGAACTCCAAAATTATTAACTTTCAGTCTAAAAGATTAGTTTTAACCTGTGCAGTGTTCTTAATGTCAGTAGTCCAGATTTTAAAAAGATTTTATGATGCTTACCCAGCACAAACATCATATAACAAATGCAAATGGATATACCATGCTCTGCAAGGAGTTCTGCCATTTTCTGATCAATTACTGCCTTCTGATACCGGTAGGAAAGGCAAAGGTTTAGAAAAGATGGAAACTTAAATATTAGTGAATAAATGTTCTTCCACCACTGCTAAGTGACCTTATGCCCCTTTAGTTGAGCAATGAAAACAGCCCCAGTAAATGCCACATGGAGTCAAAATGCATAGAAATAGGAGGCTTTGTAAGAACACTCTACAAGAATTAGAGGAGCTTATCTGCATCTCAAAAACGTAGATAGAAAATAAAGACACGTCCTTGGGAAATGTACGTCACTGAAGGTACATTTTTCCTTTTTCAGCAGAGCATTAGGGCAGAGTGCAGCCTTGGAGCTTACAGAAATTCACATCTCTATTTACAAAATCAGCTGACAGCCTTACTGAACCCTGAGCTACAGTGTGCAGAGCATGACTAGCCTGGTTCTAAGCCTGGCTCACCTGCCAGCTGAATAGCCTTTGGAATCATGCTAGCATTACCTTTGCCAGCTTTGTCTCCTTTCCACAAGCACAAACATGTTTCAGTCAAGGAAGGAAATTAGATGTTAACAATGCATGCAATACATGAGGTATCAACTGTAATTATTGCCCTGAAGACACTGAGGGATTAAAAATACACCTGCACTTTAAAAACAGTCAAGGTGCATGAGCACATATTAGCATCATAGGCACTGAGATTGGTTCAAGATCCTGTTATTTCTATTTTTATTTCTTTTTTCTTCATTGACCAAGCTCTGTTTGGCCTGACTCTATCTAATCAAAGGATGTCATTACAACACTGCAGTGTTTTATCCAAGTAAATAAATAATCTCCCCCAAAACTCCATTCTTTCAGAAATGGCAAGAGCTTCAAAATTATCTTTTAAAATTAAATACTTGTAGAGATTAACTCACATGTCACAGGCAGAGTGGATGTGGGTGAAGTTCTACTATCTCAGTATGCATGAGCCTTGTGCACCTACAAAATGAGTTAAAAACACAAATTACCTATCCAATTCACCAAATTCTGCTCATTCCCACACTAAGAGGAGACATTCTAAAGAAAAAAATAAAGTAAGAAAATGAACTAAAAAGAGAGGATGGACTGCTTTTTAACATTTTGGTCTGTTATTATAAACTTACTGCTTAAAATAGTTAGGAAAAAACCAATCCCCTGAGCTCAAATTTGTAGTCAGATACAGATCAGTGAATGCAGAGAACTTTCTTTTACCACTGTGTAGGCTTAGAGTACAATCTCCAGGAAATGGAGATCTGGGAGCTCTATTCCATAAAAGGGAAAAGTATTTAGAGGCCCTTGGCTTTCAGTGTGTTCTCTCTGCAACTTATTTTACCATAGTAGAGAAAGTTAAGTATAATCAGTTAACTTCCCCTGGCTGAGTCACAGCTGAGCCCGTGGCAGCCAAGGCTCAGAGAAAGGTGCTTTACTCCATCTCCACTGAGAGCTGGGCACCTGACCCCAAATGCTCTGTCACCTCTCAACGAGGGAACACAAAAAAGAGCAGAAATAAACAGTTAAGAGAGCATTTTATTAATATTTCTTGACCTCATGCTGCCTACGGTCAAATCTCATTTGTCAGCAACAGAAGTTACTTGCTCATGGATGCAGCTGAACTGCATAATTCTCAGTGGCTTTTTGTATTTTTTTCTTTGCTGCCATTTAAAGTAGTTGTAAAATGTTACCATATTAAAAAGGTACCTTTTTGCACTCCTTTTTGTGTAGTTGTAAACATATATGAAATTCACATAACGTTTTGAATTAGGCTTTGCAGCTTTGAAGTACTTAAGACCCAGTAAACTTCCTTCAAAGTCTGAGAAAAAAAAAGGTGTTTTTCTTATGTTTGTATCATAAAAGTGTTTTCAAAGACAAAGCACAATTATAGCTTAAGATACTCTGTTTGTTGGCATATGTTAACTATCCCCTAAAATTTTAAAAACCCAAAACCACAACACAACAAAACAAACAAACCCCTAAAAACAGATCCAGAATATCTTAATAGAAACACTTTGAAACTTTGCATTAGGACTCCAAGATCTTTGTATAATAGGAACATTCACTGGGAAAAGGAAAAAAAAAATCCCACAACTGAAGCTGACTCATGTACATTCTTGCCCTTTGTGACAAAAGGTTCTGCGTGGAAACTGGAAGACATTTTCTTTATTGTCTGCAACACAGGAAAAAAAATTGACTAGTAGTTTCCTATTGCATCTCATTTTTATGACAAAAGAGTGGTTTTTATGTTAAATACTCAAGTTTGCAAGATAAGATCCTGCTTCAGCCAATTTACCAACCACAGAGTCCTAGTCCCAGGACTAAAATAAGGCACCTCTGTGATGAACTTAATCTGAGTTCCACCCACACTAAGATCCATACAACTGCACAAGGTAAAACCTGGAAGACAAAGTGGTGTTTCTGCTTTTAGGATACAGAACAATTCCACTGGGTTATGCAAAGTGTATGTGCAACTACTGTGTGAATTCGAAGGATCTGTTCTCATTGTGAGATTAATTCCCAAGAACTGAGATTCCTGAGTGATTTAAATAATACTTCTTGACAACCAGAACACTTCCAGGTTGCAACCTCAGAGCCAAGGGATAAATGTGAATAGTTCTGTCATAAAAATATTTTAAAGGAAGAAACTAGAAAAAGCTGAAGGAAAATACAATTTCTAAAAAACTTTCCACAAACTCAGTGGTTACAGACTTCCTTGGAACTACAAGCTACACATGTAGGACTTGATTTACAGAGCAGCATGACAGGAAAGGATCTCCTTTTCTGCTTCCTGTTTTCCTCATAGCTCAGGAACACATAAAACTGGATGGTTTTCAATAATCTGCTTGAATGAGAGAGAGGAAAAGTTAGGTCAGGCAGAAAGTAAATTGTTTTGATGCATGTCCAGCCTAACATGCATCCTGGGAGAATATTTCCAGCGATGGGTAGTTATGACACTGTTGAGACTGAAAACCCAAAGGTTTGGGGATGAAAGGTGATGCTGTTGCATTATCAACAAGACCAACCCCTACAACAAGGCATTTCATTTGGTTATGTATCAAAAATTTACATCAGAGTTGAAAGAAATCTGAAAACTAATTCCAAAAAGATTTAATGGAAAATGCATTCTGGGAGCTCTGTGCTTAACTCCCAGACAATTCATCTGGTCCCACCTTCAGCTTTTCCTTGATAAATTAAGAGAAAAAGCAATTGGACCTGATTTCACACACAGGCAATCAGTTCAACACAGCTAAATGGAAATTTAAGATTTACTAAAATATCATAACTGTGTTTGAAAATAGCACTTTTCTTTCTGTAAAATGTCAGCTTCATTCTTTTTAGCAATGTTTTTATAGTTTCTGTTTTATTAGCAGTCAGTGTTTAGATTTACTTCTCTTGCAGCAAAGCATCTGGAGAAGTGGCTTACAAAGACTTGTTTTGTCTTGCAAGAATTCCAGGCTGAATTTTATGCTGCAGACAATCAGCAAACAGATGAAGAACGCACATATTTTAGAAACACTGAGGAGAAGTATTTCACTAGCTTTTTAGACTAGTAGACCCAGATTTTTTAAAAAAATGTTTTAAAACATTTTTTAAAAAAAATTAAAATTTTAATTCAAAAATTTTTTTAAAGTTTTTTTTTTTAAATATCTTTTAAGGTAAGCCTGTTTTAGACTGCCTGAAAATTTCTCAATTCCACTTTTTTTTAGGGGCAAGTAGGAGTTAATGTTGCATGGATAAACATTTATAAATTACTCTGGTTTGGATGAAAAATTTTTATTTTCAAAGGTTTTTTTTTACCTAGCAATAAAAAGAACATAAGGAAATGAGGTTATAAGCAGCACAACCTCTGTGTGAAAACAAAAGATTTTAAGAATTGCATACAAGTTCAGAAAAAAAAAAAAACGTTCTGGTTCACTTGATGTTTTTGTTCATTCTAGGGCTTTTCTTTGAACAAATATTCTTGAGACAGAACTCCAAAATGGCAACTTTGGAGATAATGGATGCTAAGACACTGGACTCAGCTCTCCTATGAGAAGGATGTCTTACTGACATAATTTTTTTTCCAGTGGGCTTTCAGCAGGAAAAGCGAGAAGACAACAAGAAGCACTGCTCAGCCAGGTGGCCTCTAGGAAACCAGTTGGGATGAACTTTGGGGTACTTGAAAATAAAATTTTATATATATATATAATATATATAGTGAAAAAGACAGTACACATGATATTAAGGGAAAATGAATCCTTGACTTATTCAGTATTACACATAAGTTAAAGAATTCAGCCAACAGTGGCAAATCTGATGATCAAAAGACTGTCAGATCTCAAGGCACAATTGCTGTATTTTTTAACTTGCAGATTATTTTTACAGACTTTAAAGAAATGCAGTTTAAAGGTAGCATGTGAATATCAAGTGGGAGGATATTTGGCATGGAGAATAAGGATTTCTCAGCATGAGGAACAGCATATAAGAAAGTGTGAAGATAAGAGTGGGAGAACTGTACACTTAGTGTCACTCAGGAGGGCTGTTCAAAACAAACCCAGAGCTAGGAAGCACCTGGAAAAAATACTATTACAAAATAAAGGCAGCGACCTTAAAACAGGATAAAATCAAACAAAAGTCGGAATAATACTCAAGTAAAAAACGTTGCTCTCTTCCACCTCCTAGACAACTTACTATTTGAAGGAAAATTTGGGAGGCAGTGCCACTTGCATTGTGTGGTGCTGAAGTGCTGCAGCAGAGCTCTAATTAGGGGTAGAAATAAGCCAAGACAGAGACATTTACCAAAGTGAAAAGGGTCCCAGGTTATCGTTTACAGCTCAGCCACCCTGACCCTGATGACAGCAGCTCCTCCTGCAGGGTCCAACTGCAGTCTCTGAGCGCTGGGATCTCCTGCCGGGCTGTGACTGCAAATCTCAGACTGCAGACTGAACACAGGCCTTGGCTAGCTGCACTGGCACTGCAGGACCGAGAGCAGGCTCGGACTCCAGCAGAGCCACACTGACCTCACAGCAGTTCCCTCTTCCTTGTGTCTCTCTGGATCGTTCCTGTCACCCTCAGGGCTCTGCTCCTCAAAGGGCTCCCTGAGCCACCCAACCCAGCCCTTTTATCACCCCTATCTTCATTAGTCACAGCTGGTACCCATTAAGGGCAAGGCTGTTCCTCTTCTTTGGTAATTAGCACAGCTGTGATTGACTTTATCAGGGGGAGGTTGCCTGTTCTTCTACACCTACACTGAAGGACCCCTCTGATGCCAGACCTGTGCATTGATGAATCTCCCAACAGAAACTGTACCATTCACAATACAAGGAGATAAGGATACCACCCAACATGCTTTTGTCTAAATGAGCATCATGTCCTCAGACACACAGAGGCACTTGGGTTTCTTTCTTCTACTCCTTCTCACAGATTTGGAGAAACCTAGATATGTTTCTGTCTGGACTGCATGCATTATACATCACATTCTAGTTACACATTTATTTTTGTCCATGGTGTAGGCAGAGTTGGGAGCTTGAGACAATATTTTCTCAAATTGCCACTTGACTATATTCTTAGTCAATGTAAAAAGAGAAAAAATGTGTTTGTGTGGTAGGGAGACAGATAAAATTGGGGGGGAGAAATCAGTGTTTCTTGGTGTCAATTCATCCTTTTTTAAGAAAAACCTTAAGGTTTTTACATGAAGTAAAATTTTTGAAAGCAATTTTGACATAGAAACAATTTATAAATTATTCTGCTTTGCCTGGCAGCAGGATATCAACTTTGTATAATTTGGAAAAAAACAACTACCAAAGGCTTGACTTAGAAACAATAATAAGTTGAAGGCAATTAGGGCAGAACACTATTGCTTAGTGACCCAGGAGTCTTGTTGCTAGTCAAGCAAAAAATTTTCCAAATGAAGAAATTAAATTAAATTCTTTCTTTCCCAATCACAAAGGGTAATCCCAGAGGGCACACTTTGTTGGACAAACCAACAATAAATAGCTTTCTTCGGGATCTAGAATGCAATTGTGGGCTTTCAAGCAGTGAGATTATACTTGGCTTTCCATCTTGCATAGATAAATGGCAACACAGCAAAACAAGCCTTTTATTCCCATTTTATGCTTCCTGGACACAATCAGATTGACATTTGTTTACTTTAGTGATACATGGACACCTATTTCTGCATAGCAAAAATGAACACACACCAAACGAGTAGGAACATGTTTCGCTTCTTTTTTGTGAGAAAAGAACTATGGATCCTAGTCCACTGAATGTTTTCTTAAATATTGCTGTACACAGGACAGGAATATCTTCACTATCAACTTATTCAAATAAACAGTCATTGTGTGGATTTTGACTGCTTACTTTTTTTTACAGACCTGGTAGTTCACTCATCCAGACTGCAATGTCCCAACTTGGATCCAGGGATGCTGTATATTAGGTCACAAGAAGTGTTGCTTTTGCTAGAAACAGTCCAGTTTTATTCCTAGAGTACACATTAAATCTGCAGGCCTAGCTGTGTGTGAAAAAGCAAAGTTCATCCTATCACCTCTTCCTCCTGCCAGCATACCATACAGAAGTGTGAAAAAGCAGTCATATTTTATAATGCCACCTTTTAAGCCTTTTTCCTAGAGACAGACAATTTTCCAGCAGCATCACTAATTCCTCTTATCAAGTCTAGCTCTAAAAACAGGTATAACAACAGCAGTAACAACAATAATAATAGATTAATAATGCAAAGGATGATTGCTCCATTTTAGTATTCTCAAAAGAGGTGGGGTGAGGGAAGAAATCCTCAGTGTCTCATTCAGCCATGATGTCAATGCAAAATTGGAGCCCAAAGCTCTTTCTTTCTCAAAAGATACAAGATTTTGCAAACACACTTTGTAGAAGGTCTTTTGCCTGTATTGCTGAATCATCTACAGATTTCTGTGTGCTGTGTTATTCCTGGCTATTGACTATATGCTTCTGGGACAGTATAAATACCCTGACAAGAACCCTTCAGATGGAGTCCCACAGTGTTATTTTTACACTATAAAGTTCTTACAATAAGCATTCCCAAACTAATGTAATTTTTCATTTAAATTTAATTTTTAGAAGGTGTGATAGGAAGAGGCAGCATATTTACATCACAATTCAACTCATGTACTATGTAAAGGCAGACTTTTCAATAGCTGGGATGAAGCCTGATCTAGATTTATTTATTTTTTAACTTGTATTTAAGAGCTAAGACTAACAATATTCAGAGACAGAAAGATCTCCTTGTTGCTGATAGATTTAGCATAGATGTGCATTTTACTGGCCAAGTTAGCAATGAATTGGATTGGATGACCCTCCAATGAGGCACATGCTGAATCAGTAACAAATTCCTCAGAGTCCCTCTTTTGCTAATTGAGGCAGTTATGACTTGCAAGGTGAAGCTAACAAAGCATATTTGATTTAATAATTGGAGGGCTGCCAAGGTGTTTCATTAGACAGGATGATGTAATTAAGACAGAGGTGAAATAAATACTCCAAAATGCACACATCATACAGAAACAAGCTGTTAGCAGAGAAACTGTTTGATCAGGTGTGCTCATGACATGGCTGTTGTTTTATCTCACACAGTAAAATATTAATTTGCATTCTTTAAAAGGTTATTTTATAACACAGCCACAGCACTGAGTTAAACTTCAGTCATAAATAACATCTGATGAACTTTGTGAGATGAACCCTTTTGCAAGCAGGTCCCATGGTGGCTTTTCATACTTTGCTCAGATTTTCAATTTGAACTGGTGCACGTTCCAAGCTCCCAACGCAAACAAAGCCTTGAAATCTAAAGGCTGAGGACAACTGAGTCTGACTGAAACTTTGAGTAGTGCAGTGCATCATGTTATCATTACAACTGACTGCCCACAAAGATGCTTTATCTGACTGCTGAAAAGCAATGCTCTGCCAACTGTCCCTATCTTGAAAATGCCACTATCCCAAGGGGGAGATTTAATCGCAGCACTTGCAAGTTTCTCTCAGGTAATCTCGGGCTGCATCTTTGACTTGAGAAGTGTCCCGGTTGTCTCCTGCTCTTAGATCCCCAAATTGGCTACTTGACCTGAGCTATATGTAGCCAGGAGACTTTCCAGTGACTGCAATCAAGAACCCATGGCCAAAATAATAGGGTAAATAATTTGCCCCTCTTTGTCCTCATTTGAAATACAGATGTGATAGCTTCAGGAAAATTCAACCTGAGCTCTTTATTTTAATAAAAGGGAGGAAGCATACTGCTGCATCACTTCAGAAAGAACAGATCTGCTGACTTGCAGAAAGGATGGTCTGAAAATGAAAGCAAGCAGTTGTTTGTGAGAAAAGAGAAGCAAGTCCTCGTTTCCTGTGCTCTCAAAGTTCTGCACGCCATCGGAATCCAAAATGAGGGACAAAGGATTATTGCTAGTACCAAAAAACCCAAACAAACAAACCCAAACCAACTCCAGAGCTGCCTTTCCACTACATCATACAAAGTCTCTACCCACAGAATCTCAAGATTGGGAGCACATGGTAATGCTAAAAAGCACAAAAGGGACAATTCAACCTTTCATTTGTCAGGTGTCCTTAAAAGTAAAGTAAATATTCTCTTACAGCATCCACTTCAAAAGCACCTCAACCATTCCATTTCTCTTCCAGGTATTAACACTGAGGACCTGAAGAAGAATTTAACCATCTACTTGAAGTTTCCTCCCTTTAAGGAAACACTGATGTATTCTGCATATGGACCAGACTGAAGTCAGCATTTCCAAATGTGCAACATCAAAGCGAACCTTTAATGATTTGAGTGAAGTAGATAATTCCTCTTACTTTTAAACTCTGTTCAGCAGAAAGAAAATGAGGTCTGTTTGGGCTGCTTGTTAAAATTCTAGATTCAAGATCTTTACAATTTGCACTCTAATTGAGAAACTATCCTTATTGACTTGCATCTTCCAGAAAGCACGGTAAGAAAAATAGCTTCTCATTTTCTTTTAGAAGGCTACCAGATACAACACTCTGAGAACATATAGTTTGCTAACTTTATTTCTGACATTTTCAATTATTGTTTTTCAAAACCTAGGACTAGGAAAGTTAATTATAAAAATCAAAGCTATCAGAACAAAAAAGGAATTTTTATGCATGGACTGGCACATACTGAACCAAAACCCCACATTTTTCTGGGTAATTAGACAGTTCAGAAAAAAGCTTTGAGGAAAACAACAGCTCTTGTCTTCTGGAATAGCACAAGCCAAATGTAGCAAAATGTTCCTCATGTCCTTTGTGAAAATCTTTCCCTGATAAAATTATTTAGCCAACACCATTCCATTCCTGATTATATCCAGGAACTGATCCAAAAAATAATGTACCAACTTTATGCACAATCTCATCTCATCAACATCTAAAAAAACCCCACACTCATTTGGTATGGTTTTATCAGTGTTATGCATAGAGAGGCCCTAGGAAAAAGATGAGCTTAAACCAGAGGACTACTAATGCAGGAAAGAATTCTATGCTTTGAGAGCTGCATTTCACATACTAATTCCGACATTTTTACCTCAAAACGTAAAATAAAAACAGGGGTTGCGAGAAGGGTATAAAAGGAACAGAGTTATTCATATTCTATGAGGCTTTAAAAAAACTCCAGGACATGCTGAGATTTGCCACAGAACTATCAGACCTACTGCAATAGTCTGGTGTTTTCAGGGCACTCCATGTCTGCAGTAAGAACAGTGAGAAAGGCACGGAACTGCACTTCAGTGCCTCAGGTCACAGCCAGCAGCTCAGCCCTGGTGCAAACAACTGAGTCTGCACAACACCTCCATCAGGACAACAACTCTGCCCCATTGCAGCTGCTGGCAGTTTGAGATCTGCTGGGAGAGGAGCAAGGAGGCCAAGTGGGAAAGAAGCAGCAATACTTGATACTCAGCTAAACTGCCCTGAATCCATGGTGCTTAGTGCTGTTTCACTGCACTTTACAAGCTATGCTAGAACTCAGTATTGCTCTTGTCATCATTCTACTAAGAACTTGTGATATAAAATTAGCATAACTAGATATACAATTATATATATGAAGAGTCAAAATGGCATTTGGTATTTGCCTACTTAAACAATTTGTTTACAGTAAGTATGTAGTCACATACATTAAGATTTATTACCTTAACTTCCTATTCTTTCTTTATGTCAAATAAAGTAAACAAGGTCGCATTAAAGTAATGGAATCTATTATTTTAAGTTTTAAACAGTTGTAGAGAATTATGGAATGAAAAACATTGAGTGATTCTAATATATTATGAAATAAAAAAACACATAATCAGGTAAAGTATTTAGAAAATATCTCTTAAAAGAAGATATAGGAACTCATTGTAATTTTAACAATACCACAAATCTACATAGATTAGACTAATCTTTAATAGAAGAAATGCTGAAATACCAGGATTTTATTGTTAATCAAAGTTTTGGGGTTTTAGACTGCCTCTGGACAACATTCTGGGAAAAGTCAAGAAAAAGAAGACGTGCACGATCTACCTGAGTAATGGAGGGCAAATGAAAAGCCCTAAAGAGCTGAGATAAAGGCACACATTGAAGGATGCTCATTCTTTCCAAACACCTCCTTCAATATTTTGATGTTGACCTTGAGCTGCTTTGTTATTCTGCCCAAACAAAACAAACTTCTGATTTGAGGACTGATTGCTTTATAATTTTATTATCACTTAAGACTTTCATCCTAGTTCCTAACTTTCAGATAATAACTGTCCTAGATAAGAAATTAATATAATATTTTATTACTAAACAGATCCAGATACAAGAAGGATAAATGAATACAGGACTGTCTAGCAGTCTAAACTTGGCTATTTCATTAGGAACATGGATTTTTCAAGGAGAGGTTTTGACAAAATTTCCTATTGAGCATCTTAAGGAAACTGCTTACACAGCACAAAAGAGAAATACCTCCTGTACTGAAGGAAGAAAATAAAGGACAGAAGCTGTTCTGTGTGCTGCAGACATTACACTTGCACAGGTACTGAGGTGTTCAATATAGTCCTGAAGGATCTGGAAAAGTGGATCTCTACAGATGATTAAAGATGAGATGGGAAAATCAGAGCTAAAGACAGCCAAGGTAGTTTATGGGATACTGAGCACCTGAATAATAAAATATCAGGTGAAAAAGACAAATTGATGCACACGAGGAAAAACTAAGTATGAAATACACTTAATTAAATGAGAGCCCATCAGTACATTTTCCAAGTCAGGAAAGAGATCAGAGTAATCTTGAATAGTTCTCTGAAAAGAGTATTCAGCAGCAGCCAAAAAGGCAAAAACGTTAAGAATTAGTAAGAAAGAGCTGGAAACAGCATAGAATTTGAGACCAAATCTTCAAAACAGTTCTAGTCACATCTCAAAAAACCCAAAAAACCAAACAAGGCAAGCACACACACCCCCAAAAAGAACAACAACAAACCCCCAACAACATAAAAACAAATGGCTCACAGAAGAAAGACTGGTCAGTAATTGCAAATGGTTTCCATGCATAAAAGACATGGAAACCATTTCCATGGAAACTTCTGGATAAAATCTGGTTAGAAAGTGATGAATAGACTGAAGAGGGTGGCATATTAATTATTTGCTCTCAATTCCTCACAGTACATATGGATCAGGATGCCAAAAGCAGTTACTAGGCAATTGTTTGAGTAGAAAAGAAGTTCCTTCACAACAGTATACAATTAAATAATTGAATTTGTTACCACAGGAAGTTGAAAAATAATTGGAGCACGTAAGTCAGTTCAAACAGAGATCAGATGCATTTAGAGCAGAGGTCCAGTAGTAATTCTATTCAGCCCTGGATCTGGAAAAGCCTGAGCTGCAGATGGTTGAAAACAGTGTTAATGAAGAGTTTGGCTTTTGGAGTAGCATGAACATGATCCTTATGTGGGACCAGATGAGGTTTGCAAGACCTGGATCTGCAGCCCTTATGTTCACTGGTGGAAACAGCTTCAATTTCTGAAAGAAGCTGATTGTGAGAAAGTAAACAAAGGAAAAAACACCTTTTTGTCCATCAGGAGTAACTGGCAATGCTGAAGAAATGGATGGACAGAACAACGGGTAGAAAAAAAAAAACAAAACAATGGGAGAAAAGGACTTTTTCTTACATTTTTCTACTTAATACAAACAGTACATGCTAAGTCCACAGCCAGGACTAAGCTCCAGGATGATACTGTGCTGGATTCCTGAGCAGCTTCCATGAAGAAGTAAACATATCTCAATCTGAAGAATGTCTGGCATCTCCGTGCTTTGTCACATTTTAGATTCTTGCAGATGAGCAATCTTCAGATGTTTTTAAGAGGCTGTTTGGGTGGCAGGTCACTGAAAGTGTTTTCAGTTCTTTAAGATGCATCATAGAGAAAGAATTGAATTTCACAGAAGAAATGACAGTAAAGCAGCACTTTGCAGGCTTACACACACAAGCACATTTGCTAGCACACACACTAAAGGACATGAAGAAAATCCCAGTTATCTTCAATGCCTTTTAATAGAAGACACAGGTGCAAATCAATATAGAAACTTCCAGAAAATCAAGAAGCTGACTCTGGCATGAAGGTCTACACAGCTCTCAATTACAAAGTATTATTGCTGTTCTTCCTTTTTTTCCTACTTAATATCACTGAACCCCAGAACAGCCCAGAAAGATTGACCTGCCCACCCTTTGTGGGAAAGGGAGCCTGGATGAGATTATTGAGCATCCTCTCCAACTGTATAATGAAAACCTCCAGCAATGGGGGACAACCACATCCCTGGGGAGGTTGGTCCAGTGAGTGATTGTTCTCACTGCAAAAATGTGTCTTTTTTATTTTGAGATGACACCTCTCCCTGTCACATGTACTCAGCTGCACAGTGCTGCCCACACTCCTGGTCCAAAAGCCTCGCGTGTGGCTGAGTCTGAAAAAACATGAGAATAATCTCAGCTCAAATCAATGGTACAAATCAGGGAAATGTCTTAAGATGCTCTTGCACTCCACTGGTTTTCACTTACAGAATATTCAGCAATAGGAATAAATCTTCTGGGATAGAGGCTTGCAATTTCTTCTCTTCCTCTAATATTTCTTACTAATTCAGCCAGTATAAGCATCACTTTTTAGTAGGCAAAGAAACGTAAAAAACAAAAATGTAAGATTGGTTTAAAATAAAATGGATGGCCTTCTCCCCTGAGATATTAAAAACTTGAAAAAGGCCACATGACTTCAGAACTCTCAAAGTTATTTCACACTAAGAGAGAAATAGAAAGCTAGAACTTAGAACTAGAGTTTCTAGATTTTCTAGAAACATTTAATGTATGTTCCACTTGCCTATTTTCATATATTTCCTTCATTTCTTCTTTATACCCAACAACTGACTACAAACAAGTAACAATTGCCAAGCTAGCTTAACAAACAAAATATGTAATGTTTATACCCATGCAAAAAAAAAAATTAAATTTATCTAAATATAAACTTATACCAATGATACTGTTTGATCTCTGAAAAAAAGATGTTGAATTGTGTTGAACATGTTTCTAAGGCATGTAAACATTTTTTCCAACATCAACCTTTTTTGTTGTTGTTAATGTTTCTTAGTTAGAACAATGTTTATTTGAATTTTCATGGCACTTAAAGACAACCTACAAATTAATTTTCTAAGTGTTCCTTCCAAGTTTTTAACCTTGTTGAAACCAAAAAAAGTATATTTTTACAGAGCAAAGAGGATAAAGTTACTAACTGAACATGCCATTTATGTGCACTTGTCAAAGGAAATATTTAAATTTAAAGTGAGAGCCAGCTATGATTTTTTTTTCTAAAATTCTCATTATCCAGGTTAAATCAGAAATTATTTTTTGAAGCATCAATGGAATCTAGAAGATTAAAAATCAGGGCAACTACAGTACTTTCTGTAACAATTTATTTGCCAACCCTTGTGAATGGCACTACACTTTTTCTCTCATACACAAAAAAAAATCCACTTCAATTCTAAATATGTGCTAAGCATGCTTTTGAACTGAGATGAAGCAAAAAGCAAATTTGAATCACACAGCTTGTTTGAATTACAATCAGTAAGTGAACAAACTGCAGAGCTTCATGAATATTCAACTACAGAGTTACCAATTACACTATATCAGTGCTTTTGGCATTAAAAATTTAATTTTCTTCATTTTTTGAAGCAGGGTGAAGTAATGGAATTTTATTTAGTTCACTCATTAGGTTCATACTCTGCCTTCATTTGTATTACTTCAACTACACCAACCCAAAAGCAGACATTAGTAAGTGACACAACTTTTCTGGTCAAGTTACTCTGCAGAGAGGCAGCAGTCACTTGTTCAATTTACTCTCTCAAAGCTGCCCAGCTGCAGCCCTTACTGTGATGGGCTAATTCCCGAGGAAGGTCTGAATATTGAAAACATGCTGAATATATTTTGCACTGGTACATTATTTAATTGCATTAACTGACTAGAACATTAAATTTCACGCATTTAAATCATTATTTCATAGCACAAATGTAGCAGAAAATAATGGAACCATGTGCTTAAGAAAGTGAGGGATGCCACAGTTCAGTTCTGACCTCTTCAAGGGATCTGGTTCTTCAACATCTTTCACTATAGCCTAGAAATATTTTGGGAAAGATTTTTTTTTTTTTTTTTTTTTTTTTTTTTTTTTTTTTTTTTTTTTGCATTTTTAAGAACCTCAGAGCATCCAAAATATTGTGAATGGAATTCTTCAGCACTTTACAATAAACACTTGCCAATAGAGCAAAGATTTACTACTCTAAAGAAGAAATGATCACTCTCCAATGCATTTAAGTGAAACTGGTCACTGGTCTTGCTTCTTGACCTGAACTGTTTATGAGATGTTGGTGCTGTGGAATAAACACTGCTCCAAATGATTCAATTCACTACAGCAAAACCCAGGGTGTTATCTAAAAGCAGCTGTCTCATTTCTTGCACTGCTGAACTAAATCTCACTTTTGTCACATACCTGAAGGACATCACACTTCCAGTCACCAAGAATGCACAAATACATCCTCAGTTTTATGAACATCCATCTAGGTGGAGCATTCAGTTCAGTGGAATAATATTTGATAGTTATGGAAAAAGATATAGCCTTTTGGATATTAGGCAATCCAATAATTATTTTTATATTCTAGAAACAATTTTTAGGGTTTCATAACTTCTCATTTATGACACCATCCATAATTTTTACTGAACAGTCTAATTAAAATTGTTTATAAAGACCATTTATTTTAAAAACTAGCAAATGGGCAAAATATATGTTAATCAAGAAAAAAAAAAAAAAAAAGACTGAAATATGTTAAAAACTGTCAAAATAACAACTGACCTGTGCTCTCCTGTGTACAGGGCTCCTTACCCACTGCACTGGATGAGACCCACAAATAAGAAATTAGCCCAGCTGCTTTAAATAACAGAAGTAAAATTGAAAATGCAAGCAGAAAGCTTATTACCTATCAGAGGAATTTAAGGTGTGGAATTCTCATGGTCAGCATGGTGCCTTGCAGCACAGGTGAAGAAACGATAATGAATTTTCAGCAGGCTGGCTGATGGCTGGAATGCTGTAGGCAGGAGCTTCCTGTTTTAAACATAAAGAAACAAATTCAGTACTAGATAGAAAAGGGTAGATTTTTTATTTGTTCAAGCAAAATGAACAACTCCTTCCAAACAGATGGAAAGAAAACAGGATGTTACCACTGGGTAATTTCTTTCAAATAATCACAGGATAACAAACCAGTCAGTAACAGAAACAAAGTCTGCAGTCAGTTTGCTTAAGAGCAAATGAAATCTCATTCTGCCATTTTTTACTGAAGTTTAGTTCAACAAAAGGATCTTTAGAAACTTCTGAAGTGAGCTGAAGGAAGACAGAAGGGGAGTTCTTTAACAGGATCACTATATCTCATTTTGAGAGCATCTGTTTAGTATTGCTGATTTTCCCCGCATTATTTTAAAAAAAAGGAGAACAAAAATACTCCTCATCCATAAATGAAATATCTGCATACTCTGAGTAATATTCGGAGAGAGACCAGTATTTTGCTATGCTAAAACACAGAACAAAACCCTAAACCTATGGCAGGTGATTTAAAGGGCACCTAAATTAGTGAATCCAAGTGAGCAGCATTCTGGATCTGGAACTCCTGCAGTTTCATCAGCCTTAGAGTTTGCCTAGTGACCTTGAACATGCACAAAAGGACAAAATTGGTGGAGAAACCACTTAGATGCAAAGAGATTTTCAGGGAACAGATTCCTGAGCCCCAGCTGCCTTCTTTAAATGACCAGAAAGCAGATAAGGGCTGCTGTCTCTGGGTATTACTTTATTCTCCCTGGCTGAGCTTCAAAACATCTGTTGCATAAGGAAAGTCTAATTAGAATGGCTGCCTCTACCCGGATGGCTGACATTTACTTGCCATGGGAAGAACCTGTCCACCAGCAGTATTCCCAGGAGCCTGACTGACATGCTTAAAGAGCAGGCTGAGCAGAGTCTATAGCCTGTTCCCAAAGACTGCAGAAACCTCAGATGTTTTCCTTTTAGGCATTGCGGCCTCGATGGAAAAATCTGCAAAATAGATGAGGGTGTGTGTTACAAACTAACAGTGCTCTGCACCACTTTGGGAAGCAGACAAACATATGGACTGCCACCAACTATTAGAACTTGGTGTGAAATCACAGGAGTTATCACGATCTGTTTCACAGACATTTAAGAATTTTTTCCAAAATAAAGATAGCAGTGCACAAACAGATCATTTAGTGACCTATGTCTCCCTACACTTAAAAATGGATTCTTTCTAAGCAGCTGAGATATCAAAACCTGTTCTTTGGATATTTTATTTTGATGATTTTGTGTCTTATCTCCCTCATAGCACGCTTACTTATCTCCTAGTCTCTTACCAGTCTGGAGAGCCAAGAGACAGCATTTGCTCTGCCTAGTTTAAAGCTTCACACATACCAGGTTGCCAGCTGGCAGATCAAACAGAATCAGCGATAATTTCAGCTCATTGTGGAGCCTTTCCTCTTAGCAGCACTAAGCTGGGTCTCTCCTCTCTTACCACACCACTGATTTTCACTTGTAGGAGTGAAATACTTCTGCAATCCTCTCCTGCCAAATTCAACAAGTCGGACAAGTTCAAAGGGTACTGTGAGGGAATGAAGAGAGGACAGGGAAGAAGGGGAAAAGATAGTTGGCTGACAACCAGAATAACAGCATCATTTTTAGTCCAAGGAAAACAAGACCAAAAATAGATTTTGGAAAGAGTAAATGCATAGCTAACACTTAAAGAAGGCTAGTGGACAGCACATAAAGAGAAACATGTCTCTAAACATCAGCCATGTAATACTTGTTCTCCAGAAAAAAACTTATGTAGCAAATGCTGTATGTTCAGGTCTCCTCTTCCTCCTGCACTGCCAGAAGCTGGTAATGAGTTTCAAGCTAAGCTGATGCAGGAACTGGCAGACATCAGGTAGTTTGTATTTCCATGGCAGATGCAAGTTCAGATGTACAGATCCAAAACAGAGACTATATAGAACAGCTTACAAATACAGAAAAAACTGATGGTGTAACAACTGTGGTGAAGGTGCTATAGACACAGTTCTAAGGGAATCAGCTTTCTCTGCTTCAAGTATTTGACAGCATCATGAAAAATAAAAGCTACAGTTTTTATGGTCCACATCTCCTCTGTTGTCTTCTCCCCCAATTAGGTTATTCACGTGACCACATATTCTCAACAGTAAGAGTTACAATAGTGTAAGTGAAGCACAGATGTGCTGGTTTTACAGGCACACAGTGTGCAACCACAGGAGCCTCTCTCAAGCTTGACATAAAAGGATAACCTTTGGAATTTTAATTACACAGGACTTTAATAAACAAGTATCAATAAATATTTATGGATCTAACATTTGGGCTCCCCTATTAGATCTGTTAAAAAAACCCAAACCAAGCAACAACCCCAAACCAAACCCACGATCAATGCTGTTGACATTTGTTTAAGGATAAACCCAGGTAATTGTCCAGTACTCCATGTGGAACAGTTGAGAAGGAAAGTAAACAAAGAATCCCCACAGAGTCTGAGAAAGACACATGCTTCCACATTCACTGGAGTTTGTGCAGCTATAAAGCTACAAATCATCACATTTTTCAACACCTAAAACCAAAATTGAAACATTACTATCAAATCCCAAAGATGCTCAAGATTCATTTTAGAAAAGTACTGTACTGAGATTGCAAATACAAGCTAGTAGAAATGAGAGGGGTGCAACTATGTATGTAACATTGTAACTCTTATTTTGAGAAAACCTGTGATCCATGTACATGGCAGTAGTTTATCCAGTGTTTTTAGAAAAATGAAAGAGCCCAAATGTACCTAGAGGCACTGCAGAATTTAAATGGGCCTTCAAATTACAGAGTATCATAGCTGCCTCTAAGAATCACTTCATCTACATGTTCATAACACTCTTGAAAAAGAGCATTAATCAATATATAACAACCTATCAGACCTCTCAGCTGGACCTCTGAGAGTATGTTAAAGAAAATACTTGAAACAATTATGTGACTTTGTGGATTAACATACGCAAATTGACCTGCACACTGTTCTGCAGTTTGAGCTAATCTCATTTGAACCTCGAGGATTCTTCAAGCTAACTGGAATAAAGAGAACCAGTTATTTTGCTTTCAAACAAGGCTTAATTTCTCCAAGTCTTTCCTTTGACATTCCTCAGGAGACAAGAGAACATGGCATAGAAATGTCTGAGGAAACAATTCAATTCCATAACCAAACTCACAGTTGCCAAAATAACATGCCTTCCTCTGCTTGCTATGTTTTATGAAGGAAGTTGAATTTCCTGCTCTCTTTGAGAAGCAACTGAACATTTAAGGCTTTGAGCCCCACAGAGATGCTAAAGATTCCATTAGCTACTATTTAATTTCTTTTCTTTTGGATAGCAGGGTTCCCATTACTGCCTCAGGAACAAGGACATTTTACACTGACCACTGGGATGTTACAGGGAGAAAAACCTACATGGGCTGATGCAGCCTGTAAGCCGATTTTCACACTTGCTATCATGGGACTGAAGGAATTTAGAGAAAGGTCAACATTTTCAGCAGCTTATCTTGCAGAGAAATGGGAACTTGGTCCAAATATTCAACATACAAGTCACGAAGAAACAGCTGAATTCAGTAGGGACCCAATTGTCCTGTTTGACCCAGTCAGTTTGGGATTCACACAGTTGGGACACATTTTTCTCTCAGGTGACACCACAGGGCACCTGGAACTATGGGGCAACTCTGCTCTCCAATACACTGAGCATCTCTGTCACATCCTCAGTCCCACACTCTCCCTGTCCAGGAAAGGGCTGGTAATGCACTGTGGCAATTTGTACATCATTTTTGATATTTTTATTGCTATAGCAACCGAGTGTAGGCATTTAAACATAGCAACAGACTTTTTATAGCACTTTCTTGGATGTCAAAATGGCACGTTGTTTTATTTTCCAGGCAGATGCTCAAAAGATAAGTACACAGGATGATTGTACAAATGCTCACCTTCAAAGGGAAGAAAAAACCTCCCAGCTTCACAACTTCTGAATCATATAAGCTGACAGATGAGTGTAAGATACATTGTGAGTTGCAAGGTTTTTGGTGTGAGTTTAAGAGACTTTGTTCTGAGAAAACATCACCAACTACTACCCAAGAATAAAATTAGGTGAAAAACTTGGTGGATCTTGTGCCCATTTTGTAAATAGCTGTACAAGAAATGGTTACCAAGTCCTGCTCTGAAGGGAAAAATGTCCGTCAACTCTGATCTTTGCCTGTTAAGCAACAGAAAAAGGGAAATTGTCTTCATATTAAGTGGAGCCAGATTCTCAGGAGCCATCAAAGTCCACTGAGACAGACCCATAGGTCATGCACATGGGCAAAGCTCCACACAATCCAAACAGCAACAGTGATTTACAAGAAGAGAGTTTGGCCTGCTAGATGGTTTAAGGAAATACAACTCACCATTTTCATAATAAGAATCACAGAATAATTAGGGCTGGGAGGGACCTCTGGAGATCATCCAGTCCAACCTCCCTGTCAAAGCAAGTCAGCTGGAGCAGTGACACAGGAACACATTCAGGTAGGTGGGTTTTGAATGTATCCAGAGAGACTCCACCATCTCCTTGGACAGCCTGTCCCAGTGCTCTGACACCTCAATGTAAAGAAGTTGTTTCTTTATGTTGAGATGGAACTTCCTGTGTTTTAGTTTATGGCCATTGCTCCTCACCCTGAAATCCCATCCTTTCTTGGGCACCACTGAGAGGGTCTGGCACCATCTCCTTAGCCCAGCTTTGAGATATTTATAAGCATTTATGAGATGCCCTCTCAGCCTTCTCTCAATGAACCCAACCCAGCTCCTGCAGCCTCTCCTCATCAGAGAGATGCTCCAGACCCCTCATCCCCTTTGTGGCCTCCACTGGACCCTCTCCAGCAGCTCCTTGTCTCTCTTGACCTGAGGAGCCCAGAACTGGACACAGCACTCCAGGTGTGGCTGAGTAGAGGGGCAGGATCCCTCCCTCAACCTGCTGGCCACACTGTCCCCAGTGTAGCCCAGGCTACTTTTCTTGTGTGCAGTATTTTCCTCTGGGTCCTTAACTTTAGCATAATTTCTAAAGTGATCAGTAAAAATCACCACTTGGTATATAATGTAATTTCTGGACACATTACTAGACAGGGAAATACCAACCAGCAAAGGACAGATTTCCTTGGGGATCTTTAGGTATTATTCACCCTTCTGTTATAATCATATGTCAGCTTTGTAGAGAGTGAGATGATTGATGTCTGCCATTTTATTAAGAAAGACACTCAAAATCCGTTAAACAGAAAATGTCAAAGCCTTGCAAAAAATGAATCCAACAGGAAATATCAAGAGCTTCTTATAAAGGTATAAGGTTGTTAATACTCCAATGACTACTCCATTAGCACATAGTATATGAGTTTTGGAAAGGACATTTTAATGCTGTGTTTTGTGCAGAAGAGATTTCAAACAGATCCCAAAAGCTCAACATGAAGATAAAAATGGAGTTTTACATGCTGAGGTTTTAGAATATATCCCACAAATTCTTTCTCCCTGTGCCCTACAGATACTTTTACTTAATGCATTGAGTAGTTTTCCTAATCTTGCTTCAGGTTCCTAAGACACTTGGGAATACTGATAAATCTCCTTGGGTTTCAGCAGTCTGTTCCACTGACTATTGCACTTAATAAAACCAGCTTTTAGAGCAATGCTGATAATGTTATCTACCAAAGAACAGGAATAAGTTCTTAACTGCAACAGCTCTCAGAGAAGTCCAGATGAGCACTACTATACCAGCATAAGGGAACAAGGCACAAGATACAGGTTTGCTTCCAAGACTTTTCCAGTCTGAGGTGATGTGCAAAACATCAGATTGACTTAGCACCTCCTCCTGGGACAAACCCCACCTTCCACTGCAACAAGGCCCCAGTCATGTAATTCTATTTTCATGAGTCCAGAGGTCAGCACCTTTCAATCGTTGTTTATAAAGAAAAATATGGGAAATTCAGCAGCTGAAACTGGGAGGCAATTTTCATACATTGTCAAATTATTTCCCTACCTCTCCATAAGCTCTCTTTCAGCTTATGGCTAGACCCTGTAATATTTCTGTTCAGCAGTTACAGCACAGTTCAGCACAAGCTTGGAAGTTTTAACAGGAAACATTAATTGATGTATGAGACCTTAATACATTCTACTACCTTCTAAAAAACACTGGAGAAACTGGAAAAACACTTGAATATACAGAGGATTTTTCTTGTCCAAAATTTCAGAAAAAGCTATCCTTTTACAGATTTTGTAATTTGTTAGTACAAATTAAATCTAAAGTAAGATGGGTGAAAATAGACCTGCTTCTCCTACTCAGGTTGCCCTAACTGAGAGAGTCTTTACCTTTGTGGTGTTCACTAAGTGCCTCCTCTGGCAACACTGAAGTCAATGGAAACTTTGCTGACGATTTCAAAAGCAAAGGCTCAGAGCCAAATTCCCCATGTATAACTTCAGCCTTACAAAACTGTCTGCAGAATTACATAAATAGCAATAATTTTACTCAGAAGGCAAGTCTACCCCAAAGCAATTATAGTACTTGCCACAGCAGCCCAGAATTTCTATCACACATTCATTTTCAGGATGCTAAACATTATGGTGGGTAAGAAAACAGTGTGCAGCTACTACATGAAAAACTTTCCCCACCACCACTGTTTGTTATATCAACTTTTCAACCCCTTTGCTCTTTGCAGAAATCCCAGCAACTAATCCCAGTGGGCTGTATTTTATAGCCAAGAGATTGCAGCCCTCTTTGGACAACCACCAGGTGTATTTACACATAAATTAGGGGACTGCAGTGACTCTAAAGTATGAATGTGCATCACAAGACAACAGAATATGCTTTAGTTGGGGAAAAGACTTCCAGGTTTACATACTCACTTGATAGACATCAGCTGGCAGGTTTACATGCTTCCCTCCCTGCTCCTGTCATCCCCCCCTCCCAGAAATCCCCGTTAGCATAAGGAAAGATCGTATTCTACAGGCCTTACTTGTTCAAACCCACAGATCTCTACAACACTACAGGTCCTTGATTACTTGTGATACTTAAAGAGTTTGAGTTTTGCACATTTTAAGGATAGGTTCAAGTTCTAGCAAGTGGTAAGGCATTCTTGATTTCAGCTATGAAATGGAGGTGTGTGGTCTTTGTTGTTGGTTTCATTTTTCAATCTTTTAGATATTTAATAAATTTGGCAGTTTCTAAGTGAAATTTAATTCTCCAACTATTTTTTGAGATGGTAAACTTAACGATAGACACACTGAAACTAACCTAAAGGCACAGAAATATAAAGTGAAAAACCCATTACATCTGCCTACTTAGACTAGAGGATAAAATCCAGAGATGCTATTAGAGCTGAAGCTCTCCATCAAAACCTGAGGTTACAAGTCCATACTTGCTGTAAATAACAAATCCCTCTCTCTTTTTCAGAATCCTTAGGACCTACTTTCCAGGGAGGGAAAGTGAATTGTTATTATTTCAAAGCACTACCATAACAGTCACAGCCTTAGCTCCCCACAACAGCTCTACACATGTACTTCAGCAGTAATTCATGTCTTGAGTCAGTAGTTTAAAGGCTTACAGAGATCCATCACCCACTCAGATTTCCTTTCTGTCACTGATACTGAGATCCAAAACATCTCTTTGACCCACTTTTCAAAAGAAGCACAGGCAGAGCACATCACAAGGAAATTCTTCTGCTCAGTTTACAGGAAGGCTGAAAGTTAGGACAGCAAAAAGATGTATGTCTGCCCACAAATCCCCCAGATCTTGAGACAGCCCACAAACCTTGAAACAGCAAGGATTTTCTTTCCCCTTCCACTCACAAGCCATTTTATCCTTTTTCTTCCTGGACTTACACACTTCTCTAAGAACAGCAAATGGATGAGGAAGGAGAACTCCAAGTGAGGAACATAACACATCTGACCCATGAAAGCAGAAGCTTTCACCTCTGTCTATCCCAGGTCCAACTCCCTATACCTCACTTGCCTGTACTGTGTCATAAATAACTTTTTTTTAAAGTTATTTGACACCAAATTATCCTCAAAAGACTGATTGAAAGGAGGATGGAAGAGGCTGGGGCTAAACATTGGGGTTATGAATCTGGCTGCTAGATAGTTATTAATTTCCAATGTTTTGGTCCCAGATAAAAAGGACCATAGTTATTAAAACTGACCCAGACACATAAAAAGATAGGAGGCAGGGAGGCATACAGGTTTCATGCCCACAGACAATTTAGAACTTAATCCAGAAAAATGTGAAGTAGATTGATTTCTAAAAGTTAAATACAATGAAATTCCTAGGTACTTATCAATGCTGATGTTAACACAATATTCACTATACACAAATAAGCAACTTGTACTTTTTGTATTAAATTACACTGTTGTCATGAAAATATCTTTACTGAAGATATTTACACATAGGTACTTTACTATATATTCTAAGTTACAAAATAAAAAAGAATTGTGTGAAATAAGAACAATATATGTTGAAGTGCTATATCATGTATTAGAAATATATACTTGGTTCAGACTTGGAGGAGTTAGACAAGGATTAGTTATCCCAACCTTTACACATTGTTAAAAATAAGTTATGGAAATTTGAACACCTTCTAGAATTCCATCTAAACTTATACATCCTTGCACAAGTTGAAAGGTTGCACAAAACATCACAAGTAAATTAACTCATGCAAGGCCAGCCCATCAGAACGAGGGTCTTTGGAGGCCAGAAGCACAAGAACATGACATAATTGAGGACCCTCAGTATACAGCATTTCATAGGCTGGACTGATTCTTAATTTCCACTGTTCAAATAAACTTGGATTTCTGTGAGTTGTATCATTAGATTATTAGGTTCCAAGTGTGGTATAATCGTTGATTTGGGATATTATTGTTGATTTAAAGCATGAAGGTCAGCTAGAAGTTTAACCTAAATGTACTAAGCTGTTCACTAATGATAGTCCAGAGAAAAATAAAAGGAAAACTATTACAAATTTTGCAACAAGATCTGAAATGCTTTAACAAGTAAGATTCATTTATCACAGTCTCTTGAAGCTGGATGAAGAAAACTTTAGTGAAAGTGTACACAAAACTTACCATATGAAATATAAAGGTAGTAACTGTCAGCACTCACAAGAACACTGTCTACACCCAGAACGCTAAACTCACACAAACTCTGTATGGCAGAAACTGAAAACTATGCTCTAATCACTCAGCAGAAATGGAAATTCACTACTGTTTGCAGAGAATTTTTCACCAGGTGAAGCCATGCTACGCAGATTTGAAAAATCAACTCACTAACACAAGTTGTTAGTAATGTGAGTTAGTAGCAGAAACCTAAGCCCTCAATTTCAGCTATC
This sequence comes from Sitta carolinensis, assembly GCA_032173965.1. Taxonomy (NCBI): domain Eukaryota; kingdom Metazoa; phylum Chordata; class Aves; order Passeriformes; family Sittidae; genus Sitta; species Sitta carolinensis. The sequence continues at coordinate 7,062,783 of JAVUNC010000026.1, forward strand.
ACTTCCTTGCACTGACCTCATTCTTTCATGTTGTTTACATTCTGCTGTCTGGAGCTATAGAAGACCTTAACATACATATTAGTAAGACAAAAATGTGTTCAAGGAAATTAAATACACTTTAGAGCAGGGTACCTACCAAATAGCACAGATAAAACTGAAAGCCAAAATATCAGGAAAAGCAAATAATGAGACTTTTCTGTATTATAGGAAATATGATTTAACATTTAAAGATATTTGTTTTTCTCTGTACAGCATCCCAATTAAACAAAACTTTGTGGTATTAATTTACATCTAACAGGACTAAACTCAGACTGTATAAAGAAATGGCTCTGGAAATACCTTTTTAAAAGATAACTTCCAGACAAGTAGGCAATCCAACAACATGAAGCGCTCCAGAACTCTTAAAAGCATGAGGGAAGTAAAGTCATACAATTAAAAGAATAAAAAGAAAAGAAAAAGAGCAATCTGTGACTTATCTGTTTCTCTATACCATGGATTGCTCCTGAGACTCTCTCTTGGTTAGCACAATACAGATGACAGTATCTGTGAGTCAGGTTGACTTGAATTACTGACTACATATCCTTATTAATCAAGTCTCAGTATCATTAACACAGTTTTTCCTTTTTCATTCTTCTATAGTCACAGTTTGTAAGCAGAACAAGGTTGTGTTGACTACACCCGGTTTTTAAGCAGTTAAAATCTGACAAAGAGGTAGAATTGGAAGAGGATGGGGAGAAGAGGTAAAGAACCAGCTCCTCGGTATCACAAGAACAAGGTACTGTACCTTTAAGGAGGAAAAATGGTTCCGGTTCTGCTTCAGAGCTGAAAAAGAGCTTGTTATAGAGATTACTTACCTAAAACTTCAGTTATTCCTCTCTTTCCCCTCGGGCCAGCCTCTCTTTCACTCTTGGGAGCTTTTACCATTTAAGGTCAATGTTACATCTGGCTCTAGTAACTAAAGCTGAAGCAATTTTTAACTCGGAGATCCAACAGGCTGCCTAACATTAGAATGAGAGTTTAAATTTAAAGTAACTCTTCAGAAAGCTTTTCTTGCCTCAGAGAATTAAAGGCTCTCCTATTCTGGCATAAGTACACTGGGTAGGACATGATGCAGACATCCCATTAGCATTCTTCAAATTCAGTGCATATAAGCTCTACTTACTCATTTCTGATTAAAATGGGCAAGTAGGAAGAACAGATGAAACAGTTTACATCATGTTATGTTAACCCCTAGAATTTTTACTGACACAGATGCTACTATTTTTCATTCCTCTCCCCCTCCCTTTGTTTGGTCAGAAGGAGTCTAAATTAGAGAGCAAATAGAAGGCATGTGAACTTTTAAAGAACGCTGGCTTCGGTCCAGTCATGGGCTCTGCTCTCCACTTGCAGAGTAGGAATAATTCCTTCCCAATCAAGTCCACAGAATTTTCTTGTATCCCAAGAGAGAATATAGCTACAAATGAGGCTCAAAGAGGGAAAAGAAACCCAAAACCTTTACCACAGTACATTCAGGTACCTACTGAGAAATTATGTACATGTGATTCAGAGCTCTCAGCTCTAAAACTGACAGAGATTTTACTTCAGCCCTTTAGTTATTTCAGACTATTTACTTATGAGCATTACAATTACATCCACAGATGCTAAGTAAGAGTTCTCTAATGTCAGGTGCTGAGAAGTTATTAACGGTAAGAAATCCAAATCCCATCAAAAAAAAAAAAAAAAAAAAAAAAAAAAAAAAAAAAAAAGAAAAGAAGCTGCAGGAAGATTGCATGTAAAATCATTGGATAGTAAGTTTCGAGGGGATATATTAGTGCTGTTTTAAAAGAAAGCAGCAAACGAAACTGAATTAAGTGCCTTTTGACAGCGGCTGATAAGAGCAGTAAGGCAGAAACAAACCAGACAAAGGAAAGTAAGGATTTGATAATTTGACCTGGACAGCACCAGAGGGGAACAGTGCATGGCTTGCAGAAGTGGGCAAAGATGAGTAGGTGGCAACACAGCACAGGAAATAAGCAGCTGAGCTCCTGCTTTGTGCCACATTGTGTTTCAGCTGGCATTAGAAAGTCTATTATTCTACATTTAAGACATTCTTAGTTTCAAAAACCAACATAGCAGAAAAAGGCTCTGCAAAGCTTCTCTGACATCAGATCTTAAGCTTGTTCCCCACATAAAGGGAGTAGCTATGTTTTGCCAATACCTTTTCAGGAATTGATGTCCCTGGTCCACTTACAATCCTTGACACCATTACTGACTCTGACAAGGCATTTTAACACACCTCCTTTCATCTTTTTGAATTACTACGCCATTACCCACAGACTCAAGTTCTAAATTAGCCTCTTGTGACTCAGCATGGGTTCAGTCTTCCATCTAGCTATATGCAGCTACAGAATTTTTACTAGCATCTGTATCTCATAATTTTTCAGTTTTATTACATCAGAACTTCTAGGCCACAAGTGTCAAATGCTTCATTTTTCTACAACAGAAGTTGTGTTTCTGTTAAATCTGCTTCCCTCCTAATAACTGCTTTGAACCCAGTTTGGGAAGAACAAGTTGTTTACTGTCTTTCAGCAATAATGCCCTCTGGGAAATCAAACTTTTCACTCAAGTTGCTCGTTCATTGGTCTAGCATCCTACAACCACTGGTGGCCAAATTTAGCCTGAATTTGTTAAAGTAATTGAGGCCTCACAATATTTTGAGGTTCCCAGAGATTTAGTGAAACCTGTGCTTGCAAAGCAGATTTAAGCTAGTGCTGCCACGATGGGGAAAACCTACAGAGTTTCAGTTTTGTTTAGTTTGGCCCCTCCACTTGCACCACACAAACACGACCCCTGCTGTCTAGGTAGGATTTAGGGGACACAGAAGGGTCCTGAAGGTACTCACAAGAGGAGGAAAACAAAGCTTCCATCAGCCTCCTGCTCCTGAAACTGCTTTGTATATTCTATTCTGTAACTTTGGGAGATCTTTTGCCCAGAGATTTGTTTAATGTGGATGATTTTAGGCCAAACAGAGGTGAAAGCTGCTAGTGAAAATCTAAATTACTGAATGAGGAAATATTAGCAGCTAAAACTTAATTATTTCAACAAGATTATTAAAGTTCTATAAAGAAGGCATAGTAACATGTACCATATAAAAAAAGACATTTATTTGCTTTGATTTTTAAGATCTGGTGATACCTGCTTTTTGAAAAACATTCTAATACAGATGGCTTGGCCACTCCCCTATAAGACAATATATATACGTTGCCAGCATTTCAATATTTTATACCCCTGGGAGAGCATGCAATTATTTTTTTATAATTATTCTGAAGTATTTCAGAGTAGCCAGATGCCGTTCTCTGCAGTTACATATGGCTTGGTGGTTATGTGATGTGCATTCCCCCATTCCACCAGTTAACTTCCCATGGCCCTGATTTTCACAGCTCTGTGACCTATGAAAGCAGCAGTGCAGGAGGAGCAAATCTAACACTGCAGTGTTAAGTTTCCTGGGTTGGCCTCCTCAAGTTCTAAGATTTTCTCTTGTGCCTTTCAGGAGGTGAAAACCAGCACTAAACACAAGCATTAAAATCCTTGTAATTGGATTCAGCCTGCCTCTCAGGCTGAAGTAGAGGTAAGAGCCATACAGGGACTTCATTTTTGGAATACAACCATTTTCAAGCACAAGCTTTGTCTAGCAATAGCAGAAAAGTGATCTTGCCATAATATTTGGTTTTTTTCTAGTTCTGGCTTTAATTGAGCAGTCTGGGAGAAAAGAACTATAACTCAAATAGCATATTTGTGTAGAAATCATTGTATCTTCATTTGAGCTTTTGAGATTTCTCATATTTTTTAAAGATTTACTTTATTGTTATTATTATTATTGTTATTTTTGAAGATTTTACATTTCAGGACTTAAAGATACTTTCCATTAAAATGTTGTTTATTATCCTTCCTGTGCATATGTAATAGCCATCCATAATGGCAAGTCACGATTACATGCTCTATTTTTTATCCAGTGACTAAAGCATAAAGATTATTCATCAGACAGGCTAAAAATTTGCACCAGAAGTGAAACCATTTGCACTTAAACTGGAGTTCTAGGACACAAGTTTCATGCTCCATTTTAAAAGCATCTCAAAGGTGTTTTTACCAGTTAAAATTTCACTTGCATCACACTTAGAATGTATCTCTGTCCACCTCAGGTCCACCTCACAAATAACAGTGTGCATCGACAATTTCATTTATTGAATCATTCTCATCATCTTATTTCTCAACTGTATGGAAAAACTAGTTAGCTGAGTTAAAGTTTATGCCAAATTTTTGCTGTGCCACTTTGTTTCCTTGCAAAGAAGACTTTTCCAAATTTAAATATTTAGTCCTGCATCGTATTTGTGTTTTCAATGGATTTTCTGGATTGTACGTTGCTACCATCATAGTGCACACAAAACTGAAGTCACCTTCTCTCATCTGATGGCACCCATTATGCAAATCTTACTTATGTATGCAATTCTTATCTGCCAGCTCCATCCAGACAAGAGGGAAAAAAACAAAATAAGAACAATTCTGCTAAGTTAATATATTTTAAAAAAAAATTTAAGGCAAAAACATGCAATAAAATTTTCCCATCTGGGACTCACTCACTGAATATTAAATCCCAAATGTAACCCAGTAAAACTGAACTAAAATGTGTGTTGGTTCAAAAGGGTGGTATTAGTCAATACCACTTTGCCAGTCAGCTATGCTAGATCACTTATGTAAAATGTAACAAACAGTATTAACTTTTAATAATGTTTATGCAGCAGCTTATCTAGATGAGTCTTCTGAAAGGCAGGGAATTTGCTTCTAATTTTCTCCAGCAAAAGAGAAGCTCTTCATGTGAATCAGAAAGGCTAAATTAAAAGAATATGCAATTGCAGAGCATGCAGAAGGAGGTATGGAGAGGTTTGCTAGAGCTCATCTTAAAGAAAACATTTCTATGGACAAGAATGGAAATCAAGTTTGCTTTGATGTCATGATTGAGGTACAGATGATCCTGTAAACCAGCCCGTGTTACATGGAAAGATTTGAGACTTTAAGGACAACGACTCAAAGCTCCTGCAAAACCCCTCCTCATCAAGCCACAGTGAGTCTTCATTTATAAAAAGCTAACGTTTTTCTCAGTCCCAAAATAGCCAGCTAATAATCCCTATATGAGAAACAGGCAGGGGCCAAGAAACAAAATGTCAATCTGTTTTCCAGCTTTCATTGCCAGATGATCAATAAAATGATCCAAACTGACAAACACAGTTGCAATGCCCAAGTCCTTCTGGACAAATGTTACTCAAAGCATTTACAGCAATCCTTATATTTTCTTTTCCCATAGTCATGTCTTCTTTTTTTTTTCTTTTGTTTTCCTTCTCCCTTTAAGAAAGTGGTTTTAAAAATGGAGTTCCAACAAGGCATTGAATTAGGATAATATGTATAATAACTCATGGGAAAGCAAAACAGTATCAGAAATTTAAACCTTTGTGGACAAGGAAGTTACTATGTTTCCATGCCCTTAAAATCTAGCCTGCCAAGAAGCTAAATATATCAAATATTTTTTTAGCACACACAGAGTCTTCCAAGGTCATGGATGCATTGCACTTAGTCTAATTAATTGTTTTCTGAGACTGAGCTTTGATTTCTTTTAATAGCAATTGAAACCTTAGCATGCCTACAAGCAATACATTAAATACATGGCTATGTGATTGTCCTGTGTTCTAAGGAAAATCCTTCTGGGAAAATGATACAATTAAAAAAAAAAAAAAAACCACCACACTGATAGGTTTTTTTTGTTTTGTTTTGTTTTTTGTTGTTGTTGTTTTGGTTTGGTTTTGGAGGGGGAAGAAAACAAAAAGGAAAGTTTATCAATCAAAGAATCTTTCAGAAGATTTGTCATAGCTGTTGGGTAAATAATCATCTATAGAGAGCTCCTCCCATCAGAGCTCGTTTTCTGTTCTGATTTTGGGGCTGGTGGGGGTAAAGGGTTAAAATGTGATCTACAATAGCAGGATTCCAGAAAAAGAGGAGGGATGAAGTTTCAAAATTACTTTTCTGGGGATCTTTTAGTAAAGCTGAAGAGTTTAATAATTACTATGACTAAGCTGCATCTCACCTTGGTTGTGGGAAATTGGACAGAAATGAAGAATGAGAAGAATTCCAAAGGATTACAGGCTTCTCCTGCCACATGGCTGTACAGAGCATACACACCCTGGTAGTGGGAAGTACAAGGGAAGGAGACTGGGACTGCACACCAATCTAGGCCAAACTAGTCAATGTTATACTTCTTCCTGAATTCAGAATTCACACTGAATTTGGACTTCCTGCCATATCCCAGTCTAGTGCGAGAGAAATTAAAATATTGCAAGAAGATACTTAAGACTCGCAGGAAAAGGATGCAAGAGAAACATTTTTTAAGGATTTAAGATAAAGTTCCCCTGCAGAATTAATCAGAAAAAATTGCTAATCTCGTAAGAAACTTGATACCAGCATATCCCCTACCCATTCTGACCCAGAATGTTTGCAGACTCAATTAAAAGCCCTAGATTTTAACAATGATTTGCAGGTTGAAGTGTATGTTTTCCACATGGCAATAACAAACTTCTGAGGAAGCAATGTGGGAAGATTTTATTATGCACAATGTAAGTGACTTCCATTCCTGCAGCACAAGTTATAAATCCTAGTTAGAGGCTGATTTTGGTTAACACCTACTTTCAATGCTGCAATTTTATGCTGCCATTTGTTCTAAATTTTCCCAAAATATGGACAGAAAACTTACTCTACCTTTACCAGTAGAATTTTAGAAAAAAGCTTTAACATACAATTTTGTTGACTGGATTATTGCTGCTGTCAGACTGCTGCAGGTTCATTGGATGGTTTGTGTTCTGCACCTTTCCTTAGACAATATTAAGGTAATGCATTTAAAAAAGAGAAAAAATAGTATCAGTAGGAATGTCTCTAGATGACATTGTCTGTCACTTTCCATCGTAACACTGCACCGTTGCAGTTTCAGATATTTGAGATATGACACAAGTGTGATCATTTGGGTCACAGTGACTGGCTTTAAAATGTTGTTTTTCAGCCAGCATGTTTCAAATGTTTAAAAAAAAAAAAATGTGGGAAAAAATTGTTAAATATACACTATACATGTAAGAACATTTTTAGAACATTTTAAAGAAGCTACTTGATGTTCTACAGAAACAGGATTGAATTTTTGACTGCAACCATAATTTTGCTTGTCTCTTTGGAAGTATCCAATTTTGAATTTTTTAAAAAGTCTCAGCACATTTCTACTGAGCCCATGTTTGCAGTTTCAGAAAACAACAGCAACTGATTATGCATAGTCAGTATCACCATATGCACACAGCTAAATGTTGGTCTGCCTTGAACCTTTGCAGAGCTGGGATTAATAGAATCATTTTACATTTTTGCAGCTTCACACAGAAGTAAGCTGTTGGTGCTTCGTTCTTTGCCAATGTTTAACAGGATGCATTGCAGTGGGAATTTTTGCCAGAGAGCCCTTAAAGCACACTGCATTTCTGCCATGCCTCCAGAACTGCCTAAAATACAGTTTTAGGATTTGTTGGAAAGATATACCATTATCAACATGAGACTCTAAAATTACATTTTCTCTACCTGTTCTTTCCACACCCCGCTCTTCATCCTCCCCTCTGAATTAGATTTTGTCTTTTGCACCTCAGATCTGAAGCCTAAAACCTCTTCTCTACATTTGTTCCTGTACTGCAGTCGAATCATATTTTCCTGGTGGGTGTTTATTAATGAGAAGCCAGTGACCTATTTTTCTGTATGTTCTCTTCCTAAGATCCTCCTCAAGGTGAATGTCCTAGTTCTAAAAGACATAAGTGTTTTGTTAAAAAATGCCAGCAAAATTAGGGATTTTTTTTTTTAATTATAAGCAATATTTTCTATTTTTCATAGACTTATTCACAGAATTAAAAAGCAAATATTTATCTGTTCTTTTAAAGGAAATGTTAAGCTTAACAGCAGTCTTATACAAAGAAATCTAACACTAAAAAATCTCATAAGTAGATACCCTAATCTACATATATCTATACAAATACATATTTATATAAAAACCAATGTCACCTTGAGATATATTGAACTGTCACAAAATGAGACCGACATGCCATTATTAGAAAATGTATATTCCAAGGTGAATCAAGTCATACTGCAACAAGGCAATGAAACACTCATGGGTTCTGTGTTGTAATCACCAGATTCTGCTTTTTGAGATAGTGTTTGCTTCAGTTACAACACAGAATCTGCATCCACAACAGCTTTGGACCTTTCACTCATCTACTACCCCATAACAGAAAACAAACCCCAAGACCATCCAGGACAAAACCAAAACAACTCATACATAATCTAGACATAAATAATATGTGAGAATCCAGTAACTCTGTTGAGATATGAAGTTCCTGGAATTGAGAGAGTTTAACTAAAGGTTAGCATAGTAATTGACCCTGAATCCAGCCACTCCATATTCTGATACTGCCACCGCAGTGAAGTTTAGCAAGAGAAGAAATTGCCAGTATGATTTATAACTGCTGCATCTTGGAGTGCCATAGTCTCCTGCTCTGCCTGGTTGTTGTACAGTAAGATACCAAAGCTAACAGACACTGCAGTACTCCTGCAGGTCCCAGGAGGGCAGGGAGTTCACACTCCTCTCCAGTGGGGTTGGAACAGAGTGGAAACAGCTGTTCTACTTTTGTATGAGAGACCAAACAGGCAAGATGAAAGTCCCTCCACTTTTTCCCTTCTATCACCCCAATGTTCCTCAGAACATCTGGGCTTTTGTCAGAACGATGAGAACTGCTGGCAGCAGCTCTGCCTCTAAAGCTGCTTCCTTCCACTCAGAATGGGATTCACACACAGGCGTGTGCTCAGAGCCCCTGAGCAGTGAACTCTGAGGAATGCAAACAGAGCAGAGACAAAAAACCATGCTCCATTCCTGCACACAGTGATGGACGTGACACTGAAGGAGATTCTCCAAGACTGATGTTTTCCCTAGAACAAGCTGCATAGCTTTTACCAGGGGAAGGAAGAAAGCTATTCAGCATTGCTTCATCATGCTCTCTTGACTGACAGCATTGGTTGCACTTGCAGGGGATTGCTTCAGTTTGGAAAAATGACTGTCAGCATTCCTTTTCCCTGGAAATGCTTCCACTCTTTCAGAGTTAATCACAGGACTTCACAGTGGTTTGGTGCTGTCTCTACTTTTCTCAAAAGCAATGTATGTTTCCTAGCTGCCTGCATCCTCTTCAAAATCAACTTGACAACCAAATATTAAGGTTTCTGGTTTCCCTTCCTCTGAAGGCTGGTTAGGGTACAATGCAATTGCACTGCTCTTTGAGGGGAACCTGCTGGTTTCCTTGTTTAAAATAGCCACCCTTCCTGGGAATTCTTAGTCCTCTTGGAAAACAATGCAGTTGCAATTTTGAGTAAAAGCAATTATTCTTTTTTAAATTGTGGTCCAGAGAACCCAAAGAAAAAGCTGCTCAACCAGCACATTGAAATCAAAGTACTGCTTGTTCACTCTGCTATTTGATCCCTCTTTTGGGGAAATGTATCTTTCTGATACACTATTTAAAACTTGCTTTCTATTCTACTTTGATGCCTCCTAAAAAAACCCCAAACTATTATGCTTATTCTGTTTCATTCAAAGACACAATCTTTACATTTACATTTCTTACACTTATTTATTTTCTTTCCAACTTTAGTCTCTAAAAACTAGCAGGGCTGCTAAGCCTTGTACCCTTGAATCCATTCTAGATTGTTATATCTTCTTATCAACTCCTCAAATCCTTATCACATCAAAATGTTTCTTGGTATTTGTTTATACAGCTATCCCTGTTTTACTTTTTGCAAAAGAAATATAGAATGCTGTGTCTGGCAAAAATGTTTTTCCCAATAGATTTAAATGTATTTCTACTCAGACATTTTGTAGCCAAAAATACATTTAAAAAACCCCTTTAATATAGGTTTCTCTTTTCACACGTGGTTTCTTGCAGTGACAGAGTTTACATCCAACAGAAACAAAGCTCTGAAAACCTTCAGTAAAAAGCAAATAATTGGGAAAGATCAGCATGAATTGGGAGCGATTCAGTCAATAGAGAGAAGGTATTTCAGCTGGAGTAGAGAATATGCACAACTATTTGATACCAGGCAATTACAAAAAGTTAAGATGCAAAAATCTTGTACTATCAGCTTGTCATCTTAAAAATTTAAACAGATCTTAAATGAGCATGTGCAATTGCCATACAATTTTGCAAGCTATAGAAATCAGTAAATAGACATTGCTAAGTCAATGCTCAGAATACCTTCATCCTTTGCCTTTGATAAGGATGTATATCTATATCAATTTAAGCTCTCTATCCAAAGCCTGCTGTTGTTTACAGGAAAAAGCTCACCATGCAATAAAAGAGGTAATGAACAGTTACTTACACAAGGAGTTTGGTACTTAAACTGTTAAATGACCTGACATCTGGAGGGGGCAAGAAAAACTGTGCAAAAGTCACCTTATGGATTTGAATTTTACATGTCAGATTCTATCAGCATTCCTCTGATGTGTGGCACTAAGTCATCTTACCAACAGGAATCCACATAAAGTGATGTTATATTTTTCACCACAAACCATGTGTGCACATGCAAATTAAGTGGAAGTCCATGGAACAGGTAATAATTTGGGGAATTGTTAAATGTATATATTATGTTATATGCATATTAAGAGTTTGTATGACAGTATCACTATGAAAATTGCTGGATCCATAGAACAGGGGTTTTTTTCCTGCTAACAGTAGTAGATATATTCACCAAGCTAGGAACAATGGAAAGGGCTGAAATTTCTCTACTGTTCTGACTATAAGAATAGAGTATTAACAATATTTGCCACAGCTAGCAAGAGCTGCTAATATTAGCCTTCTTAGGGATGGTGGTTGAGAGTCATCCTTAACAAAGAGGGAAAAAAGGAGATGGAGTCTCTTGGGAAGAAGTCATGAGTCATGACTGAGTCCACAGAAACAAAGATGAGACTGGCATAATCTTCACAAAGCTGGAAAAGGAAAAAAAAAATAAGAAATGGGCAAGGTGAGGAGCAAAAAACTAGTCAGGATAAATTGTACTAAAAATGACAGATTCATGAACATCTTTCAGCCCCCAGACTGTTTTAGGCAGGTAAGACAAGACAGAGAGAAAACAAAAAAAAAAAAAAAATGTTGTTGCTTCTGTAGAAACTTGGTATTTTCCATGCCATTAAATAAATCTTCATGTTGTTTTAAGACTCTCTGAAAACTATAGTTTCTGCTAGCCTATCATTTTTGGAAGACTTGATCTGTAGCCTTAAGACATAGAATCTATGGAGTAATGTGAGGAATCTCTTAGTCAGTTACTTGTCCTCAAACAAGACAACCCCCCAAACATTTAGGATGTTTCCAAAACAGCTGGTATTTAGATTTTTACTATTGTGAAGCAGCAGCGGAGGAAAACTGCCAGAGCAAAAGGAGGAAAGCATGTCAGTGCATACTGAAATCCTTGGAAGCTGACTGCATGTGGGCTCAGGAGCCCAACAAAAGCCTGAGCAAAAAGAGTGTGACCACATTTCTGGAACAATTTATGGAGCAATGGAGAGCACAGCTATGTTTAAAGCCTTCTAAGCATTAAGTTGTGAGGCATCTCATTCAAGTATATATTGTTTGTTAAAACGTGTAGGGAATTCCAGTTGATTTCTCAAGCCAAGAGGGAAAAAAGATGTGAATTTCAGCATAATTAAAATGAAAGTACGCTTGCGCTATAGAAAAACAACATGATTCCCTTACCAGATCAGCACCACGTAAACAAGAGAATTTAATAAAATTTATTTATTTGAAAAGTTCCAGGATTTACTCAAATAAAGTTTAGGATTATTTTCCTTCTAAGAGTGACTTAACAGTTACCTGACATTTCACTATCCAATTTTTGACACTTCAGTCAGAAACACAACAAAATATAATTTGGACAAAAATATAATTCTACATCAGGTGTGGTTACCACAGACCCCCTTGAGTCCCTTTTAAGTGTGGCAAAATCGCCTTGCTTTTTGTGTACACCTTAATTTACTTGGACATGTTGGTAACATATGTTATTATGGGTAGATTTAATTATATAATGGGGGACTGGGATTCTACTCAGCTGCAGAGAAATAAAAATTTCACTTATAATTTTTATTGCCCCTCTCCTTATCTAGACCAATCTATAATCCACAGCATTCCATACGCTGCGTTCTTATGAGGAAGTTTTCTAATACTTGGTCAGGAACACTGTTCTTATAAGTTAATTAGGATGTGGTAAAACAAGCACAACTGTAAAAATATTTTTTGCTAGACAACTTCTTAAAAGTGGGTGGATAAAGTCCCAGTAAAACTTAATTGTAATCAGACAGGAAACTGGGAGCTGTCACCAAGGCTAAGAGATGTTACTTCTTAGTCAAATCACAGGAACTTTAGAGCAATTATTCTGACTGTTAGAGAATTTAACTCTTGCAAGCCACAAGAACTGCAGGTAAGAAGGTTTGCTTGTAAATCCATGGCAGAATGAAGACTGCAAAGGAGGAATGTTCAGCAAACATTGTTCCCAGGAAAGGACCTGAAGTTATTGGGAAGCGTGGTAAGTTCATACAAGTTAAAATATTTAACAAACAGGACTTTGGAATGTTTTGCTGATGAAACATTTAAGGTAAGGGAAAAAGAACCCAAAACAAAGCAACACCCCAAAAAGCCTTCAGCAAATCGAGAATTGATTACAAGGCAGGAAAAAACCTAAAATCCCTGAAATCAGACCCAAATGCATAGCCTTAAACCAAACGTTTTCTGCCCTGAAGATTTAATTTTTGCCCTTTCCGATCATTCAGAGATGATTAAAGAAACTCACACTTGTTCTACATTCAAATAATCTATATATGCAATTTTAAGAAAGGGAAGGAAGAATTAAACTGAAGAATTTAAATGGTTCTTTTTAAAGCCTTTTTTTAGCCTCTTTTTAGCTTTTGAACCCATGTACTGTTTTACTGGGGATAGCTGCATGTTTATGCTGCAGGGGCCACTTTATTCTTTTCCCTACAAACTCAAAAGTCATTAACTGGCTTTTTAAAAAGTCCTCCTCTGAACCTGTGCAGCTCAAATACCCTACAACAATGAGACCTCAGCCATCTTTAAGTGAGATATTGAAGAGAGTCCAGGCATTACAGTAACTTAATGAGCTCTATGCTGCCTTTGTACTGGTATGTCACACTCCAGCCTATGGTGAGCAGGGCCCCTGTTTTTTGCCCCTGCAAGGCAAGATATCTGAGCAAGCAGCCTGAATTATCCTACTTCAAGTTAGTAATTTTATATTCTTATATTAGCCTATAAAGTGAGATTGGTAGAGCACTATGCTCAGTTGTTCTGAACATTTTGATTTCTCTAAGTATAGAACCAGAAACTAAATGAAAATATCTGTCTCAAATTCCATCTCTTACCTTACTGAGGTCTCTCTTGTTTCTTTCATCTAAGATGGATTCTTCACAGCCAGAGTAACTTCTCTGTTCACGTTAGGGAGCAGAGATAATGCAACCCTTCACATACGACTGCTAACCAGGATTCTTGGATTGCATGAGAAATGTTCAAATGAGAAAACTTTGCAGAAATGTTTTTGTCCTCTGTACAAGCAAGAATATAGCATCTGCATGTCCTCTATATAACTCAGGCAACAATATCCTGGCAACCACATTTCAATGGAACAAATCCAGGTAATTAAAATGACTAGATCTAGCATCCATCTCTTTTTATCATCCCACTTGATAGGCCAGACTTACTCATTTGTGAAGTGATGGTCAGAAATCTGCTAGATGCAGTGAAGTGAGATTTGTCTGTCTCTAAGCTACAGTCTTGAATTTTGTTTGCCATTTCCCATTTAGCTTCTCTTCCACTAGCTTCCTGAGAACTTCAAAAATGAACTCTACTGTTTTATATGCTATATGTTGCAGACATCTGCATAGTTTGGTGGATTTCATTTGTACTTCACTAATAACCCTGTCAACCTTTGTAATTTCTGTATAAAGGCTAAAACTATTAAATTCACTGCACCAATAAAACCACTCAATGCTTTACCATCCTCATCATGTCCACTCACTTGTTTTAATACCATAAGTCTAAACCTTGGCTTCCACTCCTCTGCAACTGCACAGCCTAATCCCCCTGCAGAAGCCAAACATCTACTAAATCAGACTATGGGGCATGAGGTCAGCACTGAAGGGCTTTTGCATTCCCTTTTTTTCAGTGGTCACATGAGCAACTGCTCTGAACTGTATTGTCTGAAGATTTCAGCAGTCACACCATTCCTCTGAAGGGGAAAATGAGGCAGGATGTTACTCTGCAACAAAGTACAAATGTACGACTGTCAATCCAGATCGTATCTTGGTCAAAACAGACATCAAATGGATTGTTGCACAAAGAAAAGAAAAAAAAAAAAGGATTTTGCATTTTAGTTTTGGGTGCAAAAATTTAATGTATCTACATTCAAACTCATTATCTCTAAGATTTAATTCTCAGCCTTAAATACCACACAATGTCCTCACTATCTGTAAGAAAGTTAAGAAAAAGGCTTTAAGGTGACAGCAACAGCAGAGCTGGTAACCTACATGAATAGTTTATGTTTCCTTGTACTGTATCACCCCATGCTTACCCTCAATTCCACAGCCTAACCTGTTACAACCACCCAATTCTCTTCCTAAAATATAGCAACTTGATTAATGGAGAGGAAATTTCTGTTCTCAATATTTATGTCTAAGGTTGTTGATCCTTCCACAATGATCCATTTAAGCAAAGTCAAATATTCCAGGGAAACTCTTCAGGAAGTAAGGGGTAAAGAAAGAAACTAAATCCCTCTTTAAGAATGTTGGTTCCTCATCCCCTTTTCCAAGCTTACCCTCACAGCCATAACTGTCAAATTGATAGAGGTTTAAATGCACAAGGTGAAGCAGATTGTATTCTCTTAACTATATTTTGCCTGGTTAAGACACTGGCCAAGCACTACAGATCTTGCACAGGAATATATTCAGCTTTCAAATATGTGCAAAGCAGGGCCCTGAATATACACAAATATGCACAGTGCTGATTTTTCTTATGGAACCACAGACAAAGCATGGCTTCATAACAGTCTGTCCACATACTTATTCTCTTTTCCTTTTCAAAATGCACCTTGTATTTTACCTTGCCAAGAAAGCAAAAATATTTTCCCCTGCTTGATTACATGCTCAATCACTACCAGCTCACATTCTACTGCCCAATTACTGTGCTGAAACTTAAGACACAAGACCAGGAAAACCTGACAGCATTTTCCACACTTAGAGCAGAAGAGAAAAGTGCACACACATCTCCTGATGCCCAAGTGGACAAAACACAGCATGTGAACAGAAACAAAATACATTGCTATTAGCTTCTGCACAGAGGATGCCCTTTTCACATTTGGAAAGGGCAAGAATATTTTCATTATGAATCATGAAGTAGAACAGCTTTCGCTACAGATTCAGAATAGCTCACACCATTTCATCTCTGTAAATACAAGCATTACTTGAAATGGCTGGGATGTCTCATCTAAAGAAACCACAATGGCCCAGCAAAAAGGAATAGATGGAAGCCAAATGATTCCTTTTATACTTTTACAAGGGTATTTAAATTCAGCTTTTAAATTACCTCAAGATTTTTTTGTTTTCAATTAAGCTGAATGAGGGTAGGTATAGATCAGATATTTGGGAGGAATGTTTTACTCTAAGGGTGATGAGGCACTGAAGCAGGATGCCCAAGACATTGTGGATCCCCCATCCCTGATACTCAAGGCCAGCCTGGCTGGGATCTGTTACACAGTCTAGTGGGAGATGGGAGTTGGGACTAGATGATCTTTAATGTCCCTTCCAACCCAAAGCATTCTGTGATTCTGTGAGCTCTCTTCACAGAGGCTACTAACACACATAATAGAGCCTGCATTGAAATGTCAAAAAAATTAGTTAATAAAGTCATACTGAATATGAGTGTGTAACACAAGTTTATGCTGAGTATGCACAAAATATTTAAAGTCTTTAACTACATTAAATTTACTGCAGCCCCTGCAGTACAAAAATAATGAGCACTGCTTAATGAACTTTCCAACTGCTGTTGAAATTCCAACAATAAGGGCACATAAACTTCCAGTCCAGGAAAGATTACTTTTCTTCAGCCTTTCAAAAACCAAGCAAAGACCAGTGAAAATTATTTCAGCTGTCAGACTCAGTGATGAAAGTCACAATGATCTGTGATCACATGTTAAACTTGCTGAAAGCTAACTTTTATCAAGGTTCTCTTAAACATTTGATGTAATACTGAGTGTTTTGTTATCCAGAAGAAAGCAATGGATTAAAGAAAAGGCACTGCAAGAGTGGTGCCCGGAGGTTTCAAGTAGTATCCACATTGCTAAGATCATTGATTTCTGGTATTAGAGTCAAGTGCATAGTCAATAAATCAGGCTTGAATAGTAAATTCAAAATGCAAAGGCCATTTTCTTTCTACTTCATAAAAAAGAGAAAACACAAACATTTATAAACCACAAGCTGCAGTTCCCAGTCTTCCAGCACCACATTCTTCTACTAAACCTCACTTGGATGAGAGCTACAACCAGCTCTGGCCTCTGAGTACACTTGAAACTGAGGCACATTTGTTGTATCCACAGGCTGCTCTGCCTTGAGCACTTCCAAAAGCAATCCTGAGAAAGGACTGAACATGCAGCTGAGTCTTTAGGAGAGCAGTTGTTGCCTCATCACCTCCCTGCAGTACTTGCATTTCTTACAGCAAGGCTGACATTCTTTTGAGACTATAAAAGGCAGCAACAAATAAATTAATGGCATTTTTAGGACAGAGCAATAAAGTGCTTTGAAGTAGCAAGCAACTAAAAAAGGAAATCAAGCAGCCATTCCATCAGCTGAATGACAAAGGCATCTGAGAATCGGTTCAACATTTAATCTGCCATAATCTTGTATGAGAACATTACTCATAAACATGTTAGTAAAAAGTCAGATTGATACTTAGGACATTCTAAACTACTCCTAAAGCCTTGGTTCACAGAAGAAAAGATCTTATACAAGAGTCTTATTATCGTTTAATGAATGATGAAATATCAGCTGTTCCTCACTGAGGTTTAGGCAAAGCATTTTTACCTCACATGGCAGAGTCTGTTCAATCAGTCTCGATTTCTGTTTAGCTGTGGGTGAGCACACACTTCATTACTTCCAGCAGCTGACCTGTGACAGCTGCTGAGTGAGCCCTTGAGAGTTGCTGAAACATGCTCTTCAGCCTTCCTACCCAATCTCCAAACATTTCTGACCACAAAAGATGATTTTAGAGGTTTTATGTGTAGTCCATGTGAATTCAGAGACAGAAACAGAGTCTAAGTTCTATAATGTCTGGCTTTTTGGCTTACACCATCTATACCACATCATATAGTCCTTCAATAAGTGTATATCTCCACAAAGCAGTTAAACACATTTTTAAAAAGCAGTTTAACAGATAAAACATCATCTAAGGGATGGGACAGCTGCAATGTCACTGCACTAAGTAACTCAACCCCAAATGTCTTGAAAGTAATACCTTTCTGCTCAACTATCACTCCTACATTTCGCTAAAAACAACATGATTAAGAGTTCTGGTCCTGAGTTGTTTCTGTAATATTGCCTGCCATCCCAAACAGTATTCAATTTCTTGATTTAGATAATTATTCATTGCTTCATGTATCTTTATTTCCTTTTCCTCAGCTTTCTGACTATTTTGCTCAGAATAACTAACCTTCCTGACATCATGATTTTCAGCTTTTAATTAGATAACCATTTTTCCAATTTAAAGTCATCTCTCTGTTAAACTCAGAAATGTGACTTCTATCAGAAAATGCAAAAAATTTGTTTTATGCTTAGTAAATCTTTCCTCAGGAGACTAAAATTTTGCCATACACAAAGGGAGCACTGTGTACAGCATATCTGAAAGTTGCCTGTTCCTTATCCAGTACTCTTCCAATGGTCAAACCATTTTACATGCTAATATATTGTTTTCTCCACAGATCCAAAGGCAGTGAACAGACTGGGTATATTTACTGTGAACAACACCATGCAAGTGGAAGCTTCATTTTAAAATAAGGGGAAACTTAATACCTGAACATACAATGAAAAATTATTCTAGAAATTTAAAGTGTTTGCTAAAATGCACTGTATTACTTTGCTTCACACATTAAAATTGCACTATTGTTATATTGGATATTGCTACAGTAACAATATTATATTGTTAAATTTTTCTTGCAAGGCAGAGGGCAATCAGAACACTCATCTATCATTTAAACTTGCTGCAAGCTAATTTTACCAAAAAGATACTCAGAAAAATAATGAGAAAATCACATGAAATTTACTTTGCACCCCTTTTACACTTCCACCAGCAGAACCAGTTAATGTTGGAGTTCTTTCAAAATGGGCCCAGTTTTATGGCATCAAATGCTTTGAAAATTCGGCAGTGTGAAAAACATACAGTGAAATACACAAGTGCTGATAAACATCTCCTTTGCTGACAATGTGAAAACAAGAGCTGGTCCCATCTAACTGCAGCCTGCCTTTAATTCAAACGAAACTGAAAGACTCGATGAAGAAAGTGTTTTTAACCACTGCAAGCATAATGTCTGAGAGCACACCTGCTGAGGACAGAAAGATGAGATCTGACATTCAGCTGGAGTGTGCCATTTGTTTTGGTTTCTGTAAACTCTGTTATTATGTGCTTCTGCATTCTATTGATTTTACTTCCCAGGTTTAGTCACACTTCAGAGGACAATTATCCAAAAGTAATACAAGCACTCATTTAAATACTTAGGGTTTGTGCCAGAGTCCTAAGTAAAAGGTGGGACCTTTGTTTTAAAAGGTGACAAGGTCAGCTGTGTAAATCCTACTCAGCTGAACGCTTAGGGAAGAAGAATGCTGGGCTGAGATGTCTTGGAAGACACTGATGTGATTAACAGAGCTGCCATTTTGCCATGATGCAGGAAGAATGAGGCAAAACCAAAACCATGAAGCCACATGTGATTATTCCATCGATTCCCAATAAAACTTAAAAATTCAACTGCTTAAGAAGGTTCCCAAGGACAAACAGGGCTGGGAAAGATCAGGAGAAACATGGGGACAGGCCCAACAAGTGCCATGAGACATTAACAGAGATTTTTGAAGGCTTATAAAGTTATTCATTCCTCCCTTTTAAATGGGGACATTACAAACCCAAAGGCATTGGATACAAATGTACCTTTAGCCAGATACGAGGGGACAGCACCACACCAGAACAATGTCTTTTAATCATAGCTGATTATAAAATTCAGGGCACCAATATAAACAATACAACATACAAACAAAAGTTTGCAACTGCACCAGCTTAAGAGGCTCGAAGGAAAAAAAAAAAGCCTTCTAAATACCATTTTCTGAGGACCTAATCTTGGACCCCTTGACTACTTTAAAAGTAGCTTTTGTTTGAAGTTTGTGAGGGATACAAGTATTAGCATCTGTGACAACTCTCTTGCCTGCTTATGGTAGAAGGAACCATTGCCAAGGTAAAATTATTGCATTTCTCACCTGAAAAGAAACAGGTTTCATACTGACTCACATGCCATTGTACAGTTAAGAAGTAGCAATATTTTATTCCTGCTAAGAGAGGACAGAAGTATTCCTATTCAAAGAATCTTTTCCTCTACTTTTTTTACATAGAAATCTTGACGCAAGTTTCAAATTATTTAAATTGCACGAGTGCTCTACTCAAAGCATTTCAGCACATCAGTAATTTCTAAATTTATTCATGAAGTTATTTGCTTTCTTAATATACAATGGCTTCAGTGAGGTAACCAGGACATCTTTTGGCCATTTCACTGGAGGCATCATTCTAATATACTATACCTAAAGTCCTGCATATTTATATATTTATCTGGTAATGTTCATGTGGAAGATATATTTCTATTTTGTTTCTACATTCTACCTGCTGAACATCTGCTCTCCTTCATCACTGCTTGGAAAGGATTTTAACCTTTAGCAGTCATTGTGGAAACCTGCCCAAGTTTTTCACTATCAGAAAGTTACAACAGGGCTGCTTGAAGCCTCTGCAGCCAAGGCTACGGTTTTCCTTCTACTGCTTTAAATACCTCTCTGAAATGTTTTTACCTGGCATGAAATAGAGACGACACTACAGTATGGATTTGGATTTATTCTGAGAGCTGAAGTTCTCATGGCCTGGGAAGATGGCAGAAAAATTATTCTAATTCATCATAGTCTCAGTAATAGTAGGATTTTCTGCTTTTCTTCTACATTGGTCTGACAAATCCTTTGTCGAATTTGATTTTTTTTTTTCATTTTGAGATCTCTTTTTGCTGCATAAATAAAATAGCATTATTTGTCAGTACTTATTTTCATTAAAAGTGCTTCATTACAATATCCTCCTTCTCCCTAAAATATATAAAAATATAAATATAAAATTTAAAATAACAAAAATATAAAACCGTTTATTTTACACCTCAAATGAGACCTCTGCTACCTTACAGGGTTTTTCCAGTGACCTACTTGTTACACTGTAGTTGATTAGACTTAACCCAGCACTACTGAAGTCCTTACCCTATGGGTATTTGTGCACCAAGTCAGGCATAAAGAGCTTTCTGGAGACTGCAGCAAATATCTGTGTCCCTTTGACAATGCATCTCTATGCTTTTAAATACTTGAACCAGCTTTTCTTGGCAAAGCTATCTGTTTGGTAGTATTATTTAGGTCAATTTCTCTTAAATTATTCTCACTAAATATATCAAGAGGGAGTGATTTTAGACTGCCAGCTCTCTAGAACAGGAAAAGTATTAATTTTACAATGTCAGAAACAACAATGTTATGATCTTTGTGCACTACTGTTAATTAAATAAGGAATGCTGCCACAGAAGACAGATGGGTAAGTATGATCACAAGTTAGCACTCTGCCTGTTCCTCCTTCTCCCTCCATTATTTACTGAAGTTGTTTGGATTTGTTTACAAAAAAAAAAACAACACAATAACAAACATCTATATTTTTTCCTGAAAATGACTGAAGAAAAAGCTTGCATTGCTTCCCTTCACATTCAATAGAAGCAAAGCTGAGAACAAAAAGCCATTTCTATTAAAATCAAGTCCATGCAATTTATTTATGTATTCTAGCAATATTCTTCCTCCAACAGCATTGTTATGATTATCTTATGTTCCAAAACAAGAAAGAGCAAGTGCATCTTAACAATTTTTTCCCTTTTGACACTGCTCTTTGAAAGTAAATAATCAGTTTTCACTACTAAACACTAACATACAAATTCTATAAAATTAAGGTAAAAGCAATAAATTCACACGTGGAGGAAAGTTCAAATTTGGTATGTGCTTACACATTATGGTGGCAATCCTACATTTAAATGAAACCAGTGTCAATTTATGCCAGGAACAGAGAGAGACACACGGGTCCTGACTGGATGTAGGCCTCTACAGGTGAGGCAGAAGAGGAAGACAGGAATTAAAAATACCGGTACTTGGAAACATCACAACTGCCATTTTTGGAAGCAGGTAAGACTGCTCAGACTCTAGAGGAAAAAAGAAAGCATTAACCACGTTCACAGGGAAAATGCACATATCTGAGGCTCCCTCCACTTCAGGGATGCCAGCAAGAATTTTGCCATTCAGTTTAGGAGAGCTGGACAGAGCCTCAAGGGACCAATGACAAGAACATTGCTGTCCTGTTCACAGCTTCATGCACAGCCCACAGGGAGAAGAAGACCTTTCAAGAAGGAATGCCTGCATTCCCAATTAAATATTTTGGCACTCCTTCTGATTAATCTAGCAAGAAGTGTTGCTATTAAATGTATTATTCTCAACAGCCAAATTCCCAGATCAGCACTGTACTTTTTGTAATTATCAGCTATTGTGAACAGCTTTTATTTATCTCTTTCTCCCCTGCCTTAGCTATGACTCATTTTCTACTCATAAAAAAAGTGCAGTTAAACAGTGGATTAAGTTTCTCCCTTTGCTGTTTAAGATGGTTTCTATCTATCAAACTGCTTCCTTTTGAAAAACAGAAGCATGTATATGTCATGTTAATGAGTCAGTGAGAGGATAACTAAAACAGACATGTAAAAGTGTGTTTTTATCAGCTACAGATACGGTCTCAAATACTGTTGTCATCACTATGGATTTTTGTTACACTTGCTGCAACGTGATTATATTGCCATAAAAAATTCATACATGCTAATTATGACCAGAAGAAATATTAGCCTGTTAAACAAGAAAACACAGCTATAATTACCTCCTGGAGAAACAAAACAAGCAAAAATACCTATGCAATAACAAAAAAATCAAACCAAATGGTGAAAAAACAAAGCAACCCACCTTCTTTGTTATAAACTAACAGCACCTGATTTCAAAAGTCCTATTTAATGCTAATTGCTGTCCTCCTTTACTGGTTTGATACACAGACAAATCCTTACACTGCTACTTTACTATCAGTTACAAGAGCTCAAGTCTGAACATGCTACAGATTTTTCAGTTCAAACTCTGATTTAAAAAAATTTAAAAAATCAGACCAAGAAATCCAACTACACAACATGCTCCACTCCACCCCTCCCAACTTGTCTGGAAAGAACTGTCTCAGGAAAACTTGAGTGTAGTAGGATGCCTTACACATCTGATGCTTTGCAGCACTCTTGCCAAACTGTTGAGCTCTTGGGTCCTGTTTCCTCTCTGGGTTTCATCAGTGAAACCCAAGTGCAGCCAACAGAAGCGTGCCAAGGCAAAGTTCTTTTGGCTCCTTCATTAGTACCGTGCTAAGTGGCAGTGTCAGGAAGTCTGCACAGGATGGGAGGACAGGAGGCAGCAGTGGCAGGGAAAGAGCTAAGGAAGAAATCATTAAGAGGTGTTTACTTATCCCATTATGATAGGCTCCATTTACAAATGCTTAGTCCATTACAATTTAATTTTAACTTTAAACCAGTGAATTCCACACAGAAGCATTAAAAAATAATCTTTACCCAAAAAAAAAGCAAAAAACTGGAATATAGTTTTATTGAATTTCTTCAAAATTTGATCTTGTTTTTCTGTGTGAGTTGGGATTTTTTGTTTGTTTTGTTATTGTTTGTTGAATTGTGAGAATTAAACAACTTCTGAATACCCAGCAAAAGGAAAATGAGAAGCACCAGGCTTGCTTGTCAGTTATGATTTTAAAAGTTACTCCTTTCTATTTGAGTACTTCAGTGGCCATGTCACATAAGGTACACAGAAGGTCACAGGAGCTTCTAAATGGATAAACTGATGTTTTTCATGTGCCTTGTGGTGCTCAGAAACCTTCAGAACTCATCAGCTGTTCTTCTACTTCTCTGCAGGTTACACTCAATTATCCTGTAAGTTGCTATTGTCATAAATAGCCTCTTCTCTGAGCATCTGTTCCTTCAGCCACAGCAACTGCCTGCACCCATTGTTCTATCAGTGCTGCCAGGCATTCGAGTGTTCTCATCAACTTAAAATCCTTGTCTGACAAATATCCCCGAGGATTGAAACTACATGATCTTTAAATCCATTTCAACAAAACCCATTCTTTGACTCTATGATTAATGAGAGTACTAGATATTTTTCCCTTCAGAGAACACAGTCCAGAACTTCAGTATTTTGGACTCTTACTCCATTTCCTATACAGGAGATATTCTACTACACTAAGAATAAGTTAGAGGGACACAGATAAGCCCTCAAGCATGCCAGCACTTCTCTTGGTCTCAGAATGCCTTCTTTTTTATTTCAGTCTACTAAGATATAATTGCTGTAAGCTTCTTCTTGGAAAGTTTGAGTAAGCTGGCCTGGCCTTAATTTTTATGGAAGCATTACCATTTTTCTTTATATGCAGTCAGAACTTTTTGATCTTGCAAGTCGCACCTCGATATGTTTGAAAACAATTTCATTTATCTGTAAACACCTTGAAAATGCTTTTCACTGTCATCTACAACAGTACATAACTTCCTGGATCAAAACAGCTCTAAAGCAAGCCTCCAACACACCAGCTCGTTCTACACGGTCAATAAAAGGCCAAGGAAAAAAACACCCTGCAAAACCCAAAATCAAAGCCAGACAGCTCCCAAACATATTTCCACTGATTTTCAAGATATAACATGGGGCAAGACAGTCTGAGACAAGCACATATATAACACATGCCTTCAATTATTTTCATGCAAACATAAAGCTTACAAGAACAAAACAAGTATGGCAGATCCCATTTTAGGGCAGGGTTTAATTTCGAGGCCTGAGATTCTAAAACTCAAGCCTTCAGATTCCCAAACAGATCTGACCATTGGAGCCAGTCTTGGATCAACAACAAAACTGGCTCCACCACCTCCCTGGAGCTTTCATTCTTTGGCAGGTTTTCCCCACCACCTCCATCTCTCACATATGTGAGGTAGGATTTCCAGTGTTTTGCCTGTGCACAGACTCCCCCTCCCACCCTGTTAATGATCTCCTGTCCCTTTCTTCCAACCCTTCTGCATCTGGGAAACAAACTCATTTTTAAGAAGCTGTATTTCTTCAGCTGAAGTCAGCCTCATTCCCCAGACCTGACCCAATGAGGGGATAACCCTGGTCCAGACACACACTCCACACTCTCTATTGCACACTGCTGGCTCCAGCTTCACACGAGGAGAAGCAGCCACCTGGCATTTCCCAGCCTCCAGAACAGGCCTTGGCTCAAAGCCACCCCCAAGAAAAAATCTTGCATTTGGAAATGGATTTCACAAACTTCTTAGCAGTTCATAAAGCATAACATGAAGGTGCAACACTAAATGATCAGCATAGAGTTTCATCTGTTTCCAGGGGGTTTGCCCCCTCATCTACTCAGTAGTTAAGTTTGTATTTTTGAAATGAAAGATTTTTTACTCCCTGCATATAAATATATATCCCTAATAAAAGAACCAATAAATAATCCACTATAATCACTGTTAGTCTTTCCAAAACAAATTCCTATCAATTTTGTTTCCAGATCAGAGGTAGAGCATTCTTGTAAAGCTCCTCTTATGAGATATACTGATCTTCTCTATTTGCTTTTAGAAAGTTTATTGTAGATAATTAGCTGCATTGATCTGGAAAGATACACTTGATATAATTGATTTTAATTCCAGGAATTCAAGAAACATTGTTTGTAAGAGCCCCTATAAGTGTTTATAAGAAATTCCCTTCCATCACCCTTTTTTTTTTTCTTTAGTGGTTCAGAATAAATTTGGGGAAATTAAAGAATTTAAATTCATTCTAACTTGTTTTACAACGTATGAAGCATTTAAACAACCCTAACATAAATCCCACTAATTTTATTTTAAACAGAATTTTTGGAACTAAATTTGGGTTGCCAAAACAAGAGCAGCACCTTGGATATCATCCTCTTTTTGTGGAATAGTGAACTTAAATCTTCCTTGAAAACTCCTAAGGAAACATACGGATAATTTCACAGAGAAGTGTCACAAACCAAAGCCCTAGAGACGAAAGTACAAATAAACAATATCCTCTTCTCTTCACTCATCCCATTAGAATAGCAACAGAATATAAACTCAGCAAGAGATTAATTGGTCATCCTGATAGTAAAAGTCAGTTGCAACTTGACAATATTAAGGTAACAAAAGAAAATCACAAAACTCTCACTTTAATTTGCTACAAAAGCGAAGTAAAACTTGTCATGTAAAAGTACACAATGATGTGCAATTTCTACCTTTGTTTAACAGTATGCACAATAGACTTCACTATGCAAGTCCAAGACTGCTTGGCAGCCGTTTGAGGGCAATGCACTAGCGTTTGTGGTTGGGGGGCGGGAGGAAGAGGAGCACCGAAACACAGGAAGTTACACGAAGGAGCTGTGGTGCTGTGTGCTTGATTACAATCAGTCAGGCTAACACTGAAGTCACAAAGTCATGGCTAAAATCATTACTGCTTTGTGAAGGTAGCACCTGTCTGAAAGCACGAGGAACCTGTGCCTTTTGCAGTCTGCCAAGTGTAACTCATTCCCATGTAATTTCATCTATCTCCACTCCTTTCAGTAACTGGATGATCCAAAGCGAGACTCTGAATTCCTTTGCACCAAGAACACTCCAAACACTCACTGCAAGAAGGACTGCCAACAGGAGTGCTAAATGTGCTGTTGGTTACAGTGGTGGTCACCTCTGCAGCCCAGGAGTCAAGAGTAAACCTTTCACATGGTTAAGGTTTAGTCAGTCCCTCATCATTCTCCCCCGTATCCCTTTAGAGCTTCATTTTCTGCAGGAGATACAAAAGTTTATGGTAGGGGTCCTTCCCACATTGTCACTGCTGGGACTGCCCAGCTGTGAATTTTTGGTTGTTGAAAGCCCAGGCATTTTTCAGTCTGGGTCAGCATTCAGAAAACACAGTGCTGTCATCAGCAGTTGTCCTAAACTGATCTTTAATTCTCCTGTGCCTCAAGTCTTCCACATCATTCAAAACTCACTACACAAGAACTTTGTCATCTCCAAGCCACCATCTTCCAACACACCAAAATAAGACATTACCTTCACAGATGTTTATGCCTACATCTCTTTGACAACTTGTACTACTCAGCTGCATGTTTAATAGCAATATTTATTCTTGAAATAAAATTAAAAAAAAAAAAAAACCTTGCTCATGCCATCTAAATGGAAAATAAAGAGATCTTCAGCATTTTAAAATAGGAATATTGCAGAATTTTTAAAAACATTGGGGTTTTTTAAATATTTTTTTCATTGGGAGTGTATTTTCTGACTTTTTGTTATTCCTACAGGAATTCCCATTCATCAAAGACAAAAACTACTTCTCAGTGGTGACCACAGCCTGCCTGCTCCAGCGGACCGCTGCCTCCAACGGTTACCCAAGGAGACAGTTGTGCAGAGACCGGCTGCGCTGCGCAGGAAGCGGAGCCGCTGCAGAGCGCTCATTCCTGCCCGACTTCCGACCGCAACCAGGGGCTGCCCAGAGCCCGGCCCTGCCGGCTGCTGCTAACGGGCAGCCCACCGCAGCCCCTGCTGCTGCTAACGGGGCAGCCCACGCAGCCCTGCTGGCTGCTGCTAACGGGGCAGCCCCACCGCAGCCCCTGCTGGCTGCTGCTAACGGGGCAGCCCCACCGCAGCCCCTGCTGCTGCTAACGGGGCAGCCCCACCGCAGCCCCTGCTGCTGATAACGGGGCAGCCCCACCGCAGCCCCTCCCAGCCGCCGCTGAATCCTGCGAGGACACGCACACGGCAACCCTCCCGAGTGCCCGTGCCTCGGGAGACCATCTGCCTGGTAAACGAGGGTGTCTGGAGAGCTGCCAGGAACCAAACTGACACTTCACTAACCCCAGTGCTGGGGTTAAAGGGATAGCTCAGCGTCTGAAAGGAGAGAACATTGTAGCTGAACTGCATTCAAATATAGTTGATTAAGTGAAGGGGAAAAGGGCATTTAAGAGGACAAAACTCTCTTTAGGAGTTGTTCTAGTTCAAAAACTGTAGGGGTAAGCAAATGTTTTTGTTACTCTAACAATACCTAAAATATTCACTTTTTTAGGTGTGAAAAGAGAATTTAAATAAACAGATGTTACCCTTTTCAACAGCCCTATGTAATATGTAAAATAACAAATATTTTGTCTGAATTAATATCGTAACTAACAGTTTGTCAAAAAAAAGTGGAAACTAGACAAAGATGTAACAGCATTATTTCTCAGACTGAAGACAGTAGTGAAACATTCAAGGCAATTATACAAATTATTAGTGCATCCCAGTGGCTTCAGTAAATATCAGCAGTTCTTTAACACGTGAATGTAAGTAAACTCCCTAAAGTAGCACTGTGATTGGTATTTTATAACAGACATTTGTTCCTCAGCTTGGAAATCTGCAATTTTGTCACAAATACACTCTTGAAAAGCATTGCTGAATTGGATAAGCTAAAGGAAAAGGCTGTATCCTACAAATTTCAACAGTTTACCATTTTAGCCAATAAAATTTCAGCTAATATAAGCAACTAGATTGAAAAAGGAACTGGAATTAATTCAAGTAATGATGACAGGCTAGGACATATTAAAACAAGAAAAAATTTCCCTAATAAAACTCACCAATTTGGAGAAGCCTCTGCTTTCTATAAATCTGTCCACACATTCAATACAATACCTTTGGAAAAAAAGGGTTTAAAATATGAGAGCAGTACTCACTTGTAAATTCTTCCTCTTGCTATCTACCTCAACTCTCCAGTACAGTGGTTGGAAAGAAAGAAAAACATACTAGTGAGTAAGAAATACTGTAGAAACCATACTTTTTAAAAAACTCATAAATCAACAATACTCTGCTTCAACAGCACCTACATTGAAATTGCCATGCTGATCAAACTTGCCTTACAGAAGCAAGGGACAAAATACTTGTAGAATTGTTGGGGATTTTGATGATTACCTATTTTTATCAAAGTTGAGGAACAACCATTCAAAAACCTATTTACTGACTTTGGAAACAGAAATGGTTAAACAATTTTTTTTTCTGGTCTTACTCATATGAAATAACTGTGCTTCAGCTCTGGGCATTTTCAGCATCCAGCCTCACAAACGGCTATAAAAGTGGTTTGGAGAAAAAACTGAATCCAATTGCAGTTTGTTACAGATGATCCAACAATGCAGACACCTTACCATGGCCATATTAATTTATCTAACTTTGAATTTAGCTCTCTGAGGCAGGGATTGACCCAATGACCCCCAGAGCCCCTTTCATTGTAAACTATGCTCTGATTCTGTGAATGGAAACTGCAAACACATGGTAACACGTTTTGTTTTTTTTTAATTGTCAGTGTATTATTATTCTATTTATAACTCAATAGTGCCCTCTGCTGATGTTTTCCTGCTTGGTTATTTGCATGAAAAACTGGTGACTGTGTTACGGGAATGTGTTAACACTTTTCCTGCAAATGAAGGAAGGAAAATTGCAGAATGTTCTTGTTTCATATTCAGTCAGCACAGGGCAGAGGATGGAAGTGAGCAACACCTTTACCAGGTCCATTTGGAAATTGTTTGGGTATTTAAGGTCAAAGAAGGTCTCTTTGCCCTCTCCTGTTAAAATTCAGGATATATTACAGCAGCCTTCAGAGCTACAGAGAAATCCTACCCAGAACACATAAAAGCCTCCAAAAAGAACTATCAGCCACCCTTGCTACAACAGCAGGTGCATGCAGGTAACTGGAAAGAGGAGATTAAAAAGGAAACAATAGAGAAACCTCTCAAAGCTGGAATATCAGAATTAGCAACCATTCATCTTCAACTGCCTGAGCTGGAGTTTTACATACACAAAACTGTGCAAGGAATAGAGAAAAAAGCTTACTGTAACTTCTAGTAAAGAAAGGATTTTGGTGTAATTTATTATTGTTACTCTTGGCAGAGTCTACTTAGGATGGCAACATCAAAACTGGTTTTAAGACAATTAAAATGGATACATGTTCAAAACAAACATGACAACACACAACCAAGCTTCTCCAAACACTTGTCAAGATTATGACTGGCCGTTTTAGAAGTTTCTCAGTTGTGTAAGAATTACATTTTATTAAAACTTTACTGAAGTTTTGCAAAAGAGAATCCGCTCTCCCTTCAAAATTTTCAGTCTACTTAAATTTAATTCCTAGGCAATGTTATTCTTTTTTCCAATTTCAACACTAATTTCCAAGCTTTGAAGTGCTTTGCATAAGTGTTTGCTCTTATAGTAGACATATCGTTTCTAAATCTGTTTTTTTCTTTTGTATTCCTACAGTCTCTATGGCCAGTAAGAGTTCCTACTCAACTAACATATTCCCTAGTTAATCAGGAATAATAGCCTTTTAGCAATCACCATGACTGAACCAGTCTGAGGGCAAGTTTTACAAGTATTTTCATAATAGAGGTAAGGTATTAGGAAAAATATTTGCAGAAGTGACAGGGCCATTCACATATACCTGAATTCAAAGGATTTCAGATATCTTTCATAGTGTTTCAATGTCTTTTAGAAACATCTGTTTACACGTCCATGGAAAATAAAAATTACACTAAAGAAAGTTAAACCCCCATCTTTTTCTGTGTACTGCTGAATGAGACAGAACAACAAGGGAAATTCAGGACAAACTTTTGGAAAAAATCCAACAGCAAAGTTAAGCAATGAAGCTCATTACCACAACAGTTGAAGGGTTTCAATCACTTGAGTTTCAGACAGATGATTATCAGTATTGTGTTCCTTAGGTAAAGCTACTGCACAAAACAGCACAGCTAAATTTAGAAAGAAACCTGCTTTTTAAAGATTATATTAGAAAACACAATGACCCTTGACATTGTTAAAAAATGCCTGAATATTAGAAGAACATCTGAGTAAAATGTGAGAATCCGGTTTGTTGCTTATGTTATATTTGATTAACACAAAGGAATTATGCCTAAATGATAAGTAGTTATTAACTAGTTAAAGGTGTTTCTCTTAGAAGATTTGTGTTTCCAGCACATTAAGAATTACCATAGATGCACCCTGAAATTCTAAAATTACCTGCTAAGGTACAAATGAGAGCCCAGTGAAATAACAAGAAAGTGTCACTTGTGAAAGCTGCACCTTCCTTCATCTGAATGGTCTGATCTGTATTCATGTATAGTCTCTTGACTGATATAAATAAACTTTTACTCATACTTGCAGAGGCAACACAGTCCTGAGAGTTTCTTTACTGGCTCCTGAATCAACAGAACTCTTGACTGAGTGCCAGCAGTAGCTCTCTTAGGGGTAGTGTGCAAGCTGGAAAAAACACAACTTGACTTTCCATGGGAGGCTGAGCTTGCAGCTAGAAACGGTTTTATTTATAAACATACTGCAGCAAGGCTGGCAATTCCAGCAGCAAGGACTACAAGGTACCAACAGTACCTTAGTGCTTTGACAAATGAAAGCAGCTCAGAACTCCAGGCACACATCCACACACATCTTCCTAAGAGAGAGCAACTTAATTCCTTACACTATTCCATCTTACTCTCTTTAAGGATAGCAGATATTGTTCCATTAAGTGCAAACCCCAAAATTTCCAGGCAGTTCACCAAAGAGCATTTCTAGTGTGGTAGCTTGTTACTGCCATTCCTAGATTCCATTTCCAAAACAGGCTGGAAATGCTAAATCCATTATCTCCCAGTATAACCACCCTGACTTATCAGGGAATATCACTTCTAGAAGATGCTGTGAGAAAGAATCCATGAAAACTTACAACTGAACATGTTTTTCTCTCTAAGTGTAGTTACCTGCTTCCGGGAAGTTGCATTTAACAGGTACTTAGTTAAATTATTTTTAAATGAATACTTCTTGCTGCTCACACATGACCATTACCCCCTCACCACGTGGCTTTAGAAGTTGAGCAGGAACATCTACTCAGAGCAATACATGGAAACAGGTCCCAAATGATTTAGTGAACCATTCCTTAGAGTATCTCCTTGCATCTTAAAATAACTTTTGCTTCTGGCTGATAACATTTACTGGTTCTCTTCCAACCTGAGGCCTTAATTCAAGAAGATAGCCAGGCTTCTGCTTAGTCCAGAATCCGTGGCTCTCCTTGCATGGATCAAGTTCATTGCAAACTTACATGTTGATAGGAGCTATGAAAGCAGGCTTCGAGCATGGCACGCGTCCACATCACTTCTCAAATCACCGCACAAAATGTCCCTGGCCTTCCAAGAAGAATGTGCATATAAACACATCAAGTGCTGGGGAGAAACACAGAACAGACATTTCTTAAATAAATTCATAGCTAGATACACACTGTGCTATTACACTGGAGTTTTAAAGCAATCTGAGTAATGCTTCTCATCCTCAATGTACAATGATAAAAATAGTTTTGCGTTATTAGCAAGATTCATGTTAAGACATAACATGGAATCATTGGCATAAAGGCCAAGTTTGAAAAGTGCACATTGTCCTCCTGGGATGAAACAAATTACAGATAATATTCCTACTTTACAACTAGTAATTAGATCTAGTAGAATAATAGTTTCCATCTTGAGTAAGAAAGAAATTTGAATTATTACTTTTCTCTCCCATTTATTTATTGTCCCTTGGAGCAAAAGTTATTAGTGTGCCCAAGAAAAATTAATGACTTCTATTAGCAAAGTAAGAGCTGTTAATGAAACACTGGGAAGGAGCAAAATTGAACAGATCATTCAGCTCTCATCTGGCAGGATAGGGCTCTGCTCACAAGAAGTAAGGATGCTGATCTGTTTAAACATTGTCACTTCTAGTGCTTAAAAGCAGAAAGGGTTCTGTGAGAGAAAAAAAAATTAAGACATAGAAGAAAAGTTAATTATCAGCGAAAGGATTTCAGATGTTAGATACATGAAAATAAATTGGTTTTTTTCTATTTAATCCCTACGTATAGAAGCCAATATAGAGTTTATGTTATAAATCACATTAATGAAAAGGATGTTAGAACAAGCAGTCACCTCCAGGAAACAGAGGAAGATTTGTTGATATATTCCCATAAGATTTCTTCATCTTCAGGCTGATTCTCAGGCTTCATCCTTCCTGAGAATTTCAGTACAAGTGTCCACTGTTATTTTTGGAACTGACTTCTGCATTCAAGTCCTTGCTTCTATAAGCTTTCTGTTAAAAACTTGGGATTTAGAGAACATGCACAGATTTCAGAATGCAAAGAATTGTTTTAAAAGGGATATAACACAAAGAGGATATACTTCAAATAAGGTGAAAGTCCTCCACTACTTTCTAACATTTTCCAAAGTACCATTATACTACCTGAAGACATTGATTTCTATATTTATTCTGTAGTATTTTCTTTACATTTTCAGTACACAAGTACCATTCTATTGAATAGGGAAAGCATTTTATTCTAAGCCTTTTATAAAAACAATTGTCATTATCAAATGTCAACATTTTAGGGCCAAGTATATGTCAAAAAACCCCCCAACAATTCATGTATACTAATTTAATCAAAAAGACTAGGGGACGATGGAGATGCTAGATCTCAGTTGTTCTTGGGTTAGCTAGTAATATTTCCATTGAAACATTAATATGATTTCATGTGTTAGAAGTGTACTGTTCATTTCAAGGAATGTGGTATCAGGACTCAGAAGTCCTCTTGGAAGAAAGCTTTAGTAAGGAATAATCAGTGTAGTCTCCACCTCAAAACTTTGTTTCTTTTTCAGTTTTCCTCTGAACAAGTGCAAGTTTTCATAAACTAAGTATTTCTAAAAGGGAAAAGACACAGAATGGCAAAATTCCTGAAGTTCATCATAAGTAAAATAAAAAAAATTAATCTCGCTCTCTAGGTGTAACTCGATTTAAAGTCTTAAAGACACCAGTTTCAAACATTCTATACCAAAAATCAGTGATCTTTCATTCTTTATATTTTAGCATTACAATGTCATCTGATAACTCTGCAGCTTTTTGTGTAATCCTCACTTGCCCTATTAATTGCTGACATGTATTTTAAACCTGTAATGCTGATGCATAATCCCTAAAAACAACCAGGAAGAGAAAGGAGGGGGGCAATAATCAGCCCTTGCCCAGTAACTCTTTGTTTGTGAGGTGCTTGTCATTCAAATAAAATTCATCATTGAACAACTCGGGGTTTGTCAATCACATCTTCCTGGAACAAGTAACATGTTTGACATGCTGGAAAACACTAAGCCAAGGCCAAAAAGGTGGCTCCAACAGAAAAATGCAAAGCTATAAGCAGAGAAAATCTTGAATTCCAGAGTGTGAGTCCAAATCCTCTGTAATCAGAACACTGGAGAGTGCCTGTGAATAGGAATCGTCCCTGTGCTTGCCAGAAGGTGGCAATAACGACACTGCTTGCATGGACAGCCTCATATTTAGAAAGTTGGGGAGGATTTAAGCATTAAAAAAATTAACTTCATAGAATTACACTTCTACTGCCAACTTCTTACAGTGCTCGTCATTTCCCACTAGCCCCATAGGGGACACAACAGAAGTCTCCTGCATCCTACAGCTGCCTCTATAGAGTTTTCTAAGAGGAACTCTATGCAGCCAAGCCAAGACTGAACTGTTTCTCTGACCCATTTATTTAAACCATACTTCTACACCTACTAATGCACTACAGAGGAGGTAGATGGCTACCTGTGCAAAACCTAACAAAAACTGAACAAACAATTCTGTAGATTTAGGTGACCGTCTAACTCAGTAGAATATAATTATGTTTATCAGATAAATAAGGCAAATACAATTATTTGAAGAAGCATAGAAAAAATGCAGTAATGAAAGTTACTAATCCTTTTACCCAGCATAAATTAGTGCAGCTTTTCGTGGCTGCAGAAGATATTTCTTGGTCTGCAAAAACACAACACCTTCTAGTAAAACATTAACATAAAGCAATAAGGACTATCCATTCTTATGGCTCTGCTTTGTTACACTTCATGGTGTTTTGAAGAAAAAAACAAAAAACAAACCCAAAACATCACTCAAAATCCATTTAATATGGCCTATTCAAGCATTACTTACCAGCAGGATGGAAAATATTAACTCCTTGAAGTAACAAATTTGAAATAATCAGCTAATACAGTAGCCTCCAGAACCAGCACAATATTCAACAACCTAATAAAAAAAATTATAACCATCAAACCCATTTTTAGCATTTTTTTAACCAATTTTCCCAGCACTCCACTAAACCTGCCTCCTGCCTTTTCAAGATGTATGTATTGTATCAGGGTCTAAAGCAAATTGATAGGTTCTGACAGGCCTGGGCAGCTTCCAGATGGATTCTCCCACTGCCCAACCAATAGCCCAGAGTTCTTACCCTAAAAATCCCTTCAAACTTCTTTTGCTACTATTATATCCTGCTCTGACCACCCAGTTGTTTCCAATTGGGGCTTGTTTATTTAAGGACATGAACCTGAAACACAAATGGTAATTTGCTTGCAAAGAGTAGCAATGTCTCGGTACCTAGAGGTCTTTTTTTATACTGTTATTAAAGAAGCTTCATTAAACTCAATTTTCATTCCTGAAAAAGGTTTATAATTCCATATGATAATGAAGATGTCAGAGATTGTTTTTTACTGTATATAATATATAACACAAGTGAAATTTCAATTTTCAGTATCTTACCTTTTTAAATAAGTTTTTCTTGTTTAACCAGACCTTCTTAACAATCCAAGTTTAAAAGTAGTAAATTAAATTTCCCCAGTAAAAAATCCAATTAAATAAAATAAAAGACTGCAGGATGAAACAAGCCTCTTTTCTTGAAATGTCCCTAAGCACTCATAAAGTGGAAAAAAAAAGCACTTTTCACTAAAACAATAATTTACACACTACAGAGATGCTACATAGCCAATAGTGACTTATTGTTATGAATGTATATGGAAAGAAAAGAAGTCTTCCTGCTTTAAAACAATATAAAAGTCAATAAAATAGTAATACAATTTTAAACTATTTAAAATGTGTGCAGTAGGCTTGTACCAGGAAGCAAGAATTGTTTTCCCTCTTTAATTTTGGCTTAATATTCTTAAGGTCTTACCCTATAAAATCTTTCATTAAAACTAGCTTTCTGTCCATGAAGAAATCCAGTTTTCTACAGACACTGGTGAACAAATATCACAGGAACAGGCTGTCTTTTCAAGTCAAGTAGCTTCAGCATTAACTAAAATATCTAAAAAGTAGCTTATTTCTGAAAAATCAGCCTATAAATCAGAAAAGAAGGCTTAGGAACTCTATTAATTGGCATCTGGCTCTGAATAACATTGGTTCTGGTATGTTCTTAGTGCAAAAAATGCATACTCCCCCCACAAATTTCAACATCACTCTGCTTTGCTGCCACATTTCTCTAAAATAGGTATTTTTGGAAGAAATCTACTCAAAGAGTTGAAGAAATATTTGGTACAATGCACTGGAGCAGGTAACCCAGTTCAAAATAATTGGTGCATAAAGAAAAATCAGAAGGTCACATTCAAAATGTTAAGTAATTAAAAATACTCTTTACTTTGGCTTCACAAAACAGGTGACACTGCAAGTCATCTAGTCATTACCACTATAATATATAGTATTATAGTAATTCATACTTAATTTTAAAATAAAATTAACTAATTTAATGCCTTATAGTTGTGACTACAAGTCAAAATTTTGTATTCTGTGGATGATCGGCTATAGGACAAAATCAAGTTAGCTCTAGGGTTTAATAGGCTGTGTAAATAATGTCAGAGGTTGGAGGTTTTAAATCATTTCTGTAGAAATGTGTCTGAGGATCTTTTAGTCCTATTACCCTTTGTTCCCTTGGCACAACTGTAAAAATTACCAAGATAGGGTCCTAGGTTACTGTGCTTGCTGTGTTTGATCCAAATATGCAAGGTGTCTGCCATCATAATTAGAAAAACACCATTTAGGAGCTCAGTTGTGGAATTCCTTCCTTACTTTGCACCTCCGTGTGGCTGTCCCTCACACAGACCCGGCTCCAACGTTATCAGATTCCGCATTTGTTATTAAAAACACCTAACTGCCGCATTTGTCATTAAAAACACCTAACTGCAATACACTCGGCCCATCTGTGGCCGAAAAATTGCAAATACGCATCGAGAGTATTACACCAGCTGAGCCAGTCGGCTAACATCAATTTGGATAGACGCAGTGACGTCCCGCGAAGATGGGGGAAATCCGCACGTTTTAACGCGTTTATTGAGGAATCTCGTGTCGATTCTGAGCCGCCGTGAGGAGCGGCGCCGCCTGAGGGAGCGGCGCTCCAAGGCCCGGGCACACCCAGCGAAGGCGCTCGGTTTACCGGCGGGTGCGCGCACACACGAACACCCGGCGCTGCCTCTCGGGGCCCCGTGAGGGCTCACAGCCCGGGACCCCGTGAGGGCTCGCACCCCGGGACCCCGTGAGGGCTCACACCCGGGCCCCGTGAGGGCTCGCACCCCGGGGCCCCGTGAGGGCTCCACCCCGGGGCCCCGTGAGGGCTCGCACCCCCGGGGCCCCGTGAGGGCTCGCACCCCCGGGGCCCCGTGAGGGCTCGCACCCCCGGGGCCCCGTGAGGGCTCGCACCCCCGGGGCCCCGTGAGGGCTCGCACCCCCGGGGCCCCGTGAGGGCTCGCACCCCCGGGGCCCCGTGAGGGCTCGCACCCCGGGGCCCCGTGAGGGCTCGCACCCCCGCTCCCGGGGGTGGCAGTGGGAGGAAGGTCAGAACGAGCAGCAACGAGCAGCACCGAACAGACACGGCCCTCTCTCGGCCCTCACTCGGCCCGGGGGCGGGCCCGCCCCGCCCCTCTCCGCCCCGCCCCTCTCCGCTCCGCCCCGCCCCGCTCCGAGCACGTCCGGGTCGGGCGCTGCCGTGAGGGGAAGTGCGCGCGGCGGTCCCGGCCCGTGTAGCGGCGGCTGCGGCGGCAGCGCTGTCGCCAAGATGTCGCGGGGCTCCATCGAGATCCCTCTCCGGGACACCGACGAGGCGAGTGGGGCGCGGGGAGGGGCTGAGAGGGGCTGGGAGGGCGAGCGGCTGCCGCCCGTGGCCGTGCCCCGGGCTCGGGGCGCCGGTGCCGCTCCGGCGCCCGTGCCGCGGTCACAGTGCGGGTCCGGCCGCGCCTTGGTGTGTCAGGCTCTCCTGGGGCCCCTCAAAGAGCCCACGGGCTCAGGCAGGGCACAGGACGCGCTCTGTAAAGTTATTTCACCGTGGGGCTGAAAACTTACTGAACTTTATTTAAGGTACGCTGTCACAAGCCAAGGTTAGAAAGATTCCGGAGAGGTATGTGGAGATTTGCAGCGTATAACAAAGTTTGACGTTAAACCATTCCATGGCAGATACTGAATTAATAGTGTAGCTAAATAAGGTGTTGAAGCGTAATGCTTACAGGTTGAAGAATATTCTCTGTGAACATCTATATCCTACTCTTCTCTATACACACACATATCATACGTATATGCATACATGTGTACATATATACGTGTACACGCATTCGTATATGCACAGATATATATATGGAAACAAATTTCTATACGGCTGCCATTGAGGTTTTAAGCCTCACAAAATTACTTTATTCTATGGAGTTTACATGTTCAAGGGCTTTTTCTTCTGTGACAGAAATTTCTGTCTGAGGCATCAAAATGAATTGTGATCTTGGTGCTGCTGTTCAGGCTAGGACTACTTGGATCCCAAAGTTCTGAATTAATCATTAGGGAATGCAATAAAATACCCTCTGCTCACCCCTGCTCTTTTTTTCTTCCATGTTTATATGCTGTGTTGGTGATATCTATTTCTCATTGGTAACTATTTTATTTGATGAATGAGAGCCATTATCTGTCAAACAGGAGATACTATGCAAGACAAACTCAAAATTAAAATGAGCAAAAGTTAAGTAGAAATATTTTTGCTGGTACTCTAAAGCCTTGCATTGTCAAAACTATAAGCCTTTAAAAACTGGATTGCTCTAATTCAGCCTACAGAGGAGTCCCAGCATTGGTATTCAGATACAACTGCGCTTCTTTCTTGCTGTAAGGTTAACTTGTAACACAGATGACTAATTATTAAGGGCAGCGTGGCTGAGTAAGGTGAACTAACAAGCAATTAAATCGTGTTCCCAAATATCCCATCTGAGGAGTGCCTGTTCCTTTTTCCTCATTTTATAATATTAGAAGGTTAGATCTGTGCTTGTTCTCCCTCGCTTGTATCCCAAACATTGGTTTGTCTTTTCTCTAATGAGAGGCCGTCACTTTTATCTTGTACGGAATGCAATATATATATCTCCTTTCTTTGTCCATAACCTTGTTTAAACACAAATAATTATGTTTTGTGCTGATAGGTCCAGTTTCCTTTCAGCTCAGTGATAGATGATGTTTTTAATGCTTGGTGAAAAGATGATCTGTGTTGTTTGGTCCTAGGTTATCGAGCTTGACTTCGATCAGTTGCCCGAGGGTGATGAAGTTATAAGTATACTGAAACAGGAACACACCCAGCTGCACATATGGATTGCCCTGGCGGTCAGTATGGATACAAATTGTGTATTTAAATGCTGTATTCACATAATCAAATCATAATTTCCATTTCCATACTCTTATGACCAGTGATAACTCAGTTATCACTAAATTCCGAACAGGAACTTTATGGGGTCATTCAGTCATTGATTCTAGGCCAGATATTTCTGATTGACATATGCATATTAGGATTTTAATTTCATCTCTTTTTCCTGAAACAGTACCTCTTGAGGGTTGTTTTCTGTGGTTTTTTCCCCTCAATCCATAATTTTCCTAGTTTGTGCTTTTGATTACGTGCTTCATAAAAAAGGAGGGGGCAGTGTCTGTACTATGGAAAGTATGGTTAAATGTCAAAATGTCAGAGAACTTCAGAGGAAGAACAGTGGATTCTTCACTTATAAATAGTTCAAAAACTTGTGTTTTAAGGTGGTGAGGCAGTGGCACAGGTTGCCCTTAGAAGTTATGGATACCCCATCCCTGGAAGTGCCCAAGGGCAGGTTGGATGTGCCTTTGAGCAACCCTGCCTGGTGGAAAGTGTCTCTGCCCATGGAAGGAGATTATCTTCAAGGTCCCTTCCATCCCAGGCCATTCAATGATTCTAGGACAGAAAAATATTTGGCATTATCAGAATACCTTTCTCTGATTTTACCTACATTTATTTCTGCTTTATCCCTACATGCTGGACAAAGAGTCTGTGTGCTATCTAAAGCATCAGCTTGATATGTTATGTACTCACTGGAGTGGCATTGACTGTTAAATCCGTGTTTTGTAGCTGGAATACTACAAGCAAGGCAAAACAGAAGACTTTGTGAAGCTGCTGGAAGCTGCCCGCATCGATGGCAACCTGGACTACCGCGACCACGAGAAAGATCAGATGACATGTCTGGACACTCTGGCAGCCTACTATGTCCAGCAGGCTCGGAAGGAGAAGAACAAAGACAACAAGAAGGAGCTCATCACCCAGGCCACCCTGCTGTACACTATGGCTGACAAAATCATCATGTACGATCAGGTAAGACCGATATCTGACCAAAAAAACGTTTTCTTAAGTTAGTGATTTCAAAGAAAACAAGTATGGATTCATTAAAGGGAAGATTAAAAACTGCACAGGCTTTAAAGTGACATGTGAGCAAAACTTGTATCTGAAATGTGCCTGGTGCCACCAGGAATAGTTCTCTCTAGTTCAAACTACTTCAGTCAGCTTTGGAGGTCAGGAAGGAAGGATTTGCATTCTCTTACTTGATAAATATAAGAGAAATCATTTAATTGTAAAAAGCATTATAAGGCAGTTAATCTTTCACATAGTCCAGATTCATGTATTACAAAGATAAATGTATTGCAAATTCTTTTCCTTGTCTAGAATCACTTGTTGGGAAGAGCCTGCTTTTGTCTGCTTGAAGGTGATAAGATGGACCAAGCTGATGCACAGTTCCACTTTGTGCTCAACCAGTCTCCAAATAATATTCCTGCCCTTCTTGGTACGAGTTTATGGATATTTGTAAAAAGCCTGGTTTCTCTGGTTGAGTTTTGGAATGAATTATGTGTTTAAGAGGGTGTGTGTAGGGACAATATGATCAAGACACACATGGCAGAGACTAATTCACATTCTAAATCCCAAATTCAAATTTGGGAAGTACACAGGTGGA
This sequence comes from Sitta carolinensis, assembly GCA_032173965.1. Taxonomy (NCBI): domain Eukaryota; kingdom Metazoa; phylum Chordata; class Aves; order Passeriformes; family Sittidae; genus Sitta; species Sitta carolinensis. Next base: position 7,103,417 of record JAVUNC010000026.1, read on the forward strand.
AGAGCTGAGAAAAATGCAGTGCTAGCTGGCACCTTCTGAGACCCACGGGCGTACACCCAGTCCATCAGGAAGCATGAATAGCTTCCCTGATGGTGGCAATGAAGCTAGACACTGTTAAGGGTGAAGTTACTACTCGTGAGGGGTCAACAGACTGTAACATTTGTAATTTAAGTTGTTCACTAGTGTTAGTGTCTTTCCTCTGGACCAGTAAAGAATGAAGTTTCTGCAGAAAAAATATGAAAATATAAATTTAATGTGTTTTCATGTTTGCTTTTTTCATATACTTGACATCATCAACATAATAAAAGTCGTAGTTGTCTGAATTTTCTGTTAGTTTTTAACCATAACTTTTGAAAATGGGCACAGCACAAGTTTAACAAATGGTACTCGTTCTTCTGGTTTCTAATCTTGGTTTTGTTCCTGGTATGTTCTAACAGGTAAGGCATGCATTTCTTTCAACAAAAAGGATTATAGAGGAGCCCTTGCCTACTACAAGAAAGCACTGCGTACCAATCCAGGCTGCCCAGGTGAGACAGAAAGTATTTGCTCCTGGAAGTATTTGTTCTGCTTGCAAACTAACTCAGGTCTTCCTCATTCAAATTCAGAGGACACTTTTGTGGTCTGTATCTGTTAAAAGAATCCCAACCCTCATTATAGAGGGATATAGGCATTCATTGACTTGAAGTATTTCTTAATATTTAGAGAAGGAAGTTGTTTTTAGGAAAATACTGTTCTTTTTCTAAGTATTACCTTTTAAAGAGGTATTAGCAAATGGGATTTTGCATGTAAGAGAAATTAAAGTTGTATGGGGAGGGAGGGAGCTGTTCAAGACTCTTGCAGAATTTCTTTCTCTGTAAGCTCTTGGAATAAAGCTTCAGAAGTGACATAACAATAATGAAACAAGACATAAAAAGCAAAATTCTACTTGCAGTGCATGATATGAATTCTCCTGGTTTTGTATTATTTGCTTTATGCAAAAATCTGGGAAAGTGATTTGTAATGACTGTAAAAGTGATATGTGGGATTCAGATATATTAATTGAAGGTATTTACATTAGGATCATAAATACTTGAAAGTCTCTTGAGAGACGTGATCGACTTTGCCGTAACGTGTCTGAAAAAAGGTTTGTTGCAAAGTTGATGTATATTCTGTGGTCTGCTTTACCATAAGAATGAGTGCTATAAAAGCCTTACTTTTCAACAAACATTTTTCCTTTGCTCCCCTTTTTCTATGAGACACGTTTGAAACTGCTGTTTATAAATTCTCTGTACTCTTAGATCACAGGCAGTCTGAAAGGGCAGTATGATGTGAATTTTCTGTTTTAGTCCATCTGCACTTGGTCATGGAAGTTGGAGGATGATAAACAGCATGTGAATCAGTTGATCATTTGAGGAGAAATGCCAGCTAACTTGTTTATTCATCTGTGTTTTTATGAAGACCTGCTAGTTTGGGGTGAACTTAACTTGCCTAAGAAATGTCCAGCCCTTCCATCTGGCAATTTTTAAATGCTTTTCTCCATTATTTTTAATACATTCCCATGAAAGTAATTTTTTATTTGTTTGGCATTGGAGTCTGTGGGAGATAAATCAGTGTTCTGGGGTTTATGAAGAAATAAAGTCTTACTAATACATTCAAGTTCATTTTGTGGCCAGCCAAGTATGGGCTGCTGCCTTGAAAAACAGCAGATTGTTAAATGGCTTTACAGGCTTTCAGGAGCTATGAAAAATTCTACTTTCACTCCAGGTTGTGAAAGAAAAGGCATAAAGTGAACCTTTGGGATTCTGAATGGTGTGCTGTTGTTCTTTAGCCGAGGTTCGGTTGGGAATGGGCCACTGCTTCGTGAAACTCAACAAGCTGGAGAAAGCTCGCCTGGCCTTCAGCAGGGCTCTGGAGCTGAACTCCAAGTGTGTCGGGGCCTTGGTTGGACTGGCTGTTCTGGAACTCAATAATAAGGAGGTGGGTCTGGCTTAGCAGGGATTCGTGCTCAGGTTGCTTTCTTTTAGCTAAAAAAAGCAGATTTTTCATCCTTTCAAAGATAGTCCAGTTTTAAAGTGGGTTATAACTTTTATGGTTGAAAAATTTTAAGTCTGTGCTACTGTTGAATGATATTATAGATATGTGCTTGGGATGTTAGCAGCACATTGTGAATAGCTTTCTTCTGTTGTTAAAAATCTTCAATTCTGTTATTTATAGAAGAGTTAGGTACAGAATAGTGCTAGGTTAACTGTTTCATTTAAACTAATAAAAATCCATGGTGAGATATGTGAAGAAAGGTCAAGGTAAAAGACATATTCCCAGGAGGTTAGAACAAGCTTTTTGGAAGTTTAGGAGTTAAGAAGAAATTTTCAAACAAGTTTCAAATTTACATTCAGGCATGCATGCTGCTTGGTAAACCAAAGCATAGGCAAGAAGAAATTTTAACTGGGCTGATTAAGTACAATTAGGTGGTGATCCACCTTTCTAGGTATTGTATCACAAGAAAAATATGTGCAAGTATAGCTTAGTTGGGATCATAACTTCCTTAGCATGGATTAACCATCTCAGATATTATCACTGGAGGATAAGACTCATAAGTGATTTTTTTAAAATAAATACTGTTACATAATTGTATGTGGCTAAAATTTTGTTGCTGCTTTCTGTAGTTCCCTAGAAAGATCTTTTGTTAGAGCAGGATGTCTGAAAATTTCTTGGGTTACTACTTCATGGGGAAAAAAACCCTGTTAATACTTCCATGAAGAAACTTTAAAAAAAAAGGTGAGCATATGAGGTTTTTTCGTAAAACCACAGAGAGAACCAAAAATACACTAAAGTCAAATTTTAATAAATTCCACAGGTGAGAAATTGATGATACTTGTATCTTTCTTTCTCCTGCTCTTCCTGGGATCATTTGACTGAAGTCAAAGGATGAGCCCACTCACCTGAAGATTCAAAAAGCTGTGATTAAAAGCTGAGCCACTCAAAGATGTTTTGTGTTCTTTCTAAGAAATACATTGTGTGTGCTTTACTTCAAACTGTTCTCACAACTTTGTAGTGTAACACAAAAGTTAGTGAAACACTGAAGAGTTGACACAGGGAAGGGAGAACACTCTGGGGAAAAGATTCTGAGTATCAAACTAATTGGTATTTTTTTTGTGCTTAGATATTTCTAACGTTTCTTCCTCCTAGGAGATGTAATGATGTCAGATCAGGGTTGAGATCACACAGTGCTCTCTCTCATTGAGGTCTGTCTGATCTTTCTTAAATGAAAGCACTTAGAGCTTTGGGACCTCTACCCATCTACTGGATTTGGTTGAAGTTGGACATGAGACTCACGTTGTTGGAGAACCTGGACAAATGCAGTGTGATTGTAAACCCCATTTACCTTGGAGAATGAAGGCAGGAATGATTCAATATCTTCATATCCAGGTGTATTATGTTGCTAGGTTTGGAAAGGTTGCACATTTTCAAACTGAAATTGATCTTTAGCTGCCTTCATGTTACATTTTAACCTCTTAAAGCCTAATCTATTCAATAAGACATCATAATTACAAAGTAAAGCACAGCCATTAGATGATTCTTGATAGCATGTCTGGTGTTTGTGTTCAGAAATAAGTACAGATTAAGCTGACATGCTTGTGATACAGATTTCATAGTTGTCCTAAATAAAGAGCAAATATTTTGTCAGTTGTGGATTTGAATTTGTAGATAACTCACATTTTTACCCATGGGAAGCTTTCTTTAAGGTGTAAAGTTTATTTAGAAAAGAGTAAGTTGGTACAATGATATTCCTGTGTAAACACCTCAAACTTGTACTGATTTTAAAATGAGTTCTAAAGTTGTTTAGAATTTGAACGTAAAAATATCTTCATTCCACTGTTGAATGAATTGGGAAAAACATTGAAACCTAAACCAAATAGGCACAGGGGTCACTGAACAGTAGAAGGAAGGCTGTCAGGCTGTGATTGTGACATGTCAAATGACATCAAGACTAAGTCTTTTGGGGTTTTTCCCTTTTTTTTTATCCTAGAAAGTCCTGCTCTGCTCATTTCCATCCCTATGTGGTCACTTCATTTCCCATTTTCCACCTGTATGCTGCAGAAAGAAAAGCCAGTAGCTGAATTTACTTTTTTTTTTTGTGAGCTCAGTATGGTGTTATCAGAAATCCTGAGCAGCCTAGACTGAAAAATAGTTTTGAAGATGGTAATAAGATACAGATATTGAGGTGCTGCTGATACTGTCAATGTTTCATTTAGGCTGATTCCATCAAGAATGGTGTTCAACTCCTCTCTAGGGCTTACACAATTGATCCCAGTAATCCAATGGTGTTGAATCACTTGGCTAATCACTTCTTTTTCAAGAAGGTAAGAGATCGATGAAATTTTACAGTTAAATGCTTGATAACCTCTGAACAGCAAGAATTCTGGTGTTAGATTTAAACATATTTCATCAAGTGCCTAATATCTGTTAATCTAGATGAATAAGTGTGAGATTTTTGGTCTGAATTTTGTATAAACCTTTCTCAAGAAAACCAAGAAAAGGTGTACTCCTTCTTAAATCAAAATCAACTTTTTGTGTCCTGAAGGAGTTTTGATGTTTGGGATTGGGGTATTTTTTTGGTTGGTTGGGGTTTGTGTTGGCTTGTTTCTCCCCCTCCTCACTCTTCCATGCTTTAAAACATGAGCTAGAGAAAAGAATAGTAATGGCTAAAACTAAATCTGTTGTTATTTAGTCAGTGCTGTGACTAAAGCTTTGTTACATTTCCCAGCTATCCATGTTTAAATCATAAAATCGCTTGACCGAAAATAAAGTGAAGAATTCCAAATTTCATTTGAATTCTTTTTTTTTTTTTTTTTTTTTTTTTTTTGTCAGGACTATGGTAAAGTACAACACTTGGCTCTTCATGCTTTCCATAACACAGAAGTGGAAGCAATGCAGGCAGAGAGCTGTTACCAGCTGGCGAGGTCTTTTCACGTGCAGGTAGGGCAGTTTGTAAAATCCCCTTTGAGCTCACATTTAAAACAAGTCTCTGTTATAAAAGTTCATGCAAAGGTTGCCTTTAAAAAGACTGACTGTTCTTCATTGAATTCCTTTTAATTAGGAAGATTATGATCAAGCTTTCCAGTATTATTACCAGGCCACTCAGTTTGCCTCATCTTCTTTCGTACTTCCGTTTTTTGGATTGGGTCAAATGTACATTTATCGAGGGGACAAAGAGAATGCTTCACAATGCTTTGAAAAAGTCTTGAAAGCCTATCCTAACAATTATGAGACTATGAAAATCCTTGGATCTCTTTATGCAGCTTCAGAAGACCAGGAGAAAAGGGATATTGCAAAGGTGAGTTTTCCTTCCACCAGCACCACATGTTTACATATAAGAGTAGAACTTGGAAATCAGACTTGAAATCAGATTGTTCCTTAAGTTGGATAAAATTCATGGTGGTTAGGTGGCTGTAGATAAGGAATATTTCATATGGTCTGTCATGAGGGATCTTCCTGTCTATGAAGAGTCACAACTTATGGACAGAACTGAGACTACACAGGGCTCTGGGTAAAGCATGTCTAGGAATTTAGAGAAGTCCCAGCCTTACGTCTCTATTTGGTAGGTGAAAAGGGCAGAATTCTTTCCATATATATATATAAAATTTTTTGAAGATGGGAAGTTAGCTCATGATTTCCTGAAGAGAGCAAATCAGCTGGTGATTTCAAGAAAGCACTTGTCTTGGCTTATCTGGAAGGACAGTGATGCTTTTTTTTTAAATGAAAGGCATTTTACATCTAATATTGGGTAGATAAATGCAAGAACTGTTAGACATTTCTCTAGCTTTTCATGTTGGTGTAATAGCCTTTGCTTCTCTAAGACTTGAAGCAGGTGTTCTGTTCTGCAGAGCAATAGAATAATGAAAGAAGGAAACTAATTCAGATTTATTACTGTGCAGATGTTTGGGATGTTTGTTTCTGCATTATGGTATATCTTTCTAGTGTTAAGGTTAATGTCTTGTATTTCTATTTTTTTAAACAGACTGTGTGTCTTTGGAGTGGCATAATTATCTTCTGCTGTTTTTCAGGGGCATTTAAAGAAAGTCACAGAACAATATCCCGATGACGTAGAGGCATGGATTGAGCTAGCCCAGATTCTAGAACAGACTGATATACAGGTATTATTAATAGACACTTGGTGAATGATGTGTGTGCTTTTCATAGGAGCATGTAGAGCTCATTCTCTTCTTCTCTCATCCACTCTTTCCAAAGGGTGCTCTGTCAGCCTATGGAACAGCCACACGCATTCTGCAGGAGAAGGTACAGGCTGATGTCCCTCCAGAGATCCTGAATAATGTGGGTGCCCTGCACTTCAGGCTGGGAAACCTGGGAGAAGCAAAGGTATGCAGTTACTCACAGTTTGGTGTTTCTGGATCACACAGAAGCTTTGCTTGGAGGATATTCTGGAGTGCTTCATTCCTTTTTTCTTTCTGTACTTCAGAAATACTTCTTGGCATCCCTGGATCGTGCGAAAGCAGAGGCTGAGCATGATGAGCATTACTACAATGCCATCTCTGTGACAACATCCTACAACCTTGCCAGGCTCTACGAGGCCATGTGTGAATTTCATGAAGCAGAAAAGCTCTATAAAAACATTTTGAGAGAACATCCGAATTACGTTGATTGTAAGAAACATTTGGTATTTCAGTTCTGCAGTCATCCTTATAATACCAGAAATCTGCTGGTTGACAGTTATCTTCTGCTCTCCTTATGTCTGTCTTCACTTGTTTTCACAGTAGTTCTGGGGCTGACCTGTGCTATTTGCCACAAGCTGCAGGGCACACATCATGCCCCAGCCTCATCTGTAGCCTTTTTCCTGCTTGTTTTCCATTGTCACCTGTGGATACCCTTCCCAAAGCTTGTGGGGATTTGAAGTAGAGGAAGGAGAATTATGTAACTGATGGATCCTTATTTCTTTGCAGTTTCTCAGTTGTCATTAACTTATGAAGCCAATTTAACACATTTATAATACTTTAACTGTTCGAAACCTGCAGGTTTTGGGGGCAAGTTCCTCTTCATCTTGTATTTCTCATTGTGAATAGAATATGAAAGGTGTCGTAGTGTTTGCTGTCCTTAGCTGATCAAGAGAAAGATTGCTTTCGAAATTCATGCATGGACAATATTTTCTTTGTTCAAGATGACTTTAACCTCTCCCTTGATTTTATTTTATTTTCTATTTTTATTTTCAGGCTACTTGCGCTTGGGAGCTATGGCCAGGGATAAAGGGAATTTTTATGAGGCTTCTGATTGGTTTAAAGAAGCACTTCAAATAAATCAGGTTTGCAACCCTATAAGTGTTTAACATTAAAACACTCTAAATAATGTCAGCTTTAAATTTAATTTTCCTCTTTTTGTATTTTTATTTTGTTCATTCACATAACTGGGGGAAGAAGAGAGAGCTTCCAGATCTGCTTTCTGTGCTTTGTTTGGAGTTCCTTTGAATATGAAATTATGTTTAAGAGAAGTAATACTTTATACTTGGAAAATAACTCTTGCAAAGGAGACGACTGCTTTTGTAACTTAGAGTGAATTTATATTTAGGATCATCCAGATGCCTGGTCTCTGATTGGAAATCTTCATTTGGCTAAACAAGAGTGGGGTCCAGGACAGAAGAAATTTGAAAGAATTTGAAGCAGCCCTCCACACAAAATGATACTTATTCCATGCTGGCTCTTGGTAACGTCTGGTTGCAGACTCTCCATCAACCCACAAGAGACAGAGAAAAGGTAATGGGCATCTCTCTGCCCTGAGTGTGGGTTTGTTTGTTTATTTTTTGTATGTTGTTTAGCTATTCAGAGCCTCTTCTTGATATTGTTTGGCATCTTCTAGTTCATAAAACCTCTGGGTAAATCTTTTAACAGCCCACTGTAGAAGTGAGTGATGAATTGGGGCATTTCTTTCTGCAGGAGAAACGTCACCAAGACCGTGCATTAGCCATCTACAAGCAAGTCCTCAGAAATGACCCAAAGAATTTGTATGCTGCTAATGGCATAGGTGAATATCAGACTCTAGTTTTCCTTCAGAGGTGATCATATTCTGAAGTTTTGTGCTTTAATAGAGAATTGTTTTTTCAGGGCCTGAGCACTGTAGAGTGGAGCCCAGGAAATGGCAGCTATGTCAGTTTTTGAAGGGGCACTTGGCTGAGGCAGTACTGAATTTTCTGTGCTGGGAGTGCACAGTGCTTGCACCTGGAAGCTCACCCTGTCCATATTCCTCTCCCCTCAGGAGCTGTCTTGGCTCATAAAGGATATTTCCGTGAAGCTCGTGATGTCTTTGCCCAAGTGAGAGAGGCCACAGCAGATATCAGCGATGTGTGGCTGAATTTGGCTCATATCTACGTAGAGCAGAAGCAGTACATCAGTGCTGTGCAGATGGTAACATCTCCACATTGAACTACCTCCTGTCTGGGCCTAGATGACTTCGAGATTTCTCTCTCTTGTCAGGGCAGCTGGGGAAGTTTCTCAGCTGTGTTGTAACAAGTTCTAGGCCTGTTTCTAACAAGCTGTTGGCTGTCAAGTCTCGATTTAGTAACAGACTGCCAAATGTGGGTGAGGGCTAACAGAGCACCTATCAACTTCTGTACTTTTTTTGGTAGCAGGGATAGAATTTTGGTTGTGGAATAAATTAGTAGTCAGAGGGATTTCCATCAGTGTAGTTACAGTACAGTAGTATGTGATTTACATTCAGATGCTTCCAAAGTCAGTAAATACAATTTGCTGCTGCGAATTTTCTTTTTATTATTTCTATTTTATTTTCCTATTATTTTTAAATAGCAACAGTTCCTGTAAATGACCACTTGAGTATTTTAAGAGCTGTCTTAAAAGCTGACTGGGCTGTAACTTCACTCACCATAATTAAAATCACAAAATAATTCAGGTTGGAAGAGATCTGTTGAGGTCAGCTGCTTTGACCTGACCTGCCCAAGCAAGTAAATGTTCAAGTGTCAACCTGTCCTGAGTAAATTGACTCAATTAGCTGATGAAAAGCATACAAATAAGCCTAAGAACACAGCATATGTTGAACAGGACAGAAACTACGAACAAACTTGTGTCATGTAAGATGAGTCCTTATTGAGGCTTAAAAAGCTTCATTCAGAGCTATTCTGAAGCTTTCTGTGATGCTTAATAAAGAAGTGTTACTGTGCCTTTCTTACAAGATCAGGAGCTCAGTAGTCACTTCCTTCAGGGAACTATTGTTAGCAAGCTTTGGCAGCACAGTCACATTCACTCTGTTGTGCTTGAATGAGGGCTGTTGTTTTTTTTAGCACTTTGTCTATTTTTATTGACAAAAAGCCTAATGAAAATCTCAGTTTAGCAATTGTTTAAGCAGTGATTTACAGTGGGGAGGTTGGCATTACTTTTACCAATCGATTTGGGAGAAAAAATATTTTACTCGTTTACTAATTTATTTTAGAAAAGGTGTTATTAGAAATGTGTTTATTTACTGAAGTGTTTTATTCTTCCCTGGGTTCTGCTATGCAGTCACAGTGTGAAATACATTATATTGGATTCAAGGGGAGACAAATTGAATTTACTAGCCCAGCTGACTGCAGTGACAATAATTATCCTACTGCATTCTCTACCCTAAAGCATACAAATCTGAGGCAGGCTTGAGCTAAACACAACATGTCTGATGCTGAAAGTGTTCACAACACAGTGAGATCCAGGAGTAACAACCTCAGGTGTTACATTTCAGGACAGTTTTTCTGTATTTGAGCTGAAAATAAAACTTACTTTGTATTCCTTGCTATTTTGGAGGCTTAGAGAGGGTGAAGGGTTCCTTGAGAAAAGAGTGTGTCAAAGAGAAGGTGCTTTTTACTGAAAATGGTAAAGTTTGGTATCTTTTAAGCCTTTAATTCTAGACCCACAAAAGTTACAGTAACAAGTCATCCTTTAAGCTTTGGAGAAACTGATAGCCCTTGGCATGGCCAAGTTCCTCAGTTGGATGGACAGGACAAATTTGATGCTGAGTTATCTACAAAGTCTGGATTTTTTTTTAACTAATTGCATCAGATACAGGGAAGTACTATATTAGATATATTTTAATTGGTAAAATACCTGATAGGAATAAAAATAGATTGTTTATTCCCCCCCATACTGTGGAGAATATTTGAGTGGTCTTAAAATGAGTCATGTGAGTTGGACTTTATTGCAGTAAATGGTACTTTAAAAAGTATTCTTTTGTATTTAAGACCTACAGAGCCTTCTGGGCTGCAGCCAGTTTCTAGAAGAAAGCAGGTATTTGCTATGGAACAGGAGAGAGAATGTTCTGATCAGAGAAAAGGAGGCACCCTTGTAGCATAGCTCACTTCTTTAAAAAAAAAAGGCATATTAGCAGGAATGCTTTTTAGGAGTAGAAACATTTGCTGGAGTTAGCTAACCAAAATAACAAACCACTGTTGCCTCTTACTTTGATTTTTTTTTTCTTTTATTTCAGTATGAAAACTGCCTCAGAAAGTTCTATAAGCATCAAAACACTGAAGTCTTGTTATATTTGGCCCGGGCACTGTTTAAATGTGGCAAATTACAGGAATGCAAACAAACTTTGTTAAAGGTATGGATCTACAACATCATGGATCACAGAATAAAATTATTGTTAATTGATTTGTGTTTGTGTTTCTTTAAATTTGGTGGTCTGGGGTTGAAATGATGGTGTTTATTCTCTGTATGTCATTTCTGTATCACCTTGTAGCTTATCTTAAAAACATGGGTTTTTTCCAGGCCAGGCATGTGGCTCCAAGTGATACAGTCCTCATGTTTAATGTGGCTTTAGTGCTGCAAAGACTTGCTACCTCTGTCCTGAAAGATGAAAAAAGCAATCTGAAGGAAGTGCTTAATGCTGTGAAAGAACTGGAGCTCGCCCACAGGTAAAGATCATTTGTTTCTAATCATTATAGTCTATTTTGTTGTCCTCTTACAATATACTTGCAGTATTGAGCACAAATCTGGTTAGAAGAGCAGGCATCTTCTACAAAGCACTGTGTATTCTGGAGTCTCTAGTAGGAAAACAAAAGATTGGGCCTGAAAAAACTCTGTGTTCAGATTTTGTTCCAGAACCAGTTTTGTTTCACCAGGTGCCAATATGTTTCTCAGAGAATTTTGTTATTGCTCTGACCAAGATGCTCTTCTTCCCAGAAATGCACCGTTGAAAAGATTTGGACAATTATTCTAAACTAGAATACTATGTTATGACTTTTTTCAAAGCAAACTATAAGTCTTAAAAGCAAATCTGTTTCTCTTACATAAGCATAATTAATGACTGGCAGTCTCTTATAACTAATTTCACCCTCCTTTTGGCAAGTAAAGCCCAAGTACTGTCACAGTTTAAGAAGAGAAGCAGTTTCTTAAGTGCATTTGAGATACTTTAGTTCTGTTTAAAAAACAATATTATAAAATTTTGTGCAGACTCCAGTGTGATTAATCTGATCCAGCTGTCATGAACAGAACTTTCAACCATTTATCCTGCTCCTAGGTGTAGCTGATGCATTTGTGCATTCCTAGCTCTGCTGTTATGTTGAGGATAGAAGTTCTAACTTAAATTTAATGAGAAGCTTCTTTTTTATTGTCTTGAAGAAGTTGCATGAACTTATTTTTGCCTATTAACTGAAATTTTTTGAAAATATTCTCCATAGTCTAGACCTCAAGCAAGGAATTATTATTTTCATATACCCAGGAATTTGAGTCTAGCACAAAAACACTTCATTTGAAATGTGTCTGAGGGTATATGGGAAGAAACTGTGGCAGTCTTGAAAGTTAGAAGTAATTTTCTTTTAAATTGGAGAAACTTTTCAAAGCAGTGATCATCATAGCTTACTGATCTGCTTGGAAGTTTGCTGTCTTCTCAAGGGCCTGTCCACTAGGTCAAGGAGGCTCTTCTGAAAGGATTTTTGAAAAGCAAGTTTTCTTTCTTCTCTTAAACTGAATTCAAGCATGTAATCTGTGACAGATAAGGAATCAATCTGTTGGGGTCAGCAATGAACTTACTGGTAGGAGCCAGCAAATGAAATCTCACAACTCTGTAGAATTTTTTCCTCTCCAGAGTAGTTTTAGAATGCTTTAAATTTGGAGAACTCTGAATGTATTTTTTAACTGTTGAAAGGGGCTGTACTAAAAGGTGTTGGCACAGAGGAGATTGGTGAGATTTCCTCGTCTGTTGAGTTTTACAGATTTGTAATTCAGGAATAAATGCTTTTTTTTTAGGCAAAATTGCAATAAATATGTAAGTAATGCCATATTTGCTTACTTTGGTTTGTTGTGATTTCCTCCAGGTACTTCAGTTACTTGAGTAAAGTCGGTGATAAGATGAGATTTGACTTGGCACTTGCTGCTACAGAAGCCAGGTAAAAAAACCCAAAAACCAAAACCAACCCACAAACAAATCCTTCATTCAGATTCTAAGTGGAATATTTTTGTCCTCGTTGTTTTTTGTTTTTTCTTTTGTTTGTTTTGGGGTTTTTTTTAATTAAAACTAGATTTCGAAATTTCAACTGTCAGTTTGTTAGAACAGTAGAAATACAAATGCAGGGTCCCTCTCTGTTAGTGTTTCATTCTTTTCCTGTGTTTCACTTCTGCACATTCTTGTAAGATTTCCATAGCCCCATATAAATACCATGTGTTGGCCATCCTGCACAGTACATCTGAATGGGTATCATTTGTGCAGAGAAGAAATTTCAGTATTAAAAGAAATGTCATTTTGGCATCAGCTAAGAGGGTTTTGAAAGCACCTTGCTTTAATGTTTCATGTGACTTGGACACTTTATTCAACCTTAACTCTCACACCACTGGGTTTTTAAGCTTGGGTTTTGCTCTGCCTTTCCAATTAGGTTTGTTAGGTTGTTGTGATTAAATACAAGTTCTTATTAACCATACTTCTGAAGCTCTCCAAATTGGTTGGCACGATTCCTGTTATGTTCATGTGTGGGTTTTCTGTGTACGAATTGGCTAAGTTTAAAGTGTGAAGCAATATGTTCTGAAATGATACATTGGAAGCTAAATTAGCTACTAAAAATGCTTTAATTTACTCAGAAATCTGCACTGCTTTTCTATGTGCTATTTCAAGCAGCTGTCTTTTTTAGTTCATTTGGGATATGAACATAGTGTTGTGATGCAGGCACTTTATAAAAGCATTTCTTTTTGTGTTTGTCACCTTGCCTTACCTGAGAGCCTTGGATTTTGCAGGCAATGCTCTGACTTACTGAGCCAGGCCCAGTATCACGTGGCTCGGGCACGCAAGCAGGATGAGGAGGAGAGGGAGCTGCGTGCCAAGCAGGAGCAGGAGAAGGAGCTGCTTCGCCAGAAACTGCTTAAAGAACAGGTTTTATTCCACTAAATTCTGTATATTGCATTTTCTGAGTGCACACACAGACAGTATGTGTGCTCCTGCTGCTCTGGGGTGGTACAGAGTAGCTGTTTTCTTAGTCATAGTGCTAGCTGAGAACATTACAGCTAACAGGTGAGGACCTTTCTTCCCCATAGCCTCAGAAATATTTAGTTGTAAAATGAAATAAAATAGATGTGCCGGAAGTTTTGCCATAAGACTTTTACCTATTCTACCATGGGCTATTTTTCAGAAAACTCTTTTTAAAAAACTTTTTTTTTTTTTTTTTTGCCATGTGCTCCTTCAGCTGTGAGAGCAGAAGCATCAAAAAGCAATTTTCCAGTCTCCTGACAGCAAATAATTTCTGTGCCTGTTATTATAATCACTGTGGTGGTGCAAATACAATGGTAATGGTTGGCTTCCCTGGTGTTTCAGGAAGAGAAGCGCCTGAGAGAAAAAGAAGAGCAGAAGAAACTTCTGGAACAAAGAGCTCAATATGTGGAGAAGACCAAGAATATTCTGATGTTCACTGGTGAAGTAGAAGGATCAAAGGAGAAAAAACGTGGTGGAGGTGGAGGCAGGGTAGAACAGATTTTTTTAATCTCTTTGGGTATTTTTTTTTCTTTTAAACCTCCTTCATTTTCCTCTTCTGATATATGGTCTCTTGCAGGAGCATGGGTTTTTAATTTTAAGCTCCTAGGCTCTACTGAGTAAAATTGCACAGATTTAATACTAAAATGTCAAAATTGGAAGCTAATACTTAAAAGTTCTAAGCGTGGTGGCATCACTAAAATGTGTTCAATTGTTAAAATAACAGAAGATTATCTTATTATGTGTCAGTTCTGAATCAGTTTCTAAATGATACCCATCTTGTGCCAACTTTGCCATAGTCTCTAGAAAGCCTTTATTTTCATCTCTTCCAGAACATGTTCAGCTAGGTTTCCATTTTGAGTTGTTTCCTGGTAGCTTTGTAACTGGGATGTGAATAATAGGGTTTGTTGTCTGTGTTTCTTACAGCGCTCCAAAAAAGGAGCAGGGGAGTTTGATGAGTTTGTCAATGATGACAGTGATGAAGATCTGCCCATCTCTAGAAAGAAAAAGAAGAGGAAGGGCAGTGGCAGTGAACAGGATGGGGAAGAAGAGGAGGGTGAGAGAAAGAAGAAGAAGAGGAGGAGGTAGCTGATACTTTAGTTAATTACTAATTAATGTTAATTTGATATTAGACTTCCCTGAGCAACAGTAGGGCTTTTAAGTAAATTCTCTGCAGTCTTTTGGAACAGTTTGAAACCAAACTCTTATCAAATGATTATGCTTTACTTAGACATTACACATTATAAGACTTAAACAGCCACTCTGCAAAAGAAGTAGGAGTAACACTTGATGAATTGGACATTTCTTGAGACTGGTATTTTTGTATGTTTTAAGAGGTTTTTGCAATATTCTGCTTTATGCCATATAAAATGTGTTTCTCTTCAAGACCCCAGAAGGCAGAAGAGGGGAGTGATGACGAGGAACACGAGAACGGCCCACGGCCGAAAAAGCGCCGTCCACCCAAAGCAGAGAAGAAGAAGGCTGTAAGTTAAACCCTGAATAACTGCATCCCTCTCTGAACATGCATTTGGAGTTCAGCATTACCCTGCCCGAGAGAGATTTATTAGTGTTGAAAATTACAGCAAAACCTCTTGAAGCCACCTGGCCTCAGAGCTTATTTTTAGGCTCCTCCCCAGTTGTTCTTGCTGCTTCAAGACTGAAAGGGATATTTCCAAAGCCATCTAGAATGAAGTGATAGTAAACGGAAAGATTTTTAAAAGCATGTCTGGTTTTCTGAAGGTGTTTCTACATTTGGGCCCTGTGCCACATGAACAAGCAGCCCTTTGTTTTCCCCCTATACAGCCCAAACCAGAACGTCTGCCTCCTTCAATGAAAGGAAAGATCAAATCAAAAGCCATCATTTCATCAAGTGATGATTCTTCTGATGAGGACAAACTCAAAATTGCTGATGATGGGTAAGAACCTTAATTAACTTCGTATGAATTTAGAGTTTCAGTGCATGCCTTCAAGAGAAAACGCAGTGTTAATGAGGTAACACAAAGATAATGAGAGGTTTTTCTTTGTACTGACAACATCACTTCCCTGTGTAAATTAACTCCAGTTATTCTTCTCACACTAGCGTTACCCAAATCCTGGTGTCTTGCTTTATTTATCAGCTAAAGGAAGCACCTTTTAATACCATTTTTGCCCGCTGCGTTTCCCCACAGGCACGCTAGAAATAGCAACAGTGATTCTGAGGACGGGGAGCAGCAGCACAGCAAACGCATCGTTTCCGACAGCGATTCCGATAACAGGAACAAGTCCGGCAGCGAGGCCGGCAGCCCGCGCAGGTCGAGCGCCCGCGTCTCCGAGGACGAGTCTGACAGCGACCGCTCGGCCAGGAAGCGGCGGCGCTCGGAGTCGGAGCAGTCGGACAATGAGTCCGTGCAGTCGGGCAGGAGCCGCGGCTCCGGCGGCTCCGAGAACGAGTCGCGCCCAGCCTCGCACAGCGCCGAGTCCGACAGAGACTCCGAGAGGGGCTCTGACCACGAGGGCTCTGCCAGAGCTTCTGCCAACGAGTCCGAGCCAGAGGCATCCAATGATGAGGGCTCCGAAGGGGGCTCGGATGACAGCGATTAGAGCTGAGTTACACACCGGGTTTTAAAAGCGTTCATGTAAATATATCTCGCTTACAGGGGAGATAGAATTTTTATATTTCACAACTGTGATTTAAAGAACCTTAATGTTTTAGTAAACTGTTGTGAGACCTTCTTGTGATTCTTTCTGTTAGTTACTAATGGATGTTTCTCTGAGTTGGCTTACGGTGTATTTTTAAATTGAAACCACTGTAGGTGCACAGAATCTCTGTCCTGTAATCACCACATGGAGGATGGAATGCATGTGACAACTATGGAACATAAAATCTCCTTAGGTGGTTCAGTGTTCTGTGATTATACATGGATAGATGGATCTTAAAATCCTACCAGATGTGACAAAGAGCTGTGGATATTTATCTTTCCTCACTTGGAGTAAAGGTCAGTAGTGAGGTTTTTCTTACTTTTTATTAAAGAATAAATGTGCCATGATGCAACTCTTTTATGTTTTCAAGAGTTTGTTCTTTTGCTTCTGTTTTTGTGTTGAATCAGTTGAAAATATGCAGATCTTAGAGAAATTTTATAAACTAGTGGTGCAGATGTAGATGAAATATTTAAATTGGCTGGTAAAAACATTTGGGAGAACTCTGTATTACTTAAGAAAGGTAAAGCTTCAAGTGTCACAATAAAATGTTCTTGCTTATTTTCTTGGAGTGATTTATTTTACTCCTTAGAAGGTATAAGCAGAGTACCTGAAAACATTGAATTTGACAATGAAATCTGTTTGGAGGAAGTGGTCCTAACTGGATTGTAAGTACATGGCTGTGGAAAACTAAGTCCTTTCACCTAATGTGTTCAGGAATAACAATGAAAAATTGCTGTGCTGTAAACTAAGTCTGATTTCTCTTTGTGGTTTTGAAAAAAATCAGTATTTTGTGCCAGTCCAAGGAAATAGTTTTCCTTTTTCATTGGTCTTTAAGTCCTGTGTCAAGCATTTGTAAGAGAAGATTCTGTAGGTCTGGATAGTGTATTGCTACCAGTTCTAATAGGCTGTATGGCCTCCATGTGTTGCCTTCTTTCTAGGAGGCCTGGATTGTCACTACTGATAGTTCACTTGAAGCACTAAGGGAAAGTGAAGTTTCCCATGCTGCTATTTCTGGTTTGCTGTGAGCATGAAGTGTTCTCATTGTGGATGGGTTTGTTCATGTGTTTATGGGCTGTTGGTAACCATAGCAGACAGCAGAATGCAGAACACTCGAGATGTCTCTGTGGCTCAGTTTGATATCAAGTTTCTATCTGACCTTACCTAAAACTTAGCATCAGAGTAGAAGAGCAATCCTCATGTTTGTTGGGTCAGAGCAAAGCTGAATCATGACCCAGAAGCACAGGGAAGCAGTGCATAGCTGAGGTGGGAATGCTTGATGTCTCCTCATTTAGGAGGCTGTGGAGAAGCATGAGGAAATTGATGCAACTGAGGAAAACTAATACATGCAGGGTGGAACAAACAGAGCACTGACAACAGTGGCAGGTGTGAGAGTAGCCAGCTCTTAACAATAGGAAGTAAAAAGATGTACAGCACTCACTATGGGATCTTAGAAACCTTTCTCTGCCTCAACCATCTCTGCTGTCATAGCTTTCTCTATCTTGCTACTAATTCTTGTCTTCCCTGCGAAAAGTCTGAAGATCTTGTTTGATGCTGTATGTACAGAAAATGCATTTTGTGTTGGCTAAAGATAGTTCTAGATGAAGTGCTGAGTGAGTCTTCAGACCTAACATCCAGCTGGAGAGAAATGCTTTCTGGAAGTGTAAAACAACAGGGGTTTTCAGGCATCTCTTGTGTGAGAGGCATTTTTTGTGCTCTCCACAGAAAGGAGTTGTGTAAGGAGAGGTTATGACTTAATACAGCTTGAACTGTGTGATGTACAAGAGGCCAACCAACAGCGACAGAAAGGGGACGAGGGAGGCTTTTGCTTCACTATTCCTCTGCATTTATGGAGCAAAAGAATAAAAAAGCCACCAAAAACCAGAAGTCATTTTTATTTCCCTTTGAGGAGGAGACTTAATGAGAGGATTAAGGTTATATAAAAAGTCATGTGTTGCTGTAAGTGGAGAGAAAGCTGTGTTTTAGCTTAATTCATATTTTCTAATGCTTGTTTTTTGAAAGTGCCCTGGTGGAATAACATTGCCGTAATTCTCTCTTGGCAGCATTCCTTGCCTTCTGAAGTAGGTGGTTGGCTTGCAGCTATTAAATTCCTTTATTTTTAGCAGTAGTCTATTCCTGGATAAAATACAGCAAGTTAGAAGGGTAACACAGCCTTGCTAGAGAAGTGGTTTATTCCTAGTTTCTGGTTTGCATCCACAGTTGCATGATGTGGATTCCATCCATTCAATCCTCAGTTCCATCACTGTAGGAAATGTTTCCTTGTCAGCTCTGTTGCAGCTCAGCATTTTGCTATCCTCACATGTGAGCAGCATACAGAATACAAGAGGAAAGAGGCATGTAGAAATTGCTCTCCTTCCTAAAATTTGTAGATGTGGCCTTTCACAGAACATGTCAAATGTAACTTATCCAAAAAGAAAAATCTAAAGTTGCTGGGTTGGGTATTTTGGTTTTGGGGGTTTTTTTTTGGAGGAGGGGTGGAAGAGGGGGGAGTTGGTTGAGGTGTGCGTTTGTAAGTTTTTGGGGTTCTTAATCCACTTACTCAATTTTCTCTTTCAGAAGCTTTTCCAGGTCAGTACTTGGTGGGAAGGAGTAGCTGTCACTGCTGAATGACAGAGCATCTGTGTTTTAGTCTAGTGTTCTCCTTGTAAATGTCCACTTCTGGTAATTTAACTCAGAAAACCACAGTACTCTGTCCACACAGAAGCAAGGAATATATCTGGGAATGTGCTGCCAAGGAAGGGCTTGGACCAGGCAAGACCTATGGTAGGAGCACAACAGCAAAAATTACATCTTTCTATAATTAGTTCTTTCTATAAGGAAGTGCCACTTCATGGGAATAAGTTGCTTTCTACATTAAATATTTCACTGCTTAGAGCAGTGTTTTTTGCAGCAAAGTTTTAAACTTACATTGGGGGGTAATTAATAATGTTGACATCTTCTATTAAGACTTGCAGGCTTTCTAGAATAAGTTTGCTCCCTACATTTTTCCTCCTTACTTTATTTTGCAGTTTTTTTTAGACTCCCATGTTAAATATTGGTAGTTACCTTACAGTCAATAAATCTGGAGCTCAGAAGTTACCTGGAGCAGCAGTTGGCAGGGACCAACTCAGTATTAATATGAGTAACAAAACGAGTTGGCAAAATGCATGTGAAAAAAGGTATGTGACTGAATGCTCATAGTTCTCATAGCTACTAGTACTTACTCCTAATAATAGTATTTTTTATTTATCTAAACACTAATTGCTCTGCAGAAGAGGATTTGAATTGGAGAGAGAATCTAAGGGAATACCAGGTATGGGAATACTTAGGAGAGTAATTGTAAGTCATTATACTGAAAATGTATTATTTCCATCCTGTCTGTGAATTTTGGTTCACATAAGCTCAAGCTTCATACTTTTATACTAGAGATATTTGGAACTTGAGGGTTTTTTGGTCTTGGCTGCTCCTATGGAAGGTACAGTGGCATAGTCATGCAGCTTGTAATGTCTTTTTTACCTGTTGTTCATAACTATTGGACAGATTAAGAATGCTCATCATAGCTATGTTGTTCTGAAAGTTCCTCTGGGTTAATTTCTTCTTCTTTTTAATTCTTCCTTTGCCCTGAGGCAAAAACTTCTTTCACTGCAGCTTCCAGAGCTTGGGGCTGGCAAACTTGATTGAGTTTACCTCCATTTGAAATGATGAATGCTAAAGTCCCTATTGCTGCTTCTTAATATGTGTCATGCTTATTTTATGCATATCCCTTTATCTCCCTGTTTGGAGATGCCCCCAACATTGTTGTGGTGTTGCCTGAACTCCAGCAGTGCTGTTTAGCTCAGCAGCATACAAGAATTTCATACCTTTCCACCCAGCCTTTGCTGATTAAAATACAAATACCCAGTTGTAGCTGAAGAAAACAGGGGGGTTTAGCACCTGTTTTCTTTAGCCTTGGAAGGCCCCAAGCAGTGCTCTGGTTCTTTAGGTGTTTTTGAACCCTTCAGAGTTCTTAGCACATGAATCTTACTCTCTTGCCTCTCTCATATGCAAATCCCATCTGCTAATTGCAACAGCTAAAGCATTCTTGGGCACACTGAGGAATACCTAAAACATTATTGGACATTTTGAGGAATATTGTGGGCCCACTCTGGTTCTTAGAGCCTCCTGTCAAAGGTGCAGTTGAGTTGGTTGCACAGTCTGTCTTCAGTGACAGATAGGTCTCAGCCAGAGTGGTCCAGACTGTATTTGCTAATTCAGAAGTGACTTGCTGATGTAGGGCACACAGGTAGTAGTAGAGAGCTCATCCTTGCTGCCTGCTCATTCTATAGGACACAGGGGGTTGTCATTTAAGGAGAATCTCATGCAATGCTATATTCCCTCTGTCTGGTTCCACAGCTCTATTAAACTGGTTTTGGAGGCTTCTCACCTTTGCACCTGGAGGTTCTGGCTCTACAGACACTGCTGAACCACAGACTCCTTTAAGCAGAGATAATAATGATAAATACTGATAAATACCAGTCTTGCTCTGAGCTGGTGACAGTTAATGCCAATTAACTGAAGATGCCTCAGAGAACTGGTGACGCTTAATACCAATTAACTGAATTCTACCAATTCTGAAGATGCCTCAGGGCGTGGAACATCTCTTCATCCATCTCCACTCTTTAAAGACAGATAACTGCTTTGTTCCAGCTTTAAATAGAGTTTGAACTGCTCTAAACTGTCTGTATCTGTTATGCTGTGCTAAATTATTCCAGTACGTGTTCCATTCTCATGGGAATCTGTCTAACCAAAAGGTAACATTCTTTTTTCTTGTGGGAAGTTGTCCCAGACCAGCTGGAGAGGAAGAATTATTGTCAGCAGCTATTTACTAACACTGAAAAGGAAAGAGGAATCAGGTCTTGTTTGGGTTTGCAGGAACAAAGCACGTTCATGCACAAATTCAAGATGGTGATTTTAGTCAAAGCGTTCACACAGACAATTCCATATTCATGCAGCTGTTTGGTTTTATGGTCACTGCATTAGAGGAATAGGCATGGACTGCAGGAGTTTGAACCTGTAACTCCTGGAGTGTTCCTCATTTCCTTCTGCAGTCTGGGCTGCTCAAGATTTGTCCAGGCAGTAGCCAAGGTATGGCTGTGAGGTAGTTAGGAGTTGCCTTATAAACAGAATGGTATTACTGGAAGGGGCAAGGAAGGAAAGAAAATAATGATGTGTCAGATCAGTGCTTAGATAGGCATTATTTATAGGCCTGATCCTTAATTACTTGTGTCTGTACTTCTATTTTGGATCTTCCGTGTTTTTTTTTTTGCTCTGCTCTCACTGTCTGTAGTTAATGCCCCAAGAGACACTTGCCTTGCCATGAGTGTTTCCATTTCTATTGCCTTTAAACAGTGCAGGGAAAGGATATTTTGTATGGTTCATGTGCAAGAACTATTGATCTATCCAACTATAAAACCAGAGAGTGGAAATTGTAACAGTAAAATCAAGTGAAGTGCACATTAAAAATAGGAAAAATGTAGCATGAAAGACACAAGGATCTAAAGAGAATTATCCAGTCCAGACTGCAGTGATCCTAGAAGAACCCAAGATTCACCTCAGCTGGCTGCACTGCAAGCTCTACATTAGTGAGAGGTTGGTGGTATCTATAATATTTACAGAGAAACGATTCTCAGTGAAAAAGAACTGCAAGTTTAAATTGTTCTCCATCCTGGCCTAAATTGTCCCAAAACAGCAGCAGTTCCCTTCAGCTGTACCTTTGCAGAATATCCTGTTGCTGTATTCCAGCTGAAGTGATGCTGTTTTTCTTAGGTTTTACAGTTTTGTCTTTGATGTTGCTTTTAAGAAATGTGTAAGAAAACGTGGTGGGCAAGGGGGTGGGTGAAGATGTGGGATCCAGACTGTTCATCAGGACCAAATTTCATGTAGCACTGACATGAAGCTGCTTTGGGGCAGGATGATTCCTTACTGAGCCGTACTGAATTTTTGTCTGATCTGCAAGGTTTTTGGAGCATAAATTGTACCTTGATTAAAAAAAAGTTACAGACATTGTTGCTTGATTAGTAATAGAACCACAGCCTCTTTCTCCTTCTTTATAAGATGAAGTCTAGAGAAAAAGATCTGTGTTTGGTTTTGAATGGTTTAATTTAAATAAAGAAAACTATAAACACATAATTTTGCTATTAGAAAGGTTGAAGTGCTGGCCAAGAGTATGACTTGAAAACAAATTAGGGACAGAATTGTCTTACAGAATTATACTTTTTATTGCTAAAAGCTGACCATCCTTGTTGATCCCCACATTGAAGAGCTGGGTTTTGGCCAGACATGACTTGATTCAATTCCTGTCCAAATTAAACTGCTATGAAGCTGCTTTGCTTTCACAGAGTACTTTCTGTAGGCAATTAATCAATATCTCCTGGAGAGATTCAGCAGAGGCTGTGGTTGTAGTTGCACAATCACTGAGGTTGCCAAATAATCACATGCATTTGTTTTGTTTGGGAAAACTTCCTGTGATGATTTGTTTGAAAAAACAAACCCAAACCCACAGACCAATCACTGGGGGTGGCAGTGGGTGTGTGGGTGTGTGTGTGGGTGTGTGTGTGTGAGTGTGGGATGCAGAACCAAAAAGCCATGAAAAACCCTCTCAAAATCCACATATTATGTGGATTGTCTGGAAAAACTTCACTAGACAAACCTGCAGGCTCACAGATGTCCCAGTCAGAGAATCAGAACTGCTTTAGGTGCAGTCTATAGACTTATGATCCTCTCCTAATATTTAGCATCCTTCCTCCTGCCTTCCACGTGGGTTTAGTTTAATGCCCAGTTGTGATGGCTTTTGCTGTGAACTCCCTGGCCAAAACTCAACTATTAATTGCTACAACTGCAGATATTGCTTCTGTTAATAGTTAAGAGGATGCATTTCTGTGATATCTTGTTAAAAATTAGTAAATCTGACATGACTAAAATGAGCAAGTGGTACAACTTTGGGGTATAGGAGAAAAGCTACAGCAGGGCTAGTTATTCCATAGCAAATAACCTCTGTCCCTGAAGCAGAATTCCTTCTGATTTGCATCTCTCTGATGGAGGTGGCCATTTCAATCAACACATGGAACATACTGTCTTGTGGATGCTCTAAGTGGCTCATGGGACCAGAAAACAAAATCAACTTAAAAATCAACAGTGTGAGCAGAATTCAGCTGAGGGTGTGGGCAGAGAAGGGCAGGGGAAGCCATGTCCTGGCTGTGCTTCTTCCCTTCCCTGTGAGCTGCTCTGCCTTGAGAGGCAGTGGGTGCTGCTTTAGCCCCTGGTAACAGATGTGCTAAATCTACACCCAGTCTTGGGAATAATGTTTAGAAATTTGTTACTTGGTGGTTTTTTTAATTTTCATTTTTTAACCAAAGCAGCTGGTAACATTAATCTCACAACCAACATGCTAGTCTATAATTTCAGATTGACCTGTGAAGTTGAGAGATGTTGAAGGGAATGTTCTTGTCCCTTCAGTTAAAGGGAATTACAGCCATGACTAGTGTCAAGTGGAAAAGAATATTTTGAAAGCAAGCTGGGACTGCACAGAATAATGGAGAGTTATCTTGGAGAACACTCATGTAGAACATGGAAAGAATAAGCTAAAAGTCCAGCTGAGAGACTCAGGGAGGACAAATCTAAATGTAAAGCAAAGCAAGCTTCTTAAATAAAAGGTATTGATATATTAATAAATCTAGGGAGTTTTGTCAGATTGCAGGGCTTCTTTACCTACTGTCTGCTTCCCAAGAGTTCCTTTTGATTAATGCAGCTGTCCCTGAGCAGCAGAGCATCAAGTTCTGTATTCAGTATTGCCACCTTGTTTGATCCTGATTCTTGTTTTACCTTTCTCTAAGCCTCACCTGCAAGAACAATGAGAACTAACACTTCTCAGTGTTTTGGGATTTTTGTTTTGTTTTGTTTTAGTGTCTTTAGTCGTTTTTTTTCATTTGGCTGTTTGTTGTTTTAAGTGTTCAGCCAGTGAAAAGCCTGGATGTCAAGGGAAGTGCCCCAGGGTTACAAAACTAGAAAAGCAAGGAAAAACAAACCAGGATTTACTATGTGTCAAGATTTCTAATTCAAGCATTCTGCATTTAGGTTTCAGTGCACTCATTTCACATCCTTGAATGGTTAGGGTGAAAAATGAGGAGGGAGGTAGCACAGGGTGATGTGTGGAGAAGCACGTGTGCATTTATTTTCCTTTGTGGTGGTACTGAATTCCATAATTGTCTCCCCTGGGCTCAGAGAGAGCTGCCTCAGCAATTCAGAGCTGCAGCAACTGAAGAGGCTGTAGGGAAGTGGGGCTGACACCCTTCAACAGGGCAGAGAGAAGAGGAAGGAATGTGGGTTAGAGGTGCAGAAATCCAGTGTTTTGGAGAAACTCCTGAAGTCTCCAGAAGCAGAAAAATCAAGAAGGAAAAACGAAAACATGAAATAATTCTGTAAATAATTATGACTACCAATTTGATAAAGGGAGCATTTGAAATATGGTATTAAAAAAATAAGAATTTCAGAGATCTTGAGAGACATTATGGCCAATATTTTCTTATGTGTATTGCTGGTTTTGTTTTTTCCCATAGAGCTGTATGTATTTCCTGCATCAGATCCTACAGGTTATCTATCTAAATTTGAAATTCTAATTAAATGGGTTGCTGTAAGTGTTGTGTAGAGAAAATGACTATCAGTTTCCAAATTGCATCAGTCTCATACTGTCATCAGAAAAAAAAAGTTAGGGCTGGATCAATCACATTCTTAAATTTTCCTTTAGCAACAATGGTACATTTTATTACAGTGTTACAGAGCCAGGTGATTTAAGTGAATTTTATCTTTAGACATCTGAAAATTAGCAGTCTAGACACCTCGTAGAGAGAAACCCATGGCCTGTCATCCCCAGGGGGCAAATCATCCCATCCCAAGGTAATTGTGTGAGGTAGGAGGAATGAGTCACTCTGAGGAACCTGTTCCTGTCTGCTGCCCCAGGAGTGTGTGGATGTCTAGACACCCAGCATTTGGATAGTTAAGGAAGAGGAATGCCACCCAGCACCGTAGGAGCTCAGATGTTTTCTTTGTTATTCACTTGAATTACTTTCCAATTTAGATGTAATTCTCCCCTCTCTCTCCTCCCTAGACCAATCCAGTAGGATCAAGTTTACATGAACCTTTATCACAATGAGGAACCGAAAGGGAGATTTCCCAGAACAGGCATGAATACAGCTGGCATCCATCTATCAGCTCCCTTCTTAATTGTGCTTTTATGAGATTTTCTTGTTACATTTAGGGGGTTTTATCCCCAAATTGTGCTCTATGTCTGCCATTTCAGCAAATGCCAACAGCAAGCTTTATTCAGATTTTCAGGCAAACTAAGGATTACTTGTTGTGGAGCCGTGAAAGTGTCTAGAAAACAGCATCTGGAAATTGGGAGCTCCTGGAGGTGCTGGGGTGAGTACACAGAGAGAGCACAGTGTTTATGATGGTGCAGTGCAGGGAGACTCTTCCTTTGTGGTGCACATGATGGGATCCAGTAGGGCAGGAAGCCCATTCCCATCTTTCCAGGCTCAGTGTCTAATTTAGCTGCTGGTTGTGTGTCTTACTGTAGAGGTAACAGGTGTAGTACCTGGATTCAGCTCAATCCATAGTGTGTTTTTATGTTCCTTATTGAAGGATGAAATCCAAAGCTCTTGTGATGTCAGAAGTAACAGGATTACCTGGATTTATATTGTTTGATCCAAGGAGCAGCCTGTTTCTAAAGCGAGAGGGGAAGGAGGAGTTTGAATCAATGACATTTCCCCTTACAAGCCAGTTTAAATGTGTAGAGTCTTTGAGGAGATTATGTAAAATGTGAAATGATTCCTGAATTGAGTTTCACTTCAGTCCTTCATGAAGATTATTATGGAATTTGCACTGGCAAGAATTCCACAAGGATTGCTGATGGAATAGAATATTCTGTATTTATAACTGATGTCTTTGATCAGAGCCATTCCAGCCCCTGGCCTGCCACAATCAGTGCACTCCCAGTGACAGGTTTCATCTGTTACAGGTATGTGCTGGGGTTTTACTGCATTGTGGTCCCTACCTGCATGGTAAATCTACTGAGATATTTATCTAATTCAAATTGTGAAGGACCTTTCATCACAGCTAAATACTTCATGATCTTGCCAATTAAATTACATCAATCCTATAGCTGGGAAACTATGGGAAATTGGAGGTCACCATGGAAACCTTCACTGGAGCAGGAAATGAAACTGCTGTGTTGATCAGGTGAGTAATCAGTTATGTACAGCCTAAAAGCAGTGCAGTGCACCTACCCTGCCTCTCACGGCTGTGTCGTGCTGGACCTCTTTTCCACGGCCTGGCTGAGGCTCTCCTGACTTTAAAAATGTTCTTTGTATGAAACTGAGTGAGCCCTGCCCTTCTAAGCTCTGCTCATGGGGGTGTTTAAGGTTAACATGGCAGCTGAACCCCAGGCCAGTTCCTGTTTTGTTGTTGATATTGGGAAGAGGGTTTAGGACTAATGCTTCTACTGTTACTCAGAAATATTAACAACCTAAGCTTAAAATAATTGAGTAACTGAATGGCATTTCTCCAAGAGGAACAAAAGGAATAAAGAAAGATAAGTGGGATATACATAACATGTATGTTTGTATATCTTACAAACAGAAAAACTGAGGGCTTTAATCCTTCCCCTGTTTTTATGCCTCTGGGAAGGAACTGGGAAGGAACACAAAGCTGGCCTGCTCCATGTGCCTGGAGCCTTGTTACTCTGCCCTGGAGGCTGCTGTCTCTGAAAGAACTTGCCATCATTTCTTAAAGGGTTAAACAAAATGCAGATAGAGAAATGCAGATAAAGCCTTCACCTTTCTTTCAGTTTTAATTCTGTGTACTTCCACTTCTCAAATTTCACTTTGTCCTACCAAAAATAGAAGCACCCATTTTCTAACAGAATGCATTCTATAAAATCCTCCACACTATCAAACCAGTTAAAGATCCCTTTTCCTTTCACAAACTGAAGTAATTTTGCATAGCTTCTTAGATAATAAAATTCTGGGAATACTTCACACATCAGATCCTTCAGGCACTTCTACTGCTAACATAAACAAAAACTAAATACAAGATTGACGTTGTTCTAAACAGCAAAATATTTGAAGATAAAAATCCCCTCAGCTGGCTGCTTTCCTCACTCCAGCCATGTATCCATGCCAAGTGTAACTGTTGCCATGGCTGCTCCATCAACTCATTAAAAATAACAGTTTGCTCCTCTCCAACTACCCTCCCTTAAAGGAAAGGGATGTGGGCTCCCTAAATCAAACCCAGACAAGCCTGTGTGCCTTTACAGCACCACTTAAAAGGCACATTATTCAAGGAACTCCTAACTGAAGAGTCTGTCCCAGACCATCAGAGGGAAAGGCCTGAACCTGTTTGAGAGAATTCTTGGTCTTTTAGAAGTGAAGGTTATTTTGAAATGCCAGGATAGGGGTGGATCCAGGGAGATACTGTAACTGGCTTGGACCTTGCTGAATAACAACCACAGCTACTCTCGAAGTAATGCCAAGCTTTTTTGGGGTATATCTTGTGTTGTATGTAGAACCACCCTGCCATAAAAAAGCCTCACAGCCACGTTGATACAGTCTCCTTTAAATTACTGTTGCACCCTGATGCCTGCAACTGTAGCTGTGCAGCTTTTCCCTTTCCTGTTACAGAGCCCAGCTCCCAGCCCAGCACTGTTTGTGTTTCACTTGTGCAGATAGAACCTGCGCAGATAGAATTGTTCCAGGCTAGAGCTGTGCCTACAGGATCTTGGCCCCTGAACTGAGCCTGAATCTGCCTGCTGGGCAAGAGGACGTGCTGTGCACTCTGGTTCTCTGGCCAGCATCACTGGAGATAAAAAGGAGCCGTGATCAATTTACAGGAGATTTATGTGAGGTGAGGGAAAAAGCCACGACCTTTGTGTGACACTTTGACCTCTTCTGCCACTAGACTCACCCTCCTGTCCCTTCTCATATTCATTCAAATCATTTGATGTAGGAGGCTCTTTTTTAATCAGTCTCTGCAGCTGCCCACCTGGATTGCAACATAAGCCATGATAATTCATGGTTCAGATGTGTTCTAAATTCTTACAGTTCAGGAGTGCACTGAAATGATCAATTTGTTTGCATTTACACATTGCTCTGGGGAAAAGGCACTTCAAGTCCAGATAGCATTCAGAGGGAAACTTCCATCTGCCAAAAAAGCAAGTCAGATAAGCCACTCTTAAAAAATTTTGTTCTGGACCCAGCTTCCTCCTTTTCCCGCACACCATAAGGCTTCTTCCTGCACTGTTGCCCAAGAAACAGAACTGCATAGCAGTTATGAAGGTGTGTTGACTTTTAGGAACTGATCAGGTGATTCAGAACACCCCAGCCAGGGGAGAGGCTGAAGCTGAGGTTGTTGAGCCTGTGTAAGGTTCATCTATATGAGAGCTAGAGAGGGACTTCTGACAAGGGCTGGTATTGACATGACAAGGGGCTTCAAACAGTTTAGGTGAGATAAAAGGAAGAAATTCTTTACTATGAATTTCTAGAGGTAGACACTAAACAGGCTGCCCAGAGAACCTGTGGGTGGCCCCATCTCTGTAACTGTTCAAGGCCAGGCTTAATGAAACGTGGAGCAAGCTGGGCTCTTGGGAGATGTCCCTGCACATCACAGGGGCTTTGGAACTAGATGATTTTCCAGGACTCAATGATCAGAACACATTCCTAGAATTCTCAGATTTCATACCTAAGCACCACTGCAGCTTGGACAGATGCTGTCCTACTGCTGTGATCAGACAAGGCAGCAGTGGAATATGTGGAATATGCAGTTTCTCCCAATGCTCCTGGCAGTTTTATTATACCCAACACTTAAAAATAATATTAATAAAAAGCCATTATCATTTATTAGTTACAGTGGTTTAATTTTGAATGTTACTTTAGAATGTAGACTTGAGCACTCTGTTTACATTTAAGTACAATACCACTCACAGTCAACAGGAACACAGAAGTGAGACCAACCCAACAGCCATCCCATTCCAGATTAGCCACAAGTCCTGCACTTGAGTACTTAAAAACTACAGCAGCACTAAAGATTGTGAAGATGCTACCACCTCTCCTCCTGATGGAGAGACCACTTGTGATGTGCACACTGCAGTTAGCACCATTTTTACCCCAGTTTGAAGAACCCAGACCTGTTCCCACTGCACGTTTTTCCATGTCATATGACGGTAATTCCACCTTTTTGTGGCATTTTCTACTGTTCATGTTCTACTGTGCATTCTCAGTCACTCTCTGGTTTTGTCTGCTGGAGTTCCTAACTAAGTGATCAGTTAGAAACAAGGCAAGCAGCAAAGCCTCCATGCACAGCTGCATAAGGCTGTAGTAAGGACATGTTAGACTGGGCAAGAATACAAGGCTTAAGATACTATGTCAAAGAGCCCACGGCTGCCAGCTCAGCCTTCTCCAAAATGTGGCAGAAAAGCTTAGCTGCAGGTTCTGGATTGAATTATTCCCACGTTTTTACTTGCACATCCTTCTACCTTTTCCTCTCACCCCTGGTATAACTTGTGTTGGAAACCCCTCTTTCCTGACTTGTGGTTCCTCCCCATCTTCCCTCTGCAGTGCATAGGAGCAAAGTGCATCACGTTTCACATACAGATTACCAGATACGAAGAAAGTATTACAGCGCCACACACCATTAAACCAACAAGCAGTACCAGCAAAGTTTATCCTTAAACTGACAAACTTGGAGAAACACAACGCTATTAGTGAAACAATGGTGAATTTCACTTCACAGCACCTTATTACACCTAAAAAATGCAATTCTGGAACAGAATTTTGAATTAATTAGGATTAAATGAACCCAGTAACCGTACTTGTATTTGTCCATCCTGTTAAACGAGTATTAAACTGCAGAACTCCACTGCCTATAGCACACATGCACCTGAGCCTGCACATGGAGTGAGGAGTGAAGTCTGCACCCCTGTAGTTCTAACAGTGACTTCATCACTCTACAGGTAGAGAAGAGTCTGGAGTTTCAGAGGAACATACAATTAAATATTCTGGGAAGCCCCAGAGGTCAGTGCTCAACACTACCACCCAGGAATTGCAGCTCCATCACACAAAGCCAGCTCTCAACCCCAAGCCACTGAGTGCAGCTGGAACATTACTGCCTCTCATAACTGGACCCCACACCAATATCCTGCTCTCCCTTGAACTGCTGGGTACACCCCATTTCTGAAATGCTGATGCTGCCACAGCATTCTGCCAGCAATTCAAGTTCAATACCCTTTGGCACTTGACTTGTACAGCAGTCCCTGGATTTCCTGGGCTCCATACTGTACAGATTCCCAAGGCAGTAGCAGAACTCCCTGAGAGACCATGGCTCACAAAGAGCCCAGAGCTGTGACTGAGGTTAGGGAGCCCTTCAAAGCAAACCATGACTTGCTTTTCCAGCCAAACCATTGCAAGATGCTCCATGCCAACTCCAACTCTTCCTTTCCTCAAAGCCAGCCTAGTTATCAGCTTTAGTCCTTTTCTTGGGCTCCACTTCACCTCTAGTGACACTTAACAGTTTACAGGCTACAGCACCCACACCACTGGCAAACAAAGCTCCAGTCCAGGAGCCACTACCCTTTTGCCATTACAAATACATCCCCCTTTCAACAGGTTAAGTCTCGAGTACCAACGAGGACAAAAAAACTCACTGGGGACAAGGTTCTAGGAAGTAAGGTATTTCGAGTATTTAATAGATGACATTCCAAGCCTGTACAATGCAACATCATTCAGCTCTTTTGTAGGGATTTTTTTTTTGCCAATTTGAGAAACAGGCAGCTAATAGAAAGTGCCACTTGATTCAGAAACATGCATGTGGCCTGGGGGAAGCTCAAAGCATTACCAAGTCAAAAGCACATACTCACTGATAAAAGCATACACTGGACCACAAGCCAAACCCCTACCATTTCTTCAGCAGAATTCCATCATTTTCTTCCTGTCACAACACATCTGTAGTGTCTCATCTTGTCTGTGACCTTATTTAGAATTCATCTGCATATCCAGACAAGGAGTGTAAAATAATTTTAGGATGGCTGCAACCTAAGGCAACTTCCACTGATGTTTCCTTTCTTAAGTGAACAAGTCATCAGCCAAAACTTTTCTACTGTGAGACATTCAGAAACAAGTCAAGTATCACAATGTTTATTGATAGATACAAGTATATAAAATCAGGGCATGAACATGTCTTGATAAATTAAGTAGACTTAATTTCAGTACTGTAAGAGGGACCAATTCAAATTTCTCACCATGTCATGTTTCACACCCACAAAAACCTCTTCCAAAGGGCATTAAACCATCTCTTCAGCCGATCAGTTTTTGTGCAAGTAAACTGTTCCTTTTAAAAAAGACTTGTGCACTTGCCCAGGCTCAAGGATATTAAAACCTAGCACATAAAGCCCATTACTAGAGGTAGAAATACAGGCAAATATACTATTACGGCAACAACCATCGATTACAGTTAAGGATTCTCTGTAACAACCAAATGGATAATCAAATATTGCAACAACTCAAGTATTACACTGAGCAAAGTGCATTTCTACAGTATTCAGTGTTGCTATTCAGTTTCTAACTTAAAAACAGCCTATGGTAACTGGCAGCAAAGAAGACCCTTGCAACAGACTGCTTCTGCTCGAGAACTTATGATGTAATTATTGCATGCTGCTAATACACTGTTATCTAAACATTGAAGATACTCTAAAATATTTTTATTGTAGACTATTAAGACATACTACAAAAACCTTTTGCAGAGAATATCCTACTGACATACTTCTGCTTTAAATATTGTGAAACATTACAGCGGAATGAATTTTCGCAGTGGTTAGGTCAAATGCAGTTACATCATAGCAACAGTATGTTTGCACAATTTAAGGCTTTGGCTGGTTCTTTAGTCAGCTTCTTCTTCAGATTCTTCTTCTTCAGCAGTTTCCAGCCAGGTTAACCACTGGTTTACCTGCAGTTACACAAAACTGGTTTAAGGGAGCAGAAATTGTTTCCCCACTAGATACTACTGAAAAACACTCATCTTCCCCCCCTCCACCCAGCTCATTTTAAAAAAACCTTCAGCCACACTTGCATTACCACTTAGGCCTCTATTAAATAGAGGTTTAGCTCATCTTGCTTTCAACTCCTTTCTAATGAAATATTCCATGAAGTTTGTATATATTTACAAGTCTTAGACACTCCAATGCAGCAGAAATAGAAAAACACCCCCAAGTCTCTATTCTAATGTTAGCAGACTTACCTGGAATAAAGCTTTGCCTTTCCCTGGAAACTCTTGAGTAATGTCTTCTTTCCATGCCAAGAAGGCTTCTTCTTCAATGATCTCCATGTCATAGAAATGAACAAAGAAGCGCAGTAACATGCCTACGGAAGCAAATTTAAACCTGCTTAGCTTGACAACCTTCTCAACAGCTTACTGAATTTCAGGAAATGGAGGGACAAGCCAATTCAGGTAAGACCTTGATGCACTTACCTTTTGGAAAATTATTGTTGTAGCAGTGCACCTGGAGCGCATATAAGGCGCTCACTTGCAGATCAACATGGTCATGGAGGAACTTCTGCATCACTGGCTTGAAGGAAAGAAGCAGCTGTTTTTCCTGCTCGAGCTGCTCTTTAGATGGAGCAGATGAAGAATCCGATTCGTCACTGGGTGGGTTTACTTCACTAGAAATATACTGCAAGAAACTGGAGAGAAGAAAAGCCAAGCTAAGTTCTGTAAACTAACAGATCAAAGCACTTGACATTTCAAGTTCAAATATCCATCACTACAACTGTTTTCTTGCTTGCACCTACAATCAGGAGCAAGCACAGTGACCTGTATTGTGGTTGACAGTGCACCACAAAAATCCTTGTTTTGCCTTTGTTACACCTCTGTATTTTAGAAAAACACATGGGTCTAGACTTCCTCCTAAAGAAAACACTTCACACTGATGCAAGCCTGGAGACTTGCTTTTCTTCTCAAACAGTGGGATTTTACTAGAGAAGGTTAACTCCCCATGTACTGCATCTCAGATTTCTGCAGCTACATTTGAGCCTTTGCAGAGTTAGTTAATTACTGGTAGCTTAACCAAACAGTACCTAAAATACATCAAAACAGTATCTCACCTGGTCATCAATATATTCACAAATCCCTTATCTACATGAAGCTTGGGTGAAATGTTATCTTTAATCCACTTATAGATGGCTTGAGGGGATGGATCCAATTTTATTTGCTTTAGCAGTTCCTTCTCCAGTTTCAGAAGTGGGAACAAGAAGCTAAGCCCCTTCCCTTCCAAGATCTCCAGCATGCGGTCCTTGTTCTGGTCGATTTCTGACAAGGAAATACAGCAATGTGTAAGCGCTTCTCGAGAACTGTGATGGTTCACGGCTCCAGCCACCCCCTAAGGTCATTCCTAACAACAGAACAGCCACTTCCACCAAGAAAACCCTGCACGTTTACTGTACTCTGGCACAAACTAGAACAACATCTCCCTTACTCTAGATCAGGTGACAGAAGAGCTCTGTTGCAACTCTTACCTGGTAACATTTTCTGCATATTCACTTTGCTTTGTTGGAACAATTCTGTTAGCCATTCACGGTCTTGTAACTTAGCTAACTGCTGAAGACAGAGCAGGAAGAGAGGGAAATGGGTGCCACTTTCCAGTGGTTGAGCCAGTTCGGAAATGCTCACCAGGTCTGAAATAATGGCACGGGCTGCAAACTGTGCTAAGTAGGATTTCACCAATGGGATGTCCACCTCCAGTTTGGGGCACTGATCCAATACATTCAGGAATGCCTAAGAAACAGTACAGACACAAGATGAAATTCTTCAGTAATGCTGTTCCTGTGCAACAGTAGTACATTTTCTGTAATCACTTGCAGTGAGTGCCCAGGTTCCATTTGCCCAAATGCTGCATCTTCCTTTCATTGCTTCTTGTGCCCCTCACAGGTTCATATACTATTTTTACCTCATCAGATCAACAAGACTTAAAAAAATATTGGCACATTGCCTTTACAGCAGCTCCAAACCATGAAGAGCAAAAAACAAGAACTTCAAGATTATCAGACCACAGTACCTGCATGAAGTTGTCACTGGTGGCTATTCCCTCCTGCTTGAGCAAGCTGATCAAAGTACTTGCTTTCTCTTTGTCCTCATCTGATCTATCTAGGGATTGAAGGATTACTTTGCTCAGCATCTCAGGAATGAAGTGTTTCGGAGCTCTCATTTCTCTCACAGTATTGACAGCATCATTAGCATTTCCATTGTTCAGATACTCAGTCACAACAGCCTCCTGAAGAGGAAAGAAGTAGTTAAACATTCTTTTTGAAGGGCACATCCAAAGCTCTAAGACCCACTACTGCACACTAACTTACGGTTTGTTTAAGTAGCTCTTCCTTAGAGGGAGGTGGTTTCTTGGTGGTCTTTGCAGGCTTCTCTTGTATAAGTGGTGGATTTGTTTTAAGACCAAGTTGAGGCGGCTGAAAGAAACCAGAATTTGTTTCTTTGTAGCACATCTACCTTAGCTTATATCAAGTTTTACAATACAAAATGTAAAAAAAGCAGATGGAACTCAAATTAGTCTGGTTTTTACACGTTCTTTTCCCAAGTCCTGCTGTGTGCAAAGACAGAGCTCTCCCTTCCCACATTAGAAATTAAGTTTCCCAAGCACAAACAGGAAAGTACAGCCAATCACACATAGGAATTTTTTGTATTTACCTGTCCCAAAGGCGGTGTCTGAGTGCGTGGTGGTTGAGCACTGGGAGGAATCATAGTTATCTGGGGCTGAAGCTTTGGCACTTGGTTTTTATTCATTAGAAAAGACTGAGCAGGTCTCAGGCTAATCTGTAAACAGTAAGCCAAAGAAAAACTCAAACTGTTTCATGTATTCTGACCAACAATACACAGCCATGGACTCACTCCAACTGATCTCACTGAAGCATGACTCCATTTCTACAGTATTAATACTCATATACAGATTAAGCCACATGTGTTTTGAAACTCCCTCAAAAGCAAGTTACTGGCATTTAGTTCAACTGGTATAAAAACCTAGAAATGCTCCTTTTAGATGCAGTATGTTAGAGACCCAAGATGATAATCAGCATGTTTGCTGATGTATTTTACAGCCAAGATAAAACCATCAAATTGCTCAGAAATCGGGATACAAGTCTGGTTAACACTCAAAATCACAATGCAGTTTTACTCTGCATTTGAAATTTTGCCTATTAGCCAGTTCTAAACAAAAGAAAACAAAAAAAAAAAAAATTAACCTGGTCCAGCACTTCAGGGTTTCTAAAGTTCAGGATTTTCTGAAGTTTTAATTAAATGTATTGTTATCAATAGGATGCATGGGAACTGATGTCAGAGTAGTGTTCTTGGAAGTGTGTGGGAAGGAAGGGACACCCCAAAAATTGCCCTCATATCTCACTCTTGCTCATAGGACGCTGGACACCCTAAGGAAAGTGAGGGGGTAAAAGGTGAAAGAGGAAGGGACAAAGAAGGAGGAGAATGAGGAGGAGGAGAAAGAGTTCCAGCATTAGTCCTCATAATAACGCGTCTTGCTATAATCATTGGGCAATATTTAGAATAGGCTGTAAATAATGTAGGCATGGCATGTACCTCATCTGCATTAAGCTGTCCTTTCTTAGAAAACCGAGGTGGCATATCCTTCGACTGTCCTTGTTGCTGGGATAAGAGTCCCTGATTCTGGGTATGGTAGAGTTGGCTTTGCCCCTATTTCAGAAAGGGAGATATAGAGAAAGAAGTGCAGATGATGGAGTGGCGTACATCATATGGTAAGTAGTACCAGAGGGACCAGAGAACAAAGACTCTATTGCCAGGAAGGGAGAAAGAAGGAGCAGGGGTGGTGGGAGAGTAGCATCTATCCCTAAAAACAGGGCTATTTTTTAAATAAAACACACCATTCTGACCCACCAAAGCCACATGCACCTTTTCTTGCAGTTAAAAAAACTAAAAAGTGTACTTCTTGCATCTTTTGTACAATTGAAAAAGTGGTTTAGAATTTTTGTATCAGCTGAGCATCAGTTATCAGAATCAAATCTGAATAGGTCTTTCAACATAAGCAGACTTTAATCCATAACATACGCATCTCAGGAAGTGCTTCTAAACAAGCTGAAGTCACCGTGTGAACATCCTCCTTACCTGACTTTTCAGAAAAGATTTGCCTAGGTCTCCAAACTGGGATTGAGCAGAAGGCATGAGGTGACCCCCATGGCCATTGAAGAGTTGGTTTGAACGATGGCGTCCCATGGTGGGTGAGAATCTATCCTGAATAACCCCTGGACCAGTACCAATTCCGCTACCTGGATTAGCAAGGAGACAAATGAGTTTTAGTTCTTATTCAGCCCAGCAGAGCCACAGCCATCCCATCACCCCTGAGGGGTCAGCGTACCTGGCATTTGTCCAAACATATCAGCAAGCCCTCCAAGTGGGTCCCTGTCAAGTTTCATCCTGGGTGGCATAAAGGGTCCCTCCAGAAAGAAGTCGCTTCGCATACCTTGAGACATAGGAGCAGGAATAAAAACTCCCAGATCCTTTAAAACAGGAATCATAGTTTTGGTCAGTTTCAAGTAGCAGTCCCAAGAAAGCCAAGTTTACAGCCCCCAGCTACAGAAGTCCATCTGGTTTTAACCCTTAAGCCAACTGTCACACTGTGTGACAACTACTCCCAAGTGCACAGCACCGAGCCAGGCTCCAGACCTTACATACAACACTCACTTTTACTGCATCTTGACGGATTTGATTGATAGTCTTTGGTCCATTGTCAAGAAAAGCTTTGCGAGGAACCCAGTTGTGTTCTCTCAACTCCACAGTATCCTTGGAACAGAACAGGATATTAGAAAAAGATTCAAGACAGTTTTGCAAAAAAAACCAAAACAAAAACAGGAAAAAAAAAATCACAGGAGGAATCCATTTTATCATCATACCTGCAGCAGGAAACGAATCCTTGCTGGCAATTCCTTACTTGACATCAAGGAGCGCATACGGGCAAAGTACTGATCCATTAAGGACTAGGGGAGCAAAAGTTACAAGTTGGGATAATTCTGTCAGTGCCTTCAGTATTTTCACTCAAGATATTCAAGACAATAATTCAACAAGCTGCCCTTTCCTGCCATCTCTGGCTCCTTGATGACAGTTTTAAGACCTAACGCATCAAGATATTTGAATCAGAGATAAACAACACAGCCAAAATTTCATTCATGCTAAGCTTACATTCCAAACTCCCATCTCTCAAATCACCTACCTGTGCTAAGAGTATTTGTTCAGCACACCTTTTCAAGCAGTGTTTATAAAAAGTCTCACTTAAATGATTTCCTCATGACCCTAACTACATCCTGGTGAGATGTTTAAACTGTTTCAAAGATTGGTTTTTTCTATCAAGAGAATTGGTTTAAGAGCTATAGTTGTCACTCTTCTCTGAAAAAAAATAAAACCTCTGTTTGGTAACTATGAATACTGAATACTCAAGGTTCAGGCAATCAAAAGTCTTAGCCACATAATTTAATTAGGTTAATGATTACACTGGATAGGCACATACCTTGGCTTTCGCATGATCTAATCTAGGTCCCACTGTCCTCATTATCTGACAGAGGCACTCCAAATCCTCCCCCATATCTTTGAGTTGAACTCTCTTCTTCTTTTCCAAAAGCTGAAAAATTAAAGGGGAAATTTAGAATTTAAAAGTCTTCTAAATGACAATTTATAATAAGCAACAAACTTTGTACACTGACGCACACCAAAGCATTGTTTTGTTCTGAAGGCAAATGGACTCAAATTAAATTTTAAGAGCTGCCAATTTTTAAGCGTGTGTTCTGCAAAGCACTTATGGCACATACTTCTCTCTAGGCCAAACGACATTTTCCCTTGAAGACAATTCCTATGGCTTTGAACAAAGCTGATTTTATTTCTTAATCATGCCAAAAGGTAACAGGAGGGGATAGGTAATCGTCAGGAAACATTTTTGTGGCATTTTACACTCCTGTTCCAAGACTCTCAAAGCAGCAACATTTGGTTTTTTTGGGGGTTTTTTTCCCCAGTTCTAAAGCTCTGTTTTTCTCCTAGCCCCCACCTAATCTGAATACTCACTGTTTTGATGCACTTATGAAGGATAGATTCATGAATAAGATCAAGCTTGCCAAGTTCTCCAATGAATTTGATGTTCCCCAGCATCTTGATCTTGGCAATGGCTCTCTGTTCCTCCTCCTCGGGAGGAGGGGACCATCATGCTTATCATAGACTGGAAAACAAAGAAGCCTGTTTTACACAGCTGTGGGAAAGGATGACAAATAGAGTCTGTATTAAAGCAGTTTTAAAACTTACTATCAACATTTCTGGTTCGGTTTTCAAATTCATCTTGAAGTTTAGATATTAGGAGGCGTCTGAATGTCTATGAAAAGAGAACAAAGAAAACAATTAAGCTAATCAGGCCAGCCACAAATGCTTGCAAAATTTATCATTCCAGATGGAGACAGGCACTCACTGTGCTTTGCTTCTGTCCTGGATGACTCTCTGCTGATGGGCCATCAAAGTTGGGTGCATCTTCTGCCAGTCGCAGACATAGTTGAGCGTACAGCGAGCTATACTTGGGCTCTTCAAGGGCTTTGTCTACGATCTACAGAGAGTCACGTTGAGTAAGGCAGCAGTACAGTGCAAGGATTCAATTTATTAGGAAATTGAGTTACAAGACACAGAATGCTTTGTTACCACTCTCATCTAGAATATCTTTGTTTTCTGCTAAATCAAACACAGAAGCAGAGTAGTCCAACACCAGTCTTAACGCTGAAGCGAAGGACAAAAGCCACTGTGTGCTACTGAAGAGCCTCTATGATGCTTGGCCAACAAAACCCAAGTTGATTATCCCAACACCTAAGTTAGTGTCACCAATCCGATCTCATGTAA
Organism: Sitta carolinensis; assembly: GCA_032173965.1. NCBI lineage: Eukaryota > Metazoa > Chordata > Aves > Passeriformes > Sittidae > Sitta > Sitta carolinensis. The sequence continues at coordinate 7,142,486 of JAVUNC010000026.1, forward strand.
AAAAGTGATCTAACAGTTACAGCAGTGTCCCAAGAGGTCACCAGTGGTAGCCTTCCCAAAATCAGGAGGCTTGCTCCTCAGGAAAAGAGGAAGAGGAGGAGGCCAAGGAAATAAGACAGCTAACTAGCAACTTAGATTACTTTTTAAAAATCATAGAACCCCTAGTCATATTTAGTGATAGTGGAGACTTCCAAATGAGAAACTTAAAGCATTAAACCTACTTCCTCCCCAGTAGATGCTTTTTTACACAGAAAGCAGGGGTGGGAAATGGTGTTTGATAATCCAAATACACAAAACCATTATGTATGCTACATATGCTACTATGTATCCCATCAAAAACAACCAACTTTCTGCTTCTTTAGCATGCTAGAAAATTGTAATCAAAATAAATGCAACCAGCTTACCAGCAGTATGACCCCTTTTAGGATGAGCTTAGATTCTACACCCACATTGAGGAGCTCAAGGCATAGCTTGTCAAACTTTTCAGGAGTAAGCTTATTTAGTATGCTAAAGAGGAACAAAAAGCAAAAACACAGAACATACAGATATCGTAAGCATGCTACAAGAGTCACTTTAGAATCATCTTTTTACTTTTTAAGTCCATTGAAAATTTAAAAGTGTAATTTTCCATTCAATTGGTGGGGTTTTTTTTTGAGATCTCCACACGGTGAAGTATCATTGAAATCACTAACCTACTTAGAAGAATTACTTTATTTTCTGCTGCTAGGTTATCAGGTTGGTTCATTGCTAAAAGACACACCTCCCCCAAACTCAAGGCCCACATTTTCTTTTCCTCCAGCCCACTGCTTACGTACACACTGCTAATGAAAACAATAAGGAAGGAAGTAATTTTGTGGCGAACTTACCCTCTTACTTTCCTGAAGATTGCATCATGTCGTTCTTTGTCGTTTGCGGAGTCGTCATCTCGTCTAGTGCTTCGTGAAGGAATCCATTTCTGAGCGTTTTGCCCTGGGGTTTTCCCCAGGAACTCGCTGCAGGATTTCCAAGAATACAGATGTTGAAACAGAAACAAGTGATTTACAGAACTGCCCTTTTAACCTTTCAGTGTTGCCTTACTCAAACCAATTCCATACTTGCTTGCCTTGTTAAGTGCACACAACTGCCCCTACCAACACTACAACATCTGCTGCACAGGAAAGTATTCCCTCAACAACAGCAATCCCTGGCACCCAAAAAACTCCATGATTTTTAAGTTAAGTACATGAACACGCCCATGCACCTATCAACCATGAGGTACAATTTAAAAGGCACAGACTGGAAAATGCTTACATGTCTTTAACTGAGTAGGCATTCCTGGTACAGCTTTCAAGCTAGCCTATTTTTTCACTTCTATATTCACTATCAAGCACACTCTGACTTTGCAGCCATGCAAATCAAAGAGCAAGATGACATACCTGTTGCTGGCAGTCTTGGGATAGTGCTGAGGTGCACCCCTACCACCTCCTCCGCCTGAAGAAGCACTGTTAAAAACAACCATGGAATCCCGGGTAAGTCCAAACACCTCAGTTTTGGTAAAAACATTACACTAATTTAGTATCACCTCAAAGAAGATTTTCCATTGCTAACCACTCATCAAACAAACAGAAGGTACCTGAAACGAGAAGCACCCCCTTCTGCAATCGCACTCTCCACTTTGGCGGCTTGACAACGAAGAATCTTCAAAAGAATAAAATTAAATTGACGGGGTAGGGAAAAACAAAACCTAGAAAGACAAACCAAGCATTCATATTATACTCGTTTACTATCAGCCACAGTGTCTCAGAAAGTACAAGTGTTTGTTCAAGAATGATAACCCTCCAATACTGAACTTTACAAAAATAAAACTTTGATTCATGCAATACTTGGGAGTCACAGAAAGGCCGATTTCATCATTACAGCCATGTCTTCCAGCGGGGCTAAGGGGAAAGAGACAAGGGAATCATGGCCTGAGCAAAATCCTCAAGTCTACCCAAAGCCAAGAGCACTCGCAGGGAAGAACGAAAGTACTTTTTTCTGATTATACAACACAATGAGTCCTTTATCAATGTGATTCAGAAACTACTATTTATAACGGCACGACAAAGCAGCCAAGTTCTAAAATCGAAAGAATCAGACAACGCACGCTTAACGTAATAAAAGGCGTGTATTGTGTCCAAACAGCGCACTAAGCCACCAAATACCGAAAAAAGGTACCGTCCACCCACCACCTCAACTTTCAGCCTGCGGCAAGAACCTCACTGCATCGGTGACTAGAAGGGCAAGCGCGGCGCCGGCAGCGCCCGGGGGCGGGCAGCGCGGCAGGGCCGCGGATGCGCCCGGGGCCCGCCCGGCGCCCAGCGCCGCCCGCCCGCCCGCCGCGGGCACGAGGAGCGGCCGCAACATGGCGGCGGCGGCGGCGAACAAAAGGCGCGGCCGCGGAGGGCGCCCCCCGCAGGCGCCGCGCGGCTCCGCCGCCGCCCGCCGCCCCGCCCGGCGGGCGCCGCCCGCTGCCCGCGCCGCCCGGCTCTTTGTTCTCCGCCAGGGCGCCGGGCGGGACCCGCTCCTCCGCACCGCCGCGGCACGCACGAGGGGGAAACGGGCGGTAGCGCCCCGCACCGCGGCGCCCGAGCCCCCAAACAGGAAACGTGGGCGAGGCTGCTGCCGGCTGACGCGGCGCTTCGGCAGCCCGCTCTCCCCTCCCGCGAAGGGGAGGCAGTGAACAATAGTAAAAATGTCTTTAGAAAATCGTCTCGTCACCTTCCCACCGGCAACGTGAGTCCTTAGACCGCAGCCCGCTACTACTCCCTCCAAGGGAAAGCCGGTGGGCAGCGCGGACACCCGCAGACCGTGGCCAGACCACCGTCCTGCAGCCGACCCAAGGCATGGCCCGTGCAGACAGGCACTGCCCGATCCCGTCTCCCTCGCTCTAGGCTGCAATTCTACCGCTCAGCCTGCCCTCCGCGCCCGGCGGGGGCTGCCGAGCCCCTCCACCCCTTCGCTCAGCGGCGGCGGCGCTCGCAAAGCCGGCAGCGGGAGCGGCCGCCGGCCCGCGCCGCCATTTTGTGCGGGAGAACCAGACAAGCAAGTGACAAGAAAATGGCGGCCACTCCGGGCAGCCGCCATTTTAGGCTGCAGCTGCAGCAGTACCCGCTCACTGCCGGCCCCAGACCCGCGCTGCTCCCGCCACTCCCGCATTTCTCACCTTCCCTAAGGCCTTGTCAGCTTCCCCGGGTCCCGGCGGCTACCAAGGGCAGGGGAAAAGGCAAGAGAAGGGAGGGGAGGGGAAGGGAGCCGGGGACCGGGGCTGGGGAGGGGAAGGGGGGAGCGCGCGGGACAGGGCGAGTCTCCGAGTCACCACAGCAGCAGCAGCACCGGCCCGACGCCTCCCCCCGCCACCTCCATAGAGCGCCGACCGCCGCCGCCGCGTCTCGGGCGCTCCCCAGCAGCCCCACTAACTTTATCACCCTGCACGCAACCTACCCCACCTCCCGCCGGCACCCGCCAATCGCCGCCGACCGCTCCACCCGTCCTGCCAATCACAGCCGAGCAGGGGGCGGGGCCAGGGCCGGGGTGGGCGGGGGAGGGAGGCGGTTTGGTTGCGCCGTGCCGCCGCCGCAGTGCAGCACCGGGATTCACGAACGCCGCTGCGCCGGGGGCAGCCGGCGCCGCCGCGCGGGGCAGCGGGGCCTGCGCAAGTGGCGCAGCCGCTCCATGGCTGCCGCTCGGCCGCCGCGTCCCCGCGCCGTGCGCTGCCGAGCTGCAGCCCTCACGGAGCGCCAGCGGCAGGGGCCTGCAGTGCGAGCCACAGGCACGTTCACGGAAGGGTACTTTGAAATATATATGCTATAGTACATGTTCGTAAGATTTTTGTTTGGGGGTTTTAACATTTTATTTAATAAATTTATTTAAGCCCCCCTCAAGTCAGCCCACATTTCGGATTCGGCTGAGGTAAAAAAACGATCCGATAGCAGACGGTAGCCCTGGGGTTGCAATCAGACCCGGAGGAGGAGGTTTGCTATCTGAGCTCCAGGAGCCTGTCTGTACAGATCCAGTTTCAGGTTTGCTTTTGGGGTTTGGAAACTATTTCTCTGCATGTGCATTTGGCCGTGAAGCGGCCTGTCCAGGGCTGCGGGCAGCTCTCGGACAGCCAGGGCTCGGGAGAGACGTTTGTGTCTGTCGTGGTAAGCACTCAGCTAGTGGAGTGTTCCTGCTCAGTGAAACTAAACAAAGATGGCCAAGCTTCCAGCTGTAGGTGAAGTTGGAGTCATGGAGCCTTCCGGAGACTCACGCGTGAGGGTTTTATCCTTCAACAATCCGGCCTCCACCCCAGGTGGTGGCTAAGGTGGCTGCCCCCCTGGCTTCCCAAAGCTGTAAATGTAGCTGCCCTGCATGGGGCAGGGCAGAAAACAAGGGTTCTGGAAAGGTGAGGAGAAGCCTCACAAACACCCACATCTGCTTTGTTCACACATCCGCCTTCTGCTTTCGGTTTGTGTGACTCACGGTTCAGATGACTGGGAGAAAGTGATCCATGGAGTAACTCCCGAACCGTGCAGATGGCAAGTCCGAACACATGATCTTGCAGAACTTCCAGTTTCCTTCCAAAGCCACCCTCATTCCTAATGCTTTCAACACAGCGTGCCACCATGTCCCAAGGGTTATGTAAGGCCTAAAGGGGGCTGTCAGGCTGGAGGTCTTATGTTGCATTTTAACTTGGATGAAGCTTCTTCAAGGTAGATTTGCCCATATAATACCTGTAAGCATTAAGCACAATTTACTCACTGGATTATGTTATGGAAAATCTCAAACAAACTACCTGAAAGTAAGTTTTGAGCTCATACGTGTGGAATAAAGATGACACAACTGTGACAGATACTTGTCATACCAGAATTTTTATATAATGACACTTTCCCACGTGTGACAAAACAAGCAAGTGCTTGGACTTCATGAGTAAATTTGCAAGAACAGAACTGTGCAGAATGCCATTGAAATCCTGGAATCCAGCTCGAAAGGAGGTGACAATGGGCACAGAGGAAACGGCAAAGTCAACAAAATTTAAACCAATGTTAAAACCGATGAAGGTTATTAAACATTTCCAGAGTAAAAAGTAATTAAAAATTATTTGAAAATCTTAAAAATAGAAGTGAAAGTAAGGATTTTGTTTTAGATTGGGTGGCAGAATATTCTCATTCAGTGTTTCCAGCATAAGCATTCCAATACTGTTAAACTGTAAATGAAAACTAAGAATTTATATATATATTTGGGGAAGAAGGGCAGGAAGGGAAGAGGACAGATTGGGAAACCTGCAAAACACAGTAGGTACATAGTGACAAAGTGTCACCTTTCATTGATTATTTTTAAAGCATACTATAAAATACTTATTACCATAACAACAGAAAATCCCCCAACATTTGGTCAGTAAGAGAATAGCAATGTTTTCTTAAAGCTGTGGTTGCTTTTTTTAGGATTGAATGCTGAAGGATTCAGCAGCATATATGGTGTTCCATAGCTCACACTGACTTCAGCAGGTGGGAACCCAAGAAGTTTCTGTGCTTGGCTGCTCATACCATCCCTTCACATGTGCCACACTTTGTCAGCCTCAGGGACCTGCTGCACAAGTACAATTGATGAAGGCAGTGAACTGTAATGCAGAGGACAAAAAATGTTGTGAAATGCCTTCTATTTTATACATCTCACCTTCTCCTTAAATTCCTTCGCTTCTTGGCATGGAAGAGCCCATTGTTCATGTCTGAGAATGTAGCAGCCCAATTGTTTGTTTGACTGGTAAAAAATTTACCAGAAGAATCTCTTTTTCAGTCTGTCCCCTTGACTCTAACAACAACAAAAAAAAAAAAAAAAAAAAAAAAAAAAAAAAAAAAAAAAAACCCACACACAACAACACATCCCCTGTCCCTTCAGCAAACCAAACCAACCAACCAATCAACCCAACAGAACAATCAAAAAAACAAGAAGGAATTTTATGGCTAGCAGTTGCAGTGCCACCTTGCATCCATCAATCTCCTTTGTGATCTGTCCAAATTTAACCTCCCCTTTGTATTTTCCCCCTTTCTCTCCCCCAGTTGCACTGGACACCAGTGATGCTTTAATTCAAATCAGGTGGTTTCCAGTTGGCATAGTGGTAGTTCTGGATTTTTTCCTATGAGTCTGAACTTGCAGAATCGATGCATAATTCCAGTCTGAGTGCACTGCCACTGGTTATTTTGAGAAGGGATGTCTGTCAAGTGTCCTGAGGAACCCTCTGTGTTGCGGGCTGTGTGGCACAGGAGCAGGAGTTGCTGCACAGATGCAGCATCTGGCTGAGAGGAAGAGAGATGCCCCTTGCTGCACATATGGGAGAGCTCAGAACCCGGGCAGGCTCCTATGAAAACAGCCCACAAAATGTGGGAAAGGAGCTTTCAGGGCTGGGAGCTTTCCCGTCCTGTTGCCATGCTGGAATCACCACGACTTTCCCAGGGTACTAGGTTGCCTCGCAGCGATTCCAAGGCTGGGCCCTGCTGGGTGGGGTTCCCGACAGTGCTGGTGACAGCTGGGGCAGCCCGGTGCATCCTGCATCTCACCCCGTGCTGGCCGTGGGGCTGCCTGGGCTGGCCTTATCCACAGTGTCCCGTTCATGCAGTGTGGACATGCAGGTAATGTGAGCCAAAGCACCCGTGCAGAGAATTACTGCAGAGTAAGTAATGCACTGGCAATTCACACCCTAGTTTATTCCATGCTAATTTCTCTAACATAATTACCTCCTGCAGCTTCTAATTTCCCAACAGTTTTTTCAGCCTGTGCCTTTTCAGGAGTGCTTTATTTTTCTCCAAAGCTGTCGTGACCCACCTGATGAATGAAGTAGCTGGTACACACATTTAACCAAATGTGAAATGTACTCAGTTTTTCCTGTGATAGAAGCCTGTCTCAAGGAGAGCTGTACTGTAGAATAAAAAAGCCTGGGAAAAGAAAAAAAAAAAAAGCAAAACCCAAACCCAAACTGAAAAATACACCTATATTTTTCATTTAAACATTTTTTGGCACTTCTACTGAAGCAGAATGTTCTTAACAGCAACCCCATTTGTACTGTGCAGATTCACTTCTATAGGAATTTTTTGCATTGTCTCTTGGAGAAATGCACTAATAATACATTGGGTATGTGCCTAAATTGTACAATATAGCGTGGATGATATCAAAGCATTGCAGAAAGCTTTGTGGTTGTTCTCTGCAGGGTTTTAATTGCAGTACTGGTATTAAACTTCTGTATGCCTGAAGAGGTGACTTTGAGTGACTGATTTAAGAATACTCACTGAGACAAGAGCATTCCAACCCTTCTAGACAGTAGTACACTTTAAACCACCTGGGAGGTCCCTTCTCTTTTCCCTCCCTTTGGAAAACCCTTTGCAGTAGATTTCGCTGAGTCTTCCATCTAATAAATTATTTTGCTTCTGTTCCGTTGTCTTCTGAAATGCTGCATCCAATGCCTTAACTCACCAGCTGGATTCCTGCTGCTCAGAACCAGACATACTAAAAAAAAAATATTAAAAAGATCCACCTCCTGATTCCCGATTTAAGACTCAGAAGACTTGCTGGATTTCTCAAGTGTAACAATTGTCTGGCAGTTACAATTGCACAGGACTCTTACCGTGGGTCTCCCTCCGAAATCTGGAAAGATACTTGGGGTGTGACTTGACAGTTAGCCAGTGAAAACTGCCTGGAATAGTGAAGTGTCAGAGCTGGTGAGATCTTACCAGGGAGTGTTTGTTCAGGCCGTGAGGGAAGGGAGGCAGAGCCCACAGCAGCACAGCTTGCTTTGCTTTCACAGGCCTATTTAGAACAGGGAATATTTTTAGCCCATTTAATTGTACTAATGCATAATCATTACAACTTGCAAAGAGGAAGATTGCATATGTATTCCCAGAATGGTTTAGGACAGCAAACTAACCAAAAAATAAACCCAGCAGTGACTGTCTTCTCATGAGGTCCAGTTCAGTGGAATAGATAAGCTGCAAAATTTCCACATTCTCTAGTCTTCCAAAATGACAGCTTTGTTCATGGTCCTTAGCTCAGCAGAGTGAGTGTGCTGTGCTGCAATCTTCTGTTTCTGGCATTGGTTAGCAACAGCTTTAAAATAAAGTAGGAAAGATTTCAAATTTGTAATTTTCATTATTTTCCAGAAGAGCTTTTCTTTCTCCTAACCTCTGCCAGCTCATGTTGGAATTACCTTAAAGCATGTCCATGATTTGTCATTTTTCTAGTTATTAGAATTTCTATTTTCTATGTTAATGTCTAATTTTGACAGCTTTTAGGCCCTCCGGTAGCATGTTTCAGTGAGTTCTGTGGTTTAATTATTCGGTGTTTAAGAAGTAATCATCCTTGTATCGTTTTTAGGATGTATTGTCCTGATTCCATTGTAATGTGCCTGCTTAAGTGGTTTTGTGGCAATCATCTTCTATATGAAATTCTTATCATATTCAGAAACACCTACTGCAGCTGAACACAAAGTACAGTTGGCTGAGTTGGAAGAGCAGCCAAATGTCCTATAGATGCATTGCATTACTCATTATTGATGGACTTGGAAGGATAGATGGGAAATTACTATTACTGAAATGCCACACATGATCTTACCAAACTAATTTTGCATTCTCTTTTTTTCAGTGCAGAAGATGCTGTGTCATCTGTTTGTGTATGAAGAAACAGTAGGAATCCACCACAGAACATTTATATAAATTTATCTGCTTGTAGGAAAGGGCTTTTGTTGTACGTAAAGAGCTACTCTTTGCTGTTTGCATTACTTTTCCATGGGCAGAAGCACAGAATGACTTCTTACAACTTAAGGTAATGTTCAGGCATAATAGTTATCAGTGGTTGCTGTTAAGAGGATTTCTATTAATGAAAAAAAGAGAGCATTAATTCTCTGTTAGACTTTTGTAAGAACACATTTTCTAATATTTAGGGAACAAAGATCCACTTGAGCTAGAAAAAGGATGAGGAAAAGCTACTATACCTTTGCAGTCCTTAGGAAGAAGCAAAAACACAGGGAAATCAGACAAATAGTTATAAATCCAGGTTAACCTTTGGAAGGCAATGAAGTCCTTCTGTTTTCCCTTGTTACCTATTTGAAAAGTTCAAAACTTTTTCAATTTAAAAAAAGATGATTGTTTGTATGAGCATGTTATTATAAACCTGTATTTTTAACTAGGTTCAAGAACATTGAACCATTAGATTACAATAAAGAGCACTTCCATTGCTTGATCTATGGTTCCCTTTATTAAATCCAGTCTACTCGAAGTATGTTAAAATTGTTTTGCATTTCTGTAGATTAATTTTATATTGTCATTCTTTAGTCCCTAATCCATTTAAAGCAAGTGCAGCTGCTTGAGTGCAGCTGTAATTTTTTTTCCTATTTTGGTGAGATCTCTTTTATTTTTAAAGAAACTGCATAAAGAGGCGTTCTGGGAAGAGAGATTGGAGAAGAGAACCAAAGCTGCCACCAGAACATGACCTAAATCAGGACAAACATTGGAAGACTGTCAGATGTTAAAAGAAAACAAGGCTGGATCTGACTCTGCAAGTAGCTTCTATTAACCAGTAGTAATTTCTGGCTTCCTGTGGCATGATTTTATGTTTATATTTTATACAGAAAAGCTGGTCCAGAGGAGGGTTACCAAAGTGATCAGGCTGGAGCACCTCTCCTATGAGAAAAGGCTGAGAGAGCTGGGATTGTTCATCCTGGAGAAGAGAAGATTTCGGGGAGGGCTTAATGTGGCTTTTCAGTCCTTGAAGGACTCTTCTGAGAAAGATGGGTGCAGATGTTTTAATAGGGCCTGTAGCAATAGGATAAGGGGCAATGGTTTTAAACTAAAAGAGGGTAGATTCAGGCTAGGTATAAGGAAGAATTTCATTACAATGTGGTGTGGAACAGTGGCACAGGTTGCACAGAGAGGTGGTGGATGCCCCATTCCTGGAAATATTCGAGGTCAGGTTGGACAAGGCCCTGAGCAACCTGATGCAGTTGAAGATGTCCCTGCTCATTGCAGGGGGGTAGGACTAGATGAGCTTTAAAGGTCCTTTCCAAGCCAAAGCGTTCTATGATTCCATGAAAATGTTAAATGCGTTCTGTGGATTGAAAATAATTAATTCTCTGAGGCAATATAAGCCATTTCAGCACCACAGAATTAATTCCTGTTAGCCAGCTGCACAAGTTTAACAAACAGGAAATTGATAATCATTAACAAAAGGTTAAAAATACTTCAGAGATTACTTGAATAGCATGGTCCCATATCTCTGGATTCTCTTTTGTGAAATTTTGAGTAAAAATGGAAGGTCTGAAAAGAAAAGGTTCTGAAAACCTAGTTCTTTTGCAAGTTTCTGAGCTTGTTTGGCTTTGCAGCCTCAGATGGAGCTGTGGGAATCACTGTATTCTGGTTGGGGAGCAATCTCAAGAAGGGTTGCAAGGTGAATATGGGGGTATGGGGAAGTTCAGTTGTATGTGTATTATTGTAAAATACCTGTAAGCAGAAGAATCTCCAACTGGAACAATTTTTTTCCTTGGTAAAAATGAAGTGGGTTTGTCTCTGTTTTTTTCTGGTCATTTGTTTAAGTTTAGGGTGTTTGCCTTGAGTTTTGCTGGGTTTTGTTTGGTGTTGGAGGTGGTTTATTTTTTTAAAGTGGAAACAGTATAAATATGCATAATTTCATCCTAGGTAGTTATTCTGGTTAACATAAATGATTTTCTGAAACGTTACTAATTTTGCAAGGCTTTCAGGCTTAGCATTTACTTGCTCTCTGTCTGAAGCAGAAGTCCCACATGCAGTGAATCTGAGTTAACTCCTCTGTCCACAGACTCATTTCTTTCATGTGTGAATAGCTGGATCCCTAGACTGAGATGATATTGGCTTGAATTTACAAAAGTTTATACAGGGTAAGTTCTACAGGTGATTTCTGGGTTAAGTGTTGTTCAGATGCTGTGAGAGCTGAGCCTCCTGGGATTGAAGTATTGAAGAGACATAAACCTCACTCTTGAGCTAACCAAAAGCTTTAATTCCTTCTACAGACTCCTAGTATTGTGTTTTTAGCAAGGGAACTCTGTTTAGGCTCTAAACAGACACTAAAGGACATAACCACTGACTTAAGGTCAGTTTTATCAGGGTGAATTTCACTCAGTATTTTATCCATATTGCATACTTTATTGACTCATTTATTGAATGCAGCAGCTCTCAGGGAGTTACCTAAGAGCACAGCTATAGGGTACTGGCTTCACATCCTGATAATTTATCTGGTTCCATTAGTAAATAACAGGTTTGTCATGGTTGTTTCCTAAATAACTGATAGAAAAGCTTATGAAAAAGAGGAGTCAGTAATTTCAGTTTAATACTTGCTCTGATTAAAGGAGACAGTTTGGTTTGTCCACCTTTACAGGTCAGGAGCTGCACTAGAAAATCTCAGCACAAGCTCAGATTCTTACTCCTGTAAGGGGTTAAAGTATCTAGAGAAGCCAAAACAAATACAAATAATGTTTCAAAAGTATTCCTGCCAATGGGTATTTCCATCCTCAGTTAGCTTGGTGAAAGCTTTCTGGAGTTCTCTCCACTTGTCCTTCTCTTCCTTGACTCTCATTTTCTTAAGTAACAAATGCATTCTTAGTCAGCTCCCCATTCATCTTGCTCCCAGCAACCATATGGTAAATATACTCACATTATGTCCTTCACTAAACAGATATAGAACCATGATAGCAGTGTAACAAACAGAAAAGTACAAGGATGAGGATGTGTCAGCAGCAGAACACTCTGGAAGATGAGTCCAAGCGCACACAGTTTGTGGATTAATTGAAATTAGAACTTGGATAATTTCAGCCAGGAGTCTTAGATTAAATTATTAAAGCACTTCCTAAGTAAATTGCAAAAACAGTTAAACCAAATTAATTTTCAGCAGTAAGAACATCTGATTAGAAATATAGCACAGTTTAAGTGGTCATTTAAAAAGATGATTAAAATAACTTTTCCTGTACATACCCACATAGAAACAACAGAGGACTTAAGCAGAGCAGTTCACCTCATACAGCTAAATAAGGACCAAAGCTATCAGCCTTTAAAGTGGAGAAAAAGAATAACTATATTCAATGAATCTTCATAAAACTCTCATCCTTTTTCAGTACTCTAGGCTGTGTTTCTCAGTTTCACTTTTCATGAAGTTTGGTAGCAGCAGGTGTAGTCACATCAGCTGACAGGCTGAGAAAGAACTTGTACAAAGCTAGGTTGTATTATGGAAGGAAATTATCCATCCTCCTACCTGGAACATTATACAATTATACTTGCCCTGTTTAACACACAACTGCATGTCCAGATGATGCATTGCCAGGAGGGTCACTCACAGGAAAGGGTCTTTCTTTAAGAAGGGTACACGTGCAAAGGACTGACAGTTGCTCAGCACTGTGAACCGTGAGCAGCAGCACAGCCTGAACAGGCAGGGCAAGGAAAGGTGCCAAGGACTGTTACACCCTAAATTCATTCACTGGAGTGAACTCTGGGTGCACAGTGCTCCCTTCCTACAGTGTTTTCTGTATTGTGTTAGCAAAAGTTTCAAAGCCATGGAAGCCGTGTTATGGAAGATTGATTTTATCTGTGATGAGTTTCCTCCTGCCCAAGTTGTATCATAAACTGCTACAGAAACATCAGATACAATACAATACACCTGGGTAGGTGTTTTACCTTCTAGCAACTATATTTTGGATACTTCTGAGGTCCTTTCTCTCTTCTTAACAAAGTTTCCTGGACCCTCTAAACCTTTGAGTGTAATCTTACCTAGCTCAGTGGCAGTGGAACAGGAAATTTAACTTTATAATTGCTGGAGATAGTTGTCACTTCTCAAAGGAAGTAAGAACAAAAAGTATTTTAAAATAAATTGTAATCAATATTCACATCAGTGAGTGCTCAGATCTGCAGAAATTCTGGGTAAGACACAGCATTTGGAGAGCTGATATTTGTGTCACTGATACATTAAATTCATTAGTGACTTCCTCCACTCTGGGAGTGGTCCCTTTCCACAAACCTTTGAAGGACAGGAGGGTTTCATAAATTCCAAGTCTGTATCAAGACCAAGAATATTTTAACAAGAAAATGCGTCCTAGTTGGAATGGAAAAATTTGATCAGTCAGTTATTGCTCCTTTATTCCAACTGCTATTTCATTGATTCAAATTGTTTAGGCAGAAAGAATCTAGAAGAAGTCTTCAGGTTTCTTGAAGAAAGTGCAGAACATCACTATGATATTATGTTTACAGATGTATAAATCTCTATATATTGAGAAACATTAATTGTTTAGCCAACTAGCAAGAAAAAAAAAAAAAGAAAAAAATCTAACTAAATATTTCAGCACTTATACTCTAGGCCAGCAAGGCCTTGAAATCAGTGAACCTCAGGATTCAAAAGAGGGATTTGCAGCTCAAAACTTTACTGCAAAGTAAACAAACAAAACTGATGCCAGGAGTTTCACTTCTTGGGCTTGCTAGAGCCGATCTTAAAAGGGTTGGCACTGATGTTTTAAACCATTTGATCTTTTACAAGATGCAAAATTGTCACTTCTCTTGGCCCCTCTAAGACCAGCTGCCACTGAGCTTTTGAAAGGAAATCTCTCCTAATGCAGCTGGTGCTGCCTGGAGAGAAAGAACTGAAAACACTGTTGGCTCCTTTTGATGCCAGTCGGTGATCTGGCCTCACATGATGCCTGCTCCTCTGTGAGGTGTTACAACCTGTTACAGTTAACAGCTTGAATTACCTGTAATCTAAAACAAAATTGTCAGACTACCGGAATAGTGATTCTTGCTTTTAGGGTGTGTATTCTTAGAGGGAGAATTCAAAAGACAACGTCTTGCCTCCGAGGATGACACAGAGAGTGGGGTGGATATTTCCTGCTTCCATTGAGAGAGTACAACACAGGCTTTACCTCCATTTTAATGGTGTCTGACCAACATAGAAAAAAAACATTAATGTAAATTCCTGTCTTAATACAACCTTTCATGTAGTGAATATAATTTATGTTCTATTTAGGGATGTTTCACAGTGTTGTAACAAGGACAAAGGAGACACAGTACAAGACCAAATTAAGATGTAGTTAATTAGTCTTTGTGATAGTCTTTGCAACTGGGAATGGAAGATTAAGAAATAAAATCAGTGTCTTCATGGAAAAGTGAGTACTTTTTAATTACCAAGTTATGGACTACTCTGTAAAAATGTATGTTATAGACAGTAAGAGGGCATTTTCATGCCAAAATGCAAAGCTGTGTCCAGTATCTAAAAGTACCTCTAGACTGGATTAGGGAAAGTTTGAGAAGCAGGATATTTATGACTAGAAGGAGAACATGCTGCTTCTGATCCTGAAACTTTATTTTTGTAAAGCGCTTCATTATGGAATGTGATTATACCTTTGGCTTTTACTAGGATTCTCTTTGTTCAAAGTAGTTTAACCCATATTCAGAGTGGGAAAAGCTGCTTTTCTTTCTGTCTGCTAAGAATGTTTCCACCAGGAGTGAGCCTGGGCTGGTACTGGGCTCAGACTGAGGCGAGTTTCCCTTTATGTTTACTGCCTTATGTAGGCAAACCCTGAGCGAGTGCGTCACACAGGAAGTCTGGGGAGTTACTCCAGATTCATGCTGATGTAACAGGACACGAGAGAAAATTTATGACTTTCTGTCCCAAGCAGATGGAATACTGTTAAGTGACAGCTCCAGCAGGAACAGATTTGGGAAGTACAGTTTTGAAGGCTTGTTAAAGGAGAATGTTTTAAAGAAAGGTAGGAAATAGCTGAAAGAGGAATCATGTTCTTTTTTCAGGTTTAAATAATACCTGAGTAGTGCATTACAAGCCTATGCTGCTTATAATGGAATACTATCCAGTGGCCTCTGTTTCCCCAGTTTATTTGTCGACTAATCTATTTAAATTTAGACTATAATAAAAGGGGGAAGACCAATGCTAGTACTGATCCAAGATGTGGGTTCTCTTGGTCTGTGCTAGACTTGTGGTAGGCTGCCTGTCCTTGGCTTGTAATCTTCCTGTTCTACTGCTGAAGTACTGGAAGAAAAACATTTGTAATACTGAAAGAACTGAGAGAGACTTTATAAATATGCTAAAAGGCATCTGGGCAGTTTTAAAGCTCTTTGTAAAAAGTAAAACACAAATGTGGGCTTTTACCTCTCCACCAGTGTAGTAAATGTCATCAAACTTTCCATTAGTACCATGCTGTGTTTTCCAAGAAGAGAAATGCCATCCTGTTCATCCTATTCAATTTAAAAAAAATATTTCTCTCTCTGTCTCCTGCTTCAAAACACTGTTGAGGAGACTGGACAAAGTTAAACACAGCAATTCAAAAGTCAGATCCATTAGCCAAGATGGAATTGGACTTTCTGCTAAAGGAAGAATGATGAACACTGATAGAGTGAACAGACTGAGGCTTTCTTTAATTTAGACATTGCAGTTTCTTAGTATCACATATTTCCTGAATAAATTTCACTGAATAGAATTTATTTTTTTCTGGCCTAATGTTTTCCTTTCTTCAATAGCCTTATGTTCCTTTTTGTATTATGCATATGATATATTAAATTATTCTATTCTGTTTTCTAATCAGTATTTGTTAGCTTCCAGGAGTCAGATCTTATTGCTAGGCAACTAAATGAGAAATCTCCATCTCTTTATGAAGCAGTTTGCTGTATCCATGCTGACCCTGTGCTTATCTATACATACATCTATAAAATTACCTAAGTGCAGCTGTAAACGTTAAATGTAAACATGCTGCGTATCTCACCCATATGGAATTTATCTTGAAACTGAGTTGTTAGGCAAAACAGCTTGGAAAAAGGAACAGATTTTCCCCTCCCCCTTTTTAGACATGTTTCCCTCACGTGTATCTATCTGTAAGGGCAGCCTTAGTGGTGAAAATCACTTTTTTCTTTTGGACTAAAGGAAACAGGGATTTATGTATTAATCACTGCAGTTTTTTCACATGAGGATACTTCCTTAATTTAATTAATGCTTCTGTGAGATTTTGATTACTGTGATTCTCTGTTTGCGAGTTTTCCAAAGGAATGATGAGATAGAGGGCTTAGTGTGAAAACCAACAGCAGGGCTTTAGCAGATTGTAGTGACAGCAGTTTTTCTGCAGTGTTTACAAAGCTTATACATTTAATAATTTATTGAGCTCTTATTTGCCATCTTGGTGTTTGATTGCATTTCTAGTGTCATCCAGTGTATTTTGGTGATCTTCTAATAATATGTCCATATGTCCTCTGTAATGTCTTTGTCTTGTGACAAAATAAGGACAAACAAATCTTACCAAGGATTTGTTCTTATTTTCTTCAATGTTATTTTTGTTGCTAGAGTATCACTGTTCTGCCATGGAGAAAAGTGCTTCTGCTGTCACACATTGGCATTACTTTTTTTTTTTTTTTTTAATTCTTTTGGATTGGTTTTTAACCATTTCATGCCATGCTTTTAACGTATGTGTGGTGCAGGAGTCTCAGGAGTGTGGAATGAAGGTCAGAAGGAGCATGTGGAGGTCACCTCGTTCACAGTCCTGCTCCAGGCCTGGTTAATCTCCAAGGTTCAGGGCCTTGTTGTGTTCTTCCTCTCTCCTATGCTGAGTGCCAAGACTGGACACAGAATTCCAGTCAAGGGTGTTTTGGCTGTGGTGTTTTGTGCTGAGCAAAGAGCAACCAAGAGGTGACTCTTACAGACATTGCTTAGACATGCTGCTGTCATCACCCCTTTGCTGGTGGCTTGGCTGGCTGAATTACAGCTTTCCAAGAATAAGCCTTGGAGGGAACAGGCCCCTTCCAATACCCAATTCTGCATTTTTGATTTCTCTTTAAACCAGCTCCTGATCCTTCAATGAGGATCTGCAAAAGGAGTTTATGTATATATTTTCTTATAGGTACACCTAAGGTTGTTTAGTATAAATAAAGGAGCTGAACCGATCCATTTTTCTGTTCTAATTTTGGTTCGGCTGTGATTAAGGATGTTCTGCTGTCCTTCCTGTTCAGATCAGAAATAGATTGGTAACTGACTCATGTTAGAAAATACCGCATTTAAAAATAGAAATGATGGCATGCTGTGGGTGATCCCATGGAGTGGGGCTTCAGGTGAAGGGAGGGTTTAAACTCTCTTTTCTGTTTTGCTGTCATAGCACTGCTATTATTTATGGTTCCCACGTGGCACCACTGCTTTTCTCACCTCCTCAGGCTCACTTGCTGTATTTAGGCACTGAGGCAATCTGGCAAGTACAGTCGAGGGAATGGAGGAAAGCTATAGCTCTGCCCCATACTTCATGTTCCAGCAGTGCCAAGGATGTGGGAGCTGGGAAGGCAGATGCTGAAGCCCTGCTGACGTATGGATGGACACAGGTTTCTGTTGGTTTCTTGGTTTCTGTTCCTGAGTGAAGCAGCCTGCTGAGGCCCTGCAGTGTACTGGGTGTACTGGTGGCACTGGTCGCTCAGGCTGGCTCCTGTGGCAGCCTGTGCTCAGCTTACATCAGGTGCACAAAAAAAGCAGACTGTAACACAGAGGACACAGGACACGTCAATATAGCATAAGTATCTCCCTTCTTTTCTGCCACTTTAAAGTGAAGAGAGCACTTCTAAGGAGGAAATGGTATCTCACTCAGATTCAGCAATTAGCCCCTCTTCTAACTGCAAAAGTAGGTGACAGGCAGTGCTGGTTACAGTGATGTACATCTCTGATGCAAACCACCCAGACTGCACAGGAATATTCCCTGTAAGCCACCAAACAGGTTAAAGAGAAGCTTGCACATCCTCCCATTAGGAATCCACTAATCCAATATCCACAAAATGAAGTTATTATGTTTGGTATTGTTTGCCCAGTTACAGCTTTCTAAGTCCCAACTTAGAGTCACAGAATCATTATGATTGGAAAAGACCATAAGATCCACAAGATCCCCAAGTCCCAGCACCACCACTATGTTTGTCACTAAATTACTAAACCAAGTCCTCAAAGCTACATCTGACCAAGCTGTATCTACTATAAATATTATTCCTAATATAATATTGTCTTATACACTATCTATTTTCTTTTACAAATTCCTGCCAGTCTTTTTGTTTTCTTATGAGATTTCTCTTGCAAAGTATCTAATTCTTGAAGATGTTACAGATGGAAGTATGAAAATGGTAAAGTATTAAATAATTAGAAATAGTACTTGCAAAGTTAATATTTTTGTCTTTTATGCCTTTAAAGAAATCCTACATTTTTGTGAAGTTAGATGGTTTTCACTAAAAAAAAATGCTGTAGGTGTTGATTTTTTATAGGATGATTTTCTTGACATAAATCGCTAAAACTCTTGATTATAAAAACATGTATCTGTGTGGTCAGGAAATTGGAATAGCTGATCATTGTAGGTCTGTAAATCTTTCCAGCTGAACTATTCTATTCTATTCAGTACATTTATTTGTCATTTTTTGTACAGAAAAAACAGGGGTTATTTTCTAAAAACACTTCAGTCTTCTAAGAGAGTTGGTTCATCCCACCCTCGCCTTCTACATAGTGCTTCAAAAGGTAAACCTATTCTCAGTTGTGTTCATACCAGATTAAATAATTGCATTTATTAAATCTAATTATATTCCAGTTCTCTCTCTAATTTAGCTGTGATTTCCAATTTCTTTTCTTTTTCTTCTTTTTTTTTTTTTTTTTTTTTTTTTTTTTTTTTTTTTAAGTGCTTCAGTGGAGAGATGAAGTCGCTTGCCACAAAACAGGCTGAAATACATACAAAGGCTTCCAGCCTTCAGGGAAAATGTGTTGGATTCACAGGATAAGCGTGATAGCAGACTCTAGACATGATAAAAGGAACTATGTAGCCCACACATTCAGTGCATTTCTCTTTGTGCATGCAGATAACGTGCTGGGCTTGCTACAACCTCGACTTTCCATCCTGAACTTCCTGACATAGGTGAATCTAACTCGCTCCATTCCTCCCAGGCAAACAAAATGATCTATTTTTAAAATGGTTTAATCAAAGGAAGTTTTATTAAAAGAAAACTGAGATGCAAAAAGGAAATACATCCTGTCATGCAAAATTTGGCTCCAGCATGCCCACCTCCTTAAGCTAATATTGTCCATGTCTAAATTTTAAGTGGTGCTGAGCAGTTAGAGCCAGTTTGCCTTTGGTGCCAAGAACCTGATGTCCACACTGCTTGTGAGTGGGTGGAAAGGAGGGAATGTGCTTTGAACTAGTTCCAGTTTGCTCCTGTGAACTGAAAGTCCACAGGACTTAATAATCTGGGGCACAGGAGAGGCTCTGCAGAGTCTGTAGAGTGAATCTTTCAGCTTTGTGTCTTTTGGGGGTATCTGGCTGTACTCTGATCTGGGCTGGGTGAAACAGAGTAAGGTGAGAGGGAATGAACAGGAGATTCCCTTCAAAAGCATATTCCTGGTGTGACCTTACAAACTCATAAAGATGCCTCCATTGATGGGATGGTTTGAAAAGTAAGCATATTCTGCCAGACTGTAGGGAATTAGTACCTTCTGCCCTTTGAAAATAAATTCTCTCTATATTCACTGATGCTTAAAAAATATATTCCAGTATTTATTCCCTGTGCTGGGGAGAGAGAGGGAAGCACGAATATAAAGGTGTTCACAAGGGAAGACAATTGTCTGGTTAATAACAAAGAATTCACCTGGTAAGTGATGACATTCTGTTTCTAACAGAAATAACTAGCATAGAGTTACTAACATAGAGAGTACATGGACAGAAAGGTGTCTTCCATATATGTGATATTACTATTTCAAAGCCTTCAATATTTACCTTTTTCTAAAGCTGCAACTAAGAGAGCTTTCCATGATTTTAAGTATTTTTATTCTTCATAAAATGAAAACTGATAAATTCAAGGCCTCGCATGAAATGCAGTACACAGTTTAATTCCATAGTATTAGTTGCAGACAATACTACTGCTGCCTTTATTCTTCTGAGTCAGTACTGTCAAATAATGCAGCAATGAATACAGAGAAATATGGTAGTCCTGTAATAATGGTGGAACTGAAGAAGGTTATATAATTCAAACACTTGTGAAAGTAGTAGAATTATGGATTTCTTGCCAAGGCTTGTCTTCTGAGACTGTGATTGTTTACAGGAGTTGTAGCACGGAAGCCCATGAGGAAAGATGAGATGAGGAGGCTGATTCTGCTGCCTCATTCAGATGAAGCAGGACATGCTCTGAGCAATGAATGCATTCATTTTCATGAGGTAGTCTAAAAATGGACTACAAAGCGGGATGGAATCCAACCCTACATCTTAGTATTCCAACTCTGTTTGAACAAGTGTCTGCACAATGCTGCATTGCACTTGTGTTTGGGATGGCTCTCAGTGGAAACCAGTAACACCAACCTTTACCACCAAGGTGAGAACACAAAGCCAGAGGCCATGGCACTTTTTACACAGACTTTACTTAAAATAGGTAAGTGGGCAGGTGGGCAGAAGTAATGAGCCATGTAGAAATTTATACCAAAGCTTTTACAAGCCTAAGCATGAGAGCTGCAGCATTTATGTAGCTTTACACGAGTATTGTTGGCCTTTTGAAAATTAAGGCAAGCCATAACTGAATGGCTCTTTTAAAAAAAAAAAAAAATGTGTAAAATAAGCATTCTGTTAACCCAAACTTTCTCTTCCACTTTCTGAACCACTTTATAATGTTGTTCCACATGTGATACTTCCTTCAGCACTACATCAGCATGTGTGGTGGTCAGTGGGAGTTTTGCCAGAGTGCAGTGTAAAGCAGGTTTTGGCAAACTGTGATTGCAGATTATAAAAGGCTAGCAGCAGAGTTAGCATGGAGTTAGGAGCCATAACATTGAGAAAGTTGGCTAAGAGAACCAATATGTTTCTCAGAACTCAGCAGAAGCCCTGGTGCTGGGAGGTTCTTTCCTCACAGTGCTAATTTTAAGATCATGTGGTGAGCAGCATTTAATTTCTTTGAGTTGGAGATGTTTTTAAATTCAACTGGGTGTCTGTGAGCATCCTCAGAATCTTATTTGGAAAAAAAGAATATAGTGTAGTGTACCACATTCAAATACTCTCTGACCCCTGAGCATTTGAGGTTTGATCTTATTGTGAAAATCTACTTTTTAATCATATTTAGGGCCTGAGTAATTCTAACCATTGCTTGAATAGTAAATGCTACTTGGTCCCTCAGGGTTTGGACTTTTTTTTTTTTTAAAAAAGGCAATGGCATATATAAGAAGCAATTAATTCCCTGCAGGTTTTATGTATTCTCTGCAACTCTCCATCTGATTTTCTGGATCTTTCTGCATGTTCATATGTATTCAGCAGCTGAACATCAATGGTTGAAAAAAAAAAGCTCTATTTCTCTCCTCCAACATTTCACAAGATACCTGCAACAGAGAAGGTCAGGAATTTTAATGCCAGATGATTTAAAACCTAGGAGAACAAATTACTACACAGCATTTTTGCCAGCGTAATCTTTGGTCATTATTATTGATTGAAATGAAGCTTAAAAGTATGTTTCTTCTGAAGTCTTTTGAGAAATGGTGGCTGTCAATATGCTTTTAAGGCTGGAATATCTACCAGCAGCCCTGTAAAGATGGTGAATTAGTTCTGCTGAAGTCCATGACACCTGTGAGAACTCAGTGGGTCTGATGGGGAATCAGAGGTAACTTCCAAATTTTGGATACAAATGGAGGAGAAGAATAACAATTCTGTGATGTGCCAATTTATGAGCAATGAGGAGGTGCACTATGCAGGTTAAAAGCACCTCTTTTTTGAGAAAGCAACAAGGAAGAAAGTGTAAAATTATGTACTGAGGTCTGACCCCAAAAATACTCAACTTTGCAAAAATTATTCACCAAGAAGATCTGTAGAACTCAGAGAGAGCTTCCTGGGAAAAAAACTGTAAGTGCTTAAGTATAACTTCTTGAGTTTCATAGGGTTGTGATCTGACTATTTGACATCTGTCAAGTTGAGGGCCTTGCACAAGAGTGAAAGTTATTTTACAAAAAATTAGGTGTTACAGAAATAATTGATTTCCGAGAGCATGGTCATGCTTCTGAAGTCTTGACAAGAATATCTTTGTGAATTTCCATTCTAGAGGTAGCAGTACATATTTAAATAAATTCAAAACTCCCCAAAACAACAACAAAAAAAAAGGTGAAAACAGTAAAGACAGGTAATTTCTGGTAATATTAAAAAATGTTATCAGTGAGGAAGTAGAAAGCAATTTTTCCTGAACTTTGCCTCAACAAATACTTGTTGGCAAAGGGCTCTTCAGGATGAAATGTCTCATCTTCTTTTTCCTGTGGCTTGTGATAAATTGTGTAATCAAAATGCTTGAGTAACTACTTTTTACTTGGAAAGAGTTTATTATGTCTATGTGCCCAAATGTTTTCAGTTCTCCGTAACACTGATGGCACAATACGTGATGGAAGTGAAGGAAATCCAGGTAATATTTGTGCCTGCTAATACAAACACAGCTGTACCACCTCTTACTAGTTAGGTAAATACTCTGTCTGCAAAGTTCAGGTCTGGAAGTAAATATCCAAGATGACCAGTGTTAAATGTGTTGTTTAGATTAGGCCCAGGGTTCAGTTTGTTTCCTACTGAAGTTTTCTCAATTCTCACTTATATAAAAGCAACTTAAACAGATAATTCTTTTGCCTCTACACCTCAATAAAATAAACTCCAAAGCAATTTCCTTTCCTCAAATACTTTTATGTCTTTAAGGAGTGAATTGCTGCATAAAACTACTAAGCAGAGCTGTGATTTTTTTTTGTCATCCTTTTAGCCAACCTTTCTAGGATGGAAAAAGATTTTAATTGTAGATCAGGCCCTATTGAAGATTTTTCAAAGCTTGGATTAATTTATTACAGTACATAAAACAAATGTAATTTTGACTCATCCTGTGTATAAATAGCTCCTCTAATGTATTAGATTTTTTTTCTCAATTACTCAGATTACTCATATGTTTTCTAGGTTATCAACAGATTTTTTATACGAAGAAGAGGGAAGATTGATTCTGACATTTTCTCAGTTGTGTGCAATGACACTTTTAAAATTGTAACAGTCTCCTGCCAGCTACGGATATTGACTCAGGCATGAGATTTTCAGAAGACGAGCTTACTTTAGAGACTAGTTTGTCATGTTTCCATCTGTTGGATAAATATCTTTTTGACTAAGTGTAAAACCCCAAATATATGTCATCCCAGATGCTCGAGAAATTTTTCACCCAACTGCTGAAAGGATGAGGTGCAAAATCTTTTCAAAACACCTGCCAAGTGAGACTGCACAATCCTGTCCCAGGCAACTGGAACAGCCACCTGAGGTTTGGAACTTCAACAATCCCAGGGTGGAAAACAGCAATCCATGAGACAAATCTTCCTGCTGGCGAGTGTATGATTTCCCCAGCAGGTGGGAGATGTAAATCAGGAGCCTGGTGGAAAGCAGGAGATATGAGAATGGCAGAGGGTAGCACGTTCGAGTGTGTGCCCTCTGCAGCCGGGCTCCCGGAAACCTGACCTTGGGTTATTTTGGATACTGGCTGATAAGAATCTTTTCCTTGTTGTCTGAGCACTGAGATTGAAGACATTTGCATTCCTCCTTTTTGCATTTTATCCTACTGGCTGTACCAGACAGGACTGATGGGGGCAGGTGAGGCTGAAATCCTGTTGTGCAAGCTGCCTCGCTGGCACACAGAGATTTCTGTCCCTCACAGGGAGAATTTGTTAGATAGACCTTGGAAGTGTTCCTTCAGGGTTCAGTGTGTTCACTTGTAAATACTTTTCTTTCTCCCTTTCCTCTTCCACTGAGATAAAATAATGCTCTGGTGGTACAGTCTGTAATCTTTCTGTTGCTTCACTTCAATAGATGTGCAGGGATGTGCTGTTTAAATAGAAGTCTCCTCTGCAACACCAATGTGCTTTCACTGATACTGGTTTTTTTCCTTTCTTAGAAGTATGCTACCTATTGATGTATTTGCCTAGGAAAAAGCAAAAGCAGTTAAAGCAGGAATTAAGCAAGAATGACAGAAGAATCACTTTATACTGTTGACTTCTCCACAGCAGGTTTGATGAGAGCGGATAAAAACAATTTAAATTTTTTATTCAGTGATGAGTTTTACTTAACATAGCCACCAGCAGACTTGGTGATCTTATGTCCCATTTTATATGGTATGATTTTAACCATGCAGTTTTCCCTTTTTCTCTGTTAGGATAACCCAAAAAGTAGGTTTCTTTTATTTTGTACTTAAGTTTGATTCTGACCAAGCCCGTGAACAGCTGTGGTCTTGCTGTAAATTCCTACTCTTATTTTCCCTATACTTTCCCAATCTCTGCCTGCAGAACAGGAATGTGAGACTGGAAGTGACTCATTGGATCACAGATTTCACCTCTCTGCTGCAGCATTCATCACATCTTATAAACTCCCTTTAAAAACATCCAAACTTAGACTCGAAACTGCTTTGTCATGCACCTCACCTGCTCTGAGATATCCTACATTGTTTAAAAAATGCTGTTAATGAACTTGAAAGGCCTCAAGTTCATTAACAGCTCCTCTCTGCTGCTAAATAAGATTTTTTTCCCAAGATCTACCATGAAAATATGGTGTATAGGTGTTTCTTTCCAGTTGCTCCTGCCAGAATGCTGCTCTGGGACCCCACTGATTAGAGACAATTATTTTGCTCAGCCTTCATGGCTAATTGATCTGTGCTTGGAAGTGTCGCCCAGCTTGCAGATTTGTTTGTACAGTTTCTTGTGTTGTCAGAACTTTTCTGGGGAGGTTTGTTTCAAATAAATCCAGGATTGCTCAGTGAGTTGGGTTATGGGAATGCATAAACTTATTTTGTCAGTTTATATTACTCAAAGAATGTAGGAATAGGGTGGAAGATCCAGAGTTCCTGAATGATACTGAGTAAGGGAAGAAATACCTGGATTATCTGAGTATGAACAGACTGAGACTCATTACAGAAGTTTTGTAAATAGAAATATTTACAAAATATCAGGACATCTCAGTTGTCTGTTTAAAGTCAGTATTACAGAATTCTTCTCATCCATAGGGAGGATTTAGATTTAGAATGCATTGAAAAGTAGTTTTACTGTCTCTATGACAGTTTTTCTAAATCAGTGGGAAAAAATCCTCTAAGAATGCTTCTATGATCACAGAATATTCTGAGTTGGAAGGGACCCAGAAGGATCATCGAGTCCAACTCTTAGGTGCATGGCCCATACAAGGATCAAACCCACAACCTTGGTTTTATCAGCACCATGCTCTGACCTGCTGAGCTCATCTCAGGGCTTTTATGAAAGCAAATAGCATGACCCTATGTCTTCTGGCAGAAACAGGAATTGCAAAAATCTCCTTAAAATGTTATTTTCCAGATTTTTTTTTCCTCATTCACAACTTCTGTTGTCTTCAGTGGTGAATTTCTGACTATGTCCACCATTAGCCATGCCATTAAATTGTTCTTTTTCCTCTCATTTCTTGTTTCCTGGTATGGCTCTCAGTGGAAACCGTTATGATACCATAACATTCTGAATTGATTCCATAATTTATGACTGGTATTATAACTAAAGCGTATTACTTTATTTTTAAATTTTGAAATGGATGTGTAAATAGATTCCACCTTCATCCGATATTCTAAGAATTTACTATCAGCCTCTGCCAAGGGAAATCAAATGGATTTTTAGATAAATGCAACACAAATTCCAGAAATACCTCTGTAGAACTCTATTTTTTGATTCAAGTGCTAGTAATCATGGAGTTGTTCATGAGATATTTTACTGATGAAGTAGGATGAGGCTCTTTCATATATTCCTTGGAGTTCCTTATTGATGCTTTCAGGTCACATCTGCACATTCCTGCTTTCGGTAGGGCTCTGACAAAGGCAGTTTGATCCGAGAGCATAGAAGGGGGAAATTTAATACTGTAAGTGGGGCTGTCTGCTTCCAAAATTTTAAAATGGCTGCTTAGGGCTGGGTAACTGAGGAAACCTCCTGTGAGTCCATTCACCCCCACCTTTGGATCAGAATTACAGATCATCTTAGTAATCATCTCTTGTATGCTACAATTCAATTTTGGATGCTGCTTCTACATTCACCGAGTCTCTCAACAGTCTTGAATATTTTTGGCTGCAAGGGGCAGCAGCCATAGAGGGAGGGGTTTTTTGGTGGGAAAGTTGCAGTGTCTGTTCATATATTGTACTGCCACATGATGTCCTCCTAAACCAGGTTAGAATTATGGCATGCAGGCACTCAAACTGTGCAATTCTTCAGCACTCAGACACGTATTTATATAGAAGGTACCAATCTTGTAGAAACTATTACTCTAATCAGAAATACCTCCTCTGTAATTCATTTCAGTTGTTATATATGAATAGTGAACATTTCTTCTGAGGCTGAACATTGTTAATACAGCCTCATGATCACCTGTATTAAAATCCAAACCTTAAGAAACTCCAGCATTTTCAGTTTGTTCAGCTTAGTCTTACCGGTGCTGCTCACTACTTTGTAGAGCACTTTGTGCTAGTTGTGTATTTTTTGCACCAAGGCACATTTTGGATGTTGCATGCATTATGTGAGCATTGTAATTAATCTGATGAATAAATTACTTTAAAAAAGAAGTCCAATGCTTGTATCTAGGATACGACAAAAAATAGAGACTTTCAGGTACAGCATCCTGCTTTTCTTTTGCATCATATTACCTGTGGCTTTAAATAACTTTTCTTTTTCTGTCAAAAATTAGTGGGCTTTAGAATGTTAATGTAGTGTATTTTGTGTACTTAGGGCTGCACTAGTTTTCTGCCAGTTCATTAAATTAGAGGGGATAATCTCCCACCCAGATAAAGGAAGATGCTGAAACAGAAGAGGCAGCCTTGAGGATTTTGATCATGGTGCTGAGCACCTGGTTCACTGGAGGTCAGTAGTGCATTGACATGTCTCAGCTCTCAGTGCAGTGCTTCAGAATATTAACCAAAACAAGGATAGAGAAATAACCCTGCTTTGTTTTCAGCAGAGTCAACAGGTCTGTCTTCTGTCCGTACTGCAGCTGTGTCTGTGCATATTCATAGATATGTATGTATATGTATATCTCATCGTATAGAAACCACCAGAGATACAAGTGAACCTTCACCCTTTGCTCCTCTGAGCTTTTACTGTGTTAGGGGTTTATGTTGGGCATGAACTGTTTCATACAACACAGGTTTACAAGGTGGCTGGATAGTAGCAGAAATAAAGTTTTCCAATACAGATATCTCAACTGTTGTAAGTTTGCTTGCAGACTCTTACTCTGTCCACTAAATTAGGCACTTGGGCTTCTGACACACTGCAGGGCTTTCTTCTGGTATGGAATTTAAGTTTAAATTAAACTTTAGCTTAGGATTTTTAAATGGACTCTTTCTTCAGTAAAAAAGGAGGAAAAGGGTCACATAGCAAATTATTAGGGAAATTAAAAAACTGTTTTCTGTGGAATACTCAGTAATTCGTCCATCCCTCTCCCCTGAATGCATCCAGTACTATTTAAAGAAATTGTACTAGTCTTCACAGTATTTAGGCATAAATTACATTCATGAAGAAAATTGAAAATGCTGTTCTAGCATACCAGTGAAATCTGCTTTGACAAGTTAATCCAGTATTTGTTTAATTAAACAATGGTAACAAAATATTTAATTGCACTTTAAGATTTCTATTTCTGTCATCCAACCAGGCAAAAAATTCCAAACTCAACATATGTCAAGCAGTGAAAATGCCTCAAGCACATCAAATACCAGCCCATTATACAGATTAATGAAAGAAACTGAGCTGCAACATGCACAGGTATTAAATATTTAATTCCTTTTCTGCTCTTTGAGTCTGAAGCAAAAGAGAAATATCCCTCTACTCCCTCAACCTGCCCTGTTTGTTTCTGAGGAATGTTAATCAGCTTCCTAGTGCCAGCAGGCTACAATCACCAACTACTAATTAGTTTTAGATAATGATATTGGTAATGAGTCTCTAGTTTCTTGGAGGCACCAGACTGAGCTTCACTCAGGTTAATTCAGTTATTTATTAAGAATGTTATTGTGCAGTGTGAACAGTTTGAGCATGTTTCATGCCAAATATTTGTCTTTCACTTAATAGTATCAACACACCATTTTAAAACAGGTTTTGCTGATAGAGCAGCTGATTTTAAATTAACTTTCCATTTAACAATGACACTATTTGTCTCCTTGTTACTCCAATTGTTTGATTACTCTCTTGGACATGTTTACTACTCAGGCAATTATCTAATTACCTGCGGTAAGAACACTTAATTGGGGAAGTTTTTAAATTAACTTCCTGTCACATTGCCTCTCTAGGAGGTCTGTTCATGGTCTTGTGTCTAATGCTGCTATTTTTGCAAGGCATAAAATTCTCTGCTAGGTGTTTCATAAACAAGGTTAGAATTTGTTGGAGCTGCCAACTGTGAGGGGTAGAGAAAACAGATCAGTCTCCACTTCATGTAGTGCTGTTGTCAGGTGTGAGATTAATTTGTGTGTTCCCAAAAGTTAGCCTTAAAATACTTTCCACCATTAGGGCAGAGAAGAAATACCATTATTCAGAAGATGATACCAAACACTGGAATGATGTCAGACCTGGAGCTGTATTAGGGAGGGAGAAAGGAGACATGTCAGCATCTACATGAGGACCTCACTTTGGTCCACCTTTCTATCTGGTAAGTTTACAGTGAAGGATTGTGTTTAATGGTACAAATATGAAAAAATGCCATGCCTGTTTCCTTGAAACAGTGTGGCTTGAAAGTAAGACTACAGGAGGCAGAAATGGAACAAGTTTCCTGGCATCCTGTCTTTGCTTCTGCTAGACATTACAGGCCTTACTTGACCTTTAATCCCTTAAAAGCACCAACCCACTGTCAGAAGATTCCGATGGAAGAATGTAGCATGTTGAAACATTTTGGATTTTATGCTTGTTGTCTTTTCATGGCTGTCTTCTGCTTTCACATTTTCAGTATTTTAGAATAAAAACCTGAATTTTACTGATACTCACAAAAGATCAGGTGTTTAAAGGCATAATTTTTGTCAAAGTCACATGTCTAAATTACAGTTCTGAAAATGCTTGCAAGTGCTTTCTATTGGCATGTGGAGTCCGTTTTTGGCTTTTTTTTTTTTTTTTGTAGTTGAAAGTTCCCTAGTATGATTAAAACATTCTTGGTTTTGACAAATTGAGCACTAGAAACTAATGGATTTGTTATCCTTTTGAGTAAATGTGTAGAAAACATGTTTCAAGCCTATGTAATTGTATTTATGCCACCAAGAAAATGTGTGCTATTTCTGAATTCCACATTAGAGCAGCTGTCTGAGATGAAGAATATTTCGAGTTGTTGTTTTGGCTTCCAGTAAAATTTCTATCACCAATAACAAATGTAAGAATCATTAATGAGATGCTGTGTTGCTCTGTCATATGTGATCCTTCTATTGGGCCCAAGAAGCCTTGAGTTATTTTCCTTGCAGTAATGCAGCTTCTGTTGAATGTTGTAGGATAATTTCCATCTTGCTTGTTAATACATTCTTTGGGAAAATAGAAGACATGGATTTGAGCTCCCTCATTCTGAGGAGAAATCAAGGCTGACCTTTATATTTCATAGGTGAGTGCTAGGCTTTTCTATAAAAAAAGGTAACTTATTTTTCATAAATTGTGTTTTGCCTTTCTACTTCCAAATAAAAAACCACTCTGAATGTTTCAGCATAATAATCAGCCCAGCTGAAGCCTAGGGATATGGGGATATATCAGTTAGGATGAAAATACAGGTTATATGTAAGTGAGGACCTAGGTTATCACAGGTTTTAGGCTGTGTCCTCCTCTGCCACCAGCTGTATTCCATGAGAAGTTTGGGTTTAAATATGCTTTCCTTGTATTATGATTATGGAAAACATTTTTCTTCTTTTGTTTAATGTAATGGGGGGGACAAACCTATTCAAATGTTATACTTTATAAACTGCAATTGTCCACAGTAGGTAGAATTTGAGGTTAATGGCATTAGAGTATGATAAATTCTGAGTGACTGTGCACAGCTGTGAATTTGGATAACTAGGAAGACACCTCGAATCAGGAGCAGATTGCTTCATGTCTTTTTATTGAGTGTGTTCTCCAAACCTGCTGATCAAACATGGGATGCATCCCAGCTAGGAGATACTGGAATCCCATGAGTAAGATCCCAAGATTGATGGAATAAACTTACAAACTTCCCCCTAATTTTACCAGGCACTGAAGTGAGACTGACAAGCCTGTAACTACCAGGGTCTTCCTTCTCACCCTTCTTGAACTTTAGCCACTTTTCAGTCAGCTGGAACCTCTCTGGACTACCAAGACTTTTCAAAAATAAGGAGAGGTGCTGCAATAACATCGGCCAGCTCTTTCAGTACCCTGGGATAAATCCCGTTGGGCCCCACAGGAGATGAGGGTGAAATAGCACAGCTTGATTGTACTCCCAGTGGTCAGCTGATGTTTCCTTTTCTTCTTAGAAGCACATAATGCACATGGACATTTTCTCTATTTCTGCCAAATCAATTTTCTGCTTCCTTTTCTCCTGGAAATATGAAATGATTGTAGCTTACCAAGGTGCCAATAACTGAACCAGTTCAGTGAAGAGCTGGTGGTTTATCATTTAGACATGCCATTTTGCTGTGTGACACACATCACTCACAAGAG
This sequence comes from Sitta carolinensis, assembly GCA_032173965.1. Classification (NCBI taxonomy): domain Eukaryota; kingdom Metazoa; phylum Chordata; class Aves; order Passeriformes; family Sittidae; genus Sitta; species Sitta carolinensis. The sequence continues at coordinate 7,173,137 of JAVUNC010000026.1, forward strand.
GATTATGGTGTGCTTAAATGACAAATGCATCACTCTGTGCCAAACTCCTCAAAACTTGAATTTCTGTACTTATTTGGAAACAAAACCTTTAATGATGGTGATGAGTATTTCAAGTCCTGTGCTAGTTTCAATTCTCTTTAGCCTGTCTTGATGTGTGAGAAGTGCAGATCATGGACTTGTCAGTCAGGCAAAGGCAATATTGCTTTACACCCTTCTAATTATTTAAAGGAAAAAAATTCTGTGCACAATTGTCCAGTGAACTTCGAGGGTAAAGTTATTTTTGACATCTGAGAAGTTGACACAGCAATGTGATAGCACATACTGCAACTTGGAGGAGTTCTGCTGGCTTTTATTGTAAAGGACCTACCTAAGTTGACTCTTAAAATTGCTTTGCTTTCCTGTTAGCTACCTAAAGGTATGGGAATTTATTTATTTTTTTTTAGCTTTCTTGCCCTTGGTGTGGCTGTGTTTACTGTCACAGTCACCTCATTTCCCATGTGCCTCAGCATAGTTTCCAGGTGTATCTGCTGCATCACCTTCCAATATTTGGGCTCTGCTGTGACAGTGTACTAACACATGAAAACTCTGTGTTGGTGTCCTGAGTTTCCCAGTCATGGGGGCATGATTTCCTACTGGTTTCTTGATGCTTTTCTCCTGCTTCACAATGAAGAAAAGACTAGCATGTAAAAGCCATTTTACCTCAGTCAGACCCAATACACTGATTTATTAGGGAATTTGGGCAATGCACACAGCAGAGTGTGAGACACCAGTGAGGCATCATGGCAGATATCCTACTCAATGTATCTTACTTTTCATCTCAAGAGGGCTAAATCTCCCACCCACCCCCAAATATTTTTATAAATAATTACAACAGAGAGCTTTGAAGAGGTGAGGATATGAAGGACAGTGGCTGAATGCCATTTCTGGCTTCTTTGTTTTTAGAAAATATGAGGAAGTTGATGTCTGCCATAAGGGTAAAGCTGAATGCCCTTTTAGTTGGAGTTACTCTGTGTTTTGCTAGTCCTGGGTTCCTGAAGTTGCTGTCTACTTCCTGAACACCTATAAGATAACCCACTTCTAAAAATAAATGTTTTTAGTTTGCTGTGTCCATCTTTTGGATAAAGAAGTAACTTAGCTTTTTACTAATCTTCCTTAATGTGGTTCTTATTGATATTTTAAGTCAATTTTAGATCTTTTTGTGAACAGATTTTTCAGATCTTTTGTATAAGAACATCTCAGGTGGCAGATTTCATATATCATGAGATATACTTTTTTAATGAGAAATGCAAAGTAAGAGTGAATTATATTATAAAATATGAGTAATATGAAAGGTTTTGGCCATTCTCCTGAAATTGGGTTGTGCAAGTCAGAATTTCAGCTTTTGATTTTGGGAGTTTTGTGTGTGACTATCACCAATACGTGTATCATGCACAGAGCACTAGCACAAAATGTGGAAGGTCTAGATTTAAATCTCTGTTCTTGATTCAGAGCAGTTTATCCTGAGTTATCTGGAGGGCAAGGATGTGAATATGGATCCCTTGTTTCAAACCATGCCACTAGACAGGCTTATCAAGCCAGAGCACAAGTTTATGTGAATATATTCATATGTATGCTTCTCCTATGGTATAGCTCTGTGCAAAGAATGCAGCTTGGAATAACAGTTATGATAAAGTGCCATTTAATCAAAAATACTCTGTTCATGTCTCTGTGTATAAATAGCAAATAATTCGTTATACTCAGAATAACTCATTAAAATTACATTTAAAGCCATTAAAGCTAATCTGGGCATTTAAAAGGTCGTTATCAAGCAATTAGTTTGCTGACTGTTGAATATTGGACTTTTTTAATTGCATCTGAAAAGGGAAATTGGAAGTGGAAGAAACTTTCAGATAAAGGAACAAAAATAAAATTACTTGCTGTCTGGTGAAAGAACTGTCCAGAAAATCAAATATGGATTTCCAAAAGTAGGCTTCCTTTCTGATAGCCTGTTCCTTCCCCTCCCTCCTTAACTCTGCAGGAAAGTTATGTTTCTGTCACCTTTCCATTTCCATTGTGGCTACATCAGAGAATTTTTTTTCATGAGTGATGAAAAGGGGGGAAAAATTAATTGAAAGATAAAGTCCTTATTCAAACATGAAGTACCAAGTTCCAGCATTCTGTGCTGCAATGAAAGATAATGTCTTAAGCTCCCTGTTTCTCACCATCATCAGGGAGGTGTCCCTGTCTATGGCAGAGGGCTTGGATAATCTAGAACCCTTTCCAACCCTTAGCATTCCATCATCACTACCCTGGAGAGCAGTGTGTGCTCTGCAATGGCTGCACAATAAAAGCATCCCAAACTCTAGCTGCTTTCTGCTTTTATTAGCTTGATTTTTGTTTCGTTTTTTGAGGTTTTTTTAAGTAAAATAACTAGCAGAAAACTAATTAATATTTTAATTGTATAAACCTTCTGAATTACCACAGTAGTCAAATGACAATGCCAGAGGAACAGACATCATGGGGTCACTGGAGACTCCTTCCATGTATCACTTTTCAGCATACTGAATATGCTTGGGATAATAAAAAAACCCAACAAACCCCAATGCTTTCATTCAGGAACACAATTTGGTGGTAATTTACATAACAATAAGATGCTGTTAAGCAAATGTTACAAAGTGGTTTAGTATTGAATGAGGTAAGAAGGGAGATAGAAATTAGACTGCTGTATACTGGTAGTGCTTTAATCTCACCTGCCTTTTTTAAGGATGAGTTTAATTCTAGGCTGCAACAAGGCAAATATTAAAATACAGACCCCTCAAAAGATTGAGTACCAAACTTCTGTAGTTATGTTAACAATTTTTGTCTGCCTTATAGTGTTTGTTCCATTCTCTAATTATATCTCGTGTTTAATGAGATTATGTATTTTTGAGCAGTGAATAAGTATAGAACTTCTTTTTTAAAACAAATATTTTCTGCATACTTAGAATGCTTTGCTGAAGAAATCTAGGCCAGAAGTTTTTTAAATGATCTGAAATATTTTGAAAATGAATTATGACTATTTTTTTTGGAACTGCTTTTATGGTGTTTTTCACAGAAGCTGCTTCACAGCCCTCTTTTAAAGCAACTCTGCAGGGATCTATTTCTGTTTAAATGTTTTGCTTTACTAGTCTAATGGAGCTCTAAGTTCTAATGATACTTTTAGCTGCTGCTGCAATACATATATAAAAAACCAGACCACACAAAGAAAATTCAATTAAAAAAGCTGAACGAACAAAAGCAAATCACCACCACCACCAAAAAAAACCCCAAAACAAAAACCACCCCAACCCACCCCACTGTCCCTAAACTTTGTGACCCCCTTCTGGTGTTCATAGAATTCATTAATCTGCTCTGTTAATAGTAAGGCTAATGCAGCAGATCAAGGCTGTTATTGCTATTTGGATGACTTTGCTTTTGTTTCAGCACAAGCAATCTGCAGTGACTGTTCCTGTAGTGGTAATCCTGTAATCCCCTCAGAGACTCCCTTTGACTGGCAGTGCTGTAGGATAGGGCACTTCTGGACAATTTATGCCTCTTCTAGCAGCCACTCAGTGTTGTTATTAAATGTGCAATGTTCTATCAGGGCTATAATTTACTGCAAATCGAACATATTTCCCAGTCCATTTAAAGACTGTTCCATTGTTAGAAGGCTCGTGTCCTCTTTTCTATTTTGTTGTTATTTTTGTGATGGTTTTTGAGATTTTCCTGATGCCAGTGGCAGATTTATCTTGCTTCTTCCATATTTAATTATTGTTCCAGTGGAATTCTTGCTGTGAAAAAGCAAGTCTGGCTTTCATTCCCTCTGAAGCTGTTTTGACAAGTAAAGCACAACAAATTTCTGCATGGTGCTATTCGCTGTGTTTCAGGCCACATTCTTTGACACAGAGAAAATAATTGGGAGAAAGGATGGATACTTTAAAAGTTCTCCTCCTTTCTGATTTTGGGATGAGCAGTTACAGGATCCCTGTTCAGATTTGTGTCTATGTGAGGTTCTGTGAAAACCTGGAGCTCTGACCTCAAGGATTGCTTGACCCTCTTCAAGCTTCAGAAGTATGAGTAAGATACACAGATTGTACTTCCCAGAAGTTTTTTTTTAGCAAGAACATAAACCTGTCTTGACAGTTACATTGTATTTTGTGACTGTTTTTCTCTGTGGGCAATGAATCTTTGTACCCATTTTTCCTTTTTATACTGTCAGTGTGTGCTTATAACTTCATGGAAATGGCTTCAGGGAGCCTCATTCGTTCTTTTCACCAACTTTGCAGAACGGTTGTCTCATTTAATATACAGTTCCTTCTTTTGGTTTGTCCCTAGGTAATGCATTTTGCTAAGAGAAATTAAATTCCCCTCATCTTTTAAAATCAAAGTCTTTAAATCTGGTTACAAACCCCTTTCTTAAGTTCTGACTTGCTGCCCTCTGTGCCCTATAGTTACTCTTTCAATTCTTTGTCAGCTTTCACTGACAGACTGGGTATACAGAAGCTCAGCCCAGGCTGATGAGGTTTGGTGCAGCCAACAGTGATCTTGCCTCCTTTGCCTATTGCAGGCTTTGGGCCTGAGGGAGCCTTTTAATTCTTCTCTTCAGAGATATTTGAGGACCAGACACATCCCTTAACCTTTTTGATTCCTGCTTGTTCTGGTTAGTCAGGAGACTCTAGTCCTTGCTCTATTCTGCCTGTGATGCAAGTTAATTCCTAATTTCTTGCTTTGTTCTAATTTCTAATTTTTCTTGCTCTGTTCCTCAGTTTGATTCACAGCTGACTTCTTAGGCTGTTGGTTCAGTCCTGGGCTCATTGTTCGGGTCATTGTTTAATCTGATGTCACTCGGAGCTATTCGGGTGACATCAGCACCCTGTTTGTGTGATTGTTCCCAGTGTAGTTATGGTGACAAATAAACAGTCTTAAAGATGTCAAATTTGCATTTCAAATGATGCAGCCTTCACAGCTCCTAATTGATTTAAATGGCTTTATGTTGCTTTAAAGCAATGAAAGAACTGCCCTTTGTTTTCAATATGTTATTATGATTCTTAAGCTGTACTTGCTGTGTTGTAGCAGCTTAGATGGCCACACAAAAATGACCAGGGCTGCACCTTAACATGTGTTCAATACTAGGTCCATGATCCCTTTTTGCTTCTCTGTAACTATTTCTGGGTTTAGAAGTAGTTTTAGAAGTGTTTTTTGACCTTTCAGGCTGCTTTCAGTTATAGTGAGACAACAGCAGACTTTTGATAAATTCTATCAAAAAGCAGATTATACTCGTATCTTTAGAATATTTATTGAGCTGTATTAGATATTTTTAAGGTTGGTATATTTTCCACTGAAGTCTCCCACCAAAATGAAAGTGTAATACAAAGAGAGTAAATGCCTCTTCATGCAGCTCAGCTGCAGGAGTGAGGTATAACTGGATGGAGAAAAAGTGGCAATTTGTTTTCAAAGGATTCAGTAATCAAGAATTGCTTTTTTCCTTTCTGCTAAGAAAAAAATCAACTTATAGTGTACCCAGTGCATAAGGACATGCCTTTCCATTTTTATCTAAATTGTCTTTGATCTTTCCCATCAAAATATTGAGACTTATCATTCTTAATTATTATAGCCACTGTTTCTGTCTCTGAAAGATCTTTCTGATATTTCACACTTCCAGTCGTATTTGTGGTTTAATCAGCTCCATCTACAATGCAATAATTAGATCTACATGCTTTCTAATTGTTATAGGCAAATAAATATTTCAGTGCTCTGTTTTACTCTGTTTCCTGTTTTGCAATATTGCTTGGTTATGACACGTACTCCCATGGCTGGATGCCCATTTAGTAATTCCTAATATTACACAAACTGCACATCCTGATTAGACAGGAGATTCTGTGTCTGCAGATGAGCACCTCATCTGTTGTGTCTTTGAGAGCCTGGTCATTTTTGGCTATAGAACCTGATTTTATGGAGTGAAATTCTGCTCTTGGATAGTACCATTGATCATCTGGTTAGGCTTGCTTTACTCCTACTGCTCTTAAGGACACTTTGAATTAAAATAATTTTACTATTTACTGATGGGAAGAGTATTATGTAGGGTGATTTACTCCAAATAATGAACATCACTCACACACTTATGCTACAGTACCTGGTACTATACATAATTATTGTTATAAAAAGAGAATTTAATTGAATAAAGAGATTTCCTGTACACTAATCCATAACTAAACTCTGTGAACAGAAAGCTAAGCACTGGAAAGGTGCCTTTCTTAAACTAAGGTGTTCTGCTTTAATTGTATAAGAATTTAGAAAAATACTCAACACTAATTACTTCAGTATCTTTTTATATGTGCAATCTACTGCAGAACACTAGAAACAGAATTGTTATCATTTCATTATTAATGCTTATTTGATTTGGAAGCCAAGGAATATATTGGGAAAAGTACTTGAAGATGTGCTTTGGAATATTGTAAAGATGAATACCACAATGGAAGAATATTTCTGCCCTACCCTGCAAGTGGTTATTTGGAAACCTTGGAGATGAATACTATCAGTTTTTCTTGCAGAGGCAGTATTGCATGCAGGACAGAGGTAGTGAGCAGCTGAATTAAAGTTTCTGATCGTGGATTTCAAGTTGCCTAGGTACAAAACCATGTCTAGTTATAGTTAGTATGGATTTACTTTGCAGCTGGGATCAGAAGTGAACATTCTTTCAGGAGCACAGAAATTCATACAATCACCATGTGGAAATTTGATTATTTTGTCTTCTATCAGTGCCTGGTAACTGAGTGCCTTTATTGACAGGGCCAGGGAGCCTCTCCAGTGCCTACCAGGTTTCTGTGAGACTGTGACTTGAGTATGAGTTTGCAGAAGTGAGACCTGGCATGGTAAGAGCCATTAGCTGCAGGCATGTGACAGGAAGCCAAAGCCCTGTTTTGCCCTTTCTCTCAGGATGTGTTCAATCTAACATCAAGCAATGTGAGAAACAGAAAGTGAAAATGGAGCCAGAGTACTGGGAAGCTCTCTTCCCAGTCTGGTCAGAGAATAATGGAGTGAGGGCTAGTGTGTTGGAACTGTTGGGAGCCCCTGAGAAGGTGGGGGAGAACAACATCATGGATGGCTGTTCTCCCTTCCTGTGTGTGAAAAAAAAGTAGGGAAAAGGTTGATGGTGACATGGAGCTCATGTCCCTTTGCTTGAATATTCACATCTCCCACAGAGGAAAGTAACTGTGACTCTGGGAAATGTAACTCCTTGGGGTTTTTTTTGCTTAAATCCAGAAGGGTTTATAGCCAAAGAGATGGACTGGGGGAACAGGCTTGTTCACATACAAGGGATATTTTCCATCTTGTTAAAAAAAAAAAAAAAATCAGTTTGTCAGCCTTTGCTCAGCTTGTTCCCAGTTCAGCTCCATTTGCTCAAAGCAGCAGCTTCCATCAGTCTCTCTCTTACCTCATAATATCAACTGCCCTTAGGAAGTTGGATAAAGTATAACCAAATATATCTTAATTATCAATGACAATAAATACCTGTGCAAATACACCACCAGAAGCATGTTACTTTTTTCTTGTACAAAGTCTCCCTGGTTTAACAGTGAATTCTGAGGCAGAGAAGTTTTTTTTGGTTAGGGGAAAGGGGTTTTTTTTGGAAAGGGGTTTGTAACCATTAAGAATTTTGTCTCTTTGACCAAATGAATCAAGGTGTGACACAACTTTCATCTCTGTGGAAATGCCATACTGCTTTTCATTCTTGCACACCTTTGCCTTACCAGTGAGGTGTATAATCCAAGACAGACATAGCTTTCTGAATATTCATAACACAGATGTGATATGATGGGTTTAATCGGAGCTACAGCCATCAAGATTATGCAGACTATTTCCACTGGATGTCACTCTTAGCTTAGGGCTGTGGGAGCTTCACACTAAGGTGCTGTCTGCATGAACCTGATACCTGTTGGTTTGTGTGGGTTTTTTAAAGATTATTATTTAACCACGTGGTTCTAAGTGTATTTTTAAGGAGACAAAGTGCTAAAGATACCAATGATGATATATAGAGTTAGTTTTTACTTGTGTGATTCTAGAGTATTTCTGAAGGGGTGATGAATTTGTGAAACTGAACAGTGTAGAGATGCACTGGATAAAATTCTGAGGTATTAAGAGAACATATTCAAGAGTCTATTTCAAAAAATTCCCCTGTGCTTGGGAGACCTGATACTTCACAATAAATTTCTTTTTTTTAATTTTTTTTTTTATATCTAACCTTTCCATGTTTAGTTTCTTTGCTTACAACTATGTTTTTGAGAGGTTTTGTGGGGGTTTAAAAGTATTTATTTTTGGTTTCTTTTTGCAATTGTGACTTTCTATGACCAAATACAGAAGTGGTTGCTGTGGAGTGGGCAGCATTGCATTTCTTTCCATCAGTTGCTTACATAAATTCAGTATACAATTCCCAGTACTTGTGATGTTCATTTATGTGCTCATTAAGACTTCTGAAAAAAATATTTCTTTCCATATATAACATCGAAAGCAAAATTGTGTGCAACTTATGACAAGGAAAAATGGTGTGATTTGAGGATAATGCCACAGATTGTGCTTGGTATTTGTTTCCAGGCTGGAATAGCATCCCTCAATGGGTGAATATTGTCTGAACCTTGCCTGAGGGAAGCTGAGGACCTGACAGAGCCATGCAGGCTTGGAGCTCATCTGGAGACACAGAGCTGCTTTCCAGTGTGATCACGGAGCTCAGCTGCTCCAGTGAATGCTACTGCTCTGGGAAGTTGGATTATGCCTCAGGAACAGGGTATTTAGTATTTCTTTAGATCTTAACTGATTTATTGTTGTTTTAAACTGGAAAAAGCTGCACTCTGTTTTCTTACCTTTGGAATATGTCTTGCAGTGGTTTTGAGTTCAGATCCAACTCTAAATTCAGATGTAACAGTAGCAACTAGATAAGTAGTGTCTATATATTGAGAAAAAAATTAATATTTATTTTGCAGTTTCTGAAGAGTAGAAATCTAAATCTTTTAGCTTCATCTAAAATAACCAGATAAAGGCCTGGAAGAGAAAGGGACCTTAAATATAGGCTTAAAAATGTTCACAAATACATACTTCAAGGAGAGTAAGCAACATATATGAGGGACTATGTCTAATCTCCTACCCTGAAATTAATGGCAAGAATCTCCCTGAACAGCAAAGAAAACTTTATTTCCCCCCTGTCCTCCCATTGAATCCTGCAACAATTCATAAGGAAATTCACAAGAAGTAGCATTTGGATGTTTTTAGGCAATGTGTGAATTTTCCTCCCACGGGTAGTGATCCAAACACGGATCAGGAGCACCATGAATCTCTGTTGGTACAGGGATTTGTTCCCAAGAGTCAGACTGGAAATACTGTCCCAATTCACGGTGGGAATGATTTTAAGAGTGAAACAGACTGGCCTAGGAGGAACTGTTTCGTTGCCCTCAGAAGAAAATATTCCTATGAGGAAATGCAGCTCAGTGCTGCTCCCCACCCGTGTGTCTTTTACCAGGCAAAGAAGGAGGTGGCTGCCCAGGTACCTGGAGCATCAGGTAATTTCCTGAATTGTAGGTGGGGAGAGATGTTCATGGTGCCACTCATGGAAGCTCCAGGAAATGGGGAACAGACACAGAGTGGGGGTGTTTGACACCACGGTGAGGGTATGTAGGCACTGAATTTATTCATGGCACCTGTTCTGGCTAGCACTACTCTGACTGGCACTTTTCATGACTTCACAAGTTAAACTATTAAAATTAAACTGGGTATAAATGTCAACTTAAAAATCCTCTCCCTGGGCCAGGGTTAAGACACATGGGCTAAATGAAATCACTGCTGTCTAGCAGGTGATAGTTGTGTGGAAAAATGGAGAAATTCCCCCTTCATGCTTGCCAAATCTAGTACAATTCACAGGAATAAATCTTGTATTTTTTTAACTGAAACAGGAAATATAGCAATACAAATCCTTATATTTCTGTTTTATTGGCACTATCTATGATATCAAATATAGGTGAGAGTCCAGGAATTTGTTACTGCTATACAATGTAAGCTGTAGACACTTAAAGGAGGGCAAAGTGGCAAAATAAAGAAAAATGAATGAATCAGACTCCTAGTTCTGCTTGTAGGTCCCTGAAGACATGGAAGGATAGGACATTTACTTGAAAAATGGTCCCTACAGCACAGTTATGTGCTTTCCTCCCTTGTTTTAGTGTTTGAGGCACGCTGGTTGCAGTCCACTCCATGCTGAGCACCTTACAACCAGCCTGGCACTGTTCCAATTACCTTGACTGCCCTGTGGCTGACTTGGCATTTAGGGATTGTTATTGATCACAGATGACATCTTTTATTTGTTCTTCTATTTAAAGTTTGCATTTTTATTCCTTTTTATTGCCTTTCCATGGATACATTTAGAAGCAATCTGTTTTATTTGATGATTCAATGGGAGCAGGGTTTTGGGTATTTTTCCCCCTCATTTTTAACCAATACTTGTTTGCTATAATTCAAGGTTATGATTTCTGTCTCAGAAACATCCTAAATGTAGAACTGACTTATTTTTACATTTTTACTTCAATATTTCACCTCTCAAGGTACATTCAGTGTCTTATTGGGAGTCCTGAAGATTTCTTAAGGTGTCATCAGGAAAATAATTGGCAGGCTGCTAATCATTTCCTGCTGTGGGGAAGCTGACAGTGGGAAGAGGGTAAGAGCTTCTCTGGTTTGAAATGGATGAAAGAGCAAAAAATGACCCTACTCTACCAACACTATTTTCTTTCTGAAGATATGGATTTTTTTCTTCTTCCTCAGGCCTCCAATAAGCATGTAGGTAATAAGAAAAGGATAAAGCATTGCTACTGAATCAAACATTGTAAAATCAGTTTGCTGAGTTTTCTGTCCATGTTGCATTTCCATTGTTCTCTCCTTCAGGAACAGGAACACTTTTGTCGTTGCTTTAATGTGTCATTTATGTTGTTGCTTTGCATCATATGTTCTGTAGGATGTTTCTCGGCTTTTCCCTGTAGCTTTTGGCATTAAACACTGATCATCAAAGCAATGTTGTGGAATTAGGATGTAACTTCAGAGGTTTTAGTGTTTGTTCTTTTAGAAATGCAGAAATGCCAACTGACATCAGTTCAGGAAATTTAGGTTCCCTTTTGACAAAGCCATCAACTTTTGACATTTCTAGTAATTTTTTAACAGCTTAAAAAGAGATTGATCCTTTCTTTTTGCAGATCTCTTGTTGATATTCTTACAACATTATTATCAAAGAATTTCAGGGAATGATAGTCTTGATTTGTGTGGCTCTATTTTAATCTAGGTGACTCAGTGCATAAAAAGAAATGGCCAGTCTTTCTAGGCAGATGAGTCAAAAGTCTATACCATCCACCCTGCCTTCATGGTGGAAGGATCTAAAGAAGTTACCAAAACAACTTGGGTATGACCTATGGTTTTGGTTTGGTTTTGGGGTTTTTTTTGCTAGTTAGGCATGGGTGAAAATTTACATTCCTGTCTTGTGACCTTTTAGCAAATTATTTACTTCTCTATTGTTATACTGTTTCTCAGACAGCAATTTTCCCATGGGCACCATCCCCCCCAACCCTTTTCTGAGTTTATCTCCAGTTTTTTAACAAAAAAAAAACTATAAAACTGGAGATTTCCTGGGGGAAAGAAAAAAATCAATCACTGCTTGATATATGATGCACAATGGGAGGGAATGTTTGGATGTAAATCCTGTTTGGCATTTCTCTTACACTCTGGGAAGATGATTTATCCACTGAGCTCCTCTTTTGTATGCTGAGCTGCTCTTTTTATGTCTTTGACTCCAGTATTTCAGCTGTCTGCTTTGTAAAGTGACTTCTCACACAATTACATCAACACAGAGGAGGCAGGAGTGAGTGTGGGTCAGAGGTTGATGCAGAGGGTTAGGGAGACATTTTTAAACAATCTATACCCTTACGTGTATGCAGGAACAAAATTTCTCCTCATACACAAGGAAGGCCTTTTTTGACAGCAGCTATATTAAAAGTCTGAAAAAAACATGTAAGTTTTTCCTGTGTTTCATCCCTTACCCCCAAAATATTTTCTGCTGAAATTTTTTCTTGCTGAAAGTTTTCCAAGCATTTCTAATACCAGCTTTCCAAAAGGAAATTCATGTAGTGCATGAAGTTTATCAATCAGATGTTGTAGCAGACCTTTTCACATGAACCAACATGACTGTGTGTAAAATAATACTGGATGTATGATGTACTGATGGGCAGCAGCAACACTTTACAGGTTCTGTGGTGCTAATCTGTAAATATGGTTACAGAGAGCAGCCTTTGTCATACAGAGGGGTAAATCCAGTGTCATTGCATGGATTATCTTACTGGGTTTAGTGGGGACTTTTTCTCCAATGATCATTTTATCTGGATTATGAACCTGGCTTGCTGTATCAGGATATTTGTGAAATGAACATAACTTAATAGGATTTGTAAGAGTTCCCCCATACAGGGAGGAGGATGTGCACCAACCTCCCCCTGGTGTAACAGCCTCTGTTCACCAGGCAAAGCTCACACTTGACCTAAGGAACCTGGAAAATTGGAATTGTGAACAACAATAATCAAACTCTTTAAAAAGCTGGACCTCGAAGTTGTTGAAGAGCATTGGGTTTTGCATGAACAGGAATGTTAAATACCCTAACAGGTCTGCAATGAGCTCCAAGAGAAATTCACTGTCAGGAAGGTTTTGTGGATACTCTTGAGCACAGTGATGCATGTCTGGATTATTGCTAATGCTGTAAGAAGTACAATTGAGTCAGCCTAAGTTTTCCTGGTTCACTGAACTAAGGGACATAAACAAAGCTTGACTTCTGACAATAGCTCTACAGGCTCATTTTTCTAGTTAAGATTTCACAGTATTTGTGTTTTCCTTGCTATTATATTAATTAAGCAACTGTGATGCTGCTCAGGCTGCAGATCAAGTCCAGCAAACAGGAAAGAAAGTGAATCATGACTGGGCTATTAACTCAAATGAGAGTCATGAGGTGTTCTAAGCCTATTTTCTATGGGAGTTCTGGGCTTTGAAATTCAGGTCGAATCAGAACAAGGCTGATCTGTAAACTGTGGCCTGATTCAGGTAATTTTGATTCCTGTGTAGAAAATCCTAAATCAATTAATGCTAACACAGGCAGATGGAACAGCTAGCTTGGATCATATTCCTGCATTTTCACATGTTGCCAACAGTGTGGTTAGAAAAGGTGTAGTTAGAAACTCGAAGAGGTGCTTGGGCCAGAGTGCCTTGGAAACTGCAGGTGCACAAGTAACTCCTTGTGACATGAACAACTCCTTTATCCCAAATAATCTCAGAAGGGGCTACAGGTACAGGTGGAGCTCTGTGTGGAGCTCCTTAGCTCCCATGTCAGTGGAGTTTGATCAGATTGAAAGAGTGAGGGCACAGTCAGGTGAGTGTGGAAACCTTCCTTGGACTGCTGAGATTCATTAACTGCAGTGCTGTTATTTATGGTGTCACTGACAGGAATGACTTAATTTACCTTTATAGGAGAACCTGTATTGAGCAACTGTAAAGTGTTATTAAAAATTCCCTGTCTCCTACTGGTTTATACTGTGCATAAGTAGAAAAAAAAGGTTATGCTAAACTCTTAGTTTTATATTGATTTCCATGGATGACCTTCATGCTGCTTTAATGGTTGTACATGTGAGCATAAATCTTCAAATGATCAGTTTTCACATAGGGTCACCTGAAATACTTTTTTAAAAAGATAAGTAGTTGGTAAAATGCTAGTTATATTTGACCAAATAAACTCCAAATTTGGTTATTTTCCAATACTTTTATAAACGTGAATTTAATTGTCTCTTCTTGTTCTGCTGTCAGAGTTGTTCTCAGTCCTGTTCTCTCCATGCTGGTTTTACAGGAGACTGAGGACTTAATTGTTACTGTGCAGTAGCTCATTTTTCATTCAATCACATGGTCTTGGTGTGATAATGAAGGAAATGGAATGGGAGGATGGGCACTAAATCATTAAAAAAAAAATCTTAAGATAAAGGTTGTTTTCTAATTCGACAATTAAAACTAATTAACCTTTAGACCATGTTTGAATCCAGTGAGATTTCTAAGTTTCTTTAAAGAAAGCACTGTAACTTTAAACTGTGTTTTGTTAATTTCATGGTTTAATACATTTAAATTGTCTAAGTAATTTGAAAGAAAATTACTTTGCCATTACTTTGAAACTTTCTTCCATTGGTTTCTAATGGGACTTGAATTCTTTTCCAGATAGAATCTGTTTCATGAGGATAGCCTTATGTTGCAATAATCCTTTTTGTTACATTTCTAGGACTTCTCTTTGCCGCTAGTACAGGCTTCCTCAGGCTAGGAAGGAGCAGGAGAAAGGCGCTGTGGGCAAAGGGACCTCCCTGGCATCACCAGGACACCTGTGGGAACAGAGTGGACACCTGGAGGGGAAATGGAGGTGAGGAGAGGACAACGTGGGCAATATCTGAGGTCATCTACGGGGAAATAAATAAGGGATATTTTTGAGGGGAACGCTGAGGTACTGAGTTCACCTACCTTGGCCCAGGTTGTGTTTGCACAAAGTGGGACCAGAGGTGAAGGTCAATCCAAAGCCAACCCTGCTCAGCCTCTAAATCCTAGCATAAATTCTACAAGCTGCCTACTGGGGGACTGAAAATAAAAATGGAACAAAGAGCATTAGGAAGGTTCCTGGAAATCCTGTTACAGTGTTGTCATAGCATTTTTAACATATCTTTAAGTTTTCTATTACAACAATGTATTTCTCTGTTGAGATTACTCTGAGGGCTTTGGGGTTTATTTTGATTTGAACTCTCTCACAGTGGCTCTGACACTGTTCAAGAGCTGGTAGGAAAAACAGAGCTCCTGGCTGGGGCAGGGTGTTCTCCCCCAGAGTGAATCCAGCTGCTGCCCACCAGCCTGGCCAGGAGAGATCTGCCTGGGCTCCTGTCTTCTTCCAGGGAAAGAATATTTTCAGTTGGTTTATGCAAGATTCCAGCAGCCTCATCTCCGGCGCTTCCCGGGCAGCCGAGCCGCTCTCCCGCCCCTCCCACTCTCAGCTCCCACCCAGCCGGGGCCAACCCGGCCAACTTGGGGTATCTTGGGGATGTCCGTGGGCTCTGTCCGGGCTGCAGCATCTCCAGGTGCCTGCCCAGAGCAGCCCCTGGCCGAGGAGCCACGGGCAGCCCTTTATCCGTGTCCACCTCAGCCCCCACCATCACTTGGGCTGTGAACACTCACCTGCAGGAAACGCCCCTCTGCAGGCGGGACCAGCCCTGAGATTCTCCAGAACTTTGGAGTTCTCCCTGGAAAGGAACACGGCACGAGCACCTTTACAGCCATCAGGGAAATGCTGGAGGGGACAGGAAATCAGTATTATGTGAAGAGTTTTGTGCTGTCATGTCAGGTGCCAGCCAGTTCTGCCCTAGAGCTATTCCGGGGGCTGGTGTGTAAAGCAGCATTAGCAGAACATTTGCTCATTTCCATAGGAACTGCCCTGCTGGCAGCAGCCATTCCCATTTCCACCCCCGGCAGGACTTTCCTGTGACCCTGCCATTGGCTCAGGTGCTTGGAGCAGGGTGCTGAGGCCAGGATTCAATGTCCAGATGGGCCGATCACCTACCAGCATTTGACTTGACGATCTGCCTGGCTCTTTCCAACTCGGAATATCCTGTGCTCTGGAAATAAAGAGTAAACAGTTTTCACTGACTTTTTAAACCCAGAGTTTTGGGGTGTATTTATTGGAGAGTGCGAGCCACAGGGAAAGGGGGGGAGAGGAAGGAGAGGATCAGGTCTCAATGAGCGGCCCGAGCCCGACGGAGCCCGGCGGGACCCCGGCCCCGCAGCGGCCGCAGTCGGAGCGGGAGCGGCAGCGCCGGGCTCGGCCCCAGCGCCCGTCCCGGAGCGGCTCCTCCCGCCCGCGGGGAGCCCGGTCCCTGTCCCAGCCCCAATCCCGCCCCGGTCCTGCAGCCCCGGGACCCGCAGCCCGCCCGCCGAGAAGAAGCGGCTCCCTCAGGACGCTCAGCAGCCCCCGGCAGGACCCGGACCCCAATCCCCATTCCCAGGTCCCGTTCCCGGTCCCCCGTCAGCGCCTCGAGCCCCGCGCAGCGCCGGGAGCAGCCCCCGGTCCGTAGCTCTCACAGCGCTCCGAGCGCCGGCCCCGCCGCCCCGGGCTGAGCACCCCCCGCCCGGAGCGGGGCGGGCGCGGACCCGCCGGGATTTACGGGCGGGGCGGGCGGGGCCGGCCCAGGTGTGAAGGGCGGGGCCGGCTCAGGTGCGCGGGGCCCCAGCGCGGCTGCGCGGGGCGGGGCCGAGGGGATTTAAACCCCGGGAATTGGGGCAGGAGCCATTTGCCCCCTCGGCGCTCGGTGGGGGAGGTTGCGGCCGGGCCGCGCTCTTTCTCTCTCTATCCCTGGATTTCTTTTTACTTCTGTTTCTCTCTTTTCCGCTATTCCTCCCCTCTTTCCCCTTCCTTCCTCCCCTCCCCCACCCCCTACACCCTCCCCCCCCAACCCCCCCCTCCCTCCCCCCCGGGCCGGTCGCCCCCTATATCCCCTCCCTATCCCCCTGCACACGCCAACACTACCCTACCCCTACATCCTCCCCTCCTTCCTTCCACCCTTCCTTCCCTGCGCCCGGCTCCCTCCTGTCCTCTCACCCTGCTCCACTTCCCCCCAGTTCCCCGCACCTGCCCGCAATCCTCCCCCTCCATCCTTCACCCTTCATTCCCCTCCACCTCCCCCATTCCCTTTCCCTCTTTCCTCCTCTGCACCTTGACCCCCCACCTGTGCTCCATCCCCATCCTCTGCCCTCCACCGTTCTTGCCCCCCACCTGTGCTCCATCCCCATCCTCTGCCTCCACCGTTCTTGCCCCCCACCCCACCTCCCCCTGCCCTCTCGCTGCTCCCCTGCACACCCCAATCCCCCCATCTGCCCTCCATCCTTGACCCCGATCACCCCCTCTGCCCCCGTCCCTTCCTCTGTCCCCTCTCCCTCTTCCCCGCAGCCGCGGGCTCGGGGCGCCGCAGAATAAAGCCCCGAGGGCCGGAGCGCGGCGCCCCCGGCCCGGCTGGAGCCGCACACGGGGCCGGGCCCGCTCGGCGGGTGCCCCCCTGCAGTTCACAAGCACCGCCCGACACCGCCGGGGCTCCGGCTCTGCCCGCAGCACACGGGGGCTCCCGGGGGCGGGGGGGTCAGGGAGGGCCCCCAACTCCGGAGGGGCTCCCGGGAGCGACGGGGGTTGAGGGGACAGGGCGCCCTCCGGGGGAGGGGGTCCCGGGGAGGGGGGCGGGGCCGGGGTCTTCCCTCCTCCAGGCCCCGCCCCCTCCCCCGGCCCCCCTCCCCCGGAGGGGGCCCTGCCCCCCCAACCCCCCTCCCCCCCGGGATCCCCTCCGGAGGAGGGGGCCCTCCCTGACCCCCACCCCAGGACCCCCTCCTCCAGAGGGGCCCCTCCCACCCCAAACCACCCCAGGACCCCTCCTGAGGAGGGGGCCCTTGCTAAGCCCTCCCCCAGGACCCCCGAGCAGGGGCCCTCCCTGCCCCCCGGCCCCGCCGGGAGCCCCCAGGGCGCTGTGGGCAGAGCCGGAGCCCGGCGGCGTCGAGCGCTCCCTGGGAACCGCCCCGTGTGCGGCTCCAGCCGGGCCGGGGGCGCCGCGCTCCGGCACTCGGGGCTTTATTGTCCGGGGCTCCGAGCCCGCGGCTGCGGGGAACGGAGGACAGGGGAGCACGGGGAGCAGGGATGGGGGGGATGAGGAGGGGTAGGGAGGGGGGATCGGAGTGCGGAGAAGCGGGAGGAGAAAGAACAGAAAGCGGAGAGAAAGAACGTGGACAGGGGCGGGGAATAGAAAGGATTAACAGAATAGGGACAGGAAAAGTGTGGAGGGTTTGTGGCGAAAAGCGGGGAGGGTTTAGGGAAGACAGGGACTAGAAGGGATTAACGGGGTTGGGAAAGGACAGGAAGGCGTTGTGGGGGTTTGGGGGCGAAAGGCAGGGAGGGTTTTGGGGAGTGAGGGAATAGAAGGAATTAACGGGGTAGGGACAAGAGAGGAAATAGTGTGGGGGTTCTGGGGCGAAAAGCGGGGCGGGTTTGGGGGAAGAGAAGGAATAGAAGGAATTAACGGGGTAGGGACAGGAGAGAAAGGAGTGTGGCGGTTCTGGGGCGAAAGGCGAGGAGGGTTTGGGGGAGAGAGGAAAGAGGGGAAAGGGGGAGAAAGAAGGGAAACACGGGGAGAAGGAAGGAGGGGTAGAGGGGGGATAGGAGGGGAGGCCGAAGCCCCCGCGTCCCCACCTGGGGAGCGCGGACAGGGAGCGCCCGCCCGCACCGCGCCCCCACCGAGCAAATGGCGGGCGGGGCCATTTCCGGGCACTAAATCCCCTCGGCCCCGCCCCGCGCAGCCGCACTGGGGCCCCGCGCACCTGAGCCGGGCCCGGCCCCGCCCCTGGGCCGCTCCCGGGCCCGCCCGGCGGACCTGGGCCGGGCTGGGGGCCGGCCTGGACGGCTTGGGCGCCTGAGGGCCTGGACGGGGCTTTGCCGGGCCTGGACCGGCTGGGCCGGACCGGGGCTTTGGGACCGGGGCTTTAAGGATCGGGGCTCTGGGACCGGGGCTCTGGGACCGGGGGCTTTGGGACCGGGGCTCTGGGACCGGGGCTCTGGGACCGGGGCTTTGGGAACCGGGGCTTTGGGACCGGGGCTTTGGGACCGGGGCTTTAAGATCGGGGCTTGGGACCGGGGCTCTGGGACCGGGGCTTTGGGACCGGGGCTTTAGGATCGGGGCTCTGGGACCGGGGCTTTTGGGACCGGACGGGCTTTGGGATCGGGGCTTTGGGGACCGGGGCTTTGGAACCGGGGCTTTGGGACGGGGCTTTGGGATCGGGGCTTGGGACCGGGGCTTTGGAACCGGGGCTTTGGGACTGGGGCTTTGGGATCGGGGCTCTGGGATCGGGGCTCTGGGATCGGGGTTTTGGGACCGAGGTTTTGGGGACGGGTCCCGCCCGTGCTCGCTGCGGGTCCCGGGGCTGCAGGACCGGGGCGGGGTTGGGGCTGGCATGGGGACCGGGCTCTCCGCGGGCCGGAGGAGCCGCTCCGGGACGGGCGCTGGGGCCGAGCCCGGCGCTCCCCCGGACCCCCAAGCCCCCCAGGTCCCCAAGCGCCAGGGCAATTATTTTTGAGTTTTTTGTCCAGCGAGGGCAGAGAATTGTCACGGAGAAACGCCAAAGCTAAAGGATATGGGGTCTGGGGTGCGGAGGGGATTTTCTGTCTTAAATTAAAAACGCATTGGAAAAAATAAATCTGTGGAACAGCTCGCTTTTTCTCCCGGACTGGCTTCTGTGGGATCGGCTGGGATTCCAACATCTCCCATGGGATTTGCAACCTGTGGGGCTCTAATGAGCTGCCAGGTGTTGAGCTGAGGGAACATAATGGGAGATCTGTCTGGATCAGGCAGTGTCCCAAAGGTCTGGCAGCACCCAGCATTCCTGGCTGGAATTTGGGGATCCCAGCACAGCCCCCCAGCACATCCTGCTGCTTCCTCAAGTCCCCTTTAACCAGGATCCATTTTTTTGGGTGGGGGCACCCAAACCCAGCAGAATTGGCTTTACCCGGTTCTGGGGGATCTCCCCTCTCCCCTCCTCACCCCATTCCTGCTGCCAAAACCCAGCCTGAGGCTCAACTCCCCATCCCCTCAATCTCTCCATGGAATTGCACCTGGATTTCCTAATCCAGCAGGGCAGCAATGTGTTCTCCTCCTGTGTATCTTAACTGCAGTAATTGCTTAAGAAATAATTAAAAGAAATTCAAAGAATGAAGCTGCCAGCTCCAACCAAGGGGTGCTCAAGCCCCTTCTCAGTGATTGCTTTAATTAACCAATGCAAATGAACCAATTAAAACCACAGTGATACGGTTTTATTCTTTTTAATCGAGTTCTAGAGAAATATTGCAGAATAGAAAATAATCTTTTTAACCCCAAAACTCTTCTAGGAGATCCACAGGGCAGGGCTGCACTGCACCGAGAATTGGGAGAAAAGACAAACCCAGACTGAGATTCCTGGGAGATCTGAACAATTCCAAGAGAATTGGAATCCCAGGAGAAGCCAGCACGATTAGATGAAATTCCCTTCAGAAAGAGCAAACAGGATCCATCCAGTCCTGTCCCCAGCTGCTTGGGAAGCTCCCAGTCCCTTCCAGTAGAAAAGAGAGGGAAATCACCTCGTGCCCAGGGACAATGACACGAGAGCTGTGGGGAGAGAGTGGCAGGGACAGGAGAGGAATGACAACACCAGAGGTTTCTAGAGGGAACACCTGCCAGATCAACCTCCAGGACCTGTGGAAAACGTTTTCCAACTGAGCTGTGAGTCCATCTATTCCTGTCTTCCACTCACAGACCTTTCAGCCACGGCCAGGAGCCGCTCTGGACGGAAGGTCCCCTCCGTGTCCATGAATTTTCCTTTTCCCTCACTGAAGCCCAGTTCTTGCAGTGAATTAATCCCAAGTGTTTGCTCCTCCATTCTGCCACAGTTCACCTCAAATACCTCTGGATTTGGAGCCTTTCAGTGGCCAGGGCAGCTCCGGGTGCCACAGGCAAGACCTTGTTGGAGACCTTCCCTTGTCAGCAATTGCCAGGGGACCTTCAGAACACCAATCCTGTTCATTTCATTCATGCAACTAGTGGGATTCTCAACCCTGGCAAAAACAACCATAACCCTGGCCTTTCCTCACTCAGACTTTCAAAATAAGCCAAGATTTTGTGTGTAGTTCAAATTACCTTCCAAGGCACTGATTTAACAGAGAGGGTATTCCACCCCTCTGGAAATTCATCAGGAATTAGAAATGGACACAAAATAAAAAGGAATAATTTCCTATTCTGCATGGAAATAAGTAACAGATGCACACTCCCAGAACTTCAGCTCCTACCTTGGAATCTCATGAACACCCATGGACATGGACAGTGGCACCAGGATGTGTGGGCATCCTGGAGACAACTCCCTGCCACTATTAATAACCACCAAGAGAAGATAAAGATCAGCTGAGGGATTATTCCTGTAAGCACTGTCTGCTTTTAACCCCTGGCAGCTCTGCAAGGAAAGGAATCCCAGGTGTTTTCCACCACAGGAGGCAAAAATATTGACTGACTTCCTCAGTCCATCCGTAAGTCTTGTTTCCCACCAAAGTGACCTTAAGGATCAGGTGCCAAAAATGCTGCAGTGTGCTTTGGCTCTCCGTGTGTGTAGAGACGGACTCATGGAATTACAGAATGGATTGGGTGGGACAGGACCTTAAAGATTATCCAGTTCCACCCCCTGCCATGGCCAGGGACACCTTCTGCTATCCCAGATTGCTCCAGGCTCTGTCCAACCTGGCCTTGAACACATTCTGGGATGGGGCAGCCACAGCTTCTCTGGGCAACCTGTGCCAGGGCCTCCCCACCCTCATAGGGAAGAATTCCTTCCCAATATCCCATCTAAACCCATCCTCTGGCAGTGGGGAGCCATTCCCCTTTGTCCTGTCACTCCAGGCTCTTCCACAAAGTCCCTCTCCAGCTCTCCTGGATCCCTTTAAGGGGCTCTAAGGGCTCCCTGGAGCTTTCTCTCCTCCAGGTTGACTATTCCCAGCTCTCCTAGCCTGCCTGTGTAATGCTCCAGCCCTTGGAGCACTTCCTGGCCCTTCCTGGCCTCCTCTGGACACCCTTGAGGATCTCTCCTTTCATCCCAAAGCCACCACAGGTTGCACAGACAGAAGCTGCCTACAGGGGGAATCTGCCCCAAGGGAAGGGCACACACAAACCTCACCCTGCTGGAAACGGCCAGGGAAGAGCAGCCCGAGCTCCCAGTGCTGCTGGAAGACATTTCAGCTGAGGAAGGAGCTTTGTTTCACAGGACACAGCAGCTCCCCCTTGGCTTTGGACACAACCAAAGGCAAACCCACTGATTAGAGGCTGAATAAAACAATATATTCCAGTCCTGCCCACCTCTCCCCAGGGAACTGACAGGGTGCCGGGTTCAGACAACTCTTCTTAAAGAGACGGAATTCTAGAAAATTGGGAAAAAACCCTCACCTTTCTTCAGAAGTCTTGGAAAGCTCACTTCCAAACCCAGAACCAACCAGGCTACCCTTTTGCCTCATTTTTTTTTCCAAGGGAAAGATGGCTCTTCCAGACTTTTAACAGCTCCAGCACTCATTTTCCATCACCTGTCACTCCGTGGTACAAAACCTTCATCAAAGTACTTTTAGTTCAGAGTTCAGAGGCTCCACCTGCTTCCTTGTTTACATGAGCTCACACCTTGGAAATTGTCACATCTCTGAGTGCCACCAAACACTTCCCAAATTCCACATGAATCCTCTGCTGTGATTTGACATTAAGTTTTCAGCTTCTTATCTTTCAAAACTGGCAGCCCAGATCATCAAAGTCCACACACATTTCTGTCACCAGCTCTAGTCTGGCAAAAAACCCTCAAGCCAGGCTGTTTTTCGACAGCTTTCTGTTCCAGTCTTCATAAAGATTAATAAGTTGTACTACAAAAGAGTTCAAATCCACAGCAAAATACCTTAAATCCAAGTATATCAGCAAAATAACTTATTTTTCTCATTCACCCCATCACTGGTCCTGGTAGGAACATCAAGTGGTGCAGACACAGTGAGAGCAGGGAAAGAATTAGGAGCATTTATCTCCTCCAATTCCAGGTCTCTTGGTGAGGTTGGAAAAAATAAGGAGAATTTAGTTTACATAAGAAGATTGGAGTCTTTTTTTAATGACTGGCAGACAACACACAGGGAAACATTTCCACCTGTTTCAGCACAGGGAAACCATAAATAGCAGGAAGGAGAGAGGGGAGAAGGAGAGAGGAGAGGCTCCCTCCCTGGCCTGCTGAATTCAGTTTGACTGCTCCAAGCTCTCCCACTCTGTGGAATTAAAACTGAAATGTTCCACAGGGGTATAACCAGACCAGAAGCTGTCCCAAATCATGTGAGCTAATGACAACCCTGCAACCACTGTTGTGGTATCCAACACTAAATTAGCGGGTTCAACCTTCTTCTAACCACCTAACACAGCTAATGAGGGCAGGAAAATTAATTTAAACTAATCATAATGGGCTCATTTTCCAACACCAGGTTTTACACGTTCACAAAGAACTGAGCTTCTCCAGCACATGGATTTCAAACCACTGGCCAAACCCAGTAGGTGAGAAAGGGAAAAACAAGAGTTTTGCCCTGAGTTACAACACCTTGACCTAAACTGAAGGAGAACCTGAGCACCTGTGATTATGGCATCAGGTTACATTTCATAAGCAGGTTACATGTGCAGGTTACATTTCATAAGCAAAAAGATCCATGGGAAGTGCATTAAAATTGTTCCTACCTGTTCTTTCACAAGGCAAGACTGTTTTTCCATACAGCAAACGTTTTTTATTAAAAAGATAACATTTCACTCAGCTGGAGAAGAAAAAGATGAGATCTGCTAAATTTCCCTAAGCCAGGCGACACAATCCAAAACAAAACAAGACAAAACAAAACAAGTCAAAGCCAGACTTCTCAGTTTGGGTCAAAAAGAACCTTTCATTCCACTTTTTCACCATTTTCAACAATCTACCATATTCATTTTGTCTCTTTTCAAACAAAAAGCCAATTCAACTTTGAAGAACGTGTTTTCTGGTGTCCCATGCTAACACATAAACGCATTTCTCTTCCCCTGTGCCAAATGCATCTTAGAATAGAAACATCCCAATTCACTTTTCCTGGAAACCTGTACAATTCTGTGCCAGTAGCTCAGAAAACTCCATGGATTTCCAGTGGGTTCTGCCTGCTTGGATTTTCAATTCCTCTTCCTCCAGCTCCTCCTTGCTCTGGCATCTGGGGCAGCTGTTTCTACTGGGCAGGACAGGGAGGGTTTCACACCTCACCTTTCCCAGGAGCTGCAACAGGAGCCTTTGAATCCCACTGTGTCAGCCCCCCAGGCCCTAAAGCAGCATTTCCTTCCACCCTTCCAGGAGCTGCCTCACAGCCCTGAGGAAGACCCCATATCAAACCCCAACAGCTTTGGTCTGCTTGCTTGTTCCCAGCCCCAAGGGATTTCACTGAAACAAGGGCTGAGAATCTTCCTCGAAAAAGGAGCAGAGGGATCCTGTCCCTCCAAACGCAAACTCCCAGCCCTCACCACTCCTGTTCCACCAGTGAACCCACACTGGCCCTGTTATCAGATGGGCCTCCACTAAAACTCCAGTTTTTCTCTCCTGCAGGAATTTTGAGGCTCAGGGAGTGGCTGTGCCCAGGAGATTTGCCAAAATCCGCTATGATTTCACCACGCGAAATGCCAACGAGCTCTCGGTGCTGAAGGATGAAATCCTGGAGGTGCGTGACCACTCCTGGGAAAAGGTGTGTCCTGAGTGCAGGTGTCCCCTGCAGCCCATGAGCAGAGCCCTGGTGACAACTCCCTGTGCTCCTCCTGTCCCCCTGTGCCACCCCATTGGACAAGGCTGGAATGGCAACACACATTCCCAAAGTCTGGCTGCTTCCTTAAATCCACGGACCAGTTAGTGCTGTCTGTGAACAGCTGAAATGAGCTCCCAGTGCCTAAAATCGAGCCTAAAAACAAAGGCATCTGAAGGTGGAAATAGGTGAGTTCCACCTGCCTGCTGATGCAGAGGCCAGGGCTCAGGGCAGCTGTGCAGCCCTTCCCTGGGACACTGATCCTGCACTGGAATGTTCTGGTGTTGCCAAACCTGGCCTCAGACCAGGAGAAGATAAGCCCTGACCATTTGCTCCCGACCCAGGCACACCCACAGCCCTTCCCAGGATGTTGGTCACTCGTCCCCACCTTCATGTTTTCACTGCAAAAAGTCAGCTGAAATGATTCCCAAATAGCTGAAACCCCAGAGCACACTGGGAGAGGCAGGTTTAACTCCAAATAAATGGGCACAAGAAAAAAAAAAATCTAATTCAGCACAGGATGTTGCTCTTAACTTCCTGCTTTCCCTCATAAAGTTATGTGCATTTGTATATAACAATCTGTAAATAGGGGTGAGGAAAATCTCTCTCCCTAGAGGCAGAATTTGTGATTATGCTTCCAAAATTTACTCACAATTTCAACACTCAAGCAAGCAGCGTAGTTCCTGTCCACAGCAAGTTTGGCACATTGCATTTCTCTCTCTGTTTAACTGACAGACCAACCTGATTGCAAAGCAGTGAAGCAAACACAGCTCCAGAGCTGCCCACAGCCCAGGGACAGCTGGGTTTTCTCTCTCAGCATGTGCTGAGTCTGCCCAAATTTGTGCCTGTCCTCGCACATTTAATGGGAAAAGCTTTAAAACAGCCTCTGGGGAACTCGAGTCTAAATCTGCAAACACCAGTGCACCTCAGTTTTGGCTTTATTCTGAAGTGTCTCCAGTGGATAATCTGTTTTCTTCGTTTGAAAGAGGACACGGCTGGCACCAGCAGAATTAGGGTGCAGGCAGGGGAGGATCCTGGTTTAGTCACAGCCCTGCTGGGCTCTGAGAAGGGCACTCACCTTGTCAGGGAGGGATGAAGAGGACAATCCTCCTGAGAAGCCCTGGCTCTGGATTAGGGTGGAGAAGGGAAGCAGGATGGCAAGCACAGGAGGCGAAAAAGTTTCTAAAATGAAAATAAAAAACAAATGTTGAGCTAGGAAACACACCACCTTCTAGTCCTGGGGTGCAGCAAAAAGCAAATCACAGGGAATTCCAGTTATCTGGGATTTTAACAGGAGTGTACACGACAGCTCTGTAAAGCTGGGAGCCACAGGAGCACTTCCTAAAACAAATATCTCAGCAGACCTTATTGCAGAGGTCACTTTTACAAATTCCCATGCGACTGAGCTGTGCATCTGTTCTCTTTGTACTGCCTGCAGACATGCTATAAAGTACTGTACACTGATGTAACTGAGCGAAGGAGACAATGATATAACCATGCACTGTACAAGAGTTATTAAAATAGTTAAGTTATACTTATAAATCCATCTCTGTCTCTCTCTGGGGTTTCATAATGGTTTGTCACTGAGAATCTCAGAAACTCAGCAAAATGTCTGATACCACAAGTTTCCTTTTGGGTTTGAGTTTGACATTCAACAGGAAGGGTGTCATGGCCTGGACAGCTGTGTTTTAAAAACAGAGGTGAAAATCTCACCCATGGTAAGAATTAAGTACCAGAAAAGCTACGAGCTGAACTCCTTTTCTTGTCTGCTCTAGTGGAAGGTGTCCCTGCCATGGCAGGTGGTGGAACTGGATGGTCATGAAAGTCCCTTCCATCCCTAATCACCCTGGGGATCTGTGATACCATGACTCACAAAGGAGGTTCTCCTATTCCTTGGCAAAGAAACCAGAGACAATATGAACCAGTCTGCTACACAGTCGCATAATTCAAACAGGACTTAAACCTAAAGCTTCTTTGCATTATCCCTTCTTGGGCTGGGCAAAGCACGAAAAGGCTGTACAAAAGCACATTCTTGCCTACCAGGAAGGGGAACTTCTGTGGCAGCGGTCCCAAGTGGAACAATGCAGAAAGAGGAAAGAGCATAACCCCGTGACACAGCCATGCAACAGACTTTACGACATTTCCAGCCAAGGGGCAGCCATCCTGCATCTCAGGTGAACAACCACACTAACAAGATCACCTCCTCTACAGCCCAAATAAAGTTCAGGCAAACCAAGAGCCCAAAACACCTGTCCTGCTGGGTCGGGGGCTCTCTCAGCGGCTGGAGCTGTACCCGGCAAGCCGTCTCGAACTCTGGGGCAGGGCACGGAGCACGAGGGCAGGAGAGGGCTCAGAGCGCTGAGCTCCTGCAGCGGGGCAGCTCCGGCGCCTTCCCTCACGGCCGCCTCCCCTCAGGGCCCGCCCGCCGCCATCTTGGGCCCGCGCGGCCATGAGGGACGGGCGGCTTGGGGGCGGGTCGGGCGCCGTGCCGGCCCTGGGGAACACCGCCGGGGGGTTCTGGGGGACCGGAGATCCCGGGGCCGGCAGATCCCGGGGCCGGCAAACGCCCGCACACGCTCTGCTGGCGACAACGGCGGCGTCTGGGTCGCCGAGGCGACCACCGGCCCCGAGCGCCGGCCCGGGAAGCGGCCAATCAGCATCGCCCTCGCCCCGCTGCCCCGCCCCGGCCCCGCCCCGGCCCTGTCCGCCTTGCGTCCGCGCTCCTGATTGGCCGCTGCCGCCCGCCGGGCGGCGATTGGCGGCGGGAGCGCGCGGGCCGCGGGTGCGCGCGCAGGCCGGTCCCCTCCGGGCACGCACCGTCCCTTATAGGCGCGCCAGCCCCACCAGCCGCGGACATGTCGGTGTCCCCCGTGAAACGGCAGAAGATGGAGTCGGCGCTGGACCAGCTCAAGCACCACACCACGGTGGTGGCCGACACCGGGGATTTCAATGGTGAGAGGCGACGCGAGGGGATCCTGTCACCGCGTCTTCTCCTTAGCCCCCTCTCCCGCCCCCCCTTCACGGAGAGTGGGCGCGCCCGGCCGAGGGGGCGCGCACTGAGGGGAGCGAACCACCCTGCGGCCGGAGGGGGGCAGGGGGGGGAAGGCGCTCGGTGGCGGAGCCTTGGTCCCTATCCCAGGGCAGATCCCGCCCAGGCAGGACGTTTTCCAGACTCTCCCGTGATCTCCTCCCAGTTTGCCCTCGAGTGTGCCCTGACCGCTACGTCCATCTCTGCGTGCTGTCAGGAAGAAGAGCCGGATTCAAGCCAGGCTCTGCTGTGCTAATGAATTCGGGTTTTCTTCCAGTGACCTGTCTAGATCTGGGACTTGTTTGGATTTTTTCCAAACTCAAGGCAAGGCAGCCCGGTCCAGTGGAAGGTGTCACTGCCCGTGGCAGGGAGTGGAACTGGACAATCGTTAAAGTCACTTCCAAGCCAATCATTACAGGATTCTGTAAAAATAATGCCAGAGTGCTTTTGTTTCCCTTATCTCCTGAGAATGAGCCAGCACACTCCTTTCTGAGAAAGGGAGGTGGCTTTGGATTAAAAAGCCACTTGTTCCCAAGCTGTCACTGCCTGACCCAGCACGGACACGGAGCCTGCTCAGCCCATCAGAGCCAAGAATTCCCTCCCTGGGTTCCTCTGGGTTGCGTAGAGCAGCCCTTGAATCTTGTCCTGTCCTCACCCAGGCATGCAGTAATCCCTCCACTGCTTGCTTAATCCTGTTGGTGTAACAGTAAACAATTCTAAATGGCCACTTTCAAATGTCTTAAGTGTACTAAACTTAAGGTGAAGAGAGCACGGGGTGCCAACAGCCCAGACACAGAAAAAAACAAACCCCAGGATGGCCAAGGGGGTGTTTGTGTGCAGGCAGCAGTAAGGATTGTAGATTATCCCACAGGGATCATTGAGTCCAGCTCCTAGCCCTGCTCAGGACATCCCCAAGTCGTTCCCTGGGCTGCTCTTATCACCTGGGGGTTATTCTTAGAGTCCTGACAAAGCAAGAGCCTTACCTGGCTCACTCCTGGCAGGTTAAACACTGGAGGAGGTGGTTGTTGCTGCTGGTGGCTCCCAGTGGTGTTTGTAGAAGGTGTCAGTACAGAACAGAGTTTCATTGATGTGCTGCTCTGCTCTGCAGTGCCCACATGAATTGAAGTTCTGAAGGATGTGTTTGTATGGAGTGGACTTCTTTCCAGGATCCTGATCATTGCCTGGGAGGGATCTATGGAAAAACAAGGCTTAATTTTAGTACAGTTGCACTCTCCCACTTGCACTTTCATCCCTGTGCAGAAATGCTGAGGAGAAGGGGCTGGTAATACAGATTTTGGTTTTTTTGACATTTTAACTGCATTGTTGAAACTGCTGAGTGGCCTGCAGAGGCTCTGCCCCGTTTGCCCTGATGCCAGGCTGTGATTACAACTGGACAATGTGTGCCACAGCCTGCTGGAGCAAAAGGTGGCATCACCTGGAACAGGCATAGTCCAGGTCTTAGGGTAAGACCAAGGGTCAAGTGTCTTCCTAGCAGGACAAGGAAATGAGAAGAGCAGATACTGAGAAACTACAGCTGTTTGGAAAAGTTTTAAAAAGCAGTAAGAAAAGATGCTGGAGCCTCACAGATGAATTCACCTGCCCTGGCCCTATCAGTTGGACACACACAAAAGCCCGAATTTCTGACTGTTTCAAGGGAAGATCCCCTGTTCTTTATTCCCCTCTCTGATTCCTGGAGCTCACCTATGCTGGTTGGGATGAAATTTGGAAATTAGTCCTACTTCTCTCCATCCACCATTTTTACAGATTTACACTTTGGGGCAATTTCTGTTGTTTATAAACTTTAGTTTGCTGTATCTTGTGACTGCAGCCCAGTTGTTCTGTACTCTGGCACAAACCAGCCTTCAGGCAGTGTTTAAACACCACTCAGTGCCAATGTGCTCTGTCATTAAAAGTGTTTATCCTTAGCCATAGATGAGTACAAGCCCCTGGATGCCACCACAAACCCCTCCCTGATCCTTGCTGCGGCGCAGATGCCGGCATACCAGAAGCTCGTGGATGATGCTGTTGCCTACGGGAAGAAGCTTGGTGGGTAAGTAAAGAGGGGTTTAATCTCAGCAGAACTATATTTAAAATGCCTTGTTTATATACAAGCAGTGTACTGGGGTTTCCCCCTCGTGTACTTGTGGGTTTGTCTCCTGCCCCAAAAGGCCTCGATACTTTGAGAAAAATTCCTTACACCCATTCCAGATGTGCTTTTGAGAAGTGCATCCCCATTTCCCAGCTCACACCTGGCCCTCCTTGCTCAGGAAAACAACAGCATCATAGGAAGGAGGGTCCAAAGGCTAATCCTGCTGGCAGAAGTGGCTCATTTGAACTCTGGAATTTAATGTTAAACAGGCTGTGAATATTGATCTTCAAATCCACAGCAAAGTGTAAACTCACCTCTTCTTTTTACACCCATGCTTTTTGTCTTTGTGGTTTTCAGGTCAGAAGAGGAGCAGATCAAAAATGCTTCTGACAAACTTTTTGTATTATTTGGAGCTGAAATCCTGAAGAGGATACCTGGGCGTGTGTCCACAGAAGTAGATGCAAGGTTGGCTCTTTTCCCTCTGGGTTACCCTGCATATTTGTAAATATAAAAAAGACCTGATGTGAGTTGGAGGAAAGATTTTTTTGCCTAGAAGACCAGCAGGACTTATTAACATTTAAGAGTATGGATTTCCCTTAGTTTGACTAGAACTCTAACAAAAACAAGTAGCACTGACCTTGCATTATGTTTTGCATAATCTTCCTGCTGCTGCTTAAGCAAGGGAAACTTCACACTTCCAATTGTAGTTTTGCTCGTTCTCTTCTATGTGATAATAGCTGCTCAATTTAGCAAGAGATGGTTGAACAGTTTCTTTCAAGACTTGCACAGGATTTGGCTGTTGACTTGCTCAGTGCCAATTTTTGTTAATGCCCAGCTTCTGAATTCATTATGATAAACTTCCCTCTCTAAGGGCTGACAGTCCAGGAGGGATCTGAGAACACAAACCTGCTGTTGGCATGTAGATGATGATAAAACAATGTTTTCCCATGGGGCTCTGGGGGAGAGAATTGAAAAAAAAAACCCAACTGTTTTAAACAGTGCTGCTCTTGCCTCAAAGGTTGTCCTTTGATAAGGAAGGAATGATTCAAAGGGCCAGGCGCCTCATCGACCTCTACAAGGAAGTAGGAGTTGGTAAAGATCGGATTCTCATCAAGCTCTCTTCAACGTGGGAAGGAATCCAGGCTGGCAGGTAAGGCTGTGTGTGCCTGGTGTGCTGATTCATGGCATGCTCCTGCCTGTCCCAGGCACTGACATTGCATTCTGCACTTGAATAAACAGCAGTGCTGAAAGCACGGCATGAGGAAGTCTGTCATGAGCACGGAAGGTGCTCTGCCACAGCTTGCTGTTGAAATAGGGAAAGTTTCCTCATACAAGGGCCAGGCCAGTTTCCTGAAATACCCAGCTAAGCTGGCTGCATTTGGCTAGAGGAACAGCATTAACAAAGCAGAGTTTGGCAGCACAAAACATCAGCTGTTAGCTTACGAGTGCGCCCCATTCCTCAATTAACTCAAGGAATTCAGTAGTTTGAACTTAGCAGCTCGTTCCTGAATATGAATTCCATAGGTGAGCAAAGTGCTGTTCTAAGCTAGCCTGTGTCTGCAGGGTTCTGGAGGCCGAGTATGGGATTCACTGCAACATGACCTTGCTGTTCTCCTTTGCTCAGGCTGTTGCCTGTGCTGAAGCTGGAGTTACTCTGATTTCCCCGTTCGTGGGACGGATCCTGGACTGGTATGTTGCAAATGGAGACAAGAAAGCCTACGAGCCCTCCGAGGATCCAGGTGAGCCCAGATTTAACACTGCTGAGAAAACAACAGCAGCTCATTCCAACAGTTTACCCATAAAAATCCTCTACTGGCAAAATGCTGGGTTTGAGCATGTTCTAAATAATCTGTTACAATAAAGCTCCTGGTTTCTACTTGTAGGAGTGAAGAGTGTCACCAAGATCTATAACTACTACAAAAAGTTTGGCTACAAAACCATCGTGATGGGCGCCTCGTTTCGCAACACGGGCCAGATCAAAGCGCTCACGGGCTGTGACTATCTCACCATTTCACCCAAGCTCCTGGCAGAGCTCAGCAAAGAGCATGTCAAGTTAACTCCCACACTCAGTGTCAAAGAGGGTGAGTCCACTCCTGGGGCTTGTTCCCTCTTCCTTTCTTCTGCAGTGTGGAGTCTGGGGTTCCAGACTCAGGTTTATCTTGCTGCCATCTTGCTTTAGGGATAAATCCAATTTCCTAGCGGAAATACTGTAGCCTCAGTGCAATATCACTGCTACAACTGCTGACACTGAGCACAAATTGGATGGTAGTGGGTTTGGAGTGTGCTTCCACACTCTGCACCTCTCCCAACGGGACAGGGAGAGAAGAGGAAAGTTAACCCGCACATGCTCAGGATGAAATTGGACTGAACAGTGGCAAAGATGCCAAACTTGGTTTCATCTTAATCTCTGGACATGCCAAGAGATGTTTTCCCTCCAGAAATTAGAAACAAATCATACACAAGACTGAGTGATTTGGTGACACTGTGCCACGATGGCTTGGAATCCTTGTTCCCATTACACTACTTCAAGCCCAGGCTGGATGGGACTTGGAGCAATCTGGGATAGTGGAAGGTGTCCCTGCTTGTTGGCTGGGGAGTGGAACCGTTTCTGCAGCTTCATTAAAATGCTGGTTTACATCTCAGAAAGCAGCTCTGTGCACAGCTGTAGCCATGGGTTGCTGCCCACAGGCTACTGCTGGCCTGGGAGCCTGCTGTCAAGCGAGCTTTTGTTAGTTCTTGCCAAATAATCAAAGCCCTGATTGTTCAGAATATTTGTTTAGAATGTCTCACTGCTGTGGGGTGGTTGCACAGTTCCTCAGAATAGGCCTGGCAGTGCTGTGCCATTCAGCAGCAGGTACAAGATAATGACACACACAAACACTGTGTTAAGATAAACTGATTTATTAGGCTACCTTTTTCTTTTTCCTTTGTTCTCCTCCAGCCATATCAGGAGCACTTTCAATCTCACATCCCAGATTGTGCTCCTGCAGCAAGTCATACTGAATAATACTTAATTACTGAAAGTACTTAAAATTTAAATACTGAACATATTTAAAAATTTTCCAACACTTAGAAATGGTCAGAACTCAAGACAATTTTAGGAAATGTGAATTTGATAAGAATCTGATCACCTGGTCTGTTTCTTTTTCTACTTCTCCTGCACAGCTCAGGCGTGTGATCTTGAGAAGATCCACCTGGATGAGAAGGCATTCCGCTGGCACCACAACGAAGACCAAATGGCTGTGGAAAAGCTCTCTGATGGGATCAGGAGATTTGCTGCAGATGCAGTTAAGCTGGAGAGGATGTTAAAGGTAGATACCATGCTCCTCCTTGTACTGCAGCCAGCCTGGTGTGGCTGAGGATTAAACAAGTCAGGTCAGGTCTTTGGACAGGTTATATAGGACAGGTCACCTAAATTCAGTGAACAAGAGAGAATTGGTGCCAGGTGTGGGCCACACCTGCAGTTTGAGGCAGCAGGACTGGCAGCTCATCAGGATAACTGTCAAAGTGAGAAGTCTGTTCAATCTGATTCTGAGCTCTCAGCAGCAGTACAGGACACAAATAATCTGCAGGTAGTGAGCTGGAAATAAATCATGTTTGTAGTTGGAAGCATTAAGAAAGAACAGATGCTGTCAAAGTCTTATGTCAAATTGTGGAGAGACTTTCACATGGAATTCATTAAACTGTTTTTTGGGGGAGAAATACTCAGTATACCTGATGCAGGCATGTGGTGACTGGCAACTCCTTGCAGCATTCCCAAAGTCTTACTCAGCTGTTCTGTGTTTATTTTTTCTTTCTAGGAGCGAATGTTCAGCACTGAAAATGGAAAATAAAAAGAGAAAATATAATAATCAGCATTTCCCTGAGTGCTCTAAGCTGAGGTGGATCACCTGAGGTTCAGTGGATGTACAAATGTCTTACCTATACAAGTAACATGCTGTGTATGGATAGATCTCTGTATCATGCTTTTTTTTTTTTTATAAATTTGCAAAGGGACAAATGGAATTTCAAATTTTTGTGGCACTTTTGTCAATACATGCAAATTAAAATCGACTTGCCTTGTAACGTGGTCAATTCACTGCTGCAGGAGATACCTGATAGGATTTTAATTTTCAAATTAAATTTGAAATTCCTAATTAAGTCTCCAGTCCTAACACATTGAAGAAAACAGTTTTTAATTTCAGGTTGTTTTAAAGAGCAAACACAGGTTTCACAAGCCCCTCTTGGTACAAAACCCACAAATACTCCTGTGAGACACATGTATATATCAAAATATGTATGTGTATCTTACTAGTTTAAATAGATCCTGTTCTATGAAGAGTAGACAAGAACAAGAGATAAGACAAGAAGGAAATGGCCTCAGGTTGTGCCAGGGAAGGTTTAAGATTGGATATTAGGGAACATTTCTTCACTGAAACTGTCCAAGCTGGCACAGCTGCCCAGGGCAGTGGCTGAGTCCTCATCCCTGGAGATATTTAAAAGGCACAGGGATGTGGGCCTGGGGACAGGGGTGTAGTGGTGGCCTTGGTAGTGCTGGGGGAGTGGCTGGCCTTGATGCTCTCAGCAGTCCTTTCCAACCTCAGTGATTAATTTCACGGTTCTAAGAGATCCCTGCTTATATGTGGATGCAATTTTCTGTGTCCTGACAAAGTTGCCTGAACTTAAAAAAAACCTGAGAAAAGGCAGCAGTGTGTCTGCAGCAGTGACAGACACGTGCTGTGTCCAGAGAGCACTGATCCCTCACACCACTGGGACACAGCAGCTGTGCCCTCAGCACAGCCAGAACAACCTGGGAGCTGCTGCTCCAGCCCGAGGGACAGCCAGCTACAATCACCCAGAGGGCTGGTGCTGCACCCCCAGCCTGCCCTGGGAATAGTGCCAGTCTGCCAGAGGGAGGGGGAGTCCCCAGGGCACTCATCCAGACCCTCTGCTGGTGAAGGGGGAAGCAGACCAGGCACAAAGCAGGCTGCCCAAAGAGAGGTGACCTTTTTCCTGTCAAAGTCAAGCCAGCACTAAAAGCTTGACCCTGCCCCTCCCTACAGCCATCAGACCCTCCACTGCACATCCCTTCTCAATTTAACTTATTTTGCATTTTCACTCTTACTAAACTGAGAATTCCAGCATGGTTTGGGTTGGAAGGGGACCTTGAAGACCATCTCATTCCATCCCCCTGCCATGAACAGGTTGCTGTGCTCTACCACCACACACTGCACCCACCAGGGCAGGGTGGAGATTCAGGCACACAGAATTTGGGGACTTGCTGCTATCAAACTGGCTGGCCAGAGGCTTGGAGCTCTGGAATATATGCTCCTTTTTTCCCCTGAGTGAGGCAAGAACCTTCACATGCATGGAATCTCTCTTCTAACAGAGCTGAGACAACTGGGTCACCAACACTGTGGAGCTCCAATGAAACAGAAGCATTGCAGAAGGTGCTCAAGAGAGAATGAAATACTGCAGTGAAGGGATAAAGAGGTAGGAAAAGGTGCCTGAGTAACAGTGAAGCCTTACTCTACTTACCAAGAGATGCCTCTCAAGAGCTGAGAGGGCAGGAGGGGTCACAGGGTCAGTCACAGGGTCCCTTCCCTGCTGTGGTGGCAGCTGGTGTTTCCTCCTCAGCACTGGGGTTCTTTCTCTGCAGCACAGATGGATGTTGTGAGGTGCCTGACATCCGTGGCTAAGCCACAAAGTCCACATCCTTTCTGAAATGGTGAAAAAAACCCGAGCACCACATAAACCTACAGCCTGTACAGATCTTTAGTACAGATCTTTACAGTGTGTTTGCTCTTTAACTCTTGCTCAACTTCCCCTCTCTTCAACAGATGGAGAGATCTCTCCCAGGGCCCTGTCTGTGCCCTGCTTACAAACTCCTGGGATTTCCCAGATCTCCATACTTCCTCAGATTAAGAAATCAGATGTCTCTTGTCCCCCAGAAAGGTCTGTGGCTCTCACAGTCACAAGGACAGGACAAGATAAACCATGCATGTTTGGAGAAATCCCGAAGAATCACTATATAAACTTTAAATCATTGATTTCAAAATGACAGCCCTCTCCCAGCCTTTCCTTGTGGTGGCTGCTCTCTGATTCCAACATCCATCTCTGTGCAAACACACAAAGCTCGGAGGAGGGTTGGAAAAGCTTTTCCTTCCTCCTCCAGCCGTGCCTTGCATCCCATCACACACTGTGCTAAGGGAGACACTTGCTGCTTCACACCTTTCTCCCTCAGTTTTCCCAAGGGCAACTTCATGGCTGAAGAGACAGAAGTGGATGTGTGACGGGGAAGAGTGAAAATGCACACAGGAACTCATCTTTTTTCTGCTCTCATATGGGAGGAAAAAGAAAGCACCATCAAGTCCCCAGTCAGTGTGCTTTGTCCAGCTGTTTGGTTCCTGACAGAGGCACAGGCAGGACAATTCCAGCAAGTCCTGATGCCACAAAATAAGGAATAATTGTACAACAGGGGACTGATCACAGCCTGTAGTGGTCTGAACGCTGTTTGCTCACCTGGCAGCAGATGAATGAGCCTGGACAAAACCTCATTTAAGGAATGAAAACAGGACACAGGGTAGACACCAATGTTCTATTTTTACAGGTAGGCAGAGAAAGATGTAGTGATTTTGGCAAAATCCCATGGAGACACAGTCCCTAAGGAAATACAGTCTCCCACTTCACAAACAAGATGTGGCTTTCCAGACTGAAACTATTCCTTGATGGTGTCAACATCAAATCCCCAAGATTGCTTGTCAGGAATGAAGATTTATATTATCAGAGCTAACTGATAATTTAATTTCTATCAAAGCCCAATTCTCATTTCAAATTCTGCTTTTAATTTCCATCAGTGCCAAAGATCTGTAAGCTGGGCTCCAGAATGCAACAGCAGAAGACCCAGCAAAACCCACAGTAGTCTTTTAAAATCATACTGAATTCTTGAGACAGAGCTAATAAAATGGATTTCCACAGAAAAGACAAAATTTCCCTACTTGATGACTTGTTAGAACCAAAATACTGTAATATCCTGGTAAGAAAACAAAAATGTAACCCATTTCTTTAGGGCACAGCAGAAATGTTGCCCACAATTCCAAGAGGGAAGGAAAACAAATTATCTGAAAGTTAATTTATCTACTTTCCAATATATTTGGTATGTTTGAGCCTGCAACAATTAAAAAAATATCTCAGTCTGATTATTATCTTTTCCACACTCAGCTTCAAGCCACACCTGCAGTTCAGAAGGAAGGAGTCCAGACTGCACTCTACAGCTGGTTCCCCAGATGGGACCCACATTAGCCACCTGCATTTTTCAGTGCCCTAGTCCACAAAATTCCAGCAAGAGACAGCAGCAGTGTACCTCCAGAGAGGAGTATTTCCAAGAGAACAAAACCCACAACATAAGCAGCACAAAGGAGAACAAATAAACAATTGTAGGACCATGTTAAAAAAAAAAAGCTGAGCAAACTTTTTAAACACAATTCCAGCGATGTGAACAGGAAGAAAACAAAGGCACACTGTGCACCAGTACAATGCCAACCCAGAGCAAGGGCTTCAATTTCAGCAATTTGTATTCACAGCATCAATTTTTGGGGGTTCTGAGAAGACAGTTCCCCACATCAGTAAACTGAGGGTCTACAGAAGCAGTGAGAAAATGGAGCAGCAAAAATGTAAGGGCATGTCCCAGATGCTTCTGACAACCTTCATCCATTCCATCCACACAGAACCTGACACTGCCACAGTCACTTCAGAGTCCAGGACAGGGGTTCAGAGGGATGTTTTATCCAGGTCACAGCCATGGAAATCCTCAGCCTCCTGGCTCTTCATCCATCGTCCTTGCAAACAGACCTTCTCCTTCATTTCCTGCTGAAGGAAACACACCCAGACATGACAGGACCTGTTAGTGCACAGCCAGGACAGGACTGGCACCACACACCCACCTGAACAAAAGGGGGTTGTGGTTATTCATATGTGCCCTTCTATCTGACAAGATGACACTCAAACAAGCCAAGCCATTTCCAAAGAAATTAAATTCATTCATTCCCAGAATCCCAAATCAGAGCTGACTCAAAGCCAGCCTGCCAAAGCTCAATAAACAAGAGATGTTTTCCTGAACAGAAATGTTTAGTGAAGCCTATTCAGCATTTTGCTTTGCCAGTTCCACTACAGCTGTGTAATTCCCCACACAATTTCATCTTCTTTTAAATTATCAAATGCTCTTTGCCAAAAGACACAACTGCCTGGCTGGCTTGATCAAAGACAAGTGACACACACTTCAGCTGAAAACCAAGGGAAAAATCCCTTCTGAGGGATAGTACTCCTGAAACCAAAAGATGCTCACCACTGGCTGTTCCCAATTCTTAAGCCCCATCTTGCCTCACCTGATATTGCAAAGAATCAGAAGGTTCTGGACTGCAGGAAGGGTGGAATTCTCATTCTGTCCTGTCACCAGGTGCCTGTCCAACACCACATGGACAGCATCTGGGCTGCTGGCTGTACACAGGAGGAAAAACACAAGGATTGCATCAGAGGACATGAGTTCAGTGCCAGACTCACACCACTGATAAACCCAACACATTCTGGCCAGACAGATTTGCTGGGTGCTAATCTATTACCCCAGCAGACAGGGGCAGTCTCAAGCCCCCCATCCTGACACAATTTCCCTAGGAAATCCTTTTCTGAAAGGACACGACTGTGTCCTTGATTCAATTAACACCAGGTGGGTAAAGCACACATATCAGGAGATTTTCATAATGAAAACCTCAAAGCATGTATTTCAAAGTTACAATCACCTCACAAAACAACATAAACTCTTCTTATGCCAGACATGAGCTGTGATCACCATGCTACAAAAACTAAATACTCATTTTCTGGTCAACTACAACACCCCAGCGTGTTCAGATCTACCAGTAACTGGTCAGCACCCCAAACAGAATTTTTAGGTTACCCCATTCCAGACTGGTTTGGGTTGGAAGAGATCCTAAAGCTCATCCAGCCCCATCCCCCTGGCACAGGCAGGGACACATTCCACTATCCCAGGCTGCTCCAAGCCCTGTGCAACCTGGCCTTGCAAATGACCAGGGACATGCTGGTAAACGAGGCAATGGAGTGCCAGGTGAGAGATCCTGCCAGAGTCCTGCTCAGCTGGGCACAACTGGCACACAAACACTCATTTCCCAAAGGAGACACAAAGTGCCCATCCCAGACACCAGGCAGGACCCACCACTGAATGTAGCTCCAGAATCCTTCACAAAATCCTCCACAATAATTGACAAACTGGCAAAATTCGGCTGCCTCACCAGCTCATACACAGAGGGCTGAAATAGAGCAAAAGGAAATTAGTGTGGCTGGCTTTTTACAGAAAAATCCAAGCAAAATCAGCACATATTTCCCTGAAATTTATATTTCTGCTCCCTTTGCTATTCTCCCAACCAAATGACCACAAGCAGCTTTGATGGATTTTGTGTAGGGAGCAAACTGGAAACTCTTGAGTGAGTTAAGAGGAAAAAACACCACCAAACAATTTCTGCAGGTGTGATTAACTTCAGGAAGGCACAGACCTGTCTATCCCTGGCACACAAATATTTGGACACTGGTGCTGTGCCACCTGCAGAGTCCAAAAAACAGTAATCCATGTTGGAATGAATATGGGAAACAGCTTACAGAAAGAAAATTTAGGAGCACTTAAGAGTTTTTATATGCAAGAGGAAGGAATTTAGTTTTATGGTTTCCACAGCAAACATAGCTAGGCCACAACATGATTTAATTTCATCAAGGACTACAACAATCCATATAGAGCCATAAATAATCCTTAACTCAAACAGAAGCACATGAGAACACTACTAGCTTTTGTTAGTCACAAAATCTTAATTTCTTAACTTTCCATGTAAATTTTCCATGCTAGAAAGCTGTACTAGGGCAGTCTGACACTATAAAAATGGGCTGTGAGGTCAAAGCACACAAAATAAAGTATCAGCAGTAACTGGCTGCTTTAATTGCAGGCCAGTTTGTACAAACAGCCTTTTTTCCTGAAACTTCTTCCAACTTTCTTCCTAAAAGGCAGACTCCCTCTACCTTTTATAAAAAAACTTGAGAAATATAACTTATCCTCAGCATTCACCAAACAAACAAACAAACAATTTTATAAGTCCTCAACAACAAATGGAAAGAGCTGCAGCAGGAAAAACCAGTCTTTTTCTTTTTTTTTTTTTTCAGTCTAACGTTTACTGAACAATCAGAGGGAAAACATTCCCCACATGCCACTGAAATGGGACAAACCCTTCATGCACTCAGTGCTGTGCCCCTTGTCAAAGACAACTCTGCATATCTTGCATAAGCCAAGGGTACCAAACATAATTTATAGGAAGTTCGGGGTAAGATCAAAACCACCAGAAATCACACAGCAAAAAAAGACCACAAACAGCAAAAACCAGGTAAACACTTGACTTACCCCTGTCAGGCTGTATCCCTGGAAAACCCAGGATTTATCCTCATTGGTGGCACAACACAAAGCTGCCACTCCCTGTCCCACAGCACAGATAGGCTCTAGGAAAGAATTAAAGCACATTTGTGAGCATCTCCAAATCCTTAAAACACAGGTGAGAGTGGT
This sequence comes from Sitta carolinensis, assembly GCA_032173965.1. Taxonomy (NCBI): domain Eukaryota; kingdom Metazoa; phylum Chordata; class Aves; order Passeriformes; family Sittidae; genus Sitta; species Sitta carolinensis. The sequence goes on from JAVUNC010000026.1 coordinate 7,213,278, forward strand.
GAGCCTCATGCTGCCCTCCTGCAGTGGTTATACTGCACTGATAATGTTCTTTTAGCTTGGAGGGGCATTCCTGCACACTGCAGTAGCAATTATTGTGTAAAATAAGAAATACTACAATTATTTTATTTTTATTGCAATAAGAGGAAGAACAAGAATTGCAGGTTTTAATTCCAAGTCCAGAAACAGCTCCACAAATGCTCAAATATGGAGCACACCCCAAGTCTTCATTAACTACAGCCTTAATAATGATCCTGGGACATTCCACTCTTGGCTCTGAGCCTTGAATGCTGCTGATTTGGACAGAGCCATTCCTGTACCACTGCAAGGCAGCAAATCCTTCTGAGACAAGCTCTGAAAACCTACTGGCATTGCCCTTTAAGATACTTTAACACCTCTTTTTCCTTTTCAAGGCTCCCTTTTTCCTATTTAAGACACGTTAGGACTTTTTTTTTTCCTTTTAAGACTCCCTTTTTTAAGACATTTTAGGATACTTTTCTTTCTTCTAAGCCTCCCTTTCCTTTTTTTAAAGGCCCATTAAGACTCTTGCTTCCCCCCTCGAAGACACCCTTTTCCTTCCCAGTTCTGAATGCTCTTTAGCCACACAAACACTTTGAAGTCTCTGGAAGGCAGCACAGGAGCCCTGTTTCATTTCCCCAAGCCCCTGAGGATGTTCACCTACTGCTCTCAGTGCTGAAGTGCTGCAGGATCTTGGCCAGGTACCCGCTGTTGGCCAGGTCAGTCACAGCCCCGGGGCAGTTTGGGATCAGCAGGGCGTGGTACCGAGCCCCTGGCAGGGGAAAAAGCAAGAACTGGTTGTAGGACAGGTAAAAAACCCCAAAAGCCTGACCATAAATCCTGTGCACGTTAGAAAAAAAAAGGACAAACCCACATAAATCAGTTAAAAATGACCTAAAGAAACTAACAGAGCTACACAGAAGAGAGAAAAAAGTCCTTCTTAGGACAAGGGACACACATTTTTAATGAGCCCTGATGACCCAGGCAAAACTTACAACTAGTCTGTCTGCTGGCTCCTACTCCAGCAAAATATTTATTTTTAACAAGTAACAATGAAGTGTGTGCTTCTATACAACACAGACATTATATTGAAACAGAATGATCATTCCAAGATAAATAACAAAATTGCAAAGCAGCTGCCAGGATTTCCTCTTAAATAAAAAGTATCCAACAACTGTAGCTGCCAGGGTTTTCTCTTGAAACACAACTTTCCTGCCTTTCTGTGTGGTTCTTCCCTAAAATGCTGTCCCTAGAGGCCCTGTTTCCCTGACAGTGGCCCGTGCTGACACACCTTACCATCGATGGACTCCAGCTTGGCGGGGCTGGCGTAGGATTTCATGCGGAAGTCCTGGATCCAGCGTGTGTTGCCCTCGTTCACATCCACAAAATCAATGGGCTTCCCCTGAGGATAACACACTGGGGTCAGGATCACTGCACAAGCATCCATGACTCTTCCAGAAGGATGGCCATGGGGTTTTGAGATGCTTTTAGCTCTCAAAAAACTGAAGATTTCCATTTTTCCCACTGAATTAGTGCTAATAGTTTTTCCTGCACTCTTTGTGGGAACAGATTCTGGACACAGAAGTTCAAATCCATGCTATAGAAAGGCTGCAGTCACTTTGGTATTATAAAACCAGAATTAAACAGGTCCCTTAATGTCTACAGCCAATAAAACACCTCTCAATACATTTACAGTACAATTATCTCATGACAACTGAGATATCAATCGCTTTTAGGCTGAAATCACAGCATTTGTCCATTTTCACTCACCCCAGGAGTCGCCACTTGCAGGTTAAAGGCAGAACTGGCCAGAGTAAAGCAGTGAAGGAACGACTGGGCTGAAACACCTGGAAAACAGATTCCAACACCTTAGGGAAACAACGCCAGCAATTGTTTAATGCAGGCCACACTTTATCCAGCAAAGTATATAAGCTTGGGTGTGTGCTCATCTTGAAAGCTCTAGGTAATTTCAGAGGATTATTTTGTTATGATTTAATGATTTTAAGACATCAGAAATGTAGAGCCTTCATTACAGGTGAGCTGTGTGCTGAGGAACAGAATCCTGGGATGATTAGGGTTGGGAGAGACCTGAAAGCCCATCTCATACCAACCCCTTAGCATGAGCAGGGACACCTTCCACTATCCCAGATTGCTCCGAGCCCTGTCCAAAGTGGCCTTGGACACTTCCAGGGATGGGGCAGCCACAGCTTCTCTGGGTAACCTGTGCCAGGGCCTCAGCACCCTCAGAGGAAAAGATTCTTTCCGCTACCATCCAATCTGAGCCCTTCCCCTCAAAGCCACTAAAGCCACACGCAGGGGAGCCAAGCAGCACAGCTGCACACGGAGGCCACACCTGCGGTGCGAGGAGCCCGTAGGGAAACCCAGCCCAGCTGCGCAGGCGGGGCACACCTGGGGCAGCACAGCTCGGCTGCAGCGGGACACGGACACCGGACACGGACACACATGGGACACGGACACACGGACACGGACACACATGGGACACGGACGGGACACGGAACACATGGGACACGGACACACATGGGACACGGACACACAGGGGACACGGACACACACGGGACACACGGGACACGGACACAATGGGACACGGACACACGGGACACAGAGACACGGGACACGCACACGCGGCGGCTGTGGGGCGGGCGGGCCACACACGGGCCACGCCGCGACAGCCGCACCGGGGACAGCCCAGCCCCGCCGCGGCGCTGCGAAGAGACGCGGGACACCCGCACAGGCCGGAGCGGAGGCGGCTCCCCGCGAACCGAGAGCGTCTCACCGGCGGTGGCGGCGCTGGCGACGATGAGGCAGGAGGGCTTGGCCAGCCGTTCCGACATGGCGGGGCCGCGCCGGGGCCTGCGGGGCCGCGCCGGGGCCTGCGGGGCCGCGCCGGGCCTGCGGGGCCGCGCGGGGCCTGCGGGGCCGCGCCGGGGCCTGCGGGCCGCGCCGGGCTGCGGGCCGCGCGGGGCCTGCGGGGCCGCGCGTGGCGCAGCGCGGGGGGCGCTGCGGGCGGGGCGGGCGCGCCGAGGCTGAGGGAGGCGGAAAAGCGCGGGAAGCGCTGAGGGGGCGCTGCGGCCGCCGCGCCCTTTAACCGCCCTCGGCTGGCCCGAGAGCCCCGTAGTGCCACGGCCCATCGGCAAGTGTCGTTGTTCCCTTATTTCCCCACTAATGTGAAGCCCGGTGTTCGATTTCTGGATTCGCGTCTGTCATCCCTGCATGGAGTTAATAGGTTTACCCCTTGCTGGCTGCTGGTATGTTACAGACACGATGCTATTATAAAATGGAAGATATAAAATAAAGACAGCACAATTCTGCTATTGGCTTTGTTTGTTTATTTGAAAGGGCTTAATTCCTAGCCTAGTTTCGTAAAGGAAATGTAGCTTATGCCACCTTGTCCGTCTCTTCAAACGTCTGTCTCCGTTTCTCTCCAGAGCTGTTCTGAATCCGTAGGCTGGTTGATCTGGGTGTTCCTCGTTGCTCCATCTTAGATACCAGAAAACGATTTTTAAAGAGGGGAGAAAAGCATCTCATTCGCTATTCGGTTTTGTTGGGTGGGGTTCTTCGGATCAAATGCCACTCCAGCAGCCTAAGCCTTTATATCACAGAGCATCATCTTTATGGTCCTGATTCTCTGCTTGTGACTCCAGTGCTTTTTAAACAAACACAGGACAGTGCTGTCCCTGCTCCATCAGCTCTTCCCATCCTCCCTGCACTGCCCCCGGCATGTGCCATTCCACACACCCTGGCTGGGGCCAGTGGGAGGATCAGGCCCCCCATCCATCCCAGTCTCTCAGCTCCAGCATTCCCATTCAGAAAACAGCAAATTACTTGATCTCCAGCTCCTGTCAAGACAAACTAAAACTCGAGTCCCCAGCTGTGTTTCTGCTGCAAAACCCTCAGATGATTACACTTTCGCAGCTGAAGGATGCCCTTTTTCCTGACCCTGTGGAATTCACAGGATTTTTCTTCCCAGTTCTTAAGAAATTAATTTCCATAAGCCTGCAGGCTTCTGTGGGGACCCTGATTGGAGCTGGCGTGACCTCAGCCCTGTGTGGTGACACGTGCTGCCAAAAGCCTCCTCCCCTCCCAGAGCCTGGAGGGAATCCATGCACAGGGACCCCACAGACATTACCCAGTGCTCAGGGGATGGTTTGTCTAGGAGGTGTTCCCAGGCCAACTTAGAAACAAAATAAAAATCAGCAGGAGAAATTTGGCAGGAGAAAGGTCACAGCAAAGAACTGGGGATGAAGGCTGGAGACCAGCCTGCAGGATAGGGAATCTCTTGGATTGAAACTGTTTCCCCTGAGTCGCTGGATATATCTATGGTTCAATTCACTTCCTATCTGGGAATAACAATAATTGTCCTCTGCCTGCTTTCCCTGGGCAGGCTGGAGTTGATTTGGGGCAGGAACTGCCTTTTCTCACAGTGCTCAGTGGGATCACTAATCCTAGAAAACACTGAGCCTTCAGGAAACAGACATAGAATCCAGGAATCACAGAATGGTTTGGGTTGGAAGGGGACTTAAAGCTCACCTCGTTCCACCCTGTGCCATGGTCAGGGACACCTTCCACTATCCCAGGTTGCTCCAAGCCCCATCCACCCTGGCCTTGGACATGTCCAGGGATGGGGCAGCCACAGCTTTCTCCAGACAAGCTCCAGAGGGAGCACAGCAGGTTCCACTCACAGCCCCACGAAGATGCTCACAGGAGGAATTATACAATCTCTCTATGTGTGTGTATATATATCTATATATAGTTTATTTCTCACAATCCTGGTAAGAGTTACAGGTGTATTTGGGAATCATTTACAGTTTCACAGCATATGGAGTGACCATACAGCTTGTGATGTGAGTAACATACAGTGTGTAGAGAGCACACGATTCCAACCCATCCACCCACCACTCACACAATGGGTTTCCAAAGCTAATACTAGATTCAGCTACGGAGAAAGCCTGTAAAATGTCAGGGTACAGCGTTGGGTGTCGTACAACACTGTCAGTCACAATGGGACAAGCTAAACTACTTTAAATTTTCAATCTAGTATTTCTAGTCTACCTGCATTATTGCATTTATACGCTTTTTTTGTTTTCAAAGTCAAAGTAAATAGAATACTATATGGGAAAGGAAAAAATTCTTGACTATTTTAGGATTTGAGCTGCAGCCCATACAAAGTGTCCATAGAAGCATAGACAAGATTATAAATTCAACAAGGTATAAATTAGCTGGATAGCTTTGTGTGTAGGTAGGTGTCCATTTCCCTCCAGGAAATGTGTCTAGCAGCATATTGTTTCTGAGAGCAAAAAAAACAAAAAAAAAAACAAAAAAAAACCCAACAAAAAACCAAACCTGTATGTCGAACACAGGTAAAGATGTGTAAGTGACAAGCAGGTCTGGTTTTACAGGGAAAAAAATCAAGGTGTCACTAGGAAAATTCCTATTGTTTGGAAAACACACTCAGGAGCTGACTCAAAACCCACTGATGTCATTGGAAAGGTGCCTGAGGCTTCCTAAGGAGCAGCAGGCATTTCATTCTGACTTCCAAGGGCTTTGGATCAGTCCTTGGAGAAGTAACAGAATCCAAACAAGCCAAAACCAAAATAAAAATCCCCTGTAATCTGACCTTCGAGTTCCCTTCCTACAATTTTAGATCCTCCACAAACTTATAACCAACCTGCACCAACCACTGGAAGAGATTTGGTTTCCTGGGGAGGTGAAACTGCAACTTTCAAAGGCTTCAGTTGAAACAATCCTGGGAAAAGGCACCAGGGATATGAAGGGCTGCTCAAAACTCAGTAAAGCCAAATTATTCCTTTGTTGGTTGGTTGGTTTTTAACCAAACAAAATTGTGTGGCACCCTTGTTCTCATCAGCTTGCCCCAGAAGCTTGGCTGCTTGAAGCGGCCGTGGCAAAACCAGGGATACAATGCAGGATTTGACTGTTGGAAAGGTGATTAAAGATTCCTCTTGTCCTGGTGGGAGCTTTGGTGCTGCAGCATCATCACACAGACAGAAATAACCTGTACATTCATGCTTGGGATGCTGCACTGGGGCTGAGAAATGGAAAAGTGATGGAACTGTTTGAGAATTGCAAGCTGGATCAGCTAGAAGAGAAACAGGAACAGCCAGTTCAAAGCCTATTTAGCCCAAGTTATGCTTTTCAGCAGAAAAAAATCTATTTAATTTGAAGAGCATCAAAGAGCAGAGGGCATGAATCCCAGAGTACTGTATATCCGAACACACTCTGTTAGAGGATGGAGAAGAGCTGTAGCACAAGGTAGATCCAAACTCATGAATTTGGAAAGCCAAAGGTTCTGATCTCTCACAGGATTTTGAGGCCTATTACGGTCAATTGAATGCAATGTGGATTTTAAAAGGCCCAGAAGTCCCACAGTTCTGTATCAGCCAGTGACACCTGATCAGCACATTCAGATGAGACAATCCTTGCACTTCCTGCACCCTCACCCTGGCACAACAGCTGATTCTTCCAGACCAGCAGATATACATCTTCCACTTCAAAACTTCTTTCCCCTCTGTTTTTGGTGCTCCAGAGGGCTGAGGAAGCGCTGGGTGCAGCCACACGTGGTGTGTGCTCACACCATGCCACCCCTCTCAAGCAGCCAGAACACCTCACACCTGACAGGGAAGGACAACAGGACCTTCCTGGGGATTTGTCATCCATTACAAACCCTGTGTCAGACCAGCACTCAGACTCTTGCAGGCTTAGACCCTCAAAGGTGAGGGCAGATCAAAACTTCACACATTCCCTGCTGCGACACACAGTCTGGGGGCCCAGCACTACCTGTATTTTTGGGGCACTACCCAAAACCTGCCTTAGCCAACCCAAAATCTGCCCCAGCCTTGGGCAATGGAGAGACCACATCTGCTGAGCTTCCTGGGAAGAAAGTAGGGAAAGGAAAGTGAATATAGTGAAGTGGCCAAAGAAGGAGGAAAGAAGAAGCAATGAATCAGATCAGAAACCAGTGGAACCCATAGTTTGTAGCAGCTGAAGATCTGGTGTGAACAGACATCCCAGGAACTAGGGAATTTAAAAGGAAAGCAGTTTACAGGGCTGGACTGATGATCTCAAAAAGAAGAGGAAAAAGTCATCATAAACCCCACTTTATTCAGTAGATTAAAGTCCCAGAGGGTTGCTGGATGGGGGCACAGGCTCCAAGGCTTTGACACAGTCGAGTGTCACTCATAAGACCCAAATTTTTGTGCCAACAGGTCCTCAGCATCAGCAGATTTCTCCCCAAAAGAGTAAAGGGCCAAATACTTCCAGTGCAAATAGCAGGAAATATTCCCAATTCCAACATCCTGCAGTGAGAATTTTCTGGAACACAAAACTGTTATGCTACAGATCAAAGCCAATTCCTCTTCGTGGTGGGGCGTGCCCAACCTGTGCAGCAGAACTGCAGCCAGCTTGTGAATGTGATGTGATGCTTCTTCCTGTCCCTACAGACCTCTCCCAGCTTGGTGGTGAAGGGAATGACACCACAGCAAGTTCTGGGATGGAAATCAGCATTCCCTCTCCAGCAGGAAGGCTGGACCAGGAGGATGGAAGTGCAAGCAGGCTGCATTTGCAGACCTCGTCATAGCAAAGCACAAGTAAAGAATACAGCCCCTCCTAATGTCTTGACAACTCCCCTTAATCATGCAAAGTTGGTTATAGAAAACTTCAAGTATTTTTCTAACCCTTTAACATTGCACAGAGCCAGCAGGAATTTGTGTGGAGAAGGCAATTAGCAGAGGTTAATTTGCACGGCACCAGAACTCGTCATTTTTGCCTTTTTCTGAGAGAAAAAAAAAAAAAAGAGAGGGGAAAGAAGATACAAAAGTCAGTATGTCCTTACCAGAGCTAATAAGATAATTAAATAGTACTTTTTCTCTCCATTTCTCTGCTCTGTTCCTTGCATCCTTCTCAGCATCTTCATTGACTTGAAGCTTTCCATGGAGCTGATTGAAATTCCAAGAATTTCACCTTTCAAACATATTTTTTCATTGCCTTCCTTTTTTGGTTTATTTCTTGAAGAATCATTTTCCTCTCCAATCTTCAGCACTATTACTTTCAACCACTTCTAAGAATAGTTAGAAGGCTGCTGAATTCTAAACCCCAGTAGCGTTTCCAGGAAAAGTAGGGAATATTTTAAGGCATAAATCACCTCTCACCAGCTCCAGGGGTTTTTGGTTGCACTGCCATTGTTCATTTACAAATCCTGATGCCAGTGTAAGCAGGGCTGCCTCAGAGAAGAGACTTCCCTCACACTCAGCCTAAGGAACATTTGTGTCAATTTAAAAATATATGTGTAATTGAGGTGATTTTATGATGACCTGTGATCATATCCCTGGTGCCAACAAGAACTCAAAGGCCAGAGCATGGTGAAGCCAATGGAAAAATTCCCCTTGTTTTCACTATTCTATGGATCAACCTTCAAACTTTAGTCCATCAGAGACACAAATAGATTAATTTATCACCCAACCCAAGGGAACTAAGAAATGCTTCAAGGCAAGTGACTGCTGAGTGCTTTAAGTGAGCCCCAGGCAAACAGCACTTGCAAGAATGTGTTTTTACCCTCCCAAAAATGCTGCTGCATTATCCCCTGGCTACCAGATTTGTGTTCATCCTGCTGCAGCACTGTTAGGAATAACAGGACTTATCCACAGGGTATTAAATCAGTAGGAAGAGAAAGCAGAAGCATAATCCATTTCATCTCTCTTAAAATAGAAGCAGCAAAAACCTTCTACTGAGTTGTCCAAGACAGCAAAATGACATCTTTATATTCAACTAAAATTTATGATTCCCTAAAAAGAGATTGAGATCGGGTGCAGTGATTCAATTGAGAGTTTTGGTGATAAGCTGAAAGGTCTGAAACCAGTTTTGCCAATATTTAATTTATCGACTTGATCAAAAGAGTAAACTAGCAATCTAGATCTCTTCAAACCCCAAGCACAGACTCCAATTAGTTTTAAGTGTTAATTCACTCTCCCCACGGAGATGTCACTAGAAGGACTTCATACCACAAAAACCACACAAAGAAGGACATCAAGCAAATAACGGCGTGTGCTCAGTACGAGAAAAGACAACTATTTATTTAGCACAGCGAGGTCAGTCATTTAAGCCTTCTGCTTCGACAGATTTGGGGCTGAGAGAGGGGGATTTGCTCCCTCGGCCTGGGGCTCGCTGGACATTTTTGGCTCAGAACGAAAGCACTGCACAGCCTGGCACAGTAAGGCAGGACAGGAGGTGTTTGCAGTCAGGGCTGCGGCACGCTGTGGCATCTACACGGGCTCTGCCCAGCTTTACACTAGACCCACACTTGGAAAGAGCTACAGCACAGGACAGCCTAGAAGTGCCTCATTTTAAAGCAGAGCCCACACCACTACCCAGGGGGAAGCAGGGGCTCAGGCCTCCGAGCACGCCACACACTCAGCACTTCACCAGCCAGACATTCCTTGCACTGAGGAGAAACCAGGAGAAAGGAATTCAGGAGCTGCATGGCGTGGTGGGAATGGCACAGAAAAGACATCACAGACACTTGGTGTGAATGAAGAGAATGCAGGAAGGGGCATCTCCAGCTTGGATTCTCTCCCCCCCCTGCCCCAGCTGCAGAAATACAACACAAAGGTTTGTACACACACACACACACATGCACACGCAGGATGTGCTTCAAGACACGCACACACACAGACACAGACAGGTGTTTTCCAAACCAAACTGTCAAAGAGGTGGGTTCCAGGTGCTGAACCTGGACAGCGACTGTTAAGTGATCACAGGAAGTGGAAAATCCCTTGGGAACATGACAGACCATGTTCAAAAATCCCTTAAAAACAGGACATACCAGGTTTGCTGTGCAGGGAGGGCTCGAATGAGTGACATGCCCCGATGAGGAGCTGCAGCCCCATCAACACCTCTGTGGTGTTTCTGGATGAAATTGGTGGCCTTATGTCTGAGTGCTCTAAGGGCAGGTGGGGTTTGGAGATGGAGAAAAAGTTAAGGCCATTGGCTGAGAACTGATTTTCCCCTCTTCTGTTGCCAAAGGTGAAGACAAGGAAATAAAAACATTTTAGAAAGTAAAACTGGAAATTTGAGTGAAGCAGGTGCTTCACTTTCCTCCCCCAATCTATCTATGCTGGTCAGGGCAGAATAGATAGATGCTGTGCCTAATGTCACACACTGCTAAAAACAATCCTAGGCCAGAGCTGAGAGGGAGGGAGGGGACAGGAAAGGTAGAGACATCTCTTGAAAACAGAAGTCACTGTCTGAAAATCACTAACCTACTTGGCAAAACATGAACCAGAGCAGGAGGGGATGATTTCCCTTCCTTCTGAGCAACATAAGCAAAACTGTCTGCGAAAATTTCCCTGCAAAGTTGTACTTCAGAAATCTGAGGGGAGAGGAGGAACCTTCTGCTTCTAATCCTTCCCCAGGCTGTAAGGCTGCTGGAGACACATCCACAGCTCATGCCAAGAGTGCTTTAGGCTATCAGGATCTCACCTGGAGCTGCAGCCCTGCTTCCCAAAACTCCTGAGAGTCCAAACTGTTCCTGTCTCTGTACTGGCAAAGGTGAGGTCATCAACCTCCAACTGCTCCAGGACACGGTGTCTGATATTCCCAGAGACCATACACCTTTGGGAATATTTTCTGAGCTCATCGTAGGAGTAGCTATGCATTCCAAGACCATGTGCATTCAGCAGGTCAGATTTGGAGATAATTAAGACAGACATGAGCCAAGAGAAGAATTTCCAGGTCAGGTTAAACTCCCCCACCATCCCATCCAGGGACTGCGCCAGAGGCAGACACTGCATAGGCAGCACCTGAGGAATGCACACCTCCCTCCATCCCTGCAGCCCCTGAATTCATCCATCCATCTCAGTTAAAGGTGCTCGACAGGCTCTGTAACAGAACTCACCCCACTGTGTCACAGCCTCTTTCAAATCATCACTCCTGCCCTGCCCATGGGCTGTGGCTGCTGCCGAGCTCCCATTGGACCTCATCTAATCTCTCAACTTAAACCCAAAATGTAGGGGGTTTTTATAACACTCTGTTCTGCAGCAGCCAAGAGAAGCCTAATGGAAGCTTTCAGAGGCAGAGTTCCTCACCTCTTGCTGTTTAGTGCTGAGCATCAGCCAAAGCACCAAACACCCTCTCTCCTCCCCCTCATAAGGTCTGGCTTTAGAGCCAAGGTACTCACCCATGAAATCAGGCTGCTCCTGAGGGCTGGGAATTTGTTTCCATTTCCAAAGTGTGGATGAGTTACAAATCCCTGCTACTACTGTCAGAAATCCACCCAGATCAGACTCCTTGAAAGGGGTTTCCCTGGTATAAAGCAGGTAGGTCAGTGTTACTCTCATGGGGTTCCAGGTCCTCTCTGCCCCTAACACCAGCTCATGTCTCCCCCTTTTCCTGTCCTCCCATGTGTTGAGAGGCCACAGCCTTCAGTGGGGGAAAAAAATCCAGTGAAAACCTTATCCAAGGCCCAAAAGTACAAACACAAATAGTCCAGCCAGCCTCGAGGGAGTTTGGACTGAGGCCACAGCACCCTGCAAAGCCCAGCCTAACTTTAGGAAATACTAGATCCAAAACAAAGTCCCTCTATCCCAAACACTGCCCACGTGACCCTGGCGAGCCCTGGGATCCTGCAGGCTGCAATGGGACTTCTCTGGGCCACAGCACAGCCCCTCTGGTCACTGTCCTGCTGGCAGCTCAGCCAGAAGAGTGACCTGATGTGACATCCCAGGCTCACACTCTGCTCTGCCGTGCTGCAGCTGCCCTGGTTCCTCTGGAGCACTTCCCAGGCGGGTGCTCCCAGGCGGGATGATGAGCGGCAGATACACAGACACCGATCAGGGATCGCCCGTGGCTGTAGGGTCAGGGAGCTGCCTCTTCCCTGCCACTGCCCCTGCGCTTCCCTTGTCTCAGGGGAGTTGGAAAAACACCTCCAGCCCAGCATGACAGGCAAGCCAGGCCTTAGCACTCCCCTTCCATCTTCTTTATCACAGCCCAAGTTAAAACAGAACCAAACAGAAACCAAAACACAAACTGGGACTCCGAATGGGACGTAGAACACTTTGGACTTGAAAACGGGACTGCAAAGGGGGGGGGGGGGGTGGGTGTCTCCCAGGGAGGACAGCAGAGGAGGGGAGGGGACACCATCATTTACACCGATCAGGAGAAGCTGTAATCTATACACAGAGGTATAAGCCAAGATATATTACATGAAAGAACACACTGAGTGCATGGAGTTACCCACAGCGGGTCAGACTGGCACAGTTGTCTTGAACAAGACCCTGGAGTTGCAGTTGGTGCTTGTTGTTGACCTATCTAGCTCACTCTCTATATATATAGCTATGTATAGAATTTCTCTGCATGCATTTGTCTCAAAAGGAGCTGTACAGCTGGGCTGGGGTTCTCATCCCCACCCTGTCTCGGTCTTCATTTTTTCCGGGCTAGGAATGCCACTCCCACAATCACAGCCAGCGCAGCCACCGCCACTCCTCCGACGATGATCAAGGGCTTCATGTTGTCGAAGAAGCTGCCCGGTGACTCCTCGGAGCTGTTTCCCTTGTGGTCAGAGTCAGGGGACTGGCCGCTGGCCTCCTGCGTCTCCGTGGCGGCGGCGCTGGGTTTCAGGTTGCTGTGGTTGTTGGCGATGGCGGCGTCACCGCCTGCCTTCTTGGTGGCTGTGGCAGGAGCAGGCTGCTCTTTGGGGGCCTCCTTCTTGTCTGCATTCGTGGCAGGCCCGGGGTTGGGTTTTTCCGGCTTCCCGGAGCTGGCGGCCTTGGCGTCGGGTTTGTTTCCGCTCCGGACGTTGCCTTTGGAATCCATCCTAGGGGTGCTGGGGTGGCGACTGGACACGCGGGGCTATCCCAGCTCTTCCCAGCTGCAGGAAGCAGAGGAGCCACCCGAGCTCAAGGCCTGGGAGTGGGTGTCTTGGGATGCTTGTTACGCTGGCAGTGTCCTACCTGGACATCGTACAGCACCTGGAGGGGGAAGCAGAGCAAGGAGGGGTGAGTGACAGGGCAGAGCAAGCCAGTGTTTGCTCTGCCTGGACTTGACAGAGAAGGACAGAAAGGAAGACTGGAAAATTGTTGGCTCCTTCTTTCAGAACTGTGAGCTCCATTCAAAGTATTTACTACAGGCCCGTAACAATCACAGAACCAGAGAATGGCCTGGGTTGGAAGGGACCTTAAAGCTCACCTTGATCATGCCATGGGCAGGGACACTCTCCACTGAATCAGAGGGCTCCAAGCCCTGTACAGCCTGGCCTTCGACTCTTCCAGGGATGGGGCACCACATCTGCTTCTCTGGTCAATGTGTGCCAGGGTCTCAGCAACCTCACAGAAAAGGATTTTTCCCCTAATATCGAACAGGAACATCAAACAAGTTGGACTGACTGTCACCTATGGCTGCCATGTCTGGACATCCGTAGTCCAAGTCCATCCTGGCTCTGTGTGTGAGGCCATTTGTCAGAGATGACAAACTCACATCCAACCATCCAACCAAATAAACCTTTGCTCACCCTTTCAATTCCTACTGGGTAAGGAGAGAACAATTTGTTCCATGGGAAAGGAGATGGACAGATCCTCCCTGCCTGCCTCAGCCTCCACCCTTCCTTTCACAGCACTATCCCAAGATCCATTTAGGAAGTGCTTAATGTGTGATCTTTTGTGACTCTCCCTCCAGATGGGTACTGCAGGAAAACCAGGATTAGTTCCTCAGTTTTCACAGATATCAGGGATAAAAGGATTATTCCTGCCAGCATTTTGGTGGAGCAACAGCAAAACAAAGTGCCAGATCCTCAGCTGGTGCAAAACAGAGAACTGACTGCATGGATTTACTGCAGAGCTGGATCTCTTGGTGAGAGAGACTTCTCACTCCTATCATCTCCTTTCAGGGTTTGCTGGACTTGCCCATGGAGCCAAACAGGATGCTGGTGATCAGCTGGGGCTATCTTCCCCAGGGAACTGGTGGAAGTGAACAGCACGGCTGCACCACAGGAATTCAGCAAAGGGACAAAGCAGACTTTGAGGGGATGTGAAACTCTGAAAATGTCACCCCACAAACCTGGCAGGGCAGGGTGAGCTGAGGATGGAGCTCCTGAGGCTGCACTTCCATTTGATGGGAGGAGAGGACAGTGCACTGGGCACTTTGCCATGAGGCTCTGGCAGTTCAGCACCACATCAGCTCCGAGCTCGGGAAATAAAGAGTAACCAGGAGGCAGCGTCGGATCCGAGCCGCCGGCTTTCCTGGCTCCCTGCTGACCTTCAGGGCTGCCAGGAGCCTTCCAGGAGCTTTCTGCCTGCTAAGTGAAATCAGAGCTCATTGTCTGGATTGAGAGCTGAAGAGGCTCCTCAAAAACCTCAGCCAGCAAAGGTTCCTTCCACAGCAGCTCAGAGGGCAGATCACTCCTCTAATGACAGGAACACAGTCCCAGGACTGCAGCAATGATCTGTGCTGCTGACTCTTCTGGAAAAGAGGCTGACAAATGTGGGGCTTTTATCTCCATTTTGGAAGGAATGAAGGAAATCCCACAGAAATTACATGTTTGGGACTAGAGCTACACCTTAAGGCTCCCAAGTATAAGACAGAAACACCTCCCTCTCCTGCTCTGCCTCGCCAGCCATTGCTTGCTGGTCACCAGCTGCTCCAGTGCCAGTCAGCTGGAGCAGACTGAGGGAACTGCAGCACCAAAATCATGGAATTCTATAGCTCTCACAGAATATCCTAAGTTGGAAGGGATCTACAAGGAACTTCTAGGGCAGCTCCTCACACTGCACTAGGCCTGGTGATCATAAAACCCCGTATTTCTCACTGACTGCAGCTGGACAGTGCTTGCATTCCCTAGTTTGGGATAGTAAACCCTTTTGGAAAGCCCAGACTGTGCCTCTCTCACTGTCTGCTGAGCATGTATCAGACACTTGGGCATCCTGTACCCCACAAACACCACCCTGGATGCTCATCCAGCTTTAGACCTTGCTGGGGTTTGAGAGAGAAACAAGGGCCTGGCCAAGTGCAAGAATATTTTCCTTTCAGTGCTCATTTTGTAATATTTCTGAAGATATCACCTGCCTCACCTTTTCCCATGCTTCCAGAGAGTATCCATACTGCTCTGTCAGCACAAGTCCTACATAAATCCAGGGCTGAGGCTGCACACAGTCACTCCAGAACTCTGCTCCTCTGCTTTGGGACTAATGTATCCTTTTTTTTTTTTCTTCTTTTTTTTCTTCCATCTGGCACAAAGTAAGTGGAGCCCACAACTGAAGTGGAGAGGTTAAAGCAGGGAGAGCATGGCATAAATATTAATTTACCTTCTTTGTCACTGTGGTATCAGTTAACTGGGCCACTAACACACACTGATATTCGTGTGGTTATGGCACATGGACCAAGCATGATATTTCTGCTTTTTCCCTAGGAAAATCATGTGCAGCCTATGAAGATCATGAGGTAAATTAGAGAGGGCAAACTTACCTTTTTGCTGAGAAATGGGACCCTGCAAAGTCCAGCACCTCAAGGTTTATCCACACCCCTCACTGATCCAGATTCCTGAGAGCAGGAAAGCTGGTTTTGCTTGGAGCCCATGCTGGGCCATTGAGCTTTGTCCTACCACCATGCCCTGCATTGCCACAAACAGCATTTCCTGATTCTAAGTGCATTTCTACTAAAAGCAACATAAACATCTCATGCGTCTTAGAAAAGGCTTTAAAAGATGTAGAAACCAAACTAAGACAAAAATCAATATCATCAGTTCTTAAGTGCCCACATAAAAGGGCTTTTGTCTGTGGTTTTCCATCACTGCAAGTAGCCACAGGATCACCCAGCACCTCTCCAGACCCTCTGGTCTGGCTACTCCTCCTCCATCTCTGGGTACCTTAGCAGCACATCCTCTTCCATCCCAGTACTTAACCCTCTCTGTGTGCTTAGCTCCCCACCTTGGGAATCACGTTTCCTGTCCACCCTGTACTTCCAAGGGTGTGACCATGGGCTCATCTTTAAGCACCTCTGTCTCCCCCAGGCTGAAACAAGAGGTGCTTCCCTCATTTCCAAAAGCTAAGCTTGCATATGAGGGTTCCTCCCCATTCATTTGTCTCCTCCTCTTCCCTCATTCCGTCACACCAAGTTTTTCTCTAATGACACATTTTCCTACCTTTGCTTTCTTCTTTATAGCTCCTCACATCTTTTTATTCCTCCCTTCTCTCTTGTCAGCTGCTGTCTCTGCCCGTCTACCCATTCCCCCACCCTTCCAGCTCCCTCTCTGCCTCCTACACAGGCAGCAGCACTTGGGAATAAGATTTTGTGGGAGACAGCCTTCATTCCCTCCCTTTTCCCCGCTCCATGCTATTTCTGTATAACAATCAGTGCCCTTTCAGGAAGGTTCTCATTGCCAGCAGCTAACCAGCTCCTTCCCAGGCTGGGAAGAGGGAGCTGGCATAATAAAACCCGGGATGATAAAGGAGGAAAAAGAAAAGGGAAGCCTTCCAAATTGCTGCTGCTGCAAAGATTGACACACAAAGGCCACAGCTCCCTGGGATGCTCTCAAGGTCAGTGCAGTCAGACTCACCCAGTGCAACAAGCTGCCCTCCACCAGAGCAACAGGCCAGCAGAGGAACAGCTTCCCTTGGCTCCCTGAAGGGCACTTTTCCTGCCTCAAATCCCAGAAAATCACCAAACATCTATTCATCTGTCTCCTGTGTGCACAGATGAAAGCTGCATCAATCCGGCACCAAACACGGTGGATGAGTCATTGCTAAGCTGTGCCACAGCACAGCTCCATCAGGATGGCCCCTTCCCTCTGCAGGAACCAGCCCCATCCCATCTCCAAACCCTCTCATCCTCCCCTGCTGCTTCCATTTGGAAGGGAAAGTCAGTGACTTTGCAAGACCGAGGAGCTCCAGGGTGTGGGCCTGGGGTGCAGTTGGAAGCTCATCCATGAGGTTTTTTCCTCTGTTATGAAAAGCAGCGCATATCCATCAGGTCCTGGACTGCCACACTGAGACTGGCAGCAAGGAAGGATTTAACAACACAGTGGGGTTACATATTAGGATTTATCCTGCAATAAAGGTCCATCCCTACACTCCAAGTGTCCTCCAGTTCGGAAGCATTCATCTTGGAAATACCTACTGACCACATCTGACCTGGACCAATGCTGTGCAGAAAGAGCCAGAGAGGGCAGGAAACACCTTATCTTCAAATCCTTCCCCTAATCTCCTCTTCCTTTCTTTGTCACACCTGCCTGTTGGGAGAAAGGCATTCATCCCCCCGTGCACAGGACAGACCCTTGGCTCTCCCTAAGGAAACAGCAGCTGACACCAAAGGTGGCTGTGGTGCAGCAGAGGGAGCTCCTTTCACAGCACTCACACCATCCCACTCTCCTCCACCTTCTCCTCTAACCCCTAAGGAATGCAGCTTGGACGACCCTGTCCTTTGGGAAGTGTCTTCAGGGGTCTGTGCCTGTCCTCTCTGCCACATGTGGAGTGATCTGTCAGGGCTGCAAGGATTTGTGTCCAGTCCCCTCCTGCAACTGAGCAGCATTCCTGGTGCTTCAGCTCCCCATTTCTAACGGGGAAAACCAGCATGTCTCCCTTTTTCTGAGCTGCTGGGGGGAACAAACGGGTTAAAGGCAGGGAGATGCCAAGCAAGCACCCAGGAGAAGGACAGCAGAGTAGTGACTAAGCCTTTCCCCATGCCCAAGAAGTGCAGCGAAGATGGATGAGGTAATGGACCGCCTCTGATATTACCATAAATATTAAAGCAGCTTTACATAAGGAGCTTGTGTTCTCTCAGCTGCCATGAGCAGCTCCCCAAGGAGGACTTTAGCTCCCTTCCAGACTATTTCAGCCCCCAGCTCCTGACGCAACACATGGCAAACGTGACACAACGCAACGCAAACCCACGCCAGCAGAGTCACTTGTCACAGATGCTTCTAAAAGGCCTCAGTGCTGCACAGCCAGGGACAGACTGTACAGGACCCTGCTGTGCTTCCCAGTCCTCCCAAATCCAACCCGCAGAGACAGCAGCACCAAGTCACAGCAAATACCGGTGACCCAGTTCACTCTGATGAGATATTTATGAATCCTTTTCCCAATCCGTTGTTTGTTACTCCCCACATCCCTCCCCCCATCACTGGATTAAACATTTCCCTCTCAAACAAGCCCTTTGAATCTTGTTGTGGAGAGTGTCAGATGCTGGAAGTATTTTAGCTGTGGCAGCAGCCTCAGATCTCTGCCACAGGGAGAGATCTGCCAGCCAAGCCTCTGCTCCATGGCTGCGGCAATTCCTGCAGCTGCTCTGAGCCCCAGCACGCTCCTCACTGGTCCAGCTGGTGCTGGCAGTGACCAAAAATCTGCACCCACCACCCCCCCAGCCCCCAGTGTGTGGCCAGGACCCCCCTTCTTCACTCCCAGTAACACCAAGCCACGTCCCTTCTCTCCAGGCTGGGCAATGCATCCACACTCAGAGATTGGGTTGTATGCAGCACCAAGGTGAGGTATGGGAACAGGATGGGTTCCTAAGCCCAGCAAAGGCAGCTTTGCCCTCCATTTGCAAAGGGAAGTGCTCTGGGATGCAGAGCCTGGGCCACCAGCTGCACAGAGGTGTGACACCATTGCCAGTGTCTTCTCTGGAGGCTGCCCAGCCATGCTGCCCACTCAGGTGACACAGCACTTCAGCCTCCCCACCAGAAAGAGCTCAGGAACAGGACATATATGGTCTTTTTCTGCACCACAACCTCTGCAGATGACAAGCTCTGAGCTGAGCATCACCTCTGCAAGCCACACACATCCTGTCCCCAAAGAGGGACGGATGTGGCAGACATTTTATTCTCTGAGAGATGGAGGCAGCACTGCAGGCACTTCACACTCCTGCCAAGAGCTCAACCTGTGTTCTTTTTTGGGGGTTAACCCCAAACAGCTCCAACCTACCCTGGTGAGACACCCTGTCTGCACACAGCCACGTGCACAGCAAAACCCAGGCACTGCCAAGCAGCCGTGGGAGAGAGAAGATTCTGTCTCCAGCCACATGCTCCGACTGAGGTCTAGGGGTGGCACTGAGTCACACCTGGCACGGCCCCTCAAGTGCCACCAGCCCCCCCCAATACAGCTGCAGGAATTATATATATTTGCTATATATATTATAGCAAAATAATTTCTAGAATTCAGCATAATCTGGAAACACTTTGCTGAGGCTGGTTGGAATTACCCTGCTGCAAAGCCTGGCTCCTCACGGTCCTAATGCAGTCCCCAAGCCCCAAAACAGAGTTCAGAGCACCTCAATTTGCTGTGTTAACCCCACTTTAATCTTGGGTTTGAACCCCCCACAGACACAAAATCAAAATCTCTTTTGCCCTGTCTAGTTCCATTTTTTTTTTGTAGCAGAGCAAAATTGTAGCTTTTACCCTTCAAAAATCATGAGGTGTTAGACCTTGAGCATCTCCCTAGGAGGACTGAGCATCCCTCACCCCAAGACAGAAATTCAGGGCACAAAGGAAAGGCTTCTCAGCCAGGATGAGTTTTTTTTGCTATGGCAGCTCTTTGTCAGGACACTGGATTGAAGCACTGAAGCAACAATGGGGAACACTTTGGGAGATACCACAGCAATAGGAATCCTGGAGCCTTAACCCATGAGTGTGACACCTCACAGAGATCTGGGTACATCCTGAACCCTACCCTGGGTAACTCTCATGTTTTAACTTTTGCAAACACACTCAGTTCATTTCTTTAGAGTGTTTTTCCAGCCCTCCCAGAGCCCAGAATTCAATTCCAGCAACACTGTGGCTGGGGCCATGAAGCTTGTCTTGGTTCTCTGCTCAGCTCTGGGCCTGTGCTGCCAGCTCAGGAATAATGTAACAGGGTCAGAAAACAATCCCTACCTCTTGGAAAATGGTGAACACTCATTCCTTCCAACCACAAAGCTCTACTCCTTACCCTGGGCCTGCCAGCACTTGGGAAAAGCCTTTGGGAAGAGGGCAGATGCTTCCAAATTGGGGTGCTGCTCCCCAAGTAGCCACGAGCCAGTTCCCAGCTTCAGGAGGCTGATTCCCTTTCTGCCAGACCTTGCTTTTAAGGCATCTTCCTCCCAGTCGTGTATCCCAAATTCAATATCCACAAGCAAAAAAGGATGAGGGGTATATATGACACAGTGAATCAGCCCCAATCACTGCAGGAAGCAGCAGCAAATTCAACATCCCTCCCCAGTTTATGTGCCTCCTAAATCCATCCCTTCTGCCTGATGCAGCATCACCCCCTTTGTGGCTCAACTGGGGCCAGCAGAAAGATTCTGGAAGCAATTCCTCACATGCAGAGCTGGGTCTGGACTCTGGCAGCCCCTGGATCTGCAGGCTGAAAACTGTTGCTCTGCAGCTGAAATCTAAGAAGCCACTGCAGGCAGACAAGGGGCCAATTCCACACCTTCCACACTCTCTGGGGTAAAACACAGCCCTTACCTTGTGCAGCAACACCAGGGCACTCTCCTTCCCAGCAGAAAGCTGGAAAGCATCTGGGAAGGATGGCCAAAGCTCCTCCAGCATGGAAATCCCTGCTCAGGGAGTTCCATCCCTCCCTCTGCCCCATCTGCCAGCCCTGACACCTGATCCAGAATGGGGACGATGTGCCAGGGGGTTCTCCAGTCCCACATCCCAGCAGCCTGCCAGCGGAGGGGATGGATGCGGTGGGATGAAAATACACATTTAGGGGAGAATTGGGATTTCTCCCCCCACCCTCCCACAATACCACAGGATTAGATGTTGGTGTTGGACACCGTGGATGGAAAACACTGAAGGTCAAACCTGTGAAGGTCAGACTTTTGGAGGTCAGTCCTGAGATGGAGCAGGGATCTTAATTCAGCATAGTCCATCCTCCCTCTCTTGACGGCATCCTGCCTAAGCCCCACCCAGGAAAACAGGGCTGCGGCGGGGAGGTTTCCTCCTCTTGTCCCAATGCCCGAGTTCTGTCAGCCTGACCTCGATTCAATTTTAAAAACCCTCTTTTCTTCCCCCTTTGCACCTCCCCAGAAGCCACCAGAGGGACAGAGAAGTAAGCAGGACCAAATCAACAGGTACCTGCATGCACACATCACAGGGATGCACATGGATGTGCAGAGAGCAGGGACACCAGACTGAAGAGTCTGAGATATTCCCAAAGCATTCCCTCCCTGGAAGCACCCACCGTGACTCAGGAGGCCTGGTCTGGTATCCACCCCACTCCTTCGGGGCAATATTTTCCCTTAAAATAGGCACTACTGCCTCTGACATCTTTCTCCCTTTCGGATTTTTTTGGTTCAGATTTCCCTTTGTGAGCTCCTCGCCAGCACAAGCCCAGGGTCAAATCAAAGGATGCATCCCCTAATTGATATCAAATTCTCCCTGCCCAACAAAACAACTCCCTTTCCTCGGAAAAGGTGAAGGCTGAACCAAGCTGCCGGCTGTTCCTGCTTCCCTCCTGCCTCAGGACTGACCGAATTAAACAGTCATTAAATCCACAGGCAGAGCAAAAGGCAAACAAATCCCACCGTCCATGCGGATGGGTGGGGAAAAGCAGCTGGAAAACTCAAAACCTTTCAGGGAGGTGCAGCAGCTCTCCCGCCAAGGCTGGAGGGGCCCAGCTCGGGATGCTGCTTCCCCTCCTCCCTCCCAGCAGCCCTGTTTCCGGCACATGGCCGGCTCCGCTTCCCCGGCCCCGGCGCCCTCCTGCCTCGGAGCGCTGCTGCGGCACCCAGGGCCTGTCCCTCGGCCGGCCCGGCTGGGATCGGCGCTGCGATCAGCGCAGGGGCTCCGCGGGGCTGGCGGCGCAGCCCGCGGCGGCTGCAGGTACGTGGAGGCGGCAGGAAGCAGCGGGCAGGAAGCGCCCGCGCCTTTGCAGAAACACTTTCGGTGGCTGCCTGACCTTCAGGGAGCAAACCACGGGAGCTGGGCTGGGAAGGGAGCCCCTCGCGGCCGGCCATCCTCACCGTTTGGGGTCCAGAAAGCACTTTTTGCCTCTTACGGGGAAAGCTGTGTGGTGCCGGCTCCGGAGGCAGCCCCCGGCATGGCTGCCCCCGGCCTCCACGCCGGGCGGCTGCGAGGAGGGGCACACTCACCTTGAGCAGGTAGCGCCAGGTCTCCATTTCGCTTTGTCACCCTGCGCAGGATACCCGCACGTCCCGGGGTCGGGATCCGGGAGCCCCGGCATTCCCACCCCGCGCCCCCCACCCGTCCCAGCGGCATCCCTTACCTCTGCCCTCCGGCCGGACGAGTCACACCTTGGGAGCTGGCTCTTGCGCAGAGAGGAGGGAGGGAGGCAGGCGGAGGGGGGTGGGGGGAAACTTGGGAGTTTCCCACAATGCACCTCTGCAGACTGCATGAAGATGGAGAGCAGGGAGGGGGAGGGAGAGGGCGCTCCAATCCAGAGGGAAGGGCTGGGATCTGGAGGGGCAGGATGCCAAGGGGGGGCCACAGCATGGTAAAGCATCTCCACATCCTCTGTCATTTGGAGCTGAGCTGGCTCAGCAGTTCAGGGCTGTCCCTGCGGCACTGACCCCTCTGCTGCTCTATTTGTTTCTCCTCCAAATCCTGCCTGGAATTGCAGCAATTACATGAAACACAGTAAGAAAGTGGCGGGGATACACTGGGAAAAGTACCTGGGAGCAGGCCAGCCTGATAAACTGGGATGCCTCTGTATAGACCACAGGCAAAAGGAGTATGATCCTCTCCCCACCAGGATAAAGGATTTGCAACTGAGATGATCCCTGGCAGTGAGTTAAGGAATGTCAAACTGACTTGCCAAGGAAATGCTCTGCACATTGCAGGGAGAACACTGAAACGCTGCACCTTGGTTTAGTTCTATGCCAGCTCTGCTCCCCATCTCCCCAGACTGCTTCTCCCAGCAGGCTGGGGTTTGACACACCTTCCCAGACCAGAGCCAGGCACACAGCCCAGTCCCACTGCAGAGCGCTGTCAGCCAGCCAGGCACTGCCAGACACAGCCACCTCCTCCTCATCCTCACCAGCTAAAAGCAAACAACCCTCTCTGCTACAGCCTCACTCCTCCAACCAGGTACAGGGCTCAAATTCCCATCCTTGTGTCACTTCCTGCTTGTATCCCAAACCTCAGCAGGTTCTGGGATTGTCTGGAGCTCTTTTAGCCCTTATTTCAGAGCAAATCAGGCTGTGTGCTACTTGCCCATCTGCCTGCATCAGTTACTTGGGACCCACCAACCACCCACCAGTACCCAGACAGGTGCATTTCATGTCTAAAATATGCAAGAACCCAAATCTCCCAGGACAGGCTGTGCTTCCAGGGGCTGCTTTGTGATGCAGCTACCCACACCCCCCCTCAGGGCAGGGATGAGCAAGGTTATTCCTTCAGTAGTCCTTGGCTCCAGAGCCGGCTCAGCTCAGACAGGCTGGCACGGACAGGATTAGCTGTGGCTGATGCTGATGTTCCCTCTGTTCCCTGTCTGGTCCTGCACCCAGCAGTGCCAGCACTCCCTGCTCTTTCAGAGGCTTGTGCCAGGCACAGCCAGGATTTTTCCGTGGCTCCCCTTCTGCTTCCCCTTCTTAACACCTCCCAAATCTGCTGATCTACTGACTGCAGCAGAGGGGCTGAATTCCTGCAAAGCTGGTGGAAATCCACGGTTTAATGCAGGTGACACCCCCAAACTGCAGCTTCCCTAGCAAAATCTCTTTGCTACTTCTGTATCCGGCAGAAATATCCTCAAGGTGGCAGGAGGAGGGAGGGAACCTCCTGCAAGTGGGAATCGCTGGGTCTTGTCCCCAGAGCCTGGATGAGCTGAGGCTGGGGGTTCTGGCAGCGGTTTCCTTATGTTCACACCCTCTGCCTCTGCCTTAGGAGATAAAAAGCCCCACGTGATGCTCTCACACACCTCAGACCGGAATTCACATTGCATTTAAATTCTGACTGTAAACTTTTTTTTTGTTTGTTTTTAACTGAGGTAGGAAAAAGGGAAGCAAAGGAAAAGCTGTAAAAACAATAAATTTCCCCTGTCTCCCCATGGCAGAGTCACATCCCCCCTAACGCAGCGCAGGCACCGCAAGCAGCAACCCTGGCTGAGGCACAGCAAGGTGAAAATGGCTTTTTCAAGGTCAGAGGGAGTGGGAAACCTTTAGAAACAGTGCTGCTGGATTTACCCCCTCCCTCTCAGCTCACAGCACCTCCCAGGAGGAGTTGGCAAGGATAAGGACAGCCCTGGCTCCTGGGGAGCTCCCCCCTGCAAAGCCCACAGGGGAATGTTGGTGGCAGCAGCATCCTTAGGAAGGAACATACAATCATGGAATTATTCGGGTTGGGAAAGCCCTCTGAGATTATCAAGGCCAAACCAGGTTCCCCAGCACTGCCCAAAGCCATCACTATCCTGTGTCCCCAAGTGCCACATCCACACAGCTTTTAAATCCCTCCAGGGATGGGGACTTCACCACTGCCGTAGGCAGCTGTGCCAGGACTGGACAACCCTTTCGGTGAAGGGATTTTCCCCAATATTCAGTCTAAATCTCCCCTGGCACAACTTGAGACCATTTCCTTTAGAAAGAAACAGTTATCACCAGAATTATTTGACATCCTACAAGAAGGAGGGACAGTGTGATGTCTGGCTCTGAGTGGGGAAATAAGGAGTCCATAAGGAGTCCTAAAACTCCCAATGTGCCTTAAAACATCCTTTCCCCTTTTCCCAGTATCCCTCACAGGCAGCTTTGCTAAACGCATAATCCTGAGGCTTATTTTTTCCCTCATGGAAAGAAACCCATCACTCTCAGAAAATAAGATCAAGAGGGTTATCCCTTCCTATTCCAGACACAGGTGCCCTGTTCATAAACTGGAGCAAGCAAACCAGGAGAACAGGTCTCAGCACAGGTTCACACCCCTTTCATCCATGAGCATCCGAAGATCCTAAAGGAGCCTCTCTCCCTTTCCTAGAGCCCCAGTTACAACCACCCACAGCTGGAAAGGGAGGAAGACCACACAGCAGCAAAACCCTGTGTGCCTGGTTGGGCAGCACCGTCTGTCCTTACCTCAGACTCCTGGGGAAGCAAGATGAAGGATGTTTCTCACAGTGGAGTCACTTGCTGCTGCAGCAGCCAAGGTAGGTTTGCCTAGCAGCAGGAAATCCTTGCAATGAAAATCCAAGCCCCACTCCCCCTTTTACTAGGAGTACTATTAATAGCCTGGAATCCTGAGCAGCCTCACCTGGAGCCTCCCCACTGGCTGACATGGGCCTGAGTTCAATCCTGAGCATTCCTAGTTGAATCTGTGCTGGGGACAGGGTCACCAGCTCTGTCCAGGCAGCTCATCCCTGCAGTGAATTACATGAGCTTCTAATGCCTCGATAAATGAATGCAATGTTTAAAATCACAGAATGGTTTGGGTTGGAAGTGACCTTAAAGCTCACACAGTGCTCTCAGCACTTTCTGGCAGCCAGCTGGGCAGATTCTTTCCTCCTGGGATGGGGATTAATGATATTTCTGCAGAGATCTGTCCCCTGGAGCATGAGTCAGAGACTGCAGCCAGCCCCAGGCAGTTGCATTTGCTCCCAGGTCGATAAGGATGATAAAACAAGAGTTGATAGATCAGGATCAGGACCCATAAGAAGAACACCCAACTGACCAGAGTCCACAGATCCTTACAAATTGTGTCCTTAGTGCCCCAGCCAGACTTAGGAAAGCACTGAGCATTGAAATAAGTGGCTGCTGGTGTGTCAGGAGCACGGGTGGGCTGGTGGGGAATTCGTGTGGGCTGGGGACTGACCCTGCTCCTCCTTGGCACAGAGCACAGGCGGGACAGCAGAGACCACATGGTCTGGGAGTCCCACCAGGACAGGGAGCTGGGTGCCTGTCCCAGGGAAAGCCCGGCCTTCCACAGCCTCTTCACCACCCTGACCATCACCAAGGAGCCCTGGAGCAAGCAGGGAGCCAAGGATGGAGCAGTGGGAAGTGGCCAGGGATGTGCCAGCACCAGCAGCGGAGCAGCCACCGCTGCCACCACCACTGCGCTGTTTGAACCTGGCAGAGATGGGCAAACCCCGCAGGTCGTGGTGCTGGTGGGGCCCCGGGCATGGGGAAGACAACGATGGTCAGGAAGGTGATGGTGGAGTGGGGAGAAGGGGCACTCCACACACAGTTTGACTTTGTCTTCTGCATTGACTGCAAAGCCATCGTCCTTCCCATGGAAGCCAGTGTGGCAGACCTGGTTTCACAGTGCTGTCCTGGCCTGCCAGTGCCGGCTGGGAAGATCCTGGATGACCAGAAGAAGATCCTGTTCATTTTCGATGGCTTCGAAGCCCTGGGGTTTTCCTTGGTTCAGCCCAAAGCTGAGCTGACCTCTGACCCCAGGGAGGTGAAGCCACTGGAGCTCACCCTGATGAGCTTGTTGAAGAAGACTGTGCTCCCCAAAGCCTCTTTGCTCATCACCATGAGGCCAACGGCTCTCAGAAGCCTGAGGCAGTGCCTGAAGGGTGAGTATTATGTGGAGATAGTGGAGATACTGGGATTTTCGGCAGCCAGGAGGGAGGAGTATTTCCACAGGTATTTTGAGAACCCCAACAAAGCAGACATGGCCTTCAGGTTTGCCAGAGGCAACAAGATCCTCTATAGCTTGTGTGTCATCCCTCTCATGAGCTGGACCATCTGCACCATCCTTGAACAAGAGCTTTGTGGGAAGAAAAACCTCCTTGAGTGCTCCGTAACCACTACAGGGGTGATGATGTTCTACCTCTGCCACTTACTGAAGCACAGGGACAGGGACAACACACAGGTCCTCCAGCAGTTCCTACTCCAGCTGTGTTCCTTGGCTGCTGAGGGTATCTGGAAGCACAAGGTCCTCTTTGAGGAGAAGGAAATCAAGGACTGTGGCTTGGACCAGACAGGTCTTCTCCCCTTCTTCCTCAGTGAAAGGATCCCAAAGGAAGGAGAAGACCATGGGAGTGCCTATGCCTTCACCCATCTGCATCTCCAGGAGTTTTTTGCAGCAGTGTTTTATGTTCTGGAGGATGATGGGGGCATGGTCAGCAGCTTGGGGAGGCTTGAGAAGGATGTAAATAAACTATTAGAAACCTACAAGTCCAGAAAGGATTTGAATGTAACAGTGCTATTCCTCTTCGGTCTGGTCAGCCAGAAATCCATAGAGTACATGGACAAAACCATTGGGTGCAGAATTTCACCACAAGCCAGGGAAGAGCTGCTGGAGTGGCTTCAGGGGAGGCACAGAGGCCTCTCCCACCCTGGCCAAGTACCAAAGGTTTCAGAGATAGACACTTTCCACTTCTTGTTTGAGATGAACGAGAAGAGCTTCACACAAAGTGCATTGGGTCATTTCACTGACCTGGACTTGCAGGACACCAAGCTGACCCTGTACAACCAGGTGGCTCTTTCCTTCTGCGTCCAGCACTGGGCTGGGCTGGGCTGTGTCACCCTTCAGGGATGCTCCTTCCACTGGCAGGATCCTGAGGCAGAGCTGGATGCGTCAGTGCTTTGGTAAGTTCTGCTTCTCCTTGGTTTAATGACCCAAAACTGCAAAGATTTCTCTTTCTCTGCCCCAAAGGATAATTCAGCTCCTCCCTTTTGAACACCAGCTCGGCCTTTCCTTGAGTGTTTAGTTCCTCAGCAGGGGATTTACTTATTCTTGGCGAGAATAAGGAACATGTGGGCTCCTCCATCCGCTGCCCACTGTGGGATTGATGGTGATGAAGCTTCTTGGCTCGACCTGGCCAGGCCCACCTGTGCCCAGCTGTCATTCTGGCTTCCCATGTCCCCCTGCTCCCTCCCAAAACCAAGGCCACACAGGCCCCTCCGGAGCAGCCCTCCCGTGCACTGGAGGCTCTGCTCGGGGTGGGGGGGTTGTGTGCCGGTGTGGAGCCGGGAGCTCCAGCACGGCTGAGGGCTCTGCGTGCCCCGCGCCTCTGTTCTCCTGCAGCTCTGGAGTCTCGGGAGCCGTCGGACATCCCGATGCCCTCGTCGTGCAGCGGCGGGAGGAGCTGCCCTGCCCCATCCGCCTGCTCTGCCGGGCTCTGCGGCACCGGGACAGTGCCCTGCAGGTGCTTCGGTGAGACATGTGGAGCCCAAACCAGGGCTGGGATCTGGGGGTTTTGGGTGGAGGCACCCAAACCACAGTGCAGTGGGTGAGTGGTTGGTGCTGCTCCGCTGCTCCCTGGGGTCGCTGGCAAGAGGCCAGGGGGAGGTCAGGCCCTGCTTACCTGAGGATGGGTGTTGTCCCTCGGGTTTAGCGGGCAGGTGAGCAGCCAGGACGGGTGAGGTGTGCTGAGCCCTCCTTCTCCGTGCTCTCCCGCAGGCTGCGGTGGTGCCGGCTGTCCGAGAGCTGCTGCGCGGAGCTGGCAGCGCTGCTGGCGGAGCACCCTGGCCTGGCCCATCTGGAGCTGGCTGACAGCTCGCTGGGTGACAGTGGCGTGCGCCTCCTGTGTGAGGGGCTGCGGACTCCGGGCTGCCGCCTGCGCATCCTGCGGTGAGCACCCCAGCATCCCTCTGGCATCTCAGACCTGAGAGCTGGGGAGGTGCCCCAGAGGGGCCACCTGGGGCTGGCACCGTGCCTCTGTCCCACTCTTCCAGGCCAAGGAGCTCCAAGGTTGTGGATTGCCACCATGATGGATGGCATTGAGGGCACTCAGAAGGTGCTTAGGGTTTTCCCGGGGGTTCCCATCAGGCTGCGGTATTCCGGCATCACCAGTGCCTGCTGTGAGGACCTTGCTGCTGTGCTGGGAACCAACACGTGCCTGGAGGAGCTGGATCTGTCCTTCAGTGAGGGGCTGCGTGATGCAGGCGTAGAGATACTGTGTGAGGGACTACAACACTGTGCCTGCCCACTACAGACACTGCGGTAAAGGGGCGCGGGATGGGCCAGTGCTACCTCCTTCCTTTGCAGAGCTCTCTCTCTTTCCCACCGGGAGCAGCTCACCGAGCAGAGGCCAAAGCCCTCCTTCCCTGTGTCCCTCGCTCCCACAGGATGGGGAGCTGCCGCCTGTCGGGCGACTGCTGCCCGGCCCTGGCTGCGTGGCTGCTGCAGGGGCCCCGCCTCACCTGCCTGGACCTGAGTGACAACGAGCTGGGAGCCCACGGCGTCCTGCAGCTCTGCCAGCAGCTCCGGCATCCCGCCTGCCCACTGCGGAGCCTGGGGTGAGGGTCCTGCCACGTCCCCTTCCGTGCCCGGCATTCCCGAGCCAGCACAGGCTGTGGCACAGGCAGGCGCCTCCCTCCACACAAGCTCGAACGCCTTCTCCTCTTCTCCTGCCCAGGCTGAGCACGGACACCTTCAGCCAGGCGCTGCTGCACGAACTGGACGCCCTCCGGGCACTGCAGCCCGCCCTGGAGATCGGGAACCTCCTGGAGCCTGAGGTGCCGCAGGCAGGGGCCATGGCCCGGCTGCCCTGCCACCGCGGGCTCCTGCCGGGGGGCAGGAGGGCGCTCCCCTCCTTCAGGAGACCTCCCCTCCTTTAGGAAAAGCCCTTCCAACAACCACAGCCATTCCCAGCACAGCACTCGGTGCTGCCAGGGGCTCTGAGCCTGCCCCACCCATGGGGTACAGGGAGGAGATCCTGCTGCATCTTTGGGAGAGTGGGAGGGCCGTGTCCTCTCTTCTCCCTTTTCCCCTCCGTGCTGCTGCGAACAGTTGTGTGCATTTGGCAGTGCCAAATAAAGATGCTGCAGACATTCCCAGCAATCCCCCTGTGTTCATTCCCCTCATCCCACCATGCTCAAAGATGTGACTGGGGTTCCAGATCCTGCGTCACATGCCTGAGGGTTGACTGAGGTACCCGGGATGGAGATGGCAGCCCCAGAGAGAGATCCCAGCCTTGGGAGTGAGTCACTGACAAGATTCAGTTTTAATAGGAAGAAGAGGAAATTGACACTGAAATCAAAGAAAATCCCTCCACAGCAGATGATTTCCTGCAGTGCTGGACAGGTTGGGGTGACCTCTGTGGGCAGAGCCACCCCTCCCTGGGGACGTGGCCCCTCCACGCTGCCACACACGTGTCCCCAAGGCTGTGGCATGGCCAGGGCATCCTCATGGCGACGTCCCCAGGCTGCTGCTACCAACGTCATCATAGTCCGTTTGTCCCAGGGACTGTTCCAATGGGTCCCTGGTGGCTCCTGGGGATTTGGAGGGGAGCAGATCCCACCTTGGGGACAGCACAAAAAGGAGCCTGAGGAGCCAGGCTGCTCCGTGTGCCCCTGAGAGACCCCACCTCAGGTCTGACCCCAGCACCCATGGGTCTGCTGCTGGGGCCCTGCTCGAAGCCACAGCCAAACCCTGCCCTGCAGAGGCTCAGCAGAGGGTACAGGGCGCCTGGGAGCCCTCTTACCTGTGGGCACGACACAGATCCACCTGCTCTGTGCCACTCCCTCAGAGATGTCCCCACTGCTGGGAGCGGGGGGCTCCTGTGCCACACCCAGCACATCGTCGTAGCCATCCGGGGCTCCCTGCTCGGGCCGGGCAGGGGGTCTGGCAAAGGCAGAGGGGCCCATGGCAGTGACCAATGGCCCTGGCAGGGCTCTGGCGGTGCCATCCCCTCTGGCCTGGCCACCAGGGATGTGCGGGTCACCCTTGGGTCCCACGGGGAAAGGCGATGCTTTGATACACATTAACAAGGGGAGGACTTGCACCCTCAGCCCCACAGCCCAGGTGTGTCCCCAGCTCTCCCTGCTGGGTTCCTGCCCTGTGGCCCTACCTGGGGCTGCCTCAGTGTCACTCCCCTCCACACTGTCCCCGGTGTAGTACGGCAGCTTCTTCAGGGATCCCTCCAACGGGGAACCTGCCAGGGACAAACAGGGACTTGCGGGTGGCCTCAAGTGGCACCACAGGTCACAGAACCTCACACTACAGACTGGAGCTACTGTGGGACAAAGGATACCCACAGCCCATGGACAGCAGCCACTGCCAGGCCACCAGCACCCAGAGCTGTCAGTGGGGATGTCAGGAAGAGCCTTCACTCTGCACAGGGCTGGGGCACAAGGACTGCACCCACCTGGGCCACTGGGCACCTCCTGGTACTCCGGAATGGCAGTGTAGTCCAGCTCCTCGTAGACAGCATTGGAGATGGCATCTGCAGCTCTGCCAGGGCCTTGAAAGACATGTGCAATTTCCCTGATGCCCTGAGCGCTGTAGGTGGCACCGGAATCACCCCTGGCCACCTCCTGAGCTGTTGTGCAGGGCAGGAGACACAGAAAGCCCAACCCGGGTCTGTCCCACACTCACCCACCGGGACCCACCTCGGCGCCAGGCACGGGCACGGCACAGCAGCACGGCCAGGGCACACAGGGACAGGCACAGCAGCGTCCCCAGCACCACGCACAGGACAGTTGGCACAGGCACTGGCCCCACGGCCACGGCCACAGCCGTTGTTCTGGGAAGACCTTTGGGAACACAGCCAGGCAGTGAGGGGAGGGCGATCCCAGACACACCGGCATGGGGGATGCAGGCACGGGCAGAGCTACCTGTGCTGGTGGCACCCTCCGGATTTGGGACAGTGTCTGTCTCAGCGATGCCATCGATGTCCTGCTCACAAGTCACGTGGGCGTCTCCGCCGGCGCCGCAGCTCTGCAGCTGCCACGGTGCCGAGGGGCACCCCCAGAAGGATCGGGCCCCGTCCTCACAGCCCACCCAGGCCAGCCAGGCACGGGAGGGCTGCGGGGCCGACAGGGACAACAGCCAGCCCCGGTCGCCACAGCCCAGCTGGCGGCAGACGGCACCGGCCGTGCCGGTGCTGGTGCCGTTGGCGCACACGCGGCCCCAGGTGCCGTTGTAGGACACCTCCAGGAACCCGCGGCAGCGCCTGCGCTCACCTGCCAGCCGCACCGAGAGCTGCCCTGCAAGGGTGCGGGGCGTCACGGCACGGCCACGAACCCCCCGCGGCCTCCGCCGGGCCCTGAGCCGGGCGTGCCCGGCACTGACCTGAGCACACGGCCCCTGCCCCGCCGCCGCGCCCGCACTCGCGCCGCTCCGAGCGCCCGCACTCCCACAGAGACTCCTCGCTGCCGGAGCACTCGGGCACGTACGGCCACAGCGGCCCCGTGCCCGCACCAAAGCGCGCCCAGCTCGGGGCCTCCAGGGCCGTGCCACAGCCCAGCTCCCGGCACAAAACGGCGGCGTCCTGCAGCTCCCAGCCTTCCTGGCACACGCTGCTCCACGTGCCACCGGAATAGACCTCCACGCGCCCGGCACAGCGCCCGGAGCTCCCCACCAGCCTCACCCGACGGCTGCCTGCGGGCACACGACGACCGGCATGGGTTGGCTGCTTGGGGAACACGCACCTCCCGCCTTTCTTGGGACACCCACCTGAGCACACGATGACCATCTCCTCAAGGCTCCTGTTTGCTGCAGGGACCATCCCCGAGACATCCTCCATCTCCAGCTGGTCATCCATCTCCTCAGGGCCGCTGGTCAGCGCAGAACCCATGCCCGAAATGTTCTCCATCTCTTCAGTCACGATGTCCACCTGGCTGGGCTGCTGCTCAACACAGGGGCCGTATCCAAGGCGCTGTAAACGTCCTTGGGAATGCCACAGCCCAGCTCCGCACATACCATGTGGACATCCCATGACTTCCACTGCTCCAGAGGCACACGGCGCCAGGCCGGGCTGGTTCTGGTCTCCTCCAGCCGCCCATCGCACAAGCTCTGACCGCCCACCAGCCGCACGGACTCGACAATGCCTGTAAAATCCCCAGCACATCCATAGGGGGGTAAAACCTGCCTCAGACCGCGCTTCACCCCAACAGAGCCCTGCATCCTCTGATCCCAATTCTTGGGACGTCCCTAGAAGCCCGTAAGGCTCCTCGCACTGGTTCCGTACACACCTGAGCAGTTGAGAGCGGCGGCGTTCCCGGGGCACAGCGGCGCTGCCCCAGCACGGCCACGGGGCACTGGCCCGGGTGCCGCTCGCTCCCGCTGCAGCCGAAGGCGTCCGGCCGCAGCGGCCCCTCGCCGCTGCCGAAGGAGCCGCCCGCGGGCACGGCGAAGGCGCGGCCGCAGCCCAGGTGGCGGCACAGCACGTGCGCATCGCGCAGGTCCCACTCGCTGGCGCACACGGACCCCCACGTCCCCCGCACTGCCACCTCCACTCGCCCGGAGCACTTCGAGCTGCTGTTGCCCACACGGAAGCCCGTGTAGGCTGAGGCAGGAAGGACGCTGAGGGCGCCCATGGCGCACGCAGCCCAGCAGCCCCCGCTGTCCCCGGCACTTACGGGAGCAGATGACGCTGGCAGGGCCGCTGCAGCCCCGGCCGTGGGGCGGACGCCGCGCACACGCACTGAGCAGGGGCTCGCTGCCATTGCACTGGAAGCCCCCGTGCCCACAGCGATCCCGATCCTGCCCCAAACCGGTCACTGCCGGGAATGGCGAGCGCCTCACCGCAGCCCAGCTCCCTGCACACCACCTGGGCCACCTTCATGTCCACCTGATTCTCACAGACACCAACCCATGCCCGGCCCTGCCGCACCTCCAGCCGCCCGGCGCAGTCTCCATCGCCACCAACCAGCCGGGAAAAGCCTGTGGGAGCAACACGGGGTAAGTGCCGAGGAGTGTGCATGAAGTTACACAACCCCTCCAAAAGCAGCTCCTACCTTGGCAAACAACGGCAGTGTCCCATTCATGGAGGTTGCTTTTATAGGGTCCCCAGCCAACGATCTTGCATTCCCAGAGGGTGGACTCTTGTCCAGTGCAGTCCACCAGGAAGAGACTGACCGGCCCTTCCCCTACTCCAAAGCGGACACGGGCGTAGAAGGCACCGGAAGCCGAGCCACACCCCAGATGCTGGCAAACCACCTCGGCGTCCTCCATGTCCCAGTTGTCATCTTCCACCGATCCCCATTGTCCCTGCAGCTTCACCTCCACCCTCCCGGCGCAGGGACTGCCGCCGCCCACCAGCCTCAGCTCCACGGCATCTGCAGCCGGGGAAGCGGCACGGCTCAGGCCTGCCCGGGATGCTCCAGCACAAGCTGGCTGTCCCAGCACAGCCAGCGTGTCCCCTCACCTGTGCAGGTCACCCCCACATCCTGCTCGTGCCCGCAGAGATGCAGTCCCCATCCAAAACGCAGGCAATTCTCCAGAACATCCTCAGTGCCATGGCAGAAGAAGGGCTGAAGCCAGATCTGCCCAGTGCCCCGCCCGAACCGGGTGTACAGGGGCGCCCGGGCCACCTGGCCACAGCCCAGCTGCCGGCACACCACGGTGGCCCAACGGGCGTCGCACTCGGAAACGCACACGGAGCCCCACTCCCCGTCGTGCTTCACCTCCACACGGCCGGCACAGCGCTCGCCGCCGCCCACCAGACGCAGCTCGGCCGAGCCTGCGGCACGGACGCTGCTGAGCCGGGCCCGGCACCGCCGCGGGCCCCGCTCCCGCCGCCCGCCACTCACCCGCACACAGCTGCACGCACACGAGCAGCCCCAGCGCCACCACCGGCCCCATGGCCCCGGAGCCGAGCCACCGCAGCCAGGCCAGGGCTCGCCAGCGCCCGAGACACTGCAGGCAGCAGCCCCGGGCAGCCTTTATCAGGCGCCTCATCTGCCAGCTGCGGGGCCGCGGCCTCCAATAACCTGCTCCGTGCCCAAATATGAGCCTCGCCTGCGCTTCTGGCGTCACACACCTCGCCACAGTGGGCTGCCACCCGGATGTCCCCGGGGGGAGGCAGCCCCCCCACGGCACCTGGGCCGCGGGGGCTCTTCCTGTATCCCCCGTGGCTCCAACTCTGCCGCTGCAGCCTGGCAAGAGCCATCCTCATGGGGACAGGCTGCCCCCCAAAGCCAGCAAGAGCACGCACGGCACCACCCCTCGGTGCGGCCCCTGACAAGCCCCAAACCGCCACCCCCCCGCCCGTGTCGCTCCCGTGCCGGGGTGCCCGGAGCCCCCCCGGCGGCGGCAGCAGCCCCCGGCTCGGCGCGGCGCTGCCAGGTGCCCGGGCCCCGGGCCCTCGCGGCGGCGCTGGCACATGGCGCTGCTGCCGCAGCTGCGGCCCCGCGCTCGCCTCGCCGCCAGCGCAGGAAGGAGGCGGTTTCCCCCCGACGGCTCCCGGCCTCGCCGCCGGCCGTGCGCGGCTCCCGACACCTGCGCTGCCGCCGATAACGCCGCGGCTCCGCGCCCAGCCTGCCCCGCCGACCCGGCCCCCTGCGGCTCGGCAGCCGCGCGCTGAACGAAACTTCCCGGCATCGCCATTCGCCGCACTCCCTGACAGCAAACTCCCAGCGCAGGAAGACACTTGCACTGCTGGCACCCACAGCCCTTCACAGCTGCGGCTCCGATGACCCACGCTGGCCCCGCAGACTCCACAAACACCCACTCCCACGCCTCGTTTCTTCTCCCGTTCCACGACAGCTTTCCCAAGGCACACTCGCAGGTGACTCTATCTGGAAATCCTAATTATGCTGTCGCACGAACATTGCGAGAGCTCCAGCTGATGCCGCGAAACAGGCACCCTGCGCCTTGACCCCCTCCCATTCTAAGTACACAAAAAGCCAATTCTAAAGTTTCTCTAAATTCTCGAGCCCTGCTGCCCCCTTCAGGGTCTCTAACCTGGCCGGGAACACGCTTTGCCCGGACCTTTGTTATGCAAAGGAGCGGCTCTTGCCGCACTCTCGTTCCCGGCTCCCACCCAGAGCAAAGGGAACCCCTGGAACTGCGGCTGCTCCCCATGCACCGGCACCGCAGGAATTCCTCAGCGGCAGGAGGTGCCGGTGCCTCGCTGTGCGGCGGCGGGAGGAGCTGCCCTGCCGCACGGCCCGCGCTGCCGGCCACGGCGGCACCGGGCAGTGCCCGGGGCTGCTCCTGCCAGAGACGCACGCACGGCACTGAGAACAAAGCGGGGACGAGGGATGGGGACTCCCGAACCGGAGGCCAGCGGGAGGCTGTATGGATGGCTGCTTCCCCCGGGGCACAGGGGACAGAAGCTCACCAATACCACGGATATCTCTGGGAGCCCTCGGTCCCCTCTGAGGGTCTCTCCCGAGGGTTCTCCTTGGGCTGCGGTATCGCCGCCTCCCCAGCCCCTGTTGCTGCGGCTGCGAGGACATCACCCACTGCTCCGGCCTCCCCAGCGGCAGCAGCTCACCGAGCAGAGGCCAAAGCCCTCCTTCCCTGTGTCCCTCGCTCCCACAGGATGGGCAGCTGCCGCCTGTCGGGCGCTGCTGCCCAGCCCAGTCTGCGCGGCTGCTGCAGGGGCCCCTACCTGGACCTGAGTGACAACGAGCTGGGAGCCCACGGCGTCCTGCAGCTCTGCCAGCAGCTCCGGCATCCCGCCTGCCCACTGCGGAGCCTGGGGTGAGGGTCCTGCCACGTCCCCTTCCGTGCCCGGCATTCCCGAGCCGGCCAGCACAGGCTGCGGCACAGGCAGGCGCCTCCCTCCACACAAGCTCGAACGCCTTCTCCTCCTCTCCTGCCCAGGCTGAGCACGGACACCTTCAGCCAGGCCCTGCTGCACGAACTGGACGCCCTCCGGGCACTGCAGCCCGCCCTGGAGATCGGGAACCTCCTGGAGCCTGAGGTGCCGCAGGCGGGGGCCATGGCCCGGCTGCCCTGCCACCGCGGGCTCCTGCCGGGGGGCAGGAGGGCGCTCCCCTCCTTCAGGAGACCTCCCCTCCTTTAGGAAAAGCCCTTCCTACAACCACAGCCATTCCCAGCACAGCACTCAGTGCTGCCAGGGGCTCTGAGCCTGCCCCACCCATGGGGTACAGGGAGGAGATCCTGCTGCATCTTTGGGAGAGTGGGAGGGCCGTGTCCTCTCTTCTCCCTTTTCCCCTCCGTGCTGCGGCAAACAGTTGTGTGCATTTGGCAGTGCCAAATAAAGATGCTGCAGACATTCCCAGCAATCCCCCTGTGTTCATTCCCCTCATCCCACCATGCTCAAAGATGTGACTGTGGTTCCAGATCCTGCGTCACATGCCTGAGGGTTGACTGAGTACCCGGGATGGAGATGGCAGCCCCAGAGAGAGATCCAGCCTTGGGAGTGAGTCACTGACAAGATTCAGTTTTAATAGGAAGAAGAGGAAATTGACACTGAAATCAAAGAAAATCCCTCCACAGCAGATGATTTCCTGCAGTGCTGGACAGGTTGGGGTGACCTCTGTGGGCAGGGCCACCCCTCCCTGGGGACGTGGCCCCTCCACGCTGTCACACACGTGTCCCCAAGGCTGTGGCATGTCCAGGGCATCCTCATGGCGACGTCCCCAGGCTGCTGCTGCCAACGTCATCATAGTCCGTGTGTCCCAGGGACTGTTCCAATGGGTCCCCGGTGGCTCCTGGAGATTTGGAGGGGAGCAGATCCCACCTTGTGGACAGCACAAAAAGGAGCCTGAGGGCCAGGCTGCTCCGTGTGCCCCTGACAGACCCCTCCTCGGGTCTGACCCCAGCACCCATGGGTCTGCTGCTAGGGCCCTGCTCAAAGCCACAGCCAAACCCTGCCCTGCAGAGGCTCAGCAGAGGGCACAGGGCGCCTGGGAGCCCTCTTACCTGTGGGCACGACACAGATCCACCTGCTCTGTGCCACTCCCTCAGAGATGTCCCCACTGCTGGGAGCGGGGGGCTCCTGTGCCACACCCAGCACATCGTCGTAGCCATCCGGGGCTCCCTGCTCGGGCCGGGCAGGGGGGTCTGGCAAAGCAGAGGGGCCATGGCAGGACCAATGGCCCTGGCAGGGCTCTGGCTGTGCCATCCCCTCTGGCCTGGCCACCAGGGATGTGCGGGTCACCCTTGGGTCCCACGGGGAAAGGCGATGCTTTGATACACATTAACAAGGGGAGGACTTGGCACCCTCAGCTCAGGTGTG
Organism: Sitta carolinensis; assembly: GCA_032173965.1. Taxonomy (NCBI): domain Eukaryota; kingdom Metazoa; phylum Chordata; class Aves; order Passeriformes; family Sittidae; genus Sitta; species Sitta carolinensis. The sequence continues at coordinate 7,251,050 of JAVUNC010000026.1, forward strand.
TCCCCAGGTCTCCCCGCTGGGTTTCTGCCCTGTGGCCCTACCTGTGGCTGCCTCAGTGTCACTCCCCTCCACACTGTCCCCGGTGTAGTACGGCAGCTTCTTCAGGGATCCCTCCAACGGGGAACCTGCAGGGACAAACAGGGACTTGTGGGTGGCCTCAAGTGGCACCACAGGTCACAGAACCTCACACTACAGACTGGAGCTACTGTGGGACAAAGGATACCCACAGCCCATGGATAGCACACACTGCCAGGCCACCAGCACCCAGAGCTGTCAGTGGGGATGTCAGGCAGAGCCTTCACTCTGCACAGGGCTGGGGCACAAGGACTGCACCCACCTGGGCCACTGGGCACCTCCTGGTACTCCGGAATGGCAGTGTAGTCCAGCTCCTCGTAGACAGCATTGGAGATGGCATCTGCAGCTCTGCCAGGGCCTTGAAAGACATGTGCAATTTCCCTGATGCCCTGAGCGCTGTAGGTGGCACCGGAATCACCCCTGGCCACCTCCTGAGCTGTTGTGCAGGGCAGGGGACACAGAAAGCCCAACCCAGGTCTGTCCCACACTCACCCACCGGGACCCACCTCGGCGCCAGGCACGGGCACGGCACAGCAGCACGGCCAGGGCACACAGGGACAGGCACAGCAGCGTCCCCAGCACCACGCACAGGACAGTTGGCACAGGCACTGGCCCCACGGCCACGGCCACAGCCGTTGTTCTGGGAAGACCTTTGGGAACACAGCAGGCAGTGAGGGGAGGGCGATCCCAGACACACCGGCATGGGGGATGCAGGCACGGGCAGAGCTACCTGTGCTGGTGGCACCCTCCGGATTTGGGACAGTGTCTGTCTCAGCGATGCCATCGATGTCCTGCTCACAAGTCACGCGGGCGTCTCCGCCGGCGCCGCAGCTCTGCAGCTGCCACGGTGCCGAGGGGCACCCCCAGAAGGATCGGGCCCCGTCCTCACAGCCCACCCAGGCCAGCCAGGCACGGGAGGGCTGCGGGGCCGACAGGGACAACAGCCAGCCCCGGTCGCCACAGCCCAGCTGGCGGCAGACGGCACCGGCCGTGCCGGTGCTGGTGCCGTTGGCGCACACGCGGCCCCAGGTGCCGTTGTAGGACACCTCCAGGAACCCGCGGCAGCGCCTGCGCTCACCTGCCAGCCGCACCGAGAGCTGCCCTGCAAGGGGTGCGGGGGCGTCACGGCACGGCCACGAACCCCCCGCGGCCTCCGCCGGGCCCTGAGCCGGGCGTGCCCGGCACTGACCTGAGCACACGGCCCCTGCCCCGCCGCCGCGCCCGCACTCGCGCCGCTCCGAGCGCCCGCACTCCCACAGAGACTCCTCGCTGCCGGAGCACTCGGGCACGTACGGCCACAGCGGCCCCGTGCCCGCACCAAAGCGCGCCCAGCTCGGGGCCTCCAGGGCCGTGCCACAGCCCAGCTCCCGGCACACAACGGCGGCGTCCTGCAGCTCCCAGCCTTCCTGGCACACGCTGCTCCACGTGCCACCGGAATAGACCTCCACGCGTCCCGGCACAGCGCCCGGAGCTCCCCACCAGCCTCACCCGACGGCTGCCTGCGGGCACACGATGACCGGCATGGCTTGGCTGCTTGGGAAAACGCACCTCCCGCCCTTCTCGGGACACCCACCTGAGCACACGATGACCATCTCCTCAAGGCTCCTGTTTGCTGCAGGGACCATCCCTGAGACATCCTCCATCTCCAGCTGGTCATCCATCTCCTCAGGGCCGCTGGTCAGCGCAGAACCCATGCCCGAAATGTTCTCCATCTCTTCAGTCACGATGTCCACCTGGCTGGGGCTGCTGCTCAACACAGGGGCCGTATCCAAGGCGCTGTAAACGTCCTTGGGAATGCCACAGCCCAGCTCCGCACATACCATGTGGACATCCCATGACTTCCACTGCTCCAGAGGCACACGGCGCCAGGCCGGGCTGGTTCTGGTCTCCTCCAGCCGCCCATCGCACAAGCTCTGACCGCCCACCAGCCGCACGGACTCGACAATGCCTGTAAAATCCCCAGCACATCCATAGGGGGGTAAAACCTGCCTCAGACCGCGCTTCACCCCAACAGAGCCCTGCATCCTCTGATCCCAATTCTTGGGACGTCCCTAGAAGCCCGTAAGGCTCCTCGCACTGGTTCCGTACACACCTGAGCAGTTGAGCAGCGGCGGCGTTCCCGGGGGCACAGCGGCGCTGCCCCAGCACGGCCACGGGGCACTGGCCCGGGTGCCGCTCGCTCCCGCTGCAGCCGAAGGCGTCCGGCCGCAGCGGCCCCTCGCCGCTGCCGAAGGAGCCGCCCGCGGGCACGGCGAAGGCGCGGCCGCAGCCCAGGTGGCGGCACAGCACGTGCGCATCGCGCAGGTCCCACTCGCTGGCGCACACGGACCCCCACGTCCCCCGCACTGCCACCTCCACTCGCCCGGAGCACTTCGAGCTGCTGTTGCCCACACGGAAGCCCGTGTAGGCTGAGGCAGGAAGGACGCTGAGGGCGCCCATGGCGCACGCAGCCCAGTAGCCCCCGCTGTCCCCGGCACTTACGGGAGCAGATGACGCTGGCAGGGCCGCTGCAGCCCCGGCCGTGGGGCGGACGCCGCGCACACGCACTGAGCAGGGGCTCGCTGCCATTGCACTGGAAGCCCCCGTCCCACAGCGATCCCGATCCTGCCCCTAACCGGTCACTGCCGGGAATGGCGAGCGCCTCACCGCAGCCCAGCTCCCTGCACACCACCTGGGCCACCTTCATGTCCACCTGATCCTCACAGACACCAACCCACGCCCGGCCCTGCCGCACCTCCAGCCGCCCGGCGCAGTCTCCATCGCCACCAACCAGCCGGGAAAAGCCTGTGGGAGCAGCACAGGGTCAGTGTCACGGCATGTGCATAAAGTTACACATGCCCCCCAAGCCCAGCTCATACCTTGGCAGACAACTGCTGTGTCCCAAATCATGGATGAAGATTATAAGGTCCCCAGGCACGGACGCGCAATTCCAGAACCTGGACTCTTGTCCAGTGCAGTCCACCAGGTAGAGACTGACGGCCCTTCCCCTTGATCAAAGCGGTCTCGGGCATAGAAGGCACCGGAAGCCGAGCCACACCCCAGATGCTGGCAAACCACCTCGCGTCCTCCATGTCCCAGTTGTTGTCAATCACCGATCCCCATTGTCCTTGCAGCTTCACCTCCACCCTCCCGGCACAGGGACTGCCGCCGCCCACCAGCCTCAGCTCCACGGCATCTGCAGCGGGGAAGCGGCACGGCTCAGGCCTGCCCGGGATGCTCCAGCACAAGCTGGCTGTCCCAGCACAGCCAGCGTGTCCCCTCACCTGTGCAGGTCACCCCCACATCCCGATCATGGTCGCAGAGTGCCGTCCCCATCCCAAATGAGACAATCCTCCAGTAAAGCCTCGGTGCCGAGGCAGAGTAGGCTGCAGCCAGATCCGCCCGGTGCCCTGTCCGAACGGGCATAACACCGACGCCCGGCTACCTGGCCACAGCCCAGCAGCCGGCACACCACGATGTCCCATTTGGCTTCCCAGTCGAAGTCAAAGGGACGCACACGGAGCCCCACTCCCCGTCGTGCTTCACCTCCACACGGCCGGCACAGCGCTCGCCGCCGCCCACCAGACGCAGCTCGGCCGAGCCTGCGGCACGGACGCTGCTGAGCCGGGCCCGGCACCGCCGCGGGCCCCGCTCCCGCCGCCCGCCACTCACCCGCACACAGCTGCACGCACACGAGCAGCCCCAGCGCCACCACCGGCCCATGGCCCCGGAGCCGAGCCACCGCAGCCAGGCCAGGGCTCGCCAGCGCCCGAGACACTGCAGGCAGCAGCCCCGGGGCAGCCTTTATCAGGCGCCTCATCTGCCAGCTGCGGGGCCGCGGCCTCCAATAACCTGCTCCGTGCCCAAATATGAGCCTCGCCTGCGCTTCTGGCGTCACACACCTCGCCACAGTGGGCTGCCACCCGGATGTCCCCGGGGGGAGGCAGCCCCCCCACGGCACCTGGGCCGCGGGGGCTCTTCCTGTATCCCCCGTGGCTCCAACTCTGCCGCTGCAGCCTGGCAAGAGCCATCCTCATGGGGACAGGCTGCCCCCCAAAGCCAGCAAGAGCACGCACGGCACCACCCCTCGATGCGGCCCCTGACAAGCCCCAAACCGCCACCCCCCCGCCCGTGTCGCTCCCGTGCCGGGGTGCCCGGAGCCCCCCCGGCGGCGGCAGCAGCCCCCGGCTCGGCGCGGCGCTGCCAGGTGCCCGGGCCCCGGGCCCTCGCGGCGGCGCTGGCACATGGCGCTGCTGCCGCAGCTGCGGCCCCGCGCTCGCCTCGCCGCCAGCGCAGGAAGGAGGCGGTTTCCCCCCGACGGCTCCCGGCCTCGCCGCCGGCCGTGCGCGGCTCCCGACACCTGCGCTGCTGCCGATAACGCCGCGGCTCCGCGCCCAGCCTGCTCGCGGTGAAGCCACAGAGGCCGGGCACGGAGCCCACTTGATTTTTGGGGGACCCACCTGGTAAGATGTGAGGAAGCTCCACCGAAAAACAAGGGTGCAAGGGGGGGGGGGGGTAGGAGCTCCCTTGAGCTGTGTGTGAGGGGCTGCGCCACCCCGCAGCTGTGCTGAGCAGTCACAGTGCCCTCATCGTGCTACCTACGAGGTCACCCCGTAGCAGTGTAGTCACCTCCATGAGATACCAACCTGGGGGACTGAGGACCTGCCACTTGTCAGTGTCCTCGTGTCACCCCAGGATGGCTCGTGCTTTGGGCTAAGCCCTAAGGTATCCCCCGCAACGGTGTCGCACGGCCCTGCCGTGGTTGCCTATCCTTCCCACGCAGCAGGAAGACCCCGCCGGGGCTGGCGGGAGGAGGCGACCCGTCTCCGCTCTCCCCGATTTGGGCGGGGACCCTCACAGTGGGTCCCGGCGACATTATCAACCTTCCATCCAACACCGGTGCCTTTCCATGTAGGTGGCAGAGTGTCACAGGAGGTTTTCATTCCAGAATGCCTCCCCCGTCTCCTGGAACGGTACCCGAGAAGGAGAGGATAGACAGGAAAGCGGGAGAAACACACGGGAACGCGGAGCACGCCCGCCTCCGTTGGCCACGCCCCCTACCCAAGGCCACGCCCCCCCTGGAACCCCCGCCTCGCAGCGCCACCTCCGGGCCGGCAGGGGGCGCCCGGCGCAGCTTCGACTATCCGGAAAGAGCCGAGCGTCGGCGGAGGCGGCCGAGCCAGGGCTGGCGGCGCGGGCGGAACGGGCGCGATGGCGCAGCAAGTGGAGCAGCTACGGGCGGACGGCGTGGACAAGGAGGTGCTGCGGGAGGGCACCGGGCCGCTGCCAGACTTCCGCGACGGCACCAAGGTCAGGTCTGCGGGGGGACGGGCGGGGTGGGGGATGTGGGAAGCTGAACAAGGCGGAGGAGTCGCGCATGCGCGCTCCCCCTTCCCCGTGTGCGTCGCTATGGTGACTCCGCGGGCTCCTCCTGCCCGTTCAGGCCACTTTCCACTACCGGACGCTGCGGTGTGGCGATGAGGAGACGCCGGTGGACGATAGCAGGGCGCGGGGGAAGCCCATGGAGCTCATCGCCGGGAAAAAGTTCAAGCTGCCCGTGTGGGAAGCGGCGCTGCGAACCATGCGGCCCGGCGAGCGCGCGCGCTTCCGCTGCGACGCCAAGGTGGGCGGGGCCTGGCACTGCGGGAGGGCGTGGTTTATTGATTGGGGCGGGGCTTGTGCGGGTGGGCGGTGCCTATGTTGTGGGCGCGGGCGCCCCGGTGCACTCCAGCCGCCGGGTGCGAGGCTGGAGTATCCTGGTATTCTCCCCGCCGCCCTCCTGAAATTCCGGCTCCCTTCCCTCCCGCAGCACGTGGTGCTTTACCCGCTAGTGTCCAAGAGCCTGAGGAACATCGCAGCAGGGAAGGACCCGCTGGAGGGGCAACGGCACTGCTGCAGCATTGCTCAGATGCACGAGCACTACTCCCTGGGGTACCCCGACCTCGACGAGCTCCAGAAGAACCCCCAGCCCCTCATCTTTGACATCGAGGTGCTGAAGGTGAGGTGCTGGCATGGGGAGCTCAGGGTGGAAGTGTCCAGAGAACACACAAATGTGGCATGTGGTATGTGGTTTAGTAGAGGCCTTGGCAGTGCAGGACTTGATGATCCTAGAGGTCTTCTGCAACCTAAACAATTCCATGATCCTGTTCTCTGATTCCATGATGGGGTGCTGGCAGGTGGAGCCACCCGGCTCCTACCAGCAGGACCCATGGGCCATGACAGATGAGGAGAAGCTTCAGGCTGTGCCGCAGATCCACAAGGAAGGCAACGAGCTGTACCGACAGGGCAAGGTGCCTGAGGCGGCTGCCAAATACTACGATGCCATTGCCTGTCTCAAGAACCTGCAGATGAAGGTGGGTCTCCCCGGACAAACACGGGCATCCCCGGGAATGCAGTGCTTGAGAGCTGCCCCTCACTCTCCCTGCTCTGTCTGCCACAGGAGCAGCCAGGCTCTCCAGACTGGATCGAGCTCGACCAGAAGATCACACCCCTGCTCTTAAACTACTGCCAGTGCAAGCTGCAGTGTGAGGAGTACTACGAGGTGCTAGACCACTGTTCCTCCATCCTCAACAAGTACGAGGGTAAGGAGCCATGAGCCATCCCAGGTGGCTGTGGCAGGCAGCAGGAGACTGCCACACTCTGCTGACCCCAGTTTTTCTCCCCCCAGACAATGTCAAGGCCTACTTCAAGCGGGGCAAGGCCCACGCAGCCGTGTGGAACGTGGCTGAGGCACAGGCTGACTTTGCCAAAGTCCTGGCACTGGACCCCTCGCTGCGCCCTGTGGTCTCCAAGGAGCTGCGCAGCCTGGAAGCGCGGCTGCGGAGAAGGATGCCGAAGACAAGATCCGCTTCAAGGGCATCTTCTCCCAGTAGAGTCTGTGGCTGCCAGGGAGAGCCCAGCGCTCTCGGGACAGGTTCTTTTAGATATTCCACATGTGGAATGGTCATGGATGTTTATTAATGTTTAATACAGATTTTACTTATTTGAAGTCAGTGGAAATGGCCCCGGAGCTTGCCATAGCCAGGGGACGCAGCCGGGCACTTAAGTGGCAGCATAAAGCATCGCAGCACACAGCTGAAGCTCTTTGCTGGGCTCTAGACTCTGCTCATCATCACGCCAGGGATGCGTGGGTGACAAGAGCCCACTGCTCCCTGCCAACTTTTATCACTTATTTGATGTTTTTATACTTTATGGTGGCCATGGAGGGGCGGCACTGAGCCTTGGGCCCAGCTCCAACCCGTTCATGCCTGTTCTCCGTGCCATGCCATTGTCACTTCTCCAGGCTGCTGCTATCATCCCAAACCAGTGTCTCCTTTTGTCATGTCAGTGTCGGGAATATTTTATATAGAATAATAGCTTGTTCCTGCTATCTCTATAAACCTCTGGTCGTGCTATGCCAAGATAAACTCAAGTAAAACCAGTCACACCCCCTGGTCACTACAAAAATTTGCTGCTAGAGGTAAATGAGGGGAAACCAAGTCAGAGATGGGGTGGGTATCAGCATTGGCACAGCCCACAGACCCCAGGCTCTAAATTGCTTGTGATCCAACTGTTGTGCCCCACGGCCATGTCCCTGTGGGGTGTCCCTGGAGGCTCCCCACAGTTTTCCCAGTGGGTGGGAACCCTGGTGCCACAGGGACAGATCAGACTCGTGGGTGCTGTCGCCTTGTTGTAACATCTCTTTATTCAACACCAAAAAAAAGGGGGGGAACAGAGGAACCACTCTGGAACCCCAACCCAGCCCTGCACCGTGACACCAGACGGAAATAAATAGGTGGGGAGGTGCCACGCGCTCTGGGGCACAGCCACAGCCCCCAGCTCTGCACAGGGATAATGACCCTGGGGTGCAGAGCCCACTGGGCACTGCCCAGCAGCCCCAAAGGACCAGAGGGGATGGGGCTGAGGGCAGCAGGGAGGACCCAGGGTGGTTCTGTCCTGAGGGGATCACTCTGGTCCTCTGTGGGGCTCTGAGGCATCTCCCAGCACCCCTGGTCTCAGGGGACCCAGCACCCTCATCTCCTTCCTATGGCCTTGTGGCCCAGCACTGGCTCTGTCCCCAGGTGCTCCTTGCTGGGAAATCAGGGATGTGGCGGAGGGGGGACATGGCTGTGCCATCCTCACTCCTCACCCTCCAGCTTGAGGCTGACACTGCGGGGTTTGGTCCGGGACAAGCCAGGGGGTGCTGAGGGGGGCCCCCCATCCCGCTCTGCCTGGCTGGAGCCCCGGGAGCGCAGGAGCTGGCTCTGCTTCCGCAGGAAGTCAACAGGCGCCGGGCAGCCATAGGTGCCTTTGCCCAGCACAGGTCGTGGGGGGCCCTTGGGGGAGTGGGCCAGGGCTGCAGCTTCCAGCTGGGCCAGGTGGGCAACATAACCCTCGGAGAGGAACTGCAGGACACACAGACAACCTGAGCCAATGGCCACAGCCAGCTGGTGGGCTCAGCCATCGTCTCCTGCATTCCCAGTGTGTCCCCAGCCACCACCATACCTGGCACTGGTTGTGGAACTTCTTGACGGCTCGTCCCACAATGTAGATGTGTGCTGGTGCAAGTCCCAGTGAGCTGTAGACGGAGACATCCTTGGTGGAGCCATAGCCGGCAACTATGGAGATCTCTGCCTGCCCAGGGACAAGAGCATTAGGGCATGGAACAACCCTTCCCACAGGGACAGCCACCCCCAGGGGCTGGGACACCCTCATGTTAAGAGGGATGGCTGTGAGCTGCCCTGAGAAGCTTCCAGCTCTGCCATGGCAGTGCAGTCCAGCTCTCAGCATCTCCACCAGGATGCAGAGGTGCACAGGATTCAGCACAGCCCCCTCCACCCCATCACCAGCCCTGTGTCCCAGCAGCATCCCCATCCCCACCTCGGTGCGCAGGCTCTGCAGGAAGGCGGCTTTCTGGCGCAGGGGGTCGTGGGTGAGCCCGTCGCAGAAGGAGACAGCGCCATGGGGGAAGTTGTGCTGGGAGAGCCAGGCCACCACACGGTGCTTCTGCATGTCGGGGCGCCCCGTCACATAGATGATCATGTACCCCGAGTCCTGCCAGTGCCTAGGAGGGGACATGGATGGCTGCCAGGAGCCTGTGTGGAGACAGTCCTGCTATGGGAAGCTAGTATCTTCCAATACAGCATGTGTGGGTGCTGCCTCCAAAACCCCCCTGCTCCCAGGGATTTTATCAAGGAGAAGGCACAGCAGAGCTGTGTGGACCACGTCCAAACTCAGAGAGGATTATTTTCCACTATAGGGCACCAGCACAGAGATGATATGCTGGAGGCAAGTGGTGGAATACCCTCTCTTCCTTGTCCCTGCTTTGACACCCCCCAACTGAGTTGTCACATGATGAAAAATAGGGAGACTGACTCCCTGATTGAAGGGCACCCACCTTACAACGTCCACAGCCCCCGCCCGCACTTTGGGTCACTGCCCATGATGGAGACGCTTGCAGTGAAGGAGCCGTCGATGCTGAACACAACAGACTCGGTGCCACGGGCCACCACGGTCAGGTATGCCTCGGCGTAGCTGTGGTCCCCTCTGCAAAGGCAGAGGTGGCAGCTCAGCACCAGCCCTGCTGCCAGGGCAGCAGGTGTAGCTCTGCCAAAAGGGCTGGAGGAGAAACTGAGGCAACAACTCACCTGACCACCATGCGCACAGGGTAGATCCCGATGGCCAGAGCCTTGTCTGGAGGGATGGTGAAGGTCAGGCGCCCACTGCCACTTGTCACCTCGGTGCCATAATACAGCCACTTCCCTGACAGCGGCTGCGTCATGATGTAGATGTCCACCTGAGAGAGGAAAACGGGCTGGGTGTAGGCTGGACCCCACATCCTGCTGTGTCCCCACACAAGTCCTTACAGCCTTCTCCTGCCATCCCACACAGGGTCCTGTTAAACACATCCCTCCCCTACTGTGGGTGACACCAGCCCCATGCCCAATCCTGGACCCCCCACCCTGTTTGAGGGGTCCTGGTGGCCCCCTGAGCCCAGCAGTACCTTCTCCCCAGTCAGTGTCACCACATCCAGGGGTCCGTACATGAAGCGCCCACTGAGGACCTGAGCTTTGCCTTCGCACACGATCACATCACAGGCGCGGTGGTTGGCTGTCACGTTCTGCAGGCACACAGGCTGTTCAGCAGCTCCTGCAGGAGCTCCTGAGGTGCAACTGGGACACCACTGGACTGTGGGATCGTCCCAGAACCCACACATCCCAGGATGCCCCAGGTGGCCTCCCACTGGCTACATACCCGGATCTTCACTTGGGTGCGCTTGCGCTGCCACTTCTCTCGAGGGATGGCAGGGCTGTAGATGGAGCTCTCCTCGCTCTCCGCAGGCTGTGGCCCCTCTTTCTCCATCACCTGCCGACAGCACAGTGCTGGCTCAGCCCCTGCTGGCCCCAGCTTGCCACCCACCCCTCTGTGCCCAGCATACCTGGCGCAGGATGAAGGCCACCACGTCAGAGGATTCCCAGTAGCTGGCATGGAAGAGGTGGGGCAGGGTGATGGTGGGGAAGGCAGTCAGGGCATCAGGGCAGTAGAGAGAGTAGTCAATGCGCTTCGGGCCCCACCAGCGCTCCAGGACTGCAGGGGGAGATGGAATGAAGCCTCTTCCAGACCTCATCCCGTGTCATGCAGCCTGAGGTACCCGCATGGGATGGGGTGGATGGGGATGACACTTACTCTTGACAACCTCACTGGTGCTGGCGGGAGTGGGAGCTCTGCTGGCTCATTGCCCTTCCAGAAGCCCCCAAAGCTGCCAGTGGGGGTAGGGGGAGCAGCAACGTCCACTTTGGGCAGGAACAGGGCAGAGTGTGTCTGCAGGGCTTCCGCTAAAGAGAGAGCTGGGTGAGCACACCCAGAGACCCCTGGGACACCCAGCACCCCAGGACACCCCTCCAATAAAACCCCAGAGCAGTGGAAAGGCTTGCATATCCCTCTCCCCCCACCCAGCCAGGATGTGGGTTCTCTGGGTACCCTGACGTGGCCCCAGGGTGCCTGGCACCAGCCTGGTGGGAACCTGCTCACCCAATAGGGACGAGGTGCCATCACCCAGGGGGTACTTCTGGTATCGGGGCACGCTGAGTGGGGGCACAGCGTGGAAGGCCTTGGCCAGGAGGGGCTCCAGACGGGAGGCGCAGGGATCAGCAGCGTGGAAGAGGTTGTAGATCTGCTCACAGGCAGGACGCAGCTGGGCCACTGCAGCACAGAGCGAGGTCAGGGATGCCCATGAGGGCTGGGGGACACCAGGAGCAAAACACACGGGACGGGTAAAACAGGACCCAGAATGAGGAAAAGCTAGATGGGGAAATCTGGGGCACCAGGGATAGGCTGAGGCTGGCACAGAGCAGGGACACTCAGCCACCAGCCAACACCTACACAGCCAGAGCTGGGCATGCAAGGGGCTCAAACCCAAGCAGGGCTCTCTGGGGTGGTCCTGGGGAGCTCAGGCTTGTTGGGAGAGCACAACTCAGGGACTTGAGCCCTGTGGGGAGGGTCAGGGGCTGGCACCGCGGTAGGCAGGGATCCTCACCATCCAGAGCAGGCATGACGGTCTTGCGCAGTGCGAGCACCAGCCCCAGTGGGGAACCGAAGAGGAAGAAGCCGGATACCTTAAATTCGAGGCGGGCGCTGGCACCCTCTGCCCCATCCAGTGCCATAGTGCTGCTCCGGGGTGCCTCTGCCTCCAGTGGAGCCTCGCTGGCCTGCAGGCTGACAGCAGAGACAGTGGGTATGGGGAGGGATAGCAACGTCGTGCTCCCACCATCCTGAAGGCAAAGCTGTGCCTGCCTGGTGTGGCCCCGTTATCCCAGGGGAGGTCCAGCAAGATCCCCCCAAGGGCAGGTAGCTTCCATGAAATGCTCCCTCTCAGCCTGAAGCAATGGGAATTGCACCCTTTCCAAAAAGCACAAGATAGCAAACCATTCCCTTTGGACTCACCTGCACGTGGAGCTGTGCTGCTGGCTGTCCCCCTGTGTTCCTGGTGGCTCCAGGCTGGCCTGGCCCAATACCAGTGCTCCCTCCGTCCCCTCAGACAGCGGGTCTGGGCCACCACACTGCTCTGGGGAGATGGGCTCTGCGCTCTGCAGGGAGAGACAGCAAACACCCAGACCCCATGTAGCCCCAAGTGCATGCCCAAACCCTCCCCAGGTGGTGTTGGGATGCAAGGCACTCACCAGGCTGCCACGGCGGCTGCTGCTCCGGCTGCCCCCTGAGCCCACTCGGCTCTGGCACAGGGCATCAAATCCTAGGATGCCGCCCACACAGTCCCCCAGCAGCACCACCTGCAGAGACCACAGATCCACGTGGAGACTGATACCCCCAAACACTCCATGCAGGGTCACAGCTGGACCCCAGAGCCAAGCTTCCCCCCATATTCCACCTCACCTGGCCACAGAAGCCGGTGCCCTCTCCAGAGTGCAGGAAGGCTGTGTAGGCCTGGTTGGCACGGGTGATGACAGTGCCCACAGCGTGCTGGTAGGTGCCTGAGGAGGTGGCCAGCAGTGGGAGTGCTGCCAGTGGGATGTGGTCCTGGCTGCTGGACAGGCTGTCCCTGTCATGGCTGTAGGGGCTGAGCCTGAGGGAGACACAGCAAGGAATGAATGGGACTGTCCTGATGTCCTCATCCCACTGTACAGTACTGGTTCACCCTGGGATGCCACACCAGGAGTAACCCCCATCCTGTTCCCTTCCACCATAAAAACACTTGCTCACCCAGGATACTGTATCCAGAGCTGTTCCCATCCCATGCTGCCCTGATATCCCCATGCTTGCTCAACTCAGGATGCAGCATGAGGAGTTATCCCCATCCCAACCCACCCCACTGTCCTCATCCCACAAAAACACACCTGCATGCCCTGGGATACCACACCAGAAATTACATGTATTCCATCCCTTCTCACCACACAACACTTGTTTGCCCCAAGATGCTGCACCAAGAGTAAAGCCCCATTCCCTCCCCAGTCCTTAATGTCCCACCAGAAGTGAAGTCCCCTCTCCAAGGATACCAGCTCCCCGGCCCCCTGCTTTCCCAGTGGGAATCCATACTTGGAGACAAGGGCGTAGGCTGCAGCACAGATGGGCGGGCAGGGCACCAGGCGCAGGGCCACGTGTCCCAGTGCCTCGGGAAAGTGGACGCGGGTGACAGCATCAAAGGTGGCTGCCAGTGTCTGCACATCCGCCTGCTTGGAGCCCGGCTCGCCTGCTCCCTGATCCAGGATGTTCCCGCTGTGGAGGATGAGGAAGAGCGCGTGGATCCGGCACATCTGCTCCGTGCTCTCTGCTGCGCCGCCCTGCAGGAAGGAGAGCAGTCAAGTCGGGGACATGGCAGGAGGGCACGGCCCGAGGGAGGGGAAACGCACCTCAGGGAAGCTGGATGTTCCTAGTCCTTCACCATCCCCCTTGGTGGCACTGGCTCCATCCCCTGCGAGCACACAGCCCTGGTGAGGCAGCTGGGGTCTCCAGGTGGGAATCAGGCCCCTCCCAGGACACCCACCCCAGGATTTGGGGCCGGAGCACCTCCAGTACTCACCCAGTGCCTCATCCAGCTCCACTGGCCGCTCAAGTGTGTCCAAGAAGTCGTTGGAGCTCCACTTGGTCATCTCCTTGGCAAAGACCTCATCGCTGTCAGACAGATCCTCTGCAGAGGCAGGAGGGAAGCGTGGGTGGGGGAACACCCCTGTGCCTGCACCCCCATCTTCAGACATCCTTGCCCCCACCCAGCCTATTCCAAGTTGGTGTCAGTACCATGGGCATCGAAAAATTCCTCTTCAGAGCTGTTCTCCGAGTCCCGGGCAATGTTCTGCATCCGCCACTCTGACAGGCTCTGAGGAGACACGCCCCCTGCCACCCATGGGGGGTCAGAACTCACAGCCCCCCACAGAGAGACCCTGCTCCTGTCCCACAGCTCCCCCTTAGGTCCTGGACCCGGACCCCCAGGGAGATCTGGGGCCATCCCTGTGTCACTCAGAGTCCCTCCTTGGGAGATCCGTGACAATCCCTGGGTCACCCAGGGCCCCTTCAAAAAACCTGGGACCAGACCTGGGACACCCAGAGCCCCAAGCCAGGCAAAAGAGTCCCCGACACATCTCCTATGGAGAGCCTCAGCATCCAGGGCATAACCACACCAGACCTGGACACTCACCTCCATGCTGGGAAGAGTAGGAGGACCGGGAAGAGGTGGACCACTGCTTGGCAAAGGTATCATCAGAGGGGTATCAGTCCCTGCCTGCAGCTCGGGCTCCTCCTGCCCACCAGGACCATCTGGCTGCGGCTGCCCCTCGGGGCTGATCCCGGCCATGGGGGGCTCCTCGCCCTCGCCACACTTGGCCATCTTTTGTGCCAGCATTCGCGCCGTCTCCTCCTCCAGCTGCCGGATATCCTCCATCGTCAGGTCTGTCCACTCATCCTGCCAGCACCAGGCTTGCCGGTGGGCACGCAGCATCACCTTCCTCAAACCTGGGGGGAGGAGGGGGGAAGAGAGTCCAGTGTGATCCCACAGCTGCCCAAATGACCCTCCAGCAACCCACGGGTTCAAACTCACCCACATCATGGATGAACTGCTCAATCTTGGACTGCATCCCCCAGTATCGGAACTCCACCTTGCAGAGTTTGTAGGCGCACATGAGGGGCCCGCTGGCCACTGCTGCCTCCAGCCAGTCATCCCCCAGCGGCCCCCGGCCCGTTTGGATGAGTGGTAGAGTTTGGATCCTCCTCGGGCTTGTATTCCCCGGGGGAGATGGGATCACGCACAATGTCAATGGTGTCTGTGGGGGGAACGGCGCTTGTCACCCCACAGTGCTTGGCAAGGGGGCACAGGTAGGAAAACAAGGAAAAATGGACAAAAATCAGGTCAAATTATTCCCACAAGCCTTGCACCCAACACAGCCAGCAGCAAACACTCTCTGTCCTAGAATTCTAAAATCCTGGAGTTCTGGAATTGTAGAATCCTGGAATAGTTTTGGTTGGAAGGGACCTTATGGATCATCTCATTCCAGCCCCTGCCATGGGTAGGGACACCTTCCACTATCCCATGTTGCTCCAAGCCCCGTCCAACCTGGCCTTGGACACTGCCAGGGATGGAGCATCCACACTTTCTCCAGGCAAGCTGTGTTAGAGTCTCACCACCCTCACAGGGAAGAATGTCCTAATAGAGCGTATAAAACCCCACAGCTGGAACATCACAGACAGCCTTGGTGCAGCCAAAGACATCCCTGTCCCCATGTGGGATCCAAATTCAGCGCCCCAGGGAGCAGCACAGGGAGGGAGAGGCTGGAGCCTGTGGAGAGCTGCCAGGGCTGACACACATACGTGCATTAGCCAGCAGATCGGCAGCTGCAAAGTGATCCTGGGGGACATGGGGGCTGAGGATGGGGGCAGCACATGGGGCAGCTCGGCACAGCTCCTGGCTGCCCACCCAAAAAGCCCCAAAAACAGGGCACAGCAAAACCACCACATGACACAGGAGCCTCCGGGGAGCCAGGGGGGAGGGCAATGAACCCCATCCCCAAACAAAGGTGAACTCTCCTGAAACGAGGATGAGCTCCCCCCAGATGAGGATGACTTCCCAAATCCAGAGACAGGTTCCTGAATGACACTCAGGAAAACACAATCCAACAGTTGTTCGAGCTCAATCCAGCATAAAATCTCCTAGAATTTGGCTTTTCCAGCCCTGTCTCCAGGTCATAGTCTGGGGAATCCCAGGGCACCCCACTGGCTCCCAGTACCGTAGTGCAGCACTGTCCCCCTTTCCAGGCTGTGCCAAGCCCTGCATTTATTTGACCCCCTCGATGTTCCCAAGGTGCTGTCAGCCTCTCTTCCTCCAGCCTGGGCTGAAAAAAGGGGGAAAAAGAAAACTAGAGATGCCCTGAATCCACAAAATGATTCAATGCACAGCATGATGCCAAGCATCTTGGAAACCAGCAGCAAAGAGCTGGGATAGGACCTGCTGTCCCCAGGCAGCTCCTGGCAGCGTCATTCTCATCACAATCCAACTCCCTTTGCTTTTGCCACTGGGAGAATGCTGCCAAGGAAGCAGTTATCCCTGCAGATCACGCAGATCATGTTTTTCCAGCGCCCTTTGAAACGTGAGAGGGGTTTAAATCT
Organism: Sitta carolinensis; assembly: GCA_032173965.1. Lineage (NCBI taxonomy): Eukaryota > Metazoa > Chordata > Aves > Passeriformes > Sittidae > Sitta > Sitta carolinensis. The sequence goes on from JAVUNC010000026.1 coordinate 7,267,190, forward strand.
GTCAGTGCTACAGGACACCAGGGCAGAGAAAATCCCAGCAGGATCCACACTAGGGCTGTTCCCACTTCAACCCTGCTCCCTGTGGAAGGCAGCAGCCTATGGAGATGCTGAGTGCCCTGTGGAATGCCCACGGGACAGAGTGGAAAAGCAGGCAGTGGGCATGGGGCCATGCCCTGATTGCCATCTGCTTGGCCCTGGTTGCTGCTCCGGGGGCAGTAGGGGCAGAATTCCTGCCCCCAGGTCGGTATCCCGGCCGGACATCCCCAGTACCGCAAGAGCCGGGGAGAGAAATAGGTCAGATGAATCATTTCCTCCAAGTGCCTATTTTAGGCCTCCATTTTAAGAGGCAGCACGTCACACTCCACACTCTGGCGCCTGAACTGACCGTGTCCACACCACGGGAATCCCAGCAGAGAGGGCAGAATCCCACCCCGAGCTCCCAGTTCTGCCCATTCCCCCCTGAAAAGAGGCAGAGATCAATTTGGAGCAAAGCCCTGGAGAGAGGGGAAGCAGGGCAGGGAGTAGGAAAATGGGGACATGCTTTTCCAGCTCTCCCTGCTCCAGCTGATCCAAAACAGGCCACAGGAGTGGGGTCCTATGTACACCAGGAGAGACTAAGAAGGCAAATCCATGCCAGAACAAGGCTGGGACACAGAACAAGAGGGGAGCAGGCTGGCACTAGGAAGGAGAAGCTGCAAACAGAAATAGAAGCAAGGGAAGCAACAGAGGACAAAACCGTCCCTGAAAATATCTTTAATGTGGAACTTAATTCAGCAATGCTGAGAAGAAGCAGGCAGGGAACTCAGAGGAGGGAGGCTGGGGAAGAGAGCTCAGGATCCAGGGAGCTCTTCCCTTCCTGCATCCCTGAAACAGAGGATCAGCAAGGAGAGTGAAGTTGAGCCCCTAAAGCCCCATCGCAACCACACACCCATCCCAGAAGCACTATGTGGGAATCCCAGCAGCCAGAGTGTCCTGTCCAGCTCCCCAAGCCAGCCATACCCACCCAAAATCCTCTGCCTCTTCTCCGCTGCGCTCAGGTTGAAGATGTTGGTCTGCTGCCCTGCATCCGGGCGGTAGTACGTCTCAATCTCAATGGAAAACTTTTCCACGAAGGGACACGTGTACCTGGAGGGGCACAGGACTGAGCCCGGGGGCACGACCAGCCCTGCAGCCCTCCCCGCCGCCTCCCAGCTCCCACCTGGTGCGTGTGTAGGGATAAGCATTCCAGGACTCCTCCTCCACCTGGAGCGCGGCTTTGGGGAGCAGTGCCCGGAACCAGCTGGGGATGTGGGAGCCGACGTGGTAGATCTTGTGGGTGTACTGGCCGCTGCCCCCGGGGCCATCACTGTAGGGTCGGTTGGCCAGGATCTCCACACCGCTGCCCTCACCACTCGACTCCTCCCGGCTCTTCTTCTGCACAGAGACGACGGCTCAGTGCAGACCCTCCAAGCCCCAGGACCCCCACGGACACCCAGGATCCCCGTACACTCCTGTCCCCATGTGCTGGCACCCCCCAGCCCCACACCTGCTCACAGGACCCCCTGCTTGGCTCAGTGGTTGCAAACCCACCTGAAGCCTCACTGACACGCTGTGACCTGCCAATCCCTCGGAATCAGCCTCAGGTCTCCCTGTGCCCCTTCAGGCTCCACACTCAACCCTACAGCTCCCCAGTTCCCCACGCTGAATCCCGCAGCACTCTTACACTCTCCAGCACCCCATGCTCAGCCTCAAAGCCTCCTGTGCACCCCCAAACTCAGCCCCTGCACCCTTCATGCTCCCCCACAGCCCGCTACACCCCCCAGGCTACAATCCTCAGCCTCTCTCAGCCCCCTGCACCCCCTCAGTCACAGTCCCCAGATCCCTGAATCCCCTCCAGCCCCCCATGCCCATCTCCACAGCCCTGTGCACTCCCCCAGTCTTGGCCCTTGCACGCCACACCACTCAGGCTCAGCCCCACAAACCCCAGACCCGTGCAACCCGCGGGCTCATCCCCCAGACCCATGCAATCCCCACCCCCCCGCTCGGCCCCGCAGCTCCCCCCAGCCCTCCCGCTCAGCCCCGCATTCCCACCTGGATCATGTACAGCTGGGCCACCTGGTACTCCTCCAGGCTCATGGGCAGCAAGATGTGGTACTCCTTGATGAGCATGGCGGCGGCGGGGCACAGCGGAGGCAGCTCCTGAGGGGGCTTCCGTTACACCGGACCGGGCCGGCTTCGGGACAGCTCGGGCCGGTTCGGCACCCCTTCAGAACCGCTCGGGAAGCACTCGGCTCAGCCCGGTACCGCTCGGTCCGGTTCGGCCCGTCTCGGAGCCGCCTCCGCCCCCGGGTTCGGCTGAGTCCGGTACCGCTCGGGTCCGGGTTCGGTTCAGTCCGGTGCCGCTCGGCTGCGCTCGGTGCCGGGTTCGACCCGGCTCGGCACCACGCTCGGCTGAGTCCGGTACCGCCCAGCACCACTCGGCCCCAGGTTCGGCCCGGCTCGGAAAAGCTCGGCCCCGGGTTTGGCGGAGTCCGGTACCGCTCGGCTCCGGTTCGGTTCAGTACGGTACCGCTCGGCCCTGGGTTCGGCCCGGCTCGGTCCCACGTTCAGCTCAGTCCGGTACCGCTCGGCCCCCCTCGGCGCCGGGTTCGGCCCGGCTCGGCCCCCCTCGGCTCGGCTCCGTTGCCATGGCAACGCGGCCCCCTCCACTCCCGCCCGCCCGCCCGCTCGCCCTCCCGGTCCCGCCGCCCCCCGGCCCCACCGAACCTGCGCCGCTCCGCACCGGCCCCTCGGATCGTGACATCACAGCCCGTTCCCACGGCGACAGCCGTGACGTAGGGAGGTGAGGGGGGGCCCCCGTGACGTCAGAGAGCGGAAGGCAGCGAGCGCCACTCACGGGCGCTCCGCGTGTACCGGCATCGCCGCCCCCGGAAAAACCCGGTGTTTTACTTAAAAAGCCACTTTTCAAGCGATCAACGAGCGGAGGTCTGATCATTCCTGCACCTCTCAGCTCCGGACACCCACCCAGCGCGGCTCCAAACCCTCCCCCGACTCCCCCACCTCTACCCCTCGTCCCACAGTCACCATCGGGACCCACCCCCGTGGGGACACACCGAGGCCAAATCCCAACATTGTACTTTATTTATAAAAACACGCATTTATAAAGAGCGGAGAGCGCGGGGAGGGGGGACTCGGGCAGCACGCGGCCCCCCGGCCCCGCCGCCACCACCGGGAGGTCCCGGGGGGTCCCGGGTGGTAGCTGCTGTTACGTGCGGGCGTTTCGCTCTGTCTCTGCCAGGCACTCCCTGACCAGCGCCCGGGCGTGGATGATCCCTGCGGGGAGAAGCACAGGGACACCTCGAATCACGCTCCAGTCGCTCCCCGACGGGCAGGGGAGCCTCGGAGGCGCAGCCCCGCGGCCGCCCGGTTCCATCCCCCGCCCCTACCCCGCTTCAGCCGCTCCATGGCGCTCTTGCTGCCAGCGTAGGTGGGCCGGATCTCCTTCCCCATCTCCTCGATGACCGAGAGCAGGTCGGTGTAGGTGCTCTGTGAGCCCTGCGCCCCGGGGGGCTTCATGGCCTGCGGGAACAGTGGGACAAGCAGGGACGGAGGGGCTGGGGCCACCCCCGCCGCCCGCCAGACCTCACCGGCCCCGGCCCCGCGCCTCACCTGCACGTAGCCCATGGACGGCGGCCCGAAGTCATTGAAGAGCGGCCGGAAAGGGGCGGCGGCGCCAGGGACGGAACCGGAGGGCGATGGGACACTCGTGGCTGCGGGAAACTGAGGGTCACAGCCGCTCTCCCGCCTCCTCGGTACCTCCCTCATCCGGTACCATCCCTTCCCAGGGCAGCCTCCTCCATCCCTCCAGTCCCTCTCCACTCCCGGTGCCCCCCCGTCCCCCGCGGTTACCGCGGGGTTCTCTCACCGGCGGACGATGCCCCGGGCCCCGGCGGGGCGGGGCTGGCGCTGGCGGCTCCGGGGGTAGCGGGGGCGGGAGCGATGGGCTTGTAGGACATCCCCGACGGCCGCCCGCCGCTCCCGGATCCCTGGAGCCCCGCGGCGGGGGTCGGCGTGCGGCCCCCGCGCTCGCCCCGCCGGTTGTATCGCCGGTGCCCGCCTCTCTTCAGCTCAGCTCGGCCCCGCTCGGCCCGGCGGGAAGCCGGGAACCGGAGCGGAGCGCGGCGGCCCCGGTTCCCGGTAGCGCTGCGCGGCCCCGGCCTGACCCGGGTCTCTTCCCCCCTCCGCCGCCGCCGGCGCTCGCGGTGATGACGCAGGCGCGTCACGAGCGCAACGTCATCACGCCGCCGCGCGCCCGCCGGCCGGTCACCGTGGAGACACGCGGCGTCGGCCCCGCCCCCTCACTGGCTCTCCGATCACGTGATCACTGTTCAGACCACGCCCACCGGCGTTCCCGTCTCCGGGTCACGTGATCGTCAGCCGCCACCGCCTTGGGGGCACGGGGGGGGCACCGGGAGCGGCACCGCCTTGGGGGCACGGGGGGGGCACCGGGAGCGGCACCGCCTGGGGGGCACCAGGAGCGGCACCGCCTGGGGGGCTCAGGGGGGGCACCGGGAGCGGCACCGCCTGGGGGGCACGGGGGCACCGGGAGCGGCACGGCCTGGGGGGCACGGGGGGTGCACCGGGAACGGCACCGCCTGGGGGGCACGGGGGGTGCACCGGGAGCGGCACCGCCTGGGGGGCACGAGGGGGGCACCGGGAGCGGCACCGCCTGGGGGGCACGAGGGGGGCACCGGGAGCGGCACCGCCTGGGGGGCACCGGGAGCGGCACCGCCTGGGGGGCACCGGGAGCGGCACCGCCTGGGGGGCACCAGGAGCGGCACGCCTGGGGGGCTCGGGTGGGCACCGCCTTGGGGGGCTCAGGGGGGCACCAGGAGCGGCACCGCCTCGGGGGGCTCGGAGGGGCACCGGGAGCGGCACCGCCTTGAGGGCACGGGGTGCACCGGGAGCGGCACCGCTGGGGGCACGGGGGTGCACCGGGAGCGGCACGGCCTGGGGGGCACGGGGGTGCACCGGGAACGGCACCGCCTGGGGGGCACGGGGGTGCACCGGGAGCGGCACCGCCTGGGGGGCACGGGGGGTGCACCGGGAGCGGCACGGCCTGGGGGGCACGGGGGTGCACCGGGAGCGGCACCGCCTGGGGGGCACGGGGGTGCACCGGGAGCGGCACCGCCTGGGGGGCACGGGGGTGCACCGGGAGCGGCACCGCCTGGGGGGCTCAGGGGGGCACCGGGAGCGGAACCGCCGTGCTCGCCCCACCGCCGTGTCACCCTACAGCCCCGACCCCGCATCGCTCAGGGCATATCGACTCCCTGCGGGGCTGAACCCCGGCCCGGGATTTGGGGGGCATCGCCGCCGCCCGTCCGGGGAACCGGCCCCACCCGCATTCCGCAGAGCTCTGTGCCCGCACAGGTGACGGGGTTGCCCGGGTCTCGGCTCCCTGCGGGGCTCCCGTGAGACACAGTGAGAGTCCAGGGTTTTGTGGGATATCAGTGGATGGCACAATCTCGAATAAACCCTTTGGAAACAACATAAAACACAAACCGAAAAGTCTATAGAGAGAGTTTTATCATTTCAAAAGGGCAAAATTGGGCCCAAAACTGCAGCCAGGGCACGGAGGGTACCTGCAGCAGCCCTGCCTGCAGCTGGCTGAGGCCCTTCCACCCAGTAATGCTTGATTTCTCTCCTCGAGGCTGAGCTGCCAGGAGTCTCCCCTGTGCTAAGGGCTGCCAGAACACCCACGAGGATCTGTGCCAGCCCCGAAAGGAGGGATGCCTCACCCTAGGCGGGTCTGGGGTAGCTCTGAGCTCAAACCACGGTGGGGTGGGTTATGCTGTGCAGTCTGCATTAAACATGGAGTGGGGAGAGCCTGAGAGGCTCAGTGTGCCACACAGAGTGGGAATGGAAGCTGGAGGGATGATCAGCAGGGATGGGGCACGGCTGAGGGAGAGGGGGCCACAATGGCATGACTTTTAAGGTGGGGTCCAGGTGGGAAGGGGGATGATGCAGGGAGACAGCAGAGATGAGGGTGAGAGTGGTCAAAGCTTGGCCAAGCCTGTGCCGGAAAGGGTCCCGACTTTGGCCCCAGTGCCTCCCACCACGGTCAGACCTCAGCATTGGAGCACCTCCGGCACCCGGCCTCACCCCAGGCACGGGCGCCGCTGTGCCAGCACTGCCCCAGCCCTGGAGCTGGGGGTCCCCCTGTGGCCCCCTCCTCTTCGTAAGGCACGGGGGGCTTGGGTCCCGCGTTGGCACACACCACCCTCAGCGCGACATCATCCGCACAAACTCTGCCGGGGGAAAACACACGTGGAACATCCCAGATGTCCCTGGGGGTGCTCCTCGCCCCTTCCCTGCTCCTACCTTCGAAGTCCACCAGGCCATCACCATTGAGATCCACGTCCTTGAGGATCTCATCCACCTCCCGATAGTTGAGCTGCTGCCCCAGGAGCTTGCGCATGGCCTCCCGCAGCTCTGCCATGCTGATCTGTCCATCCCCATTGGTGTCAAACTACGGACAAGGTCCCATTGCCACCAGACACCCCTGGCACACTGGCAGCCTACCTGTCTGTCACCGCCATGCCCGTACCTCACGGAAGGCGTCTCGCAGCTCCTTGATCCCAATCATATCCGCCGTCTCTGCCAGCATCTTGGGACCCATCAGCTCCACAAAATCATCAAAATCCACCTTGCCCCCAGCTGCGGCAGGAGAGGGGTGTCAGCGGGGCATGGGGCAGGGATTGATGGGGACCCGCTGCCCCACCACGTACTGATCTGCTGGGACAGCTCGATGAGCTCCATTTCTGTGGGCATGTAGCCCATGGTCCTCATGCACTCGCCCAGGTCCTTGTAGCTGATGTAGCCATCATGGTCCTTGTCGAACTCCCGGAATGCCTGCTTCAGCTCTGCGGACACCACAACGTCACCACCAGCACTCTGGCACTGCCACCCACCTAAGCGGGACCCCCTCCCCAGCGCCTCACCTTCGATCTCCTCGGGCCGCAGCTCCCGGTCCTGGGGAAGAGAAAACGGGAAGAGACGAAGGAGGGGTCCTACCCTCGGGAATCCCACAGGGATTCTGTCCTAAGTGCCCCGAGAGGCAGGCAGCACATGGGGAGAGGACGGTTGCATACCCGTTGGGTGATGGCGATGCTCTGCCGCAGGAAGATGCAGGCTGGCCCCACCAGCCCCTGCAGCACCGAGTATCCCTGCATCGGGGGGGTCTGCGCCGCGTCCAGCACGTCCTCGGGGTCCCCTGCGCCGGAGCCCGGAGCGCCCGAGCGTGGCTTCCCATCCTGCGGGTGAAGCAGGCATCAGAGGCGAGGGGGGGAGCAAGCGGCAAGCAGAGACCCCCCCCCTCCTCCTTCGGCTGCCCCGCGGGGTGTCACAGCCCTGCCGTACCTTGGGGAGCCGCCGCTCAGGGGTCTTGGTGCAGTTGCCCATGGCTGGGGGTTGCCCCCGCGCCGCAGGACATGCCTGGCCCCGGGGGGGGCTGGCTGGCGCAGACCGTGGGGCTGCCACCGGGGATTTGAGGTTTTTATGGAATATCTGGGGATATGCAGGGCAGGCGCGGGGGGGGGGGGTGCCGCGCCCGCGTGCATAATCCTCCGGATTAGTCCCCGCTCGGCCGCCCTGCTCCAGATGTGGGCAGCCGCCCAGCTGTTCCCCAGTCCCGCAGCCTCCCTGCGAGGGCACGCAGGATCCTCGGCACCCACCGTGCCCCGGCCCTGTCCCCGCCGCCGGTTACCTGCCCAAAAGCGGGGGTTGGCCGGGGCCTCGGCTCCTCGGCAGCCCGCTGACACTCCACGGGGGACACGCCGCTACGGCTTAATCTCCCCCGGCTCCCCGCAGTGCCGGCGGTGCCGCGACCCCTGAGCCGAGGGGCCGGGCGGGAGCCGCGGGCACCCCTGCGGCCGGGGCCGTGGTGACGAGGGGTGCCCCGGCAGGTGGGGGGCGCGGGGCTGCCAGTGCCGCGCCGCTGCGGCCCGCGGAAGAGGAAGAACATCCCACCCGCTCCTGCTCCTTCTCCCCTCGAGCGGGGACAAGCAGGAGGAAACCAGATCGCCCCGAGCCTGCGCTCGGCCCTCGCAGGGACGAGGCCACCGCTGTCCCCGGGGCCCGCCGTGTCGCCCAGGAGATCGGGTGGAGCGCAGCGACCCCCCGGGGCGCTGGGAGTGGGGAGCGGGGCGCCCCGGGGGGCTCCGGGGGGGGCGGGCGGCGGCTCCGGTTTCAGCGCCGAAACCCGACCCGGGCGCGGGCGCGGGGCACGTGCCGGCGCGCCGCCAGCGAGGCCACGCCCCTTCGGCGGCCCCGCCCCCAAATTGACCCTGGTCTGCCTCTCTCCCTGACGTCACTACCGCGCCGCCGGCGCTCCCCCTGACGTCACCGCGGGGGCGGCTGAAGGTGACGGTGGTCGGTCCCGGTGCCGGTGCCCCCCGCCATGGCCGGCAGGCAGCTGCTGGCGCTGCGGCGCCTGCCCGCCGCCTCCTTCTCGGGGAGCGGGGACGGGGCGGAGAGTACCGGGACCATGCTGGACGGGTCCCGGTGATCCCGGTGCTGAATCCGTATGTCCCCGCAGACGGCGCCTAAGAAGACGCAGTTCGGGTCGCTGCGGGATGAGGACCGGATCTTCACCAACCTCTACGGGCGGCACGACTGGCGGTGAGTAGCGGGAGCAGCGTGGAGAGTACCGGTGGCCGGTGCCCCATGCTCGGTGTCCCGTTCCACCGTTCCCGGTGCCCGCAGGCTGCAGGGCGCGCTGCGCCGCGGCGACTGGTACAAGACGAAGGAGATCCTGCTCAAGGGCGTGGACTGGATCCTCGGCGAGATCAAGACCTCGGGGCTGCGGGGCCGCGGCGGCGCCGGGTTCCCCACCGGGCTCAAGTGGAGCTTCATGAACAAACCCCCGGACGGGAGGTGAGACCGGGACCGGCCGCAGCTCCGGTACCGCGGCCCCGCACGGTGCGGAGCCCCTCCTGACGCGAGCTGCCCGCAGACCCAAGTACCTGGTGGTGAACGCGGACGAGGGTGAGCCGGGCACCTGCAAGGACCGGGAGATCATGCGGCACGACCCGCACAAGCTGCTGGAGGGCTGCCTGGTGGCGGGGCGGGCCATGGGCGCCCGCGCCGCCTACATCTACATCCGCGGGGAGTTCTACAACGAGGCCTCCAACCTGCAGGTGCGGGGGAGCACCCTACAGCCACCCCACACCCCCTGGCACGGCTCGGGGCGCTCCCGGGCTCACCCCCTGCCCCGCTGCAGGTGGCCATCCGTGAGGCGTACGAGGCCGGGCTGCTGGGCGGCGACGCCTGCGGGTCAGGATACGCCTTTGACGTGTTCGTGGTGCGCGGCGCCGGTGCCTACATCTGCGGGGAGGAGACGGCGCTCATCGAGTCCATCGAGGGCAAGCAGGGCAAGCCCCGCCTCAAGCCCCCCTTCCCCGCTGACGTGGGTACGGCCCCACAGCTCTGTCCTGAATTCCCAGCTGCCACCCCAAAGCAGTTGTCCTCAGGACACAGTCCTGCTGTAAGGACATGTCCACTGAGAGCTCCCACTGTCATAGAGTGATGTGGGTTGGAAGTGACCTAAAAAGACTGTCATGTTCCGCCTCAGTTCCATGGGCCACATACCATGGTCCCAGGTTACTCCAAGCCCTGTTGAACCTGGCCTTGGACACTTCCAGGGATGCGACAGCCACAGCATCTTTGGCCACTTGGCTCAGGGCATCACCGCCCTCACAGGGAGGAATTTTTTCCTAATGTTTTCCCAGGTGTGTTTGGCTGCCCCACCACAGTGGCCAACGTGGAGACGGTGTCGGTGGCTCCCACGATCTGCCGGCGTGGCGGTGCCTGGTTCGCCAGCTTCGGCCGGGAGCGGAATTCCGGCACCAAGCTCTTCAACATCTCGGGGCATGTCAACACGCCCTGCACGGTGGAGGAGGAGATGTCGGTGCCACTGAAGGAGCTCATCGAGAAACACGCTGGTGAGCACCGCAGCCGAGCCGGGCCGGAGCATGGCTGGAGCTGCCGGTCCTGACCCTCCTCTTTGCAGGAGGCGTCCGCGGGGGCTGGGACAACCTGCTGGCTGTCATCCCAGGCGGCTCCTCCACGCCGCTGCTGCCCAAGTCTGTGTGTGAGACAGTGCTGATGGACTTCGATTCCCTGGTGCAGGCGCAGAGCGGGCTGGGCACGGCTGCTGTCATTGTCATGGATAAATCGGTAAGGAATGGGCCCCCTGTGACTCCCCCACCCACGGTGGGACCCTCACCTTCCTCACCCTCCCTCTCTTCCCAGACCGACATCGTTAAAGCCATCGCGCGCCTGATCGAGTTCTACAAGCACGAGAGCTGTGGGCAGTGCACCCCGTGCCGGGAAGGTGAGCAGGGGGCCGTGGTAAGGGCCTGTGGGGTGGGGCACTGCAGGGACCCATCCCCATCCCAATTCCCACAGGCGTGGACTGGATGAACAAGGTGATGGCACGGTTCGTGCGGGGCGATGCGCAGGCTGCCGAGATCGACGCGCTCTGGGAGATCAGCAAGCAGATCGAGGGACACACCATCTGCGCCCTGGGCGATGGCGCGGCCTGGCCCGTGCAGGTGAGGGGTCCAGAGAGCTTGGAGGGGCCAGCAGCCTTCCCCCACCCCATTAACCAACTCCCCTGCTCCATGCAGGGCCTCATCCGCCACTTCCGCCCCGAGCTGGAGGAGAGGATGCGGCGCTACAACGAGGCCAAAGCCCGAGCGGCATCGGGATAAGGATTCACCACCACACCTCCCTTCTCCTGCTTGGAAGGGATTTCTGGGGTGCTGGCAGCACTCAGAGGGTTCTCCAGGGGGTCCTCAATAAATGCTGCTGTGCTCTGAGTCTCTGCTGTGGACATACAATGGTAGGAAGGGACTGACGGGGCAGAGGGCCTCTGGGTCCTGCTGCCCCTGGAGCAGGAGATCTCCAGGGATCATGGGGTCACACTGCCAGGGCCTGGATAGCCCAGAAGGAGGGATCCTGGATTTCCATGAGGCTGAGAGTGGGGCAGAGGCGATGGCTGTAGGGTATTAACAGACATGGTCCCCTCCTTGGGGACCCCACACTCCCTGTCCCGCTGCAGTGGCACCAGGACTCCTCCCCCTGTGCCTGTGCCAAGGGACAGCTGTCCTGGCCACAGTCCACAACTCAGAGCCCGGGGCAGTTCCAAACATGGCTTTTACTGAATCACAGTGTGCAACATCACTGCTGGGCTCGGAGCCGTTTCCCCTGTGCACGGCGGGGAACCCAGGCACGGGGACTGCCCTTCCCCGCTCAGGCCACGGCCTTCTGGGGCGGCACGTGGGTCTTCCTGCGGTAGCGGCCAGGCACCAGCAGCTCCAGGGTCAGCTCGGTGATGATGGCCGTGAGCCCCCACACCTTGTGGGGGCCGTTGAGGAACACGGGCAAGGTGTATCCATAGCCGCTGGCCGTGCGGAAGTGGGTGTAGCCCTGGTTCTCCTCGAGGAGCAGGTGAGCCAGGGGCAGGGTGAACACCTCCTCCACCTGTCAGCACAGAGCGCAGTGACCAGGACCGGCTGCCAGGGGAGGGGGAGCAGGCTTGGGGAGGAGTCACTCACCTCGTCAGGGTTGGGGTTCAGGGTCAAAGCCTCCAGCTGCCCCAGGTTGGCCACAACAGGTGTCACAGTCATTCCATGCTGGAAGGTGTGTCAGCAAGGGACAGGGTAACATCCCCTTCCCAAAGTGCCTGTGCTTTGGCCCCCCACCCTGCACCAATGCAGGCACCCACCATGTGTGTCACCCCCTCACCAGTGCCACTGCCATGTGTCCTGTCACCTTGAATCCCCAAAACTCTTGTCACCTGTGTCCCTGTTGACCTGTCACCTGTAACCCATCAGCTGTCCCTGTCACATCAAATTCACCACCCTTGTCCCTACTGCCCTGTCCCCATCACCTGTAACACCCACCACCTGTGTCCCTGTCCCCCTGAACCTGCCACACATGACCCTGTTGCTTTGTTCCTGTCACCCATGACCCTGGTGACTTTTCCCTGTCATTCCAATCCTCTGCTGCCTGCAACCCCCCTCACCTTTGTTCCTGGACTCCTGTCACCTGCACCCTGTCACCATCTCCCTGTTGCCTTGTCCCTGTCACACAGAACGCTTGCTCTGTCATCTGTGTCCCTACTGCTTCATCTCTATCGACAGAACCCCTTCTCTGTGTCCCTACCACCCCGTTCCTGTCACCAAAACCCTTATCACCTGTGAAATGCCACGCCAAACCTACCACACTAGAACCCTTGTCCCTATCCCCTCGAACCCGTCACCCATGACCCTGCCGCCTTCCTGTCACCTTGAACCCGTCCCTGTGTCCCTGCCCTTTTGTTCTTGTCCCCACACGCCCTTCTCCCCGCGCCTCCAAGCCCCGCCGGTCCCCGGTACCCGGTCGGGCAGCGTCCGAAGCTGTCCCCAGACGCTGGTGGCTGCCACCGCCACCCCCAGCTCCTCCCGCGTCTCCCGCAGAGCCGTGGCCACCGCGTCCCCGTCCGCCGGGTCCCGCCGCCCACCGGGAAGCTGCGGGAGTGATCGGGGGGTGGGGGTCAGGGCCGGCCCGGTCCCGGTGCCCGCTCCCCCCGCCGGTACCTGACGTCGCCGCTGTGGGGGCCGGCGAGGCGGCGGGAGCGGAGCGTGAAGAGCAGCGCGGGCGGCCGCGCACCGAGCACAGCGGCACCAGCACCGCGGCCACCGCCGCCGCGCCCCCCGCGCCCGCCGCCAGCCGCGCCCGGCACCGCCGCTCGCTGTCGCCGCTCAGCACATCCCCGGCGTCCCCGGCACCGCCCGGGCCCGCCATGGCGCCGGCACGGGGCGGGGAGGAGCGGCGAGGGAGGAGGGACGCAGGGAGGGAGCGGCACCGCCCCCCGCCCGAGCCCGCCCCCGCCGCGGCCCCTCTGTGCCGGGGGAGCGGCAGCCCCGCCCGGGGTGCGCCAGCCTCCTCCAGTGCGCAACGGCCCCTGCCGGGTATGAACGCGCCTGCCAGCCTGGCCAGGCCCCCGTCCAGTGGGCGACAGCCACGGCCAGGTGTGCGATCCACGTCCCACCTTCGCAGTGTCCCTGCCAGGTGTTCAAGTCCCACTCCAGCCGTGCAACAACTCCCACCAGGTGTGCAACAACTCCTGCCAGGTGTGTGACCTACCTTCCAGCTTTTCAACAACCTTCTGGCTCCGCCGGCTGTGCAAGTCCTGCTCCAGCTGTGCCATGACCCTCTCCAGGTGTGCAGCAACCCCCCAGAATGCATCCCTCTTGCTGGTGTGTGACAGCCTCTGCCAGCTGTGTGACCACACCTCCCAGCTCTACACACCTCCCTGGGTGTGCACACCTCTGGCCAGGTGGGCAATGCTCACCTCTGCCCTCTCCATGGGCCTTGCAAGGACCCTTCCAGGTGTCTGACAACCCCTTCCAAGTGTCCAACAACCCCTTCCAGGCATACATTCCCCCCACTTCTGACAGCCCCCACATGCCACTGGGCCTCTGTGTCACCAGGTGCCTGGGTTGTCAGGGAATTTTCCCTGTGGAAACAGCCTCCACAGTGTCTGAGATTGGGAAAAGGCTCCTGGATAAATCAGGGAATGGCAGTGACTGGCAAGCCCCTCCTCCCAGGAAAGTCCCATGGACAGAGACACTCACACCTGCACCTTCAGCTCTCAGCAGGAAATGATTTTTAAAAAACTGTATAGAAATCATCACTCTCCATGATTCTTTGCTTTCAGAGCCCAGCATTGGCTCCACAATCCCACTCCCATCTCTGGAATCAGCGGAACCTCCGCTCCTCCCACACGTATCGCTTCCCTGCTGGAACTTTGCGGAAGAACAGGCTGTTCCCTCGGCTCATGTTGCCCTGGAAAGGGAAAACGACCATGGAGGGGCCACACAAGGTCCAGGGTGGCCTCTCCAGACTTCGTGGGGCTCCCACCTGGCTCCTCTCCATGTCCCGGGGTATGCCAGTGCATCCCAGCTTCAGCACTTACCTCCCTGTGCAGCTGGCTCCAGCAATCCAGCCAGGAGGAGTAGGTGGGTGCGTAGGGAAGGAGACCCCCGGCCAACCTGTGAAGGGAGGGAAGACCCAAAGGGAATTATTCCCACCCAGGCATGACCCATTCCCTCTGTGGCTCCACACTGGGTTGAACCCCAAAACAACCCTTTCCCACTTCAAGCGAGGGATCAACCTTGTGGAGCGCTGGAAGCACCTTTCCAAACTGGTTCCAGGAGCTGATCCGGGCAGAGGGACACAGGTGTCAGTGGGATTAGGGACTCACCCACAATTGTTCACAGCCATCAGGTTGGAGACCAGGACGAAGGGTAGGTCAGCATGCTGGCAAAGAACTGCAGGAAAAGCAGGGATCGGTGGGATGTTCCCTCTTCCCTCCACATGGGGAGAACCCCTGGGAGTTTCACCCCAGGGAGGGAGCCCACTCCTGCCACCTCCACAGGGTCACACGTGTCCTCCATGGAGCATCCCTTGGACTGTGGGCTGATCCAGCTGATCCCAGGCTGGCTCCATCCCCACCCTGGCAGCCGCAGGATTCTGGGAACACACCACTCCCTTGGGAAAAGATCCACTTCCTGCCTGTGGCTGTACTCACCCCTGTGACCGCCTGGGAGTAGCTCTTCATCTCAGTCATGGTGGAGACCTGAGGGAGGAGCAGCAACACCTGAATCCCCCCCAGACGGGGTTATGGCTCCCAGAATATCCCTGGAGCTGCTCCCCGCCAGTTCCCGGTGCCCCGGATCCCGGAGCGGAGCCTACCCCGTTCTCCAGCGCGTATGTGTTGATGAGGTAGGCCAGCATGTTGCACAGCCACAGGGAGAGGATGTCCCCCAGGAGCCGCGGGATGAGGCCGCTGCAAGGGAAGAAACAGTGGGAATGTCAGCTGAGGATTGGGATCCGACTGTGCAGAGAGCTGGGAACAGCTGGTTTGGGACAGGGGGTGGCTGCTCCCAAAGCAGCCAGGTGATGGGGGAGCAGCCATCCCTGGGAGCAGCTATGCTCTGGTGAGTGATCCTGAGCTGCTGGAGGGATCCAAGATACTCCCAAGAAGGCTTTGGGACCTTTCCACTGATGTCACCGCTGCCATGCCCCTCCCTGCCTTCCCGGCACTCACGCAAAGAATCCCAGGATTCCCTCTTCCCGGTAGATTGTGGCGAAGGCGCTTAGTGTCCCACTGGGATAGGGAGAAAGAGGAGGGAATAACGTCAGGGGGATCCCAGGATCCCAATCCTCCCCGAGCACCCAGAGCCCCCAGGCCATACCTGTACTTGGTCTCACGGCCAATGAACTGCACCATGCAGCGCAGGGTGATCACTGCAGGGACACGGGAATGACACAGGAATGACACGGGAGTGAGAGGAGGCACCTGGCACTGCACCCCCTGGTCCCCTGGGATGGGGGGGCACCTACCATGGAAGGGGTGGGTGATGAGGGTGGCGGCAGAGCGGGCAACCATCTCCCGGGAGGTCTGGGAACAAAGGGAGCATTATCAGGAGAGGACAGGGATGTGACATCCCACTGCCTTCCTCTCCTCCTCCTCCTCACCTCCTTGAGCACCTGCTCCAACGAGGACACCTGCTCCTTCTTGCTGGCTCCAGGCTGGAGGGGAAGGAGGAGTCAGGTGGGAACAGCTGCCCGGACAGGGGATGCTGTCCCCAGGGTGGGGGTGGAAGCTCCTGGCCCACTGGAGCACTCTGGATACAGGGCTGGGGCTGTCCAAAGCCGGGAAGGGTGGGGAGGGAGAGAGGGAAAAGAGAAAGGAGGGAAGGAGGAGGAAAGGACAGAGGAAACAAAGGGAAAAAAAAGGAGGGAAGGAATGGAGAAGGGAAAATGGAGAGAAGAACAGAATGAAGGAAAGAGGGAAGGAGAGAGAGGAGAAGAAAAGAAGGAGAAAAAGGAGAAATTAATGAGAAAAAGAAGAAGAGGAAAAAAAAGAGGAATAGAAGAACGGAGAAACAGAGGGAGAAAGAGGGAAGGGAAAGAAAGGAAAGGGAAGGGAAGGATTGGATTTGATTCCCCGTGGGAAGCACCTCTGCACCCACCTCAGCCTGCTCAGCCTCCTGGTACCGCTGTGGAGCAAAGGGCAGGGTCAGTGCAGGGTCAGCACTGTGCGAGGAGCCAGGGGGCCCCGGTGTCCCCCTGTCCCGGCGGCAGAAGCGCCGGTTCCCGCAGCGCCCCGGGCTGCCCCGCCCGTGCCGGTACCTGCAGCACTTTGCGTGCACCACGGTGCCGATGGCGCTGGAGCAGAGGCGGGGGGCGAGGCCTTTGAAGAGTCCCGCTCTCCCGTCCACCTTTATGATGTGCTTGGCTGGGGACAGCGGGGACCGTCAGCCCGGGGGGGACCCCACGGCGGCACCG
The DNA here is from genome assembly GCA_032173965.1 of Sitta carolinensis. NCBI lineage: Eukaryota > Metazoa > Chordata > Aves > Passeriformes > Sittidae > Sitta > Sitta carolinensis. The sequence goes on from JAVUNC010000026.1 coordinate 7,283,570, forward strand.
GGACGGCGCCGGGGCGGCCCCACCGGGGCGGACTCACCGTAAGAGAAGAGGCCGGGCAGCTGATATACCTGGCGGCCGAAGATGTTCCTCCCCAGGGTGGGGGGCAGCGGCTCGTAGCCCACCTGCAGCAGGGACGGGCAGGCTGTACTCTCCGCGCGGCCGATACCGAGCCCCGTACCCCCTCTCAACCCCGCCATTCCCGCCCTTACCTGCACCAGCACCTTCACGTACATGAGCGGCTGCGAGAGCACGGTGAGCCCCGAGCCCAGCAGCACCTGCGAAGCCGCATCCGCCATGGTGCCGCCCCGGCGTCACGGCACAGAAGGACACGGCCACGGCCGCCGCCGCTTCCGCTTCCGCCTCCCGGTACTTCCGGCGCCGCCGTGATGCAATTCCGGCCGCTGGGGGGCGCCCTGGGAGCGCAGCGGCTGCCATGGAAACGCCCGGCGGCGCCGCGGGGGTGTTGCCATGGCAACGGGGCCTGTGGGCCTGGGGGTACGCACGGGGCCTGTGGGGACACCGCGGTGGCAGAGTTAGCGACACCACATCCCTAGAGCCCAAGGTGACACCATGGTGGCAGGGCTGAGGAGACGCCAGGCAGCAGAGGTGACACCTGCTGGCAGGGCTGGAGGTAACGCCACAGGCATAGGCTGGCACACCATACTCGGGGTTGGGTGCCAGCAAGACTCTGGCAGGGCTCGGGGATAAGGGGACCCTGAGGGGACATCACAATGAGAACAGGCAGCACCATGCACAGACATGGAGGTGGCAGCATCTTTACTGTCGAGCGCAGGCACAGCAGCGTGAGGTCACTGCAGGGACAGTGAGGGGACGTGCCCTGACCCCGGGCCTGCGCCTGCCCCGCTGCCAGGATGGCCCCAGGGTCGCACCCATGGCTGGATCCCGGGAATAGTCCCTGGTAGCACCAGGGTGGCAAGGGTTCAGTGGTGGCTTGCGGTGTGTCACAGCGCTTGTGCTGCTGTCCAGCTGATGCCTTCCCCTGGTGGCACAGCGGCCACTCCCTGCTACAGGTGCCCTGGGAAGGGCCACTCCAGAGTCAGCTCCCAGCACCTCTTCTGCGATGGCACGGGGGCCATTCCTTGCTCCAGATGCCCTGGGAAAGGTGACAATGGAGCTGGCCCTGGGCTTCTCTCTTGTACTGCCACCTCCAGGAAGAACTGGATGCCTGCGGGTCCCAGCCTGAGGGGCATAGGAGAGGGGTCAGACCCAGCTGAGGGGTGGGACAGCACTGGGGACAAGTGTCCCTGCAGGACTGTCCCCGCGAGGCCTGGATGGACTGTGGTGTCTCCAGGCTCACTGGGATGCTGGTGCGGCTCCGGTTTGTTCGGTACAGGGCATTCCTTGCTCTCCGTCTCTGCAGCCGCTTCCTCCTGTGTGGCTCAGTCTGTGCCGGGTGGTAAAGAGGAAATCTGCACTCTGTCACCTTGTCGCACCCTGTCTCTGTTCCCTCACCTCAAAATCTGTGGGACATGGGGACTCACTGGCCAGTCGGGGCTGTGGAAGTCATCTGGGATCCCGTCAGACATGGAGCTGTCGGAGCCACTGGTGCTGCAGGGGGAAAGAACCATCTGCAGCACCCAACAGCACCATGGGGTGATATGGGGTGACAGGCATGACATACCTGGACTCAAGCTCTGAGGGGGACACATCACTCCAGCTGCCTCCAGAGCCTGGCTCACGACCCATCTGCCACTGCAGCAGCGTATCTGCCTCCACCAGGCACTGCTGGAGCTGCGGGACAGTGCTGGTGTCAGTGTCACCATGATCTCGTGGCACCGGGGCACCCTGGGCCAGGTCCGAGCCCACCTTGGCAGGCGCAGGATCGCAGAAGTCGAGCAGGGTGTCACAGAGGAGGCGGCCCAGTGACTCGATGTCCCCCACACTGAAGTGGGAGTTCCTCCCGCCTGGAGGGGACAGGGAAAAGGAAACAAGGGCAGCTCCCTAACCCAGGATCACCCCCTGCACCGTCCCCGTGGCTGTGGCAGCCCCTCACCCAGCGTGGAGCCACTGAAAGCCACCTCTAGGGTGTAGCTGTGGGAGACGCCCAGGCGCCACATGGAGACCCGGCCTGTCCCCTCTTTGCTCTTCTGCACCTGGAACTTGCAGCTGGAGAAAGAGAACTGGGGAGGCCCCAGAGTCAGAGGGGTCCCAACCCCACAGGGACAGCTCAGGAAGCGGCACAGTGGCTGCATTCCTGCTGTCACTGCAACGTGGCTCTGAGGCATCCATGTCCAACCTTGTCAGGGGCGTTTTTGCTCAGCATCAGGGGGAACACACGCTGGCGCAGCCGCGTCCCAGTGCTGTGCCCGCCAGCATCACAGCCGTACATGAAGACGTTGTTCTTCCGGCTGTGCCCATGGAAGTCGCAGTACAGCACCACCTCCTGCTCTGCCAGCACCCTGCACGCATCAGGATATGGCCACCAGCACTGCCAGGGGAGTAGCCCCATCCCGCTGGCTTCCCATGCCCACCTCACCTCTGCACCATGGCCCGCAGGTGCCACACACCAGGGAAGGAACCGGGAAGCGCCATCCCATAGACCCTGTTGGGATCCCGTCCCGACAGGGAGCAGCGGGAATTGCCCACCACCACCCCATCGGGGTTGAGCATTGGCACCACCTTGAAGACGAAGAGGCGGCGCAGGAGCTGTGCATCCGCGTGGGCGCTCAGCAGGAAATCGAGGAATCCCCTCATGGCCCAGGAGCCGCCGCTCTCGCCAGGGTGCACGCGGGCACTCACCACCACCACCCGCTTGCCGGCCGTGCCGCCTGGGCTGGTGATGGTCAGCAGGTGCACGGGGTTGCCGGCCAGGCTGCGGCACAGCGCCTGCACTGTGCAGTACTGTGAGCGCGCCGGGTCGGCCGCCAGTGCACGCAGGTATCGCCGCAGCTCTGAGTAGGTGTAGGGGTAGCCGGCGGCGAAGAAGCACGTGTCGCCATCGTGCGGGAAGCGCACCGTCCAGCTGAGCCGGAACAGCGGCCGCTCCCCCGCACTGCCACGGTAGTAGCAAACGTCAGTCCCGACCCGGCGCCAGCCTATGCCACGGCTCTGGGCATCCCGCTGGGAGTAGAGCAGGGGCTGCAGGCCCTGGCCGTAAAGGCTCTTGGGCTTGGCCATGTTGGCAATGGTGAAGCGGTAGAGCGGCTCCTGTCGAGTGTTTTGGACACGGAAGTAGAACCACTGTGTGTGTTTGGCCGTGTACAGGTCCGGCCGCAGCATCAGCACATACTCATAGGGACCCCTGTGTGGAGAGAAGGGCCGTGCTCTGGATCCAGGCCTGACATGAGAGGCCCAATTTCCCCCGGCCTCTCTCTTACACCTTGATGGCCTTCTGGAGGTTCCCACTCTCAAAGCGGGATTCAAAGAGCAGCGTGGTGTCCTGGGGACCCTCCAAGGGGGCTGCTGGTGAGGAGAGTGGCCCTGGGGCCCCCCCGACCCGAGCACGGGTAAAGCAGGAGCCTTGGAGCACTGTGGAGGGAGCAGGGACATTGGTGGGGGTCTGGGGAGAGTGGAGGCACTCAGGGGTGCTGCCCATGCTCTGTTACCTGGGCTGGAGTGGTAGACAACAGTGCCCTGTTCCTCACCAAGGGTGTACAGGGTCTGCTCCGGGCCCATGGGTGGGCAGAAGGGCTCCGGTTTGGGGGGGATCCACTCTGGGAGAGGGGGGGACATAGAGAAAAATGCCATACTCACAACAGGGGTCTGGCATAGGGGTGTGGGAGGGGGCTACAGCTGGAGCGTCCCCTCACCAATGTGCTCAATCGTCTCCTGGATGACTTCACACTCCACAGGCCAGCGGGGAGCAGGGAGGGAGAATGGAGCCTGTGGTTCTCCTGGAGATCTCCAGGGCTGCTTTGAGGGGGCCAACCTGCCCTGTTGGGGGATCTGCTCCACCCCCCTGGGGGCTGTAAGAGCACCGGGAAGGGCAGTGTCACTGGGGTAGGGGCATCCCCCAATACCAAGGGAGGGACAGGGCGAGTCCCTCCCACCACACTTGCTGTGCTGGGGGCTGTGAGGGGCTGCAGGGTCTCACTCACGGTTTGGCTCATGCCCAGGGCTGGTGTGTCCCATGGTGGATGCCTTGGGATGCTTTCCAGAGGGTTCCCTTGGGGACATGGCAGTCTCTTTCCTGTCCATCTTCTCGTCTTGGGGAGAACAGTGCTGCAGCCAAGGGGGCAGGAGGGGACACGGCCCAGGGACAGGAGGGGACACTGCACAGCAGCCAGGGCTCACCTCGGAAGTAGCCATAGAAGCGCAGGTGGGCACGGATGAAGCTGTCATAGGGCTTCAGGACCTGTCCCCCCCCAAATCCCCCCGGAGCTGCCCCCCCTCCCTGGGCAGCGTGGCGCTCCACGGGCTTCATGGCTGCGAGAGCTCCAGCAGACCCGGAACAGCAGTGGCAGTGTCAGGGCTGGGTTGGCATGCGGTTGCTGAGCTACAGGGAGGAATGGGCAGTCCTGGAGCAGAGCTGGGAAAGGAGCCAGAGGGATTTTACAGTTATTACGGTTGGAAAAGACTTCCAGGATCATTGAGCCCAACGGTGACCAGTCCCCACCTTGTCACCCAGACCAGAGCACTGAGTGCCATGTCCAGTCATTCCTTGGATACCTGCACCACCTTCCAAAGCCTGACAGCACTTCTATGAAGAAATTCCTCCTAATCTCCATCAGCTTTCCCTGGCAGAACTTGAGGCTGTTTTCTCTTGTCCCATCCCTTGTTCGCTGGCAGCAGAGCCCGACACACGCCCTGGCTGCACCCTCCTGTCAGGAAGTTGAGGAGAGTCAGAAGGTCCTCCTCAGCCTCCTTTTTTCCAGGCTGAGACCCGCCCCCCCCAGCTCTTCCTGGTGCTCCAGGCCCTTTCCCTGCTCCATTCCCTTCTTTGACAGCCCTTCTCTTGCCATGAGTGCTCCACATCTGTCCCGAGGGCTGGAGGTGGCCCAGCAGTGCCAGAATAGGGGATGGGCCTGTGGCCACCAATGCTGGGACAGCCCAGGTGTCAACAGCCTTTAGCCCACCTGGGCTCATGTTCAGCTGCTCTCACCAAGCACCCCTAGGGCCTTTTCCAGCTTTCCGGCTTCTCTTCCCCCAGCTTGGAGCATTCCACAGGGTTTGTGTGACCCAAGTGTAAGACCTGGCACTTGGCCTTTACCCTCATACCTTTAGCCTCAGCCCTTCAATCCAGCCCACCCAGTTTCCTCTGCAGAGCTTTCCTCCCCTCCACCATCCACATGCCCAATCCCAACCTGTAATCGTGGATTACAGGGTTCTGTTGTGCTCCCCATCCCCATCTACCACCCCCCTCAGCAGAATCAATGAGATGGCACTTCCCAAACTGCTACAATTTATTGGACAATGGTCAAAGGAACTGTACATCTGTAAAAAAAAAACAAAACAAAAAAATCCAAGAGGTGGGCACGGCCCTGCAGGCCTCATGTACTCGAGGCTGTTTTCCTCCGCTTCAGCCGTGAGCGCCAGTCCTCTGGCAGTGCCTCGAAGTTGGCGTTCCTCTCAGCCATGCCACTGCAGGGATAAAGTGGGATGTCAGCACCCAGCAGGCCTTCTCATGGATCCCCCACCTTTACAAGGGACAAGGAAATGTCCTGGTGCCAGCCCCCCAGGGTTTGTACCTCATCAGCTGCTGCTGCTTCCACTCCTCATGCGCCGCTGGGCTGTGGTCTCCCGGTCCTCTTCGCTGGAGCTGGAATTCTCCTCTTCATCCAGCTCCCGCTGGATACTTTGCCACTTCTTCACCAGCGATGGCATCTTTGTCTTGCCTTTCTTGCCCTGTGCCACAAAAATAACACTGGTGAACACAGCTGGAAAGGGAGGAGTGAAGGAATGGTGCCAAGTGTGGGACCACCCCATCCAGCCTACCTTGTCCTTGCGCCCTTTCCTTGGCTTCTCCTTCTCCGGAGGCGGCGGTGCCTTGGGGGTGGGTGGTGGGGGTGTCTGTGGGGGGGTGGGGGCGGCGGCTGCTCGGCTGCAGTGCCCGTGGCTGGCAGGGCTCCCCGTGCTGGTGCTGGCTGCGTGGTGGCCGTGGTGGCCAGGCTGACGGGCACAGTGCACTCCGAGTATCCCATCATGGAAGGTGCAGCAGGTCCTGTCACACCCAGGTAGCTGGACTGCAGCCCCAGCGCCGTGGGCTGAGGGCCAGTGTGGCCTGGAGCCATGCGCAGGTTGGGGCGTCCCTGGATCTCGCTCTGGAGGCGCTGGCGTGGCCTCAGGGAGGCCAAGGGCACGGCTGATGGCTGGTACTTGCCCGTGGCCATCAGGGGCTGGCTGTAGATGACAGGGCAGCTGCCAATGGTTGCTGTGCGCTGCATCAGTCCTGGGCTCATCTCCACTGCTTTCCTCTTCTGCGGCTTGGCCGAGAGCAGGGGGGCTGGGCTCGTATCAACAGTGGTCTGGAAGAGAGTGCCGAGGTGAGTATTGAGCCAGGAGCACCATTACACACCCATTTCCCAGAGTCTCACACTCTGGAATCAGTGGAGCCCTGACTTCACTGCTCACCTGGCTGCTGCTGGCAGCAGGGCGCACCAGGGACTTCAGGGGAGCATCTTCCTCTGTTCCTGGGGCAGGCGGCTCCTCGCCCCCCTCATCTTCCATCTCTACCTCCTGGATCTCCCCATCTTCTCCAGGTGGTGGGGGTGGTGGTGGGGGTGGCGGGGGCGAGTCTGGAGGGGGTGGAGGCGGCGGAGGCATTTCCAAAGGCAAGGGAGGTTGGAGGACCGGGACGGAGGACTGAAGCAGAGTCCAAAATGGAGTGAGCGGCATGAGAGACGTAGCAGGAACTTGGCCTGAGAAGGATTCTTTACAAAGGGAGCCTGAAGAATACACATTGACACGGGCTTGAACGCCCGGCCTACGGTCTGTAGCACCTGCTCCTGCCTATGGTCCTGCCTGGAGACACCACCACCATGGACTGCCCTGCCTCCACCCCCACTCTGGGGCCAGGACCCCCAGTGCCAGCGAGGCATACCTGCGGGGCGCTCGGCAGGCCCCTCGGCGTGCTCTCCTTTGTCTTTGGGAGGTGGCTTTGGAGGACCATCGGGTTTTCTGTCGGCGCCTCGCTGTCCCTCCTCTTCGTCCTCCCCATCGGGGAACTCCCATTGTGACTCTCCCGAGCGCTCGTTAACATAGAAATAGCGTCTATGCTCCCTAGATCACAAGAAAGAGAAGGAGGCTTCAGCTTCCCTTCTCCGCCCCTGACACTCCGAGGCGGGCCTGCCCACGACAGCGGTGCGCTCTCGCAGGGGAGACCCTCGTGCAGCAGGGCTGCCGCTCTCCCACACAACAAACAACTTTGAGGACAGAGGCAGGAGAGGCCCGAGCCGACTTGCTCAAAGCTATTTGCTGTCGCTGGCTGCGGGAACGTCGCCCTGAGCCCCCCGCTCCGAGGGAGGGGAGGGCCGGGAACGCTGGCGACATCTCGCTAACATTGGGACTTTCAGCACGGCCTTGGCTGAAAGTCGCCCTCCGAGAAGAGGCACCGGGGAACAGCCCAATGGAGGGAAGCGGCTGCCCCCCTACCCCATGGTGCGCAGAGTTTTTTATGATATTCTTGGTGTCAAACACAGAGTGAATGCTAGAGAGAGGGAGCGGATCTGGGAGCTGAAAAACAAAAGAGCAAAGATTTCAAACAAAGGAAAATTAATCAAGAAAGCCAAATAGACAAAGAAATGTTTGGGTCTGACCTGCTGGCAGGAGACAGAAATCTTGTTCTTCATTCCGTCGGTGAATTGAAGTTTGTCCTTTGGAAGAGCTGTTGGTCAGAAGAGTTGATCCAGAGATCCTGCAAAGTTCACAGAGCTCTCGCATGCGCGACCCCCCAGGCCCGCCCTCCACAGCGCTGGACACTCGCAAGATGGACAACCAGCTCTGTCCGTCAGGGAATCGGCTCCGTCGCAAAGCACTGGGCACTCCGTTTAGATCCTCCAGTTTGGTGGCCGGCCCAAACTCTGCGAGTGCTGGACGTTTCTCTGCCTGCCCAGCACTAACAGAAGCCGCTCTCAGTCTGCCAGAGGGACGGCGCCAGCATCGTCGGGTGGTTGATGGTCACAAATCATGTCTGAGATGTCAGAGATGAAAGGTGAGAAAGGAGGAGAGCGCGTACCTGTCCCAGTGGCAGGACCAGCCTTTAGGGGTGGCGTTTATTTCGTATTGTTTAAGCTGTTCGGCTGCGTCTTGGAGTTTGCGTTTGAGGTAGTTTCCATTGAGAGCACCTTCTCGCCAGTCTGCAATGCGGGTCTAGAGGGCAAGAACCGGGGGAAGCCGGTGAGGTGGGCTGCCAGTGGCCCTGGGGGGGACAGGACTCGAGGATCGGGAGGCTCCCTTCCGGCACGGGACGCAGGGGGCCAGGAGGAGGACACCCCGCCTCTGCGCCAAGCCACGCTCTCCCCCCGCTGAGGAAGGGAGGGCCCTGCGTGGCGAGGCGCCACGAGGCTCACGAAGCACCGGCGCTCGGACGGCGGATTGCATCCGATCCGCTCCGGAACACGAGGCCGGAGCAAGGGGCGAAGGCTCGGTTACCTCTGTCTGCAACAGCAACATGTGGAAGTTGGAGATAGATTGTCTGTTGATGCCCAGGAACTCCAATTTACTAGTCAGAGTATTTGCCAGCTCTCCAATCTGAAACTGCCAGGAGAAAGGGCAGAGTCAAGAGCTGCCCTCTGGGAGCAGCACTGGGCGGCTGCGGCCCTGCGGCTCTCAGGAAGCACCGCTCGGGACCACCCACGGCCCCTCAGCCTGGAGGGACTGGGACGTGCCACCCTGGCCCTGTGTGCCTGTCACCCCCTCAGTTAAGTCCTGCTACATCCTGCACCCCAGGGACAGGGCAGTGTGGGTGGCTGGGTGACAGCTCCTCCACAGACTGCGCTTGACTGTGCAGAAGGACAGCACGGGCTCAGGTAGCTCCGATACTTTGGAGTTACAGCAGAACCATCGCCACGGCAGATATCTAAGAATACTTCCCAAATAAATGTCATTCCAGGTTCTGTAAATAATTGCTTTCCAGAGGAACTAGCTGGAAAGCACCAGAAAGGGGTAACAGCTCTGGATTTACTCCAGAGCAGAGGCAGCAGCTACATCAAAACTCAGGTCAGCTCATGGCAACCATGGCTACTCAACCCCAGCATCCCATGGGAGTGAAACTTCCAATCTGGGGACATGGGAATCCCTGCGTCTATCCCCCTGACTGGAGGCACTGCACAGAAGCAGCCACAAGCCAGAAAGGAATCAGGAGCAGGAACTGGGATGTCTGCAAGTGGCATCACCACTGCTTTAATTAAGGAGGGGTCTAAAAATGTCTATTTTTAACTTCACTCCTCAGAAGAGGTTTTTGGAATGTCCACCAAAGCCACCAAGGAAGCAGCTGTCTCCAGAGAGGGGATGGGCCAGACAAGCAAGCCCTAGAGAAGACCAAGGTACACATATGAATTCCCATGTTAACGTGGCTCTGGAGAAGCCAGAGAACATCCTGGAGCAGAGTTGACTTGGGAGCAGTGGCCCTGGCACAGCTCCTATTAAGCAGAGAGATCCCAACCTGATGAGCAAACGGTACTGGTTACCCAGGGAGCTGGCACTCCTCCGACAGCTCTAAGGGAATCCTGCATGGAAAAGCACCACACGGACCGTCACAGCAGCCACTGGGACCGGAACGAGGGGGGACCGCAGAGGGGACCAGCAAGTCCAGCTCTGCTACAGGTTTTTATTCTTTTTATTTAAATAAATTAATTTGAAAATCGGGTCTCAAATGGATGCTGCACTGAGGGAGGCTCAGCTTTGGTCTGGCAATGTCACATCTCAAAATCCTTTAAGGAGTTATTCTATGGGAGAGATGGACAAGGACAAAAGGACCTTCCCTTTTACATCAGAAAAATTAAATATAAGTGGTGGGAAATGAGGACAGGGATGGGCAACGCTCACTGCAGGTTCCACCCGAGCTCCACCATGAGCCGGTGATTCCCCATCTGCCACAGGGAGGTGACAACATTTCCCAACGTCACAGAATTACTCCAGAGCCAAATTTTATGCTGCAGGAGATCTCAGAGTAATAAGTGACATGGGGACTAAAGGACAAACGGAAAAGATCTTTCCTACTGCTCTGTCATACTGCCCTAGAGCCTGGAGCTCTGCAATAGATCAGGGAATTGATCCAGTGCAGCCAAAGGAGCAAACCAAGGCTCAGAGAAGAGCTATCAGCAGGATGCTGCAGAAATCCCCAGGGCTTCCCCAGCTTGCATCTAAAAGTAATGCCGGGCGAAGGGCAGAGCGGTACCGTCAGCCTCAAGAAACGGAGAGATTACGGACGAGGAGTCTTCAGCCTGGAAACGGGACGACTGACCGGGCCAGAGACTGGAATATTGTTATTGGTGAAAACAAAGTCAAGATCAAACTGGTTGTTCTCTGTCACAACAACACCCAGGGCTCAGTCTTTACCCCCCCGCACCCTCCTTTCATCCAAGCTTTCCTGCTGAATCCTACTGCCGACAGGATTTTGTCCCAGTCCTGCACAGCCCTTCCTTCACAAGCTGTTCCCACAGCCACACCAGGATCTGAGCTTTAAAAGCTTCAGGTGGGCCAAATCCAGAGCCCAAAGCTCCGGTGTTTCCAGGGAAGAGGTGGCTGGGGGAGCCAGCGTGTCCCTTGTTCCTGCTGGCAGCTGGAACACCCATCACATCCCTCATCTCACGGACATGAACCTCTGCCTCTCCATACCTTTAGATCCTGCTCCTCCTCTTCCACTTTTGGAGCCCCTTGTGATTTGGCTTTTTCTTGGGGCTCTTCAGATTCTACCTCTTTGTCTGAGCTTGGATCAGTTGCTTCCATGCTCGGGGCTGCAGGAGAAGGAAGGACAGGTCAGTCTTTGTCCCACCCCCAACCTGGCAGTGCCAGTAGCTGGCTGGACACTGTGCCTGGAACCAAAGCCAATGTAGGCAACAGTGGGGAAAGAGCTAGGGCCCACCAGAGCCAGTGACAAGAGTCTGAAATTAAAAATGAGAGATGGTCACTGCTCTGTGTTTTGGTGGTGGGGATCCTTCCAGAAGGATAACATGGGAAGGGGAGGACTGGAGCTGCTACAGTGCAAAGCAGCAATGAGGCAAGGCCTGGAAAATTTGGCATCAAGGAAGCAGGAAGAGACTAATCCCCAAAATCTGTCATTTTAACAATCTGTCAATAATGGGTACTAGGTATTAAATAAGTTAATTATGAAGGACTGAAGAGGAACCCAAAAGCTGCCAATCCCAGAAGGTTTTGCCCTCAGATGACTAATTCATTGTCAAAGCAATCAATTCCAAGGAAGAGAGTTTGTGACAGAGTCCCACAGGCCTCTAGGAAAGATACCCCAATTCTCAGCATGTCCTGGAAGGCAGGACACTTCCTTAAATCACCCTCCAGCAGCAGGGTGCTCAATTTAAACTGGTTACTTTAGAATGATAGCTCGTTGTTCCCCAGGTTAAGGTGAATCTGCTGCTGCTGAGAAGAGCTGACTTCAGGGTTATTTGGAAAGCCCTCTGGCAAAACCATTCATTTTCCTATGCAAAAATGACATCACTGATTTAATGTCAGAGTTGTCACCCAGCTCATGCCCCTGCCTGAAGCAGAGGCACCGTAGGCCCACAAGAACCCTGGGACAGGGCAGGCACCAACTCCCACTCCAGCAGGACACAGCTGCTGCTGGCACTTTTGTACCAGTTTTTCCTTGGAAAAACAGTTTCATTCAGCTTTCTGTGCTGCAGGCACACAAATGTTGTGCTGGGAAAGGACTGGCACATCCAGAGAAAAGGAGACTCAGGGGGGACCTTCTTGTTCCCCACAATGCCCTTAGAGGGTGGAGTCAGGCTCTGCTCCCAGGGAACAAGAGACAGGACAAGAAAAAACAGATCTAAGTTCTGCCAGGGAGGTTAAGTAGGATATTGGGGAAAATTTCTTAATGGAAAGAGCTTTCCAGCCCTTGAACAGACTGCCCAGGGACATCTCCATCCCTGGAGGGATTTAAAAGCCATGTGGATGTGGCACCTGGACATGGGTTAGTGGTGGCCTTGGCAGTGCTGGGGGAACAGCTGGACTCCATGACCTTAGAGGGCATTTCCAACTTGAACAACTCCATGATTCCACAATCTGTGAGTCCCAGAGCTGCTGGGCACAGAGTGTTCCTTAAAATGCTATAGCTGGTGCATTTTGGGAAGCACAGTTTTTGGGAGTTCCAACAGGAACATGAGAGGGGCATGACTAATATATCCACACACCCCCTGAATTGAACCAGTCCCACAGAAACAGGGGCTGCCTTGCCCCAAGGGCTGGAGTTACATTCCCTACACACTGAGTGAGGGGCCCTGCAGTGGCTCCAGGGACCTTTCAGCTGTCTGGAATTTGGTACCAGGCAGCTCAAAACCTGAACTTTAGAAGTGAAGGGTGATAGTTCCAGTGTGCTGGAGGCTGGATTTGTGATGCTGGAAGGCAATGGGATGTGAGGCAGCTGTTATCTGTGTCCCTTCTCCCAAGAAACCACTGAATGTGGCACTCGTCTCCTTATGTGGGTAGTTAGGATAGGGAGACTGTGGCAGAGGAGCAGCTTATCCCAGTGAGGCTGGGCTGTGACACAGCCACCCCAGCCCTTCCCACCTGTCCCACATACCTCATGGCCCTTCCTGGCTCTGCTCTGCGGGTCTTCAGGGAAAGGAGACCCCCTGCTGCTCCCTCCAAAGGAAGCCTTTCCAATTACCTGCTTCTCCTGCTTCTGGGCTCTCCCGGCCCGTTTTGCTGGAGCCTCGACTGGCAGACTCGGGGCTGGCGGCTCCCACAAACAGTTTCCATTTCCCTCTCTTGGAGGCCAGCCTGCGGGACGCCTCCTGCGAGGCCGACTGGCTCCCATCGGAGAGCGGGCTGGAGCCCGAAACGCTGCCATCGCCTTCCTCCAAGGCACGCAGCTCTGCCTGCCGAGACACAACATCCCACTTTGTTCCCAGCAATACCATGGCTGCATGTATGGCCCTGTTTTTGGGATAAATGTCTCCCCTTACCTTCTTCCTCTCCAGCACCATCTCCAGTTCAAGTGTGTCTTGCTCCTCCTCCTCCTCTGCGCTCTCCCCTGACTGCACCACGCTGCACAGATCCTCCTGCCCCGTGTCTTCCAGGGGGTCCCTGCTGGGCTCTGGCTCTTCTGGGGCAGCTGGTGCCTCTTCCACTTTTGCCTCCTCTTCCAGAGGTGGCTCAATCTCCTCTTTGCAGATCACCTTCCTCCTCCAGCGCTCCTCTTCCTCCTTCACCACATCGGGCAACAGTGGGGCCAGGAGGGCTGCAGCCACTCCTTTCCTCTCTTCCTCACTGTTGGAGAGAGCCTGCACTCCTTCATTCACTTCCTGTGGGATGAGATCTGTGTGAATTTCCTGGCAGCTGCCTGGGAATGAGCCCATGCTGCCAGGCCCCTCCTAGGGCTGTGGAAGGAGCAGAGCATCCCAGCCATTTCCAAGGAAGCCCAAGGAAGTGCCTGCAAGCCCCATGGCAGCCAGAACCCACATGACTGACCTTCTTCACCTCCCGCTTGCTGAGGCCAGCCCCACGGCCAGCACTGCCCAGGGTCCCCTTCTCCTGAGGGAATGGCTCCGTGGCTGCCATGAAGCTGCCATTGGTGCCTGCCACGGTGCTGCTGAGGAAGAGGAGAGGGAATGAAGAGCGGGACTGGGACAACATCCCAGAGAGCAACATCCTGGAGGCCTTGCCCACCTATGCTGATAATGCTGCAGGCCCTGGACCTGTGTTGCCAAGTACTGCGGCAGCTCCCAGGTCACCTCGTTGCTCTGGGTGTTCCAATAGTAGTAGCAGCCGGTGTTCTCATCCCACACCTCCTGCCAGTCGCCCATCTCCAGCTCTCCCACTGCCAGGGGGACAAGGACAGCCTGTCACTCCCCTCTCCCCAGTGACACCCGTTTGTCATTACCCCCTTTGGAGAGAGGGAGGGCGCTCACCTCCGGCCAGTGAGCACTGGGTGTCATACTGCCACTCCGGGGCCGGCGCCGAGCCCGTGCCATTGGCTGTGCCCGACGATGGGCCTGTGCCCGAATCCTTCGGCTCTGGGCGGGGAGGCGTGGGGGGTGGCACGGAGGAGGAGGAAGAGGAGGGAGCAGTGGGCTCAGCAGGCTGTGGAGGGGCCGTGATGGCATCAATCTCCTGTAAAAACAGCATCCCACCGTGAACTTCAAATCCTGAGCCAAAGCAAAGCACCTAATGGATGAGGACAATGCCTTGGACTATGCAACTCCCCTCCCTCCCCTCGCCCTCGTGGCACTCACAGCCAGGAAGTTTGCCAGGGTGCTGTCGATGTCAGCAGAACCGCTGCCGTTGGCATCCATGGAACAGGCCGGCTTCTCTGGGGTCTCACCCTCCTCATCATCGCTGTCAGCATAGGCACCCAGCAGGCACAACCCTCCTGGAGAAGGGAGAGTGAATCCTCAGGGGAATCCTCTGCTGCTACAGGGCATTGGATCTCACCCCTCACCCTCAGCTCCAGGGGCCACTGTCACCCCAGGGGGAACAGCCCCTGTACGAGTGCCAGGGACAGCTGGTGGGGAAGCCGTACAAGAACCAGTAAAAAATGCATTTAAGAATGAGCAATCGCCTCTTGGGAAATAATAGCACAATTAAAATAATTAAAATGGAAGCAACTCCAGCCTCAAAATGAATTCTTTAGGAAAGGGTTAATCCCCTTCCCTTACAAATAAGGGCTAGACATGGATAATTACCCTGTGTTAAAAACAAGGGGTTATGGAGAAGGGAACAAACACAACTCCATAAAACCCCCTATATTCAGCACAAAACTCACACTCAGCACCTCCAAAAATTATTTGGAACCTCACCGGCCCGCCTCCACGTCTAGTATCAAAACCGGCTAAATTTAGGAAAAAAAGCCCACTTTTAGGACCAAACCCTCCACATTTTTAACTTTAATATGACATCTGAGAATCAATCCCCCCAAATTTATGATAGCCTCATTTATAACCAGAACTCCAATTGTTTTTTTTATCATTATTGTGCATCTGGGGCTGCAAGCACCCCTAAATCTTGAAATTCTTCCCCTAATTTTTTAGGGGGGGATGTAATGCCGCGTTTCACCCCAGAGCGCTCCTTTACCTGTGGCCTTGACTGCGGCGGGAGCGGGAGGCGGCGGATTGGGCGGGTTGCGGGGCGGCTCCACCACCGTCTCGGGCTCATCTGCGGGGCAGAGGCGTCAATTACGGGGGTTCAGGCTGGGGGGATCGCGGGGGAGGGCGGATCGGGACCTCCCGGTGCCGCTAGGCCGCGCTAGGCCGCGCCTCGCGAACAAAGCGCCCGCCGTTTCCACCCGCCTTCTTCGCCTTACCCGGTTCGGAGCTCGAGTCTCCCCCCTCGCCCGCGGGTCCTGCCGCCTCGTCGCGGCGCGGCGCGGGCGGGGAAAGCTGCAGGATGGGCCGGCGCCCGGGCGCGGCCCGCGCCTTCTTCCCCATGGCGGCGGCGGCGGCGGCTGCGCCTCGGGGCTGGGGCCGCGCGCACCGCGCGCAGGGGGCGGGCAATGACGCAATCCAAACGGGGCGGGCAATGACGCAATCAAAACGGGCGGGGCCTGCGCGAGACGCGCTCCGTATGGATGGGGAGGAGCCAGAGGCTCCGTCCTGCCCCTTGATCCCACAGCCCTGCGCTGTCCCCCGAGGGTTGTGGTCCCACGCTATCCTACAGCGCAATCCCATAGTTCTTTCCGGGGGATATAGCCCCTCATTGTCCTATACTCCCTTCCCCTGAACCTCCCTTGAGCTATATCCACTGGGGATACAGCTCCATCTTTCCCAGCTCCATCCTGCCCTGTACCGCAGCCCTAGAGCAAGGGCAATATGGGGACGATCCCTGGAGAGGAGCACCACAGTCCCCTTTTCCCACCACATCCTTACACACACCTCAAATAACACTTCCATTTTATTAAAGTTGATCCAAAAACATACCAATAAATAAAAGAAATTCCCAACAGTTCCATGTCTGGAGGAGGCAGAGAGCAAGGGAGTGTCAATGGCCACACACCCCAGCTCTGTTGCTCACCCCACTGCCCACAAAAGGGACAGTGAGGGGACACGCCCATGGGCACTCCACCTCCCTGAACCGGATCCTTATGGAAAAACAATGGGTAAAACCAGCACCGCGGGGTGGGGTGGTGACGCTCCTGGGGATGTCACCTGGACTAGGGCCGGCAGTACAGGCGCTCCATGGTGGCCACGCTGACCTTCTGCTGGTAGTCCTCCATCCTGTCGTTCAGCTTCTCATAGAGCTGGGAGAGGCAGGAGTCACAAGGGATCCCCCCCCGTTCTCCCCCATCCCACCCTGTCCCTCCCGGGGTTTGGGAGCTCGGTACCCACCACGACGCTGTTCTCGCTGGCGCTGCTCTCCCGCAGCGCCTGCAGCAGCTGGTCAATGGCAGTGTAGGGCAGCCACATCGTGGGGGACGCTGGGGACAGAGGCACCTGGAACCAAGAGGAACCCTTGCAGCATGTTCCCAGGGAACATCTCGCCAGAGCCCAACAGGGGGTGAGCTCACCTCGATCCCAAAATACTGGTGCCCTTTGCCCAGCACAGCATCCACGTACTCCAGGACCAAATCCACGGCCTCCTCCAGCAGATCATAGTTCAGGTACAGGCGCAGCAGCTCGGCAGCATCCACTTCCTGCCAGAAAGAGGGAAACTCAGTCAGGGAATGTGACCAGGACTGGGACCACGCTGAGAGAACCTGCTCCGAGCCTTGGTACCAGGTACCGAGCACCTGGCAGGTGTCCATTGGAGTGGGTGATTTTGGGGACAGCTGTCTCGCTGTTCTCACCTTGTAGCTGTTAATGAGCCAGTTGGGCAGAGGTATCCCGTGTGCCAGGAGCTTGTTGATGACGCAGCGATGGTACAGGCTGTTCTGGGATGGGTAACGCTCCAAGTAGGATGACAGCAGCCTCCAGGCTTCATCTGTAGCACTGCGAGGAAACAATTCCCCATGGAACACATGCCAGCGGCTCCTGCCCCGTCTGTGAGGCTCCAGGTGATGTGGGGACAGGGTAGAAGCACAGATCTCCCCACATCCCATGCCCACAGTTCTGGCCTTTGGGGTTTTAAGGACCCATGACCCTCTGGATTTGCAGAGAGCTCCTGTCTCCAGATCCTCCTCCTCCCGAACTGTGGGGATAAACCTACCTGGACTCCTTGGTGGTGACCAGGGACGAGAGT
Organism: Sitta carolinensis; assembly: GCA_032173965.1. Classification (NCBI taxonomy): domain Eukaryota; kingdom Metazoa; phylum Chordata; class Aves; order Passeriformes; family Sittidae; genus Sitta; species Sitta carolinensis. Next base: position 7,300,820 of record JAVUNC010000026.1, read on the forward strand.
TGGTTGGCTGCCAGCCAGTCCCAGGCCTTTGCCTGTGCTGCTTCCCCTCCCATCTGGAGTTTGATGCACCTGCACAACCAAAAGCCATGGGAAGGTGGGCCCCTCCAGAGCACAGCCCCTTCCCACCAGCATCAAAACCACTCCTTGCAGGACTATTCCCCATGAACAACCCAGCTGGACTGGCAGGGAAAGAAGGCTCTTGGGCAAGTACCACACCCGACCCCCGGCATCCCTCCAGCCCTGTGTCCCCTGAGGTGGGAGGGCACCCTGACATACTTGAAGGTCAGGCCCTCAAAGATGGGCGTCAAGGGCAGCTTGAAGGTTTGGCACAGGGTGATGGCCGAGTCGAAGAGCCCGGCCCGGACCAGCAGAGACACCGTTTCCTCGGGCGTGGAGTTGCCTGAAGGGGAGGAAGAGCAGGTAAAGCCCCCCGAGTAACACCCCAGTGCTCACCAGGGCCTCACCCTGTGTTACCCATTGAGAGATGCAGCAGCAGGGTGCCAACAGCCTCCAATACCCTGCAGCAGTACTCCTCAATCAATCCATGGCTGGAGGCTTTCTGGGCCTCTGGAGCATCCCAGGAGCTATCCCTGAAGGGACTAGACAGAGCAGCTGTGACCCCAGAGCTGTCCCTGATGGGGCACCAGCTGGACTCCAAGAGACTGGGAAGGGACATAGGTAGCAATACATGATGGGCAAATGCTTCTGCTGTTTAGAATCATTGAATTGTTAAGGTTGGAAAAAGATCCCCAGGATCATTAAGGTCAGAGAGGGGACAGCCTCATCACAAGCAAACAAGGTCCCAGCTCTGCCAGCACAGAAACTGTGGCACTCGGCTCCCTGCGTCACCACTCTGCCCTCAAAGCAGCTGTTCCATCCTTTTCCTGCAATCCCGTGCTGGGAAGTCACCTCCTCCTGACATTTAGAGGGGAAAGATGTGGACATGTTGTGTAACTTGTACCAGAGATACTAAAAGACTCTGGATGGGAGAGCTATACCTTCCTGCTCCCCAGAAAGGAACAATTCTCACAACTTTTTAACACTGTTCCATGAAGCAGGATTGTCCAGGACAATAAATTATTCATCAATTAAAAATGTTGGATTTGATGAGGTCTTTTCCAACCTCAGTAATTCTATGCTTCCATGATTTCCAAAATGTCTTTTTTCATCCCAACTCAGAAGCTCATCCCAGCCCCATTGCAGACCACCAGAGCATGGAAAAGCCAAAAGAAAAAAGGTGGAAAACTTAAAACTGGTTCTCCTGAACCTGCTGAAGTCAATGGCTGGACTTCATGGTAGGGATGGGAATTTGATGATCCCTGGCAGCTTTTGGGACAGGACAGAGTGGCTGAACCCCCCTCACCTGCCACAGCTGCTGCTGACATGTCGTGCTCCACCAGGGTCAGCCGGATCCGCGCCAGCAGACATTCCCTCTCCAAATCCTCCAGCTCCAGGATCTCGATCTGGCGAGTGGCTGGAACAGATACTGGGCTCTCAGTACTTCAGAAAAGGCTCCTTAGGCACTGTGCAGAATGTTATGGAATCACGGAATGGTTTGTGCTGGAAGGGACCTTAAAACTCATCTGCTTCCACGGGCAGGGACACATCCCACTTGAGTAGGCTGCTCCAAACCCAGTCGACCTGACCTGGGACACTGCCAGGGATGGGGCAGCCACAGCTTCTCTGGGCAACCTGTGCCAGGGCCTCAGCCTCCTCCCAGGGAAGAATTTCTTCCCAACATTCCATCTAGTCCCACCCTCTGTCAGTGTGAAGTCATTTCCCTGCATCCTGGCTCTCTATCCCTTGTCCAAAGCCCCTCTCCAGCTCTCCTGGAGCCCCTTTAGGCACTGAAGAGGCTCTGAAGTCTTCCTGGAGCCCTTTGTAAAAGCGTCTCTACACCCCTCTGCCATCCTAAGAGGATTTGTACCCCAAAAAGCACCAAAGGAATGATCAGGATTTGCTGACTCTTCCCTGCACCCTTGACTGTGCTTATGTCCTTGATACCATCCTCCTGCTCCTCCTCCTCCAGATGTTAGGTAATATTTGGGAACAGCTGCTGCTTTGCCTGCCAGGCACACACCACAAAAAAAACTCTTCAGAAAAAAGCAGGTTTAAAAATACCTGACCTTAAATTTTCCTACTGGAACACTGAGGATAACCTGATCCCACATTCTGGGCAGACACAGGCAGAGCTTATTCCTGACAGGATTTCCAAGGGCACAAACAGCCTTGAATAACTAGAAATTGCCTCAAAAAGCTGGTTTTGTTTTAAATTACAAGTTACTTTCACTGAAAAAAAAGTGCTGTCAAGGCATCAAGCTGTTAGGACCAGGCACAGGAGCTCCTTGGGGAATAGCTGCTCCCTTGGGGAAACTGCTGTATTCCTTGGGGAATAGTGGTGACATGTCGTAATTGGGAGTCAGCAACCTTAAAATCCCACAAATTATTGACCTGTTGGAGGCAGGAGCTGCCCTGAGCCATCTCCCAGCTCACACGGAAGCTGCAGAGAGGCTGTGGAAACTCCAGAGGCATGGGAAGGACCAGGACTGGGAACTTACTGGGAACAGCCATGCACTCCCCATCGTGGCTCCTCTTCGGGGACGCTCCTGGGCGCTCGTACTTGCAGGAAAAAGCAGAAAGAGGATTTATACCCACCTCGTTTCTGAAGGATAAATCACTGACAGGATAAATCCCAACAAGAGCTCTCCATTTCAAGCCTTGATTTGGACCAGGGAAGCTGTGCAGTCCCTTGGGAACTCAGGTTACTTTATCCCTGGCTATCAGGAACATCAGGATCAGGTGACCAGGGCTGCAGCCACGCTGAGTCCTGACTGGGATTTGAAACACAACCCCTGTTACACTGACCCTCCTCTGGACTGGTATTCCAGCTGCTCACATGCCCCAAAACATTTGCTCTTTTCAATACAAGGTGATATACTCCCATATTTATCCACCAGCCCACTCACAAAGTTATCCTGCTTCCCCCCCGCCCTAAAAAAGGGGGAATGGCACAAGGGCGATGGATAGGGTCGATAAGCAGGGCAAGACAGTTGGCCAGGAGCAGCAGATTAAGAAGTCCAATCAATTTCCCATCAGAAAGGACTTTGGATGCTCCTTTTGGGGAAGCTCAGCATTCTTACCACAGCTCCAGAGGCTGGCTGCACTATCCAGGCGTATTCCGGGCGGATCAACCGCAGGCAGTTAATGGCAGCCAGGAAACAATTCCCCTGTTTCTGGAGCCCTCGCAGCGTCCGCACCTCCCTGCCCAGCCGCATGCCATACTCAAACATCACTGTTCCAGCTGAAAACAGGGAAAAGTGCATCAGCCAACAGCCTGGAGAGGCCACACACCTGGCAGGGACAGGGACAGGGTGGCCCAGGCAGCTGGGCAGTACAAGGTGCCATCCCAAGCTTCACCTTTCCGGTAGTTGTGCCGGTACACGTGGAAGGCGTAGAGCAGCTCGTAGTAGTTGTGAGTCATCAGATCCACAGCCCGAGCATGGGACTCGATGATCCCAACGACCTGCAGCACACGGAGGCTCCAGTGAGTCCATAATCCCTTTAAAGGGAGGGTTGTGCCCCCCCAAGCCGTGATCCCAGCGCAGGATTACCTCATTGTGCAGGTTCACATAAGGGAATTCCACCAGGTCCTGGAGCTGGGATCGCTCACAGAGAACCACCACTAGCTGGCGCAGGCAGTCCAGCTGCCTGCAGAGGGAAGCACAACCCTTTGGAGGAGCAGGAATAAACCCAGGAGCAGGGGTTTAAGCCACAAACACTTTGTGACAAGCCTCTGCTTCCGGATGTGCTCTGCAGGTTTTTTCCTGGCTTAGAACCAACTTAAACCTTCAAGTTTCTCCTGTGCTGGAAACAGAGATCCTCTGGACAGGCCTCCCAAGAGGGCAGTCTCCCTCCCTCAATCAGTTAAAAAGCATTCCTATTTCTCCCATTATTCCAACATTTTTCTCTGCTAAAGGATAAAGCTTTCTCTACCCAGTTCACTTTCCAAACTGAAAACACTAAATATTTTCTTTATTAAACAAAATCGACTTGTCTTCTACAGCTTTTAAATACAGAATGCTACACATAATCCTTCAGTCTCTTCCCTGTTTTTTATCTCCCATTTTCCTCTTTTGAAAGGGTGCCAATCCCAGGTGTCCTTCAGATGAACATCCAAAAATGAACTCTACATTTTTAAAACCACCGCTACACATTAACTTAACACAGTGGTCATGCCCTCCCCATAACTGTAGCTTTCCTTTCAGTTTCATGGAAAAATGGGACCATGGACCTCCAACAAAGGCATAAGCCTGTCACCCACCTGCCTGGATCTGGGTTTTGTGTTAAGGCTACATAGGCTTCGCTATTGTGTCCCAAATCCAAGTGATGTTTGAAGATGCAGGTCCTCAACGTAGCCTGAAAACAGCACAAATCAGTTATAAAAAATAAATTCCTGTGGAAGAGGTTCCTGAAGAAACAGCTTGCTGGGAAAGAAGTGGCTGTACCTGGCTTCTCCAGTCATCTGCTGATTCCATGATGGCCAGGGTGGCCAGCTCGATGACCAGCTCTGGCAAACCCAGCATCTCCAACAAGCGAAGGACCTGGGGGAGGAGAAAACTCCACTGAAGAGTTGGCAGGAGGGGTTTTTGTCGGTATTTTTTTAGGAGCAGTTCCTGCCCCTGAAGATTTTTAAGAGATTAGACTTTAAAAGGGAATATTTAGGTAAATCTCAGGGATCTGGATGAAATCCCAGCACAACAGGACCAGGTTATGGCTTCTCTGGAGGATTCGCCTCTGCGCATAGGGGATTTTTGAAGCATTTCAGCATTAATGATTAGTTTTCTGGATCCCAAATCCAGGGAATCTCTCACTAAGAGCCCAGCTCCAGGCTTGCAGCCTGCCTAAACCATGGCATTATGCAGAAGAAAGATCCTATCTCAGTTTAAACATATACATTTTAATTTGCCTCAGAGCTTAGTAACCTTCGCCTTAGGCAGCATCTTGCATCGAGCCTGGACATGTCTGGCTTCTGCTTCCAGCAGCTGAATCTCATCCTGCCTTTTTCTATTGGATAACAAATAGCTATTAGGAAGCCAATAGGTGGAAAGTACCTAAATTTCACATACTCAGCTTGTTATTACCTCCAAACAAAGTAAATAAAGTACAGATGTTTCACATTCCAAAAGCTAAGTTTTCTGAGGCTCAAGTCACTTCCCCCAAAGCCAGGGATCGAGCAGGAATTCCCTCTCCAGTGTGGAAGGACTTGGTACCAGTTTACTTGGCGCCAGTACCTTGTTGTAGTACTGCAGGCGTGGCGTGGAGACCACCTCGCCCTCCTCGGGCTGGATCAGCCTGTCCAGGAACTCCTCTCTTCCCACTTCAGAGGCAGCTTGGCAGAAGCAATCCAAAGCCTGGAAGCAGACCAGGAATCAGCTCCCTGTCCCCTCAGGTGACTGATCCACCTGCTGTACAGGTGAGAGGGCAATACTGCCTGTCCCAAGCTTTTGAGATCTTCCCAAGAGCAGATCCATGCTGCTCCAATCCCATCCTTTCCCAAAGGAGGCAGAGCTTGGGAAGGATGTTCCCTGTGCACCTCCTCCCTCCCAAGGGAAAAGGTCCCAGCCCCTGGGATGGAGATGAGGGAAGGCCTCACCTTGTGCCCTTCACCCATGACGAGGTAGCACCTGCCCATCATGAAGCAGCAGGAGCCCATGTTCACATGGCACCATGGCTGCAGCAGTCGGATGTATTCCTGAGGGAGAGAAGGAATGGGAGTCTGGATTCAGGTCAGTGCTTGCTTGTGATCTGCAGGCATCCAGGACCAGCAAGTATTTGGTGGCCCCTTTAGCTACTGTGCTCAGACAAATCCTGCTTCTCCAGCTCAAAGTCTGGTCTTTCCAGCCTCAAAGTCCCTCGGATGCACTGACCATGAAATCCTGGAATGGTTTTGGTTGGAAGGGACCCCTTAAGCCCGTCTAGATCCATGTCACCATGAAAGACAGGGACACCCTCCACTAGACCAGTCTGCTCCAAGCACAGGCATTGGACCCCTCCAGGGATGAGGCAGCCACAGCTTCTTTGGACAACCTGTGCCAGGGCCTCAGCACCCCTACAAGGAAGAATTTTTTTCCAATATCCCATATAGTCCTGTCCTCTCTCAGTATGAAGCCATTCCCCCCTGTCCTGTCAGTCTAGGTCTTGTCCCTAAGTCCCTCTCCAGCTCTCTTGGAGCCCCTCCAGGCAGTGGAAGAAGCTCCCAGGAGACCTTGGAGTCTTCTCCAGGCAGAACATTCCCAACGCTCTCAGCTCTTCAGAGCAGAGCTGCTCCAGCCTTGTAAGGGGGAGATTGCTGCTGCTCTAAACAGCTCCAGTAACTGTGCGAGGCACCTCAGAAATAGCTCCCACCCAACACACCCAAAAATTAGACAGGATTCTTCCTACATCCTGTTGCAGGGAACTGCAGGGGAAACATGGACAGAACGTGGAGGGCAGAGCGAAAGCTGCACTACAATGGGCAAGGCAGGTGCTAGAAGGGGAATACCTGTGCAGGAGAGGGCAGGCAGCCAAGGAAGCACATGGATTACAGCATGTGGGAGGGAGTGCCAATGGCACTGAGGGCCCAGATAAAGCAAGATGACCCAACCTGGGCCTGTGCCAGCAGAGCATCCTCATCATCCTTGGAGAAGCAGCCATATCCTGCTAGCAGGGCCGTGGGACTCAGCAGGAATTGGGAGGAGAAACCAGGACTTGGAAGTCAAGTCACCTCTACAGGTGCACAAACCACCAGCACCTCTTGCCTCACCTTTCCTAGCCACGAGTCCTCTCAAAACCACGTGGAGACGCATCCGGAGCCCGGATTCACTGCCTGGATTAGCAGCTACAAGGGATAAATCCCACTCCCGCTTGTCACACACAATGAGCGACCCAGGGACGCTTGGCCAGAGTCCCAGGCCTCTGCTTTGTCACCAGACTGTCCCTGTGCCCACCTGCTCCCTGCAAAGAGTTTCCTGTACCCCCCAGTTTGGGTCACCATGCTCACAGCAAAGCTGCTGTTATCACCCCAGGGTCAAGGCACTTAATCCAAGTTTCCGTGACCGACTGGGATCAGGGAGAGGAACAGAAGGCAGCGGAGAGGAGGAGGAGCTGGGCTCAGTGGAGATAAAAGCCTGGAGGAGACACCAGCGAGGCGAAAGAAATGCGAGGAGATTCAAAGCCTGCACATATGCCAAGAGGGAGAATGATGCTGCTCCAATCTTGGCATTTTCTGGCTCAAAAGCTCTGAAGAATTGGAATTTTTCTCTCACTTCTTCTCAGCAGCAACACAAAAGGAAGCAGTTCAGCCCCCAGGTATAAGGGGCTGGGAGGATAAAAGGTTCTGCTGAAAAACAGGTTGCCACTAACAGCCTGCCTGGCCCTGGTGCCTCCAGGAATGCCCAGACAGGGATAAAACATCACGTGGAGCTGCAGACAAGGAATCGTGAGGGTCAGAACTCGAGTACAAGCAACTTCAGCTGCCAAGAGCACAGGGAGAGAGGTGGAGGAACAATGATCTGAAATACAGCAGCCTAAAACCCCTGGATCCCAGCTACTGGGATGGCAGGAGCAGCCAGAGATAGAATGATGATAGGTGTTTCTCACACTGTTTTTTACTAATAAGAACATTTAAGAAATAGATGAGCCCTTCTAGGCTGAAGAAACCCTTCTGAACCCAGGTCTCACGGGCAATCATGGGCAAAGGTGGTACAGGAAAAGCTGTGGGCACACCAGACAACAAGCTCTAGGATTGCTGGGATATTGAAACAGGCTCTGCAAAGATGTTTCAGGAGTGTGGCGTCATGTGGCCAGACAAGCCCCGGGAGAATAAACTCCTCCATGGAAAGGGAATAGCGTAAACCTGAGTATCTGGATGCTCTTGAAAACAGATGAAAGAAAATGCAGGAGATGATTCCCCCCATGGCAGGGGAGTGGAATGAGAGGAGCTTTAAGGTCCTTTCCAATCCAAACTGTTCTGGGATTCCATGATCTTAAGTCACTCCTCATCAAACACTCTGTGGCAGTGTCTCAGTTCAGAGAGCAGTGATTAGGGGCAGTGGTTTTAAACGGAAACAGGGGAAATTTAAAATGGATATTGGGAAGAAATTCTTCCCTGTGAGGGTGAGGACATCCTGGCACAGGTTGCCCAGAGAAGCCGTGCCTGCCCCATCCCTGGAAGCATCCAAGGCCAGTTTGAACAGGGCTTGGAGCAACCTGGGATAGTGGACAGTATCCCTGTCCATGGCAGGGGCGGGAACTGAATGAGCTCCAGAGTCTCTTCCAACCCAAACCATTCCAGGATTTCATGACTAGGGAAAAGCAGAACTCCAGCACTTAGAAAGATGATGTTTTGGGGAGTTTTCCAGCACGTGTGAGAGGGCTGGCATGATGCACTCACCTGGAGCTGGGTGTACTGACAGCTCCCCATCAGGCACTCTGGGAACAGGAAGCTGGGATTGCTAGGCCATCTGAGCAGAGGTTAAGGAACACAGGAGAATCCAGCCTGGAGAGGTTGGAGAACTAGTCTGGAAGCCAACACGCCTCTCATGCTCCATTTGTGGGGGGAAAGGAGAGAAGATTAAGCTGCTCTTTATACAAATCATTATTCTGTAATAAGATTTATCCATATTAGAACAAAATCACCAGTACATCTAATCCCCAACTCCTGTTACCCTTCCAAATCCCCCAGCATCCCGCCCCACCAAGTCAAGCAGTGAGAGCTCAGGGGCTTAAAGTCAAAAACTCAAATCCTTTATCGTGCACCTAAACAGGATGAAATCTGTGAAATCTTAAAATATCCACAAATCCCATTAATGCAGACAACCTCACTCCTTCAGGAGGCTTGTCTTGGAAATTTGGGGGTGGAAAACTGATTTTGGAACGGCAGGAGGCTCAGTGGCAATGGACTCAAAGCCAAGGATACAGGAGAGGCAGAAAATCAGCCACTATTGAGGTGATAAGGTGGGGCCAGTTCAAACTTGTCTCAGCCAAAGAGGTGTTTGGTTGCAGGAAGAGTCGGGATATGATATGTTTTCTGGCCACTTCCTGAAAGAAGAGCTCCACGATTGTTTGAGGGCCGGACACTGAAAGTACAAATTAAAGGAACAGTGAGCAGAGAGCCTGCAGCAGAAATCCCAGGTTTTCCACCCTGTCCTGTGCTCATCAGCCCAAACAGCATAGATTAAGTCAGGGCAAACCAAAAGCACGTTCCACACTCCAACTTGTTGGTTTTGGATTTCTCCTGCCGTCTGGTTAAGTCAGAGGGAGCAGCAGGAGATCAAAGTGCCCCATCCTGCAGTGTTTATTAACCACAGCTCAATTAAAACACACAAAAAAAAAGGGCTCTGCTCCCTCTCTACTTGTTATTCTCAGCCCAGCTGCAGCTTTCCAGCACGACAGGGCTGAGAGAGTGCTGAGCTGGCTGTTTCATTCCCTCCCTCCTCATTCCAGCAACCCAAAAATCCCCCCTTACTGACTGTTCCCGACGCCTCTCCCCGAGCTGCCACCTCCTTCCCTATGTTCCACATATTTTTCCCCAAAGAACAGTGGCAGAACAGGACTTTCCTCACAAGCCAGCCAAGAAATAACCCACGGCACCGGCACACAAAGGATGTTTTCAACTTCCCTGACATTTCCAGCTGCACCCAGACTCTCCATCAGGGAGAGCTCAGGCTCTGAGGAACACCGATGTCAGAAAGTGGAGGAAGTTCTTTCCCAGCTCACACGTGGCACTGCTGCCTGTTTGTCCCAGATTCCCCCAGCTCCCTCTGAAGTATATCAGCCTCCAAGTGCTGACTAGTCACAGCAGGCTCTTACCTGCATGTTTCCTTCCCTTCACTGTTCACCTCCTCCCTCTGGAACTACTTCAAGGCCCACATTACCCTAATTAAGCTGCCTTATAGTCTCCTAAAAAAAAACTAACCCAAAAGTTACATCTTTGCAGCAAAACTTAAAAAAAAATATGAACTAAATACGAGCTGAAATGTTTTGGAGAGGTTATTTCCACATTTTCAAACACATTTTGAGCAAGTACTTCTACACTTCCATGCTTCCCTGAGCTGCTGCTCCTGGTTGCTGTAGGATAAAGGATGGGAGAGCAGGACAGGTTGGATGGAGTAGGTTGCTCTGAACAACTCTGGCTAGAGGAAGGTGTCCCTGCATGGTTCCAGGGGTGGAACTGGATGAGCTTTAAGGTCCTTCCAAACCAAGTCTTTCCAGGATTTTGTGACAGACCTGGTCTGAGCTACTACAGCCACCATAAAGTACATGAGGGTTAAGTTTGGCTGATGCTGCCAGGGTTAAAATGAAAAATTTTTGGCTGAGTGGGGGATTCCCATGCTTCTCAGGTTGAGAGTAAAATCCAAGTTCAACACTCCAAGATCCTTTGTTGATGTTTGTCTTTTTCTTTTGTGGACAGTCTGACAAACATCCTCACTTAAATCAGGGTCATTCAACCACACAGTCCATTAGCTCCCTGCATAAAACACTTCCCTCAGGTGGCAGAGACCGGCTTAAATAACAGAAAGGGAGAGTTGATGATCCGTGGACACCTTACCCAGTTTGTGTGGTGTCAGAGCCGTGGTGTCTGCTAACTCCAACACAGAGAGATGCTGCAGATTAGATTCCCTAGGGAAGAAAGGAGCCATCAGTGAAGAGACAACAAAACGCCTCCTGCTTTAATTGTGCTCATTGTTCAACTCCTACGGAGCACAGAACAGCGAGGCCTCGAAGGGCAGATTTAGCACAAGGCAGAGTCAGCTCAGAACATGGAAGGGGAAAAAAACCTCCCCAGTGCTCCTGGAGTGATACTCCCACAGCAACCCCTTGCTTTCCACAGCAGGAAGGGCATTTCAGGTGGATTAAGGAGTCAAAGCCAGGCCAGGTAGAGACTTACAGCGTGTCCACAGGGACGTCGGAGGCCAGGCACTGGCTCGCCCAGCGGATCAGGAAGTAGGAGAGCAGCAGGGGAGAGGTGCGGTGCAGCAAGTCCTGCTGGGACTGGAAGAGCTGTCCCCCTCCCAAAACCATCTGCAAGGAAAGCACAGAGCTTGGCACACTTGGGGCAACAACAGGACAAGGGCAACCAGAGAGGTTTGTGTAAGGCCCAGCTTGCCCCTTCTGTGAACACCAAGGTGCTCAACAGCCTGGCAGGAACTCATCCCTCCCAGGGAACCAGCAGGACTCTTGCCCCACCTCTGGAAGTGCTCAAGGCCAGACTGGAAGGTGCTTGGAAAAACCTGGCCTAGTGCAAAATGCCCCTTCTGATGTCAGAGGCTTGGAATTTAAGTCTTTAAGGTCCCTTCCAACCCAAAGCATTCCAGGATTGTTGTCCCTGAGACTGAAATCATGGCTTTACTGCAGAGATAACCTCAGGGTTTCCATAAACCCCAGCAAAGAGCACAAGTCATGGGAGATGAAACAATCTGAGTTTTTGAAGGACACAGGTACATCAAGGTGGGAAAGCAGCAGGTCACATGCCTCATGGTCTGGGAGAGCCCAGCTCCAGAGGTCACCTTGTAATGCACCTCAAACGCTACCAGGACAACCTTATCCAGGAAAAAGGGATTTATTTTCAACCAGGAAACTCCTGGCTATTTCTAAGTAAATAATATTGGTTTAAACAAGGCTGTGTTTGTCTGGGGACTTGTTCTGCATCCCTGTGTCCATCCAAAGCAGCAGCACCATGGCTCACGTAGCCTCAGGCCTGATGGGACAGAACCAGACCAGTCCATCCCACCACTTCAAACACAGCTACCATTGTGGGGGCTGTTTGCTCTGGCTGGAGCAGCTTCCAAGGGGCTGAAGCTGCAGCCTCAGAGTGTGCTGCCAGAGAATGGTGCTGCCACCGGTGCTGGGAGAGGGACAGGGGATAGCTGGGAGAGCTGCGAGTGTGCTGATTCACACAGGAGGCTGGAATCCATGCCCTCCTCCCACAAATACAGCTTGGCTTCCTGCTTCCTGGATGTTTATCGAGGCATAAAGGGAATTAGGCTGCTTTGCTTAGGAAGACAAAAGCAGCTGGAGGAGAGAGCAGGACCTGCCCAAGCCTCGGGCTATTTCAACAGCCTTGTGGGAAGACACAGAGCTCCGCCCTGCACCACTAGCAGAACCCCACAGGATTCCCAAGTCCCAGGAGCGTGGCGGCCGGGGGCTGCACTCACGGGATCTCCGAGGCGCAGCAGGAGCTGCTGGAGGATGAGCAGGTCCCGGCAGAGGAGGAAGCGGACGGTGCAGATCTTGGCCACCCCCCCGCACACCACGTGCGCCGCGGTGCCGCTGCCGAACAGCTGGGACAGGCTCATGCGCAGCGCCAGGTGAGGAGCTGCAGGGAAAACCACCCAGGTGAGGCAGGGACACAGGCAGGAACAATTCCCAGCATAAGGACACTTGCTAGCGTTTTCCAGAAGCTGGTGAAGAGCTTTCACCTCTTTCCATGTCAGCTTCTGTCTCATAGTCCATCTCTCGGATGAGCAATCCAATGGCGTGGATTGGGTTCCTGATCTCCTGCAGTTTGCTGTGGATATCCTCCATCACATTTTCCCTGCAAAATCAAAAAGATCCTCATCGTCACCAGTGGCAACCTGAGGTTCCAACTGAAGAGGGCTCCCTTACACTCCCTTCCAGCGAGGATCATTATCTGGTCAGCCTGGGCATTCCTAACTGGAATCCTTGGCTAGCTCGAGAGCTTTATTACAGCGCCTGCAGGAACCAGTCTATTTATTCCACTCCCTCAGGCTACCAGGAAATAACAGCCAGATAGCTGGCATTCCTCAAGGAAACGATTTCAGGTTAGCACAGGAACTGCACAGGACCACACGGCTTGACCAAGGCTCTGACCTCTCCCTACTGTCTCCAGACACTTCTTTCCACACCTAACTGGAATTTGTCCCTCTTCTGCTGTCTAGGTGGATGGAAGACCCTGCTAATGACACAAAACCATGGTCCCCATCCCTGGAAAAGTCTCCTGCAGCACAGGGCAAGGAGCCCACACATCTCAAATGCCCTTAGATGTCAAGCAAGGACAGCTCTGGACAATCCCAGCTCAGCCACCCTGAGAAACTTCTGGAAAACACATGTCCTTACGTGTCATTAGCTATTAAGTCCTCCAGGATCTGCTCTGCAGCCTTTTCTGGAGGCTGGAGGCGGGAGCAAGCCATTTCCATGATGAATGCCATTTCCATGGAAATTGATTCTCCGATCAGGCGAAGGCACTGGACAAGACAGACAACATCACGAGACATCTCCAAATCTGCAATGAAAGAATCTGTGTATTTTCCAAGAGATTTCCAAGGGAAGGTGGGAAGACCATGCAAAAGCCAGTTAGTTCAGCTCTTATCACCAGTAACAGCAGACTGGTCCCAATCCCCTGTGCCAAACCTTCCCCAATAATAATAAGGCTAAATTAAAGCTCAGGAGTTGACAAGGGAAAGATTTGGGCTTAATTATTTATTTGGAAAATAAAAAGTGATGCAACAACAACAAATGAAATTCCATTCAAGAGGTCTTTTCCAGCCATAGGTTGAAAGAAAATAATTAGTGCAAAAAAATATATCCTGGAGAAAATGGCTCAGCTCAACTCTGCAATCCTTTGAGTGAGATTTTAAATTAAATCCCGATTTTTGAGCCTGTGACTGTTTAAAACAGCCAGGGCAGGAACTGCTGGGGCTCCCAAATCCAGCCTGGGCCTCCAGCTTTCCTCCCCTCTGCTCCACAAAAAGCTCAACCAAACGAATGACGATCCTGCTTTATAAAAATATATAAAAACCACTCAAGCATGAAAGTGAAGCTTAGGTAACATTTTCCATTGCCTTTTTCTTAGTGAAATGGCATTCCAGGGCCAGCAAAGCACAGAGGGCACTGTGGTGACAATATTAATGACATATTTTCCACACTCTGGCATTCACTTCCTGGAGACAAGGAACAGCATGGCCCCTCTCCACAGCTGATGTGAAAACATTTAATAAATCCTGGAATGGTTTGTGTTGCAATGGACCTTAAAGCCCATCCAACCTCACCCCCTGCCATGGGCAAGGACACCTTCCACTATCCCAGATTGCTCCAAATCCTGTCCAACTGGCACTGGACACTTCCACGGATAGGGCAGCCACAGCTTCTCTGGGCATCTGTGCCAGGGTGTCCCCACCCTCACAGGGAAGAATTTCACCCAATCCAAACAATTCCATAATTCCATGATTCTACTGGCAGCCTTGACACTATTTTATAATTGCACGATGGCAAGTTTCACAAAATAAGTACTATTTTGTGAAAGCCAAAACAGAACTATCTCCATGCAGCTGTGGACCAGGAGCTCTTCAAGGGATCTCTATGGAAGCTCCCATATCTCTGACAGAAGGGAAGAAGCTCCAGGTATTCTCACCTTCAAAGATGGCAGCGTCATCCTCGGTCAGGAGGTGCTCGTTGGAGAGGAGATAGAGATGATCAACCAAGGAGCAGGGCACGAGGAAGGACATGGAGCCCTGAAAGGTGAGGAGAAAGTCCTTGAGCTTCCCAAATCCTCTGGAGAAACTTGTTCAGGGAATCTCATCACCACCCAGCCTCACCTTCTTTAGCAGGCACACCATGCTGGTGTAGGGGTTCAGGTGCAAGGCCAGGGGCCGGGAAAGAGCTTCCTGGTACTGCAGGCAGCAGGCATAGAACTTGGACCAGAATTCCACCTGCAGCTGCCAAAACTCCTCTGGGGAGCACTCGTATTCTGTCACACTGCCCTGGAACTGGTGGGGGCAAAACAAGGGAATCAGGAACAGCCAAATGAATTAAGAACAGGACAAAACAAGGGAAATTCAGACCCAAAAAGGACATAGGGATCTCTCAGGTAGGTCCCCTAATAATTGTTATTTGGATTATTTGCAAGATAATCCAAATAACTATTTTGGATTCTCTTCCAAAATGATGAGCATCCACTCTGCATGGTGGTGGTCTGGGCACTGTGTGATGGGTGACTGAAGTGCACGCAGGGAGCAGAGACAGAACAGTCAGGATTCCAAAAAAAACCAAGAGGGAAAGGAAACCCCTGGCAGGAAGGATGAAAACTTGTACTTTTAAAAAAGTTACATGACTCCCTTTGGAGAAATAAAGGATAAACCAAGGTGTGGGGTCACTTGCCACCTAAAACATCATGACACCATCACATACCCCATGGACAACACAGAATCCTGGAAGGAAAATCCATCTCACCTCGTTTTCCACAGCTAAGGTGACCTCTTTCCTTAACTCATCCCATGTCAGATCCATGTGCCTCTCAGTTCCTTGAGAAAAGATCTGCAAAGCAGCACAGGAAACTTTGATTTTAAGGCAAAACAAAAGTCTCACCAAGGGTTCAAGCAGCACTGAGTGAGGTAAAGCAGGACAAGAGCATCTGCCAGCACTTTGTGGGATGGAAGTGTTAAAAGAAAGGTCTGGATGCTAAATTTGGGATACATGAATGTGTGGCAGTTGCAGCCACCACACCTCAAGGGATTTAAAATCCATGTGATGTGGCACTTGGGGACATTGGTTAGTGGTGGTCTTGGCAGTGCTGGAGGGAAACCGTCAGATTCCACCATCTCAGAGAGCTTTTCTGGAATTACTTTTTCTTAGTAATTCCATGATTCCATGTCATATCCTGACTAACAGCACCACGGGGTGTTGAGTCCCCAGTCTCCTGGCTAAATCAGCTGGAATGAAAAACAAGCTCAGCAACTTGCTGTGCTATCCAAGGGGAAACAACCCAATTATCTGGATTCCAGGTTCCACCTCCGGCTGTGGGCACACAGCAGCTGCAATGCAGCCCAGCAGCCACCAACTCACTCCAGGAACTCCCCATGAAAACATGCCTGGCAAGAGCTTCAAGGAATCTTGCTGCCTGACATCTAATGGGCCAGGAAAAGGATGAACAGAGAGAGAGCATCCCAAATTCCCTCTCACTTACCTGCAAAGCCTTCTGGATAGCTGCATTAGTGAACCGGCCTGGCATGAAGAGATATTCCAAGTAGATTTCCTGCAAAAACACTGTGACTTAAGGAAGCTCAAGGATGAGGACAACATTTAAGCTGCTGCTTCTGGTCTTTCCTCCCATTCTCAACGTCATCCTCTGGATCTGTGTTTCTGTTCACACCCTGCTCCAACCTAGGATCACAAACAGCTTCCTGCACACTGCTGACTTTGTTTATTCCCATTTTCTCTCCTGAGTGACCTCATTTATTTTTGGTGCTGTTCTATGGCTGGCTCACCCTGGGGTCCTGATCCTGTCGGACTGTCACCTCCTCCTCAGGGAGCGGCTGCACAAACACCTGGTTCCACTGGCCTGCAACATTCCTGGAGGGAAACAAACATGGAATCATCTTGGCATCAACCTGAACCTAATCTGTGGCTTTCATTGGCAAAAACAGCCCTCTGGGTGTGGAAACAGGAGATCTGTGTAGTGACAAGGGACAGATTTTAGCAGGACTGGTTAACTGTGGCATTCCTAGCCATAAACTGATGGAACAGGTCGGAATCCTTCAATTAAATCAACATTCTCCCCATCCCAGAAGCTCACAAGCAACTCTCAGACTGACCAGTAGCTTCTTCCCCTATAATTTGCACACTCGAAGCATTTTTCATCCACTGGCTCTGCACCAACCCACCCTCTCAGCTTTATATTCATGGATGATCCTTTCCCATCCCCAAAACATGTTATTTCTTAAAAGGGACCACCTAGTTGCTTTGCAGGAGCTGTGGGGAAGCATAACGCTCCGTCTGCCATGCTCAGACTCCACTTTCAGTAATCCTGCTGCCTGGATTTTTAATTTTTCAGGTTCTGGCAGCTTGAGTATAAATCTCTAAGTTGAGGAGCTCTGACAGCGTTTTCCTGTAGTTATCCCAGTGATCATGCCCAACTCACTGCTCAAAGTTGATGTATTTCACAACAGTTTGGTTCTCCTCATTGTGCCAAAGTGCCCAGATCTCGGCTGAGGTTAAGGCAAAGTCAACCAGAGTCTCCTAGGAAAGAGGGAAAGAGCCAATTTCCTTTCTAATTCCCAAATTAGAGTACAGCAGAGAAAGGTGGGTACTTAACAACAGCAAAACAGTCCCTTGTGGAATTTAACAGGCTTTGGGAATTGTTCAGCCTGGAAAAGAGAAGGCTTTGGGGTAAACTAATCCCTTCCAGTACCTGAAGAAAACCTACAAGAAAGATAGAGAGGGACTCTGGACAAGGGCTTGGAGTGATGGAACAAGGGGAATGGCTCTAAACTGAAAAACAGGATATTAAATGGGATACTGGGAAGCAATTGTTCCCTGTGAGGGCGCTGATGTTGCCCAGAGAAGCTGTGACTGCATCATCCCTGAAAGTGTCCAAAGCCAGGCTGGACAGGGACTGGAGCAACCTGGTCTATTGGAAGGTACATATGCCAATGGCAGGAGGTTGGAACAAGGTGAGCTTTAAGGGGTTCCTTCCAACCCAACCATTCCGTGACTGTGATTTAAATCCCAAAGTCCAGGCCTCTCCCTCTTCCTGGGGGCCAGGCCCCAGCTCTCACCTGTGAGGAGAACAGGGAGGAGATGTGGTCAAGGCTGTAGCGGTTACTCTCAGTGCTCACCAGCTGGAAGACACAAAACTACAAACACACCTCATAAATCATTTCCTGAAGGACTAAACCAACACAGCTCAAGGAATCTCATTGTTCCAGTCCATCTCCCTGCCTGGTGCTAGGGGTAGCAGAACCCATAGGACAAGAGGGGTGAGCTGAGTGTACCAACTAGACCCTCTGCACAGACATCCTGGCTTCACCCTTCTCCTCAAGGACACTCATCCCTGCCTGGACCTGAAGGACTCTTTCCAAACCTTAAACGTGAAAAACTGTAAGACCACCACGCCTGGCACTGCCAGTGACCACACGATGTGGGAAATGAAGGAGATTAAAGTGGGAAAGCCCCAATTCCTCAGCTGCAGGCCCAGCTCTGCAAGCTCTTCCCAGAGCAGAGAACTCGTGGGACAGCAGGACTCATGTTACAGGCTCTTGTTCTGTGTGGGAATTCCCTGGAGAAAGGGATAAGCTGTCCAACAGATGAGCCTGGTTTGTGCTGTCACTCTCCTCCTGCTAAATTTATCATTCTCCACAAAAAGTTCTCCCCAAGTTACAGAAGCATTAACATGCTCCCAGGAGCCTGGTGTAAACACACCATCAGCATTTCCACACTTTTAGCTCCTTTGGACCTTTCCTTTTCCCACGGCACATCCACGCTTTCGGAGCAGGAGGTAAACAAGTGAACTAGCCCTCATGGATCAGCTTAGTCACAAAGGGAATTCCACTCCCAGGGCTTGGGCACACATATCCTGCAATGTTGTGAGGGAAAAAATGTTTATTTAGAAAGCACTGATCCCTCCAGAGGGTCACACATGAAACTTTTCCCTATTTCTTGCCTTCCAAACCCAAGTCCTAGGGGAATGACTCCTGTTCCTGCAGCCTGAAGAGCCCGTGGCTCCATACCTGCCCTCGCTTGGGAGCGTGCATGTAGACTCCCAGGTAAAGGCCCAGGGACTGGGAGAAGGCCAGGCGCAGGCGGTGCCCGGTGCCAGCTGCCAGCCGCAGGTCCCTGCTGACCGGCATGAATTCCAGCAGATCCGCCACCATCAGGCACATCTGATCCTGCAAACGGCAAAAGGATCAGGAGAGCGCCTTAAGAAATCCTCCGGACTGAGAAACTGCTCATCTCCCGCCTCTCCTTCCCCTTCCAGGCAACATCTGCTCAGAATTTCCCACAACAGATGTTAAAGCTCCACACATTTACCTGAACCACCCTTTGGATTCTCCCAGCTCACCTGGGCCCCCCTCCCACCAATCCCACGGGCTGCCAGAGCCCAGGCATGTAGGATAAAGCTTCCCCTCCCTCCCATGGCACATTCCAGTGCCACTGAGCCGTGAAAGCGCCGTGCTGCTCCATTAGCTCTGGCACTCAATATCTGGAGCAAGAAGCTTTTATTAACTTCTTGTTGACAAAGACACTTTCATTACTGCTTTGAGCAGGAGAAAATCCATTTGGGATGGCTCCTTGCGGCTGAAAGCACTCCTGCTTGTCTTTCCAAATGCTCCAGTAGGTCTGGGAACAACCCTTAACCCAGGAATGAGACTGGGCAGGAAACCCATCACTTCACACACACTGCTACAAACACACACCATGACTGCTCTCACAAATTGTCCCAAATCCCAGCATGGAGAAGCCACAGCCACAATTAAATGGGAGACAGACCCATGCCAAGCACTCGCCTGTGATTCCTCAGGTTTCATTTTGCTCCCCCAAGCCCAGGTTCTGCTCACCTTGTAAGACCACATCCGGAGCTTATGGTCCTGGCAGAGGGCAAAGAGGAAGGCGTCGTGATCCAGGCAGTGCACGGAGAGGCTGACAGGCACATCCGAGGGCCACCGTCACCTCTGGAAAACCAGGGCTTACATCAACACCTTCAAAGGAAATTCTCCATCCTTGGAAGTGTCCAAACCCAGCCTGGACACTGGTCTAGTGGAAGGCATCCCTGTCCTAGGCAGGGATGAGCTTTAAGGCCCCTTCCAACTCAAACTATCCCAGGATTTTATGATTCTAAAATCACAGAAGGTGCACAGATCCAATGCAGTGGGGCTCCACCACTGTGCTTAAATCCAAATAAACCGGTGAGATGAGAAGGGAATGTTTCAGTATCCACAGACACAAGGATCCCACCACACTAGTGACATCCAGTTCTTCATTTGCTTTGGCAGAACTGAAGCACATTCCCATTTCCCCATCCCCAGCCTGGTACTTGCAGAACACAGGTGAAGGATTCAAGCAGCCCCTAGCATGGATCCTGCCAATGCCTGACAAGGATCCAAGAAGCCATGAGCAAGGATCCCAACAGCCCCAAATGATGCCTTGAGTTTCAGCTTTCATATTTTCCAGATTCTGTCCCGTATTAGTAAGTAACTCTGAATTTTCACATAAAGTGTTAGCGAGTTCTCTTCACAGTTTAGTCAGACAAAACAATCCTTTTCCAGCCCGAGAACCAAGGACACTGTTGCAGCTTCAGGCCCAAAAAGTGTCAACAACAGCAAATTGAGGAGAGCAACCTGGGAGGATGGATCCTGCCACCCCCCAGGTAACACCCTCTGATGGTCAAAGTCACTCTGGGCATCAAGGGACTCACTCCCACTTCCAATAAAAAGGCCCTAGGATTCAGTTGTGTGCTCTAAACCACCCTAACAATCTCAACCCTAACAATCCCAATCCACCAGAGCATCCGTGTGATTCCCACATAACCTCTGCTCGTCAGGAACACGCCTGGCTCCTCAGCACCGGGGCAGAGTAATCCCTAATCCATGCTGGCTGTGAGCCACATCCTGGGCAAATCCTTGGAGGCCAATTACTAGAGAACATATTCACAGACACATGGAATCAGCAGGACCCTGCTAATCCAGCATTCCATTCCCAACTTCCATATTCTGATAGCTCCTGTGACCCCGTTAACTTTTTTTGGGTAGATATTTATAGGTGCTAGTGTGACTCGAGCTAAAATTACAGGTGAGGGGATCCAAAAGCCAAAAGTAGCTCAGTTTATCCATCTCCAGGCATTCACCTGATGGCAGTCGGCATCCAGCCCGTGAGGAACCGCTGCACCACCGAGCTCTGCTTCAATTCCACGACAGAAACATTTCCTTCAAAAACAAAAGTGTTGGGGATGATGGAAGTTTAGCAGGGAAGTTTTACAAATATGAATGCTTAGCAGAAGATTCTCTAGAAATGAAAGCAAGTTTTGATATAAAAGAACCAAAGATGTCTGAAAATAGACTGCTGAGTTAGTTGTCACTGAACAAAAAGTTGAGTTAAAAAACATATTTTTATGGCTAAGAGCAAAAGATAAGTTGACTACAAACAAAAACTTGTTTTTACCAAGTAAAGATAAATCTCAAAAAAGCATAGGCAAACAGAAAACATGCTTTTACCAAGTAAGAAGAATTTTCCATTGCAGAAAAACAAGTTTCAGGCTTAAAATATAAGGTACTAACTCATGTGATTGGTTAGTTACTACCAGAATGTGGTAATATTAGTAGTTATAATAGGCTATAGGTAATGGTAAAGGTATTGTGTATGATGCTGAATGGTTGTCATGTATTAAGATACTCAGCAAAAAAAAAAAAAAAAAAAAAAATTTCATTGTAACCAGAGCAGTGGTGGCTTCAGGCATGCCTTTAGGCAGGAGCTAGCAGCTTGCAGGCATGGCTCTGCACCCACAACCAAAACTGCTGTAACTTCTTCTATGCAATAAACACATTTTTGAAGAGCTGCCTAGAATCCCACATCTCAGACTCTTACACAAAAGGAAAATCAAAAATGAAGATTAAATGAAATTCCAATATGGGAGAGGGGTCATAGTGGCCAATCCTTACCTGGAGCATCGGGAGGAGGCAGCTTAAGGACAAAGATCCCTCCTGAGGCAGAGGGAAGTGCAAAGAGAGCCTCTCCCTCACTGCTCAGCCAGGCTGCAGAGGCCACAGAGTTGGGAGCCAGCCCTGGCATGCTGGGAATCACGTAGTAATTGGAAGGATCCCTGATGTGGATTTTGCTGATATCTGTAAACACGGACTGCACTTGGCTCTCTGTTATCAGCTCCTGGGGGGAAAGATGAGAAAACAGCCTCAGGTTGTGTCAGGGGAGGTTTAGTTCAGATATCAGGGAAAATTCCTTCATGGAAGGGGTTATCAGGCATTGCAACAGGCTCCAGTGGTGGAGTTCCCATCCTGTGTGAATGTGGTGCTTGGGGACACAGGTGGCCTTGGCAGTGCTGGGGAATTGGCTGGTCTCCATGATCCTTGAGTGTTCCATAAAACATCAAATCCTGAGCATACATATCTAAGACACAGAAGAAAAACCCAAAACACCAGACACCAATGGAATAGCAACTGTCTCCTTGATAAAATGCATTTTTACAGTAAAAAAACCTCTGGGATAGCTCAGAGAAAACTGCTGGAGACAAATCCCAGGAAGAGCAGCTCTGCCACAGCACAGGGTCATCCCTTGGGAAAGCTCTCTGGAGCTCTGAAAGCAGGAGAGAAGCTCTCCAAGAGGGGAGAGGATCCTGGTTAGAAGCAGGCACAAGAGGAAAAGTCAGAGCAAATGGGGAGCATCACAGAATCCTGCAACGGTTTCAGTTGGAAGAGACCTTAAAAACCATGCAGTTTTAACCCACATCTATGGAAAGGTGGTAAATGTGATATAAACAGTGCCTAGGATCCATCTGCCACATGAAATAGAGATTCCAACCCAGACAAAACCAGCCTGCAGCCTTTTCAACTGAGGAATAAAAAAGACAATCCAACCAGGAAGGGCTCTGGAAAAGCCGAGGCTCATTCCCAGCAGCAGCTCAACTCGTGTCACCACAGTCCACATGACACAGGCTGGACAACCAGCGAGTTCCTGAGCAAAACACGGCTAAATTCCACAAACCTCCACTTTTCTTCTTGTTCCCGTTGTATTTTGGGTCACCTACCCCCTCCCAAGCCCTCCCTGTGTGACAGCGTCGCCCGGCGCGGCCCCCGGCGGCATTGCCGGCACTCACGCTGCGGTAGAGGCGGGCGGGGTGCGGGAGCAGCAGCCGGTGCACCGTCTGCGCCGTGAGCAGCAGCACCACCAGGTGACTCTGCACCTCGCACAGGTGGATCCCGCCCGGCAGGAACGGGCAGCCCTGGATCCGCAGCCGCACGGCGTTGTTCAGCAGGTTCACGTCCAGGGACTCCTCCACCAGCTCCACCGTGTCCCCCGACGTGCTCCTGCGGGGACAGAGGGGCAGGCGTGAGGATGAGGGTCTGAGAGGGGAGAGAAGCGCAGAGATGAGAATGAGGAGGATTTAAAGGGCAGGAGGGTCTCAGAAGGGAGAGGTGTGGATGAGGAGCGCCTAAGCGAGGCAAGGCGCACGGGGGGCGTGCACTCACCATCGCACCCAGCGATTCCTGGTGGCGGCCCCGAGCTGCGCGCTCTCTTGGTAGCAGAAGCCGCCGGCGCTGTCGCTGTAGCGCCCGGCGGGGAGCGGGAGCGATGCCGGGGGGCACGAAGAGCAGCTCCTGCGGGGGTCGCGGCGGGGCCCGGCCGGCCGCGCTCAGCTCGAGGCAGCTCCGAGCCGCCAGAGCCGCCGCCATCTTGAGCCGCCGCGTTCCCGCCTCGGCCGCGCGGGGCACGACGGGAAGGGCAGGGAGCGGGCGCCCCCTGGCGGGCGGGAGGACGGGGGCAGGAGGAGGCGGTGCGCCCCCTGGCGGGAGGAAAGACGGGGCAAGAGGAGAGGGAGGGAGGGGAGGGGGCGGGAGGGGAGGGAGAGGGTCTGGGGAGAGGGATCGGGGATGGAGATGTGGGAAGGAGACTATGGGGAGGGGAGAATGGGGAGAAGGCATGGGGAGGGGCTACAGGGAGAGTGAATGTGGGGAGAAGGTAAGGAGGATTTGGAGAAGGGGTTTGAAGAGGGTCTATAAAATTAGGGGCAGGACACTGCGGGACAGGAGGTCTGGTTCAGTGGGGGCGTGTGCCCTCAGCAGTACCTCCCCTGTCAGCTCCTGACACCCACCTGTGCCCATACCCCATCCCAGCAAAGCAGCCACAGCTGCCTTCCTGCACATGCCCAGCACACTAGACCCAGCCACTGGCAGAGCACATGTTCCCATACTGGTGAGCGCAGTGGGGACCCCACCACCCCATGATGAATGCCACACGTCCCCCCACAATACCACACAGTGTCAGTGCTGGGCCTGGCCAGGCTCCCACTCTGCTTGGAACAATCCGGCCTTTGAGCGGGTCCAGCGCCGGTGGCACAAGGCGCCTGCCTGTAGAATGGGCCCATTCTGGTGGCAGGTGCCGTGAGGGGCCGGGGGCTCCAGCTGGCCCCCAGCTTTATTGGGGGGTTGAAGCTCCCCGCGTTGGTGTGGGGAGCTGGCACACAGTTGGATTTGGGGGCTTGAGAGTCATGGAAGAGCTGAGGTGGGATGGAACTGTGAGCGGGCCACACCCGCGGGCACCCATCCCACCTTGGCACCGAGGGGTGTTCTGCATCCACCCCGTGCCTGGTGGCAGCGGGTGTCTATGTCCCTGTCTGTGTCCCCTCGGGCAGGAATGGGGGTGTCCTTGGCTGGGGCTGGGACCCCTTCGGGTGCCCGTGTCCTCTGGGAAGGGACCCCACGGGTGACCCGGTGGCTGCGGGCTCCCGTCCACCCTGCTCGGCGCACCCCGGGATAGGATCGGGACCGTCTGGACAGTGCCTGGACAGACCCGGGACTATTCCAGAAGCACGCCTAGTTCTGTACCGGAACAGTACCGGGACCATGCCAAGACCGTGTCGGGACAGTACCTGAGCATGTCTGGACCGTAGCACGACAGTACCTGGACAGTGCCGGGACCGTGTCAGGACTGTGCCAAGACTGTACTGGAACCATGCCTGGACCGGACCGGGACAGTACCGGACCGTGCCCCGCGGTCACGCCCGGGTTTTGCTGCGGTACTGTCCCGCTCCCGTTCCCGGGAGTCCCCGTCCCCGGGGCCGGGCGGGGCGGCCGCTGTCCCCGCCCCGGGGCGCTCCCGCCGCTTCCTGCGGGCACGGCCGGGACGGGGCGGGACGGGACGGGGCGGCGGCGGTGGTAGCGGAGTGCGGTGAGTCCGGCCCGGGCGGGGACGGGGCACGGCCGTGGGGTCCGCGGGAGGGGGACCGGGGGTCCCCACCGGGCGGGAGGGGGCGGTCCCGAGGGTCCTCAGAAGCGGGGGTCTCCCGGTGGGGCAGGATCCGGGGGTCCCGGTGCTGCAGGAGCCGTTGCATCCCGGTGAAGCGGGAGCCGAGGGTGCCGGTGGAGTGGAAATCGTTGCATCCCAGTGGCCTGGGATCCCGATGGGGCGGGAGCCGTTGCATTCCCGCGCGGCAGGATCTGTGGGTCCCGGTGGAACAGGATCCGTGTGTCCTGGTAGGGCAGGAGCCGTTGCATCCCGGTGGAGCAGGATCCCCGGGCCCTGGTTAGGCAGGATTCCTGAGTCCAGGGATGCCCGGAGTGAGGCAGGAGCTGGGGGTCCCCACGAAGTGGGAGTTGGGTATACTGGGGTCCCCGAGGGGCAGGAGACAGCAGGACCTTGGGGTGCTGAGAGACCTCCGGGACAGACACCCAGAGAAATTGGGGGTGGTCCTCAGGCCGAACCGGGGGTGCAGGACAGGCTGTGGCATGTGGGGTGACCCTGGAGAGGAGTCCCAGTGGGAGGTGGGGGTGTCCCGCACCCCTCCTTCGGGATTAGGCGGCGCGACGCCATGGGCTCCGGGCACTAAGAGGCTTTGCCAGCCCCGCGGGTGGGTGCCGCCTTGTCCCGAGAATGCTGTGACACGGGGACCCCCGTGGTGCCGAGCCCCCCGAGTCCCCGCGGGCGGGAGCGCCGGCGCCCAGCCCGTGCCCTCCGGGCAGCGGCGGTGCCAGCCGGGGCCGGGAGCGACGGCCGCGGCAGCTGCGCTGGAGCCGGCGGCGACCTCCCCGCTCCCAAGGCCGCTGGGATTCTGGAAAATGCCTGGAAATGGTGAACCGCCTGCCCTTATATGGCTCCGGCGGGCTGGCGCGACGCGGCCCCTCTCCCGGCGTGCCGTGCCGTGCTGTGCCGGGATCCTGGGAAAACGCCGTGGGCTGTGCCTGGCGCCCCAACTCCCGCGCTGGAATGTGCAACGGGGCCGGCGGTCCCACGGTGGGAGAGAAAATCCCACCTCCCTCCCGCCGGTCCCGGCGGCTCGGCACAACAAACCCGGGCCCTGACTCAGTTTCCCGCACTGGGGAGTTTTGGGGACGCACCAGAGACCCCTGATCGGCACTCCAGGGGATCGCCCGTCCTCTGTGGCGGGGCCGCGGAGGGTCGGGGGCGTGAAGGTCAGAGCTAATCCCACACGGAACAGGCGGGAGCGGGAGGGCTCTGGGCGGCCGCGTGCCCACCGAGGTGATACTGGGGGGGTAAGAGGATCAACGCCCTCCCCCTCCCCGATCACCGGGGCGGGATGACGGTGGCCGATGGGCCGAGACGAGTGGCCGCGGTCCCGGTGACGTGGGACTGGCGCCGTAATCCCGGTGTTTTGAGCGGATTAGAATGGCCGGGGGTGGCCTTCGGGGACGAGCCGCGGTAGCCATAAATCCCCACCTGTTAGGTGGGGGAGCCCCTGTCTGGTCCCCCAATGCCACCCGGGGGTCTTCTCTTGTCCCCCTGGCAGCGTGGGATAGGGGTCAGACGCTGCCAGGAGGGATGCTCGGGGTCTGCTGTCTCTGGTGTCACCGGCTGGGTGCTCCCGGCGGGGTCGAGGTGACCCTGGGACCGGGTGCCCCATGCCTGAAGGGGTGAGGAATTTGGGGACTGGGGAAGCTGCTCCCCACTTAGGAGGCACTGCGGTGGCATTTTGGGGGACTCCTGGCGTGCTCGGGGAAGCCTGGGGGAGGGCGGTGGCTGGATGGCGGCCATGCGGCACGGTGGGTGTGGGGAAGCTCCGGCGGGAACCGGCCTGACCGGTTGGGTGCCGGCACCGGGGGTGCCGGGGGGCTCGGGCGGCCGCACCGCCGGCGCAGCACGTGGCCCGGCTCAAGGTCACTGTCCCCAGGGCCACCCGCCGCGGTCACCGGGCTCGGTGGCCTCGACACTCCACACACTTTGCCACTGGCCGCTGTTTTCTGGGTGTCCCAACCATGTTTGTGGCACTGAACGGTTTCGGAGGCACGGGAGGATCCCGGTGGCACCGGTGGTCCGGAAGGGCGAGCCGGCGCTGAGCTCACCTGGAAGGTGTCCCGCGGGCGCGGCAGTGACGCACGGCTCCCGTGGGTGGGGGCAGAGGCGCTCGTCCCACCTGATCCCAGCATGGTCCCCGGGGCTGGGATGAGGAGAAGGGGCTGAACTCCGAAATCTCAGCATTGGTGGGCTGTGCAGAGACCCCGTTGTGCTGTACCCAGAGATTTTTGGGGTTGGAGGATGCTAGTGCCCCTTGGCATAGAGGTTTTGGCCATAAGGACTCTGTCAGGGTGATCCTCCTTGGTGTCACACACCACCCATATTTGGGGGCTTTCTGCACCCCCTAACTCACCATTCTCCCCACAGAGTTGCCCTGTGCCCCACAGGTGCCAGGGGATGCCGGGATGCCGGTGCCCGCGTGCCCGCAGCGCCCTGCCCTGAGCCCAGAGCCCGGCTGTGCCATGGAGGATCCGCCCGGCACCAGGACCGAGGTGTGGCCCGAGGGGCTCCATAATGCCAACAACAATGCGTCCCCGGGGGGGTGGCCGGGTGCCCGCGGAGGGCACCCCCTGGCAGCTTTTGGGGGTTCTGGGGCCAAGCCCAGCTACCTGGACCGCGTGGTGCAGGAGATTTGTGGAGTCAGAGCGCACCTACGCCCGTGACCTGCGCAGCATCGTGGAGGTGGGTGCCAGAGGGCACATGGGGACACACCCTTTAGACACAGTTTGGGGTCTAGGGGTGCAATGGTGCCACCGTGGGTTACCTGGCAGGGTTACCTGGGCAAGATCATCGATGCAGAGGAGCCGGTGCTGCGACCAGAGCAAGTCAGCGCACTCTTCGGGAACATCGAGGACATCTACGAGCTCAGCAGGTGGGGGAGCAGGTGCCACTAAGAGGTGACAGGGGTGGGACCCTGTCCCGTGGGTGTGTGGGGGGCTGTGGTCACCCTGTCCTCTCTGTGCCCCCCAGCACCCTCCTGCAAAACCTGGAGAGCTGTGCCAATGACCCTGTGGCTGTGGCTGTGTGCTTCGTCACCCGGGTAAGGGTGAGCAAAGTAGGGGGCACAGGGGGCACTGTGGGGACACCAGGGGAGACACATGGTCATACCAGGCTCTCACTGTGTTCCCCTTACCTGCAGAGCCAGGAATTTGCCATCTACACCCAGTACTGCAACAACTACCCCAGGTGGGTAGGGGGCATAGCTGGGTGAGCAGGGAGGTGGGCAGGGGGCACACAGGTGGGCAGGGATCTGAGCCCCCTCCCTGCCTGCAGCTCGGTGGCAGCACTGACCGAATGCATGAGGAGCAAGGTCCAGGCACGGTTCCTGCGGGAATGCCAGGAGCGGCTGCGCCATGCGCTGCCCCTTGGCGCCTACCTGCTTAAGCCTGTCCAGAGGATCCTCAAGTACCACCTGCTGCTCCAGGTGAGCACCTGGCACGGCACGGTGTGGGCACCTGCTGTGGCATGGGCACCTGGGGTGACACAGGGAGGGGCTATGTGGCATCTGGCCTAGCCCGGATACCGGGGGTGGCACAGGGACGTGGCTTGGGTGCCTGGAGCAGTCCAGGCACCTGGCATGGCACATTCCCATGTCCTGATGCCATGAGCTGTGCCCAGGAGATCGCCAGGCACTTCGAGCACAAGGCGGGGGATGACTACGAGCTGGTGCTGGAGGCCATTGACACCATGACCTGTGTGGCCTGGTACATCAATGACATGAAGCGCAAACATGAGCACGCCATCCGCCAGCAGGTGGGCATGGGGGAGACCAGGGAGACACCACAGGGGCAGTGGGTGGCACCAGGTGACACGAGAAGGGCACCATGGCAGGGATGCTGACATCCCTGTCTCCATGTCTGTGCAGGAGATCCAGTCGCTGTTGCTGGGCTGGAAGGGGCCGGACCTGACAAGCTATGGGGAGCTGGTGCTGGAGGGCACATTTCGGACGCAGCGGGTGCGTCACGACCGTGCCCTCTTCCTCTTCGACAAGGCTCTGCTCATCACCAAGCGCCGCGGCGACCACTACATCTACAAGAGCCACATCCCGGTACGGGATAGGACAGGAGACTGAGGGTGACAGGGGTGGGGAGCCCACTGGGTGCCAGGAACTCCCATGGATGTCTGGGATGGAGGAACAGGGTGGGTGCCCAGGAACCCCGGTGTGTGCTGGGGTGGGAAGTTCCAGGGATGCTGATGCCTCTCCCGGCAGTGCTCCTCACTGATGCTGATTGAGAGCACACGGGACTCACTGTGCTTCAGCCTGGCACACTACAAGCACGGCAAGCAACAGCACAGCTTGCAGGTAGGAACACGTGTGGCGGGGGACACCCTGGGGACCCCCTGGGACCCCCTTCCCGACCCCACCACCCTCCCTGTGCCCCCCAGGCCAAGAGCGTGGAAGAGAAGCGCGTGTGGACTCACCACATCAAGCGGCTCATCCTGGAGAATCACCACGCCACCATCCCCCAAAAGGTGAGGGTGGTGGGGTGGGCACCTCAGTGACACCAGGGACACTCTGACACAGCAAGGAGGGGCAGCTGTACCTCACCTTTGCCCCGTTTCTCTCCATCCTCCATTTACCCAGGCTAAGGAAGCCATCCTGGAGATGGACCCATTCTGTAAGTGCCAGCAGTGCCCTACTATTCCTTCCCTGCCCTACTCTGATCCCCCCCATTTTCCCTGGTGTCACTCCCTGTCCCCACAGACCCCCCGCGCCTGCCTCGCTGCAGCCCCGAGCACCTGAAGAAGAGCTGGTCCTGCCAGCCCCTGGGTGATGCTGCCACCGAGCCACTCCAGGGACGCCGGCAATCGGTGAGAGCCGTGTGGCACCAGTGCTCCTGCTGTCCTCTGTGTTCCCACAAGCCACCCCATTGTCACTCCTTCACCAGGGCCAAGTTGTGGCTGGGTGACAGCAGTGCCCGCAGGGAGAGTGGCATTGGGTGCTGATGGTGCCCTGTCCCTGTTCCCACAGAGCCCTTCCAGCACCAGGGTCACACGGAGACGCTGCTGGAGCAGCTGCAGGGACACGGGGGCACAGGCAGTTGAGTGTGGACAGCAAACAGGAACAGGGGGCTCAGGATGCTGATGAGTTGGGCAACACAGGGTTGATGCCATTGTCACCTCTCCTGGCCCCAGAGCCCACCAAGCACAACCTGTGGCACCTGGGCGAGCAAGGTGAGCTGGCATGACCGTGGCACCGTTGTGGCAGGCAGAGGGGTGGCTGGGGGCCATGGGGGGAATTTTGAGTGCTCCCTCCACTAATCTCTGCTTTTCTCTGTCCTCGTTGGCAGGGCTGAAGGTAAGGCTGGGCGTGGTAGGTTGTGGTGCCCAGGGCCTCCAGCCCTGGCACGGGGAGCTGAGCCCGACGCTCACCCCCACACAGAACACCAGCAGTGACAGAGCGCTCCTGGAAGTGGGGGAGTCACCCCAGCACCCCAGAACCTGGGCAGTGGCTGAGGGCATGGTGGTGGAGGAAAAGGAGGAGGAGAAGGCTTTGGGCAAGGACTGCCAGGAAGAGCTGCCAGGGGCCAGGGATCTGCTGTTGGAGTCCCAGGAGGAGCAGGTACCTACACCAGCCCTTTAAACCCCAGGGAGAGCATGCAGAGCATCCCAAATCACTTTTGGGGTACCCTTCATCACTACCAGGACATCCCACACCACTCCAGGGCACTCCATGTTGCTCCCAGTGCCCCCTCCTTGGGCCCCTTGGCTTGGCTGGGATTTATCCTGCTCGGAGCACCTGGGTGCCACTCCAGCTCGCAACTCCCCACTCTTGTCTTGCCCAGGCCGGGGGACACCCATGGGTGCTGGAGGGACCTAAGCGGCCGAGCAGCTGGGGTCCAGGGAGCTGTGAGAAGGTCAGTGTGACTCCCCGGCCCTCACCCGGGGGTTCCCAGGGACCCAGCACCCACCCTCCTAACAGTAGTACTGGGGAGCACCCCAAGGTTCCCAAATCCCCGTCCCTGGTGGGGACCCTGGCACTGCCCAGTGGGGACAGGGAACCGGAGCGCCCTGTGGAGGATTTGCAGGTGCTGAGCAGCGAGGAGGAGGAGGAGGAGGAAGAGGAGGGGGAAGAAGCCGTCAGCATCCTGCCGCCCTCAGTGCTGGACCAGGCCAGCGTCATCGCCGAGCGGTTCGGCGGTGGCGGCAGCAGCCTGTCCCGAAGGAGCAGCCTGGCACTGGAGGGGCCCCTGGGACGCATCCCCAGCCACGGTGGCAGCACCCTCAGCCTGGATGGGGGCCTCCCACTCGAATCCGGGGAGCCCGGGGAGTCCCACAGTGCCATCCCCTCGCCCGAGCCCTTCACCAGAGTCCGCCGGGAGTCGCTGCTCTCCAACCGGGACCGCCTGCTCCTCGACAAGATCAAGAGCTACTATGGCCATGCCGAGAACCGCGATGCCGGTTTCGGGGTGCGCCGCCGCGAGAGTCTCTCCTTCATCCCCAAGGGGCTGGTGCGGAGCTCCGTGTGCCGCCTCAATGGGCTCCCACGGCCCCCCGAGAGCCCCGAGCCCCTGACCCAGCCTGAGGCACCAGAGCCGTGCCAGGAGAACGGGGCGGAGACCCCCGAGCCACTGCTTATCCTGGAGGAGGATGATGTGGGCACCGCGGCGTCACCGCCGGGGCCACCCCCGCAGCTGCTGCTGACACCCCCTCACCTGGGCACCAAGGTGTACCAGCTGGCACGGCAGTACAGCCTCCGCATCAAGAGCCGCCGCACCGGTGCCCGCCCCCCCCCGCTGCTGCCGCAGGAGGACGGGGACCCTCCTCCTAGCACCCCATTGCTGGCTGTGCCGCGGGACGAGGCGCCGGTGGCGTCCCCGTCCCCGCGGCCCCCCCGCAGCCCCTCGAGCCCCGTGGGCTCCGAGCCCTTTGCCTGGCCCGATGTGCAGGAGCTCCGTGCCCGTTTCGGTGCCCCGCGGCCGCCGCCAGTGAGCCGCAGCTGCTCGGCGCCCGAGGGTCCCGGCCGCGGTGGGCGCCCGGCCGGGAAGGAGCGGGGCGGCGGCCGGAGCCGCAGCGCCGAGGCCACCGGGGGCTCCGACACCCGGAGCCAGGCGCCAGCGCGGTACAGCAGTGACGG
This sequence comes from Sitta carolinensis, assembly GCA_032173965.1. Taxonomy (NCBI): domain Eukaryota; kingdom Metazoa; phylum Chordata; class Aves; order Passeriformes; family Sittidae; genus Sitta; species Sitta carolinensis. The sequence goes on from JAVUNC010000026.1 coordinate 7,332,648, forward strand.
GGCGCTGTGGGTGGCGGCCGAAGCCCCTCTGGGCCCCGGGCAGCGGGTGCTGGTGCTGGAGAGGCTGCCGGAGCCCCCGGCTTACGTGCAGATCCGCTCGCCCACCACGCGGGAGAAGATCTGCCTGAAGGCGGTGGTGGAGCGCTGCAAAGCCTACCAGGCGTCCGAGGAGTACCGGCGGCGCTGTCCCGAGACCCCCGGCAGCCCCGAGCCGCTGCGCCACGGCCTCGTCAGGGACCTGCGGCAGAAGTTTCAGACCCTCGACGCTGCCAGCTAGGGGCAGGGACGCGTAGAAGGGGTGGACCTCTACGGGAAGGAGCACCCCGTGAACCCCGAACCTTCCTGGGAGAAAGGGCACCACATGGACCTCAAGTCTAGTTGGAAGAATGGTCACCCCGTGGATCCTCAACCTGCTTGGGAGAAGGGGCACCGAATGGACCTCCAATTTACCTAGAAGAAGGGCGACCCCATGGCTCTCCAGGCTGTTTGGAAGAAGGAGTCCTTTGGGAACTTCCAATCTGCCTGGGAGGAGGGGCACCCCTGTGGACCCTCAGCCCTCCTGGAAGAAGGAGCACCCCATGGACACCCAGCTTGTCCAGGAGAAGGGGCACCCCATGGACTCCCCCAACCCACCTGTCAGAAAGAGCACCCCGGGGACTCCCAAGCTGCTCTGGACAAGGGACACCTCCTGTTCTCTCTGCCCACCGGGCCAGGGGCACTCCAAGAACGTCCCACTACAAACACCAAAGCCCCCCATGCCCTGCAGGCACCCAGCACTGCACCCCACTCACTTTCACATCTTTATTAGAAAAAAAAACCCCAAACTGAACCCAAAGTTCCTCTGTGGTCGCCTGCCCCCCACCCCCCCACCCCAGGGTGTCTCAGCCCGTCTGCGGATGCAGGGGGCCCCCCCACCCCGGCTGGGGGGGCACGGGATGGGGGGTGCCAGAGAGGGGCCCCCATGGGCTGACGCTCTTTGGTTGGTGCCCGCGGGGGCCAGGGGATCCCCCCTCTACACCCACGTGCTGCGGGGGGTGGGGGTGTGTGTTATGGCTTTGGGGGGCACCCACGCACCCCCCGTGTGGGTGCTGGGGGGGTCCATGCACACCTGTGGGGCGCACACCTGTGCCGTGCGTGCGGAGGGGGGCCGGGGGTGCACCTGCATGCGGGGACACACGTGTGCAGACGTGTGCGTGCAGGGACACGTATGGGCACGGGGGGCACACGCCTTGGGGGCACCTGCGGCCGCCTCCGCGCAGGGGTGTGCCTGAAGCGTGTAAATGTATGTATATATATAAATACAAATATATATATATATACACTGTGCACACAGACACGTGTGCTCGTGGCGGGGGGGCTGGGGGGCTCCTGCCCACGCGTGACCCCCACGTACCCCTCTAGACCTGATGGCACCTGTACAGGCACCGCACACATGTGTCCTTACATACATGTGGCCCCGCTGGCGTGACGTGGGGTGTCATTCTCCCCCACCCCCCGCCATCCAGGGGGTTATTTCTTTTTTGGGAAGAAGCTGAAGCGTTTCTCCTTGTCCTTGCGGGGCAGGGCGGCTTCGGGTGGGGCTGGTGGTATTGGCAGGGGAGGCTCTGCACCTTCCCGCGGCTGCCCCGACACTCCGTGATGGCCGCGCTCAGCCCCTGCAGCCAGGCCTGCAGCTCCTCCTGCGGGCACGGGGGGAAGGTGATCGGGGGGGGGCTTCCCTGGTCCCTCAGCAGCATCCCAGCCGACCCCAGGGCCCCCTGGGGGATGCCAGTTGCTCCAAGTTTTCTGGAGGCACCCATGTCCCCTTGGGCACTGCCAGCCACTCACTGTGTCCACATGGCACCCCTGGCCATCCCCTGCCCCTCTGAGCGTTGCTGGCCACTGCTGACCATGTTCCCTGGCCATCCCTGTGTACCCTGGTCACTGCTGACCACCACCACCTCCCCTGGACAACTACAGCCACCCCAAATACCCCTGGGCACCACTGGCCACCCTATGTCCCCTTGGAGACTCTGACCCTGTGTCCCTTTGGACCTCCCCGACCACCCATGTCCCCTGGGCACCACTGGCCACCCCATGTCCCCTTGGGGACTGCTGACCACCACCACATTGCCCAGCCACCCAGTGCCCCCTGGGCTCCACCAGCCACCCCATGTCCCCCCAGGCCACCCCTCACCTCATCCTTGCCATGGAACAGCCACTCGCTGCCATTGCTGAGCCTAGGGACAGAGCACAGACACCAGTGCCACGCATGCCCATTGTGCCACCCCGCACGGCACCCGCGCCCTCACCTGAGCTTGAAGACGTGTTTCTTCTTCTTGTAGCCCGCGGGCACCTCACAGTGGGCGTCCCACAGCCCCAGGGGCTCCTCGCCCTGGCACGGCAGCCCCAGCGCGCGGCTCTTGGCGTCCTTGAAGAAGGCGAGCTGGCCGCCCCGCAGGACGCAGTACCGCGTGCTCCACGACCTGCAGCAGCACCGTGTCACCCCAGGGACACCGCCCCGCCGGGGACACCGCGCTGGCCGCCACCGCTGCTGCCCCTACCGGTTGGATGCGCGCTTGGTGGCCGCCTCCAGGTCGTGCTTGCGGCCGAGGTAGCCCTCCAGTTGGACGCTGCTGACACGGGCGGGCAGCGTGGCCGGCTCCTCCGGCTCCTCCCGCGGTGGCCGTGGGGTCGGTGACACCGGCTCCTCGTCACCTGTCCTCGGTGTCAGCTGTTGCGAGGCAGCAGCACAGTTATGCCGCAGTGTCACCCACCCACTGCCACTGATGGACCCGCAGCAAGGTGTTGTCCCCTCCCGTGGTGGCACTGGGCACACGGGTTGCTCTCACTAGTGGGTCATGGACCTTAGTATGGTGGCCTGGGGGTGGGTCACCCCTGGTCTCCAAACCAGTGATCTCACCAGCTCCAGAATGTGGGAACTGGTGTCTACTGGGAGGATCCCAGTGAGTGGCTGGATGCCAATGACCCCACCAGTTCTGATAGGTGGGAACAGGTGACTGCTGGGAGGACCGCTCAGCATCCCCATCCCAGATGTAACCCCCCAGTGAGTGTCTAGGATCCTGCAGCGAGTCCAGCCCTGGGACCCAACGTGCAGTGCCAGTGACCCTGCCAGATCCAGTGTGTGGGAACTGATGGCTACTGGGAAGACCACAGTGAGCATCTGGGACATGCTCTAGCCCTGGGACTCAGTACAGTGTCAAAATGTGTGTGCGTGTCCACAGGTCCAGCTCCAGTGTGCAGGAGTTGGTGGCTACTGGGAGGACCTCAGTGATCAGCTGAGACACAGTCCAACCCTAGCTGGCACCAGATCTTGCTGCCAGTGACCCCACCAGCTCCAGTATGTGGGAACTGGTGGGTGCTGGGAAGACTCCAGCAATCAGCTGGGACCCTCAGCACAGTGCCAGTGAAGCCACCAGCTCCAATACACTAAAACTGGTGGCTACTGGAAGGACCCCAGTGAGTGGCTGGGACACAGGCACCTCCCAGTCTCAGCACCAGTGTCTCCTCAGATTTGGGGTGATGAGGTTGAACCAAGCTGGATGAGCTGTCCTGGGAGCCAACTCGGTGTTGTCACCAGCTCAGGGGGACATGGGAACAGTGGGACATCTGGCTGGGGACTGTGGCATCAGTGCCATCATATCAAGGCATCAGTGATGCCTGACAAAGGGGATTCCTGTCCAGCTGGGTGCCAGAGGAGGGCTTGGCCAGGGCCCCTGTTCCCAAGAAACCAAGAGATGCCTATTTCCCCAAGAAGGCAGTGATCTTGTCCCCAAATGTGTCGTGGGTCTTGTCCCCAGGCAGACGAATGTGATCTTGTTTCCAGGGCAGCAGGAGATGTCCCAGGTAGAAGGGGCTCCTGTCCCCAAGCAGGGAAAAGTGTCTGTGTTCCTGAGCAGGCAAAGACCACCCTGCCCCCAAGGAGATGTCCATGTCCCCAAGCCAGCAGAAATGTTCTTGTCCCCAAGTAGGTTCTCAAGGATCCTGTCCCCAAGCAGGGGAAAGTGACCTGGTCCTCAGGGATCCAGAGAATGGCCATGTTCCCCAGCAGGCTGGCAGTAAGCAGAGAGTGCTCCTGTCCCCAAGCAGTTGAAAGCAGTTGTGTCCCCAAGCAGGCAGAGAGGATCCTGTTCCTAAGTAGCCAGAAGATGCACATGTCCCTTTGCCCAGGCAGAAATGATCTTGCCCCAAGAAGCCAGGAGATGCCCATGTCCCCATGCAGGCAGAAGAGGCAGAAGGGGCTCCTATCCCCATGGAGCCACAGGATGCCCATGTCCCTGAGTAGGCCGGCAGTAAGCAGAGAGGGCTGCTGTCCCCAAGCTGATGAAAGTGGCCATGGCCCCAAGCAGGCAGAAGGGTATGCTGTCCCTAAGTAGCCAGAAGATTCCCATGTCCCTTATCAGGCACAAATGAGCTTGTTCCCATGTAGGCACTCAAGCATCCTGTCCCCAGGCAGGGAGAGTGATCTGGTCCCTGAGGAGCCAGGAGATGCCCATGTCCCCAGGCAGGCAGAAGAGGCAGAAGGGGTTCCTGTCCCCAGGCAGGAAGAGCCACAGAGAGCCATCGTGTCCCTGTGCAGACAGAGCATGTGGGAGGAGTAGAGAGCTGGCAGAGAGCACAGGGGCTGGCACACTGTGACAATGCCCTGTGGGCGATGACGTCTGCCTGGAAGGGTGACAGTGCTGCAGGGTGTAACGATGCCCCAGAGGGGCTGATGCCTTGAAGAGTGACAACATCCCACAGGGTGATGATGCCCCACGAGGTGATGATGCTCCATACAGTGGTGACTGTGTCTCTTGGGGTGACGATGCTCCACAGGGTGATAATGACCCACAGGGTGGAAGTTCCCTGCAGGGTGCCAATATCCTGCTTGGTTCCAATGTTGTCCAACAGGGTGACAATGCCCCGCAGGGTGCTGATATTCGGTACAGCAATGATGTCCCTTGGGGTGACATGGTGGCCCCAGGGCAGACACTCCACCTCTGGCTGCTGCACGGATCCCAGACACACACATACACCATGGGTGCCACCCCCAATGTCACCCCAGGAGTTGGGGCAAAGGGGACCTGCAGTACCCCTCTGCCCGCCCGGCCTTTTTGGGGTAATTCAACATTTATTCAACACAAGGCAAAGACAAGGTGAGGGTTGGGAATGCGAGGATCTGTCAACACGAGGTCATGGTCACAGGGCATGCCAGGAGCTGTGGGACATGCAGGGACACCTTTTTGCATGCAGGGACACCTTTTTGGTCGTCAGGGAAGGTAAAAGCTAAACTCAAGAACTGACCGGCTCTGGTCCATCTGTAGTGGGCAGTGAAGTGTCCTGTGTGCTCACATCCTTCTTCTCCTCCTCTTCCTCCTCCTCCTCTGACCTGCACAGGGAGACAGCAGGTCAGCATCCACATCCTAGACATGATCCCACAGGGATGGGGCTGGCTGCTGCTCTCCAGTCCCACTGAGGGATGAAAGCCTTGTCAGGGTGAGGCTTGACCTTCATCTCTCCTCTTCATCAGCATCAATTTATTGCTTGAAAAATTGCTAAAAAGACCCTTAATGCCAAAAACCACATCCTTAATGGTTTAAGAAGAGGGATGTAGAAACAGTATCCCTAGTCACATGGGATGATGGTGGCATCCCTTACCCGGCCTCCAGCTCCCCATCCAGATCCAGGCAGTAGTCAGGAGCTTCGGAGCGCGTCATCCCGTCCCGAACCAGCCCCTCACGCAGAGACCGCCCGCCCAGGAGCTCCAGCTGCCAGACGAGGAGGGAAGGTGTTAAGGGGTGGGGGGAGATTGTGGCAGGGCAGGCAGAGGCCTCATCCCGAGCCTTTCTCACCGTTGTCAGCTTCCTGAGGGCGGCAATACGCTCCTCCCAAGTGGCGGAGGACTTCTCAAAAGCCTCATGCCGCTTCAGCAGCTTCTCCACTGCATCCACTGTCTGCCCGTAGTCGCTGCTGGCCAGGTAGGGCTCCTGAGCCATGAGCCACGACTCAGCCACCGAGGCGTCGCGGGAGAACTGGCACACCTCCAGCACTGTGGGAGGGATGGGCAGGGCTCAGTCCCTGGACCACCTGTCTCTCCACCCCCAACACTGCCACACTCCTCCCCAGCATCCCTGGTGCACTCACGCAGCCGCAGTCGCTCCCAGCGCTGCTCCCATGTCTCCATCATGGCTTTCCTCTTGTCCACCAGCTCCACCAGCTTCGTCTTGATCTGTGAGGGGAAGCTGTTAAGGGGTGGCCCAGATGGCATCACCCCCACTGCCCCCCATCCCTGATTCCCTTACCTCTGGTGAGTCCTGGTGCTTGCGCTGCAGCAGCTTCTTGCCCAGCTCGATGCAGTTGGTGAAGTTCTTGCCCCGAGCATCCACCTCAGCCTTAATTCCCTGGTGGTATTTCATCAGCAGCTCTACCGAGGAGACATCCCTGAGGACACAGAGGCACCAGGGTCAGAGGTGCCATTGGTTCCATGTCCCATCCAGGGTGCCTGCTGGGTGCATCCATACCTGGGTTTCTCCTGTGTCTCAATCTGCCGGACAGTGCTCTCCATCCAGGAGAGCAGATCCCGTGCCATGCTGAAGAAGCGGTGCTTGTCAGCCGTGTCTGTCAGCCGTGCCCGGCGCCCGCGTGCACGCTTCCAGCAGCTCCTGCAGCGCTCGGGACACCTCCTGCTCCTGCTCCTGGATTCCAGCTGCCTTCTCCCCAGCATAGGCAGTCTGCAGGCGCGCTGCTGTCTCCCGAAACTGCTGCACCTGCATGAACCACAGAACAACTTGCATTGGAAGGGACCTCAAAGACCATTGAGCCCACTATGGATTGAGACACCTTCCAGAAGACCACAGAGAATGCTGAGTGCTGGCATCCACGTCAGGTTGGAGCCTCACCTGTGCTTCCAGCAGCTGGAGGTCCCTCTCAAAGGCGCTGTGCATGCGGTGGAAAGCCTCCACTGTGCCGGCATCCTCGCCCAGATCCTGGGGAAGTTCTTGGCGCCGGGTGGCAATGAGGGCCAGCAGCTCGCCACCATCGTAAAAATATTTGTGGAGGTCATGGGAGGCAGCAAGGAGCTGCATTCGCGTGTCAATCAGCTCCAGGAGGTCGGCCCAGCTCTCGTTCAGCCCGTCCTTCCACTCAGCTATGGTGGCCGCCTCAATGTGCCCCGCATCAATGAGGTCCTCAATGGTCAGGTTCACCCGGTCCACTCGCTCCTGCCCCACACTCCCTGTCTCCCGCGCGAACTCACGAAACTTCTCCCGCAGGAGCTGCATGGAGGGAAGAGTCAAGTAGGCCCACCTCAAGCCACCCACCAACACCACCACATCCACCCCGTCACCCTCACCATGACATGGTCCAGGTCCTGCCCCATCTCCGGGGAGGAAGCAACCACATCGCGCTCGGCAATCCACTGCTCCAGCTCTTCCACCTCCCGCTTCAGCTGGAAGAGGTGGGACATGTTCTCCAGGCGCCGGCGGCGCTCCTCGGCCGCCTCCTTCAGCCCCGCGTAGTGCTTGTCCACCTGGCCCTGTAGCCGGATGATCTGCTCCCTGCGCGGTCCCGGCACACAGACACCCAGTTCTCACCCACGAAAAAATGTCCCCGACCCACCCGTGTTGATATCCGGGGGGTTGGGGGTGAAGGACCCACTTTGTGCTCCCCCTATCCCTCTCCAACCACCTCCCTGCCCAAGAGGAGCAGCTGACACTGCCAGAGCTCCAGCCAAACCCCCCACCCACGTGGTGTTGAGGGCATGGGGTCACCCCAAAGGACAAGAGACACATGGTGTGGCACCTACCCCTCGGGGTGGCCGGCAGAGAGCAGCTGCTGCGCTCTCCCTGCCAGCTCCTTGATGGTTTGTCCATAGTCCTCGATGGAGCGCAGCTGCCGGACATGTCTCTTCAGCATCATCATGCAGCTCTCCTCATCCTATGGCATGGAAAACATCGGTGCCATCGGCATCTGGCATGGTTGGGGGACAGGGACTAGGGTCTAGACTCCGTGCCTGCCCTATGGGATTGTTCTGGCTGAGTCTGATGCCACAGGGAGCAATAGTGAGCTCAGTGGGGCATGGCATGGAATGGGGTGGATGGTGTGTAATGCCACAGGAATGACACCTAAGAGCAGGACACACCACGGTGTGTCACACGTGGATGATGTTCAACAAAATGGCATGGCACCACCTGGGTCAACACTGGACATCCCACCAAGGCACAGCCCAGTGCAGCACAGACCCCCCCAAACACGGAGCACTACATGGAATCGCTCCTCACCTTTGGTTTCTCCTCAGGTCCCATGAAGAGCTCCTGCTCACTGACCCAGGCCTCGGCCTCGTCGGCATCCAGGTAGTACTGCTGGGCCTCTTCAGCCTCCCGCAGGCGCCGGTGCCGGGCAGCTGCCTCCTCCTGCAGCGTCTCCCACAGCGCCCGCAGCTCCTGTGCCTGTGCTGCCAGCTCGGGCTTGGCTCCTCACCGCTCCCTGCTGCCTCTCCCCGGCTCAGCACATCACCCAGGCGGGGGGCATGGCCCGCCAGCTCCTTCTGCAGTGTCTGCCCGCAGGAGGGAGGTCACAGTGAGAGTCACCCATGGGATGGATCCCGAGGGACCACCCAGGATGGTGGCTGTTGCTGGAGTACCCAGGCTCACCTGATTCCTCTTGGTCAGGCGCTGCACACTTGGGAGGTCGGTGCCATGATCTGTTGACCTCGCCAGGGAAAGCCGCTCCTGCACCCACAGCTGTGGGAAGGAGCACCCACTGAGACCCCTGCAGCACCCATGGGCACCCCCAGCCCCCACCACAGCAAGGACACTCACCGTCTCATCCTCGAGATCCCGCCCCAGCTGGTACATGGCCTTGGCAGTCTCCAGCTCCTTTCTCTTCCTCTCCAGTGGCTCCAGCAGCTCAAGGACTCGCTGCCGGAGCATCTGCTCCTGCTTTGTGGTATCAGGCCATCCCCAGCACCAGGGGTGCCTTGCCACCCCAGTTCCTCCAGCTCCTTCATCCATGTTCTCACTTGCTCTTCCAGTCTCTGGCAGGGCAAATCCACATGAGTTAGGGATCTGAGCCAAGATGGAGAACCCAGTCCCATTTGGGAACCATCGCCTTGGACCTCCTGCCCCTTCCCAAAGGACACAGTGAGATCCCACTACCCACCGTCAACCTCTTCAGCAGCAGGTTGGTGGCGGTGAGGTCCTTGACCTTCTCAGCATGGCGCAGCTCCTCCTGTGCCCGCCCCAGCCAGCTCTCCAGCTCCCCATAGCTCCGGGCATACAGCGCTGAGCGCTCAGCCTCGAACAGCTGCCGGCCCTTGTCCTCGGCAGCGCTGCGCAGCTCAGCCCAACGCCGGCGCAGCTCCTCCAGCCGCTGCGTCACCACCGCGCTGTACTGCGGCTTGCGCGTGGCCAGCTCTGTCCCCTCCTGTGGCAACAGCAGAGAGGTGGGTGCTCACTGCTGCATGGGGACATCCCACCTGTGCAGCAGGCTGGGAGCACTCCAGAGTCAGGGAATTGTTAAGTTTGGAAGACACCTCTCAGGCCATCAAGTCCAACCATTCCCCCAGAACTACCAAGGCCACCACTAACCCATGTCCCCAAACGCCATGTCCACACATCCCAGGGATGGGGATTCTACCACTGCCATGGGCATCTGTGCCAGGGCTGTACAACCCTTTCCCTGAAGAAATTTTCCCTGATATCCAATCAAAACCTCTGCAACTTGAGTGTTTCCTCTCATCCTTTCCCTTGTTTCCTGGGAGCAAAGGCTAACCCCCAGCTGGCTGCACCCTCCTGTCAAGAAGTTGTAGAGAGAAAGAAGGTCCCCCCCAAGCCTCCTTTTCTCCAGGCTGAGCCTCCCAGCTCTCTCAGCAATTCCTCATGCTCCAGACTCTTCCCCAACTCTGTTCCCTCTCTCCAATCACGGTGCTGGCACTCACTGTCTCAATCTTCTCCAGCCAGCTCTGGTTGGGTGCCAGCTCAGCCATGAATGCCTGGTGCTTCTGCCACTTGCTGTGGAGACCACGGGCTTCTCCATAGGAGACATCCTGAGCCATCAGCATCTTCTCATCCACCCAGGCATCAAACTGCAGGGAAGGGGTGTCAGTGCTCAGCTGGTGGAGACCCCCCAGAAACACCACCAGTCACGCTGCATTCCTACCTCACGGCAACTCTGCAGGAAGGTCTGTAGGTCGTGGTTGTCCTGCATCAAACCTGCTGCCTCCTCCACCTTGTCCATGACAGCTCCATGCCTGGCAGGGAACAATAGATGTGCAGTATCAGCCCTGCTGCCCACACACTGCCCACCCATCCACCGGCCCCGTGCAAGACTCACCGCTCCTGGAGGGTTCGGCACTTCTCAGAGATCTTCTCGGCAAAGATGTTCTCCTCAGCCACCAGCTTGGTGCCACCAGCCACCACCTCTGGGACCTTCTTGGCATTGCTCTCCACACCAGCACGGAAGTTCTGGAAGCGGTGCAGGGCAGCAGCCGAGCCCTCCAGTGTGGAGGGCAGCTCCAGGTGGGACAGCGTGTACTCCTGACGGGCACAGCAAGGGATCAGGGATCAGCGCACAATTTTTGGGATGCCCATAAACCAAGAGACCCAAAGGACATCACTTGAGCACCCACCTGCTTGGTGAGGAGGATCTCCGCCTGCTTGGTGTCGCGAAGGAACTCCTGGAAGTTGCGGCACTGGGTGAGGAAGCGCTTCCGAGCCTCTGCCATCTTGCCCAGGGCAGCCCAGCCGTCCTTCACACCGCCCAGCCGCTGACGCAGTCCCTCGTATTCGGGGTCCGTCTGCCCCCGCAGCACCCGCTCCCCCGCCTCCGCCAAGGCGGCGAAGGCTCCCGCATGCTCCTCGGCGTCACGCCGGGCCGCTTCCTGCCGCTGCAGCATCTCCTCTGCCTCCCCCAGCGACGCCGGCACCTCATCGACGGCCGCCACGGCTTTCTGAGCGCCGAAGAGCCACGCCTGGAAGTCATCCAGGTCCTGCAGGAAACTCCGGAGCTGCCCAGCTTCCCCCAGGGACGCTGCGCGCTCTGCCAGGGCCGCCTGCAGCTCGTCCCAGGCAGACGTGGCCATCGCCAGCTTCTGGGCCACCTCCGTGGCCGCCTCGGGCCGCTCCTCGGCCAGGCGCTCGGCCTGGGAGCGCAGGGCGGCCAAGCGGTCCTGGGCCACTGCCAGCTCCCGCTCGATGCCGTAGAGCTTGCGCTGGGTGGCCAGGACGCCGGCCAGGTCGCGGCCCAGCTCGGCCGTGGCCTCCACCGCCCGGGCTTTGCTCCGCAGCCATTTCTGGGTCTCCTCGGACTCCAGGTTGTAGTTGAGGAGGCGCAGTGCCGAGCCCACCGCCCGCCGGCGCTCCGACACCAGGTCCCGGAACCGGCCCCACCTGCGGGACAGAGGCGAGGGATGGCGGGAAATGCACTGTCACCGCGCCACCGACCCGCCCCGGCACCACCGCCACCGTACCTCTCGTTGAGCTGCTCCCGGCACTGCCGCACCTGCGGGCTCCGGGGGTGCCCGCTAGCCAGGAGCCCGTCGGCTGCCTGGTTGACTGCGGCGATTTGGGATGCCACGGTGGCCATGTCTTGCTCCAGCCCTTCCAACCTGCGGGAACGTCCAGGCTTAGAACGAGCGGCAACTCAGGACAGGGCACGGCAGCACCGCCACGGCAGAGGCTCCTTCCTACCTGCGCTGCATCACGTCCAGGTCCTCAAGCGCCTGCGGCACCTCCAGCTCTCGCAGCCAGGTCTCCTTGGACCCCATCCAGAGATGACAGGCGTCGCTCTCGCCGAAAACAGTGTAGAGGTCCAGGGCATCCTGCAGCTGGCGGCCGCGGCGCTCGGCCAGCGCGGCCGCCTCGGCGTGCAGCTCCCGCAGGGCCGCCAGCCGGCTCTGCGCCTCGGGCCCGGCGCGCAGCTCCGGCGGGAAGCCCTCGGCCTGCTGCGCCAGCCTGTCCAGCTGCTCCCGGGCGGCCGCCAGCTCGTCCAGCAGCTCCTGGTGCTGCCGCAGCAGGACGAGGGTGCGGGATTCATCCTGGCCCAGCTCCTCGGCGGCCGCCCGCCGGCGGGCATCCTGCAGCCCCTCCGCTAGCTCCTCCACCTCTGCCTGGAACTGGAAGAAGCCCTCGGCTTCCCGCAAGCCGCGCCGTCGGAACGCCGCCAGCTCCTCCAGCTGCGCCCACAGCGCCCGCACGGCCGCCCCCCGCTCCCGCAGCTGCTCGGCCGCCCGGCCCGCGGCCGCCAGCCCCTCGCCCACCGCCAGCGCCTGCTCCAGCCGCCCGCCCCGGCTCCGCAGCTCGGCCTCGAAGGCAGCGTGCCGGCGCTGGAGCAGCAGCACGCCCGGCAGGTCCTTCCCGAAGTCCAGGGAAGAGTAGAGCTGCTCCTGCTCCTTGATCCAACTCTCTGCCTCGTCCAGCTCCCACAGGCAGGTCCAGAGGGAGCGGGATTGCTCCAGCAAGGCTCTCCTCCGTGCTGCCAACACCTGCAGCTCTCGCCGGCACATCTCCAGGTGGCTCACCCGGTCCCGGATGACTTTGGGGTCACAGGGACGATAGCCTGGGCAGGGAGCAGGGTGGGTGCTCGTCAGTACAGTGTCCTGCTTTCCCTTGGCCATGCCAGGGATGCAGGGGTGTCCTGGTACACGTACCCTCAGCATCGGCAAAGCGGAGGGCGGAAGTGCTGATGGCTCGGGTCTTTTCTGCCTGTACGGCCATGTCAGCCTCGAGCAGACGGTGGGTCTGCAGCAGCTCCTCTGCTTCCAGAAGGTGCTTCCCAGATTCAGGAGATGCCAGCTTCACCTGCAGGAGACCCTCAGCCATTAAGCCATTACCCACTGACACACAAAACTCAGCACCAGCACCCCCAGTCTCTCATCTCCCTCCCCAGTGAACTCCCACCAACACCTGGTGGGACAAAGACACCTCGCCCATGGTGACACCCAATGCCCACAGCTCACCTTGACCTCATCCATCCAGTCGATGCAATGGAGCATCTCCTGGAAGAGGTGCTGCAGGCTGAGGTTCATCTCCAGGCGCTGGCGTCGGGCAGCCAGCAGCTCCAGGAGCTGCTCCCAGAGCCTCAGGATGTTGTCCTTCCGCCCGTTGATGCGCTGGATGTCATGGTAGCCCTCCAGCTCCAGCTCCTTGGCCACTGCCTCAATGGCCTGCACCCTCTCCCTGTAGGCAGCTGTGTCTGTCTCGATGGCCTCGTGCTTCTTCTTGGCCGCCTCCACCGCTGCCAGATCCTGCCCGAAGTTGTCCTGCCACAGCACAGAGCCCATGGTGAGGCTCTGGTGAGATCCCCAGGGTGGGGTTCCTCGGGATGGGTGGTCCGCCTCCTCACCTGAGCCACCAGGCGCTGGTTCTCGTTCAGCCAGGCCTCCCGCATTGCTGCTTTGCGGTCAAAGCGCCGTGCCAGCTGCTCCAGCTTCTCCTGACGGATCAGCTCATTGCGCAGCGCCAGCTCCCGCTCATGCTCTGCTTTCTCCAGCTGCTCCCAGGCCTGGGAGAAAGCAGCACTGGACAGGTGGCACCCATATCCCACATTCCCCCACCCACCCATGTCTTGTCCTCCCAGCACAACCCCCAGGGAGAGGAACACAACCTGCCATGGGATGGATCAGTCTTGTCCCAGTATGGATTCAGCATGTCCTGGGATGGTCCTGAACTGCCTCAGGAGATGGACTCAGCCTGCTCCAGGACCCATCCCAGCCTGCCCAAGGACCTGAACTGCTTGGGGGTGGACCCAATCTGCCTCAGGAGAGGAATTCAGTTTCCCCCAGGAGATGGACCTGACTTGACCCCAGGAAACAGCCCCCAGCTACCACAGCAGACAGAGCCCATACCCGGTTGATGTCAGAGACCAGGCGCCCCTCGTGTGGGGTGTAGACACGCTGGTTGTTGGCCCTCATCCGCGACTGGATGGTGAAGAGCAGCACCTCCAGGTTGCCCTTCTCCTGAAATCTGCCCCAGAGAGAGCTCAGCGTTGGGTACCCTTGGGTGCTCCACACCAGTGGGCGGGCATGGGGAGCAGGGGTCTCTTACTTGGGGGGCTTCTCAACGGTGCGGTAGGTGCTGAAGGCTTGCAGCTGGTGCTGCACCCCAGCCAGCGAGTTGGCGAAGCTTCGACTGTTGAGGGAGGCGATGGTCTGCTCGATCCAGGTGAGCAGGTCAGATGCCAGCCCCCCATAGCCCTCAATCATCCGCTCTGTCTCCTTGGCATGCTCGATGACCTGCGGCGGGACCAGGGATGAGCGTGAGGGGCTGGCACCCCAAGAGAACACCCCCGACCACCTCAATGCCATTCCCTACCTTGCCCAGGCGCCTTCCCTCCACTTCCAGCACCTTCATCTTGGAGAAGTAGTGGTAGAAGGCAACCACATAGGTGATGATGGACTTCTCATCAGGATTCTCCGTGAACACATCTGCCCGGTGCAAGTGAGAGGCGTCACTCCTGACCCAAAATTAACCCACTCCACAGGCCTCATGAAGTCCCTCCTGTGCCCACCCAGGCCCTCCTTCCATGTATTGGGAACCTCTCTGTGCTCCATGGAGCCTGGGAATGTCCCAGGGAAAACTGAGGCAGGAGGACTGGCAACAACTGCCTCACCTTCAGGGTCGAGGAGAGGAGTGATGCCCAGGTGCCGCTCTGCCACGCTGAACGCATGCTCCAGGTTGTGCCGGGCATTGGATTTGGTAAGGTTTTGGAAGTCAACCAGCTCAGGCCTGGGGACAGAAGGCATGAGAAAGTGGTGACACACCTGTGGGACATCTCTCGGTGCCACCCCACTGGCTGCTGCTGTGCTGCCTACCTGTGCCTGTGGATGAGGGCATTGAAGGCCAGCCCATCCTTCCAGCTTGAGGTGAAATTGGTGACATTGACGTGGGGGTACCTGTGATGGGGACAGGGTGTCACTGTCACCCTCCAGACATTCCTGGGCCCTGATGCAGTTGCGTGGGGATCCCACCACCTACCCTGCTGTCTTCATCTGGCACCAGAGCAGAAGTGCATCCCTGGCAGAGCGTGTCTCCCGGCCCTCCTGTGTCTCCACGATGATGTCCTGGATCTGGGTGCAAAAGGACATTCTGGGGTTGGAACAGCGGTTCCATGGAGGATGGCTTCCACTTGGGAATGAGGTGTGGAGCAGAGGGATGCCCCAAACCACCTGTCTTCACCTGGAAGCGGAGGATGATGGTCCAGATGAGGCCAAGGACAAGGCGGTGGTTGCCGTCCACAATATCGTGGGAGCCCATGTTCTCCAGGTGCACCCGCTGCTCCTTCAGGAACTGCAGTGCCTTGTCCACATTCTCCAGGCAGTGGATCCGCATCCGGCCCTTGGTGGGCTTAGGCTGGGGCATGACAGTGCTCAGCACCCTCCCTTCCCCACCAGGTACCCTGAGCCCTGCCCGGGGACACCTCCACACCCATGCTGCCACCCCAACCCTTGGCCAACACCAAGAGAGATGGTGTGGCATGGCATGGCAGGCCACAGGTGCCAGGGTCTCCAGATGGATGGGATTCCTACCAGAAGCTCTCCTGACAGCACTTCCAGCAGCTTGATGAGCACCCGCCCATCCCGGAGGTCCATGTAGAGGTCTGAGATGCGGCAGGTGACACGAGCCAGGTGTGAGTTCACCCACTTCGTGAAGGTTTTCTTCTGCACGGCCTCCCGCTCATCTGCAGGAACAGCAGGCACAGGGTCACCGACAGCGGGGACAACCCAGGTGGGACTGAGGGGACCTGCCACCCACCTGCCAGGGCTTTGATGCGGGAGCGCTCGAAGAGCCGTGCGGAGCTGTTGTCATTGTCCAGCTCATCGTCGGATGCATCCCAGCGGACATTGATGCGACTGTACTGCTGCTGCAGCTCCAGCTGCTCGTAGTCATTGGCCGAGGTCATGGTCCCAGTGTGCCCCAGCCCGGTGGCCGTCGGCTACCGGTGAGAGGCCCCTGGGGACAGCGGGACCGTGAGCATCAGTGCGGCCGCAGCGGCTCGCCAGCCCTGCGGCACGTGGGGATTTGCAGCTCAGAGCCTCAGGATAAGCTGCTCAGAGGGATTTAGCCTCACCCCACCCAGGTGTTGGGGGGGCACCTGGCAGCTGCCCACTCCAGGACCCTCATGCTGAGCTGTGCTAATGGCTATTTACGGTGCTGCATCTCCACCCAGGTCCGTCTGCCCAGCTGAAACCCCAGCCCAGATCCCCAGAGGTGTCCCCTCAGTCCTTGGATGGCCCCAGGGAAGGGGCTACTGCCCACCCCAACCCCTGCACTGCATAGGGGCTTCGCTAGCATTGGTGGCAGAAAGTGGGTGACAGCTGCCGGCAGGGGGGGGCCACCCACCCCCAGGGACATTTGAGACACAGATAGGACATGGTCGGTATCTAAAAATGCCTCTGAGCAGCTGTCGGTGGCTGCTGGGGCCCCTGATGGGTGCGAGGAGATGGGCTAGGGCTCCCCACAGCCAGCAGCATGTCCAGGACCTCCTCTGCAACCCAGAGCTGCGCAGAGCCCTCAGTTGTGGGTTCCAGGGGGAATCCCGTGTACCCCAAATCCCTGCTGTCCCCATGAGCTGTGACAGTGCATGGGCCCCCAGAGGTCCCCCTCAGGTGTCCTGGGCATTCCCCAGGTCCCCCCTGGGAGGGTTATCGGGGTGGCCCAGGCTGTGCCACACCCCAGCTCTGCACCCTAATCGGGGCAGCACAGGCAGGGCCTTGGATTGGACCTGGAGGCACCAGGAGTGTGCAAGGACATGGAGGAGTGTGCGGGAGTGTGGGCAACACAGCTAGGACACACGGGAGCACACCGGAGTGTGCAAGTGTGAGGAGAGGCATGGAGAAGGGTGGCAGAGTGTGTACCTGTGAGCCAGGACATGCAGGGACTTGTCACAGTATCCACATGTGAACGAGGACATACAGAAGTGTGACTGAGTGCCTGTGAGCAAGGACACACAGGAACATGCCAGAGTGTGCACAGGTGAACAAAGTCAAGTAGAAATGTGCCAGAGTGTGTATGCCTGAGCAGGGACATGCAGGAACACACCAGAGCGTGCATGGGACATACACAACAGGCACATGAGTGAGTGTGGGGCCATGTGGGTGTGTACTGGAGCAGGCAGTAGGGTGCTGGAGCTGGGCCTGCCATGCCTCATGCCATGACTCTGTCCCTCTACCAATGCACCCAGCTGGTTTCCCTGGAAGGAAAATCCTGTGGGAGACCAAATTTGGGGATTTTGCCCCCAAAACTTCAGGGACTGACAGCAGGATGGGTATTCTAAGTTGTGTCAGGTCTCTGCAGGATACCTCAGTTCTGACCGTGTCCCCGACAACACAGCAGAGGTGCCACGGCTGTGAGCATTCAAGGAGGAGAAAGAGGAGGAGGAGGAGGAGGAGGAGGAGGAGGAGGAGATGACGCCAAAGGGAGCCACAGCAGGCCCATGGGAGCATTCCAAGCGCGGGCGCTCACCCACCCTTTAAATCTCCCTCCGCTGCACCGGCGCCTTCCAAGCATCCCTCCCTGCCACAGCCACGCCGCCACCAGCACCCGCCACCCGGGAATTGTCATTTCTCCCGCTCAGCGTGTGGAAAGCTGGGAATGCCAGCATGCCGGCCTCGCCGCCAGCATCCTGCGGCCGTGGCCCGGGCAGCGTCGCCTTCCCCGGCCAGCGGCTCAGCACGGTGAATCAGCACTTCCCGGTGAGGGGCTGGCACCGTTCCACCACCACAGTCCCCCCGCTGTGCACAGGGAATATCCCCCCACACCCCAAGGGCAGCTGGGGCAGCGGTTGGCACGTGGCACCTATGGCACCCTCAAACCCATCCCCTGGCTCATCCCTCACAGCCCCAGCATGCTGCCGGAAAGCCCATTTCCAGTGCACAGAAACTCATCAGAATCCCCCAAAACACCCCAAAATTCTGCCCCATCACTGTGCACCCAGAGCCTGGCGTGTCCCCAGTGTTCCACTTCACTAAAACACTTGGATTTAGCATCTCCCCTATGTCCACAAGCAGCCATGCTCTGGCTGGGAAGAGGCAGGAGCCAGGGAGCATCCCCCCAGCCCCACAACAGTCTCCTGCCTGCCAGGCGTGGGGCCAGGGCTGGGAGCAGATGGTCCCTCTCGGCACGGCCGCGCGGCACAGCACGGGGCAGTTGGGCATGGGAAGGCACGGCATGGCTCCTCCAGCCGCGATGCCATTCTCCAGCCAGGGCTCCCCAGCCACACTCCCACCCGCTAGGAGAATTTGGGCTTCCCCAGGGCCACATGCTGGCCGTGCCAGGACTGTCCCATGTCACCCAAGCCGGTGACACGCACACGTGCTGACACTCCACAGACATTTTTGGCTATAAATAGGCCTCCCCTGCACACGGCGCCAGCCGAGCCCCACTCCCTTCTTAGGAGCTGCCCCCTCTGCACCCCAAAATCACTAGACAGTATCCCAAAACCACACGATAGCTATAAAATACTCCGTGGGGTCCATGCTGGCACCCAGCAGGGTTTTCTGAGTCTCCTGTGCTTGCCACCGACTTCCAGGGCACCCCAATCCCCCGTTTTGGAAGCTGGACATTTATAAAGGGAATAGCTGGGAAATCAGGCCTGGGGGACCCCTAGGTAATTGGGGTGAGGGTAAGAATTCCTCCAGCCCAATGCCCACCTCAGCATCCTCCTGGCACCAGGACAAGGCGGTCCAAGGGCACAACACCCCAAAAACCCCTCCCAGTAACTCCAGTTTGCCCAGTTGCTAAAAACTGGGGGACAAAGTGGGTTGGCTGATGTATCCCACCGAGACCCTCAGGACTCGGCTTTTCCACCGTGTCCCAGTAGTGCTGGGAGCACCAAGGACTGGTGTGGGGAGCCCTCCGGGGGTTGGCACCCCAGGAAAAGTGTCCCCAGGGTGTCCCCACACTGTCCCCGGGCTGTCCCCATGGTGTCCCTAGAAAGTCACCGCCACTCGCCCGACCCGTCCTTCCTGAGAGCAGCCCCGAGGGACACGGGGCGACGGCAGACCCCCCGCCGCAGGGCGAAAAGGGGGTTCAGGCTCCCCGGAGGGCTCTTCACCCCCGCCACCAAACTTTCCTCCGCGCCCACCGTCTCCCCCGGTACCGCGCCCGGTGTTCGGTGCTGCACCCCCCACCCGGTATCCCCGGGGCGGGCAGTGCCTGCCGGTGCCCCCCCCCGCGAGTCCCCGGGGACCGGCGCCTCCCGCTATCTCCCTGTCCCTCCCGTGTTCCTCGGAGCGACGCATCCCGGTGCCGCGGGGTCTCACCTGCGCGGGGCGGCGGGCGGGCTAGCGGCGGCGGCGGCAGCGGCGGCGGGGCCGGTGCGGGAGCGGGGCGGGGGGAGCGGAGCCGCCCTGCACCGCGATATAAATAACATTATCTGGGCGCGCAGGGACATTCCTACCCGGAGCCGGCGGCGCTGCCCGGCCCCGATAGCCCCGCTCCCCCCGGGAGGGCCGGGCCGAGCCGACCGGGCGGGCGGGGACGGGGACGGGCGCAGGGACGGGGACGGGGACGGGCCGCCCGCCCCGCAATGCAGCACAGCGGCGCCCCCCGGCCGCCAGCGCCACCGGCACCGGCAGCAGCACCGGCAGCACCGACACCGGCGGCACCGGAATAAGCAGCACCGTTGGCGGCAGCATCATTGACAGCAGCACCGGCAGTACCGACAGCAGCACCGGCGGCACCGGCACCTGCGGGCTGCGGAGAGGCGCAGCGCCCCGCCGACACCGGCGGGGGTCCCCGGCCATCCCCCCCGGCCAGCCCACGTGTCCCCCGCTAGCCCTGGATGCCCCCCCAGCTAGTCCCAGGCATCCCTCAGCTAGCCATAGGTCCTCCACTAGCACTGTGAGTTCCCCAGCTCGTCCCAGGCTCCCCCTAACTAGCCCTGGGCGACCCACATCAGCCCTGGATGTCCCCCAACTAGTCTGTGTTGTCCTCCATCTAACCCAGGCAGTTCCCAGCTAGCCCTGGATGACCCCCAGCTAGCCCGAACCGCCCTACAATTAGCCCTGGGTGTCCCTCACTACCCCCGAATGCCCCTCAGATAGTCACAGGCACCACATGCCTGGCCCTGGGTGTTTCCCACTATTCCAGGTAGTCTCCCAGCCAAATAACAACACCCCACAGTTGGCCCTGAATGTCCCCCAGCTAGTTCTGGGTGTCACTCACTAGCCCTGGATGCCCCGAGGTACTTCCCAGGGTCTCCCACTAGCCCTGGATATCCTCCAGCTAATCCCAGGCTGCTCCCGGCTGGCCCTGGTTGCCCTTGGCTAGCCCCGGATGCTCCCCAGGTCACTCCAGGTGTCCCCCACTAGCCTTGGTTGCACCCAGGTAGCTCCAGGTGTCCCCCTCTAGCCCTGGGTGCCCGACTAGCCCAGACCCCCCCGTTACCCCCGCTTGCCCCAAGCAGCCCCACGGCCCCTCAGGCACCGCCCATTTCCCCAAGCCACGCCCATCGCGCTCCGGGTCACGCCCCCGCCCAGCGCCTCGCCCCCGGCTGTCACTAAGCCCCGCCCCTCAGCGCGGGTCTCGCGACATTTGCGGGTGAGGGCGGTGCGAGATGTGCGGCGGCTGTGTGGGCACCGAGTACCCGGAGCGGGTGAGGGCGGGCGGGGGCAGCCCCGGCACCGGCACCGGTCCGGTCCCGGTCCCGGTCCCGGTCCCGGTCCCGGTCCCGGTCCGGTCCCGGCCCTAGCCTGTGCTCCCGCCCTAGGGCACCACCTGCCTGGAGGGCGGATCTTTCCTCCTGAACTTCGTGGGGTGCGCGCAGTGCGGCCGCCGGGACTTCGTGCTGGTCGGCAACCGGGCCGAGGGCCTGCACGACGGGGAGGAGATCGTCACCTATGACCGTGCGGTGGGGGGCACCGGGGGGGTGAGGGTCCGGGGGGGAGGCTTGAGGGAGTGAGGGAGCCTTTGGGGTCTGGGCCTTGGGGTTCTTGACGGTTGGGGGCCTTGAGGGGACCTTTCGGGTCTGGGGCTCTTGAGGGCGACATTTGGGGGATCCCTAGGCCATGCCTGGGACTCAGGGATCGCTGAAGGTTGGGGGTCTTGAGAGCTGGGAAGAGTCGGGGGTCCTGGGATATTGAGTGTTGGGGGAGACCTTGGGTCTTGCAGGTCTTGAGGGATGCTGAAGGCTCCGGAGGACCTTTGGAGTCTGGAGCTTGGGTGATATTGAGGGTTAGAGAGGGCTGGAGGGGACCTTTGGGATCTGGGGGTCTTGAAGGCTGGGGGGCACAGGTGGAGGCCTTGAAGGTTGAGGCCTGGAGGTAGCATTTGGATGCTGGGGGGTCTTGAGGGCTGGGAGGGACTCCTGGGGCATGGGTCTCTCGAAGGCTGGGGCATGATGGGGAGGGCTCAGAGGTCAAAGGATGGGGAGGCCTAAGGGAGGATTAGAGTAGGGGAAATTTGGGGCCTCAATATTTGAGGGGGTCCCTGAGGGTGGGAATGGTGGATGCCCTGGGAGGGGGTGTCAAGTTTTAGAGGAAGTTATCAGGGAGCTGCGATGGGCCTTAAGGGGGGTGAGTTGCTGTGGGGTGGCTTGATGCTTTGGGGACTGTGACATCTGTGGTCTGGGGGTGAGGGCAGGCACAGAGGATTGGGGCTTCTCCTAAGAGATTGGGAGTGGGGGGCTACCCCAGGGATGGTGTCCGTGTCCTCTCACCCCACTGTCCCCTACCCCACAGACCTGTGCAAGAACTGCCACCACCTGATTGCACGCCATGAGTACACCTTCAGCGTGGTGGATGACTATCAGGTTTGTCTCTTGTCTCCCAAAAGCTCTTCCTGACTCTGCCTCTGGAGTTCCAGATCCACGCTTCCACAGACTGATTCCAGACTTCCCTGGAACAGAGCCTCGAAGCTTTCAGAGCAACATCCCTGTGCTCAGGGCTACTTAGAGTCTCTCCAACACTACTCTGTGCCTTGTGGGGGAAGCCCAGCTCACCTGGCATGGGAATGTGGGTGATGGGAGGGGGCTATGACCCCCATTCCTCATTCCTGGCACATCTCCTATGCAGCAAACAGCTGGAAAAAGGGCTCAGGGGAGCTGTTGGGGCTGGAAACGAGATCCCCTGGCTCTGATTGCAATCGGGGATCGGGTACCGGATCTAGCTCAAATTTCCTTGTGGGGGGAGCAGGGCTGTGGCAGCCCCCTCTTTCCAGCCTCCCCCTTTTCCTTCCCCCAGGAATATACCATGCTGTGCCTGCTCTGCGGCCGTGCTGAGGATTCCGTCAGCATCCTGCCTGATGACCCTCGCCAGATGACCCCACTATTCTGATCCCCATGTGTATCCTGGGATGAGCTTCCAGGAGCTCTGGGAGATCCCTGGATCCCCGGCACTGTAATTTCTGGGGACCACAAAGTCCCTGACATGATTTGCTCCTCCAAGCTTCCAGCTTGGATGCGGTGAACACCCAACACCAGATGCTCCCATGTTCCTGGAGCCTTTTGGCTCTGACCTTGACTGCAAGGATGGGATGCAGTGCCACGGCCCAAGCCCCCTGTGTGCCGAAGACATAAAGGGGTCCCCAGAACAGGATCCAAAGGGATTCCCACCCCATCCCACTTCAGGAACACTCGTATGTGGGGTAATAAATGTGGCATGTGACAGCTTGGTGGCAGATTTCAGGGGTGAGCTTCACCCCCTGGAGTTGCTGATGATGCAGGGGGCTGATGCAGGGGACTTTTTTCCATCCCAGAAGCCTGTGGGATTCCTCCTTAGCCCTTCTCAGCACTCTCAGAGAGTGCAGAGCCCACTGTACTCTCCAGTGCTCTCCTAAACCCTGCAAAGAACTTGGATCATTTTCCCATCCTGGGGAGTTGGTTTGGGGTCACTTCCCCCTGCCCTGGGGTTTGTAACCTGGCCATGCCCTTCGGGGAATTCCATATTCCTGAGGCAGGAAGGAGCTGGGTGTGGGAAATCACTGCCCTGCGGTGGGTGAAGTGCTGCTTTTGGCACCCAGCCTCAGCAACACCCACGGGGAACTGGGTGCAGCTGGACTGGCACCCACCTATCCCTGAACCTCCATTTCCTGGATCTGGCACCTCAGGGCTGCATCCTCCTTCCTGCTCCCTCCAATGGCTCCCGAAAACCACGTGGGTATGTTCCCAAAAACCTCATGGATCCATTTACACTCCCAAAAACCACGTGGATCCAGGCACGCTCCCTCCAGCTCATTTATTGCCACCAGCCCATGCCGCCCCAATGGCTCCAACCCTCTGCCCCCATCAAGCCCCTTCCCCATGGAGGTTTCAGAGGGGGCTGTCACTCTGCGGAGGGCTGGGGCCATCCCGGGGTGACACCTGAGCCAGGATCACACCAGAGCCAGGATCGTGCTGGACTAGGATTACTTGGCCAGCTTGAGGAGACGCTGGATGTCGGGCTCCAGCTGGGCTGTGGGCACACGGGGGCTGTAGCGCCGGAACGGTTCCCCCTCAGGCCCCACCAGGAACTTCTCAAAATTCCAAGAGATATCAGAGCGCCGCACAGGGCTCCAGGTGACAAAGCGGGGCTCGGTCATCAGGTGTGCGGGCTCGTCGGCTGGTGCGGGCAGGTGAGCCTTGAGGTAGGCAAACACGGGGTGGGTATCATTCCCGTTCACCAGGCACTTCTGGAACAGGGTGAAGTTGGGCTCGAAGCCACCCCAGGCCGCACATGCTTCAGGGTGTTGAGGATCTCCTCATTGGTGCCGTTCTCCTGTGGCGGGGAAGGAGAAATCCAGAGCCCTGCGTTTCCCAGCTCCTCACGCCCTGCCTCATATCCCATAGGACTTACCTGGTATCCGAACTGGTTACAGGGGAAACCCAGCACGACCAGCCTCCGGGGATATCGGGCTTGGAGCTGATTGAGCTGGGTGTAATCCCGCACCGTGGTGCCTCAGAGCGAAGCCACGTTCTCGATCAGGACCACGCGGCCCCGGAAAACACCAAAATCCACCTTTTCCCCCTGCAAGGAGGTGGCGCTCAGGTCATAGAAGGACTTGGCGATGGGGACGGTCATGGCTGCAGGTGTACGGCTGCTCGTACCCCGTGCCTTGCACCGCCTCTTAAGGGCTTCCCGGTGCTCACGTCATGGTCCAAAGGTCTCCAGGCTCCGCCGCGGCTCAGGAGAAATTGGAGCTGCCCGTCCCACCCTTGGAAGGAGGAAGGTGGCATGGGGCCAAGGTGATGTTCTACCTGCCTCAATAATTCATGGCACGGTGTGCTGCGGCTGCTCAACCTAGTGCCTGCAGGATGTGGGATGCTCCCAGCCTAGCACAGCTTGTTCCTAAGGGCTGGGAATGATGGTGAGAGTTGGGGAATAATGGGAATCTGGGAGCTGGGGCTCTGTGGGCAGAGGAGGAGGGGACAAGTGCCCCAGTACTCCTCCTTGCCTGGTGCTGCCATGCCATCACCTCTGGGGCCTCCTGTGCTGCCCGTCCAAGTGCCCACCAGTCACAGGGCCCACTGGTCCCAGTACCAGCTCCATCCTTGGGCATTTCTGCTGTGGTGCCCACCATTGTCCTGTGGTGCCCATCCCAGTGCCTGGCAGCATCCTAGTGTCCTCCTAGATCCCAATAGATTCCACTATCTTAGTGCTCACCATCATCCCAGTAACCACCCAGCCTAGCCCACCACCATCCCATTGCTGGCTCATCCCAGTGCCACCACCAGACTTTCCATCCCTGTTCCCACAGCCAGGGATGAGCTGGTAGCCTGGCAGGCCATGGTGGTGGCCATGGCACCTCACGGGCACCATGCCCCCGTGCCCAGCCTGGAAAGGGGACACCATGCCGGCAGCCCCAGATCACCCTCAATTATTGATCACTGCTCAGGTGTCCATGCTCAGGCTGTGCCTGCTGCCATGGCATCATGCCCCCAGCCCCCCTAGAGCACACGGACCAGCAGCTCCTCCAGCATCACCTTTATTCTGCAAACCACTGTGTAAAACGGGGTCCCACGGGCACGGGGTGGCACGGGGTGGGCACACAGCGCCTGGACAGCCCCCACCCTACCTGCAAACTGAGAGGGTACAGGTGCCAGGATGGGGGGCCCCTTTGCCACCTTCCCATCCCCCTGTCCCTGGGCATGTCCCATGTTGCCCCCTGTTCCATTGGGGCTGTCCCAATCCTGCCCCTACCATGACCCCGACCCAGCCTGGGGAGGAGGGGTCTGGGGGGATCCCAGCCTTCAACACCAGCAGGTTTTGGGGGTGTCCTCGCTCCCCAGGGGCTGCTGCTCATCCTCCTCCAGCCGGGCCAGGGTGGGGGCACGGGGTGGCCCCCGCAGCTCATCCAGCTCCTTGCGGTGTGCCTGCAGCACCAGCTCTGTCAGCCGTGTGAAGGACTGTGGGAGAGCGGTGGGGTGAACCTTGAACACCCCTCCAGTACCCCCTGACCTCTCCAGGCCCCCCAGGCCAAGCCCAACCCACTCAGAACCCCACCACCCCTCCGCTTCAGTCCCCTCATACCTCCTTGATGTTGAGGTTGCTGCAGGCACTGGTCTCGTAGAAATCCATCCCGTATTCCCTGGCCAGCTGCAGCACCAGGGGTTTGGTGGGGAGAGGGGGGATTCAATACCCCTGGCCCCCCTCTCTGGAATGTGCATAGCCAGGTACAGATGGACAGGAGAGCTGGGGGGGGGGGGGCTGGCAGAGGGGCACGCCTGGGGTTGGGTATTGGGTACAATGTGCCCTGGGAGGGGCACTGGGTGCTTTAGGGTCCAGAGGTCACTGGGAGGGGTACTGGGGGGCACTGGGTGCTTTAGGGGTGCAGAAGAGCACAATGGAGGTCTGGGGAGGGGTTGGGGGGTTGTTGGACACCCTGGGCAATAAAGGGGTTTCCTGGATGCTCTGGAGCTGGTCAGTGGTCCCTGGGTTCAGTCTGCAGGAGCATGAGGGATCACTGGATACATGTAGGGATGTTTGGGGGTCCCTGAATATGGGTAGGCTGCAAGACAGCTATTTGGGCTCATATGGAATACAGAGGGGGCGGGCTGGGCTTGCAGGGTGGTGCACTGGGTGCTTTGGGGGTCAAGAGGTCCCAAGGGGGACACCGAGGGGGTCACTGTGCACTTCAGGGGTGCAAGAGACCATGCTGGAGCTGCAGGGAGAGGTTAGGGGTCTCTGAACATTTTGCAGGTGGGGAAGAGGGAACCTTGAGGGTGCACAACCACTGCAGGGGGTGAGGGGAAGAGGGTTCCCAGACACTGGGGGGAGCTGTTTTTGGGGTGCCTGGGTACAGACTGCAAGAGGGTGGCAGGCCCCTAGTCATGCTGGAAGGGGCCGGGGATGCTTGGAGGTCCTGGATAGAGGTAGGGCTGCAAGAGGGCTGTTGGGGTCCCAAGTGCAGAGAGGGCTCAGGGAGAGGCTGGCCATGCTGGGGATGCAGGAGGGGTCCTGCCCCCGAGGGGGGGGCACACAGCAGCCCCCGCTCACCTGCAGCCCTTGCTCTTTGGGCACTTGCCTCTTGTGCTCCTCGTCTGCCTTGTTCCCGATGAGGATTTTCTGGACGCCATCGGGTGCATACTGGGCAGGGGAGCAGTGTAAGGACCCCACACACACATGGCTTGGGAACCTCCAGACCTCCCCTCCTGACCCCCCACCTCATCCACGTCGCTGGCCCACTTCACGATGTGCTGGTAGGAGCGCTCGCTGCTGATGTCGTACACCAGGAAAATGCCCTGCAGGGGGTGAGGGGCAGCCATTGACACCCCAAAACTGTGCCTCAGTTTCCCCTCTCCTGTGCACCAGGACAGGGAGCCCCCATACCTGTGCCCGCCGGTAGTACTGCTTGGTGATGGTCTGATACCGCTCCTGGCCGGCTGTGTCCCTGCCCAGCGACAGCAGGTCAGTGCCACCACTCATGGCATGAGTTTGGCAGGGCTCAGCCCCTACCTTGGGGGGGGGGGGTGGGAGTGGGACTCAGACCCCACAAAATTTCTTCCCTTTTCTCTCTGTGATCCAGTGCTGCCACTCACCAGATCTGTATCCGCACCTTGATCCCATCCACCTCGATGGTCTTCATCTTGAAGTCAACACCTAGGATTGGAATGGGCTGTGGGGTGTCCTGGTATTTCCCTCTGCAGGAGCTGCTGTCACTGGGGGCCTGCTGGTCCCCTCACTTCTCCTGACCCACCCCACGCCCCACCATGGCCTGGTGCTGGTCCCCACACCCAGTGCCTGGCCTGGCAGGAGGCCCTGCTACCAGGTGATGATCCTGGTTCTCCCAGTTCCCTGGTCTTGCAGCTGCCCAGCTCTCCCAGTTCCCCAGAGCTACAGCTTCTCGGTGCTGGGGCTGCCCAATGCTCCCAGTCCCTGGCTGCACGCTGCTCTCGGTTCCCCTGTGCCAGGGATTCCTGGTCCTCCTGGTTCTCCCGTGCCCATGATTTCCTGGCTCCCTGTTGCTCTCAGTTCCTGGAGCCGCGGCTCTCCAGAGTCCCCGGTTTCCCAGTTTCCCTATGCTGCAGCTTCCCGGTGGTCCCGGCTTGCAAAAGCCCACGGTTTTAACGTTTCCCGAAGCCCACGGCTTCCCAGTTCCCCGGTGCTGCGACTCCCGATGCTCCTGGTTCCCCGGTGCCCACAGTTTTCCCTCTCCCCGATGCCCACGGTTTTCCCGCTCTCGTCGGTTACCTGTTTCCCCATGTTCCTAGTGTTGCAGCTCCCCAGTGCCCACGTTTAACCCTTTCCCGGTACTCCCGCTTTTCCCGTGCCCACCACTCCCCGGTTCCCTGGTTCCCACGACTCCCGGGCACCCTGGTTTCCCGTTGCCTCGATCCTGTGGCTTCACAGTTCCTCGGCAGTCCCGGTTCCCCGATGCCCACGGTTTTCCCGTTCCCTGAGTTCCCGTTTCTCTGTTGATGCGTCTCCCTTGTCCTCCCCGTTCTCCGGTTCCCACGGTTTTCCCGCTCCCCGGTTGCCCATCTATCTCGTTTCCCCGGTGCTGCGGCTTCCCAGTACTCACGGTTTTCTGGTGCCCACAGCTCCCCAGTTCCCCGGTTTCCCTTTTCCCCGGTACTGCGACTCCCAGTGCTCCCGGTTACCCGGTGCTGCGCCTCCCCATTGCTCCCGATTCTTTGATGCTCCCGGTTTCTCGTTTCCCCGGTGCCGCGACTCCCCGTTTCCCCGGTGTTCCCGGTTCTCTGGATTCCCGTTTCCACGGTGCTGCGGCTCCCAGTCTTCCCGGTTCCTCGGTTCCCGATACTCCCGTTTCCCCGGTGCTGCGCCTCCCCTGCTCCCGCTTCCCCGATGCTCTCGGTTCCCCGGTTCCCCGCTCCCGCCTCCGCGGCCGCCGTGCGCTGCCGTTGCCGGTACCGATGGTGGAGATGTGGGCGGGGTGGAACTGGTTGTCGGTGAACCGGCAGAGCAGGCAGGTCTTGCCCACGCCCGAGTCCCCGAGCAGCAGCAACCGGAACAGCACGTCGTACTGCTTGGCCATGGCGGGCCCGGGCCGCCGCCGCCGCCGCCACACCGGGGCCGCGAGCTGCGCCGCCGCGCCGGGCCGGGCTGGCACCGGGGGATGCACCGGGGCGGGGCGGGGCGGGGGCGGCGGCGGCGGGAGGGGGCACCGGGAGGCGAAACGAGGGGGGCGATACCGGGGATGGACCGGGGGACGCTGTGGGGAGCGGGGAGGGGACACCGGGGATACACCAGGGATGCACCGGGAGATGCTGTGGGGAATTGGGCGGCGACACGGGGATGGACTGAGAGGAGAGCGGGGGAGAACAGGGGGACGGAGCCAGGAATGCACCGAGGATACGTTGGGGAAGCTGTGGAAAATGGGAGGTGGGAGACAGGGGACATACCAGGAGGACCAGCGGGGACTCTGGGGGCTCTGGGAGAACCAGGGATGCTCTGGGAGTATTGGGACAGAGGGGTGCAGCAGGGGACGCTGGGGTGACACAGACCTGCACCAGAGGAACTGGTGACACTCAGGAAGGATGGGATGACACCCAGGGGGACCTGGACAAGGTTGGGTTGTCCAGGTTGTGCTGTCCAGGGACAAGGTTCCCATGGTAACCTCGTGGAGGTCAACAAGGCCAAGGGCAGGACTGCCACATGGATCAGGACAACTCCTGAGAGAAGTGTAGGATGGGGTGATGGGTTGGAGAACAGCCCGGATGAGAGGAATCTGGGGGGACGAGAGGCTGGATATGACCTGGCATCATGTGCTGGCAGCCCTGGAAAGCCACCCATATCCTGGGCTGTGTCACTGGAAGCATGGGCAACAGGTGAGGGGGGATTGTCCTCCTCTGCCCCACTCAGGTGAAACCCCACGTGGAGCACTGTGTCCAGCCCTGCAGTCCTTGTCATGGGAAGGACAGGGGGAAGTCCAGAGGAGGCCACAGAAATGCACCAAGGGCTAAGAACAGGCTAGGAGAGCTGGGATTGCTCAGCTTGGAGAAGAGAAGGCTCCAGGAAGAGTGAGAACCCTTTCCAGTGCCTACAGGGGTGCCAAGAGAGATGGAGAGGGACTTGGGATGAGGGTATGGAGTGACAGGACAAGGGGGAATGTCTCCAAAGTGGAAAAGGGGAGGTGTAGATTAGATATGGGGAAGAAATTATTTACTGTGAGGGTGGTGAGGCACTGGAGTGGATTTTCCATAGAAGCTGTGGCTGCCCCATCCCTGAAAGTGTCCAAGGCTAGGCTGGACAGGACTTGGAGCAGCCTGGTCTAGTGGAAGGTGTCCCTGCCCATGGCAGGGGTTGGAACTGGATGGGCTTTAAGCTTCTTATCAACCCAACCTGCTTTCTGTGATGATGCAATCAATGACGTCACATCGCGATGACGCAGCGGGCCCAGGGGCGGCTCCTCCGCGCACGCGCGCCTGGGCTGGGCGGGACCAAAGGCGAAGGGGCGCGGTCAGGTGGGAAGGGGGCGTGGTCACATGCGGTGGGCGCGGCCAGGAGCGCGGCCGCGCGGCCCCTCCCGGCCGCCGTCGCCCGCTGCCCCCGCGGCCGCAGCATGGCGGGAGCGGCCCCCGGCTCCGGCGGGCGGCGGCGGCTGCGGGACGACGGGCTGCGGACCTGCACCTCCGCCGAACAGGTGCCGGGGCGTGCCGGGGGGCTGCAGTGCGGGGCGTGGGGTGCCGGGGCGGTGAGCTGTGAGGTGCCAGGCTGCCGTGGGGCTGGGCTTTGGGGTGCCGCGGCTCTGGGGTACGTGGTATCGGGATGCCGTGGGGCTGGGATTTGGGGTGCCGTGGAAGTGGGGTGTGGCGTTCCGGGGTGCCGTGGGGCTGGGCTTTGGGCTGCTCTGGGACGGGGCTCAGGGGTGCCATGAGACTGGGTGATCCCTAGCCCGGTATCCATCCCCACGCAGCTGCTGTCCCTACACCCTCTGTCACAACAGCCCCGCAGTGAGCAGTGTTTTGGGGGGCCCGGCGATGCTGCCGCCCGCCAGCCACGGCAGCTTCCGCGGGACACGTCCCTCGGAACCAGTCGAGGGAGGGTGAGGGGTCCTGGGGCAGCCAGACTCTCCCCTCTATCCTGACCCAGCCCCTGGCAGCTGCCCTGGGTGCTGGGACGGGGAAAAAAGTGACGCCGGGTTTCCCAATCCATGGGGTTCTTGCTTAATTCTGCCCTGGCAGGACACAGTGCCTTGAGTGCAGATCCCTGTGCGGCCCCTCCTCACCCTTGAGGCTGATCTCGGGGTATTTCCTTGAGGATTACTGTGGCTTAGAGTGTCCAAGTCCCCGGTTATCCCAGCATGAGCAGGAGGAGGGTGTTTTCTATGACAGTCTTGCAATGAACTAAACTCAAGCTGGATTTGTAAAGCAGCACGAGATGGTGCTGGATTCTGGCATAATTTGGGGCACAAAGCTCCTGGGATTTCCTACTTTGGTTTTACTGGGTGAGATGGGGCTGCAAATCAGATAAACCCCTGAGGCAGAAGCTACGGGGCTCAGTGGAAATCATGTTTGGGATGTGTGGAGCCTCTTCCCAGAGCTCACCATAGTCTTTATTCTCGTTTTTCTTGACAAGTCCAAGGTGGAGGACATCGTGCAGGAGGTTTATGACGCCTACAAGACAAACCATCACTCCTCACAGTAAGTCTCAAAATTCCCAATAACCATAAACACTCCCATCCTAATAAAGCCATTGACCCCAGTGGGTGCTGCAGTAGGATTCTGCCCCTCCTGCCACTGTCCCCCTGCCTTTTCAGGCCACCTTGCCTGCTCATCCTGTCCTCTCTGTGTTCCAGGTATGTCCTGCAGCGGGAGAAGCACTTCCATTACCTGAAGAGAGGCCTCCGGCAGCTCACTGAAGCCTATGAGGTACCGGGAATGCAGAATATGCCGCTGACTGGGGCAAACCCCACGCCCTGGGGCTGTCACCAGGGTTGTTTTTTGCCGGGGTTTGCCAGCTCCAGAGTGGATGCAGCATTCCCTGTGTGCCAACGCTCATCCCAGTGATGCTCTGGGGGTTCTCCTGGCTGTTTCCTCACTCCTGCCTGCTCCTGCCATGCCCAGTGCCGTTCCCTGATTGTCCCCTCTGTCCCTGCAGTGTCTGGATGCCAGCCGCCCCTGGCTCTGCTACTGGATCCTGCACAGCCTGGAGCTGCTGGATGAGCCCATTCCCGACTCGGTGGCCTCTGAGTAAGTGGGGAGAGCTGGGGGGACCCCACCATGGCCACTATCGCTGCTGGCCACCCACGTGACTCCGGAGGTGCCACCTCCCGCTGTCCCCAGAGCAAAGGAGTGCTTTGTCTCCCTGCCACCATCAATGCCGCCCATTCTTCCGGCGGCTTCCTCGTGACGACGGGGATGGGAGGGTGACACCCCCAGCTTCGACCTCGGGGGGATTCACGAGGCTGGGACGGGATCTATCTTCCCAGCGGGGTGACACAGGTGACACTGAGCCCCTTCCCCACCTTCCCACAGTGTCTGCCAATTCCTGAGGCGGTGCCAGAGCCCCCAGGGTGGATTTGGGGGGGGTCCTGGCCAACACCCCCACCTCGCACCCACCTATGCTGCTGTCAACGCACTCTGCATCATCGGCACCGAGGAGGCCTTCGGCATCATCAACAGGTCTGGGGGGGGCCGGGAGAAGCTGGGTGGGAGGTGGTGTGTGTCCCCCCTCTCACAGCCACTGGCTCTGCAGGAAAAAGCTCTTGGAATACCTGCACTCGCTGAAGCAGCCGGATGGCTCCTTCCTCATGCACGTGGGTGGAGAGGTGGATGTCAGGTGGGTGAGGGCTGCACTGGGGGGCTATTTTGGAGGGCCCGGGCATTTTGGGGAGCCAGTGCTGGAAGCAGATGCTATGGTGGGGAGCTGGTGCCATTCTGGGGATTCAGTGCTGGGAGCTGGTGATGTTTTAGGCATCTGGTGCTACAGTGGAGAGTCACTTCTAATCTGGGGTGCTGTTTTGGGGAGCAAGTGCTGGGAGCTGGTGCCATTCTGAGGAGCCAGTGCCATGGCAGGGTGCAGTATTGGGGATGAAGTTGTGCTTTGGGGAGCTGGGGGTGTTTTGGGGAGTGGCTGGTGCCACGCTGAAGTACCAGGGATGTTTTGGGGAGCTGATACCATGGTGGGGAGCCAGTGCCATGGGGAGGTGTAGTTCTGGGGAGCCAATGCTGTTTTGAGGTGCTGCTGCCATGGCAGGGGACCAGTGACATGGGATACTGCCATGGCAGGGTGCCGTTGTGGTGAGCCAGTGCTGGATCAGGGACCTTGTGCCGTTTTGGGGAGCCAGTGTAATTTTAGGGAGCTGGTGCCTCTTTGGAGTGCCAGTGCCACATCCCTGAGCACCTGTCTCCTGAATCTCTGGGCACCCTTTCCCTGCAGGAGTGCCTACTGCGCTGCCTCAGTGGCCTCGCTGACCAACATCCTGACACCTGCGCTCTTTGCTGGGACAGCCGAGTGGATTGCCAGGTGAGATCTGGGACGGGTGGGGAACAGGGGATGACATTCCTGGGGTCCCTGCTGCCCTGACCCTGCTCCCACAGGTGCCAGAACTGGGAGGGCGGGATCGGCGGTGTGCCAGGCATGGAGGCACATGGTGGTTACACTTTCTGCGGTGTGGCTGCACTGGTCATCCTCAAGCAGGAACATCTGCTGAACCTCCGGAGCCTGCTGGTGAGTGACCCCTCTCTGGGATACTGGGGGTCTCATTCTGCCGGGGATCTTTGGTCCCACGCTGGTTGCCATCATCCTGCAGCACTGGGTGACCGGGCGGCAGATGCGCTTCGAGGGTGGATTCCAGGGCCGCTGCAACAAGCTGGTGGATGGGTGCTACTCCTTTTGGCAAGCCGGGCTCCTGCCACTGCTTCATCGGGCACTCCATGCTAGGGGTGAGTTGCCACAGGCTTCCTCTGTCCCCAGAGTGGTATCTCAAGGGATTTGACACTTTCTCTGGTGTTCGTTGACTGGTTTCCCTTCCAGGTGATCCAGCGCTGAGTATGGCACACTGGATGTTTGACCAGCTGGCACTGCAGGAATACATTCTCCTGTGCTGCCAGTGCCCAGCTGGTGGGCTGCTGGATAAGCCAGGAAAGTGAGTGCAGGGGGGAACACAGGGCTGCTCGGCATCAGGGATGCCCAGATGCCCCCTCAGCATCCCAATATCTCCTTGCATGCAGATCCCGGGATTTCTACCACACCTGCTACTGCCTGAGTGGGCTGGCCATTGCACAGCACTTCGGAAGTGGAGACCTCCACAATGAGGTGGTCCTGGGTATCCCTGAGAATTGCCTGGTAAGTGCTAGGCATTTCTGGGGTGGGCAGGGATGAGCTTCCAGTGCTCCACAGCACTGAGAAAGGCAGATCCAATGACAGTGGAAAGAGTTGGGGTTCAGCCTGGAGAAGGCTTCAGGGAGAGATTAGAGCTGCTTCAAGGGCCTAAAGAGCTACAAGGGAGCTGGAGTCAGGCTTTGGACAAGGGCTTGGAGTGACAGGACAAGGGGGAATGGCTCCAAACTGGAAAAGGGGAATTTTAGATGGGATATGAGGAAGAAATGCTTCCCTGTGAGGGTGCTGAGGCCTTGGCACAGGCTGCCCAGAGAAGCTGTGGCTGCCCCATCTCTGTAAGTGTCCAAAGCCTGGTTGGACTGGGCTTCGAGCAACCTGGGATGGCAGATATTCCCTGTGCACAGTGGGTTGGATGGGACAATACTTAAGGTGCCTTGCCTTCCCACCCAAACCATTCCAGTACTCTGTGACTAACACCCTCCATCCCTCTCTCTTCCACAGCAGGCCACACACCCTGTCTACAACATTGCCCCCGAGAAGGTGGCGAGGGCGGTGATGCACTTCCTGCAGTATCCCGTGCCCAGCCTGGATCCAGCATCTGCTGCCGAGTAGGGGAGTCCTGCTGCTGGCTCGGGGTGCGGAGCCCCAGCAGCGAGCGGCACAGCCCATCCCCACGCGGCCTGGCCAGGCAGAGCGAGGTGCTCAGGGTGCTAGCAATACCAAAATCCAGCCTGCTGCGGGCCCGGCGTCCCGCTGCCATCCTGGCCAGAGCCGAGGTGGGACACGGGCTCTGGCAGCAGAGCTTTTCGGCATCAATAAACCAGAAGTGACACCCGCCGTGTGCCGGTGGCCCCGGGGGTGCGGGACAGGAGGTGATGCTGCATCTGGATCCGATGGCACCAACTACCCCCATTCCAAGAACACGCGGTAACCACGGGGGAGGATAAAATAAGTGGAATTTTGGCTTTTTTTGTTTATTATTTATAGTCTTATAGTAAAGGGAAGCCTTAACTTGCAAGACAATTCTGGGCAGTATGTACAACATACCTTAGATCCATGGAATGGCATCAAAATGGGGGGAAAAGGGACACCTACGGGGCAGGGACGGGCCACTGGAGTTTGGAAAATGCCACAGAGGTTGGGAAGGGTGAAGGGAGGGAAGGAGGAGGAGTGGAGAAGGAGCCCCCAAGCCTGGCTCTGTGCTCCGCCGACTCGGGCAGGTGGAGTTGCACACGGAGAAAATAAATAGGGAGATTCCCCCCCCCCAGTGCTTGCTCCTTTTTTGGGGGAGGCTGCCCGGCTCCTCCCGATTCTGGACTGCACTGGTCCCCGGGTATAAATAGAAATGCTCCTATAAAACCAGGAGGGAAGGGGAGGGGGGTCGCTAGCGGAGGGGAGTTGGCGGGGGATTCTCCCTGACCCCCCCAAGTCTTTCTGCTCGGCCTGGCCGGCTCCCCCGGGGCCGGCGCGGTGGGAGCAGGGAAGGGGCCGGGAAGGGCTGGGAAGCTGCAGTCCGAGAGCTTCTAGGAGCGGAGGGAGCGAGTCCTGCCGCGGGTCGGGGGGCGGCGGGGAGGCCTAACTGGCCTCCATGCGCAGCTTCTTCCTGTTCTGCGGCTCGTCGGGCTCCGAGTCGGAGCTGGAGTCGGAGCCACCGTCGAAGGCGGAGATGGCGCTGCCCTTGGGGTTGGTGTAGAGGCTGTTGTCCGCAGGATAGCTGGCCTGGAGCTGGGCGCTGGCTCGGGCCTTCTCCAGCGCGCGCACTGCGAGGGACAGCACTGTGTCACCCCCGGGCACAGCCCTGCCTGCAGCCCAGCTCCTGATGGGCACCAGCTCCCACTGTGTCCTGGATCCCCAACTCTTACAGACCCAAGATTCTGCCAGACCTCAGCTCTCACCAGATCCCAACTCCCCCTGTATCTCAGCTCCCACCAGATCCTGGATTCTGATGGATCATATCTTCTGCCAGACCCCAGCTCCCACTGGATCTTGGATGCCAAACCCTACTGGACCCCAGATCCTGGCTCCCAAACCCTGCCAGACCCCAGATCCCGGATCTCAGACCCTGCCGGACCCCATCTCCTGCCGGATCTCAGCTACCACCTTGCTGCTCCAGCAGCGCGTTCTGCCGCTTGAGGTCGTCGATGTCCTGCTGGTGTGTGTGGTTTTTCCGGCGCATGTACTGGATGTACTCTGTTGCTTTGTCCAGGATTTGGGCCCGGGATGCCTGTTGCAATAGTGGGAAAAGCCAGAGGCAAGATAAAGACCTAGTCCAGGGGGGAAAACTGGAATTTTATCTGCCTCATCCCACCCTGGCTCTGGTCCTCACTGGGGACTCCTGTGGCACAAGAGAGCCTGGGACTGTCCCAAACCGAGAAGCCTGGACCATGGGTGGGTGCTGTTCGTGCTCCCAGCACGCTCCATAAACTCACCTTCTCTCCTTGGAGCGAGGGCACAGAATCCCGCAGGCTGTGGAAGCTATCCTTGATGTGGTCCCTGCGCTTGCGCTCCAGCGCGTTGTGATGAGCCCGTTTGTCGGCCTGGGAGGGGGGGACAGGGGTGGCACCGGGAGGAGGCCACCACCTGCACCCTCAAAATTCCCTCTGGGAACTGCTGTGGGAGCTCGGCTGAGGCCCCAGGGCGGCTCCGTGGCCGTGACGCCTCCGGCTGGGCCGAGGGCGTGGGAAGGAGGCGGCTCCCGGTGCTTTCGGTTTCCCCAGCTTCCTGCTGCCGGGGCAGCTCCGGGCCCCGGGAGGGGGCACAGCACTTTCCCCCTGGAACACGGTCACCTCCTCCCGTGTCCCACAACCAACCAGGCACAAGCCCCCACCATGCCCTCTGTCAACCCCTTGTGTTGTTCCCCCTGTGTCCCCCGAACACAGCCCCACCCCCCAAGTGACTCGGCCCCACACATAATGCCCCCCCAACACCCCCACTTTATGCCAGAAAGCCTCCCCCTCCCCTAAAGAGCACCGGATCCTCTTCCACACGACCCCAAGCCCCACTGGTGGGCCCCACATAAGACCGCCAGCCCCACAGGACACCCCCAAACCCACCTGCCCCCCAAAAGACATGACTCCATGAATCTCCTTCTGTGTCATAGACCCCAACCCAAATAAAACCTCTATGCCCACAGGTGTCCCCTCTCCAAGCCCAACCCTCCGCCCCAGAAGACCCCCAGCCCTACTGGTGTGCCCCCCTTCCAAGAATCCCATCCCCATAAGACA
The DNA here is from genome assembly GCA_032173965.1 of Sitta carolinensis. Classification (NCBI taxonomy): domain Eukaryota; kingdom Metazoa; phylum Chordata; class Aves; order Passeriformes; family Sittidae; genus Sitta; species Sitta carolinensis. Next base: position 7,369,509 of record JAVUNC010000026.1, read on the forward strand.
CCCCCAAGCTCAGACTTCTCCTCCAAGCCCCCATCCTCATGGATCCCTCTCCATGTCAGAGCCCCACCCCAGAAGACCCTAGCCCTAAAGGTGTGTTCCCCTCAAAAAGACCCCCAACCCTACTGGTGCCCCCCTCAACACCCCCAACCCCACTGATGTCTCCCCAACACCCCGATCCCCACACGACACGGACAATACCCCCATCCCCCCCAAGATTCCCATTCCCCCGGTCCCGTTCCGTGTCACCCCCTCCCCAAATCCCGCCCCCCTCACACCCCCGCCCACGTGCTCCCGATCCCGGGGGCGCAGCGGGGCGGCCCCCAGCGACCTACCGCGGACTGAAACCTCGGCTGCTCCTCCTGAGGAGCCCCGACCCGGGCGAGGAGGAAGAGGAAGAAGATGGTGTGGGGGGGCGCCGCCATATGAAGGAAGAACACACACAAACCAAACATTACCTCATTCCCAGCGCTCCCAAGGTGGGGAAGAGCCACGGGGGGTTATCCCAGGGATTGTCCCGGGGTTGGGGGCCCAACTCACGTCGCTCTCCACCTCGATGTCATCGTTGTCGCTCATCGCTCCCGCCCGGGTGAAGCCGCGGGCCGCGCCGCCACAACAACAGCCCGCACCGCGCACGCGCGGAAGTCGGGGGGGGGGGGCAATGATGGCGCCGGGCGACGCGAACGGTTGCGGGAGTTGTGGTTTGAGTGGGGAGATGGAGGCATCTTCCACGTGGCGGGGACTACAGCTCCCGGCGTACACCGCGCGGGCCGGCGCGTGGCACGCCGGGAGCTGTAGTCTCCGCTTCGGGAAGGGGGCGCGGAAGGTGCGTGGCCGGAGGATGGAGGAGGTGAGGGCCAAAGAGATGGAGGGAGGGGGGTTATTGAAGGAAAATGGGGTTGAGAGGAGTCGGGAAGTCGGCGGGGCCGACCTGGGGGGCTGCAGGTTGAGCTGGCGGGGCTCCGGGACAGCCTAGGGGGGCTGCCTGGGATGCGTGTGGGTCTGGTCTGGAGGGCTGTGGGACAGTTCAGTCTGGGAGGGTGTCGGTCTGCCTGGGGGCTCCAGGGTAGCCCTGCGGGATTGGGGGTCCGGCTGGGGGCTAATACGGGAGGGCTGGGGGTCTGCAGGACATTATGGGGTGCTGCAAGCCTTGCTAAAGGGTCTGTGCATCTGCTCAGGGGCCTGTGGGCCTCACCTGGGGGGGCTTTGGCCAAATTTGGGGGGGATGCAGATCTGCCTGGGGGGTGTGAGCCTTGTCTGAGGGACTGTCAATTTGTGTGGGGGGGCTCTGGGCCTGCAGGTTTGACCTTAGCAACTACATCATAATTTAGTGGGCTGTGGGCCTGCCTGGGGGCTGTACCACAATTTGGGGGCTGTAGGTCAATCTGGAGGCTGCAGACCTGACCTGGGGGGTCCATGGGCCAGTCTGGGGGTCAGTCAGCCAATGTGGAGGGCTCTGGGCTGCCTGAGGGCTTTAGGTTTAGCTCGGGGGGCTGCAAGCCTGACCTGAGGGGATTTGCAGAATTTTGGGCCCACCCCGGGGGAGCTGTGGAACCCCCTCAGGTGCCAGGAGCAGAATGGGGCCCAGGACAGGCTGTCCTATCCCAGCTGCTCCCCGTCCTCTTTCGGCAGCTCATCCTCACTAGTGGCCTCAGTTGGTTGCTTGTCATCATCCTCTTTGTCCCCGTCACCGTCCGAGCCAGTCTCATCTGAGTTGTCCTCCAGGTAGCGGTATCCTCGTGTTTTATGGCGTGGGCGCGGGATGCGGGGCAGCCGGACTTCCACGTTCAGTCCCACCTTCCGCTCCATCCACAGGTATGTCCCCACTGCCACCACCAGCGTCAGCAGCATGATGGACAGCTTGGCCTGCACCACAGGGAATTTTGGGATTGGTGTGGGGGTGTGTCCTCAAAAAGCCTGAATGTCTCCGAGTGGGCTGGGGCATATGTGAGACTTACCTTCATGGGCAGCCCTGACCACAGGTAGACAGTGAAGATGGCCAGGGCCTGCCACCAGTGGTAGATGGTGAAGATGAAGTCTTGGCGCTCCTTTTTCTTGTACAATATCCCCAGGAGGACTGTGACAGAGACTGGAATCAGTGTCCCCTTCCTGTGCCACGTCCCCTTGGCGTGGGGGACAATCACAGTGGGTCTGTCCTGTGGCTCTGAGGAGTGAGATCCCAAACTTGGGATGCCAGGGGACATGAGGAGAGGATGTGTGGAAAAACTTGGGAAAACTCAAGCTCTTTTGGGGACCACCAAGGCATTTTGGGGACAACTGAGGCTGTTTCAGGACCTTCCTGCTACTCACTGCTGATTCCAGTCTTGTTGAGGGCACTGCCCGTGCCCCAGAGCACGGCAATGCTGTAGAGCAGCGGTGCCTGCGCCAGGTACCGGGGCTCCGGTGCCCAGCAGAAGAGTGTCACCAGGAGTACAGCGTGGATGAAGGCTCCAGCCAGGAGTGGGATGTGCCGGCGCAGGCACAGCATGCACAGGGCCAGGCTGGAGCACACCGAGGCGGAGAAGCCGTAGGCCATGAGGAGATACGCCAGCCTCTCCAGCCCCAGGGCGCACACGCCATAGTTCTGCAATGAGCACGGTCTCAGCATCCATCACTTGTCCCCGCTCTGTCACCTCCCACCCCATCACGGATCCTACCAGGGAAAATCCAGTGCAGACAAAGAGCACCTCGAAGCCACTGTAGATGAATAATGGGAAGAGGTGCCGCAGGCGATAATCCCGCATGTGCTTGAAGGGCAGCTGGAAAATGTTGCCCCAGCCGATGCTGCGCATGTCGATCTCCTCCATGGGCCGGTACGCCGCACCGCACAGCACCAGCACCTGCGGAGCACCTGTGGGTGAGTTCCTGCCATCGCCCAGCCATCCCTGTCCCCTCCTGCCCCGGCGCTCACCACCAGCATGGCGAGGAAGGCGGCAGCCATCAATGCGCTCTCCACGATGATGAGGCTGACGCTGCGGGGAAGGTTCTGCAGCACTGTCTTGTTGAAGCCTGGCAGCGTGCCGTGGCTCAGGGTCCCTGCCAGTGGGGCACAGGCCATGGTTAATCCCAGCCAGGGGGCTCCCGGTGCCGCCCCATGCTACACCCGCAGCCTCACCACAGTGCTTCACTGCGAAGAGCGTGTGGTTGAGTTGGTAGAGGTAGTTGTTGAGGAAGAAGACCATGGGCATCTGAGCGCACACGAAGCTCAACTACAGGATGTAGAGGGGTGCACCCTTAGTGCTGCTGGTGTGGCTCCCCGCCCATCCCAGCCACCCCACCGGGGCTCACGTGGAAGCAGGAGTAGAAGACGGTCTGGAAGACGACGATGTAGGAATTGCAGGCATCCCGCGGTGCCCGCTGCCTCTCTTTCTCCTGCTCCTCCTTGTAGTTAACGTACTCGTAGTACTTCTGGGCCATCCTGCGTGGAGCAGTGGGTCAGCCAGCACCCCCTGCACCCCCACCCACCCCCCCGATACCTACCGTGTGATGTAGGTGCCCATGGAGGCCCAGAGGGGCACAATGACCATTCCAACGGCCACCGCGGAGGGCACCAGCGTGTAGTAGCGCTCCCAGTAATTGCTGGAGACGAAGAGGGCGTAGATGCCAACTGCCAGGAACATGGCCCACTTGGTGCCAAAGAACCTGCCGGGGCAAGGAAGCGTGAGTGGCCGTGCCAGTGAGCCGTGCTGGTCGGGAGTTGGCGGGGCCATACCTGATGAGGATGGGTGTGTACAGCAGTGCTGCCACAGGTGTGACATTGATGCCCATCAACACCTTGTGGTCAATGTCCTCCAGCTGGATGTTGCTGTACTTCACCTCCCGGTAGGTCTCGTCATAGTGAAGGATCAGCTGCATCTCCAGCAGGCCTGGGGGGGGGGGTCCAGGGGTGGTCACCCTATGCCCTGAACACCCCAAGTTGTTTTGGGGGTCTGTGGGAAGTTCCATACCCAGGTAGACACTGTAAATGAGGGTGCTAGCCAGGCTGGCGGCCACCACATTCTTAATGACACAGAGGCGCTTGCGCCGAAAGTACTTCTGCTCCTCCTCCTCCTCATTGTAGTCAGGGTGAGCACCCACAAAATCGTCCAGCTGTGGGTGATTCCAGCTGTCAGCCCTTGGGGATGGCCACCACGGGCCTGGTTCCCCTCCACAAGTGTCCCCCTGGTCTCACCTGTGTCTCTGTCCCTTCAGTGCCCAGCCCAGCACTTGGCACTGTCTTGGCCCCATCCTGGCAGCCATCAACGTCCTTCTCCATTGGTGCTTCTGGGGGGCCCTGGATGCTGTCAGGGTGGGGGGTACCCTCTTGGCACCCCAAGTCTTCCACCCACGTTTTGCACCCCTGTGTCCTGTACACACAGACCCTGCACCCTCATGCCCAGCACCCCCAGCATCTTGCACCCCTACATCCAGCACTGTATACCCATGTACACAGCACCCCCAAGCCCTAAACCTCTGTGCTCTGAACCCGCAGATCCTGCACTCATGGTTTGCACCCGTGTTCTGCACCCCTACACCTTCAGATCCTGCACCCCTGAATCCCGCGCTCCCTACCCAGCTCTGCACTCTCCAGAGTGCTCAGCACCTCCAGCCTCCTCACCCCCTTACCCCCTTACACCGACCCCAGCCCCGCTCGCCGTGCAGGCTCCTGGCGGGGCGGGACAGGCGCCTCTTCCTCTTTCGGTTAGCGCGGGCGGGACGGAGGTGGTTAAAGGGGCCGTTCCCGGACCTCCGCTCCCGGACCCCATGCCCCCGGACTCCCCCTGCCCGCACTCCTCAGAGTCCCCCCGACCCGCGCCCGTTCTCAGCACCGCAACCTCCGCAGTACTCAGCGTTCCCCCATCCGCACAGCACCTTGACTCCCCCGCACAGCACCCATTGCTCCCCCATCGCACAGCACCCTAGCCCTCCCCCCACGCCTCCCTGTGACCCTCCAGCCTCCCCAGCGCTCCCACCAGGCCTCGGGGTGGGTGCTGCCTCCTCGGGGTGCCCGTGGCACTGGGTGCTGTGCCCTGCTGCTTTCGCTTCCCCTTCCTGGCCTGGGGGATGTGCCAGGATGCCTGGGCGGGAGGACACCCCAATCGGGTGGTGTTTGGCACGTGTCTGCCTTGGTGTCACTCCAAAGCTGGGGCCGGGAGGGTGCCCGGGTACTTGGCACAGCGGGGTGCCCCGGGGCAGGGCGAGGGGACTGCTGGGCAGGGCGGACGGGGTGACATCTCCGGGGCAGGATCTGGCCCAGCCGGTAGTGGGGGATTCTTGAGATGGGACTCTTGGGAGGGTGCTGGTTTCTGCAAGGTAGGGGGGATACACAGGGAACGGCCCCAGAAGGGTCATGGCAATGGGGCAGGGGCAGCACCCATCCTGAGGGTTCCCCACACCCCCGGCAATAGGAGCCACCCTGGTGTGCCAGGGTAAGGGGCCCTTCCTGGTGGTGGTCCTAGGAGCAGGATGAGGGGAGTCTATTGATCATTGAACCCTTGGGAAGCAGGATGAGGGGCGTCTATGGGAGCCCCATGAATCAAGGTGGTCACAGGAGCAGGATGAGGGGTGTCTGTAGGAACCCCATGGGTCAGGGTGATCATGGGAGAGGGATGAGTGGTGTCTGTGGGGTCCAAATGGGTCAAGGTTCGTGGTGGTGGTGGTGTGGTGGCCGTGGGAGTTCCATCATCCCAAGGGGGAGGTCCCATTCCATCCTATCCCATCCCAGACCTTGTCCCCACTGCCAGCCCCACAGAGGCGGGGTCCAATGCTTCCCGCCCCCAGCCATGGGGCCCAGCCCCACAGCATTTAGGGACCCCCACCCCGAGCCTCGGCAGTGCCTGCCTTGGCCTCGTGCTCCTCCAGCTTCCACTCAAGCTCCCAGGTAAGCACTGGGGGTCCCCAAAGCAGGCACTCTGCATGGCACCCCTCTGACACCCCTCATGCTGGTGGGGGCTGTGGGGCACAGGGGAGGGTTCCCTCGAGGAAGGGTGGGTGTCTGGGCATGGAGAGGGAGAGGGTGATAGATGGGGGGCTGCAGCTCTGCCCCCCAGATTTGTGGGTGTCTTGTCCCTGAGGTCCCCATGGGTGACCCTACATCAGCAGGGCAGCCTGGGCAGGTCAGTGTCCAGAGGATGGCGATTATCCCGGGAATCCCAGGCATCTCCCAGGGCCTCAGGCAGCTGCCCTGGGCTGAGTCACCCCACAACCAGGACAGCCTCAAGCACCGAGCCACCCTTCAAAGGTGCCGTGGTTGACTCCTCCCGGGGATCAAGCCAGCATCTCCAGCACTTCCATCCTGGCATAACCCACGCAGTGTCTCTCCCCAGGGCCACCACGCTCTCCATGGAGACCAGCAGCTCCTTCCAACAGCTTGGCATGCAGCAGCCCCACGAGCCCCCCAGGCAGCAGCTCCCAGGCCACGGCAAGTGCAGCACCACGGGCAGTGATCCTGGCAGAGATCCTGGGAAAGCTGCTGGGTGCAGTGGAGGCAGCGGGATTGGGAAGAGGCCAGTGCCAATGGTCTGCAGCACTCCATGGTGAGAGTGAGGGGCTGGGGCCAGGAGGGAGATGGGGAGGTGTGGCAGTGCCAGGGCAATGGGGACCCCAGGTTGGTGCTGGGGGAGAAGTCTGAGGTCTGTGAGCCACCACATCCCAGCATGGCCCAAGGGAAAGGACAGGATCTGCTGGGAATGGTGCTGTGTTGGGCTGCTCCCAGCAGCAAGGGAGACACGTGTGTATGGACTCCCTGCCCTGTCTCCAGGGAATCCGGGGTCCAGTTTGATTCTGGGATGGAATAGCATGGATCTGGGATGACATGAAGCTCTGGGGAGGCAGAACAGGGCTGGGTCCCCTCTGACACCCTCCTCCCTGTAGTGGGAACCCCTTTGCAGGGCTGGTGAGCCACCTGCGGGCATCCTGGCTCTCTGGGAAGACTCGGCCCATGGAATACCGCGTGGCCCAGCTGGAGGCCCTGGGACGCTTCCTGGATGACAAGAAGCAGGAGATCCTGGAAGCCACTGAGTTGGACATGGGCAAGGTAAGAGGGGCTGGGAATTGGGGGCCACTGGCATCACATCTTTGAAATCTTTCATACACCCTTGTCTGGGAATTTCATCCTTGTGGGGGTCTGGGCACAGGGGTGTTCTTTCCTCCTTGAGGTTCTGCTTCCTCCTTGATGTGCTTCCAGGCTGGTGCATCTGTAAGTAAGATCCAGGGATAACGGAGGGACTGTGCTGTTGATCCCATCCCTGGTGCCCTGAAACTAGGCAAAGGCCCTGTTGTCCTGTCAGTGATGCCAAGGTGTGAGTGTTTCACACTCTGGTCTGCATCCTAGGGGTCCGTGTGACCTCCACAGAGGTGACATCCTGGGGTGCTCCTGGCCAGCCCGGTACACCTGGGATTACTGGCCTTGTGCAACGTGCTGGCATTGCACATTCCTCCCAGGGCCTCCAAGGGACTGGTTTCACTGGCATGGTGGCATGGGCAGGGCTCTGGATATGGCTCAGGGTATTGTGGCATGCCAGGAGCTCCTAGATGATCTGCTGGTGAAGTGGGAGGATCTGCATTGTGGATAATTCTAGTGGGCTCAGTTCGTCATGCCTGAAAGTGTTCCAGGTCAGGTTGGATAGGGTTTGGAGCAACCTGGGCTAGTGGAAGGTGTCCCTGCCCATGACAGGGTGGAATTGGATGAGCTTCAAGATCCCTTCCAACCCAAACAATTCCAGGATTCAATTATATGAGCCTCACCTCTTTGTTTGGCATCGGTGCAGTGGCCCATGCCCTCAGCCATGTCTTTCCACATCCTGCCATCTCCCAAGGCTCCTAATTGCTTTGTTTCTTGGAGGTGAGGCCTTCTCCTTCAGCCAGGCCTTGATAGGCATCAGTGTTCTGAGTGTGTCCATCGTTTTTCCTAATTACGCCTAATTAGGTCTGGTTGTCCAGTAATGAGCTTGTTATGCAGCCAGGCCCTCATAGCTAGATGGACACTTCACCTGCTCTTACGTAGCTGAAGTGGTGTCTCACCTCCAGCAGTGCCGGTTCCTCTCTGGTGCTGATGATTGGTGGCACTTGGATGACCTCAGACTTAATGGCCTATCTCACAACCTTTGTATCCCATCAAAATTCTTAATGAACCATCATCTTATCCTGGTGATGCCATTGTCATCCTGGGTTGAGAACAGCCCCGTTGCTTCATCTGATTACCTCATGTGCCTGTTGAGCCCTCACGTCCAAGAGGGTCCTCTCACTTCCTGGCAGCTGCATTTCAGGAATCTGAAGGTCTCTTGGTGGTGGAAGATCCTGGGAATCAGCAACCAGCCTTCCCAACCCCAGGTGGTGTGGGGATGGGAGGCAGACTCCAGGGTTCTTTTTGGATTGGAGGGGTCCAAAATATGATTGTGTTGCAGCACAGGAGCTTTGCTCCCTTTGCTCTCCTCTCAGTCATGAAGGGGCTCCACTGAACTTGCTGGGCTATCCCTGGTGTTTTCACACTTCTCCTGCAAGGATGATATGATCCCAATTATGTGCTCTGCAGCTATGGAGAGGACCCACTCCATCACAAGGCGTTTAATTAAGCTGTGGTTCTTATTACTTCCCTTTAGTCACGGTCTTAAGACTTTGACTAAACTTAAGACTAAAAGGTGCAGCTTTTGTCCACGGGTGGTGGAAGGGAGCTCAGGGTTTTGCTTCCAGCTTGAATATCCAAGTGGTCAGGATGCCTTCCACCAGGACCAGCTCTTCAGAAGCTATAGTGACATTGCTTGGGTGCCTCCATTGGGGCTCTGTTGCCAGTTCACAGTGCTGAGCTCAGGAATTTGTTAAATACCATGAAAATGTTCAATTTTGTCCTTTTTTTTTTTCCTTCTGGCCAAATAAATATTTTAATAAAATTTCTGGGACACTGATATTCCCTGGGAATTACAGGAGGTGATGGAAACCTCCTGCTATTCATGTTTGAAAGAGGGGAGAGATGCCTCCTGGGGTGTTGGGGTTGGAGTTGGGTTGATGGGGTCTGTGTTAGGGTGACAGGGTCAGTGATGGGGTGGCACTTCCATGATGTCTGTCCCAGCCATCCTTCGAGGCTTTCTTCAGCGAGATCCTCCTCTGCAAGAATGAGCTCAATGTCACCCTCAACAACCTGTCCCAGTGGATGAAGGATGAGCACGTGGACAAGAACCTGGTAAGAAGGAGGCTCTGGGGAAAGGGAAGCAGGGGCGAGGGATTGCTGGTGGGGAAGGCAGTGCTGAGGTTATGTTCTTCCTCAAAGGTGATGCAGCTGGACTCTGCCTTCATCCGCAAGGACCCCTACGGGGTGGTGCTCATCATAGCGCCCTGGAATTACCCCATCCAACTCCTCCTGGTGCCCCTCATCGGAGCCATTGCTGCTGGTGAGCCCAACCTTCCAGTCCCCTGATCTGGAAGTGCCAAGGTCTCCTCAGGGGTCTCACCCCCACAAGGGCTGACTGTCACTATATCTGATGTCTTGTTCATCTTCCTTCAGGGAACTGCGCCATCATCAAACCCTCAGAGATCTCCAAGAACACAGAGAGACTCATTGCTGAAAGTCTGAGCTGTTACCTGGACAATGTGAGAAGCTCTTCTTGTCCTTGTCTGCTGTTCCTTGGCCATGGTGTTCCCAACCCTGCCTCACACCCATCATCCCCGCACATCATCTATGTGCAGAACCTCCTCCCTCTGTGCTCAGCAAATGTCCTATCCTGGGATGCTGTTAGTGGGGACAGATGGTGATACAAGGGGATTTTTTCTGTTTCCTTGCAGGACTGCTTTGCTGTGGTGACCGGCGGCATGCCAGAGACCACCAGGCTGCTGGAGAACAAGTTTGACTACATCTTCTTCACTGGTACGTCCCCTGGCACAGAGCAGAGCCCTGCCTGGATGTGGTGCCAGGATCTGTGGAGGATCTGGGATTGTGTATGTGAGGTCTGGTGGGCCCCAGTGCCACATGCCAGAAGTGTGCAATAGCTGGTGGGATTCCCACCTCAATCCATGTTTTCCCTGCCCGCAGGCAGCCCTCTGGTGGGGCAGATCGTGATGATGGCCGCTGCCAAGCACCTGACGCCGGTGACGATGGAGCTGGGGGGCAAGAACCCCTGCTACGTGTCCGACACGTGTGATGTGACCAACGTGGCGCGGCGCGTGGCCTGGGGCCGCTTCTTCAACGCGGGGCAGACCTGCATCGCGCCTGACTACCTGCTCTGCACCATAGAGATGCAGGAGAAGCTCATGCCCGCCCTGCGCGAGGCCATCACCGAGTTTTTCGGCTCCAACCCTCGGGAATCCCCGGATTTTGGCCGCATTGTGAGTGACAAGCAGTTCCAGCGCCTGCGGGGGCTGCTGGGCAGCGGGCGCGTGGCCATCGGGGGACAGACGGACGAGGCAGAGCGCTACATCGGTGAGGATTGTGGGTCACTCGCATCATGGCGAGCACACTGGGGGTTTTCAGGGGATCTTCATGCAGAGGGGAAGCTCTAGAGCATAAAGAGTTTTTGGGGTGCTTAAAAATATGTCTTGAGGGGAGGTTTCATCTCTAAGCTCTGTGCCTGGCTGATGCTGTTGGGTCTCCTCTCTGCAGCTCCCACGGTGCTGGCGGACGTGCTGCCCTCAGACCCTGCCATGCAGGAGGAGGTCTTCGGGCCCATCCTGCCCATCGTCGTCATCGCCAACATGGACGAAGCCATTGACTTCATCAACGCACGGCCACGGCCCTTGGCCGTCTATGCCTTCTCCTGTGACAGCAAGGTGTGTCTGTGGAGCAGAAAAAGGGGGAGGGAAGTCAGGCACCACCTCCACAAACCCCAGGAGGTGCTCTGAAGGGTCTTTAGAGCCCAAACACTGTGGGAACGTCCCATGGGTAAACTGGTTAAAGTTTGCCAAGTGCAAGCTCCTCACCGACCTTCTCTGCTCCCTCCCAGATAGTGAACCAGGTCCTGGAGCGGACGAGTAGTGGAGGCTTCTGTGGCAATGACACCCTGATGCACTTCACACTGACCTCGCTGCCCTTTGGAGGCACTGGTAGGTCCAAAATCCCCAGTCCTGGCCACTGGGAGCCAGGTGTGATCCCTGGCCTGAGCCACGGTGAGGAATGTGTGTTTTCTCCTGCAGCCAGTGTGGTTCTGGGCTGGATCCCGTAATATGCCTCAGGACCCAGGTTGTACCTTCATTCCAACTTTTAGAGAAAAATAGTAGGAACACAAAGCACTTATGAAAACCTGGAGAACCTCCTATGGGATCTTGGAGATCCTCCTTGGAGAAGAAATTTTTGGTCTCCAGAGGCACCAATTTTTGCTTTCTCAGGTGAAAAGTGAGGGTGCTCAGCCCTGGGCTGTGAGTGCAGCATGGTGCAGGGGTACAGAAATGTTGTTTCCCAGAATACTTCCCCATGTCATGATCTCTTCCCAAAATATTTCTGGGATAAGTCTCTTCATTTGGTGCTGCCCTTGGTCAGCATCTCTGTCGGGGCTGGCACCTGAGTCAGACATAATGAAATACCCAGACAATTAATTCCTCACCTGCCTGTGGCTCAGGGAACAATTTTTTATACTTCCCATTCTGTAACTTATCTTAATTGGGAATGATTCAGACCACCTACCTTCAATTATTAGGTAAAGCCACTTTAGAGCAGGTGCAGGGGCTGAAGTCATTGGGGTGAGATGGCACCAGTTTCCGTGGGAAGTTACTGGGCTCTTAAACTCCAGTTAATCCAGCCACAGGAACTGGGAGAACTGGTGTCACCAATGTGGCTCCAGGATTTTAGTGTTCTGGGAAGAAGGTCAAACAGCTCCAGCCATGGGGAGATACGGTGGAGCATCATGGAGGGAAATCAAGACTTGCAGAACCCAGCAAAGCTTGTGTAGATAAATGGAGGTGGATAAAAAGGAGATGCTGGGGCCTCCAAACTGCTGACCTGCAGCAGGATTGGCTCAACTGAGCATCCATATACCTGGGGGAGGCACTGGAAAAATGGAATTCCATCACCGTGTCTGTGCTGCTCAGAAAATCCTGTAGGTGTCTTTTTCCCTCATTTTGATGCTTGGAGAAGGCATCATCAGGAGCAGAGTCCTGTCCTGAGCATGGACCTGTCCTGTGTGTTCCAGGGAACAGTGGCCTGGGAAAATACCATGGGAAGTTCACCTTCGACACCTTCTCCCACCACCGTGGCTGCCTGCACCGGAACATGGGGCTGGAGACGCTCAACACGCCGCGCTACCCGCCCTACACCCAGCAGAAGCAGGGGCTCCTCACCACCACCTTGGAGGTGAAGCGCAGGGGCACCTGCACCCTGCTCTGAGCCTGCCACGGAGTCAGCGTGAGCACTGGGACTGTGCCCCTCTCCCTCTTCATCACGCTCCCCACTTCCTCTCCGTGTCCCTTGCCTCGCTGGAGCATGTCAGATAGACGGGATGGACATCCCCTCCTGCACCCTTGTGGCCTCCAAACCATTTTCCAGGACACAGCTGAAATGACCGAAAACTTTTTCTTACTCCAAACCTCTCTTTCTGGTGGAGAAGTGCTCCCTCACGTGGACTTTTCCTTTGGAATGAACCTCTCTCCCTCCTCGCTGTTGCTCTTTGTTCTGTGTAACTTTGCTTGTAATAAAGACTGCATCAAACTCCCTCCCAGCCTCTCTTTGTGCCTGCCTCCTCTGGGTTGGGGGGCGTTTCCCATCCCAAGCTGGAATGGAGCCAGGAGTGACGGTTTTAGCTGGAATGGAGCCAGGAGTGACGGTTTTAGCTGGAATGGAGCCAGCAGTGACGGTTTTAGCTGGAATGGAGTCGGCAGTGACGTGTGGTGTGTGGCAGGGCAGGCAGACAAGGGTCGGGGGGTGGACAAGGGTCAGGGCAGGCAGCCAAGGGGCCGGGCTGAAAGCTGGCAGCCATCCTGTTTGCTGGGAAGAGGGAAGCTGTGGTTGCTAACCCCGGCACAACCATCTCACACCACGCCTCTGGAACATGGAGACTGGAACTGTCTTCCCACATCTCCCTGAGATCGAGGCCAGGACTGCCTGCGAGGGTGATGGTGGGAACAGGACTGCGGATAATGATGCCACAAGGTGAGAGTGTGGAGGGACAGAGGGGGGGCAGGAGGGGTCCTGGTGCTGCATCCTCTGCCTGGAGTGGCAGTTGGATGCTGGGCTGGGGCGATGCAGAGCTCAGAGGAGCTGGAATGGGGCTGGTATCCCTCTAACATCCCTGTCCCCACAGCAGGAACCCCTTTGCAGGGCTGGTGAGCCACCTGCGGGCATCCTGGCTCTCTGGGAAGACTCGGCCCATGGAATACCGCGTGGCCCAGCTGGAGGCCCTGGGACGCTTCCTGGATGACAAGAAGCAGGAGATCCTGGAAGCCACTGCTTCTGACTTGGGCAAGGTAAGAGGGGACAGGAACAGGAGGACTTGGGAGGCCAGAGGAGCTGAGAGGCTCCCACAGCCCAGCTGGGGGTGCTTTGCCCTCCTCTCCTTTGGTTCTCCAGCCCTGCCTGGGCTCTGCCCTGGGCTCGCAGCCCCTGGATTTGGGAGACTGAGGTGAAGCATGTCCCAGCCACCATCCTCCAGAGTCCATCCCTGCTCTTCCATAGACAGAGGGGGCTGTGGGGAGCATATTGACATGGATAGCCATTCCCACACCCACCAGCCTCAGTTTCCCTCTTTCATGGGCAAGTTAATCCCCGATTTCTTTCCCTGCTTCCTTCCCTGAACTTCCCACCTGATGTCACCTCCTTCCCTCCCACAGGGCTCACCCAGGCTGCAATTCACAGAGACTCTGGCCCTGTAGCCAGAGCCTTAATACCACACAGGGCTCATCATCTTCTCTTATCCAACCTAGTCCCTTTGGACACCCCCCTATTCTTCCTCTTGTCCAGACGAATGGAATCTGCGTATTTTTTCCTATTTTTAAGCCATCAGTGCTTAAAAATGTCATGTTGCAAACACAGGAGATGCTCAACACCCTTAGGGATTCAAATCCAGCATGGGATGTAGAGGGCTGCAGTCCCCAAATCCTGAGCTAAACACTGTGGAGTGTTGGGATAAGAGCTGCAGGACATGTCAAGGTGACATGATGCATCCTCGGTGTCTGCAGCCACCCTTTGAAGCTGAATTATCTGAGATCCACCTGTGCAAGAATGAGCTCCATAAGACCCTGAACAACCTGTCCTGCTGGATGAAGGACGAGCAGGTGGAGAGGCCTCTGGTGAGAGGGCAAAGGACAGAGAGGATGGGAGGCAGAGCTGGGTGGGATGGTGGTGCAGGGTGGGACCTCATGTGGCAGGTGTCCCACAGGCGATGCAACTGGACTCTGCCTTCATCCGCAAGGACCCCTATGGGGTGGTGCTCATCATAGCATCCTGGAATTACCCTGTCCACCTCTTGCTGGTGCCCCTTGTTGGGGCCATCGCTGCTGGTGAGCCCAAACTTCCAGTCCCCTGGCCTGGAGGATCCCAGCAGTGCCTAGCACTGGTGAGGGCACCTCATCCATAGAGGGGCTGGCTGTCACCATGTCACAGTTTCAATGTCCTGTCTGTCTTCCCCAGGGAACTGTGTTATTGTCAAACCCTCAGAAGTGTCAAAGAAGACAGAAAGACTCGTGGCAGAAGCACTGCCTGGCTACTTGGACAAGGTGGGACACTCTTTCCAGCCCTGTGGCATGGCTGAGGCATCCCTGCACACACTGAGCTGTGCTCTGTGCCTGCCTCACACACCATCTCCAGTTCCATGTACTGCCCAGCTTCCTTCCTCCATGCCCAGCCAGTGTCCTAGCCTCCCAGGATGCTATCGGTGGGGACAGATGGTGACAAGAGAGGACCTTTCTCATTTCCTTGCAGGACTGCTTTGCTGTGGTGACCGGTGGCGTGCCAGAGACCACCAGGCTGCTGGAGAACAAGTTTGACTACATCTTCTTCACTGGTACGTCCCCTGGCACAGAGCAGAGCCCTGCCTGGATGTGGTGCCAGGATCTGTGGAGGATCTGGGATTGTGTATGTGAGGTCTGGCGGGCCCCAGTGCCACATGCCAGAAGTGTGCAATAGCTGGTGGGATTCCCACCTCAATCCATGTTTTCCCTGCCCACAGGCAGCCCCCCGGTGGGGCGGATCGTGATGATGGCCGCTGCCAAGCACCTGACGCCGGTGACGCTGGAGCTGGGGGGCAAGAACCCCTGCTACGTGTCCGACACGTGTGATGTGACCAATGTGGCGCGGCGTGTGGCCTGGGGCCGCTTCTTCAACGCGGGGCAGACCTGCATCGCGCCTGACTACCTGCTCTGCACCATAGAGATGCAGGAGAAGCTGCTCCCAGCCCTGCGTAAGGCCATCAATGATTTCTATGGCCCCAACCCTCAGGAATCCCCGGATTTTGGCCGCATTGTGAGTGACAAGCAGTTCCAGCGCCTGCGGGGGCTGCTGGGGCAGCGGGCGCGTGGCCATCGGGGGACAGACGGATGAGGCAGAGCGCTACATTGGTGAGTCTTGGGGGTCACTCACATCTTCATCCCTGCATGGAGCATATTTTGGGTTTGGAGAAGTTTATGAGGGGAACTGGGTGCTTGGCCAGGAAGCCTTTTGTACAGGAGGTGGGTCCTGGGGGGACGACCAAGGTGTCACCTCTGTGCCTGGCTGATGCTGTCGGGTCTCCTCTCCGCAGCTCCCACTGTGCTGGTGGATGTGCAGCCCTCGGATCCCATCATGCAGGAGGAGATCTTCGGGCCCATCCTGCCCATCATCATCATTGCCAGCATGGATGAAGCCATTGACTT
Source organism: Sitta carolinensis (assembly GCA_032173965.1). Lineage (NCBI taxonomy): Eukaryota > Metazoa > Chordata > Aves > Passeriformes > Sittidae > Sitta > Sitta carolinensis. The sequence continues at coordinate 7,385,250 of JAVUNC010000026.1, forward strand.
CATCAACAGCCGGGAGCGGCCCTTGGCCCTCTACGCCTTCTCCTCTGATGACAAGGTAGAGCCAAGCCAGGCCTACACCTGCCCTGTGCTCCTTGGCAGCTGTATCCAGCCATATTTGTGCTCCAAGTGTTTCCCTTACAACACACAGCCCTAGTTAGGGGGTATGGATTGTCTTTGGAAGTAGGGGAATGGTGTGGGAGACCCATATCCCATCTTCTTTGTGTCACTCCCAGGTGGTGAACCAGGTCCTGGAGCGGACGAGCAGTGGTGGCTTCTGTGGCAACGACACCCTGACTCATGTGACACTGCCCTCACTGCCCTTTGGAGGCATTGGTAGGTCCAAAATCCCCAACTCTGGCCACTGGGAGCCAGGTGTGATCCCACCTGTGGTCAGGAAGGGTCTCAGGAGGAACTCTCAGCTCCAGAGGGCTCAGGAGTCCATAGGGAAATTCCTCCAGAAGCCCTTTGCTTCACCTTGGGCTCTTGGGTTTTGCTGGACACCTATGCAGCGCCTTGAGGTTCTCTCTCCATATTCCCCATCCCAAGCTCTGTGTTCCCTGGATCCATGGAAATGTCTTGCTTAAAATATGGGAAATCAGGGCTTGAAGCACCCTGGTCTAGTGGAAGGTGTCCCTGCTCATGGCAAGGGTGTGGAACTGGATAATCTTTAAGGTCCTTTTCAAACCAAACTATTCTGGGATTTCATGATGGAGACACACCCTTTTTTATTGGATGATCTCCACTACCAGCTGCTGTTTTCCACTCCTATTTCCTACCTTTTTTTTTTCCTCTCTTCCCACTCAGCTGGCCAGGAGGCATCAGTGACCTCCCTTTATCCTGGGGCTGCTGATGTGTGAGGTACTGAACCTAATGCATCACCCCAACCATGATTAGCATTTTATCAGGAAGACTCATGGCTCAGGCTGACTCATAGAATTTTATCCCATTTGTTATCAAATGATATGTGGACTTCATTATTTTTTTGCCAGCCTGCCTGGCTTTCCTGTGCTTGTTCCTGACCAGCCAGCTTCCACCTCCCAACAATGGTGCTGGGTCCCACCTCACCAAAGGCACCTTGGTCACTGTGCCTCTCCACCCATCCAGTCCTCCCCTTTGCAGCAGGGCTGGATCCAGCATGAATGGGATGTCTTTTGGAGGGTATTCCTGTGGTAGGGAAGCTCATCTGGTGGGAGCATCTTGCTGCTGCCATCACCTCATCAGTGACACCCTTCCAGTTGCTGAATATGTTAATTGAAATGGTAAAATCCACTGGGGAGAGGAGTTTTTGGGAATCTCTCCACCTCCCAGCCTAATCTTTCCACTCCAAACATCACTTGGGTATGCACTAGGTCACCTCCATGGTCCTCTTTGGGGGACATTCCTGGGAAGCTCATCCATGCCTTGGAAAGCAGCTGGATGAAGTCGTGGTGCTGCTTTTACAGAGCTGGGAGCTTAAATTCAGCTTCTTTGGACCTAAAGGATGGCCAGATCCAGCTACCCACCAGGACCCTGTGCTGTGTATTCCAGGGAACAGCGGCCTGGGGACGCACCACGGGAAGTTCAGCTTTGACACCTTCTGCCACCAGCGTGGGTGCCTGAAGCGGGGATGGGCTGGGAGCCCCTCAACTCCCCGCGCTACCCCCCCTACAGCCAGCAGAAATTTGGGGTTCTCCGCGCCGCTTCCAAGGTGACCCAGAAGAATGACTGTACCCTGCTCTGAGGGTCTGCACATCCCAGCCGGAGTCTCCCCACTCAGCACAGCTCCTGCTGCTGGCCCCGGTGCCCAGGTGCAATGAAAGGTGTTTCTCCACATCCTGTGTGCTTCCCTTCCACCTCCCTGCACTCCTGCTCACCCCGCAAGTCCCTTGTACCCCCACGTCTCCCTCCATCCCAGTCTCATATCCCCATTTTTTGGCTCTTTGGGGCTTTATTTCCACTGGTACCACCAGAGCAGAGGGGTCGTCTGTGCTCCTCATTGTGTACTCTGCCTCGAGAAGGCCCACAGCAACTCCCTGATCCCAAATCCTTGAGCTGGGATGATCCTGGTTTCTCCTGCTCTATGATCCCAGTTTCCTTTGCCCCATGATCTCAGTGTTCTTTGCCCTGAGTTCCCAGTTTCTGCTACTCCATGATCCAAAGTTTTCTTTGCCTCACGATCTCAGTGTCCTTTGCCCCATGTTCCCGTTTATCCTGCCCCATGATCCCAGATTCCTTTGCTTCTGCTGCTCCATTTTAGGAGGCTGGTTGTGCCAGTAAAGGGATACCCATTCCTGCTGAGCTGTGGGTTGTCCTGGCAGAATCTCACAGGGATGCCTCTGGGTGGGCGGATGGAGAGAACTGGACGAGGAAGTTGAGATAAAAACATTTTAATAGGGAAAGGAAAACATCCCCGGTGCCCGCCTCCAGTGACGGCCGGGCTGAGGGGTCGTGGCCAACGCTGAGCCCGCCAGAGGCGGAGCCGGGCTTTGTCGTGAATCCAAGTGTCTGGGCCGCTCCAGCTTCGAGACATTCCGGCACCCGTGGCCCGAGTTGCAGGAACCAGACGGAAGCTCCGGAGTCTCGTGAAGCTCTGGAAGAGCGGGACGCTCCGCACCGCCACCGGCACCACGCGCCCCGCCGTGAACACGAACTTGCGCTTCCGCCCGCCCCCTCGGACACGCCCCCTCCTCCCACCCTACCAATCGCCGCGCAGCACGGCCACGCTCCTCCCAATCAGCGACTCTTCCCGCTCTTTCTTCCCCGCCCCCCCGCTCTTTGGGGGTCTCCCACCAATAAGAAGCGCGGCCGCCGCCGCTCGCCCCGCCCACGACGCGCCGCCGCAGGCGCAGGCGCAGTGCGCGCGGGGGCGGCCAGGGGTCAGGACGCCGCAGGCCCTTGGGGCAGGTGAGGGGGAAAGGGGGGCCCGGGGCAGCTCGGCGGGGGGCCCGGGGGCTGCTCGGGGCAGCTCGGGGGGCCTGGGGGCGGCCCGGGGCAGCTCGGGGGGCCGGGGGGCGGCCCGGAGCTCCGGTCGCCCCGGTGGCGTGTAGTGCCCGCCCAAATCCCGCTTGGGGCAGAGGGGGCGGCCCGGACCCTGCGCTACCCTCCGTCCCCCCGTCTCCGAAGGGACAGACGCAGGCTGAGCGGGGACTGTGGGGGTGACAGGGAGGACCGGTACCGCTGGGGGCTCAGGTGGGTGCGGGGCGGCGGGGAGGGCCTTGGGGACGGGAGGACACGTGTGTCCCTTGGGGGGACAGGACATCAGCGCCCCTGGATCCTTAGGGATGGGACGGGACACCTGGGTGCCCCTGGGGGATGGGGGAGCAGGATGCCCGGGTCCCTTGGGGGAACAGCTGTGTCCCTTTTAAGGGGTGGACAGGATACCCGGGTCTCTTGAGGGATATAGTTGGGTCCTTTAAGAGGAGGCTGCAAGGAGGGACAAGGCCCTCTCTTGAGAGGGGTTTGCAGAAGAAACAGGATGCCTGCGTCCCTATAGGGAGGCACCTGGGGTCCTTTGTGGGGTGTTGGGTCAGGGGTGCTTGGTGGTCTGGGTCTCTTTGGGTGGAGGGGTGGGGATCAGGGTGACAGTGTCCCCCATGGGAAATGGGGGGGCCCTTGGCTGCCCCAGTCCCTTGCTGTAGTTACTGAGGTTCCCTCTGCACCCCAGGACCGGCCATGGCAGCGCTGCGACTGCTGTACCAGGCTGCCCGTGCAGGTGAGGCCGCCCAGCAATCCCCAAACCTCCTGAATGTCCCAAACCCCTCTTGACCCTGCTGACCCTCCTGTCCCTCCCCAGGCGCCCCAGCCCCACTGGGCTCCCTGCGCCCGCTCAGCACCAGCACCCCCAGGGACTGTTACAGTGAGTACAGCTGTGCTGTGCCCCATGGGGGCTCAGCTCCCACCCCAGGGCTCTGCGGGGTGGGCACAGCTCCCCTCTTCCCACAGAGTACGTCAACATCCAGGAGCCGGCCATGGACATGCGATCCATCACCGACCGCGCTGCCCAGACCCTGCTCTGGACTGAGCTCGTCCGAGGTGAGACCCCGCTCACCCTCCTCACTTGTGGGGTGACCCCCCTTCCAAAATATGTCATGATCCCTCTTTCTCCTTTGCAGGCCTGGCCATGACCCTGAGCTACCTCTTCCGTGAGCCGGCCACCATCAATTACCCATTTGAGAAGGGCCCGCTGAGCCCGCGGTTCCGCGGGGAGCACGCGCTGCGCCGGTACCCGTCCGGGGAGGAGCGCTGCATCGCCTGCAAGCTCTGCGAGGCTGTGTGCCCAGCCCAGGTGAGCCTTCCTCCCCTGCCTCCTCCTCCTCACCTGGGGCTCCGGCCGTGACGGTGTCCCTGCGCCAGGCCATCACCATCGAGGCCGAGCCCCGCGCCGACGGCAGTCGCCGCACCACCCGCTACGACATCGACATGACCAAGTGCATCTACTGCGGCTTCTGCCAGGAGGCCTGTCCTGTGGATGCCATCGTGGAGGTGAGTGGGGCCTGGGGGGACTGTGGGGACTCCATTTTCCCACCACGGTGACCCTAATCATCACCCTGTCCCACCCTGGCAGGGCCCCAACTTCGAGTTCTCGACGGAGACGCACGAGGAGCTGCTCTACAACAAGGAGAAGCTGCTCAACAACGGCGACAAGTGGGAGGCTGAGATTGCAGCCAACATCCAGGCTGATTACCTGTACCGGTGATGGCCCCCACCCGCCCCCCAAATAAAGTGTTTGGGGTTTCACCCCCTCTGTTGGCACTGTGGGTGCCAGCCCCTTCCCATAACTCTGTGTCTTTTCCTTTCCAGTGCTGGGGTCAGACCCCCTGACCCTTGGTGGGACCCACTCTGGGTGTGTGGTTGTGTTTTGGGGAGGCAGATGTGGGTCCTGGGGATACTGGCACCACTGTTGGGGTGTGGGAGGTGGAGGGAGTGCAGGCAAGGATGGAGGGGCAGGGCTGGAGGGATTTAGGAATTTGGGAGGGTCATTTCCTGCTTCTGAGGGCAGCCAGGGTGGGGTGTCCCGGTGATCCTGGCCAGGGGGTTCACAGTGGTACTGCTGTGAGGGTTCCAGTGGTGCCTGTGATCCAGGTGATCCCAGAAGAGGAACCTCTAGTGGTATTGGTATGGGTATCCCAGTGGTGCTGGTGTGTGGGTACCAGTGTGGGGTGCCTGGCAAATCTGCAGTCTTGCAGCGGTTCCAGTGTGGGGTCCCAGTGATCCCAGCAGGGAGATCCCAGTGCTACAAGTTGTTAGGACCTGTCCCTCGAAGGTGAGAGTAACACAGAGGTGGATTAGAGTGAAAGGACTCTCGATTGATGTTTGCAAGTATTTATGTGCAGGGTTTATTTAGAACAGTTGGGTTGCAATGGAAAGCAGGTATGTAGCTGTTTTGGTCATTATTATCTACAGTAATATAGCAACATGAAAGCCTAAAAAATGTTACTTTAAAGAAATGTATAAGGGAGAAGAGAAAAAAGAATGAAAAGGGTAAAAACAAATCACCCCCTGGCAGGTCTTGTGACTTGATTGTTGCAATTTAGTTGTCCCTTCCTCGAAGTGATGGTCTTGATCTGTCGGCAGTGGGGGAAGAAGCCCACAAAACACGAATCTGATGGGTTAAATGCAATCACGCTCGGGGTGAATGCTCAGGTTTCAGTCCTCTGGTGAACAGCCTCAGAAATACGTCTGGGAGTGCCTCGGGGGTCTTGATGCTCAATGATCCCTTCCCAGCTGCCTCCCACGGTGGCGCAGTTCAGCCAGTGATGCCGGAGGGGAACACAAGCGTATGGAGAACGACTCCTGCGCGTTGCAGGATGCAGGCAGCGATAGTTCACCCCCTTTGTTTTACGCATATTGGGCAGATTTGGGGTGCTAACCCCGAACTTCTCCAGGGATGGCGGCCTGGCCCCATCAAAAGCACCTTGGCTCCTGCATAAATGGGGATTGTTTCGAGTAACTACTCGCTAATAGTCCGGTTTCCCACCGGTGTGGGGGTCCTGCTGATACTGGCGAGCGGTTTCCCGGCTCCGGACGATGTTTCCCGTTTCCATCCTCCCCGGGGGGTGTTGCGGGGGTCCCGTCTCCGAGGGGCCGCTCCCCACGCGGTGCGGGGTGCGGAATGTCCCGGGGAACGGGGCTCCCGGGGGGCGGGGGGCCGGGCCAGTCGGTCCCTCCCCGGGGCCGGGCTCTTCCTGGGGAAGAGGAAGTGCTGGATCTCGGCCGAGCTCCGCGGCGGGGGCGCAGCACGGGCGGGTGGGTCCGGAGAGGGTCCGGCCCGCGGGGCGGCCGGGGCGGGCCCGGGGCGGGGGATGCGCTGGCCCTGACTCAGAAGCAGCTGAATGGGGCGGGGGGTGGAAGGGGGAGGTTTCGAAAGTACTTTGCCAGCCCGCTGCTGGGCACAGCCGCGTGTGTCTGAGCGGGCCGGTTTCCCACGGTCACAGCCCGGTTCCGTCGCCGCAGCCGCCGAGACACCGGGGCGACCTCTGCCCTGTTGTTACCTTTTCAAGCCCTTGCCCCCCTTCCTCTTAGTTTCCCGTTCGCATCCCACCCCGTTCCCTTCTATTCCATTCTTTCCCATCCTCAGGTGTGTGCCCTGACGCCTCCGTGCCCCGGGCCGGACCGGGGGGCCATGGGGTCCCTGTTCCGCAGCGAGGAGGTTTGCCTGGCCCAGCTCTTCCTCCAGTCGGCTTCTGCCTACAGCTGCATCAGCGAGCTGGGGGAGCGCGGGCTGCTGGAGTTCAGAGACGTAAGAGGGGGCTGGGGGAATGTTTTGGGGTGTCTGGGGTGCAGGGGGTCCGGCTGGGTGGGCTTGGATACACTGGGTTTGGGGTGGGTGGTTCGGGGTGCTCTGTGTACCGGGGCTTTGGTCTGGTCGCGTTTGGGGTGGGTGTTTTAGGATGCCGTAGGAACAGGGAAGTTGGTCAGGCTGGGTTTGGAACAGCCGCCTGTTCCCCGGGATGCTGAACCCCCCAGTCCAGTGCGGGGCCATGCCTTGACTGTACCCCCGCAGCTGAACCCCAAAGTGAGCCCCTTCCAGCGGCGCTTCGTGGGCGAGGTGCGGCGCTGCGAGGAGATGGAGAAAACCTTCTGTGAGTGCCGGGGGGCCGCGGGCTGACTTTGGGGGGGGCTTCTCAGGGGAAGCCCCTCAGTGTGACCGTGTCCCCCCCTTCTCCAGCCTTCCTGCAGCAGGAGCTGCGGGCCGCGGGGCGGGTGCCGAGGCCGTGTGCCGAGAGCCCGCGGGCGCCGGTGGCGCGGGAAGCGCTGCGGGTGCAGGAGCAGTCGGAGCAGCTGGCGCAGGAGCTGCGGGAGGTCACCCGGAACCGCGCGTCCCTGCGCGGGAACCTGCGGGACCTGCGCCAGTACCTGCACGTATTGCGCGAGGGACAGCGCTTCACCAGCCTGCCGGTGGGTGCGGGGGGCCCCGCCGGCCTGCGGGTGCTGCTTCGTGCCTCAGTCTCCCCCAGGCTCATGCCTCTGCTCCGCATCGCCGCAGGCCCCCCTGGGCTCTCCGCCGCGGCCACGGGCGCTCTCGGAGCGTGAGCCCATCCTCGACCCCTCCCTGCACCAGCACCTCGAGCGCAAGATCAAGTGAGAGGGGGAAGGGTGTGGGGCAGGGGGTGGAGAGTGGCTCTGGGGCAGCTGAGAAGCTGTGGGATAAGAATGATCTGTGGGGCATTGGTGCAGTCATGGAGTGGCTTGCTGTCCCAACACTCCTGCCGTGTCTCTGCAGCTTCGTGGCCGGTGTCATCCACCCGTGGCGAGTGACCGCCTTCGAGCGGCTGCTGTGGCGTGCCTGCCGTGGGTACCTGGTGGCCTCCTTCGTGGAGATGCCCGAGCCAATGGAGGACCTGGCCACGGTGAGACAGTACCTGGGGTGGGGCTGGCACAGCTGTGAGGGCTGGGACACCAGAGTGACACGGACTGTGCTGTCCCCAGGGTGAGAGCATCACCTGGGTCATCTTCCTCATCTCCTACTGGGGCGAGCAGATCGGGCAGAAGATCCACAAGATCTCAGCCTGGTGAGTGGCCATGTGTCAGCCCACAGGGAGGTTTATTTAGTAACACCCATTCTGGACCGTGCTGTGAGGCCAGTCTGGGGAGCCCTGACACAGCGACATCCCTCTGTCCCAGCTTCCACTGCCAGGTGTATCCATACCCAGAGAGTGAGAGCAGCAGGACGGACACCATTGCCAAACTGCATGGCCAGATCCAGGAACTCAGCGTGGTGAGCTGGGTGCCATGAGGGGATGTGGGGGCCATGCTTGGACTGCCATCCCTGACACAGGTGCCCACAGACACTGGAGGAGACGGAGAAATACCTGGCGGAGGTGCTGGACAGGGTTGCTCTGGTGCTGCCCACCTGGTGCGTGCAGGTGCAGAAGATGAAGGCCATCTACCTCGTCCTCAACCAGTGCAGCTTCGATGTTACCGAGAAGTGCCTCATCGCTGAGGTCTGGTGCCCCGTGCAGGACCTCACCCAAGTGCAGGATGCCCTGCGCCAGGGATCAGTGAGTGGCTCCACTCTTCTTCCTGGGCATGCTCGTTGTCCCCATGTCCTTGCACCAGGGATTGTTCAGTGTATCCATATTCTTGTTCTGGGGTTGCTCAGTTGTCCTTGTGTCAGGAGTTGCTCTGTGTTCCCATGTCCTTGTGCCTGGGTTTCTTGCTGTCCTGTGTCTTCAGGTCAAGGGTTTCTCGGTGTCCCCATGTCCTCATGCCAGGGGTTGTTTTGTGTCTCCATGTCCTTTTTGTGGGTTTGCTCAGTGTCCCCATGTCCTTATGCCAGAGGTTGCTTGGTGTCTCTATGGTCCCCTCATCACAGTGGGGCATGTGCCAGGCTGGGGAGGATTGTGGGGTGGGTGCCAGGAACAGGCTCCAGGTGCTGGGCAAGGGGTGCTGGGGGCTGGTTCCAGGAAGGTGGGTGTTTGTGGGGTGGGTGCTGGGGGCAGGCTCCACGTGCCAGGCAGGAGAGTGGTTGGGGGTGCCAGGATCAGGTTCTGGGTGCTGTTCCCACAGTACCAGAGCGGCTCCAGCGTGGAGTGCTTCGTGCAGCGCATCCCCACCTCGGAGAGCCCCCCCACCCTCATCCGCACCAACAAGTTCACCGCTGGCTTCCAGAACATCGTGGATGCCTATGGGGTGGCCAGTTACCAGGAGGTGAACCCTGGTAAGGCCCCCTGGCACCCCCTGAGGCCCAGGGCTGAGAGGGGACACCTTGTGTAACGCATTCCCTGTGTCCCACAGCACCCTACGCCATCATCACCTTCCCTTCATCTTTGCCATCATGTTTGGGGACGTGGGGCATGGGCTGCTCATGTTCCTCTTTGCGCTCTGGATGGTGCTGTATGAGGACAGCCCCCGCCTGCGGCAGGGCACCAACGAGGTGGGGGCAGGATGGAGCAGGACAGAGGGGTGGGACACGTTGGAGTCATGGGATGGGTTGAGGGTGTGGAGTGGGGTTGAAGGTGTGGGACATGGTTGGGTACGTGGGATGGGGTTGGATGATACAGGATGGGGCTGGTGGCTTGGGACAGGGGACAGGGTGGGTCTGGGTGGTGCTGTGGGAAGGGAATGGTGGGGGGCAGGGGAGATGACGTGGGGCATGGGAGCTGTATTTGCCCCCCTAGATCTGGCTGACGTTCTTTGAGGGGCGCTACCTCATCTTGCTCATGGGTGCCTTCTCCATCTACACTGGCTTCATCTACAACGAGTGCTTCAGCAAAGCCACCACCATCTTCCCCTCTGCCTGGAGTGTGGCCACCATGGCCAACCACTCCTCCTGGAGGTGGGGTCCCACCCCCATGCCCCCTGCCTGGGTCCCTGTCTCCCTGCTGGCATTGACACCCCTTGCTCTGCCCCCAGCTCTGCGTACCTTGCCACCCACCCCTCGCTCACCCTGGACCCCAATGTCACTGGTGTCTTCCGAGGGCCGTATCCGTTTGGGATAGACCCAGTGAGTGTCCCATGGGGATGACAACGAGGTGGGACCCTCTTTGTCATGGTGCAGAGTCTCACCCACCTTGTTTGTGACAGATCTGGAGCTTGGCCACCAACCACCTCAACTTCCTCAACTCCTTCAAGATGAAGATGTCAGTGGTGCTGGGCATCGTGCACATGGGCTTTGGCGTTGTGTTGAGCATCTTCAACCACGTGTGAGTCCTTGGGCTGTGCCCATGGGCTCTGGTCATGCCAAGGGAACCAGGATTGGACTCACCTGGGTGGGGGAGGTGGCCACTGGGGTCTTGTATCCCTGCATCTCGGTGGGTGCCGAGGATGTGCGAGGGTGAGGAGGGACAGGCTGAGCATGGCCAATGTCCTCCCACCCAGGCACTTCAAGCAGCGGCACCGGCTGGTCCTGGAATTTCTCCCAGAGATGGTTTTCCTCCTGGCTCTTTTTGGCTACCTGGTCTTCCTCATCTTCTACAAATGGATCAAGTTCAGTGCTGCTGACTCCATGGTGGCCCCCAGCATCCTCATCCACTTCATCGACATGTTCCTCTTCACCTCCAATGCTGAGAACCTCCCGCTCTACCCAGGGCAGGTACCACCCCATTGCCCTAGTGGGCACCTACTCCCCACCCTGGCTGGAACAGTGGGTGTCAGGAGTGGGGCTGTTCTCAGAGGGGGTGGACCCCAAAATGCTGTCCTTGTGGCACAGGTGCCAGTGCAGATGGTGCTAGTGGTGCTGGCGCTGGCGTCAGTGCCCATCCTGCTCCTGGGGACACCGCTGTACCAGTGGTGCCGGCAGCGTGCCCTGAGGATGGTAAGGCCAGGGGCCATGGGGGGCTCCATGGGGGTCATGGGGAGGTCTCACCACTGGTGCTGTCCTGGTGCAGCCGCTGGCCACAGGGGAACAGGAGCCACTGCTGAGGGGCAGGAGGCCGGGAACTCTGTCAACGCCACCACAGAGGATGTGGAGAGTGGGGGACACAGCCCTGACGCCAAGGTGAGTGGCATCCAGGCAGGCTTTGGTGGTGGGATGAGGGTGTCTGTGCCTCCTGCTGATGCCTCATGTCCCCTCCCTCCCTGCAGCACTTGGACTTCGCCGAAATCTTCATGCACCAGGCGATCCACACCATTGAGTACTGCCTGGGCTGTGTTTCCAACACGGCGTCCTACCTGCGGCTCTGGGCGCTCAGCCTGGCACATGCCCGTGAGTCCCTTGGTCTCCCCCCTGCCCTACTCAGAGCCAGGAAGACCCTCACTCCCCCTCCTGCTCTGGTCCCTCCCATTCCCAGAGCTCTCGGAGGTCCTGTGGTCCATGGTGATGCGGAATGGCTTTGTGGGGCTGAGCTATGTGGGCGGTGTGGTGCTGGTGCCCGTCTTCGCCGCCTTCGCCGTGCTGACCGTGGCCATCCTGCTGGTGATGGAGGGGCTCTCTGCCTTCCTCCATGCCCTGCGCCTGCATTGGTGAGCCCCCAAAGCTGATGGGTTACTGCTTGGGTCTGGGGAGGGTGATGGACTCCCCAGAGCACTCCTCAACCCCCTCTCCTCACCAGGGTGGAGTTCCAGAATAAGTTCTACGTGGGTGCTGGGTACAAGCTGTGCCCCTTCGCCTTCACCCCGGACACCTGGGAATAGCCATGCCACGGGGATTCCAGGGGCTTGGAACATCGGCTGCACCCCAAATCCTCCCCCACTGGACCCCTGGAGCCTCCTTGGTGGTGAATAAAGCCATCCCTGTGGCTCCCCCCAGCTCTGCGTTGCCATTGCTTGGTAGGAGGAGGGGGGGGTGTTGGGGGTGCCCCCCATCACTGCTGGCCGTAGCCAAAGGTGGGGGCTGCGGTGGGGCTGTAGGTGCTGAGTGGGGGGAAGGCAGGCAGGGGGTAGGGCAGGGTGCGGGGTTTGGCTCCCACATAGACACCTGGGGGGCAGGTGAGGGGCTGGAAGGTGGGTGCAGGGAGCTCGGGGAAACTGGGGGGTGCTGCAGGTTGTTGGGGGGCAGCAGCCAGAGCCCCATGGCTGTGTGGAGCCCCTGTTGGGGGGAGAGTCAGCAGCAGGGGCTCAGCCCCCCCAGGAGCCCCCCTACCTTTCTCCTGCTTCTCGGGGTGGGGGGGCAGTGGGGTAGCCCGGGCACGGGGCATCGCACCCAGCAGGGACCCTGCCGGCACCCCACACCTGCAAGAGAGGTGGGGGCTCAGGGGGAGCCTTGACATCCTCACCCTGGTGTGGGGGCGACGTCCAGGGGTGCCTTACCATGGCTCAGGGTCGCCGTCCCGAAATCCCTTGGCGAAGGGGTTGCTGGCGATCTTCAGCTGGGTGATCTGCGGAGGGGAGCAGGGTCAGGGAGTCCCTGGGAGGGTGCACCAGTTTCCTTCTGGCTGGTGCTCACCCGGTGATTCTGGTAGGCTGTCACAGCCATGAACTGAGTCTCGGGAAAGCTGAAGGACTTGAAATTCTGGTGGGCAAAGCGCTCACTGTCACGCCGTGGGTCCACAAAGACGACGTGGAAGCGGGGCTGGTAGCGGTGCATGGAGTTGAGGATGATCTAGGGGTGGGAAAGAGGAGGTAGCAGGACCTCCCCGGGCAGGGATGCACTGTGTGCCCCCATCACCCGCCCTGCAGCAGGCTCCTCACGTGGCCGTTGTCGTCCAGGAGGTTGTTGGTGAGCTTGAGCTTGTCGAAGGACACGATCTGCCGCATCCACTGGGCGCCCTTGGCCGGGGAGTCGGGGTGGAAGTGCACGCGGCCAGGAGCCGCCGGCTCGGCCCGGCCCGCCGCCAGCCAGGATGAGCTGTGAAAGGCATATCTGCAGGGCAGGGAGGGGCTCAGCACCCCCAGATCTGGTCCCTTGCCCCCATTGCCTCATTCCCACCTGTATCTCTTGTCATCCAGCGGGATGAAATCCATGAGCAGGACATAGTCGGCCAACGGATCCAACCCCGACAGCTTCACCTGAAAGGTGGGGAACATCCTCCTGCACAGAGAGGGCAGTGGGAAGGGATGCCTCCCCCAACTTTGCAGCCCCCCAGGCCAGCCCAGTTCCCACCTGCCTGCCTTGGTGACGATCATCTCAGTGCCCAGGCGGTTGAACTCCTCCCAGAGGCTGCCCATCTCCAGCCGTGCCGCGGCGTGGCACACGTGCCGGTTCTTGCCACCGGCCCCCAGCCCTTCGCCAGCCCACCCGAGGCTGGGGGCACACAGAGACCCCTCACCCGGGCCCCCCAGGTAGGCTGTGGAGGGTTGAAGGGGTGTTGGTTGGGGGGAGCAGACCCTGTGCAGGGCCACCCCATCACACCCTCCCTCCATGGAGATGGCAGCAGGATCAGGGTGTCCTGTCCCTCACCACAGTGGTGTTTTATTCCTATCCCCCCCACACCCCAAAACGCTGCAGGACCCCACTGCTGGGTGCAGGGGGTGTTGTCATGGGTGGGTTTTACCTGCCATGGGTGTGGTGGGAGAGCAGGAGGTGTCCGTGGCTCCATTCCCCGGCATGGTGGCAGTGGGACCCCGCCAAAGCCCCCTCCAGGTGCAGCGCCGGCTCCGCAGCGTCCCTGCAGCCTGCCGGGGGTTTTATGCCCCAGTTCGGGGATGGAGAGGCGGGGGCTGGAGCCGAGGTGGTCCTTGGGGGCTGGAGCACGGCCCCCTTCCCCAGCCTGCCTTCGTGCCTTGACGTGGTGATGATGGACGGGAGGAGAGTGCTGGCACCGCTGGGACCACCACCAGTCCCCAAACAGGGCTTGGGATGCCCTGGGCCGGGCAGGGACATCTTTCCTGGGGTGTCCTTATCCCTTCATATCACAGCTCTGAGCGGGGGGAGGTGGGGGCTCCCCCAGGCAAAGCTCCTCTCGGTACACGGCTGTCACCACCTGATATTGAAAACCACGGTCAGGTGCTGAGGCATCGGCAAAGAGCCTCTGCAGCTCCAGAGGGAGGAACGAGCTGCTCCCTCCCCATAACCCCCCCAAGGTGGGTCCAGTCTCTACCCTGGTGCCTGGCTCCCCTGTGCCCCTCACTGCTGTGACAGTGGGAGATGGATTGGGACAAGCAGGCGCTGCGGGGCTGGGGGCTCTTTGTGGGAGGTGACGGACACCAGGATGGGGCGTTAGAGGGGAAAAGCAGGGGGGTTACTCCAGAGTCCCCCATTTCCCCTCCAAACTGCACTGGCGCCATGGGCGCTGTCTCATAGCACACCATGGAGTGTATTCTAGAGGGACGATGGATGCTGAGGCTCTGGGAGAGGGTCTGGAGGAGCAGGGGATGTCCTTGTGGGGATGCTGGTGGCTTTCTGTACCTGTCGGTGTCTCAGTGACGGCAGCACTGGTCTGAACTCCCTCCCTGCTCTGCACAGAGCTGGACATTTTCTCCCAACTGGGATTCAGCCTTCTTTCCTGCCTTGGGTTCAGCACTTGAATCCTTCCTGTGCCCATCATAACACAGAGGGGACCCTGTGTCCCTGGGTGCCGTGGGGCAGCCAAGGGGACAGCCTGGGCAGCTCCAGCATTTGGGACCAGGGCCAGGACAGCTGTGAAGCTGGGAGGAGCCACCCCCCAGGTTCCCCCCGCATCCCCCGCACGTGTCCGTGCCCCGCGGAGCCAGCTCAGCCCCATCCATCTCCCGCTGTCAGCCAGGCTCGGCCGCGGGGCCGGCATCGAGCGCCAGATGAGGAGGTGTGAGAGAGGAAGAGCTGACAGCGGGCAGGAGGATGGAGGGGGCTCAGCCCCGGGCAGGATCAGACCTGCCAGGCCTCACCCACAGCTCCTGGAACTCCTGGGTGAAACTCGATGAGCTTTAAGGTCCTTTGCAATCCAAGTCATTCCAGGGTTTGCTGGCCAGTGTGGATGGCCGCAGGTGGGTCTCCTGAACCCACGCTGATGCACATGATACTAAATGGCTTTTCAAAATGAACTTTTTTGATCCCAAATAGGGAAATGGGAGCCAGAAAAACTTCAAAAAAAGGAAAACAGTGAATCCTTCTCATGGGGAATAATTACCCCAGACAGCAGGACAGGCTGGGCAGAGCTGTGGCAGTTGTGATGGCCACCAAGATAAAGCAGAAGAGCGTTGGCAGATGGTCAGATGACTCCCTGCAATGAGCCTCTGACTCAGCTGGAATGGGGAAGTAAAAGCTGCTTGGGGGGGGTCAGTGATGGGAGAAGAGGAACTGACCCTGTTTTGCAGGTAATAGCCAACAAGAGGGAAGTGAGAAGGCAGGAAGTGGCAAACCTCATTTCTCAACCAGAAATGCATGTATCTGTCAACTCAGAGTGGGCAACTCGAGCAGCAGTTGGCCCATTATTTATTTTATTTATTATTTAAAATGTTTTTTCTTTAATTTTTAAAACCCTGATTGAGAAAAGAGGAAAAGAATTTTAGCAGGTAAAGTTATACCCTGGAAGTGTTCAAGGCTGGGTTGGCTAGAGTTTGAAGCTCCCTGGTCTAGTAAAAGGTGTCCATGCCCATGGCAGGGGCTAGGACTGGATGATCTTTAAGGTCCCTTTTAATCCAGACAATTTCATGTTCTAGGATCTGCTCTAGGAAATGTGTATGCAAAAAAATTTGATAATTGCAAAGATAAAGCAAAAATTTCCTTAATTATGTCCATTACTTAAAGTTAATAGTTTTTCCCCTCCCAGATATAATAAATAGAGGCTATATTATACAAATATAATTATGTATAATTAAAAGGTAATATAGAAATAGAGAAGTATTTAAAAAAATCTTTCAAACTCAAGTCTTCAACAAGCCTGTTTGATTTTATTTCTCTCCTCCTGACCCCATTGTGCAGCTAAGAGGCATCGCTCCAACTCTGCAGGCAGCCATTGCCATGTGCCGTGGGATCCCTTCCCTAAAACCCAAGAGAGAAGCTCAGGATGGATCACAAGGCGTCTGGGGAAGGTGTAAAACTTAAAATCTTCCAGCCACATTAGAGGAAGGAACAGGAAAATCTTCCTGGGTTTGGCAAGACCAATGGGACTTGAGGACTTTAACTGAAGGACCTGTGAGTATCTTGAATCAAGCTGCCATTAACTGAAGGGTGGAACTTTAAGTGGTTTTGGGACAAATTTTTGCTGGATGGGAACAGTCATAAGTTGGATTAGGAGGGGGTGGTTTTCCCTTGAAGCTGCACATGGATAAACTTGGAATCAGGAATGCTGGTCTCATTTTAATTGACCCAAATTGATTGCAAATCACTTCAATGGTCTGTTGTCAATTTAATGCATCACTAATTAATGTGGAAAATGAAGGCATGATGTTATTGTATTTGTTATTGTATTTATTTGTCCCTAAATAAGAACATCTCCCTCCCCCCTGCAAAATGTCATCCCTTCCAGGGATGGGGCATCTGCAACTGCTCTAGCCCTGGCACAGGTGTCCAAAGCCAGGTTGGATGGACAACCCTTGGATAGTGGAAGGTGTCCCTGCCCATGGCAGGGGTTGGAATGAGATCAGCCTTAGGATCCCTTCTAACCCAACCCATTCCAGGACTCCATAATTCCGAGTGCTGTATTCAGATGCACGCAGCTCTCTCTCCAAACCTCTTGATGTTCTCCAAACCTCCCGTGCCACCTCCTCTCCAGTGTCTCTTTCCACCCAGGCAAGGCTGATTTTTCACCCCAGCTGCAGTTTTCTGATTATTCCTGCTTTCAGGTTTCAGGCCTTGAGTCATCTCAGCCCAGGACTCGTCCCCTCTCCTTGTAGGCTCTGAATGAGTCACCACAGGTTCCCCTGATGGAGACAACAGTGTGTTTAGGGGCTTTGACTCATCTGATCTATTTTAAACATTTTTTTAATGGAAAAATGGCATAGATTTCTCCACTTGCTGCCTGGTGGTGAAGGGTGGTGGGGTGACACAGTCACGTGGGAAATGTGGGATTTATTCCGAGCAGGCATGCTCCAGGCACTGGCTGAAGAGTCAATTTGAGATTCAAGGGCTTGAATTCAGACTATAATCATCACCAGGAAGTGTAAAAATAAATTGCAGCAGGAGAGTTGCTCAAGGATTTTCCCTTTATCCCAGTTTGTAGTTGGAAAACTTCTCCAAATCCTGGGCTGTCTCCCAATTCCTGAATCTTGATTTCTTACATCAATTCTTTTTAATTCCCTGTGGTGCCAATTGATCAGTTACATATTCCAAGAGATAAATTTGTAGATATATAATTATGTATTTCTAAGAAAAATTGCTTTATATATATTAAGCATTATATATAAACATTTTATTTATATATTAAAAAAATTAATATATTTAAACTATTTTTATATAAGTTTATTAATATATAAAATAATACAAAAATTATGTATATGTTATAGGTGTATATAGAAAGAGGAAATCAGTCCTCAAGTTTCCATTTAACTTTCTGAAACTAATTGAACTTATTTAACTAATTGTGTTTGCTTATCAGCGCAGGTCTCCTCTAAAGAAGCTGCTTCCAAAGTAACCAGTTCCCAAACCATTCCAGGATTCTGTGTGACCATGCATGGGTCTCACTGGGACGTGGCACATCTCCTTCTGGGCTACCCTAAGCGTGTTGATCCATCCAACTATACCTGAGAGATCACAGGATATGGAAACCTGCTTCAGCTGCACCTAGGAGGAAAGAGGAGCCGAAATCTTCCTTTCAGGTACATTTGCATTGGGAATAGGGAAGAAGTCCTTCCCTGGGAGGGTGCTGAGGCCTTGGCTCAGGTGGCCCAGAGCAGCTGTGGCTGCCCCTGGATCCCTGGAAGTGTCCAAGGCCAGGCTGGACAGGGCTGATCTTGGTGACTCCTGCTGCCTTGCATAAGGATCTTACGGAATTTGAATAGGTAAGCAGGTGCCACAATGGAGATCTTTACCCCAGGAGGACAAGGATGAATATTCCACACACAGTGCAGACCAAGCACCAGCTTCTCAGCAGGGATGAAATCTAATCCGCGCTTTTCACTTGAATTCATTTCCATTCTATGTCTCGGATCCTTCACACCAAGTGGAGGTGGTTTGTTGAGTAAGAAAAAGTGCGGCTGAACTTGGATTAATCAAGAAATCGAGGTCGGTTCTCTGACAGGGGCAGATTTCCAGGTCCAGGCAGGGGAGGACTCAGCCCCCAATCCGCTCGATTTTCATTATCCGTAACATCTCCAGCACCGCGCAGGTGTCCCGGCGCCACCTCGCCTCAGGCACCTCCTCGTGGATGATGAAAAGCTGCTCTAAATCCTCATTAGAGCACCAGGAGACCAGACACATCGCTTCTGGGCCGTCTGAAACGGGATGTCAGGTTCTGGGGATGAAACTCAGCCCTTCAGCCAAGGTTTATCCAATAATGATGATTTTTAGGTTTGGATCCATTTGTCAGGAGCCTGCGGTGCCTACCCTTGGTTTACTCTCTGGTGTAACTCTGTCAAGCCATGATTAATGTTATCCAGGAGAAAAATCAATGTTTGTTTATTTTATCTGTCACAGGGTGAGATTTTAGGAGCTGTTGATCTCTCCCTGGTGAGCGGCAAGACGGAGCCTGATTTTATCTCTTATCTCCCAACGAAGAATCACAGCTAGAGCACAGTGAAGTGAGACAAAGCCCGGCTCTTTCACCGAGTGCTTTCACCTCGCAAAGCCCTTCCTGGGACATGGGGAGCGGGTATTTCTTCCTCAAGTGCTCAGGCTGGACTGGAAGCACTCAGAAGATGAGGAATATGAGGATTTTATCCAGCAGGAACTGGGAAAATCGCGGACTCCCATGTACGAATGTTGGGGAACACTAAGAAGAAGCCTTGCAGCTTACCTATAGTTTATCCTGGTGTGTATTTCCCTCTTTAACGCCCCCAATATTCCCTTTTGCGGGCGCTCCTCCCAGGGCTCAGCCCGGGGGTGCCCTCTGCGGGCGGAGCGCGGTACTGCAGCCCAGGGCTGGCCCCTCGGTGTCGCAGTGCTGCCGCCCGGTGGGCGCGCCCGGCACTGCAGCCGGCCACACTGCCCGGCGAGGGCAAAGGAGGGAAGGGCACGATTCGGATTAGCGGGAGAATGTTTCTGGAGTTTGGTTCAGAAGGAACCGCAAAGCCCATCTAAACTCTTGCTTTACGCTTCTTCAGCAAAGAACACGCTCGTAACGGACTCCTCGGTCTCATGGACTGTCAGTACCTTCCGAAGTTGCTGCCCTGGGAATGGGAACGTCTGTTGGGAGATCGGGCAGAGCACCTGGAGACCAGGTAAAATCAGAAATGGGATTTTTTTGGCTGCTGCGGGGTGTGCATTTCTTTTCAAGATTGATTTTTCTGATTGATCTGTGTCACAGTAGCTTCCTAGAGCTGGAGTTATTTCCTAGCAGGGAACTTGACTTGGAAGCTGCATTCCAAACTTTTGTTCACGTTTATTTTATCTCCCATATGGAGGCACCTAAAGAAGCAGAGCTGGGATGTTCCTGACCAAAGAACATCCAAATTCATCGGTGGTAGAGGGCTTAAAATTAAAGTATGAGTGGAGGTGCCTTTAGCACACTTACAATTGCTTGCTTAATATATGAATGGAATTGAAATTAAATATCCAAATCCTGACAAGCTTGTATGAACTCCAAAGCCTCTGCAAGTGTTTTACAGGGAGGCAGACAAGGGTCTGGAGTCTCTCCCCAAAAGCTGGCTGCTGGTTTGTTTGACCAGGCATAGGAATGATTGTGTATTTGCTGGGGCTGTCCCTGTGGAGAAAGGTTTATTTTTGTGCCCTGCGTTTATTCAGTGTATCTTGGAAAAGATGGAAACTGATTTCATTGAAATGCCAGAGGTGCCCAATGCTTTCCCCAGCCAGAGCTTGGAGCCAGCCCTATGGGAAGGGATTTAATCCCCATTTTCCCAATCCCTGAAGCAGCAGCACTGGAGCCAAATGGGCCCGAGGTGCTGAGTGCTGGCAGGAGGCAAATCCAGGGGTTGGACAGTGGGAGTTTGCACTGCTCCTGGAATCCCAGACCTGGAGCTGTGCTCCAGAGACCCCAGGAGATGCTGCCTCACTCAAACCTTTTTTAAAGCTCAGCTTCTTTCCTGCTCCCTTGGAGTTAGTGTTGCTCCCTTTACTGCTATTCATTATTATTATTATTATTACTGTTGTTACTGTTATTGTAAACTCCCACTCCCTGTCTTCCACAGCCCTTTGCTGCCCAGAGGTGGTGCTTCAGGAAAGCCACTCCAGCCTGGGAAGGTGCTTTTGGCTCTGGACACATTCCCAGGCCCCAGGAACAACAGGACCTGTGCTGTTCCCAGCAGGTGAGACACCTGACAGTGTTTACTTTGTGTGAGAGGCTGTTGTGTATTTGCACTGCAGGGAATGAGTGTCCCCTTCCCAGTTCAGCCCAGCAGATCCCAAAGGCTCTTTCAGGAATATTTATCCTTTCCTTCCCTTTGTAATAACTCAATCTCCACCCTGCCGTGAGCCATTCCTTGAGTTCTCCTGGAGCAAACCATCAGGGAAATGCTGGAAAGGACAGGAAATCAGTGTTATGTGAAGAGTTTTGTGCTGTCATGTCAGGTGCCAGCCAGTTCTGCCCTAGAGCTATTCCGGGGGCTGGTGTGTAAAGCAGCATTAGCAGAACATTTGCTCATTTCCATAGGAACTGCCCTGCTGGCAGCAGCCATTCCCATTTCCACCCCCGGCAGGACTTTCCTGTGACCCTGCCATTGGCTCAGGTGCTTGGAGCAGGGTGCTGAGGCCAGGATTCAAGGTCCAGATGGGCCGATCACCTACCAGCATTTGACTTGACGATCTGCCTGGCTCTTTCCAACTCGGAATATCCTGTGCTCTGGAAATAAAGAGTAAACAGTTTGCACTGACTTTTTAAACCCAGAGTTTTGGGGTGTTTTTATTGGAGAGTGCGAGCCACAGGGAAAGGGGGGGAGAGGAAGGAGAGGATCAGGTCTCACCGGCAGGTGTCGGATGAGCGGCCCGAGCCCGAGGGAGCCCGCGGGACCCCGGCCCCGCAGCGGCCGCAGTCGGAGCGGGAGCGGCAGCGCCGGGCTCGGCCCCAGCGCCCGGCCCGGAGCGGCTCCTCCCGCCCGCGGGGAGCCCGGTCCCTGTCCCAGCCCCAATCCCGCCCCGGTCCTGCAGCCCCGGGACCCGCAGCCCCCCGCCGAGAAGAAGCGGCTCCCTCAGGACGCTCAGCAGCCCCCGGCAGGACCCGGACCCCAATCCCCATTCCCAGGTCCCGTTCCCGGTCCCCCGTCAGCGCCTCGAGCCCCGCGCAGCGCCGGGAGCGGCTCCCGGTCCGTAGCTCTCACAGCGCTCCGAGCGCCGGCCCCGCCGCCCCCGGGCTGAGCCGGGATTTACGGGCGGGGCGGGCGGGGCCGGCCCAGGTGTGAAGGGCGGGGCCGGCTCAGGTGCGCGGGGCGGGGCCGAGGGGATTTAAACCCCGGGAATTGGGGCAGGCGCCATTTGCCCCCTCGGCGCTCGGTGGGGGAGGTTGCGGCCGGGCCGCGTTCTCTCTCTATCCCTGGATTTCTCCTATTTTCTTTTACTTCTTTTTCTTCTTTCCCCTTTTCCCCTCCTTTCCCTTTCCCTCCCCTCCCCCACCCCCTACACCCTCCCCCCCCCAAACCCCCCCCTCCCTCCCCCCCGGGCCGGTCGCCCCCTATATCCCCTCCCTATCCCCCTGCACACCCCAACACTACCCTACCCCTACATCCTCCCCTCCTTCCTTCCACCCTTCCTTGCCCGCGCCCGGCTCCCTCCTGCCCCCTCACCCTGCTCCCCTTCCCCCCAATTCCCACCACTTGCCCGCAATCCTCCCCCTCCATCCTTCACCCTTCGTTCCCCGCCTCCCCCCGACTCCCTCCTGTCCTCTCACCCTGCTCCCTTTCCCCCCAGTTCCCCGCACCTGTCCGCAATCCTCCCCCTCCTTCCTTCACCCTTCATTCCCCTCCACCTCCCCCATTCCCTTTCCCTCTTTCCTCCTCTGCACCTTGATCCCCCCACTTGTGCTCCAACCCCATCCTCTGCCCTCCACCCTTCTTGCCCCCCACCTCACCTCCCCCTGCCCCTCTCGCTGTTCCCCTGCACACCCCAATCCCCCCATCTGCCCTCCATCCTTGACCCCGACCACCCCCTCTGCCCCCGTCCCCTTCCTCTGTCCCCCTCTCCCTCTTCCCCCGCAGCCGCGGGCTCGGGGCGCCGCAGAATAAAGCCCCGAGGGCCGGAGCGCGGCGCCCCGGCCCGGCTGGAGCCGCACACGGGGCCGGGCCCGCTCGGCGGGTGCCCCCCTGCAGTTCACAAGCACCGCCCGACACCGCCGGGGCTCCGGCTCTGCCCGCAGCACACGGGGGCTCCCGGGGGCGGGGGGGTCAGGGAGGGCCCCCAACTCCGGAGGGGCTCCCGGGGGGGAGGGGGTTGGGGGGGCAGGGCCCCCTCCGGGGGAGGGGTGCCGGGGGAGGGGCCTAGAGGGGGAAGACCCCCCCCCGGCCCCGCCCCCTCCTCCGGACCCCCTGCCCCGGAGGGGGCGCAGGACGGGAGGGGCCGTTCGTTTGTGCGGTGATTTCGGTGTTCACAGCGCAGAGTGACGTGACCCCCCCTGCTCCACCCGGGCCCCGCTCCGGGGGAGGGGGTCCGGAGGAGGGGGCGGGGCGGGCCCGTCCGGGGAGGGGGTCCTGCCCCCCCAACCCCCCTCCCCCCCGGGACCCCCTCCGGAGGAGGGGGCCCTCCCTGACCCCCCCACCCCAGGACCCCCCCTGAGGAGGGGGCCCTTGCTAAGCCCTCCCCCAGGACCCCCCGAGCAGGGGCCCTCCCTGCCCCCGGCCCCGCCGGGAGCCCCCAGGGCGCTGTGGGCAGAGCCGGAGCCCCGGCGGCGTCGGGCGCTCCCTGGGAACCGCCCCGTGTGCGGCTCCAGCCGGGCCGGGGGCGCCGCGCTCCGGCACTCGGGGCTTTATTGTCCGGGGCTCCGAGCCCGCGGCTGCGGGGAACGAAGGACAGGGGAGCACGGGGAGCAGGGATGGGGGGGATGAGGAGGGGTAGGGAGGGGGGATCGGAGTGCGGAGAAGCGGGAGGAGAAAGAACAGAGGTGGGGAATAGAAAGGATTAACAGAATAGAGACAGGAAAAGTGTGGAGGGTTTGTGGCGAAAAGCGGGGAGGGTTTAGGGAAGAGAGGGAATAGAAGGGATTAACGGGGTTGGGAAAGGACAGGAAGGCGTCGTGGGGGTTTGGGGGCGAAAGGCGAGGAGGGTTTGGGGGAAGAGAAGGAATAGAAGGAATTAACGGGGTAGGGACAGGAGAGAAAGGAGTGTGGCGGTTCTGGGGCGAAAGGCGAGGAGTGTTTGGGGGAGAGAGGAAAGAGGGGAAAGGGGGAGAAAGAAGGGAAACACGGGGAGAAGGAAGGAGGGGTAGAGGGGGGATAGGAGGGGAGGCCGAAGCCCCCGCGCCCCACCTGGGGAGCGCGGACAGGGAGCGCCCGCCCGCACCGCGCCCCCACCGAGCAAATGGCGGGCGGGGCCATTTCCGGGCACTAAATCCCCTCGGCCCCGCCCCGCGCAGCCGCACTGGGGCCCCGCGCACCTGAGCCGGGCCCGGCCCCGCCCCTGGAGCCGCTCCCGGGCCCGCCGGGGGTGGGGGCGGGACCATCGCCCTAGGGCCCGCCCCCTGCCCTGGGCCGGTCCCGCCCCCTGCCCTGGGCCGG
The DNA here is from genome assembly GCA_032173965.1 of Sitta carolinensis. NCBI lineage: Eukaryota > Metazoa > Chordata > Aves > Passeriformes > Sittidae > Sitta > Sitta carolinensis. The sequence continues at coordinate 7,408,782 of JAVUNC010000026.1, forward strand.
ACCGGGGCTTTGGGGCGGGGCTTTGGGACCGGGGCTCTTGGACCGGGGCTCTGGGATCGGGGCTTTGGGATCGGGGCTCTGGGACCGGGGCTTTGGGATCGGGGCTCTGGGACCGGGGCTTTGGGACCGGGGCTCTGGGATCGGGGCTTTGGGATCGGGGCTCTGGGACCGGGGCTTTGGGACCGGGGCTCTGGGACCGGGGCTTTGGGGCGCGGCTTTGGGATTGGGGCTTTGGGATTGGGGCTCTGGGACCGGGGCTTTGGGATTGGGGCTCTGGGACCCGGGCTTTGGGGCGCGGCTTTGGGACCGGGGCTTTGGGATCGGGGCTCTGGGACCGGGGCTTTGGGACCGGGGCTCTGGGATCGGGGCTTTGGGATCGGGGCTCTGGGACCGGGGCTTTGGGACCGGGGCTCTGGGACCGGGGCTTTGGGGCGCGGCTTTGGGATTGGGGCTTTGGGATTGGGGCTCTGGGACCGGGGCTTTGGGATTGGGGCTCTGGGACCCGGGCTTTGGGGCGCGGCTTTGGGATTGGGGCTTTGGGATTGGGGCTCTGGGACCGGGGCTTTGGGATTGGGGCTTTGGGACCGGGCTTTGGGATCGGGGCTCTGGGACCGGGGCTCTGGGACCGGGGCTTTGGGATTGGGGCTTTGGGACCGGGGCTTTGGGATCGGGGCTTTGGGACCGGGGCTTTGGAATCGGGGCTTTGGGATCGGGGCTCTGGGATTGGGGCTCTGGGATTGGGGCTCTGGGACCGGGGCTCTGGGACCGGGGCTTTGGGACCGGGGCTTTGGGACCGGGGCTTTAGGATCGGGGCTCTGGGACCGGGGCTTTGGGACCGGGGCTCTGGGACCGGGGCTCTGGGACCGGGGCTTTGGGACCGGGGCTTTGGGACCGGGGCTTTGGGATCGGGGCTCTGGGACCGGGGCTTTGGGATCGGGGCTTTGGGACCGGGGCTTTGGGACCGGGGCTTTGGGATCGGGGCTCTGGGATCGGGGCTCTGGGGCCGGGGCTTTGGGACCGGGGCTTTGGGACCGGGGCTTTGGGATCGGGGCTCTGGGACCGGGGCTTTGGGATCGGGGCTTTGGGACCGGGGCTTTGGGACTGGGGCTTTGGGATCGGGGCTCTGGGATCGGGGCTCTGGACCGGGGCTTTGGGACCGGGGCTCTGGGATCGGGGCTTTGGGATCGGGGCTCTGGGACCGGGGCTTTGGGACCGGGGCTCTGGGACCGGGGCTTTGGGGCGCGGCTTTGGGATTGGGGCTTTGGGATTGGGGCTCTGGGACCGGGGCTTTGGGATTGGGGCTCTGGGACCCGGGCTTTGGGGCGCGGCTTTGGGACCGGGGCTTTGGGATCGGGGCTCTGGGACCGGGGCTTTGGGACCGGGGCTCTGGGATCGGGGCTTTGGGATCGGGGCTCTGGGACCGGGGCTTTGGGACCGGGGCTCTGGGACCGGGGCTTTGGGGCGCGGCTTTGGGATTGGGGCTTTGGGATTGGGGCTCTGGGACCGGGGCTTTGGGATTGGGGCTCTGGGACCCGGGCTTTGGGGCGCGGCTTTGGGATTGGGGCTTTGGGATTGGGGCTCTGGGACCGGGGCTTTGGGATTGGGGCTTTGGGACCGGGGCTTTGGGATCGGGGCTCTGGGACCGGGGCTCTGGGACCGGGGCTTTGGGATTGGGGCTTTGGGACCGGGGCTTTGGGATCGGGGCTTTGGGACCGGGGCTTTGGAATCGGGGCTTTGGGATCGGGGCTCTGGGATTGGGGCTCTGGGATTGGGGCTCTGGGACCGGGGCTCTGGGACCGGGGCTTTGGGACCGGGGCTTTGGGACCGGGGCTTTAGGATCGGGGCTCTGGACCGGGGCTTTGGGACCGGGGCTCTGGGACCGGGCTCTGGGACCGGGGCTTTGGGACCGGGGCTTTGGGACCGGGGCTTTGGGATCGGGGCTCTGGGACCGGGGCTTTGGGATCGGGGTTCTGGGACCGAGGTTTTGGGGACGGGTCCCGCCCGTGCTCGCTGCGGGTCCCGGGGCTGCAGGACCGGGGCGGGGTTGGGGCTGGCATGGGGACCGGGCTCTCCGCGGGCCGGAGGAGCCGCTCCGGGACGGGCGCTGGGGCCGAGCCCGGCGCTCCCCCGGACCCCCAAGCCCCCCAGGTCCCCAAAGCGCCAGGGCAATTATTTTTGAGTTTTTTGTCCAGCGAGGGCAGAGAATTGTCATGGAGAAACGCCAAAGCTAAAGGATATGGGGTCTGGGGTGGGGAGGGGATTTTCTGTCTTAAATTAAAAACGCATTGGACAAAAAAATCTGTGGAACAACTCACTTCCTCTCCCGGACTGGCTTCTGTGGGATCGGCTGGGATTCCAACATCTCCCATGGGATTTGCAACCTGTGGGGCTCTAATGAGCTGCCAGGTGTTGAGCTGAGGGAACATAATGGGAGATCTGTCTGGATCAGGCAGTGTCCCAAAGGTCTGGCAGCACCCAGCATTCCTGGCTGGAATTTGGGGATCCCAGCACAGCCCCCCAGCACATCCTGCTGCTTCCTCAAGTCCCCTTTAACCAGGATCCGTTTTTTTTGGGTGGGGGCACCCAAACCCAGCAGAATTGGCTTTACCCGGTTCTGGGGGATCTCCCCTCTCCCCTCCTCACCCCATTCCTGCTGCCAAAACCCAGCCTGAGGCTCAACTCCCCATCGCCTCAATCTCTCCATGGAATTGCACCTGGATTTCCTAATCCAGCAGGGCAGCAATGTGTTCTCCTCCTATGTATCTTAATTGCAGTAATTGCTTAAGAAATAATTAAAATACAAAGAATGAAGAGACCATAAAGAGCTGCCAGCTCAAGGGTGCTCAAGCTCCTTCTCAGTGATTGCTTTAATTAACCAATGCAAATGAACCAATTAAAACCACAGTGATACCGTTTTATTCTTTTTAATCAAGTTCTAGAGAAATATTGCAGAATAGAAAATAATCTTTTTAACCCCAAAACTCTTCTAGGAGATCCACAGGGCAGGGCTGCACTGCACCGAGAATTGGGAGAAAAGACAAACCCAGACTGAGATTCCTGGGAGATTGGTGCAGCTTCTGCCAGCCAGAACAAGCCTTGGTCTGAACACACACCTGTGAATCCCAGGCACCTGGGACATCATCAATATCCTCGGGGCTTTCTATTAAAAGCAGATTTCCCCAAAAAATTAACAAAATGCAGTAAATTAAAAAGAAATGTAAAGGAACAGCTCTCCCAACCCAGCAGGCTGCAGCATCCAAAAGAAAATGAACAGAACGATTATGGATTGGGACTATCACCAATCCCCAATCCCTCGTGTGGAATACTACTCTGCTTTGCTTTATAAATCACCACTTCTCTTAGCGGACAAACCCTTCAGCTTCACTTCCAATTCACCAAGTTCCTGACGGTGGCCACCAAAATTCTGCTGCAACCGTGTCCATGGTGCATCCAGGAAACCCACAGGGTATGTTCCTCTGGGAATGCTGCCCAGGAAGCACAGGGAGCTCATCTGTGCCTGCAGCCCCGCGGGAGATCTCTTCCCAACAGCTCCAGCTGTGCTTGTGTGTCCTGACATGCCACAGCTTCCACTGCCCGCTGCCTTGGGAAGTATCCTTAAGGTGCTACCAGGAAAGGAGCCTCTTACGGGCACAGAGTCTTGGGATCCAGGGGAAGAAAAGGAGTTTTCAGTCTTTAGCATCTCCCACTCCGTCGGCATTGATAGCAAACATGGCCTCAGCCTCGGGAAGACATGGAGAGTCGTAGATTTTACAGATCCTGGTCTCACCTCGGCCTTTCCGCAGGTACAGCCTGACAGAGAGAGGGAAGGAAACGGGTCAGGAGGGACAGCCTGCTGCCAGAAAATCAGCCTAATCCACAGAGGAGTCAGCAGAGCTGTAGGAACTGTCAGTCCCTGCGGACTGAGGGCCCAGAGCAGTGCTGAGCTGAAGCTCAGACTGGGCCTGCCACGGACAGACTGTGGAAACCCCAGAAGTAAAAGCTACTTGGCCAATCCCAAAAAACATTCCCAGGCTCCTGGGATGTGACCATCTCTTGTCTCACCTGGTGGTGGAAGCATGAGCGATGATATTGCCTCCAATGGGCTTTTTGGGATCTGCAGCAAACATGGCAGCTCCATCTACCTGTGCCACCACCTGGTTCGTGATGACAACAGCCACGCCAAACTGCAGGAGAAACAACCCAAACCCAATTAATTCCCACAATCAGAACAGAAAAGCAGGGAAAAGGACACAGGGGCACTCCTGGTGTCAATAACTGTGGGATCCATCCTCTTCAAACCAATAGGAGCAGAGGTGGAGACAAAGCCCTTGGGACCAAATTGCTGGGGTGTGTGAGAAAACCAGGGAGTTTTACTTTGGGAATCATATTGGGTTTGTATGTCCAGGATTTGGTAGCGGGGGACACGGAGGTGGCTTCTGTGAGAAGCTGCTGGAAGCTTCCACCATGTCTGGGCCAATTAGGAATGGTGGTAATGCCTCTGTAAGAACAGATTTAAGAAATCAACACAAAACTTGCGGTGCAGCTTCAATTCCAGCTGAAGAGTACGAGTGAGAATATGAGGATAACAAGATGCAGACACCAAGGGCAGTGAAGGAGGGGGGGAAGAGGTGCTCCAAGCACCAGAGCTGAGATTCCTCTGCAGGGTTTGGTGAGGACCAATGGTGATCCTCCCTGCAGCCCACAGGGATCCATGGGGGACACAGAGATCCACCTGCAGCCTGTGGAGTAACCCCATATGGAGCAGATGGATGCCTGGAGGAGGCTGTGATTCAGTGGGAGATCCAGTGGAGAGAGTGGCTTCCAGGCTGGAGCAGCCTGTTCTTGGAGGAAAAGTTCCCTATGGAAAAGTGACCCACACCATTGCAGTCTGGGGGTCACTGTTGCCTGTGGGATGGACTCATATTGCAGAAGTCCATGGGGAGCTGCTGCTTGTGAGATGGAACCACAGTGGAGAAGTTCATGGAGAACTGTCTCCTATGGGATGGACCCCACAGTGAAGCAGGGGAAGGACTCTTCTCCCTCAGCAGTGGGGGAATCCTTGGGTGGATAAACTGACCAAACCCCCCATTCCCATCTCACTGCGCCACTGGCATAGGAGGTAGAGCTGGGAAAGAGGGAGAAGTTGGGGTAAGATGTTTTTAAGAGCTTATTTTACTTATTATCCTGCTCTGATTTTGTTAGTAGTGAAGACTTCAAATCTCTAAGTTGGGCCTGTTTTTCCTTGATGGTAACTGATAAATGTTTTCTCCCAGTCCTTACCTCAGCTCACAAACCCTTCATTACATTTTCTCTCCTCAGAGGAGGGTGAGTGGGTGCCTTCCATGGGTGCCTGGTGTTTGACCAGCATCAACCCACGACATAAAGCCCCCAGTGGATGCTCACCTCGTCTGCCAGGCGCAGCAGCATCCGCAGGAACCTGGCCAGGTGCATCTGCCGGGCGGAGAGCTCGCCCCTTCCCGAGTAATCCGTGCGGTACAGGGCCGTGGCACTGTCCACGATCAGCAGCGCGTACCTGGAAAGGGCAGGCAGGGCTCCAAGTCTTGGTTCCAATCCCAAGGTGCCTGCACAGCTCTCCTGGGAGCTTGGAAATCATCAGCACTGTTTCTAATCACTGTTTCTAAACTGAGCTTCCCTGGTGCTCCTCAGGCTGGCACTGAGGAACGGTGAATTCCCTGTGTTTGTACAGACACAACAGCTGGAGCCAGTTGCTGGCACCCAGAATTCCAGACCTGACTGCCCATGGAGCAAGCAGGCTCCCTGGAGAAACCAAAGGCTAATCCCAAAATCCATTAAATCAGTGTAATTACCGTGACTCAGCCATCATGGCTGAGGCCTGGTACAGCAGCTGGGTCTGGTGGTCGGTGTTAAAGCCCCGAGCATAGGCCACATTGTCCAGGACATCACTGCCAGACAGGCCATACCTGCACAATCAGGGAAAATAAAGACAACTTCATCCATAGCAGTTAGCCAGGAGCTTTGCCAAAAGACTGGAAGAAAAACTCACATCCCAGGCAGAGATAAAAACAGACAGAAAAAATGCAACCCATGGTGACGAAAAGAGAATGGAATGATTTGAACCATTTGAAATGGATGAGAGGAAATGGCCTCAGGTGAACCCAGGGAGGTTTAGGCTGGATATTGGGAAGTCTCTCAGTGGAAAGGCTGTGCAGCCCTGGCACAGCTGCCCAGGGCAGTGGTGGAGGCCCCATCCCTGGAGGGATTTAAAGCTGTGCAGATGTGGCACTTGGGGACATGGCACAGTGGTTGGGTACAGGGATCTCTGAGGGCTCCCCCAATCTGAACAATTCCACGATTCCAAGACATCTGTGCCTGCTGCAAACATCATTTCACTTCCTCTCCTTCACTTGGCTGTCAAATATTCTCTGCTGACAGGGAAAATGGGAGCAGTCCTTGCTGCAGGAGAAGTCAGCAGGATTAGATCAAATTCAGAAAGAGCAAACAGGATCCATCCAGTCCTGTCCCCAGCTGCTTGGGAAGCTCCCAGTCCCTTCCAGTAGAAAAGAGAGGGAAATCACCTCGTGCCCAGGGACAATGACACGAGAGCTGTGGGGAGAGAGTGGCAGGGACAGGAGAGGAATGACAACACCAGAGGTTTCCAAAGGGAACACCTGCCAGATCAACCTCCAGGACCTGTGGAAAACGTTTTCCAACTGAGCTGTGAGTCCATCTATTCCTGTCTTCCACTCACAGACCTTTCAGCCACGGCCAGGAGCCGCTCTGGACGGAAGGTCCCCTCCGTGTCGATGTACATGGCTTTTCCCTCGCCGCCCCCACGGTCTATGGGAGCTAAAGGAGAAGGAAAGGAATGAAGAGGGAACAAAACATCCATAAATACAGCAGATATTGCCACATGCCCTCACTGAGCTCATGCAACAAATAACATCCCAAGTTATTATTAAAATCACATTTAGCTGGGAAAAGTGAGAGAAAAGATCCCTGGTCCCTATCACTGGCACCTTCCCTTTGCAGTACCTGTCATCCTGGAATGCCAGGACAAGGGGGAATGGCTGCCGACTAACACAGGGCAGGGATAGATGGGATATTGGGAAAAAATTCTTCCCTGGGAGGGTGCTGAGACCCTGGCACAGGTTGCCCAGAGAAGCTGTGGCTGCCCTTGGATCCCTGGAAGTGTCCAAAGTCAGGCTGGAAGAGGCCTGGAGCAAGCTGGGATAGTGTAAGGGGTGCCTGGCCATGAACTGGAGGGGCTTTAAGGTCCTTTCACACCCAAACCATTCCAGGATTCCATGATTCTACACAAGATGACCGGATGTCAGCTTTGAGCTGGGAAGTTTAGGGAGTCAACTGAATGATCAAATTAAGCCCAAACCTCTAATATTTCAGGGAATGACAACCTCTAGACAGTAATAAATACTTAGGGAGTCAAAGAAAGTGCCCAAATTAGCAAATATCCCGAGGCTGTGGGGTCTGAGTATTGGATTGTGATGAGGTGAACTCCCTACCTGACAGGTGACGGCCAGGGTGTGACACAGCTGCGTCTTCCCAGTACGGAATTCCCCGAATAATTCTGTTATGGACCCTGTTTCTATTCCTCCTGAAGGGAAAATAACAATTACAATTATTGATAAAACTTAACAGATCATGTGCTACATGTATGATCTATGTATCTATCTCACATATAAAATATTACATTTACAGAAACTCAATTAAACACTGAATTGGCTGAAAGTTTCAAAGCTAAGAGGAAAAACTGCTCATCATAATGAGGTCTGTTCATGCTGTGGTTAAGAAGTTCATGGGTGTTTTTGAAGATGCTGAAGAGCTGAAATTACTTGTTTTCATTTTTGGATTACTAAGAAAATGGGGAGATGGTGATGCCTGGTTTTGTTTTCCCTAAACACATCATGGACTTAAATAGACCAGAAACCCAAAAATGGACAGCTCTGGGTCTTGCATCATGACTAAAAGAACTAAAAGCTATTTCTGCAGCTTCTAAAATAAAAGCAATTATTCAAGAGCAGTCCTAGAGGTTTTTCATGCAACTGGGACTTGCCTTACACGGTTCTGAGCAAGGATCCCACTCATGGGAAAACCTCACTCCAATGACTGAGGTTAAGCAGGAAAGAGAAATACTAAAATGCTGACCTTGAAGCAGCTTGTCCAGCTCTTTAGAGCCAGTGGTGATCTGGATGATCTCTGACCGCCGCTGGTGGAATTCTGTGGCCGTGGTGAAGCCCATGGGAACCAGTTTGGCCGCCTCAGCCTGAGGGAAAACCCAGGTGAGCAGTGCCAGGTGAGTTCATGTCGTTCATTAATCCCTCAGTAATTAATATTTCCTGCATTGTGGAGAGGTGCCTGTATCATTCCATGCACATTTCACAGAGCTTGCACTAACTTCAGAGTTGGTACCTCTGAAGAGATCTGAAATTCTGCTCTGAGAAAAAGCTCCAATGTCCCTTTTTTGTGTCTTACAGAATTATCCTCTCCTTATCCCCCACCTGTTCACTTCAGTCCTGTCCTGGTGCATTTTGCCTTTTCCTATCACAAGCCATGTCACACCTCTAACCACCCTTACTACACCCTTTGGAGACGTTCCAAAATCACCACAACCCTAGAAATAAACCTGTGGAATATCCTGGGATAAAGTTCCAGAACATCCTTACCAAGATTTTGTCGGCTTTGGCCTCGCTGATGCCTTTAATGTTCAGCAGCTCCTTCTTTGGTGCATAAGCCACAGCCTCCACTGTGTGAAATCCAGCTTCTTCCAGCTTCTTCACATCATTGGCATTTATGCCACATTGCTGTGAGGGAGGGGGAGAGAGAGGAAAAATGACATGTGTTGGTATTTTTGGTTTTTTTTTTAACACAACACAAGTAAGAATTTAGCAACAGTTTTCAGTTTCACCTTGCTTTTAAAGAAAAAGGTTGGATATTAGTAAGAAATTCTTCTGTGGAGGTGGTGAGGCACTGGTGGAGAGCCTGGAAATGCTCAAGTCCAGGATGGACAGGGCTTGGAGTAACCTGGGATAGTGAAGGGAGTCCCTGCCCATAGCAGGGGATGGAATGGGAAGAGCTTTTAAGGTTGCTTCCAACCCAACCATCACAGGATTCTATTCTAGGAAGAAGAGCAGCGAGTGCATCTATGGAAAACTTCCTCCAGAGGTAACTCTTCACCTACCTCCAACCTGGATATGAGCTGTGGCCCAAAGCTCTCCTCCTCTGCTGATGTGTCTGCGCTGGCCTCGAGCTGCATCTGCATGGCCATGGCAGCAAGGGCTCAGGACACCCCCTGGAAGGAACCAAACATTTCAGTGTTCCCCCTTAGCAATAAGTTATGTGGTCACATGAATCAGAATCATGGAGTTATTAAAGTTGAAAAAGTCCTCTGAGCTGGTCCCTGATGCTGGGGCTGGGCTATCCCCTAGAGCTTGTCCTCGGGACTGCCACAAACACCTTGGAAAGGGCTGGAAGACCCTGCAGAGGATCTGTACCACCCCTGGGATTGCTGAGCAGGATGGCAGGCAGGAGCTGTCATGGGAAACTCAAGGATGCAAGGGAATTCACACGCTTGGGACACAGCACACAATTTGAATGTTATAATGACAGGACAAGGGAGAATAGATTTAAACTGACAGAGGGGAAATTTAAATTGAATATTGGTAAGAAATTCCTCCCTGCGAGGGTGCTGAGGCTTTGGCACAGAGAAGCTGAGGCTGCCCCATACCTGGGAGTGACCAAAGCCATGTTGGACGGGGCTGGGAGCACCTGGGATAGTGGAAAGTGTCCCTGTCTATGGCAGTAGGTGGAATCCATGGCCATTCCGGCATTCCACGATTCCGACGTTACCGGGGGCCCGCCCAGCAGCACCTCCCAGGGAACTCCTTGGATTCCCCAGTGCCGTGTGCCCTCACTTTGTTCCACTCCAGCCCTTTGTTTAACGCCCCCAACGGCTCCCCACAGGTGACGGCCTTGGCCTTCCCAGCCCTCCCCCGCCAACGCTCCTCAGGCTCCCGCGGCCGCTCCCCGCACCGCGGAGGCGCCGGGGGAGCCCCGACAGGGGTCGAGGGGGTCCCGCGGTCCCGTGCCCGCCCCGCTCGCCTCAGCCCGTTCCCGTTCCCGTGCCGTTCCCGTGCCGTTCCCGTCCCTCACCGCCGCCCCGCTCCGGCCGTTCGGGCGCTCCCGCCGCCGCCTCACGTGACCGCGCGCGCCCGCGCCGCGCAGGCGCAGCCCCGCCCCGGCGGCGCCTGAGGGGAGCGCGGGAAGCGGGAATGGGAGCGGGCTGCCGGACAGCCGCCCCGCGGCCTTTCCTTCTCATTCCCCTTCCTTCCTCTCTCTTTCTCCTTTTGTTCTCTTTTCCCATTTTTCTTCCCCCCCCTTTACTTTTCCTTCTCTCTTCCCCCTTTTCGTCCTTTCCTTTTCTCTTTCCCACCCCCGCGCTTTTCCTCTTTTCTCTTTTCCTTTTGCTCTCTCTCCTTTTCATTATTTTCTCTTATTTTCCTTCTCTCTTTTTTTTTTTTTTTTTTTTTTTTTCCTTTTCCCTCTTGGAGCACAACCCTGTTCCCCCATAAATCCAGGAGCCTGCGTGGTAACAATTCCTCAGCCAGAACCCAAGAAGGAGCAGCTGGAGATCAAGGCACAGCTGGAGCAGAGGTTGTGATTCTGCACTGGAAGCCCCATCCCTTGACTTTGATGGAATCCCTTTGCCTTGAGGCCTTGCTGGGCATGGATTGCAGCAGCTGATTCTTGGCACGTGGAAGTGAAGTTGTCCATGATTTTTTTAAAGCTGGATAATGGAATGATTTCTACCCAAGCTCCTTTTCCTGCTACAAGTGCGTGGCTTCAGCTACTACTTTGATTCAATATTTGGAGCAGTGTAATAAACTCCACCAAAAACTCACTTGAGTCTTTATAGCTGTTGATGCTTTAGTGTGCAAATCCCCTGAAAGAAAAGAAAACCAGCCAAAACAAACAAAAAGGAGATGGATAATGCTCCTGGAGAACTGCCACAGCATTCTCTGCTAGTTAGTGAAGCACAGGAGGATGGCCAGGAGAAATTCGAAATTCCAGGTCTAGTACCTAAGTTGAGAGTGATTTGGGTGCTATCTTCCTGATTAAAATACAATAAATTCTTGTGAAAAGCCAGGTTATAGAAAACTAGCACTAGAAAAGGCAAGGGGAAAAAATCATATTATGAAAAGTCTTCCCAAGTATTTAACATAAGTATTTCAATATTTTGTACTTAATTTAGTATTGATTTTTCAATCACCAGTTTAAATAGAGCAACCCATAATCCAAGTTTGAAACAGTAAGAGTGATAAATCCAATCTTTATTAAACTTCCACTTTTCAAACACATGCAAACTTTGCAAAAAGACAAAATATATAAACACTAAAATACAGGGAAACCTTTATAAATTCAACATATTTTACAGGGTACAAAGATTTGCAGCTGCAGAACTGAGAGCTGAGCTGGGGTTGGTGCTTTGGCTCAGCACACAGGGTGAGATCAGTTCCAACAGCAAGACCCACATAATACACAAAATATACACAAAACCAAGCTGGAGCTCACAGATACTCCCAAGTTTAAGGAGTTCAGTCTCCTTGCTAAAATTCCAAACTGGGACAGTGCCCCAGCACCCAGATATAAGTGCTGGACTAAGACAATGAATGTCAGAACAAACTTCAGCCAGAGATGGCTTTGAGGCTGTGGCATCCCCAAGTCTGTGGGCAAGCACAGGGATTTTTAGCCTTAATTCCAAAAATATTTCTGGCTTTGGTGACTGGGGTTAATTGCTACAGGTTAACTGGTTAATTAATCAGATGCAGGGATATAGTGTCTGGCCTGGGAGGGGTGCCAGGCAATGGATAAACACTGGACGTGGTGGGACCTGTTAAATTGTACATGGTAGTGAAATAATGACAGCAAAAGTAAATATTTACTTTTTTTGGTAATAATATACCAAAAAAGTAAATATTTTTGGTAAATTATTCCAGTCGTAATAATTAAGAGAACACTCATCATTGCTTTGTCCAAGAGCTCTGTAAATGACAAAATTAATGTGCCATGGCAGAAGAACATCCATGCTTGGAATGACTATCCAGTCATGACTATCTGTGCCAGGAATGACCACCAGTGACTGACAGAAGATAAAAGGCACCTTGAATTTACAAGGGATCTAAGAATTTCCTTCCTTCTTCTCTTCTTTAGACAACCCTGCTTTTGTAAAACTTGTGGGCCTACACCAAGTGTTCTACTTGGTCTAAGCCACAAGGATACTAAACAGTCAGGAATACTAGAGCTGGGTGGGTTAACAGCATTCTCATTTCAGGGAGACACAGCTGGAATTCTCATAAGACTAAACTCACAGACTACCAATGCATTTTGACTGCTTCAGTCCTGCCTGTGGATCCAGTGGATCATCTGGGACCCTGGAGCAGATTCTGATGGATCGAGACGACAATTCTCTCGCAGATAGTGGTGACCAGCTGGAACTCTGGAGAGAGCAGCAGCAATTTCCTTCTCCCTGGGGAAGATAAAATGATCACACAGGTTGGAGAGGATCCCATGTGTTCAATTCCCCATCCCTACTTTGGAATGGAGTCACGTGCAGCAGGTGTTTTGTCAGCTCACCCAATATTCCCAATGTGGGTCTGGACCCTGAAGGGAAGTACAGCAGATGGGTAAGCATGAGAGAGAGCCAGAGTCAACTCAAACTTTGAAAAAGCCACCGAAGAGGAAAACAGAAGCTTCACCCTGTGGAAATAAACACAAAGATCCATGCAAAACATGAAATGGGCTTCCAAATTGGAATTAGTGCCAGGAGCAGAAATAACTGATGGCACTGATGCAACAAGTGCAGTAACTTCTAAAGAGTTCCAGCACAGACCCACAGGAACTTCAGGAATAAGATAAAAAAGGCCCTTCACACTTAATCAACACTTCAGAATGCAAATCCCCAACTTCCCCCACAGAAAAAGTTAATGCATACATAATCCACAGAACCATCCAGAAATTATGGGAGAATAGAGACTAAAAATGTGTTTTCTAGTTAACATAAAACATTCCCAGGTAGTCAAGGTTTTCTAATGCTTTCAGTAGGACTGATTTGCCTCCAGTTCCATGGGGTTTTTGGCACTCTTGCAAAGGGAGCTACAAAATTAGAATAATCTCTGGAACAGCACCAAGGTGGGCACAGCAAGTTAATAATTGGGCACTTCTTAATTAAAGATCTGCATCAATAATGGAGGGATGAGGTGAAATTGTATTTGTCCCAGTTGTACCACTGGGACATGCCATAAAATTGGGACATAGCAAGGGAAAATAGAAAGTAAAGAAAGTAAACTTCAGTTTCAGTGCATCCTTCCTTCCATGACTGATTCTGCCTGGCTGAGGCAAACACAAGATTCAAGGAAACAAAGCCTTAAGCTACAGGTAAACTCTTGGCTCTATTTCCTTTGCATTGCTACAATTTGGCCTTAATATTTAAGAAAGGCAAGTCAAGCAGGAGAACAGCAAGGAAGGAGAGGCTGTCTGATAGTCATAAAATCAATGAATCCACGAACAGCCTAATTTCCATGCACTAGGACACTACAGTGCAATTGTATGAAAATAAATTCAATTGTTCTTAAAAGTAGCTGCATAAAATGTCACTTTTAAGAAAACCAAATTGAAACTATTTCAGTGTTTCACTTCTGATCATCTATAAACTCCCTCTTAAGGCTAATGTGAGCTCCATCTTACAGAATCACAGAACATCCTGAGTGACAAGGGACTCACACAAGGACCATCAAAGTCCAGCTCCTGGCCCTGCACAGGACACCCCAACAATCCCATCATGATTATCTGAATTTACTCACTCTGTGTCTTTAATATCTGTCTTCAGGAGATGGAATTTTGCACCCCACCTCTGCAGAAATTCCAACTCCTCTCCCAAGATTTTGCAGCGATTCACCACCAAGGAGATGTCAAAGAGAGCCTGGGGGGACAATCAGAAAAGCAACATCAGCACTCAGGGGGTGACCATGTGATGCTTGAACATACAGCTCATCCTAGAAAGTACAAAAACTAAACGTGGTTCAACTTGGATGGGAAAATGAAATTGTACAAGTATAATAAATGTACATTTTTTGCTTTAAATCTGTCCTTTCAGCTTTGCCAACAGCCACGCAGGAACACAATGGTTTGGCTTGGCAATTTAAACCTACATTCTTTAGGAGGCAGAATGGCCCTCAGCTCAATTTTTTTTTTTTCCCTCAGGCAAAAACATTTTTTTAATAAACTTCAGCTTTTAGCACTCCTGCCTTCACAGATAGGTATTTCCCCTCAGACCTCAGAATATTCCTGAAGCAGATTTTGGTTTGCATTCCTGAAGCTCTCATTCAGGTGTCTTGGTTCTCAGCTCAGCTCTATTTTCTCTGTTGCAGGAAATAATAATTGGATTTTTTTTAGAGTCTTCTAAGTTTCCCTGGAATGTTACCTGGGGCAAGTAGTGCAGTGTGGGACACTTTTCCTGCCAGCTTCCCCGACTTTCAATAAACTGGAAGATAAGTTTTTGGACTAAACACGAGGAGGGTGGAGCTTGTTCCTCTGCAACACAGAAGAAAACCAGAAATCTTTGAAAAGGCTCCTCATAAAGCATTATAAGATCGAGCACACATTTAGTCTTCTCAGCAACAGATTAGCAGGGCTGCTGCTTTCACACTATTCAAAAATCTCACCATCAAGGAAAGATTCAAAGTCCAGGCTAGTGATGCTTCTGGAACGATGTGCGGCGAAAAATTCACCATCTGAGAAAGAAAGTTAAAATCCCCCAGTTATTCCCATGCTTGGTTCTGGAGTTACAGCTCTTCATTTTCAGAAACAGTCATGCATTATCTACATTTCTGAATTTTCATATGAAAAACATATTCAGAGCCACTTCCCTCAGCTTACACACTGTAGTATATTTTCTATTTCCTACTTCCTTTCAGCAGATCTTTACAAATATGGACATTTAAGGTTTCTATTCTCTAACACTGCAAATCCATAAAACATGACCCTACCCATTTTGTGACTCACCTATTGGGGGTCCAAACACGACTGTGAGTGTCACAGAATCATAAAGAAAATTAAAAACAGCTTGCTGCTCACTCCATTCCATCAACTCCCACTCAGTGAAGCTGAAAAGAGGGCAAAAACTCACCATCACCCCAAGTTTCAACCAACCAACCCAAACAACTTCCTGAGGGACAAACATCAGAGTATTAAATGCACTTGCAGCTGTTACCACATCATACAGCAATGAAAATTTCCAAAGTCAGAGTCTTTTATTCCAACCAAATATAATTATTTGTTGGGAATGCAAGCATATTACTATAAATTTTATATAAATGTCAATTTGGTAATTGAAATGTAGAAACCTGAACACAGAGTACCACTGCAAAGCTGCTAATGGAGTAACTGCCTCACACATGCAAGTTCTCCAAGGTTTTATTGCCTACCTTAGGCTGCAATGAGATGGGCATTCCAAAATTTCCCACAGCAAATAACAAGAAAAATTAAACTCATACACATTCGTGTACAAATATGAGGCCCCAGAAATTGCTATTAAAAAATAAAACCTGGAAGTGTTTTCCTTACTCATATTTCTGCAGGATTTCCAGGCAGGCCCTTTCAGTCTTCTCGAGCTTCTCCATCTCAGCCAAATCATGCTCATCCTCAGCATCCATCTCTGCCAGTTCTCTGCAAGGATAAGCCAATCTCATGGGATGTGGCACAATGGTTAAAAACAGACCAACCCTCTAAAATCTGACTGTGCACCTGACTCTTAAATCCTCTTTGACATCCTACCTCAGAAGTTCCTCTTCTTGGGCTGTGATCCTTTGCAATTCTAAAGCAAAGAGAAAAAAGGAGAGAAAAGGAAAAAAATAAGACAAAAGAGCAGCACAGGAAGCCCTAATTTGCTGTACACTCACTGATCTTATGGAGTTAAAGGTTACAATTATTGGACAATAAGGTGGTGAATATGACATCCAGCCCACACTCTTCAGGTAGCAAGTTCTAATTCCCCTTTTCCAGGGAAAAAACAGTCCTTTTCATTCTTTAACACCTATGCAAGTAGCTATGTGCAATGCAGGAAAGACAGCAGCAGTGTCTGCATGCCTCTCAGAGCTAATGCATCAGGGTAGGGGTTGGTTATCACTCTCTCCAGGTTCTAAAACACCAGACAAAACGTGCATTCAGCTGGTTCCATTACCTTCCTGTAGGTTCTGCCCTCCTGTCGTTCCAGCACTGCAGACAGATTCCTCTTCATCCCAAAAAGAATCTGGGGGAAAGAAGTGTCAGTGTGTGCAGAACTCCCAGATTCAATACTTAGAGTTATTTTTGTTTGTTTGTGGGCTCTAGAAACCTCAGCACTTCAAAGTTCACTTAAAAAAAAGACCACAAAAACGTGGAAAAGTATCTACCAAAAACCCTCAAAAAGTTACAATAACAAGCAATACTTGTTTTATTGCACTGTTTTAGAGCTGCTGCTGTGCAATTTGATTTCTACTCAAGGCACTGGAGAAAAAGAATTGAAACTACAGAACATCATTATACAGTAATGCCAAGTTCTGACTGCAGCTTGTATTAAACAACCACAAACAGAGAATTCTGAACTGACCTTTCAAACAGCAGCTCTGCAGAAAAAAAAGAGAAAGTAGCACATTGGCCACTTCTTTGGAAACACACACCTGATTCCAGAGCAGCCACAGAGCTCTCTGCCTCCTTTATCCAGTTATCCACCTTTTCTATTCTTGATTGGAGCTTTCTGTATTGCTCCTAAGATGGGAAAATTGTACTTGAGTCAGTGATATTATTTTAAAAGCTGAATTTTCTTCTGGGATCAACATGGGGTTCTTTGCTTGCTAATTAATTAAAGCAGCTAGTGAAATCTGTCATTAGAGGGAAGAGGCAACTGATAAACTGTGGGGGAGTAGCCAATAATAAGAAGTTACTAAATGCTTACTGAATCTAGAGCTTTTCTATATACACATCTCTGATCCCTGTCACAATGCATTACTGGTGCACTTCCCTGGTACTATTCAGAGAAATGGTTTGGGTGGGAAAGGTTTTTAAAGATCATCCAATTCCAATCACCTGCCATGGGCAGGGACACCTTCCACTATCCCAGGTTACTCCAAGCCCTTTCCAAAGTGGCCTTGGACACTTCCAGGGATCCAGGAGCAGCCACAGCTTCCCTGGGAAACCTGTGCCAGGGCCTCAGCACCCTCACAGGGAAGGATTTCTTCCTAAATACTTGCTACTACTATCTATCTACTTACTAACACACTGGTATTGCTACAGTATAAAGAGCTCACTTTTGGTGGTCTTTCCTTTAAGAATCCCATTTTCACTCTGTTAATCACCAAAACTCTTAGGCAGAAGGTTCCTACAGTGTAACTGCAAGGAAGTCACTGTCCCAGTGTTATATTTGCATATAAATCAAAGGGAAATGTATTTCTAAAAAAGAAACTTCCATGAGAGTATACACTTCTAACAATTAAGCTCCTACACATTTAAAGACAAGAAATGTGGTAGAAGTGAGTTTTTAAAGGTAAATGCCTTCAGCCCTGTGGCTCCTCACCTCAGCACTCTGCAGCAGTTTCCTGTACAATGTCTCCTTCTCATTGTGAGACAAGATTTTAGCCTCCTTGGTGAAGCAGGATTTCATCTTGTTCAGTTCTGCTCCAAACTTACTCAGCTGTGATGAATGGAAAATACAGAAGAGAAAGTGAATGGAAATACAAACCTTCCTGACTCTAGCTCAGCACCCAACCTCAGTGATATTCTATGCCAAACTAATGATGAATTATGAAAAATACTGTGTCTATAATCAGTTTAGACTGTTTATTTTCAAGGGATAGATCTTTATTCTTGGCATTAGAACCACAGAAAACAAAATCTCTTGATCCACCTTCTCAATTCTTGTGGGATACTTTTATAAATTTTCTGGGTTTTCTATGCAGTAACTGTGGATCATTTCTTTCCCCTTTAGTATATCTCAAAGGACACATTTCCTTGCATTCTCCTGACATGCTGGAAGTTCTCAGCATTTTTCCATTGAGAAAATATTTCACCTTGTTTCACCTGCTGTTATTTTGTGACCATTCTGGTTCTTATTTGATGTAAATACATAAATTAACCTCACTTCTTCATTACATACAAACAATCTCTCCATGCAGCATTACCTCTTCATCAGTGCAGGTTCTCATTACTTCCCACAAACTCCTGGTCACGTTCACCAGGGGCTGATCCAGGACAGTCACATGTGGTTTTAACCTGAAATATGGGGGAAAAGAAGTTGAAAGTCTTGTAGCAATTTCACTGACCACATAAAGCAGCACATTGATATATATATATACAATTAATTTCTAAATCTGTAAAAAACTACTAACTATATTTTTACTTTTCCTGTATGTAATGTACTAACTTTCTTCAGGCCATTTCCATGCACCCAGAGCTGAAAAAATGGAATTACTGATAAACTGTGTGACTGGAAAACCACTCACTCCTCTATTTTCCGAGACAGGTCCTGGCAATCCTCCTTGTAAATCCTCAGCTTGGGCCTGTGAACATACTGGCTGTAGATGAGATCCTCTGCAGTGGGAGGTGCACTGACTGCACACTGAGGAAAAACACAGGGAAAAGTAGAAGAAAAAGAAAAAAAATCCATATTTTTCAGAAATAGTAACTTCCAATCATTTCAATCCTGCTTTCACACCTTGTGTTTCCTCACACCAGCACACAGGCTTCCTTTTGGGATATGTGCCTCATCATTAGAGCTCAAAAAAAAAAGAAATGAAATATTACTGAAAGACGTCCCCCTTTTAGATGAAGACTTGAAAACATGTATATGTCATGAAAATAACAAGAGTGCTCCCCAATAAAACAATGCTTCATTCAAAGTAATGCTCAATTCAGAATTAAAGCTCCCAAGCCTTAGGGAAGCCTTTTGGAGCTTTGCTCCTAAAATAAACATGAGGGGGCTTTTTCAGCAGGCTGCCTGTACAGTAAGGCCCATAAATAACTGACATTAATTACTTGTACTTCTTCAAAGAAAGTTTTCAGGGGCTTTTGTGGGGGTGGTGTCTGTTTTTTATCAGTCAGTAGTCCACAGAAGCAGCGTTTTTAAGCCTGATGAATATTTAGAGACAACCCACTATGAAAAAATTTGTAAAGTAAACTGTAGCTAAGCTGGGAGAGTGTTTTAAATAAAAATGGAAGGGACTTAGAAGTCAGATTTCTGTTCTGTATTTCTTCCCCTTTGTCAGGTGAGGAAATGAAAGAGTAGCAATATCATGGTGAAGCATTTCTAAAGGAGAGAGCAGAACAGGCAGGAGGAGCTCAGAGTAGCTGTAGGCAGTATTGGCTGATGGACACAGTGAAAAGAGAAAGTGAAAAGATCAGACTGAGCTTCTAATTCTTTCAAATATATTGTCCTTAAAACAAATTTAAAAAGCAAGAATTAGCACATTTATCCAAGAACAGTAATCCTGAATATATGGTATTTGGTGAGGACAAGGAAATCTGTTTTGTCTTTTGTTTAAAGATGTTTGAGCTGCTAAAAGTTAAAACCAACAAAGGAGTGTTATTCAAGGTCAATTATATTGTTCCACTCACACTGGCTGGCAGCTGGCTGTGCCGGGGCTTCTGAATCACAACATGGACTTGAAGAAGGGTAAAAAACTCCCCAACTGTGATAGCACCACTCTGGAATTTCTGTGCATTGGAGGAAAAACATACAGGTAAGTGCATTTTTTAAGACAAAATGCTCACTAGTGTATAAACACAGGAGCTTTCTCCCTTTTAGGCCAGGAAGTTGCTGTCTTCCATCCCTGTCCATACCTCCCACAAATTTTCTTCACAAATGCTGTCCGTGAGAAGCTGGGACTCCACCTGACTGTTGGGCTGGACTGGGGAAACAGAACAGAAAGGGGAAGGTATTGCTGGGGTTAATAACATTCCTACAGGGCAAAGAACACAAGGTTTGGGACTCTTATCACAAACGGTCTCTTACTTGTTGACTCTATGTCAGCCCTCACTGAATCCAGGGAGCTGCTGGTGCTGGCCTGAGGACACTCAGGGCTTTTGCCTGAGAGATTTGGAGGTTCTCCAGCTTCATTAACTTCTGTTTGGCCCTGAGGCACAACATCAAAAGTCTCCTAATATTAACAATTAAAAAAAAATAGTTACATGAAACAACCTGACTGGATCAGTGCTTTACTGTAGCTGTTCCTTGAAAGGATTAAAGGGATACTACACAGAGAATGGTGTAAAATTGGCAAATCCCTCATTCTCCTTGCTTTGCCTGGTACAGGACTGTTGCACACACCAACCTGATTCTTCTAACTTGGTAAAACAATGAAAACCACAGGGAATGACATGGGCAAATGACAGCAAACTGGTGATTATGAAAAACAAGAAAACCTACTAGCAGATCCACTTACACCCCCAAAATTTAAGCCCTGGTGATATTTTTGTATCCTTACAGTGAGGGACCAAGCTCACCTCCAGGTCTTGAGAGGCCCCAGCATCCATATGTTGATCCCTCTTGGCCCTCTTTGGGCTTTGAAGATCCTCCTCAGTTTGTCCTAAAGTTCTTTTCATGTTGCAATCTTTTGTTTCTTCAAATGGACCCTTTTCAGAGTGGGAGATTTGTTCTTTATCATCCCAAGCATTTTCCATGAGTTCAGAGCTGACAGATTCATTAGAATCCATTTCCTCCAGGCACACAGGGAGAAATTCTTCTGCTATGAACTGAAAAGGACTGAAGTTCTGCCTGCCACACTTGTTACCTGGGGTTTCACTGGTGTTTGCTGGAACTGGGGCTTCTACTCTGTCTGATTTTGCATTCATGTCTTGTGCACTGGAAACACGATTTCTCTTGTTTGGTAGTTTAGGCTGGAATATACCCAGAGGGATATTTATTCCTGGGTATTTATCCTCAGATGCCATTCCTATAGGGTCAGCTCCAGATTCCAGTCCTGTGTGCTCCTGTTTTTTGGTATCAAAGAAGTTATTTGCTTCACTGACAGTGTTTTTTCCAAACCTCAGGGTATCCTCTGGCTGAGCTGAGGAACTGGGCAACTGGTCAGAAGAAGCAGTTTTGGAAACAGAAACAGATTTCCTTGTCAAACCTATCAGTTTTGAACAAACACCTAAAATACCTGAGGGTGGAAGAGTGGGATGTGCCTGATCCCCTGAACTGTCACTGACCAAAGGTTGCCTTGTTTGTTCTGAGTTTATTTGAAAGTCTTTTGGAGGCACCTCCCCTTCAGCTGACAGCTCCTCATTTTTCTTGCATTCCTTGTTAGCAGGTGGAATGAGGTTTGCTCCAGCCAAGCCCAAATCTGAATCTCCACACTGAAGTGAATCCTCTTCCACAAGCTGGTTTCTCTGAGTGCTAGGGACATCTGGATGGCCCTTCCAAGAATCTGATCCCTGCATGGGAAAGGCAACAGAGGATCCCAAACTGCCACTTTCTTCCCCGTGATTCACAGGGCCCTTACTGGGGAACTCGAGAGAGACTCCCTTTGATTGCAGTTCTTCTGATGGTGTGAGATGCTGCTCCCTGCTTACAGGGACAGAACTATCTGTGGGAAGGCCATGATCCTGTGGTGTCCCCACATCCATAGTATTTTCTCGAAGGGAGGCAGAATAAACAGAATGTGGTGTGGTGCCACTGGGGACCTGGGAATCTCCTTTCTCACTAGGAAATGCTGAGTCTGATGAGGCAGAGGAGGGAATGCTGGGCTTATCCTCAGGTTTTGTGGCATATTGTGAGGAATACATTTCACCTCTGCAGGGCACCAACCCACTGTGCATGTGCTGTGGTGGCTGCTGGGCATTTGTGTGGGGCACCTGCTGGGCCTCAAACCCAAGGATGTTCTTACTGACAGCAACAGTGTGGGATGCAGTGATGTCCATGTCCTCCTGGTCGTGGGCAAACACGATGGTTTTGTCAGCAGGAATGGCTGGGATGGGCTGTCTGTGCTGTGCTGTGTGAGTTGTGGTGATCTCCATATCCTCAGCCAGAGCAAAACTGATGGTTCTGCCACCTGCAGCCTCCCACTCACTCCCTATTGTTGTTGTGGCCCCTTTTCCTAAGGACATCCTTTCATTTCCACCTTGACCAAAGCATCCAGATGCTGCTTTGTTTTGTGACAAAACGTTGATGCTGTAATCTGGAACCATCACTGCACACCTGCCAGTCATCTCCATGTTTTCACCGAGGGGAAACACAATGGACTTTTCTCCAAAGAAGGACAACTGGGAACTTCCCCTGGGTGCCCCAGATGTCCTGGCCCACATTGGCTCTTCTGCACCCCTCTGGAGCAGCCCATGAGCTGAGGGAGGAGTTTTTAAATCCTCTCTTGAAGAAGCTGTTTTACCCATGGGAAAATGTCTGTCAGAATCACCTTGGGTTGGCAGTATGTTGTTTACTGCCCTCACAGGCTGGGGCTTCTCTTGCATCTCTGAGTTTTGACCGTCTGCATTTATTCCTATTACTGTCCCAAAGTGTTCATTTCCTCTCATTCCAGAGGGAGCAGGATTGTTACTGAAAGTAATTGAACCACTTGGAGCCAAAGCAGTAACAACTTGCTCATTGGTGTTTATTTTCAAGTCCCCACATTCCATTGCTGCAGTTTGACTCATGATATCCACACTACAACAACTGGAAAATGGGAAGGGCTGGTTTTGCAGCTGCTTGGATAGTGCAGTGTTTTGATTATAATTACTGAATTCTTGTCCAGTGTTAGTAGGAGCAATCTCAAAGGCAGCAGGATGAGCTTTGGTTATGTCCATGCTTTGATCACCAAAAAACACACCTATTGTGTCATATGTGCAGAAATCTGAAAAGCTTGGAAGGTTTATTTCCAGAGGCTGTGATGCAACTTCTTGGCTTTGCAAAGACAGGGATGCACCAGTGTTAGTGACAACATTCTCAGGGACTCCTCTGTTCTGCTCTTGTAACAAACACATGCTCCTGGCACAGGAACTCAGACCACTTGCTGGGAAGTTGGTTTTTCCAAGCTTCTTATCAACCATTATCATCTGAAGATCCTGAGCACTCCTTTCCATAGCTAGGCTCTTTTTAATATTCCCATCAATACTCCTCACTTCAACATTTTCCTTGTCCATATCTACAGAATATGCAGATATGTCACCCTCAGTGACATTTTTGTTCTGGTTCTTTCTTGGAATGATTTTACAGGGCATTTGTTTTGGTTCTGCTGTTATCCCACTGTTTTGGCCATCAAAGAAAACAGTGTGGCATCTTGTTATTTCCATTTCTTCCAGCTCAGGTACATTGGAAGATGTGGATCTGTTACCCAGGAAATGAGATTTGCAGGTGACAGAGGTGAACACTGCAGTGGGATATTCTTTATCAACATTCATTCCACCATCCTTAATGTAAGTTTTAGCCAAGTCCATGTCTTCTCCTGCAAATATTACTGTCTTCTCACCTGAAGAAACAAGCTGGGGGTTAGCAGAGGGATCAGACCTACTCTTCAGAACACTGCCAGCCACCAAATGCATGTGTGAGCCAAACCCACTGCTGGCTGCAGCAGGAGCATGAGCCTGAGACATGTTTTCCACGTGTCCATCTGAGACTGAAGGCAGTTCAAATGCACTGATTTTACAGGGCCCAGCAGCAGGATTATCTCCAGGTGCCAGACCCTTTGGGATGTCTCCACATGCTGGGAATCTGCTCCATGTGAGAGGAGGGTTGGTACTCACTGGCTTTTCACAGGTTTTATGGCATGAACTGTTCTTTTCTGTGGTGCTGGCCATATAGATGATGTCTGTGTAATTCCCAGTCATTTCCATGTCATCACACTTGGAAAACACAACAGTTTTGTCCCCTCGGAAGACAGTCTCAGATGAAACAGATCCCTGGATGGCAGACAAGGCACTGGCCTCCTGTTTCCCAGCTCGCAGCACTGCGGGGTCTCCTCTGCCTTCAGCATTTGCTGTTTTTCTGTCTGCACAAAGCTGAGGGTCCTGCTGAACGCTGAAGTCGTGATTAGAAGCTCTCCTGAACACAGAATTATCTAACTCTGTGGGTAGGAAATCATTTGGGAAGTTGATACTTTGGTTCCTGACAGCAGAGAGGAAAAAGGACACTTTTGCAGTGTGACTGGTTGTCACGTCCATGCCTTCGTCTGCAAACGCCTCGGTAACATCCACACACTCCCACTGCTCTGATGGGACCTCACTGACGCCAGGGAATGGAATTTTAACATCAGCTGCCTCACATTTTGTCATCTCCATCCCCCCTTCTCGGCCTCGAAACACTTTTGTCACGTTGCAGGTGTCCAGAGGCTCATGGGAATAGCCAAACTCCCCGGACAGTTGTGTCACGTCTCCCAAGCCTTGGGAAGGGGCACAGCAAACATTGTCCTTGTCAGGCCTCTCAGCAGGATTGTTTGACTTCAGCTGCAGCAGAAATTCATTGAAATCTATTTTTTTCACAGTAGGGGCTTCTTCCTTCTGTTCCAAAGGCTGGCCCAGCTGGTTTGTGGGCAAACTCAAGTTCTTGCTGGTTTCTGCCTTCCCCTGGCTGGAGTTCAGCTGAGCCAGGAAGGAGGTGAAGTCAATTTTCTCAGTTCTGTCAGGCTGGTGTGCTCTGAGGTTCCGTGAGATCACAGCTGTGTGACTGGCTGTCATCTCCATCTCGTTCTCCTCTGAGAAGAGGAGGGTGGTGTCGTGCCTGTCTGTCCTTGAAGTGCTGTGGTCCATGTCATGCTGCTGAAAAACAACAAAAGAAAGGAGAATTCAGTGACTGGCACTTAATACAAATGATCAATGGTTTATTCTGTTTAAAACAGAAGTCAGATAAGTTGACTAATGTAAAGTCCTAAGGTTTTAGCTTTATAAGTATTAAAAAAAAAAAAAAAAAAAAAAATCAACCTGTTAACTTCAGGTCTCCCTGAAAAGCAGTAACATATTTGGAGAAAGGACAATGACTAAATTATACAAATATACCATATTTAAGTGGCTTTTAATGAAACAATGTGTCACATCTAGCCACATCTTAGCAAGCACAGCCCAATTACTGAGACTTATGGATCAGTATTTTCTATTCTCTACATGATTTCCACCTTTTAATTCCACCAGTCTATGGTCCACCTGCTCCAAAGCAGCAGCACCAAGCCAGATGTTTCAAAATACTTTTTCACCACTGATAAGGGAGATTTTAGTCCCTTTAACAGAAAGAACATACAATTTTATAGCTATGGGGGGAAACTGTAATGAGATATATTATATTTCATCAAGTATAATGAATATATTTGTTACCAGATGATAAATTGCCTATGCCTGATGCGTTATCATAATGTTTTTTCTCCAAAAACTACTGGCCTATGGAACTGCTCAATGCCCATCGTGCAAGAAGAACTGGAAAACTTACAAAGTCTGCAATCAGTGGTGGCCACTTTACACACTGGAAGATCAACAGAAGTGGCCTAAGGATGAAACCTTGCAGTATAATAAATATTGGAATTAACGTTGTTTTGTAGAATGGAAAATAAGTGGGATGAAATTCCTTGTACACTTGAAAAGGAGAAAAAGACAAAGGGTTGAAAGAGGTGCTGCTTTGTGTGCAGCATGGCACAGAGATGCTTAAAGTGCAGGTGAGAAGAAGAGGAGGATGATTTAGAGATGATGGATGCTCTGTGGCAAAGAATAAAGGGGGTGAATCACGAATCACCAGGGAATATGGTTAGACACATAAATGAGTCTTGGAAAAGTGGACTGAAACAGAAATAATGTTTTAGGGGATAGGAGGATTTTGGTCCAATTGCAGGATGCACTAGAAGGCAGCAAGGAGATGTTGGGGGAAGATGCCAGGGAAGTTCTGATGGTTCCCCTCCAGCAGGTGGTTGGGAATTATGGTCCAGTAGGCTTGATTTATTAGTGGATTTAATGTCATGGAGAAAGGTGACAAGAGTTTAAAGGGAAAATCCAGACAGAGATTGGTTTCAAACACTTCATTAGTAAAAAAAGTAAGTGAGGCTCATGAAGGCTTGCAAAGAAGACAAGAATGGAGGAATTAGTTCATTACTGAGAAGTTATAAAGGAATTTCAGAAGCAAGAGTCATTTATGTTGCAGTCTAATGCCTATCAGATTAGAACACACTTCAAAATACAGAATATGCAAAAGAATTTTATGTGAATACAAAAGCTTTTTTTTTTTTTCCTGGCAATTAACATTTTTAATCTTTACTACACAAATTCTTGTGATTTTGGACACTATTTTTGGTATTTTCAGCACCAAAAAATTAAATCCTTCACTTACCTCAGTCTGCTGCCCCAAGGCCTGGATAGGGGCATGAAGCAAAGTGTTCATCCCTGTGGAAAGAAAGGGAATACTCCAGCTTTTGTGCTATTTGCTTATTACTTTATCCACTCAGCTGAAGCTCAATGAACTGAGTACATAAATATAATTAAACTTAAATATAATCTGAGAAATATTTTCATTACTCCCTTCAGCACCTGAAGGGCCGCCCAGACTTCCATAACAGGATCCCTGGAAACAACTTCAAGGGACAAAGCCCATGCAGAGAGAGCTCTCACAAGGCAGGAGATATGCTCTAGGCACATTAAAATTTCTCAAACATAATCAATAGCTTTAAATAAACAAAGGCATTTCGTTATTAAATGTGTTTTCAAACTCACCAGTGATTTCACATGGGACAGCCCCAGGGTCCTCATTCCTACAAAAGGTGGGTTTGAGGAACAGTTTGTTAAAAGGTTTCAAAGAGAAGCCTTGATCAATAAACTGAAGAGGCAGAGAATTGTGTTGCACAGAATTCTGTGGCAGAGCTCGCGTGGGTCTGGGCAGCAGACACCAGACACTGTTTATTTGCTAATTATTCAATATATTCTCGTTTGAGTCACAATCTTATTTTTCCCATGAAATTATCATGCCACAAACCACTGTTCAACATACAGTGACATTTAAATTTTTAAATGACAAGATTGTCTATTTTTTTCATAGAATCTATGGTTCTATGAAATTCCCCTTCTCACATACAAAGTGTCTTATCTGTTATTTTACTACCAAGTTATTTTAATTTTACAGATCCCACCATTGTGTTTTATCTACAAGAACTTTAATGCTTTATCTTTTTCTGAGGAAAAAGTTTGGTAATAAACATTGAATAAGAACAAATATCAATCAGACATGATACTTACCGATTAGTCAAGGTATCATCCTTCTCATCTGCTGAACCCCCTAAAAATAAGAAATTGACAACATTACAATGTGAGAAGAAATATCACATTTCTACGTGATGACCTTAAAGGTTTTGCCCAACCCACACGATTCTGACTCAGTAAAACATTTGAGACAAGAGTGAAGTGCACAGAAAACAATGTTCTGAAGTTCTCACACTTGATGTGTCTTCTCATGGCAAAAACTGTTCTGTGACTAAGGAGTTTTCAGCCAGGCCAGGATAAAGAGCTGACCACATTGTTCCTTCCCCCAACAGAAAAGTTTTGACTCCTTAAACTCAAGCTAAAATCTTGCTGCTAATAGTCTGGGAAACCTGTCAGGAAAAGAAAAAGGAGTTTTACCTGTATTTTCTGTCTCTGGTGTGCTGTTCTTAAGATCTCGCTGGAAGACTCTGCAGCTAAGAACAAAACCACCAGTTTTTAAAAACACAAAACCACCTCTAAAACTAAATTTTAAAAATTCAGCGCTAATTTACACATTGCCAAGTTTACATTTACTATATGCCTTGAAATGGGATATCCAAAGCCAGGAGTGTACTGCACACAGCTGTATTTTTCAGGAAGAAGATGCCCTTGTGACATTTAAGATGTATGAATGGAAAACACACGTTCCTAACTGTACTAATTTCATTGAACTGGGCTGTTTTTTCAGCCGGGAAGAGAAAACGAATAATGGCTCTCAGGGTTCAACCCAGCTCAATATAACACTCTCCCTGCTGCTTGCAGTCATTTGTGATTACTCAGTGAGGACACTTTAAGGGGAAGGATTATTCCCTGCATTTTTTATGGCTGAGGAAGGGATGCAGGCGTGGCCCCTCCAGCTCCCTCACTTGATGGTGTTGGCGAAGCTGACCCTGCGCGAGCTCCTCCGGCGTCGCTCTATGTGGATGTCCTGCCAATAAAACACACAACAGGTTGCTGCTACCCAGGACAGGCAGAGCTCTCCAAGAAACACAGAACCAATCAAAACTGGTGTATTCATATTATGAGCAAAATTGGTGCATGAAAACCACCTGGATATTCCAGTGGCACAGTTTGATCAGCAAAACGCTGCGGAGGGTTGGCAGGAATGGGATTGATTGACCTACCTGGGTCATTTCATTCCCATTTCCCAGATCATCCAGAGGATTTCGTGGAGCCTTTAAAATCTGAAAGAAAATACAATAGCTGAGGGTTCAGCTGCAGCTCCAAGAGCTGGTATCTTGCCTGAAGAGAGTTTCTAAGAGCCAGCAATGCCCCAGTCAATCCACTCAGTGTAACAGGCTCCTTTGGAATGCTTTTCTTCAACTCCCAAGAGGAAGCAAGTTCCCCTTGCAGCTGCCCTTGGCTCCTCTCCCCCCTCATACAGTTTTATTTCAGGAATGATGTAAGTTACTCACAGAGGACAGTCGCTTCCTTCTGATGTGCTCTGTGTTATCACTGCAGGGAAAAAAGGGAAACAGGTATTGATGCCCAAGGTTTTTAGCTTTTATGTACTCTTCATGTATTTGTAATTCTGTAGACTGTTAAATGTCTCACTGTAACTCCCAGTACTTTCCCACCTTTCTTTCCCACAGTGAACAGGCATTTATTGACACATTCCTAAAATTTTGTTATCTCCTGCCTGTTACTTCTCCAAGGACATTTTATTTTGCACCATGTAATCACTGGCACAATAAAGGTAGGGGAGAAGGGCAGAACCCAGGGGAGATTACCTAACCAACTGCTCCTCTCATTGGACAATATTGGCCAGATATTCTAATTGCCCAATCCTATCAATTGTAAGGATCAAATTCTGAGCACTGGTTTTTGCCATATTGAGTAACCAAAGGCTTCCAAGTAAAGGTTTGCTTCTACATTATCATTATACAGCCCGGAAAAGTTTGTGTTCTATTTCCAGGCATCAGTATGAAGGCACAAAATTGCACCAAGGTACATTTCCTGAATGGTCCTGCCATGGTTTTGAGGATAATAAATTGATTTCCCTGATATTTTTACAAGTGTGAAATTAAATAAATAAAGTGCTTGGAACAGATTGATCATTTCAGCACTAGTTCCCAGAATAAGCTTTGGAAAACTCAGCAGATTACCACCCAATCCCATGGTCAGTTCATCTCCTGACAATCCATCACTATGAAATCCCATAAAAAACACCAAAGAAACTCCCTGGTCTTCTTTATAATGGAAACCACATTTCATTTTCAATATTCAAGGAATGTTGAAGTGCATTATGAAAAGTTTGCCTCTAACAGGCAAATATTTATACCACAATAAATTCTCAGAATGTTTCAACTCACCTTTCCACGTTAGGGTCTGTGTAAATCTTGTCCATTGCTGAAGGATATGCTTTTCCTATAAAATACAGCACCAAAATTCAAAACCATATATGAGCTTCAGTAGGAAAACTGCATAAACCGACAACTGGCTGTAAGCTTTTGGTGCTGTGTTTTTTCCTGTCCATTCTTTTCTAGTCACAGAAATGCTCTGAAGTACAACAGGCCTCTCAAGTCAATGTTCTCCTGTTATATTCACATTAGACATATATCTCCTATTGTATATCACATTAGAAAACAGCTGTGCTAACAATTTAAGTATTACTGGTTAACTGACCTTTTATTTAAAGTTAAGATTCTGGTAAATGCTTGGAGATAAACGAGATCAAACCTCATCCAAGACAATGCTTGCTCCAATACATTGTTCTGCTCGCTCTAAACTGAATTTCTGAAATTTCAGCTTGTGCCTGTCGCTTCTTGTTCCTTCCCTAGATACAAACAGAAGGGCATGGCTGAATTTTCTTAAAACCCTCCTGAAAGGAATAAGAAGAATGTGCTTTTACAAACTGTGACTCTGCCTAAGCCAGAGGCTGATAAGTGAGTTAAGCAACAGGAGAATGTTACTTACTGACACAAAAAACTGCTGTTTATCCAAAGCCCTGCTAAATTCCTGGACTTGACACAAAGAAAGAGGGGATAGGAGTTGCACATTAGAAGAGGGTCTGCATTAGGCAATTCAGGAAGTCTGTATCTCTCAAGTACTTCGGACAACGGGGAAAGGTAAATTAGGATAAAAAGGAGGTTGCCTTCCCCAGCAATATGAGAGACCTCCGGGAAAACGCCCCATGGCCTCTCCCTTTACTCATGGATAAAGCTGCGGGACTCTGTCTCCTTTTTGGACATAAACCTCTGGCGTAATGAGCTAATTCTCCCAACACAGGGAAAAATTTCTTCCCGATATCTCGTCTAAACCCACTCTCGGTCGGACTGAATACACAATGAGGCACAGGGAAGATAAGCCTGGAGCTATAAAAGCCCTGCTCACTCTGCTATTGGGGATATTAATCCGAAATCCACTTCCCAACCGCCTTCCTTCACTGTTCTTCTCTAATCCTCTACAATCCTCGAGGGATTAAAAATCCTCAACAATCCTCGAGGGACGAGCGGCGGGCTGAGTCGCTGTGCTGATGAAGAGCCCCGCTTTTTATCCCCCCGTTTAACACGGGAATCGCTCCGTAACCCTTCAGTCCTCCCCTGCCGCCCATCCCGCCCCTCCTCGGCCTTGTCCCCATTAGGACGAGCCCACAGAGCCCACAGAGTCTTTTTCCGCCTTTTTGTCCCCGCGCCCTCACTTTTACCGCCCAAACAGCCCAGGCGCCAATCACTTATCGATCACGAACGCCGCATTCATCACCTCGATCATTAATTGCACCACATTAACAAGTTCCCCAGACGTTAATTACCTCGGGTCGAGCCGCACCGCCCTTACCGGTGGTTTCCCCTCACGGCCCGCGCCCACCGCGGGTGGCAGCGCCTCAGCCCCCGTTCCATCCAGCCGCTCCCGAGGCCGCTCCCGGGCAGCGCCGCCCCTCGCGCGCCTTCTCCCGCGCTCCCTCCCCGCAGCGCTCGGCCCCGGCAATGGCCGCCGCCGCTCCCGCGCTGCCCCGGCGCCGCCTCCTCCTCCCAGGGGTTCCCTCGGCCGCTCTTACCTCGGGGTTCCCCGCCCCCGAATCCCGGTTTCCGGGTCCCCGGTCCCGGTTCCCGCTCCCCGGTCGCCGCCGCCCCGTTCAAATTCAACCGCCCTCCCCGCGCCCGTGACGACACATTGGCGCCGTACAGGATGGCTGCCCCCATTTCCGTACAACATGGCGCCCCCTTGAGCCGTACAACATGGCTGCCTCTGCGGATAGCCCCGCTGCTGCCATTTCGGTGTCTTCCGCAGCCGCGGGGACGGGGATGGCGCGATACTGAATGGGCTCCGAGGGTTGCTCGGTCGCGGCGCGGTGACTTCGTTCTGCACTGTACCCGTACAGGGCCGCCTGACCTGTGCCACCGCAGATCGGAACGGAGGGCGGGAAGAGATGGTGGGGGCGGTGGGTGTACTTCCTTATAGACCCGGTGAGGGAGAAGTCGCTGTGACGAGGTGGCCGAGTGGTTAAGGCGATGGACTGCTAATCCATTGTGCTCTGCACGCGTGGGTTCGAATCCCATCCTCGTCGGAAAACAAAACTTTTTCCTCACAAGAAATTTTTTTTCCTCACTCTTCCAAGGGGATCTCTCCCTCCAGCCTCTCCTTTCGGCTCCTATGGGGAGAACGAAAAGCGGAGGTGGTGAGGAGGCGCCCGGGACAGACAGGACACAGCATCCTGAGGGATTTAGGGTCACAACACAGGATAGAGTGAGTATCCCAAAGATTCTAGGGCTCTCACAGCCAGGAGAGATTGTCATGGAGGAGCTAGGGGTCACCCAGGATCGTGTCCCAAAAAACGTGGGGGTCACAGCCAGGACAGTGTCCCGAGGGCTTGAAGGGTATCCACCTTTCTGTGGTGCCTCTCCATGGGGTAGCCTGACTTTACCTCCTCAGAACACAGCTCTGCTGTGGAGCTTGCAGCTGCAACACTGGGAACAAATCCCTTTTAATCTCAACCTCCTCTGGAATCAAAACAAAACGTCCTATTAGGGCTGGATGGGTCCTCCGTGAAAGCTTTGAGTAAGAATTAGAGGGATGGAAGATCTCTCCTATGAGGTAAGGCTGAGAGAGCTGGGATTGTTCTGCCTGGAAAAGAGAAGGCTCCAGGGAACCATTAGAGCCCCTTCCAGCACCTAAAGGGGCTCCAAGAGCTGGACTCTGGACAAAGGGGAATGGCTCTGAACTGGAAAAGGGGAGATTTAGATGGGGTATTGGGAAGAAATCCTTCCCTGGGAGGGTGAGTAGGCTCTGGCACAGGTTGCCCACAGAAACTGAGGCTGAATCCCTGGAAGTGTCCAAGGGCAGCTTGGTCAGGGCTTGGAGCAAGCTGGTCTAATGGAAGGTGTCCCTGCCAATGACAGTGGGCTGGGACTGGATGAGTGTTAAGGTCCCAACCCCTCACTGAAAATTACATTAAATTCTCTTCAGATAAGTAATTACTGCACTAGGCTTTGTCTTCCATCAAGTTATGACAATTTTAAAAGCATAAATGAGTATATTTATACAGGATACTTTTCTTCTCTGCCTAAGCCATCCATGGTTCACAAAAAAAAAAAAAAAAAAAAAAAAAAAAAAAAAAAAAAAAAGTCTGGAATTACAGGTCTGAAAGTAGAAGTTAATGAAAAGCAGAGTTTCCAGGGGAAGGGATATCTCTCACCACTGCACATGCTGCCACAGTTTTAACTACACTCAAATCCTCCTGGAAATTAGATCAGACCAAATCCTGGGCAGAGAGCAGCCAGATCACAAGGGCACAGCCTCACAAAAGGTTCCCAACCACAATGCACAGGTTAAAACACAACTGGACAAGAGTTACTGTGTGGAAGGTGAGTGCTTAGGGACCAATTCCAGTCAGTCCTGCACAGGGAGAGGCCGAGGCACACAGATGTTTGCCAGGAGGGTTTAATTTGTATGGAAAAGTGCTTTAGCACAGTGACATCGACATTTTCCTGATAAAGACAGAATTACAGGATGGTCTAGGTCGGAAAAGACCTTCAAGATCAAGTCCCAAGCTAACCCAGCACTGTCAAGGCATGTCCAAGTAAATGTGTACTAAAGAAAGGAATTCTTCCAGGACCTACACTTTGTGTGGAAAACTTTATGGCCACAACCAGGACCCAGTACTTACCTCAGACCCAATCTCAGATGGGTATTTACCACAGGGTATCTCCAAGAGCAACATTTTCCCAGCTAACAACACATCACACAGTTTTGACTTTAAATAAAATAAAATAAAATGCAATTAGAGGTAGGATCCTTGTAAAATAATCCTAAATTCTCATTTTTCAAAGAATCTTGGAAACAGAAGCCCAGGGGTTTCTTGATGAGGAAATTAAAAGTTGCCAACTGCAGCCATTATTCCAGGAAAAGGGGAAAAAGCAGTGCACAGCTCCAGTTCCTCATCAGGTCCTTTGGCCCCAGTCTCAGTAAGGAAAATCCCTGACAGAGACTTTTTTTGTAACAGAAATTTCTTACCAAAAAACCTCCCACCATAACTTGGGACACATCAAAGTCTAATTTAACTGTCATGTCTAAATCTAACCCACTTCCCATGCATCCAAACCCACTAACAGCTCCAGCCACCTTTTTTATACACTGAAGGTGCCCAAGTTCCATTTATTTCCATGGAAGGTGTATTCCAATGCATCAAAAATTTGGGTAACACTGATCTTTAGCATCATCTCTCTAAATACCTGGAATTAAATTAGAATCATGAAATCACTGGCAGGATGTGGAAGAGCAAAGCTCAAACCTGAGAGTCTTTCTGTAAAAATACTCAATATCAGCTGGATGATCCAGGAGAGAAAGACATCACTTGGCACCTTTGGGCTACTGGAAGCAAGCAGTGGTTTATTGTGATGGTGACATCAAGTGATTTTAGGAGGAAGGTACTAATTCCTGTGGGCTGGCCAACCTGAGATTTCCAAAATTAATATAAAAACCCTCCCAAAAGCCAAGATTCAACTGTGTAAACACTGATGAAAGTAAGAACTATGGTGGTATTTATCATTCATATAAAATTATTTTTCAAAAAGTCTTCTGCTTCATAAAACTGCTCTTGTTTTTCTTGAAAGATGATTGTCACACTGAAGTGATATTTAAAAATCTATTCAAGACAAAATCTGGGGAAGAGTACCTCCAAAACCAGGCCCAACACCTGCACCCAGAACTACTAACTTAAGTAATTATTTGAATGAATATGGGTAATTTCAAAGGCAAGTGGATCTTACTGACAAACAGCAGGCACAAAACAGATCACAGTGTTCTGGTTCTACCTCACAGTGTTCTCAGGAGTAATCTTGTAGTTTTGAAATCAATCTGACAATAAAATACAGTAAAAAACAGGGGGTTTTATGACATGACATCCAGCAGCTCTTACTGTAAGATAAAGAAACACAGCAGGATGGAAATAAAATCAGATTTTGACTTTTAGTGCATGCACTTGATTATCCATGGATAACTGATCCGGAATCCCCTGAGGTGAAGGCAAAGCTGCCTGTGCCAAGCAGAGTTCAGTCCTTGTTGCCCTCAAGTGCCAGTTCACTGAAGGGCAACACAAAACTCCTGGTTTAGCCTTGTTTCCCTGCTCGTTTTTTGCAGCACCTCTGGGAAGCAGGACAGTTCTCCAGCCCCACTGACCCCTCCCACCCCAGCTCAAGGCACACTTCGTTCACCCCAGCCACAATGAAAAGTCAATCTTTGGTCTTCGCACGCCGCTGCCGTGGCCAGCAGTGTCTGCAGGTGCTGGGTATCCTGGTCACTCCTCCCAGTCCTCCATGGCCCACTCGGGCATGCTGGAGCAGTACTCAAAGCCCGCGCCCTTGTAGCGCAGGGCGTGCAGGAACATCACCAGCTCCTTGGGAGACGGGTCCCGCCTGCTCGTCCTGCACTCCACACACAAAGGGTCCTTCTCTTCCCAACCCTTCTGCCCCGTTTGCCCATCCTCATTCCCACACAAACTGAGCTCTTTGCCTTTATCAAGCATTTCCAGGTTGATATCAGGGCTCAGTGGACAAGCTGCTACGTCATTGCTCTCGGGATCCTTCTTGTCCTCAGCAAGGCAGGAACGCTCATTTACAGGATCAGTCTCTACAGACTTTGTGCAGTCACCTGAATTCCCACAATCTTTACTTTCACGACCGGAGTTCAAGTCCTCCTCCCCGAGACCCAAGACCTCCAGGCTCTGTTTGGAACGATGCTCCTCTACCAGCGCCTTCAGCAGTTCCTCGTCTGTCTTGCCGATCTTCCCGCCCTTGCCCCTGTCGGGGCCCCAGGCCTCCATGTTGTAGATGGGGTCGTTGACAATGGGGTGCCCCAGGAACTGCAGGTGGACGCGGATCTGGTGCGTGCGGCCCGTGCGTGGCAGGCACCTCACCACGCTGCTGCTGCCGTTGTAGCTGAGCCTCTGGAAGAGGGTTTGGCAGGGCTTCCCCTTGGGATCCACGCGGCACACGCCCACCTTGTAGGAAACCACCAGGATGGGCTCTTCACAGACCACCTCGTGCTCTGGGAACTCCCCCACCACCCGGCACACGTATTCCTTCTCCAGCTGCCAGGAGACACAACAGGAAGGCTCAGGAAACACAGTGGAAAACACACCCAAGCTCCAGCCTCGCTCCTTCTCCCTCTGCCCGCAAGAAAATACATCCAAAAGTGGCATTTTATTATAACAGGAAAGGGAAAATAATTAAATCAGCTTCTTAAAGCCAAATTTCCCCTCACATCTTCCCCAGCTAGTTGGGAAATCAAGAACAGAAAGGCCTGGCCTATTTGCCTTGTATTAAATTTAGGAGCCACCGCTCCACAGCCTTTGGCTGTCAGCCCTGAAGCCAATCCTGGGAAAAGCCCTGTTTAGATCAAGAGACTCTGGAAAAATGGGAATTTTATAATTACAAAAGTAGTGGATAGTTGACACTCACTCTCAATTCTAACTGGTTTGCATGATCCCAGCAAGTTCGCACAGTCCTATGGGACAACCCCTTAGGGAAGAAGATCCCCTCCAACCCAATATTACTGAAATAATTTAAATTTTTAGGAGATCACTTTCAACCTAAAATTACCAAAATCAATTAAGTTTTAGGAGACCCTTTTCAATTAAACGTTACCAAATCAAACTAAATTTGTAGGAGATGCCTTTTAGTCAAATATGACCAAATTAAATTAAATTAAATTACCACATTGAACTAAATCTTTAGGAGACCCCTTCCAATCCAATATCAGCAAAAGCAGTTACATTTTTAGGGTTTTCAATCTAATATTATCACACTAGCATTACCAAAGCAAATTACTTAGATGCTCCCTTCCACTCTAGTATTACCAAACTCAATTGTTACTGTGTCTTTAGCCTATTAGGGATGAGAAGCACCAACAGGTAACAACAAGGTAAGAACAGCAACATAACCGTGAGTTGTCTGAGGAACTTGTGCTCATCTAGAAGCCAAATCTGGCTGACTTTGGAGCACGCCTGCTCCAGGAGAGCACAGCAGCAGCAGCTCCAAGCCCTCACCTGCCTCTGCCGGACCTGCTCGTCGATGCGCTTGGACACTGCCGCGGTCTTGGCGAACATGAGCACGCCCGAGGTCATGCGGTCCAGGCGGTGCAGGGTGTGCAGCTCCCGCAGGCCGTGCTCCTTGCCCAGGATGAAGATGACCGTGTTGTGCCGGAACCTGCCGCAGGGGTGGACGGGCAGGGACGAGGGCTTGTCCACCACCACCACCTCCTCATCCTCCGCCAGGATGCGGATGGGCTGCGCAGTGACCGGCGGCTCGTGCCGGTGCACCGTGTTCCTGAGGAAGTCGTTGTTCTGGAAGGGATACGGACAGTTAGCCTGAATCCGGCTTGTGCAACCACCCATGCGGCCACAAACAAGAGGGACTTGACGCTGTGGGAGAAGAATTACAGCCCCTTTCTCCAGGGATCCCGGATTTAGGATAAGTGCGTGTATCATCACGCAAATCCGATACCAGCCCATAGGGTACTCCCATTCCCAAGGGGCAAGGAAGCCATGGGGCACGTGTGTGGCTGTAGGATCCACACATTCCCGAACTCAGCGGGGCAGGGATTTTCTGGAAACCCAGATTTCCCCTTCAACCCCTCCACAGGGTTCACAGAACCGTAGAATATGCCGAACGGAATGGAACCCGGCAGGATTATCGAGTCCAGCTCCTGTCCCTGTGTTATCTGAGCACGCAGCTCGTGGGGTGATGCCCACGTCTCGGGGCAGGCCGGGCTCTGCCTGCAGCCCACGATGCCCACGGGAGCGCCCAGCCCGGGGCCCGCCCACCTTGAGCACGATGTCCAGGTCGCGCACGGGCTCCTCGTTGAGGCGCAGGCGGCCGGCGCGGGCGGCGGCGCGGTAATAGGCGAGGGGCTGAGCCCGGAACTCGGTGCCGAAGACGTGCAGGAGGCTGCGGCCCACCCAGCGCCCCTTGCAGTAGGTGCGGAAATCGAAGTAGTAGGGGCGCACCTTGCGCAGGCCGCCCTCGAAGTAGTACGAGGTCTCGGCGAAGTGCTCGGCGCTGAAGCTCACGCCGGCGTTCAGCTTCCGCGGCGGCGGCACGTACCGCTCGCCGGCCGCCAGCCGCCGCTTCTTGGGGGCCGGCGGCGTCTCCTCCTTGCCGGCGGGGCCCGGCTCCTCCTGCCGTGCTGGGCCAGGGCCGGGGCCCGGCTCGGCCATGTCCCCGCGGGGCGGCGGCCGGAGCCCGAGCCCCGCCGCGCGCACACACGCCGGCCACAGCGCGCGCCGCACGCCGTGACGCATCGCGATGCGCCGGGCGGCGCGGCCAATCAGAGCGGGCCGGCGCCGCTAAGCACGCCCCCAGCACCGCCAGGCCACGCCCCCGGCGCCCCTGTCCCGGTCCCGCCTCCCCCCTGCCCAGTCGTGAGGGAGCGGGAGAAGGAGGCGATGGAGGAGCGAGAGCGCCTTTATTTATTCACCTCCCAGCAGCTTCCCCCCTCAAAACTGCTCCACAAATGACCCTCGAGCCTCACCGCAGCCCGCCTGGCCCTTGTGAGCCTCCTCAGTCACCGCCTGCGGGAGGGACACGTCAGGGAAAAGCCAAAAACAATCATGAGCGGTTTTTTTTATAGCCCCAGTCAAAAAAGCCAAGAAATTGACATTTTTCGTAACCTCAAAGAGGGAAAAAGTCCAGAAATTAATATTTATCAATGTTCATTTCCAAAACAGAAAAAAAACTCTCCAAGAAATGAGCATTTTTCATAACCTCAAATCCACTGTTGCTGCACATGATTAAATTAGTTGGTGCAGGCTCCTGTATTTAAAATCATTGATAATGAGGGTACATTCCTGCTCTGAGACACTAACTGTGACTTATTTTTGCCAAGCATTAGGCAGAGTAGTCGATATTAGAGTGGTTTTAGTGAAGCTTTAAGTGTTCCTGCCTGCTTTCAGAATTCTCTGTGAACTGATGTTATCTGGAGTTTACCAGAGAGGACAGCTGGAGTTGTCTGGATCCGCTCCCTGGAAGCTGCCACAGCCTCCAAGAGCCTCCCCTGCTGCTGTCCCTGTTCTCCATCCCTCCAGAACGAGCTCCTCTGAAGCAGAACTTCCCTTTATCCATTGATGAAATTTCCATTAAAAATCAAAACCATACTGACCATCTACAGGCCTAAGTCCCTCTCATGAGGTTTCTGAGGTGCCTTTAGAGATGTCCATCCACGTGTCAGAGGTCATCCCTGAGGCAAAGGAAAACCAACAGTTACTACTCCCTCAGTACTGTGCCAGCACCACGTGGAATTTAAAAACACACACAGGCTCCAGAAAAACAGGAAATAAAACCCTGCAAGCTCTATCAAACAAAAAATATCCCTGCTTTGCCAAAGCCGTTCTCTCCTTTTTTTTCCACAAACAGCACCTGCCAGGGATCCAGGACTTGGTCAGCAAAGCCAAGGACAGCGAGCTCAGAGGGAGAGGGAGGAGTGTTCCTCAGGGAAGAGCAGATTTTACCGAGGCCACTGCTTGTCCTTGTCCGTGAGAGGGACGTAGATGACGCCCATGAGCTGGGTCTCCACGATGTGCCCGTCGCTGGTCTTGTCGTACTGCATCAGCACCTGGTTGGCTCCCTCGGGCCCCACGGGCACGATCAGCCGCCCGCCCGGCTTCAGCTCCTTCAGCAGCTGCAGCACGGAGAAATCCCGGTCAGCAGGGGGAAAACAAACCCCACAGACAGTGGGAATAAGCAGCGCTGTGAAGGTCACGACAGAAGCTTCCAGTGGTCCCCTCATTTTCTCTCGGGACACCCAGCAGGGCCACTCTCACCTCTTTGGGGACGGTGGCTGCGGCCGCTCCCACATGGATCGCATCGTAAGGAGCCTCCTCGGGGTATCCCTGCCTGCCATCTCCAACTACGGGGAGAAAACAAGCAGGGAAGGCTTTGGTTGTCATAACAACTCAAAGCATCAACACAAACTGGAAGGATTTTGAGGAGCAGGGTCAAGGGAAAAGCCCTGGGATTGCAGGGAGCTCACCCACAAGCTTCACACGGCCAGAGCTGAGCAGCGTGGGATCATCCTCTTGGACGTTCCGGATGGATTCGTGCACCAGCTCCTTGATGTGCTCCACACCCACAGCTTTTCCTGTCGGGCCAATCTGGAATGAACATCAGTCAAACAGCTGATGCCTCCCATATAGAAGAGACAGGTGCTAGTGGGAATTGGGGAATTTCAAGTAAGAAACTCCATAGCAGAGGTTCTGAAGAGGAGGTGCAAGCACTGTGCCCCTTCCTCGGTTTTAAGGCTGAGTAGTCCCAGTTATATAAGCTAATTAAGGGATGTGCTTTCCAGGCTGGGAAGAGAGTGCCATGAGCTCACCATCCTGGCAAAGCACGCGGTGAGGTATCCACTCCCAGATCCCACATCCAGCGCCTTGGCACCTTCCACCAGCTGATCCTTGAGCAGCTCCAGCGCGTGGGCGTGCTGCAGAGACACCCAGGACAAGGAAGTGGAAACATCCTGGGGTTACTCTCCTCTTCCAGCACTTTTCCTTGTTTATTCTTTCTGATTTAATCACAACACATCTGGCTTTGTGCCTGACACTTCCAGAGCAAAATTCAAGTGTCAGACCTGGAAGATCTTTTGCAGGATATCATTTAGGAGGAGGGTCAGGAATTAGATGTGAAACAACAGAGAAAAAGGGCACATGCAAAAAAATGGACAACATGGAACTCCCATCTAAACACACTGTAAAGCAACTGAAAGACTATAGGGGAAATTCCTCTTAAAAGAAAAATCCCTGAAGAAACAAGCAGGACAATCATATCCATGGAATGTTTCATTTTCTACTTGAAGAACAATTAGATATAAAAAGAGAAATAAACGATTCCCTCCATTTCTGTTGAAAGTGAGGAGTTTTCACCTTACCATGTGTGGGGCGCTGATCGTAGCCTTGTAGCCTAAAAGAAAACAGGTGACAAGTTATTTGATAAGGAATAAAATTCCCAATGGGAACAGTCCTTAATTCTCCCCCTCTTTCCCCTAAAAATAGGAAAACACTCACCAATGGATTGAGGAGAATCCATGTACGGGAAATACTTGATGTAGTGACCTCTGTCCGTAGCCAACAGCACATCAAAGACTCGCTGAGACTTAATGATCCCTTTTTCTGGGAAATAGAGAAAAGAGAGACAGGCAGGACTGAAATCCTCAGCATTCCAGCAAAAAGAGATTTGAGAGGGGAAGCACGCTTCAGTGAGTTTGTGGATCTGGGGGAATTAATGAGGCATCTGAGAGTGACAGCAAACCAAATGCTGATGGAAGGACATCCTTTCCCATTCCCGCTAGGGGCCCAGCCACCAGCCCATCTCCAGAGGGTGGCCACCTGCATCCACAGCACCTCTGGCTCTGCCAAGTGTAACGGGAGTGAAACGAAGTCAAGTTTCACGGCGGGAAACGGAGGCACCGGTTCAGCTTTCAGCGGTGAACTCAAGGGCCATGACTGCAGAGATATCCGACATCCCTTCACACCTTTCTGTGGGAATTCTGGGGACGTTTCCAGCTTCTTTTACGTGTGTTCCAGCCCGCTGTCCTGAGCGGAGCAGGAGCACCGGGCACCATTCCGGCCCCCGGGCAGAGCCGGAGGCACAGCATGGATGTCCGGGACACTCGGCTGCACCGAGCTGCAGCACTTTAAAGGGCGCCACACACTTCCAGAGGCAGGGAAGGAAGGTGTGGAAAGGCTTTCCTGCCCCTTCTGGCATAGCACCTTGTTTCCAGCTATAAATAGAACGAGTTCAGGCTGGGTCAAATGCCGAAATTCAGGAACGTTAACCCCAGCGCTTCCGAGTAAGCGGTGTCACACGGTGTGACACTAAATATCCATACACAAACATTAAATATCCGTACACTGACATTCCAACGGATGCTGGCGGGACTCACTGTAGAGGTTGTTGACCAGCTCCGCGTGCGTTTTCCCGCTGGACGTCCAGGCCATGGTCCTGGCGAAGAGCAGCCCCATGAGTGCCAGCACGGCGCCGGACGGCAGCTGGCTCATCCCAGGGACGCGGCAGCGGCCTGCGGAGAGAGGGGGTTCAGAGCCACGCCAGAGCTGCCCGTGTCCCGCTGAGGCGCATCCCGCCCTCGCTGAGCCGCGCCCAGGGCGCAGCGGCTCAAGGAGGGCACACCGCACTCGCCTGCGCCGCCCGCGACAACTTCCGCCCTCTGCCAACATGGCGGCGCGGCGGCGTCAGCGTTCCCCACCTGCGGACCAATGGGCACTCTCGTTCCTCCAGCGGCGCACGGTGATTGGTCGGAGCCGGGGCCGGTGGCGGCGGTGATTGGCCGGGCCCGCGGCCGGGGCGGCGCGGGCGGAGCTGCCGCGGGGCGCAGAGCGCGGAGCGGTGGGTGCGGGACCGGGGCGGCCCCTGCGGCTCGCGGGCAGCCGCGGGGACAGCGCTCCCTGGAAGGAGGCC
Source organism: Sitta carolinensis (assembly GCA_032173965.1). Lineage (NCBI taxonomy): Eukaryota > Metazoa > Chordata > Aves > Passeriformes > Sittidae > Sitta > Sitta carolinensis. The sequence goes on from JAVUNC010000026.1 coordinate 7,450,910, forward strand.
GGGCGTCCTGGTGGGATGAGCATTCCCTGGAATGTCCGCTTGGACAGAGCGTGACTTGGGCAGAGGGAGGGAGGTGGCGGAGGCCTGGGCGGGCGGCTCGGCGCGGTGTTCAGCGTTTGTTCCCCCCATGGCAGGATCCCACGATGAGGATGATCGAGAGCGTGGACTCCGTGGTGACCAGGTCCGGCGAGGACCTCTGGGCTGAGATCTGCTCCTGTCTACCACATCCCGAGCACAAGGACGCCGGCGATGCTTTCACAGACTCCTTCACGGATTCCTACGCCGAGGGCAGTGGATCGGGTGGCTCTTCCCAACCTCCCCTGAAGCCCTGGGCACCCCTGAACGACTCAGAAGTGTATTTAGCATCCCTGGGTGAGTGTCTCCCGCTGCTGAGGTGCCTGGTGACAGCTCTGTTTATGTGGTCAGAAAGTCCCCCAGCTATTTAGGCACATAATCTGACTCCTTTTCTTCAAGTGCAGCAGTGGAAAAGTGAAGCTCAGTCAGACCTTCTTTATCTCTGTCACAGAAAGGAGCTTTTTATAAAGTAAAAGCTAAAAAAATAGTTTTTTACCCTCCACAACAAGTAGGAGGCTGCACAGAGCAACAGAGCAGGTGGCAGAAGTGGCTTTTAAAGCTTTTATTTCTGCCAGAACTTTCATCGTGCCTTCGTTGCTGTTTCACAGCACACCAAGTAGTGCAATGATAGTGATTTACATTCCAATTTGCATGGAAATCGTGGGAACTCAGTGCCTGCAAGATCTCTGCCCTCCTGTGTGATTTCATGGAAACTGAGCAGTAAGTGTGAAAGTTATTAAAACCCCAAATGGGCAGAGTTGGCTGATTGCACAAACCTTATTTCCTTCAGAAGCATCACCTGAAAAACATCATCTTGCGTATGTATAGGAAAGAAAGGCATGCAGGCTTGAAATACAGGGGGAAATTACTTTTAAAATAGAAATTGGGCTTGCAAAGTTAACTTACTTTTTGATATAGAACTCCAAATGCTTCTTCTGGGAAAAAAAACCATAACCAAGATAACAATATGCTCTGTTCTCCTCACAGAGAGGAGGCTGATGAGGATCAAAGGCCTGTCCCAGGAGGTGACCTCCAAGGACATGCTGCGCACGCTGTCCCAGGCCAAGAAGGAATGCTGGGACAGGTTCCTGCAGGAGAAGTTTGAAGCAGAATGTTACGTTGAGGGCCATGATGCTGACGAGAGGTAATGAGCGAGTCAGTGGGAAGGGGTCACCACTGACCTCTTAAAAACTAGAAGGAGGTTTTGTCAGGACGTTACACAGAAATTCCATCTCCCTGCAGCTCGGAGAGGCTGCCACAGGATTCCTGCAGCATTTTGGGAATGCCTGTTGGGGTTGTGCTGGAGGGAACACAGAGCACATAGAGTTTGAGCTTCCAGTGCTCCTTGCTGATCTTTGTACTTCTCAGACTGCATGGAAGCTGCTGGGACCTACTCAGTGATTCCCCTCCTCACATGTGGGGTAGGGAAGGAATGGAGCAGAGGAGGGAATGTCCTGTGTTTCTCCAATGGGGATTTGGGGTTGGTGCCAGTCCTGGCATGAGATTTCCCCTCCCTGCCTCACTTACAGTGCTTCTGCTCTCTCCCCCACTGCCCTCTCACAGATGATGTCAGAAGTAAGATGGGAGCCCTTTTCCTAATAAATCTCCCATTCCCAATCACATGGAATGCTCTCCAAATTCCTCATTTCTAAGCTGACATTTTCCATGATTGCTTCTGCATGACAAGAAGATTATTTCTCTCCCTTGAAGAAAATCTACTTAAGCCAAAACTATGAAAAGTAATCCCTGTTTATAAGGAGGTTTCAGATGGTTTCTTTGGCTCCCAGTTAACTTCAATGCGATTTATATTTAAAACCAAGCTTTTATGTTCTCTTTCTACTGTTTTTAAAGGGTGAGGTTGTTACCCATGAAAGATTTTCAGTCCCTAGAACTTGACTATGAAGTTAGAGGTCACTCCTGAATGGTGCTGAAGTTCTGAGTCTCACCCACTGATGTAATTAAACAAGCCTTAACTTTTAAATGCACTGAATTATGATGTTAGACTGTTAGGGTTATATAGGGTTTTTAACCTTCCAGTGCTATTAATGCTCACACATTTTGAGATATTTTTCCAGCTTTGGTTTTGTTCCCTTCCTTTTTCTTCCCATATTTCCTGATCTTCATCACAAAGAGGCAGTTTGGGTTTTGCTTTGTTTGCACAAGTTTACTTCTAGCCCAGAAAGCTGTAAACTCCTGCAATCATAGATTGGTTTGGGTTGGAAGGGACCTTAAAGCCCATCCAGTTCCACCCACCTGCTCTGGACAGGGACACCTCCCACTGTCCCGGGTTGCTCCAAACCCCATTCCTGCCTGGCTTTGAACATTTCCAGGGATGGGGCGGCCACAGCTTCTCTGGGCAGCCTGTGCCCTGGCCTCAGCACCATCACAGGGAAGAAATGCTTTCCAATATCCCATCTAAACCCACCCTCTGTGTAAGTGAGCTGGAGTCTTTGGCTACAGAGACAGAGGAGAACTTCAGGTGTGTAAAGGCTGACAGGGATCCTGAGTAAGTCCTTAACACTCAGAGAAATCAGAGCATTAAACGTGTTCCAACCACAGTTTAAAAGGCCCACCTGCAGGGGATGGCCTTGTAGAATAACAGATTCTGCTTGTCCCTCTGGCACAAGGATCCATCCCATGCCAGCCCTCACCTGTGGGAAGGGGAATACCTGCAGAGGGGCAGGAAATGCCTGCGGAGGCTTTTCCTGTCGCTTCTCTTGTGTGCTCCTGTGCGGCTCTGTCACTCGCTGGTCTCACGGTGTCCCTTTGCTGTCCCCAGCACGCTGGAGCACCTGAAGCGCTGGCTGCAGCCTGACAAAGTGGCTATCAGCTCCGAGGAGGTGCAGTGCCTCATCCCGCCCGAATCGCAGCCGGAGAAGCCAGAGGCAGAGGAGGAGCCTCCGGCTGCGGAGCAGTGAGAGCCCCCGGCCGTGCCCGGGGCTCCCTCTTGTCCCAGCCCCCGGGAAGATGTACCCAGCTATAGGAATAGCAGGAAGCGGGGCACAAAGCAAATTATCAGTAATTGAAAAAGTAATTTTTAAAAGGAAGAACTCCCAAAGCACCAAATTGCAGCTCTGGAGCTCCGCAGACAGCGATCTGGACAAGAGGGAACGCCTGTGACACGGCTGAACTAAAACCTCACGTTGATCTTCTCCAGCCTGCAGCCACCTCATCGTTCCAGCCTGGGTGTGGATTGTTTGTAACCTATCAGGATACACATTAGAGAACAACAACAACAACAAAAGCAGTCGTTGAGAAGCACCAGAAAACATCACAGTCTAGAACAGAGAAACCACTCAATCACTTTCTTCCCTCTTTTACCTTTTCATTACTGTTGGGCATTTTTTTCCTCTCCTGCCAAATCCACTTTGGTGTTTTCTCCAGATCTTCACTGTTTCAGTCTGACTTGGCCCTAGGCTGTGCCAGGAAGAAAATGGATATTTCTCACCTCTGTGAATTTGGAATCCTCAAGGAAGCTCTCACTGCAGTCAATAAATTGATGGTGTCATTGACATTGTAGCTATTTCACATTCCTCTCTGTAATGTACCTCCTAATATCCCACTCTGTTGCCCAATCTCTCTATTATAGACTGTAGGGGGTGTGTTTTTCCTCTTGTTGGTCATTTTGAACCTGTTCTTTATTCCTTCAACCTCTCCCGGAAAAGATCAGATGAGATTCTGTATTGGGAAGCCAAGAGGGGTAGCCAGGGAGACTACAAACAACTTGTTTTCATCACAGATTTGCACAGAATTCTCTGATTTGAAATGTATTTAGTATATAATTGGTTTTGTCACCCCACTTAACTCTTCAAAGGGTTATTCTCTTTTCCTAATCCAAGAATCTGTGGTTTTGTGCTGATTTTTCGCTGATCTGTGTGTTCTGCCTCGGCACCAACACTGGAGGTCGGTAGAGGGAAGCAGCACAGTCTGTCAGAGCTCTTTAGGAGAAATTGTGTTTCTAGGAGTTAATCCACACCGGATGCATACCGTGTTCATTTCTGTATCTGTTGGGAAATACTTTCTTAGGATTAAATTCTTGCTGGAGCCTCCCAGTTTCCTGTCTGTACCCAAATAGAGGCACTGCTCTCTCAGTCACCGCGTCACAACTCCGAGGTTGTTCCCACCATCATCAGCTTTCCTGGTGCAACTCCCACCCCAGGCTCACCTCCCAGAAAAGTCAGAGTTCTCCATTAAAACAATCCCTTGGTTTTTAAGCCTTGAGAAATGGGGTGGATCATCTGAGTGCCAGTGATGTACAACTCACAAGCCTCGTTCGTGTTGTGCTGGCTTGGCCATTACATGTCCCTTTTAATTTATCCTTTAACTGTCCTTTATTATATTAAGTCTATGTCCTTGTGCAGATCTCTCTCACCTGATGTAACAAAGATAATGACAAAGATGCAGAACTATGAACTGTTCCCAGAAATGGTTTGTGCAGAGAGAAAGCAGCAATTTCTCTGTCCCCAGCCAATTTCCCAGTCAATAAAATTTTTCTTATGGGTAGCAAGCACTGTGAGGATGCTTTATATAATCTTATCTGTTCTTAAACATATCTGATGAAGAAATGTACCCAAAAGAACTGTGCTGAAATAATTCTACATCCATATCACCAAGCATTTCCTTTGGAGAAGGGACCTGAGGGAACAGCTCTTCCCATTTCACTTGTAAAAATAATAACCATTCCAAGATTCTCTGACCTGCCCTATGGAAGTGTGGGACAAAAGAAAATCCCACTGATAATTGCAAAGACTGAGCAATAATTTCCTTAAGTTAATCCTTTATGTAGAGTTAACTTTTTTCCACTCCCACATATAATAAATACAGTTACATAAATATAATTATATGTAATTAAATTATAACCAAGAGTACAGACTTGGGGTGGTTCTGTACTTAAATCACCATAAAAAAACCCTTTAAAACTTCTTTACAAGATCTCTGAAACTGTGAATAGGATGTGATGTGCCTGAGCAGTGTTGTTGCACTTGGTGATGCCACCCATGGTTGGAGTAGCAAGGGCTTTACCTCCCAATATTGGGGTTTATTTTGGGAAAAACAGGCTGCTGAGCTCCTCTCCACCAAACAAACTCTTGCTGGTAAAAGCAGCAGCCCCACTAGGGGTGGTTTTTGCTTCTACAGCAACACCAGTCTTCCTGTGTGTGGAAATAACTCCCACAGAGGGAGAATTGTTGAGGCTGGAAAAGCCCTCTGGGATCATGGAATCCAAGCCCAGCACAGCTGAGCCCACCCTGTCCCCAAGTGCCACAGCCACAGGGCTTTTAAATCCCTCCAGGGCTGGGGACTCTACCCTAGCCCTGGGCAGCCTGTTTTTAACAATTTAACCCAAAGGAGACATCAGTGACATCTCAGGGACAGAGAAAGGGGCACAGGCTGATTTGCAGCCACAGTGCCTGGTGGCATCAGGTCCAGACCATGAGGCACAAGCCAGCCAGCAGATACAGGGAATGACTTTCAGGCTGGATAAATGAGTAAATCACAAAGGCAACAGCAGCCCCCTCCCTTTTGTACCTTCTAAAGACAATATTTTACCTTTTTCTCTGCATGAAATAGCATTTCTGTACCCCTGGAAGCCAGTAGAGACCTCCCTGGCAGGGAGTTGCTTTCAAAATGGGGCAGAATAAAATATCCAACACAATTCACCTGCTGCCCTGTCAGAGCAAAGGGAGGGCAGGGCTGACAGAGCACTTTGGGTAGCAAGGAAAGGCTCCCATCTATCCAAACAGGAAAAAAATGTGGTTCTCCACAAGCTTGGACCAAAGGAATCGCTCCCACAGAAGCATGAGCTGGCAGCACCTTGTGGGGATGCTGAGAATCACAGAATTCCAGGATAGTTTGGGATGGAAGGGACATCAAAGCTGCCATGGGCAGGGACACCTTACACTATCCCAGGTTGCTCCAAGCCCTGGCCTTGGACACTGCCTCAGGCAGCTTCTCTGGGAAACCCTTGCCAGGGCCGACTCACCCTCCCAGGGAAGGATTTCTTCCCAATATCCACTCTAAACCTTTCCCTCCTTCAGCTTATGGCCATGAAATATTCCATCCTTCTTTGGAATTGACAGGGTCTCAAGGATGTCTGGTTATTTCTAAAAATCACCCTGAAAGAATAAAAATCACAGCAAACTGATTTCTGTCCATCGTCTGTACAGGATGGGAGGGACACCAGGATGTCACAGCACTTCCAGCTCGACCACCAGGGTGGCTGCAGCTTTCAAATCCATCCCTGTACCCCTGAGCCAGGACCTGGGGCGGGGCAATATGAGCTCTGGGAATAAGAATTACTTATTCTGCAGGCTCTGGAAGCAGCAAAGATGATGTCAAAGAATGCTTTTCCAGGATGAGCCTGTGCAGAGGGAAGAGCTCCCAGTGCTGCAGCCGGATCACCCAGCCCGCGGTGCACCCGGGCTGGGATGGAACCTGTGACTGCCTTGGGGCAGACTCATCATCCCGCTGTCGGCTCCAAAGCCCAGCTCTCCTCTCAAACCAGCCTCTGGCTCGCCTTATCTGATTGTTCTGCTCTTTAAAATTAACAGCAGCTCTAGTCAGGCACTGATATGGAGACAAAGATGATTTTCTTCCTGCTGATTATTCGGCTGGGGTGAGCACTCTCCTCTGGATCAGCTCAGCCGGCTTTAATAATCAGCCCAGCACCATCAGATTGGAATGAATTCATCACTGTCTTGCACCAAAACTCTCCATTTTGCAGAACTTCTGTGACTGCTCTGACAATTTCCATTCCTCTTATCCCCCAAAATTCCAGTGGAGGATCATTATTTATCATATTCCCTTATTTATGTAAGGCTGACCCTGGTACCCTTTCTCATTCGGGGCAATTCACAGTGGCTGCACCACTCTCACCCCATCCTACACCTGCCCCGCAGCTGGACCACCCGCACCCCGGGGCTGGGTGCCCATCACGGCTGGGCCACGCTCACCCCACCCTGCCCTCACCCCACTTTCCGCCCCTCTTCCCTCGCCCCCGGGCCGGGACCCCCGACGGGGCGGGCGCTGCCGACGCCGGGAGCTCCGCGCGGTCCCTGCCCCCGCCCGCCCGTCCTCTCCGCGCCTTCCCCTCCTTCCCTGCCGGGAGAATGTCCCTGGATCCGGCCCCGAGGGCGAGGGAGGGGCTCCCCGCAGCCCCCCGGGGCTCCCCGCCGGGCCGGGGGGCGGGATGCGGCTCCACCTGCGGTGCGGGGCGGTGGGATGTGCGCGTCCCCCCGGGTACCTGGAACACCGAGCGCCGTGGGTGGGAACGTCCTGTTCCTCCGGGACTAAAAGGCTCAGGCAGCGGGAAAAAAACGAAAAAAAAAAAAAAAAAAAAAAAAAAAAAAAAAAAAAAAAAAAAAAAAGCCCCACACCACAAAAACGCGGCTGAGAACGGCTGTGCCGGAGCCTCCCGGTGCACACCCCGCGAAGGGAACGCTCCTCCTCATCCTCACGGGAACATCGGCGGGCAGCGGGCTGCTCCCGGCCCTGAACACCCCGGACCCCTCGGCAGGTAAGGCGCTCCGGACCGGGACAGGGGGTCCCGCAGCCACACCCTGGACCCCCCAAACCCCAGCCAGAGCCGCGGGGTTCAGCATTCATCAGAGAGGGAGCAGGACCCTGGCGATGCACACAAGGGCTGGTTTGACTCTCGTGGGTACACGAAGCGGAATTAAAGAATTTAATTGAGCTTCAGAATTTTCATTCTGTAAGTAATGAGCATTTTGGCTCCTCAGCTGCACAAGTTTCCTAATGGATTTCGTGTTCCTGCCCCAGGCAGGGCATGGGGATCTGGAGCTGTGGTATCACAGCGTGCGCCCTGTGAGTGCAGCTGGGATGTAGAAAACCACAATATCCCTCGGTTAATTACAGGGGGTTTTTAATTAATGCTGATTTGACTCTCCACTGGGGGGAAAAGACTGTCCAGATACTGGTAAGGGGGATAAACTATAATTTTGAGAGTGTGGGGCTTGAAAGGAGGGTCCTGGAGGGGAACTTTTAATTTCCATACATTTTCTGCCGGAATATATTTTACCTCGTTCCCCTGTGCTACTCTGAGTGGGTTTGTGGAGGTGCCCGGGGAGCCAGGCACTCCCTCCCTCCCTCCCTTCCTCCATCCCTCCCTCCCATCAAAGCTTCCATAGGGAAAGACAGGAGAACCCAAAGCTCCATGGGTGGTGAAGATAAAACCAAGGGGATAAAAGAACCCGGTGGGATGAGTTGGGGTGTGCTGAGGTGTGCTGGCTGGGAAAGACACAGGAGTGCAGGGGATGGAAAGGATGCTTCTGCCCAGGCAAGTTGCATGGGGCTGGTGGATCAGGGTGGAATTAACCAGGAAAAATAAAAAACAAGAAATGCAGGAGTGTCTCTTTTTTTTCTGCCTTACATCAGTGTAGCTCTCAGGTCACTCTCCATGAGGTTTCTCAAGCTGATTTCTGGGTCCTGCTGCCCCAAATTGGCAGCTCCCCATGGATCTGTGCTGGCTGCTTAACTATTTCACAGCCAGCTTTCTAACCTTCCTCCATACCAGAGCTCCTCTGTGACTGTCACAGGGCATCTTCACTCTTGAGCAAGTCATTTAAACCAGCCAGTGCCTCAGAACAAGGCTGTGCAAAAGGCCCAGACTCTGGGGACAGGTCCTTCTGCCCAGAAGTTCAACCAAAATGTATTTATGTCCCCTCCAGAGCTCACAGTCTATGTTTGACTTTGAGTTGTGGAGAAGCTGCATCAGCCACAGGGGCTCCCATGGCTCAGCTGCCCAATGACTCCTGGCACAACGACTCAGCCCTGATCTTCACTGGCCTGGACCTGCTCCTGGAGCTGAAGCCACTCTTCATCCCGCTCTACGCCACGCTGGTGGCGGTGGCGTGCGTCGGGAACCTCTTCCTCATCCTCCTCATCGCCCTCACCAAGAAGCTGCACTGCACCACCAACTTCCTGATCGGGAACCTGGCGGTGGCCGACTTCATCATGTGCCTGGCCTGCGTGCCCCTCACCGTGTCCTACGCCTTCGAGGAGCGGGGCTGGCTCTTCGGCATGTTCATGTGCCACTTTGTCACCCTGCTGCAGGCTGCCACCGTCTTCGTGTCGGTGCTGTCCCTCACGGCCATCGCCATCGACCGCTACGTGGTGGTGGCGTACCCGATCCGCAGGCGCATCAGCCGCAGGGCCTGCGTCGGCCTCGTGGCCTGCATCTGGCTGCTCTCCATCGTGGCCTCTGTGCCCACCTCGCTGCACACCCACTACCTGGACCTCAACGCCATCGGCCACGACATGATCATCTGCGAGGAGTTCTGGAAGCACGAGGAGAGGGAGCGGCTGCTGTACTCGTGCCTGATGCTGCTGCTCTCCTACATGCTCCCGCTGCTGGCCGTGTCCATCTCCTTCTGTGCCATCACCTACCGCCTGCGCAGGAGGAACGTGCCGGGTGCTGCCCATCACTGCCAGGACAAGTGGAGCAGGACCAAGCACAAGACCTTCCGGGTGCTCACCGTTTCCGTGCTCTGCTTTGCCGTCTGCTGGCTGCCTCTGCAGGTGGTCAACTTCATCCGGGACATTGACGAAGAGTTCACCATCCTGGACAAGAGGTATGTCAACGTCATCCAGGTCTCATGCCACCTGATTGCCATGAGCTCTGCCTGCTACAACCCCTTCATCTACGCCTCCCTCCACGACAAGTTCTGGTTCCACCTCAGCAGCTACTTCTACCGCAAGAAGCAGAGCTCCAGGAGCATGTCCTGCAAGGCTACCCGCTTCAACACCTGCTCCACCCTGGCAGATGCTCCCACTGGGGCCTCGGACAAGATAGCTTTGCAATCCAGGTTACCTTAGCCAGAGGACCTTGAGGGATTTGGTTTGCATAGCCCTATATCCCAAACCATGTCCCTGTATCCCGAATCATGGCTGGGTATAGTAGGTGTCCAGTGCTACATTCAGAGCACAAAAACTTCACCCCATGGTTTATGCAGGAGGTGGGTCAGCAAGGCAAACACCCATTGTGTAAAAAACTCTTTGGAGAGCACACATCTTCATTTTGTAGGATATAGATTGTTCCTAAGCAACAGGCAGCACTTTGTGCCACAGAAAGAGGTCGACTTGCACAGGGAGCCGTGAAATTGCTGTGCATTTATCCTTTAAAATTGCAGCTTACTGGTGAAGGGACAATGTAGGCTGAGATGTGCAGATGGGGCCACGTGGCTGCTGATGGCAGGTGGCTGGTTTGGAACAGGAGTGACTTTCGTAACCTGCTTGGCCTGCTGGAGGAGCTGCCCCCGTAACCAGACAGGGCATCCCAGTTTCTCCAGCCAAAGGTGTAGATGCAGCTGGGCACATTCATGATCCACGCACATCATCACTGCTCTTCATGGCCAAGTAGGACTCAAAAGATCTCAAGTGATGAGTTTGCTGGGAATGATGTCTCAAATTCTGCTCCCAGGGAAGTTTAGCTTGGTGTATGCCCAAGGTCAGGGTCCTGCAGTGGAGGTGGGAATCCCAGTGCCAGGCTGTTCTACCCCAGAAGCTGCCAGATGAAGGGTGGGTTTGCTTGTCAGTGCTCCTTGGTGTCTGAGGTGCCTCTGTGGCCTCTCAGGCTGCTCTGTGCAAGCAGCACATGCAGAAGGCAGCATCTCCTTACACCCAATTCCCATCTAGGTTTTAACCTCTTGATTTCCCAGGAGGAACCCTTGGGAACAGCCCATAGGCACAGCACCCCCATAGGCACCACAGCTCAGGGCCGTGGCTGCTCTCAGCTGCCCTGCTCTGTGGGGCCAAGCTGTGACTGCCCACTGCTCCTCATGCCCAAGGATAGGACTTGAAAGCCCCCAGGCAACTGGTGCCCAGCCCTGCACAGAACCTGCCCGTGGCACTGGTCAGCATTCCAGCTTTTGCCAGCAGCTCAGGAGCATCCAGTGCAGACACAGCTGGCTGGATCCCCACAGGATCCCTAATCCACTCCCCTTATGCCCACCACCCACAAGCTTGCTCACCTCCTGGCTGAGGCCCTTGTGGTGGCCCTAGAGACTCGTGATCTTCTGTGGGTGTCCAGCAGAGACAGGGACACGTCCAACACAGTGCTGGTGGCCTCTGTTCCCACAGAGCAGCTCCCTGCAGCTTCCCTGGGCCTGGGCTGCTCATCCCAGAAGGTGCCTGTTTGTCCTTCATGCAATAAAGGCTTCAAGAGCTTGGGCTGTGTGTGTGTATTGATGTGAATCCCACAAACCCCAGAAACCCTTGACTGCAGCTCACTCACATCCCAGGAAGATGCCAGCTTGGATGTGGTTAGTTCTGTCCCAGTCCTGGGCAGTGGCAGATCCTTGGAGGTCAGGCTGGGACTAATGCTGGACCAGGTTGTTCCAAGCCCTCTCCAACCTGGCCTTGGACATTTCCAGGGATGAAGCAGCCACAGCTTCTCTGGGCAAACCTGTGCTGGGGCCTCACCATCCTCCAAGCCAAGATTTTCTTCCCAGTAGCCCATTTAACCCTGCCCTCTGTCCAAATGAAGCCATTTCCCCTTGTCCTGTCACTGCCAGTGTTGATTCCTTCTCTCGTCAATTAATCCCATCACAATCTCTATTATTTCACTCAATTAAAACCCCTAAATGTCTCTAGATTACTCTTCTTAGCCTTTTTCTCCCCCCAACTCCACACCCACTCATTGCTACCACTGCATTTATCTGCAGGACCATTTAAAATCCAGATATCCATCCTGGAGAACTGATCCACAAAGAGGATGAGGTTTCCTCTTCCATGTTTCCAGACTAGACGAGAATTTGCAGTTATCAAGCACTGGGAGAGAAAATCCCCACCTTCAGGTCCCCCTCTTGAGATGTTTTGCTCATTCCCCAAATTACCTGCAGGAAAAGGAAAAGCACTGTTTTGGGAGGTGAGCTAAAAGCTGAGTTACTTCTGAGAATAAACACAGAAATCCCAGAGCTGCAGTCTGTGATTCACAGAAACTGGATATATAAAGGAGAACATGGTTGGTTTTTTTAATGAAAGTAAATTAATCAGATAAATGAGGGAGGAAAACATGTTTGAAGGCTGATTCTGCAGAGCTTTCCTCAGGAAGCTGCTCAAAGCTTTTCTCCCAGGAACCAGGGGGTATAAAGGGGATATTTTTGTTAAATCATCCTCAATTATTAAGAGTTTTGCACAATATTCTCCCTGAGGCTGTTTCTTCCTCAGAAACTCTCTTGTTGGTTGAAATATGGTTGATAACGGTTGATCTTAAAGATCTTTTCCAACCTAAACAATTCCATTCTGGGACCCTCTTCTCTATCAGGATTTGGTGCCTGTAGCTCTCCCATCTGCCAGGACACAGTCCAGGAAGAGAAAATATTGGTAAGCCTGTTCAGGTGTTTACAGCTCTAAGGGGCAGATAATGTAATGTATTCCAGTGATGTTCTTTCAAAAGCCTTTGAGAGATACTGATTTGAAAGAGCTTACCTACAAGCAAGGTATTATTCCCATTATTTGATCCCTATCCAGGTTTCTCCGATGGCTACAGATGATGAGGCCCTTTGTCCTGCACTGCAGAATGAATTGAGATGAGCATCAGCTCTAATTGCACACGAAGGATCAACACTGTTTTCATGTGTACTCCTAGAAATTTCCTCCTCGGTATCTAAATCAGGCACAGCAAACAAAATTAGCCTGGTAATTTTCCACTGACTTTTAGCCCCCCTCTCACTGTGTTTGTTCTGTCTGGGTGTCACCAGTGATGACAAAACATCCATAACAGAGAAGCTCTTCCACTGAGCTAGGATCAAATTGGGCAAATTTTATTTGTGGGCCTGGAAAATTAGAAATTATTGATTATTATTATTACTATTATTATTATTATCATCATCATCATTACCATTATTTCCTGGTTTATTGTGAATAACACTTTGACTCAAGTCACTGCTTCTGATTTCCTTGACAGGGCTTGCAAAATACCTTTTGCTTTTCTCTGAGCAGATTCCATGGGCTGTACAAACTGTGGCCAACTCTTCCCAGATCTTAGCTCTGGTTATAGAGGCAGGTTTGTGCCATGTACATGGGTAAATCAGGCTTATTTTCACTTCTTTTGGCTAAAATCATAGTTGATACATCTCAGGCTCACAGTAACGACCTGGAATAGGTCCTGGTTTGGGATGGAAGGGACCTTAAATCCCACCCAGTCCCACCCCCTGCCATGGGCAGGGACACCTTCCAGCAGCCCAGGTTACTCCAAACCCCATCGAACCTGACCTTGGACACCGGGGGGCTGGATCCCACTGGATCAGGCAGACTGAGCACCTTCCTATGGACATCACCTCTCTGTGAACTGCTGGATCTTCCAGCAGTGTTGAATTATTGAAAGCACCACAGCTGATTTATGGATGTACCCATTTCCAACTCATCCTGTATTCCCCCGGTGCCTCCTCCTCCTCTGTCGCTGCAAGCGCTCACACTTTAATTTCTGTGAGCGTAGCAAGCTCTCGCTGCAGCAAATTAACCAAGATTTCCTAAACCCCAGTTTATTCCTCATTCATCTATTTTATCCGTCATCCCGCTCCCGCAGCAGTTGCCAAGAATCTCCTTAGTCACACACCACGGTCACTGTGCCCTCACTCCGAGATAAATCTGGCATTTACCAGACCTAGCTCAACATTGTTCCCTAAGGTGATGATGAGGGATGGGGTGCCTTGTACCAATCCCCAAAAACCCAAAACAGACACATGTTTTGTTGCTTGGCGCCACTGTCTGGGACTCTCCAGCATGCCAAAGATGGAGCAGGGCTGGGAGGCTCCCCAAAACCCTCCCACCCAAAGCATCATTTTTTGCTGCATGTTAATCTCCAATTTTGGGAGCAATGCGGGAGACCCAGACACTTCCTGCAGCAGGGATGGAGTCATCCCCCAGCCCCCGGCAGCGGGAACTCGGGGTGATGCTCAGCCAGATCCCCCCAGGGAGGCTGGCTGCCTCCCCCGCTGCTCCAGCCCGTGATGAGCGGGACGGGGCCGGGGCCACGCGCGGCGGGCGCTAATTCCATAAACGAGGCAAGCGCTAACTGCCGCGCAGGGAAGCGCTGCAGAGCGGCTCTTGGTTGCCATAGGAACCCATCAACCCCTGGGAAAAGCCAAATTACCGGATCCAGGCGGCTCCTCTGCCGTGACAGTGGGGGGCTTTACATGGTGACACCCTCCCGCTCCAGGAACGGAAACAGGGCAACCTCAGGAGGTGAAAGATGGGGATGCCTAAGGCTCCAGGGAAACCTTGGGGCCCTTCCTGTGCCTAAAGGGGCTCCGAGAGAGCTGCAGAGGCACTTTGGACATGGGCCTGGAGTGACAAGGGGGAATGGCTTCCTACTGCCAGAGGGCAAGATGGGAGATTGGGAAGAAATTCTTTCCTGTGAGGGCGCTGAGGCCCTGGCACGGGTTGCCCAAACAAGCTGTGGCTGCTTGCTCCTTCCCTTCCCTTCCCTTCCCTTCCCTTCCCTTCCCTTCCCTTCCCTTCCCTTCCCTTCCCTTCCCTTCCCTTCCCTTCCCTTCCCTTCCCTTCCCTTCCCTTCCCTTCCCTTCCCTTCCCTTCCCTTCCCTTCCCTTCCCTTCCCTTCCCTTCCCTTCCCTTCCCTTCTCTTCCCCCCGGTCTAGTGGAAGGTGTCCATGCTCAAGGCGGGGGATGGGATGGGATGTCCTGGCAGGGGAACAAAGGGTCCCTGCAGATTTTACCAGGGCTCTGAAGGGAAAGTCTGCATTGCTGAGGATGTGCATGATGCTGATAAAGTTCCAAAGTTCTGAACTAGGATCCTCACAGCTCTTGATCCCAAAAATGTGGCAAAAAAAGATATTGCAATAATCCCACTGGGTTGCAACAAGAGCCTGGTGAAGCAAATGGACGAATTTTCAGGATTTACCCTCAGACTCACCCCAAGGCACAGCCTGGTCCTTCTCACTCCATCAGGGACCATCACCTCCTGGGCCACCCTGAGCCTGGAACAACACCTGGAAATATCCAGGCAGGTTTACCGATGCTCATCCCTCCTACATTAACAAGAAATCTTAATTTCTCCCCTTGCCATGGGGTGTTTCCAGGCTGCCAGCTCCCTCTTTCCACAGAAGACGACACAGTTCCTGGGTCTCCATAATTATTTACATGTGGGCTGTGTTTATCGGCAATTAAATGGTTCGGTGGCTCCGAGACATTAGTCTCCTCTAAACATGTTGTCTGCCAGATTGCTTCCTGCCAGCAGTCCCTGTGGGATGGGGAATTGTGCCGAGCCCTCCAGGGCAGCGTGTGGATGGGAGGGAGCAGCTGGCAGAGCCCCCCGGGATAAAAACGCTCTAAAGGAGCAGGTCTGGAATTGGGAGGCACGGGCAGGGGCGGGGTTGTGTTAAACACTGTGCGAACAGGACCTGAGCCCTGGAAGCTCAGAGGGGTGGCAGGAATGGGGCGTGCAGGAGCATCCCAGCCTGGAGCAGGGAAGGGAGGGATGTGACAGGGGCCGAGGGGCTGTGCAGTGTCCCCACTAAGGCGGCTGCCCCAGCCCGCCCCGGAGGACACCTACCACTCACAAGTCTTCAAAGATTCACTGAAACGCTGCAGGGCTCACCCTTGCTATTGCAAGACTCGGTTAAAGGGATTTTTCCTAAGGAATTGTCTGAAGCCAGCGAGCGGAGGGTGGATTCCTGCAGAGCTGCTCCAGGGAAGGCTCCGGCGCGGCCGCGGTGCTCACAGAGACTTTGTGTCTCAGCAGCATCGTCCTGTCAGCGCCAGGAATTTGCTGCCGGAGCCAGTCCTGGCTCCAGGGGGGGCTCTTTGTGAGCACGCAGCAGGACAGACCCCACAGCCCTGCCCTGCTGTCAGGGCTCAACCACAAACCAGATGTTTTCGTGGCCGCCCCAAGTGTCCCCAGTCCTCATCCCCAGCTGCTGCTTCCCTCAAAGCCCCCAGCCCCCAAAAGCTTCCTGACCCCCACGATCCCACAGAACACCTTGATTCTGGATGGGGCTTGGAACAATCTGGTGTAGTGGAAGGTGTCCCTGCCCATGGCAGGAGGTGGGACTAGATGATTTTTAAGGTCTGTTCTTACCAAAATCATTTTGAGATTCTCCCCAAAGGTCAGGCTCACTGAGCTCTCATCAGCATAACATCCACTTGGACTTGCTAATGACCAGGAGGTGGGACTGAGGTGTGGGATGAACAAGCAGCATGGGGATCAGATATTTACATGCATTTACTATGTTTTTACATTTTAAATCTCAAGCTTTTGCTACTTTCCCCTGCTTGGCCCTTTCCCATGTTAGAAATGAGCCTGAACCTTCTCAATTCCGTTTTGCTGCTGGCAGGAGATCTGAGTCTACACCCAGCCATGCTCTTTATCCTTTAACTCCTCACTCTGGCACCTTAAAGATCCTTCAAAAAGTGGCAGCTTCAACAGGGGTTTCCTCAGAGACCTGTGTGTTGCTGCTGGTTCCCACATCCCTGCTTTCCTCCTCACCTGAAGCTCCCCAACAGCAATAAACAGAATTTTGCTGGTTGCTTTGAGCTTCTTCCCAAGCCCCCGGTGCTTTCAGGAGAGCAGAAGGATGTGTTTAGGCCCCAACGTGCCCTGTTGGTTCCCATTCCAAGCTCCCATCAGCAAATCCCACTCCCCAGAGCCACTGGAAGGTGCAGTTTCCACACTGATTCTGGGCCTCGCCGAAGAGCTCTGAAGCTCATGGATAAACCCTGATGGAGATTTATTTCAGTCCCTCTCATAGCTCAGCAAGGATTCTGTGGCTTCCGTTAGCACTTTGGAGAGGTATAAAGCAAATTCCTCAAGCTTCTTGGCTCAAAATCACATTAAGATTTGCTGAAAGCAACAGAAGATGCAGTTTATAATTGTGGGTCGGCAAAAGAAAAGGCTTTTGGAGAGTTTAAAATCCAAAGGTGTTTTTTTCCCAGAAGGAAGCCACCTCATCTGTCTTTATAGTCAAGTGGAAAACTTGATGTCGAAGATTCCCAGACATGAAGAAGAGGTTGGATATAACTGAGACAGGAGACTCCTGCCTGTTACCTGAGATGGGATTCCAGCCTCAGTTCAACCCCACTACCAACATCCTTTGGGATCCTAAGTGTGGGGCAGCTCTGCTGGATTTGGTGGCAGCAGTGCTGTGGAAAGAACAGGTGAAGTTCTACAAGCCCTTCCCATCCAATCACGACACTTCGGATTTTTCCTCTTTTAAACCAAAGGACAAACTGCCAAGGATAAGGAAAACCACGTGGAGGCACATGGGCCCTGGCAGAAGGTTCCTGACCGACAAGGTGTTTCCCTCCTCCCTCCCACTGGCGCCGGGCCTGGACATATTTTGCTCACGATGCGACTTCCATTATTTCCATGGCAACCATCCTTTGTCGGGGCTGAAGACTGGAGATTTTTTAACAACTCCCCGTTTGCCAATTCAAGTCCCAGAAGGAAGTGGGAAAGTTCTCATTCACATGTAAAATAGCTGCGATAAAAGCCGAGGGGCGCAGGGCGGGGGCAGCGCTTGGGCACGGCGCTTTTCATCCCAGCCTTCCTCATTTCCTTGGTTTTACAGCGGCAAAGAGCCTCATCCAGGGATGTGCCTGACACCGTCTCAAACCCACGCATGGCAGGACGTTGGAATCTGACGATCTTTAAGGTCCCTTCCAACCCAAACCATTCCGGAATTCTCTGAATACCAAAATATCTCGACACACAATAGACCCATTGGAGACGCTTTCTTTTGGCTCTTTCATAAAACCCTGCCTGTGAGGGAAGGAACATCCTGAGGATGTTCGTGCTCAAAGCAAGGTCCACAGCCCGTGGTGACTCTGGTCCATCAGGAGGGCGGCTGGGGGCCAAGAGGAGCAGAAGCCAGGCTGGTGTGATGCCGTCTGCAGGCGTCAGAGCAGCCGTCCCTGGCACCGCTTGCTCCCGCTGCCATTCCCAAAGCTTTACTCCCGCTAGAGCCGGGGTCGTGGCTATCAGCCAGCTTGGCGACTGGCAGCCTTAATGTGTTTATTTCAGCCCCAGTGCCTGGCCAGGAAGTCGGTTATTCCTGCAAAACCCACAGAAGACCCACAGGAAAGAGGAGAAACCTGACATACACCCTGAGCCTGAGCATGGGGACCAGAGGGAACGTGTTCCAAACCCCTTCCCAGAGTGACACTGCCAAAAGGCAGCAGCCTGGGGTTTGGAAAGGGTGGAACAAGGCTTTGCAGGTGTAGTGTTGGAATTACTAAAGAACATGACACGTGAAGTGAGATTTTTGGAACAGCAAAGGTTCCTAACCTGTCTCATTCCCTGGTCTGCAGGGGAATACCAAACCGGTTCCAAATTCCAAAAACTGAGCAGGAGAAGTGACTAATGAGAAAATACAGTAACACTGTGGTATTTTAGAGGGAATCAGAAGGTTTCTGTGTCATGAAGTGGAATTAAACTGTTGGGGTGTCTCCACAACCCTGGAGAGGGTTCTACAGGGAGAACACAAGAGCAGCGGGGTCAGGAACGTGATTTATCAGCACCAAACTGGAACAAGCAAGTGAGGAAAAAGTAGGGACAAACCCTGATGCCAAAACCTCGGGTTGTTCACTCAGGGAAGTTTGGGGCATTCGGTGCAGAATCAAGGATTAACAAAATAGAATTCAAAAGAGGAAAAAATCCCTTTTGATTCTGTGGGATAACTGCACGTGTAGGGATGGAAAGGTGGGAAAAGAAGCTGCCAGACTGGAACAGGTTCAAACCAGTCCACAACTTCCTGCTTTCCTCCCTGCTCCTGCACCCCTTTCCCCGTGCTCCAGGGGATGGCTGGATCCTGCTCAGCACCTCTCATCTCCAGTGCTTGCTGTCAGCTCTGGAATCTCCTCCTGATTTATTCCACCCTGGAGAAACACCTGACAAAGGAAATAAATGATACAGCTGCAGAGGGAGCTGACTTTTTTTTTCACTCTACTTGTCCAAAGCTGCTGTGGAGAATTGTATCATTGGTCACAGATAAAATGAAGCCCAAATAATGGAAACCTGATAGATTTCTCATTTTTGCTGACCTGCAGACAAACTTCTTCCCAAGCTACAAGGCTCTACCTGAACTAAAATCCTCCTCATGGGAAGGTACAAGGAGGTGGGAGCCTGTTTGCTTTATTTAAAGAGAAAAGGATGATCAGTGATGCCCAGAAAAGGAGTGAGAGAGTCAGAGAAAAGCAGAATCCTGTGCACAGTAAATTAAATTAAGGGGACAAGAGACAGAAATTTAATATAGAGAACAGAAGCTGCAGCAGAAAAACAAACAAGCAGCATAAAGCTTTAAAACTACTGAGAAATAAACATTTAATTAAAAACCAAATCGCCAAACAAGCAGGAAATGTTCCCAGAAGCCAAGATAGCAAAGTCTCACCAACTTATTCCTAGTTAGGGAGACCTGGAGGTCAGGTTTAATTACAGCTCAGCCCACCCTCCCCCCAGCAGCATCTGTTTTACAAAACAAAATCTGATTCCCAGCCGGATCTGATGCCTTTGGCTGGAGGACAGATCTCCAGTTCTTCCAGCACCGGGCACCAAAACCCCTGGGGACAGACAGGAATGCTGCCGATTTCAGAGTGGGCACAAAGAGAGCAAAGCCAATTTCTGACCCATTTTTGGCCTGGGATCGACGCCCACAGGTTCAGGACACAGCTGGGAGCTCGAATCTGTCAATGTTCCAGTCAACTGTCCTCATACCCAGCCATGACCCCCTTAGCAAAGGGAAAAACCCCTCAGCCCAAACTGCCCTTGGCCACTTACCCCAACAGTGGGCTTGGATGCAGCTCCATGTCCTTCTTTCAAAAAATGTAAAACTCCTGAAGAAAACACCTTAAAAAGGGGGAAGGAAAATTAAGAGAGGAATTCCAGGAAGTTGCTGGTTCCACAACCCATCCCTACCACTTTGTACCAACTCCACAGCAATTTGTAACCCATTCTGCTGCCTTTCATCCCACTTCCCTGTGTCCTGTGATGCGTTTGACTCCAATGTGTCCCTTCTCCATGTGTTGGTGATGCTCTGGCAATTAAAACATTAATTAATCACGACAGGAACAACCATTTCATCCCACCTTTGTGTTGTGGCTCAGCATGAGGGGCAGAGGCCTCGCCAAGAACACAAACAATCCCAAGGAAAAGCACTGACAGGCTAATTCATATAAAAACTTTATTAGAAACGAGGACACAGCCTCCCAGGAACAGCATCCTGCATTAACTCTCAAACTTTTACAATTTCAGAGCCATAATTAAATACAAGAGCTACAAAAAGGGTGTGCACAGCTTTTAAAGGGAGGAAGAATCAATCCACAAGATGCCATTGTTTCAAACATGGCTGGAGAAAGGAGTTTTCCACAGTGGTTTCTATGCAGGGACCCACGAGGCTGCAAGTTGGCACGTGGCCTGTGAGATTTGTTTTCCATCCTAAGGACCAGGATGGACTTTGATCTTATCCTGAGTCTGTATTGCTTCAATTCAGAGAAAAGAGCAGAATGTGATGGCTTGATATTGCATCTGATACATGATGCTGGGTAAATACTTGTACTTCCAAAAAAAAGGGGGTATTATCCTATCCCAAGTTATATTTTAATGGTAAATAGTAATAATAAAAATAAAACCCGGAGGTATTACTGACACAGAAAAAATGACCAGCCTCATTCAAGTACCATCTACGATGAGAAAATAAAGGATAAATGGGGCCTGGTTTATCTTTTTTCTACTTATACCCAAAACCCACCAGGACCAGTTTAACAATGCTAATTTTTAGTGCATCAAGTGCCATGTTATAATCTCTATTCAACCAACATCTAGTACCAAACCCAAAAAAGGAAAAAAAATACTTAAAATATATAAATTTCTCAGATTCCTTACAGGAGTTCTCAATGTTGTGGCATATAAAAAGGATTTAGAGCAAAATAGAGCTACAAAAGCTATTGCGCTCGAGCCAGCAGCGTATGTACACGGGAAAGTCAGAGAGGTACAAAAAGGATCCTAAGTAGAGAAGGCAGTGGAAAGTATTTTATATAAACAGTGCTTGCAAAGTATAAAATTAGGAAATAATGCATAGAGGAGTGTGCTTCACCCAGCAGCAAGGGCTGTGCAAGCGAATCCTTGCAGCCAAGGCAGAACCGCTCAGTGCCTGCAGAACTCGCTGGTGATGTTGGGCAGCGGGTAGGCGAAGAGGGAGAAGTCCAGGATGTACTTGGGGAGGAGCTCTTTGATCAGCCGGCGCTGGGTGTTGCACAGGTAGTAGTGCAGCGTCTCGGCCGTGACGGGCTTGTACCAGGCCTGGCGCTCCGGGAAGCGCACGAAGGAGGGCGACTGGATGTGCTCCAGCACGTGGTTGGCGTCGGCGTGCAGCCGCTCGTAGGAGCCGATGAAGTCGTACCTGACGGCGCAGGGCTGGCACAGGTTGTAGATGGGCATCCAGTGCTCGTTCATGCGCTCCACATCCTCATCCAGCAGGTACTGCAGGAACTCGGAGAAGGACACGTCGTCGCCGGCCGAGTTCGCCCCGTTCTTCCGGTACCGCCGGATGATCTCCACGCCGTATTTCTGCTGGTACTCCTTGATCTCCCCGAATTTATTCCGGTAGGCCGAGAGCAGCCTCTCCATTGGGTTCCGCACGAAGATGAATTTGTAGTAGTGCTTCAGGCGGTAGCTGATCTCCTCCGGCTTCATGTCGCCCAGGAACACCAGGTCGCTCTTGTGGTCCATCTTGCCCTGCACGTCCACGCTCTCCAGAGCCCCGTCTAGCACCTTCAGGATGCGCTTCCAGTTGGAGCAGGCCACCTTGGGCACGTAGCAGTAGAGGAAGCGGTACTTGTCGCTGACCAGGAGGTGCCGGAGCACCGTGCGGCGCTGCCCGGGCGGCAGCTCCCAGACGTTGCGGGGCATCGAGCGCTGCCCGCACAGGGCGCGGATCGTGCGGTTCCGCGTGTCCCGCAGCACCTCCAGCTCCAGCTCCGCCGGCGAGTCCCGCCCGCCCCGCCGGGACAGCCCCGCGGGCGGGTGCAGCGGCGGCGGCCCGACCTGGGCGAGGATGCCGCGCTCGATCATGAGCAGGAGCCCGCTGGAGGCCAGGATGACGCCGAACATCAGCATGGAGGGCAGGAGCGCCGCGCCCGCCGCGCCCCGGGAGCGCGCCCGGCTGCGGCCCGGCGGGACCGCCCGGCGGGGCTCGGCGGGGCCGGGGCCGCGGGGCTGCATGGCCGGGAGCTCCCGGGCCGGGCCGGCTCGGCCGGGGCTGCGGGGGGGTCCGGGCGGGGCGGGGCGGTGACGGAGCGGGGCGGAAGAGGCGGCGGGACCGCCCCGCACTGAGCCCGCCCCGGCCGGGGCCCTGCGGCGGGGGCGGCGGAGCCGCGGGAGAGCCGGGAGAGCCGGGCAGCGCGGCTGGAGGGCACCGCAGGGCCCATCGGTGCCACCCCGGGCCATGGGCAGGACGCCTTCCACCGGCCCAGGCTGCTCCAAGCCCCGTCCAACCCGGCCTTGGGCACTTCCAGGGTTCCAGGGGCAGCCGCAGCTTCTCTGTGCCAGGGCCTCTGCACCCTCACAGGGAAGAGTTTCTTCCCAATCTCCCACCTAACTCCACTCTCTGGCAGTGGGAAGCCGTTCCCCCTTGTCCTGTCTCTCCATCTCTTGGAGCCTTTTAGGCACTGGAAAGGGCTCTAAAGTCATCCTGGAGTTTTCTCCAGGCTGAACGTCTCCTGCTCTCCCAGCCTGTCTCCAGAGCAAAGCTGCTCCAGCCCTCTAATCACGGAAACACAGCATCATCCGGGTTGGAAAAGACCCCCCACACACACCACTGAGTCCAGCCTGTGACTGATTGTCACCCAACCCGGAGCACCGAGTGCCGTGTCCAGTCCTTCCTTGAACACCCGCAGGGATGGGGATTCCACCACCTCCCTGGGCAGCCCCTTCCAGAGCCTGGCAACCCTCTACACCAAAAAATTCCTCCTGATGTCCAACCTGACCCTCCCTGGGTGCAACTTGAGGTCATTTTCTCTCCTGTCCCTTGTACCCTGTGAGCAGAACCTGACCCCCACTTGGCTGCACCTTTCTGTCTGTGATTTTTAGAGAGTGAGAACGTCCTGCTCAGCCTCCTTTTCTCCAGGCTGAGCCCCCCAGCTCCCTCGGCTGCTCCTTGTAGCACTTCCTCCCACTGACCATCCCTCTGGAGCGAGTCCAGAGATCCACCAGCACTTCGGCATGTCGGGATATCCGTCAGGCACAGGCCTGAGCAATGCTTCACTCTGCTCTCATCCCAAAATACACTGAAGTGCCCTTTCAGTCATCCCACCAGGTTTGCTCCGAGGTTCCGGGCGCTGCCGGCAGCACAGTTCACATCCCACTGCTTCCGTGGCCTTGTGCAGTGATAACGGATGGTTTTCGCAACACCAGGCCAAAGAACCCATAATTAGGCATTGTGCCCCGCTTTTTGTAATTCTGTAATTCCTGCAGAGGTTTAGCACCTGGAGGAGGAGAAGACACGGGCTCCCTGCAGAGCCGAGGAGACTGTGCCACACGGGAGAGCCACAGGGCGGGATTTCCCAACACTTGGCAGGCATTTCCCCCCAAGCACCTCTGTGAATGACTCCAGCCCTCACCTGCTGCTTCAGGCCATCCCCGGCTGCCTGCGGCACTAACCCAGCCATCAGGATGCCATTTCCTAACACAGCCCTTTCCGAAATCAATCCACATTGCCATTGTTCTCCGCATTTTCCTTCAATGAGTTTTCCTAGCCTACCACGGGGCCTGGGCTCTTAACCAGCCTTGCAGGGACTCTCTGTCAGGAGCTTTCTTAACATCAAGAGAAAACCAGCTTCCACTTACTTCCCTTTGATCAGGAGCCAAGAGCATTTTGTCAGCCAAAGCAGACAAAGCACTTGGAGCGCAGCGCGAGAGCCTGCAGCTAGATTATTGCACATTTCCCGGTTTTATTTGGATGTAAATACAGCATTAGCTCTAGGAAGAGACCGAAATCCGACCCTGCCACCAGCAAAGCTGCACACACGAGGTGTTATCAGATTCCTGTTCTCATTGCAGAGGGCAGGTCCTGATCTGATCCCAAGACCAGCACAAACTGAAGCCGTGCCAACATATATAATCCGTGTCACCGAGACAAAAATCAATCCCTCCTCCTGGGGAAAAAGCCTGATTGCAGCAAACTCCAAAGCAGCCAAGAGGAATTTTTATTTCTTCGAAGGCATAATAGCCTGGCACTGCTCATCTCTTTTTGTTCCTATTCCCACTAATATCTCTAGGTCAGGAGCAGTTATACAGGATAGCCCACTGGTTCTGGAAATGCAGAGAAACAGGAAACTGCCCACGAGGTCAGCTGGGCTATTTTCTAAAGGGAACTTGGATTTAAGGACTGATCTGAAGAGCAAAGGTATGGGGTGGGATGCAGAGTCCCTATAGGAACAGCACAGTCAAGCAAATACACGGTTCAGGGGCTGGTTTGCAGGGCTAAACCCTGTGTCACCAAGGAAAATTAATTGTGGTTACACTCAGTGTGCCTAATTAACACCCAGAGTGAGCAGCAATTTGATTTCCAAAGCAGTTAAAAGCCATCTCACGTTCAGAACGTGCAAAACTATGGGAATATATTTCCCAGACAGATCCAACCCTTCAGAAAAAGCACATTTAGCAAATAAAATGTCACTGAGGAAACCCAACCTCAGGCTTCTGTGGTTTGCCTACAAGTTTATACAACACACCACAATGATGGAAGGGTTTGGTTCTGTCTTCTGCAGGAGAAGGGAAACCCACACAGCCCTTCCCAGGGAAATGCTCTGCCAGGCCTCTGTGTGATCTCCTACCAGGGGCTGGAGCAACAGCCTCATCCCTAAAATTCCCACCTACAGGTATGAAAAGATTTTTGTATTTCCCAGCCCTTTTCAAGATGCCTCCAAACTCCAATATTTACCTTAGGAGCACCCCAGCCTCCACCCTGGGTAACTGGAGCAGTAAATCTCTGGGCCTTTTCCTCACTGTTTACTCACACGAGCAGAAAATCATAATTCAATTGCATTATTATTATATTACATTATAATATCAACCACATTACACTGAGCCAATCTCCTAGCAGCATTTACGCACACAGAGGTTTAAGGAAGGCTGTAGAACTCACCTTGGCTGTCAGAAATCAGGAGTATGTATCAGTGTGACAAGGAAAAGGCCAGTTCCCAGAGGGGATGGAGGGAATGACTGAGGGACCCCCCCGTCCTCCCAGCCCGGAGTGAGGTGAACACTGATGTCATCACAAATGCCCTGCCAAGGCTCTGCTGGCCTTTGGGGTGAGATCAGATATTTATTTTGGACTGAAAAACTGCAAAAAGGACAAACGGGTGAGGCCTCTGAAAAAGCTGAGCAAGAGAAAGAAGGTTTCTTGAAGAAACATCAGTTTGGGCCGATGCCAGCTTCCCAGACAAGAAACAGGACGGTCATTCCTATCAGAGGAGACCCCCTGGATTGGTTTGAGCAGCTCTGGATCAAAAAGTAAAACAAGCAAAGGAGGAGAGATCCGATGCCGTGGCTTCGTGTCCAGAGATTATCCCGTAATTTGGTATAATAAAGCCTCTTATCCAAGGGGATAAGCACAGAAGCCGCTCCACAATCAGCTCACTACCGAGGCGGAGTTTCTTATCTCTGGGGAAAAAAAGCCTTTTTAAACAAAGTCAAACACTCTGGATGAACACACTGAGTAATTCCATGGAGATCGTCAAACACAAAAATCGCTGTTTTCAAGGAAAACTTTGTGCTAAAGGATCTGGTTATAAATTCATTGATATGCAGCTGGCTGGACTTGCAAAGACCTTGCTCCGAGCTCAGTGCCTTAACTGCGAGCTCAGATCCTTCCTCAGTTCCTCACGCTGAGCTCCATCCTTCTCTCTCCGTTCCGCTGGGCACGACTGTGACCGGAGCCATCCCGGCAGGTCCAGCTCCTTAACTCCAGCAGCAGCAGGCCCCGCCCGCTCGGCAGAGGCCGGCACAGCTCTTCCCCCTGGGATCTGGGGCGAGCAGCCAGGGAGCGCATCCCGGCCGCCGGGGACGGCACCGCCGCCGGGCCGGGAGCGGAGGCTGCGGGGCAGGCAGCCAGCGGGGCTGGCGGACACTGCACGGATGGATGCACATCCATCCCCCCGGGCTAGCGCAGAGCTGTCACAGCCTCCACACGCTCCAGCTGGGCCGCAGGTCGCAGCCGGGTCAGCAATACCGCAGGCGCCAGCGCAACGGGGACAGCGCTCGGGCAGAGCCCTCCCAGTTGTTCTCCTGCTCCCAGACCTTACCCCCCAAAAATCAGGTTGACATGCAAAAATTGCCAGGCTGAGCGTATCCAATTTTAAGTCAGCGACAACCACAACTCCCTCGCTGCGCCCTTTTATCCTCCCGCTGACCCTTCGCTGATCCCTCGGATCCCTCTGAGCCCCGGGCTGCTGGATGCACACACAGACATCCTCGGAGTCGCAGCCAGCCGGGGTTTTACCACCAGCTCTCAGTACAAACACACATTAAATCCAACACAGCTCCCAAACCTGTGTCGCAGGAGAGTCTCCAAGTCTCTTAACTCATTCCAGGTCTATCCGCTGCTCTTTACACGGAGTTTCCCGCTGCTCTTTACACGGAGTTTCCCGAGGCTCCCAGGCGGCTCCTGCGGGGCTGTAATGAAGTCGTGACTGTGTGTGTGAAGTTCCTGCTGGAATTTGTAGGCAATTAATGTTTTTGTGGTTTCACAGGCAGCAGGACGAGGACTGAATCTGCTCCAAAACCTGCAGCATCTCATCCCTGACACCAGAAATCATTGTCCCCAAAGCAAAAAAAAACAAACAAACAAACAAAAAAACAACCCGGAAAGAGACCGATAAGGACTCATTTGTCTGAACCCTGTTTAGGTTTGTAACATCATTCCGTGTACCAGGAGCGATAATGACCTGTGAAAGACTGTGCTTTAGGTTTGTAACATCATTCCGTGTGCCTGGAGCGATAATGACCTGCGAAAGACCGCGCTTTAGGTTTGTAACATCATTCCGTGTACCAGGAGTGATGATGATCTGTGAAGGACTGTGTTTTGCCCCAGGAAAAGTATTTGACAGGAATATTGGAGACTGATGGTGGATGGGTGCTGGGAAGTTTTGGGGATAAGCTGAACGACACGGGTGGATCTGGCTGGAAACATGGGCAAATTTATCCTGGAGGGGACAGTCAGACATCGGAGGAACGGTGCCATCTGTGTGGAGTCCAGACTGGCTGACTCGCAGAATCCCAGAAGTATTTAATTTGGCAAAGGCCTGCAAGATCATCAGGTGCAATCTGCAGTTGTGGTACTGGGAAAATTTTTCAATACTCTGATCTTTTTCTCGTTCTTCGTGATATGGTTTTCCATTCATAACCTGGATTTTATAGGAACAGGAAGTTTTGTGCCTTCAGGCCATCCTAGGCAGCATGTTGCTTAAATTGCTGTGTAATCCCTAAAAGCATTTTCCTGAGTATTCCAGAGGCACTACCCAAGGAAAGTCTGACTTGGAAGCCCACTGTAAATTCCAGTCGGAAATCCTGGGTCAATGAATCACAGCAGCATCATTCCTATTTTATTATTACTGACACAGTCTCCATTTGTTTTTCCATGTTAAATTCCCTGTGTGTGCACAGCAGGATCCTACTGGTGCTTTTAATGAATAAACATGTAGAATTAATCTGAAATTTTCTCTAAATGCAGCATATTTGGAAAATTATTTCCAGTGTTTTCAAGCCTGAAATGTATCAGCATCAAGGTGGTTTGGAAAATGAGCATTGAAGGGAAGAAAAATGAGGGAGGAAACTCAGGATCTAGGGGAAGGCAAAGAGTAAGTGAATCCCATCCCTCATGCAAAATTAATTATTAGAAAAATGAGTTGTTATAAAACACGAACCATTGTTAATTAGATCAAAGAACATAAGTGACTCCAGCAAGAATTCTGGCCTGACATCTGTCCCAACAGGATTAATTTAAAATAAACATCAGGAAGAATGAAATAAATCAGTCTGTTTGTGCCTCCTCTTACTCTGGACCATGGAAGACTGAGGCTTTCTGTTAAAGAGTGATGGAAAGGGTTTATTCCCCCTCTCAAAAAAGTTGCATTATTTCCAGATTTAGAAGAAAACTAATTAGGAAAGCTAAACTACAAGAAAATTTGCTCAAATATTAGGAAAAAAATGTGTTGGGAGCAAGGGATCTGCCCGGGAAATGGGGGGCTGCTGCCTGCCTGGATCCTGGTTTCCAGACCCACACATATCCGTGAGGCTGCTTTTGGGATATCATGTTCCTGAGACAGGGAGATCCCATGAGGAAATCAATTCCCACGGGGAGTCTCAGCTTTCATCTCACAGGGAGGCGAGAACAAAACTCAACTGTGCTTGTTAACATGCCATATAATTCCCTTTTTATAGACTAATTATCTGATGTGCTACGAATCCAATCCCACTCGTGGATCTTTGGCTGTTGTAGGGAGAAACATCCCCCAGCCTGGGACAGGGAGAAACATCTGATTGTAAAATCACCCTCACTCTGAGCAGTCCAGAGTCTGCTCCTTGAGAATTCCATCTCCGTGCCCAGGGCAGCAGAGGATGCTGTTTCCTGCCAGAGGGGTCATTTGTGTAGAAGGAAAAAAAGGGGAAAAAGGGATTACACGGAGGTGAGGGAACATTCCACTGCACAGGCTGACTGGGATGTGGTGGCCAGGGGCACCTGCTCTGTTCCTTAAATCCAGGTTCGGGGACCACCCAAAAGATGGAGGAGAAATCAGAGCCAGCTTTGTGCAGCACCATCTCTACGTATTAAAAAGAAATAAAAATGAGATGTTCCAGGGACAAAGGAAACCCAGGGGATTTGCTCTGTGCCCTGAGCCAGGTGCTGAGGAGCAGGAGAGTTTACCTGTTGCAGAGGAAGAAGATAATTTTCTCACCAGCTCTTCCCAGAGAACTCGATTCTTCCAAAACCACGACATTCCCAGTGCAGGAAGCAGAAACAGAAAAGCAGAAACTCTCTGGGAACAGTCACAAAACTGCTTCCTCGTGGGAAATCTGGCTGCCCTCCTGGAGCACTAAATACTACCAGGTGCAATCGTCCCTATCCCAGCTTTTGTATGGACTTTTACAGTCACTGCATCCCTGCTCAGGCAGCAGCACGGGAACAGCAGCAAGCACGGCTACAGAAAAAGCTGGATTATTGATGAAGTTCTAGGATTATTAATTACATTATTTATGAGTGCAGAGAAAACAGAGCAACAAAGCAAATTCCCAACAACCTGGCTCGCTGTGGAGGCTCCCAACCCCGCTTTCCACCATACCCTTTCAAAAATCCCTCTCCATCAGAACAGCTTGTTTGTTGTTTTCTAATACAGCTGTTCCGGTGCTCCTTCCGAGAGCGGAAGAATATTCCTGGAGAGGCAGGTTTTTTCCAGTGCTGTTAAATTGATTTGCTTTTAAGAATCACTGGGCGGTCGAACCGCTCCGGCTCCGGCTTGTTTGTGCAGAACACTCTGGAGAGGTTTATAGAGATATTAAAATTAAATATGAAGTCATGGAATAAATGGGGCCTCCATTCAGTGTGCCTTGTAAATCCAGTTTAAATGGTTCCCTTTATTAAATATCCTTTCCTCTTAAAAGTGGATTAACTGCTCTCGCCGGAGGCTCTGACGGAGAAGCTGTCAGATCCCTATGGCAACGCCGCGCTCCAAGAGACCCTCACTCCGTGCCAGCCCCTTGGCTTCCTCCCAGTTCAGGTATCCCCTTTATACCATCCCAAATTATTAATCATCATCTCCCACTATTAATTACAACCACCGAGGCAGGCACTGAGTGCTGTGCTCCAACTTTACACTGCTCAGTGAGTCCCATCCCATATGGAACTCGTGAACTGAGGTCGAACACCTTTCCCAGCACACCTGGCAGTGCTCACCTGATTCCTCCTCTGTTCCCCTGATTTTTGGGCTCCTCGTTTTTCCTCTTGTTCCTACTTTTGGCCTCCCAGTGGCCCTGCAGAGCTCTTAACATGTGCTCTAGGCTGGTGTTTGGAATTTAAGGAAAATTCACATAAAAAGAGGTGATTTAGCTGGATTTTGGGGTTTTGCAGGAGGCTGAAGCAGTATGGTCCTGGCCAGTCACTATGTGGCTCCTCAGCACATCTCCCTTCCCAAGGGCCAGACAGGAATTACCTTTCTGCCAAGGGCTTTATCACAGGAAAGAGCCTCCAGAAATGTCCAGCTTGTTATTTCCAGAAAAAACTGCGCTGCTGCTCCAGGACCCTGAGGTTTTGGGCACAGGGATGTGGCCATGGCAGAAGCAGCAGCTGGAGAAGAACACAAAAAGCTCAGCCTCATTTTTATTCAGCTTTGAGTGACACAAGCAGTGCAGGAGCCATTCCAAGAGTGGCTCTGCAAGGCTGCGGCTGCTTTCCCATGGATGGAGCCTGTGCCAATAGAGCTGGGGGCTCCCTGTGCTGCCACTGCAGCATTTGGAGCAGCATGGAACAGCAAGAGCCAACACTGGCACGCAGGGATTAGCGAGCAGTTAGTTATGCATTATCTCCCCTCAAGCCCTCAGCTCGGTGAGCCAGTGTTTATCCCATATGGATGGGGCGAGAAGGGCACAGTAAAACAGGGAATTGCCCACGCTCAGGTCCCTGGAGCCACCCGGTTAAGGGGATGCGTATCCCTTTTCCCCGTGTGGCACCAACCCTGCCACCGGTGATGGGACAAATCCCACCCCCAGCCCCCGCACGGCTCCTCCACTGGCAGGGACGGAGCTGGGCGGTGCCGCAGCGCTCTGTCACGACCCTGTGACACTCCCACAACTGCTCCCGTCTCTTGGCTCGCAGGGATTTTGGCACAATTACAGCCAATTATAATTAGCGGCATTAAAGGCGCAGTTAAACGCAAGCAGGAGCTCGTGGCTTTCGCTCCAGGTGGGAAGACACTTCAGCCAGTCCTGGATGCTGCTCTGCATCTGCTTGGCTGGGACATGTGGGGAGTGAGGTGAGGAAGTCCCAAGAAGGCTCCCACCAGGAGACCAGCTGGCACTTTCCCTGGAAAAAAGAGCTGCTCCAAAGCAGAACAAAGAGCCGCACCAGCATCTCTGAATCTGCAGGACACTGCTGTGCCTCTCAAAGGATGAATTCCCAAAGGTCAGGATGCACTTTTCTACAGCCCCCACCCTCTCAGCGTGCTCATCCTGGTGCCCAAATCTTATCCAAAGCCTCTGGAAGTGCCCACAGCCCCAACAGCTCCTTCCCAGCACCCCAAGTGCCCCCTTCTCCCTGCAATTGCCACAGGGCTCTGTCACCTTCAGACACCGCCCATGGAAATGAAAGAAATGGGACACAGCAGGTTGGCTCTGCCAGGTACCTGAACCCCTGCTGGTCATCAAAACCTGCCTGGGGATGCCCAGCTGGCCAAAGCTGGGCAGAATTCCCATGGCCACACACCTCATGCTTTCCAGCCACTGAGCTCACACCTTCCTGATGCATAGGGGACTCCAAGGACAACCTGTGGCCAAAAGGATGCTGCCACAGTGGCAGCAGAACATTCCTGGCAGCATCAGTCATGATACAAGAGCAGTTTTCTGAATGTCAGATCCAGGAGAGCCGGAAACGGCTCCGTGTGCCTCCCTCGGGTAGCAGATCTCAACAGTAAATCCAATTTTGTTTGACATTAATCCCAACTTTTCAGACAGCCACAGATTATCCTTTTGGTGACGGCTCACCATGCAGGAAGAGCAGGGATGGAAAAGCTTTTTCTTAGTTGTCTTTCCAAGGGACCTCTCTGAGGGAGCATCAACAGCCAGATAAGCACCAGAGCCAGCTGTGGTTTCTGTTGCATTTCTGGCACCCACATCACTGATGGCTCCCAGTAACCAAGTCACTTAAATCCAACTGGGAAATCTCAGATTGGTTCTTCAGCAGAAATCCCAGGCCATGGGGTTGGGAATATCATGCTCAGTGACCCTCAGCTCACAAATGTACGTGTCCCTGGATGAGCTCCTTCCTCCCCTTGGGAGGAAAATTCTCAGATGAATTCACTTCATCACTGTGGTTTCCTTTTTCTGGAATTCTCTTGGTTTGATCTGCTTCTCCAGGTCTGTGCTTCCGGCAGCTCCCTGCGAGAAGCTGTGCTGACAAGGCTGGCAGCAGGAAGGAAAAGGCAAGGATCCTCTAGCAAAATCCCTAATTCTAGGAAGAAATTTAATCAGGAATTTAGAAACAAGTGTGATGCCAGCAGGGCTGCAAGGGGACAGGGAGAGCAACCCCAGCTCATCCGATGGGATCATCTCAGAATCTCCTGCTCAAGGTGACCTGGGAGTGAAAGATGCTGCAAATTTTCAGGAAGATGCAGCTGGGGTCTAATGGATGATCCGAGGGTTATGAATGCAGTCCTGCCATGCCTAGCTCATCTACATTCAGCCCACAAGCCACATATGCCCCTTGCTCCCTCCTCTGTAATTAGAAGCTAATTTCATGTCAGACATTACTCTTTCCTTCTGCCCATTTTGTTCCCAGAACTCACCCCCTCCCTCCCCAGGTGTGCAAGGGCCACAGCCCCAGGAAGCAGCAGAACATCTCAACACGGAATGGAAATCATGAAAGCTGAGGAAGAGCCTGTGGGACAGCTCCAGAGGAGCCATGGCTCAGGACTGGGTGGGAATGGCTGTGTCACCAGCCAGGGCCATGGGAGCTGCTGCCCCTGAGGAGGAGTGTGCAGGAGCCCCTGCCATGCCCCTGCACATGCCTGTGCCTTTGGCCTTACACCTCCAGGCCCTGCCACTGTCTGGGAGCACTCCTGAACAGCTCTCACCTGCACGTGGCTGCAGACATTCCTATCAGGCACTCCTTATCCCATCACCCTGCTCGTTGCTGCTCCTCAAGCAGGCTATTTGACTCTTGTCTGCTCTTCTCCCACTTGGAATCCTTCTAGCCACTCAGGACATCTGTGTAGGTGGCTCGGCTATTGGACCTGTCCTCAGGGTGTGTGTGGCACTTGGTGCCACAGAGCTGGGACACTCAGATGGCAGAAGCTGGTGGAGACAGCATTCCAAGCAAGACACTTTTCCAAGGCAACATTCCCAAATGCTTCCTTCAGGGTTCCTAAAGCCTAGCTGAGACAAGATCTGCCACTACCACCTGCCCTGCCTGAACAGCAGAGACTCAAATATTCCACTGATGGTGGCTGTCAAGAGCAGATTGGAGAGAAGTCAGTCAATCCCTGCCTAGCCTGCTGCCACTTGCTCTATTTACATGGAAAACCCAACAGGTCACTTATCCCACAACTCTGAGCACCCACATCTGCTCCCAAGCGCTCCTAACTCCTGCAACCACCAGGTCCAGGTGGGAAGTACATGCAGGAATGGGAAGAACAGTCCAGCACTGTTTTGTTTTCTAAATCAATACGATTTTTCAAATTTATTTTTTAAGAATTACTTCTAATATATCTTTCTCACAGAAGGAGGGAATAGGGAATGTTCTCATTCCATCTGTAAACATGAAATACAGATCTGGGAAACCAGGGAAGAGACACAAAAAAAGTGCATTTTACAAAATTATCAACTAAAATATATTTTACATGTATTACGCTTCAATTTAAATTCTACTGACTGCATTTTTCAGTTTCAAAAAATATTTCCATATCTAATAGATTAAAAAAGCAGGAAATCTTTTCATTAGGGATAAGACATTTCAGTTCATTTACATGCTGTTTGCACAACAGCATCAGCAACCACGGGAATCTCAATGTTCATGGCCTGAAGCAGATTCAACATGGGAAGAGTCAGGTTTGTCCTCTCCAGAGCTGGACCAGAGCCAGTTATGGACCCAGGGCAAGGATAATTTTCCTGCTACCTGGAGAGGAGTCAGAACAAGGTGGGAGCTGGGGGAGATGGGGCAGAAGGAGGAATTTCGATGAGTTACTGTGGTTCCAAGGCTGGGTCTCACACCCGCCAGTGGGGTCTTGCAGCATTCCGTGTCCAAAGCACTGCCAAGGAGAAATGGCCACAGCAGCTCTGAAATGGCCACAGCAGCTCTCCTGCTTCAGGTTCAGAGGCAAAGGAGTCCCCATGAAGCCAAACACATGGATTTAGGGCTTCCCATCACCTTCCACCCACTGTGGGGTGCAGCTGCTGTGCTCCCCCAACAGCCGGGCAGCTTCCATTCCCTCTGTGTCACGGGCAGGAGCAGCTCCACTTCTCCAGTGTCCTCCCTCCCTGAAGTGGAAAACCACTTCATATCCTCCCCCAGAAGCATCAAAGATCACATTTCTCCAATGCCTCCTTGCACCCCTTCATCCGGGTGTTCCCAAAGTGCCACCACTTCCCACCCCAACAGAGCCCCACCACGTCGTTCCAAGAGACCCCCAGTGCCAAGAGAATTGTTCAGGAGAGATCTGGGTAATCCCTTTGACACCAACAGAATCTTGAGGTATAAGTGAGAGAGGATGCTTCACCTGAAAATTCTTGCTTGCACACCTGGGATCCCCCTTCTTGGAGCTGAGTGTTGTCCCTGGGCTACGCAGGTAGGAATAAACAGGAATTTTCCAGCAGGAATCATTCACCAGCTGCAGGGAGATGCCAGACTTTTGTCATCCTATCAAGCCATCGCCTCCGGACACGTTCCCCTCTTTGGTATGTGGAGCAAATCTCTGGAGAACTCCTGCATGCCTGAACTATTCCATGTAAGGAACTGGATGCCATGGGTTTTCTCTCCAGGCCGAGCAGGTGTGCGGCCACTGGAGCAAGGTGACAAGCCCTGAGTCCTCAGGGTGTACAGGGAATGCTGCTTCCACTGACAGGACATTAAAGCAGAATGGACACTTCCACCATGGAACACAAGTTCAGAAGCCCCAAAAGACTGGAAAAACACAGATTCCCTCGTTTCAGTGAGTGGCTCCGGCCAGCAGGAATGTGGGTGGCACAGGGTTGGTTCTATTGTACGTTAGTGCAATCTCGGGCTGGGCTCCCAGCCTGGTGCAGTGACTCCCCAGGATGTGACACTGTCCTTTGGTTTGCTTTGGGATTAACTCCAAGTTAGCGTTGAGATAAGCTAAGATCTGTCTGGGATCTAAGGTCTGTCTGGGATTTGTACAGGTAAGGCAAGAGGCAGGACCTGCGGGGCTCGCATGGTCCACGCGAACCTTTCCCGATGCTCAGGTCCTTTCAGGAGCCACAAAGCCACTTTGGTGAGCTTGTTCAGACACCGGGATGAGTTTGGAGGGGGAGAGGCTGCTAATGGCTTCAACAGCACTCCCAGGATCAGGACAGTCACATGGGGAAGGAATTTAAAAAGCCAAAAACACGCAAGAAAAGGGTTTGCCACTTCCCCCCTGGCTTCTTCCCACTGCAGACACACGGGGAGCAGCTGTGTCTGTAAACTACATTACAGGAAACAAATTGGGAAGAAAGAGAAAATCCAGGGCCCCCTAAGCCATCAGAGGAAGAGCAACACTCAGAAGAGAAGAGGAAACATGGTTCTCCACATCAGAGCCCACTTTGTGAGCTCCAAGCTTCCAAGCGACGCATGCCGGTGAGTTCTGGGCCTTGGGAATGGGACATAGGATCCTGTGGGCTTGGTCAGGACACCTGGGACAGGATCAGCTCTAACCCTGCACTGGGGTGTGGCACCTGCCACCTTGCCAGCTCCCTCTGCTCCACCATGGAGCAGGCTCCAAGCCCCAGCCTAGGTGGCGAATGACAGAGCAGCGAGGTGAGGGAAAAGATGAGGGAGAACAGGGGTCACCTCTTCCCCCGATGGAGCAACACCTATCCAAGCATGACACAAGGCCACTCTGCACCCAGGCAGCTCCCAAAGCTGTATTTTGAAGAAGCTCTCACCATGGGAATCCTCAGAGTGTGTCCTGCAGGACCAAGGAGACTCTCCTGTGCTCTGCCAAGAACTGGGCTCAGTTCAGGGCCCGAAACCCCCCGACTGTCCCAGCCAGACTCCACAAACACTGCACTGACACGTCCCTCCTGCACCTTCCCACCATTCCCCCAGCCATGGCTCTGCATTGCTTCTTGGCTTTTATCCCCTGCAAACCCTCCCAATAGATGCAGCTCTACATACATATATAGATATAGATTTACTTCTGCAAATCCCTATATCTATATACATATATTTATTTTTTTACGTATATATTTTCATTTATGCTTTGAACGAAGTGCTGTGCTTTCAGCTGCTGCCTCCCTCCATGGGCTCCGCTCCTCGCACGCTCCCGAGTCCCAGGACGGAGCGCTGGGCGCTCCCACCTGCAGCAGCACGGGGTGGGTGGGAGTGCCCAGCTGTGCCAGCTGTGCCAGGTGTGCCAGGTGTGCTGACAGAAGGGCTGTGCTACTGCGGGTTCTTCAGGATGCGCCCGTGCCTGAAGTCGTAGACGTGCCGACAGAGAAAAACCAGCTCGGGGTCCGTGTCCTCGGGCACCTTGCGGTGCAGAGGGGTGGAATACTCCTCCGAGGGAGGAACCATGATGGTTTTCCTGCCTGGGATCCCTTCGACTCGACGCTTTGCCAAGGCACAAAATCTGCAGGGTAATCACATCGGAAGAGTTAGCAGAGGATCTTGGAATGCTTTGGGTTGGAAGGGACATTAAGGCTCATCCAGTCCCACTCCCTGCCAAGGGCGGGAACCTTTCAATAGGTTCCACCTTCCACTAGCCTAAGTTGCTCTAAGCCCCATCCTGTTGTCTCTGAAAATCAGCCTTCTGATTTGTTTTGGTATAATGGAGTCAGTTTTCATGAACTGTAAGATAAACAAGAATCATTTTTACATTCCTTTGTAAAAGATATCACCTGATGGACTTCTCAAGTGACCAGTGGAGATGGAGAGGTGGTAACTTCTCTGTCCAATCTCTGATCACTGTCCAGAAACTTAGATATATGAGGTCAGCAATAAACTAGAGACTTCTTTTCTTCTTCTCTGCCTGAACACCTGTTGTGTGTGTGTTGCTGTGTTCCCTCTCTACATCACAGTAACACTATCCAACCTGGCCTTGGACCCTGCTAGGGATGGGGCAGCCACAGCTTCTCTGAGCCAGGGCCTCAGCCCCTCATAGGGAAGAATTTATTCCTAATATCCCATCTATCCCTGCCCTTTGCCAGTGTGAAGCCATTCCCCCTTGTCCTGGCACTCCAAGCTCTTGTAAAGTCTTTCTCCATTTTTCCTGTAGGCACCCTTGAGGTACTGGAAGAGGCAATTAAGTCACTCCAATGCCTTTACTTTTCCAGGATGAACAATCCCTATTCTCTCAGCCTTTCCTCATAGGAGAGGTGCTCCATCCCTCTGATCAACCTGATGGCCTCCTCTGGACTTGCTCCAACAGGTCTGTGTCCTTCCTGTGCTGGGGACCATGAACTCATTCCCTCTCCTGCTGCCTGTGTCCTGCTGGGAGCCACAACTGCAGCTGCTGGAGGATAAGGGGAAGGGAAGGAATGTGGACAAAGCTTTGTTCAAAGAGAACTCCTGCAGGAAGCAACACAAGTTTGTATTTCCTCACTGGTGGATATCATACAGCACCAACGATCAGAGCAATCAACCACCTTGTTTTTACTGCTCTGGCCTCATTTTTGTTAATTAGCCCCTAATAAATACTTATGCACCAATGTTTAGGAAAACAAAGAATTCAGAATGTGTTCAGGGAACATCTCTCAAAGGTGATGTGACCCACAAGTGCATGAAAAAATTCCTGCCAGTAGCTGTTCCAGAAGACTGGGGTGTCAGAATGGAAAGGAACTGCTTTAATCCAAAGCTTGGGGATGGGGGATTTTGTTTGGTTGGCTTTGTTTGGTTTGTTATTGTTTGAGTTAGGTTGGTATTTTTTTGTTTGGGGGTTTTGTTTTAGTGCTCTCAAAAGAAAGATCAAAATTCAGCTTCTAAAGAGTATGTACACCAGTTTGTCTGCCAAGAGCAGAGCCCTGGGCAAGGAGCAGGCTGAGGAGGAGGCAGGGCTGCACAGACCACGAGATGCACCCAGC
The DNA here is from genome assembly GCA_032173965.1 of Sitta carolinensis. Lineage (NCBI taxonomy): Eukaryota > Metazoa > Chordata > Aves > Passeriformes > Sittidae > Sitta > Sitta carolinensis. The sequence goes on from JAVUNC010000026.1 coordinate 7,488,954, forward strand.
AGAACTGAAAAGATTTAAAGCACTGGTGCATTATGAGTTTGTGCCCATTCAACCCGTTTTCCTTCAGCCCTGGGTATCCATCACAGGATGGCAGACTAGAACATGGATGCTGGGAAGTTCTTACTGACAAAACTGCAATTCAATCAGCAAGAGCTCAACTGTAACAGCCTAAGTCACTGCTCCAAGGGGTGCTGCTGCCAAAATCCCAGGATCTGGTGTCCAGCAGGAAAACTGGCACTTTTATCAGCAGGTTTTTGGGTAGTCTGGCACCTGTGTTCCACAAGGGATGGATATAACGGATATATAGGGTCTCTTCCTAGCTCACTTAGTTTCTAGCTCCAAGTTTCACGTTTTCCTGCACAACTGTTCCTGTCTTCCTTGAAAACACATGCAGTGGTCATACAATCATCAATATTTGTGAGTCCCTTGAGAGGAGCACAAGAGGCTGGGGAAGGGTTTGGAGCACCAGGAGCAGCTGAAGAAGCTGCGGGGACTCAGCCTGGAGGAGTCTCAGGGGGGACCTTCTGGCTCTCCCAGAAGGATGAGCTCCCTGACAGGAGTGTGCAGCCAGAAGCCACCAGGCTCTGCTCCCAGGGAACAAGGGATGGGTTGAGAGCAAGCAGTCTCAAGTTGCACTGGGGGAGGTTTAGGTTGGCTATTGGGAAAATTCCTTCAGGAAAGGGTGGTCAGGCCTTGGAACTGCGGTGGAGTCCTCATCCCTGGAGGGATTTAAAAGCTGTGTGGATGTGGCACCTGGGGACACAGGTCAGTGGTAGCCTTGGCAGTTCCAGGGGAACAGCTGGACTCCATGACCTTAAGGGTCTTTTCCAACTCAAACGATTCCACGATCCAAACATGTAACAGATCTGGAGTGGGAGAAGCCCCCAGCCTGCAGCAGAGCAGGGCTCACTACCCCAGCTCCAGCCACACCGCAGCCCGCAGGGGTTGGCTGGAAATGGGCAGGGTGAGAGAGGCTGGAGGCAGCGGGAGGTTTGGCAAGTGCAGCAGGTTCAGAGCTCCACCTACCTGCAGTACTCTGCGAAGGTCAGCACGTAGCACTTCTCCTCGATGCAGGCGACGCTGTTCTCGTCCTGGTGCCGCGATGCAAAGATCTCATTCTGTGCGAGGAGGGGAGGGCACAGGTCACGCAGCTGGCCCGGAGCCCCGGGAGACACGGCCAGCTCCACACCCTCACCCACCCGGAGAGGGAAGGGCAAGCTCTGCACCTTCACCCATCACCTTAACAAAGCACGCCCACGGTGAAAACTCTTCAGAGCCAGCGTCCCACATAACGCGGGCCCCTGTGGCATGCTCTGTGCACCACACTTTTATCCAGCAACAGCGAGCAAAGCACTGACTGCCCACCATTTCACCCTGCCCAGCACATTTTGTGAGACTGAGTGCCCCAATCTGACATGAATTTCCAGTGTCACAAAGCTCTTCAGTGGCGAGGCCAAGGCTGGCTGTACCCCTTGGTCTCCCCTTTCCTCCTGGATTCTCTAATCCATCGTTAGGTCAAAACTTAAGCAAAGTTGTCCAATCACTTCCTCCTCCTAATTCAATTTAAAAGGCTGGTTTAGTGAGAGAATAGCAACAGCCTTTTTCAGAATCACGGACTAGAATCCTGGAATGGTGTGGGTTGGTAGGGACCTTCAGGATTACCTTGTTCCACCCCTGCCATGGGCAGGGACACCTTCCACTAGATCAGGTTGCCTCAAGCCACATCCAACCTGGCCTTGAACCTATCCAAGGAGGAGCCAACCACAACCTTTACTGGCAAACTTCTCTTCAATTTTTCCCAGAGTAATTTAGGGAATTTGGCTCTGCAGCAGGCAGGATTGGTTATACACAGGGTAACCTGGATGGAGCCACTGAGAAGAATTTCAGGTATGGTTAGATTAGTAGAGATGATCTCTGGGAACATGGATGCCCTGCAAAAGTCTGGAAGCATTCCCTGCAGGCTCCATTTCTGCGTTGCTGGAAGGGAAAACTCACAAAAGGGTGAACATCTGGGGACAGGGTTGATCAGGGACCCAGGGAATGCCACACCAGCCTTCTGTATCAAGGTTTAATCCTTGAGTCAAAACTACCTGAGTCACCCTGGCAAGCCTGGCCCAGCCCTCAGCCCAAGCTCTCTCTTGTTTGAAGAATTGTGTAATTTAAGTGGTTTTGCAAAAACCTGGCTTAATTCCTCCTGGCATTCTCCCTGGACTGCAATGCAACTGGATACACTCACCTTTCATTTATAAAGTGCCACATTTTGGTTTAGAAACTCACCTGTGCCCTGCAAGCAAGACAGTTACAATTCCCTGGCTGCTCCCAAGTCCTGCTCTCAAACCTTCCCTCCCTTTTTATTTAGAAAAGTAACAGACATTAAGAAAGCACCAAGTGTTTAAAATTGGGTTGAACTCAGCAGTGGATTCTTCATTCCCAGTTAAAACCAGCTTGCTCTGTCACCCAACACAAGCCCATGCAAAGCAGAGCAAGGCGTGAAGTCACAGTGATTCACACGTTTTTTCTTTAAAAAGCAACTCCATTATTCTGGCACAGAATCCTAAGTTAGACTTCAGTTCTCATCATAAATCTAAGCAGGGTAAGGATGATGCATCCACGTTTCTGTACAAAACTAACACGTTTTTGGAGTTTAAAAAGCAGATTAAGTGATTTATTAAAAGGCAGCACATGACACAGGCACTCCAGTTTCCTGCAAAATGGCAGCAGGGGCTTTTGCATCAGGCTCTGAAGCCCTGTAGGAATTAGAATATGCTTTTGGAAAGGTGTCTGATCTTGATACAGTATAAACTTATTCTTCTGTATTCTTAAGGCAACAGTCAAAATTACTCTTTACTTAATAAGTGGAATTTTCTCAGATTAAAGGAGAAAATATCAACACTCAGCAGTTTCTCTTAGAGCCTCCATGTAAGGAACTCAGCAGCTTTTGTATGAGCCCAGACTTTCTCCACAGGACAATAAACCTGGGGGAATGCCCAACTATAGGACACCACCACTCAACACATCTGGCAACAGCTGCATCACAGCCAAGAGTGCTCCACTGTACTCAGCTTGAGGCCACCCAGGAAAGCAGGGAGATGCGGGGCAGTCCCCTCTTGCTGCAGGAGCACAGATAGCCCGGGATGTCCTGCCCCACCCGGACTCACCTGGTGCATGCTGGGGTTGCGGCCTCCCTGAGTGTGCTCTGGCCTGTAATACCACAGGAGGCTCATCATCAGCTCCCCTGCAACCACAAGGATTAAAACAAGTCAAACCTCAGTTTTCTCCGAGTGTTTTCCCACTCGTTCCTGGCTTCCTCCTGCTGCTCCATCCCCTTCATTCCCACAGCGCTCACGGAGAGGCAGCTGTGGCTGATAAATATTTCATGCTGAACTAGGTGTCCCTTTGTTACAGCAAGAAGCTTCATGGAGTCGGTCATGCTGCTTTTCCACTACACCTTCGCCTCCTTCTACTCAGGTTACAATATCCCAAGGAAGTCAGGCACAAAAAAACTCCCCAAAGATTAAAAAAATCAAATGTTTCCACCTGAGAAAAGAATCCGTTCAGCACACAAGCTGGAAAAGATGCTTGTCCAAAGGTGGGACCTTGCAGCATTAATTCCCAGGTTCAGGGCAGAATTGGTGCTGCACTGACACAACCACAATGGGCTTCACCACACCTCGATTTATGTCTTTTACACAGAATTTTTGGAGTTTCTTTTCCCTCTTTTTAAGCACAACCTCTACTTTAAAGCATTTGGCTCAGCATCCTTGGCTCAGGGATTGCCAGTCAGACACCAGATCTCACCATAACTCCCTCAACTCCCATCCCCAGCTCTACTGGGGTCCATCAGAACTGCTGCAGAAGAGCCCTGCTCCCACCAGCTCCCAGACCAGATGCTGAATTGGAGCAAACAGCAGCTCCCCCGATGTTTGAGCAATGAAATAATATGGGAGAGAGCTGCTAAGACGGGCACTTGGCAAATATTATGCGCTTTCACATCCAGGAAGATTTCCATTTATCAGCCCCAGATGAGTGATTAAGGAGCATTTCAGCTCCTGGAACAATCCAAATGGAAGCCACGGCGCTAATCTCTCCATCACCCTGGTACCCTAACCAGCCTGCAGGCTCTCCCGAGATCCATGCCTTCCCTGCCTCCAGCTCACTCTGTTGAGCACTCCTGGCACAGTACCTGTCTTGGGGTCCTCCCAGAGAGCGGAGATCTTGGCGACGTAGGGCATGGATTTCTTGCGGGGCCCCGATTTGAGGAGCACGGTGTCCCGCACCCGGATGATCTCCCCGTCCCTCTCCACCGCCTGGTAGCTCTTGCGCAAGGCCGGCTCCGGCTCGTTCTGCACACACAGACACCAAAACAACCCCAGTGAACAGGCAAAGGGAGACTTCATGGTTCTCCTCCATAGTGCTGGCAGTGAAAAGCAGCTCACCAGGGGGACAGCATATCTCACAAAAGTACTAAGTGCTGAAATTAATACTCTTGTTTCAAATTAAAAGACACACGCTCCCGTCCATTCTGCACGCAAAACCACAAACTTCAGGACAATGACCTTTCCACCTGCCTACCTGGAGGCCTGCTTTTCCTTCCCATTCAAAGGTACTGAAAACTAAGGTGTGTTTTGAATGTTGTTTCTCTGATATAAGCATGGTAAAGAAACAATAAAACACAAAATATTTGACATAAGCAGGGAAGAGAGTGGCAGGGAGGCCGTGGCACAAAACCTTCCTTAGCAGGATTGCCAATGATTCCTTTGTACCCTCTGACAGTATGAAATAATCACTTTTGAGACTATGAACCAGGGGGTTTTAGTTTGCTTTTGCTCTGAGTTTCATTTCAGAATGCCTGAGCAGGATGGTTTAACCTCCTGCCAGATCTCCAAGGCAGGACTGGAAGCATCTTAAGGAGATTACTGCCTTGCTGCTTCTTTGGGGTGTGACAGTCTGAGGGAGGGATGCACAAGGCCAGTCCCTGGCCTTGACAGTCCTTGGCACAGTCCTTGGCACCTGGACACAGTCCCAAAGGCTAAAGCTCCAAAACCTGCCCTGGCTGCTGCTCTCAGCAGCCCGAGGTTGTGCCACCACACCAAGCAGCAGCACAGATCCTGCCTGGACCACGTTCCTCCTTTCTCCTGACATCTACTGCACATCAATTCCTTGTCCCACCTTCCCAGACACCACGTGGGGCCCACTTCAAGCTCTTATGTTTTAATAAGATGAAGGATATTGCCTTCTCTTGCAATTGAAGTGGACTTGACTGGAGCTAATTGAATTCTCTGGCAGGAAATCTCCCATCTTACAGGAACCAGTCTCTGCCCCTTGAATGCAACAAATGGGAAAGTACAGACAGGAAATCCCTGGAGGAGCAAGTGGTCATGCCACCATGCAAGTTACAAAAAAGGGGATTTTGGGTGCTAGAAAAATTCCACCTGGGAGCCAGTACATTGTCTCAGTCCTCTGTGCAACCGTTGTGGGGCTACAGACACCGTAAGTGAGATCCACCTTATGAGAGCTGCCTCTAGACCTGCCCCTTATAATTGAGGCTACAACAACCCTCAGCTTCTCAGACAGGTTTGCCCTACCCAGGAGAAAGCAGCTGGAGCATGATCCCTGTAGGATGGACTGCCACATGCCTCAGGTGCCACCCTTGTACATGCCAGAGCTGGGAGGATCCGTCACCTTTCAGCTGAGGCCAGCACAGGAGCAGCAGGTTCTCCTCCCCTCCCAAACCAACAAGGTAACACCAGGGCACACAGAGAACAGAGCCAGCAGCACCTCTGCTCCCAGCAGGATTTCACCGAGAGCTTCCAGACAGCACCTAGTGACCATCTCCAGCTGGAAGTGAGCCCCAAAACTCCCAAGCCCTCATGCCTGGAGGTGCCCAGGCAGGTCCCCACCCAGCCCCAGCACTCAGGCACCTACCACGACGTAGACAGCCTTCTCACAGGCTGTGCCCACGGGGATCCAGCCGTTGGTGGCCCTGCGCCGGCTGATGCGCTGCTGCTTGGGGTGGGAATGGGCGCCCGCCGCTTTGCTGTTGGAGGCGTGCAGGCAGCCCGGGGTATTCCGCAGCCCGGACTTGGAGCCGCTGGGAGGCTTGGAGCTCTGAGGACATTCTCGGGCCATGGTCTGAGGGTCAGAGTTGGGGGTCTGCAGGTGAGGAACAGGCTCTGCAGCCGGCGGCACGCTGGGCACAGGACATCCTGAGAGCGGGTGGGCAGGCGATGCGGGGTGTCCTGCCACCGGGATTGTGAGGTTCAGCTGGTCCAGAGACTTGCAGCCTTCTAAGGGAAGGGAAGAAATGAGTCATGGATCTCATCTGGAACATAAAGCAACTACACGGCCGGGACTGTCCCATGCCATGGCCGCTTTTCCCCGAAATCCCCTTTATTGCATTATAGCTGTAAAGTCTCTCCAGGCTGTAATTTCATTTTGCACTGTCACTGGATTGTAAAAGCAAAGCCATTTTTGAGCCTGCGTGTTCCAGTGCTCTGCCGATGACACTGCACCACAACAAACCCATCTGAATCCCAAGTAATGCCAGCCAGGAATACACACAAGGCTGGCCAGTGGCCAAAGCAGTTCCAGCCTGTCAATATGCATAAAAGAAATAAAAGGCTTATCGAAACAATGAGAAGGATTAAATCACACTGCCAAAAGCAGCCAGCCTCTTTCAAAAAGCCAAATTCTACTAATCAGGGAAAATTGAGAAGATTCTCCAAATTAAATCCAGAAAGATGAAACAAGGTGGAACACAACCACAAGATGCTGCACTCTCAGCAAAACTGTGTCCCTGCAGCAGACATAGGAACCTCAGCAGGTTGGAATTTGGCTGACGCTGCCTCTCAGAGCATCCCAGAAATTCCTCGCTCCGCACAGGAGTCACAAACAAGCCTCAACCCAGGCCGATGGAAGAACAAGTTGTAATTACACCCTATCAGCAGGAAAAGAGCTCCTGGACCAATATATGATGCACCCCTGTCCCCTAAACCTGAGACTGTGCTTTTTGGGGTGACCCAAGGACAGCTCCAGTCAGGCTCCAGGAGACACCTCAGACCAGAGCTTACAAATCTGAAGGGAAAATTCCATCCAAAGCCACTCAGCTCCAGCCAAAGAACTGCTGGGACCCTCACAGAGTTGGGAAATTATTCACTCCTGCCTCCCCACCTTACTGTTCCTAATGGCTGCAGCTGAGCTACTGTGGAGCTGTGAGTGCAAGGGATGCCACAGATCAACCTCATCAATCAATCAATCGATCAATCAATCATTCAATCAATCAAATTAATTGAGTAGCAAACACCACAGGAACCTCCAAGAGTGCCCAGACATCAGGATGCAGACACTGGCAGGCACAGGAGACATGGAGCAAGGAATAACCCCTCAGGTATTTTGCTTACAAAAGCAGCTTTTAAGCTCAAGCTAGAGTAGGATAAAGAGTCACAAAAATCTCTGCTGAACATCAGGGCTCTGGTGCAGAACTGCTTTTGCTGGCACTCCTGAGGCTCCTTCCTTGGTCACATACACTTTCAGCCTCTCTGATGGCACTGGCACTAAAGCAGCTCTCACAGCCTGTTCCATCTCCTTTCCACCACTCTGCTTCCACACTGCCCAGCCACCGCCCAAGATCACAGCCCAGCCCCTGGATTTGCACCATACAGACACAGCTATTTCCCTATAAACACCTGGAAGACACCAAATCAGACAGATGTCACACACAACATTCAGCATGTCAGGCTGGATCTCTCTCTAATGGGAGCCTGCTGCTCCATCAGCCAAAGTGCTCCTTCAGTTCACTAAAATGCCCCACTCTAGGGAAGGAAAATATTTCAGAGGTGCATAATTATATAAAAATCAATCTCTAAGCCTAAGGGCCCATCAATATTCTCTGAGACCTCCTTATACACTTCAATCCACAAACCAAATTCTCAATGATTCCGGTGTAATAGGTTTTTAAATCCAAGTTGCTCCCAGGAAGAAAATCACAGCAAGGGAGATCTCATTAGTGGGGTGACACACTAGCAAATACCCACTCCTGGAACTGCTGCTGCCCTTGCCAGCACCAGGAGGAATCACTGAATCCACAGGGAGGGCTGAGCTCTGGAAAATACTCCGTCTGCACTGCCTGCAACCTTCTGGCTGCACAAAATCAGAGGCACAACGGTGCAAAAGCTGAGGAACAAAGTAGAGTGGTATGACCTCGGGGCACTACACAGAAACTGTCAGGCAAGAACACACTGCTGAGCTGGTTGTCTTGTGAGCACTCCACTTTCAAGAGCTCTGAAGCCACCAGCGAGCCCTGTCTGGCTGCTGCCGTAGGAAGCAGCACCATGACAGCGGGGATATTTCGGGAAAACAGAAATTACACTTCAACCAAACGCTCCTGAGTTTCAGCAGCTTCCTACAACGGAAGATGACAAAGCCTCGCTTGAACCAAAACTCCATCCACCTACCTGAAAATCTGTTCTCAGTGGGTAAGTCATGCCAGCTCTTGGATGGAACACGTGGTTAATGGAAAGATCCCACTGGCACTCCCAGCAGCTGGAGAGCAGCCTCCTCCTACAGACCGACAGTTTGCAGCACTGTCCAGCCTGTTGGCTTTACACACAGTACCGGTGTCTGATAACCCCACACAGCACTCCACTTTTAAATATTTCAAAAGGTATTTTTCAATGGCAGAGGCAAAGCTCCAAGATAAAGCAGGAAGTTTGAAAAGCAGACAGGGACACAGGAGAGCAAGGCAGGTAAAGACGTTTCCATACCCCCTCATCTCTTCCCATTCCAGTGCTTCATTGTCAGACACGGAGAGTAAAGATCGGATCAAGAATTCCCAGACTAACAGTGCTCTGGCACTTAGACCACCACAGTGAAACTCCCTATGCAGCCCTGCCGGCTCTGATCGATCCATGGAATCCAAAAATCCTGCAGCCCCAGCTGGCACCACCAGAGTCTAACAGCAGAGGCAATGCCTGCTTCTGCACCGGTTCTGTGAGGATGCCTCAGCCCCCAAAGCCAGGTTTTGGGATGGGAGAAACTCATCCTGGTGTGCTCCCGACCCTCCACTCGGAGTGGCACAGCGGGATGGCGTGCAGGAACTGAACCCTGCTCGTTTTACACAGATCAAAGCTCAGCCTTAACTCCAGCGCGACAAGCCGTGAGTCAACTTCTCGCTGCCCAAATCCTTTCACCGATTCTCTGCTTTGCACACCAACAAGACCTTTCAGTGGGAAAAACCCTCCGGGCTAAGAACGGGGGAAGGGGAGGTGGAAGGCGGATCCCTTCCAAGCCGCAGCTCGGCTGTGGAGCTGAGAACTGCTCGCAGAGGCAACCAGCCTCCAGGCAAGCAGGCACCGCGCCGAGCCACCCTCTTCTCCCAGGAGTGCCGGCCGGGATTTACGTGCACTTTGCACCTTACCTGCTGCAAAAGGCATTTTGTAGGGGTAGCTGTTCCGTCCCGCGTGCACGCTGCCGATCCTGCCCTCCGGGACGTGCACCACGCCGCAGACGCTGTAGCTGCTCACGGCCGCTCCCTCCCCGCAGCAGTACGGAGAGCTGCACCAGTGCAGGGGCTGGAAATGAGCACCCGACGGCAAGGAACCGGAAGATACCAGGAGCCCCTCGCAGGTCGCAGCCTGCGACAGCTCGTCCTTGGGATAAATGGAGCAGGGGGAATAGCCACTGTATCCACTTTGGCCATAATAAACATAAAACCCGTTCAAAGGAGTCAGATCTGAGGACTCATAGAGACATCCACAATCCGCGTGATTCCCGGGCACAGGCAAGGGAGGGAACTGCTGCACGGGAAAGGAAGGCTGATGAAATTCCTGTTTGGGGGTTGGGGATTTCTCTCCGGGTCTTCCATACTCTGGCTTCATGGAAGCTTGTCCTCCCATGAGCAAAGGCAGTCTGTGGTAGAAGCCCTCTGTGCTGGCGAAGGAGCCAGACAGCGACTCGTAGGGGACGGGCTCAGCTGTCCCATAGAGCCTGGAAGAGTCCCGCTGCTCCCCTTTCCCAAACGTGCCCAGGGTCTGGCCTTGCCAGCCGTGCTGCCCATCCATTTTTAAGCTAGCCACTTCCTTCTTGGATTTGACACAGTTCTTCCGCCCTGCTTTGGCCCATTTGAGTGTAGATTTTGAACAGTGGTTCTCAGACTTGCCCTCTCCATCCGATTTATTCCTCTGTTTCAGGGGTTGGTCTTTCTCGTGGGTCAGCTTCAGGAAGGCCACAGCGTTCAGGCTGGCCAGTCTCTTTGGGGTGGGATGGTAGGAGATGGCACCATCCTCCCTCTTTGCCCCATCATCAAAGACCTCATCCATCGGATGCTCACAGCTATTGCATTTCTGACTGGGCTCATGCCGGTTCTTTCCTTTCCCTGTTTTCACAGCCGGTTTCTCCAGGGCAGGCCAGTTGTCACCGGCTTTGCCCTGCAAGCCCTTGAGGGTACAGTCCCCAGCAGCCTTCCCCGAGTCCCTGCGGCAGCGCCTGCCGGCTAACAAGCCATCGTCCCGTTCGAACAGCAGGTTGTTCACCGCCTCCGCGTTCAGCGAGGCCAGCCGGCGCTTCCTGGGCTCCGAGGGAGCAGGATCAAAGTCCTGCTCCGGCCCGGGATAAGTCACTGTGCACTTCTCCCCGGATGACTCACTCTTGCCCGCTCCCACAGGCTGAACTTGTTCCGAGAACAAAGCAGATCCCAAACCCTCAACCCAGCTGGGAAGGTGCTTTTTTTTACAGCTCGGGGTCTGCTTGGACAGAGAGCCAGCCACATCCTCCAGCCTGGTGAGGAGCACCTTGCAGGTCTTTTTGCTCACCGAGGGGAGCAGCCGCCTCCGCAGCGGGTACGTCTTTCGCACTTCACGCAAACTTTTGCTTTTGTTATTCCCTACACACCCACTGGGACAGTTTGGAGCCTCCGAGGCATCTCCGTCCCGCTGCTCTGCGTTGGCCCTGTCCATCCTCCTGCTGCCTGCTGGCGACGAGGCCTGGCCAGCAGAACCAGCTGGATGTTTCAGAAGGAAAAGTTGTTTTTTCCGGGCATGCGTCATAGGATCAATGTCCAATCCTGGGAACGAACGGGAGAAAACATCTATTAATATTGCTGAGAGGGTCCCATCTCCTCACAAAGCACCAACTGCCAATTAAGAAATATTTGGGAAAGCTTGTTTCTATACAGCAAAGTTTATTTGGGTGATGGCCAGTTAAGCCAATTAAGAGATGGGATGCAATTAGATGTGATTTAATATTAAGCCATGGAACATGACAGTAATTAAAAGCAAGGTGGTCATGGCAAATGCCACAGCAGCTGGGGAAAGCCAGATCTGGACAGAGAGCTATTCACCCAGCTCCCTCTTCCACTGATGCTGTTCCTAACACCTTACAAATTCCCATCAGTCTCCAAAATCTGAAGGCTGGTCCAGGGCACAGAGCAGAAATAACTCCTGGCCTGTGACTGCCTGCATGTTGATACAGGCAGTCTGTTCCAGTATCATTTTCTGAGACAATTAGGCAAAAGAAAAACAAAAAGTCCACCTACTCAGGTGAAAAGAAAACTTGGGCTATTAAGCAGAGACCTGCCAACATTAATAAATTAAATACATGCAAATCCCTGTGCAGGTTGGAACCTGGCTGCCTGCTGCTCTTGTCATTCCCTGTATTTTAGTTCTATAAAAGTTGTGGGCATTGAACACCAAGCCATGATGTGCAGAGAGGCCCTAAAGATACATTCATGGCAGGAAAAAGAAGCCTGGCTTCCTGAGTTATCCAGCACCCAATTTTTAATTAAGGGATTCTGCAGTCTGAAGGAGCACATGTTAGCAGAAGAAGCTGTGGGTCCAAGGCTGAGACAGGATATTGGCTGGGTGATACCAACCTATAGACATAAAAATGTCCATGTAAATTAGTGATAATGGAATAGATTTAATGAAGTCTGTCTTTGAACATCAGAAACATCAGCAAAGGACAATTACTTTCATTCAATGGTATTTACAAAATAGTCAAATTCCATTTATTGGCAGCAAAGAGCTGATCTTTTTATCAGCATCCACCTAGGATGGGTTTGCTCTTCCCTGCAATCAGGATTCGGGCTGTAACTCCCCTCAATTGACACTGGTCTGCCACTTTTGAGGCTTTTAATTAAAGCTCCTACTGCTTTGGCAGTGATTAGAACAAAGCTCCCGAATTACAAGAACTGTTCATTTGATATGGTTTAATCAAGCTGATAATTAGATTATCTATTTGAAATAAGCCCGATGTGTTTTAATTGCCTTACTTATATATGCATTAACTAAGGGAAATTCAGGAATTGAAGCCCGCTGGGGTTTGCACGGTGCTTTTCTAGATGTCGTGCTCTTGGCAATGTGTTTTGGGGTGACTGAATCCCTCCACCCCATTAAACAGGGTATATAACCCATGGCTGGTGTGCCAGGAGGAGAGCTTGGTAGGGAACAAACATTTATACATGTCCACATTTTTCTCATTGGAAAATAAGGCTCTGGGAATTAGGAGGATCAAGTCAGTCACAATTTCCTCCAGAACTGAATTCTTCTTGCACAAGAGGCTAAACTGATCACATTCAGCCTCTGGAGTTTGGAATAGGACTACAATTTTAAGAAATGTATTTGGCAGAGGCAGAACAGCTATCCTGCAGAACATGCCTTGGGGAGGACAACTCTTCCCAGGCTATATGGACCAGTGGTTTCCTTGCAACTTTCATCCTATTTTCTACTGGCCCTACTGAGAGACTGAGCCTCTGGCAGAGGTAAAAATCCCAAAATAAAAAGCCATGGTTTGCTTAAACCCAGCATGAGGCACCTTGTCTTTCTCAGGTTTCCACAGGCAGGAGCCTGACCCAGCCTGGCACCACACATCCTGGGGGGGTTTGTGCTCAGATGAGTTGGAGTAACTGCTAAGAACTGGGTGCTGTAGGTGTGACTCTTCATGCCATATAGATGCTCTGAAGTTAGGAAAAGACTAGGAGAGGCTGAGAGAAGGGGTGTAAGAGAAATGGGATTGTTCAGCCTGGAAAAGCTTTGAGGTGACCTAATTGTCTGTTCCAGCAGCTGAAGGGACCTACAGGAAAGTTTCAGAAGAGCTTTGAACAAGGGCCTGGAGTGACAGGACAAGGGGCAATGGCTCCACCTTGACAGAGGGCTGGGTTAGATGTCTTATTTGGAATAAATGTGAGGGGGGTGAGACCCTGGCACAGGCTGCCCAAAGAAGCTGTGGCACCCCAATCCTGGCAGCATCCAAGGCCAGGTTTGATGGGGCTGGAGCAACCTTGGATAGTGGAAAGTGTCCCTAACCATGGCAGGGGGGTGGAACTGTTTGAGCTTTAAGAGTCCTTCCAACCCCAGCCAGTCCAGTATTCTATTATTCATTGCCAGCACCTATGGAACAAAACCTGTCCTTAGTATGCTGGACTACTCAGAGGTTTTTCCACACCTCAGCAATCATCTGCACTGCAAGGATTGCTTTGTGAGGGGGATGCTCCTGCTCCCAGCTCACCTGGGATCCCATAATCCCTCCTCTTCCCTCAGCACAACACAGAGACAGAGCTTTTGAACACAGCTCAAAACTCAGCCCTCTGACAGGCAAATGCATCATTCCTCAAAATGAGAGTCCTGTCGAGCTTCCTTCCAGCAAGTATTGTGCTCCTGCCAGCTGGGAAGGGAGAGCAGCAGAGCTCTTTATCCTCTCCACCTTTGTATTGCTTCACAAAGCACAGAAAAGCTGCCTGTGCCCAGAAGTCTCCAAGAAAGTGCGGAGACAATGTGAAGAACTGAAAGTGAAGATACTTAAATCAGAACCACCCATTTATTGCTCATGGCTGAGGAACTGGATTAATAGTGAGAAGACACTGAGGTGTTGGAAATTAAAGTTCCAAGCGGCTCAATCTATCCAGCTGCATCCAGAGCCCACCAAGTATTTTAAAGCTACTTGGAATTGCTGCCTCCTTATCATACAATCACAGAATGGTTTGTGTTGGAAGGCACCTTAAAGCTTATCCCATTCCAACTCCCTGCTGTAGGCAGGGACACCTTCCACTGGCCCAAGTTGCTCCAAACTCTATCCAACCTGGCTTTGAATGCTTCCAGAGATGGGGCAGCCAGAGCTTCTCTGGGCAACACTCCTCTGGCAGCTCCTTCCTCAAACCAGACTAGTTCTGAAAAACCACCTTGCCAGCTGCTGAACCCAAACCAGATCAGAATAAAGAAAAATTAAACCCACTTCTAGTTTCGTGCTAGAATCAAACCATTACCCAAACAGCAAACTCAGGAGAGAGTTGATGCCTCATTAGCAGGAAAAGAAGCAAGTGTGATAACAGCTGCATGTTCTGTAATCATGCAGCTGCAGCATCTGTCTCTCCCTCTCCAGCACTTGATTGCAAGTGAAATTAGAAGAAACTAGTCTGGGACTACCCCTTCAAGCCCCATTTCCTCTCCAGAGCTTCACTACGGAGACGCGCGCGTTCCAAGAGACGATGCCAAAAGCAGAGAAATTAAAGCTTTTAAAGCTCCTAATCCATTTGGCACTTCAATAACACACAAAGAGTTATGACAACAGCAATCCTCCTCACGCACGGCACCGCGCTCCGATGACTCTCAGCCCCATCTACTTGAATCCTGTCTATCCATTTCCATTGGAACAGCTTATGCTGTTACAACAGCCCTACAACTGTGAGTATCTGGAGGATTGGCTCCTTTCTCCCTGCTGCTTTTGCAGGTGAGTAATTCCCAGTGCTCCAAGGAATGTGCTGCATGGAAGAAGCCTTGCAGGAGCTACGGGAAATCCGGATAAATGGCAGCAGCATCAGGTATCCCAGGCTGAGTTCCTTGAATGCATGCAAGTCCCGTGAGTGGAAACATCTCCTTCCTCTCAAACAGTCAGAAAATCTGTAGCTGTTGGAAGCTGCAATTTGTCTTCCCAGGGTCCAGTCCTGATTTTTCTCCTGAGACCTATTGAAAGCTCCATCATCCACATGCTCTGGAGGAAACTGTTTATACAGAGCTCATTAGGCTGCAGCAAGGGCTAGTTTCTCTCACTCATCAGCATAGCTCTGATCATTGTACCAGAGCAGGGTTAAATGGGATGCAGGGAAGAAATTCTTCCTTGTCAGAATGCTCAGGCACTAACACAGGCTGCCCAGAGAAGCTGTGGCTGCGCCATCCCTGGCAGTATCCAAGGCCAGGTTGGATGGGGCTTGGAGCAACCTGGAATAGTGGAAGGTGTCCCTGACCATGGCAGGGGGCTTTAAGATCCCTTCCAATTCAAACCATTCCAGGATTCTATGATTCAAAGCCAGCAGCTCCTGAAAGCCATGCGGACACACAGCCTCCACAGCTTCCAAAAGGCTTATAAAAAGGGATGTGGGGCAACTCTGGCACAACCAAGAGGATCTCTGGGAGCTGTCCTGGACTGGCTCTGCTTCACTCCCTGCTCCAACGCCCGTAATTATCCCCCGTTGCGAAAGCCTGTGTGTGCTCCAGCCACTCGGCTGGAGTTTTGCAGCCCGTGTGTGGCCGTGATAAATCACAGACAACTGCAATGAGAGCCCCGGGCTTCACAGCTCGGGTGCCGAATGTGTCGGGAAGCGGCGGTGCAGGGAGCGAAGCCGGCCGGGCGCGGGCCTGACCCGCACTGCCCGGAGCCAGAGCTGGAAACACCCCCGAGGAGCTCCACGGCTGATTCCTTGGGAAGGTCTGGCTCAGCCTTGGTTATCTGGTTTCAGATCTTGCCTAGTGGCAGTGCTCTGTCTGGGGAAGCCAAAATTACATTTCTCTGGCTGTTCTCACACTCTCCGCAGCCTCAGCAAGCAGCATTCCCAGGGAAGAGGAAAGGGGAAAAAATAGGGGAAAAAGAAGAGGGAGGGAAAAGAAGAGGGGGATAAAAAGAAATGGGGGGGTGAAAAAGTGAGGGGAAAAGGGAGAGGGGAATGAGGTAGGAAAAGAGGGGAGAAAATAAGGGGACAAACAGTAAAACACCAGTGGAAGTGAACAATGTAGAAGCATCAGGGAGAGTCACAGGATATTTCCTCAAAATCAGCAACAGGACAGGTTGGTTGGACAATTAATGCAACACCGGGAAAGGCAGGTTCCTTCTCGTAAAGGCACCGGCTTTCCTTTCCCCTCCCCGATGGGAAGAAGCTGTAACACTGTGTCATGCTGCCAGTGACAGGCTGCCCCCCAGCAAAGCAGCCAGGAAATGATGAAGTGAAAAACAAATGTGGGGACTGATAAGTGACCTCAGCGACTCCAACATCAGGCACCAAACCCCGATCACGTTTGGAGCCCCAAAGCTTTGGGGCTTGCACATATTTGCATTAAAACAACCCAAATTTCTGAAAGCAAAGCCTTCACCCGTGATCGACACTGGAAAAACCACTTCCTACAGCCTTGAAGAACTGCAGATTTCCACCCCAAGAGTGTCACAAGCCTTTTGCTTGTGACCCCAACATAAAGCAGCATTGTTCTGTTTATCTGTGGGAAGCTCTGGTGCCTCTTCTGCTCTTCAGAGCCTTCCAAATCCAATTGGCTTGAGTGGGGTCAGAGCTTGAGAGGCAACGGCACAGCCACAGTTTTACACTCACTCTCTGCAGATGAGATGCAAAAGCTGTGCTTGCCCACAGGCAAAGCTATCCTTGCCCTCCCGAAACTCCAAACCCGCTCCAAAGCCAGGAAAAACTCGAAGCAGAGACCAGGATTTGTTTCTGTGCCCTTAGTTTGCTCAGAGATGGATAACACGACTACCTTCCTACTCTCAAGAGGGGACATATTTTCTTTGCCTTTCCACAAGTTAGGGAGGGATGCACCAGGAGGAGAAGGAAACTTGGAATTAATGGATTCTAGAGTGTGATAGAGCATATGGCAATTCCCAAACAGCATCCATCACTCGTGCTTCCCACAGAAGCCTCCCAGCTACAGCAGCAACCCATGGAGAACCATGGATAAGCAGCCTTAATTAAGCATGCTGCTGCAAGGAAAGTCCAGGTAGGACAAAGGAATTCCCTGGTATTTGCAGGTAAGTACAAGGATGGGGGGGGTGGAAATGAGGCTGAGCTTGTCTCCAGGCTGACAACTTGATGGAAAGAGATGCTTTGACACTTGGCTTTTGCTGCATCACTCCCCAGTGAACTAGTTACTAAGGTTTCCTTTTAATGAAGGCATTCCGAGTCCAAAGATTAGGCAAGAGAAACACGGAAAGGATGGGAGGTGCACGCTAGACCACTTCCCAAAAACAGGAAGGCTGAAAGCTTACACAGATATTGCAATCCTGAAATATCCCAGGAAACAGCAGCAGCAAGAGGGAAAGGGACTTTTAAAAAGAGCAGATAGTGCCAGGATAAGGGGGAATGACTTCCTACTGCCAGAGCACAAGGTTAGACAGAATATTGGGAGGAAATTCTTGCCTCTGAGGGTGCTGAAGTCCTAGCACAAGTTTCCCAGAGAAGCTGTGGCTGCCCCATCCCTGGAAGTGTCCAAGGCCAGGCTGGACAGGGCTGGAGCAACCTGGGGTAGTGGAAGGTGTCCCTGCCTGTAGCAGGGTGTTTAATGAGATGATCCTTAAGGTCCTTTACAACCCAAATAATTCTGGGATTCTCTGACTCTGTAAAATACCAGATCTATTAAATACCACTCATTTACACAGAATTGCCTGTTACAACTTTAAATAGGTTCTGTACAAAGCTGCCATGTGACAGCTACGCCAACAACACCCTAAAACATGCCTATAAGTAGTTTGAAAAACCAAGTCAAAAATATTCCGGGACATCTTTCGCAGTCGTGTTTATAGAAGGAGCACAGGCTTTGCCAATCAAGGTTTAAAAAAAATAACCCACACAAGCCCTGCTCATCTGATTTTTTCATATATGCAAAATGCAAACTCGATTCCTCCGTGGCAGAAGGCTGAGTCTGGTAAAATATCAATCATATGTCACTTTGCTCAGATAGCTCTGGCACCCTTCCTGTTCCATGGACAAAATGGAATAACAAATTATTCCCAAGGCTTTATTTTGAAGAAAAGGTGTAAGGTTTTTCTATAGTAAATATTAAAGCTCTTCTATATATTATAATCACACCCTTCCACGACTGCTTTAGGAGCTTCCTTCAAGCTGCTGAGCTTAAATAATTCAAGCTGCGCCGTGGTTCTGTGTTCTACACGTGCGGCTGCAAACTGTGCTGCCTGTGGGAATTTCAAGGGCAGGTGCATCCCTGCCAGCTCCTCTCCATGTCACGGAGCTGTCACTGCCATCCTCTCTCTGGATCTGGATTTCCCTTCTCCTCCCTCCAGTACATCTCTTCCACAAAGGTCTCCATTCACTCTCTCCTGACTGGGAACTGTCAGCACGGCACCCTCAGGATTCAAAGGCAACACATTCCTACTCCACAAGTTCAAAACTGGCTTTAGGGGAGATAAAAGAAATGCAAGAAATTCAGGAAGGGCAAGGCATTCCTTCAACGTGGCATTTAACTAAATGTTTGATTTAAACATTTTGTTTTCTCTTCCTTTAAATAATCCTCATCTTACTTTCCTCACTTAGTGTCCCTCAAAACTTCCTGTGCCCCACCTCAGTGTCCAAATCCTTGGCACTATGGCTCCAGGTATGGACTCTAGGAATTGTCATCTCTGAGGAGTGCAAAAAGACAGCCTGAATTTGAAAATTTAACAGACATGCATGTTTATAACCTCGACTTAAATTTACAGAAGCTTTAAACCCAAGCAGGCAAAACAAAGCTCTGTTAAAGAACAAGTTCATGTAGTATTGTCAAGGATTCTTGTATTCTGACTCATCTCCAGTTGAAATACACTGATCACAACTATCTCTTCAGACTAAAACTGCTACTTGAATTACTTTCAGTTCTAGCATAACACTTCAGACAGTATAATCTTGCATTTTCAAATACCTTTTGTTTCTACATGGTTTAAAAAGTAGTAGCACGCCACTTCACCCTCAGCTGGGTTGTGAGCTGTCCACACAGCAAAACAGCTCTCTGGGATTTCCTTCATCAAAGGTTTTGATTCCT
This sequence comes from Sitta carolinensis, assembly GCA_032173965.1. Classification (NCBI taxonomy): domain Eukaryota; kingdom Metazoa; phylum Chordata; class Aves; order Passeriformes; family Sittidae; genus Sitta; species Sitta carolinensis. The sequence continues at coordinate 7,507,970 of JAVUNC010000026.1, forward strand.
CTTTCTATTCAAAGTTTAACAGACATTTCAAAAGAAAACAGACTTTCTGCTTCTTTATTCTCACTTTCTGATCATCACTTGAAACACCAGCATTAACCCCACACATTCCCAGATGAGGATAAAGGTGACAGGGGATGAGTTCCACTGAGCATTTTTCCATTTGAGAATTTCCATCCAAAACTCAAGTCAAAGAAAGACTTTACAGAACTCTTGCATTCCCACTGCAATTTCTGGAACCAAACCCTCTCCTTCCCTGATGTCTTGTAAACCACAGTGCTTCATTGAATGCTGAGCAGAGCTTAAATCTGGAGCCAACTTTGATGGATTTGAACTAGAATCATAATCTAATTCTTCCCTGTGAGGGTGGTGAGGCCCTGGCACAGGTTGGTGGAAGATGATCCTGCCTATGGCAGGGGGTGGAAATGAATGAGCTTTAAGGTCCCTTCCCACCCAAAGCATTCTGGCATTCCATGAATCATAGAATGGTTTGGGAACTTCTGGAATAAAGTCTAGATGTGGCTTGAAAATACACAAATTTATTTTCCTTCACAAAATACAGGACCAATCACCACCACAAACACAGTGCATATTCACACATCTTCTGGTGACACAGCTTTAGCCAAGGCAGAACTGCCAAGCCTACCTAAACCTGCTTTAAACCCTTTCCTCCCTCTCATTAGTTCCAGAGACAGTATTTACAATCAGTAACCCACAAGGTAAGTGAAGAAGTTCCACTTATAATTTCACAACTCAACTGGTTTCATGTATTAGTTCAGTCCAAGGAAATGTAGTGCTGCTGAAAGGTGCTGCAATAGCTGATGCCTCCAAGGAGAACAAGTTCCTTAATTCCTAGGGTGTTAGCAGAGGAATAATTTAAATTTGGATTAAATTGGATCATTTATTCCCAGGAAGCAGGGGACTCAGTGTTGCCAAAGGTCTGAGCTGAGCCAGAGGAGCATTTCTAGGAACCAGCAGCTGGCACAGATCAGAAATCTGGTGAGAGAAAACTCAAGCAGGAGCTGGACGTTGTAACATGTTAAAATCCCAGGAACCACAAGCCAAACACAGGCAATTCATCCACTTTAGATGAGGAGAAGCCCAGCTTGCTGGAACGCTGCTTCCACGAGAGCCCGTTTAACTCCCATTAGGAACTGCCCCAGCTCTTTCATCCCTTACCCACATCGTTAGAGGTGTATTTAAACACACCTCTGCTTGTGCCCCAGGTTTGATCAGTCAAGGCAACAAATACCACCTTTAAATAGACTGGACAGGGTTTGCAGCCCGAGCTGGGAGTGCTCTGGTTTACATGCACTCATTAAGGTGCGTTTATCGAGCCACAGGGGTGTGACGCCGCTCGGCCTTCGGAGAGGCTGCAATTAAACACACTCAGCTCTCCAAGCCAGGGCTAGGACCAGGCTTTTTCAGGAAGGTGGGGCATACAGACTTCATCACACCGAAATATGACTTGCATTTCACTGCACATTGCACAGCCAGGAGGAAAACAGACTTAAGAGCATCAGAAATGGTTAAGAACAATGACTAAGTCACACCCTTGGTCCCAAGAGCTCTTGATTGAATTCTGGGGGGATGCTGAACGCTTCTATTTTCCCACCAGTGCAGGTCACCATGGAGCCAGTGGGAACTCTAGAGGATAAAACATCAGCTCTCTGGCAAAGGAGCCTAATTACCACTTCCTCTGGGGAACCACAAAGCTTTTAAACAGTGCAGCCTAGTTTTATGGAAATGCCACAGGTGCCTCCAACTAATTTTCAGGAAGGTCCCTGGAAGTCAGGCTGTGGCTTCAAAACATCCAGGTGTGCTGAGTAGTGGGGAGAAGAGTCCTACAAGTACTGTTCTGTCAAATGATACTCTGATACTGCAAAACCACCCTCCACATGCTTCCTCCAACCTCGAGAAAAATATTCATTATAGGGAAGAAAACAGCAAAACTTTTGAGGAACTCCTAGCACCAACGAGTGGAGAAATGAAAAAATTACTAGAATTATCCCTTTCATTATCAGCTATAGGATTTGAGAACACTGATTGCACATTGAGGTGTTCAATGTGTGAATCAGAGGGATGGGGAAGGACAAACTGCCCTCATCCCTCCCAGTTGCCGGCACAGGAGCACAAAGGTTAAAGATGCACATGGTTCAGAGCACCAGGCTCCAAGGATTGGGGTACAAGGAGACAACGTGTGAAGGCAGACCACAGGAAATGTGACTGGAGAGGCGATCCCAGAGGGATTCCTGAGCTGCACGAGCTGCCAGCTGAAGCAGAGCCAAAGTGGCAGCGGGAGACGCTCGCAGCTACCGGTCGAATGTCGGGAGAGCTGGTAGGAAGTTTCCAGGAGCTGCTGGAAGATCCAAGCAAGCTGCAGCAAGCTCTGTTTTCCCAGGCTGTGCCCAGCATGGAAGGGTAAACAGCTGATAAGGAGGAATGTGCTGCAAAGCCCCCCGAGCAGCCAGAACCCCTCTGTTATCCCACAGCTCGGCCCAAGGACGATTCCCAGCACCCGTGCCCAGCACACACCTCCCTTCAGCTAGTTTTGATGCTGGCAATCCAAATCTCAGGAGATTTGATCCAAAGAGGATCTGATGCTGGAAAACAGCTGCAAAGAACTCAGAGATGAGGAGTTTCTGCCTCAGACTGCAGTTACAGCACACAAGGAGAGATGTATCCGCACAAGATATCACCAGACACCAGAATTTCAGCTCCAGCTATTTGTCACAGTAAAACATTTTAAGGAAGCATCATTCTTCAAACTAAAATGACAGATAATATACCATTGTAGAGCTCCAATGCCAGCTCCTCACTCCTCATTTCAATAACTAAGATAAACATTTTATTTAACAGCTGTATTAACAGGTAGAAACACATTTAGCTTCAGAAAGCCAGGCAGAATTACAGCCCTGGCTTCCTGCAGCATTTAAACTCAGCTCAGGCTGAATTCCTGGAAATGGGGCAGGGGAACCCTCATTTCTTCTGAACAGAAACCAAGCACAAAGTCTATGTTTGAGTCTCCAGCTCTGCTGCTTCCCACCCTGCTTACAACTTTGCCACACATGTGGGAGCACCAGCAGAGCTGAGTGACACTTCCTAGAGGATGCCACAACTTCTGTCAGGTCTCTGCTGTGGTTGACACGGGGTCTGCAAAAGGAACAGACCCCAAATTACCTCTGGGGCCTTCTGCTCAGTGTCACCTCACAGCTTTCCTTCCGTGCCTCTGCTCGAGCAGCAGTGTGCCTGGAAGTTCTCACACCTCTGGTGAAGGATGAGCCCTTGAGGAGCCACAGCACCTGCAGCTTATCTGAGGGATCAGGAGCAAATATCCGAATATACACCGACTCTCCTGCTCCCCAGGCAAGGCCTGTCACAGTTACTGCCCTCCAAACACAAGTACACCAGAGTGCAGCATTAAGGTGTTTTATCCTGGAATGATTTGGGTTGGCAGAGACCTCAATGATCATCCCATTCCAACCCCCATAGGCAGGGACAGCTTCCACTAGCCTAGGCTGCTCCGAGGCTTGTCCAACCTGGCTCATTTAACTTGACCAGGAACCTGGCCCTAAATTTACCTAAATACTTTCCATTTTTATTTTTGTGGAGGTCTAAATACACATATGAAGGCTCCTTTGGGTCCATTCACAGCTTGCTTTGTTCAGCTGATGTCTGGATAGGATTTTATATGGCTGCATGAGCTCTCCATTTGAGAGAAAGAAAATCAGGACATCTCGACCCAAACCCATGATTTCAAGCATTGGAAGTGGCTGCCCAGGACAGTGGTGGAGTCACCATTCCTAGAGGTGTCTAAGGAATGACTGGAGCTGGCACTCTGTGCTCTGGTCTGGTTGACAAGGCAGTGATCAGCCACAGGTAGAGCTCGATGATATTGGAGTTCTTTTCCAACCAGAATGATTCTGGGGTCTACATAAGAAAAAGCAGAGCTCTATGAGCTGCACTAAGGCTTCACAGAAACACCTGAAGCCACCTTCCTTTCTAATTTTCAAATTCACTATGTTTGTTTTACACATAACACAGCCTACTCCAAGATCAACCATCTGACCCTCAAGGCCTCCAGACACTGCTCTATATAGGGTTATTACAGTGAACTGGGGTTTAATTATATTTAAATAGTGAAAAGTCAAAGGGCTGCTGCTGCTGTGCTAGCCTCCCTGCCCCTCCATGATCCATTTCTCCCCACTGCCTCCCATGGTTTCCTTGGAAACATATGCAAGCTTAAATTGGATTGACATTCACTTAGTGGACAGATGGAGTTTGGAACAGCCCAGCGCCTGAAATTCAAGGCCGAGCCTTGGGATATGTCACGTTATCAATACAAAAAACAGCCCCCGAGCTTTGTGGGAAGGGTAAGGATCACCTAATTATTCAGTAACGAGCTCTGAGGTGGCATCTCAGGAAGGTCAGCGCTCACCCATTGTTCCTGATGAAAGCAGCGGGCCGAGCACGCGACCAGTTTTGTTGGGAGGGAAGGATTTAATTTTTGTTAAGCGCTGAGAAAACAGGGGAGTTCTTAAGCTCATTAGTGGTTTCAGGCAGGAGAACTGCTGCAGATCACACGTGGGCTGAGCACAGACAGCGATGCTCCATCCGCACCGTAATTAAGCCACTTGCATCCAAAACTTCATCCCCAGGCTGAAGTTATTCCTGGTAACTGATCCTGATCCACAGACAAGGAGAGGGACAGGGTTTGAATCACTCTTTTACTGCCCCAGAGGTGTCAGGACTGCACTTCCATCGAAGCTGGCAATTTATTCTCAAGTGGAAATTATTCCCTGGCTCTGCTTCCACTATATGAGAAGAAACAGAACCATGAAGAAATGAAAATAGCCTTTATTTTTTTTTTTTCTTTTTGAAGGTTGGCTAAACATTGCTTCCCAACCACATTGTCTATCCTAACAGGATTGGGAAGGATTCACCTCTTTCCAACCAAAACACATGGAAGACAGTAGAAATCCCAAATAACTACATCCCTAGAGATCCCTGATGAAATCCAGCATCTAGGAAGGACAAGATGACAGAGTTCTTGGGAAGGAAAAGGGTGGCAGCCAGCAGGCATTGCATATTCTCCCTCACCAGGTGCTCTGCCCACCACATGCTTGGTTACTGCAGGGGCCATCTCCAGGTAATCACCACCTCCAGGAATTAGGGACATGCCACAGAGTCAGGGTTACCAAGCAATTTTTAAGGAATAAATCCCCAAAATGCCTGGTTCGCTTCTGTTGCTTGTGCCATTTGCTGAAACCTAAGGAATTCCCGTGTTGGGATTTATCTGACCAACTCAGGATTTCTGTACCTGTTCTGACACCTGGCATTTAGCCAGGATTTTAAGAAAATCTCTTTTCTCTGTCTAAATGTGATTAGAGCTGCCAAATCCTTTTCCTTTACTATCCTGCTCACCTTGGAGAGTCTCCTTACTCTGAGCCATCTCCAACCTTGAATCCTTCCATTGACTTTGGCTGAGCTGAACAAAGGAACAAACCCAAACATGCCTCTTGCATCTGTTTCTTACGAGTTTTTTATTCATTAAAAATAAACCTCCTGCTGCCCACTAGTTCCCTCCACAAGCCTGCACTTTCCTGCTTTCTCTCCTTCCAAACCATTCATATTTATCAATATGTGATTATTGCAGCTTAATCCTCATTGCCTGCATGCATTCCCCCCGGTGCCTCTCCATTCTCCCTCAGCAGAGACCTCGACGCTCCTCTCCACCCCGCCTCAAATCCTGCTCTTTTTCACAGAATTCCCAACGCTGAGCCAGCGAGAACACGCTCAACCTGCCAAGTGCCCTAGCGGAGCGAGCACTCCCGGGGGATTTCAGGGATGTGGCCCTCGATCCCTTTCCAGTTAAGATGCTCCTCAGTTTACCGAACTTGCCCGGCGAGCCCGAGAGGACCGGGAGTGCGCGGGTGCTCCCAGCTCCAGCAGCGTCCGCTCCCCGCGGCGCCGGCTCCCTCCTGCCCCCAAAACTCCGCTCAGCCATCCTCCCCTCGCACCCCCGAACTGCCCTTTCCTCTCCTCCGCTGTCGATTTAAGCCTATTCCAGGTATTCCGCAGGCCCTCGGAAACACAATGAAGACGAGCACCGGATAATGCTGTGCTGCGGGAAGGCTGGCTGAAGCTCCCGATTTTCCGTGCTTCCCACAGGCCACGGGCAGGAACAATAGAAGGCCAGGCACGGTGTAAGTAGGAAGCGATGCCTGGGATCTCGATGCTTCCTTAGCACTGAGATTTTATTTCAAGGATGATAATTTAGACACCGAAAAATCAGCTGCCAGCAAAGCAGTTTTATTCCAATCAATGCGAGGAAAACGCTTGCTTTTTTATTTCTAAGAGCCTCGTAAATAATTTGAAATATTGAGATACAGGCAGCCTCTAAAAGCCAAGATCTTTCGTTTAAAAAAAATAAAAATCAAGGCTGCTGAGCTGTAGTTTCAAAGCTGAGCGTGAGAAAGCCCTTCAAAAACTGCTGGAAGAACAATGGGTGCCAGTGAGAGCTCCTGTGATGTGCCTTACAAAGGGGGAAAACCTAAAAATTATCATTTTCTTTAGTCATACCTTTGTTTAGGAGAACTGGGACACGAGGAATGCAGCACCCGGCAGCTCAGAGCCCAAGCATCATCTTATTCCTGAGCACCACACGTTTAACACAAATCCCACCCGCCTTCCACGCGCCTTTCCCCGGAGCGCTTCCATCCACAACAGGGCAGTGCCCAGGGAATACAGCAGGACAAAAATCCCACCTGGGCTGCGTCCCCTCCTCCGGGCAGGGGAAGGAGGGAGCCACAAGACACACGGATCCCAAAGCCTCCCTGCATCCAGCATGGCCGTGCCGGCTTGTGCCATCCCATGGGATGAGCTGACACCCTGCCCATGCCAGCAGACTCCTGTCACGGCGCCTGGCCGCACGGGTGACAGCGAGCACCCCTCCAAAATCCTGTGCTGCCAACTCTCCAAAAGCACTGGGAATTTTAAACGGGGAAGGAAAGAGAACGACAAGCCGAGGGATTCCAAGCAGCCCTCGGACAAGGTGCAGCCGAACATCTGCACTGAAAATGCCCCTCTAATCTAAGTCGGAGCCGCTAAAAGAGGTGATAAAAGCGGCATTCCCGGCCGCGCCACGTGGGAAAAGCGCAGCGGCAGGGCCCCGAGCGCGGCGTGCTCCCGGGCACTGACACACATTCCCTCCCCATTTAATAGTGTTTATTTAGCTGCACGCTACCGGCACGGCTCAGACCCCAGGGGGGACTGCCCGGTGCCACCAGGCTCGCAGGGTGTTACACTGCTCATTCCCACCCGCTTGCATTTAAGGAAAGACACATTCATGCGTTTCCCCATCACCAAGCAGCAAGAAGCCAGCACTGCCAAAAGTGAGCGTCACTCACGAATCAGGCCAAAATCAACAGCGTCTCTTGAATTATTTTTGACCCATGTGGAGTTAATAACCACCCACCCTCTATGGAAGATGTCCTGAAATTTAATGTGTATCAATAATTAGCAAATTGAAAGGAAAACAACTGCTCCTCCAGGGCAGCCATCCTCATTTTCAGCTACTTTTCGCCAGAAGCAGAGCAGCGCTGATATCCTCACTGAGGGGCTTCCACTACGATTTAATTCAAATGATTCTTTGGAAATTATACAGTTGCAATTTTGAGAGACCAGAGATTTCAGGTTCAGTTCCCTCAGCTGACTGCACTTTTTATATCCTGCCAGCTCTCCACACTCTGATTTTATGGGGTTTCACCCACATGGCCAGAGAAAAAAATAACATGGAACAGATCAATTAAACTTCAATGGCACAAATATTGACAGGGCCCAAATGAGCTGATTTTAAACCAGATTTATATTTATTTTTCTTAATGATACCCTTGTTTTCTCTTTTTAGTAACTTCAGTCCCTCGTTTAACTTTATTGCATGATAAAGCTTTCCAGTGTCTTGTTCTTCTAATGGAAGGTTTGTTTTTTTTTTTTTTTATTCAAATGAAATACTACTGTGACTCTACTTTATTTTACTTTATTTATAATAAAGCTCCATGCTAAAATAGCAAATCTGGGCAATAACTGGAGAAAGTTATGGCATTGTCCCACACAATCTCATTTCTTTCTGTCTTCTAAGAAATAAAACCAGTAGTATCAAATTGAAGTATGTTTTCCCCATTTCAAGGATATCAGGTGCCAGTACAAGTGTGAAAGCATAGAGAGTTAAATTGTGATGGTCTTCTCACAGCTAACTCATTCTCTGGAGAGCAAAAATCTGGCTATGAATTTGAATATTTTCTGCCATTAAATCCATGTCTTTGGTCTCAGTAAAAGAGGATCTGCCATGCTGGACAGCTGTGATCATGGCTGAAGGACCCAAAGCCTCCAGTCCTCATGCTGAGGCACAAGGAACAATTCCTTCTGAGCATCCTCCACAAAACATCCCCTGTGCTTCCCTTTGAACACTGTCTGCATCCAAAACTGCGACATCTTCCAGCCTTCACACTTGGAGAACAGCTCAAGACAGCCCAAATCTGCAGTAATATAGGAATATAACCAGCTCACCTATGAGCTGCTGGAAACAGGCACACAAATACCTCGTGGGTTCAAGCAGGAAAACGAACCAGAAAGTCAGAGCTCTCGGATGGGGAAATACCCCCTGGATGGCAGCACATCCCTCTCTGTCACAGCCCAGCCACCACCAGCTCACAGCTTGTGTTTGAAGCTATTTTCAGATTCATGACTTCTTTGGGCTGCTTATTTTTGTGTGGGTTTTTTTAACTTTTTTTTTTTTTTTTTTTTTTTTTTTTTTTCCCCAGTCATCTGAACACGGCTTCATTTATTATTACCAACACGAGAGTTGTGACTTAGTTCTGCTGGTTGGGTGCAACGCTGCGGCTGTTCTGCTACTGTTTCCACAAGTTGTATCCCCGTGGTTAACTGAGATCCCACAATCAATTAGCTTGGGAAAGAACTATGAGATCATCGACTCCAACCTGTGACCAACCACCACCTTGTCACCCAGCCCAGAGCACCGTGTCCAGCCCTTCCTTGAATGCCCGCAGGGATGGGGATTCCACCACCTCCCTGGGCAGCCCCTTCCAGAGCCTGACAACCCTTTACACCAAAAAATTCCTCCTGATGTCCAAATGGGGAAAACTAACTGGGAGATGGGGCTAAAAAAGCCCCACACAGCTCCTTTTGGATGTGATATTCGCACATCTGAGCACACCTTCCTGTTTTTGCAGAGCCAGATCTCATCATTCATCCATTTGCTTGTGATCTGAACAAGATGCCAAGCAGCAAGCATGCCTTCGCCTACCACTCCTAATTATTTTTCAATTGTTTACTTTGGACAGATTTGCTGCTAAGGGCTTATTTTCAGTGCTGCAGCAGCATTAGAAAAGCTTTTGCTGAGGGGTGGATTTCCCCCCAAATCACAGCCAGGTGCTCCCTAAATCGGATCTCCACAGACTGGACCAGCACACGTGTCCCACAGAGCCTCAGAGTCACACAACAGCGATTAACACCAACACAGCAAACAAAATTAACATGCATCACCAAAAACACAACAAGTTCCACCTCAACAGGAGGAAGAACTTTCCATTCAGGGTGGCAGAGCACAAGAACAGGCTGCTCAGGCTGTCTCCCTCTATGGAGACAGTCCAAACCCACCTGGACACATTTCTGTGTCACCTGCTCTAGGTGGGGATGGTCTCCAGAGGCCCCTCCAACCCTAACTGATCTGTGATACTGGTTAAAAAGCCAAATAAACACTAAAGCTTCCAGAGTGGAGACAGAAAGGTGATGCAGATGTACTGGCAAGAGGGACCGACATTTAACTGAATGAATCAGTTGGATGAGAACACGTCAGTGGCCTCCAAAATAACACTTCTGCCTCAAGACACAAGGGTGTGACTGTTTTTCCCCAAATCCCCCATTTCTAAGCTGCATTTTATTGTTCTGTGCAACTGTCACCATCAACCCCCCAGCAAACAAAGCATCCAGAAAGGATCCACCCGCACAAAGTTCAGGAAATTATTTCCCCCCCGCAGGCTTGGCATTTTCCAGCTGATTTTACACCTATCAGTAGTACTACACTTCCCTGCTCTGCTTGAGAAGAGCAGCTGGAAAGCAGTTGGAAATGCTGCACTGAGTTCATGAGGAAAACAAACAGAAATCAATGTTTAAATCCAAAATGTCCTGGTAAATCACACTAATGCACGATTTCCTATTGCCAGCAAACATTTAGACAGTTCCAGCTGAAGCTCGGGAATGATTCAGGTAGCCAGGACATGACAAACATGAAGGATGGCTCAGGATGAATATGTGAGCAGGATATTTCTGTTAAAGCGATCAGCAGCGTGCTGGTATTTAAATCACATTAAGATTTCAAAAGCATCAGTCTATCACGCAGCTCGTGTCACTCTTTCTCACAACCACGAGGACCAGAAGCCTTAAAATAAAACCCCGAGCCCCCCAGAACACCACAGAGCCCCTCAGCGTGGAGCAAGCACTCGCTAATTGTGGCAAACTGATGGACAGATCAATTAACCAGGCAAGCAAAAGCCCGGCAAAGCCTCTCGCTTTGAGGTTCGCCTGCTCCTGACAATGATGACTTCAGATGGAGAGCGAGCACGAGGGGCAGCTGGATTCTTTAAAACAAAACACAACCAGAACCTCTTTCAGATAAGCATTTTGTGGAAAGAGAGAGGGGAGGGGGAGAGGCAAGCAGAATAGATCCCAAATGCTCGTATTTTTCAAGTTTTCACGACTGCTCCTGAGAAAGAGAGGGGGTTCCTGTGTCTGCCTATGCCGGGGCAGGGACAGGGACATCGGGGTGTGGGTATCCCCGTGCTGGGGCTGGCTGTCGATCAGGAGCCCGGGGAGCACTTGCTAGTCTTCCCGAGATCTGCCCAGTCACATGTGCTGGCTCCTGCGCCTTGTAGAAGCAGCTGGAAAAGAGGGAGCCAGCGGAGCTGCCTCCATTAGGAGCCACCGCTACACAAAAGGAGAAGAGGAAACAAGCCGTCGGCCACCGGAGCAGCCGGCAGGAAAGCAGAGATGTCCAGAGCCACGGGGAGCGCACGGCAAGTGGGAAAAATCACGATGGAAATGAAAACTGCTCTGCTGTCCCCCAAAGAGGCTCGATGGCACCTGCCTGACAGGGACACGGGGCTCACAGCCCGCCCGGCATCACATCCTGCAAACCACCGGGAACTCGACGGACTCAACGGCTCAGCCCTCAGGGGAGGGGCTCATCGCCACTCCGGGCGTGGGGAGCCCCGAAACACCAACCCCCAGCCAGCCCGTCCTGTGCCAACTCCCGGCCGGGCAACGCCGGTTCAGCTCCGAGATCCGGAGGGGCCGAGGACAGCGGCGGCTTTCCCCGGGAATCGCCCCCGATCCGGCGATGCCGAGGCGAGCAGCCCCTGGGGCAAGGAGCCCCCCGGGGCCACGAGCCCCGCAACTCCCCCGGGCCCCCCCGGCCCGGCCCGGCCCGGCCCCGCCGCCTTTGTGCTGCCCGAGCGGCAGGGGCGGAGGAGCCCGGGGGGGTTCGGTGGGGCCGATCCGGCCTCGCACCGGTGGGACCGCGCGGGGTAACGGCGGCCCGGCCCGGCCCGGCCCGGCCCGGCCCACCCACCACCGAGCCCGCCGTGCCCTCCCGACGCTTCCCCGCCGCCGCGGGAAGTTCCCGGTGGCCCCGCGTACCCCCGCCCCCCCAAATCCCGGGGCGGCGGCACCTGCTCCCGGCCCGACGGAGTTCCCGGGGGCGGAGGGACGAGCCGGCGCCGCGGGGACCGCGTGTGGACTCACCGGGAGGCTGCCGCAGGCCCCGGGGGGGAGAAATCCAGCGGCGGGAGCGCCGCGAGTCCCGAGCTCCGCGCTGCTGCTGCGTCAGCGCCGCCGCCTCCTCGGCTGCGGGATGGGGACGAGGCGCCACCGCCGCCGCCCGCCCCTGGCCGCGGGGCGTCGCGGAGCGGGCGGGCGGAGGCCGGAGCGGGCGGCGGAGGGGCCGGGAGGGGCGGAGGAGGGGGCGGAGGAGGGACCGGAGGAGGGACCGGGGGCGCCGCCGCCGCCGCCGCCGCGAACTCCCCGCAAGCCGCGAGCGCCTCCGGCCTCCTTCCTGCTTCCTCGTCCGCAGCCAATCGCCGCCCGCCGTCCGCCGCTCGCCCCGCCGCGCCGGCCAATCACGGCCGCCTCTCCCCGCCGCCGCCGGCCAATCGCCGCCGCGCCCGCCCCCGCCCCGAGCCCCCCTGGGCGCCCCCCACTCCCCTCACGGAGCCCCCCGCGCTGCCGCCCCCCTCCCGTGGCGCGGGGTGACCGGGATAACCGGGAAAACCGGGATAACCGTCCCGCCGGAGCGCTGTGGGAGCCCCCGATGGCCGCGGTTCCCTCACAGGACGGGGGCGTGAGGCGGCCCCGCGCGCCTGTCAGGCCCCCCCCCGTGGGTCCCTCAGAGGTGCCCGGGGCGCCCTCACACCTCCCGGGTGTTCCCGGCGCATCCCGGGCGCAGTCACACTTAAAACCGAGCCCTGCATCCAAACTCTGGGAAAGTTGGAAGTCCCAGGGGTCCGGCGGGAGCTCCGCTGAGAGCTGCCAGGGAGGAGAGGCTAAAAGGCAGAGCGGGTTTGAGCGCCCATCATTCCCACCCCGAGGTGGGCACTGGAAAGGCCACGGACAGCCCCCGCGTCCCTGAGCAGCCCTGAGAGGCGGCACCAGGGGAATATCCCGTTGCATTTTAGCGGGAAAAAGGCCAACAAGGGATTCTCAGGTGTCCCAGAGCTTCCCCACAGAACCTGTCCTCACCGGGACACTCAGGTGCCTATGGCTTCCACGGTCTTACCAACAGGAGAGCCATGGCAGCAATGAGAACATCTGGAAAACTCCATGTTTTTCTGAAAAATGAGTTTAAAGCCCTAAAGCATACCCAACAAGCCACGGAAGTTACTTGACCAGTATCTTTAGCAGTACCACAGCCCCCATCACTGAAGCCCCTCCATCAGCTGCAGAATGAGGTTTTCCACAGAATCGTGGAATCTCTTGAGTTGGATCCACAGAAACTGAACCCCACTCCTAGTCCTGCACAGGACAGCCCCAAAATCCCACCCTGTGCCTGAGAGCATCGTCCAAATGCTTCTTGAGCTCTCTCAGGCTTGGATCCGTGGCACCAAAATTGTGTCCCTTCCCTGGGGAGCCTGTTCCAGTACCAAATTCTTTTAAATTTGGTAAACAGCTGGGAAGGAACTGGCACATGGAACAAACAACCCATGGGGCTCCAGGAGATAAATACACACACAATGAGGGTGAGACCCTGATGATCTGCTTGAAATTCAACTAAACTGCAGGAGACATAAGAGCCTGAAATACTTCCTGCCTTGTTCTGGTGGTCCACAGGGATCTTGCAAACAAGAGCAGGATCAAGCACTGGTATGATTATTGCAGGATCCAGATGTTACACAGGGGAAGCTTGAGAGGAAATTCATCTATTTGGAGACAACGATTCCTGAAACAAATACCAGTCGGTGATGGAGCAGGGAAAAAAAAATAACCCTAACGGCTACACCCCTGGGGAAGCCCTCAAGGTGCAGTAGGGAAGCTCTCCTTAAAAACTCTCTGATATGGTTTATGAGTTGGACTTGGATGATCCTTGTGCATCCTTTCCACTTCAGGATATTCTGTAATTATCCCATTTCACTGCTGCCCCTTGGAAATGCAACCCTTTGGATGAGACTTTTCCAAGCTCTATTTAATGCATCTGGACATCACCAAGAGCCACTCCATAAGAACAAAGGTTTTGTCTCCTCAGACCAGAGCTGCTCCTCACCTGAAAAGCGAAGGCAGCTCATAGTGCTGCCAAATTGCTCCCTAAAAGTGAAATTTTATTAGCGTTTTTCCCTCTGCTGTGAGCCACAGGAACAGGAGGGAAATCAGAGTTCAATTTTGGTGTTACACAGAGCGCACTTACTCCAGTTGTTAGATGCATTCAAGTGACTTCCAAAATCTACCACCTCAGATTCCCATGGCTAAACAAAATGATATCTGAGCAGAAAAGTGGAAAATCTGGGAATTCCAAAGTTCTGAAAACCCCCTGCAACTCAAGCAGTAAACCCACAGTGTCACAGTGTTCCAGAGGGAAACGCTTGGGCAAAATTCATGCTGAAGTTTGATGACAAATATAATTTAACAGCTGCCTTTTGGGGAAGTGGAGGTGAGGCCACCTTCCCTCTTGCAGGTGTTTGGAATAGGAGAACATCTGGACAACGGACAGGTTGAGATGGGGAACTGTGTGCTCCAGAGCTGCACGAGAGTGCGAAACACAACGGAGCCATCTGCAGAGCTCCCTCTCCTTTGAGATACTAATTTATTCTGAAGTGGGGCCTTTCCTCGTCCCTTTCTCAGAGGGATGAGGGGGGAAAATGGGAAGCTAATTGCTGATTCCAGAACAATATGTCTGTGTGTCTGCCAGGCTCCAGCCTCTGTCAGGCGGCGACACAGCCGAGACACAGCACTTGGGCTTTTTCTCCCCTTATTAACTGGGAAGAACAAACCACCTAAGTCCTGACAGGAGATCTTCCTACCCCAAATTCTGTCCTGTTTTTTGGGAAAGGGATAACATCCAGGGCTATAGACTGCCTGAACAGCAGCACAACAAGGATCTGTGTCCCCAGCTCACAATTTGGGCTGTGGCAGCACCTTGCTGAGGTTGTACCTGTTGGTAAAAGGGGTTGTAAAGCCCCACAGCTGTGGGAGAACAGGGCCAGGAACCAGCAGGGATTAAGAGATGTCCCTCATTGCATCCCTTCATGTCCAGGTACTGGGGTGGGACAGGCACATAGAGCTGAGCCAGTGCTAAAGGGTATAAAGGAAAAAAAGGATTTCGCCATTAACACAGGGAAAACAGGGAAAAGGCCCTCTGCGTTTTCTGGCAATGAAACAGTAAAACGGTAAAAACTTTAATTGCCCCACAGGAGAATGGGGAAGAGCCCCGGAATCTCACTGTGGGTCAGGATGGGAGAAAGGTGTTTGCACTGCACACTCAGAGCTCTCTGACTTTCAGGAACAACTGCAGTGAGTTTTAAAAAGTCACAGGAAATTCAAGAGGGAAAATCCCCTGGCAGCACAGCAAGGACAGAGAAAGGGAACCTGGAGCTCTGGTGTCTGTGATGGCAGGAGGCTGGCAGCACTCTTTTTAATCCAAGTGGGGAGGCAGTGCATCCCTGGGAACACCAGAGCTTCCTGCACAGCCACAAACTGATGGAGAACTTCCATTCCATCAGCAGTTTGCAAATAGGCATGGAAGCTTAAGCAACAGCCTTAATCCAAGCAAGCTTACACTCTAAGAGCAGCAGCGTGGAGGATCCTGCACTGGCTGGTTCCTCAGCCGGGCCTCAGGGAAGGACTTGGCTGCAGGGAAGAGCCCGGCACATCTGCAAGGGGGAGGATGGCCAGCCCCACCTTCCCAAACAGCTTCGTGGCCACAGATGGGGATAAACCCATCCTTGGGTCTTTATGTGGCCCCTGTCTGGCTGCAGTGACAGGGCTGGGTTAAAAAGTCTTGAATTCAGCACATCTCAGCTGCATCCCATGGGTATCCTGCCTTTTCCAGGCATATCCCCACCAAGAAACATCCCCAAATCCAGCTGTGTGATCCCACCCCTCCCAACATTTCCTCAGAAAAGGTGCTGGTGCTGCACTGGCTTTCTGGCAAAGAGATGGGTTTTGGTGGTCTCCTCCTTTCCTTCCCCCTTCCAGGGTTAACCCAGTAACTGCGAAAGGCCAAATGAATCCCTGGTGGAGCTCCATGGACTGACTTGGAATTCTATTACACCAAAAAAGTAAATTGGCTGTGAGTGTTCAGGTCTGCAGCAAAGCAGCTGTGGTTATAGAGGCAGCTTCCTCTGAGATTTCTGTTTAAACATCAGCATTTGCTTGTTCACTGGGTGAAATATTCCCTGTTTTCCATCGGAAGAAGCCAGAAGGTGTTCAGGCTGGAGGAGAGAGCTCTGCCGGCACAGAGCTGTCACACAGGATCTCATTACCTACCTGGAAAAATCCAAATTACTGTATTGGTGTCTCAGGGAATCATCTGCAGCTTTTTGGTGCCGTTGCTGCTGCAAAGGTTTAATTTATCATATATTTTAATTTATTTTAGTTTTAGAAAAGTTCATGCCGTTTATATCCGATATTGTCTATGAAGCAACAGTGCCAAGGAAGTTCAGCAAATGAAAGGGGATTGCTGTGTTCTATTTCTTATTTCACCTTTCATCTTAACACTTTAAAGTGCTTTAGTAAGGAATATATAATATATATAATTTACTGACGGAGGGAGAAAACAGAGGTCAATGAGAATAGCTCAATGGGGACCAGCACAGTCAGGAAATGAGACTGGATTAAATTAAAGCAGAAAATCACAGGACTAAGAGTTAAGAACATCCCTGAGTGTTACAGTGGATGTGTGTATTTCAGTACATTGCAAAATCAGGATTAAAAGCAAGGACTTTGCTTTATGAGCTGGGCCATGGCAGGGAGTGACAAACTCGCATGCACAGGAAGGATAAATGTCCTGCCTTGTGTTCCCAAGGTAGCCATTCTTTTATGAAGTGTGATTCACAAAACCAGGGAGGCTGAGGGGATCGCAATGCAAAACACATGTCCCAGAAAGTCAGGATAGGAAAGCAAGTAGCAATTATGGGACCATCTGTGCTGTGGGATGGGCTGTGGCAGAACCAGCACCAGTCCTTCACCCCTCTGCGGGTTGTTGGGCTGGGGCAAACACTTCAGCTGTGGTCTGCTTGGAAAAATCAGTGGAAACAAAACCATGTCTGCTTGTACAACTCCTTGCACAGAATTAATACAGGAAAAATCTAATAAGAAATCCCAAAGGCACCACTCAGCCAATCTGCATTTCCAGAAAAACAGCTGCATCAGCAGGAAATCTTCATCTCTCTTTTGTGTCCCTCAGATGGGTGGGAGCTCATGCCAGCACACAGACATGGGGACAGGGACATTCCTCAGTGAGGGAGATGTGTCTGCTCCTTCACACTCCTGCTAGCACAAGGACACAGGGACATTCCTAATTTCCTATGTGAAAAGGAAACATCACTCCTGGATGCTCTACTATTTCCTTGTCCGCAAGCTTCCAAACATGTCCAGCATGCTGAGGCCCACCCAGAGTCCCATTCAGAGATGTTTTCAGCCCTGAGGGTTGTTCTTCATTCCTTACTTTCAGCAGCTAAAGGCAAGATTAGCACAAGGAGGAACTGATATCTCTGTGGGATTTTTGTGGGCCATCAGCAAAAGCTCCACAATCTTCATTAGAACAATAACAACATCTCATACACACACATATATCTGTTAATCCTCTGCCTCATCCCAGGGGCCAGGGGCTGAATTTGGGCTCAACACTCACAGTCTGAAGTTGCTGCATCTCCATTCCTTGTTGGCCATACATCAGGCACCCGGTGGGAAGGTTTGGAGTTGCCCTGTGCAAATCTCCCTCTTAGGGACATGGTTTAACAGTGGCCTTGCAAGTGCCAGGGGAATGGCTGGACTTGATGGTCTTAAAGGTCTTTTCCAACCTAAACGAGTCCATGATTCTATGATAATCCTATTAGCATTAACACGGGCTGTGTGGCTAAATCCCCACATTCTGCACAGAAATTGAATCCTGAGGGGTTGGCTTAAAATAACAAATACTCAGAAAGGGAGAGATGGGAGCAAAAGAGGGTTTGTCCGGTGATGGTGCTTCCTATGGGAAGTAAATCAGGCAGTGCTCAGGGATTTGGAGCTGCTGTGTAGAGTCATCTGGATTGGGGATGGATCTGGAGGATGTGCAATTGGCTGGGGAAAATGCTGTGTCCTGGGTGGGCAGCACCTCCTTAATTTCCTTTCCTACATCTTTCCTCTCTCTTGTTTGATAGCAGTGGGAGAGAACAAGGAAAAGAAAAAAAGGAAGGGTCAGTGCACCATTTCCTTCAGACTTTGAAACACTGGATGGGTTTCGAGGACAGGGCTGCACAGGACAGTGGACAGGGCTTTTGAGAGACAGGGATGGATCATAGAGCAAGTGCTGATGCTGTGGGAAGAGCACAGAAAACCCTCGTGCAGAGACAACATAGCAGGGGAGGAACAGCCATGCTCAGAAAGCTGGAAAACAGGCAGAGCTACCACAGCCATTGATGTTGAGGTCCTGTCCACATGTCCAATGGCAGGATCTTCCCATGGGATAGAGTGAGGGATGACAAGGGTGGGGGACAGTGAGGAAGCTGCTGCAGAGGAGGATAGGGGCCCCATGGCTGTGGCTCAGCCACAGGCTTATCCCAATGTCCTGGCTGCTGCAGCCCTTGCAAAAATAGTCATTAACCTAGATATCCTCATTAGATCCTCACATGAGGACTTGTAGTCCACCAAAGTATTCCTGCAGTGCAAACATTTCTGCTCTTTGGAGATACAAAAGTGCCTGGAGTAAAGGGGACTTTAATTCAGGAGACCCTGGATGATAGTGATCACTCTTGGCCTCACATTTAATGACCAGTTCATTCCTCGGAAGTGTCCATGAATTGAATGGTGGCACAGCCTTGCTCGTGTCCCAGCACAGAAACCCCCAGCGCGTTCACACTCAGCCTGGAAACCAACCAAACTTAAACAAAGTGGGTTGTTCATACTGTTTGGACAGAGCCTTGGATCAAAACCCATTTATTCTGCTATTACTATTCATTATTCCCTCCAGTGGTACCCTGGATGTTTGAGCTGGGATCTGCTTAATCCCGTAAAACCCAGCTTCTCCTTGTGCCAGAATGGGGAACAAAGTCATAATTCTCCATTCGCAGCCTCCCAGGCTGTTGCCATGGGAATGATGCAATGTTCCCAATTCCTGGAGCTGCTCTCCTGCCAGTTCAGGTAGGAGAAGCTGCTTTCCCGAGGGAAGAGTGCCCTGGATTGAGTGCTGTGCTTTGACAATTAGCCAGGGAAGTTATGGATTGCTCCATCAAAGCGACAGCTCTGCACTCACAGGGACCTGGCTTCTGAATTGGAAATGAAGCCCTGGGCAAGCCTGGCTCACTGGGGGTACATGGAAGTGCTGGATCTGTATCTTGGGGTCCTCAGGTACCAACAGTCCTGCTGCATTTGTCCGATTTACAGCCTTCCCCAGCATTGCCCATCCCCATCCAGGTCTCGTCCTGTTGTCCCCAGATCTTCACCCACAGTGACACCCCAAAACAGGTTTCCTGCCCAGGCACTCACACCCAGGGCTCCTTGCAGCCTTGAGTCTGTGCCTACTCTAAGGCAGGATCTAGTGGAGGCTTTTGAAGTACAAAAATCCCAAGGGGTGCTGAGGGGCTGGTGTGATAAGAACTTTCCAAACTTCACCCAAGAGCAGCAACCCCGATAAAACTTCCTTATTCCATCACTGTGGTCAGAGATTGTCCCAGCCCTGCCTTATCTCCAAAACCAGGGGGAACTAGGGCACTGATCTCCTCAGAAAGCTCTTATGGGTTCCAACCAGGGCCCACTCCATAAAAGCACCTTTCCAAGTTTATGGGTGGAAAAGTTGCTAAAAAATGTCACTTAGTGTAAAGTTCAGTTTGCCCTGTGAGAATCCAGAGCTGTACGAGGTTTCAAAGCTAAAATGGGGAACAAGGTAGGTCCTGATGGGAGCCTTGTCCAAACCTGTGGAGATAAAACCGGTTAAAAGTCACCCTCTTTCCCCCAGATTTTTTTCCTTACATAAACCGAATAAGACTGAAGTCCCAAACCCTTGGAGATGGCTCCTCCCTTCATCCTATCCTTGAGATTTCCAAGTATAACCTGAAAATTCCATCAGTGCATGTTTACTCCTATGCCTTGCCCTCAGTTTGGGTCTGAGTGGATCATCTCTGTACCAAACGTCCTTGTGCTGTTCTCTGCCACATTAGACCCTGTGCAGCCCTGGGCTGCCCAGATTGGTGCCTCCTCACCCAGCACTGAGGGGTGGTGGTGCCCAGGCAAGTCCTTCCTGCTGCACAGGGACTGGATTTGGAGAGCTGACTGGTTCCTCTCTTTAAAACAACACCAGTGATCCAGGAACATTGAACACAGGGGACCAAACAGGAGGCTGGTGTGGAGGGAAGCCCCTCAGAGCTCTGCCAAGGCTGGAGCTTGGCCATGCCTTTGGGAGAGAATTTTCAGGCAAGCTGTGCAGCAGAGTGGGATTGTGTCCAGCCCAAACAGCCTTGTTTCCTTCCCAAAATGTCACACGAGGTCTAAATAAAGTCAGGATATGTCTCATTTCAACTTCTTCATTCACACATCCAGTTTCCTCAGCAAAGAGGGGAATTCAAGGGTTTGATGTGATCTCCGTGTGACAAACCCACACTGGCTCTTTTATCACCTGGTTAACTGCCAGGTGCTTCAATAGATCTAAAACCTCCTGTACTCCAGAAGCTTCCCAGGCATCAAAGCAGAGCCAACCACTAAATAATCCCCTTGGTTTTCCTCTTGACACTTGGGAAGAGGAGTGGGAGTTGATCTCCTCTGTGGGACAGGATGGCTGATGGCTCAGAAATTGCTGGATCCTGAAGTTCCTCAGCATCATCAGCGCCAGACCCAGAGGCACAGAGGTCTCTCAATTCCCTCTAACCTCCCTCTGCCCTCCCTCCTGCTCCTCTATCCCTCCAACCCAGCTCTGCACAACGATGGAAACTGGGTTAATAGATGAAAGAGCAATTGCTAAAGCAAATATTTTCTTTTCAAAGCTCTCTTCATTAGCTATAAACACAGGGAACCGCTGCGGATAACCAATGCGTATTAGAGGGTTGTGGCTCTGTGGTGAAAGCAGGGACTGGGGACACATGGATTTCTGATTTTTTCTAAAATCCAGCATTGCTCCAGCACCTCATCCCTAACTTGTGGCTCATCCCTAGGGCTAGTGAGGGAAGTGTGGCGTGGCTCCAGCATGGTTCTTTCTTCCCACAAGCACAGCCGGGGGGGAGGGTATCATTAAATCTTGATAATCCCAATTTAGTGGGCAGAGATATCTTCGGGCACCTTTCAGGGGACACATCACCCTTCAAAAACAAACCCCCAGCCAGAAAAATTCTGTGGCAGCAGTGGAGCAACAAAACACAAGGAGCAATGAGCACAAGATGCTCCCCTCACTTTAACATCCACCTAAGAGCAGTAGTGATGTAAAAATACCCCCAGCCTTTGGGAAAAGGGAATAAAAATGTGATTTGAACACCTGAGGGGCATTAAATCCCCAGGAGTTCTCCTGGGGTCTCTTGCCCTGAGCTGGAGCTGGCTCACCAACCCGGTTTTGCTGTGATTATAATCCTTAATTTCTGATTTTGCCACCCACACTATGTTTCATGAAATTTTAAAGCTAATGCTCTGCCACACTCAAATGGCAGCGGAGCAGATGTTTAAGTGCAGCCGAGGATGAATAAATTATGGGGCTCATGGCTGTACGGTGAAGGAGGGAGAGGGTGGATGGCTCCAAATAGGGAGATAATTGATTTAAATGACATTGTCCGTTGGAGTCACCTGGGATCAGTTCCTTGGGCACAGGCAGAAGAGATGCAGCAATTAAAGACGCTGGTCTGAGCAGCAGTGACATGCCCCTGTGCAGACTGTGCTCAGCCTTTCCTTTTTGGCTGTTCTGTGGCTTTCCTACCTTTTTATCCTACCTCAGTAACAGGCAAGAAAAGGAAAATGAGGCTGATTTTTGTCTTGGTCCACCTGTAGTTGAAATGAGCCTGTTTGGGTTATCCTGGGGCTCTGGGAGGGAAGGGGATATGTTGAGCCTTTAAAACAAGTATTCCACAGAGAAAGGTGTAATAATAATTGATGGCTGGATACCAAGTCCAGACCCAGAAGCACCAAACAGCATTTTTTAATCATGAGATGGGTTAAAAATTATGGTGACTCAGGAGCCCACAGGATTTTTGCTCTTCTCTGCTACAGACAACCCTGGTGACCTTGAGCAAGTTACTTAACCCCTTAGCATGGCCCAGTCTTTCCAGTGGGGAAGGTGCTCACCTGGCAAGGGTAAGTAAATAAACTCCTCTGACAAACCCATAGCTGCCATGGAGGTAAGGATTCCCTGGAATCCCAAGATCTTGCTAATCCATGAGCCCTCTCTCCCCAAGGGATGTTGTGGCTGGTTCTGCTCTGTGCCCTTCCAAGGACCTGAGTTTTGGGGGCTCAGTGCCACCCCTGTCCTCACAAACCACATCCCAGGGGTGGGACCTGCCTGAACTTGGAGCATTTTTTGTATTTCACCAGAAACAGATTTTTTCCAACTCAAACCAGCTTCTGAGGATGTTCACCTCCTGGGTGAACCTCCTGTTCAGACCTGGGACTGGCAGCAGAGGAAGGGGGACCCAGTATGCTGCCAGCAGCAGCTTTGGGGCACTCAGGGGTGCTGAGGTTCTGACCTGTGTAGAAAGGACACCAGGCAAAAAGGGCTCGATCCTGCCTATGGCCCCTGGGAGATACTGCCATGAAGAAAACAGAGATGAACAAGGTTTTCTAAAACAAAAAGCAGCCTGTGAAAGCTGCAGGAAGACTTCCAATTTTCCAAGACATGCTGAGTAAGTATACAGGAGGGTGGGTGCTCCTGCGTGCTGCAACACAGAAACCAGTACCAAATCCCAGGCAGAGAGTGGCTACTCCCATGGACACAGTGATGCCTGCAAAGGGAGTGATGTCCACACCTCAGCAGGATGTGAGAGCCAGGGCTGCCCCAAGAACAGGAGATGGTCCCCATAAAGATCCTTACCAGCCTTGAGTTCCACACACCATCATGGTCCCAGGAGGCCCTGTGGAGCTGTGTTGGAAATGCTGGCTCTTGGGAACACCAGCCCCGGGTGAGCATGTTCAGCGCTGACGTGACGCCAGCTCCTTGGGGAAGTGGGGCCTAGGAGAGCTGCATGGAGGCTCCCAGTGCTGGGAGCTTCAGCTCTGTCCAAGCAAAAAAAAAAAAAAAAAAAATCATCCCTGGGGATTTCCTGAGCTTGTCTGGTCAGCAGGGATGGGGCCAGGCCATCCCCTCTCTGCAGCTCCCTCTCCTCATGCCAGCAGGTGTACCCAGGTGCTAACTGACAGTAGGAACCTCGCTGGGCTGCAAAAATAACCATTTGCTTTTCTCTGCATTGCACTGACCAGGCAGCTACTACTCTTTCCTTCAGACCAAAGCTGGGCTTTTTGTCCCTCTGGAGAAACTCCAAGCTCTGCAACAAGGCACAGAGAGGACACAGGCTGTTTCCTAATGCTTGTGGCACAGGTTGGCTCACAGGAGGAACATCAATCCAATACAGCCCCCTTTACCCTGCAGACACCCAGAGCTTGTGGATTATTTTCATCTTGCCAATAGCTGCAGGAAAATATGCTCAGTCCTGCCCTTGCTTCTGGGAGGCAGCTGCAGCAGAGGGCTGCAAAATCCTCCTCTGGCAAGTCCCAGCTCTGCCACCAGACAGCCCCACACAGGAAGGAGCTGTGCTTGTGCCGAGCCCATCAGCACACTGAGACACTTCAGAAACTCCCTGTTCTCTCTCTGCCCTGCCTCGTGTGGACAATGCTGGGGACAGAGGTGATGTCCCACTGATGAGCTGAGCACGGTCATTCAGTGTTCCTTGTAGAGTCCAGAGAGATCAAGGTGCCTCAGCCCCTCTGGGTGACAATGCTGAGTGATCCAAGTGCTACTCTGATCCTTGTGCTGCAGGGCACATCTATCTGACTGTCATTGTCCCTACCAGAGCAGGGACTCTGAGCAGAAACAGCAGGATCAGAGAATTCCAGAATTATTTAGGTTGGAAAAGATGCCTAAGATCATCCAGTTCAACCAGTGACCAATCCCCCCCCACCTTGTCAACCAGACCAGAGCACTGAGTTTCAGGTCCAGTTGTTCCCTGAACACCTACAGGGATGGTGACTCTACTACTTCCATGGGCAGCTAATTACAATGCTGGACAACCCTTTCCATGAAGAAATGCTTCCTGAAAAGTACCTTTCCTCCTGCCAGGGAGGGAACAGCAGTGGCCAAGGGCAGGGTGCCCTGCAGCAGTGCTACTTCAATTTCGGGTTTGGTGGGGACATTATCTCCTGCCCATTGTGGCAGCTCAGCACTGGAGCCAGCAGGGTGGTTTGGGGAGAGCTCGTGCTCTCAACCTCCTCGGCCTCTTCAGAAGTGCAGGATCATCCCCTTTCTCCTGGATGCCGTTGGAATGACATCCTCAGGCAGACCCACGCCTCCGGGTTTGCGCGGAGCTCCACGTGCCAAGGGGGAACCGGCTGCCGTCCCCCCACTGCCTGCTCCCTCCTCCCCCTGGCACTGGGCCGCCTGCCATTTCCCTTTGGCGAGCACGCTGCTCCAGCCTTTTTTCCCCATTCAGGCTGACAACTGGGCCTCAGCATCAGCTGCTTGTTGCTCAGCATCAGCCTTTCAGCAAACAGCAGGTGCAAGCGAGGCGACCCTGGGCTGCGCTACAGTAATCCCGCAGCCCCCCCGGGCCTCCCTCGCACAATATTGTGCCCTCGGCTCAAGAATGTTTTTGTCTCCCCTTCACAGTTGTGAATTCTTGTATAGATTGAAAAGAAATCTCTTTCTAATCTTCCTGCGGGGCCGTGGCTGGGAGGAGCGGGTGCCTCGCTGCGAAGGGAGCGTGGCCGGCACAGCTGTGCGGGAGGAGCGGGCAGCTGCCGGCCGGGACGCAGGGACAGAGCGGCCAGGACGCAGGGATCGCGTCCTCTCTGCCTGCATCCGTGACAGCGGATACATGTGGCTCCGTGGGCTCTCACTCCAGCCTGGGAAAGAAACCGACTCATCATCCACATGAGCTACACGGAGGTGACACAGCAGCAGGTCTCTACTCCGGCAGCGGCGTTGAACCGCAGCGGGTGCTGCCCGGAGCCCCGGGGAGGCTGAGGCGAGCGGAATCTAAGCACACAGAGATTTTGAATAACACATCGTGCCGGGCTGCAGGAGGGAGGCAGGAGCAGGAGAGAGGCTCGTGAACAGGGATGGGAGTATCACCGTAGGGCTTGGCTGCAGCACATATCTCTGCAGTGAAATCAGGACGCGATGACACTTTCGTTATGTGTCACCCTGTACTGAAATTGCTCAAAGCCCAGCACGGGAGGGAAATATTATCCTTCCCACAGGTTACCAAAGCCTCCCTTCCGCCTGCTCATGGACCAGCTCCACAAGCAAGAAACCACATCCTCTGTCCCACATACACGAGCACACGCTCCTCACTGCCCTGAAAGCAGGAGGGACAGGCAGTGGGACAGAGGGGCTCTCCAAGGAGCTACTGAGAGGGAGCCAGCGGTTCCTCAGCAACGCAGTAAGTGGGGAATCCCATCTGGCAGCCCCAGCGGGACTCAGGACATCTTTTTTGGGAGGTAAACCACCGCACCCAGGTCCCTGTGGATGATCGGGGAGATCCACTGCCTTGCCTGAGGTGCCGTGCAAACACGAGTTCCTCTCCCACATCCTGCACCTCTTGGTGTGGTTTGACCTTGCTTGACAAGGCAAGATTTGCTTTAACCACAACCCGGCCCCAGGACAGGGCTGTGGCTTCCTGGGCAAATGGGCAAGCTGGCCCCACAGACCCTCTGCAGCAGTTTTACCTCCCAAACAGATTTAAACACCATGACCTCGGTGTGTTCATGAAGCAAACCGCTCCCTCACGCTGTGGGCAGCTCCACAAACACAGCCTCTGTTTAAATGCAAACTCTGTCCAAAACTGGAAGGAGATGTGGTCCCTTCTGCCCTGAGAAGCATGAGGCAGAACACCAGAAATGTCTAAGCCTATCTTTCCCACTGTATCTCCCACTTTTCCCTTGAGTTTCTGGATCAAACACTGGTAGTGCCCCAACTCAGTGTGAGCCCAGCTTTTCTACCACAAGCTGATCACTGAGTCGACCTGTGCCCAACCTCCACCTTGTAACCCAGCCCAGAGAACTGAGTGCCATGTCCAGTCATTCCTGGGACATCTCCAGTGATGGAGACTCCACCACTTTCCTGGACAGCCCCTTTCAGTGCCTGAACACTCTTTCTGTAAATAAATTCTTCTTTATATCCCACCTGAACTTCGCCAGTGCAGCTTGAGGCTATGCCCACTCTTCCTGTCACTAACCGAACCTCATTCCAAATCCCATACTGCTGAAATAAACTTTCTGTTACCTTGTACTGGGTTTTTATGGCCAGGATATAGCCAGAGGGCTACAGGGATGGCATCTGTGAGAAGCTGCCAGGAAGTTTCCCCCTACGTCCAGCAGAGCCCATTCCAGGCAGCTCCAAGCTGGATGTGCTGGTGGCCAAGGCTGAGCCAGTCAGGAATGGTGGTGACACTTCTGGGATAACATATTTAACAAGAAGGAAAAAAAAACTTATTAGGCAGATAGAATTGGGTCAGAGAAGAGTAGGGTGAGAACATGTGAGAGAAACAGCCCTGCAGACAGCAAGGGGTGGTGTGGTCAGTGCAGAAGAGGGGCAGGAGCTGCTCCAGGTGTGAGCTGAGATTCCCCTACAGCCTGTGGCACAGGGCATGGTGCAGCAGGTTGTCCCCCTGCAGCCCATGGGTATGTGAGATCCACCTGCAGCCTATGGAGGACCCCACACTGGAGCAGGGGGATGCCTGAGAGGAGGCTGTGAACCTGTAGGAAGCCCGTGCCTGTGCAAGGACCTGCAGACCCATGGAGAGAGGAGCCCACACTGGAGCAGCTTTCCTGGTAGGACTCAGGAACCTGTAGGGGACCCACCTTGGAGCAGGATGAGTGTGAAGGACTGACCCTGTGGTGGAATGACTCACAGTGCAGCAGTTCATGGAGAACTGCAGCCCATGGCAGGTCTCCATGAACTCCTCTCACATTGGAGAAGTTCATGGAGAGTGTCTCCTGTGGGAAGGACCCCATGCTGGAGCCGGGAAGGACTCCTCATCCTGAGCAGCAGCAGAAACAACTTGTGATGAACTGACTGTAACCACCATTTCCGTCTCCCTGCGCTGCTGTGGGGGGAGGAGTTAGAGCAGGGAAGGAGGGAAGGGTGGGGGAGATGATGTTTTTAAGATTTTTTTTTTTTACCTCTCATTATCCTGCTCTGATTTTGTTAGTAATAAATTCAATTAATATCTCTAATTCGAGTCAGTTTTGCCTGACAGTATTGGGTGAGGGATCTCTCCCAGTCCTTATCTCAACCTATGAACCTTTATTATATTTTTCTACCTTTATTATATTTTTCTCTCCTTGTCCAGCTGTGAAGGGCAGTGATAGAGAGGCTTTGGTGGGTGCCTGGCACCCAGCCAGGGTCAACCCACTGCACATCTTCGTAAATAATTCCCCCCACTGCTCTCCATGCCTTCTCTGCTCAGTGGCCCAGCCAGCTGCAAACAGGGCAAGGATCTTGAAAAACAGGGAAGATGCAGCACATCCAGCCCTGCCACCAGCCAAAGGCTGCCTGGCCAGGACAATTTCCATCACATAACCACAGCAGAAACTCTGGATGATATCCAGCAGCACAGCCCCCTGTGTTTTCCCTGTTAGCTCTGCTGCTCTCCAGAGGAGCTAAAGCACAACCTGCATGACCTCTGTAAATGTATTCCTTTTAAATGAGAATTATGGGGAAAAGCTGTGGTTGGGAAAACGGAGGGATAGGCAGGGAAAGCAACACCGTAGCTGTTGCTGCTGCGCTGATGTGCTTTGGTGGGTACCAGAGCCTGCATCTCCCCTCTGCTGGGGCCCCCCCAAGAGCACAGGCTGCAGCAAAAGCTTATTTTATTAGTACAGCATAAAGATTAACCCTCTTTTCTCAAAAAATGTTCTCCCATCCCTTTCCCAAGGCAGTTGCTGTGGAAGGGAATTAGATTTGAATAACACAACCCGCAGAGGATTTATGAATCTGTCCCTGCCTCTGTCCCAAGATCTGTTAGATATTGATTCATTTTACCTTCAACTGCAAGGTGCTGATCAGCCTGGAAAGTGAAGGCATTGTTTATTATGTGTATTAAAACCAGACATCTCCAGTGCTGAAGGACAGGTTTAAAAATTCTGGGTTCCTTCCACCTTAGAAAACCTATATTTAACAATCTGAATCTCACACCATCCTGTCATGGCTCTGACACTCCCTAGAAAAGCTCCTCTGGCAGTAATGGATCTTAACAGTGATCCAGTAATCATTTTGTGATAAAACATAAATGTCTGGTCACATAAGTAAATCTGTACATCTGTGGACAGCAATGCACCAAGTACTTCCCTTATGAAGTGCACCTCAAGGTCCACTTCCACAGCATTTTCAGATGCAGCTCAACAAAATATCCTGACAAAGCACCACTGTCCACCCTCTATCCAGAGATTTAGGCTGAAAATTAAACCCTGGGACACTTTCTGAGTGACAGCCACCCACTGAGGTTGAATAAATATGAAGCTTTGGAGGAAGGTGCTACCACCAGGACTTCAGAAGCTCTTTCTGGTTCTTTGTGACTTTTATAAACTCTTGGTGACCTACCTGGAAACTCAGGGAAGTGAACTGTCTTCAATCTGTGGCATTTTAAAATTCTGTGTTAGTCTACTGTCACCTGGTACAGACAGGATTCAACTACAACCAAAAATACACACAATTAAAGGTGAGTTTGTTAAAACTGTTGGGAACTGCCTACATGGCAAATGTTTAATTAACTGTTCAATCACATTTTCAGCAGCCCATTTGATTTGTGATTCACACTTAAAGGCTGGCAGGATGCTGTGCAATTTCCTTTAAAAAGTTGGAAAACCCCAGTTTGCTGGATACAAGATGCACTGAGATCACTCACACACACATTGCTCAGCTGCCCGGAGTCGGAGTGTGAGGACAGGCTTGGCCAAAACAACAACCCTCAGAGGGATCCAAACCCCAAAGAAGTCAACTCTGCCTGCTTCATTCACGGATGTCACAACAGAGCTCTGATGTGTTAATTGTCCCCAGGGTGATGGACAGTGACAACTCTGAGAGAACGACCTGGTGGGAGCAGTCAGCGCAGCAAGGACTTGGGCCTGCACCCAAATAATTCCAGAAGCAACCAGAATAGGAAAGGAATTCTGCAAATAGGAAAGGAATTCTGCAAAGAAACACATGTGGGACTTAAGGAGGTTTTAGGAATCAGCACCTAAAACGCTGCTTGTGCAAATGATTTTAAGCGTTCATGACAGCAACCCCACAATGTGGTTTGTTTCAAGTTCCCAAAATGGAAGATATTAATCCCATTGGAAGGTCACAGCAGGATGTTTTACCTTCCAATGGCAATAAGCTAAATTCTAACTGCTTAATGGCACTCAGGGCTTTTTGGAAAGAACAAAATTGTTCCCTCATTGTCCATTTTGGTGGGTTTGAGTTGCCTTTCTGTGTGCAGGAGTGGCTGCACACCCCTTGCTAGCCTGCCTGGTGGGGGGGATGAACCTCTGCCTTGCAAAGCTGAGAACCAACAGCTCATGAACACCATGAATCAGGATGATCACAAAAGAGAAAAAACACTTCTCTTTCCATGTACCCTCTGATTCATTTTGTCCAAGCCCAGCAGCATCCATTGCCAGAGCAGGCAGAGGGGACTCCACAAGTGACAATGCTGGAATGGCAGGCAGGAAGAAGCCGAGTTGTGCGCTCCAGCCTCGCAGTCAAGGCCTCGTGGTGGTCGCGGCGCTGCCTCTGCCGTTACTTGAAGGCGGTGTTGAAGGCCCTGCCGATGATGAGCCTGCGCACCTCGCTGGTGCCCGCCCCGATCTCGTAGAGCTTGGCGTCGCGCAGGAAGCGCCCCATGGGGTAGTCATTGATGTAACCGTTCCCACCTGCCACACGACAAGAGCCACAAGTCACTCCTCGTCCCTGACTGCAGGGCTGAGGGTGGACAGCAGAGGGAAATGCTCTTGCACTGTGCTTGGTTCTGTCCAGCTGTCAGTGACTCACCCAGGCACTGGATCCCATCCAGGGCCACCTGTGTCGCACACTCTGCTGAGTACAGGATCACTCCGGCACAGTCCTACGGGACAGTCACAATGGCACAGTCAGGAAAGGTGTCACCTGCCCATCTCCAGTCCCTGTGCTGCCCTCATGCTGCCATCACTTCACAGACACCTGCTAAGAACCCTGAACTACTCGATCACAAAGCACAGGGGCAGGGAGCTCCAGCAGTGTCACTGTTACTATAGAACACTCACGGCACATCTGTAAAGGCCATGTGAAGAAGGAAAGAGAGAAGAAGGAAAAAAGTGCACCAGAGAAGCTGGTTCTCTCACAAAGGCCCATCAGTCCCCCAGGAGACCAATGTGATTTGCTTTGGGATGCAGAACTCTGTGGCCCCACTGTTAAACACTCAACACTCTCCTCTAACAGAGGCATGGTGACAGGTGGAGGTGACAACACCTCTAACAACTGCTACAGCCCTTACAACAGCCAGGACATCTGTCTGGGCTTCCAATAAACACCTACTGATGCTGCTAAATTTCTTGCCTTGTAGAAAAAGGCTTTTAATTTGTGAGTGAAAAAAGGTACTTTGGGTGTGAAAAAGGACTCTTTGGGCTGAGGGGACTCCTTGTACAGAGGCTCCCCAAGCTGAGCTTGAGGAACTGTCCCAGAACACAAGGCCCAGGTAGGAGTTGAGCTCACCTTGGCATTGAAGTGGCCCTGGTCACAGGCTTTGGCCACGTTGTAGACGTACTGCCGGCAGGCCATTAGCCGTGTGTACATATCTGCCATCTTGCCCTGCATGAGCTGCACAGCCCAAAGACAAGAGACATTAATTAACACGAGGGAGGGGGACCACCCATCCCCCAGAATACCTCAGAGACACTAGACATGGGAGGAGACATGGACCCAGCAGACATGAAGGTTTACAGCTTATTAACAGCTGGAGTTTCTGTTAATTCACAGACCCCTAGAGAATCAGCCACAATTCCTCCCTCACCCACAAACAGTGATCTCAGGGGAGTAGGCTCAGAGGTCTTCTACCTTCTCACCACATCATAGAGTCCCACAATTTGTTGAGTTGGAAGACCTTAGAGTTCATCCAGTTTCATCTTCTTGCCATGAGCAGGAACCTTCCACTAGCCCAGGCTGCTCACTATCACATCATGCAGCCCCAGCATAAACTTCAGGTGACCTTCTCCAATCAAAGAGAAGGTGCATGCCATAACAAAGCTCTCAATCTTCCCAGTTTTAAAGAGAAAAGAGGACAAAAATTCCCAATTCCTTTTCTGCCTCACCTGGAAGTGACCAATTTTCTGTCCAAAAGCTTCTCTCACATGCAGGTATGGAATTGCGTGGTCAAGAACAGCTTGCATGAGCCTAAGAAGAGCAGAGGGAAAAGGGAAACAGCAAAATTATTAATAATGATTTAACTTTGGAAGTGTAACCCAAGGCAAAAAGGTCCTCATAGCTAAAGTGATATCCTGTTGTCTTCCTACAGCTCCACTCAAACAAGGCCAAAAATAAAATCCAAAGGTACCATATTTCTCCCCAGTGCTCATTTGGGACATCCTGTGGGAAGGTCCAACCTTCTAATTCAGAGGACTGATACTTGAAGAGATTTCTCACAACCACAGTCAGGACAGTTCATGCTGCCTCTTATCTCCAGAGCACCCCAACTCAAGTACCAGCCAATACCATAAAAAAAAGCACAGCTAAGAACAAGGAGGGGGAAAATTCCTCCTCCTGCTTTATGGAAGTTGGTCTTTCCACAAGAGGATTAGCCCAGAAAGACCACTTGGGAGGGCAAAAGGACTGTGGGGTGCCAATAATTACTGGGGAGCTTAAGGATTGAATAAATGAAGAACAAACCAGTTTGTGAGTCTCTGATAGTGTGTTAGATTCTAAGGAATTGATAATACAAATGAGCTGGTTATTCCCTGAGTAATAATGTAGGGATAGACAATCCAGCAACTGGGGACTGAAGCAGATCTATATCCCTGGAAATTTTTTTATCAAGACTGATAATTTCCAAAACCTGCTCTGGAGGGTCAGTGGCCACTGGCAGGCAGACTTGCAAACATTCTTTCTGGCATTGCTTCTCCCTTCCTTTGCCTCTCACAGGGAGCCCCACAGAGATGCTTTCAAATTGGAAAACCACAGCATGAGGAGCTAAGAGCTCAAGGGTGAGGCAGAGCTCATTTGAGTGAGTGGTGGCTGCTGAGAGGGCCCTGAGCACCTCCAGGAGGAGTTCAGTTGAACAGCTGTGCTGGTGCTGGAGTTCTGTGCTGTTTTTGACTGCGACACCCAGCAGCCACGGATCTCGTTGCACCTTGCTTCCTTCATACATCTGACCCAGCCTCTCCTCTTCTTCTGCCCTAGTAACCCAGTTCTCCATCCAGGATCCATCCTACCAAGAGCTGCAGGCCCCAAGGGCTCCACACCAGGCTTGGCAATCACCAAGGACCCTTCTGGCCTTACAGTCTATAAAAGATAACAAATCCTTACCCCAGGGGGCCCCCAGACAGCACAAGCCTCTCCAGGTCCAATCCACTCATCAGAACGTAGACTCCTTTGCTCAGTGTCCCCAAGACATTTTCAGCTGCAAAGAGCAAAGGAAAAGTGATTTATTAATGTGCAAAACTCAGACAAGCTGCTCACTGAAGGCCTGTGTTCACTGGTGGGAGGAGCAATCTGGGCCACTGGAAGGTGTCCCTGCCCATGGCAGGGGGTGGGACTGGATGAGCTTAAGGTTCCTTCCAGCCCAAACCATCCTGGGATTCAATGAAAAATGACAGAATAGGCTGAACAATATCATGGAAGAAACTGTTTCAGCTTCCAAAGCCAAAGATCAGAAGGAGCATTAATGGCCAGAGTGCCAAGTGTGTTAACTTCCAACACTGCAGTGATGTGCTCCTCCACGTCATCAGCCTCTTTCCATGAGAACATGCTGTTCCCTGTGGATGACTCCTGGGACATGATCAGAGCACCGGGGCACTGGCCTTTATGATTTCAGTGTGAAGGGATCCAGTACAGTTAGAAATGTTAGATTTCAGCTGAAACTCTGAAACTTTAGCTTTTGAAGGTGTATATGGGGAGCAGGAGAGCTCCTTGCTCCGGAAATGAGCAATCAGGATTTTTATGGTTCTGGGTAAGACATCATCTCCGTTTGCTCTAGAAAGGCTGGAATCTTTCTATCAACAAAAATTGTCACTGGAATAACAAATACTGCTATTACAGAGGCCTCTGCTGTGCTAACTAACAGGGGAAAGGATGTCAATTTTCAGGTCCTGGCCCCAAAAGAACTCAGAAATGTTACAAAAGCCTGTTGGAAAGTCTCCAGTGCAAAAACCTTCAGGGCAAGGTAGCTCACCTCCATACAAGACAGGAGCTCCAATGGAAACAAGTTTCTTGGGAAACCTCAGCAAGGCTTTGGAGAAACAGTGGTTAAGAACTCAGTTCATGAGGGTGAAAGAGCAGTGACCTGACAAAGGATGTGCTCCCTCCCTGTAATCCAGCAGATTGCATTTTTCCAGTTCCACCAGCTCCCTCAGAGGCTGCCAGAGAGCAGATAAGTATCTACAAAGCCCTCCTGGTCACAGGCTGAACATGAGTGTAATTAATGTTCCAATTTATCTGATCAAGAATACAGAAAACCACCATGATTTGAACACAACTCACCAGGGACCTTGCAGTCTTCAAAGATCAATTCACAGGTATTAGACCCTCTCATTCCCAGCTTATCCAGCTTCTGGGCTGTCCTGAAACCTGGCATTCCCTGCAAAGTCGAGGCAGTAAAAATACATTTCACATCTCAGTTCTGACAGACTAAAGAAAATCATGAGAGATCTGTGAAATTCCCTTGACCACAGGAACAGGTATAGGGTGCCACAGAGATAAAGTGACCTAAGAACAAAACCAGGTCTAAGTGCAAGTGCAGAGTAAGCAAATGGACGGAGAAATACACATGTATGAATCCTGTGCACCCATTTTCTAATGCACATAAACAACAAATAAATAAATTATTTGGACAGCTGCCAACACAGGCTCTCCTACAGCAAGCGTTAGAAGCTCTGCCAGTAACTGAACTACTCTAATAATGAAGTTACATCCATCAGAAGTTTTACAGATCTCAGATTTTATTTCGTTAAAGGTTTTGTGTCTGAAAGGCAGAAAGTAGTTTGTCTTTGAGGAAGAGGTTGGCAGTTATGGAAGGAAAACCAGCTGACTTCCAAATGAGGCACTTAGGATGAAGGATTCTGCTTTAAAACCCTGTGGGAATGACCAAACTTACCCTCTCCACGATGAAGGCAGTTATGCCCTGGGAGGCTGGGACAGCGTTCATGTCAGTTTTAGCGTAGACGATGAGAACATCTGCGTCTGGCCCGTTGGTGATCCAGAATTTGTTCCCATTCAAAACAAAGTAGTCTCCTTGAAGCCAAGAGATGAAATCTGTTAGCTCACGACAGCAACACTAGTAATGCCCACTCCATTTTTTCCCTAACAGGCTTCCCAGAATCACTTAGGTTGGAAAAGACCTCCAAGATCATGGAGTCCAACCTTTGGTCCATCACCACCTTGTGAACCAGACCAGAGCACCTAGTGCCATGGCCAAATGTTCTTTGAACAACTCCAGGGATGGGGCCTCCAGCACCTCCCTGGGCAGCACAGGACAGGCTTTACCTTTCTTGTCTGCTTTCAGCTTCATGGACACAACATCAGAGCCAGCATTTGGCTCACTCATGGCTAAGGCTCCAATGTGCTCTCCACTGATTAGCTGGAAGAAAAGACAAATATTATCAAAAGATGAAGCCCAGCAGCATTGTTTGTGTTCCCTCTTAGGCCTCCCCCACCTGTTTTCCTGCACTGAACCTCCACAGTCACTGTTCTCTGCAAGAACTCAAATGAAACCTGCTGTTCCCAGCACAGCCCAAGCAAGGAGCTCTTTTGCACTGTGTTGAGGGAACAGAACCAAACCCCAGTGGGATGAGAAGGGTGACTCAGCTCTGTCTGACAGCCCTGCTTGCACAACACATGAGGAAGGTGCCAAGGAACCACACAGGCAGCCATATGCCTGTCCCCAGCTCCTGCCTGGGCTTTTTGCTGCCCTATTATACAAAAGGAGCCAGTGAAAACAAAAGGCCAACAAGGGGGTGAAAAGGGATGGGAAAGTTCTCTGCAGTGTTCTCATATATCAGTCCCCCCACATTCACCCCACAACAGCAGATGGACCCTCCTTCTGTGCCTGCTAACACCAGGGCCTGGCAGAGCTGCTGCTTCCACTTCACTGTTATTTCATCCTGCCCTTTTCTCCTTGCCCATTTTTTCCCTCCCCGTGTACTTTCATCCATCTTCTCCTCCTTTTGATCTCTACTTTTTTTAAAAAAGCAGACTCAATGCTTAAGATATGTTCAACCAATTCAATCCATCAAGTGCATTGCTACAGAAGTCACCATGAAGTGCTCAAATCTAGTTAAGCACCTTTAAGTGCTCTGTCAGGAGCAAAAAACAAGTCAGAGCTGAAGTGACTTCAACATCTCATTGAAAGGCAGAGAATGAAGCATGAAAATACACCTGAGGAAGGAGGACAATTTGGGGTTACACATTTGCAGGCTGCACAGTTCTTTGAGGAAGTGACACTGTACTTTGCACGTCATTTAAATCGAGTTTCTTGTGCTGATAATTTCACTGATAATCTCAGTAGCTGGGGATTCAATGTGCTCATTGTTTTTACAAGCATTTAAAAACTGAAATCTAATTAATGCTCTTCCGAGTTACAACATCCATGCCCCAAGTGATGATGAAGTTTTACATGTAGTTAATTAACAGCCAAACCAAGCATTTGGGCAGTGAGAAATGGAGAATATAAACAGGAAAGCAGTAACTTTCATTCAGAGATCTCAAAATTATTTGGGAATTTGAAAAAACATTCTCCAGTGTCACCTCAAAGCCTCCCTTAGTAACACAGCTCCAGAGAGCTGGCCTGTGCTGCCTGCAGACAAGGACCTGGGCATGGGATGAGGTCAATACAGATTAATAGGACAAAAATTGACAAGCTAGAGAAGGGCAAGTTTGGCAAGTTCATTATTTCCTAAAGTTTGGCCACTGAAATCTGCCATTGCTTAAGATGTCATCCTTGCAGCCAGAACCCAAATGCTTTCAGTGTTGCCCCTCCTCCAGCCACGTACCTTGGGCAGGTACTTGTGCTTCTGGGCCTCGTTGCCGTTGCGCACGAGCTGGTTGATGCACAGGTTGGAGTGGGCCCCGTAACTGAGCCCCACGGCCGCGGACGCGCGGGAGATCTCCTCCATCACCAGCACGTGGTCCAGGTATCCCAGGGCAGAGCCACCGTATTCCGCTGGGAGGAGAAGAAAAAGCTCACGTTACCCACCACGTGCACAAGATCCAGGGGCTGGGCTCAGTCACCAATGAAATCCAAAACACTTAGAATGCTTCTGGGTTTGACTCTTGCCATCCCTGAGCTGGGTACTTCTGGCTTACTCCATCCTCTCTGAATTTTGTTTTTCTCTTCTTCAAGTCACAGGGATATTTTGTCTTCAGCAT
Source organism: Sitta carolinensis (assembly GCA_032173965.1). Taxonomy (NCBI): domain Eukaryota; kingdom Metazoa; phylum Chordata; class Aves; order Passeriformes; family Sittidae; genus Sitta; species Sitta carolinensis. Next base: position 7,544,448 of record JAVUNC010000026.1, read on the forward strand.
AATCCATAAATGACTTGTATAACAGTTTAAATGTAGAGCATGCACAAGGACACATCTTGAACATGCTACTGACATTCAGTAATTATCAACCTTAGTATTATCACAAAGATTAAAGCACCAAGTTGCAATCTTCTTAATTGCAACTGTTCTTTGTGAGAACAAAGGAACACTGCCAAGGTTTGTAAAACCCATGTATGTTTTGCCCCAAAACAAGTGAAGAATCCTCAAACTGCTCAAAAATGTGGCACTAAGGACTTTTCTAAGTCCACAAATAGGCAGGACACAAGAATTTTGATGAGCAGCTGATTGAGACAGAGAATGATCCATGAATGTAATTCATCAGTGACAAGCATGAAAATTTCAAGAGAGGATAAAGCAAGACAGAGCAGCACTGGGAGCCCAGCTAGGAACATGGAGTTGAGCCTAAAACTAATAGTAAAGATTAAAGTCACACAGTAGAATAGGGAGAGAGAAGGCAGGTAAAAAGAGGAGGCTGAGAAATGCCTAACAGCCTTGAGCCAACAGCCTACATAAATATATACACATGTACCTCTAAACACATTTATATACACACAAATACAGTCACCTCCCAACCAACCTAAAAGCTTTGTTCTCCAGGTAGGAAGAGAGTGGTTGTACTGCTAGGAGAAGCACTACAGCAGGACATGAATGCCAAGAAGCAGCTGGGGGGGCTAAGCTGGGAGCACTTACTCATCATCAATGTGGAGGCTGCAAACAAGAGCAACAAAGGTAAATCTCTGTGTGCTCAGAGTGACCAAAGGGCACAGCTCCAGGGGCTGCTGTCCCAGATTCCTCAAATTAACACCACAGCCACTGGCATCACACGCAGCCTTTCCTCCCATGTCCCTCGTTTTGACTCCTGCTTTTATCTGCAGGGCCCTTTATCCTCTAAAATCGTCTCTCTCTACCACAAAACCAAGTTTAGGGGTTTGCTATCAGTGTCCTAAAGGATGGGCTTAACAATTTCTCATGTATGCCAAAACAAGAGGGTTTTTTATTAATTCCTGTATAATGGCTGGGTTTGGTGCTTTTGCCTCAAGAAAGGCAAGGTTAACTCTGAGCAGCACAAATCCAGGATTGCTTTGCACTGCAAGAGGAACAGGAAAATGATCCTGCCAGACACCTCCTCATACAACACAAACCATGGTGTGATGTCAAATGATGCTGCCCTTTCAAAGCTACTCTTTGTATATGACACGCTGGTATTATCATTCCATGGAAACATATTTACATTTCTTCACTTAGCACTTTATAAAACAAATGGAAAATTATAAACACCATGGTTATCTCAGTTTTAGAAAGCAAACAAACAGCACTGTTATTCAAAATGTTCACTTAACAGACTTGATGCACTGGTGCCCCAAACATGCCATTTAATTGTGTACACCCTCCTAAGATCCCACACGACCTTCACATCCTAAATCCCAGTCTCCTCCAAAAAAATCAACATCAATAAAGAAACATACAACTCCACAACCCAAAATAAAGTGAAAAATCCTGGGCGTAGCAGGGTTTGAGAGGTAAACCTTTGAGGAAATCAAGAAGGACAGGACTCGTGAGTGGATGGCTTATTTATAGTGTGGGAAACTGCTGTAAGCCTCAGGCACAACATCAAAGAAGAAAGAAGGTAAGAGTGAAGAAAACCAGGAGCAGCAGTAAATGGGGAAGAGGAGAGAAAGAGAAAGCAGAAATGCAGTCTTTCAGCACTGAAAGCAAGGCAGAGGTATTACTCCAATACATTGCTATTCAGCTGGATTCTGCAGAGCCTTTGCACAGACATATCTAGAAAACAGACTTTTCCATGGGGAGAGAAAGGTCTCATCAGCTGCTTTTCTCCACTAAGGACTTCTCCTCATTACCCTGCCTTGGTGCATTCACCACGATCACACTCATCTGTAACACTCATCACAACACTTTTCACTAGCCTGTGCAAGGCTGAATAAGGTTTCCCCTGATTTTTTTCTGACTGGTTGGCCATGGTCAGCTCCCCATTAGTTATCACAGCTTTTCAGGGATTATTTTAGACCCTTTAACTTCTCCCATTATAGATGGATGTTTGTTCTGGGATACTTCTATCTCTATCTCTCCTTCTTCAAAACTTGCTTCATATTAGAAAAGCACAAATACGTTTGAGCTACCTGTGTTACATCTGGAGAAACCATTTCTGAGCAAAGCTTTTAAATTGTGAAAGGCATTTTGTCTAACAAGGAAAAAGGGATTCAAAGTCAGAGAAGAAGAACAACAGTTGGGAAAGAGCTTTTAAAAACACAAAGATAGGACAAAATGGATGCCATATCACAGACGAGGCTGTTGTGAACTCAAAGTGAGAGCTTAAGCAGTCTCTCTTTGGTTTGAGGAATCACCCATCAGAAGGTTAAAGATTGGAAGAGACTTACCAGGGGCTGTGATCCCCAGAACTCCCAGATCTCCAAGTTTCTTCCAAAAGTCCTATGAATACAGAGCAAGCAATCAGCCCAAACTGTCAGTCCAGGCATCAGCATAGCAAGTTTGCCCAGGTCACTGGCCACATCTGTTTATCTGTGAGATATCACGAGAATGAGGCAAGTACAACCTTAATACCTGTTCCTCACACAGTGCAGCTCCATCCTCGGAACTGAGAAACCACACAGATTTAAGGACACTAGATATACTACACACGGGAAGAGTTTGGGGAATTCAGTGAAAGTTCATTTGCCTAAATTTAATTCTGGAAGGACACCTACTAAGATTTAACTCTTTGCCCACTCTAAGGAAAACTTTTGTGTAGTAGTATAAACTATTATAGTATTACCAAAACCTTGGAAATATGAAGTGTTGCTATGAGCTGGCACTTTAAAACTCTTCCAGTAAAACAGGAGCTGGCAACAAAAGCCAAGGAAGCCTCCTTGGGGGAGATTAAAACATTGGGAATGTTACAGCCACGACAAAACTCAGTAGCAGAGGATGTTGTCACCAGTGAGGCCCACATGTGTCCTGGTGGGGCCATCTCCCTGCTGCTCCTTTCCTCTGCTATGTGGAGGACACATAGGTGAGGGCTCCTCACGTGGCCTCAGTGTCCAGCAAAAATTATCAGGGAACATCTCCAGAGACTTCAAAAAGTATCATACAATAGCTCTGCATGACATCTGGAATGCCAGGCTAAATTTATACACTTCACTTCAAAGCTGCACATACATCCCTGGAAATGTCAACATCAGAGCTCTGGGAAATCGTGGCAGATGTTTAGAGCTTTTTGAATCTTGTGGAGCTTATAAAAACCAATAGTCAGATCTCTCATTTCCATCAATCAAAGCACCCCGTGGCACAGAATTTGTTGGGTTTATTAGAAAGGCAAGTTTCAGCTCAAGAGTCAAACTCCACATTTCAGCATTTGCACACAATATTTTCATATCAAATCTGAGAGGAAATTCATGTCTAAGAAAGGGACTGAGCCAGGAGTATACAAAGCATATGTTGGGGAAGGAGCCAGAACAGACAGGCAGAAGTCCCATGATAAGAATCCAAACGAGACCATTATCAATCTTTATTATGACCATTATTGCTGGATTCTGCCCCAGGTTGCTGAAAGTTGGTAACAAATGATAAAACAGGAAATAAAAAAAAGGTTTTCTCTGTGGCTTTTAAGTTTGAAAAGTTAATGCACATGTTCCTGTGGTGTGGCTTGGGATTGTCTGGACTAATGCAGAGATCAAAGCCCAGAGAGGTTTTCAGAACCACACATGAAATACTTGCCCGCATGCCTTTGAATTCGTTTTCCTGGTCAATCTGTTGGGCCTTTGGAGCCAAATGCTCTTGGCAGAACTTTGTCATGGTCTGTCTAAGCTGGGAAAAGAGGGGAGGAAAAACACATCCGTTACACCTCAGCAATATACTGTCATCTTCTTCCCCTGGATCCTGCAAACATTCCCTCACCAGGCCACTCCAGCATCCCAAACCCAGAAGCACAAGACCATAAGGAAATCTGTGGTTCGGGTTACTGGCTGAAATACTACATAAAAGGGTAATTTCTTTAGTCTTTTAAAAAGGAGCTGATGTACTTTAGTCACTCTCAGCATTTAACCTTAATTGTACTCTGACATGAGAGAACGTTCCTGAACTCCTGCCTGCACTGGGGTTTCAGGCATATTTTTGGGCAGGGAACTTTGGAAGCTGATGAACTGAGTTTATAATGTGCTAACGCCATCCAGTAGCTGCTTACAGCACTGTTTAATTAGGTGCAGATGCCTGTAATAAGCAGGGATACTAATTAAAACATGTTTGTGTCAAACTGGAACTACTTTATCTACTTAACTACCTTCTACAGTGAGAAAATCTGATAGAGCCAGGAATGTTCAATTATCCAAGTGTTAAAATCCCCAAATATTTTTCTAATTTTCAACTCTGAATACTTAAATACATGTATGGTACAGAAGTCTATACGCATACTAACAAAATATATACAGTATCTTAAATGTTTTTAACAGGAAGATTTAAAAATTTGGTCTGGATCTTATGGCAGAGTTTAATAATCCTTTTTTTTTTTTTTTTTTTTTTTTTTTTCTTTCTTTTTGGTTCTTTATTCCCACACATTAATTCTGGTGAAGCAACAGTTTTAGAGATCCTGATCAGGATTTAGAAATCCTGAGCTGTTAAACTAGAATCTGTATAAGGGGCAGGAGCAACAAAACAGAATATGCCCACACTCCTCTGCCTTACTCTGAGTCCCAAAACCTAAGCATTCTCTTTTTTACAATTGAGAAAAAATGTTAAATTTCCAGTCATACAGACCCTGGATTCCAGTACTACCAAACAAGCTTTCTCCCTATTTCTAGATTTATAAGCTCAAAAAGAACCCCAAAAGACATTAGATCTCTTGCCCCTTTGACTGCAAAGCTGACAGCCTTACACTTCAGCAAAGAGTTTAAAATAAATTAAAGCAACTTTAAAATCATAATAAAATCTTAATCAATTAGAGATTGAGGATGGACTCAGACAGGCAGCCCTGATACCCTAAGACAGTTATATATGTTATATTGCCTGTAATTCACAGTTTCACTAACATTACTGAAGATTATTTCTGATCTTTTTTTTTAAGCTTTACCACCAGACAGATAGGAACAAGAGGAATATTTTGCACCTTCTTTTACATATGCTGAATATAGAAGTACAAAGAAACATCAGTTTGAGCTGACAAGGTCATAAACATGAACACAAACATGTCAAGGAATAATCGTGTAGCAAGAAAGAAAAACAAGTAAGTTTATTTTGCACATCCATATGCTTGCACCATCAGAATTATCTGGAAAGTGAGGCTGTAGCTCCAGTATTTCACTGGCAGGAGCCTGTGTGCAGCAGCCCTGGGAAGACACTGCCATTCACTCCAAGCCCTGGGGCAGAAGGGAATACATCTGGAATGGTCACCACTTGGCTGCTGTTGCACACAGAAGAACACAGCAAAGTTAAGGATCATAGAAACACAGAATATTCCAAGCTGGAAGGGACCCACAGGAATCATCAGTCTGTTGGAAATTATGTAACTTTCCTAACTAATTTTTCATTAGCTGTTTTAATTAATTGTAAGCATGCCCACTTGTAGTCAGCACTAGTTAAGTTTCTTTTTCACAGACATGTATTGATACTTTGATCATTAAATCACTGAAACCTTAAGTTTGCTAAAACTAATCCTGAGAAGCTCCAATAAACAAAGCCTGAGGGAGCTAAAGACTGGACACCTGGGATCTTAAATTTATGGCCCTTCAAAGATGTGTTGGAGTAACCAAAAGACACAGAGGAGACTGATGCCTAGAAAGTTGGAAACTGCATTCGAGAAAAAATTATAAAGGACTAAAAGTGGGCAAGATTAACATGAAGAGCAAGAACTCAATAACCAATAGAGGACAGAATACTAATTAATAGAGAATGATGCAACTTAGAACCAATAAACATTAATTTCTTTGCTAAAAATGTGTGAGGAAGTTTTGTGTCTGTAGAGGTCAGAACTTTGTCAGCCACACAAACACCTCTTGATCAAGAATAAAGTAATGCCTTACTCACTAACACTAAAGACGGTATTAGTCTTATTTTTTCCTGAACTTTTCAGAGGTTTTCGGTAACAAGTCCAACTCCCAGGAAACCCCAACGATCCCACCCTATGCCTGAGAGCGTTGTCCAAATGTTCCTTGAGCTCTGGAAGCCTTGGGGCTGTGACCATTCCCTGGTGAGCTGTTCCAGTGCCCGACCACCCTCTGGAGGAAGAGCCTTTTCCCAATATCCAATCTAAACCTTCCGTGACTGAACTCTTGCCCTTCCCTGCGTTCCTGTCACTAATCACCAGAACAGAGATGTGTTGCCCCTTGCAGGAAAGCCGTAACAAGCAACGAGTCCTAAGAATTATCCTAAATCTTTAAGAGCCCCAGTGGGCAGAACAAGCTGGGAGAGCTGCCACACTTCTTTCGGGAGATGTGACGTGCCCCCGGCAAGGCGTTCCTTTGACGATCGCGTTTCTGACGGTTACCGCCGCTCCGGCAGGCCCGGCGCGCTGCTGCGGGCGGAGGCGGCGGAAGGGCCGCGCGGGCCGGGGCGGCCGCTCCCGCCCGTCCGGGGCCGCCGCGCCCCCGCCGCGCGCGCGGGGATTGGGCGGCCCGGCCCGGCCGCGGCCAATGGGCGCCCGCCCGCCCCGCCACTCCCCCGCCCGGCCCGGCCCGGCCCGGCCCGGCCCGGCCGTACCTGGCGCTGCTCGGCGCTCAGCCCGTTCACCGTGTCGTCCACCGCCAGCCCCGCGCCGCCGCGCCGCGGCACCGCCAGCGCCCGCCACCGCCGCGCCCCGCCCGCCGCGCGCCCCAGCGCCGCCGCCGCCATGGCCGCTGCCCGCCGCCGCCCCGCGCGCAGCCGCCGCCCCGCCCCGGTGCCCGCCTCCCGGCGCGGCCGCGGCTGAGCCCGCGTGCTTGCAGCACCTTTAATGAACCAAACTCGGGAATGCCGGAGACAGGAACAGAGCGGCGAAAGCACGGCGCAAGGCTAACCGGCCATCGCTGTCCGTCCCTACCCCGGCGGGGAGCAGCGATGCGTTTGGATCGCCAAACGCTGGAACTGGTGTGACAAACAGGGACGACCGAACTAGGGGTGAAACAGCAAAAATCCCAGTCCATCCTCGTGCCTCACATTGCCAGGAGCTTGCCCAGCCCTTCAAGTAGAGCTGTCCATTCCTTAATTTGAGCTTGGAAATAGGACCGCTTCTCCAGGGCACGCTGGTTCTCCTCTTGTGCTGATTTCCACTTGGCCATCGCTGTCTGTGGACAAGTCAGTGCACACCATGTTTTACTACCACCAGAGTAAGGAACAGAAAAGCCAAGTCCTAAAGTATCTGAGCTCTTCCTCCTAAACGAAGATAAGTCTGAGATTTATTTTACCTTGGTTGCTTGTGGAAAATATAAATTTACCTATGACTAAAATTTAGGAAGTCTCCTATAACAGTTATATTTTAGTTCTTAGGCTTCTTATCAAGGATTATAGAACTGTAATTTAATGACAAGTTTGGTCTGTATATAGATAATTATTGCAGCCACTTGTGCTTGCACACTTCTCAGTTCCCCTGGCGATTACCCAGGGTTACTACTCTGCAACAGTTTCCAATTTAAATCAAATGCTCTGACTTGCAGAATACAACCAGGCTGGCGGATCCCTCTATTTAAAAGGCGAGTAACAGTTTCCCTAACAAGTGTCTTTATATCAAAAGAGGAATACTGCAGGTTTTCATCTTGTTCATGCGGAGAAAGGAGGATTGGGGGGAAGAAACACCTCCCGGAGGGCCTGGTGCTCACTGCCTGGTTGAGTCAGTCTTACCTCAAGCATCTCCTTCTCTTTTTGAACTGTGTGACAAAACTGCATCAGTTCTTCTGTGACCTTCTTAGTTAGCATCTGAAGAGTCAAAAGGAAAATTACTTTTAATATGACACAAATAAATGTGAGTCTCAGCTGTTTCAGCATCAGGAGAGAAGGGTGAGGGCACACAGATCCCTCAAAGCCCATTTCAAGCTTTTCTTACTGTTGTCTTTTCCCGGCAAGCACGTGTCTCTTTTTCCTCCTCTATGTTGCTACCTGTAAGTAATTCAGGAGGTGCATTAGTGAACCTCAAATATACACATTACTCTGAGAACAAACAGCTTTTCAAAGTAACTTTCTACAGCAAGAAATACTAAGCTAGTTTATCCAGGCCAGAGCCTACTACGAGAAGCAGCTCCTTCTCTTAAGCCACAAAAACTCCCCCAAACCCTGGAATTCCAGCAGTATTCCCTAAAAATGGAAGTGCAGTCTAAATTTCTTATGAATAGGCACAGCAGAAGAAAAAAAAACATTCTGGAGAGGGAGTACCAGGATGTAAGCAAACTCCTTACCAGGACTGATGTTTCTGCTTTCTAAAATGGTCATGCAAGTCTCCTGAATTTTCTTGAGCTTCTCAATTTCATGGATCAGCCTCCCGTTCTCCTTCTTTAACTCTCTTAATTTAATAGTGCCCTGCCATTAACACAGGTTGTAAGTGAGGCAAGTTCCCAAGGAGATTCTCTTGTCCTTAGTAATACAGACAATTACAACTTCACAAGTGCTGCACTTGGCACCAAGAATGAGACCTTGCCTTCTGTCTCTATCACCAGAGCAAATTAGGCTGTTGCAGGTCCTTGCTCCTGCTTCTTGACAGGATTAATACATTTATTACATCCACACATCAGAGCAAGTACTAGAAAAATTTGATCATGGAGGAATTAGGCAACTCTAGAGTTCTAGGCAACTCTATCTTTTCTTGTGCTCCCTCTCATTTATATAAATAAGTCACACACTGAGGAGCATATAAACATTGTGAAGAAAAGGGTGTCTTATGTCTTTAAGCCACAGCATTATTTCCTACACAATCCAGATATTACCAGGTAATTGGATAAGCTGATCAACCTCCCAAGTTGAATGCAATTCTCCAAGAGGATCAATAAGCATGTGGATTAGGGTGATCTGGCTGATAATGTCAGAAGCTTTGAGAATATTTCATAGGAAGTCTCAGAGGCTCTTAAGAAAATGAAGCTGTGAGATAAGAGGAATGATCATCCCACAGACTGACAACTGGAAAATAAAGTGAGATTTTACAGCTGTATGTTCCCAGGAGGGCCTCCTGCACATGACAGAAGTAGTACTAAGCATATCCTAGATTTATCTTTGAGAGCCAGGGAATAATGAAGCACCAATTCTGAATCTAAACCTGATTCCACAAAATCAGATCCGTTTGAAACAGAAGTCCCTGAACAGTCCCAGCTCTCTCAGCCTTTCCTCCAGTCCCTTAACCATTGCTGTGGCCCTTTCTTGGACTCTGTCCAGTACATCCATATCTCTTTTGTATCAGGAGCCCAGAACCAGACAAAATATTCCCAGTTTGGCCTTCCCAGAGCTGAGCAGATGGGAAAACAACTTGCAGAAGAATACAAAGACATTCTGATGAAGACGAGAAAACAAGCAAGACAATCCTTAACGTGACCCTGTACAGCTCAGAACACAGAAATAACTCAACCATTTATTTATTTTTTCTCTCCTGTCCTTACCTCTGCTCTTGCTAGTTGTTGTTTGAGTGTTTCCACCATCTGATTCTTGTTTTTCAGCTCTGCTTCCAGTTGGTATCTGCTGAGAGGGCTGTGGAGTTAAAAAGCAAAGACTCAGGGGCAAAAATGCCAGTGTTGCACACCTCCTCATTTTACAAATATGCCCTTTTTTAAGCGTTTTTATTTTTTGTTTTGCTTTTGTTTCTGACCAACAGATTTAACTAGCAAACTCATCAAGAAAGCTGCACACGGGTGAGAGCTCATCACAACCCTCCACAGGGGAACATCACAGCACAAGGATAATTAACAGAGATGGGAGGGGCATACCGTCTCGACGCTGTCTTCTTTGAAACCGGTTCCACTCTCTTGTCAGTCTTAGGCAACCTTAAAAGAGAGATGAAATGCAATTACCAGAAGACTACTGTGTTCTTGCAGATCACCAAGCCTGTTAGTTTGACAAAATGTGCAAACTGAGCCATCTTTAGGGCATCTGCCAAATAAATCCATCGATATTTTGCTTTGATTTACCCTTGGTTTGTAGCCTTGAAGACACTGTCCACTGGAATGTTTGAGGCAAAGTTAAGACTGGGAACCCTGCTGAGCTCTGGCTCTGATGTTTTGCTGACACATTTTCTCTTCCAAGGAAAAGTCATTTGCAATTCTGCGAGAAAAAGACAACTGTGAAAACACCACAGCCTAGAAGTAACTTCCCTTAAGGTCTCTTAAGCCTTTAATTTAATATATCTGGCTAGAAAGGAGACTTTAAGGTAGAAGTAACTAAGAGCAGTCCTCAAGTTTTACCTAGGATCAAGGGTCCAGAATAAATCACAAATAGATCAGATGTAGACAGTGTTAAAATACAATTACCAGGCTAGCACTAATGAGATTTTGAATTTATAATACACAATAAAGAAAGTCTTAACATCAAGCAGACATCATGCCACAAGGTTGTTGTTCAATACTGTAAGGAAAACAAACACAGCCCACATGAAACTCTGTCAAGAGATCTCCATATTTTGCTATGAGTGAATAGCTACTAACATCAAAAACTAGCTTTTTATGTAGAGTTTATTTCTCTTAAATCACAACTGTTTGAGTATATAAAGCTTTGTTTGCTCAGTAGGTTTAGGAAGTTGTTTTTTCTCCCGCAAGTTAAGTATTTTTCAAATGATACACTCATGAGCACGTTTACATTAGAGCACCGCGGAGTTTCCACCGATACAGCCCAGCTCTCATGCTTTTAACGCCAATCCTGGGTGCCTCCCGCTTATAAAATGCTATAGAGCGCTGTAAGCAGCATTAAAAGATTTAGAAAAGTAAGAGACTGAACAGAGCATCTTTCACATCAATGGGCCGCTGCTTTTAGCCGGTGGCGGGTACACACAGCAGGCTGAGCGTTAACCTAAGTCCTAAACAGGGACAAAAGAGTGGAATAAAGCTTCTGATTAGATTTTGGAACGGCCACCACGTAGCCAGGCAGCGATGGAGCTCCCTAAGGCCGGCGCCCCGCTGCACCCCTCGGCCGTGCCCCCCGGGTGTCCCCCGTGTCCCGCACTCACCTGCGGGCGGCTCGGGGCGGTGCAGCCGGCCGTGCACGGGGATGCGGGAGAGCCGCCCGTCCATGGCGGCCGCGCTGCCCTCAGCCGTTCAAACCGCGCCGCGCCGGGACGGTTGGGCGGCTCCGCGCATGCGCGGGGGCGCGGCGCAGGCGGCGAGCGCGCGGGGCGGGGTGGCGCGCGCGCGAGCGGGGATTGAGCGCGTGGGCGCTCGCGCCGTTTCTGCTTCGCGCCCTTTTCCGCCTCGCGCCCCGGCCCTCAGGGGAGGCGTCGGCCGCCATTACCGGGGTGCCAGCAGCGAGAGGCTCCCACCCTCAGGGAAAGGCGGAGCGCAGTTCCTTCCTCCCACCCTCCCTCCCTCCCTCCTTCCTTCACTGCTTCCCACTGCCTCTCGCTGCCTCACCCTGTGGTTTGGGCACTCGAGGCCCGAACATCAAGAGGTTTGTGGCCGTCTGTGCGGACGTGTAGGAGTCAAAAGCTGTGAGGGTGCCGGTGCTGCTGGTGTGTGAGGTACTAAAATTACCCTCTAATGCCGCGAGGTGAAATGAAGCATCTGTATAAAATGTTTCCTAACTTAAAGACTTCTGCAATGTTTGCTAACGTGGTTTTCCTAGTGGGTGGGTAATCTCTCCTTATAGCAGTGGGAGCAGCTCCTTGAGGAGGATGCTGCAGTTCCAGCCTGAGGGTGGCTTTGGCTGCCTAAATACTCACCTGAACATTCACAATGACAATTTCAGGATAAAACCCCGAAACTGAAACAAGAAAAATACAGAACCATGCAACCGATATGTTTTATGTATTTCAAACTCTGAAATTAGCTTTAAAAGTCCGTCTCCCTAATGGATATCAGGGAATTGCTGTTTCCCACAGTGCAGGGAGAACTTGTGAATGTCAGAAGAATTAGTATTTTAAAGATGTATACTTCTCTTTGGAAAATATATTAGGCACTTGAATAACCACAGTGCTCTTGGTGAAAATGAAGCATCACACAGGTTTTAGGAAAGGTTGCTATGAGCATTTATTGTATATCAACTTGTAGACAGAATGTTTTATTTTTCAACAAATAAGGGCAAATAAATGTTTGTTTTCCTGTTTGTTTCTGGTAGAGGGGGAAAACCCCTAAAGTTCAAGATTCACCAGATATGTGAATTTTAAAAAGTTGCGTGTTTGAGGGGAATGCCTTGAGTGGAAAAATGCTGTAAAGAGGACACAACAAGGCACCTGAGTCCGGGGGGGGGACAAGGACTCTTTTCTCAAGGGGGAAATTCACACTGAAAAATCTTTGGCAGTAGTAGAATTCCTTCGGATAAAACAAACTGAAGTTGTTACTGGAAATAGATATGGGCTAGATTCTGCTGCTTCTTCCACGGTCAGGAAGAGGCTATATCAACTCAGAAGTCTTGATGGGACTTTTTATAATATCTGAGCTATTTTGATGGGGTCTGTGGATCTGGGCTTTGCATAAAATAGAAAATGAAATACTTTATTTTTTATTATTCACAATACACTTCACTTGATACCTAGATTTTCAGTAGTTCAGTTTGGGATTTTTTTTTTCGTTTGTTTGTTTGTGTTTTTTTTACATGAGCTTTCTTTCTCTGTCCATAAATACCTGGGGAGCCTCACCTCAATATTTTTCTCAAGCAAACAAAACCTAATCACCTTGTAGAAAATGACAAACCAGGTTTACTTGGTAAGTCCTGTGAACAGCTGTGAACATGGCACCAGACACTGGAAGTCAAAGGGCTTGTAGTCCATCACGATGGCTCTCATATCCTCTCACTGGCATCAGATCTGCTGATTCCTGTGGAAACACATGTTTTGCACAGCTGAAATACCAAGAAATAGTCTCAGTCTCAGCTCTAGGAGAGGTGGGAGGAAAAAATTGATATTTACAGCTCTAAGGTTTCAGGCTTCCCCATTCCCTTGCAGCAGCTTTGCTTTCTGCAAGGTCTCAGCTGTTGTAACCAGAACTTTGTGCACTGGATCGTTTGATCCAAACATCAGGCATGTCTGGCTGGCTGTTGGGCAGCACGACTGGCCCTTCTTTCCCCCAATCCAAACCGGTTTTTCCAGGAAGAGCTGTTCTGCTGTGATGCAGCTGGAGAGACATCAAAGACAGTCTCCCTCAGGTCCAGCCGCAGGGTATCTCTTTTCCCGTTCAGGTAACCTCGCTCCGCGTTACCGTAGGAGTCAGACAGCTCCAAGGCATCGGGACAGGAACTGGCTGATTCAGCGAGCTTCAGGCCTTGCTCGAAATCGCTGATGGACGTCTCACTGGAGATATTGAGCATATCAAAAGAGCTGCCAAGAGAACAAAGGCATCTGTGAATTTTGTAGATGTCAGCAGCAGGGAGAGGGCTGTGGTCTGAGGTATAATCTGACTGCTGCTGGGCAGTGTCACTGGAGCACTGGGATTTATTGAGCTGCCCTTCTTCTTTCATGCCAGCTGGCTGGATGTGGTCCAGCCCAGACCCCTCCCACGCTTTCAGGCCATATTTTCGACAGTGACAATCTCGGCAGAGCCTCTCCCTGTGAATTTCTGTTTCTGAGGTGCTGTGCTTGTAAGGAGAGGACGTTTGCAAGGCGGGACACTGGCACAGGCTGACCTGCTGGTCTCTGAGGGAGTCCTGCAGACTCTGTCTCTCTCTTTCCAGGGAGGGGTGCGTACCCACCCGAGGGCATCTGTTGTCTTCAACTTGTATGTCTTCAGAGAGCACAGAGGGCCGGTTGGACAGCTTGCTTGTGGAAGTGCTGTTGTCAAAACTGTCGCTGAGTTTCCTGGACAAGGGTTGGAGCTCGTATTGCTCGTTTGCAGTGTTGGACTCCTGGACCTTCCGCAACCGGTTTTGCTTCTCGCTGCCCCCACAGGCAAAGTTTCCGTTCGGCCCAGAGTCATCAGAGTAGTCTTTCATGGTGTGGGCACAAGGCCAAAGGATCTGCCCACAATTCTTCTCCGGGCCAAAGAAGCAGCATAGCGACTGGAAGAAGAGGCTGGCAAACCCACAGCTGATACAATTGATCATCATGATGAATATCCCCAGCTTCCTGTATGCCAGGACCGTGGCAGGCAACATAATGACCCCTGCAGAGAAGAGAGCAGAAGCTGCCATGGCTGTGGCACAGCTCATCTGCTTCAGGGAAAAGGCCACTCGGCTCAGGCGGTCGGAATGGGGGCACAGGTGATAGGAGATGCAGTAGTTGACAGTGAAGTCAACAGAGAGACCTACTGCAGCTGAAATGAAGAGTGATTCCACTGCGTTGAGCTGCCACTCCAAGAGGACCAAAAGGCCAGTGGTTACCAGGACAGTGCCGGCAATGGCAGTAACAGAGAAAATGCTAAGGAGAACATTCCAGGTTGTGAGCAGCAGCACCACAAAGGAAATGGCTATGGAAAGCCCCATGACCACCATGGTTTCTGTGCTGAGACTGTGCTGGAGGTTGTACAGCTCTAGTTTACTGGTAAACCATCCATTCTGAAGCCCCACAGGGGCAGTTTTCATTTCCTCTGTTATCCAGAGGCTGATTTCCTCATAGAATTGTTTGGCTCTGCTGTAGTTGAAGGTATAGTGATAAATAGTTTGAAACTGCAGCACTAAGGCAGCGACATTTCCCTCCCCATCAAACCTGAGGCCCAGATCATATGTTTCTGCCCCTTCCCTGCCCTCTTCCAGGAGCATCATTTTGATGCAGTGCAGGAAGACTTCGCTTCTGTAAGGGAAGGAGAACTGGTTACAGCAAAGGTTGAAGCTGTGGTCTCGCTGGGAGCACTGGCGACTGTCCATCCACCTGAGGAACTCCTCCATGAAGCACACAGTAGATTTCTGTTCTGCATCATGGTAATAGAAAGTTTTATTCTTCACTTTTTGGCAGAATTCGAGGAGCCACTTCTGGGCATCAGGGTTTTGGATGGTGAAGGTGGTGTCTGTCACTAGGGTGCCATTGCTTTTTGGATTGAAATGGTCCCCATTATCCACGGGCAGAATACCCCAGACTATGATGACAGGCATACGCTGCCCTTCTCCGTGCTCCAGCCTCTCAAACATGAACTGGTGGCAGTACTCAGAATCATACCTCTCAAAAGGGTGGCTCAACCTGAACACTTGCACGGACGATGTCTCCAGAGTTGGGAGTTTGAGTTTGGGGTTGGAACAGGAAATGTAGGCACCTCCTATGGCTAAGGCAGCAAACCAGCAGATCCAGATGTACCGAAACTTGATGACCCCACAAGGCAGAAGCTTTTCAAAGAGCAGCTTGGAGGTTTCAGACAGTGTGTTCTGGAGAGCCCGGAGGACATAATGGACAGAGAGAGCGACTCTCTTGTGGCTGCTGTTGTTCCAGTAGGCTTCTGGCTTGTAGACGCAGGTTGTTGCGATGTAGCGCTCGTACAGGACGGCCGAAGAGGGCAGCCAGGTCATCATGAAAACCAGGTTCACCAGCACTGAGGTGCCCATGTAGACAGCGAAGCAGCGGATGGCTGTGATGGTGCTGATGTAGCTGGCGTAGAAGGCAGCACCGGTTGTGAAGCACGAGGCCAGCATGAGATAGGCAAAATGGTGCATGGTTTGACTCACCCACTGAGCAAGGCCGGCAGAAGGGTTCTGGCTCTTGCTGATGTTCCACAGGTCAAAGAAGACAAAAGTGTGGTTGGTACAAATGCTGCTGAGAATGATGACTGCTGTCAGGTTTA
Source organism: Sitta carolinensis (assembly GCA_032173965.1). Taxonomy (NCBI): domain Eukaryota; kingdom Metazoa; phylum Chordata; class Aves; order Passeriformes; family Sittidae; genus Sitta; species Sitta carolinensis. The sequence goes on from JAVUNC010000026.1 coordinate 7,560,272, forward strand.
CAAAAGGGAAATAGGTGAATCTGAAGGCCACCTTGTACAAGAAGTAGGAGATCATCAAAGAACTGACCACAGCAAGCAGGACCATCAAGGTAATAAACACTGAGCGTAAATAAAAGGAAATACTTAGAAAAATAGCTAATATTGCCAGGACTGGGTACTTAGTATCCAGTAAAAGGTAGTGCTGGAATAGTTTCTGTTTAAGGCCCAGGTCCATTCCAGTGATAGATGTGTAGTTATCAAACAGATCCCAGGTTTCAAGGTTGTCTAAGTAGATCCCCATCATAGATGCACCTTTTCTTGTAGGCAGGAAAAGCAGGCTGTATTTGAGAGAGGGCACTTGGTATTCCATCGTCTGGGGACTGAGAAAGTCTCTGTCAACCAAGAAGTGAAGCAGCTGGTAGATGGCATTGAAGCGGGTGCATTTTTCTGAGACTTGGGCACACTGAGAGTGTTTCTGTCTGACAGCCTCGGGGCCTATGCAGGACGGAGTGAGGACACCTCGGTGGTAGTCTGGGGCACAGGCACGGAGCAGGGTCAGGGTGTGAGAGATGTCTCCTTGGGTTATCTCCAGACATGAAGACCTGTTGTACAGGACAGCAATGTAGTTCCCCAGGGACCAGCTTGGGCAGCATTCGTTGGCTTCAGTGCGCTGGCAGAGGTCTCTAAAATGCACATGTGAGCGTATCTGAAAAACATGAGGAGGCATCAGGTTGGACCCTCCCTTGCAGCCCCAGTGTTCCTTACTCACTGCAGTAATTCTCCTGTCCTGTCCTGTCCTGTCCTGTCCTGTCCTGTCCTCTCCTCTCCTCTCTCCTCTCCTCTCCTCTCCTCCCCTCCTTTTCCCCTTTCCCCAAGGTACCACCCATCCCTGGCTGTCCCCCAGGAACAAATCCCAAGCATCTAAGCTATGGAAAGTTGGTAACCTTTTGCAAAAATTAAACCTTTCCCATTATTTATATTTTATAACTGGAGGTTTGAAAATTTGGCTCCTATGGCAAGTGCAGCTCATCCAATTAAACTTCCCACTTGTAACACTTGCTACTAGTCTCGAAGCTGGTAGCTCCATTTCCATAATTATGTTCTGCTGCCCCAAATCCTCAGCAGTTTCTGATGGACCAGCTCCTATTCAGTCTCCATTGATTCTTGTTTAATTTGCAACTGGCAGGTGGGATCATCCCTATATTGCCAAGTAGGCGAAATGTTTTGGAATCCTCCAGGTGAAACCTGTTGCATAGCTTACATTGTTTTTTGTCTGGCATCCTCTCAGCAAGACATCAAAGATTGCAGCAGACAGAAAAGAGACAGCCTGTACATGTGTTCTTCCTGCCATCACTGACCTTGTCTTGTTCCATTTGACACATTGACTGAATTGCTTGCAAGTTCCATAAGCTCCCAGCAGTTGTGGACATAAATACCAGCTGGGAATAGCTCTTTTCTGAAATAAAGAAGAAGAAAAAAAATCATAAAAGGATTAGGTAATGAAGATGAATCAGCCAGGCTGCTTGGAGTAGACTCTTTTCACAGGAGAAAGAAACATATAGCTCTGTCTGTAGGTCTGCTCTGGAGGGCTCCCTGGAGGGAAGCAGGTCACAGGACAGTAGTGAGCATGTGTCTTGTGTGACCTCACCCCTGCCCCTTGAAATTGGCCAGCAGCATCAGGGCGTTTTCAAAATGAAATGTCAGGTTGCCTTTAGTGACTGCTGTCATCTGGATCTGCATCCCTGGAACAAGGCGGGAGCTTGAGCTCAGCCAAAAACCCCCAAGGACCTGTGGGTTTGGTGTGTGACTTGTTTCAGAGGTGGATAGAAAGCAGGGAAGAGAATAAAAATAGCTGCATGCTCTTCCTCTTCTTTCTACTTACTAGTGCCCATTCTGGGACAAATTTTGGGAGGGTGTTGGATTTTTTTGTTTTTCTCTCCATATTTTACTGCCATTTACATTTTACAAGAAGAAAAGGAGCAGACAAGGGAGAGGGAGCAGACAGCAAGTGGGGCATACACTGTTTTTTCAGAGTATTCACTTTTGATATGGGTAAGTGGTGAAAGCATTAGTCCTTTAATGTGTGCTTTCAAGGTATATTTCTAAAGGGAAAACAAGAAGTATGGCAAAGAGTTAAGAAGGAGAAACAACTCTGCAGAATTTCTGAACCAGCCTTTTCTGACCACTGAAGCATGAAGTGCTGGGAAGGCACTGTCAGAGCTCTCACAGGTGGAATTGTACACATTTCTTGCTTAGAGAAAATTCAGAGTATTCCCTCTGCCAGAACTCTGACAGTTCTGTCAATTGAGTTCTGGGTGTGCAGTGTTTACTGCGCCATGAAGATTTCAGTCACCTGGGGGACCACAGAAGAATCCATCTGCTCCATAAATGGTTTCCACCATTCTCCGTGTCCTTGCTGCATGTTCTCCCTGAGCAGACTTCTGTCCTCTGCCAATGCCAAGGTCATCATAGCTAGCAAGAGGGCAGATTATCGTTAATAACTATTATTATTAACAAGAGAGCATCTGGCTGGGAGTTACATTCACTGACAAGGCTCTGGTGCCACACACAGAAATAGGGAACCCAAATCCATTGGAGGCACACAGACTTCAAACTCTCCAATGCCTTGGTTACTTCTAAGCATAGGATGTATGGAATTCACATAGATATTTTGGAATATTGAATATGTGACTTTACAACCAACATATTCCTCAAACCCCATAAACCAAGCTCAAATACCTTTTCTTCTTGGCATAAGGAGAAAGGGAAAGGGTCTTCTTGTAGCCTGTATGGCTCTCAATATTCCTCCACACAATGAGCCTCCTGCCAATGTCAGTGTCCCGTGGCTCGAAACCCTGCACCAAGGAAAAGGGCTTTGTCACAGCTCTACTTGAGCTCAGCTGTCCCTAGGCCTCCTCCAACACACGGAAACTGTATGAGACTATTACTGCATCTTGGAGAGATATACATATTGAACTTTCCCTGGAAATACTGCATCCCAGAGATAAGAGAAAAATAGGAACCTTTTCCCTCTCCCTTTCCCTTTCTCTTTCCATCAACAATGGCTACAATTATCTCTCTCTGAGCTCCTAAGAATTTCTCCTCCTTTTCAAGTGTAGTAGTCCCTTACAGAAATGGCACTGATTTTCCTTTTTGTAGACAAACTCTAGTATATTCCTAATTTATCAAGATTTCTCCATGATCCAGAGGCAGGGATGATTTTAGGGAATGTGGCATTCCGCATGTGCATAGTGCTCAGAACAGGGCACATTCTCCAAATCAGAAGCCTCATGCATAGACTGTCAGAGCCAAAGCCAACTCCTCTATCCAGTCTCTGCCAAGCCTAGCTATTCACTATGGGCAATCCCAGTCTTCCAGCCTTGGAAAGGGAGCAATCCCAGTTTGTGTTGGCAGTGTCTCCTCACTGGAGTGAAGGCACTGGTGGGAGTGCACAGCATGGGTGAGGGATGGGCTGGTGGCTGCCACTGGCATGGGCTGTGTTCTTCCAGTGTGTCAAGGGGCAACTGTGCAGGACCGGCACATTCTGCTCATCTTGGAGGGATGATATCACTGGTTGGGTGTGGATTTTCCTGAGGTTCCTATGATACCTCAGCTGTAGGGACTTACCATTAGGGGTTTGGAGAAGTCAGGCAGGTTCCCAACCAGCAGCCCAGCCACGGTGCAGATCGCTGCTGCCACAGAGCACAGCACCAGCACGGCCAGCGGCCACTCGGCGATCAGCTGCGAGTAACTGCAGGCAACAGGAGGAGAAAAAATGCAGCTGGTAAGATGCTTCTGCTCTGAGCACAAACCTGCTGTTGAGCCAATGAGGTGTGAGTAAAAGGAAGGAAAAAATCACGGTCTCTGGTTTGCACAGTTATTTATTGTGAAGCTTGGAGGCTCTAGTGCAGCTATTAATGAACATATTACACCTCTAACTGGATATTTGCAGGCAGCTCTAATTAACTTGGGCAATTACATTTGGCCTCCCTGCGTTTTCCAGCTTTTTCAATCAGAAATAATAAAAACCAGACTCTTGTGTCCTCAAGCAAAATGAAGCTTTAAACGTTTAAGTTCAAAGATTGCATTTAGAAAGAGCCTCTTAATTTCCCCTGCATTGTGAAATGTCAGCTGGTGGCTACAGCAGTTTAGTCTACAGATTTCCAAACTGGACCCTGAGAAATTTTCGGATTATTCTGAAGAGTCCCTGACGGTAACTGACCCCAGCAAGCCCACTGTCATTGGTCTAAATTTGTGTATTTAGACACTGCTCTAAATTCATACATATTCACTAGAATACATACAATTTTAATGATGCATCACAACATTTTGATGACATCAAAACCCTTCCAAGGAAGCAGCTTACTCTGGCCAAAGTATTATCTGCCAGTTACTTTTATTCTTAAATGTAAAAATTTCTATCCAAGTTCGGTTTTTCCTTTGGGACAAACTGTCTCCCATATAGGATGATTTATGAAAGTTACTCTCCCGCATTTTTTACCAGTGCAGGTTTTACTGTGTCAAGATTTTTGTCTTCCTCAGAAGTATCAGTTGAGATATAAGATAGCAGAATAGGTTCCTACTCTGGTTTGACAGGTTTATGTTCTGATGTATTTCTGAAATATAAGAAATTCTTTGTTCAAAAATTGTTGACAATTATTTGTGAAGTTTAATGAATATTTATGAACTTTATTTGAGATAGAATGTTTCTCCTTGCTTGCTCTTTTGCCCCTTTTGCCTGGGATTCTCCCGCAGCTATTTTATCATTAGAAGTCATCACAAGCACTTCAAACACCTTTTGATTTTTTTTTATTTTGGCTTTTTTTTTTTTTTTTTTTTTCAATTTACAATTGTCTTATCGAGTTTGTTTTCATAAACAAAGTCTTTACTATGAAAATGAACAAAACTGGTCTTTACTCATTAGAATACCTAATTTCTGGAGGCTGTTTTGGATATTTCCATGTGGATATGTGGACATCACCAGAAAAAAAAGAACAAAAAAAATCAGCTGCAGTCGCTGATGATGGAAGGTGCTTACACAAACCATCCAGAAGCAACAGTTTACACAAGTCAGATGTTAAACAGAAGTAGAAAGCAATCAAATTATTTTAATTTTGATAAATGTATTTAAAATTTTCTGTGTCTTGAAGAGATGAGTTTATTTCACGGATGGGCTCTTTTCCTTTTTCTTCCTCTGATAGGACAAGCTGGATTAATCTTCTATACATATATATTTATATATACACACAGACAGGCACAGAGACATATAGAATTATTATATCTATAAAGCTACTGTATGGGTTAAAGTCAGGCACCTGCCCAAGAACAGCTACTGAGACAGTGTTACTATTCATTAATGCAGGTTAAATTGATCTCACAAGCAAATGGAGATTTTTCCAAGGAGTGGAAAGCCCCAGGAGCGCTGACCTCACCTCTGGAGCTGGGCCTGCTGGGATGTCACCAGCAGTAACACTCTGCTTCTCCTAATAGCAGGACAGGAGAGCACTGATCACAGGGTACAAGGACAGGAAGCTTTTGCTGTTAAACATACCTTTTTGGCATCCTGAAAGCTTTGTCATGTCTGCAGACAGAAAGGAAAAAAGATGTGTTCATTTATTATTTTCCTGGGAAGCCCAGTGCTGGGCTGGTCCCTGAGCAGGTTAACCCTTGCAGGGCTGTAAGCACCAAGGTGAGCCAGTGCTGACACAGTTCTGTCATTGTGTGAATTAGTTTAATGAATAATAGAGCCTTTTCCTCTTCCATTTTAACCAAACAGGATGGGAAGCCATGTAGTCACTCCTCCTTTTCCCCTTCTCAGAAAACCCTGCAGAGAGTACTGGACGTTAGCAATGCAGTCCTATAGAAATCCCATTGCAGATCTCATCCATTAAAATCTATCTGGTTTAAGTGCTTTTCCTGCACTTCTTAGTGTTTCTTGACAAAAGCAAACCTTTTTATCAAATCTCATGAGCTGGGATAGCAGCAACTGTAGATAGTTTTTATTTCCTGTTTAGCTCAGCAAGGATTTTCCCAAGAAGGTGACTGATTTGTTTCCTGGGTCCTTCCAAAGACAGTGTCTTTTCAGGCTATCAGAGAAGAAAGCCATTGGAGCTGCTAAAAATATTTTATCTGGATTTTCTTCACAGAGGGGCATTTGTCACTCCTACTTGAAGGGCTCTGAGGGGGGGAAGTAAAGAAGCCTTCCCCAGGGGATCCAAAGTTTGTTAATGAATCCCTGAGGACAAGCCTTCTACCAGCATCCTGTCAGAAAAGCTGCATCTTGGTGGGTCAGATATCTAGAGGACCTTTTGTTCTGCTCTCTCTCTCTCTGCACTGAAATGTCCCCTTGAAACATGCCCCAGTCTGGCATGGCCTTGGCTCGGTCACAGCTTCCAGAGAACTGCTCCCACCTCCTTTGGCAGCTGTGCCAAGCTCTGCTCAGCCAGTGCTGCCTCCTCTCACCCTCCTACACTCCTGCTTAAACTGAGAGAAGGTCCTGCTGCACTGCAGTAGCTGTGTTGGGCAGATGGCCCCTGCTCCACACAGCAGCCAACTGGGGACCTTGAGGCAGCTCATGTTTTCTAGCCTTGTTATGAGTGGGAGAAATGGAAAAGCAGTGGAGGAGAGCTCCCCGTGGCAGAGTCACTCTGGGTGGCTCATGTAATAAATGATTCTGTGTTTTGCTCGTCACGCTAATGCTCTGTAGATTCGGGACAGAGAGGAGCAGAGCAAAAGCCTCCCCAGATTATCAAAGCGAGGTCTCTCTCCAGCAGTACACTGCCCATCCTGTGCTAATTCCCTCACAATAGCTCTTCAAGCAGATTTGCTTGGATTAAAAACCTCATTCTGGCATTATTATGTTATCACTTTTCTGACTGCTGGTGCTGCACACTCTGTCAGGGATTTACAATCCAGCTGTGCTTCCTACTTAAATAACCTGTTACAGAGGACATGGTTGGCAATTTTGTTGATACTGTATGAGTGAAAAAGGATCCAGGAAAACGATTCATAAAAAGGACCCAGGCTCCTCTGACTGCAGTTCCTCTACACAAACACAAGCAAATTAAATCCTGTGTTAATGGCTGGAAAACGAGCCTCTAAAGGGCTTTTGTGCCTAACGCTGCAATGCTGTACACAGGCAAGAAAGGAATCCTGTGCCATCTTTTATCAGGATTCAGTGGCTGCTGCTACAGCAGTGAAGGGATCATGATCTCTTGCGCCCAGAGTGTACTCTAAAAGGCACACTCAGGAGGAAGGATGGTGCTGGCTGGAAGGAGCAGAGTTGTAGCTCAGGCTGTTGTTACCCAGGCATTGCACACAAATGGATTCTGTCACGGACAACAAAGAATAAGTACACTGGAAAGCCAAATAATGTTCCCCCCTTTTGTATCTTTTACTGCTCAGCTGTAGCCAGCACTTACCCTCTGCTGCCACTCCCTTCCAGCACTGGCAGCAGCTTCTGTGGGGGCAGGAAAAGTATGAACTCTGTTCCCATCACTGAGAACTCTGCCAAGAAAAAGGACTGGCAGCTGGGTGGCTTGGAGTGCAAAGGGAGAAAATACAAAGGTAAAGGAGGATGGGCATATTCACAGCAGCATGACCTAGGAGTGTCTGAGTGACCTTGGCTTTAGCCAGCCACTCCCTTGAGAAGGAAATCCCACCTCTCCCTGGCATGGGAATGGCAGCTGTCTGTACGCCCACACAGAGGTAGAGAGCAAACTGGATCCTTCCATGTGTTTTGGAGCAGCTGCTGCCCTGAGCTGAAGAGCAAACCCAGGTTTCCTCCATCCCAGCTCAGCCCCTGCTCATCCCTCCCACTTCCCCCACCAAATCTGGAAGATGCTCTTTTGAGCCGCCCTCCACGTTCCTCTTACCTGACTGTGACAACATGATGTTGTACCGGCCGCTGCTGCCCGGGGGACCACTGCTTCCAGGGTGTTTCTGAGGTCTCGTGGTGGGAAGCTGGCACAAGATCACCACTGGAAAGGTGGGAACACAGCATGGGCCTCTCGCCATGCCCAGGGAGCGAGGGCAGGCTGTAGCTGCCTCGGGACTCCTCCTGGTTGCAGGGGTAATACGGCTGGTGCTGCTGTGAGTCCTGTGAGCTTGATGGCACCTGGCCATTGGACTGGGTGGAGACTGGCCCAAGCGTGTGGCTGGAGGAGGGCAAGTTGTCTTCCCCCAGGCCAGGGGATGCAGGAATAGGGCAGTGATGGACTGGGCAGATCTTTTCCCAGGAAGTGCCACTGTAGCTGAGCTCAGCGTTCCCAATCTCTGGCATGGCAAGACAGGTCTGACAAGGTCCTGCATTTGTTTTTTCCCTATGAGAGAAATGAAGGGAAAGGTAAAACAGGAGAAATTGAAAGGCTGCACTGGGAAGCTGCATCCAAGAACTGGAGATGCTCACAGACCTCCCACATAACACAAATGTCAAACCTCACCCACTGCATCCTGTACCAGGAGTCAGCCTAAGGGCTGAACAGGATTACGCTTTTTATAAAGACATCCATGACTCATTCAGGGATCCCAAGTGATGGAGAATCCTGTAATCCATCCTTTGTGTGTGTTGCTCCAAAAGTTTGAAAAATTGGGTAATATCCCACCCAAAAATTCTCTAGGATATTTCACTGTGTAGGGGGGTCCTAAATCAGGACCCAGAGAAATTACAGAGGCCTAGACAAGGAGAAACCAAAGGAATCTGCATGTGAAGAAGCTACTCAATTATCTGCACTCCTTGGGAGGATTAATTAGTGTGATTGCTCTGCAGGAGGACTGGCACTGCTCCATGTTGGGTCAGCAGGAGAGTGAGTCATCCCTGGCACTGACACAGCTGAGCAGTGAACCTGGGGGCTGTGACATCTAACAGGGCCTTCAGCCTCCAGCCTGGCACATTTCTTAATGGCTCCCACGTCCTGCATGCTCCACTGGGCTCTTCAGGAACTTTTTAGATGCACATCTCCCAAGGATGACAGCAACAAATTTTATTTGTCTTACCTTGTAGGAAGGGGATGGACTGGGATCTCTATAGATCCTTTGAAACTTGATCTCTGCTGAATTTACTTAGACGAAACATTTGCAGGCTCCAGTTCCCAAGTAATGAGGATAATATACTTTCTTCTCTCCAAGGAATTTAAAACATTATTTCATTCCTATAGCTCTTGATTTATGAAGACTGAGAGGTTTTCATAGCTTGGAGAAAGTTTGTATAATACTTTGAGGGACTGCATAGTCTATGTGATGCCAAAACGCTTCACACACAATAGACTGAGGTCCCAAGAAATGCTTTAAGAATTGCAGTCCCAAGAGAAGCAAGCACCAGCAGTTTCTGGTCCTTGTTCAGAGCACGTGCCATGGTCTCTTACAGCTGAATTATGTGTCTTGCTGCAGTGCCTGGCGTCCAGGATTAAAAAGGCTGAACAGTTCAGGCCAGCCAGAATCACGAAGTGTCTCAAGTCATCAAAGAATTATGAGTGTTGGAGCAAGACTGCAGTGAGGTGAACTTTAGCCTGAGGCACCTGGTGTGATGTGGTAAAAAAATGAAGGTAAAAAGTTGGGGAAAGGATGTTTTTTATATTTTGTAGAGTCCCTCTCATTTATTTTTCTCACAGCCATGGAAAAGGGCAGAATTTTAATGATTATACAGCTCTGAAATTGCACCCAAGGTTATCTGGCATGAGATTATCAAAGACAAAAGAATCTGGAGAATACTATTAGCTCAGTATTGCTTGAAAACTGCTGTTTTTTCCAGAAAGCAGGACATATTGGCCTTGGCAGTCTGTGCTGTGTACTTTCCAACATCAGCTGAGTTTATCAACACTGATAAACTGTATTTCATGATTGTACAAAATGGGATTATCTCATTAAAGTCATTACAGCAGAGTCATGTTTGTGGTAGCAGTTACACCAGTGCCGCTGTGGACACTTGTTACTGTGATGCAGGTAGAAACACACAGTAACACACACAACAGGTGTTCAGGTAGAGAGGAAGAAAGGAAGGAGATTCTAGTTTATTGTTGACCTCGTATATATAAGTTTCTGGACAGCGATCAGAGATTGGACAGAGAGGTTACCACCTCTCCATCTTCACTGGTCACTTGAGAAGTCCATCAGGTGATATCTTTTACAAAGGAATGCAAACATGATTCTTGTTTATTTTACAATTTATGAGAACTGACTCTACTATACTAAAACAAATCAGAAGGCTTATTTTCAGGGACAACAGACACTCATGGCACAGGCATCACACTTAGCTTCACTTGCACCCTGTACCAGTCCAGGGACCAGTAACAGTGAAATCTTGACTGATTAAGCACTATCCAATGCTACATTTGGTTTCTAAGCCTAAAGAAAGTTACAGCAGTTACAGACATAGATAACACATTCCTGGGTCCTGACTTCAGAAACCATAATTGATGTGCAAATGTAAAGTAGCTGGAAAGAAGTCAGTGTCTGTGCTGAGGCAGGTGCCAGAAAACCAGCAGACAGGTGTGTGCACACACCTTATCTCACCTCAGTGAGATAAGAATGAAATAAGGTTGTCTCCAGCAGTTCCAGTGCTCATTTGCCTCTGAACGACAAGGCGAGGTATTGATAAGATTTGAGCTGGTTCAATGCAGCAAGAGGGCGAACAGCTAGCAAAGCAGAAGCTCCTGAACTGTGACAGTGGTATCCCAGTCACCCACAGAACTTGTCAAATAACATCAACAATAGGCTTGAAGTCCTTGCTGTCCTGTCCCAGGTGGATTAGTGACAGGATTACCTGGCGTTTCAAGCGTGTGATTTGTGTTAGAGCTCTGTGTAAAGGTAGTTCACAACAGGAGACTCCACACTTGTCATATATGAGATTACAAATGCAGTGCCAGAAAAGCTTCTCAGGAGATGCAATCTAAACTCTTGTCTGGGGTTCTTACAGCCTCATCAGAGCCCTCCCTGCATGGGGAGGGATTCAGGTGCAGCACAGGCAGACAGACCAGGGACAGATTAGGGTCTGTGGCAGTCAACACATAAAATTACATCTTTAATTAGTCATTGCACTTCTCTGCTAATTATAGAGGCAACCTGATGGGAGGACGCTAAACCACCACATCCTCTGCAGTGCTGGTGAGCTGCAGGGGCACAGGTTGTTTGGGACAGCTGACCTGCAGGACATGCTGGGTCCCTCAAGCCATGCTCTCAAGCTTGAAGTGTAAATCATCCCACTCTTCCCATGTGTCCAGTGACATGTTTGCAGTTTGTAGTTTTGTACTTCAGGGGATTTTCATCAGAGAGCTGAGGTCACGGTAGTGTTATGCTTTGACAAGATCTAGACCTTTTTTGACTCCCTTTTTATTGTTACTTTAAAAGTAACTTATTTTTATAAGTTACTTTTTTTCCTCGACCTTGATCCCATTGTTTTCCCTAGCTTTTGCACACTTTAAATAGGTGATGGTCTCCTGCAGTGCATAATAATTCATAAAGACACTGCCGCACTGACATCTTGCATTTTGGTGTTCTTACATCTGTACTTTATTTTTGATCTTTTTTTTTTTTTTTTTCCAAAGGAAAAGCAAAATTCTTAGCCCTTTAAACTACTGTATTTGCACAGTAATCTGGGACCAGGGACTTTTCATGACTTAATTAGCCTGTCTGCCTCATCTGAGGGTGAGTATGTGACACTGGACAGAACAAATACACTTTGAACATGGTCAGGGAGAAGCAGGAGACAATGCAATGAAAAATTCTTCCTCCACAAACCCCTCGGCTACAAAACCTCCCGGTGGGGAAAGCAGATGCCAAACTCTTGGATATCGCAGATTGCCTCCGGGTTTTCTGCACATACGTTGGTAACATTGAGTCTAATATTTCACATGAAATCACACTCTCCTTGTTTACCATCTTTGCTGTGAAATGCTGTCAAGTTCTGCTCTTCCCCCGCATGTTGTTTCCTAACTCAATCCCTGGTCTGTTCAGTGACTTCAGGTTCTGGAACAACTTTGGCAAGTTTGGATCATTCACTCGTGACTTCTCTCTATTATCTCTTTTTCAGACTAAACAATTACAGCTCTGTCAATCACCCTCCAGATATGAGTTCCCTTATGCTCATCCCTCTCCAACTCCATGACGATGTGACCTTGGCTATCCACAATCTCCAGGGAAACCTGGAGCTTGCAAATAATGATCAGTTTGGATAATCACTGCTGGCAGCTCATCAGAGTTCAAGTCTCCACTTGCTGCTCTTCCAATTAGCTGTAGTGCTGGTGAGCTTAACCTTTGGTCTGCTGAGGTCTGCACCAGATACGTAGGCTGCTCCTTCTTTGCCTGAAACCATGTTGCTATTACTTTTCTGGGCCCTCAGGACCCTGAACTATGCTAGAAAAATGTTTCTGGGGATTTCTGATGTCTGTTTTCCATCAGGCATGAGGAGAAGAGGGCAGAGCACCATACTGGACTCTGCTTGCCCCGCTGACACTGACAAAGACTTTTATTTTTAACATTCATTCCCACTCTGGGCTGTGTCAGATATTTGATACCTTTGGGATTAAATGGTCAGAAATGGCTTCTCAGCTGCAGAAAAGCCTACAAAGGCAGCTGACAGCCTACATTTTCTTTTACAGGCTCAGCTGGATGCAACCAGAGAGATGCTGGGAAAAGGGAAAAGAAGGGGTGTAAGGGAAGGGATGGATTAGGGTTAACTGCTCATGTAACCCACAGCAGTGAGCTGTGTTGCTCTAGCTGTTTGCTTCCCCATCTCTGCTCTAGCTGTTTGCTTCCCCATCTCTTGCCCTGAGATGTCTAGACAGAATAATAATCCAATTTATGGACCAGCCCAAGCCACTCTGAGTGCAGCAGTGCTTCTCTGAGATGATTACCAGGCACAAGCAACCTACCTTGTGTGGGGGACCCAGCAAAAGGACTGGGGCTTCTTCCCACAAGGAAACAGGAAAGAGAGGGTCAGGATTACTGAGGAGACAGCTTTCTGCCATTCCAGGTCTGCAGGGATGTGGAGCAGTGGTGGGATACAGGGTCTGTGGCAGGAGCCAAAGGCTGTATGCTGTCAATCCAGCCCCCTGGCAGGGATTACCTCCCTCTTCCAGAGACCAGCATCCTTCTGCCCCACAGAGAATGGCTGCAGGACCTGGCTTTAGGCTTTACCTGCTCACTCGGCCCCAGCAGGGTGGTATACTGGAAACATGCCCTGTTGGCTTCTTGCTCCCAGCACATTTCCCTCAGGATGGTTTCGTTCTGCAGCACACAGAGCAGAGCTGAGATGGAGGAAGCTTTGCAGGGAAATAGTAGCATATGGTCACCTTCCTTTTCCTAAACCACTCCAGTTTTTGGCACTCCCTGGTCTTTCTGTCCCCCAAGCCACGCAGCAGGAGAGCACATGTGGTTCTGAGAGAGTAATGGGCCAAAAATATTCAGCCTTTTGCAGGAATGGCTCCATTCTCTGTCTGCCTAATTCCACTCTCGTCCCCACTATAAGCACTGCTTTTTTTTTTTTTTTTTTTTTTTTAATAGATCATTTCCTCCTTTGCATACTAAAGAGAGGATCAAGAAAGAAGCACTTTGCATATGAAAGATGGGAAACACCTACTGAGTGAATGGAGCTGTCTGATGCCTGACACAAAGTACAACTTCTCTTGTTGCCAGAGGAATCTCAAGGGGAAATAAAAACAAGGAGAAAAATGGCGGAAGTCTGTACCTTGCCTACAACCAGAGCCTTTGCTCAACTAGACATTAAGTGCAGCAAAATTTCATTCATTTAAAAAAATAAGCTAGTATGATTCTCTTTCCCCTTTTTTTTCTTCCTTTAGCAAAGTTTTGTTTGCACATCAGCTGTACAAGGGTTCCCAAATGAAAAAGAAATATGAATTGTGTCTGGATTAAATCCATGTGCTATAGGTCAGCTTCCATGTAGACTAATAGCTTTTTCCTGGAGAGCTGTAAATGACTTTTTAAGAATGTGCTTTTGTAATGGAATTTAAATTTCTCTTTGAACATACCACCAGCAAAACTGCAGTGGAGCTCTTAAGAAAAAGAGCTTTCTTCCTTGTATTTTCTAAGATAAGAATGCCCTTTCCCTGGGATTAGGGAAGGGTTCATTGCATTTCACTGTCACCTCGTTATTTAGCTCCCTGACTCCCTGACAGGGAGAGACAGGCACTCCTGAGCAATCCATCTCCTCCTTTGGCTGCGGCAAATCCTTGTGCACTGAACAATTCCTGCAGAGTTCTTTTGTTTTGCTTTTTCAGTCTAGCAGCAGGATCGTGCATACCCTTGAGAAGACCTACAGTCTTTTTGTTAGTGAAACTCCTGAGTATGTTAAATCATCATGAAAAATTAATGAGACTGCAAAACTCTGCTTCCCACGTAGTCTGCCAGGAAAAGTTTAGTTTTATAATCCTTTCCACTGACTCGTGCGAACAGCCTTACCTTTACCCCAGGCAGCTGCTGCTGCTGCTGTGGGTACAGGTGTGTGTGCTGGGATAGAGCCAGACAGAGAGAGCTCAAGGTTCCCACTCAGCCATAAGTGCCAGAACAGCTCTCTCTGTACTGGGAAAATTATGTATGCTAAGCCTCGTTTTGAAGAAAAAAAAAACCGGAGTGGAATGGAAAGAAAAAGGAAAAGAAAATCCCCACTTTGGTGTCCCAGGCTGAAAGAGGCCAGGAAGAAGGTGATCTTTTCTTACATCTGTGTTTTTCTGCTGATGAGGTGAGCATTGATGATGAAGAGCCTCAGCTAGGGCAGAGGGTGGGGACCACAGAGCTAAGACTGAGTGAGCAGCATGGGTGAAGTTTGAAATACACCTGTGTCAGGTGGCTTAACTCTGTAACTTACCTCTTGCAGGCTGCAGTGTTAATTTCAAGACCCATCTGAATGGCCAAGGAGTACTCAGACAAGCAGAGAAAATGGCTCCAGCAACAGCTCGGTCCCCATTGAATACATGAGGTCTGAACCAGTGCTGAACTGTGTGACAGTCGCTGAGGACTGAGACCCACAGGCACGGCAGCCTCTGGCCGAGGACATCAGAGCTGTCTGATAAGCAGTGAGTGCCTTGTCAGTGCCCCTGGGCGGGTGGGGCTCTCTCAGCGTGAATATTCTGTACCAGACAGAAATGGAACCCTTGGGCTTTTAGAGAGGATTTGTGTGCTGCTGACCTCGGGACTGCTCTGGTCAAACAGAATCTGAAGAGCTTAGATCTGTTGCCCTGGTCTAACAAATACCATTGTGCTTGTGAATATGGGACGGCTCCTTGCGCATGATTATGGGCTTGTTGATGTTTCCAGAAAATGTTGATGATTATGCTGCTAACCTTGCTTAAGACACCAGGTAAGGGAGCATATGGCATGGGGGGATGAGGGATATGGAGGTTTATGGAGGAGATCTTTGGACTAAAACCCATGTTTGCCCACAGCTGAGTGCAATAAGGCTCTGTCTGAAACATGCTGAGCTTCCCAACAATAGCACTCCCGTTGCTGCAGAAGGGAGAGCACACCATGTTGCAGGATTGAAACCTGCCCGGGAGGCCAAACCAGGAACCTCCCCACGGCTCGACTGGCTCTGGATGGTGTTCCTGGCCCCAGGGCAGGAGTAACCAGGGTCCCGGTTGGGCAGCGCACGTTGCCAGAGCCCGAATCGCGGGTGCGCATCTGGGCAGGCAGCGAAGGACTCTTGTTTGCACTCCCGGTGGGAGGACGGGACCCACCTCGTCGGGACTGGGGGGGCCCTGGTCCCAGGAATACCCGGTGACACCGACCACTTCCACACACAGAGCCGGGGGTGGCGGCAGAGCAGCATTTCCCACCCGCCAGGGCACCGGTTCCGCTCCCCTGTCCCGACCCCGCAGCTCCTACCTGGGCGAGGCGGGGTCGCGACCGCGGCGCGTCCCCTCGGGCCGCGGCTCCCGGGGCGGCGGGGAGGGCGCGGCCTCCATGGCCGGCGGCGGCGGGCGCTGTCCGTGCCCGCGGTGCTGAACGCTCCGGAGCGACGGCGGCAGCGGCAGTAGCGCCCCGGCGCGTCCCGGCTCGGCTCGACTCGGCGCGGCTCTGCCCGATTCAGCGCCGCTCTACTCAGCACTGCTCGAGCCGGCTCCACACGTCTCGGCTCGGTTCGGCTCTGCCCGGCTGGGGTCTGCCCGGCTGGGCTTTGCCCGGCGCGGCGCGGCGCTTGCGCGGCCGCGGAGGCGGAGGCGGGCCCGGCGCGGGGCGGGCACGGGGGCGCAGCCGCCGGCACCCGGAGAGCTGCGGGGGGAACTCTGAGCCCCTGGGCCAGCCCGGCTGTCGGAAATGGGGCTGAGCGTGTGGGTGCGGAACAGGAGCTCGAGGCACCAGGCATCTTTTGGGTAACAAGTTCCTCATCCCCGCAGTTGTGCTCCTGCTTGGCCCGGGCTGGGAATGCTCCCAGAGGTGCTTCTGGCCCTGTGTAGCAGGTGCAGGGCAGCGTTTTGAATTGTTGGCTTTTAGAAGCATTAAATAGGTAAATGATTTTTTGAAATAGATGGTAGGTTTGAAACAAATGAGTTGAAAGCATGGAGAACACAGGGAGGTCAGGCATGTGTGGACATGTCTATCCTTGTCTACCCATATCATGACATTGCTCTGAGCTAGGTGGTAGCAATATGTCTCCTTGTGCATGGGGATAGCTTCCTACAGAGCTAGTGGAAGGTGGCTGCTCCGTCTGTAGCTGCTTTTATGCCAATGACCATGCTAATGACTCATGTAGGAAGGGCTTGGGGCTTTCTCATGGCTGTATGTATGGCCATGGGAGTGGCAGCGACCTTCTCTGCGTTCTGTGGCTGTGGGAGTGTTTGTGCCCTTCTCCTTCCTCGTGGCCGCGTCTGTGGACCTCACAGTGGCAGTCACCTTCTTCATCATGAGGGTGGCATCCTTTTTGCTTCGCACATGCAGAACAGCTGAAGCAAAAAGGGAAAGTATTAGATCGGAGAGTATCCTATAACTCCCACTAATCCTCTAGCTGCTTAGAGTAAGCCCTTCCTGCCTTAATGACTTAAATGCCCCAGGCAGTTTAAAGAACAAAAAGCTTTTCCTAATGCCAGGGTGGGTGACTCTCTCCCACCAAAGGCTGACACCTCTCCAAACCCAGCAGGAGGGAGTTTTGAGGACAGGCTGTGGGCAGCGCTGCTGGCTCAGCATGGTGCATTCTGCTGGGCTGGGCTGCAGGGGACCAGCCTGCTGTTCTGAGCCTTAGCCACAGAAATGTCACTTGCCTGGTAGGATCAGATCCACTGCGAGGAGCAGATCCAGAGCAGCTTGTATTGTGCAGCCCAGCAGGAAAGACTGAAACCTGGTATCTGCTGAAAAGATTGGCTGGCATTAATGTGGTGACAAGGACATGGGTGGTATTTCCTTTTCATTCTTCCCGATGCTAAATAATAATTCTTGCAACAGTAATGATGATAATAGAGCCATGGGAGCTGCAAGGATGGTGGGAATCAGCTGGATTACAAACATCCCACTGCTTCTGACAGACAGGCACATCTTACAGCTTTAGTTTGGCTCAGCCCGAGGTGTGAACTCCTTGTCTGGTAAGCGGGGGTGATCATGCTTCCTCACTCCCACAGTTTGGCAGGTTTCCTCTGTACTGCTGCAAGGTATTCAACACATGGATTAATTATTTTTCATTACCCTTAGCCAGGGGCTACAGCAGGGCTTGTGCTCCCAGCTGGCTGCAAAGCACTGCCCAAGGCAGGCAGCAGTGCTGCCCACATCCCTCCTGGGGCTGTTGCTGCACAGCCAGAGCTGGGAGGGACAGGCTCTGGTGGCCAAATCCAGGAATTCAGGAGTCCCTTACTTCAAAACCTGCTTAGCTCTTGCTCCTGCAGTGCAGCAGAGGAGGTACTGTGTCTCCCATCAGCCGGAAGCTGATGCTCTCCTTAATGTGTTCTGTCATATGGAATATTGCCACTCTATGACCTCCCTGTGCTTGGCCAGTGTGTGAGACTGCTGGGGCAGATCCCAGTGTCATTCTGGGGAGGCATGTGCTGATCCCAGGAGTTCCTCTCCTTACAGAAATAACCTAAGGGTGAGCAGGAAGGACAAGTAAATGGGGTTCCCAAACTGTTTTAGGAACATAAATGCTTCCCACAAGACAATTCCATCAAGATGAGAACATGCTTCATCCAAAGGAACTATTTCTTTCACAGTGCCTGGCGAACCACGATGGGTGAGTCAGCAGAATGGAGGCCAAGTGGTCCAGAGCAGTCTCTTTGGATTGGGATGCATCCCTGCCTCTCTTTCTGCAGGCAATGCTACCTGGCGTGTCAGGGAAACCATGCTCAAAGCTGACAGCTTGAAGTGGTGACACCACCATGGTGTTTTGCATGGTGAAAAAACACTCATGTCATGAGTTTCATGGACACCCAGGCCCTTGAAGTCACCGTGGCCAAGCAAGGCTGGGGATCATTGCACAGCTGCCTCAGATTGCAGCAGACTGCTGGTTTCCAGGCAATGTGCAATGGCTCGTGGATCCGCAGCCAGCTTATGAACTCTGGTTTCTCACTGCTCACTGGAGCAATGAAATAGCCAGGGTATTTCTGCTGCTCGAAGCCAGTGACAGTGTGCCAGACACCTCCCGTGCTGGAATAGTTCCATGGGTACAGGCAGCAGTCCTGGCTGCTCCTGCTGCATAAACCTCCCATTGTCTCAGCCACGGAAATTGCTTCCTTAGCCAGGGAACAGCTCTCTGGTGGGGCAGCACAGCATTAGCCAACTGAGCCCCAGTCGCTTCACTGTGCAGAGCTTATTTTACAGGGGAATAGGCCCACCTTCTGAAACTTCAGAAGGGGCGTATTTAGGGAGTTAAAGTACTTTAGTCATGGTTTCAGTGCCAGGACCTGAATCAGAGCTGTGCGAACACTTAAATTTTACACCAAAGCCATTGGTGCTGGGTGCCTGAAGAGAAAGGCCCAGACAGATGCTAGGTCTCCTCTACACAGCCAGTTTGGTTTCCTGCTGTCCCAGCAGCATGGCACAAGCAATGGCATTGTGCACAGAAGGACGTGTGTCTCTGCAGATATTTGCACTCCACTTTTTTCCTCCTTGCTATTGGTCCATGATGGCCTTTTTCTGGTTTGTAGGTACAACAAAATTTTGAGTTTTTAGGTTTTTAGGAGTATACCTACCTAAAAGATTTAGCGCCTATTTGTTCAGTGCCATTTGTGACCACTTGTACTGGGATGGGAGGAGTCATCACCTTCCAAAATTTGTGCAGTTGTCTGTGTTCATAAGAAGCATCCTTGCCAGTGTGCAGCTTTTTAAGGCATGAGTTTGAAAGGGGCTCACGGGCCATTTTTGTTTGTCAGTTATTATTTCTGCCCAGAGTGCTTGCTGGAGCATGGCTCACACACTGCACAGAAAGGAGAGATCCATGCAGGGCCCTTCTCTCTTTCTCAGGCTTCTGCAAGGCTCCTGCAGTGCTGGAAACCTCTGAATAGCTGTTGACCCAATACCAGGGCTGAGAAGGTTGCAGGCATATGGCAGTTATGTTTCTGGGCACTGGTACATTGCAAACTGAAGCAAGTAAGAGATGTGCTGAATTTGCAGTGTTTGAAGGGGCAGGAAGCCCATGGAGACCCAATTCCGCTTTGTCTTGGCGGGGAAGTCTCACTGTAGCAATATTGTCCCATTTTCCCCGGTGCTGTGTGCTGGGAGCGCAGCCACATTTGCTCTGAAGCCGTCCATATGTTCACACCATTTCCAAGTGTGACTGACAGTGAGCCAGTTCCCTCCAAGCATCCTGAGATATCCCAGAGTAATTCATCCCTTGCACATAAATGTTCTTCCTATGAGGATTTGGGATATAAATTCTCAGCCTGGGGAAGGCCAGAGAAGGCACTGGGATATATGACATACCTTGACTAACTGTGCCTGTGACAATACTTTCACAGCCTAAACAAGGTCCCAATGGCACCCATGCCAGTGAGTCAGTGTCATTCAGAGATGGCCCAGTTGACATTTTGGAGAGGAAATTGGCCAAAATGGCTCATTTCAGGAGGATCAGAGCCTTGGGGGTCTGAAAACCAGTTCTTTTGGCTCAAGAGCAGATACATGAATGGAGTTGAAAACTTACACTTCTCATATTGTCGAAATGTTTTTACTTTTTTTTGTTTTGGTTAGTAACTGAGCTTCAGAAATGCTCCAAGTATTTCATCTGGTGGTTCCAGAAAAAGGCATCTTTAAGTGTTTGTTCCAAACCTTTCTCATCAAAAGGTTTAAATAACAACAGGGCAAAGGAAGAGTGTTTTTAATCAATTCCTTCTGAAGATACTGAAAGGAACAAAATATTCTGGAAGAAAGGAAATGGAACTTTTCCTTTTTACAAACCAAATTTTAAACCCTGTATTGTAGCCCACCCTAATCCCATGTGTTTGGACTGCACAGTGTCCCCAGACCTGAGCAACATCTCAGCCTTGCTGCAGAGATCAAGTCAGAAGGGCCAACAAAATATGCACATTCCCAAAGGACAATTGCCTGACTCAGGGGCTCACTCAGGGACTCAAAATAGATACCCAGAGAAAGATATCACCCTCTAGAATTATGATTTTCATCCTGTTGGAGCAGCAATTATTTGCACTTTCAGAAGTTTTCAGCCACTTGAGTGAAGCACTCAGCAGCCAGACACAGCCCAGCAAGTTTTGCACATACTTCATGTGGTGCCTAAGATTTTTAGCTTTTTATATTTTTCATGTATTGGTAGCTTTGCAGATTGCTTAAGCATGACTGTAGCCACGGTAGTATTTCCCCTATCATTCTTCCCTACATTTAGGAACAATAAGATAACTTTATAATAAAATAATAAATATTGTGTAGTCTTAATCCAAGAAAAGAACCAACTACAGGGACATTCTGTTTTTCAACCAGAATCTGGACCAAACATAACAAAAGTGGGGCAAAAGAAAGCTCTGTACTGCTTCCAGTGGGCACCCCAGGAATTATTACCTAACCAACTAACCTTTTAATTGGACAGTATATTATAAGTATACTAATTGACTAACCTTATAAAAATTGTAGAATTACTATACCACGTGCAATTTTTTCCATATCATATACTTGAAAGCTTTCGAGTAAAGGTTTGCTTTTATATTCACTCTAACATTGGAAAGACCTTATCCATTTTCCAGGCACCACATGCACCTCCACCCCTTCCCTTCAGCCAAGTACTAATTATTGTTGAACTAGTCTTTAATATTTAATTGCCACCTTGACTCCCCTTTTCATCTCCTCCCTTCCCAGGCGCCTCTGAGCCTCGTGCAGGCTGGTCCATCCTGTGTTTGTCCTCGCAATCAGCTGCACACCTTGACCCTCTGCATGAGAAAAGCCAGTCTTCCTGCTGAGCCCGGTTGGAATCCATGCAGCATCCATATGAAGTGGCACCGTTGGAGCCCATGGAGAGTCCTCAGTCAAGTTCAGACCCTGGAACCAAGGTTGGTCTCTGGAGCTTGCTTTTGAGTTCTGCTGGCAAAGGGAAATGAGATGCTTTGTTAGGCTTTAATGGAGTTTGGCTGAGATGAGAGGCACCAAATTTGCCACATTTTTCTTCTAGCATCAGACTCAAATGAGGTCCCTCAGAGACCACAAATAGGTCACTACCATTTGTGTAGCCCCAAAGCAGCCATATGTGGAATTATTTTGAATTTTCGGAGTTCACAAAGAGCATGTGACCATGTCAAGAGCAAGCTGGCTCCTGGCTGCTCATTTGCAGCTTGTGAACCCAGGCCACTGGATTGTCCATGTCCTCCTAGATCTGGGCTGGAATGGGGAACCTCCCTGGGCCCCTGCTGATGACAGGGCAAACAAGTTGCTGTCTGTAGAATTCCATGCTTTCCCCAAGGACTGTATTTCCATAAAAGATGAAAAAACCTGCCTGACTGGCTGTCCCGGCCACTTTCCACAGCCTCACACCCTTCCAAGGCTGGGTCCTGTGTCCTACATCCGTAGGCTGGGTAGTGAACAAGGTCAGCAAACCTGTATTTGTCTCTGCTGAGTGTGTCTGCAGGTGGGAAAAACTAAGGGGACATTTATTTTTCATTTGTTCAGCCTATGACCACTTCAAAGGTCTTACACTGGAATGACAAGTTTTTGGGAGCAGAAAATATTGGGAGAGCTGACAAGATCATGGGTTTTTCAAGGTGACATTAAATATGGGTATGCACAGAACTCACCCACAGGACTTGAGGCAGGACCCTGCAGGCTGGGATGATGCACAGGGAAGGGGAAAAGAGGGGATGCCTTGTTCCAAACAGGAAGAGGGCTGCTCTGCACATCCTGAGATGTTTCTGTGCTGTGCCATGATTGGTATCCCTGTGGGAAGTACCAACAGGCAGCTATGATCCTTACTGCTTTTAAGCAGGACCAAGCTGTCATTACATCCTTTAACTGTCTTTGGTAGTTTTAATTTTAATTGTATATTGATCCATTTAAAAACAAATATCTCAGCAGCCCTTTGATCCCCATGAGTCTCTCCAGCTAAAGCCCATTTAAGGTTCCTACCTGGTCTCTCCTCCCAGTCTAAGGAATATGCTGACCTTTGTCCTAGCTGGAGGAAACACCTCAACCCTTTTTTCATTCTGCAGTGAAGCTTCTTGAAGGACCAGAGCTGGGGGAGGCAAGGGAGGCAAGAGGAATTGCCTTCTTGTTGGGAAGTTTGCTGTGTTTGGTAGTAAGTATGCCTCCAGGCCTCTGGGAGCTCTTCTTTGATACACTGTGTTCCCATCCCTGCCTCTATCCAAGGCCTGGAGAAGGATTGCTAGTTGAGCTCGGGAGCCTCGGGCAGCGCATCGCAGCACACGGCCGTGCCTTGAGACTCGGCCCTGTGCCTTATCTGCAGTCCTGCCACATAATACAGAAAGAGCCTCCCACAGCAGGCAGACTTCAGCTCCTTCAGTGGGCTTTTGGCAGCTGCCTCCCAGATCCTCCCAGCAGTTCCCGAGTGCCATCTGTTGACTCGATAGCGGTCATGCAAAAAATGGAGAGGAGCCAGGATAAGACTGGGTGAAGTGCACTTGGGAAAAGTGGCAGCATGGGACTGAGTGGCTCTGGAGGAGTTTCAGAGTGCAAAAGGAAAAGGAGGGAGGGTTTCAAGACAAAGCAATTCCTTCTGGTGGAAGGGCTGTTGAAGGGATGCCAAGAATGCTTCTCGGGGCAGGCAGGTATGGATTTTTTGAAGAAGCAGATTCTTTCCTTCAGTCTTTGTGTAAGGTAGAGACAGTCTTACCAATAAAATATGGGGCAAAACTATGTGCTAGCTGCTGAGTGCTGTCCTGGAGCAAGGAGATGGCAGGCTCCTGTCAAGGATGGTTCTTTGTGTCAAAAGTGAAAGGCCTTGCAGCACACAATTTGAGAAAGGGACTATTTCACTGTCATAAGCTCAAAATTAAGAGATCATTGCCCTGCTTTCCTTGGCCCCAGAAAAATCTCTAGCAAACTCTGCCTTGAGTGGAGAGCAAGGGCTCCAAGTGGACAGCTGGAGGCTGTGCTTAAGGACAGTCAGCTGAGCCCCTGTGCGGCACAGCCACGGCAGGGCAATGCAACAAAATCCCCTTTATATCCTTTTGACTCCTCCAGCTCCTTGGCTTTCCTGGAGGAAGCTGCTGTCCACCCCAGGGACTGCTCCTTCAGGGGCAGCCTGAGGTTAGCAGGAGCTGACAGATCCATGAAGCAAAAACCACAGAGCTAACCTGGGTACACTTCATGTGCCCACTGTGCTGAGCAGTTTCAAAGATGGCCCCAGCCAGAGCACAAGAGAGCCCAGAATTAGTCCATCCCAAGTATGAAAGGTCTTGTGGGATTTTAAAGAATAAAGAGATTAACTCTAGGTGTGGTGTACAAATTGCTGAGTGAGTAATGAGGCTGGTTCCTCCAGATGTCCTTCCGGTTGCACATGGAAGCAGGATGCACTCGCTGTCTGAAGTACTCTGTCAAGCTGCTGCATGTGGGAAGTGCTGCCATCAGGGGCTGGAGAGATCAGGATTGGTGTTCTGCAGCCACCCAGGTTGGGGGGTTGGTATGAACAGGATTCAGTGTGTCCTGAAGTCCTGCAGGACTCTCAAAATGTCATGCATCCAGCCCACCCCGCTCACTAGAGCAGGAGACTACAAACCTTCTCTGGCTCCTCTCTTTCCCAAAAGGAAACCTTTGGGTATTGGAATCCCTGGTACTTGGATGATGGTCCAGAATGATTGCCCATAGCTTTATGTAGGCACAGACCTCATGAGAAGGCAGTGCCAGTTTTGGGATTGACATTGCACTTTAGAGAAAATCAGGGGGGTTGTCAGTTTTTTACTGGGGACAGCTGTGATGTTACTGCAGCCCTTCCTGGCCACAGTGCTGGGAATAATTAAATGTACATGCATATTCAGGACCCCAAAAATCTTGGCACATTCATAGGGTTCTGTTTTCTCCTCTGACTGTCCCAAGGGCACAAGCAGGTCCCCAAACTAGCCTGTTTTGCCCCACTGCTGCAAATGCAGATGCTGCTCCCTTGGCTGGGCCCTTTTGCCCCTGGGTTTCTGTGTCTGCAGTGTTCACTGAGGATTCCCACTGATCTCAGATGATGATGCAAAAGTAGATGCTTGTCATTTGTGCCATTCAGACATGGTAAAGGACAGCTGAGACATGTCAGCTCTTTGTGTTGAGGTCAGGAGCAGCCGACATGGCCCTGGAGGGAAATGCAGCTCTCCAGTGACATCAAAGGCAAAGGTACTTTAGGGATATCCACCCCTGCTCATGGCACTGCTCGTCGCTGGAAGAGCTTGGCCACACTGCCAGGAATGGCAGGGACATAGGATGCCATGACTGTGAGGTCTGGAGAAGCCTGGAGAAACTCCTTGTGAGCACTTGGCTTAAGCCTTGACAATCTGGGCATGACATGGACAGCACAATGGACCCAGCTGCACCCTGCACTGCACACAGAACCTGGCCTTGCAGTTTGGGGTAATGGTTCCTGTTTTAAACTGAACCTTGGCATCAACATAGTGTGCAGTCTCCTTGAAGCCAGAGACATGACCACCACACAAACAGGATAATGCACCAGTGCTGGACTAAGTGTTTCCATGAACACTGGCTCCCTGACTCAACCCAGTCCCTGAGTGACCTTGTCCTTGTGGCCACCAGCCCAGATGAAAATGGGATATCACTCCACCCTCACAAGAGAGTGTGCCAGTTTGGAAAACCAAGGCAGTGCCATCCCACTGTTCCCCTGTGTTCCCAGGCCAAGGTAAAGCTCCACATGACTCTGCATCTCCTGCACAGCTGTGTCCACCACAAACCTCTTGACAAGCACTTGGGCTCTAGCAAAGCTCTTGTGTCTTTTTCCCAATTTTCTGCCCACAGTTGAATCATTTTCTTCGTCAAGCCTGAATCCAGAAGCACTGCCTTAGAAATGGTTTCAAACTTCCTTTCATCATTGAGTAGTTACTTATTAATATAGGTCAGTCTGTCCCTCCAAGAGCTTTTACTAAGCTGTGCTTCCAGCTCCTCAGTGCCTTAGCCATGATGTCCAAAAGCCCAAGTCACGCGCAGAGAAGGGACCAGATTCTGAGCTCTGCAAAGTCTTTGGCAAGTTTCCCTTAAACCACTCTGGGTTTCAAGTCAGACTTCTCGGATTTTGCGAGGAGTTGACCTGCATAAAGGTTTAGAGTGGACAGTGGGCAGCAGCGAACCAGCTTGGATTTTTTAACATATGAACGTAGCAGTGCCCACATTCAGTTGGGCTGTGCATCAGTCCTTGGACAACAAAACATTCCCTGGTGTGCTTCTATCTCCTTTTTGCCTCACACTCGATCTGTGTCCCTTGCAATAGAGGGAGGGGGCAGCCAGTGCTGTGCTGAGGGATAATGTAGCAAGGAACACATGGCTGAGGTTTGTTCACCCTGGAGGAGACTCATAGGGATCCATGGCTTCATGACAAGGGGCAGCAGGGGGACAGCTCCAATCTCTGGTCTCTGTGACGAATAACAGGAGCTGAGGGAACAGCTGGAGCTGTGTCATGGGAGGGTTAGGCTGGATATCAGGAAAAGGGTGATCAGGAACAGGGCAGGCTCTCCAGGGAATGGTCATAGACCCAAAGCTGCCAGAGCTCAAGGAGGGTTTGGAAAATGCTCTCAGGCACAGGGTGGGATTGTTGTGGTGTTTGGGCAGGGCCAAGAGTTGGGCTGGATGATCCTGTGGGTCCCTTCCAATGAATGCTGTTCCCTCAAAGCCACACTGCTACTTGTGACTCTTCTGAGAGTTGTTTTGGCAGCTTTCAGACAGGGTCTTACAGGAGTCTCTCTGCTTTGGGTGTGTGCTTCCTGCTAGCCCTGCTGCCAGCTAGTGATGCCCATCTCACAGCACTCCTGAAAAAAAGGCTCGCTTTTACAGTGGGGAAATCATTCTCAGAGAATACTGAAATTAAGCAGAAAAAGGCAAGTCTGACCCATATTTCCCACGTAGGCTTGTGCACACACTCACACTCACAAGATGTCCAGGACCCCGGATATTTCCCGGCCCCGCCAGGCGTGGAGCCAGCCATGCATAACAAACAACACGACCCGTGAATGGCCACGCAGCGAAGCCAAGCTGTTTGCCTGATCCATCCGTCATTGTTCACCCGGCTTTTCCCACTTTGAACGAGGGTTTGTGGCATCAGGAAGTTAAAAAGAGTCAGGAGGGGGGAAAAGGGGGAGTGTTTCTTTTAAAAGAGAGTGAGATTGGAGAGGAGGACACAGGCACTCCAAACCCTGTCTGTGCTTGGTATATTAGGCAGCCAGTGCTCTTGGCTGGAAGCCCAGACGAGGCTTTTGTAATCAAAACATGATCTTGTATGCTGTGCAACCAGTGCTGAGAAAGGCCGTCTGATGGCTCTCCTCTTTTAGCTCTGCTCTGGAATCCGCCGTGCTCCGCCGCCGATGTCCAACATGCACCGAGCTGTGAGTGCTGCCTGCGCGGGGCCTGGGAGGGGCGGGGGCGCTGGGGTCCCTCACCCCAAAAGGCCACGCAAGGACTTGCACTCGCTTCCTTCGGGCTGGCCTTTCGGTGGCTGTCGCTTTGTTTTCTTGCCTCGCCTGGCTGCCAGCAGGCACGGGGAGCAAGCGAGCCGTACCGCACCGCGGGGAGGGGCGCTGGGGGGGCGCATTTTGGGTGCCGACGTTTACATCCCTCGCCGGGGTAGGTTGTGGTGGCTGGCTCAGCACAAGGTGCCTCCCGGGAGGCAGATAAACAGAAACGCAGGCAGTGCTGGATGGTGCCTATGCTGGTGAGGGTTTCAGCTGCAGCTGTCAAGGAAGAGGGTATTTCTTTAAAAGAGCGGATACATTTGATTACGCAGAAGAGCGTTAGTACGGGCCGATCCTGTCCCCTTTCCCTCCCCCCCACCTCCCGCCTTTCACACTTTTCCAAGCCTGCTGTCTCCGAGGTCTCTCTGTGGAAGCAGGCGATCGTAGAAGTGTGTGGGAAAACACTGTATGCAGAGACAGTCTGGAGCGAGGTGTCCCTCCAGCCCCCAAGGAGCTGCGTAGCCAGTGTGTGTGCCCCTTAGGAGAGGGGCTGTCACACAACGGGATGTCGTCATTTAACTGAAGCCTGAAGCCGATTGCTTTCCATTTTCTCCTTTTGTGACATTTTAATTTGCAGTAGAATGAGGCCTCTCATTCCGTGGCTATGCCGTGCTCTTGGGGAGGATTTGGGTACAGCTGATTGCTGATTCAAAGCCATGGCACGTTTGTTCTGCCAAAGCCATTTATAACTCTCTGTCGCGGTGACATACGGGCACCTTGGCTCCCCGGAAGAGCTTTACTCTGGGGAGGGCACGATGGAACCACTTTCCATCCTGAGCATCAGCTTCAGCACGGGCTGGGGCAGCGGGTTCGTTCCAGAAAGGGAGGAGAGGGCACGGCCCCCTGTTACCGGCTGGCTCGGAGCGGCAGCTGACGAGCAAACGCTGACTGGGCTGAAGTGTGTACAATGGGTGAGCCCCTGGGAGCTGAGCGTGGGCTCCACACGCTGCCCAGTGCTTCGGCCGCGGGGCCCGCGTGTGCGGGAGAGCCCACAGCTCCCAGCATTGGCTGAAACTGGTCGTGCAGAGAGAAACACCTTAATGATTTCGTTAATAAAGGGGAGGAGAAGTGCTGAACACCAGCAAACTTTCCTTCCAGTTACTTGTTTCCAGCTGGAAATGGAAAGACCCCCTCCCCCTGGCACCAGCCGTCTTGCAGCGTAGACAAAATGCTGACAAATGGGCAGAGGGAGAACAGCCTGACAGGCCTTTTCCTTTTTTTTTGCTTTGGAAAGAGAAAAGCACAAATACAACCTCTGCAGGAATTTTAAAATTTTTCTCAAGCCAGCAGCTCTGCCAGTTCTCCTTCAAAAGAATCTGAAGATGAAAGAGGTGTGTTTGAGGGCATGCACCACTTTGATCCCACCCTCAGCAGCCAACACCCCAGAGCTCGGTAAACAGTGAACCTGCCAATTTAATGCTCTCAGAACGGCTTCTGTTCAGGTAAACACCGAATTTGGCTTTAATCAGCCTTGCAAAATGCCCATGGAACTGTATCCACCCACAAAGGCAATCTGCTCACCTGTCGCATACCCGATGATGGATGGCAATGGAAAAGCCATTTGTTTTCCTACAGATCTTACAGACAAAATCCCATTGTCCAGCAGAAGAATGCATAGAGGCGGTTTTAATGTTCCTGTTGTTCCACCTGGACACAGATGTGTGCCTGTGTCCCTGTGTCCTGGCAGAGCAGCCCTTGGCAGGGGCTGTTAGATCAGATACCCCTCACTGGGGACACCAGTGGAGATGGGCTGGCACAGGAGCTGTGTCTGTGCCATCAGCAGGTTCTGCTGCCTTTCCCTCACTGATGTCTGACACCCAGCACACCTCTTCTGTGCCCGAGAACCCACGAAGGTGAGGGTCATGTACTGCATGTAGATAAGCAGGGTGTTAACTCTGGAGCCCACTGACAGCCATCAAAGTGGGGCAGCAGCAATTTTGCTCAAACTACCTCACTGCTGAACAAAAATAGTAAGAAAAGGAAAGTTCAGTTCTGTCAGGAAAAAATCAGGTAGAAGTGGTGAGGAGAGATTCTTTCACTTCCCACCCTGTCCAGACAGAAGGAGCAGGTATACCTGTTGGTATGATGACTGAGAGCTTTGCTCCTTCTGTTTCCAGGATGGGGCTGTGGATGATGCCATGTTAAGGAAGAAAGAGCAAAAAGATGTTGAACTTGATAAGAAAATCTTGGCTTTGCGGAAGAAGAATGAAGCACTGATACGAAGGTACCAGGTGAGTCTGCAGGGCCTTACTTCCCCAGCTCTGATACGGAATGCTCAGCTCACAATGTAAAGAAGATTGTCAGCACAGTCAGAATGGCTGTGATATAGATACTATGTTTTATATATATATAAAAAGTTTCTCTATATAGATATATATAGATACTATGTTATATAGATACTATGTTTACATTGGAAACACTTGGAGCAGGTGGGCAGAGTTCTGCCTTTAGCTTAGCATTTAACTACAATTCTTGAGTTGCTTTGGAGAGCAGACACTGACAATTGCCTCACTGCTGCAGCATCTCCTCACCCACCCCACCTTCCTCTGTCTGCATCCCATAACTGGGACACGAGTTGGTCCACTCCCTCTTGGAGGTGGAGGTGGGTCTGTTTAGCAGAACTAAACAGGAAAATTAACAGCATCCAGGTAAAGGCTTGTGATAATGGGATATCTGTGTTCCAGGAAATAGAAGAGGACAAAAAGCGAGCAGAACAGGAGGGAATGGCTGTTACCTCCAGGAGGCCCAAGCAGGATGGGCTCACTATTACCATCACCAAAGCTCACAACGTAAGTGGGTGCTTCTCCTTTATCACAAGCCAGTTCTCATTCCAGTCCTGCTGCTGCAAAGTGGCATTTCTGACAGAGACCATCCACAGCAAAAGTTCTTTGAGGCACAGGAAATAGCTCCTGAAAAGTGTGGGTAAATTCTGCAGAGGTGTGTGATCAGAGTGATTTTAGGCACTGCGCATATGTTTCCAGCCATGCCCAGGCACCTCTACCCATGCACAAAGAGAGAACTGGCAGATGACTGGGTGTGTGAACAGGCACACTTGGCCCAGGACAGGTCCCAGGTGTCAGCATCACTGCAAATATGTAGGCAGAGGTTATCAGGGGTGTGTGAGGGGGTGGGTGGGGTGGTGGTGTCTGTGTGTGTCACTGGGGGCATCCAGAGAATGCCATAGGCTGGGAAAACTTATAGTCTCCTTAGGCTTTGGGAGTGAGCAAAGCAAGTGGCCCTGGGCCAGAGACTCTGAGTCCCAGGTTTCCTTCCTAGCTGGACAAAATCTGATAAGCTCTGTCCACCCATCCTGGCAGCGTGGGGCTTGGGAAGCCAGTCCTGCCTTAACCCCTTGGTGAACTCCTCTGCCAGAGCTCATGCAGAGCCTGCTGAGCCAGCCCACCCTGCTTTCAGCACTCCGGGTTGTTGGATCCAGGCCAGTGTATTGCTCCCTTCCCACCCTGGCCATGGCCCTCGCCTCTCTCAGGGTGCGCTGCTGCACACATTTTTCTCTCATACAGGACCTGAAAGATGCAATTACCCAGACTGAACACTATGGACAAGATAGCCCAACCCTCTCGATGGTGAGCACCACCCTCAGCCATCCACTTGGCTTCCAAGGCCACCTCCAGCAGCACTTAGGCTTTCCCAAGCTAATTCAATGTGCTGCAAAAAGAGATGAGGATGACATTTCTTTCCCATAACTCTGGCATTTCATTCTGAAATGTCAGATTTGTAAGTGCAAAGGATTTTTCAGCCCTGATGTCTTTGTGGGTTTTGCTGCTGAGCAGACAACAAGCCCCTTGTTCCCCAGGAATGTCACGGCAGCGAGCCGGCCACAGAGAATTTCCTGGGGGCAAGGGCTGTCTGTTCTGTGGCTGCCTCCCTGTTTGTGTGCAGGTGTGTTTGGGGAAGGGAATCACATCTCTGAGTCAAGGGCCTAGATTTGCTAATGGAAATGGTTCATTTTCCAGGACAAAAGGGTGGTGAGTGAGAAAAGGGGAAGCCCCTGTCCTACAAGCCCTGGGTTCGGCATTGGCAGTGAGGAAGAGGAGGAGGAAGCAGATCATATGTTCACATTCAGGATGGGAAAGAGAATGCAGCTGGCTGTTACCATGGACAACAAAGCAAAGGTGAGTAGGGAGGAGGATTGCTCTTACAGTGCAGCCTCTTGACTTACAAAGGGGCTTCTGTTCTGCCTCTCACTTGAGCTTTCTGTCCAGCATGCCACATCCAAAGGGAATAGTTCCCTTACTGTTTGTTTCCTCTCATTTTGCAGTTCTTCAGCACAATCTCAGAGCTACCACATGCTTCCCTCTCGATATCTGATTCCCAGGAATCAGCCCTCAGACCTTGCTAACCCCCTCAGCAGCATCCTCTACTCAGCCATGTGTAGCCAGTTCCCTTTCTGAGGGATCAGTCACCTTATTGCCCTCCTGGGCACTCAGGTGTTAAACTGTGTTGCTGTGTTTGGAAAGAGGGACCTGCTTGGTGACACTGGTGTGACTGAATGAGGCACCACCATCCATCCTGTGACCCGTGCAAGGTCCCAGCACCAGAGCTCCTCAGCTGTGCAGAAAACCACTCCCATCCAACCCTCAAAAACCTAAATCATAGTCAAGCAAGATGCCCCAAAGGAAAGCCAGCTGGAAAATTGCACAAACTGGACAGAAGTCCAGGGGTTTCCTTTCTTCCTATGTTCCTTCTCCCGTCACACCTCGGATGAGTATTTTTAACACTGCTTCTGCAATCCTGGGGCGTGCCTCAGACATGAGATGGGCAAGTCTCACTTTACAGTGTCTCTGTAAGGGGAGTGGTGTAGTTCTGACTAAGCTAAAGAGCTAGTGCCAGAGTCCCAGATCTCTGTCAGGCAGGGAATGACCCTGGACAAGCCATGTAGAGGGGAGGAGTTGGCTCTGCCAGGCACTGCGGCTGTGACCCTGCTCTCTGTCCCTGTTGGCTCTGCATGGGTGCTCGCCTCATATGACATCTTGCTCTGGGAGCTGGAGCACCAAGGACCAGGATTTCCCAATGTGGGACAAGCAGGCTGGGAGATCACCCAGACTGTTAAAATAGGAAACAAGGAAAGAAGACACATGTTAGCAGACATACTGAGCAGAATGTGCCTTCAGGCGATGGTACTTAGCCAGAAGCAAAATGGGGAGGGAGGGAGGGAGGAAAGGGGGGAAGGAGTGAGAAAGGAAGGGAGGGCAAAGGATATTGTACAGAAAATCTGATGGTCTCCCAGCCTGGATGTGTCTAGCTACCACAGCTCTGTTAAATAGCTGTTTCCTGTATTTCCTCTGAGTCTTCCTTGACATCTGCTCAATAAATGCAGGGTTTAAAGGCTTTCCCAGCACATCACCCTTCACACCATGCCTTTTAACATTCAGAGGCCCAGGGATAGTGTCATCTCCCTATAATCCAGCGATGCTCTTCAAGGCTTCTGTTGTGCTCGAGGTGTTTGGGCACAAGGTTCTTTGTGTTGGGTCTCATGAGGAACTTTCTCAGACAGCGAGAGATGAAGTCACCTTCAAATATCCTCCTAGTGCCAGACCTTCCTGGCAAGAGGTATCTGTGACCTTGTTATGTGTCTGAAGGATGAGCCATCAACACCTAAACACTGAAGAGCTCTAGAGAACAGCAGTTGACTTAAGATGAATAAATGTTTGATGTACAGTTGTGGATTAATAGCTTGCTGTTACCTTCTAAATCATCTCTGCGCTTACTTTCTTAATAAAAAATTATGTTAACTAGCATGCCAAACACCTCGTACCAGTGCTCTGGGTAGGGCAGAGCCAGGACAGTCTCCAGTTCAGGCTCTAACCTCAGCAGTACAGCCTAGAATTACTGAACCCAAAAGCAGAGCTAGAAATCCCCAAGGGAATACGTGACAAGGTTCCCACCATGTCTGTTCATCTGGGGCTGACAGGACAGGCAGAGCAGGGACCACTCCTCTCCCCTGCATCAGGCTGGCTCAAGAACTATCACTGCTGAAACAGCAAAATCACACAGAAGTGAAAGATGAATAAACAAGAGACTGAGGTTCTGCTGCTGGAAATGCTCCAGTGTCTCCTAAGACATTTATCATGTGCAAGGAAGCTCAGTGACTGAGAAGCCATAAAAAGGGTCATGCTGACGGAGTCTGTGCACAGCAAGGATCCCTCCATGCTAACATCTGCACTCCTGGCAGAGCTGAGGGAAAATGAAGTTAGTGTGAGGCTTCTTGGTATCACGTGTCATGGCAAAGGCCCTGATTACAAGTCTTCCCTACAAATCAGAGGTCTGGGTGTGCTTTTTGTTTTTAAAAATGATTTCGTAGCAACAAATTGTTCCCAGGTTTCACTGAAGTTTTCTTGGAGATTTTGAGTTCCTTTTAAGTCAAGAATCCAGTAAATGTGAAAGCCCAAGGTGGAAAACAGAGTAAAATGCACCATCCTTTAGAGAGGGAAGCTGCTGAGCTTCCTTCATCCCTGGTGAAGTTGAGCAGACTTCATATGGATGAAGAGAAAAGAAAAAGATCAGAGATAATGATGGAGATGAGTTATTAAGTCTTTTATTTCCTTCTAAGGCAAAAATAAAAAGGCACATGACTGACCTGAAAGATTATACTTTTAAATGAGAAAAAGTATGTCTTTTTGTACAAAAGATGTGCTCATTTTATGGAATTGATGGCTGAGGGTACTGGCAGGACATCAGCCAGCAACAAAGATCATTAACAAAATAAGAACCAGATGTAAATCCATGTAGTGAAGTCATGACACTGATACAGACAGCTGTAAATAATATCTGAGAGGGGTAAACTGCCCTTGCTCAAGGAGTTTCTGTATCAGCTTTCTTAAGTATTCGACTACTGAATAAATAATTCCAGAAATATGAACACACAATGACTATGAAATGATGAATTATCGAATTCAAATACACTTCAGGGGAGCAACTGCTATGTGGACAAGGTTGGAGAGAAAGAAACCCACTTTTTTTCTGCTCTTCCACCTTCTAGGCTTATGCTCCAAGGTAGCCTCACATTTTACTAGGACATGTTGTGTGGAGAGGGGACAACCTCACATTTGTTTCAAAGACACAGATGCAAAATAAAACCATCCCGCAGTGTTCATGCTGCAGATTACCTGAGCAGGATAAATCCCACTGTGCTGCTGTTGTGCTCAGCTAAACACACCTCTGTAATATCACAGATCCCTTAGAGTGGGATGGCATCTTTATGAGCCAAGGGCACTGGTTGTTTGGCTCATTTTCTGTTCTGCCAGCCCAAAATCCTTTGCACTTTGGAACAGCCACTCTCCTAGGAAGGTTAATGAAGGTGTCCTAACTCAGCCTATGCCTTCCAGGGCAAGAGGATCGTCAGTGAGAAACGCGTTGAGAGCTTCCCTGGCGCGGGCCAGGTGCCGGAGCTGAGCGAGGAGGAGATGGACCATTTGGTGGCATTCCGACGGGGAAGGAGGATGCAGATTGCCATCACCATGGATAACAAGGAAAAGGTAAGTTCAGTGCTAGTGACTGGCCTGTAACCTATCCACGGCATCCACTTCTGCTGGCTTGAGGAGGGCCCAGCCACAGGATGTTGGGAGACACTGTATGTTAACAGTGTAGCTTATCTTCATATCTTTGTCTTCCATCCCTGTGAAGGAAGAAAGCCACAATCTTTTCCCTCCCCTGTGATCCTAGTTAAAGCTAGAAGCTCCTAAACACACTGGGTTCATGAACAGATGCTGCTTTGGAAGGATTGATGAAAGCACAGCCAGATATGGGGATGAATCTCACCTCCCCTCTTAGCAGCTTCTCTCTGGAGCCACACAGCAGAGTGGGACAGGAGCAGTGTCCTCCTGACTCACTGCACGACTTAAACGTTAACAGAGCTGGGCAATATCTGCCTCTGAACCACATCCTGCTGTGCCTGGCCATCACCTGCTGAGTGAGCTGGCTGAGCTTTGTTAATCTTTGGAACATATTTCAAATACTTCTTTACAAATACCTTTCTCTTTACACACACAGAGGCATGTGCTATTTTCCTCTTAGGGAGTTTTCACAGATAAGGAAGAATGCTTGCAGCAAACAGGGTCAGCGTAGAAAAACAACACTTGGAGTAGCTACCAAACACACCAGGAATGCTGGGAGACATCTGCAGCCCCTCTCTGAAAGAGTGCCAACCATTTGCTGCTACTACCCACTCTCATCTTCAGCTTCTCCTCCCCAGGACTTACCTAGGATCCAAGAGCCCAGGTGCTCCTTTCTCGTGGTTGCCCAGCAGCATTTTGAATGCCATAAGCCACAAATGAGCTGCCTGATTGAGCCACTGGTAACCCCAGACAGCATTGCTGCTTCAGTCTAGGCATCACCAACACTCCTAGATGTAATGGGATTTACCTGACTCTGCTGTTCCTGTCCTTGAGGTTGTCAAATGTACTTTTGTAAAGTGCCAGGCAAGTGTCTTCTACTGCTCTCTGCTGGGCCTGTTTAAACACTTGCCTCTGAGGTCATCAAGGTTGGGGCTGTACTAGGAGAGAGGAGCAGGAGGAGTGTTTAGATCCTGTGCCCTCTTTTAAGTGTATGGACTGCCCTGGAAGGTCATCTCTTACCTGGTTTCATTATGGAATAAGAAATTTGGGGCTGAGCATCTATGTATGTATTTTTGGCAATGCCTTGCTCATACTGGCCTCAAAGCATCTGGATTCAGAGAGTGTATGGGGGCAGGCCTGAGGCTGCACTGGCTAAAGCCATAGAATCATCAAAGCTTAGAATCCCAGACTGGTTCAGCCTTGTTCCCTGACAGCTCCATTTGCTTCTTCCTGCATCAGGGGAAGTAGTGAATAGATCATTCCCTGGTCACTTCCCAAAGCACAAATGATTTTATCGACCTGTTTCACATCTCCCTTCAGCCATCTCACACAACTTGAGAGATTGCCCCTATTTAGACTTGTCTGCTGAGGGCTGTTCTTTTTCTCGTTTTCTTTTTTTTTTTTTATTGTTCTCATTGTCCCCATTTGTGCTTTTGTTATTTTTTACCATATTCTTTCAGTACAAGCAGACCAGAACTGCACATGGTATTCCAGCTGCGGGCTCTCCAGGATGTACTCAGTGATATAACAATGTTCTGGCTTGTTCTCTATTCTTCTCCCAACAAGTTTGCATTTTCTTTGCTTTTTTTTTTTTTTTTCTCCTAAATAATTGAGCTAATATTTTCAGAGAACCACTCACAGTAACACCAAAATTTCATTCCTGACTGTTAATCATAGTTCAGGACTCATTATTCTGTGTGCATATACAAGAAGGGACATTTTTCTCTGTGTGAGTTATTTTGTATTACTGATATTGAATTTCAGCTGTAATTTTATGATGCAGGCATTCAATGTCAAGAGATCTTTTGCAGCTCTTTCCGGGCAAATTACATTCTTTGCCCTGGATGATTTAGTATCATCAGCAAACTGTCATCCCTCTCTACAGCTCCTTTTCCAGACCATTTATGAGCATGTTGAGCAGCACATGTTCCAGTGGCACACTTCTGCTAATCTTCTGCCATGGAAACCACCATTTTCTTGCCACTTTTCCTTTTCTATCCTTTAATCAGTTGTTAAAAGAGAAACTTCATTTTCATCCCCAAATTGATCAGCTGCTGGAGAGCCTGGTGGGGTGTCAGTGGTGTTGGCTGGCAAGCTGTGTGTTAGGACCTGAGCTGGGACCCCCTGATTCAGGGATTAGCTTTCAGTCTCTCATTAACCCCAGCATGGTTTATCCTTTGGGCCTTTTTACCTTGTGCCCCCACTGATTCCCTGCTCTTTTGGTGTTCCCACAAAGGCCTAGGAAAAAGCATCTCATTCACCACTCCCCCTCCAGCAGCCTGGCCACTGTCAAATTTGCTTCCTCCTCTGTGCACTTGTCAAATTTATCCTATTAAAGTATTTGATGGGTGTCCTCGTTACCACACATTTCTCTATTTTTATTCATGATTAAATTCAATAAAGAAAAAAACCCCAAACAAACAAAACAAAAAAACCCAAAGAAGAAAATTACTCCCATTCTTGCTGCCCGTGGTGCTTCTGGCTAACCCCAAGCTGTCAGTCCCAGACTGCAGCACAGCTGGGGAGAGAGCTGGCAAAGAGGAAATGCAAGGGAAAAAAGATGCTTTCATGATCTCCTTTTCTGAGACAGCCCTGGTGCCATAAGTTGAAGGCCTCTTTCACTCTGTTAGCCCACAGGGCTGAAGGGATCAAATTATCCTGTCTCCTTGCAGAGCCCATTACTCTACTGGTGCAACTTCACAACCTCCAGTGCTGCTGCTGGCTTAGAAATGCCACATCTGGGACCGATCTCTGCCTGTCTGCCCCTAAACCTGCCTCAGGGCTCTCCTTCATGTAGGGCTGGAGATAGTCCTTCACTTTTAGCCCTAAAAAGCCACTCCATGCTTTGGCAGTGTTTCAGGCTCATTAGTACATTAGAGCTGGGAGCCAGCAGCCCAGGACCAGTGGAGTACAATGGCTAATTAACAGGTTACAAATCATCTTTTAAATGGGCAGTTGATAGAGCTTCAGGGTTTTAAGTTGTCCTTTTATTAACAGAGTTTCCCAGGATGGCGTATCAGAAATGACTGTAATCAAGAGACACAAAAGCTGCTTTCAGGAACTAACACAGAGTCGGACTTGGTGCTTGCAGAGGAGAGGAACCAAACCTGTGGCAGGAGAAACAGTTGCTTTTACATTGCAGATGGGAGGTGAAAATAGGCAGAGAGGGTGGCTGAAAAGTCTTTAGCTCCCTTCAGGCAGCACAATTAAGGAAGCAGATTTTTCAAAAGAGTTATAAAAAAAAATCCTCTCATGTACTAGTTTCAAAAATCCTGCCCATTGGGGAATCTGAGTGCTAGAAAAACAGCTTTAAGCTCCTACAAAAATCTCCTCATTTCATCAAGAAGAAATGCCAGTTGTGGTGCTGACATGTGCCTGGAGAAGTGGGTACCAAAAGGTTTGTTTAACTCATCCAATAGTCCTTATTTTTTAAAAAAGAAGGCATTGAACTAGCCTAGAGATGTCGAAGCCTGTCAAAGCTTCTGGAGAGCTGCTAGTACAAACCAGTGCTTGGCTGGATAACTGCATCAGTACCGTCACCCCTGCACAGTGACATTAGCTGGAAATACGTGCGAGGGAGTCAGAAAGACCCAGTGGCAGAAGGCATTTGGGATCCCAGGGATGATTCGGAGCAGGCTCTGCCCCACCCTGGGCCATTCTGGACCGAGAAACTGAGAGATCTTGGCAGAAACCTCAGGATAAACAATCATAATCTTCCTTGACGGTTTCAGGCTTTTGTGTCCTCCTCCTGCTCTGCAGGAACAGTTACACTAGGAATGATAATTTCCATGTCATTTTTCTTAATTTTGGGGGCAGAGAGGAAGAAGGAAAAGAAAAACATGTTTTGCTCCCTCTTGGCCTGGGTGTATGGTAGCAGGAACAGCAGCTCTGGGGCAGCAGGACAACGGGAATTCTGCTCCTGAGCCAGTGCAAGAGCCAAGCTGACTGCTCTCTGCACAGCTCAGACCTGCTGTCCTGATACAAAAGAACTACATTTTTGTGGTCTTCTCCATTTTCCACAGTGCCCTCTGAGAAGCAAAAATAGAAGCAGACTAAGGCGAAAGGCAGCTGGCTTGCAGTGAGGGTGTAAAAGGAGGGAGGGTTGTGCAGTGTCTCTGTGACCCAGGTTTGTGGGGGGTACTGGTGAGAGAGCATTCCAAATGTGGGACAGCCACTGGGATGCAGGGCTCTGGGAGAGCAGTTTTTAGATTTCTGCTGTTTAATTTCTCTGTAAATGCTCAGTTTGGGGCTGCAGAGACTCATTCAATCTTATTACAGGATTCTTCAAACAGGGCTGCCAGAACAGGTGGCTTTGAGTCCAGAGGGAGCATTTTTTTGGTTGTATAATTTTTCACAGCAACATTTTGAAATAAATCCCCAGTGTCATCTTTCACCATATCCCCTTTTACAATAGGCAGGATATGGTGAGGGGCAGCTTCTCTGAGCCCAGACCCCTCTGCATTTCCCCCAAATCTTTGCTGAGAAATTCCAGGAAAATATAGCTAACATTTTCCTTGTTATTTCCAAGGATCTGTTTGAACAAACCTCCATCTTTACTGGAGCTACCAGTCAGATCAGTGGAGCTGTCATGCACCAAGTGCAGTGACAGTCCATGATGTCCTGGATGGCCACACTTCTCACTGCCTCAGATTTAGCATGTGTGGGCAATCCCTCAAAAATCATTCCCTGCATAATTCCATGGGGTACATGAGAACAAGCTGCAGCAGCATGAGTTGCCTTAGGAGATTGGGCAGAGCTGCAGGTATCAAGACTGATATCCCAAGTTTCCCTGTAAAACTAAAGCCATGTTTGGTGAATGCACTGAATAAAAGTCCTGTTTCCAGTCTGGGCTGGACCTCACCACGCTGCCTTTTTCTGGAAGGGCTGAGCTGGCAGTTCATGCTGCTACGTTCCCCTTTGTGTTTCAGTTCTGCTTGGCACTGCAAAATGGCAGCAGGACAAGCTCAGCCCCCCAGCCCCGGCCCTGTAGCTGTCCAACCAGGCAGGAAGCCTTTCCTAAAAGATCTTTATGATCTACAGACTGTTTCGTTAAGACCCACTGCAATCCCACCCTGGCCTCTGACATGGCTCTATTATTCATCCCATGTGGGGACAGAGAACCCCTGGCTCGGCCCATGTTTGTGTCTGTAACTCACTAAGAAACAGATGCTCATTGTCACCTCCTGCCAGGCAGAGGAATATCAACACCAGGGCAGAGCTTGCCAATCTGGTGGCAGCATGGGTAAATTCCATGGGAGCAGGGTTGGACCTTGGTAGAAGGATGCCATGTTTGCCAGGGACTAAAATCACTCCCAGTTTGACCATGCCGGGTTGTAGCTGCACCTCAGATAGGCTCCCAGATCTTGTTCAGTGGAATCCTAAAACGGCCCAGATCTGTAAAGATTCCTGAAACTTGGTCTGCCTTGGAAAGAAAGAGCACCATGCAGGACACCACTCTGCTTCCAGCCTGGGAGAAGGAGGGACCTGTGGGACTGCTTTTCTCATACACCCCTTGTTTTCTGAATTCTCTTTTTTCTGCATCAGTTTGATTTGGGGCCCCAGAAACAATCCTTCCTCTTTTGCTGATCTTTTCTGAGAAGTTCTTGCATGTCCTGATCAGCATAGGTTCAGATCCTGATTTCCCTGCCAGGAATCCTTGAAATAACTCCTGTGTCCATTCTCTTGCAGGCAGAAGAGCGGAGAACAGCAGAGAAGAGGAGATCAGAAAGTGACAGAGGCCCAGAAAGTGAGCACAGCCGGAAGGTGAGTGGGGCCCAGGGCCCTTTGTGGGGACCCTTGTCTTGGAAGAGGAAACCAGTAGAGTGTCC
This sequence comes from Sitta carolinensis, assembly GCA_032173965.1. Lineage (NCBI taxonomy): Eukaryota > Metazoa > Chordata > Aves > Passeriformes > Sittidae > Sitta > Sitta carolinensis. Next base: position 7,600,685 of record JAVUNC010000026.1, read on the forward strand.
CTCCCCACCATAGCCCTAAAGGAAGATGACCTTTGAGGTCTCTTCAGACCCAAACCATCCTGTAATTCTGTGAAGGAGCATTGTGCTGTGACATGGCTCCCACTGTTCATTGCTCTCATCCTCCAAAGCTTTGCTGAGCAGCTGACACACCTGGATCAAACAGCACTGGAAAGGTGACAGGGACCTGCTTCCACACTTTGTCATGGCTGCTCAAGCCCTTCACACAGCCACAGGGATATTAGGAAGGGTAACATGGTCACCCCTGTGGCAGCACAGCTTTTGCTGGTTTCTCTCCCAAAGCCATTTCCTTGTGGATTGAAAAGCTCAGGCTGTATTAGCTACAGCTCCTCACTTCAGCAGGAGCTGAGTAGGATGAAGGTAAATTAAAGCACAGGCCTTCCCACTGACTGTTTAATGCAAAGCCTGGAGACATGCTGGCTCCCTCGAGCCTGCAGATGCTTTAATTAATGGAGCACAAATAGAATAACCCCACCTCAGTGTGATTCATTAGGAGGACTCAGATGGGCTCTTAGACACTAATTCCAGCTGAGCCCCCCAGAGCAGGAAGGGGGAGCATGATAGCCTGTGGTCCAGCTAACCACAGCTACGCTGTAATTGAGGTGAGGGGCTGGCTCCTCCTGCTCTGTGGGCCCCCAGCCACTTCTGCCTCTCCCCACAAGAGAGCACAGGCATCAGCCTCAGTCCTTCCCTCGCTTTTGGCTTTATGGATGCATCCTGGCAGGACCCACTGTGCCTTACCACAGGGCTGGAAGCAATGGGGAGCACTCCCAGGCTGTGCCCCAGCCAAGGGACAGTGCTTGCCCTGCCTTTACCTTGCCGTGCCTTGCCTTGCTGTGCCTCGCCTTTCTCATCTCTCCCTCCTTGGGGACACAATGTCAGGTCCCCAGCTCTTGCCAGCTGAGCAATGGAGGAGCAATTGGTGCCACCCCAGCTCCAGCCCACGCAGGTGGGTCACCTTGGTAACAGGGCTTTCAGTCCCTTCTTCCTGCTGCTTCTCTTACCTGCTGTGCAAGGCTGAGGAGTTAATTCCTCTTTGGGGAAGGTGTGAGGGTGGCTGGCATGGAAGGACACGTGTATGAGGTGATGAATTACCCGCTGGTAATTAGCACCCCAGGACTCAGCTCTGCACTAAGCTATTCCCTACACACTGTTGCTTGACAACACACCACAGCCTGTCGGCTCCTGCTTCCACCTCATCCATTAACCTGACAGCTGGGCTACTTCCCCCCACATGCTCCATCAGCTCTGAACTGTCTTTCCATTAAGCTTTAAATTTTTGAGCAGTGTCAGCCCTTAACCAGTCTGCCACGAGGAGCGATAAACCAAGAGCCTGACAGCAGTGAAGGGAAAGAGCCCCTCTGCTCTGGGAATGCTGCTCTCAGGCACCGGGTTGGCCCCAGCTCTGTGGCTATGGGCTCCCATGAGTGCCTGGTGGTCACAGAAGGCAGGGGTTCTTCCCTGCCTTCTCACTGTGAAGGATTTCACAGGCATAGCTTCAATTTGTGTATCCCAAAGTCTTCAGGTTGGGGGACTCATCATTCAAACCCTGTTGAGAGATGTCACAAACACTCCAGGAACTGACTCTATGCCATAAGTAAACCTTAGCAGAGGTTGCTGCCTCAGTTTTCCCTTCTGTAGAGCCAAACAACCCCAGTGTATTTAGGCTTTGGGTAAAGCAGAGTCCTGGTGTTCACACATCACTTCAGAGAAAGGAGCTCATCTTGTCCCAACTTGTTTTCAAATATTCCTGAGCATTTGTGGTGGTGATAGTCCAAAGTACCCTGAATGCAGCTGTTTCAGACAGTTTTATTAACCAGAAGCTCTTTTCCCTCCACCAGGATGGTGGGAAGGCTGTCCAGAAGAGCCCTGGAGACCTGAGTTTCCCCATGACTGGCCGGGAGCGCTCGGAGTACATCCGCTGGAAGAGGGAGCGAGACCAGATCGACCTGGAGCGCCTGGCACGTCACAAGAATGCCAAGGGCGAGTGGCGACGGGCTTGGGATGTGGAGAAGTCGGAGCATATGTAGGTCCTTCCCCATCCCAGGGTGCTTTGCCTGCAGCAGGTCTAAAGCCATTGGTGGGGGCTCGTGCAGATACTTATCAATCCCATGCTGTCATGTGCCTGACCAAATCCACACTGCTGCCTCTTCCTACCCCGACCATGCCCATAAGTGGGATCCGGTATCAGGGTGATTCTCATGATATGAACTCTCCTGAGGGGATACCATGCGCTCACAAAGATTGCCTGCCTTTGGTCCAACCAGGATATGGACTGTAGGAGGGAGGGGAGCATGAACCAAGGTTCAGGCTGCATCTGGAGGATCCTCTCCATTTCCACATGACCAAATCTAATGGCAGGAGGGTACAGGTGCTCTTTCAGAAACATGGATGGACAAATTTGCATGGAGAGAACCCACAGATTCTCTCACTGCTCCTGCTTGTTTGTCCTTGTCAAGCACAGGAGAGCCCACATGTCCAAATTCTCCCCGCCCCATAAACTGAGGCTGTTTGGGCACAGCAGGGCAAGGGGGTCATATCAAAAGGCCACCTGTGTCATACAGGGACAATGCTGAGAACAGCAATGTGGGACAGCTGGGAATGGGGCCAGACACATCCCTGCCTTAATCACTGTCCCTCTGACTGTGCTGGTTCAGCTGGGTCATAGAGGGCTTTGGAGGATGATTTGGCACTTGTAGCAGGATAAGCTGCTGGTAGGATGTGAAGTTAGGGACTGTTCCAAAGGTTTGGTGAAAGAACAGTTTGTACAGGACATGTAGGTGAGACAATCCTGTGGCTGAGGAATGGAACCGAACACATCAATTTTAATACCCCAATAATTAGGGGTGAATTGACTTAAGTGAGTGCTGAGTGTTGATGGCAAGACAGCCCTGAGCCCTACTGTTTTTCCAAAAATCCATTTTTAAGAGAAAAGCCAAAATATAAAACGAGCAGGGCTAGAAGCCAACTGAACAGTCTGATTTGAGATTCCAAGTCCTGAAGTTACTTCAGATTGTGTTTGGAAGCTCGGGAAGCTGCATTTTATTGTAGTACAGCTACACTCCCTCTGTAGGACGTTCATAAAATTTAATATGTACATATGGGTACTGATGTAAAGGTTTTAATTCTTTAGGGTAGAACTACCTGACAGCCTCAGTTAGCAACGCAGCTTCAGCTGCTGCTGAAAAACCTGCAGAGGTTTGCCTATGGGCAGGTGCAGAAGGGCCAAAGGCTGGAGCTTGTATCGTGCCAAGGGCTCCTGCCCACACTTTGCACACTGGAGGAGGATGGTCAGGTCTGACAATGCCTGTTTTTAACCTGCAGGTTTGAAGAGGACTTTGTTAAGGATGGGGAGCCAGCCTTGGATAATCCCAGCAATAAGAAAGGTTGGCAAGGGACACCTAGACTCTGTCCTGACGCTAGTGAACACTGATCGTGCGCATCCCAGTGCCACAGCAGCTGCCGTGGCTGTCAGCTGTGAAGCTCTGCTTTCCTGGGCAAATGCCTTGGAGCTGGGGGCTCAGCCCTCTCTACTGGGCAGAGGGCATGGGGGATGGGATTTGAGCAGCTGGGTGCTAGAGCTTTGGATCTTCCCAGGGAGAGCAGTGGCTTCTGTAATCTGGTACAACACAGTGTGGAGGCTCAGCCCTGCCTCCTTTCCCACACACATTTAAGAGGCAATGCTGTTCCAGAGCACATCATCTCTGATCCCTATGGCACATGCTGGCTTCATAAGTCCATCCTGACTCCTGTTTCTCAGGAGATGGACTGGCAAAACAAAGCTTTCCCTTGTGACACCCTATTTGAACATCAGGCTTTTTGCTGCCCATCCATTACAGACCCTCACTCACTTCGGTGCATCCTTTCTTTTGTCCTTGCAGGGGGAAGGAATGCAAGGAAATTCCAGCACAGGTCCTTTCCTGCAGACGGGAGAGGTGAGTAAAACACAGGATTGTGTTATGTCACCCCAGTAAATGCCAGCACTTCTGATATCCCTCCAGGAGAGTGTTCTCTCCAGACACTTGTATATTTGGAGAGCCTTTTGGAACATACCACACAGCTGCTCTTGTAGGTGTGTGCAGGGGAGAAGTCTTCCAAGAACAGCACAAGCAAAACTGTATCCAAGGAATAAGATTCAAAGTTAAAATTGGAATTTGGAATTTAAAAAGCCACACAAGAAACACCCTAAATTCTTGATTTGTCTTTATTACTTTAGAAAATATATGTGCAGTATGCACACAGCTTCAAAGGCTTCCCACCTCAGAGGGCCTTTCCAAGGATACAAGGGTGTTGTCCTGTTCGGTGGTCCATCAGCTGCTTCTGCCTGCTTTTGCATGGCATTTCCAACCTGTTTTCTAGGTGGAGGACATCATGGAGTCAATGTGAGCGACCCTGGTCCAAAAGCAGTGCCTGCTGTGAGCAGCCGAGCCAAGGGGAAGGACAGACTGACAGGCAGAGCCAGAAGGTGAGGAGCTGGCAGCACTGCCATGGTGTGCACGTCTGCATCTCACTCCCTTTCTAACTATGAAGAGGCAACCTGTGCCAGGGCCTCACCAACCTGATACGGAAGCATATCCCACCTAACACTGCCCTCTGTCAGTGGTAAGCCATTGGCCCTTGTCCTGTCACTGAAGGCCATTGTAAATAGTCTCTCTGACTTCCTAGCTACTTCAAAGTAATTTTAGACTTCAGTATCTGCCTCTGTGTCTGCTGTTGTGGAGACCTGGGACGCTTGGGCAAGCAGACTGGCAGGCATCAACACAAGCAAGCTCTATCTTTTTAGTCTGACTCAATTGTCTGTCCTGGCAATTGGAGTTAATTAAGATTTAGTAGTCTCAGTTGAGTGTGTCTGGATAGGCCTGAACAAGGGGGTCAGACAAAGAATACATGGCCCTGGAAGTAATCCCTATCAGGGTGTCAGGCAAGGCACACTGGCTTTGTGAGATCTTCAAGGCCCAAATTCTGATTACCTTTTCTTGACAGATGGGATGCAAAAGAAGGCGAGGACATGTCTCTTCTGAAGGATGACCTTGATGGCCAGGTGAGTTGGAGGCTGGCAGCTGAGTTTTCTCAAAACTCCTGTTCTCAAAACATGCCCTATCAGGAAAATTGGAATCTTCTTGTAATTCATTTCAGAGCTGTACTCGTGACTAACATGCCTGGAGTGACAGCAGCTTCACTGCTTACACTGACCCTCTGTCAGCACAACCACCTCACTTATTCTGGTCCCTGAACACTTCTCCACCTACATCCTCTTTCCTCAGGTTTTCAGAACCATCACAGACAAGATATACAAATACAGGTACTTTAATAAGCTGAACTTAATATGACCTTTGTTTCTCAGAGGAGTCTTGGTATGGACCGGCGGAAGAGTAGAGGTGACGAAGGGGTGGAAGAGAACTGCATAGCTGAGCTGGAGGAAAAGGGGAAACAGCCAAGCCTCCAGGATCATGGGCCCTCCTCCTCACAGCGGCAGCGAAGTGGGAAGGTCCAGCCTGCCCAGAATGGCCAGAAGGAGGAGAGGAGGGGAGTGAGGGGCTGCAGCCAGAGGTGTCTGTGGCCAGCACTGGGAACGCGGAGCCAGGGCCCAAGCCAAGCAAGGAAAGTGTTGGGGAAGATACCAACGGGAAGCCTGGAAATCCTGACATCTCCCAGGAGAAGGAGAGCACTGACAGCACTGCTTCACAGAGCAGCCTTCAGAGCACTGTGCAAGGCACCAGGCCTGGCAGCGAGGAGACCTTGCCACAGCCCCTGGTAGCAAATGCAGATGGAGCTGGATTGGAGAAACAGCCAGCTTCAGAACAGGAGTCCTCTGAGAACTCTTCCAACAGCCACGGAGGAAAGCTCGACACAGCGGCAGGAGACAGACTGGATGCAGATCAAGGACAGGTGGTGAGCAAAGGAGGGGAAGAAGTGACCCAGACCACTGCTCTTGAGGGACAAGCACTTGCACTGAAAGGAAGTGAAGATGCTGAAGGCACTGAACACCACGAGCCTTCTCCTCCAGGGAAAGCCAGCTCTGACAAGACTGTTGTGCTTGAGCAGGACATGGCAAAATCCCAGTCTGGGGAAGGGGAGCAGCCTGAGGACTGCAAGGACAAGGACAGTGGGGACACTCACAACTAGCAGATTGCACCAGCTTGCCTGAGACATAAGGTGAGTCATCTCATTAATGCTCTTAGCCATAGTACAGGGACACAGCTCCATTTTTTATGGTACAATGGCATCATACCAGATAACTGTTCAGAAATGTTCATTAGCAGTGCTATGGATCTCTAAGGTAATTAAATCTGTGGATCCCAAAGGCCTGTTCTGGAGTGGGTGGGGAAGGAATGGAAAGTCAGAAAAATTTAGACAGAAAACTGGGCTGCCGAAGTTGGTTGATGACACACATTAGTTAGAGCACATACTGATCCATTCCTAGGAAACTATGACCTTAGAAAGGATGGGAAGAATGACCTCAGTGGGATGAGTTTATTTCTGTCTGGGGTGATCACAACTTGAGATCAGTGTGGTCCTTCCCCAAAACACTTGCAAAGCCACAGGGGCCCACCTTGTGGGCAGAGCTTGGGAGAAGGTTGATTGTATCTGGGATTCTCTTCCCAGTAGAAGGTCTGTTAGTGCTGCACTTTGAATTGCAGATAGCAACACTAATGTGCAGGGCAGTGTATAAATACACAGGGTGAGATGATTCCTGGTGCAAAGGCCCATGAACCAAGCAGAAGGGAGGGACAACAGAGCTAGTTATGGAGCAATGTCCCAGGTTTTACACAAACAATTTTCTTCCATCAAGGCAAATGCAAAGCCAGGAGAAGGAACAAAGGATGACAAGCACAAAGGTAAGGCAGAAATTAAGAGGAAGGGGAAAGGAGAGAGGGTAGGGGCTCTTTGCAAGGTGTGCTTTTTCCAGGCAGTGTCCCACAGAGCAGGACATCACACTAAACAGAGATGAGCATTTCCAGGACACAATCAGCTTGTCTAACGTGGGAATGGCTCTCAGGATACTCCTGCCTCTCTCCTTCACAGAGGCAGCAGCTCTCTTCCATAAGTAGCCACTTGAGGCAATGAGCTGCTCAGAGCCAGCAGGCAGATCCCCCCACCAAGTGCCTTTCCCAGATTCCAGAATCTTTTCTGCAGACCTTACACAGCAATGTGTCCCCCGGTGTTGCTCAGTATTCCTCCCAGAGGTACAAATGAGCTTAGGGATGAAGTGGCTAAGCTGCTAACAAAGACTTTCCCTATAATCCAATCCATATAAAAGGCAGGGAGAAGTGCAAGCGTCATAGTGATTTCAAAAAGACAAAACATCAAGAAACAGCAGGAGCTAGTTCTATGTTTGAACTAAAATTCCTTCAAATGAGGGAAATTAATTCCAAGAGCATCTAGGAGAATATAATGAAACACCTAGATGGATATAGTGGGAGATTACTGTCCAGGCACGCCTCTCCAATCTACCAAAATTCCCACCAAATTAGAGGATGAAGGATTTAATTACTACTTTGCTCACTCAGGATAACTTTAATTAGACACCAACTAAGAGGAAACAATAAATTAGAGCAGTCCATTTTCATCTCAGCAATAGAGATTACCATGGTTTGGCAATAGAGCCTTGAGTCCAATTCAGAGCTCAGCAGGTATCTGTAACAGCTGGAAACATCTGTACTCAGTGATAACAATGCGCTGCCCCCCCTGCCCTGCTCATGGGGCCTCTGTCCCACTCATATTAAATGCAGATCTCACATCCCTTCCTGCACAACTGCAGCCACCATGTGATTTTCACAACTCCCCCTCCCAATGTCTATTTATGGCACTAAAAATCTCCAGCACCTTCAAATCAGTGGGAGATGCTGTGCAGAGAGTGTGGTGGGGCTTTCATCCTTCGCTTCAAATAACAAGGAATAAATATTTACTCGAAGTGCAGGACTGGAATCCCTGGAGAATGTCCAACAAATCCCAGAGAAGTAAACGATACACAAAAACCACAGAAGCTTTTCCCTGAATTCTCTTGAGAAAATTAATCTTAACATCTTTAGAGAAAATGCAGCTGGGGGTAGATTTCCAGAGCAGCTCCAGGGATCTGACCTTGCAGCACTGGCTGACGTAAACAGGAGTGGGGCAGGCAGGGCCTGAGTGCTGCAGGACCGAGGAGGTCAGCAGAGGTCGGCTGTGATGCAAACCAGCACCCAAGGTTGGTGCAGGAAACAGCACAAGCAGAAACCAGCACTTCCCAAAACTGTTGCTGAGCTGCGGAAGAACAAGCAGCTTCCTTGAGGTTCAGGAGACAGGAAGATACCATCTGCTGGTATGTTTGGGGAGTTGGCTTAGGACTGGCAGGGTCAAGGGCTTGCCTTGAATAGCACTGGCTTCCCTGGTCCTTCCTGCAGCCCACATCACCCTCTGGAGCCCATCGTCATGCCATGGGCATTTTAAATTCCCAGAACACCTCTGAGTACCACCTAAGTGGAAAGCTTTGTCTTTATGCAGAGTCAGAGAGTGGGACTTGACATAGTTGTCTCCATATGTGATGGCACAACATGGGAGGACAGTGTTAACATTGGAAAACACAGGGATTATGTGAGAACAGTGCAAGAGACTAAGGACACATAGGGAAGGCTCCAGGGCTGTGGAGGGAATGTTGTTTAGTCTAGGAAAATGAAGGCAGAAAGCAGTGGCATTGTGATCTCTGTAGATATGTGGGCAGTGAACACCAGCAAAGGGGAAGAAATATCCAGGTCAGAACACAATGCTGGAGCAGGACCAATGCATTGAGGAAGCCCAGGAATAAATATGGGAAAATTAGGAAAAGGTGTCTACCTGTCAGAGCATTTGGAAGCTTGCCATGGCTGAATCCAGAGGGCCACTTATGGATCTTAACATGTCTAAACATAACTCAGGGCTCTGATGACGAGTTGCTGCCATTCCAAACATCAGGAACCAAGCTGCTGTCATATCCCACAGTTGTTCCTGCTATCCCAGACCTTCATCAGCTATGTTCAGCTGCAGCTTCAGGAAGTTCTGCACATCCCCCATCACATGAGGCCTGCCAGTAGGTCCCACCAGGATCTGCTCTTGGCTTGCCTGTGAAGGCCATCCCAGTGACATCCCTCAGCCAGGCAGGCTGGGAGGTGTGACAGTGGTGATCTGTGACAGTCCTCTCCTGTGACACTGACACACAGAGGGAATTCTGCCACCACAGAATTCCCACTCTGCTGGCAGAGCCCAGGCAGCACATGGGGGCATTGCTGCCCTGAGCCCCAGCTCACAGCCAGCCCACAGCTGCTCCATCTCCTAGCAGCCCTGGAGTTACATATGGGAAAGAGGATACAGTGGGAAAGGCTTATCACTCTGGCTAATTAGCAAGAGAAGTAATGACTTTAAAACCCACCAGTGTCTTGGCTGTAAAGGCTTACTCATGCATGGGAGGAAGGTGTCTGCATTGAAAGGATAATACTGCAAAGCAGGAAAGGGAATTGTGTCCCAGCACTGAAACACAATCAGAGCCTTCTGAAAGCATCAGCGATCAAATAGATCTACAATAGGGAGAACTCATGCTGGAGTCAGCTCAGACTCATAAACCAGATTACAATGTCACCAAGTGTGACTGACAGTCTGCTTCTGGCCCTTCCCAGTCCCATCAAATCCCACTGTGCTGCCACAACACTGAGCAGCCCTTGGCAGCAGGACACAGCCAGCCCTCACTGCTGCACACAGACAGGGGAAGGAATTAAATCTCCAGCAACAATCTCATCTCAGCTGTACACAGCATCAGTTTGTCAGCACCTTGGGTCTGATTTTAGTGCAGTTCCTATTAAATGTCTGTGTCTGTCTTTAGATGATTCCTTGAGAAGTTTCTTTTTTATGCATGCCAAGCTTCCTGTGGCTTCTTCTGCGTTTTCAGGATTTATTCTCTTTTTTATATATAACCCCTCCCTGACCTTTCTTGGGAGCTTGGGTGCTGAAATCTGCATCAGCAATAGCCAGATCTATGGATTTAAACATGGATGCAGGAAAATGCCAGCTCAGCAATTCTGAGCAGCACCCAAGCATCTGGCAAACTAGAAAAGAATAAAAAGTCTGCCTTTCCCAATTAAAATCAGCATGTCTGGGTCTGGAAGCAGCTCTAAGACCGCAGGCTCCGCTCATAGGATAGTTTTCATTAGGAAAAGCAGATTCAGCTTCTGCCCTTGGGGTTCACAAGTGCTGCACATGCAGGCCAGGTTCACCAGGAAGGATCACAAAGCCTGATCTGAAATCAGTTTCTTCTCTTGGTGCTCCAGGTACTGAACCAGCACACACAAGAACACATCAGGACTGTCGTTCCTGAGATAGAAGGAAAGAGTAAAGTTGATGTATCCATCCCAGAGGATGACTGAGAGTGTTTAATCCAGACTGGTAGAGTCAGCTTGTCCCCTGGGCTACAGAGCCCACACTGCTCCTGTTAGATTTGGCAGCAGGTATCTGGGTTATGCCCCAGTGGTGCCTCCCAAGCAGCCCCAGCCTTGCAGGAAGAGCAGGGTGGAACTCAGCAGACATTTTAATTTACAGCTCAGCAGTTCCCTGGAGACTGATAATCCCGTGGCTATTTCTGCTCTCGTTTCACAGGATAACATGCTGGAGATGGTGGAGGAGAAGAGGAGTGCAAGCTTGTCCTCACTCTTTTACCTTCTATGAAATCAGCTTTCAGCACCTGCCCAGTGCCCTTCGGCACCATTCACAATGTGTGGGGTCCCCATCACCACCCCCACCCACAATTCTGGCATCCCCCTTCCCTATCCATGTGTCAAAGGACAGGGAACGGTGCACACACTCCCACCCTACAGAGAAAACACCATCACTTATCTATTTGTTTGGCATATATTGCAGCTGTGTGGCAAGCCAAGGAAATGTCTACTGGATGCACTTTATTTTATTTAATGACTAATTCTTTTTAAACTTATAGCTTGAGTTTCTGGGCACACACCCTGTTTTTTCCCCACAGGCTGCAGGCATGTGCCAGGGGCTGTGCCAGCAAGTGGAACAGCAGGAAGAGGTGACTGGCAAAGTAGAGGGGTGAGGTGTTAGGGTGTAGTTCAGTAGGTGGGTGAAGAAGTTGTGTTCAGAGCTCTTGTACTAGAGGTTTGCACGTGATTGAAGTGTTGGCAGAAGTGTCTGGTAGTGGCAGGTGCTGTGAGGCATGAGCAGGATGGATGGATGGATGGATGGGAGCACTTCTGACAAGCACAGATCAACCCCAGCACCTCCTCTTTGAAGAGCCTCCAGCTCTCCTCCCCTTTTAAAGGCTGAGGAGCACATCAGGGCAGTGCTTTGTGCCAAGGCAGGTGGCTGCTCAGGTGACCAAGGGTGTGCATAACTCACCAAACTCCGTATCCCCTTCCCAAGTGTAACTGGATATCCCTGCAGCACAGCAAGGAGGGGGACAGCACAGTAATTTTCCTCCTCCACCACACTGCCCAAAACAGATGGCAGTAGGACCCAGGCCAAACTGGAGCTGGAGATCCAAGACTTCCTATCAAAAGACTTCCTATCAAACATTTTCACCTTCCTGGTTGTGCCTTCCATAGCCTTGTGTTTCAATAAGAGAGCAGGAATCGTCTCTAAGCTACCCTGCAGACCTTCTGACCTGGCCTTAAAGATACCTTTCAAATAGAGGATCTGGAGGAGCTTTACAAGCACAAACATGCAGGAATTCCAGCTGCTTGGCTTTCCAGTTACAGCAAGCTAGGACCCAGCTGGAATACAGCTACCAGTTAAGGAGAAGGCACAAGGAATAACACAATGTAATTTCTGACTTCTGAATGACAGGGCAGAGTGGGCATCACCCTCTCTTCGAGGTGCTGCTCTAAAATTTGATGCCAGAGGAAGCGTCCCTTGGACAGGTATTTGTGGAAACTGCCTGGAATGTCCTGCAGGATGTTGGCTGACCAGGCTGGCAGACTGCCCTGGAGATCAGGTGGCACGTGTGGATTGAAATACTCTATGCTGCTTTAATAAACTAATATTTGCACAGACAAACATTTTTTTTCCACATGACTTAGACCCGTGACACCTATCATGAAGCACAAGCCTGGGAATTTCCTCCCTGTGCCAAATTCAGGAGACTTTACTGGCATCACACCAGGTATTATCAAGAAACAGAGCGTGCGGCTTTTGTGTTTTATCAGCAGAAACATCTCCACCCCACCAAAGCCCAGACTGGGTTTATTTGGATTACCCAACAGATAAAAGAACAGATAAATAGAAGATTGTAAAACTGCTCCAGGTCCTGGAGCTTCTCCATCACTGTTAAAGGCTGATTTTTTGTTATCTGACAGGCTCAAAAGCCTGCTTGCAATTGTTTAGTATTTTAATTTATTATTATTTTTGTACATCAGCTCTCTGACCTGACTCTTGGTCCAGACTGAGTCATTACAAGCATTTCCCAGGAGCCAGCTTGCCTCATGGTCCATGGAACACTGAGTCTCAGCTCAAGAGCTGTTGTGCCCCAGGAGCAGTTGGACACATGGCCAGGCAGGAATTTTACATTGCCCTGGTCCAGTAATGTGTTGAAGAGATAAAAAACCTTACTGCCCTAGACTCCATTCTGAAAGGAAAACCATCACTGGCCCTCCATTCCCTCCTTTATTTCCCTTTCTTCCAAGTGACTTTGCAGGTAATGATGCCTAGGAAGGACTGAGTCTGATCCAGGGTCAGGGATGGGACTGGACAGGTTGTGCCTGTTCTAAGTGTATTTTCTCCTGCTCATTAACACTTTGCTCAATGCACTTTGTTTGGTGCCTGGGTTGTGATTTTTCAGACAACTGTGGCTTAGCTGTTTCTTCTTTATGGTGAGAGAAAAAACGGAAAAGTTGATAAATCTGATGTAGAGGGATTATTTATATGAAATAAAAGTTGGAATGAGGAAAAAACTTCTGTTTCTTACTGTTTCTCAGTTCCAAATGTAGAGATTTCCAAACTGAATCACTAATCTCTGCTTTTTAGAGCCATAGCTCCAGTTCAGAGCCCTGATTCCTTTGGGAAGCACTGAACCCCTAGGCTAGCTCAGCTTCCTCACCGCAAAAGCTCCCTGCATCAATGCCAGGAAGATGATCACTTTTTCATTGAGGCATCAGAGCCACCACCTCATCACAACTGCACTTTTCTTGCAAGCAAATGTAAGGGCAGTTCACAGAGTTCAGAGTCACCTGCCTGCACAGGATCTGTTCCTTCCCAGCATGCCTGGTAGCTCAGGGATTTGGTGGAAGTTGTTCCAGCTTTTCCAGACACAAGGGAAGCAGCAGGACTCCCAGGCAGAAAGCTTTTTCCTTCAAACCGAAGGATCAGTTGGCCCCTAGACATGGTTCTTTTCCTTTAAAATTTACAAATCAATTTCACCACAGCAACTCTGTAGCTAACCCTATCAGAATTGATCCCAGAGTAGTGAGTCAGCTCTTGCATAAAGAAGTTAATTTAAAAATCTTCAAGCCAAGTACAAAAATACATTTGGATAAAGTTGGAGATATTTGTTTCCAAAGCAATTATTGAAGGAGGCAGTAACACAAAATCCTGACAGCAGTTCAGCTCTCCACTCCTACCTCAACGAGTCCAATACCTGAAGCAGGAGCATACGCACAGGCCACTAACTAAAAAAGCACAATACAGTCTCTAGATGTAAATAACAGAAAAATTCATTGATTTCCACAACAATCTCCCTCCAGATAAACTGGTTGCACGAGGCAGAGGGCACTGGCACTTAGCCAACAATTTTATATTTTAAGTGTATAATACAATAATTAGTGCTTGTCAAGTCAATGAGAGCCCAGAGCAGCAGCAAGGTACAGCACTGCTGGGAAGTTCAGGACATTGCCTGCTGCCTTCCCTGGAAAGGTTGTACAGCAACAGCTCAACCAGCTCCCAGGCTCTGCAGCACTGGCAGGCAACACTGGGGAGTCTGTGGCTGATTCCTGCTCACACCATCCCACTGCAGTGACCCAGCACCTGGCCAATTTTCCCAAAAATGTCTCTGTACACCTGTGGAACAGCCACAAGCCAAGCTTCATCTCCTTAGCTTCATGCTCCAGCTTGCCTATGGCTGTTTCTTATGCCATTCCCTCCTCTGTGTGCTCCAGCAGCTCCAGGACTCAGAGCCAGCCGTCAATAACACCCCCCTGAGCAGCCCACTGAGATCAGCTTTGACTTCTCTGAGGGAAATCCACGATGCCCAGAAGCAGCCACTGATTTTGTTATCATCACCACACCACACAACTGCTTTTCAGCTACGCTCAGGGATTAAGCCAAGATTCCCTGTCAGAAATACTGCACAGGAATCTGGGATTAAGATGACGTGCATTGCATCAGACGAGCCCGCAAGAGAATACGCACCGGGAAAAGAGAGCTTTTAGAGATGGAAACGTGAGCCAGCTGCTGGAGCAGATTACATGCTCCAGTAACTCTTTTTCCTGCTATTTCCCTCCCTTCTGGTCCCTCTGCACGTGAGTTACATTAAATGCTCTCCTTGGACAAACTGGGCTCATTGGGACAAGAGAAGTGTGCACAGACAGAGGGCAGGTATTAGATGTCTATCACAAAAGCAAAAGGCTTTAAGGTATTTCACTCACATTTGAGTATCTCCTTCATCCAACTGACTTCCAGACATCTCCCTTTCTCTCCAACGTGCACACACTGAGAATATGGCACAGCTCTGTTGGCAGGTGACATGCAGGCCAGCAATTGTGTGAAGGGAATAACCCTCCCCAGCAATTCCAAAGAATCAACATCTTGCAACAAGGTTACAGTCATTTCTACCTAGGAAGCAACTCACAAGCCTGTACCCTGTCTTGTCTGATACAATCACACTAAGTGAACCCGAATTCTATTATTTTTTTCAAGGAGCAGTGAAGGGAAAGGGTGAACTGGAGCTGAAGTAACACAACAGACGACACAACCATCTGCCTTTTAAACCTCAGCTTTACCCCAGACTGGTGACTGCACCATTTTAAGGCACTAAAGCAATTCTGTTGAGATGCAGATTACTGTCTCAGTACAATGATGGCAACATAATGCAAAAATTCTGAGTCCAAGTTTCTGTTGCAGCCAATCTACTTCCCAAGAAATTCCTAGTGCCCTGAATTTTAGGTTAGCTTACACCTAGAAACCAGTTCAGATGAGCCATTTTTGTTACTTGAGTATTTGCAAAGTACACTTAGTCACCAATTTCTTTGACAGTCTGTCATGATGAGAGTAAGAAGCACAGCAACGGACTTATCACAGGCTGGCAACAGCATCCCAATGGGAACACATCTGCCTCCAGAGGGTTATGATTCCTGGCTAGGAAAAGGACAGGGAAAAGATTGTAGCTGAAGAATATGGGTCCAGAAGATTTTGAAAACCAGGCTGCTGAAATCACCAAAGCTCCCTGGTCGTTAGGGTGGCAGCCCATAACCCTTCTGCATGTTCCCCAGGCAGCTTCTCCTCCCTTGCACACTCAGTACAACTGGAGTGAAGCCCCAGGATGCTCCAAAGCCAGTTGTAATAGGTACAGAAATAGCAGCATTTCACTGAAATCTGTTTGTCAGCAGAGGAGAAGATGCAAAAACACAGTCTGGGAACTCACCAAGCCTGCACTTTCCTACAGGAATGCAGACAGCCACAACCATCCTCTACTGGCTCATCAACTATTTTTAGCACCAGAAGGGGAGGCAGCCATCAGTGAAGGGCCTGTTCCCTTTGATCCAGTGGATCTGAGCACCGGCTCTGTCCCACAGATCCTTTGCTACCCAAACCACAAACCAGGTAAAGAGCTTTAGGTTGTTCCTGCTCCCAAGTACAAGGCATCTCTCAGCAGTTACATGACAGGTTGGAAGAGGGCCACACAGCCCATTTAATTCCATTCACTTCCTCTCCCCTCTGCACCATGCAGCCAGGCTCTATTAGTTTTCTGAGAGCAATTGTAGTTAAAGTGAAGGATGCCAGGAGGCCCTGGGCACTCAGTGCACATTGGATGCACCGTTCGGAGCCGCTAGAGTCACCAGCTCCAAGCTGCAGGCTAGCAGCAGAGAAATCCCAGCATCCATGTCATTGCACACAGCTTTATTTATCTCCAAAGGTTTTACAAGTTAAACAGCTTCTTCTCAGAGACACTTCCCAACTGGTTCTGCATTTAGCACCCGAGCTGAGGAACAGACTAAACTCAACTGGCACCACAATGAGCCTGGTTTTCCTCTGTCATTCATTCCACCCTTGGGGAGCTGCAAGGGAGAATCTTCCCTCACAACCAAAGGTGTATCCCAAGGCCAGCAAATGACATTGCTGTCACAGGACCCAGAACTGCCGTGGGTGTGAGCAGCCCCTCAGAGAAGGATCAACATGCTGCAGGCAGAACCACCAAACGCAAATCCCCCATTCCCAGAACAGACACCCATGGGGCACGGAGCTGGTGCTGCTCTGGGACACTCAGCCTGCCTGCCGTGGATGAACAGGGAGAGCAGAGAAGTAGCTCAGGAGGTGCCAGCTGCAGGGCACACATCTGCTGATACAGTGCTTCCAGCTCTTCCACCTGCCCCTCAGGAGGGTGGCAGTGATCCCATGATTTTGGCTAAAGTGACTAAGCGGGATTGTTTTGTCCTTCCCACTAGCTTTTTGTTCCAGCAACACAAAGCCTTCCCTGCACACTCCCTAGAAAACTGGAAAGGAGGGTGAAAAGATCACAAACCACTCTCCTTTCTCCCTGCAAGCCTTCTGCTCCTGGTCTACCTTTCACATATGCTGTAAAGGCAATGCCCAGCTGATGATGCAGCCTTAAACCACCACAGTCCCAAACTCCAATTTTGATATGAAATGGTTCTCTTCAAGCAGCTAAGTGCCGTATTTTACAGCACCTTTGTGATCTGCACAACTGAAATACATACACCACGTTACAGCACATTTGCATCCCTCAATAGAAGGAATCTACACTGCTGTGATTCTTTCATAGAGATGCAGTACAGCCTGGCAGCCTCACAGATTCAGCTGAATCCATCCATCTGGAAAGCAGCAGCTTGGAACAATATGGCTCTTATAATTTCCTAGTTTATATCCCACATCCCAGAGTCATTTAAAGCAATTTTTTCACCCTACTCATCAAGGAATAGAAGATTTCTGAGGACCACAGGGCAGGAAACCATGGAGCTGGGAAGAGAGCCTTTCCCAGACACAGGAGGAGCTGCCTGGCCCAGACCTACCCTGGTTCCGCATGCCCTAGAGGTGCGGGGACGATCTGTAAGCGCTGCCATCCCTCGCAGGCAGCAGCACGAGGGTACAACCGCGCTGCAGCTCAGAGCCCAGCAGCACCCACCGCCACAGCTCCACCTGCTCTGCCAGCACAGATCAAACCTTTCCAGCACCACTGCTTCGCTTCCACAATTAGCCACGTACAGAGGTTTCTCCAGCCTCACCTACGAAGACCAATAACAAATGAATCAACATCATATACCACAGTTGCCCATTGCAGCGGCCAAATTTTTGGTACTCAGACCCCTTCCAGTTCAGCATTCCTCCTCCCACCACCGAAGAGAACATACTTTGTTACAGAGACTTTCATATTGGGAAAATATTTTAATATAGTAAACAAGTCAATTTACCTTCCACATATCTTAAATAAGTTTATGCTCATCGTTAAACAAAACTGTTTTTACTTCAACAACGGATTACAGCCTCTAAATTCGTATTGTTCCCAGCTGATCCTGTAAATAGCGAGGAATTTTGGACACCGAAATCCTTGTATAGGTAACAGACTGGCATAAACAGCGCAGGAATTCAATGCGGGTTCAAAGGGAGAAGCTAGCCCTGGTGAGGAAGAAAACGAAGCCACAAAATTCCCTTTCGAGGAAAAACCGGGGGAAAATAAGATACCGCAGTTCCACCGAGTCCAAACGGGGCCGAGTCAGTCTCCAGGTCAGTCTCCGGTCAGTCTCCACAGGCGCTGCACGGTGCCGCAGGGCGGGCGAGCCATCAGTCTCCATCCTCGGCCGAGCCCCGCGGCCGCATCCCCGGCGGCGCGCGGCCTCCCGCGGCCCGCCCGGCTCAGGGGCTGCCGGCGCCCGGCCCGCTCCCGGCCGCGGGCGGGGGGGACGCGGCGGGCGCGGCGGTGGCGCCGGGGCCGGGGCCGGTGCGCGGCGGCGCGGGCGGAGGCCCCGCCGTGGGTCCGGCGGGCGCGGCGCGGAGCTGCGCGGGGGTGGCGGCGGCGCCGGGGCCGGGGCTGGAGGAGCCGCCGCTGCCGCGCACCGGCTGCCAGATGAGGCTGTAGTAGACGGCGAGCACGATGGCGGCCAGCGAGACGGAGAGCACGTAGGCCAGCACGGTGGCCAGGCGCACCCACTTCTTGTTGGTCTTGGCCGCCATGCGCGCCTTCTTGTCCCCGGTGTAAGTGGCGGGCTTGCCCCGCTCCGCGCCCGCTTCCTTCTCCTTCATGGGGGCCCGGCCCTTGGCCCGCTGCTCCACCGAGCCCTCCGTGCTGGCTCCGGCCCGGATCGGCCGCCGCCGCCGCTCAGGACATGCCGGTACCGCCCGCGCTGCCGCCGCTGCCGCTGCCCGCGCTGCCCCGCCGGGGGCGAGGGGCGGAGCGTAGGGGGCAACCCCGCCCTGAGGGGTGGGAACGGGGAGGGGAGGGAGGGCAGGGGAGGGGAGCAGAGGGGAGGGCAGGGGGGCGGGCAGGGGAGGAGCCCGGGCCACCTTTAAAAGGAGTCCGTTTTCCCCGCGTGCACTCACTACTCCCCTTTCTCGGCCCGCTAAGCGGTACTTCAGGGATATGGGCAGCACCCGCCGAGCCGCAGCAGGGCTTCTGGCACGGCCTCGGGAACATGCCCAGCGCTGGAGGAGGTCAGGAATCTCCTCTCTACCTTGGCTTCCCGACGGAGTTACTTCTTGGTGTCTCCCTGATGCCAGTATGTCCTGCCTGCATCTCTGCAAGGGTGCCCGAGCCAAGCGGCAATTTTTAGAGGGAAAGGCTGCCTTAGTTTTGTCCAAATCGGGCTCTTCCCAAACCCATTATTGATACGATCCAAATCTCTTCTTCACCTTACTCCACGGCGGTAGTTCCCTACAAAATTGTCTTATTGTCTTGTTCAAAAGACAACTAAAATGCTGATTTCGTATATAAGTTAGCCTTGTTTTCTTTGTGGTGCAAGAACATTACTTTTGGGAATGATGTAGTTGCAATCATTTTCTCACTCCCTTCAGTCTGAGGTCAGTCAGGTGTAGTGGTTGCAGCAGAAGTCTCTTGTAAACCAGGACCTGTAGTTCTGGAGGAGAGTACAGCAACTGGAAAACTGCCTATTACCCAAAGAGGCTTCCCCAAGAAGATATGTTATGGAATAAATGAAGTAGCCGCAAAGTAATTGTAATTCTTGGAAAGGGAGGACTGTGTTGGCTAAAAGCTCAGGTCTGTTGTCTCTATGTGGAGAGGTGGCATTGCCATGGTGTTCTCTGTGCACTGAGTGGGTAGGGCAGGGAGCTCACAGAGACCAGCAGCAAAAGAACCATCTAGGAGGGGCTGTGAAGCCCCTCAGGTATGGAGTATGCTGTTTGTTTAATTGTACACATGAATTTATAGCAATTCCTACAGAATGAATTTTCTAGTAATTTTTCAATGTGTTTTCCCTCAGTGATGGGTTTTCTCCAGCTCCTTCTCCTTTTTTGTTTAGCAGGTGAAATGATAATAAGTTACTATCTCCCACAAGTCCCTTCCCTATGCTTTTGCTTAATTCCAGTTGAGAGGCAGGGGATTGGCATGTACAGGGAGTGCTTCTGGGGCTTAGTGAGGTCTTGACAGTTTTTGCCTGGTGCTTGTTGGGTTGAAGTACTGAGGCCTGAAAAATAGGCCCTGAGCCAAAGGTCTCAGTGACCCTTCCAACCACATGTTATATGTATCCACTCATATCAACCAATACCATTAGCAGTACGATAGATGTATCTGTTCATTGTCAAAACCTGTATTCACCTTTCCCTATTTAGGAACCAGATAAGGCTGGATGTGCAGGGGAATTGTTGGAACATTCCCAGCAAATGTATTGAGTGTGATGGGCTTGCAATGTTCTGCCTTCAGCCCAACAGCTTCACCTCCCTGATGCATTTATTTGTGACTCATTCATGCTGCAGTGGAGACTTGCCCTTCCTGAAACACATAATTCGGTGTTCTTAAGGTTCTCTACTTTGTACCAACCCTTTGCTCTCAGGGCTTTGAGTAAGACAGAGCTCGTCTTCATTAAGTGTGAAGTCTTGGCTTTTGCCAAAGTCAGGTGAAAGCTTTTCATTTTATTGTGGAAAAATAACTGGGTGTGAGCTTCTCTTCAGGCAGCTGTGAGCAGGTCTGTGCCTTCTTTCCTAAATGGAACTCCTTGCTAACAACCACCCCTAAAGGAGTTGCAGTAATGGTGTTTGCTTTGTCCTTGGGGTTTTAGCAAAAACACCAAGCTGTGCTCTGAGTGGACTCCTGTGGTGAAAAACTGGAGCTCTGGGGTCTTGTAAAGTCAGTGACTATGTCTGACACTAGACTCAGCTTGCAAATTATCCCTCTCTAGGATTCTTCCTAAAGGGCACAAAAGAAATCACTTGCTGGAGACAGTCAGGGATATGTGATGTACTCAGGGACTCCTGCCAAGGAAGGAGAGCTGCAGAGCCCCTGAACAGCCTTCTTCCCATCACTCCAAAAACTGCTCTGCAGGCTCCTGTTGTTTATAAGCTCCTTTAATTTTGACTTCTCAAGTCTGAGAGTCCACTAGAAAGCTTGAATTCTGCTGTTACCTATTGCAGTGGGATGTTTGTTTGCTCTCCAAGGGCCCCTGAAGGATGTAGCTAAATGAACCTGTGCTATTGATTTCCCATGATCACAGTCGGTGAATAGCATCCCAGTGCTGCAGGATAGGGAAGACTTAATTAAGGGAAGATTGCTGGCCTGAGAGAAATTCTCTCCATGCAGACTCTGCTTCTGAGAGTAGCAGAATACTGGATGGAATGCATGGGACTTCTCTCTGAGCTGTGCAAAGACCTTTGCAGGGAGGAGAATGCTCTAGGTTGAGGCTGGATGTTACAGAAATGAGAACTTTGGGCTAGCATGTGGAGAAGTGAAAGTTGTGGAAGGGCCAGGGAAGACCATGGCTGACATCTGTTCAGTTTTGTTAACTGAGCAGGCAAACAGTTGGAGTAAGTTGGACTGGTGGAGTGGGAAGTAAATGTTGATGAGCTTAAGAGCAAAATGGGGCTTCCTCCCCCAGTATCCTGGTTTCCTGTGAAGTGTTTTGTACTGGAGGTGAATACTGAAGGGAACTGGCTGCATCCACCTCTAGCCGTGGTGGTACAAGTTGCTTTCCTGTTCTTATTGCTCTGCTACCAAAGTGTACCATGAAATGGGCATTTGCTTGTGCCACTGCTCCTCATGCTCTTCATTTCCTGTTAATGACCTTTCTTGGAAAGTCTTGTTCTTTTCCCAGCAGTCAGGAACGGCATGGTTCAGCCAACCCTGGGCAGCAGTGATCTGGCACTGCAGGAATGTATGGGATGTTTAAATATGGTGTGATCCGGCTTGTGGCACTCACTGTGCTGTTTGGAAATCTGCTGAAAGCTGTCAGTGCTGTAAACACGGCACACTCTGCCCAGTGGACAGTTAATTATAGGCCTAACCATGTATTGGTGGTTGGACAGATAGTTTCTTGGGGTTTGGGGTTTTTTTTGCACAAGACCTCACTGCTTTTATGGTTTTGTGGCATCTGTGGCCACTTCTCTGTGCCGTAGTCCACTGCCCTCTGACTTTTGCAGATCAAGCTGAAGAGTCATGCTGAGAACTGTCAGGAGCCCTTGGCCTTCTGGTTTCAGCTCAAAGTGGGACACAAGATATGCCCCTGAACACACACTCAGCAGTTCTGCTCTCCTGGGTGGTGAGAAAATATTGGCTTTGTGGTCTTAATGGTATTGTTAATCCTTTCCGGATTGCCAGCGCTCTGAGGGCAGAGCAGCCACAGGAGCAGTGGGATGGGCTGGCATTTGCAGAGCTGGGATGTGTAGTGTCACAGCTCTTCACTAGAGGACAGTATTACACACGGCAAAGTAGTTATCCAACAATGCTGGGAAAAACTTCTTATGGATTTTCTGCGTGCCAGGAGTAAGCTGGGGTACAGGTTACAGAGTAATTTTCAAGTCAGGAGCCATCCTATCAGGGAGGTTTAACAGTGCAACTTAAATCAATGTCTGTAAACCTTGTCTCCTGAACCTTGCCTGAAGGGTGATGCTGCCTGCCTTTCTGCTGCATGCACCTTGGGGAAGGTATGGGCTGCTGGATAGGTTGCACAGGGAAAGAAGGAAGAATATTAAACAAAAAAAAAAGGGAAATGTTTGCATATCAGAACTGTTTGTAGCAAGTGGTGGATTTCCTGGTGGTGAAGGTATGGGAGGGAAAGCAGGGAGACAGAGGGATATGGGATGAGTGTGCACCGTGTGATGGACCTTACAGGAGAGAGAAAATAAAGGATGGTTTGAATAAAGAAATAGTGCTCAAGTGCTGCTGTTCCTTGCCTGCTCTGATGTTGGAGCTCTCTGCAGAGGGCAGGACTGCTGCTCTATCCTATTACAGCTCCATCAGCCATCTCTGCATGCAAAGGAGAGAGGCTCCCACAGAGCAAGGAGTGTGAAGTGGAAGATAAGGAGGCTGGGTTGGGCAAGAGGAAGGGAGCTGCAGCTTTTGTGACAACCTTTGTGCAAGTGAGCATTTGGCCCTTGCTGCTGGGCATCATGTGACCTTGCAGGGCAGCCACCAACTTGGGCACTGCTCTTCATGCTGCTTGTGTTTGGTTGGGTCTTAATTATGATTTCATTATTTATTGAATTAAGGCTTTATTCCTTAAGGGAAGCCGACCTTGGGCAACATATCAGTTAAGCTGTGGCAGGATTCTTGCTTAGTTTGTTTGTTGATGAGGCGGAGAAAGCTGATGAATATCTGGGTATGAGAGGAGGACAGAAGCAGCCTCTCAGTGAGGCCCTGGCAGGAAGGTTCTGGCAGGAAGCACACTTGGTTCACAAAAGCTGTGATAACTGATAATAACAGTCAAGCCATGGCATCCAGTAGCTATGACTGATCTCACCTGCCCTTGGCAGTACCAGGTGGCAAAGCTCATCCCACCTCTCACTGCTTTGCAGCTGTGACCTCCAGGGCCTTCCTGCAGTGCTGTCAGTGTTCCAGAGGCTGGGAGGACTGCAGCACCTCTGAGCAAGATTGATGCTTTCTATTCCCTCTAGTGCTGCTCCTTAATTTAAAGGGAAGCAGCCCTGAAGCTCCTCTGGCCTTGCAGAAGAGATCAGGTGAGTGTAGAAAACTTTCACTCCTTACTACACCCTTTGTCATCATCTGCTTGGGAGTAACCACTTTCTCTGAGTGTGGGATCCTGGTGACACTGGCTTAGCTGGACCTGGAATATCCGAGGGACCCTAAGGAACAAGAGCCAACAGCTTTCCATTGGTGAGCCAATTCCTGTAAGTGCAAGATTGATAAGTGCAGAAAATGCTATGGTAGCTGGAAATGTGGAATAAGCTTTCTTATTCCCATGGGGTTTTTTGGGCAGGTAAACCTCTTGAAAGACAAAAGATGTTGGGTTTGCATGGGGTTCTCTTTTCCTGCAGGAGGGAGCTCTGATTCCTGCCTTTATTGTTCTACAATTGGAGCACTTTCTAGAGTTCCACTTAATCTCTCCAGTCTCATGCTGCTAACACCTGAGAATGCCCTTAGAATTCCTTCAGTGACCATTCCCCAGCTGTCCAGGCTGCTCCAGTGTGTCAGACTTATCGTATCAGGGCTGGGAAGAAAGGACAGAGCAAAACATGCAGCTGGGTCCCCTTGCACAGTGGGGGGGGGGGGGTCTGTTCCCCCTCCCTTCTTAGACAGTCTGTGCTACTTCTGCCAGCAGCTTGCCCCTCTTGAGCAACGGCAACCTTGGCTTTGATAGATGAGAATGGCATGCCACCATGTGCCTGGGAATCCACAGCAATCATAGCACAGTTATTTCCACTTGTAATTAGTTGTGAGGCTCTGCCTCTGACTAAAATTGGTCTTGGCCATGCCAGGCCTTTTCATAAACCACTCTCCAGGTCGGCCAGTGCCCATTAGCCAGTGGAGCTCCTTTCCTCCTTGCTGCCCACATGGAATTCCTTTGTTCCAAGGTCAGGAGCAGAGACTTGTTTTGGCCCTGTTTGCCTTTAACCTGTTCTGCTTTTGGTCATTTCCCTGCTGCTTTGTTACTATAATCCCAACCTTGCCCACCTCTCGTGTTCTGTGTCCCATGTATCTGCCTCAGAGCCAAGTGAATCTGTAGAATAGAGCAGTTCTTTGGGACTTGAATGTTTTATTTAATCTGGGGAATTTCCAGCTGCCCTGCTGGTCTGTCTCACTTTGCGGCTGACATTCAGAAGAGCCCGTAAGAGAAAGGAAAACTGTTTAAGGCTGGATGGTGCAACGAGTGGCCCCAGAAATGGAATCTGTCCAGAGCAAGGAATGAGTTTGTTTCCTGGGACATCTGGCCTGTTGCATGAAGGGGGCAGTCTGCTTGTAGCCAGAGCTGAGCTGCTCCGTAACCACAGCTGCTGAAGCAGTTGGAGTGTTTCTGGCAATGCCTGTGCTTCGTCAAGAGAGCATTTAAGGAAGTTGAGTTGCGGAAGTTCACTGAGCCGGGTGCCTCACCAGCACAGCTCCAAGGAGTGGATCCCTCCCAGAGGAACGGTGGGTGCTTGTGCCCACAGGCACTCTGCCATTGCCAGCCTTCCTCTGGGTGACCTTGGGTGAGGTTCTGCTTGCCTGGAGAGCTGTTGATTTACAATGCAGATTCATCGCTCGTCGCCTGCCTGTCCCTGCCCCTCCTAAATTGGGCTGGGATATAAGAGGTTGTTTGCTCTCTGATGCCAACAGTGGCCATGGCAGAACGCCCTGCCATGTGAGAGGCAGAGATAGAGGAAAGGGGGTTAAGGAGGAGTGAACTGTGCAGCCACTCTTGCTTCTGGTAGCAGAGGAGCACATCTGCAGGATCATGTCCGTGCTGAACCCCATCCTGCAGCCCACGGAGGTGAAGGAGTACCTGTGCAAGGGCGACCGTTTCATCAAATGGGATGATGTGAGTACTTCCCTAGGCTGTGCCTGTGGTGGCAGGGAGACACTGGTTGGGTCACAGTTTGTGGGGAGGCTGGGAGCCTGTGTTCAGTGACGCAGCCCACCTGACAGCAGAGATCTCTGGGCAGGGAGAGGGAACTGAGAAGAACAGGAAAAGCTGAGGACTAAAATTAAGGGTGTGTGTGTAAGGGGTTGGGGATGTGATTTCTATACCTCTTGTAGTCGAGGATGGAGACAAATGGAGTAAGTGGGCACTGGGTCTGCATGTGCAGCCTCTGGTGTGGGACACAAGGTCCAGCCCTTGGGAAGGCGGTTGCTGCTGAGAGTCTCTGTGGGGTGAGATGTAAATGCCACATTTGGACTTTCTGGAGGAGCATGAGGGATAAGATCTACTCCAGGGCAAAGAGTGCTCGCTGCACTTTGCAGATAGAGATGAAATCAGGCTCCAAGTTGCTTCCTCTTATGGCCCTGTTGCCTGAGTGGATCGGGGGTGAGCCATGGCCTCCCACATCTGCCTGGCCCCGGGAATGACTGAGCAGCCAAGGGCCTGTGCTTTAACAGGGCAGAAGCCTCAGGGTACTGCAGCAAGCTGCTGCTCTCTCCAGCTCATTGTCCTCTTTACCTTCAAAACAGCTGATTTCCAGTCACTGCCTTTCTGTGTGAGGGGGAGAAAGCATAGAGCAGCAGCAGTAGTTCATTGGAATGTAATGCCTCACTTTCTAAGGAGGCAAAGGAGTGCTTACCCTGGCACCCACAAACCTGAGCGGGAGGAGAGCAGCTGCCCATCTGTGCTGTCTGGAGATGGACTGTGTGCTGTTGAGCATGAATGTTGATAAAAGGGGGAGAGCCCAGATGATGGTTATTCACAGGGATCTGGGGACATGGTTCATGTGGTGTTGCAAATGAGACGATCAGAAGGAGCCTGCAGCAGCAGTGCAGCAGGGATTAACATTTTTGTGGGTGTGAAGCAGGAATAGAGAGCTAAGTCCCAAAGGAGCATGTGGGGGAGTGGATCACCTGTGCACATCAGCAGGGTGGTCCAATGGCACTGGGAATGAGAGCAGTGTACTGTGCAGCTGGCAGGAAGGATGGATGTGAGGAATATGAGTTGGAATATGGCTGCCAGTTGCTCTGTTAGCAGTACAAAAACAGGAGGATGACACCAGGGTATAGTGGAAAGCACAGCCTTCCTCTTTCCTGTGGGCCCTCTGCCTGCAGAGTGCCCTTGGGGCTTCCTAGAATTTGAAATCTGTTTCCTCAGAATAACATTAGCCAAACTTGTCAAAAATTGCTGATGACTTTGAGCTCAGTCCTTGGGGACCAGTCTCCCAAATACTGCAAACTGTTAAGTACTTCACTGAGTATTCCAGGGATAGGTTCCTCTGAAACCCAAGGTGAGTCAAGTTGGGCTTCCAAGACCCACCAAGTGTTTATTTCCTGCTGTAGCTGTTGATTAGTGAGCTCAATTCCCATCTGGATCTTTCCTTAAGGTTTATATATTTGTAAACATTTCTGAGAGGTTGCCTCAACTAATTAGTCTACGGGCTTGATCTCCACCAATAAAGAAAGGCTTCTCCATGAGTGGGCTGTTCTGGTCACATTGCTCCATTGCATTGGGCTTTCCCAATCCATGGTTAGAACAGGCTGCAGAGGATGATGGTGAGAGCTCCAGATTGCAGGATTCCTGTGCTTTAGAACTAATGAGTGTTGTGGGGTTTGTATCTCTTTCAACTGACCTGACTGTACTGTTGGTAACAGTTTTGAACTCCTTCTAGGATAAGTGAGGCAAGGGAGTTAAGGAAGGTCAGATTGGCCTCTTACATCACTGTTCAGCTTAGAACTGAACTAGGGCCTTCTGGCCAAAAAGCAAACCCACACTTTTTATACAGAGGCCTCACCTTGTCCAGCTTTGGTAAGGCACTGTCTAGAGGAGAGAGCAATGGATCCCTGATAGACAGGACTGTTCTGTCAGGAGTTAGTTGCAGGACCTTGGGGTAAGGAGCAGCTCTGCAGTGCTTCGTTCAGAATCTAGCAGGCTGAGGCTCCTAAGCAGACTGAAGAGGTGAAGTCCTACTACATGAGTTAAAGAACCATCTGGGAACCCTGTCAGAACCGCAGGTAGGGCACAAGGTAGTAGCTGACCTCTTGAGTGGGGCAGATGGCTGTGGGTTTGGCTCTGTGCTGCCTCTGAGTCCTTGTAGTAGAGTCAAAACTGTTCCTACCTCTGAAAGATTATGGATTACAGGATTTTAGCAGACAGTGTTTGCTTTTTGCCCCAGAGAGTGAGAAGCAGCCAGTTTGGCTGCCAGACCATCCTCTGCAGGATTGCCCGTTTCCATTGCTGCCAGGAGCTGCCCCATTGGAGAGGCTGCTTGCACCCCAAGGCAGGCCTGGCCCTGCCCAGGAGCCTGGCTGGCAGCAGCTTCCTTGTAGCCTCAGCTTGCCCTCCAGAAAGCTGCTTTGTGGGAGATAAGGGTAATCTAGAACATGGCACAATACTCTGGTGGTACGTGGGGCCTGTTCTGCTCTCCCTGGCCACGTGTGCAGGGAGCCAGCCAAGAGCTCTGGGGACATGGACATTGTGCTGAGCAGGCACAGCAGGAGGAAGACAGGAGGCCGTAAAAGGACCACATACGATGTGCTGTGCAATGAGCAATTTACTGTAAATATTGTGTATGGAAACGGAGGTCCCTGAAAATACACACTCTAGAGTGAAGTTGAGTAACAAACTGAAGAATCTGAGGCCAAGAGACAAGTAAAACTTTCAGATTTCATTACTTGTTTCCTTTTAGCAGTGATGTGTTTCAACTTCCTGAATTCAATTTGGAGCCTTCCCAGAAATGGCTATGTGGGGTTCAGGATCAGCCCCAAATAATTTCATCTGCTTGCAGCCTCTGGTGTGGGTGTCTGCATAGCTGCTTGTTTTGATGGTCAGTGTAGAGACAGTCCATGGAGTTTCAGAATCCCCTTCTAAAGCATCATAATGATGCTGCATTGCTGTGTCCCCTCTTTGAAGCCTTCCTGACTAGGACCCTGGATAATCTGTGTGAACACCTGGATGGGAGATGCCATGGACGAATGCTTTCTCTCCTTGGCCTGGGCTACTCCTGAGCTTGTAGAATGAAGCAGGTCAAATAAGACTTTTCAAATAAAACAATTAATGGAATCTCCAGATACTTTGTTCTTTCAGCTCTTTGTGTAGAAAGCTCCAAGAGAGCTGTTCTTGTTAAATGCCCAGGTTAGGTGAGGCTCAGGATTCAGCTTCCAGAACCTCACAGGTGTCACTGTGGAGATGTCATAAAATCCTTGGGTTCATTCTCATAAATCCCAGAGGGTGTTCACCTATCTGGGTCTGTATTTGAACTGGAGCCTTATGTCCCAGGATGTTTTCTCCAAGCCACCCAAGGTGAAAAACATTCTTTTGTTGTTTTTTTTTTGGTCAGGAAACATCAAATGCTTCTCCTGTGATTCTCCGAGTGGATCCTCAGGGCTTTTACGTGTACTGGACCTATCAGAGCACGGTAAGTGCTGAGACTGCACAGCTCAGGCTCCAGCCAGCCAGGTCAGGTTTGTGTGAGATGACAACATTGCAAATGCTCTAGTCCAGCACTAGGGAGCAAACTGCCACACTCATTCCTCTTAGCAGGGACACCCCACCAAGGAGTGGGAGCTGGTCAGTACCAGGCTGGTCTCTTCAGCACCAGGAAAGTGCAAGAACTGAAGGTGTGAGTGTGTCTTTCTATGCCTTTCATGCTTTCACCTTTTTTGACTCCTGCAAAGCTCATTACATGTCCTTCAAAGGACTTCATGGAGAACAGTTGTGCTAATATCCCTGTCACCCAACAAGATACAGGATCCCCTAACCTGTACAGAATTCTCCTAGCCTGTACAGTGGGGCCATTAAGTGACTCATTGGGGTTTTAAACATTTTTATTAGAAAGCAGTGACTATAGTCATGTAGGGCCTACATGGGGTCTGGAGAGCAATTTGTGTGCAGGCTGCTGGAGCAAAGCATAACATGCCAGCTGCTGGAGGAGAGGGAGAGGCAACACATGGAGGAAAGAGAATTCAGTTCCTCACTGATGAGTAGCATCAAGGGATGGAGAGGGAGGTGGAAGGCTGGGCTTACTTCTGCTTTCCAGAGCAGGCTGTGGTTTAGCTCTACTTCCTCCACCTGACCTACATGCCATGGCAGAGTCAGACAGTCCTGCACAGGCCCTGGCCAGGGATCTGGTGGGCTTGGGTGAGCTCTGCCTTTCCAGAGATTGTGCCCAGGGCCAGCTGGGACCGGGCACTGCCGCAGCCATATCCCCTGAGAACAGCGTCACAGCACTGGGGACTGTCACACCTTGATGTCTCTGTCACCCCTGTTCTGCTTTCAAGGTCCACTGGGGCAGTAGAATTTCTGCTTTAAGGGTTCCAGCAGGAAGAAGTGGAGCATGAAGTGAGGCAAGGGGAGCTGGTGTCACCATGGAAAGGGAGGTGCTTCATTGGGATACCTGGGAAAGGGGCTGGGGGAAGGAAGCATAGCTGCCACAAGAAACTCAGACTGAAAGGGGTCTCACATTCCTGGAAAATGGTGATGATTAGCAGCTAAAGTAAACTGAACTGCTTTTGCACTAGGGACTCAGAAAGGAGTGGAATTAGGAGTAAAATTGTTTCCTGCTTAACAATAAAATGGGGATACAGCCAGAAGACATGGCATCCACATTGTTCTGTACTGTGATCTCGGAAAATAATATTCTCTGCTGCAACAAGTGTAATTTGTTCTCCAGACCCATGATGGGAAGAAAAATTAGTAACAGAGGAAGGAAATTCAGGTTGGATATTAAAAGAACAAACAAGACAGCAAGCCAGTAGTAAGGACATGGAAGAGCTGCCTGGGGAAGGCTGTGCAGTGTTCTCTGTGGGAATGGCTTCCCTCCCTGCCTTGTTCCTGCTGGGAGAGAGCCCTTGCACAGGGAAAGACACTAAGCAAAACCTGATTTACAGCCTCTGGGGGCTTTGTCATGGAGTGCTTTCCTTCCTCCTTTGCCTTTCCTCATTTTCCTTGTCCTTATTCTGTTGTAGGAAAGGGAAATTCTGGATATCACCAGTATCCGAGACACCCGTGCAGGGCGATTTGCAAAAACACCCAAGGTGAGTCCACACCTTCTTTCTGTCCAGTGTTGCCATGGAAAGGCAGGACTGCCTGTGGTCTTGGTGGCCTCAGGCAGTTTGTCCTGGATTTCTGTAGGAAGAAGGTAGAGAGGAGCTCATCTCCTTACATCACAGCTATGTAAATATAGAAAAGCCATCTTGGCTCTTGTCCCTGACTTCCCAGGGGCCCTCTGTGCACCCAAAAGCAGCACTTCCAGTCTATGGTAGATGGCTTATTGGAAGGAATACGTCAGAAAGCCAGGAAAACCCCTTCCAAGTGCCCTGCTGCACTGCTAAGTCCTGCTGGAGACTTTGATGCTCCTGCCCTTGTGTAAAGATGTACAGGGTACCCACAAACCTGGAGTTATGATGCCATTCCAACAGTGTGCTGAGGTTTCTCCCTTCAAAAGGAAGAAAATGCATTTTCAGAAAAACTAGTTTCTTTTTCATTATTTTTTTAATGCCCCCATATATTTTTACATTTGCACATGATCAGGGCTTTGTTCTCAATTTCAGTTAAAACTGAAGCTTCTTGCAGCCCTTGTTAGGACTGTGTTTCTGGAACTTTAACTTTTCTA
Source organism: Sitta carolinensis (assembly GCA_032173965.1). Taxonomy (NCBI): domain Eukaryota; kingdom Metazoa; phylum Chordata; class Aves; order Passeriformes; family Sittidae; genus Sitta; species Sitta carolinensis. The sequence goes on from JAVUNC010000026.1 coordinate 7,631,516, forward strand.
TGTATGGAAGAGGCAAGCAGAAAACTGCAGTAAAGCTCAAAGGTGGAAAAGGGACCAAAGAAATAAAGCTGAAGGGTTATGTGGTGACATAGGTGACTCTCTAGGGCAAAAGGGAAAGGTTTTGCAATATCTCCTGAGCCTCAAGCAGCCTTTTGCATAAGTTGTGTGGCTGTTTTCTCAATCAGCTCTGAAAATTTCTGTTCAGAGCTCCCCAGGACCAATATTTCTCAAAATTCCATAATAAGGTGGGCGCTAAAGGCACAGCAGAGCTCAAGAGTCATACCAATCTTCTTAAAAATCATATTTCCTTCAGAGAAACTGCCTTTCTCCTTGGAAATTCACTACAGTGGAACATACTTCAGTTTTCAATGAGCCTAAAACTTTGTCAACAACTTGTTTTGTGGGAACTGTGCTTAACAAATGCTGTCGGAGGTTGGATTTTCATTTGAGAGAATAAAATATCTGGGGCTGTTTGAGTTGGTGTTGCACTCCAGATGGGGGACACTAAGGAAGAGGCTGACTTAAAGGAGAGGTATGAGATACTCTTTTCTAGGGTCACACTGTGAGGAATAACCTGTTGGCAAAGTGAATTGATTTTTGATATAGATGATAAATTGCTGGGGGAAGTACTGAGGCCATGGCTGGATGTCCTGGTGGTAACAGGAGACTGGAGAAACATGTCCTAGATTTCAGGAATTAATTAGTTAAGGAAGACTAATTGGAGAGTACCAGGAGAAGACAGCTTGCAAATGGTACAGAGTTATTTGGGGTAATAAAATCAGACTGGTTTGTGGGAAGAGTTTGAATTGCTGATTGACTTCATGATCTGAGTGATACATTTTATAGAGATAAAAATCAGGCAATGCACACAGAAAAAATCCCTCATCCTTCTGTAATAACAGGTCCTGAGTTGAGTGTTGCTACTCAGAAAACATGTGGGTGTATGGTAAAATATCAATGTAGTGTTCAGCAGAATTTGCCTCCTAAAAGTAAATTGTATGTTGGGAATTATAAGGAAATCATTAGGAAGTCATGCTATTGTATACACCCCAAATGGATCCATATTTATGTGCAATTCTAGTGTAGTCTCAAAGTAGGTGAGAACTGGAAAACATGTGGAAGAGCAGCAGGATTAACAAAGGAATGAAGTGGCTGCTGGGGGCAGAGCATCTGAGTAGGAGGGACTGTATTCTGGCAAGAGGAGTAAGGTGAATGAGCTGTGGAGTGCTGTAATATCAGGAGTTGAATGGAGAAGGGGAGCATGAAGCAGTTACTCAGGGCCTGAAGCAGTTACTCAGGGTTTCTTCCAGTGCAGGATCTCCATATAAGGTGGAATTTTCCAGAGGTAGGAGTGGCACAAGCAGGAGGTGCTGCTGCTGCTATTCCACCTCCTATCACCATGCTATGGGTGATGCTTCCTGCACAGTCATGGAAAAATGATTATAAAATGTCAGTACAAGAAGGAAATGCTTTTAGAGGGTTATTAAATGTGAGATAATGCCTCTGGGTTAGGAAGCTGCTGAATCCTAGATTGCTGGGAGCTGCAGGAATGTGTCAGGGAAGTGCCAGTGCTTTTGCCCTGTTCCAGCACTTTTCCCTAGGCACCTGGATGGAACTGCTCTGTTCTAGCTGTTATAATAGGCCACGGATGGGATTTTTAGAGTCCTGGGAATTGGCTGAAGCTTATTTTTGAAGAACAGTGAAGCAAAGATCAAGCACTGACTGATTTATTAAGTATTCTCAGTGGGCAGAAGTGATGCACTTGATGACAACCTTTGCTGTGAAAATCCCAAGTGCTTTTCAAATTCTGCATTTTACAGAGACTAATTTGAAATAAGTCCCCTTTTTATTTTCAGGGGGTTTTGTGGAGTTCTGTGATAACATGTAGTAAAATGCACTAGACTGGCTCCTTATCCTGCTTTTCCTTGTGGATCCTGGGAGATCTTGTGTGGGCACTGAAGGGTTGTTGAACCAAGATGTGCCATCTGGGTCTGGAAAATTCTTACTTCCATGTAGCTCTGCTATCCTTGATGCCTCTGGCTTAAAGCCCTCAGGGTCGTGTTCATTTGGCTCTCCTGAGAACTGAAGTTCACAAAGGAATGCAGAAAGCAGGGAAAAATTCTTCACATGAACCACCACACCCTCCACATGGGGCAGCTATGTCTGGGGCATTGTTAGAAAAGGCATTAATATAAAAAACTGGTGTGGTGAAGCAAATAAAAATCTGTTTTGAGCTGGAAGGATGAACATGGGTGCTGTTCTGCCCAGTTACAAAATAACGGCTTGGAATGGTCCTGGAATAGAGCTGTTGGAATTAATACAAAGAGTTACTTGTCTCACTGCCTGAAGGTGGAAAAGAAATGAGCCATCAGCCTTCTGTAGGCCAAGGATTAGGATAAGGAGAGCAGGATCACAGCTGTAGGAAGAGATGGCACCAGTAATAAAAGGAGCATCCTTTCCCCTTCCCTGCAAGTGGTGCCCCAGTCAATCCATAGCTGTTCTGAAGCCAAGTTTGTGGCCTGGTTTTCCTGCTGGATTGTGACTGAAGGAATTCCAGAGGAAGGAGAGTGCTGTATGGAGAGCATCTGGGCCACTGCTTTCCACAGCAGGGGGCTGTGCAGTTTTGGGCTCCAGGATGTAACCTGCCCTGAGATTTCCAGTCCCACGGCACTGACAAGTCTCTCTGGGAGGGCGTGGGTCACTGTGGATGTTGGGAGTTCTCTGCTTTCAGCAGCACTTTCCCACCACTGCTGAGCAGAAGGTTTGGGGTTTTTCTTTGTAACCTCTCCACACAGCGAGAAGAATAACACCAAAGCAGCCACGTGGAAAACCACTTGAGAAGGGACGTGCTGCCGGTGCACTGCCAGCACGGGTCACAGCTGGGACCCCATCCGTGGTTAGGGAGCAGGTTAGTGCCCAGCACAGCGTGAAAAGGGACTCGCTAAGGGCTGCCAGCCACAGAGCCACCTCCAAATAGAAACGGCCCTGGCCTGCCTTCGGCAGCCCTCGTCTCACCGCAGAGCACAATCCTCCCTGGTCCCTCCTACGCCGGGCTCCCCTGCTCACCCGCCCGTGTGAGGTTCTTTGAGAGCGGCTTTGCGTTTCTGCCGTGACTTTTCTTTGCGGATTTTTTTTTTTTTTAAGATGAGGCAGAGCAAACTTTGGCGTGTGTTCAAGAGTAATAAAGATAAGAATGAGCAGCGCCTTTGAACAGCAAGGAGACAAGATTAAAAAGCTATTGCCTGTAGTACAGCAGTGTGCCGATACAGATCAGGCTGTTATTTACAATCAGGCATGTGCTTTCATTTCAGTAATGAGGAACAATAAGGGCTGCTCCATTTGTGGGCTTTTTGTGGTTTCTTTTTTTAAGGCACCAAGACCCTGGTATGTTGACAGAGAATCTAATAATTAAGGCCAAAATACACTATGTTTTAGGCCAGACTTCTGAGCTGTTGGCTGTGTCTTGGGGCTTGTTTAGACATTTCAGGAGGTGTTGGCTTTGAGACAGGCATATTTTTTAATAAAAAAAAAAGTTGTGCTTTCTGATTGTCATGATTATAAACCAGCTTCATCCTCTGTCCACATTCTGTTAGTGTTGAACCTGGAGATGCAGCCTGAACTGCATATGTACAGGGAGAAAATTATACTGAGGCATTTCACTCATCATGTTTTGAGATGATAATGTTGAAGCCAGTGGGGATGTTCAGGAACCATGCAGGACAATCCCAATGTCCTCGGAGCTAAGCCATGGCTGTGAGCCACAGGCTGTAAGCACTGTGGGTGGTCAGTGGTTCTGCTGCAGCACAGGGAATGAGCAGCTCTGGCAGTGGGGTTCAGCAACTTCTGAGCCCAGGGTGGAGCTGAACTAAGTCTAATTCCTGCCCTCCAACTGGAGAGCAATCCTATGGAGCTGTATAGAGACACCAATCTGTGCGTGTACAAGAGAGAGGCAGGTGCAAGCCTGTGTCTGGCAAAGGATTTAGAAATGGTGGAGCTGGAGCTGAGCAAGGAAATGGGCATGTGTGAGTGATGGCCTTTGCCATGTTGGGCCCTCCTGCTTCTGCCATTGCTGTGCAGTGAGCTCATTCTCCTCTGGCAGTCCCTGGCAGTGTGTCCCTGCTGGATTGCAGAACACCATGGGCTATTCTGTGCCTGGGAATCTAAGCTGCTGCACTTTCCAGTTCCTTTAGGTAAGACACTGAGAGCTGAGAGTGCTTCACTGTGGATTTTTGTCTGCCTGTGTCCCTGCGATGCTTGGCACAGGGACAGGCTGGCCCTCCCCATTCCACAGCCATTATCTCCAGCATGGAACAGCAGGGCTAATGGGGACAGGAGGGTTACCTCCAGAGTCAAAGCATCAGAAATATCCTGGAGCTTCCTTTTTCCCTTCTGGCAACCAAATAAGACCTCTTTTCTCCAGAAGAGATGATTTGTTGTCCTAGTGCCACAAGGCACAGCTCTGTCAGGGCACAGTGACACAACAGGTCCTGCTGTCAGTCAGCTCTGCCCCCTTTCAAGCAGAGAAAGGACCATCCTTCTCTGTCCTGTGTCAGTCTCTGATTCTTTGTTTATATTTGCATGAGAATTTGCTTCTCTCTGGACTATGGATCTCTGACCAGCTGAGGATTTTAAGGAAATCAGGAGGGTGGAATGTGAAACACCAGCTGACTCCATATTTCAGCCACTCTGTTAGTAGGTTGTTTTCTGCTTGTCTGGGTTTTTTAAAGAGGATTTGCTAAGAGCGTTTCCCTTCTGATTTGCATGGCTAATATGTGTGTCCTGCTTTTCATGCAGCAATTCCTATTTTTCCTTCATGGCTACCTGCAAGGTGACAGTGAGTAATCCTAGAGTGAAGCTGTGACACAAGACACTAAAAGAGTGCAGGTTGTGAAAGAGCCACAATGTGCTATCAGGTTCAGAGCTCCTGCACACAGTCTCTGGTCCTCTCTCCACATCTTCACTGGGTGTTGGATACATCACTGCCTGGATAAGGGCAAAAATACTCAGCTTGCTGGGGCCATGGCCTGGACAGAGAGGTCTAGAGAGAGCCATGTGATGAATGTCTGCTAGAGAGCTGCATGTGGAGAAGGAAGAGATGGGAGGAGCCCCGGGTAACAAATACAGGAAATGAGTTCAGCACAACCACAAGTTCATCATTGTTTGGGCCTTCTCTCCTGTACAGCCCTGGAGCTGAACAAATGCTGGTGCATTTGCAAGGTGAAGTTAAGTTTGGTGTTAAAATCCCATCGCTTTCCTGCTGGCACTGGAAAGTTGAGCTCAACAAGGAGTTGCCACGAGCACAGGAACGAGATGTGGGTGTTTGGCGGTGCTCAGTTCTGTGGAGGAAAATGGCTCACAAGGCAAGAAGGAGCCATTTTAGAAATTCCCTTGTAGAAAACAGGCAAATCCTACTCCTTCCCTCCCTCCAAATGCTCTGGATTAAAGAGGTTTCAGAGTTGAGTTACCCCCTCAGAGAGGTGCATTTCCAAAATAAGAGACAGCAGTCAGATGATCCTGAGTTACAGACCAGCCCATCCTGTTTTTCTTAAAGATGCCTGTTTGTTACAGATGTGTCAAAATTGCAAATGCTCCAGAAGTTAGGAAAATTGAAATAAAAAATTCTGCAGTTCCTTATAAAATATGTATACAGCTGTGTGTCATGTGCAGACTGCAACCTGAAGGTGCACTCAGATTCCAGCTCCAGTTTAACCTCCAAGTCTGACCTGCTCTAATAATCCCAGATTGTGGATTTTGCCCTGGTTCTAAAAGAGCAGGTGCTCTGACAGCTCCCTGTTTGTTTGGACAGGGATTTGTCCTGCACTTCAGATAATGAATTGCTGTGCTTTATTCTAGGAATGGAAATTTTATCTTCCCAGTATAAATAGCACCATCATAAAACTCTGGGATACCTTGGATACCTTGGCTTAGTGACACCATGCATAGGAATGCAGAAAATGCTGAATAATTTAAAGAATTCTATAAATACTTTCATATGGTGCTGCAATCCAAGTACCACTAATCGGATGAGCCTTACACTTAAGAAAACAAGTCTCTGGTGAGCTGTTGCTGTAGGGTAATGGAATTGCTGTGGAAAAAACCACTTCTAGCAATTGACAGCAGCTGAAAGTGGGGCTTGGAGGGGAAGAACCCAACTCTGAGGTGACAGGGCGTCCTATAAAAAATCTTTCCTGTGGAGGGAAGCATGACATGCAAGGGTGTCACCCTAATACACTTTTTACTGTGGGTGTTTTGATAAAATCAACTGGTTACACACCTCTGGCACAAGCAGGCCAAACCCTCCCCTGCTTGTTTGCAAGTCCAGTCTGAAGTTTCAGAAGAAATTTCTTTAAGAGCAATCTCCAGCTTTGACTTTTTCAGACTTGTGCAGGGGTGTTAGTTATGGTGTTTTGTCCCATGGAGGATCCACTAATGCAGACTCCAGAATAAAGATAAAAAATAAGGAAAGTCAAGGAAAGGAAGGTTGCACAAAGCAGTTTTGCAATGCTTGAGATGCTTTCTGTGAAATTGGGCCAATGTGTGTATTGGGGTCTGGGGTTTTTTTTGTAGTTTTCCCTCATTCTCCAGTTACTCCCATCTGTTCTGTTTCTTTTGCAGTCCCTGAAGCTCCGAGAGGTTTTTAACTTGGATTACCCTTACAGCACCTTCCTGCTGAAGACCCTGACAATTGTATCTGGCCCTGACATGGTTGACCTCACTTTCCATAACTTTGTGTCCTACAAGGAGAATATTTGTAAGGTATCAGGGCCTGAGGTCATGAAAATACTGGGAACCACTAAGGATTGGGGCATTCAGTGGGAAGCAGGAAATGAGAGGGAGTGACAGGACCCTGAGCCTTTTCAGCATTACTGACAAGGTTATAAACAAGTAGGTTTATGTTCCAGTCAGGTGTGAAACTTCTCCATAGTTCTAGAAGCTTCTGCCCTGCACGGAGAAGGACCAGTAGAAGACTGGTCATTGTTGTCTTTCATGTGTTTTGTATGGATGAATAGGTAGCTGGGAAGTGGAAGAGTTTCAGCTCCTAATGTTTATAGGCAGGAGGAAGGTGGTTGAGTCAAGCCCAGAAGTATCAGACAGGATAAGGGGTAACAGTTTTAAGCTGGAAGAGGGTAGATTTTCATGGGATGTGAAAATTTCTTCCCTGTGAGGCTGGGGGGGTGGTCCCTGACACAGACTGCCCAGAGAAGCTGTGGCTGTCCCATCCCTGGAAGTGTCCAAGGTCGGGTTGGGTGGGTCTTGGAGCAGCCTGGGATAGTGGAAGGTGTCCCTGCCCATGGCAGGATGTGGGATTGGATGGGCTTGAAGGTCCCTTCCAACCCAACCCATTCCAGGGTTCTGTGCCCTTTCCCTGTTTGCTGTGTACTTCTCAGAGCAGTTCAGTAGTGCCCAAGTGCCTCTGCCCTGTTTGTTCCAGGACTGGGCTGAGGATATTATGGCCATTGCTCGGAACCCCCTCACGTACAACGCTCCCCGCTACACCTTCCTAGAGAAAATGTAAGTCCTTTCTGAGAAACCTTTTTCTCTGAAACATCCATGTCCTGCCCTTTCTGACAGTACTGGAAAAGAAAAAAAGACTTCTAATGTCTTTCATCCAGGTCCCTTGGCAGCCTCCAGACCAAGGCCTGGGTCATGCCAAGGTTATGCTGATGGTCTCTAAGACCCAAATTTTCAGTTCACTGTTAGATTATTTTCCCAATTGCATGTTTTACTTTCTTCTCACTTAGTAGGATCTCTTAAGATAGTACAAATGCATTTTTGTAATCTGGTTTGGGTTTTTTTTCAGTCTAGTGAAGCTGAAGTTGCAACTGAATGAAGAGGGAAAGATTCCTGTCCGGAAGTGAGTGTATTTTTTTGTTTCATTGTGTGTTCAGTCAGACTACAGGCAGAGCAACTGGTGAGAGGATGGTTGTTCAGTGTCTTCAGCTGTCTGCTTTTCCTTCACCTAAGAGGTAGAGAACTTTCCCTCTGTGTCCAGGACATGGAAGTGCTCCTGCTGCACCTAGGTGACACATAATTTGAGTCTGGAAAGGAGATTTTGTGGCCTTCATCTACAGCAAGAAATTACATAAATAGCCACAGATATCACTTCCTGGTTGTTGCCAAGAAAAAAATCAACAAAACAAAGCAACTTTGGTAAAATTCTGATCACAGATTATTTTGCAAACCTGAGCTGAAAGTTGGATGAGGTGTAAGATTGTTTCCCTTTCCTGTAAGTTCTCCATTTGGAGAGCTCTTTGCTGGACTTCCCTAGCTCACTTGCAGCAGGACTCCCTTGGTTTGCTTGTCTCCAGTCCCTCCCCATTTCCTCTGTCCCTCAGCCTTCTTTCTGGATGTGCAAGGGAGCGAAGCAGCCTCTGGGCCAGTGTTAATGCTGGTTTAGGAGCAGAACAGATGGAGGCTTGTCCTTCCCTGGCCCCACCTAGGCCTTGTGCATCAGGTAGGGCTCCCATTAGAATGGGAAGCAAATCCCAGCTGGTCCCTTCTCCCCTGCACTATGTGGCATGAACCTGGAATTGATTTTGTGCCATTCGGTGTCTTCCCAAGTAAAATCGCTCCAGGGCTGGTCCTGTGGTTCCTCTGTGTTGATTTAGCTTGTAGAATGACAAAAAACAGCACTGCCATGTTGAATGCCCTTTTGTGTCCTTTTGTTTTAAGGATAAGGTGCTGCAGACAGTGCATTTGGGAAGCTTTGAACCACTCTGCTCTAGGTCTGTGCTGTGTTACAGCATCACAAGAGGTGAACACTAATCGCCCCAAATAAACACAGGCCCCAGGGTGTAAGGCAGAGCTGTGCTGGATTAAGGCTGGCTGACTAAATGGGCTCCTGGAGGGCTGAGCTTTATTCAACACTAAACATTTTTTGTTATTTGTTTTCTAAACCACCAACCAGCAAAATTTCATTGTCAGAAACCAGAATATTCATCAAAGGACTGTTAAAAATGTGTAGGTCTGTAATGAATAACACACTAGGGAAGAGTGCTTTGAATTAATCTTTAAAATGCAAGCAAGGTAGCGTTGCTGCAGGGAGAAACCAGCCTATTCCTCTGAAACAAGCTAGAAAAAAAATCTGATACAGGATGTACCTCCCCTCAGTGCCCATTTCTTGCAGAATGGTAAAAATGTAGACCATGAAATGGTCCAGATTATAACAAGGTTTATAAAAATACTCAGTATCTCCAGGTGTGCAGGTAAATGTAAGGCTTTCAAAACTCCTGAAAATTCTGTAAATTCCACAAGCATTTGCCTTTCCTTTAAATATGTAAATCCCTCTGGAATCACTCCAAGGCTGCTGCAGTTTTGCCTTGCAAAGGGCAGGGTTTGCATGAGCTGGTGCAGCCCCTGCCGGGCACTCCCACCTGGCAGTGCAGGACACTCCTTGTTCCCGTTTGCTGTGAGCACCTGTGATTCCAGAAACTTAACAGAACTGAGGCTGGATTTTTCCATGGAAGAAACCATGGTGCTGTTGACGGGGATGTTCTAAAAGGAGGGAAAGTTCAGTTGTTGTTACTTCTCCACAGTGCCTTAGGAAGCAGCTCCAAGAAGGGCAGAAAAGGACAGGAGAGGGATTTGAGTGACAGGGCTCTTACAGAGTCCATAGCAGAAATACAGAACTTCTGCTTTAAATCAGCAGTCAAAAATTCTTGGAGGAACACTGTTTGTCTTTGCTGATAGTTGTCTTGCCTATCTTCTTTGCTGTGCATTTGGAGTGTCCTGCACTGCCTGCAGCTCCAGCTCCCTGACCTCTCTCCTGCTCCATGGTGATGTTTGTTTGCCTGTCTGATCAGTATTTTTCAGATGTTCCCTGCAGACAAGAAGAGGGTGGAAGAAGCATTAAGTGCTTGTCATCTGCCAAATGGCAAGGTAAGGGCTTCTCTGGGTATCCAGAAGTCTCTGACCTTGAGAAGGATCTTTTTCCCTGCCCTGACTGGGATGTGCTTGGCTGTGAAAAACCATGAGCTGAGATGCTCATAGTTGCTTACCTTACCCTACCACTGCCAGGCCTTAACTCTTGGCCTGCTGGCATCAGTTCTTGTCTTCCAGTAACACTTGTGACTCCAGCACTTGCACTGTGTGGCACAGGGAGCAGCAACACCCGACCAGATGTTCCAGTCACTTACTGGGATTGTCACAGCCAAGTGCTGAACTGGGGGTGTTCATGACAGGTAAGAGCTGTCACAGATTTGTGGTCCTGACACCTCTTCATTGCATTCTCAGAATGATGCCATCAACCCTGAGGACTTCCCCGAGCCAGTGTACAAGACGTTCCTGATGAATCTGTGTCCACGGCCCGAGATTGATGAGATATTTACCTCACAGTAAGTTTCCCTCAAGCCACAGCCCAGAACTTGGTCTCTTGTGGCAAAAGACAGACAGGAAGGAGGGGATTTAATGTCGTGTGGTTTGTCTGGCCTTAAGCCTTAGAAGGGCAGGATCCCAGGTCAGTTAATGCCTTCACTCACAGCCTGAATAAAAAGGATGAGACTTCACTGTGCTACAGGACCCTGAAATAAATGGGGCCAGAGGGAGGATCAACTTCTCCTGTGTGAAAAGATTCCTGGGATAATTCCCAGGCCTTACCTCTGTCCCTCTGTGATTCTCTCACTGCAGCCATCTAAAAGCAAAGCCCTATATGACCAAAGAGCACCTGGCAAAGTTCATCAACAAGAAGCAGCGTGACACCCGCCTCAACGACATCCTCTTCCCGCCAGCCAAACCCGAGCAGGTGCAGAGCCTGATAGAGAAGTATGAGCCCAGCGGGTTTAACATCCAGAGAGGTGAGTCTCGTTCAGCCCAAAGCTCTTGCTAGAGAGGTGGGATGAAAGAGCAGAAGATCTCGTGCCTCTGCTATCCTGCTTCTCAGGGGAGCAGTCAGCCTTCCAACTCCTGTTTTTTCCCACAACTCTCTTTCCACTTCCAGAGAGGTGCCAGAACCGTTCTATTTGGCCACCGTTAACAGCTCTGTTTGCCATACAGGGCAGCTGTCTCCGGAGGGATGGTCTGGTTCCTCTGTGGCCCCGAGAACAATCTGATAGCGCTGGACAAGCTGATGCTGTACCAGGACATGACCCAGCCGCTCTCGCACTACTACATCAATTCCTCACACAACACCTATCTGACGGGTACGGCAGTGCCGTACCCGGGGCAGGCACGCCCAGGGGCGGGGGAGGAGCACAATCGGCCGGGCAGATGTGCGTGCCCTGGGGTTCCGAGGGGCTGGGCTCTCTAAATGCTGTGTGACATGAAGCAGTGTAGCCCTGCAACTGAAAACATCTTGTCAGTCTGCTGCGTGCACCTGCTGAAGGCTGGCAGAGATTCCTGTTGCCTCTGTGTGTGCAGGAGCTGTCCCGTGTGAGTAGCTAATGCTGGGCCTCTCTCCTGCAGCTGGGCAGTTTTCTGGGACGTCCTCTCCCGAAATGTACCGCCAGACGCTGCTGGCCGGCTGCCGCTGCGTGGAGCTGGACTGCTGGAAGGGCCGGCCCCCGGACGAGGAGCCCATCATCACCCATGGCTTCACCATGACAACTGAGATTCTCTTCAAGGTAGGGAAGAGCTTTCTCCATGGTTGCTTTCCCCTGCCTGCTTTTAGACTGATTGCTCAGGGAGCCAGATGGCTGAGGGCAAAGATGTTTGAGAGGAAAAGATTGATGGCGAGGTGACAAGTGAATGAATGTGTGGGTAGAAGGAAAAGTGAACAGATAAGGTTGGAGTTTGTACATTTTTGGAATGGGAGGAGTAGCAGAGAAGTTGACAACTGGATAAAGATGGATGGATGAATGAGGGAGATGTGGGAAGTCAGGCAGAAGCCATGATGAGATGGCTGAGCAGAGGTGTGTGTGTACACAGGGCTGTGGCACAGGAGGGCTGCACAGAATGTGGCATGAGGCTGGTGGATTTATAGATAGAGGCATATCAGAGGAGCAAACAGGATGGCTTTTAGGAAACACCGTTTATCTTCTGGTCTGCAGCAGATATCTATGGCTGACAGGCTCAAATGGAGGCTCTTTCTTTTGAAAGAACAGGGTTCAGTTCCTTCCTAATGAACCTGAGTGTTGGAATGTGTTTTGTGGAGCAGCTGGCTTCCCTGAGGATTCAGCTCCCAGGCTTTAGAAGCACAGCACAAAGCCAGGCAGTACAGGGCATTTATCCACAGCTTGCAAGTTACAAATAAAGGCATCACACTGACTTTTCTGCACTCCTTTACACAAGCTGCTGCCAACAGGTAGAGGTGCTTTAGATGGTTTTTTTCAGCTCTTTATTTTTCTTCTGTATCTTCTCCCCAATTCCCACACTTCACTATTACTAAAATATTTATGTATGAGGGGAACAACAAACCAAACCAGTCCTTAAGGTCAGAGGTATTGCCATCCTCAGACTCAGTAATTTCCAAAGCCCTGAGGTATCACTGCTGCTTTTTGCACAGCATTTCACTGCAGATAGAACAGAAATAATGGCATTTGTAGCTGCTGTAATTGCAGAGTTCTGCTGAAGCCTGGGACCATTCCTCAAGGAAATTATAACCTGCTAACACAGCATGTGCTGGGTTTTGGTTTTACATAACACAGTCTTTCCTTCCACTACAGTTCCTGTGGCCTTTTAGTAGCATTGTCTGAGGCTTCTCTTCAGAGCCTTGAGGCTTCTGTGACAGACTCCCAGTGGTCCATGGAGGAGCAGCTGTGGCAGCTTCCCTCTATGCTGAGGCCATGGCTCATGCAGGATTTGGGATGATCAGGGGACTGAAATTGCAAAGGAGCAAATGGCACTTCTTTACCAATTATCAGGACCAGAAAGGAAAATAGTGGAAAGTTTGTGGCAGCTTAACAGGGGCTTGGGGGAAATATTATTTTTTCTTAAATCATTAATGCTGAGAAGGTTTCCATGGTATTTGCATTTGAAATGTCAGCACAGCTGGTGACTGAACATTCCAGCTCTCTCTGCTGCCAGGCAAAAGGATTTTATAAGCAGCAGAATTGAAAGAAAATTGGGCAGTTTCAGAGGTAAGTATGGATAGAGTTTGCAGTGTTTTAATCTGGTGCTGCAAACACCTTTCTGTGCCAGTTCAAGGTGCTTGGGGCAGGGATTTGTCTCTGTGGCCAGATGCTCTCATGTGCAGTGATGTGTACACTGACCTGTGCAGCAAACCCAAAAACTCAACTTTCTTGCAACTTCAGCTTCATTTTGGTGCTGAGTTTAGCTCAGAGTGGATCCTCTGGAGCTGGAAATCTGGGCAGGTGTGAAAAAGATGACACTTCTCACCTTCTTACTGGGAGAAGTTTAGTGACTTTGAAAGGAGCTCCTGAGAGACAATTCTGGAGTCCATTCAGAGGGAGGTCAGCTGTGTGTCTGTTATTAATGAGTGCTGAGCTTCTCTCTGACCATGGCCTCTCCTTCAGGACGCCATCGAGGCCATTGCAGAAAGTGCTTTTAAAACATCTCCGTACCCTGTGATCCTGTCCTTTGAGAACCATGTGGACTCGTGAGTATTTGGTGATTGGGAGAATTGCTGTGTCCAGAGCAGACAATACACAGGCAAGGGCTGCTGGGTTTTAAGCAAGTGCTGAGCTGAAGTGAAGCATTGACTGAGGTTTCTGAAGCACCTGAAGGTGGGTCAGAGCTCAAAGATGAGCCTTAACCTGCAGAGTGGGGTGACCACAATTGTGCAGCCTTTTACCTTGGGGTTGCAGAGTGTGAAACATGGGAGTTGGCTTGGGAATGGGACCTTAACATCTGCATAGCTGAGATGGATTTCTGGGTAGAGGACATGGATCTCGATCTTTTGTTCATGTGAAACTCTGGATTTGGGCAGTTGCTTTCCTCTTCACTTCTGCCTGATCTCTCTTAGGCCCAAGCAGCAGGCAAAGATGGCCGAGTACTGCCGAACCATTTTTGGAGACATGCTGCTGACAGAGCCACTGGAGAAATACCCGGTACGAGGGAGCTGAGGCAGGAGGCCACTGGGGAGGGAGGCCTTCCTGGAAAACTTGATCACTCCTGGTGCTGGGAGCTGCCACAGCAGACACAATGCCATGGACATGGATCCTGGTTCATAGGGATGGGTGGAAGCCTCTGTCACAGAGGTTTTCTTGTTCAGCACTCTGTCACCTGAGGGGCTCATGGCAGCCAGGATGTACTGAGGGTACCAGGTGCGTTCTGTACACGGCACTGGTCCAGCTCTGTCTGCCAGCACTTGGAAACAAGAGCAAAGGCCTAATCCTGCTTCTAGCCTGGAAATATTCCCTTCTAGGCATAGGTGGGCAGGTCAGTGTCATGTGCTTGGAATAACTGAGGAAAGCTCCCCATCTGCTTGAACCAAGTCTTCATCTTACCTGTACAACAGTATTTCTGTGGGCCCAGTGACACCTTTGGTGCCACAACTGCCCTGCCAGGGGACATGGTTTTAAACATCTGAGCAGGACCTGTGTTCTGCAGGCACAAGGCAAGTCCTTGGGTACACAGAAGAGGGACAGCTAAGTCCCTGGCCCAAACATCTGTTTGAAAGCACTGAGACCCAAAGAAGAGCTGGAAGGAAGCAGTGAGCCAGCAGCAGTTGCCCACTGTTCAGCCCCATGTCCAGGCGATAGGAAAAGAGGGGTGAGGTGGAGGGGGGCAGTTCAAGAGATCAGCTAAGCTATTAACAAGGACTTTGCTGTCTATGCAGTCTGTCACATGTCCCTGTTTTGAGCAGCCTCCTCTGGGATCTTTTTTAAATCTGCTGCAGGCTGTGTTTAAATCTGGCCTGAGTACTGATGAGGGACTGAGGATCTGGAATATAATGAGAAGTAGGTGAAATGGAAAGCCAGAGGTATGTGGATGCCTTCAGGCAATGTAGGTGTTTTTTTAACAGGATGGGTGGCTAAGCAGCCTGGCAGAGCCTGAGAGGTGCAAAATGCTGGTCTGAAACCACAGGTGAAATCTTAGAAAAAATCTGCATTAATCTAGTGGGATATGCTGGCAGATGGAGGAAATTAGGAGTATAGTGAGTGAGAAATGTGTCTGTGCACTGGCAATTGACCAGGGGAACAGGAGACATGAGTGTTTGAATTCTGTGATGAAGTTTATCTGTTGCAGCTGAAGCCAGGAGTTCCTCTGCCAAGTCCTAAGGATCTCTTAAGGAAAATCTTGATTAAAAACAAAAAGAACCAATCTATGTCTGGGAAGAGGCAGAACTCTTTGAAGAAAGGGAGGAACATAGAACCAGAAACCACTGAGCAGCCAGCCTCCATGGATGCAGAAGATACTGGTATGTCTGAAGGGAAGGGAGACTAATAAAACTGATGGGCAAAGCCTTCTAAATCACCCAATACCAGCTTGGGGCAAGCCAGCACTAGTCATTAAATCAGTTACCCAAGCAGTAGCAGAAAATTGGAAGAGAAATTAAATCTTCAGAATACTTTGAACACACAGTCCTGCCAAATGAGATGATAATTTACAACCTGCCCATCATCCCTTAGTGATCCATTGATACGCTCTGGCTTTTGGGTTGAGGGAAGGGGAATAACTTGTTACTGCTTGTAGCTCTCTGAGAACCACAAATTCACCACAGCCTAGTTCTTCACGATGAGGGTAGGGTCTTGGAGGTACATAAAACCTTCAGCCTCTCTCACCTCTTGGGCTCAGGGCCCCTGTGGTAGAACAGTCCCTGTCATGGTAAGAGCACATGAAGTCATGTGAGGACAAGGTGAGTGCCACTGCAGAACACCTGGAAATGGGCATTTATTCCCACAAATATGTGTGACCTTGGAGGGGAAACAGTGACATAGACAAGCACAGCCCAGTGATTGTCACTCCTGGGTGTGAGGAGAGCCTGCAGCAGGAATGGTTTGGTCTCTTGGGTGTGCTGATCCTCAGTGTAACTCAGTGTTCATATTTGGATTTGGCCAATAAAATTGCAGTATTCTGTCCTTCAGTGTTCCAGCATTACTTGGTGGTAAGGTTTGGTAAAGCCTTTCACTGCCAGCAGCCTGCAGGGTCCTGTCTGTGTCCTCCTGATCCATACCACTGATGAGGGCCTGTGTGCTTAGTCTGGGCAGGGGATGTGGCTGAAGAGGAGCCAGAGGAAGAGGATGAACAGCTCAGAAACCTGGATGAAGAGGAAATTAAAAAGATGCAGTCAGATGAGGTACTGTCACAGTCACTGTTGGTTCTTTTCCTTTTCTGTTTGGATTTTTGCTGGCTTCCATTTTTCTCTGGGCCTCACTCTATTGAATAGAGATAAACCCGAAGTGCAAAGGGAATGTACCTGTCGGGGGCTTTCCATCCCCCACACAACAAGACTTTTGCAGGAGAAACTTAAGAAGAGAAAATTTTTTGCAAGCATAAAGAATGTGGCAGAGGAGTTACTGCTGACTCTGCATGATTTGGAGATAACTGTTTGCCTTGGAGGTGTTGGAGAGGCTTAGCTTTGGTCTGAGAAGTTGTTACTGAAAGTGCTGCTGCCGAAGGGGGAGGAGGAGGTCAGAATTCCCTTGAATAAAAGGTCTATTTCCCATTTCCATTTCCCTGGTATCCTTTGGAGAGAAGGAAAAAGAATATCCACAGTTTGCCTCAGAGTCCATGTTCTGAGGAGTCAAAGAGGTCCTGGGCTTTGTACATCCTCCCTGGAACCCCTCCATGTGCCTTGATTCTATTTTTGCCTAGTTGCCTGGAGATTCTGTGTCCCTGCCCACCATGGAGCTGTAGGACTGGGAAGCCAGAGAAACTGGAGCACTCTAGTCCAGTTTCTGGTCTGGGCAGAGCTCTTTGATTCTTTGACTGGGAGGCCCTGGTGCAGTTTGTTTCATGTCTAGGGAAGGCCTCTTCCTCTGTTTCCTTTTGGATTGTTTTCTACTCAGGGCACGGCTGGCCTGGAAGTGACAGCATACGAGGAGATGTCCAGCCTGGTTAACTACATCCAGCCCATCAAATTCAACTCCTTCGAGGTCTCTGCCAGTAAGTCAGGCCCAGTCCCTTTGGAATCCAGGCCAAGTGCTTCCTGGCTCTGTCAGACCCCCATGCAGAACAGGGACTGGGCGTGCCTTGCTCCTAAATGCAATCTCCTGTTTCTAGAGAAGAACCGGAGTTACGTCATCTCTTCCTTCACTGAGATGAAGGCTTATGATCTACTGAGCAAGTTCCCCATGCAGTTTGTAGAGTATCCTTTTGGCAGCCAGTTTCCAGTGCCATTGGGTGCTTGGAGTGTGAGGGAGATTCTTGACAGGATGCATCCTGCTGTAGCCAATGCCAAGGCTTCCAGATGCTTGTCCTTAAGTGAAAAGTGTATGGACAAGGAGCCTGAGCCTCTCTGGAGTCTTGTCTGGAAGGCTCTGAGCATTGGTAGCAGAGTTCCAACAGTTTTTATGGTGGGAATATGTGGGCTGGCCCCAGGGCACAGCAGGACTTGTTTCCTATAGAGCCTGTAGATACAACAAGTGGCAGATGAGCCGCATTTACCCTAAAGGCACCCGGATGGACTCGTCCAATTACCAGCCCCAGATGTTCTGGAATGTTGGCTGTCAGATGGTGGCACTCAACTTCCAGACCATGGGTGAGTGTCAAGGTGTGCTCCAGCTTCTGAGTGGGTGAGGTCAGGTGCTGCTGGTCCCCAGGTGCTCCTGGTCCCTGTCTCTTCTGCCATCTCCCTGGTCATTATTCCATGTGCCTCTTCCCAAAGTGCTGTTCTCTGATTTGATCTCCCACAGACCAACAGCACTTTTCCATGCCCAGCACAGACCTGGCATACACACACACAGACATGTGGACTGCTGTCACCCTGTGTCGGGCACTGTCCTTGGCAGTCCTGTTCCAGGATGTCACACTGAATCATATCCACGAGGGCACCTGCAGCTCCCAGCCCCCAAGTTGCTACCTCTACAGGGCAGAGGCAGAGCTCCATCTGGCCATAGCACTGACCTGTCTGCCATTATTTCCAGGATTTTGACCTGACCAGGGAGGAAGGGTCTTTCCTTGCTACACAACCAGCATAAGAAGGAAGGAAAAGCCTTTAGAGAAAGCTGTACCTGACCTCTCTTCCTTCCTTAGAGGGCTGTGTTATCTATAGAGCAGAGGACACAAAAGGGAGCAAATGCAAGGTTGATTCTGAAGACGATGACAGTGCAGGCAGGTGCAGCAACCACCAGCAGTGTCCTCAGAAGTGTCAGACAGAAAATGGACTCAGAGGGCCCAAAATGAAAGGGGGAAGGAGCAGAGGGGCTTAGCCAGCTACTTATTCCCACCCAAAAATAGCGGGTGCTCCTTAAAGCAGGTTCTAATTTAGTTCTGCCTATGATTTAAGGTGCAAGCACAAGCAAACTACTTCCCTTCCTTACAACAGCTGCTGTAATATTTTTCCCTGTAGGGTGCTGAGAGGCTTAATTAGTTTTCAGATGGTTTTGTGAGCTGTGGGCTGGGGCTGGAAGCTTCTGGCAGCTTTCAGCTCCCTCGTAGCACACAGGCCTGTCCCCCCCAGCCCTGCCTCACCGAGTTGCTCTGCTCTCAGATGTCCCCATGCAGCAGAACATGGCCCTGTTCGAGTTCAATGGGCAGTGTGGGTACCTGCTCAAGCACGAGTTCCTGCGGCGCCCTGACAAGCAGTTCGACCCCTTCTCTGTGGACCGCATCGATGGCCTGGTGGCCACTACTGTGTCTGTCACGGCAAGTACAGCCTGGGGACCCCAGCCTGTGGCACCCAGGGGGACTCTCACTGCCACATGAACCCGTGGAGTCCTGGGGGAAAGCGTTACTGTGGCAACTCCCAGGCTTGTCACTATTTTAAATTAATCATAATCGCATGAAAATGGAAAATGAGCATCTGCTGTGCAGAGGCAGCCAAGGCTGTGCTGATGGGGAGAGAGAAAGTGCTAAAGCAAGAAACAGGGGTGGAGGTAAAAGAAGAGCTGGAGCAGAAAAGCTGTTTTAGGGTGGGAGAGTGACTTCGGGGTGAAGGAACAGGTGGACCCCTCTGTTTTATTCTTCCCAGCAGTTGCTAACTCTGGGTGCTTGACAGGTACTCTCTGGTCAGTTCCTCTCCGACCGAAGCGTGAAGACCTACGTGGAAGTGGAGCTCCTTGGGCTGCCAAGGGATGCCAAACGCAAACACAGAACCAAACTGACCTCCACGGCAAACTCCATTAACCCTGTGTGGAAAGAGGAGGCTTTTGTTTTTGAAAAGGTGAGAACATTTTATAGTAATTTAGAGAGAGAATCCTTAAAGCTCCTGATGGCCATGAGAATGGCCTTGGGAGAGGTTAGTTCCAGCAGAAGGGACTCTCCTCTGGAGACCTCAGGCCTGGCTTTGGACACTCTCAGATAATATCCAAAACAACTCTGCATTAATATTTCCCAGAACAGACAAGAGTTATCTGGGAATGGTTCTGGAAATAATAGGCATCCAAAGTCTCCCCTGTGATGCCATCTTCAGACTGATCAGTTAGGAAAACTTCCAGCACCAGAAAGGAACTGAATTTCTGTGGTTAAACTGTCAATGAGAAACAGTCAAACTGGAGCAGTAATGGGACCAGTTTTCAGTTGTGGCAGAACATGGAAAGCTGCCCTGTCTCTCCCCAGGAATTCAGTGATCAACAATCCAGCTGCAGGGCACAGGGAACTTAAGTCGAGTACACATTATACAATTCATCTGTCAGGCACAGTATGAAGCTACAGATATTTTCAGCCTACTTGGCTGAAATATCCTCCTTTCAGAAACACTCTGAGGCTTCACTCCAGGCAGAATAGTTCTGAGTTCATTTTATGGCAAAAGAATATAGGGGAGAAGGAAGTCAAAAGCCTTTATTAGCAATGGTACCATGTTTGCTAAATTATCCATCCCAGTTAGTTTCATTCTCTTGTGAGTTCTTCCTGGAAGCAGTGGTTTGGAGGGGTTTCTTGCCCTATTTTTGTCCTCAGGAAACCTATGATCCTGGTCAGGCTGAGAAGCCTCTGGTTGGTGGAGTTTCTGGGCATTCAGCTATGATGTCTATGATAAACTGTGCCCTTAAATCACAAGATGCAAAAATAGGCAGTGCCCTCCTGGAAGAGATGTAATTGCTTGGTTGGAAGGAGGAGGAGGGTGCTGCTCTCAGGAGTTAGAGGTGAGGACACTGGTGCCTTACTCTGCTTTTCCCTTAGGTCATGATGCCCGAGTTGGCGTCTCTCAAAATTGTGGCTTGGGAAGAAGGAGGGAAGTTCATTGGCCAGCGTATCATTCCCATCATTGCCATGCACCCAGGTAAATCAGTGGAAATTCCTTCAGCTTTTGTGCCCTTGAGATCTGTCCGGTGGGAGCCTTAAAGACGATACAAACAGCTGCATACTTTGCTCCTTAATCTCCATGCCCACAGGCAGTGGAACCTTCAAATCCATCTTGTTATAGCCTTGGCTTTATCCCTCCTGTAAAGAGGGCCTTGGGCTGCTGGAGCAGACAGGGAGGGACGGGATGCCGCAGCTCAGCTCCCTCCCCTCTCTGCCGCAGGCTACCACCACGTGTGCCTGCGCAGCGAGAGCAACATGCCGCTCACCATGCCCGCCCTCTTCGTGTTCCTGGAGATCAAGGACTACGTGCCGGATGCTTGGGCAGGTAGGGTGTGCTGGAATGTGCGGGGGGGTGCTTCTGGCCTCCTCCAAACTCTGATTCAGAAGCATTTTTCCAGCCTGGGAAGTGCTTTCCTGCTGCACCCTCAATTCCTTGTCAGGGTGGGACTTGAGCACGTGCCAGCATCCTGTCACGGCCTCACTGCCTTGGGAAGAGCACGGAGGCTCCCAGTGCAGCTGAGCCTGGTTCCCACCTGAGGTGCAGTGCAGGTGTACCAGGCTCCAGTGTGGAATGGCTCAGCCCTACTCTTGTCCAGAGGCAAGGAGAGGTTTCCTTGAGGGAATAGGTGATATCTCTCAAGGGCTGCAGAGAACAGGGGGTTTAGGGAGGTTTTAGAAGTGATGCTCTTCCCTGTTGGAAGTGAAAGGAGGTTCTTGCTGGTACTGAGATATGGGGACCTCCCTTTGAGAAAGATCAGAGCTGGGTATGACAGAAACATCTCTGGAGGGATCAACAGTGGTCACCAAACCCAGAGTGCAACAGTACCAGCCACTGGAGCTCTTGTGAATATTTCCTATGTCTGCTCTCTCCTCCCCTGTGTTCTTCCAAATGAACCTTATTCACTGGGGAAATCCTGAGAAATTTGGTTTATCACATTTTTATTAAAAATATGACGTTTATACACCATTGGGCTGGAATTGGTGCAGGGAGCTGTGCAGGTGGGAGAAGTCTTAACCTGGCCCTGGCTTTTGGGAGCAGAGTTCCCAAAATCACTTCAGAAAGCTGCCTTGAAGATAAGTTGTGAGCCATGGCCTTGGGCTGGGACTGAGGTGAAGGAGGTTCCCTCCCTCCATCCCTTGTGTTGTCAGGGAGATTTTGGTTACAAGCAGAAAACACAAACTATTCCTTCTTCACAGTGTCCTGTGCTGGGCAGGGGAAATGGGTCCATGAGTTGTTTGCTATCTAAGCCAATCCCTGCTCTCTGTTTCTAGATCTCACTATTGCCCTCTCCAACCCCATCAAGTTTTTCAACCTGCAAGACAAACGCTTGGTGAAACACAAGGATACCTCGGAGGAGGTGAGCTTTTCCAGGTTCTGTTCTCTAGAGCACTTTGCATGGATTCAGCCTGAAATAATGAAGTTTCCATTTACCTCTATCTTTGTTTTAGAGGCCTGGCACACAGACAAACCTCTCATGTTCTGAGACTAACGGGGTGGCAGGCTCCACTGGGAAACCCAGCATTCTTCCCTGTAATGGGTCCATAGGTAAGTTTCCAAGAGTTTCCAAGCATTTAAGCATCTTGGCAGCTTAATTAATTCTTCTGTACTGACACCAACATCCTTCACACGGGCTGTGTTCTGGTGAGCTCTCCTCTGTCCATTTCCAACCTGGACATCCAAGATGGGACATTAACAGGAACTTCTTTTGTGATTTCAGGAGGAGCAGTGTTCACCAAGGATGAAGCTGTGTTAGAAATAATGCAGATGGCAGGTAACTTCTCATGCTGGTCACCTGGGCTGAGGCCCTGCCTGATATCTTACATTTCCAAATTAAAAAGACATGTCCCAACCCTGTCTGGTATAGCCAGTGTTAAAGACAAATCCCAGGAATCTTGGGCCTCAAGGACAGGTTTCCTTCAGCACACCTGTTCTCCCTGTGCAACATGTTTTTCACCTGCTTCTGGGTGCCTGAATGCAGTGTGATGCCAGTTCCTGCAAACATGGGCCCTAATTGTGTCTCAAAACTGAACTGAAGGCACAAGAGGAAATGTGTTTCACTCAGGATATGTTGGCAAGTAACCGTTATGTACATTGGTTTTCTGGAAGATTTTTGTAAAGAGAAGTGTTCATCAGGACAGGATATGTACTTGGGGAGAGGCATCCCAAGGTGTGGAGCAGAGGGGGCTCTGGTTTGGATGTGGTGATTGAGGGACACTGTATGCTCCAGTTTCCCCTCTCCAAGCCTTGGGAAGGAGCTGGCCCTGTTCAGCCTTTTTATTCTGTGTTTCAGAGCCTGAGACAATCACCCTTGCTGAGCTGCAGCAGAAGAAGCGCTTCCTGAAGCTGCTGAAGAGGCAGGAGAAGGAGCTGAGGGAGCTGGAGCAGAAAGGAAGCAAACAGAGGGAGGAGCTGCTGCAGAAATACTCTGCACTCTTTTCAGAGCTGGCCTGCCCTGGGGGCAAGAGAAGGACAATACGAACAAGGAAAACCCAGAAGAAGAGGTAACCACAGCCTGGGGGTCACCTTCCCAAACTAAAACAAGGACCCCCAGGGACATATGGGCTCCCCTTCTCTGCAGGAAGATGGAGCAGTGCAGGCATCTGCATGTCCCTGGGTTGTTCCCACTGAGGGCAGGTGGGAATGCTGGGATTGTGTTGGCCCCTGATTCTGTTCTGCAGGAGTGTGACCCCAAGTGATTCTGGTACCAGTGCAAATCCTGTAAAAGCTGCAGAGAGCATCAATAGCCACTGGCTCATGGAGCTGAGGGAGAGGCTGGAGATGGACCTTATCCACCTTGGGGAGGAGCACCACAACTGGATACGAAGGAAGAAAGAGCAGCATGCCACTGAGGTGAGGGCTGCAAGTATCACCTGAAAACATATCCTGGGACAGCCCAAAAACTCCCAAGTTATTCACTAAACTGACCTTGGGAATGTGGGCCCGGAAAACTCTGCCAGGTCCACACCAGCTGGCTGAGAATGAAGACATGAAGTTTATTTGTTAAAAGCCCTAAAAATCCTGCAGAAACATTCTTATATGTCTGCTGTTTTTTAAAAACAGAGTAGCATTGCCCTGGAGCAAATCAGGCTCCATCTGTACAGCTCTTCTGATGCCTTAGCACAGAGTTAATGTGGTTTTAGTGGCTCCACACCTTGCCAGGTGCCACCTCTGTGGGAACCTGGGAAGCTGGGGTGATGCAGGGGTAGCTGAGGGTTCACCAGTGCTACCATCAAAGCATGTTCTGCTGTTTTGACTTGGTGGAAGTCAGAGTCCAGGTGAGGGGAATCCTGCAGGCTTAGGAGGAGCCACAGTGGTGCCTGGGGACAGAGTGCAGACCATGGTAAATTCAACATATGCTATTTGTTCCAATGAAGGGGGTGTGATTCCAGGCTTGGGAGGCCTTTTCCCATTAGTGTTTTCTGAAGGAATTTGCACTGATACATCTTAAATCTTCAGTTCCTGGTGCACCTTAGGCTTGACACGCCTCTTGCAAGCTGTGTGCAACTCTGAGGGACAATAACACTTGGGCACTGGCTCACCTGGGAATCAGGTTCCTTACCTGGGAGAGGAACCAGGGATGAAACCTTCCTGTCTCACAAGTGTCAATCCACAGGCACAGTGGGGCCTGTGTGCACAGCTGAGCTCACTCCTGTGCCAGTGTTTGCACTGAGCCTCGGGGATTTGGAATTTGTTGCTCCTGGAACTCAATGCAGGGAGCTGATTTGGGTGCAGTTGGATACAGATGGGGTGCAGTGTCTCATCCTGGTTTTGTTCCCTTTTGGTCTTGTGTTCATCTCTTAAACAGCAAGTTGCCAGGATCCTGGAGCTGGCCAGGGAGAAGCAGGCAGCTGAGCTGCGGGTGCTGAGGGACACGTTGGAAAGGTAAATATGGCAGTGGAATCACAAATAATGCCCAGTTCTGCTTGGAGGCAGCACTTTCTGCTCGATCTCAAAGCTCTGCTCTGCAGCCAGGGAATGAGGATGGAGGGAAGACAGTTTTCCTTTGGTGAGAAATTGAGGCAGGGGGATGTGACATGGGATCTCACACAGTGGTATGGGGGAAGATGCCTCTTGTGATCCCCAGAACAGCGTTTCTGCCACAAGGCACCAAGCAGGATTCAGTGTTCCATCTGCAGTGAGCAGCCTGGAGCCTCTGATGGGGAAGGATAGGAATAGCACTGCTAGTCCCTGGCTGCCACCTCTGTGTCTTGCAGTTAGGACCTCACATTAATCCCTTCCAGGGACTGATCGTCTCCATCTTCTAAGTGAATTGAGCGTCTTGGCTCCAGTATTTAAACAAACTGCAGAATCAATTGACCAATTTCTAGCCAGATATGTATCCATTTGTTCTTCCAAGATCTTTGTCCTGAAGCTAAAATTCTCACTCATTCCTGTTTCCCGTTAAATCCTGTCTCAGTCTTTGGTTGCAAATTTAGATAGAACTCCCTCTTTTTGTGTCCTGTCCCAAGCCAGTTTCTTTACTCAGCTATTTAGCATCTTCAGGCAAGTATAAGGAAACAGGTGAGGAGACAGATAATGGTTTACTGACAGTAGGATGTCATTAGTACAGTCACATCTCCCTGGCTGGGAGAAACTCCAGAAAGATTTCAAGATGTGGAGCAACAGGCAATGAAATGGCAGTTCAGTTCAGCAGGAATAAAAATAAAATAATCTGAATGGAAAACCCTGGCCATAGCCCAGCTGTGCACTGGTGATGGCACTCAGGCGAGAGATCTTCATCTGCTGTGGATGCTCTTCATTGCCAGCTCTGCAGTGGCCAAAGTAGCAAGCAGGATTTTGGGAATTGTACAGGGGAACAAAAAAAAGATTGAGTTGAGTCAGCCTTGTGCCACCGGATCCATCTGTGTAGAGCTGTCACCTTCTCAGTGTGCCACCTCAAACAAAAAGAGTCTTTGAAAGAGCAAGAAGAACAGCCAGCACTGAGGAGGAATCTGTGCACAAAAATGAATTAAGTGGGACAGCTAGGAGAACAGATGTTAGAGGGAATGTGACAGGAACATGTAAATCATGAATAGTCTGTAAGAGGGAAGAGATTGCTCACTGTTTCTCATTGGAAAGAAGGGTGGGACAGCCAGTGAATGTCTCAGGTGCCTCTGTAACATGTATAAATTCTGTTCCTCTCACAGCAAAGAGCTGTGAAATCCAAAAGTAGAGGTAAACTCCAAAGTATGAGTGACATCATGGAACATGATACATGCATAGATACTGGATGATAGACTAGAAACTGGGAAGGTGGAGGAGGGAAAATTTCCTGTATACTTGTTCTTTCTCACAATTGCCTTTAGCATGTACTGCCTCCACTGCTGGTCAGGACATGTCCTGACTCAGGACTTAAAATCTCTTTAAGATTCCAGGCATCCTGCTGCACAGTCTCCCACATTTGATGTTTCTGGACAGCGGAGCACTCCAGAGAGCAGTGGATGGAGGACTGCTCTGCTCTGGGGCAGGTAACAAGGCCTGTATCTCCTCTCTTCTCTCCACAGAAACATTAAAGACATTAAGAAGCGAATGGAGACAAAGAGAGTGGAGCGGGTCCAGGCCATGCTGAGGAATACCAGTGACAAAGCTGCTCAGGAGAGGTGCGGATATCCTGGGCTCTGTCTGTGCAGGATGCAGTCTCCTCCTGACTTAGAAGCTGAAAATATAGAATTTTGCATCCAGTTGCCTTATGGCTCAGCCAAATTTGAGTAGTGGTTTATTTGTCCTCCCTAAAATCACAGCAGCTTCTCCCTGTGGCAGGACAGCATGGGAATGTAACACACCTGTTGATCAGTATGGCACTGATCAGTACTGACAAATGTGTTTTATGGAAGGAGAACAGCTGGATTTTACAGGGTTTTATAATTTTCTTTAAAGGTTGAAGAAAGAAATTAACAACTCCCACATTCAGGAAGTGGTGCAGACAGTGAAACGGGTGAGTTCTGGGGGGTCAGGCTGCCCCAGCAGCTCTGGGTTCTGCAGGGGCGTGGCCAGGGCATTTGCAACCTGCGGGTCGGGAACAACGGAAAGCAAGCCTGGCAGGAGGAAAGACACCTCAAGGACCCCAGCTCTGCCCTTTGAAGACCTAGTGCCAGACAAAGCTGAGTCGATGTGTGTCTGTCTGTCAGTAAGTGTCTGTCAGTAAGTATGAGCATTTGAGTTCGTATGTCCATCTGTGTGTCTGAGTGGCCATGTGTCCAGCTGTGTCTGTGTGTTTACCTGTACCCCAGTGTGTGTGTATGGGTGTGTCTGCCTCAGGGTGAGTCTCTCTCCAGGTGTATCTATGTCTATCATGTGTGTCTGCATCTCTATGTCTGTATCCATGTGTGTGTGTCCATGTGTTTATACAGGAGCCTGCCCCTGAGCGTGTGTCCGTGGGTGTTTATATCCATGCATGTTTGTCCATGTCCCTGTGACTGGGTGTCTGTCTTCATGTGCATCTGTCCATGTGTTGGTGTGTCTGTCATTGTGTCAGCCTTTGTCCCTCTGTCAGTGTCCCTGCATGTCTGTGTGTCTGTGACAGTGTCTCTACATCACTCTATTCCTGTGTGCATGGCCATGTAGGTGTCTGTTTCTGTGTGGGCATGTGTCTGTCAATGTTTGTGTTTCCATGTGTGAGTCTGTGTGTCTCTGTGTATGTATAGGTGTCCATCTGTCTGTATCTGTCCACAGGTGAGTTTGTCTGTCCGTCTGTCTGTGTACAGGTGTCCCTGTCCATCTCCAGCTGTGTCTTTGAGTGTCCCCACGTCTGTGTCCCTCTGTGTCTAGGGTATTTGTGTTTGTCCAGGTGTCTGTGTCTGTCTCTATCCATGTCCTTCTATGAGTGTGTCTGTGTGTCCGTGTGTCTGTGCCCATGCCCAGGTGCGTGTGTCCATATGTTTGTCCATGTCCAGGTGTTTTCATGTGTCCAGGTCTGTGTGTGTCTATGTCTGTGTTCTGGTGGGAGTCCATGTGTCTGTTTGTCCATGTCTCTATGTGTGTCCTTGTGGTTCCATGTGTGTCTGTTTATCTGTCCATGTCTGTGGCTGTGTGTCTCCACCTGTGTCCCCATGTCCAAGTGTGTGTATGTCTGTGTTTGTCGGTGTGTCCATGTGTGTCTGCTTGTGTGCATGAGTATGTCTATCCATGTGTCTGCCTGTGTGTGCTTCTGTCCATATGTGTGTCTGTGTCCCTGTGTGGGTGTGTCCATAGGTGTTTGTGTCTACTTCTATGTCTGTGTTCATCTGAGTGTTCCTGTGTCCACATACACCTCTGCCCGATTGTCTTTGTGTAGTGCATGTACCCCTGTGCCTGTGTGTCCAGGTGTCTGTCCTTAGGCAAGCATTGTGTCCCCCTCTATGTCCCTGTCCCTATGGCCCATGTGCCTGTGTGCACACAGCTGCCAGGCTGTCAGTGTCCCTGAATCTAGGCTGCTGCTCCAGGCCTGCCCTGCTGGGCTGAGCTTGAGCTGTCCAATGCCCTTGCTTATAAAACTGGAACCTGAGGAGGGTTAATTTATTCTTCTTAAAGGTGACAGAGAGGACGGGCAGATTCCAGCAGAAACTGGAGGAGAAGCAGGCAGCAAGTCTCCAGTCCATCAAGGAGAGAGAAAGTCAGGTAAGGGCAATGTTTGGGGTCAGGGCTGTTCTTTGGCACAAGAAGTTCAAGGCCCCAGAGAACCAATCTTGACTGCCACCCTCAGCCCATCCATTCCCAGGGGTTGAGAAAGGGCATGAGGGGCCCACACAGACCCCAGAAGGACCAACAGCTCATCCCAGAGCTCCTGGTCTCTCTCCTTGGCTCCAGTGTGTGGGAATAACCCAATTCTCCGTGTGCAGCTCCAGCAGCAAGTACAGGTGGAATATGAGGAGAAGCTGAGAGCTCTGAACATGGAGGTTCAGGAGATGGTGAAAAACTACACCAAAGCCAGCTTTCCTGAAGAGCCACAGAGTGGGAAGGAAGCAGGTCAGACCATTCCTGATGGAGAACAAGGCTCTAGAGACCAACTGGAAGCAAATATCCTAGAGGTGTCCAGGCTTACACTGGCAATGACTGAGCCCTCAGGAGCTGGAGTGGATGTGGAGATAGAAGAGAGCATATTCTGAGATAAGTCTCTTCCTTACTGCTTGTTGCACGAAGGCATGGGGTGAAGTAATAACCAGCTTCACAAACTACTGCCCTTCCTTTCCATTCTGGGGAGCTCCTGAAATCCTTCAGGAATGTACTACATTATCCCAGATACTTGGAAACAGTCTGGAGAGCTCACCCTTCAGAGTACTTCACCCTCTGTCTTCCCCAGCTTGAACTCTGAGGTATTTCAGCAGTGGGAAAGGACCTGTGCCTACAGACCAGCTCCCTGTTGGCATCACAGTAGCAGCTACAGGAACATTTACTTTGCATTCAGACCAGTTTTTAGAGCCAGTTCCCTCATCATTCCTCACATGCATCCCTTTACATTACTCTTTGTGTTCTCAGAGGCGGATCTTTGTCCTCAGTGGCCACACCAAGTGCCAGTCTTTAAACCTGAACACTTACTAGTTCGACCACTGAAGTTCAAAAAAACCTCATTTTTTCCAAACTACAACAGTCCCACTCCTCCTACCATCTTCCACACAGTTCAATAAAACAGCAATGAACAAAGCCCCTTCAACACTGATACAAAGAGACACCACAGGTGGGATGGGGATGGAAAGTGGGCTCAATCACAGCAAACCACACCAGGCTCTGTGGCCTACAGGAAAACAGTTACACCTGAAGCTGCATTAATAAACAATAACAAATGCTGCTATAAAACAAACCTAACTCCAGGCTGAGCAGCTATGAAACAGCATGCTCCAAGCCTAGTGTGAACACCAACAAGAGTCCACATCTCCTCTGTGTCATCTGAGTACTGGAATTATGGATTGTACATTTCTGAGCTATTTATTTTCTAAAAAAAAAATTAAACACTGCTGTTCTTAAACAAGTGGGTCACTTGTTACTTAGCTGCAGTTACTGTGTGTGTCAGTGTGTTTGCCCATGTCTGTGATGGTCTATGTGTCTCAATGTCTGTGTCCAGGTATATGTGTAGCTGTAGCCATGTCCCTGTGTATGTCTATGTGTCCAGGTATGTACATGTATGTCCACCACCCTTTGATGGCTGGCAGCAGTGCAGATGAATTCCATCCCAAATTACTTCAAGTAATCAACCATAGCTTCAATTTTGAAGCAGGATCTGTAGCTGGAGCAAATAGCAGAGGACAGAGGTTATGACCTTCTTCTGAAGAAAATGCAGTTCTGAGGTCAATTTCTGAGACAGCAGGACTGTCCTGAGAATAACTAAAAGTCCAAACCCTTGGTAGCTGGAGTTTCAAAACAAGATCCCAGTTCCACATGTACAAATATATTCTTGAGACCTCACAACAACACACACCATCACTGTACAATGTTAATCCCGACCTAGAGTCCAATGACCTTGAGGACCTCACAGATTAGAGAGTGCAGCATACAAAATACCTAAAACTATGTTAAAATAACTGAAAGAGTTGTTCAGACAACCAGAAACCTTCCAGATTTAAAGGACTGATGGGGAGCTCAGCTGGACTGTGACACAGGGCTAAGAAAATGGAACTTCAGCACTTAGGATTCATGGCATTGATGACCACTGTTTGAAGCCTGAGCAAGGAAACCCATCACAACTTGTGCCCTTACAACCCCATCACAGTTTCAGCTCTGCAACCCTTTGTTATAGAACCCAACACTGGCACAGGGGATTTGAGGCCAAATTTCATGGAAAACAGGTGCAATCTTTTACACAGATTTCACCTCAGTGCTAAAAAACTCCTTCTAAATGTACTTTTCAGAGTGCACATGGAAGCATCACTATAAGCAAGGCCAGGGCTCCTCCCATAAAGCACAGACCACACACTGCATCGCCCCCTTTCTCCCCAGGGTAAAGCCCCTCCGTGCCTCTGAGCCCACGTGTGCCACTGGGCCTCTGACACTCCCTGTCTGCACAAAACGGGGGAAAGTTCTGCAAGATGGGGAAACAGACAAATAAATAAAAAATAATATTGAATAATGGCACTAAACCACATGTTAACTGCAAGAGTTCCCAAGCACACCTTGATCCCAACCATCCCTCCAACAGCACAATTCAGTCACACCTGGGTTTGGTTACTCACAGACTCCAGAGGAGAGAGGCCATTTGATTTTCCAGCACTATTTCTTCCCACGGAATTCAGACATCCTTGAAGATTCCTTCTTGTGCAGCCCTGTGTTTTCTCTTACCTGCTAGGCACAGGGTGATGTGATATATGGCCTCTCATCAGGCCATTACACACAGAATTCCAATTCAATGGCAATTGAGACAATAACATCTGGCCAGACACTGAACAGCAGCAGGTTTAGGTACAATCCTGATCCTTTCCAAATTTTCATCTTTTAAGTGGCATATTCTAGATATCATTCTCTGGCCCAAAATATTTCAATGAGGCCAACCTTTGTACTTCATAATTAAAAATTAGATAATGGGGATGTCTAAAGCAGAGAATTCCAACCCCAGCAAGGGAACAAACAGGAGACACTGTACCTAAATGAGCCAAATTCTTTTTACCTCCATAATAGAGATACTGCTGCTGTGCCTAAGGCACTCAGAGAAGGAGTTGCTGCACTGTAACAATTCCATTTTAGAGATAATCTCCCTGCCCCACATGTATCCCATATGCCAAGGTTCTCCAGGATTACCTACATTATTATCTGTTATCCCCATTTACATGCTGGGCCCAGAGCACAGCCAGCACCTCTCCCCAGTCTGCAGGGGAAGGGTGGGGTTTGTCTCAAACCACAATCAACAATGTCAAATTCAGGAGCCTCATTTGAACCACAGTCCTTCTGTTGCCACTAGCTGAAAAATGGGGACCTCTAGACAAAGATTTGTTCTATTCCAAAATAATGGGATAATAAGCTGCTGCATCAACATCAGAGGCCTGTTGGAGGAAGACAGGCACCATTATAGACAAACCAGTGCAATTGGGATGTGACAGCACTGACAGACTCCCTGTTTGATTCAGCAAATTGTTCATATAAATACCATGTGCCATCTTCAAAGGCATCCTGGATGCTCATTATCAGGGCTATGGCAGCAAGGAAAAGGCTCCATACCAGCAAAGCTGACAGGAAGGAAAATAAAAGGGAAGTATTCAGGGGAAACATGACACAGAACAGCAGCAAACCCTGAGACACAAGTGCACCCTTGCAGAAAAGGAAATATACTCAGAGAAAACATCATCTCCAAGCATAATTACCCATTGAGTAGGCTCTGAGCTCGTCAGAGAAGAGGCTACACCTTGTTGTACAGTCAGATGTCACCAAGCTTACATGAAATCCCGACCTGAACACTACTGCAATACAAATTCCAAACCTGCTCTGTGTATCCTTATTCTCCTGCCTGGCTGCCTGGTTCCTGGGAAAGGAGCTGTTGGCCCTGGAGACAGAGCTTCAATCTTTCAGCTAATCTGGGTTTATCTTAGGATTTATGTTTGATTCCACACTCATCTAAGTAATGGAGCAGTTAATTGGTGCTGTGCCGTGCATGAACTGCAAAGAGAGAAAGATAAGAAGCAGGAATTGAATTCTACATTGCACAGGAAGATGGATCCTTTCTGCATTCCTCACAAATATGGTAATGAGATTTTAAAATTTTATAAGATACTTGAATGCAATTTTTCCAGGGCCTTCCCTCACTGTGTTGAGTCAGATTTGGGCTGAAGTATAAAATGGTGTTAAATGCTAAACTTGTCATCTCTGCCTTCAAGAAACCTTCATTTCAGGATCCAGGCTCCTGCCCCAGCCTCCTCTTGTTTCAGAAGCCATACAGCCACAGGACTGGGAAGCTAGAGCAGACTCTGAGGTTCACACTTGCATCTCTGAACTACAGACACATTTTTAAGCATCTCAACACTGTAACAGGCTTATGAATAAATCAAGAACTACTTTAATTTAAAACACAAGTGCAAAGGATCCACAACTAAAGACAAGCAGGACTGTTTGTTTCAAATTATAAATCTTTTCCAAGCCCTGCTTTTTTTGCATTTTAAAAAAAAGCAATATATCTGGAATACAGAAACATTTTACATCAAAAATTTTCCAGTGCAGCTAAGGAGGAGCTTAATGAATTAATTTCAACCAACTCCATCAGCCCCAAACTTGGACATCCAGTCTACAGAAACCCCTACAACCTCTGTACTTGCCATGGGTGAGAGAGAGAGAGTAATTTTGTCCTTCAGCAGGTGTCTGAACCAAGGGGATGAACCACCTCTGGAGTTGTTGCCCCAGGAAAGTTGCTCTCCCCATGGGCTACAGAGCCAACCTACAGGCTCTGCAGACTGGGTGCCCACCCTTTGATGGCTGGCAGCAGTGCAGATGAATTCCATCCCAAATTACTTCAAGTAATCAACCATAGCTTCAATTTTGAAGCAGGATCTGTAGCTGGAGCAAATAGCAGAGGACAGAGGTTATGACCTTCTTCTGAAGAAAATGCAGTTCTGAGGTCAATTTCTGAGACAGCAGGACTGTCCTGAGAATAACTAAAAGTCCAAACCCTTGGTAGCTGGAGTTTCAAAACAAGATCCCAGTTCCACATGTACAAATATATTCTTGAGACCTCACAACAACACACACCATCACTGTACAATGTTAACCCCGACCTAGAGTCCAATGACCTTGAGGACCTCACAGATTAGAGAGTGCAGCATACAAAATACCTAAAACTATGTTAAAATAACTGAAAGAGTTGTTCAGACAACCAGAAACCTTCCAGATGTAAAGGACTGATGGGGAAGGGCAGACCAATAGCCAGACAGCAGCACACAAACACAAAAATCCATCCTGGGATGTGCAGGATAGCTCAAATATTTCCATTTGGTCTCCTACAGCTTTTACAAAATGCTACCTAATAACTGCCCCAGGACAGCACTTCTCAGCCTCATCCTGGGAGAAAGAACTGGGAAAGCAAGGTGCCTGGAAATCAGTCACAGGAACACACTGTTCACATTCTAACCAGCACACAAGGTGTTGCAAATGGGGAATTTTTAACCGTAAGATCTTGGTGGTAAGAGCACCTGGTCTTCATAGAGTCCACTTTGAGGCCTGTATCCAAGGGTTTTCCCCTCCAAAAGTCTAAAATCATGAAATGCATTCAAGATTGACCACTAAACCACATATATTCTGCAGCAAAAGAAGCTGATGCAAGAGAGCCACTTAGAAACAAATATATACATATCACATCTGCTCCCTAAGGAAGTGTGTGCAGGTTTCTAGGTCCATGTTTAACCAAAAGAAATTAAAATCATCTGTGAAAAGGTCTCAGAGGAAAAAAAAAGTCATTGTGCATTGAGAGAGTTAAGGGGTCTGTGCCCCAAAGTGAATCAACTCATGGCTCCAGTGTACAATGAAAGAAACAAAGATCACATTTCTAAGTGGGAAAAATCGTTCCAGCTCGGTAGTCAGCAGCCAGGGTGTGCAGAAACCCACAGACATTCAGATACCCAACTTCAGACTCCTTTCCAGTGCCATCCCTCGGCAGCAGTGATCCGCAAGCCATGGAATACCCGCTTTATCCTTGAGACAGACATGGTCTCACATTAGATCTAGTCTGTAGTGATTGTCTTCAGCAAAGGAGAAGCCACAGAAGGCTGAGGAGGCATGGACAGGATTCACATTTGTCCTCCAAAACAAATCACTGGCAAGTTCCAAGCACCATTCACAGGTCAAGGCTGCCTGAACTCTTAATTTTTTCTATATATTTTACAATAAACATTCCTTTTCCCTTCAGTTTCCCCTCCTATAAAGTCAGCAGGTGGAGGTGCGCTTCCGGTACTGTTGGATGAGGGGCACCAAGCACTCTGGAAGTCCTGTCTGGAGCAAAAAGGGGTGATCCAGAAGTTCTTGTGCCGTTGCTCTTTCCAACGGATCCCGTGTTAACATCCTTTCCAAGAAGTCTCTCAGAACTGGGGAGGTCTGTGAAAAAGCAACCAACCAAGTCAACCCCACAAAGGGACCAGGCACACACAGCTCATGCAACACCAGGCTGCCAAGGTGGGTGTGGTTAAACAGATCCTGCACATTCCTGATCTGCATCCCTGTTTCTCCAGCAATGTGACACAGGTCACATGCTTTTTATGCTATGGACATAATTTACTGCTAGGCACAACACTGAGGTTGTTTCCTTTTGAATGGGATACAGTCAATTAAGATAAGACTGCCTGCCACATCCTTCCATTTGGGTTACTTCTGCTTCCCATTTTGTTCCTTAAACTTTCCTGGATTTCAGCTCCAAAACTCAGGAGGATTCCTGCTACCTGGGCACATCACTTGAGTGGGAAGGGGGCATCAATCCATTCTTTTACTGGCCATAGATTATGGAAAGGTAGTTAAATAGAGTTCTTCAATAGGTTCTGAGAGCCTGAAACCCCTTCATGCTAATGGTACGAGAAGAAGAAGCTGCAGAACAAGTACCAAAAAGCTGAATGACATCACAGGTTTGTCATTTGGAGGAGGTGTAAAAGCCTGGGAGTAGCCACCCCAAGCACCACTTCAGGACCCTGCACATCTCTGGCTGGTTTAATCCTCTGCATTGTTAAAATGGAATAAAAAAATTACGTTGGCATATATTTATTTATTTTAATTCTGATAATTACATTCAGTTTAGAATGGGGGCATTTTCCCAGCTCTGGTTCACTTAGTAGATCCTGAAATACTCTTCACACTGAGCTATTGCTCATCTCAGGAGTGCTTTGGATGACTTTGCTTAGGATTGCTGGAGATGGCACTGCACAGCTCAGGACAAGTGCCAAGATCCAGCCTGTATCCCTGTCAATAAATCTGCCCATGCTTTGACAATGCAGCAGGGATTTTCCTAGGAGGCATCCCTTTACCTCTGCCCCCAGTACTGCAGTCACTTACCACAGAGAGCCATGAACTGGCACCAGAATGGAGGGCTGCATCCACAGCTGGAGCTGCATTCCAGCAGGACACCAGGGAGGATGCCGAGTGGCCAGCAAATCAGAGGTCTGCTGGAAGTCAGTTTGCTTCCCAGTACAGAGTGGAGCAGAGCAAGACCATAACCAGCTCTGGCTGTCACAGTCTGTGGCAGGCTCATATCACCAAGCAAGGTGTGACTGAGACCAGGATGATTTTACACTGCCCAAGGAGGGCAAGCTCCAGGTCCAGAATGTGACCGTGAAATTTTAGTGTTGCAAAGGCAAAAAGGAAAGAACAGCTGTTGATGTTGGAGTGTGTGCTGTTAGTTCAGCAGTCTACTCTCTTAAATAATTCAGTTTTAGCAGCTGCAGATGTTCTGATTAATGAGAAAGGCAGGGTAGCTCAGGATGCTGCAGAAGCTGTTTGATCTCAGAGGCTGGGCATGGAAGGAAAGGAAGACTGCTTTAAGCAGGCACTGAAAGGTGATCACAATTTGTTACGTCACTGATACTTTTCCTAAGAAACCACGGAGCCAAGTTCATCTTCTGAGCTGCTGCAGTGTCTCCATGAGTTTGCATCTCACCTGAGCTCTCTGGCTCTGACCATAAGGTAGCCTTTTTAGTCCTGAAGGCCATGAAGCTAGAAACTCCCAAGAGCAGGGATCCTCCTGTTCCCTCTCCTGGAAGATAAGCTACTCAATTGACATCAGCAAGCTGGGAACCACTGGGTCCACCTGAAGCAGCTCTGACCTGCACTCTCCATTTATGCCTAAGTGCCCTCATTGCTAAGGCTGTTCCTCAAAGCAGCCATCAGCTATCAGCAGTAGCATGCAGCTACTAAGACCCCAAGGCCAAAGCTGTTCCCCAAGAAATACGTCCTAGCAAGACCATTTCCACAGCCAGCTGTACTGGGAACAGCTGATATGGATGTCTGCCCATAATAACCATCAGGCTTACAAGCGTTTGGCAGCATGCTCACCCTGTGGAAATTTTTCAGTTTGGGAGGAGGGCTGTCACGGAGTCTCTTCATTGCCTGGACTGGAGAATCACTGAAGTAGGGGGGTTCTCCATCTACCATCTCTATCACCATGATCCCCAGGGACCAGATATCCACCTGTGGGAGACAATGTCGCATCAATACACACACTGGAGGAGCAGGTCCTTGCCTTGTTGCTTTCACAAAGGCCACAACACCCCTACCCATGACAAATGGTACCAGGAGAGTCCAACACTGATACCCTTAATGCTTTGGGGCTCCTTACAGGAGTTTAACAAAACCAGTTTTGCACCCAGGACTAAGCCACGCTGGTGTTGCAACATGTAAAGGTGTGCAAGTAACTGCTTGTAGCACACCTGGTTCGTTGGTAAACAAAACTAGTCAGTCTGCTGCCACCTGCCCAGAACTCCAGAGCTCCCGTTTCTGCTTTCCCTGGGGTGAGCCTCTCAGAGCTCACATCTCCCCCTTTTCCTTTAGGGAATTGATTTACTGATCCCTATCATGTCACGGGCTGCTCCTTGCTCACATCTGTCCACAGCAAATACAAGCCTAGGCCAAGCTATAGGTGTAAGAATAGAACAAGTTGATGCCTTGTTCCTAGAAGCAGAACAGTCTGGAAATATTGATGTCAACACCATCAAAGCTGTAGTCATAGTTAGGTTTATTTTCTAAATAGAATCTAGAGACTTCCTAGAAAAGCCAATAGTTCTTTTCCTGTGACACTTTAGAATATTACTTGCTCTCCTGCTATTGGGAAGGTAGTCCCTTACCTCAGTGGTATATGGTATCCTTGCAATGACTTCTGGAGCCATCCAATAAGGAGTTCCTACCAGAGATTTTCTTTTAGGTACATCTTTACTGATCTGAGCACAGAAGCCAAAATCAGAGAGTTTGACCTGTACAAAGAGAAAAGGAACCAACCTTAAAAATAAGCCTTAAACAACACAGAGGGAAACACCACAGAGGGAAACACCACAAAGATGACAAAGAGAGTAAGAAGACGAGGGGGAACCAAGGGATTGGGAACAGAAAGGAAATAAGAGCCAGAGGCTGAAGCAAACACACCCTGCCATCCAGTGTCAGAAGAATGGAGTCACTCTTGATGTCTCGGTGAATGACCCCCTGAGAGTGGAGATAGGACAGAGCCTGCAGCACCGACTCACACACTGTGGCAATCTGCTCCTCGTTCAGCCTGCAATTAGAGACAGGGGACTTAAACTGCAGAGCACAGTGCTCCTGCACAGGGGGTTAAAGCACAGACATTTTGGTTCCCTATTACAATTACCACCTCACCTTTACCATTCCTCCATGTCTGTTACTAAGGAAAACATTTTTACTTGATGGTTGACAACTTTAAGTTTTCATAGATTTAATACAGAGTAATTGCACTTTAAATTCTGTACCTAACTTCATACTGCAAGATGCTGTTTCAAGCAGCTCTGACAAGCAGCAGTGCTGCTTGATGCCAAGGTGCTGCAGTAACTGGTGAGACAGCTTTTTTTAAGCAAATACAGTAAAGACATTGTTCACTAGGCTTATTGCGCAACTGTATCTACAAAACATCCAAATGCATCATTGACAGTGAATATAGGGACCCTTTAGGTGTTTCCTGCAGACGCTTGGGGTACATTCACACCTAACTAAAGGTAGCACAGGCTACCAGCAGGGAAAACACTACTGATTTCTACCACTGCTAGCACATGGAATATGAGCCCCAAGAACCCCCTCTTTAGAAGCTGTTGCTGTTTAGAACAGCAATACAAAAACCTTCACAATTGAGTGGAAATGGTAGAAATGAAAATTCTCTCCTGTGCCTGGGGACAGTGACAGCCCTGCATGTTTACACCAAGCAACACTAGAAGTAAATTATTTCAAAAAATAGCTGAAGTACCCAATTTGAGTACTGTGGACTCTCAGCCTGTCTCTAGCAGTTGTTCTAAACAACCCCCAGCTGAGGACAAATAAATGAAACATCCTCAAATTTGGGTCTGCAAATGAGCCTAAGGAGAAGAGAGTACTCAGAAGGCAGAACTGTACAGTGAATGACAACTTTCTAAACCCATTACAATTTCTACACCATCACCTGAAAAATCTAAACTTGTGCTGCTTCTTTGGCATCCCATACCTTACTATTCCAAACCAGGACAGATATGAGCTTGTAGCTGCACTGTGCCACACTGATGGCAACCAAATCTAAAGGGTGACAGGGGGATACTTCTGCCTATGATTTAACCTGAAAATGGAGAGGGAAAAAGAGTACCTGGGGGACTCCCCAGCACAGAACCCAATGTTTTTAGTAGCAGTGCTTTTTACTTCATAGCGCCTGAGCTGATCCACCTGAAAGCCCTATAGTTCCAGAAGATCACAAGAAGTGCACTTTCACCCTGCCACGTATGGAATTTGGTTTCAGTCAAGTGATTGTATAGTGTAAAACAGATTACTGGAGGATTACCTCACTCCTGAAGATGTAAATCACTTATCCCCCTCAGCAAAAATTTAATGACTGCAATGATGGTATTTTCCTTTCTGGAAAAAACTGATAAAGGTTTGCAGCTTACTTCTGATAAATATTATGGTTATAACAGATCCTGCTTCCATCATGAGGAAAAGAAAGCATTCATTAACAGGTTCAAAGAAAGCTTCTAAAAACAAACCTAGGCTGAGGTCTCACTGGTGGATATAAATACACAGACCCTTCATAAACCTCTTCATCACTTTTTATCTGTAATTCAGTACCAGCTAAGAGCTACAAGAGTTTCACTGGCCCTGTAAGCTGTAACTCAGCACTCCTCAGGATTAAATATTGGCTTGCAGACCCTGAGATGCCTCTGAACTCAATTCTGGGAGGGCCTGCCCAGATAAGTATCTCCAGGACACTTCTTCCAGGTGGGGTTGTGGAGGCTATGGAGAACAATGTGATGCCTCTCAAAAGAGTGCTTCCAAAACACAGAACCCAACAGAGCAAGACGCATGCCTTAAATCCACCACCGGATCTAGGACAAGCACGTATGCGAACTAAAGGTATACTATGATTTTTTAAAAACTGAATACAATCAGTGTTAGTAATACTGCCTAACTGCAATCAAATTAAGATGCTGAATCTTCCAAAGAGAAACTCTCATCCTACAGACTTTCTTGGTCAGTCTTTCCATTGGCATTCCCTGCCCCAGTTTTCAGCCTCGCAGGACTGCTCTGAAGCAGGAGGAGGGTGCTCCAGAGTCATTGGTAAGACACAATCACCACAACTGCATCATCACAACACCTTTTGAGAGGGACCAGAAGTCATCTGAGAACAACTTCTTTGCCCTACAGAAATGCTTTGGGCACTATTGAATATGAAGCAGTGTAGATAAGGAAACAAATTTAGGAGAGTGTCCAGTAGTTGCTATCTTTAGGCAATGACATTTGGGAAAGAGCCCAGATCTCAAGGCTTTGCTGCACTTCTCCAGAGGAGTTTGCGAGGTTGAATTTGTGGCTAATGTTGCACCACTGTAAACTATTTCTGCATGCTCTTTAATACTTATTCAATGAAGTTCCTGGCCTGGATTCAACAGATATGGTAAACAACACTTTTTATGAGTACTGTGTTTTACAGGGAAGGTCATAGAGCAGATGACTAGTGGGTATCTAAAGGGATCAGTACTTTAAATTAGTCCCTTCTGCATCAGAAGTATTACCACATATTCAAAATGGATAACAGTCATAAGCTGCAGAAGTTTCAGGGCACTACAAACACAAGATCTCTGAGGGAACCCATTTGTCCCAGAAATCCCCACTCTGCTGTTCTTGCTCTCCCATGTTGATGTCTGGGATTTTGCTTTGTACCTGATCTGAGACACGATGTCTGTGAGAGCTCCTCCCTGCAGGAACTCCATCAGCACCCAGAGCTCCTCTCCCACGAGGTAGCTCTTGTACATCTCCACGACATTGACGTGTTGATAGTCCCTCATTATCACCACCTGTAAAAGCAGAGTGGACAAGTGACCACCACAGAATCACTCACCACATCTTATTCATCTTATCCAACACAGCCCTGCGACTACGGCGCAGAGCCTCCATCCCCCCAGCAACAGCTTGGTACGAGCATAATGTTACTAAAAGGAAGATGATCCTGCTCTTCCCTTCCTTTCGCCACACTGATTGCTCCGATGTGGACAGCAGAATCCCCCTGTCTTCAGCACACTCACCTCATTGAAAAGGAGCTCCCGGCGCTGCTGCTTCCTCAGATCCATCATTTTCACGGCCACCTGGCGCCCCGAGTGCTTCTCCCGAGCAATGCACACAATTCCTGTGGAGCCTTCCCCAATCTTGATGTAATTCTCCAGCAATGCCCTAGGATCTCCCTGGTCCACAACCATCCTGAGGGCAGCTTTGAACTGCTCGTGTGTCACAACCACAGGGTCCTCACTGGCTGGCTGCCCCTTCCCAGCAGAGTCCTGGGGCAGGTGGAGGTTGCTGGAACTGGTCTGGGTCTGCCGGTTCCTGGGGGACCCTGCTGGGGAGGGCCGGCCTGGTGGCACTGCCACAGCCTTCTCTGCTGTTGGGGACTTCTGGGGGGTCCCAGCTTCGGAGATCATCCTGGGGAACTCGGAGGCAGGTTGGTCTGGGGGGAGAGACTGGGCTTTGGCTGCAGGGCTGTGGGGGGAACCCCACTGCTGGGGCTTGAAGAATGCATTAGGCTTCAAGAATAAAGAAGAAAGCGAGAGAAAAAAAAACGTGATGGTTGGTTTAACAAGCGGAGAGGTGAGGAATCAGTTCTGTGTCATCCCACTCTGCCCTAGCACATCTTGGAGCAGACTGGAGTCCAGAGACTTGAGTTCTTGTCTCCAGGTCTGCCCAACACATGGCTTGGATGAAGATCTCCTTAGATGCAGATCTTCAAGAATCCCTTAGGGAATGCGTGCTACGCTTTAGCAGCCTCCAAACTGAGACAGTTTAAAGGGAACATGCTTTAGAAAAACCACCTAGACACAAAACCCACAGGAAAAAAAAAAAAAAAACAGCTGCTAAAAAAGCATTCCAACCTTGCCACCAAAACTCAGGGGCAACCTGTGCTGCAGAGAATTTGAAAATCCTTTATCCCTCTGTGCCTCTGATCTTCCTTTGTATAAAAGGAAAGGGGATTCATGCCAAGGCTGTAAATCACTTTGATGTCTTGGCCTAATTCCCTTTGGGTAATTACACTCTGCCTACTGAAAACACTCTCTGCACTTTCCACTGGTACCTGCAGAGCATTCCTGTTGATCAGGCACGGAATTAGCTCTCCACTTTGGGAAAAGCACCAAGCACCAGGACAGCTGGAGGCAGTCAACATGAGACTCCAGCTACACAGAGCCACCTGCCACCTCACTGGCTTAAAACTTACCTACAGTGAATTTGGATTAGCAATGCTTGAGGTTTTTGGAGACCTCCCACTCAAATGACAAGCAGGCCCAACCCTATGTAGTGTAGGAGATGTAGTTAAGATCACAGCCTGTGGGAATGTGGCTTCAGGATATGCATTCCCATGCCAGGAAGGATAAATATTGTTGTGCTAATACTTACCCTGGAAATTCTGATTAATTAAAATTCAACAACATTTAGCAGGTGGGATACAAAATACAATATATATGTACATATGTAGATGTAAAATATACATATTTTATGTATATAAATATATGCAAAATAATAGTAGATCCGTCAAAGAAGCAACTTCAGAGGGAGCAAGCCCATCATTTATATTATAGGGCAAAATAGAAACTTCAAGCAAAAAGCTTTTTCTCTCTCACAATTCAGAGAGATTATTAATAAAGTTAATAATATGGGCATGGGAACTGAAAACTGCCAATCGAGAATTTTTCACAAGAGCACTCATTTTCCCTGTCTCAGACAGGGAATAATTGTGTAGGATTTAATTCTATGCACTTTGGGTTTTAATCAAGGATTTTTGTCAAGAGCAGAATCTGCATAAGCCTCACACACAGAGAGGCCCTGGAAAACACGATTTAGCATCATCAGGGCACAGCACAAACACAACTGCCTGTCAGGAACTCCTTCCTCCCGTACACCAGCTCCACCCCTGCAGTCCTGTGCTGACATGCTCACAGCAACACAGAATTTATTTCCCAAATCTTGTTTTGTCTCAGGAGAGAAAAAAACCCCCACATTTTACATAACCCAGAGCACGCAGAAGGGCACACAACACAGGTGCAAGCTCACACAAGTTTGCTTAACCACGTGCAAGTTTTATTTCCTGCTCCTATAATCTGACAGTCCCCATGTACATGTTCTCTGTTTTGGGACATTTTGAGGTGTCACTGGTTCTCTCACTCGTTCCCTTCATAAGGAAGGTGCACTCAAATTTCCCATGGTGCTTTTCAAGTCACTACCTTCCCATTTCAGCCAGCTACCCAGCCAAGTGGTGGATGCTCCACCCCTGGAAGTGTCCAAGACCAGGTTGGAGCAGCCTGGTCTAATGGAAGGCGTCCCTGCCCATGGCAGGGGCTGGAACCCAATGGACATTGACGTCTCTACCAATCCAAACCAGTCTGGGATTTCATGATTCAGTCATATCCCCGCTCCTTTCATCTGCAATTACACACTTCTTACATGTCATCAGCTCTGTCAGAGCAGGAGACCCAGGTTTTCATCATCAGAGGCTGGTAAGAACATTTTAGATCAACAACTACCAAAGTTGGCACAGATCCCTCACTGGAATAGGGAGATAGATTAGTCTTCAAGGTCTTCCCTTCCTCTGCTCTGACAAACAGCTGGAGTTCAAGCACTCCCAAGCACATCCACTTGGCTGGTAACTTCTAGTCCTGCTCCTGGAAGTGCTGAGCACAGCAAAGACACTGCCTGGGGAAGACAGAAGTGGCCAGATCTAGGTACTCAGGGGACAGGCCTCAAAGCAGTATAGATCAGCCCAGAGTCACTGAGACAGCAGCAAGTGCAGTTTGTGTTACACAAGGACTGCATTTCTTCAGAATCCTCTCCCTTGGAAAGAAAACCCACTGTGCCCAAAGCCTTGAGCCTGTATCCTTATGCAAACTGCAAGAAGCTGGA
The DNA here is from genome assembly GCA_032173965.1 of Sitta carolinensis. NCBI lineage: Eukaryota > Metazoa > Chordata > Aves > Passeriformes > Sittidae > Sitta > Sitta carolinensis. Next base: position 7,674,738 of record JAVUNC010000026.1, read on the forward strand.
TTGGAGACATCCCCTCCTACAACATCCTCCAGAACCATCAGGTTGGTTTGTACAGTGGTTCCTGTCATCATCCTCCCAGTTCAGGCACTTCACAGCTGTTGGGAATCAGCCTGGCCCAGCATCAGCTTTGAAGCTACCAGACAAGCCATGCAAAGAAGATGGATGCTGAGACAGCCCAGCATGGAAAAGAAACAATGGCTGCATTTCCTATCCAGTACCAGGAACCAGAGATTTTCTCAAGTTTAACAAGAAATGAGTCATCCATTCAGGACAGCTTTCCTGGGGGAGCTGTAGCTATGAGCTGTCCCACCCTTTCCAAAACCCAGCAGTCTGACTTCCTGTGTGACAGCACTGTGGGTGCTGATGCAAACCCTGCTGCTGTAGTGGCCTGGCAGATATAGCTATAACCAACACACACTCCTGAGGTAGCCCTACTTTGCACAGGCAGAAGAATACACTGCTAATGCAAATTGTGGCAATTTCCCAAATGGCAAAGGCTCTTCGGTGCCAGCAGAATGGCACTGCAGTTATGCCTTTACCTCACAGAAGGTAATGACTAAGACCCCTCGTCCTTCCCAGCCCACGCTCCTGCAGCTCCGCCAAACCTTCTGCTGGAGATCTGGCTGCCATCCTGAGCTGTGCCTTGCAGCACAGCACGTGAAGCTCAGGCCGACCACACATTTCCCCTGCCCAGGACTATTTTGATTCCAGCATTAATCATAACAAGAACAGATGGTTGCCCGATGTTTGCAATTAAATTGGCTGCATAGGTAACCTCTGGAACTGTAAAGTCAACACTGCAGCCCAGTGAATAACTCTTACCTTGATCTGCACGGGAGGGCCTGGCTTGTTTGAGGTGCTGGACGAGGGGAACACGCTGCGCAAGAGCCTCCTCTTGAGGCTGTTCTCCCGTGATTTGGAGTTGGGGCTGCCCTCCCCCGAGGGCCTGGCGTTGGGCTGTCGCTGAAGCCAGCCCTCCTCCGGGCTCCTCACTGCCGTCTCGCTCTCCCCCGGCACAGCAGGCACGTGCTGCAGCCCAGAGCTGCGCTGCAGACAGCTGCCATCGGCGCCCTGGAACTCCGACGGCCCCAGGGACTGGGCTTTTGTCACCATCCCGTTGGGGTGAGACTGCCCTTCCAGGCGGGATTTGTAATCTGGCCACATGGTCTGCCTCCTGGTCACCTTGGACCCACCGTTGCAGTTGAGGTAGTTCCCATACTTGTCTGCCCAGTCTCCTTCAGGACTCTGAAGGTACATGTCTGGGGGTCTTTCATCTCCCAGGAGCCCAAGGGACTGGGCTCTTCTCCTGCTGGTGGGACTTCTGCCCCTCAGAGTGTTCGAGCTGATGGCAGAAAGCTTCTGGATGTCATTGAGTAACCCAGAGATGTAGCCTTCCACTTCCACGGTGCTGCCCCGCACTACGGTCTGGAAAACACAGGGAAGGTGAGAAACAAGTCAAGACTTGAAAGAATCGAGGCTCAATTTTTCTTGCTGAAGGTTAGATTTTGTACATATAGCCAAAAACAACTCAAGGAATTCAGGAAAATTTACCAATGTTTGTCTTTTGTTTCATTGTCCTTTACTGAGAGAAAAAAGGAGTCCTTGGGTTACATCCCACTGTCAGAGCAGCAGTGCTGTCAGCCAGAACAGTCAATTCTGTTGTTGTGCTCATATTCTAAAAGACAATATTAGAGCAAAACTGGGATATTTCAACACTCCTGGCTTTCTTGTGCTGAAACTGTGTGACACTACATCACTAATGCGCTCACCAAGCTCCTGAAATATTAGTTCTCAGAAGTTCCAGCATGCTGCAAGCTCCATTTGCAAAACTCACCTCTGCTGTGCCAACACAAGGTTCATCTCTCCCCTGAAGCACTCTCAATACCGTTGTAATCAGCGTCCCTCAGCCTGCTCCTCTACAACTTCTGCTAATACATCTCAATCCTGACCAGTGCAGACCGTGCTGTTCCAACCCTGCTGCCCTGCTCTGCCAAGCTATTATAATTAAAAATTATGAACAAAGGGTCACAGCAGCTCACAACTGCCTTGTAAGCAAACGCTGAAGAACAAGGCTTCCATCCAAACAGGCACCAGCTCTGTACAAGTAGGACACTTGAAGCTGTTGGTGTATTATGTGGTGCTCTACCTTGTTTTTTTCTGGAACTGAAAAGCTTACCGAAGCTTTTCCAGTGCTAGGAACCAAAATGTTTCGTTTCTCCACAGAAATTCGCAGCACATGATCACTCCTACACTTTCATGAACCTCTCTGCCTGAGGAAAGTCCTTCCCTGGAGTGACAGCAATCTCCTGTTTGCTAACTGAGCTCCAGGGATCTTCTAAACATGCTGAATTAATTACACTGAGACTAATACTTAGCTGGTGCAACACAGTAGCTCCAGTAATTTCAACAGAACACCACCACAGTGCACAAAGGAGCACCTGGTTTTCTCAGTGTCTGAGAAAGAAAGGCAGAACAGATTTTTGTTCAACAAAGTGAAGAAAGGACAACTCAATTCGCTCCACGGCACCCACACCAGCTGCAGCTGGAAATTCTGGTCTTCACTCCTACTCCCTCACCACACACACACCTCCATTCCTCCACAGACCAGCTGCTGTCATGGAACAATGTGCTGGGGACACGAACTTTTTGCCCAAAATGGACAAAAGTCATTCCAGAAAGACGTAAGTATTCTCAAAATAAGAAGTCTCCGACAATATGCTACAGCCTGTCCAGAAAATCCACTGCATTGCTCTTCTCCCGTTCTAGATAAAACTCCCCTAGAGTTAGACTCAGGTCCCTCCCATGAAGTCAAACCTAGTCCCAGCAGACAGGGAAGATGGGAGTTAATCTTGCTTTGCTGGTGTGTTTAAGGACTGCATCAGATTAATGAGGAAACATCCAAAGTTGAGCCAAATCTATATGGAGTGCTCTTATATAGCTCATGCCTTACTGACCAAAATTGAAAAATCATAACAATAAAATTACCTTTTTATAAGCTACATGAAAACCCATGACCTACTCTTGATAATTGAATCCAGGACTATATACAAGGGCTTGGCCAACTACCACTTGGAAAAAAACAAATCTAATTGATTGGTACCATTGAACAGGAATTAATTCAAATGGAGTTTACCAAAAACAATCAGCTTTGTTATGAGAGTGTTTGCATTCGGAATTACTGGGAAAAACAGTGTTAGTTTAAGATGATTCTTTAGTTTTTAAAGCGTGTTGGGTATTCTGTCCTTGTTCTCTTAAGGATTTTCACCTCCTTTCCGCTTTCACCATCCTCAGCTTTAGTAAGTCAGACATGAAAGTCCTGACCAGCATAAGGCTTAGGGCAAACTCCAGGAAATCTCTTCACACACATTTCTGTTTCAACAGTGATACCTCACACTATTTTTGGAGCATCCATTGCCTAATACTTGAGGAAACTTGGTTTGCTCCAGGAATGCCGTTGGTGCAGTGTGCAGAGCCTCGCTGAAGTCAAGATACAGGGGAGTGCTATCACTTCTCCCTGACCCAAAGCCCCCTACCCTGGGATTAATGAAAATTGGGTTGCTTGACGTGATTCTTTTCTTGATAAATCCATACTGGCTGCCAGCTATTACCCTGCTATCTCCTTGGAAGTGGCTGCAAATAGATTACTTGCTTATTTGTTCCAGTCTCTTTCTGGGGATAGAAATTATTCTGACTGATCTGCAATTCCTTGAATTTCATTAGGCCCAGCTGACTTGAAAATATGCAACTTCTTAGCTAAGTCTCATTTCTGTTCCTGTTCTTTTCTTATTCTGGCCTGCATTCACATCCCTTCATGCTCATGCTAATTGTCAGCCCACTGATCACACTTAATGAAGACGAGAGAAAAATCATTGAACACTTAGGAATTCTCAGTGTCATCTGTTAACTTTCTTTCAAAACTAGCAGTGAACAAGTTCTCTCCTTCATCCTCCTTCTCCTCAGAGCACTCACGATGTGTCCTCAATGCCCTTTATGTTCTTTGAGAATAACATCTCTTTTTGTGTCTTGGCCTTCTAGTTTTGCTCCTACATGAATTTCTTTTCTCTTTGCCCTTTATAACTTGACCTAGTTTCCACTCTTCTGAGCAATCCTCCTGCAGTTTAAGCTCATTAAGGCACTCCTGATCTAACCAAGTTGGTCTCTTATTACATATTTTATCTCTTCTCTGGATTGTGCTCCTATCCTCTACTACATTTTGAACCTCAAAGCACATTCAGGACACCAGGAAATACCTCCTGCCTTATTTTTTTTCACCTATTCTTCCTAAGCAGGTTTTTCCCTTTATAAACCAGCATTCTGCTCAAAGATCCTGATGGACCATTTCATTTGCAGGTTTGATTATGTACTGAAGCTTATACTAAACCAAATATAGGCCCCTTTAGTCCCCGTGTTTTAAACAGCTGTACACAAAAAGCTAAATATATTCATCAGATAGCCAACTCTTTTTTATATCCATCATAAAACCCAAGTAGCAACATCTCTGTTTTACAATGCACCTTTCAGTTTTTTAGTCCCCCACAGGGATTCTTTTTAACTGGGAACAAAAACTTTCCCCAAGCAAGCAAGATTTTAAGCACAATATTTCTGTCACCATCTTTCATTTCCTCTCCTGAGAGGTCACCACGAAGTTGCCTTTTCCCACAGCATGTTCCTACTGTCACTTACAGAGTCTGCAGATGCCAGTACCAGCAGTCATCTACAGGAATCCCTGGTCTTCCCCTACTGAAGGACGTTGTCCCATTATGTCCCACTTTCCATTAAAATGCTGGTTTATTAACCATATTAGCCCAGACCCTAGTTTAGTCCTTGATGTCCTCCTCACTTGTCCACGGACAGTAAGGCAGTGCTACACACAGCTCTCACTCCCACTTAGACTTCCCTGGCAACTTAATTACCAGCCAAATTTGCTCACCCACGAGAATGACAAACCTGCTAAAACAGGTCTCTCCATGAATGCTTCTCTTGGCTTCCTGTGTAACAGCTGAACACATCCTGGGTCCTGTCAGCTGCCAGAGGAACTTTCACAGGGCGCTGTCACTGTGACAGGCAGCCAGTTGGTTATTTCAACAGTGACAGCAACAGGTCAGGATCCTACTGTCCTTATTCCTGATGAAATTACTATCACCTTGGGTTATCAAAGCCTGCTATCCACTGAATTCCATACAGATACCACCCTTTGTCCCATTTATCATATCCACCTTAGTCCATCAGAAACAGTGCCTCAACTTGAAGGCAACTCCCCAAGGAACAGGAAAGAACTGTTTCCCTCCCGTACCTTCATAGGCTGGAGCTGCATCCTTGTGATCCTTGAAGGGTCTACTACGGGCTTGGGACGCCTCAGTGTGTCCAGAATATTCTGCCATTGAGGTGGCAGGCCCACAAATTTGCCCTCCTTTGGGTCAAATGAGGTGTGGACACGGTGCTCAAAGTTCTGTGGGGCCGAGATCTCCGGGCGTTTCTTCTTCTTCTTACGGAACATGATGCCTGAAGGGGAGAAGACAACACAGTCAGTGCCCATCTAGGGCTAAAGTGCCCAAGCAGTAAAATCAGGTACCAATTTGACAAGTTAATTATGTTGTATTTAGAACATTTTCCAATGAAAAGCACTTTATCAGGAACTGATCACCTGCTTTTAGAGATGAGGAAAGAGGCACCAAGAGAGCGATGACTTTGCCCAAGACTACCTTGCAGGTTCATGGCTCAGGTGGGATTTCTAGTGACTTCCTTTATTTCTACAAATTCATACTGCCTGATAAAAAAATTGCCTGATTTAAAAAAGTAATTAAAAGATACGTATTTATGTTTTACACACATTAAATGGCTTTGGAGTCCAGCCAGTTAGACAGCACTGATTCCACCACAAGCCTGAAATTTAAGCTGGCTATGAGGAGGCTCAGGTTGTCTTCTCACTGCTTATTCCAAGTAAGTAATATCCACTTGGTTCCCACTTAAAAACAGCAGAGCTGTTGCCAAAGGAAGAGCTGCCTGAGACTGACTCTGGATCTCAGTTTTTATTGCTTAGACAGAGGGCTCGGGAGGGAGAGAGGAGGTGGTAGGTGGAAATCAAACTCTGTCAGCAGGTAGCTGAAGAAGCTAAAATTAAAAACTAAGAATCTTTTCCTTTGGGGGCTGAGAGAGACAGCTTGTGTGAACAGCCAGTGCAAATGCAACAAGCCAGAAGTACCTAACACTAAAATATACACAAACACAGAAGACTTCAAAATCTGAATTAAGAATTTATAATAAAAAAAAGATACTTAGATAGAAAGCTAAGAGATTGGACCTTTCTGAAATCAGGGAGATATGAAGGAAAAGGAAGAACCAGAGTTCTGTATGCAGTCAAGAGGTGGGAATGCTGGAGGACTATAGTGGCTTGACACAACCTCTTCACAAAAACCAGTTAGGGGAGACAGGGTGAGGTAAGGAGATCTTCTATGGAGAGCCAGATTTTTTAGAGTGGGGAGTGGTGGGAGTGAGAGACAGACAGGCATAAATCAAAACAGGAGTGGTCCAAACAGCATAGAAGGAAAAACTTTCCTGTGACCAGCAGAGTCTAACATTGGAGCAGCCTGCCCAGCCTGTCTGTCTCCATCCTTAGGGGTTTGCTCTCAAAGCCAAAGCCCTGAGTAATGCAGCCTGACCCTCCAAGCAGACCCTGCCTTGAGCAGGGGTTGGGCTGCACCTCTCAAGGTCCCTTCTCCCCTGAAATGTTCAATGACTCTATTCACTGCTTTGGAAAAAAGCTGTACAGGTTTTTTAAAGCAATTAACATCTGCCAATAAACAAAAATAACATTTATATGCTCTTCCTTTTCCACAGACAACGTTGCTATTGGCATTTGCCTCTCAGTAACACTGCTTACAGCTATGAATACCATCTCTTCCCTGACACCAAGGAGGATTTCTGCCACTTAATCTTCAACTTTGTAGCAGTCACTCTTTCCCTGCAGGAGACCTCAGCTTCCAACTATTCGTGCTGAATAAATATTTACAAGGGTCAGAGAGACAGACAGAGAGATAACATGCTGTGGTGTAGACATGAACACACTTCTGGAGAATACCAGTCTCCAAAATCAGCACATCACAGTGAAATCTATGTCAAACATTTCCAGGTTGTCCCACTCTAAGCTTGTTTAGGGAGCAAAGTGCAGCCACCAGCTGAACAATGACTTTGCTCCCTGGTGCTAGACTGGGGTCTTAAAAAGCCAATACACAGTGGCTCCCAGTTTGGTTACCATGATCCTGCAGTCACAGGGATAAGAAGTGTTTGTATGGCAGAGAAGGACCTTTGCTCCATCTAACCCCCCAGTCATGCAATCCATCCTTGTGAAACACCAACTTCACACACACTGTCCATTGCGACAGCCTACTAAAGATACCTCACAGGTGAAAAAGAAAACAAAAGGTTATGAAACAAAAAGAAAAACAACAAAAAACCCACTTACAAAAGAGGCTGGAAGCAAATGCTCTGTCTAGAAAAGATTTTGCAGCCAGAATAGTCTTTGCTCAGAACAAGCTTCAATGAAAACCCAAATACATCTTAACAGAGAGCTTATGGGAAGGTGTCTGTGCTCCAGGTCTATATTGCAGCTCCTCAAACACAGTGATTCATCTCTCAGGCCCCTTAGGTGCTGCTTATTAACTAATAATCAAGACTAAAGTCAAAGGGCAATTCTTTGAGGAAAAATAAAGTGCAGACAATCCCAGAAAGGAAATATACTCTAATAGCTTGTGGTGTTAGTAGTGCTCAAACCAACAGTGGAGCTACTAAGGAGCTTGAGAGCCCCTGAGGAAAGTAGGGAGTATCTTGCTAGTATTGCAGCAAGCAGTCCAATTCTGAATCCTTAACTACATGTGAGTTGTGACAGCTCCTTCATGCACCTTGACCCAGCCACAGCAATCCCAGTGATCTTATTATTTCAACCAGTACCTCTTCTGCTCCTACTCTCACAGCTTCATAACGAGAGGACACCCAGGGCATAGCAGACAGTCTCAGGTTTGCTCCTTTAAGTGCTTCATGTGGCAAAGGGTCCTGTAAAACAGGGTGTTACAAATGCCACAATCATTAGCACTTGTAGCATCAATGGTTTTCTGAACATGTCAGGTATTTCCCCATAAGGAGAATGATTCTGGCTTAAGTGCTGCAAAACACAAAATTTTAAAGCCCAGGTGATATTTTGGCCCCAAGCAGAATAGTGGCTCTATCTCACCATCTCAGTTTGCAGAAGCATAAACACAACACTACGTTTGTATATTTACATAAAATCCCTATCCCTGACAATCAACACGTGGACTACACTTGGATCCCATAGCCAAAAGCATGCTTCCAAAACCCAGAAAGGAGCACCTACTGAGTTCATGGTCAGTTTTAAGTGACTGGTTGGCATGACCTGCATCTACCTTATTGGCTTAAAACAGACAGCTTAAAAACAACAAAATGTAATCAGCTCCAAATACAACACACCCCGGGCATCCAATGGCATTTGCTTTATATGGTCAGCATCAATCCCTGATTATAAAGAGATCAGACAGGTGGTTTAAAGGTAAACTGCATTAGGATCAAATGAAATACATACACTAAAAATAGTTATCTGAAATCCAATGAATTCTAATAATCTTTAGGTAGGCTTTGCATCTCATTGAGGAGGTCGGTATTTAACCAGTCTCCTTTCACTTTGTGGTTTTCATGCAAGAGCTATTTACTTGTATTTCCAATATCCAGCTAAAGAATGTTTATTGTTAAATAAAACACATAAAACCAGGCCTTTTCTAAGTCAGTGAGAAATTCATAAGAACATTTTATGCATATAAGATTTTGTAAATCAAGCCAAACCTGTATTCAAACATAGACAGCACCCCTTTAATATAATAACACAAATACTGTGACACTGATTTTATAATAATCTACTAGACTTTAGCCTTTCATTCAGTGCTGACAACTGTACTGTAAGAAATGTCACAAACATAAATAATAAAAGTCACTACCACAAGACAAAAGCAGTCGGAGATTGAAATTCTCTCAGCGATCCATTCCTGCTGCCTGGGAAACCACGTTAGGTTTTTCAACTCCAGATATAGCTGTTCCTAGATGATACAGTTCCAAAAGCTGTCACATCTGCCAGCGAGCACGAGAAAAAAAATCCCACAGCCAGCAGATCCAGAGCAGGGGGAGGGATCAACTGGGAAGGAGGGGCAAGAAGAGAGAGGGGTCAGCCTCAGATGAGAGGAAGGGGTGGGAAGATTAAGGATGGAAGGGGAATGAGAGTTAGTAAGGAAGGGAGGAATGGGTGGGAGACAGGCAACCCGAGGAGGAGGGCACAGAAAAGAAGCAACATCACCCGGAGGAAAAAAAAAAAAAAAAAAAAAAAAAAAAAAAAAAAAAAAAAAAAAAAAAAAAAGTAGTAATAAATGTTATCAGGAGTGGCTTGTTCCAACGCCCAGACAAAGGCAGCAGCGTGCACTGCCCGTTCACCCGACCTGCCTCCACCCTGCTCGCGTCCAGCCACACGTTCCACTAGGACACCGCGCGGTACGGAGCCGTGCTCGTACCCTCCCTCACTCACACATGCACTTGATGATAGCACGGCAGCACGGAGCTACTTCAGTCTCACTTGTGCAGTTTCCAGTTAAAAATAAGCTCTCCCTCCCCCTCCTTGCTGCAGCACTGAACTCGCTCATCAGCTCATTGCGTCGCTATCGCAGATCTGGACGCAGTTCCCTACATTCCTCCTGCCCCGGACGAGAGATAACGCTTGGTCCCTGGGCTCAAGAAAGCCGTTCCCATCATTTCCAAGTCCTCCCACAGCTGATCTGCCAAACTGCTCTGGCCAGCTCCAAGAGGAAAGGGAGAGGAGAACTCTTCCAACAGGACCTGAGGAACTGCAATATGCAGATTGAGTTTGCAGTAGGAGGATGAAGATCCCAGAGAAGCCTCCAATTAAAAGGAAAAAATGTATTTCCATACTCTGCTACTCAGGTCACTGTCATGTGCTGCATTTGAAATGGATTACAGGTTAACTAGGCCATTATCCATGCATGTCATATGCATGTGTTCACACAAATGTATGTGTGAATACGCACACATGGAATTTCACTGCATCCCATACCTTCTAAAATACTCATGTTCACCTTCCTGAGGTTTCCAACACTCTTGTTATTTAGAACAAGCCATAAACGATCATAGCAGTTTGCAAACAAAGGGAAATGACAGGTTAGGTCCCTGAAGAGCTGACAAACCCAAATGTGACTTTGCACAGCAAGGAATGGCAACGAGGGTCAGTGAAAGAGAAAAAAGCCCAACAGTCCAAAATCTGAAACAGGATCTAAAAGCAGTGCCCTGGCACCTTCCACATTTGTCTGCAATTCTAGTTTTAGAATTACTGGTTGAAGTATTTTTTTCCTCCTAAAGAAAGAGTGGATATTTCCTTCCTGTGCCATCCCTTTCCTCATTTCAAGTCTTTTCCTTCTATTCCTTTCTCCCTCACCAGCCCCCCATGGCAAAGCTGCGTGTTGGAGCAAAGCAACAGCACAGCAAACTGATGTAATGCTCTAAATCCTGCCCAAACGCACATGAGAGCACAGATTAATATTACATTAGAAATAAGCTTAGGGAGAGACATATTTGTTGTATTGGTGGGTTTATTTCTGAAGAATGAGAAGAACAGTACAACAGACTTGACATTTTTTGCCATGCCTCCACTGAGCAGCGTCTGAAGGCTTTTGAAGGCTTCATGCTGCCTCTCTCCCCTGCTCCATTTCCTTGCTCATAAACTAGGACTAAAACCCAGTGAACACCTATTTGCTCAGCTTGTTTGGGATGCTGCTGGGTTACATACTTTTAGATGTGTTTTAGCTATACCATACCAAATTCATTCTGGGACATATATAAAAGCACTTGCAAAGAAAAGACCTCTTGAACTTTCCAAAACCAGCACAGGCATGTCCCAAATGCTAATGGGCTTTATCCCTTGACAAATAAAAAAGTTTTCCATTATTTAGTCCCCTAGAAATCCCAGCTGAAGTCACCGTCCCATCGTGCCTGTCTCTGAAGTCAGGCCCCACCCTCTAGAGGTTTCATCTAAACAGACAAAAGGTGAGGAAAGGGAATTATTATCCTCATTTGCAGATGAGGCAGAAAAAAAATTACTAGCCCTGTTTATTCCCACCTATGTCTAGATTTGCAGATGTACAACATCTCCCAAGTATGTCTCCTGGCTGCTTTTTAACTTTATATGAAGGCCAGATGCAGGCCCAACACACCTTGGCTTCCATGGAGAGAAAACAAGGGCGCAGAGCCCCAGCGGAGGCAAAGACATGCTCTGACCACAGGTTTGATCTGGACACCAGCAGGTGGGTCCAGAAGCCTTGACAGAACCCAGCAGCACAGACAGAAATCACACCCAAACCTCAGCTGCCGTCCAGTGCCTTCATTACAAGACCAGGTTTTCCCACCTGGCTCAGTGTGTGAGAGGGTACAGCCACCAAATGCGGCTGCAACACCAGGGAAGGCGGCTCACTCATCATGTCCTTGGCATGCAGAGCCAGCAGGATGTGTGCTGCAGGTCACCAGGCTGAGACCAAAGCCACAACAACTCTGACCCTTTTCCCCCACCTTTTGCATGATTCATGCAGCTCATGTGCTCTGGCTATACCAAACCACGCTGTGCTGCACCTCTGACACTCACCTCACACCTACATCCCACCCTGATCCCTGTCCAAAGAGCAGCAGCATTGTTCCACATGGATTTACTGAGATTATTTTGTCATGAAGGATGCATCAGGGTTAAAAACAAGTTGCTGTATTTTGCTGTTAATCCAAAGCACCATAGAGCTTCAAGACAGGGCTTGACAGATTCAGGCTTCACTCTCCTCTGTCTTGTGAGACAGATCCATTCAAAATCATCATAAAACTACTGTCAAGATTAGAATAAGAACAGTTAAGGTCCTAGCTCCGAAAAATCACATGAATAGCAACATCTTACATATCAGACAAGAGGTTACATTGGGACAAACCAAGGGGCCACATCTGGCATGTGGGGTCACATGGCAGGGGAAGGAGCCAAGGCACTGGGCTGCAACACTGGGCGCCACATCCTGCGGCTCCATGTGAGCCCTGGAATCTCAGTGCTCACAGATCCAGCTGCCTCTGGCACACGGGGTTATGAGAGGGAAGCTGCAGCTCTGTGTGCAAATAGGCACAGCACAGATTTTACTGTATGCAGGAAGAGTTACACACTCTGGGAGCAGGGCTGAATTCTCACAAGGAGACCTGTCCCAGCAGAGGCACTGGTGACCACAGTCCATACTCACAACAGCAAAAGCTGACACAAAAGCACAGCAAAAGGCTGACACAGACACGCCAGCAATTTCCCAGATCACCCAAGTATAGAGATGCAAGAGTTAAACTTCCCTCCAGCCAACACTAAACAATCTCAGTCCCTAGTTATGCTCATCATGTTCTCCCAAAGAGAGATACAAATATATTTAATTGCTGTCAGCAGCCTGCAAGGCAGTTTGGCTGTGTTATCCCCACAGGATAACTGATGAGAAAACTGCAGCCCAGGCAGTGCCCCCCAAAACGTGGAGGGACAGATTCACTTAAACCCCATAATCTGTCTGACTCTCAGTGCCTTCCTGCTCACTGCTGCCAACACTGAGATGCAAATTTAAATCACAACAGACAAGTCTTCTCCCAGGGAATATCAGTTATCCTGCTCTGTTTGCCAAGACTGTGAGGTTCACACAGCCCTCTGTATGTTAAAACCTTAGGTGCACTCTTAACATGAGATAAATGACTGCTATTGGCTACAGCTACACTCCGTTCATCAATTAATTACAAAATAATCCAATTACTAACACTACAAGTTAAATGGCTGAGCCCTAGGGAAAGTGTAATTTCCTGAGCCATTTTTGAGGAAAACGGATTTCAACTTTTAGTTCTATGGGCACCCTCCATTCCCACTGTTCTCTTTTGCCAGACAAATGGAAGGTCTGTCTCAGAACAACAGTATCATTGCTGAGATGGAATGGCAGTGCATTAGTCCTTGAACCACATGGTAATCCTGCAGCTTTAGAAACCATAATGAGGAATTCCTTAAAAACAAGACCTGTAGCAGCCAAATGCTGATTTTGTGCTCCATTGCACTAAGTCTATGCCAGTTCAACCCTAAGTCAGTGAGACTGGTGCAGGAGCAGCATTGGTGCCACAGACAAGGAAGCCACTCGCCAGTTCAGAACCCCCTGATGAGGTGTCAGAGTTCACTGTGCTCTCTGCAGCCCTCAGTGCTGAGCAGCACAACTCCTGGTGAGCCTTCAGGTCCTCCTCCTCACTTGTGTCCTGTCCAGGTACAGAGCTCATGTGCTGCTCAGAATGGGATGGAACTTCAGCAGGGTACCCCTGTAGGTACCCAAAAAAACCTCAAGTGCAATACAGAGCTCAGAGCCTGGCTGTGTGTTTTTGCTTGCAGTTGGGCTAAGCTAGTCCAAGCTACTTTAAGCAATTTTGTTTAAAGCAATTTACACAAATATTTAGGTCTTTTCTCTGCTTGTGAATTTTCCTAAGCATATTACAGAAGTAGTTTAAAAAGAGCTCTTTTGTCCTGATTTGGGGCAGGACAGACAAACTTTAAAGAATTCCCCTTAATTAATTTCATTCTCCTTAGGAATGAAAACCATTTTGTGACCAAGTTGTTTCTCACTTTGCAAGCCTTGGCAGCAGGACCCAGGGTGGCCTTCCCAGGTACATCCATACTCACACCCATCTAGGCAGAAACAACCCCTGTGCATGGAGCAGGCTTTCCATCTAGGAGCACAGTTACTAATCCAGCGAGCTATTTGCTGATAGCTCTTTCCACTATTTGATCAGCTTTGCTTCTAGATTCATAAATCATTGTTCACACAGCACGCAGGCTGTATGTACCACGGCAGCACCAAACGTTAAAAGCAGTGTAAAGCTTCATTACACCATCAGGAATGAGACTTTTCCATGGGACAGGGCTGGAGAGAGAGCAAGGCAGCACTTTTCCTTCCCCAGCAGCTGTGGTAGGGGTTGACTCAGGTTGTACCCGAACCGAGAAATCAGAAAAGCAGACAGAGTGGGCAAAAGTGTCTTATTCTCCATACACCCCCCAGCCTCACCTGAGAGTTCACACTCACCAGACACAAATTGCTCTTCTGTTTTTTCAGTGTTCTGTCCCCAAACACATTAAAGCATTAATGTCCTGGCAAAGAAGAAAGCAAATATTAACAGACAGGGCTGTTTTCTCTCACTGCAAATACCTGCCTGTACGCACTGGTTACCTGACAAAAATAATTAAGTACAAATGCCCAATAAAACCGTATATTGTAACTTAAATAGGATGAGATTAGGCAGCTTTCAGCCAGCCAAAACACACACACACTCAGCCCCACACGAGTACTCCAGCATAGCTTCAGGAGGTGTTCTGAAAGGATCGTGGCCAGCACAGCTGACAGAAGGGTTGGGAATACAAATAGGAAGGGTTTAACTAGACCCCTCTGTAAGGTATGGCGAGGGTCCTTGCAGATACAAGACACTTAAGAGCAGATATTGCTCTGTCTCCTGTAAAGGCAATGAGTATGCATGTTCCTGACATGCTGTCTGCTCTCTCAAGCATCATCCAGAGTAATTTTTAACCCCTTCTTCACCCCAAGGTTTTAAGAGCATCACCCTGCAAGACTCAACAAGGCATTTCCCCTCCACATTCCCCATCCTCTTGAGTGTCAGTTGGCTGAACTGACAGACCTCAGCCCTACATTGTCCCACCTCACAGACCCTGGAAAGTAAAAACCACAAGATCTTACTGGCAGTCCTGCTGCAACAGTGCTGATGGTGGACAGTTCCAAGGGAGAGGAGAAAGAAGGGTCTGGAGGTAAACTCTCCCACTGTCATGCAGCAAAGCCGATTGGAGGACGGTGTTGCTGGGCTATAGGAGTAAAGATGAAGCAAACTCCTTCCCAAAGGAATCCAGCTCCCAGTTTTTCTTCCCTTCCAGAAGCATCCCTTGAGAGAAAAAATTGTATGACCCTCCGAACTATCCCACTCTCACTTCACCCCAGGCTGGCACTGCCAACACATGTGTGATCATTACTCTAATCCTTGGCAGTGGTACGGCTCAGCTCCGAAGGGAAGGGGTTAAGCCGAGGCAGCACAGCCACTGGGAAGCGGAGACTTAGTTTAAACTGACAAACCCAGTCCTCCGTAAACACAGGGAACAAATCCCACGTAACAGCAGCTATTAGGACGGTTGGTCTGCCCTTAAAGCAAGCAAGCAGATCAGTGTTGATCCCCAAATCTGCGAGAGGGCGCTTACCCCTCACTCCTCATTGCTCCGCGACCAGAGGTGAAGTGAGAATGCTCCGCCACCGGAATCCGCTGACACGTCGATAAACTTGAGAGAAAAAGACGGCAGGAGAAAGCGGGAGAAGAAAAAGGGGTGGAGGCAAGTCTGACATGTTTGTACAGTGCCTGATTCACCTAAGCTGCCGAGTTTGATTTCAGGGTGTGGTAGCAGATGGGACACAGGAGCGCTCAGCGTGGAGAAGCCTCAGATTCCTGTTCCTCGGAAAACGACAGATGCCAACAGCAGAGCCTCTTGGGACCATCGCGCCGCCTTCTCACCGTCTCCTCTCCTAGTCCCTAGAGGGAATGAGAGAGAGAGAGAGCTCAGAGTCACACCTGGGCACCCCGATGTGCCGCGTCTCAAGGCAAGAGCCTTGGGGAAATCATCTCCCATTCCCCTCCGCCCTTTTTCACACCCCACTTCACCGTGACTTATTAAAGCTCCACTCGTCAGCTCTTCTCTCCCGGCTCTAACAGCCCCGGGGCCGGGAGCTGCTGAAGCTTCTAACAAACCCGACACCTCCGCCTGTGTCGCCTGGCTGCAGATTTCAGGACCTGCCACCAATCCCTTGTCATTCCAGGAAGGAAAGCTTTGATTGCTTGTTTTATGGCTCGCTGTAGAAGAATTCACCCCATTTATTTGCATTGCAGATGAGCAGCACATGACCTGGCGCTTTTACTTTTCCCCTGTCCTCGCCATGAGTCAGTGCTCCCAGGTCTGGAGTCTGGGATCACCCTCTAATCCAGTTGTGCTGACTACGCCTCAGGGTTTACTGACTCCTGGAAATAGACTTTCCACAAGCAGCTCCGGCAGTGCCGGCTGGGCTTGGTGACTGGGCCATCATCAGAGGGCACTTTGGGGATTACAGCCTGGAGCGGTCAGAGTTCATGGCAGAAAACCCATCAGCTGCCCTCACTCCATTGCAAACAAAGAGGATTCTTGGCCACTCCAAACCACTGACAATGCTGGCTTAACCCTCAGATATTTTTCGGTCCTAAGAGCATATAAATAAACCGATAAATCATAAAAACCCACCCCCGTGACTTTTTAGGGTTTTTTATAACATTGGTTTTGTTGAACCACCCTTAAATAAATGAGTGACATGTTACAAATAATCATTAGGTGGTCATTATTATTGCTGGGAGTGGCTTGTCCCGCAGAAGTAGCCATGTTCCCCCCCATTCCCATTTTCCTCCCTACCTGTTCATTCCAGCTAAAAGAGCTGCAGTGTCTTTGTACAACCACCAGAGTCTCAGCTGTAGTTGGAATTCATGAGCTCTACAATATTATCATGGAGAAAGAACAGAACCAATGTTCATAGAGAGAACCTTTTGGAGCTGATGGTCTGAGGTTCCTAATCCTCATTTCCAAACCTGCTAGTTAAATTGTGGAAGGCTGCTTCCTGAACTTGCAGTCACGGCTTCTACATTACACTGCAGGTCCCTGCCTGCCACAGTGACCCAGGTTTCCTGTCTGTTCCCTCCCCAGGGTATAGGAAATAGAGCTAGCCAGGTTCCTTTCTGTCTGGGGATTAGCTTCTCTCCTACAGGGCAGGCCCCATACACAGATGTAATCAAAAGAAATAAAGTTCCCTTTAATAGTAAAAAATCATAGTAAATAAAAAAGGGGGACAGCATTCTTTCCCAAAGCACTGGAACTCACTGGGCAGAGCAGCGTGGTGGAGGCTCAGGGATGAGGAAGCAGAGTGTGAACCTGGTAGGTGTGGATGGCAAACCATCTCTGTCATCTGTGCACCTGGGCTTTGCTTCTGTGCCAGGCAGCGAGGAGTCATCTGCACAACCATGGCGTGGGGAGTGTCACACACAAACGGCTTCTACAGTCTACAGGGAGTCATCCAGCCAGCCTTGGAGCCGGCTCCACATTTGCATGAGCATTGTATTTCCTGGGTTACATGCTAGCACAGTCTTCTAGAACAAGACTTGAGGTTGTTATAAATGGCAGAGACTGATTTTACTTGTCAAGGCACAAGCTTCAATGAAACCAAGGCAGTTCTGAGTCAGCATGAACCTCTGCTGCCTACAATCTTAATGAAAAATTAGGACACTTTCCAGTCTTTTTATTCACAAGTTTGGTCCCAGCAGTCCTGCACACTTTGAAGAAAAATTTCCCAGTAAAAGCAACATGTCTCTAATTTTCCCCTTCAGCAACTATCCTTTCATTACACATTTTACTGCTCCTTGCCTGCCCACTGCTCCCTTCTTACCTAGAGAATTGCACAAGATAGTATAAATAATTATGCTGGCACATTTCTATAAACACACGCTACACACCCCACTCCTCCTGCGGCTGCTCTGTGCTGCTCTCTCAGGTCCCGTCGGTCTCCGGGACAGCCATTCCTGGCAGCAACAAGTGCTGCAGGGTACGTTGACTAAACGTCTGCATTGCAGCCTGCCTGATTTATCTTCCCAGCAAAGGCCATTCCGTATGCCATGTCCCCTCCCCAGACACAAAGCAAAGCAAATTTCAGATCCAAAGTGCTGATCTCACCTTGTTCCTCACCCTGCCCAGCCACATCGCTGTGCTAGGAGAGGTCCAGGACCTGACATCCTGCATTGCTGCTGCAATGGGTTCCATTTCATCCCATTCGGTTGCCACTGGAGGAGGATTTTGTGATGAAAACCCCACTATTCAATGTTTTTCTATTCCAATATGCAACACTGGGGACTTTTAGCTTAAAAAATAAGAGGCCAGAGACACCCAAGCCAAGTGTAGCATATACAATGTCTGTCTTCTACCTCAGCCAGGAGAAATATACCTGCCCACCTGTCTGAAGCTTGTGGGAACTGGGCAAACTCCTAAGGAAAATGGATCTGTATTCAACAGAGCTTCCAGGAAAAGCCTAATGCCAAAGAACAGGAAATCGGATATATTCAGGAAATCTCAGTAAGAACTACAGCTATTCCACCTATGATGCCAGGCTGTGGCTCAGGAGCAGACTTTCCATCAAGTCTTCTCTGTGCTCAGAGATCAGATAAGAAGCAGAAATGCTCTTCCACACAGAATCCCTTCCTTGTCTTTCATGGTTCTGTAAATCTAGGGAAGCTAGCCAGGGAAGTGAAAGAACAAACTTAAGGATTGGGACAAAGGGGTCACTAGGAGAAAGGGTGTGTTGCAAATTGGCACATCAGCACCAACCGGTGGGAGGAAGCACAAGATAGGAATCAAGTCTGGGAGTCTTATAATCAACACATGATGTGAAGCCAGGACTGGAGATAAGAAGGGAGCAATCCAGAGGCAGTTTCACTTTAAATAAGTGCTTACAGTTTAGCCACCTTTCCTCAAGGGTATCCCATTCGAGGTGGGCAGAACATTCCAGGAGAGCATTACTGGATAGCCAGCTCCAGTGTTTAGGTTATCCTCCTGCTTGCTATGCATTGCTGCTATTATCCAGGTAATATCCTGAGATGCCAGCAGGACAAAGCTCTACTTGCACTCTAGCTGCATGAGCTCACTGACAGTGTTTTTATCCAAGATTTACTGTCAAAACCAAGGAAGTTTTTTTCTGATTCAACACAAAACACAAATGCATGAGAGCTGAAGAACTGGAAATTCGTTGAGCAAGAATTGCCTCTGCCAGAGCTCTGGATGCTGTTGAAGATTTGGATACATCCCCACACTCCTATCTGGCAGGACCATGGGGAACTCAGAGTCCCTCTTTATCCTACACCAAACAGTGCAGGCTGGGGCACATGGAAGCCGGGATTTTGTCCTCCTTCAGGCTCACATTTGGTTACAGCCAGGTTCTCCTGGCCAAACAACTCCTGTGGTGGAGCACAGCATGGCCAGCAAGGAAACAGCACAAGGACCTGCAAATTCTGCCAAACTGAGATACCAGAAGCAAGAAACACAGAATCATTAGGGTTAGAAAAGACCTCTAAGATCACCAAGTCCAACTATTGACCCATCACCACCTTGTCAACCAGACCAGAGCACTGAGCACCACATCCAGTCCTTCCTTGAACACCTCCAAGGATGGTGACTCCACCACTGCCCTGGTGCAGTGCCCCAATGCCTGACAATTGTTCCAGTGAAGAAGCAGGTAAAGCTTAGAGAGAGTAAGAAAACATCAGACTGAAAATTTTAACACCCACTCTGATGAGAAATTGAAGTTAAAGCTCAAGAAGATCACCTGAACACAGCACATGCTATTTTGCTACTGGTTAAATTCCTGTGGCTTGGTAGACGTTCCCTGCAGATAATATCAATACATCTTGGAACACAGCCACCTCGCACTTCTTCCAGATGTTTTACTTGCAAAAATTCACAGACTTATTTGGTTATAACAGAAGTAACCTTATGGTCCACCACAATCCTGTACCACCCTCTACAATAGGTGCATCTTCTGCTTCCCACAAAAGTCAGGATGATCAGTCCTACAATGGCGACATCACAGCAGAAAGCCAACATTGCTTACAGATTCCCAGGTCACCTTGGGAAAGGCATTCTGCATGCTGGTAAAATGACTGTGACAATGTTCAACTCCCCCAGAACAGAGGCGGCTTAATCTGTTGTTTTTCCAAGCATGCTGCGATCCTTAAGGATGCTATAGAAATGCAGATTGAAATCCCTCGCTGGCACCAGAGGAATGCAGACCGCAGCCTCTGTTCTGATAACTAGGTCAGTCAGCTATCGCTGAAGTATTAGCCAGAATCCAGCAAATTCCTAGTGGCTAAAATAACGGCTGCAAAAGTCTAACACCATTTGCTGTCATTAGTCACTCTACCTCTGGGTACGTTCAAACCCAACTCTCAAGAGTTTAGAATAATTTGAGGGTTGGAGCCTATGCTTGTCAAAATCCAAGCACGTGCCTCTGTGCAGCACAGGTTTCCCATCCCACTTGCAGCCCTGTGGAGGCAGGGAACAACTGTCCTCGCAGCCAACTGAGCCTTACCCTGAAAGCATTCAGCCCAGGAGAATAAGGAAGATGCACTGCTAATCCCTGCCAGGGAATGGGCGTCACCTCTCAGCAGCAGCTTCCCTACGGCAAGTACAGGAGAGGATTTGACCTGTGGTGGTGAGTGGGTGGCATTTTGGGGGGGAATGCTGATAGAGGCAGAGCAGCTATTCCTCTCTGTGGAAGAAAAGAGAGGAAGGGCTGATAATTGCAATGGGAACAAGTATCCAAAATTTATTTCAACCCTTTCCAGCTGCTAAGGCTGGATCAGGCATTTGGTTTCCTCTCCCTGGAAACAGAAGACAGTTGAAGGGTTAAACCTGTTTTTTTTTGTTTGTTTGGTTGGTTTTTTTTGGTTGTTGTTTTTTGTTTGTTTGGGTTTTTTTGTTTTGTTTTTTGGTTTTTTGTTTTTGTTTGTGGGTTTGGGTTTTTTTTGTTGGTTTTTTTTTGTTTTGTTTTGTTTGGGGGGGGCTGGTTTACAATTACTTTATTTATTTTCAGGCTCTGGTTGTTTCAGGGACCTGGCCTACAGTTTAGCCACACAAAGTCATGCCACAACCTGCAATGCAGGAACTGGACCTTCTTGTTCTGCCACTGAGAGCAGCATGTCACAATACTGTACCCTCAGTTTCCCTTATCTCCACAAGCAGTGAATGCTCTGGAGTCCACAGGAGGGGTTGCAAAGGATTAAATTATTATAATCCCCACTTAGAGATTTATTGATACAGCCCAGAAAAACAGTAGCTGAGACATCCTTGTCTTGCGTTCTAACTGCTACGACAGAGGAACAAGTGAATTCCTACCTCCACTAAGAACGAGTTTTGATCTTTCCTGATAGTAGCTACAAAAGTCTTCTTTCTTCATCCTCAGCAATCTCCTACAGTCTTCATTTAGGCTGGAATTTTTAATAGCCTGAATACACTGCCCAAGACAGAGGGAGGTGCTGGTTGTTCGAGGTACCAGTTTCAGCACAACACAGACTAGTGGGCAAACAGTAGAGTTCCAACTACCACTCATCTCCATTAAAAACAAATTTCCAAACTACCCAAAACATCTGTGCAACTGCTGAGGCTGTCAGATTCCACAATGAGGAACTAAAGCATGCACACAGTCAGCAATGCACGTTAGAGAGGACTGGAACACACCGGCTGTCTCTGGTGCTGTAGGAACATTTTTCTACCACAGCCCTACCCTAGGATTAAGGGAGGCCGAACTGAGCACAGTCACAGCCTAGCTGAGCACATGGACCTGCTGGCACTTGGCAGAGCAAGTGCCTGTCCTTTGGAAGGAGCCTAGATCCTGCTGGCTGCTGAGGGAGGGAAAGCATGGTGGAACAACTCAACCAGAACCCTCTTCAACATGACACCAGAAACTAGTCCACTGAAATACACATATGTGTGTGTATATATATCGAAAGATTAAAGAAAATCTCCATCATCACCATCATCCTTAAAGAAGAAAAGAGCACCATAAGACATTGACATTTAATCTATAAATAAGATAGAATGTTCCCTAATCTGCACATTTAGAGATTCTGAGGCTAGCATTGTAAAAATAACTGAAAAACTTTGATTAATCTTCTACTTAATCACCATTCCTCAAACTACTAATTAAAAAAGAACCCTTTTCTTATTCATGTGTTTTCTCTCTTGCAAATAAATTCTATAAATAAATTAATTTTAAAAATACAGTCCAATACAAAAGATATTAACTAGTTCATTTCCACACATGACCTTGGGAGGAAAAAAAAAAAAAAAAAGGCTTGTTAACACTTAAAATTACCATTTTCTTATTTAGTTCTTCAGAATTTTAATGAAAACTGAAAGCCTGGGTCGGAGTTGTGCCCAAAGATGTCCTACAGAAATACCTGTGTAATTATCTGGAAAATTCCTTCATTTTCTTCTTTCTACAAGTCCCAGTCTAAGCACAGCCACAGACCACTGAAGGTGATCCCAGACCACAGGTTAGGAGTAGCCAGAAAATTCAGCTGAGCCCAAGTTCTAAGAGACTCTTTTAAAAACATGTCTTTAAATTAATAAAAGGTAAGATTCCTTAAATAAGTTATTGGCTCAGTTTTATGTCACCCATGTTGCTGTCTGGAGATGCTTTGGGAGAACATATTTAAAACTTGGAAGAGAACACAGAAGCCCAAAGAGCTTTGCAAATTTCTGTTTTGGGAACAAGCAGAATCAGTATTTTTTTCCCTTTAACACCAAGCAGTATTCTATAAGAAAGAGGCAAAAACCAGGAGGTTTTCTCACCAGCAGTCACAGACAGGAGCATTTTGTCTACTGACATCATCTCATGGTTGATGAGGTGACACAAGATTCTATGCTATTTGTGCCATTCGTTAATACATTTAGGTCTCTAATGAAATAAACACAAGCAGGCCTTTTTCCTTTTAGGCCCAATTACTCCATCCCAGCACTAGGTTTGCAATCTGACTCTCCCCCTTTGCCTGCACTCTCAGGAGCTCTGATGGCTGCGGATTGTGAGTGTCCCCAGAGTGGACAGCTGGCTGCAGCATGACCAGCTCAGAGACGACTTGCCCAGAGAGACTTCTTCCCAAAATCAGCTGTAACATCTGTTCTTCAGATGCAATCCAAAATCCCTTGAAACCAGAGCTTTTCACTGACTTCCACAAGCACCATTCTAAGCTGGATGTTACAGGAAAGAAGTTAATTTCTAGCATTATTGTATGCAGTGATGTACTTTCTTGGCCAGGGCCCAAAGTACTCATTATGAAGTGTAACACCCTGCTTAATTCTTCCAGAAGCCAATCATAAGGCTACTATGAATTTTAATGAGCACTGAATCAAGACCCAGATGGTTTTTTAAGCCAAATTATCCTGTTCTTGGTTATTTTAAGATCTGTGTAGTGCCTTCTGGCCACTACATGTTAACTCCTCTGTTCCTGGCCCAGATTAAGGACAGACTTGTACCCTTCTTCTTCCCCTGCAAGCACAGCTCTCCAGCTGTGCTGTAAAGACCCTCAGCTCCTTCTGTGCCTTGAAAAGTCACAGATTCAAAAGAATCAAAGGTTGACACAGGTGGGGTAAAAACATTCCAAAATTAGAAGGCCATCAATAAGGTAACACTGACCCTGCAGACAGTCCTATTTAACCAATTCTCAGGGACAAACAATTGCACTCAGAGTCATCAAGTTGACATTATTGGTTTATGGAGTCACTGTCTGCTGAAGCTGCTGAGTACATTTGCTTACTAGTTTGCAATGCTGTGTTTCATTTTAACAACTACACCATCTTGACCACACACTCTCTCTATGCCATATCAGCAGGACACCTGTCCCTGGCCAGGAGATGCTGCTGCAGTGCTTCAGCTGGTTCTACATGAAAAATGACACTGCTCAAAGCCACAGTTTCTTCCGAGCAGGTTACAAATTGCCTTCCACATCTACCACAAGCCACTACCACCTTACTCTTTCCTTTGACTCAACTTGGGGGTTCTGGCAGGGAGCTGTGGGTGGTTGGTTGGTTGTTTTCACAGATGGGGTAAGAGGGGCAGGAAAGGAAGAAAAAGACAAAAGGAAAAAGGTTCTACTACCTGCTTTCCTGGTCCCCAAGTATCCAGGATCTCCTCTCACTGCAACAGCAGTTCTCATTCCAATGTCCCAATGCCTCTGTTCTTCATTAAATCCCCTTTATATACTTGTAGAAGCACAGAAATCACAGAATAGTTCAGGCTAGAAGAGACCTTAAAGAACATCCAGTTCCAACCCCCTTCCATGTGCAGGGGACCTTCCAATAGGCCAGGCTCCTCCAAGCCCTATCCAGCCTCGCTTGTGTGGGTTTTTCTTTTTGTAATCTGGGATTATTTCCACCCCCCTAACCCCACCACCTTTGTCTGGCAAACAGATGGATGTCACAGAAATGAAAAGCATGAAATGGAAGGAGTAACCAAAACTGAAATGCAGCATTATGCAAGGCAGATATGGAGAAGAAACAATGTTATATCACTGGCTGTTACTCAGTGAAGAGTGGTTAATGAGTTCATGCTATTTAACAAACTCCCCAGAATGGGCATCGCAGCTTGAGGAATGCAGATAGAACTCTAAGATGGTTGAAAATGAGGAGAGGGAGGGAAATAAGGAAGCAAAACCTGGTTTAATGTCCTTTCTTGCCTTCAGAGGCATGACACATGGCAGAGTTTTCCTAAGTCTGTGTCTGAAATACATATT
Source organism: Sitta carolinensis (assembly GCA_032173965.1). Classification (NCBI taxonomy): domain Eukaryota; kingdom Metazoa; phylum Chordata; class Aves; order Passeriformes; family Sittidae; genus Sitta; species Sitta carolinensis. Next base: position 7,699,227 of record JAVUNC010000026.1, read on the forward strand.
TTTAATTCACTGAAAACACCCTGAGTTAGCAGCAGGAGTCCAAGTGACACACAGAACTTGTCATCATTTGCTAAAGCAGAGAAAGAGCTCAGTCTCTGTGCTGGGATTGCCAAGTCCAACAAGAACATCCAGCTCAGGAACTCAGACAGCTTTGCTTTTGGAAGCGGCCCGAGGAGCGTGTGCTTTAATCAACACTGGTCCTTTTTCACTTGAACCACATTTGAACTTCTTAGCAGTGAAAAATCATTCTGCCCTGTTCCTATTCCTCTGAGCAATTGCACACAGGCCCCTCTTATTACCACATTAGTGTAACTTTGTCTCCAACATTTCCCCCGAGAGGAATTACTCATGTCCTGCTATTATTTATTTTACTGCTAAGAGCCTGGGTTTTAGGAGAAGTTTTAATGAAATACCAATCCTCCTCGTTGTCAATTAGGATCACCTTTTTCTAGGTTACTGTGCTTTGCATTCTCCAGCTGCAACACTTTTTCCTCTTATTTACCCTTCCTTCTATGGTTCTCTCTGGAACTCAAGAAAGCCCCCCTCCACCAAAAACACGTAGCAGCCAAAATACAAGGTTTTACCAGGGGTAAAGAACCGTCCCATGGAAGATAACCTGACATTTAACACTGTTAGGCAGAATTCCAGTTTAAAATTATGTCAAGTGGCACTGCAAAAGCAGCAGCAGCAGCTTCCACAGCCCCCCAAAGCCACAGGTTGCTGTGCTGGCCTGTCCTCCAGTCCACAGCATGTGGCAACTACCCTCCCCTTCCAGTTTCCCTGCTCCTCTGTGGCCTTGCTTGCACTTCCCTTGCTCCCCCCTACCCTCTCATGTTGTGGTTTTCTTTGGGAGTTTGAAAGTGCAGCATGGCCACCCTCTGGGTAAACACCTCTTAAAAGTCTTTGCTGTCTCTGAATAATGAATCGGATCACAATGTATTCCAGACTTGGGTACACAGGATTCTTGGAAGCTGCCCTAGATTAATGATTTAAGAGTTATTCATTCATGCTCCCCAAGTGACAGAGGCAGAACTGATGATTCCTGACTGGGAAGCTGGCAGGAATATTCTCAGCTATTTCTACGGAGCGGAATCAAGCTGCAGCAACTACATCCAAGGGCGTGAGCTGATCCAACGCCTGGCAGCACCAGCTGCGGACACAGCACAACCTTACACAACCACTGCTGGCACCAAGGCCCTCCTGGCCACCAGCCCCTGCCTCAACACTGGGCACAGGTGCCCTTCCCCAGCAACCTCTCCCAGTCACTCTGCAGCCTGCTCAGTTCTCACCTTCCCTAGGGAAAAGAGAGACAACAAAGTATTTTGATTTCACTCTTCACAGACTTGACAAGGCTTTTGGGAAAAAAGTTTACTGATTACAGTTGCTTCCCTAACCAGAAGGGTGGTTTTGTTTTATGAGCATATATTATTCTTTTTCCAAGAGCAAAATGGAACTGCATTCCAGTATTAGCACCGTTTGTGTGCAAAGAGAAAGTGCAGATGCTCTGCCCTGCACTTTCGGGCCCAGCAAGTGCCTCCCCTCCATGGCTCCAGCAGCTCTGCCAAATCCATGCTCTGCTGTACTCCCATCAAGGACTGTAATTTATACCCCACAACATAAGCACACATTTCTCAGGCTGGAGACTTCCTAGCTAGGAATAGTTTTGGTATAAGGAAGGGATGCTGATGATCAAACATTTTTCAGGTGTTACCAGTTTTATTCAGAGCCATTTTTGTACATTCAAATTATTTTTTTCCTACCTTTAACAGGCGCTTCCTGCAGCTAGGACAAACTCTCTACTACTTTCTGCCCTCTCAACCAATATTTTTCAACAGCAATAAACTGGTTGTTAGGTGTCACTCAAATTTAAAAAAAAAAAAATCTTATCGCCTTGCTCTTGGTTTCAACAGCATTTCTTCAAATTATGCCAATTAAAAATCTTTAAGTCCAAGTTCCCAAGAGAGGAACCATCTTCATTTTGCCTCCTACAGAACAAGAAATAATCTATCAATGTTGAAAACCACTAAACTAATAAACCATATGCTGATGTCTATTTACTAAATTTTACTTTCATTCACTTACTGTTCTTTCAATACCATCATTCTGCTACTTAAATATATGTTTTAGAGGAACAGTCCATGGCATTTATTCACCACAGGCACAAGGCAATGTTAAGAACATTCTCCCTCACCCATTTTTATGGCTTTAGACCTCAGAAAATTAGCTCTTATTGGCTGATTTTTCAGCCTAAAAAGGGAGTACCAAAGACATAATACATTTATCTAAGTTCTACAGACTGGGAAGGTAACAAAAATGCAGAAGTCATTTCAGTTGCAGTGTTCAGAATGCTGAACCCTGTTGCCCCATCTACCTCTCATAAAAGCAGGCTTACCTTGAAAAAAGATCCTGGAGAAATACTTTTGGAGTGAATTCAGTCCCTTCTTCCTTCTGACTGCAGGTTGCTGCTTGTCTTAAACATGGGAAACATCCCTTGCTTCAGGCAAAAATTCTCAGCAATTTAAAGCTTCTCCAGAAAACTCCTCATGCACATGCAACCCCCCCGGCTCCAGCTGCCTCCTCAGCAGCAGTGCCCCGTGCCAGGTGCTGGGCAGTGATCCCACCCCTGTTCCCGGCAGGCAGTACAGGTGGTAGCACAACCCAGGGAAGGTAAAACAGCCTCACAACCATCAATTCCATTGAAACCTCGCAGTTCCAGCTGAGGAGATCTCATTGCAGTCACAGAGCCCTGCCAGGATGCTGGGATGCAGTGAGTCAATGTTTTCTGGGACCTTTTTTTATCGTGGGCTGATGCTGTGAGCTCAGCAAAGAGGATGGCACAGTGCCTTGAGTGGCATTTTGCACAAAAGGCAAAAGCAAGATACTAATCAAGATTCTGGTGTGTAGAAACTCCATGCATTTTTCCCCTCAACCAAGCCTAGAAATCACAGGCTTAGCATCACACTGGGGTGGGGAGAGCTACAGACATAACAGACCCTCACACTTTGAGAATCTCTGATTTAAGACTCTCATGCCCTGTAAACTGCAGGCCTCAAGTGGCAAATGGAGTGTTATTCCATCACAGATGTTCTTCTCTGTGTGGGGAGCATTGCCACATCCTCTTGTGGATGTCAGGACTCTGGGCACTGTGCTGGTCTGGCATAACTTGCCTGGGTCCAATGTCATGCAATTTCAAAAAAATGCAAAAGCTAATAAATAGTTGACACCTCTGTAGGTTAGGTTTCAGCAACAGTTCTCCTGGCATCCTGAGAAGGAAGGTAAACTGTTCCAAGTCTTCAGACTTCATAAGGATGTAAATGAGAACAGATTTATTAAGCTGATTGAAACAGCTCCTACTGGCTGAAACTCTGAAGCTGTAACCATATTCCTGATCCTTGAGTCCCAAATGCAACCCAGCAGAAGCCAAAGCTGTAATCAAGACGGCAAGTGCCATGGCTTCTTCCTACTGCAGTTGGTTTAGAAATCAACACCAGCAGAGCTGCCAGGAAGGCAATTAGTTATTTTCCATAAGTATCCTGATAAAAAAGCCAGTTATTTACAGCTTCCTGGCACATCAGTTACTTAGGCGTTTCCTACACAACATTCAAAAAAGAAAAGCACTTTTTCTTTTCCTCCCAGATAAAGGTGTTGTATCCAAGAGCCAATTCATTTTTCTTGCTCTTGGTGTTGGCTTCTATTTCCTCACCTGGATAACCACAAGCACATTTTTGTGAACATTAGGTAACAAGAAAGCCTGCTGCTAATTCTTTCTCATCAGAGCCTGAGGAAAAAATCTGAGCTGTTGGGTGAAACCTAAAAAAACCAAACAGAATAGATGGGAGGGGGAAGAGGAGTGAGAAATAATTCAGGAGTGAGTCAGTCATGCTTCTCCTGCTTAGTCACCTGTAGTTCTGCTCTCCAGACACACTGGAGATAGAGGATAAGATGCTTGCCTGCCTTCCACCTACCTCCTCCTGACAAGGACTTGGAAAAAGAGATAGGGCAGAGTTTAGGGAACCAGCCACTAGAGATGCTTGTTTTCCAGAGTAACAGAGCTACCAGTAGCCCCTTTGTTTGTTTCCCACCTCCTTCTGTTGCCCCTGCACTATTTTGCAGTTAAATCATCTGGATTCAACCTGTTCATCTGCTGGTCTGAGTTCCTCTGATGGTGCCCTGCAGTTTTGACATCGTAGGGGGTTGCCATGGAGAAGAGGGTGATGTCATTGACACAAAAAGCACCGAACTTACAAATGCAACAGGAACTGAGCTATTTATAAGAGCTGCTTCTCTTCCCCCACTCTTTGCTGGGGTGGGTGGAAGCAAAGGCAGCAGCTCCATTCTTGATGTTTCTGTCAACAAGTCTCAGAAATGAGTTTTCTTGTCAGAAAATATCCCAAGCCTGTGAAATTACTGAATGCTGTCAGCTTTTGGACTTCATTCATTAGATCTAGATTTATCTTTCCAGCTCCTCGCTGGGTTTGAGGTTAAATAGCACTCATGTTTGTAGAGTAACTTCTACCCTGAAAATCTCTGCAGCATTACTAAGATACAACCACTTCTGGAAAGAAAGACATATCACAAAAAGAGAGGGGACAGAGACCCTGGTTTATGGAAAGGCTTCATACTGCTTATAACCATTCAGTAATAACTCATGGAATCACAGAACAGCCTGAGCTGGAAGGGGCCCCCGAGGATCCTGTGACTGCTGGTTTGGCCTTGGCTATATGGGATGCCACTGCACATCAACACAACTCTCACAGAATGAACACTTAGTGCATGTAAAAATTGCAAAACACATAGGAGAGAAGATCAAAAACTTAGGAACAAAAATAATAATTTCAGAATGCATTTGGAATAAGGTGGTTTAAGAACAGGACAAGCTGTAGCCAGTTCAGTTCACATACAGGTAAAGTACTAATCCAGGTTAGCTGTTTAGTAGATGCAGATGTGGCAGAACAGTCCAATGCCTTTACTGGATATCAAGGAAGCATAGCAGTAAGTCTTACCCACCACTGAATTCTGCAATATTCCTTTTATTTTTCTACAAAATGATTCCTGAGTGAATGATTATATAAAGTATTACACTACAAAGTACATTACTAGTTTAGCTTCAAGGAACTACACCACTCAAGATACTGAAAATTTAAGAGAATCCAAAGCTCTGGGAAAACAAATATCAGCTCAAGCCTAGAAACTGAACCCAGCTGCTGCTCCTGGTTAGTAAATTATACTTCCATACTAGCTGGAACCATGAGGTCAATAATTAAATAGCTTTGGATTGTAGTTATTATAAAAGGATAGTAGAGAACAAACATTTCTAGAAACAACAAAAGGAACATCGTTCTTCTTCAGTCTTTACTGAATGACCTTGACATTCCCATGTTGTTTAATAATTTAAATTATGGAAATGAAACGTTCCTATTTCTAAGCTTCCAAACAGCATCCAGCTTCTGCTGGATTAACTGAGCAGAGGAGAAACGAAAGTGAAATAGTAAGAACCAAAAGAAGGAAACTGTTAAAGGAATTCCATATTCCTTGTCAAGCTTTAAGGGCAACCTGTATAAGCACAGGCACATCCTGTGACTGCAGTGCCTATAGCTCAAGGCTCCAACCACCAACTCCCCAGCCCACAGGCAAATAAATAACCCACTTTGAATAAGAACTCAGCTTTTGTACATCGGGCATCCTTGGGGAAATCACTGGGGCACAGCAGGAAGTGCTGCACCTCACGAGCTACACTTGAGCCCAAAAGCATTTTGGAATATTATTTGGGAAATCAGCAGCAGAAGATGCAGAATTACTTGCTGATGTTCATGCAGGAGGGGTGATTTGTCTTCTTTAAATAAAAGAGTCATTAAGGTTGGAGGAGATCTCCAAGAGTCCACTCAGCACCACCAAGTTCACCATTAAACCAGGCCATCCCCAAGTGCCACCTCTATATATTATTTAAATCCTGCCAGGGACACTGACTCAACCACTTCTTACTAAAGAGTGCCCCAAAGTCCCATAAGGATAGATTCTTCTCAGCCCTTTTTGTTGCTCATTTATTTATAGAAGCATTTTTATTCTATCACAGCAGTACCCAGATTAAGTTTTAGTTGGGCTTTGGCCATTTTCATTTTATCCCTGCATAACCTCACGACATCCTTATAGAGCTCTCCTGAAAAACCAAAATCCTAGTCTACTCTGTGAAATCTTTTTATCTGCTAGCACAAGCTTAAGCTTACATTTTTGACAACGTACCAGCTATGAGGTACATCTCTCTCTCCTCAGGCTTTCTTAATCTTTCTATTGAACACAGACCCCAGGCTGGAAAAGTCTCAGATGCATATATTCTGAGTGCACTTTTCTGACAAATTTTAGGATGTTGCGCCATTATTTCAGAACTAAGGTTTTAAATCTACAAATCACATACCTTTGAAGACCAGCAGATGATGAATACTCCTCATCTTTCCTCAAGCTTCCTTAAAATAATCTCTTCAGATGTTAAGTGAGCAAATAAAGTGAGATTCAGAGCTCACAAGGGACTTGTAATAGCCTGCAGGTGTACCTTACAAAGCAGTTAGAGTCTGTAACATCACTGGTCACTCCACAGCCACTAAGGAGGTAACCTGGACCACCTGTATTTCACAGGTGTAGGCAATGACCTTCATGAGCCCTTAGCAACAGTGGAATCAACTCCAGCTGCAGCTTCCACAGCTTAAGGAGAAAATTATGTACACCTGGGGGTTTGCCACATCCACAGCTCAATCACATTTGATCAGCCTCCATTTTTTACCTTTAGCATTTTTGAGTGTTCAGTGGTTTCCTGCAAATACTTCTAGACCCCTTTCCACTTAACAGAATGGACATTAACAATTTGATTCTTTCAGTTTCTGAATCAAAGCAGCTGAAGTCCGCAGAGCTTCCTGACATCCCTCTTGTATCTCTGGTCAAGTTTTGTTCTCAAGCAACTTGGTACAATCATGATCCATCACATTCTTATTTTGCTTTGTGCAGTTTTATTTATATAATAAGCATTAAAATTTACCATAGCCCAGATTCTATCACTCTATTTTAGTAATAACCTCACTAGGACTTCTACATCTGGCTGTCACACAATTTCATTTTACCCTCTACCTGGTGTGGAACAGTTTGTCATGTCAGGATTTTTAGATGCCTCTTTTCCCTTAGAAAACATTAAGACAATTTTCATCTCCAAATATCCTGTAAGCAAGGCTGGTGTGTATCCTGCTTTATGACAAGTCTATGGCAATCCCAGCCTGCAAGGTCACAGAGCATCCATGTGTTACACAATGATTCAAAAAGTGATGCTCAGGAAAAGCTTGTTTATGGTTGGAGGCAGAGTTACTTAGACAACAGGGATGTCCAAAGAGCTCCCTGAGCTCCTCTTACATGTTGGTGCAATCAGCTCATGGCATAGGGGAGGCAGAGACTGACCCATGCAGCAGAGGCAGAGTTCCATCGAAGCAGAAGTGGGAGCAAACATCAGAAGAGATGACTGCTCATTCTTGTTATACCTGCTTGCTCCTCTTCATTATCTGTATGTGTTTATTATGGAGACATTTATAGTGCCATTGGCTGTTTCTTATTTTACAGTATTGGGGGCAGTTTTGTGTTGTCTGGGATGTACATGAAGAGTAACAGCAGTATTAGAGAGAGAAGGATTAGCACACTTTTTGTTAGAAAGAAAACAGATGCCAAGTCAACAAAAAAGTAATAGTGGAGTATTGCAGCTTTGATTTAGATCTCATTTAAGTAAAGACAAATAGGTTCACTTACATATTTTAAAGACGTGAAGAACAGATTTCCTTTACTGAACTTCTGCTGAGAGCTCTTATCTCCGTGTTCAGCCTATTCTGGAAACCTTTCTGTGTGAATTAAGACAGTGAAGTTGTTCTGCACTGGCTACAAACACCTCTGAGAAGTCCTTGGGATGACTGATACTTTGTTAGGAGTCTTCTCTTCCTAATCTACCTGGTATTCAACTCAGTGCTGCAGGATATAAATTGAAAAAGTTGCAAGTGAGAGGACAGCATGTGAGATTACCCAGATTTTGTCTAAAAGGCAGTTAGAGGATCAGCAAAAGCAAAGAAATTTCAGCTAAATAAAAGAAGAAACATACCATCTTTTTAGAGCTAGCAGAAGTTAGCTATGCATTGGACTGCTGAGTGCTCTACCAGTGATTTTGGCTCTAAACTCTGGTTAGAGATAGATCATTGTTTATCTGCTAGCTCAACAGATGACTGTTACTGTGACACAGATAGAAACACACAGTAACACACACAACAGGTGTTCAGGCAGAGAAGAAGAAAGGAAGTCCCTAGTTTATTGTTGACCTCGTATATATAAATTTCTGGACAGTGATCAGAGATTGGACAGAGAAGTTACCACCTCTCTATCTTCACTGGTCACTTGAGAAGTCCATCAGTGGATATCTTTTACAAAGGAATGCAAACATGATTCTTGTTTGTCTTACAATTCATGAGAACTGATTCTACTATACTAAAACAAATCAGAAGGCTGATTTTCAGGGACAACAGATGACTAATCAAGTACTACAAGAAGCACTATTTAAGGCATTAATGGACCAAAATAAATTCTTCAGCAGCAGTTTACATTTGATATTAAAGCTGATCTACCACGGCATTTGGGTCCTATTGCTGATTTAGAAGAATATATAACCCTCTCAGAGAAAGTGTAAAGAAAGGCATTAGGAATCCATGAGACCAAAAAGAAGACAGGCCAAAGTAAGAGGAACAGTGATGAAATATGCAGGAAAAAACAGGAAAGAAGATGGCTTGAACTAATGTGGAAAAGACAAAATGGAGTTCCACCCCAAAATTTGGAGATAACACAAAAGGGGAGAACCAAACAGAACCATGGCTGGAGAATTCAACTAAATGAAAAAACACAGCAAATTTGGCTTCTTAGGGAAAAGAAATTGCTAATGATGCAGTTGTCTACTCTCACTTTCCTGTGTGGGAGAAGCTGCAAGGAAGTAAATCCCAAGTCTGAGAAGGTTCCCTACACTTCAAGTATGTAGTACCACCTTGTCTTTGGATCCAGTAAATTCTGTTGTCTTGAATAAAATGAAGCCTTTGTATTGGCTTCAGTAATGCAGTAAGTAAAAGGTTAGCACATATAACTATCCACAAAGCCTGACAACACTTCACTTAGGGCAAATTAAGATTTCAGGGATGCTCAAATCCAGTCAGCAATTCCAGCCCTTGCAAAAGTAGACAAAACTCTTGCCTTAAGAAGCTAAAAGGTTTATGTGTGCAGCTTTTCCACTTGTGATTTCATCTACTTCTTCTTATGACTACTTTCCATGAGAGCACATTCCAAGCAGAATCATTCAAGTTGTATTCAAGTGTCCAGGAGATCCCACGTGGTTATGAAAGCTGCCACCAAATGAGGGGCTTTTGCATCCAGCAGCCACAAAATATTCCCAGTCACGCAGCAGCACTCCTGCATGGATTCTAAATGAAGACTTTTTAAACTATTTGATAGCAATGTTAAATATGACACTCGCTACCAAAACACAACTTTATTGATTAAACACTAATTAAAGAACCAACTGAATGCAGGACAAAGACATTTCAAAGAGTGTGGTGCAAGTTAGGGGAGGTGGTAGTTAAGACAATTTTCTCTCGCAAACTGCTCCAACACAGAAAGAAAACATGTAGAGGCTCGTGAGGTTTTCCATACACTCATGCAATAGAAACATTCTCGAGCAAGTCCCAGGTGAAGTAGTGCAGAAATGGCTCCAATCACTCTCATGTTTACATATGAAAACATAAGAAAGCAACAACAAATTCTTCTCTAGAATACAAAATGAGTTTGTCTTCTATGAAGTCACTGGAAGTTCACCAGGAGGAAAGTTTCTCCCACAGCAGCTAAGGTCAGCAAAAGTCGTTCTTTGAAAGAGCTGTCAAACATTTCACTGATTTCCTCTCTCAACTCCCTCAGCAGAGGTACTGTGGACTTACCATCTGCATTCAGAATTCTCTCAAAAAGTTTACTCCAGAAATCACTGTCAGGGGTCCTAAAACAAATAGAGCAGTGTTCAGTGGAACAGTACACACACACACACATAACCTATCTATCAAGGACTCCGTGTATATTCAGCACTAAACATCCTGGGAGAACCACACCTGAAATAATAATTTCACTCACATGAGTAAATATAAAGGAAAACTAGGAATGTATTGTTCATTTTATATGTATGTACCCCATTCTGTTTCTCCAGTAAGTTTCTGGATAGTAACTACCCAGGTCTAAACCAACTGTTTATAGAGTTACCTCTTCTAGTATACCTGACCACTACCACCATTCACACTAAGCCATGGCAGTTTTAGTTTAGAGGAATTATCAAGAACATTTTTAAACCAATTTGGGAAATTCTTTTCATGAATAAAGGGCAGAGGTAAATCTATTTACCCACTTACAAGCTAAGTTAATATAGGGCAATATTAAAGGAAAGCTGCAAGAAAAATAAAAAAAATTAGAAAAAGGTGGTTTACAGCCAATTTTGTTTCCTTTTTTTCCTGCCTTCCATCTGCCAGAGTTCTGTACAGATAATATTTTGGAGACAATTAATAGTAATAAATCCCCCCTCTCCCAGATGTACCCACACAACATGAATAAAAAGGTTAAGTGACTCATTTAAGTCTCAGAAAACTGATATTAAAGCAAACCCTTTGTTCTTCAGTCTTGCACTGCTACTGACTCTGAAGCACTTTTCTCCCTCGAGCTAGGAGTTACAGTGGCTTTGAAACAAATTATCTGCCTCTGCTTTATCTAAGTGACTCACAAAACAGCAGCAGCCAGTCTCAGAATGAAACCAGCCTGTACTATTTCACTGGTAACTCATATATCTGGTAAAATAATTAAGTCAACAGAGAACCTAACCAAGAAAAAAATATGCAAGACTTGAGTCCATTTTCTTTGTGGGATTAGATGAGCAAGAGGTGTGGCAGAGGAGATGAAGTGTTGCTAAGGAGGTGTAAGGAATTCTGAGAGACAAAAATAGTCCTAAAAATTCAAAAGCAGCTTCTAAATCCTGCCTCACATAAACATGCACCAATGAAGTTTCCTAAAACAGTACAATGAAAACAGAAACAAATCACCATATCCATTCTTCAATAATGGTAAAAGCCCTCCCCTGAAAAAGAGGCTGTCAGCATTATACTAGGAGATGAAAAAAACAATTTGATCAGAATTTACATTCTACCTTCTCCTAAATCTCTACCACAATGTTTCAGTGTTTTCCATTCATTCTGTCACCTTTTAAGTGTGTTCTCTTTTATTGAAAGCCATTGACCTTGGAAGAAAAATGTTGTGCTCTACCCTGCAATTCCCCTCTGTTTCAGTATTTTGCTGAACTGGTAGTAAAATCAGTAGCTCTTACAGTTATTCTGCTATATTGACATTTGTTTAACAAAAACAATTAAGTCCTGTTTAAAAAGCTTTCTTAAGATAAAAGGGTCATGGTTGTTGTATTTAACACCAGTCAGCCTTCTAGTAAGAAACTTTCTAGTTGTCAATACCTGAATTCTCAGAACCTTTTTGAGGAAAGTTATTCTGTCAATACAATCCTTGAAAAAAACCCAAAACCAAAAAAACATAAACCCCAAGACAAACCAGCAAACAAATTCAAATGAACCTCAAAGAAACAAAAAAACCCAAAAAACCCCCACACTTTCCAAATCACTTGGAGAACTTTGAACACAAAGGACAGAAGCAATGTCATCTTAACAAAAGTAGAATTACTAAAAGCAACAGGAAGAAGAATCCTGTGTCTTCAGGGGTGTTACAAGTATCAGCATCACATGTGGCTGTTGTATGCAAAGGATGAAGGGCAAAACTGATCTCCATCAACAGACTCTTCTCCCAGGGAATACTTAATTGTGGAGCCTCTTCTGGAAGATGAAGGCTCCCTGCAGCAGTGAATTTGCTTGTCACAGATTACTTGAAAGCTTCAAACTGACTGGAGGAAGTGTTATCAATCAATAAGAACCAGAGAGACTAAAAGATCCATGTGTGAATGGAAACAGATTCAGTGCAAATTCCTTATTCCCACATAATGAAAAGCCTCATTTACACTGTCGATATAAGACTTCAGTACAATGTGCAACTAAAGCACCTATGCAGACATTTCTTGGAATAACTGATATTGAAAAGTAAGTATAGATAATGAATGATAAGTCTATAACATTTTCAGAAGCAAAGCAGAAAAGAGAATGGAAAAGAAACTTCTATTTTGTACTCTGAACTCCCAACTCATGAACTGAGAAGCCAATACAGCCTGGTTCCAGCTCCCCAGAACTCATGCCCAGGCTTTACCTTCTTCCTGCTGTGTCTCCTTTAGCCCTTCACAGGTCTCACTCCTCAAGTCTCCCTCCAAGTTCTACCTCAGCCCAAAATGCTAATTTTTTCAACCCAGCGCCCCCAGCTTTGACTACAATTCCTTTCCAATTAATCCCTCCCCTCTAAATTCCACTGACAGCCAGCCAGCCCTATCCTTCCCAACTCAGACATACTGTTCCTCCTGCTCCAGTTATCCAGACAGTTACTGCTCTTTTTCCCATACCCACATCCTGATCAAGTCCCTGACACCATGTCCCAGCCTTCTCAACTCAGGCCTTACAAGGCTTCATCTGCAGTAGCTCAAATTTACCTCTTGCAGAATTAAATGAGGGATATCATAGTAGAAAAACAGTTATATACCCAGTAAAGGAAAAAAAAAGCATTTTTTCCTCTGTACACAGCTTAAGAAGACTGGATTTTTTCCAAAGGCTGAATACAACAAACTGGGAGACGTAAGCAGTGCAGGTTGCTAGGGAACTGGACAACTCCACGTTGGTAGTAGGTTTTCTTAAAGCAATGGTCCTAGGAGTGATCCATGATCCTGAATCAGATACCCGCCCAGCAACTGCTGTCATGAGTGCAGAGTTCTGGAAAACCCTAACAAAACGCCAAGGCAAAAACCCCTGCTGCAGTATGCACCTAACAAAATAAACAAGTGTTCAGTCTGAGAACAAACAAAGGGCACAGGAAGGCAGAGAACCCAAAATATATGGCTAAAAGAGACCAGCAGAATTTAATACCCAAGACAAACAGCAGCTTCCAAAAAACAGCCGTTTGCACACTTGCATCTTAGCTGACAGTTTTAAATTATTTTCTTTGTTGCACAAGTGTGCTGTTTCTACAACTGTTACACCCTGCCATCAGTCTCAGTAGAATGAAAAAAAAAAGCAGAAAGCCAAACTAATCCATTTCTGAGGCAACATGCTCCTGTGATCTTTGCCCCCCTCACTGCCCATCTACTTACAAACTTCTCCAAGCTTATCTGTAAGGTGCAGAGAGACTAAGTCAGTCTCATCTGAAAGGACAGAAAAAGCAAAATCATTTCAACCAGATTATTCATATTCAACTAAAAATTGTCTCCTACACAGCACTGAGGCTACCAGTGAACAAGTCCAAGAACTTCACAATTTCAGGCCCCACAAAACTGACACTTTTTGGCAAAAACAGCCCCAAGTTGTTGTACAGTCTAAGCTCTTAAGATAGTATGGTCTAAGCTCTGGAGATAGTATCCTTATAAAGAAAATTGAGTCAGATTTTTCTTCTTTCCCAGCAGCCCCCTCTGCAAAAGGACTTACTTCGTTAAGTTTTGGCTGATTTTCCAGATGGAATTCTCTTGATAGACCTGGATATGATCCCCAAACAACATCAAATGGACTATATCTGCAATGCCAACCAAGTCAACCTGTAATCACAACAAACATCACAAAGTTCAATGTCTATCACTCTCTGCTCTTACTGCTTTCACACGTTTAAGTCAGAACCATCTCTGCACCAGAGTCTTCCAGAGACCTGTTAAGTAAGAAAACTTCAAAATGTAAAATTCTGTTTTCATTGTAGGTTTCTGAATAAATACAGTAGTTACAATCTCCAAACAGCACTGGTAATCCTTTCACTTAATGCCAAAGATTCCATCAGATGGAAAAGCCTCTTTATTCAGTATTTATTGATCAGAGCTTTCCACGGCGCTTGTAAATTTTAACTTAAGAAAATGGGTTTTGTAAAGGAAACACAGAAATTAAGATGTCCTACTAAATAGAGACTCACCTGATAAGGAAGAGAACTTTCTGCCAGAAGCTGCTGACCATGAGGAGTCTGAGCTGTGGGAAAGTTGTAGGGCAAGCTGACTCGAGGCAGTACCTTCAAATCCAGACTGTGAGAGAAATCCACTATCTTCAGAGCATTTGGCACTTCTTCATTAGAAAATGCATCACAGATCCTGAGCAGAGGAAGCACATGAGGCAGAAAACGATCCAACAAACTTTTGTTTCTCTTAGAATTAAATTTAGCAGCACGGTGAAGGTGAGTCTTAGCCATGTCAATGCTCCCCTCTGATGGCTGCTGTCAGAATTACTGCTGCAAGGGCTGCCCTGGATGGCAAGGGCTCAGAGCAGGGAGCTCAGGGATGATATTGCTGTCTCCACAGCAAGCAATAGGAAACAAAGTGTTGAGGATGATGCTATTTTTAATTTGTCAGTTATCTGAAACAAAGTTTGTGGACTGTGGGAATAGTGTAATGCCTTTTCACTGGTCCTGAAATTACGAGCCAGACACAGGTGACAAAAAGGGGTTACCTTTGTAAGGATCTTTATGGTGCACAACATGCTGGATGAAAAGTGCTGAAGATGCACACAAAGCAGATAGAATTTTTATATGTTTAGCAAATCAGCATAACTGACAAGAATCCCCAATTAGAGACACAGGTGATGAGGTAAGTCCCCCCGGGTTCTGCCCTTTTCTGAACAACCCCCCTTGGACAGAGACTAAACTTTGTTTATGAAAATGTGTCTCCATGAGCTGGTTTTCAACCTTGGCTCTCAGAAAGCATAACCTTAGACCTTGGGGCTTAGAGCCACTGGGGAATTAATTTTGTCTTTCTAATAGAGTAGGTAAAATGCTAGCTACAAATGCAATAATAGGTTCCAGAGCTACAAATATACATATGTAAAGAATATAGAAAATAGACTAAAGCAAAAAGACAAGAATCAATTTGGTATCAGTGTAATTTTTTGCACTTCTTCCTCTCCTTCTATATCTCAGAATACTTGATGCAAAAAATAATTAAGCTTGATAATACTTTTACAAACTCTTCCTCATCTACAGGTGAGGGAGAACAAACAGGAAGGGCAGGGAGGAGTAGCTCCATTGACAGCTGCCAAGCCAACAATATCCACCCGTCTTACATACTTGTATGCTATGAGCTTATTTTGTAATTTATACTAGGCACTTGTCCTTCTGCTATCTGAAAAACACCAAACCATTATCCTAAACAACTTCTTGGCAGTTATTTCTTTTGTATTTGCCACTGAGAAATCCAGCAGGAGCCACTATTAGATCAGTGACTTCCAAAATAGGATACAGCACCCTAAGTGATGTGCAAGACAACCCATTGCAGGATGTAAAGAAAATATTAGAACTTGCACAGTACAGGTATGTAATTTATAAATAATTATGTAAATAAGTTATTAATAAAATAATCACAAAGAAAGGATAAATAGAATATATTGGCAGTATGCATGTTAGATGACTGTATGCTCAAAGTAAATTTAAACTTAATTGCTATTTTTAACATATCAGCGATAATGTAAAGGAATTATATCTGATTTCTTAGACATTCTGGTCACTGGCTTCCCACTGATGACTGAAGTTTTTAGCTTTTATGTATTTCTCATGTATTTGTAGCTTTGTAGACTGTTAAATGCCTCAGTATATCTTCTAGTACTTTCTCACAGTGAACAGGCACTTATTGACACATTCCTAAAATTTTGTTATCTCCTGCCTGTTACTTCTCCAAGGACATTTTATTTTGCACCATGTAATCACTGGCATAATAAAGGTAGGGGAGAAGGGCAGAACCCAGGGGGAGATTACCTAACCAACTGCTCCTCTCATTGGACAATATTGGCCAGATGTTCTAATTGCCCAATCCTATCAATTGTAAGGATCAAATTCTGAGCACTGGTTTTTGCCATATTGAGTAACCAAAGGCTTCCAAGTAAAGGTTTACTTTTACATTTTCACCCTGATATGGTCTAGAAGTTTGTGTTTTATTTCCAGGCATCACCACACTTAGTTCACAGATCACATTCCAAGGGATACATGACTTTCTTATCATAGCATGGGAAAGAGCTTAAAGAAGAAAATTATGTCTATGCATTAATGTACAAGCTGGACTGCAAGATGAACACTTTGTTTAGGGTATCTGGATATTCTCGTCCCACCTGTCTTATTCTAATTTCCTGGCTATCAGATATGTAAAGGCAAGTTACAAACCATATCATAACTTGCACTAGCAGTGCAGAACCTTGGTAAAGCAGAAATCTAAAAAACATTTTGTTGAATATAAGTTTTACAATGTCAATGTATACTATTTCTAGAGGAAGGTTTATTCCTAAATTAAGTGTTCTCACTCTTATCAGAATACACTGGAACCAAAAAAACGTGGACTGCAAAATCAGACCTGCTTTGCCAGTGGGCAGATTCAGCACAACCAACTTAAGGAATAGTGTAATTTTCTGTAGTGCAAGACTGTAAAGAATTACACAAGGAGAAGTTCAGCAATGCCCCTCATCATTGATACCAAAGATTGCCTACATGGATTGAGATACAGCACCAGTTGCCCTAAGGCTTCACCATCCTCCACAGAACAGCTGGGACAGGGTCCCTGTCACAGCCCAGCACTGGAGAGCCTCTCCCAGAACTGGGAATTTCCTCAGGTGTGTCCACCCACAGGCAAAGAGGCTCCTGACTGTGCTGGGACAGGGCCCAACTCGGACAATGGGCAATAAACAAGCTCACAGCACTTCCAGTGTGGGAACATCTGGGGTCAGCCTCCTCCTAGGTTTCTCCCAAAGCCTGGCAGGGCTCAGGAGCAACCCAGGGAGTTGTCTTCGCTCCAACACCATCAAAACCCAGGTGTGGCCTTATCTGGTTTCTAAATACAGAAAGGTGAATACATGTTTTGGTAATGAGTTGATACATAAATCATATTGCTAATGATTCTTTGTTAATGAGTGGATACAAATATAACATTTGGTTGGAAGGTTCATCTAGGGGTCAGCTTTGGCTCAGAGCCTGTTGTTCAGGCCTCAGCACTTCAGTAGCCAGCTCAAGGGTAGAAGTTACAGCAGCATGGGAGCTGCAGTTGAAATTACTCTTCTGTACCCTCCCATATTCATAGGCAGAGACAAACCTGTCTCCCAGAAACAACACCTCTGGCCTCAGATCTCCATGGACAATCTCCGCTTTGTGCAGCTTCTCTACCACATGCAGAAGATCATGAACAATCAAGAAGATTATTTCCTTTGTGATGAACTTACGGTCACGGAGAACATCCTGAAAAGAGGATAAGCATCTATCACCTTCTACCTTAGATTAGGTGAAATATTTATAGCTCACCTATTGTTTCATTATTCATCCATACAGAAGCAGCAGTCCCACCATAAATTCAGTATAAACAGATTTTGCCCAGACAGAATTACAGGAACCATAAGCTAGGAAATCTTATTATTCAAAATTGGACAAAAGACCAGGAGGAGGAAATTGAACTGAAGACTGAAATCACTATTGAATTTCAGTCCTATATGTATGAAACAATTCAAAATGCACTTACAAGTCTTAAAGTGTGAATAATTCAGCAAGACATTAATTGCTATGACCTTGCTGTAGCTGACTGGAATGTATTCAAAGAGGTCAAGTTAAACACCAGCTTTAGATGCAAATCTTGCTGTGGAATAACATGTGATTCTTGGCTCCAGTCCTTTATGACTCACAAAGACAGAAAATGTGAAAAATTGGTTCAAGATTGTCTCTGAGAAGCACATGATCTATGAATGAGAAACCAGACCCAACTGAGGCATTAACAGCCATGATCTGTACACAGATAAAGACTAGAGCATCTGTATTGCAGGATTAAACAAGAGCAGCTCTTCAGCAAGGAGCAAAACACTACTCCAAACTCACTCATGGCACCCAAGCAGGAGTTGGGACTCTCCAATAGTCCTTGGTTTGTCTGTACTGACCCTGAGTGTGAAGCAATTTATGTCCTTGTGCACAATGGCACAGCCATCCTGGTACAGGTAACAGCTGCAATTCTCACTGAAGCTCTGGTCAAAGTCAGAATTCAAACGCTTCTGTAACTCAAGAGTGATATAAAAATCCCAAGGCACAGGGTGAGAATACACCTACAAGAAGGTACGTAAGAAGAACATTTATTTTTGGAATAAAGTGAAAATTGGCCATTTTCATATTCTTCTCATACTCTTTTTTTTCCCCCCTCCCACTTGACCAAGGAAGACATTTTTCAAAATCAGAAACTTTTAATCTAGATCCACAATTAGGGAGAGGATTTGAAGTAGTAAACTTTATGCATGGAATTCAGAAATTAAGAGTTTATATTAATGGATGAGATTTTACCATTTCACACTTCTTGTACAATAACCATCATGTGAGTTACCTTTATTGCAAATCCCTTTGCATCCCACTGGAAAATGCATCCAGTTGGAATGGCAAAAAGCATCTTGTATTCTTCATTGTTCCAATATTCCATTTTGATGCAGTAAGTCTCATTTCCTGTGTTGAAAGTTTACATTCTTAAGCTGTCATAGTAAATAGCTGTTCCCATGTCATTCCCCATCTGTACCACACAAAACTAAGAGGGTGAATATGAACCATAATTCAAACCCATTAGAACATCATAAGCTCTGCACTGCAGAGGGTCTGGCACACTTACCCAGCTCAACATCTTTCTCAGCCTCCATGTGAGGCAGATGTCCAGTCTCCAAGTGAAAATCTGGAGAAGCAACCAGTGATGAGAGCACAGAACTTAAAAGCCTTTTACGCTGTTCAGGGCTCCACAGGAACTGAGCTGCATCATCCTCTAAGAAAACAAAGAACATCAAGAGATGAGCTGAAATTGTGTTAACTCTCTGCAACTTGGTTATATCTGTTAGTAAAAGTAACCTGGATACTGGAAACTTTTGATCCATATTCTGATTTACTATTCATCTCTTAGCAAGTCAACTCATCACTTTCCAATAGCTCTGGGAAGTCAATGTGATCCTTGTCTTTAAAACTGCCTTACAGACTTTTATTATGAGGTCTCAAGAGTTCTAATGTAGCATCAGGCAAAATGTATCTTTCACAAGAGACAAAACTCTGAATTATTTCAGCCACAGCAGAATTTGAAGTCATTCAGAAAATCAACAAAATTTTTAAATCTATGCCCAGAGCAACTGGTTAGTTGTAAAACAGGGGTTTTTACATTATGGGTTTATAGGGAAATATAGTCCTTTGATTACAGCAGAGGTTTTATGTAAGAAAAGGAAAACAAAGTTGGACTCCAACTCTGCTGCCCACTACAATGTTAAGAATTTAATGGCTTTTATCTCCTGAAAGACACCTGTAGGACTGAACTTATTTTCCTTCATAACAGAACATAAGGTCATTCAATAGATGAGTTATCTGTAAAAAAACAAGGTTGCCTCAAGTGTTTATTCTGCTTGATCTTTTAAGATAAAACATAAGAACTAGATGGCCTCTACCACCTTTCCCAAATGCCATGGCTATAATGAGAACATTTTAAACTTTCACAGTATACAGGTAAGAACCAGATTATCTACTGTTATGCCCACACTTATTTGAAAAGCACTGCAGTATGTACTGCTCAGGAAGCAATTCTGTGAAAGATCCAGGAAACAGCGTAGGCTGGAGGCTACAACGTGTTCCAAGCTTTTGCCATCACAAACCTAGGAAATTTACTGGCATATTTTGCAGGAATGAAGTGATAGACATCTGAAGTAATTTTTATTCTTTGCACAGTATTAAGAATTACTAGATCGAGGATGAGAGCTGCAGTTCAGGGGAGATGTGCAGAAATCAAGAAACAAAGCAACTGGAAAGATCCAAAGTTTAAAAAAGGACCTTTAAAACATCTGAACAAATGTTTTCTTTTTTTCTGAAGAGATTTTTCATCTTGCTCTAAAGTTTAGTACATATGATAAATACGAGACAAAGATCCATCCAAAATATCCCAGCTATTTCAGTGACATCAGTTTTAATTGCATTTTCATTCCAAGTTCCAAGCATGCTTCATCATAAAATAGTCTGCAGGCACATAGGAACATAACTCTCCAGAGTAGATACTGCATTTTCAAATAAACAATTCTAATGAAGCATCATAAACAAAAAATCAAAGGAGTTAAAGCACATTAAACACCTTGAACACCATCATACAACACACATCTAATTCCACAGGCCAGGTTTTGAAGGTTTTTTGGGATCATTTCTGTTCTAACTGTAATCTAAATATTTAGAACAGAGAGAAACAAGGGCATTAACTAGAAGAAAACTAAGCAAAGAAATTGACTGTTTAAGTACCAGAACTGTTTTCCCTCAATAGGAATAAGAAGGATGCTGTGAAGCAGCACAACAGCTTACAGCATAGTTAAAATGCAGATTTAAACCAAAATTATGCAACATGCACTAGATTCCAAATTCATCCTTCACAAAGTAGTAGCTTATCAGCACATCAGGAGACACACAGTATGATTACAGAGAAAAAAAAAACCGAAGACAAACCAAAACAAAGCTACCTTGGAAGTTATTACTGCTACCCAGTCCAAATTTTTAATTTCAGAATTTGACCTCATTACTTCTACAGACTGCCTGCTTTACTACCCTAAGTAACTTCTCTATCACCTTATTATTGACATGCTTTGGATGCTGACACTTTGGAACTGCACCTCACTGCTGCTTCACACCAGGGAGACAAGTTCAGTTACGAGTCATAGTAAAGGGAAGGCACAAGGCAGAGTGGGATACAGGAAGGACAGAACCCCCCACGTTTAGTGACAGCTGCAAATTATTTGTGTGAGTGAAATTCAGGTTAGTACTAACCAGGAACGTTTCCAGAATCAGTACCCACTTCAGCAGGCAAGCTCTGTACCAGCTCCAGTTTCTCACTGATCTGCAGGTATTTAATAACAGACATTTGTGTAACAGAGGACAGAGAACCTCCTGAGACTGAAGAACCTGACGAGCGAGTATCTTCCAGGCTTGCTTCCATGATCGGGCTGTAAATAAAGCCATCATCAACATTCAGACTTCTCAAAAATACACGTTGTAGATAATGTCAGCCCAGGGATTAGGAGAGGATAATGTGCACGTTCAGATTTAGTTAACATGAAGAAATTCTTTCACATCCCTAGCAGGAAGCCAGAAGTCATGTCAGAGCTTCATTTCAGGTTTGATGATTGATTATATTCAGAATCTTAGCCTACAGATTATTTTTTTAATCTTCTCTTCCATCAAATTTGACTGCTAAAACAGAAAATATCTGAATATTTATTACATCCTCTGCTACAAAATTTCAGTGCTTTCAAAGCAGTGAAGAGTTGGGTGGAAAATATCTCCTCCTAATTATAATCAGCAGGGTTTTCAAGGAACCTTCCAAGTAAAAAACACCTTCAGCATGGTATATATGTTTACATTCTAAGAATCAGAAAATCCAACTCAGCTCTAGATTAAGAAACTCCCATACAATAGATGTTTTTTCTTCACCATGACAAAAAGATTTTTCTTCTCTCCAGCTTTAGTCTATAGAAAAACTAAATTAAAAACACTAAATACATTTTGTATCGTCAAAATTAGTGGAGAAGCCTATGAGCATAAAAGGAACTGGTGATTCTGCTTTTCATGTTTGATATTGAAGACAGAAAGCATTTATTAATTTCTCTGCAAATTATTTAGTAAAAAGAAACTTGCAGTTAAGTTTCATCTTAATTGCAGTTCAGCAGTAATGTGGAAAAGCCAAGTAGGCTTGCTATTTCCTTTTGAATCTGCTCAAGGGAAAGTGGACCCTGAGCTAAAGAAATGGCTCTCTCCAGGATATTCTGGTCTTTTCTGAAAACTCCTTCCTTAGCAACGCTAAAACCACAACCATGAAACACATGCAGGAGAAGAGGCTTAAGGTCCTTTGCTGTTAATTACCTCAGTTTTTTTACACTGAGAGCTTCAGTGTATGCTCCTTCACACACCAATGTCTCTTGAGTCAGAGGTGCACTCTTGGATTCGGGACTCTCTTCCTTCAGTTCACTCTGAGAGAAAGCAGGAGCTGGGACTCTCTGAGCTACCACCCCGTGAAAGGGTGTTGAGGCCAGGTGGGCAGCCCTGTTAAAGTCACACGTGTCCTCTGGGTTGGCACAAAGGGTCTTGAACTTGTAGGAGCCCGTCACAATAGCATCCTCAGTCAAACGTTCAATTCCATTCAGTTCATCCTGGAAAAAAAAAAAAAAAAAGAAAACACAGTGAAAGCCTGCAGATTTTATGACAAATTTTACTTTATTTAAAAGCTGAACATGCCCCTTCCCTTTCTTCTACTCCACCACCTTCCAACATGAATAGGACATTCAGTCTTCATGAATTCTACTTAGTATAGAATCCCAGAATAGTCCGGGATGCAAAGGACCTTAAAGATCATCAACTTCCAGCCCCTCAGCAGGGGCAGAGACACCTTTCACCAGTCCAGGTTGCCCCAAGCCCCATGCAACCTGGCCTGGAACGCTTCCTGGGACGAGGCAGCCACAGCCACAACATGAGATTTCCAGTATAATCTCATCACCACCCTGCTCAATTACTGCCATGCCAGGCAGCAGTTGAGAATCCTTGCTCTTCACACGTGATGCCAGCCCAGCCAAGCTGACTCAGTCTGAAGCAGCACAGGCTACATTGGTTCCCCCGGGCAGGAAATCTGCCTTGGGCTGAACTGCTTCCTTACACAGGCGGCGGCTGCTGAGCTTTCCTTGGCACCCAGAGAATCCACAGGCTTACGAACAGCGAGAGGGCGGCGGGCACTTCTCTGGCTACCATCTGCTGAACAACTAAGAAGTTACAGTCAGTTATTTATTTATTAGAGCAGCTTCCCATCTCCAACAAATTCCTCTCAAGACTTTAATAAGTCTATTAATAATTTCAATCATCCAGTCTCTACTACAGAACTAGCAGTAAGCAATAGATACAGCTCTTCTGAATGAGAGACGTTTATAGAGCAGCTTAAATAGTTCTAGGTTGAAGGTGAAGAACAGGAGAGTATTTCCTCATCATGGACTCTGAATAAATAAATAAAAAATACAAATATAAACAAAACAAAACACATGCCCACACACACCCCTGCAAGAAACAGTTACTTCAGCTGCTACAGCAAGGGCTTTGACGCTTCCATTTTCCTTCCCTCTGAAATCTAGGTCTTGAATAATTCTACCTTATATTCTGATTTGTCAAAGTAGAGGATTCATCAAATATAGAGAAAATTGGAGCAGCAGCCGGTGGGAGAAGCAGACCTACATCTGCAAAGAAAAACCAAGAAGCTCTATCATACACACAGCTTTTGCAAAATAGCATATCCAAAATTACTTAAAATAGTTAATACACAGTCCTAGAAGTACTTCTTCTAACAGGAAGTTACAGAGCTGGCACATAAACCCATGTAAAAAGGCTTGGTTTTATCATGTTAATGAACCTCCTCTTTACCATATTATGCAAGTTAACTTGCTGGGTTTAGACTATGCTTCAGAATTTGTACATTTTTCTGCAAGACTGCCCTCATTTCCCTGATCCTCCTTAGAGTTTAAAAATGTGATTCCACTGTGGCTATCTGGGGATACATCAGGAGTCTGGATAACCTCTGTCAACAGCAACAGGAGTCAACTCCAATCAGAAGTAAAGTTCTTCAGGATGTGACCTTCCCAACAAAACTTACCAAAATCAACAATATACAATTTCTGGCTGTATTCCCCTAGAAAAATCTCTGAGGAAAGAGGACTTAAAGTAGTTATCAATCTAATGATAGCATTAAACTCTTCTGAGATGTTAGTGAGAATGCAAACATGAAAGATGGAAGAAAACTTTCCAGATACTGAAAGAAAAATACTCTTCTGCTTGAAAGTCCTTTCAAATAGTGACAGTTCTCAGATCTCAGTTGCTCCATGTTTTGCTCAATATGGTAAAAGGCACTACTAGCACACACACTGGCAGTCTTCTAATCCACCTAAGCTATGGGTTTCACTTTGCTGCCTCCTTGGTACTCATGGAACAATTCACTTAAATCAAACCTTCTTGTTAATGGTAAAAAACTTGACTACTTACCCTCAGAACAAGACAGTTTTTGTGGTTGAGTATCTTCATAGACCTGGAATTCACTGTGAGAAAGATAAACAAATTTGTATTCTACAGACCTTCACACAAAGTAAAACTGTAAAAAAGGCAAGCCAAGCAGACAAAAGCTACATGAAAGAAGTTAAGATCCCTCAGACAAATAAACATATGGAGAAAGAGCACAGATCCTGGTTCCAGGCTGAATGCCAAGGCTATATTCCATTCTACCAGAGAGAACAGGCTGCTAGTGATCCATGTTACTAGTGGTAACCACATAGCCTCACGAGTAGCCCTTCTGGCTAAAAAAACCCTCTGTTACCTTTGTGACTGAGGCTGTTTCTCCCCATATTCTGCTGTGCTGGGAAAAGTAAATCCTTGCATTCCCAAAGGTGTGGAAGCTCCCGTTACCTCTGCTGCCTGTGGAAACAAAGCCGCATTTCGGTTCTACAGTGGTAGAATTGCAAGCCAGGCAAAAAGGTTCCAAAAACGTGAAGATAATCCCATGCAGTCATCAAAACCCTGATAGTAAATGGTTGCCTTTAGCCACTTTTATTTGTACTTAGCTTACCTGCATGAAGAAAGCCCACTTTTACTGCATAGTGTAGTTAAAAGGCATAATTTACTTTTTGCAACCTTATTTATACTTTCATAGGAGATTTTAGTTACCCTGCAACTGTTAAGGACATATGTAAACAGTTACGTAGCTTACAACAAAGTCACAACTCTGTTTCATTATTTAAAATACTTACTATGAAGGCATTGTCTAGAAAACAAAGAAGGCGGGGAACGAGAGAATGTACTTGACTAGTGAAGAATCCTTTCAAAGGAAGTTTAAGATGTGTTAGAAGAACATCAGAAATGCTTCCTTTGGATTTCTAGGATACTTTTATTTAAAATTGCAGCTATTGGAAAAGAACAGTTAAATGAGGACAATACCTGTTCATGTGGTTGTTGCTGCTTGTCATCTTCTTTCTTCTTTAATTTCTTTTCCAGCTCCTCGATTTTCCTTTGTATTTCTTCCTTCTTCCGTTCTATGGCTTGTATTTCATCTAAGGAAAAAAACCACCTCTAAGGCCCAATTTCACGTACAGTCAGTGACTGCAGCCTAAGTTGTCATGGGGCCAAAACTTCTGGTGGTCTTTCCTGTCCCACAGCTTCCACGTAAAGCTATTGTGTTACTGTCTCTGTGCCTCACAACAGCTGAAGAACTATTCCAGTAGAAAAAGAGAAGCAGCTGCAATCACAGATGGAAGCAAATACAATGTTATGATTCCATCTGGAAAACCTTATTTGCACCAGCCCATTTTGGAACATACCTTCATCTTTCTTTCTCGCTTTCTTCCTGTAGATTTCAGCTCGGATCTCTTCAAAAGAGAATTCATCAACTCCAGCATAAACTTTCTCTTTGCAGTACATCACCATCTCTTTCCTTGCCTGAGCATCCTGTTCCTGGTGCTGCACTCGCTGCAGTGGGTCCTCCCATTCCTCAGGTTTGCGAGTACTTAACACACGGTTTATGCTGGGCTCGATTTTGCAGGGAGTCCTGAAAAACAGGAATTTATTACTTGATCTTTGTGAACCTCATTGTAGCACAGAAAAGCAGGCATAGGAGACAACAGGGCTAACTTCAGAACCTGGTTTTGGAGTAGTGTAAAGTCATGCTGTTCCATGCTTAGAAAAAAATACACAAGAAAATTGGAATTGAGTAACACCAAAACCCACCATATTACTCAAAACTGTGTGATAACTACAACAAAAAAATAAAACAAACCCCCACAACCTTCCCACCCTCAAAAAACCCCCCCAAACAACAGAACACAAATCCAACCTAAAAAGATTATAAGATCCAGTCAAAAGCAAATAAAATTCTTATGATATCTGAACTGCCACAGCAGGATCTGTTCAATTTAGTTCCGTTAAGCTGTGTGACCACAGGTCTGAAAAGTCCCTAAACTCTGATTTGCAGGATGGTTATCTGGGAGAAAAGGGACGCAGGAGAAAAGGGACTTAAAAATGGAAACTCTTGGGCCAGATGAAAACTACATGCTAATTTCAGGAGAGAAGCAGCAATGCTGGTACAGCTTCACCAACATCAGCAATGCAGCTAACTTCAGCTGGATAAACTAACATCTGGGAGTGATCATGAGGCAAACGGGTGCTCTTAATATATATGGGGGTTTTTAAAGCTTTATTGGGGGAGTGTGGGGATCAATACCAAGATCACAACAGGGTCCTTCTGCCAAGAACCCTGGATGACAGCTGATGGCATGATTTGCATAATATTTACACAGTTTCAGCATAACACTTCAACATTTGGCAGGTGACATGGTATCGGGAGAAAATGGATTCAAAGACAGAAAAAAATCCCTCAAAACCTACTTCTAAAACTTCATTTACATAATGTAAACCTACAGACCAAGTCCCTGCCTAAGTCACTTAGAGATAACTTAGCCTGGTGTTCAGTTCTACCCACTCCTTCCCTCTCCCTGGTAGGAAAAGCTGCTGCCTTTGATAAGCAACAAATCTTCATCCAAGACATTGGCATGCCAAGAGATTTACCAGTGTGGCATCACCTTCTTTCAGGAGAAAGAAACAGTCTAACAGTTTAAACAAGAATGCAGTTTTTTACACATTTGTCAACTAAACGATGGCACAGCCAGTCAGGGTCAGAGCCAGTCTGCAGCCCCATGCAATCCGTGCTGCTCACCTCCTCAGCATTCTTTGACTCCATGCAAGTTCCTCTGGAAACTGTAATACCAAACAGTCTTTTCCAGTCCTCCCTCAGAAGGAGCCTATCTATTTCCTGGTCATGGTTAGCCACAGTAAGACAGAGCAACCTTGCAAAAGAATGTGTTTTCCTCCGCACTAACTAAACCACCCCATCTCCTGGGATTTATCAGCATTTCAGGGAGCACTGTACAAGCAGCATGCTCACTCCTCCACGACCTAAGCAACACTGTTGGCATGGCAACTCTGAGAGCTTATTTCACAATAAAACTCCAGATATGCTGAGCACAGAGTTCCCGAGACAGAAAAAAAACAGCCACAAGTCTGCCTCAATTAGGGGCTGCTTCACAGCAAACAGCACCCTAAGACAGGTAGCTTGTGGCTTTGTGTAAACACACTGAGTTAAGCTATTAAACTCATTAGCATATATAAATATGATATAGCCTCCCACACCATGAGCAGCACTGAACACTTCCCATGTCCTTATGCAACCTCTGCTGAAGCCTCTATCATCAAGCTGCAGCACTAATTGCTTCCAGGCTGACAGATTTTTAAATTCTTGTAGCTCGAGAGGCTTAAGTACGTGGCAGAACAAGTCCCAGTTTTACAAAGCAGCTTTGAGAATTCCAAATGCAATCCCCCATCTCAAACCCAAGACTCACATCATTTGTGGCTGAGCTGACTCGTCATCCACATAGGGGGTGAAACTGGGCACTGGGTGGGGCACTTCCAAGCCAGAGCTCACAGTGCTGCGAGGGCGCTGTGGAAGGAAAGGCAACATGAACAACAAAGGGATTCATTTGAGCCTCCACATCCCTCTGTGCTCTGCATCTCCCTTTTCTTCACCTTCTGCTCACTTGGAGCTTTTCTTAGAGAGAAAATTAAACTGGATTTGCCAAGATGAACTCCTTTCTGACACAGTCACTGCCCTCCACATGAACACTGGCACTGACAAGGCAAGGCATGCTCCTCCGGCGTGTCCTCAGCAGCCCCAGTTCCCACTATTCTGAGGGAATGTTTTATACGTATTGAGGGATATATGCACACATTATCCTGCTCAGGCTGCATATTCCAGCTGCTCCTCCTTTTCCACAGGTGCCACAGCCCTCATCTTACAGTCAAGATTGTCCCAATTCTGTGACAATATTCATTCTCGCATCCACCAAGAGCTTCCAGACTAGGGTTGGGTTGTTTTTTGAATTTTCCCAACAGAGGCTATTTCAGCACAATAAAAAAACCATTAACAGCTTCTGGGGTCTATTATTTAAAAGAAGAGGTGCAATTTAAGCAGAGAATTTAACCACTGACAATACACTACTCTCATCTGCCTGCTTCTATTCCCGAGACTCTCCAGCACAAAAAGTTACATGCTGGGAATACTTCACAAACTCACTCCTCTTTTGCATCATTTCCCAAACTGCTTCCTGAGGCATCTTGAAACCAGCAGTAAGACAAAAGCCCTTCTTCCCTGTGCAGCTTTTAATATCTCAGAGCATTCACCAAAGGTTATTCTTGCACTGCCCTTCAGTGGAGTGGAATTAAACAGCCTCAACTCTTCTGCCAGAATCAGGATATTTTATTTAATTAAACCTAAGAAATTTCATTAAGGGGGGAGCAGAGACTACTCTAAGGGCAGACATTAATAGAAATATGGAAGCATTCAGAGACAAGAACAAATGTTTTAAGCAGCATAAAGAAATGGTAAAAGAAATTTTTATATTAATAATTCCTCCCCATTCTTTCCAGCTATATTAAACCTGTGATTTACTGATTTTTTACATTCATTTAACCAAACTGATTTCTCTCTGAAAAGAATGTTCCTGGAGTTTCCCTAAATTTTAGGCTGGCTGCACCCCTCCCTTGTTTGAGTTTTATTCACCAAGCTTCACTTATAATAACAACCACATTGAGAAGATGAAAATATTTGCGTCCTCTTGATGCCCAAAGTTTTTAGCTTTTATGTATTTCTCATGTATTTGTAGCTTTGTAGACTGTTAAATGCCTCAGTATATCTTCTAGTACTTTCTCACAGTGAACAGGCACTTATTGACACATTCCTAAAATTATGTTATCTCCTGCCTGTTACTTCTCCAAGGACATTTTATTTTGCACCATGTAATCACTGGCACAATAAAGGTAGGGGAGGAGGGCAGAACCCAGGGGAGATTACCTAACCAACTGCTCCTCTCATTGGACAATACTGGCCAGATGTTCTAATTGCCCAATCCTATCAATTGTAAGGATCAAATTCTGAGCACTGGTTTTTACCAGAAAGGCTTCCAAGTAAAGGTTTGCTTTTACATTCTCATCCTGACATGGTCTGGAAGTTTGTGTTTTATTTCCAGGCATCAATCTCGTGACTTTCTACTCTTCTTTTCTCAGCTACAAAGAACATGGCAACACTGGGGCTTAGCTGAGCCCTATTAAACAAACCTGAGCTCACAGGACTGATTCTCTTCACACAATGTCTTGCATCACTTCTCTAGAACAGCCTAAACACCTGTAGCACAGCTGTTCCTTTTGATGTTTAGTTTAAGCCATTGGAAGCTACTTTCTGTCATCCTATTGCCAGGATAAATAGTCCATTGATACAGCAGTTGAATTCTTTTGATCTGCACTCTTCTGTTCTCACAAGCACTTCAAAACAAGACTTGCAGAATGCTGTACAGGCCTTCTTTGCACAAGACAGCCAACATGTTCTTCCTTCAAGTTGCATTTTCCAAAATAATTCAACTCTTATGCTTCTTTCTTACAGATTTAACTAGTGCCTGCCTTCTCTCCTCTTCCCTGGCTAACATTTTCCCTCTTATATTCTTTTTCTGCCCTCCAAACACTTTAGTAGGACACTTATGCCAATTCCTTTGCTTAGCAATGATTTTTTTTCTTGATTTTAACACTCCACAGAGTCTTTTAACCTTATTCAAGCAATATCAGCTTACTAAACTTGAACAGAGGACGCACAGCCAGGGACTCTCTAGAATGAGAGCGACCATTCACAAGGGCATGCAGTGACAGGATAAGGGGAAATAGCCTTAAGCCAAAGGAGGGTGGCTTTGGATGATATAATGGGAAGAAATTCTTCCCTGGGAGGGTGCTGAGGCCCTGGCACAGGTTGTTCACAGAAGCTGTGGCTGATCCATCCTTGGCAGCATACAAGGCCATGTTGGATGGGGCTTGGAGCTATCTGGTCTAGTGGAAGGTGAAAGTGGATGATCTGTAAGGTCCCTCCCAACCCAAACAATGTCACAATTCTATGATTCAGTCTGTATTTACAATAGACACAAACCACAAGCATGTGAGAAAGACACAACCTCTGTTCCAGTGATCAGAAGTCATCAGCTTACACACACCTTCCTCTCTTTCCCCCATCCATTTGGAGTCTCCTTACCCTGCCAGAGTTCCACGGTCCCGCACTGAGTTCGTTCTCCTTGGCCCTGGGAACTGGAGGTGCTGGCCATGACTGTGCAGTAAGTGTGGGCATCTCAGGTCCAACCACAGAATTTTCATCAAACACAGCAAAACTCGGAATATTTGGAAGCTGCTGAGAAGCCTGAGGCTGGCAGCTTCTGTTTGGGTTCATGGCTATAAGCAAGAAGATTTATGTCAATTGACCTTCAACTGCCACATTCAATTGCAAATCTCACGTTAAGGAGATGAAACTCCTCCAATAGGTTGTTTTAGCTCTTGAATGTACCTTTAACTGCATCTCCCACACGACTAATGGGAGCTCTCACTTTCTTCTTCCCTCTGCCTTTGAGATCTGCCAGCGAACTTCTCTGAGGCTCTGCAATTTCCAGCAATCCCATAGTGTCTCCATCAGGATTTTCCTCAAGTGCCAGTAGTGTCTGCCGAGAAACACGGGCCTGAAACTGCCTAGAAAAAAAACATTGGAGAAGTCAGCATAACCTTCCCTACCCCAGGAACCCAGGGAAACACCTAAGTTCTTCCCTTACTTGTGCTGAGCCTGGAGTTTGTCCAAAGGCTCAGCCTTGCGCTGGAGCCCTTCCTGGAATATGAGATCTGCTTTCCTGAAGCTGCCCCTGGCCTCGAGCGCCTCTGCCCAGGTGATGTAGAGCAGGGCCAGCGTGGTGCCAATCTCCTGGCTGCGCAGGTAACTGTACAGATCCAAGGGCTCGTTGCAGCAGTCGCCCTGAAACGAGCCAAGTGTGTCAGTAATCCCAGGGCACTGCAGAGGGCTCCAGACAAAGCCTGCATTTCAAAACCTCCTGCAAGACCACAACGATTTCAGTACAAGTCTGACAGGAGCAGCTGTAAGGCCAGTACACAGAATTTTATCATTTCTATTTGAATGTGAGGTAATTCAGCGATTGAATTACGCCATATTACTATTCCTGAGAACAGTTATTTTAGCTTCAGATGAAGTATAGCACATTCCTTGCCAGTTTTGGAACTGGTAAATTAGCTCAGCAAGCTAAAGCTGGGAAAAAGATGTTTTGGAAAAAAGTACACAACAAAAATTAGAGCAATGCAGAGACAGGGCAGAACCAGAACATGCTTAGCTTGGTTTAGAGCTTAAAAGAAGAACCTAAAATACCTGGTAGGACAGATATACTTTAGATGCTGCATCTTTAAATCACTTTCTCCTTAAATAAATATTTGAAGTCTATTTATTCAAGGCAGCTTTTCCTAAACAAAAACTTATAGTTTGTAGCTGTCCAAAGTGAATAATTCTAAAAAATAGTTTGTAAATGAGAAGCAGAATTCAAGAGTAACATGTTAGCAGAAAAACACATCTAATATTGCACTCGTACAACAGAATCAGCTTAGCTGTGTGCAGACAACATGACAAGGTCCCAAGGAAAAGCAGCACCCAAGAGATGTTCCTAAAGCACTCACAAACTTGAGCCAGAGACTAAGATAGCGAGGATCTTTGTAGTATCGCTGCTGCCCATGGAGGGCTCTCACTGCCCTTTCCAGAACTGCTGCAAGGTTGCCATCCTTGCCACCCCCAGGGAAGGTCTGCTCTGTCCACTTGATGTACCTAGAGACAGAATGTGTTCAGAGCAAGTCAGTTCTTTATAAGGGTCTGTAAAATATAGAGATTAATAAAAAAATAGGCAAAACATTGAAACACAATCTAATATTTAAAAACAATTACAGGACTTAGCTTTCAATGAGTTTCTTATTAAATTAGAATGTGTTTCTCTTGCTATTACAAGGATATCTGACCAGTCAAGTCTTTTTTTTTCCCAAATAAGGGGAAACTTACCGCTCCCACACATCCAAAGGATCGTCTCCAGAGTAAAATCGTATTTCTGCTTCAAACTCCCTAAAACACAACATTTTTCACCCAATAAATTCATGGGTATCACAGAAAATTTATCTTCTATATTACAAACTAAGAGTAAATTATTTATTAAAAAGCACAGTCAAATCTCCCTAGTGTTTGCTGTTTAAATGCTTCATTGCAAACCTAAAAAGCTGAAGTCTGTACTACACAGCACCTGCAGTGAGTAGTTCTAAAATCCTAGAGTGTGGTAATAGCAGACACATCAGTTACTAACTCCTTTTATGTCTTTTTTAAAACCTATAAGATTAGTGCAGTTAAAGAAGGCATAGATAAAACGAGGAGGGAGAAAGGCAAGGGGAAAGGAGCTGTTATAACATTACTTACTGTTTTTTAAGCTGCAAGGCAGTGTGGCTGGAGGAGTCCTGCAGAGCCAGTGCCTCTTGCAAGCTGGACATCACCCGTCCCTGCCTGAGGGGCTGCACATTCTCCTTGCTCAGCTCCCACTCGTGGCTGTCCTCCTGGGACATGACCACCTCTACTCAACCCTAAACACTTCTTCTTCAATTCTTCGTTAATAAGAAACAGACACCGGTATAGCTGGGCATGGACCTGAAACCTGACAGAGACAGCTTTCCTTAGCCCATTCGCATCGAATTTTCTGCGCGGCCAAAACATACCGCTTACATACCCAACTTTTAGAGGGAATTGGGGCGTTAATTTCCCCCTCTGCGGGAAATACATGGAAAAAGAGCCAATCGTGACAAGGAAGAACCGCAGGCAGGCGATGTCGGCAGCAAAAGCCACTAAGATTTGCCTCCCCGATGACTGCTCCTTTCCCTGCCCCCAGAACCCCCACCTTCCTTGGGGGGGCTGCCGACGGGCGCGCTGCTGCCAGGGGGAGCCTCAGCCAGGCTTAGTCCGGCCCCTCTGGTCCTTCACCAGCTGTGAGTGGCTGCAGCGGGCGGGGGCACAGCCGAGCCTCGACCCTTGCCGGGGGCGGAGAGTCCCCGCTGCCCCGAGGGGAGGCCAGGCTCTCGGTTCCCCGGGACGCACCGCTCCACGCCGGGACCACCGGGCGTCCCGCCATGGCCGGGCAGCCCCAGCGCCGCGCCCGGCAGAAAAACGCGTCTCAAAGGGCCACAGCCCCGCAGGCTAAACATCTCCTCCCCTAAAGCCCCTCATGGATCCCACAGAGCCACAGCCCCTCCGCCCTACACAGCCCACAGACCCCCACGCACCCCCACAGCCCCTCACACCTTACAGCCCTACAGGCCGGCCCCGCTCTCAGCCCCTCTCAGACCCCCAGAGACACACACAGCCACACATACCTCACAAACTACAGCCCCTCACGGATCTCCGAGCGCCCCTGAGCCCCGCGCAACCCACGGGCGAGCGCAGCCCCTCGCGAGTCCCGCAGCATTCGGTCCCGCGCACCTCTCGACTCAGAGCCCCTCAGCCCCACAGGGACCCCACAGCCGCCCTCAGGTCTCCGAGCGCCTCTCAAGGACCCCACAACCATCAGCTCCGCGCACCTTACAGCACCGAAGGCCGCCTCCGTCCATTACGGACCCTACAACCAGCAGCTCCGCGCACCTCGCAGCCCCTCACTAACCCTAGAGTCACCCCAGCTCCTCTAGGGCCCGTCACGGCATAGAGCCCCTCACAGGCTCCACAGTCCCTCCAGAGTCCCTCACAGGCTCCACAGCCCCTCACAGGCTCCACAGCCCCTCACAGCTCCACAGCCCCTCACAGGCTCCACAGCCCCTCACAGGCTCCACCGACCCTCAGCCCCTCCAGAGTCCCTCACAGGCTCCACAGCCCCTCACAGACTCCACAGCCCCTCTGGCGCCGCGCCCCTCACGGACCCCACAACCCTCAGCCCCCACGCACCTCTCACCCCACAGCGCCTCAGCTCTCACGCCCTCACGGACACCACAGCACCTCGAGCCGCCTTAGCCCCTAGCAGTGCAGGCCGGCCCAGCCCCGCGAACCGCTCCCGGCCGGACGTACCGCACACAGCCGCGGACGGACCGGCACGGGACCCCAGCAGCGGCAAAGCCGTAACGGCAGCGCCGCCTCAGAATTCAAACCTCTCCCACTGCCCCATTGGCCGCGCCCCGCCCCACCTGATTGGCGCCGGCCTGCGTCCCGCCCTTGGGCATCACGGGAAATGTAGTTTTCGCCTCACCAGCAGCAGCCGGCGGGGGGAAAATAATTAATTTTGTAAATAATGCGCTCGCAGTTAATCTCATCTGAAAGGCATATTTCTGTTCGCGTGTGTCCCCGCCCTTTCTCTCTACTAACCGCTGTCACTCGCTGATTCTCCACGTTATTTCTCTTTCTTAAATTCTTCGTATTATTTTTCCTGAGGCGCTCGCTTCACGCAACTGGCGATGAGTTCGGCATTAGTGTCACAGGAAACCTCACTGTGTATCCCTGAAAAATACATAGTTTGACACTCCCAAAAGTGGCTCCCAGAAATATATGGCTGTGTTAATGCGATGTTCAGCCCCATCAATTACCTTCTCTCCTACAGCATTCCAAGAAAAATCTTAGTCCGACGGGCTGCAGTAATTTACAGGAGCCCGGAGTGACTAGAAATGCCCAAGGCCAGGTTGGACGGGGCTTGGAGCAACCTGGGATAGTGGAAGGTGTCGCTTGTTCATGGCAGGGGGTGGAATAGGGTGGGCTTTAATGTTCCTTCCCACCTGGAACACGCCAGGATTTTATGACTATCGCATCCCTGCTCGCAGCGCCGGAGCACGATGGGACCGCGCGGGGGCTGCGCGGGCAGAGGGAGCAGCGCCACCGCCCACACCTGTCCTGCAGCGCCCCCTCGTGTCCCTGCGCGGAACTGCAGCGGGCTGGGCGCGCCGAAAGTTGGGATCTTCATAAAACCCGGCACCTGCAGGGTGTCTGGAGTACAGATGTCTTGCTCCCTTCTACATTCAGGATCTGCAGACACTGGCGTATGAGGCAGCTGCGAAAAAATGTGCCATGGACTTGGACAGGAATATCCTGCCAGGAACATAGATTAGCTGCCTACTGTTTCTGGGAATGTGATCAACAAGAGAGATGTTTGTCATAAAGAAAATTGAATGAGCAAAAAGTTTTGGGGGTTTTTATCACAACTGCTCTTAACTCACAGACTCTGAAGGCCTTTGTGATGACTGTGACTAATGCAGCTTCTGCGGGCACAGAAGAGAGGAACTGCGACCATGGCGTTGATGGGTGGTTTCTGTGTCACATGGGCAAGAAACTCCTGACAGACCCCGGCTCGGGACAGCGGGCGGGGCGATACCAGACGGGTATCGGTGATGTGAGTGTTCGTGCGAGTGTGCGTGTTTGGTGGCGAGTGACAGACAGCGACAAACGTCGCTCCCAAGGGAGCGGAGGGAGCCGCAAATCAAAGTCGGCAACGTCCAAGAGGGCGGCCCGGCTGCTGCCAGCACACAAGATGGCGACTTCGGGCAGAACTCACGTGATACCACATCTAAGATGGCGAGTCTCACGTGACACCATATAAAAGATGGCGACCTGACCGGAAATGGCTTCTGCCAGAACAAAAGATGGCGGAGATCGGGCGGAACTCATATGACCACACCTAAGATGGCGGCTTAGACGTATCGTACCCTTTCCAATATGGCGAAATTTCGCGCATGCCCTTTGGGTAGGAAGAAACTGGAGCCGTGAAAGGTCCCTATCCGCAGAGAGACGTCCCTTGAGTGCCTGAATGCGCCCACGATCGCGATGACGACCGCGATCCCGACCCCGCGCTTGCAACGCGATCTCCCGCGGCGCTTCCCGGTGGGGACGCGGGCGTTGGGTCAGAGGCGCCGCGGGCGAGCGGGAGGCGGCGGCAGGCAGTGTCAGGGCAGCCTCTGTGGCGGTCGCTGAGGCGAGAGGCCCCCTGGGCGGGCCCGGCTCTGAGGGGGCTCCTCGCGTCCCCGCCGAGCCCCGACCCGGCGCCGCGGGGCGATGCCGCTGGGGCTCCTCCCGGTGAGCGGCAGGAGTGGATCTTTCATCGCCCCGGCCCGGGGGAGACATGAACACAGAACATGGTCGAGAAAATAATAGAAACGGCCTCCTCTGGGTATGTTGGTGTCAGCCAAGGGCCCTGTGTCACCGCAGGGGGGAACAGTCTGTAGAGCTCTGAGGCAGACACCCCCCGAGGTCAGTGCTCTGGGCAGAGATGGAGATTTCCCCCTGGCTGCTGTTTGGTTTGTCCTGGTAACTGGTGTTGCTGCCTTGACAACATTGCAATATTCCTTCAGACAAGGTGCCCTGCACCAGCACTTACAGCTCCAATGCTCGGGAGTGATTAAGGTCGTTTAGTCCTTGTTATTAATTCAAGTAAATAATTTCTGTAATATTTTATCAACATACCTGGTCTGCTGCCCTTAATCCTCACAGGGTTTTACAGAGGTTTGATCACACCTTTAAAGCAGTTTTTCTCCCCCAAACCCCAGTTAAACTGACTGAGGTCACACACAAGTGATGCCCTGGAACTCCTGGGTTAACGTTAAGTCTTGCCAAATGATTTTTATGAGGTTAAATTCCAGTGAATCTGTACCAAAACCCAGAAACCCTGAAGCACGAGAAGCTGTGCTGCAGGACCTGTTCAAGCGTTCCTGTGGACCATCGGGTCCAACTGCTGCTCCAGCACTGCCAGGGCCATCCCCATCCCACGTCCCCAAGTGCCACAGCAGGGAGCCACCCACCAAGTGACAGGAATTGGGGTGGGGGCTGCAGGCAGTCGCTGCTGGCTGGCACTGGGGGCTCCCAGAGGGGCTCCAGTGCCCCTTCCCTTCTCCCTGGCCTTCCCAGGCAGGATGGCTGCTCCGGAGAGTGCAGTGTGCAGGGGGAGCAGCCCAAAGCCAGGCTCGGGATCATTTCCCAGCAGTTCAGGGAATCTGTGTCTGGAGCACCTTGAACTCCTGTGTGCCCAGCACCTTTTCCTTTGGGTCTGTATTCACTTGCAAACAGATTTCAGGATCTACCAGTGAATTCAGTGAACTGTCCCAGCCACAGCCCTTTTTGCTGACCTAGAAGGAGCTTTTAAACCCCAGACCCACAGGCTTGCAGTGTTTTCCCGTGGCAGTGGGAAACAGGATGGAAAGATCCTGTTCAGTGATGCAGCTGCCCATAAGGGCTGGGACAGCTGGGACAGCCCTTGCTGTCATGTGTTCTCCTCTCCCAGATGAAAAATCACTTGGTATGGGTTTAAGAAGAAGCAAACACACCCAATTCCCTCATTTTAAGGGGTTTAATGGGTGGAAACCTCCCCTTTTTCAGCATTTTAAGGGTTTAAATTTGTACTTCAGGATGCCTTTGCCCGTGCCCTGGCACCAAATCTCTCATAAGGGTGTGAGCCCAGCACATATATTTTTTGCCTGAAGTTTTTCCTCAGGAAGGAGTTGGAAGCTCACCAGCAAGGCTCTCAGATAGGTAGAGTGTGTGATATAAAATACATATGTGCACATATAAAAAATATATGTATTTATACACAGCTATTAATATATATGTATTTATATTACACAGTATAGAACTCATTTACCCTATATATATATAACTACAAATATTTTTATATCACTTATTCTACCTACAACTTACTCCACACCCACTTGTTTTTTAGGAATGTAACATTTTAAGGGATCCTAAAATCTAACACATGCAGTGCTGCACCGAGGAAAATAAACCATTATTTTAGCCATTAATTCCAAGATGATGTCCTGGGTGTTTTCCTCTAAGATCCTGTGGCTTATCCATGAGGTGTGCTTAGCATTGGCAAGATCATACAACATACAGTTTTATAACAGTAAAATGTGGAATTTTACTGTCTCTGCAGTAGCCAGTGGGCTGGATTTTTTTCAAAATTATTTCAGTCTGAGCTCATCTCCTCAAGTTCCCTCTCGCTTTTTCCATCCTGGAAACGCAAAGAGGGAAACAGATAAACGTACAGCTCCACTGTAACGAACAAAACCCACACTTTTCTCTGTCTCCAGCGCCCATGTCCCGCCGTTTCACGGCGGACACCGGCACGTCCGCGCCTGCACGGGCCCGGCCTGCGCGCGCACCCGCGGCCCGCGCGCTCCCGCCGCCAATCGCCGCCCGGCGGGGCGGCAGCGGCCAATCAGGAGCGCGGACGCAAGGCGGACAGGGCCGGGGCGGGGCCGGGGCGGGGCAGCGGGGCGAGGGCGATGCTGATTGGCCGCTTCCCGGGCCGGCGCTCGGGGCCGGTGGTCGCCTCGGCGACCCCGACGCCGCCGTTGTCGCCAGCAGAGCGTGTGCGGGCGTTTGCCGGCCCCGGGATCTGCCGGCCCCGGGATCTCCGGTCCCCCAGAACCCCCCGGCGGTGTTCCCCAGGGCCGGCACGGCGCCCGACCCGCCCCCAAGCCGCCCGTCCCTCATGGCCGCGCGGGCCCAAGATGGCGGCGGGCGGGCCCTGAGGGGAGGCGGCCGTGAGGGAAGGCGCCGGAGCTGCCCCGCTGCAGGAGCTCAGCGCTCTGAGCCCTCTCCTGCCCTCGTGCTCCGTGCCCTGCCCCAGAGTTCGAGACGGCTTGCCGGGTACCGCTCCAGCCGCTGAGAGAGCCCCCGACCCAGCAGGACAGGTGTTTTGGGCTCTTGGTTTACCCTGTTCGTGTGGGCCCACTTGGAAATTGAACTCCCATAAACATCTTACAAAAGGCATTACCAGTTATTTCAGCTGAGGGACTTAATTATTAGGGAAAAGAGAGACCAAACTTTGCCTCCTGAACCCGAAGATGGATCTTGGCTGGAATTGTTGGAGATTCTGTGTAACAGGCCCTGAGCCAGGGTTTATGCTGTTCCCTCTTTCTATATTGTTTCACTTAGGACGGCTGCCACAGTTGTTCCCCTTCCCAATAGACACAAATGTGCTTTTGTACAGCCTTCGCATGCTTTGCCTCTGTTTTTAAAACACAGCTGTCCAGGCCATGACACCCTTCCTGTTGAATGTCAAACTCAAACCCAAAAGGAAACTTGTGGTATCAGACATTTTGCTGAGTTTCTGAGATTCTCAGTGACAAACCATTATGAAAACCCAGAGAGAGACAGAGTTGGATTTATAAGTATAACTTAACTATTTTAATAACTCTTGTACAGTGCATGGTTATATCATTGTCTCCTTCGCTCAGTTACATCAGTGTACAGTACTTTATAGCATGTCTGCAGGCAGTACAAAGAGAACAGATGCACAGCTCAGTCGCATGGGAATTTGTAAAAGTGACCTCTGCAATAAGGTCTGCTGAGATATTTGTTTTAGGAAGTGCTCCTGTGGCTCCCAGCTTTACAGAGCTGTCGTGTACACTCCTGTTAAAATCCCAGATAACTGGAATTCCCTGTGATTTGCTTTTTGCTGCACCCCAGGACTAGAAGGTGGTGTGTTTCCTAGCTCAACATTTGTTTTTTATTTTCATTTTAGAAACTTTTTCGCCTCCTGTGCTTGCCATCCTGCTTCCCTTCTCCACCCTAATCCAGAGCCAGGGCTTCTCAGGAGGATTGTCCTCTTCATCCCTCCCTGACAAGGTGAGTGCCCTTCTCAGAGCCCAGCAGGGCTGTGACTAAACCAGAATCCTCCCCTGCCTGCACCCTAATTCTGCTGGTGCCAGCCGTGTCCTCTTTCAAACGAAGAAAACAGATTATCCACTGGAGACACTTCAGAATAAAGCCAAAACTGAGGTGCACTGGTGTTTGCAGATTTAGACTCGAGTTCCCCAGAGGCTGTTTTAAAGCTTTTCCCATTAAATGTGCGAGGACAGGCACAAATTTGGGCAGACTCAGCACATGCTGAGAGAGAAAACCCAGCTGTCCCTGGGCTGTGGGCAGCTCTGGAGCTGTGTTTGCTTCACTGCTTTGCAATCAGGTTGGTCTGCCAGTTAAACAGAGAGAGAAATGCAATGTGCCAAACTTGCTGTGGACAGGAACTACGCTGCTTGCTTGAGTGTTGAAATTGTGAGTAAATTTTGGAAGCATAATCACAAATGCTGCCTCTAGGGAGAGAGATTTTCCTCACCCCTATTTACAGATTGTTATATACAAATGCACATAACTTTATGAGGGAAAGCAGGAAGTTAAGAGCAACATCCTGTGCTAAATTAGATTTTTTTTTTTTCTTGTGCCCATTTATTTGGAGTCAAACCTGCCTCTCCCAGTGTGCTCTGGGGTTTCAGCTATTTGGGAATCATTTCAGCTGACTTTTTGCAGTGAAAACATGAAGGTGGGGACGAGTGACCAACATCCTGGGAAGGGCTGTGGGTGTGCCTGGGTCGGGAGCAAATGGTCAGGGCTTATCTTCTCCTGGTCTGAGGCCAGGTTTGGCAACACCAGAACATTCCAGTGCAGGATCAGTGTCCCAGGGAAGGGCTGCACAGCTGCCCTGAGCCCTGGCCTCTGCATCAGCAGGCAGGTGGAACTCACCTATTTCC
The DNA here is from genome assembly GCA_032173965.1 of Sitta carolinensis. Lineage (NCBI taxonomy): Eukaryota > Metazoa > Chordata > Aves > Passeriformes > Sittidae > Sitta > Sitta carolinensis. Next base: position 7,739,889 of record JAVUNC010000026.1, read on the forward strand.
ACCTTCAGATGCCTTTGTTTGTCACTCCTGCTGGTTTTTAGGCACTGGGAGCTCATTTCAGCTGTTCACAGACAGCACTAACTGTGGATTTAAGGAAGCAGCCAGACTTTGGGAATGTGTGTTGCCATTCCAGCCTTGTCCAATGGGGTGGCACAGGGGGACAGGAGGAGCACAGGGAGTTGTCACCAGGGCTCTGCTCATGGGCTGCAGGGGACACCTGCACTCAGGAGGAAACAGAAATGGAAATGGGAAGGGGGCTGCCTTAGGTTGCCCAGAAAGCTCATGACTCCCCATCACTGGAAGTGTCCAAGGCCAGGCTGGACAGGATTTGAACAACTTGGGCTTGTGGAAGGCGTCCCTGCCCATGGCAGGGGGGTGGAATGGGATGAGCTTTAATGTCCTTTTCTTAAACCCAAAGCACTGCAGGGTTCCAAGCCCTATTCCCGTGGTGCAGGCTCCAGGCCCTGCGGCTGGCCTCTCCTGTGCTGTGTGCCACGCCTGCTCTGCCAGCAGGGGGTGGGAGCAGGGACAGCCCTCGGAGGAAAGCTCTGGGGGTCTTGCTTTGCTGGAATCCAGCCCGTGTTGTATGTACATCCAGCCCCGTGTGAATCCTGCTCTGATCGCATGCACGGAAAATTTCAGTATAAAATATATAGTTATAAAAAAAATGCTTCATGCAAAATTAAAACACCTTTCCCAGTGGGACATGGTCTTATTGTCAACCCTTCCCAACAGTGTTCAAGGAATTGTCACTCAGATGGCAGCTGGACCCCAAGGGGAGCTCTGCTGCCTCCGGCCTGGGCCGGGAATCATTGCTTTCATTCCCTTTTTTTCTGCACTACTTAGGGCTAAGAGCTGAAACAAAGCAGAGAGACTTTAATTAGCAGAATCAATCCTTTCCTGGCGGCGCTTCATGATTTCTTGGAGCTCTGACTCTCCTCTGCTTTTCTGGAATGGAAACAAAACGGGAAGTTTGGATTTGAACTTCAAGCTGTAGTTAAATTACAGTATTTAATGAATGCTGTAGGAGTAGAGCTGGTGTCAAAGGGATAGGTGATATCAGTAAAAATCAGATTAATTAGTGGAAAGGGGAACTTATGGATTTCGGACCTTTTGGTTTAAAAGGCACATCAGAATTTTTACATGTGTTTTATTGCTTGTGTAAGTTTGGTTGCATTTTTTTTCCCCCAACTGTATTTCTTAAGATGCCTGTTTAATGAGTTATCTGACAGTGCTAGTGCAGCCCCCCCCATTCCAGCAGGAATTATCCAAAAAACACTTACCTCCAGCTGGTTTTTCTCCACTGTGATCTTGCTGTACACTCTGTTTCCCTCATCACCACACACCTTCTTCAGCTCCTCCCTGTTGAGGGAGAAGAGCTGAGCTCCGGTGAGGATGCCCAGGTGTTCCACGGTCCTGGGGAGACACAAAGTGGGGAGATGATGCTTGTGCTGCACATGACCTCATGCCAGAGGTGAGGAGTGGGAGATGGGAGGCCAAAAGCTGCACTGGGACCATGTCACAAGACCCTGGGCCTGTGCCAGGGTGGCAGCTGTGATTCCAGTGGCATTTCAGGCTGTGGGTTTAGTTCCTTAATTATTTTTATCCAAGAAAATGTTTGTAAGGGAGACAGGGGGTGAGTTTGGGCTCTGAACATCCTGGTTATTGAGCCTGGATTTAATAGGGTTGAAATCTAATTTGCAACACAGGCTCTGTAAGTAAATCCCAGTGACTTGTCCCAGGTGAGATGGTGCCAGCAGCCTCCCCTGCTCCTTCTCCAGGGAAGGATGAGCGTTCTAGGTGGCAATAGAGCAAATCTTACTCTTTGCTGAATGACTTGGCCTCCAGCCAGGCTTTGACTTCTTCAGTGCTGGATTCAAAGGTGAGGGGCACAAAAACTTGCTGAGGCTTTTCCACTTTGAAATTCCTGTGGGGAGGCTGAATTTTATTGTTTGTGATCTTCTTTAGCAGCTCGTCATTCAGCTCATCCATTTGGTGAATAAGTTCTGTAGAAACAGGTAGGGAATGAAATCAAGTCTTCAGTCAAAAATCCCATTAAATGTGCTTGTGGATAAATTGTAAGGAAAATGGGGGTGTGGCTCAGCATTTCTATTTAAATTCATCCCAGAAAAGTGGTTCCCATTCTCCTGTGCCCCTGTCTTCCCATTTATTTTCCTCCCATCACCCCTTGGCTGTTGCCTGATGTGGAAGGACAGATCTGTGAGAATCTGCAGTTGGATATTTGGGATTGAGACCTTTTCAGTGCTCTGTGCTACTCCTAGTCAGTAATTTGCTGATCCCAGAGCTCCAGGTTTTGCTTGGCAGCAGAACAGAAGTGGCAGGAAGCACAAACTGGGAGTGAGCAACACACTCATGGTGAGATGAGCTTGAAGGTCCCTTCCAGCCCAGGCCATCCTGTGATTCTGTGAGAACTCCAGTGACACTTCGTGCAGTGTCACTTTCCCCATGAAACTCCAGAGAACTGTGTGGAATAACTCGGTGTTAGGAACAGATTTGTGTCCTTGTATTGCAGGGCCTTCCATCATCCCAAAAGGCCTCCTGCTTCCAGGAGTGGACAGGGTGGGATAAGAGGTGAGGTGAGCAGGGCCCCGGGTCTCTCTCCTGCTCTGTGACCCCCTGCAACATGTGCAGGGTGAGGGAGGGATGTGGATCTCCTGTTTGGCTGGGAATTCTGTGGAACCACATAAAGGAACCAGCCAGGCAGGTTGATATGGATATGAGCAAAAGGAAGGGAGCTGTTCCTGAGCTGAACCTGAGCTGTTCCTTAGACAAACTTAACTATTTTGGAAGAGAAAGGAAACTCTCTTCTTGAGAGGAGGAGGAGGAAGATCAAGCTGGGGAAGGAGGAATGGGGTGATCACTTATTGCCCTGCTCATCCTGGGCTGCCTGAGAGCCTGGGAGGGACGACAAGCCCCAGGGCTGCTCTCTTGGCTCTTGTCCTACCTGGAATGGCCTCCAGACCCGGTGCTGTTCTATTTCTGATCACTGAAAGGTGCAGGGGAGCCCCTTGGTCCCCAGAGCACCCAAACCCAGGGCACCCCAGCATGAGACACAGAGTAGGACACACACTTACGTTCTTTGGCGTCCTGAGGAGAGTTGCGTGATAGCATCTCACTGCCCCACTTATCCCCGGCGTAGCTGGCAGGCAGCTTGTGAGTTGGACTGGATGGACCATAACCCCTGGGGCTCAGGTCTCCTTTGTACCTCTGGTTAGACTGATGGGAAAAAAAAAAAAAAAAAGCGTAAGAGTTTTTTTCCACCATTTTTCATTTCTTAAACTTTCAGCCTCGCACCCACAGAGGGACAAACTGCAACGTTGCCCTTGTGCTGATGTGGGGCTGGTGAGAGCTCAGGTGGAGCTGCATGGAAGAAGTTAATTTCTGGGAACGAAGAACCCAAAGCAAAATATTGGTTTTTTTCATCATCAAAACATTAAAAAAAGTTTGCATGAGGGAATTCCTAGACATGCCAAACATGTTCAATCCCATTGGAAAGCAAAGCCTCACTGCTCCATAGCTGGGCTGTGAAACATGACCACTGCCGAGGGCCTGGAACAGATTGGGAAGTTTTTTTACATTTCAATTAAACTAGCAAGGATTTATCCAGAAGCCTGCTGGGCCCCCCTAGGCTTTGTCCAAACTCTGCAATACCAAAATAGGGAATCAATTCCATGCTTCCCTAGGGTGTTTAGAACACTCTAGCTCCACATTTCTGTAGTGCAAGTTGCAGTATTCACTTAATTTTCACTTAGATGGCATTTCCATATGCTTCCAGTCGAATGACATGTTCCTGCTGCTGAACTGAACTGGGTGAGGGAACTTTCCATCTTTAATTTAACCCCAACAGAAATCTTGACATGGACTAATATGGGAAACAGGAGTGTGCTGTACAAATGGGAAGGATATGCCTTATTTGGGAAGGCGATTGTGGCAAAATGGGAGTTTTATCATAGGAGACTCAGGAATCTCCTGACTTTATCTGCTTCTGAGGGTTCAACCTGACTTGTGCATAGTATCCTAAGAAATCCAAGGAGATCTAATGACAAAATTATTCCCAGAGGCAGATTGTGCCCTGCAGCTGGTACCAGTCAGGTACCACCTGGCTACAGACCTGTTCAAGCTCTTCCAGTTTCACCACATCCAGAATATTGTATGGAACGTAACCAGCCTGCCCACTCCGGTTGAGCAACTTCCACCATTGCTTATTATCTTCCAACACCTGAGAGAGGGACAAGAATGAATCTGCTAGTGGGAACATGGCAATTCAGGCATACACAACCAGGATATAGTGGGGGTGGACCATGTAGAAGGTGAAGTTGCCAGAAGGACATCACTGAGGCCAGGAGCTCTGATTAGAACTGCTGCTCTCAGATGCAATCCAGGATTGAAACTTTTCCGGAAGGCATCACAATTTATCATAAGGATGAATAGGACAGCACTTCTGGGTGCTGAAGAACTTAGAGTTGCTACATAATGTCCCTGTTTCTCCAGGTCTTTTTCCATTGACTGAGTTTCTGCTGGTTTTTTTTGTGTAAAAATCAATAAATAAAAAGCTACATTTTGCACAGAAACATTTTCCCCAGGTCACAGATCAGTGTTAACCAAGTCATGTCCCACATTCTCCAGCTGCAGGAAGAGAAATGTTATGAAAAAGGTGTTTTCCAGAGAAAACAGTTCCTCATGGAGGGGGAAGTGGTAATAAGGAACACAGACCCAGCAGGGGATGAGCAGGGCACTGCAGGGAGTTGCTGTCCTGCCTGCTCACTGTGGTTGAGATGGGACCAAGGTGTTTGAGCTGCGGAAGGGACCCAGCACAGCACAGGCAGCCTGTTCCAGCTTTGGATTTGAGCAAAGCCCCATGTCACTGCTCAGACACCACCAGGGAAACAGAGTTGGTGCTTGCTGGTATCCTGAGCTCTCTCTTGCCCCTGGGAGAGGTTTTTTTTTTACTTTTTCCCAGGAGTGGTCACGCACCTCCAGGATTTCATCCTTCAGCACCGAGAGCTCGTTGGCATTTCGCTGCGGTGAAATCGTAGCGGATTTTGGCAAATCTCCTGGGCACAGCCACTCCCTGAGCCTCAAAATTCCTGCAGGAAAGAAAAACTGGAGTTTTAGTGGAGGCCCATCTGATTACAAGGCCAAGAAAATGGGAATTGAAGAAGAGAAATTATCCTAATTCTTTTCCTGTTCCACACTGCATCATTTCCCTGTTCCTACCAGGACCAGTGATACAGTGAATGAGAAAAATAAGTTCTTTTCCTAATATAATTGAATTTAAGGTATTTTGCTATGCATTAGAAGTCTTGTAGTAAAGCTTATAAATATTATAGATTAGAACAGAAAACCATGGAAAAACAGGCTTGAGGGCTTTTTCCCAGACTAGAGCTGGTGACAGCAAAGTGGATAGTCAGCTAAAAACTTGACTTAAATGCCTGCAAAGTGATGTGTCAAATCACAGCAGAGGATTCATGTGGAATTTGGGAAGCGTTTGGTGGTGCTTGGAGATGGGGCAATTGCCAAGGTGTGAGTTCATGTAAACAAGGAAGCAGATGGAGCCTCTGAACTCTGAACTAAAAGTACTTTGATGAAGGTTTTGTACCACGGAGTGACAGGTGATGGAAAATGGGTGCTGGTGCTGTTAAAAGTCTGGAAGAGCCATCTTTCCCTTGGAAAAAAACCCAAGGCAAAAGGGTGGCCTGGTTGGTTCTGGGTTTGGAAGTGAGCTTTCCAAGACTTCTGAAGAAAGGTGAGGGTTTTTTCCCAATTTTCTAGAATTCCGTCTCTTTAAGAAGAGTTGTCTGAACCCGGCACCCTGTCAGTTCCCTGGGGGAGAGGTGGGCAGGACTGGAATATATTGTTTTATTCAGCCTCTAATCAGTGGGTTTGCCTTTGGTTGTGTCCAAAGCCAAGGGGGAGCTGCTGTGTCCTGTGAAACAAAGCTCCTTCCTCAGCTGAAATGTCTTCCAGCAGCACTGGGAGCTCGGGCTGCTCTTCCCTGGCCGTTTCCAGCAGGGTGAGGTTTGTGTGTGCCCTTCCCTTGGGGCAGATTCCCCCTGTGGGCAGCTTCTGTCTGTGCAACCTGTGGTGGCTTTGGGATGAAAGGAGAGATCCTCAAGGGTGTCCAGAGGAGGCCAGGAAGGGCCAGGAAGTGCTCCAAGGGCTGGAGCATTACACAGGCAGGCTAGGAGAGCTGGGAATAGTCAACCTGGAGGAGAGAAAGCTCCAGGGAGCCCTTAGAGCCCCTTAAAGGAGATCCAGGAGAGCTGGAGAGGGACTTTGTGGAAGAGCCTGGAGTGACAGGACAAAGGGGAATGGCTCCCCACTGCCAGAGGATGGGTTTAGATGGGATATTGGGAAGGAATTCTTCCCTATGAGGGTGGGGAGGCCCTGGCACAGGTTGCCCAGAGAAGCTGTGGCTGCCCCATCCCAGAATGTGTTCAAGGCCAGGTTGGACAGAGCCTGGAGCAATCTGGGATAGCAGAAGGTGTCCCTGGCCATGGCAGGGGGTGGAACTGGATAATCTTTAAGGTCCTGTCCCACCCAATCCATTCTGTAATTCCATGATTCCGTCTCTACGCACACGGAGAGCCAAAGCACACTGCAGCATTTTTGGCACCTGATCCTTAAGGTCACTTTGGTGGGAAACAAGACTTATGGATGGACTGAGGAAGTCAGTCAATATTTTTGCCTCCTGTGGTGGAAAACACCTGGGATTCCTTTCCTTGCAGAGCTGCTGGGGGTTAAAAGCAGACAGTGCTTACAGGAATAATCCCTCAGCTGATCTTTATCTTCTCTTGGTGGTTATTAATAGTGGCAGGGAGTTGTCTCCAGGATGCCCACACATCCTGGTGCCACTGTCCATGTCCATGGGTGTTCATGAGGTTCCAAGGTAGGAGCTGAAGCCCTGGGAGTGCAGATCCATTACCTATTTCCATGTGGAGTGACATTCTGTTTGAAGGCATCCCCAGCCTGTGTCTGCTCAGCTGTCTGGCCACGCTTGAGTGAGGAGTTCCGGTAAGGATATCCATTGGCTGAGGAGAGCTGGAAAGGCAGATGTAGAGTGGGTGTTACCAGGAAAGGAGAAAGCTAATCGGAGGAAAGGAGAGGGATACTGGGAGATGAGTCATGGCCTGGCAGCTTTTGGTCAAGATGTTCTTCAGGGAAACCGTGTCCCTGGAGCTCAGTGACATTGCTGGGTCCTGTTGCCTTGAATTGGGAGAGGCTGATTATTGCTGCCCTTTTCCAACCTCATTTGCTTTCCATATTTAACTGGAGCAACCAGATCAAACTGAGTTTTGAGCCAACTACTTGTTGCACACCACCACACCCCCCACAGCTCCATCTCTCTGGAAAAGGGGGAGGGAGAGGGAAGAGAGGATCCCCAGGGACACAGAACTAACCTCCTCTTGCAAGTGTCCAATGTCTATTTCCCAGGGAGCTCCACGGAAGATTTCTGTGGGTGGTTCCCAGCCGTTGCGGAATTTGGGGATGTAGGTGGGGATGTTTGCATCTCGGGGCCACTCAGCTCTAGGACACAAAGTGGGAATATGAAGTGACATTCACAAATAATGTGTCTTTGAGAGAATTCCCTCAAAGGAGAAGCAGGAACATCAGGGCATCCAAGCATCCCCTCTGCCTGAGGAGCCTGGGAAGATGGCAGCTCTGTCCTCACCTGGATCTTGTCCATGTCTCCCCCAGGGAATCCCAGAGGTTTATTTCTTTGGGTGTCAGGTGTCCTCTCAGGAAATCAGTGGCATCTTTAGAAAGCAATGGGCTGAGGACAGACCGGGCCAGCTCGGGGCCACCACAGCTATTGATGATCTGGGTCACACACAAACCACACAAAGAGGAGAGAACTTGCAAGAAACAGTCTAAATGTCAAACCAGGGACAAACAGAGGAGCAGGAATCAAAGACAAAGATGATCCTTGGATCAGCTTGGTCACCTCAAGAAATATCAACCTAAATCTTTGAAGGAAACTGGACAGTTCAGGTGAATGTGAATTTTTTTTTTTTTTGATTGGAGTCAAAACAAGATCTGCTCTACAAATGATCTGTTGCTACAGACAAATGAAGCGTCACAAGCTGACACTTCAAAAAAATGTAAAGTATCTCACTATTCCTATGTCCTTTCTGGCTCCTTTTCCAAATTGAGATTTCTGCTTCCCAGTATTTTCAGTGCAAATACTGAGTCATGTTTGCCTGAAGGTGAGACCAGACAGATTCCCAGTGGGAACCCCAGCTCACTGCCCCTTTTGTTCACAGTAATGCTTTATTGATTGGAAGGAAAGATTCAAATTTGCTGCGGTTCCTGTATTTACTTCAAGCTGCAAACTGGATCAGAGGCCAGAAATAACCATGATCACTTCTGGAAGTTCCTGAGAAAGCTGTGGCCAGGCATGAGCTTTTCTAACCCTTCTGCACAATTTGTCTGCTTGCAAATGTGAAGTAGAAATAAAAGGGGAGTTCCCAGTGAGACCTGGAAATAAGATTTACCAGTTCCAGTGGCCCAAATAGGAAATGCACCAACTCCGAAGCGCTGGGGTTCTGGATATGCTTCCTCAGTTTGGCCTAGAAAGAGAAACACAGTTTAACCCTAACTTGAGTGTGCCTTCTCTTTTCTGTCACATGGGGGGAGTGTTGCTGGCTGATGAGAAGAGTAAAGAATGGATGGGGAAGTAGGAACTATTAGAAATGGACACAAAATAAATTTTTGTGTCCATTTCTAATTCCCAATGAATTTCCAGAGGGGTGGAGTACTCTTGCTGTTAAATCAGTGCCTTGGAAGGTAATTTAAACAGACACAAAAAAACTTGGCTTATTTTAGAGTCCTAGTGACTAAAGGCCAGGGTTATGGTTGCCTCTGCCACTAGTTCCATGAATGAAATCAACAGGATTGGTGTTCTGAAGGTCCCCTGGCAATTGCTGACAAGGGAAGGTCTCCAACAAGGTCTTGCCTGTGGCACCCGGAGCTGCCCTGGCCACTGAAAGGCTCCAAATCCAGTTGTATTTGAGGTGAACTATGGCAGAATGGAGGAGCAAACACTTGGGATTAATTCACTGCAAGAACTGGATTTCGGCAGCAGCAATCAGCAGAGCTGTGGTGAGAAACCTCTCCAGTTTGTGATTCCATTCAAGCTCCTTCTCCTGTCCTGGGCTCCTGGCACTACTGCCATGGGAGACACGGTCCCTGCTCCTACCAAAATGCAAAGCATTTGAAATGCTGGAGATTAAACATTAATGTGGAGTGGGAAGTGGGGAACAGCTGCTGGCAGCAGTGTGACCCAGTGAACAGACACTTCCCAGGGACTCAGCAGCCATGTGGTGAGGAATGTGGCAGGGCTCCACCATGGAGTCCCAGCTCTGCTCCACGCTCAACCCTGGGCTCTTACCAGGACATAAGCTGCTCCTGATCCTGAGCAGGCACAAATTATCCATATTTGCTTCTCAAAGAAAAGGCTGGAGCTTGGTTGTTGGCTGCATTAAGGTTGTTTACAATCTCTGGGGTTTCCTTATTAATGTCTGCCTAGGAAGGAGCTTGGAGGATGTGTTCGCTGGACAAGTTTAGTCACAACTGACAGAATTCCTGCTGCCTTGTTAGCCTCCTGGTCTCTTGTGTTTCACTGAGCAGAGCTGGCAGCACTGGGAACATCGTTATGCTCTTGCTTTTCATCCCCTCCACAATACAGAGGGTCTGCAAGGGGAGAAAGAAAGGGGCCAGGAATATCAGGGCAATGGAGGACTCCAGTTACTGTCAAGCAGAGACTTCCAAGGCCTGGATGTGAAAAGACCCAGGTGTTACAACCCTCTGGTTGCTGTGTCCCATCCTGGACTTGATGCTTCTAGTTTTGATTTAACAGCTTGTCCCAGAAAACCTGCGCAAGCCTGACACAAGGTTTGTCCTGAGTTCTGAAGAACTTGGAATTCACACTGTTGTCCTTTGTCAGTGTTTTCTATTCAAGTTTCACTCTGAACACTCACTGTTGGGATACACGGGGAAAAGCTCTGTCCCTGCATGTGATGGAAACTCCTCCATGTCTTACCAAGAGGTTAAAAGCCAGTTTGGTTTTCTGGAAGCAATCGATGAACTCGGCCTCGCTCGGGGGTCTTGCTCGGAGGGTCAGCATTCCCTCTGCCAGGAAAACGAGCAGAGAAGGATGTATTAGTGAGAGCAGCCTCTTTAGGAAGGTTCCATCTGCCTGCCATGCAGAAGGCACAGCAGAAGTGGGTGTTGAGACCAGAACTACTGAAAATCAGGGGTTCAGGGAAAGGCAAAGACCCTCTGTGTGCTGGAAGCTCCACGTGCTCTACCAGAGGTGCCCACAGACAGCAGCAGCTCCTGAACTGGTGTGCCTGGATCCATGGCTGTGCCACGGCATTGATCCAGCCTTGCTGGACCAGGAGCTGAGGTGTTCCCCGCCTTCATCCGTGACCCCCCTGTGCTCCCCATTTGTTGTGGCTGCTGCACTGCACCTGCTGGCCCTTTCTTCTTGTTCTTCTTCCCTTTCTTCCTTTGGTTGAGCTGTCGGAATGCCTCTGCAGCCTTCTGGAGCCGGGCGACGAACACTTCGATGTCATCCAGGGTGCAGTTCAGGATTTGCTGTGAGGACAGAAACCCAAGGGACCAACGTGAAAGTGAGCCTGGGCTGCACACACCTGGGAGCCTGAATCCCAGGGCTTGCTGCATTTCCTGGGAGAGTGCACACGAATGGGCAATCCAGGCAGGAAATGCAGCTCAATGCTCAGAGATGCTGGATGTGGCTGTGTGCTGTCCTTACCAATGGGACAAGTGCCCCCTGTTAATGGACAGCTGGAAATTAACGCAAGTGGGATGGGGAGAAGCAGAGATGGAATCAGCAGAGCTGCCTCAGGTCAGAGGACATTGTCACTGATGCAGTGATGGACACTTGCTTTTGGCTACCTTATCTTTATGCACAGCAGGTATCAATTGAAAAAATGCCCAGATGATACATTAAATGTCTGTTCATGGAGGAACCCCTTGCTCCCTGCCTCTGCTCCTGCCTGTGGCCTGTGCAGTGTCCCTGTCACCCACCGTTTCCTTTTCAATCTTCTGTGCTAACATGGCGCGGGATTCCTCATGGTCATGAGAGCCAGAGCTTCGTCGTTCATAGTCTGCAAACAAAGGAGAGAAGAACATATTTATTATCAGAGGTTGGAAATAGGCTCCATAAAAGGCAGGGATCCACAGGATGGTAGTTCCCAGCTTGGGTGTTTGTTCTGGGTTGTGAGGGCACCTCAGGAATAATGTTTGTAATAGGTGTTAAATCCCAATCATCCAGCAAAAAACCCAACCCAAGGTACTTCTCAGCTTCCAGAAGCCACACGCCCAGTGAGGGGGGGATATTCCAGTGGGAATAATCACTGGGGTGGCTTGACATGCAAAGCAAACAGTGTCAGCTCAGGGCATGGGCTTGGAATGGGTCAGCATATCAGGATCTGCTGAGTGGGAGAAATGGGAGGCAGTTTTGGCAAAGGACCGTGACAAGTCCAGAGCATCTGTAAGTGTGGGGATGAGGTGCCCCATTGGGACAAGTTTTGTAGGAAAAGCGGGAAGGCGTTTCATGGAGAAGGGATCTCAGCAAATAGGCATCACTCAAGGATTTCTCCTGTCATCTGCTCTCCTGCCAGGCTCTGTGCACTCAGAGCCAGAAATCCTGCCTGGAGGAATTCCCAGCTCTGCTGATGTGAGCACCCTTGGAAGGGCAGAGGTAAGAGTGGCTGCTTTTCATCAGGATAGAGATGTTTATTCATGGTCCAGCTCAGAAATAGAGATATTCCTTTTATGATCCAGAACTGGGCCTGAAATAAGTTCTCCATTCAGCAGCCAGAGCAGTTGTTTGGCTCCAGAAGCCATGCCAGCAAATGAGTGTTTTGGATGTGTTATAGTATCCTATTATGTGTTTTCCTTGAAACTAGAAATGAATGCTAAGGTGGTATGATAGGCAGGGGTAAAAAATGCTTACAGTTTGTTCATCACTTTCATCTCTTGTCAGAGTAAGAGATTGTTTCTATTCCTAGGAACTTACTTCTATTCCTTCTTTCTCCAAGTTTTTTCAAGCCAACCCAAATGGGCTGAAGATGGTTTTGGAATAAGTCACTGAATGACCACATGAAACGGGTGAGTTCAGATCTGCATTTCCACACTTGACTTTACAAGAATCCATGAAAACCAGTTGATTTTTCAAGGGTGAAATCTTGGCTTCTGTGAAGTCAGCAGAGCCAGGAATTTGTCTTTGTGACCAAATGTCTTGTCTGTAATTTTTAAGATCATCAGTGCCTGGTTCAAATTTCATATGATGGCTTATGAGGGGCTTTTGCATTTTTGGCATTTCTGTATCCTCCAAATAAGGGTGTTGTTACAAGGAATTTCTGGGAGCTTTTATTTGTTGAGCAGAAGATGCCAGTGGATACAACACTTTTTTCACCACAGACTAATTCAGGAAGGTTGGTTGTCTGGGTTAATTAGTCTCCCATCCCCAGGACAGACTTCCTGAGAGCTCCCAGTACCTGGATCATGCTGGGAAGGAGGTGCCACCCTGTTCCTGTTCATCGCTGAGCCTCGCATGTCATGCTGGATCGGGATGGGAGCTGGTCCTTGAGGTGGGGGGAGGATGGATTGTCTCTGCTTGATCTTTTCCTGGTTTGCCCTGCAAGGAAAATGACACAGAACAGCCCCATCAGTGGCTGCAGATCCTGTTTCCAAGAGACTGGAGTGTGACTATGCCACTGGAAACAGGGGTTTACTGTTGCTCCAGCTGTATCCCGCAGCACTTACTTGAGTGTCTGTGGCCGTATCTTCTTCCCGTGCTTGTGGTCTGCCAAGGCACTTTCTATGTCCTCATGAACCATCTCCGCCTCAAGGATAAAACAGGGATGTTTTTAAGGGCTTGGCTTTAGGATGGATTGGAGGAAGGGGGAAAGGGCATACAGCAAGAAGTGTGTTTTGTTCTGTTTCACACCAAGCAGGAGGGCTCTGCTCACCTCCACCTCGTCGCAGTTGAAGAAGTGGATGTCAGGTTTGTGCTGCTCAGAATCCTGACACACGAGCAGGAGGATGGAGGAATAGCGCATCTGATTGAGCACTGTCTGGCAGTGCTGCACTGTCGGCAGGGGGAAGTCCTCCAGCTCCTCCTGCAAGAGAAGGGGGAAGGTGTCAGGCAATGGGGAACTACCAAACCAAGGGGGAATGGTCCTGTGCAGGAACTCCTGTGACTCCTGGGCTGATCTTCATTAGTTTTTCATTGCTAAAACCATCCTGTTGCCATGCTGCCTGGCTGACTCTAATCCAGGAGAGGATTTTGGTAGTGATTCACCCTTGTTTGTGTTCCTTAGAACTTGCCCTCTCCCAGGCAGAAAGGAAAGGGCATTCACTGCACCCCACACTTCAGTCTGGGGTCAGTCCTACAGGGCTCCAGGTACCTGTGTCTCACAGTCCAGCAGCCGGATAGATTTGTCATTCACTTGCAGCAGCATCTCCTGTGTCCAGATCTTCTCTTTGGAGTTGAGCAGGATGAGTTTCCGGATCGCGTCATCCACTGTCGTGATGGACTCACTCTTGTCCATGATAAAGGTGGCCAAGTGCTGAAGTTGGGGAGAGAAGTGAGATAAAAATAGGTGGAAAATGTTTGTTGGGGTGTGTAAATCGGTGATGAAAGCATCTCTAGAGGCTTCAATTACTGTTTGTAGTTTCTCAGAGCTCAGGTGTGAAGGTGTTGCTGCACAAAACAGTTTCGGTTGTTGGTACCAGCCTGGTTGTGGCAGTGCAAGATTAAGGTTTCATAATGGCTTTTCATAACCAGTCTCTTACTCTCATCAATTCCAGCAGCTCTGATCCCTGTCTAGCAGGGCAAATGCTTCACACATACGAGTTACTCCCCAGGCCCCTCTGAACCTGGCTTGGAAGTAGAACTATGGTAGTCGAACTAATGCTTTGCTTGCCAAGCTATAAAAGCATTTGTGTTTTGCTTGTCTTGTGCAGCAAACCTGCCTTTGTGGGATTTGTGCCAGGCAAAGAGCTCACACAAGCCATGGGCAAGTGTTGGTCCTCTGTGCCAAGTGGGATCCATGCAATGTGTGGGGTCGCATGCTTTGGAAACAGCTACTCTGAAGAGCTTCTATGCTGCAAAGCCTGCAGGAGCTCCAAACCTGGCAGCTCACTCTACACCAGCCCTTTAATCCCCCTTAGCGTTGGGGTTACAAATCAGCCCTCACAGTAGTGAAAATGGGTGTTGTTGACTGTAGGAAAGGGTTTTTTTGCTGTTTGCTTCTGTCCTGTGCTGTGGCTTTCCTTGCTTATCCTGGTTTTCCTTCCCCTGTCCTGTAAACCCATGCTCTTCTCCCACCAGCCAGGCTTCCATGCTGTCCTTCTCTCCTTCACTGCTCTGTGTGTGCACTTGGGCCTGGCAGAAAGTTTTAAAACATGCTCTTGGGCATTAGGGGTGGATAGGGTTTGTGTCAGATGTTAGATGATTCCCAAAGACTGGAGGAAGGAGCAGAGAAGAGGACAATGCCAGGCCCATTCCTGTGTTCATCAAGCAAAGGTATGGGGTGAGGCACTGTCTAAATAGAACTCCTGGCAGGTGTGTGAGCTGAAAGGTGAGATTAGCAATGCAATCACGAATGAAAAACCTGCTGGGTGTACGTTACTGTAATTGTAAAATAATGCATGGGAAGATATTTGCCAAGTCGGTTTTATCTGTGCAGAGGTGACAAGCCCTCTTCTTTCAGAGCAGTGAGGAGAATGGGTTTACTCAAGATGATAGGCATTTTTATCTCTATTATTTTTCCACCACCTTTACAAGCTTCATAAATTCCTTTGCTGTTTACTGTTCAATTAGTTTTCATGGATGAGAAGCTACTTGGTCTGACTCAATCATTAGACTATTTTTCTACTTTCCATTTTCTGTTGATATGGGTTGATTGAGAGGGAGAAGCTTGCTGCTGTCTTTGTTTTATCCCTTTAAAGCCCCTTTTCATCCAGAAGGACATTCAAATACAGCAGCTTTTACTGGAATGGGTAATGACTCCATCCACCATTAAACTTTGATCAGATTACTTCAAAGGGTGTAAAATGCCTCCCATGAGGAAACCTCATTCTATCTCACTGCCTGCCACCGCAATCCTGTTTGCCTTGGTCAAAGTTCAGGGGAGAGACTCACAAACAGGTGGCTTATGGTATAATTAATGAAAAATTCATTTACATGTCACTGTTTAAAGTCCCTTCTCTGCATCCATGAGAGATTCTAAGCCACTGAGTTGGTTTCCCTGATGGAAACCAGGACCTCTTTCCAAACAGGCACTCTACAAGTCTAAATGTAGGATTTTAAAGGGTCCTGTGTCCTAAATAGGATCCTCAGGAAGTGTTCTCCTGTCTCGCCTTGCTCAGTTCTCAGTGATGAATGGCCCCACCTCCTCCACAGAGTCCTGCACCACCAAGTTGCATTCCAGAATCACCAAGCTCAGGATGACCAGGCTGGCTTCTCTTTTTGGGGTGGGTGCCTGTGGCAGTGGGAGATGGATTTAGCTTATTGCCTGTCTTGCATGAAGGGGTTTGTGATACCTGAGAGGACACAGTAGCTGAGGAGAGCTGAAAGCTGATAGTCCATGTGGTCTCTGTTGTTTGGAAAGCTGAGTTCTGGTAACCACCATGAGAACTCTGCTTTTAACCTGTCTGTGCTGATCAGAAGGGTTTGAAGCACAGCGTGGCAGGAGGGACATTTCCTGCTCTCTTTCAGAGGAGGGAGAAGATAACAGCTTCTCCATTTCCTCTTTCCTTGTACAGAATTCCCCTTGTTTATTTAAACCCTTTTTTCCCCATTCTCCTTTACTCAGTGACTTGAGACTTTAATGGTAAGGAGGTTCTCAACTCCCCCTTGGCTTCCCAAAGGTCTAGGACACAGGGAAAACACTGCACCACGGGCACCTATCACTGACCTTGGCCTCTCAGCCCTTTAGCACTCCATTGCGTGTGTGTGCTCACCTGGACGTGGTACTGGGAAGTCTCGTGCATAATGACATTGGAGTTGGAGTATTTTTTCCTTTGTTCTGTAGGAAAACAAGAAAAGAAGCATTGGTTGTTTTTCTTTGGATTTGAGAATTACAACTCTGAGTCTTTCTCGCAGTCCCTGAGCTTCCAGCTCGGGCTCCGCAGGCGTTGCCAGCAGGTGTCTCTCCAGAACAAGCAGTGCCTTTCCTTGAGCTTTGCCTTGGGGATTTCACCTTTCTCCCTGGCCAGCCAAGAACTTTTAAATCGAGCTCCTCTTGGTTCACTGGGCAGAACACAATCCTGCCACGGCTTGGGAGCGTACTGAGCACCGGAGATATCCCAGTGATAAGGATCATGAGAAGATGCCGCTGCTCTTCTCTAGAGCCTGGCAAGGGTGGGTAGAAGCTAATTCAAGCCGATTTCTAAAGCCTTTTAACACTTATCCTAACACTCTTTAGGCTGTGCTATCAGCTTGGCGGGACACACGAGTACTTCACACCTTGTAGCTCCGAGCCTGAGGCTGAAAACACAAGCCCTGAGTGGTGGCTGTTCCCCAGTAGAAGTGATTTATTGATTTATTGGTGGGAATATTGGCAGAGGCATAAATGGAGACTGCAGAGCTCTGAGCCCGAGTCTCATACAGTACCAGCACCAGCTCAGAGGTGGAGTGAGGATGGTTGAGGGGAAAGACTTCAGACACCCAGCCTAGCTCCCTGCTCAGCCATTCCAGAGTGACCTTGAACAAACAAACTAACATTGCAGCGCAGCCCCTTCCTACCTCAGGCTGGCAGGAAAGGCTCAGTGGCACTTTCTGGTTGCTGGGGGCTTTAATTGCAGTCTGTCCTACTTGAAATGTGGGGCAAGGTCTGGGGTAGGGCACAGGCAGTGCATCCCACAGGGATTCGGGGCTGATGTGAGGCACTTTTTTCCTCTCAGTAACCTCAATTTCCTCCCTGAGCATTTCTCATGTAAATAGATGACACTGATGGAAATGAGAACACCGCATTTGTGTGGGATGGAGACAGATTTGGGTTTTCAGACATCCCTCCTTTTCCAAAGGGAGTGGGAAAGGCTGTAGTGGGTGGTCTGGAAACAAAGGGAGTTTACATTCGGACAGGCAAATGTCTCCAGCCCTGAGAAGAAGGCTGCAGAGCTGTATTGGGAGCTGGCAGTCCCTGAGGGAGGGAAGGAATACCAGGGGGATGAGGTTTCCAGTGGGAGGCTAGCACAGGTCTGTTCCTGGTAGGAAAACCTCCCATAGAGCTGTAGCAGTGGTCAGAGCAGCAGCTGGTTGCCCTCACACTCTCTGGGACCCCTTCCAATGCCTTTTCCCCTTCCTCCAAGCTCAAAGGAGCTGCATGTGTCACAGTCAGGGGAGACCTCAGTACGCACTGCTGAGAAAATGTTCAGAGAAGCCCTTGGAAATTTTGAGGACTGGCCAAAACCTCAGAACTCTGCAGAGCCCAGCTTCCCATCACCTGCACTCAGCCCTTTGCAGCCTTGTTCAGACAGCAGCAAGCCCTGGGACAGGGAGAAATGCAGATGTTTCCCCTCTCTCTGTTGATTTTTCCCTGGGGGAATTTTTGCATTACCTCCAAGAGTCAGAGAACTAGAACAAAGTGCCTCTATTTTGTCTCCCGATGTCATTCAAGTGATGTCCCAGAAGCTGCCCAGGGCAAGAAATGGGGTGTTTCTGCATGTTCTTCTGAAATCCCTTCTGTCTCCTTGGCTTCTACCTGGCCCCCACACCCATGGAAACATTTATTTTTGTGTTTCCTGCTGGCATCCGCAAGTAAGACCACGAAGTCTGGAACCAGACAGACTTTTTGGGGATAGCAGGGTGCCAAAACACCAAAATCTCCTTCTTTCCTAGTGTTTAGTTTTGATTTAAACACAGGAAGAATTAAAGATCCAGGTTGAAGATCATGAAAGAGTCAGATTTGATGCACATCTATCCAAGGAGTGTGGGTGCTTTAAAGAAAACGAGTGTTTTTTGGTTTATTTACTCAAAACAATGTGGTGAAACACTGTAGAGCTTTCCAAGATGCATCATTATTTGTCTTTGATTAAATCTGGCTCTGATTGGGTTGGGCTGATTCTCCAAATGCTTTTAGGAAGAAGTTCTTCCCTGTGAGGGTGCTGAGGCCCTGGCACAGGTTGCCTGGAGAAGCTGTGGCTGCCCCATCCCTGGAATTGTCCAAGTCTTGAAGCGGCCTGGGACAGTGGAAGGTGTCCCTGCCCATGGCAGGGGACTGAATGAGATAGATTTTTAGGTCTCTTCCAGCCCAAGCCATTCTGACATTCTGTGAATGATGACGATAGCAAAATCTGTGGTTGTTTGACTCCTTGATCAAGGGGGATCCTTTCCCTTCCCCAGGTGAACTCCCTTGGCCAGCCATACCTCAGAAGGCAGGTCAGCTGTCCTGTGTGGCTCCACCCTGCCCCTCTGCACAGCCTTGTCCCTGACCTGCTGAATTTTGTATGAGTGCATGCTGGCCTGTTAGCAGGAGCAGCAGCAGCAGCTCATTTCCTCCTGCTTCATCTGACACCTCACACCAGGACACTTGGCATTTCTACAGCGTCCTGCAACAGGACCTCGGCACCTTCAGGTGTTATCCAACCCCTAACCTGGCCCCAGGATGTGGAGAATTTGCATAATCCCCATGTGATAGATGGGCATTGCAGGAATATAGTGATGATTACCCCAAATTAGCTCAGACACCCATCTGCACCTGTGTTTATCTCCTGCTATGACCTTCAGAGTCTCTGGCAGTGGAGGACTCTGGATATAACACTGGCAAAGGGCAGGGAGAGCTCCAGGGCTGTGGCACTGGTACAGCAAACATTCAGAGGTGATAAAGCTGGCATGAGCCCAAAGTGACCACTGCTGTACTTTTTCCCTTTTGTTTGCCAGGAGAGCCAAAGAGATGGGAAAACAATACAGCTTTGTACTGTCCTTTTCATGTCTGGCAAGGAAAAAACCCAACTAGGAGCATGGGTATCTTGGCAGGTGCTGGTGGGATCCCCTGTGGCCTGAGGAGCAGTTATGCTGATCCCAGACACTTGCTGTATGTGTGGGATGGGGAATCCAGAAAGCTCTGAATGCCTTGAGCATGGATAACCCGTGGGATTTGCACACCCTCTGGTAAATTGTCTCATCTCTTGCCTCTCAGGGTCTGGCCCAATAATCCCCAAGACAATCCTTTGAGGGGAAAAACCCTATAAATGGTTCTTTAACAGAATTCACTTCAGTTTTCTCCTAACCAAGTAGCTTTAATCTTGCCTCACACACAGAGGAGTGGGGAAAATGACAACGAGTGTTATCTACCACTGGTATCTTATAGATAAACAGTGCTGTGGGAATGGCATTTCCCACTGGCACCAGTGAGGAAATGGGAAGAGCTGAGACCACTGCAGAGGTACAAAGTGGTATCTGAGGGCTCAAAACAGCACTGAGCTGAAATCCCAGTAATGATACTAAAATCTTGGCTGGCAGGGAAAGAGTCCTGTTTGGCTTTATGTTAAGGAGTGGAAAGGATGAAAGAGAGTAATAAATGAGGGAAAAAAGCAGGATTGATGCACATCCTGGAGGGCTGGGGTTATCAGCTTGGTCCAGGAAGCCAAAGCGCATCTTTAGTGCCAAGTTCCCTCCCCACTTCTATGCAAAACCTTATTTAGCAGGGAGCTGGGACGTGGCTGCGAACGCTCCGTTCAGTGAGCACAGGAGATCAACTAGAGGGATAAACTGCCCGTGGGACCAGCTTATAGCTGGGATAATTGGTTAAGGTCTCTGGGAATGCTGAGCAGTGCCAAGGAGGGCAGGAGCAGGCTTGTCTTTCTCCATGCACAGTCTCTGCCAAGCCAGAGGGGCACAGCATCCCCAGTACAACCTGCCAGTGGCCTCTGCCTCCCCTCCAGGCACATCCTCCTCTGATTAATTAGTTTTACCACACAGGATCCTACCTGATCCTCCCTGTCCCTCCCCACATTTGTTTACAGCTGTTGCTGGGCAGAAGGCACAGCAGAAGACAGGGGATGTATGGACAAGTACAGAGCAGTCTGTGAGGAATGAGAGGTATTGGATTTATTTTCCTTGCCAGTGCCATACCAAGGAACTCTCCTTCATTCCCTGAATCACACTGCCGACCTCCCCAGCCTCCACATCCATTACAGCAGCCTAAGGGAAGTCCTGGCAGTTACTTCTGGAGCTTGCCAGTTCCTTATATAATCTTTACGTTATCTATACATTATCTAGCAGTGTACACACTGTTTATGGGAACCTGCCAGCGTAGTATGAGCTGCTCTGTGCCAAACAGCACGTCAGGACCAGCCTGCTGAGGAAATGGCACAGCAAATGCTCTGTGTGCTCATGGCAGCCACAGAAACCTGCCAGGCTGGCTTACAGAGCAGCAGTATGGAATAACCTCCATTCCAGGATCCCAGCGTGGGGCCAGATGTGGAAGGCAAACACAGCATCTGCCAGGTTCCTGCCTCCTCACCAGGTAGGAGGATGGGATGCTTCAGGTTACCCAGGGTTAGTCAAGGATCTGGTTTTGGGCCTTGCACTGACCTGCTGTGCCTGAGCTCCCAACAGCGGAGGATCTGCAGGGCCTGCCTTGCTCCTTCCCTGTTCTCTATGGCCAGCACAGAGAGAGCTCCATTTTGGGATATTTTTGCAGTTTAGGGAGCATCGAGGTTTGCTGTTAGATTGGTGGTACTTGCTGAACTGCTGGAGCTGGTCTGTGGCACTGGAATGTCTGCCTGGTCAGCTCTCACTCATGGCTGGTGTATGTAGATGGACCTGGAAGCTCTTGGAGTGAATGAACAGCTCTCATTGAGGTGTGAATGGGCTGTGGCAGCAGGGAGCAGTGGCTCCGGGTCCCACACAGCTGAATTCCTGCTCCGCACGCTTCATACTTGCCACAGCTCAGCCCCAAGTGCTCACATTCCTGGTTTATTAGCTGAAGACACAACCCACTCTAGGAAAGCAAATAAAAACCTGGCGCAGCTCCTGGGTTGTGCAAGGACTGAGTGCATGGAGGAACAGTGTGTGTTTGTGTCCAGAGTGTCTGGCGGCACAGTGTCCACCGGGCTGCGTGGGGCAGGATAATCAGGGCATTGAGGAGCTGTAGTTCACCAGTAGAGATACTCCCTTTTGCCTTTACAACCAGACCTGGAAGAAACCTGCCAAATTATTTTTTTGCCAAAAAACCCAAAGTGGTGTTTTTTCAACTTTCTGTAGCTGGTAATGACATTTTTTGAATGTCAGAACATAGTAAGATTGAGGGAATCCTGATTTAATTAATTCACTTTATTTGAGTCTTGAAAAAAAAAAGAAAACTTCCCCCTTTTCTTTTGTTGTTATTTTTATAAACTACCACAACTTTAGTTCCCAAGATACTTGGGCATATCCAAAACCCCATTTCCATTTAGGAAAAGGTTCCTCTGTGTGAGATCTAAGCAGTTACTCAATGCAAAGAAAGAACGTTTGCTCAGCAGTTTGAAGGTGGCAAAGAAAAAGAGTCACTGGAGATGCTGAGCAACATCAGAGGTGGGAGATCCCTCTCCACAGCATCCCTGTCACTAACTGCTATCCCAGACTCCTGGCCAGCAGCACCTGGAGCAGTGTCTGCTCCTCCTGGTAGCTCCAGTCAGGGCTGAACTGAGCCAATGTGTTCCCTGTCTCACCCACCACTGGGTCTTGATATGCAGCAACCAATCAGGATTGCTGGCTTCCAGTTTTTCTTCCTGCCCTGTTCCCAGTTGGTATATTAAGTGTCCAAGGCACTGAATAAAAGGGTCACCCACACTCACAGTGTCAAAGGGGAGCAGGGTAATCTGAAGCTGGAATCTCAGGTGGGAAAGGGGATGTGAAGAAGGGAGCTGGAATGGCACTGAGGGAGCAGTGGGGAAGGACAAGGGAGTTATTCAGGGCTGGCAGCAGAGGACATGAGGAATTAATGGCCTGGGCAAGAAGGCTGGATCTCTGCTGAACCTCAGGTTTCTTCTCCAGTATGATGAAACCTTTAAGGACATGACAGTGAGTGGCACTGTTCAGATGTTGCCTAAATCCCTGTGGATTTAGGCATGGACACGGTCCTCTTGACCTACCAGTGTGGCTGAGCAGGCTTGGGTTTAACCTCTGCTCCTGCCAGGGCTGTCTCTTGCAGACAAAACCAGTATGTGTTAAATCCTGCACAAATCCTCTCCTAAAGGCTGTGAGGAAGGAATGGTCCCTCCGTGCTCCTGTCAATAACAGTGTGACATCCATGTGGCCTCCAGCTGGAGTTGTGAACAGGCTCATGGTTTGGCAGGGTGTGGGAGAGCCAGCAGCAGGGAATTACAGTCTGGGCACTGTGCTCAGGGCTGGAGGGTCTCCTCTCAGAGACCTCTCCATGTGGCTGGGGCTGGAGGCCCCATTGGGATACAAGGGAGGTCTGTGGAGACCCCAGGAGTTGGTTCATGACCATTAAACATAATTTACTCTTTCTCCATTGGTGTGTTCTGACTGGCCAGTGCCAAGCAGCTGCCTGTGGCTCAGGGGTGATGCTGGCACCAGTGGAACCTCTCTGCCCGTGGCTCCCCAGGGAAATGATCCCTGCCCAGGGCCACACTGGGCAGGAAGTCTCTTCTCTTTGTGATAGTGCCTCGTGTCCTGTTACAGCGCCGCAGCCTGGCTTGGGTTACAAGTGTGCAGTGTCAAGTGATCAGCATCAGCACTGTGCTTCTCCAGCCTAATTCATTGCTCCAAAACCCCTTTTCCAGCCCTCTGCCCTATCAAGTCTGGTTCTTTCTCAGAAATGAGTGCATTGAGAATGGGTGGGCAGGCTGGAACCGACTGGCTGGGTCTCACAGACCTGATATTTGGGTCTGGAAGGACGCTGAGCACTGCAGGAACGGACAGCAGCCAAACAGAAATGAGCTGCTCCTCCCCATAGCACTATGAGAAATCACTGAAATCATCAAACTGCCCTCAGCTTCTCCTGCTGTGCTGCCTAATCCATCAGGAGAGCCAGCCAGCGCTGTTTGACAGCCCTGGAAGCAGATGAGAGGAACAACTGCAGAAGCCCACCTGGATTAATCTCAGAAAGGGGTGGCAGCAGCTTTTCTGCTGTGGGAAGTGCTGTGCAGAAATGCTTCCTGCCAGTCCTTCCCGTGAGTTCTGCTGGAGCCTGGTTTCCCCCCCACAGGCTTTCATCTGGGCTCGGAACAGACGCCGTAAGCAGAGAAGCAGCCTAATTTATTTATGGTGTGCATTAACATTTATTCAGCTGGTGGCTGTGTGGGGAGAGGGTGGCAACCTGAGAGGAGCCAGCCATTCCCTGCTGCCAGCTGAGACAGGACTGCTCCCTGCAGCCACAGACCCCTCCAGAATGTGGAGCTGAGCGAATGTGGTGCAGTTTTACTAAGGGGGGGGAAAGGATGAATGTCCTTCACCCATGAGAGCCAGGAAACTCCACTGAGCATGGCAGAGCAGCTGGAAAGCATATCAAACTCTGGTAGGGAAAGAGACAGGGATGGGTATCTTGAGGCTTTAGGCCAGTTTCGTTGTAGAATTCCCTTTGGTCATCTCTCAGCATTCCTCTGCACTCACTACAGAGAAGAATACACAGTGGTAGGCAGCATATGGGGTGATTCAAGCAATTTCAGCAGGCCAAGTGTGACACCAGAGCCTTCCCCACCCATCCATAGACATGTGATGAGGCTGTGTCCTGTGAGTACCTTCACACTATACCCTGGAGCCCCCCAGAGTGAACCTCCACCTTCACTATCCATGAAGGGTGCCTTCCTGTGCACAGCCTGAAGCTGTTGCTGTGTTCCACCCTCACCATGACAATTTTGAGTATCCCTCTTCAGGGTCTCCCCTGAGGGGGGATTACTATTTCCAGTGAGTCCCTGTTGATACTGGGGACACCTTGGCCCTCAGGTAGCATTTGTGTACACACACACAGTTGGCACCCCTGTCATGTTAGGCCAGTATTACTGTAGAATAAGCATCTTTAGAAAGCTACACCCAAGGCCTTGTTCACCTAGAAATAATATTTAGACACCTGTGTGCATTGGAGCTGTCATAATCCAGCAAGCTTTAAATGAGTGGATGCCTGTGTGCTGGGAATTTGGGAGGCACTGCACTCACTTCTTGGAGGTCTGGCAGTGTACACAGGCTGAGGGTCCATCCTAATTGCACTGGAGGAAAATGGAAATATGAAAAGTCTTGTAAGCTCCAAATGTCCCTCAGCAGTGTTGTAATCACATAATCAAGGCCAGCTCGGCTTGGTGTGATTTGTTTCATTATGAAACATAATTCTCCCTGGAATTTTAGTTCTTGCTTGCCCTCTACCCCCAAATGTGCCAGCTCACAGCAGAAATTAATGCTGGGGGAGGGAGGATCCGAGTGGGAAAGGGACCAAAATATTTAAATACTGGTTTACACGTGCTGAGTGTCCTTTGCTGAATTAGTGGGTGGGTTTCAAGTGCTGCCAAGCAAAATCCCTCTGGATGTGCTCGTGCCAGGGGCTGGGCTGGCCAAGAGGCACTGATTTGTGCAGAAAATGCCTGCAGAGCTCGTTCTGCCTTTCAGTAGTGGCAGGGAAATAGCAGGCAGCTGCTTTACTCCTCCTGAGGATTTGGCCCAGGGACATAGAGTCCTCATTTCAGGTTTGCTGGTATTTGGTCAGAGGTCCCAACCCTGGTGAATTTGTTTTTGAGGTGTGTTCATACCAAAAAATGTAGAAGATGAAATTCTGTGTTGAAAAGTGCTTATTTGAGAGCTGTGTTTGTTTCCAAGGCAGTCTGCAAGCCTTTCCCTGCTCTGGCTTTTGTGGCACAGAACTGAGGAGTGCTCCCTGTGCCACGGCACCATTAGATCCCTCTCTGGAACTCTGATGGCTGGAGCCCTGGGCTGCCTACACCCATGGGTGCCTGCAAATTTGCTTGGCTTTAATACCATTGTGATCTCCTGGGTTCATTTTTACACATCTCTGTAGGGCTGTTTACCTGGCAGTTACAGCCCTCCTGCCCCTGACAAGATGTGCTGCAGTGTCAGTGCACAGCCAAAGGAATGTGCACTGCCTTGAAGGCAGGAGGAGTTTGTCTGCACTAGCAGCCCTGTGTGCACCCAAAATTCCCACACTGCATCCTCTTGCTTCTTTATCATCTGTCCTTCCATCTCCAGAAGTGACTGACACAGTTCAAACCCCTGCTTGGCACCTGTCCACCCCACAGCATCCAGGCCACAGACAGCCCAAATTTCTGCTCTGCCATTATCCTCACGTTGCATTTCTTGGAAGCTAATTGACGTTAACAAAGGCTTTGTTTAGCACTAAATACAGCCCCTGCCATCCCACTTCTCCCCAGGTGAGGTTGGTCTCTCTGGACACTGCTCCAGGCCACTCCACTTGGATAAACCTCCAGCCAAAACTCTTGGGCAAACAGAATCCCTTCCCAGGGACAAATAAACCACCTTGGCAGTTGATAGCTGATCAAATCTCTGATCAAATAGAAGATCTCCAAAGAGAAGGACACACAGCCTGTTCCTTCCCAATTAAACATAAACCAGGTAAATCCACAGCCCTCAGGTGGGAGAGCTGGCAGGCTCAGATTCCCCAAAAACTGCTTGTGTTACCCCAGACAACTCCCAACTTCTTATCCAGGAAATAACTGAGGAAGGTGATTTCTCACATGCTTTATGCTTGCTCTAGCCACCCAGAGGCCACATTTTCACCTGGGTTACTTGGATCTGCTGAGATCAGGAATAACTGTTATTGTTACCTCAATGTGCTCAACCCAAACAAGCGGCCTCTCGGACTGTGCACAAACTCCCATCCTGCCCATTCCCTGCACTCCCAAAGAGCCAAAGGGCACAGAATTTTCATGGTTCACTGAGTAGTTAGCAGAGGATAATCATTAACCTGCTGAGGACAGTCTTTCTTTTGTGAGGCCCTTTATCAGGTGATCTTGCTACAGACCTGGGGAGGATCTGGGTAGGGGAAGCAACGTTCTGTTCCCACAAAATCCCAACTGTCCCCAGCATGGGAAGTGTCAGCACAGATGTGGGGTGTGTTTTTGCTGCCAGGTCAGGCCAGCCAGTTGCACACGGAACTCCAGATTCATGTTTTGATTGAGTTCCAGCCTAAAGCTCCCCAACACCAACATCCAACTCTCCAGAGTTCCCATGGCCTTTGCCATGGGAAACTTTGGATATGTTTGTGGTCACGACTCACCATACAGGTCCTTTGCACTCATCTTGGAGGCTCCCTCAGCTTTGCCCATGCTGCCACTGAAAAGAAAGAAGGTGCAAATCAACCATCAGCTCCCAAATATTTTTAACATCAGTATTCGTACAGCAGCTCTGCAGTTTCCCAGAGGGACCAGCCCTTCCCTTCCTTACAAAGCATTTCCTTGTGGGCTGTGCCAGCGGCTCCCTGTGCAACCCTACCCGTTATCCACACCACAGGCAAGTGTCACTGAACCCAGTGGTGGAAACAGGACACGGAGCAGCCCAGCCAGGCCTGTCCCCACTAGAGTTACCTTCACAATGTCCCCTGGAAGGACAGCACTTCAGAGGGGCTGGGTTAAGCACAGCAGCTCCCAGTGGGCTGTAAGTGGGGTTGTTACAGAGAGACCCCCTCCATGTTATCCCTGAGTCCACCTGAACCTGAGGCAAGAGCCAAGGTGATGATCCCTTCTCAATGGACATGTTGGAGATGCACCCCTTGAAGGCAGGTGCTTGCATATAGAACAAATCCCATGTAAGAATGTGGGAGGGTGGAATTGTGTGTGAACAGTTGAATTTTGGGGTGTCAGGTCTCTAAGCACCACATGTAGGGCCATCCCCTCGTGCCTGGGTCATGGGTAGAAATGAGCACCCAGGAGATAAGAGAGTTTTCTCTGGCAGGGGAGGATCTGAGCAGGATCTGAGGTGCTGTGGTCAGGCTGTCCTGCATGGAGCAGTGAGCCCATGGTGCCCAGGGGCTGCTTTTTGCTCTGTCACTGTGTCCCCCTGAGGGCAGGCAGTGGTTCAGGTGCTCATACTGGTGCAGGAAGGAGGGAGAGAGCTGGTGGCTCTGGCCCCATTGGGAAGTTGCCATGGGCTGCTCTAGCCGAGGCTGCAAGTGGAGAGGCTCCTGGTGTCCCTATGCTCTCTCCACCTAATGTGCCATTATCAAACTCCAGTGCCCAAGGCAGGTGATGTGTGAGGCAGTTCCAGTTTGTGAGCTGCCCAGGAGGGGTGAAACAAACACCAGGGACTTGGGGATGAGTCTTGGGGACTGCTTGGAGTGTCCCCTGAATGGTTGGAAGGAGTGGTGCAGGATGATCCTTACTTTGATGAGCCGGGGTTGCTGCTGAGGGATCCCTTGTGACTCATGTTGCTTCACAGGCCAGGCAACTGCAGCAGAAGCACAAGAGATGGGGTCAGTGGTTATAGAACAGGTTCTCAGGTGATTTATTCATGTGCATCCCATCCTCCCTGCCTCCAAGCTGGGGTCTCCAAGCAGATGGAGCAGTCAAGTGAGTGCAAGTGTTTCCTGCCTGCTCTCAGTCTCCTCTCACTGCTCTGACCTAGACTGAAGGTGACACATCCCAGGATGCTATTTCAAAACCTGCTTCCACCTCTCCCTCTTGCCCTTCCATTCCAGGCACACCCCAACTTTGTGGCATTCCAGCATATCTTTTTCCAGCAGCACTGTCCTGCCTAAGGTTAAACAGGGACTGAGGTGGCCTTTGCCTCCTCCATGGTCTGTCCAAGATCCCTGTGCCCATGTACTCTCTGTGTGGCTGTATGTCCCAAGTAACTTTTCATGCCTAGAGTACCATTAGCTTCTGTTATGTGGTAATTTTAAGCTCTACACCAGCTGTTAAATTATCTTTACGAGAGGATTGCCCACATAAAGAAAAATGGGATAACTGAATGCTGCTCCACTGGCAGCTCAAGGATGAAGGGGAATGTACTCCTGTGAGAGGTTAGTGAAAGGCAGACAGGATCAGCACAGATTATTTTCCTCTTCTTTTCAATGAGAATTAGAATGTGGGAGAAGATGTGAGAGAGATTCAGGCGCTGTTCTGACAGCAGAACTTCAAGGGAAAAGAAACAAAGCCTAAAAACAAGATATAATAAGATCTCAGGGAATGATTTGTTTTGGTATCCAAGCTCTTCACCTCTGCTCTGTGTGTGAGCTGAAGGGAAGCCAAGGCAAAGTCCTAAAATTTTTTTAAGTCTCTTTTGGAAAGTTCAGGGGCTCTTCTGTGTCTGGCTCAGACTCTGCTTACCTCATGATAAGGTTGTCAGAATTCAAAGGTTTGGCTTTGAAATACTTGTTGCTGGCCTAAGGGAAGAAATTCCTCAGTGTCCTCAGTGGGATTTCCTGCAAGGGAACTGCTGAGTGTACTTGGCTTGTGCCAAGGGCTGCCATGACAGCCATGGACAGGCAGTGGAGCTATCCTCCAAGGGTTTGTCTTCACTTAGGCTAAAGTGTGTGTAATCCCCAGGGAATACTTCAGAGTCATCCCTGACACCTGGATTTCCCCTCTGGAGGCTGACTATCTGCTGCAGGGCTTGTATCACCAGCAGAGCTGCCCTAGATTCCTTACGTGTCTGTATTTATCCCTTGTGTTGGAACACTTGTGGTATTTTGCTCTGTGTGTTTCACCCCGAGGTGAGGGCAGACACAGTTTTCTCACTGATCTTATCAGAACTGTCAGTGGGATGTCAGAGGGATGCATTTATGGGGATGCCAGTGAAGTACTTGGCTGTACACAGATTGAATGGAGAACCCCAGCATGTTTTGGGCTCAGCCTTACAACTTTCAGCCTGTTTTCTGTCACAGTAACACACTCAGCATGGAGATGCTGCTAGAAAGGACTCTTGAGTGCATTTTGGTAGCTAGTATATTAATTTCCCCTTTTTTGTCTCTCTTGTGGTTGGTACTGAAATCCCTATGCACACTTGTAAGAGGTATAAATTCATATCCACATTAGACTAGAAACTTGGTGGTCTGCCAACCCCTCTGAGTGTAATAAAACCCATCCCTGTGCACAAGCTTGGATAACTGTGAATTTTTCCTCTGTTAATACCTGTCTGCTGGTTTCCTTTTACAGTCCTCAAACTGTTCCTATCTTCTGGATCTCTTTGTACATTAGCATAAGATACCTGGAAAAGAGAACGTGGGCTCTTAAAAACCCCGCTCTGCTCTGTTTACTCTGCACCACCCAATCACTTAAGTCCCACAGCTGATGATAGCTGGGAGTGTTTCTGCATATTAGTGTAATACTTCTGGCTCCCTTTCTCTTACTGCCCCAGGGCCTTGTCCTAATGTACTAAAATCCATGTTACTCCAGCAGGAATGTGTCACCAAGTTTGGCCCATGGAGCTGCGACATGGTCCCAGCCTCAGCTGTGAAGCACCAGGAGGAACCAGGGATCCAGCTAAGGTCACCCCGGTTTTTATTTATCATTCCTAAGCTGTGTTCAAAAAATAAACCTCTGGAATTTGTTCTGTGAGGAGCCCATCTGGATCAACCCAAGGTGGCTGCCAGAGGTGCAGACTCTGTGGCACTGGCAGAGGAGTCTGGCTTTGTCAATGAAGCAGGACCAGCTGAATTCTTCATCTCATGGTGGTTAATAAAGTACTGATGGGATCGGCTGGGCTCCCTAAATGATAAGCTAACCTGGAAGGCTGTCCTCTTTTCCAGGGTGCCTGTGTCCCAAAGAGGCCATGAAACTGGAAACAGTGCATACACCTGCCAAGTCAGCAGGTCCTTATCATGCTGGGCTCCCTTTTCTTTGTTTATTCCTGCTATTTTCCTATTTGCCCTTTGCTCAGCTCTCCCCACTGTGTTCAGGCCATGGCTGTGCTCGGCCTTGTGTTGGTCACAGTGAGGGCGTGGTGTGGTGCTGGCCAAGTGAAACCAGGATGGAGCCTCGTGCCAAAGCTTTTAATTCAGCGTTAATTGCCGGATATTAATTGAATCTGAACTGGAAAACTTGCAAGGGGGAAGGGCACATTCCTAAGGGCTTGGAGACTTTCTAATGAATCTGCTAAATCAAGAGGCAACTGGGCTTGTGAAAGGTGAAGGAGGGCTAAGAGCACTTCACCTGAAATGTGGACAGAACCAAAGATGTGAGAGATGAAGCTGTGGGCTGGCCTTCCCTACGTTCTCTCTCCCCGTGGGAGCATCCTTAAGAGCTCCCACAGTCTGCAGCCTCAGCCAGATGTTGTCTTCTCCCTGCCCTGATTAGAGGGTTCTGATCTCCCCCTTATCTCCCAGCAGGTGTGGCTGCTGCCTCCTCCTTCCCCAGCGGGAGGAGCATAGGAAGGGAGGCGAGACACAAATGTCACCATGCAGTGTGTGGCTGTGCAGGTGTCACCTTTGACTCAGCCTAATCAAAACCAATTTCAAGACCATCACCCACCCTCTTGCTGGTGCAGGGCAGTGTCTCTGCATGGGTCACCAAGCAAGGCAGCTGAGCCTTGCACATGAGCATGGTCTGGAATGAGATACAGACTCCAGGAGCTAAGCCAGGCTCCAATTCAGTCCACCACTGCTGGAGCAACTACAGGGAAGCTAAACTGCATGGCTAAAGCCTGGCACCTTGACCTGGCCCAGGCCAGGAGGTCCCAGGGGAACTTAGGGAGACCAGCCCAGTGCTGAAGGCCATCAAGGTGGGTGAAGACATGTTGTACTTTAAAGCACAGGAAATCCCACTCCCTGACTTTCCGGCCAGTCTTATCCTTGGAGGTCAAATATCCTCCCAAAGACACACGGAGCCGTGACAGGAGCCTGGCATTGTCTGCACCACATTTCTGTACTTTTATAGCAAATGGAAGCTGGCCATGCATTGTTTTGGCTTTCTCTAAGTTTCTTTGAAGAGGGAGCTGTGACATTGATCCCTCTTCTCCAAGGGTGGAGAAGTGCTTTGTGAAGGGAAAGAGTAATATCTTTCTCCTCTCTGGGCTGATCTGCTATTGTTGTACTTTATTTTTATTAGGTATAGTTCTCCCTTATCTGCTGTGGTCAGGCTTTTTATAGGGAATGGAAAGGACATGAAAAATTCTGAATTTGGGTTAAGATTGGACAATGTGCAAATGTGAAATACTAGTGGGGTTTTTAGGGCTATTATTATTATTATCATCACTGTTAATAACAGCAGCCCTGGTGCTTGTGGGTTTTTCTCTTCATGGGTCAAGACCTTTAAGACTGAGACTGGGTTTGTTGGTATCAGAGAATATTAGGATGTGATTGTAGCTGCAGGGACTTACGCTGGTCAAAACAGAACAGTTTTTGCTGGGACAGTAGAAAAACATGGCAATACCCCCCAAAACCTTAAGCTAAGTGACCTAGGAGTAATATAAAGTTTCTCCAAGCTGTTCTAACCCAGTTCTAACAAACTTTGTCTGTGTCTCCATCAGTTATCCCACCGAAATCTGCCTGGGGCATCAGGACTTCCAAATTCCCCAACAGCCATGCTGAAGGGAGTCTCTGCACCAAGAGGTGATGGGGCTTGGGCACAGTGAGATCCCTGGGATGGAATCACTCCCTGGGATCCTGCCTAGGGTGAGGGGTCCAATGTAACCCTGCTGTCTGTGCATGTATCTTGTGCCAGGGGGATGGGCCAGGCAGAAATGCTGGATTGGCAGCAGCCTTGGGAGCAACATAAAGAATCAGGGAGAAACATGAGCTGGCCACCACACGATGTTATCTCTTAGACTTCCCAGGCCCACAAAGCGCTGCCTGTTAGGGCTGCTGGGTTTTTCCTGCAGGAGTGTCATGCTGGAGAAAGCTCTTTGATGGGCTGTGCTGTAAAGCTTGGGCTGCTTGGATTCACAGGAGAGCAAAGGGAGCCTGGGCACTGTGGTGTGTGTCCCCTGCACTGCTCCTGCTCCAGACAGCACCCCCAGTCCCTGGGAGTATCCCACCAGTTCCCACAATCCATCCTACCCTCTCTGATGGTATGGAAGGAGCTGGCAGGTAGGGAAGGCCACAATCCCACTTCAATCCACTCCACTAACAAAACAGCTTTTGGGCATTAGTGAGGCATTGAGATATGTGTGCTCAGGGCTTCTCATGAGACAGAGTCCTAAATTCACACAAACTAGTTTAGATCTCTCAAAGTAGTTGTGACAGGGACCCCAGGAGCCTGTGGTTGACTTGAGAACTTCACATGGGTCTCTGGTCCAGCCTCCTGGAACCACCTTTCTGCTTTTAGTTGCTTTTCTGAACCTGCCTGCTAGGATGGCTTCATAGCTCACCAAAATAAACTCAAGGTCTCTGCCAGGAACATGCACTCAAAAATAATCTTTGGGTTAGTCAAAAAGCATCAGGAAATGCAAATCCAGAGCAGAGAGGCTGACAGCCAAACAGAGGAACAGGTTGTTGTTTCTCCTCGGAGCAGCAAGCCAGGATCCAAAATTTCCAAACCCTGTTTTTGCAAAATCAGGCCTTGATTTCTTAGCAGGACCAACTACAGAACTACAGAACTTCACCACTCTGTTTTAATGGTGGTGATTCTTGCTTTGGGAAGGGGAACACATCCAGATGACGCTGCCTGGAGAGCCTGGAGGCCATAGGAGTCCCCACTGTTACCTGTGTTGTTTGAGATGCCTTCACAGCACCCCAAGTTTGGGAAAGTGGCAAGTCCTCTGTTTTTCTCCTTCTTCCACCCTTTCAAGTTACCTTTACAGTGACAGAGCCACTCGGGATCATGGATCCCTTTGGAAAGCCATAAGCCTAAGGAAGGGGGGAGCGTGTGTGTGGAGCTCCAGGGTGTGGAACGTGCCACGTTCCAGCAGAGGCAGTCCCCAGGTACAACCTGCCAGGTGTCTGAAGGAAACACTCCCTGCTCTGCACATCAAATTGTTCACATTGTGGAGATTCTCCAGCAGACAAGCACCTGGATAAATATAACCCAGCCCAACAGGTCTGGGCAGAGAGGAACCAAGTGTTCTTCAGCCTCCGCGGCAGAAGTGGCAGCAGCTCATTTGGGCTGAGGCATCTCAGACCTACAGCCACCCCCGTACCAGCTTTGGTGGACCCTGACCCCCCTCTGAATCCCATCTGGATTTCCTGTTGGTCTCCAAGGAGCTGAAATGGAGCCTTGGGAGCTCAGAAACACAAACTGGCACTAAAGTGCCAATATTTACAGATTCCTGATGGGAGATTCATGAACTACCTACAGAGAGAATGTGTCCATGGTGATCCACAACCGGACCTTAATTTAGGTCCCAGTCTGGACCAAGTTGCCCTTGGTGCCCAGAGATTGGAGCAGGAAAGGAACAATCTGAACCAAAAATGAGGAGCTTTTATATTCCTGCCAGAAAGTAAAACCTTCCTCCCAGAACTACAACCAAAAGCAAGTCTGGACAGCACCCTGCTCTATAAATACCCAGGGAAAATGCACAATAGCCACAGCCTCCAAGATCTTGGGAAAAAACTGGAAGCTCATTCCACTACCCCTCGGAAAGATTTGTTTGCAGAGTCCTGGTGCCGAGTCACAGCTCCTGGATTTACACCTTTCCTCTCTGTTGGAGGAATTCTGCAGGAGCTGGGTGGAAGGAAAACAAGGAGCAGGTTTGGGCTTGCTGTGTGTCTTGCCAGGGGTTCCTTGAGCATTATCCATGCTTGGGCTGCAGTTTAGAAAGCTAGAGAGCCAGGCCCAGAAACAGTGCATTAAATATTAATGGATGTTTTTGGAAAGATGGAGGGAGATGAATGAGCATTCCTTACATAAAACCTCATTAAATGGTTTAAATTAAAAGACCCCAGATGAAAACTACCTGACTGGGAGAAAGTGTCATGTGAGTCACTTGTACTGCCAGGAAGAAAAACCAGCATGACGCGTTCCCTCAGCTTCCTGGGAAGAGAGGAATTTTGTGAGGAATTTTGTAGCTTTTTCCCCTCCATTCTGTTTTTGTTTTGTGCCCACACCTTCTGTGAGCTAATCCTGTCTCTAGCACCACCCAGCTCCTGGGGGGTGGGAGCCAAGGCACTGTGGGAGGCTGGAGCTGGCCGTGGGACTGTCTGGGCAGGATGCAAGGGAGAGGCTGGATGGCTCCAGTGCTGCCAGGACCTGTGGGTATAGCATGCCTGGTATCCAAAAAGTTTGCTGAAAAAAGCACTGGTGATTGTCATGATGAAGGTTTCTCTGCCCTGCATCCTTATTCACCCCACAACCCCCAAAAATTATCCCTTTTTCCAGTCTGGTGCTGTACTCTGGGCACTGGATCACCAGCAGCAAGGGGTTTAAAGCTGTGACTTTAGACATGGGAGGGATTTCATACTGTAGATGAAAGGGAAGCTTTTTCTTTGCTCTGTGTAAAAATCAGAACTCAGAGATCAGGCCAGTAAAAATAGGGAGTGACCCTGCCTGTGTGTGTCATATTCCAGAGCAGGACGGATAACGGCCAAGCCCAGCCTGGAGGAGGGCACTGAATTGCCTCTGTGTTCAGGCAAAACACCAAAATCCTGAAACTGGCTGTGTGCTCGTGTCCCTGGTTGTGGGCACCAGCTCTCAGAGCTGGTCCTCGTGTGCACCTCCTGTAGAGCTGGAATATTTCTCTGATGGCTTTTCCAGGCTCAAAGGCCTCTGTGGAACAGCTGGGAGACTCAGTGAAAGACTGGCACTGGTGGGGGTTGCAGACTGCCCCTGGATCCCTGGAAGTGTCCAAGGCCAGGCTGGATGGGGCTTGGAGCAGCCTGGTCTGAGGGAAGGTGTCCCTGCCAATGGCAGGGAGTGGAACTGGATGGGCTTTAAGGTCCCTTCCAACCCAAACCATCCCAGAATCTGTGAGGATGGGCTAACATTGGGATGGAGTTGTGAGGGTTCCTGTTGTGTCCTTACTGCTCCCCACAGTAATGTCACAGCTCTGATGGAGAGAAGCACAGCAGAGTGGTGTTTGTCATGGTAGGATTTCCAGGAACAAAGCTCAGGACTCTCACATACATACTGGAAGGTGGTGCTCTGTTTATGCAAAGCACCCACAATAAAACTGCTTCCTCCAGAAGCTTCAAAGCTGCCTGGTCCAACAGGGACCATGGTGATACTAGCTAGGGGGTCCTGGTTTGTCTGGTGGGGATCAATCATTTCTCACTAGGTGTGGTGTACAGGTAGGGGACAGGTTGGTCTTGCTGTTTCGAGTTAATCATTCAAGTGTCTTAATTTGCCATTAAATGATCACTGTAATTTTGTAAGTACACAGTGCCCTCCTCACA
The DNA here is from genome assembly GCA_032173965.1 of Sitta carolinensis. Taxonomy (NCBI): domain Eukaryota; kingdom Metazoa; phylum Chordata; class Aves; order Passeriformes; family Sittidae; genus Sitta; species Sitta carolinensis. The sequence goes on from JAVUNC010000026.1 coordinate 7,775,123, forward strand.
TCAATCCTGTGCAATCAATCCCTGAGGGCCAGCCTCAGCATTCCTGCTTCCTTACCCCTAACTGGACAGCTGTAAACCCTAACAGATGCATTTGGCAGGCAGATTCATTTTCCACAGTAATTCCCAACCTTTAGCCCCAGGCAGAGTGTGATACACCTGACCATCCCTGTCTGGCTACTGCCAGCCCAAACTGGGCTGAAATGCACCAAGCGAAGCTGAGGGGTGTGGCTGGTTCCCCATCCCCTCGGGAGGGACAAGACGGAGTCTTGTTTGTCAGTGCACTCCCCCGTGCTGACTGGTTCATGAGCAAGACAGAGTTGCTGAGATCCAAGGGACCTTTCCACCACCTCCTCCTAAAGAAAGGGCATTTTTGGTCACTCCCTGAAATGCTGATTCACTTCCCTGGCAGAAATTCAGGCATGTAGCAGGGCAGTTGGTGTGCCAAGAGCTTTTTCTCTATCAGAGAAAAGCTGTTATTAGGCTGAGAGCCACTTAGGAGCCACGTTTAGCTTCAGTTTGTCTCCAGCAATGTCAGCTCAAAGTCTCTGCAGTTAGATGAGGATTGGTAAATCTGCATGAAGTAATTGGTCAATCTGAACTAAAAATCCTTTTCTGCCTATATAAGAAGGCCACAGCATCCCATATTTCCCCAAAGAAAGAGAGAGGGCCGAAGCCCAATGAGGAGCTATTCCACTCTGCTCTTGTTCCATATCTCTGCTCATAGCAAAAGCGGCTTGGGAAGCATCAGTAATTTTCATTTTCTGCTGTAAAACTCATCCTGGGCTTTTTGCTGGGAGGGTGGGGCAGAAAATTTAAGGGAGGAGATTCATCTCTTTAAAAATCCCATTTGATATTTTAGGCTTTTCCAGCCTTTTAAAGCTAATAATGACAACATTCATTGCTATCTCTTCCCATCCTATTTTGTGCTTCCTACTCATATCCTGTCAGGGTATTTTTGGCTATTTGTAACAATTCATTTGAGCTAAAACTTGGCACATGGGAAATCAGCTCTGAGTGTCACTGCTGGAAAACAGCCTGACACCAGTTTAACCACCTCAGTGGTGGCTGGAGACATGGTGGGGCTCAGGTCAGCTTTTGGTCTGAAAACATCACTTGAGCTTTTTTAGTAGTAGTGTAATATAGCTTTTTCCTTCTGTACTTGGCATTTTCATATATATTATCATGGCGGATAAAATTTTAAATGGAAAAATGGTGATTTATCCTTTCCCATTCACCTCTGAATGGCAGAAATGGGAGTTCATGCAAAGGGATTTTTGCTGTCCATCATTGATTTGTCTTACATGCAAAATGCTGGGATTTTTGGATTTTCACAGAGTCCCTGTAGGAACCATAATTTCATTGACGGTACAAAACATGTTCTGCTTCAAAATACACACAGCTGAAGGATGCCCTGCTCTGTTTCTGGGGTCAGAAGACAAGATGTACAGTCACAGGAAATCACTGGGTTGATTTCCAATGTTTGGGCTTTCAGTGAAGCTGTGGATGAGACCACAGAAAGGTTTTGCAGCCTGAACAACCAGTTACCCAGTAACCAAAATAGTCCCAGGAGAGATCATTCCAAAACCAAAATAAACCCCATTCCATTTGCCCTTTGTTTTGTATAGAATAGAAGGATGTGTGAGGCTGGGTTTATCAAAATAATTCAAATGGCAGTTTCTAATCTTGCAGTGCAGAAATGTTTTAACAATCTTGCCACAAAAAAAATTAATCTCTTGCAAGGGCGAGGAGGAAAAAGGACAATTGGTCCATGCAGAGGCTGGGATGGGAGTCTGAGCTGGGCTAGGAGGAACCAGACTGATTCCAGAGCTGGGAAGGGGAGAGAAGAGTTTCCTGCAGCACCTTAAAGAGGAAAGACTGCACTGGCCACTCCTGTGTGCCCACAGGGTCTTTGACATGGAGATTTCCAATCCCAAAAGGCTACAGCTGTGCAAGGCACATGAAGGACAGTGTTTCTGCTATGGAACCACAGCACTGTGGAGCAGGTTTGCCCAGGGAGGTTCTGCCATCTCATTCTTGGAGATTTTCAAGAACAGGAGTGAACTGTGCAGCCTGCTCTGATTTCAGAGCTGATCATGCTTGAGGTTGGACTGGAGACCTCTTGAGAGGCCTTCTAGCCTGGACAACCCTGTAATCCTCAGAGGAGAGGGTCAAAGGAGCAAGAAAGCCCTTTGATGCCAGGTGGGCAAGGTGTGTGTGGAAGGATGAGGGCTCTTGGCACGCAGTGGGGCCAACGCAGGCCACGTGGATGCTCCTGCAGCCAAAGGGGAGCCAGGAGGTGCTTACCATGACCTGGGATTTAACACCACTGAACTCTTCTTGCTGGCCTGACTGTCATTAGGGTCTGATCCTTAAATGAGCCACAGGTTTATGGGTCCCCTCTGGAGCAAAGAAAGGTTGGTAGAAGCAGAGTTGTGCCTAAACATGCACACTGGAGAACCTGGGAAGGTCGTTCTGAAGGGAGAGGCAGGTGGCCCTGAGAGCACAGGAATACCTGTGGTTTGAGAAGGACAAAGGGCTGTGCTCCCCAGCCAGATGTTCCTGAATCCTGCCCTGGGAGCCTACAGCTGAGCTCATGGATGCTCAGGGATGTCATGAGCTACCCAAGTGCTCCTTTAGCTTGAGTTGTCTGAACAGGATTCCAAGAGAAGGACCTGTGTGCCCATCACCCATGTGGTGCTCAGCAGAGCATGGTGTCTGGGAGCAGCATCCTGGCAGCCACAGGCACCTGGCAAGGGAAGATCATGTTGGAGGCAGCTCTAGGAAAACACCAGGGCCTGCTGAGGATGGTGGCGGCCCAGATCTCCACCACAACCTTCTCCTGCTTCACATCATCCTTCTCACCTCTGTTTGCTCACCAGGTGTTGGCAGGTGGGGAGAAGGGAGCAGGGAGCAGGAGTGTCTCCAGGCTCGTGCCAGGTGTGGAGCAGATGTTCTGGGACCTGTCTGGTCTAGTTTGCATGTGGCTGTGGTGGGGCTTTGGCTGCTTGGCTGGTTTCAGGTTTCCCTTCCTGGGCTGTGACTAAACCTGTACAACATTTCCTTCCACTGAGCAGTCACCGAGGCCAGACCTCCTCTTCTCCCTTCAATCCTCCCCTTGGCTCAGAGGAGACAGGGACAGCTGCCTGGATATGGGGAGGTCCATCACCTCTCCCATCACCTGTCCTCAGTTCTCCTTGGTGGCAGGTTGGGGGCACACACAGCTGCAGCAGTCATTGATACCTGGAGGAGAAGCCAGCAACAGGATGAAAGCACAGGAAGCCTATCTGCAAATTTTCCCAGCCTCCAGCAGTGGGAGTGAAGAGCTCCTGGTACTCTTTTCCATCCCTGAATTTCTCCAACTGTGTTTGGCCAAGCTGTGTAAACTTTGGACATCCTGAATGGCCTGTGGCGGGATGCTCCATGCTTGGCTCTGCATGGTGTTCTCAGCCACCTCCTTTTGTTCCTGCTGCACTCACCAGCTGCTGGTTTCATGGGATGCCCCCCAGCTCTGTCAGCAGGAAACAGCTGTTCCCTCTTTCCCTGTCTCCTTGCCACGGGCTGTATCACAGATCTCAAGGAGAGCAGCACTTCAGTGTCCCTCTTCCAAGCTGAAGAGCACTGAAAGTTTCAGGGCTGAATTCACAGATACAAGAGCTGTTCCTGGTTTGTTTTTAAGCTTGGAGCAGACGCAGCAGTGGCAAGAGGTGCCTCCTTGTCAAGAGATTGCTCGGGCAGCCGATGGCCCTACCACACCTTGGGTGTTACCTGCTCAGTCTGGCAGAGACCAGCACTGAGCACAGCTCTGGTACATTTGCTCTCAATTTATCCTGTTGAACCTGCTCCTGCCTCACTCCATGCAGCAGCTTCTCTGACAGAGGCACAGATTTTCTGGCTTTTTTAAAGCTATTGAAACTTTATCAACTTATTTTCCAAGCAGGAGCAACTCAGAGCAAACCTGACAGTCTTGAAGTTGTTCCTGAGAGCCTTTCATGCTACTTTTACACTCCTGTCCTGCACCTTTTGTTGAAAAAAAAAAAAGGGGGGGGGGAATCCAACTCGGTACTTTCCTTGTGTTTTGACTCTGGATTGAATGCCAGGTTGGAGTGAGTGTGTACCTGAATGCTGGACTAGAGCCTTCCTCACCAGCTGGGTTCCCTGCTATGGAAATTCTGCAGGGGCAGCTGGAGATTCCTGACTTACTCTCTTTTAGAACCATGGAAACATAGAATAAATAGATAGAATCATATAATCAGCACTTTGACTTCAGTGGGTCAACCTTTCATTTCCATGGCTCAGATACACCACTCCCCTCCTGCAGTTTGGCAGAGTTTCTGTTCTCCCGAGCTGGAAAATGAGGTGAATCAGGAACGTGCCTGCCTGCGTGACCAGGTCCCAAACCCATCAGAAGATCAGGCAGAGATGCTGGTGTGCAGGTGCCTGGTGGTACAAGACTCCTTCCCCTACTAGCCTGAGGGCATGGACTCTCTTCTCATGGGAAGTGGATCACTGTTAAAAGTCCACATAACTCAAATCAGAGGATTCTTTTGGGTGCAGCCTGGGATACTCTTTCTATCTCAGAAATCCTGCCTGTATCACTTATCAAGGGATAGCATGCAAAACCCTTTTGTGGTCTGTACCTGCACTGAGGAGCCACCCATACTACCTAACCTTACCTCCACACTTGCACAGGCTCCCTGGGTAGATGTTATTCCTCTTCCTTTTAAAGGAGTTTTGAAAGTCCCATATCTCAGCCCAGAAGCAATGCTGAGAGCACCAGGTACTAAAAACAGGACAAACTGCCTGGCTGTGTGAAAGTCAGAGGTACAGGTTAACCCATGGGAATGGCCACAGACAAGGCCATTTGCTTCTGCCCCAGAGGAAGACATTAATATCTTCCCAGAGAAAAGAGGTTTTAATAAGTGCTCCCTTCTGCAGAGAGCCCGGCACTCCTCCTCTGTCTCCTCAGCTGAACACAGCTATAATTAAGAGGCAGCAGTGTCAGGAATGAGAGTAGGCTCCAGACTATGATTTATTAAGGGATATCATGGGTGCAATTACCTTTCTCTCTTCTCCTCTCCCTGGTGTTTTTATGAAGTGAATTTATTGATGAAAGGATTGTCTCAGCCTCAGGCAAATGGACACCTCTGTGTTTATCTCAGAACTGACAGTGAAGTCACTGCTTTGTCTCCATAGAGTCACCACTGAAAGTCTCAAACCTGACTTATCATAACATCATGAATTGAATGGTTTGGGTTGGAAAAAATTCCATTTCCCTGCCAAGGACTGGAACCATGCCCTGTCCCTCCCTTCCACTATCTCAGGTTGCTCCAAGCCCTGTCCAGCCTGGCCTTAAACACTTCCAAGGATGGGGCAGCAACAGCTTCTCTAGGCAACCTGTGCCAGGGCCTCAGTGCCCTCCCAGGGAATAATTTATTCCCAATATTTAATGTAAAGCTACCTTCCTTCAGCTTAAGGCCATTCCTCCTTGTCCTGTCACTCCATGCCCTTGTGAGAAAGGCACAGAGGAGTTTGAAGGACTTGGAAGAGCTTGTGTCCACAAGTCACTGTTCTGGCTGGCAGCGGTGGGACGAGGATTGACCCAAGGGAGTCCTGATGGTGGCAATGAAGAATAAGTGGCAGACTAGGACAAGCTGCTGGCATGTCCACAGCAGTGAGGTGGGTCAGGTTTGGGATTCACTTTGTATTTGCTGGTGAGGGAATCTGGAGCCACCCATGATTTTAGGAGTCAGCTCTAGTTCCAGCAGCCAACACTTGTAAGGCATAAAGAGGTTCTCAGCTCCCAGATGATTCCCACTTCTGTCCATCTTGAGGGAAAGGGAAGTTAGGTGTAAACAGTCTGGGGGAGGGTGGTGTTGGCTCAGCCTGATCCTAATTGCCATGCCACCAGCAGCATTATTTCACTTTCTGAATCAGCTGGGGTGCCTGAACTTTGGTTTATTGCCATTCGGATCGGCTGCACTTTACCTTTGTAGGATATAAAACTGGACAGGTTGAGACTGATAAGACAGAGGAAGGAAAAAAGAAAAAAGGAAGCAGGATGAACTAAACCTAAATTCAAATTATGAAAGCTTTTGAGGGTCAGTGTCCCAACCAGAAACTAAAAATAGGAAAGAACTTGCTGTCTCATTCCAAGGCAGTGCTGAAAGACCTCAGCTCACAAATGTGGAGTGTTCCTGTTCCACCAGCCATGGAAAGTTCTGCCTTCACCTGGGGCAAGGCTGGGTTGGAGGCCCATGAGCCGTGAGGGCTCATCTGTGCCACACCTGCCCATCATGACAGCCAAGGCTGTTGCAAAATTCTATCCCGTCGCTCCTCCATTCCAGCTGAAATTGCTGCTAGAAGCTGTGGCAGTGTCCAGAGAGTGGGAAATGAGAAGTGAATAGGTGGGCTAATGCCTCGACAGGTGAAACCCCAAGTGTGGACTGGATGGGGGAATGTGCCCCTGGCACTGGAGATGAGGATTTCTCACATGTGAGATGTGTTTGCCTGTCTCACCAGGACAAGGAGAACTTTGTGGGAGATGCTGGTGAGAGGAGTTGATTTGGACCCTTCTCTGAAGGCAGGAATGGATAGACACGGAGCATCCCAGGCAGGGTCTAGCTCTGTGCCAGACAGGCTGGAACAGCCCAGCCTCTGCCATCAGCCTCCTACCTTGTGAGGGTCCCCTGATCCCACTGTGCCTGTAAGAACAGGCACCTCCAGGCCTCACTTGGTGCTTCCAACCAAATCAGAGACCCAGCAGCTTGTCTGGGTGTTTGTTTGGGTGTCCTGTCCCAGGGCAGCTAAGCAGGCAGAGCCTGTGACTCCCCACTTCTTCCTGGGGGTTGGAAGCTTTCGTTCTGTTCCTCACAGATCCTCAGTGGCAGTGAGCACGTTGCAGTAACGCCCCTGGGAGCACTTGGGGAATGGGAATGAGGGCTGGGCTCACCTGGGGAATTGCAGTTCAGGTGAATAGGAACGATCTCCAAACCGGTCCAGCTCAACTACACACCCTTCCCTCCCTTCTTAACTGCAATTCTTCCTAATTTATCTGGATTACCAGGAAGTAAAATGCCAGGACTTTTTTGGTTACCCCCTGGCATCATGCATTTTAATTTTGGAGGCGTTACTGTCGCCAGCCCAGGAGAAAGGAAAGCTCTCACTGCCTTGGGAAAAGACAAATCCTCACCTATGTCCATGTGGGAGCAGCTCCCCCTGGATCCCCTTCCTTTCCCTCTCAACACCTAAATATTTTAGGGATGGGTAACAGCATATTTTTCCCTGAGCTTGATATTTCAAAGCCACTGCAAGCAGACAGAGATGCTGTTCACAGCCTCTCCACTCCATGAAAATCCTTCTGCTCAGCTGCATTCCTGACTATGGTCTTGTGGGCAGGTGGAGATCCAGAGCCAAATCTTGCTCTCAGGCCTCCTGGGCCTCCCTAGATCTCATCTCCTGCATCTCTCAGGTACCATTTCTGATGGTGCAAGGACTCTCCTACAATGCAGTTAGGTGAGCAGGGAGGGTTTCTGGAGGTACCACCCTTCCCCTCCCTTGGAGTGGGAAACATGAATACCTCCTGGGAAGACAGGTGGGTATTTTTCTGGGCACCTGCTGCACCTTAGCCAAAGAGGTGGTTCAGGAGGCCATGCTGGCAGAACCAAGTCCTGCTGGATCTGCTAGTGCTCCATGGGAGCTGCCATGCCAGGCAGACACTGAGCTGCTGGTAAAGCTCTAGAGGAGTGCAGGAGGTCATCCCTGTCACTCCAGGAAGTCTGTGGACTTTACTTGTCACTTCTGCTTGGAGGTCACTAGACTAGGCTCGAGTATTTTCCAAGGGTGATTGTTTTATTGCCAATGGCACCAAACTCGCAGGCTAAAGGCCGTGCATTCCTGCCCACCCTGGAGGGAAGGGCAGCATTGCTGACTGCACTTGTGAAAAGAGTCAGGAGCCTTGATCAGCCCTTTTCAAGGACAAAACCTTTGAGACTTCTTCAAAACCACAAACTTGTCTTGACCAGCACTTTGGAGAGACCATGGCATGAAAGGAAGGAAGCCAAGAGTGTGACAGAAAGTGCTCCAAAGCAGCACCCCTGGATCCAGCCCTCTGGGAATAATACTCCGAGAGTCCCCACGCACTCAGGACTTATTTCATATGGATATTTCTCAAGCCCACACAAGCCAACGCATTTGTTCTCTCTGTTTCACTCCTTTCGTTTTTGCCACAAGGACTGAAGCTTCCCAAGTCCTACAGTGCATAAGTGTCGCTTCTGAATCTTTCTTTTCCAGAATGAAAATCTTTCCTTTGAAAAGCATTTTGTTTTCTAGCACATTCCAAGCCATCTCATCTAGGGGCAGATGCCAACAAACCTCTGGCAGGTTTGGCCCTGCAGCCATGCCCCAGCAGGGTCTCCTCTCAGGACCTACACCCTGGTTGAGTGGACAGAGCACAGCAAGCAGGCTGGGGTTCCTCCTGTGCAACTCTTCCCTGTCTACTCATGCCCTTGGATGAATCCAGGCAGCCAGCCATGAAAATTTGCCACAGCCTGACAAAATGGTGGCTGCTGTGACATCACCACAGACAGAATCTGCTCTGCAATGCCCCTCATTCCAGCCTCATTTAACCTCCTCATGGTTGGAAGAGATCTTTGGGATAATCTAGTCCTACCCTTGACCCATCACACCATCCATGGGAGTTGGGCAAATGGAGACCCAGGAGCAATAATCTGCAGGGCTATTTCAGGCTCAGGGTTGGGCTTTGTCACTCTGACTGATGGTGACTGGTTTGCAGTCAGCAGAAGTGGGCACTGAAGGCACATCCTGACTGCCCCTGTGATACCTATCCCATGGCTCAGAAGACATTTCCTCCTGATGCTGAGAAGGATCCAGGCTGCCCTCCTCTCTCATGGAGTCTATGCCCACCCTGACATCAGGGGTGATGGCAGAGAGGCAGAAAGCCAAGGACTCAAAGCTTGTCTTGGCAAACTGCTCCCCTGCTCCATGGCCCCACGCAAGCAGTGTGCGCACGTCACAGCCATTCTCCAGCGTCACTCACAGCTGCTCCCTTCCCGGGACTTCACCAACAGCCAGTTCAACACTGCTGCTGCTAAACTTTTCCTTGGGTGCTCAAAAAAATCCCCTGTTCCTCTAAGCTCTATGATTATATGACAAACCCACCATGCCCTGCTGAGTACAGTGGAGTAGATCCTGTTCTAGACCACCTGGAGGGCTGAGATACAGTTGGAGAACACCAGTTCTTTCCCAAGTCTTCAGCTGTGGAAACCAGCAGCAGGAACGACGCAGGCCTGACCACAGTGGAACTGAGCTGTATGTTGTCCCAAACACCAGTTCAAGCCTTGGTTTTAAACACCACCAACCAACGACATTTGCCTCTCACAGACACCTTCCCACAGTGGATCCCAAGTCCCTCTTCCCAGTCCTGTTTTAAAGGTTCCTTGATTCAGCACTGCTGCCTGCACTTTCTGTCTGTGAAGGACTAATTATGCTTCTTAATCAACTGAAAATTAAATCACAGAGCAAACTGGAGCCAGGAATGTGCTGTTGCCTGCGGCATCTGGGGGTGAAACCCTGCGTGGGTCCCTGCTGTATCAGCTAGGGGCTGAGCCTCTGGCTGTCGCTGCTTTACTTCAGAAAAAGTCCTTTTTTGGGGCACATCCCAGACAAGTTCTGGCACTCCTGGATGAGCAACTATTGATGGATCTGATCCTTGCTTTTGGAGCAGCCCAGCAACACAAGCGTTAACTCCCTGTTGCCCTAATTACAGCTGGGCAGTCACCGGATTTTACTACTGTGCTGTGTCGCAGTTATTTCCAGTAGTTGAAAATAATGTCGGTCACATCATTTGTCCCTGAGCCTTGTCCTCAGTGGAGTTTGCACCAGCATTTTCCGGGAAAATAAGAGAAAGGGGATGGGAATGCTGTGACTCGTTAGCGTAGATCAAATCCCATCAGGAGGCAGAGCTGTCACGAGAGGGAACAGAGCAGCTCCGAGCTTCCCTCCGTGCTGAAATCGGGAGGCGAATCCTGTCAGGGTGAGGGGTAGGGAGAGCTCGCCCACCAAGAGCAGCTATTTGAGGGGCCCGGCGGGGAACGACCAGAAATTCTACACATGTCCCCCAAAGAGGAAACCCCGAGGTTTGCAAACAAACAGTTGCTCAAAACTACATCTCCAGACTTCATTAGGAGCAGAAAAAAATGCCTCGTTCTATGCCAAATGGACGTTTTGCTGCCAAGAAAGTGCCACCTACTGGATCTCACCCGGTGGGGAATCACCAGGACGGGAAACAAATTCGTTAAACGCAATGCTGGGAAAAGTACGTTTTTTCATCTTTTTTAATTAAATCAACAGAAAACTACACTGATAGATCTCCCAGCCACAGTCCCTCTCCAGGCATGCTCCCTCCGCAGCAGAATCAGAGAGACTTTTGAAGGGTGTATAAGCTGGGGAGGGGGATGAAGTTTTAGGATTTGCAAAGAGAGACTCACCGGTGCTGAGAAGCCGCCCTCGCCTCCCGCAGTTCGCTCAGCTCCCGTGAGTTCTCTCCCAGTTTTCCGAGCCTTCCTAGTTAAATCCTGCTGCCATTCTCCAGTCAAGCTCCCTGTCCTCCCTGCACAGGCTGTGAGCCCGATGTCCCGAACGCTGCAGGAGAGTGGGAGGCAGAGCCCACCCGGCACCCCGGCCTGGGGGTCCCCGTGCCGTGGCTCCCCGCTGCCCTTTCCTCCCGGTGCCGCTCGCCCCGGGTGTCTGAGAGCAGGTGACAGAGGTTCCTTGGCAGAGGAGAGAGGAGGGGAGGGATGTGGAGGCAGCGAGAGGTGGAGCTGGGACCCGGAGCAACAGGTTACTGTATAACCAGGAGCCGGTGGCCCCGGGAGCGCCGGGGGCTGCTGCAGCCTTCGCCCACTCCCCAGGCAAGGCGACCAAGAGCTCAGGTGGGACGTGTTAAACTTCGGGTTTCTTGCTCCCGAGAACATTTTGTACCCAATGGAAAGGTTGAAGGTGGCGAGGGGAGGTGGAGTGCTTGTAGCTCAGTTTTCCATCGCCGGTGAGGGAGGGGACGTGCTGCCCGACCGCCTCATGGGGGGAACAAGGCACCTTTTGTGCAGCCTAGGGCTCTCCTCAGCGCTGGCTCACGGCTTGTTTTGCTCCAGCATCGCCCCTGCCTGCTTTCTGTCCCGACGTCTGCGGCAAGGAAAGGTGTTGGGAGATGGAGATGATGGAGAGAGAAGGCAAAGCGTCTTTTCTCTCACATTCCCCAAAGCAATCAGGCATGCGAAGCAGAGTCCCCTTTGGGGTACCCCCTCTGTGGCACTGTGCTCCTTGGGGTTATGTGGCCATAAAGCCCGTTGTTTTGCCCCAGCTCTTCAATAAAACACAGTAGGTTTAGATGGGATATTGGGAACAAATTCTTCCCTGTGGGGATGCTGAGGTTCTGGTACAGAGAAGCTGTGGTTGCACCATCCCTGGAATTGTTCAAGGCCAGGTTAGACAGGGCTTAGAACAACCTGGGAAGGTGTCCTTGGCAAGGAAAATACCGGCTGCGTCATACTAATATGTCCATGGCAGGGTGGGATTCTTCTGGTTAGCCATTCCCCTCCCAAAACTGAGGCTTTTGAGAGTGTTTTATGGAAGTGCATGTGTCTGCAGGCTTCCCCACCATGCCCACGCTGTGTGTTGAATCCCTGCCATGTACATGTGAAGCAGGACCCCGTGTCACTGGCCCTGGGAGGAAACAGCTGTAACTGTCAAACTAGGGAAAGAAACAAGGAACAGCTTCCCCCTCAGGACAGCGGTCTGGGAGAAGCCCAGAATCCTTAGTTTGACATTTGCTGAGTTCCCCGCTGATGTGGGTTTCTTTGAGGGGCTTCTGCCCAGCGCAGGGCCTGGCCCGGGTCCAGGCGCCGCACGGAGGAGCCGCCCCGGTGAGTTCCTGTGGGAGGAATGCGGCCGGGTGAGCCGGGCGGGCAGGGGGAGAGCGGCTCCTTGCCTGACACTCGGGATTTCGGCAGCCCGGGTTTGGCAGGACCACGACCTCTCCTGCTGCGGGAGAAAACGAACCGATCGATACTCAGTGTGGCACTCCCACCCAGTGCCTCGCCATCCTCCTCGCCAGGGTCCCAGGGGATATATTGTGAAAACACGGCCAGCCCTAGGAAAAGCAGGAATTGGGGAATGCCTGCCATAACAGGCAGGAGAAGGGATATCAGTCCAACACAAGGGAAATGCAGTGGGAATGTCAGCTGTGCTGGAGCCTGGTGAGCCTCAGCAGCCAGAAAGTTTTGTGCAGGACATCCCTACGGCCTGAAATGCATCACAGGCGTATTTCAGGACTGCTGGGCTGGGCTGACTATCCTGGGATGCAAACAGGGAGTTGACAGGATGGTGTTTTAAGGCACTGCTTCCTATCCAGCTCCGGATTCACAATGAAGACAGGGCTACTGTGAGCTGCTCTGCCCCACAGCAAATCTCTTAACTGCTCTGCAGAGGCAGCAACTTTTCCTCTGGGCAGGGAAGAAAACCACAGTGGAGCTTATTACACCTTCCCTGCTGTCCCACCTGACAACTGGTGCCAGTGGGGGTGGGCCAGAGGCAACCCGAGAATCATGGAATGTTTTGGCAGGAGGGAATCACCTGTGGTACAGTGGTGGTTCCTGGCATGGCTCCCAGGTGTGGAACCGAGTGCATGTCCTCGCCGTCCCTCCTTTACTGGAGCACCAGGCCGCTCCAGAGGAACATCATAAAGCCATGGACCCATAACACCCTATCTCCCAGTATCTCCAATTTGGAAATCCCGGGAGGCTGGCTTGCCTCTCAGGATCAGCCTTTTAAATCAGGTTGGCGGCAGACAACCCTGTGATGGCTTGAGAACAAAGACTTGTCGAGTAAACACCACCCAAACCCAGCTCCTCAAAATATGTGTTCCTCTAAATTTTTAATGCTGTTTGCATCCAACTTGCTTGTCCTGTTTCAGAAGGGTTGGGCCTCGTAATTAAAAGCTGCAGCGATTGTATGTCAGGCAAATGTCATCAATGGCTTCACTTTTGTGTCCTGCCTCTCCAAGCAGTAGGAACGGTTTGGAAAGGAGTCCTGGTTAGGGAAACTCTCTAAAGCTGATTCATTTTGGGTCTTTGTACCAGCTCAGCATCAAGAGATGCCATGGAATCGGGGACACCAACACAATGACAATTCCCATTGAAAGCCTGGAAATACTTGGAATGAAGGAATTGTTTGAAGCTTCCAGGCTTCACCCTTTATCACGGAGTGCAGGGCTGTCAGCAGCAGCAGTACCCCACAAAGGAGTTCATGCACAATTTTATGTGGAACTGGAAAACTGAAACCAGAGCTGTCCTGCCCTTGTGAGAATGCAAGTCCAGGTTGGTGCCAGCTGACCCCAGCAGGCACTAACAGCCAGCCAGGGCTCTGAGCAGTTGCATCCATCAGCTCTGAAACAAGCCCAAAAATTTATGTTTGTTATCTTACGTGCATATTTATCCCATGCCTCACTATCACCAAGTGTTGGCACTCTCTGCTGATCCTTGTTTTTCACCTGGGTGATGGGGAGGAAGCAAAGGGTTCACCATGTTTTATATTTGGTATTTTGTTTGTGGTGATAACCCCAAGAAGGTGAAGCACAGGGGCTGTGACTCAACATTAACCTGTGTGACCCTGCTGCATTCAGGTAAAAATTCCACTTTGCAATATTCCCTTTAGAACCTGTCTGTTGTTCTGTGGGCAGACCTTTGTGTAAGGCAGGTGCACACCCCAGGAAAAGTTTGTGCTTTTTTTTGTGCCCATCCAGGAAGAGTTTTGTTTGTGTGCTTTGATCGTTAATGGGGCAGGGACAGCTTGGTATGTTGGTCACTCCTTGGAACAAGCATGTGATGGCACATTCCATCATGCCAAGCAAACCTGGGATGACAAATAGGTGGGGGCTCCATTCAGGCAGGTTAAGCACAGAAACATTTGGTTGTTCAGTTTCCTGGGTGCTCCTAAGCCCCAGTTCTGCTCCTGCGATGTTTCTGTGGGAGCAGCAAAGGGCTGGCCGTGCCCTGGTTTAGCAGGACCTGTCCAAGGGGATTTGTGCCAGCAGGTACTCTGATTGTGACTGTCAGGTGGTGTAATGTGGACAGAACTTGCTGTTACCTGGCCTGGGAGTAGAAAGGTGGGGGTTGAAGGGACTTTAAAGCTCATCTCCTTCCATTCCCCTGCCAAGGGCAGGGACACCTTCCACAAGACCACATTGCTGCAAGCCCCATTCAACCTGACCTTGGACTTCCAGGGATCCAGGGGCAGCCACAGCTTCTCTGGGCAACCTGTGCCAGGGCCTCAGCACCCTCTGAGTCACAAATTTCTTGCTAGTATCTCATCCAAACCAATCCTCTTTTGGCTTGGCACCACTCCCCCTTGTCGTGTCACTACATGCCCTTGTGAAAGGTCCCTCTCCAGCCTTCTTTAGCCCCCTTTAGGTACTGCAATCCTTAAGGCTGGAAAAGCCCTCTATGATGATCAAGTCCAACCACTGAATGACTGAGGGATGAAACTGGGCCCTTCCACAGAACTTCTGTGTCTTTTGTCCCTTTCTACCCCCACCAGAAAGCAAAGAACAGCATGGCTGAGGTGCCACAGGCCTGCACCCCAAAATTTTCAGCTTCTGGTGAATGCAAATTAGCTCAGACCTTCTCAGGCCAGGAGAAGGGGCTACACAAAGCAGCAGAATCAGGATCAGAAGAGGCTTCACACATATCCAGGCTTGCCCAAGTCTTCCTTTGGGTCACTTAGCTGGAGCCCAAGATCTGAAAAAGATGCTCTGCATTTCAAACACTCCTTAGATCTAAACCATTGTTTATTTGAATGAATAAATAAATACAAAAATAGGAAATTCTGAATAGAAAATAGGCTTCTTCAAAAAGCCAGGAACTCCCAAAGCTTTTTATTAACACATATTTTTGAGACAGTAAAAAACTGTACTTGCACCAGTTAGAAGTTAAAAGACAGGCTTGAATGTAGTATTTTTTGCAAAATAGTAGAAATAAGTACATTAAACACCATTCTGTTGGACTTGTAAACAGGACAGAAGGGAGAACGAATGGTGAATGGTTTTGTTCATTTTAAAGCCATCCTGTTTAACCAAACATCCCCTCACATAGTGTATAAAAACTGGCTGCCAAACCTTGTGGCTTGACTCTCCAGGTATGCACAAAACCTAGTTCCACTCTCCCCCACCGGGATATATCAGGTTCTGCCCTACTAAAGTCAGGGAAATTAACACTGAGGTCTGGAAACACAAATGAGAGCAGCAGAGCAGCTGTGCCCTCGAACACGGACATGTGCGTGGCAAGGCACAAGTGAGCCCTGGCCTGATTCATTTCTGTGTCACTTGGGCTGCATGTTGCTGCTGTGCCATGAAAACTCTCACCAGGCCAGCAGCACTGGCTCCTATCCTGTGTTAGGAATGGATACTCAGTACTGACCCTGATATTTAGTACTGATCTGGTGAATGCCAGAGCTTAAGTGGTTTGTGATGCATCCCTTGCCTTTGCCCATAAATAAGCCAACAGTGGCCAGTATCACCCAGCTCCTGGGCAGGACATCTATGTCCCCAAAACTTGTCATTTAAACAGAGAGCTTTACAGGGTTTTCATCCACAAAGGAATTCAACAGTGGCAATGAAGCCTTGCTCTTTCAGAGCAGGAATGTGTGGCAGGCGCGTGGGAAGGGGCCGGGCTCAGCTGACAAAGGCAGCGATGGCCGTGACCTTGAGCCCCGACTCGAGCCCATAGGCTGAGAGCAGCAGGGCGTTGAGGAGCACATCTGCCCACAGCACGTAGGTCTGCCACAGCAGCAGGTACACACACAGCACCACACTGCCCACCGTGAGCCCCAGGCTCAGCCCCAGCGGCACCTCTGCTTCTGTCAGGTTACCCTTGAAACCTGCAAGGAAACAGAAACCAAGGGTCCGATTTGTTCTGACAACAGCTCAAGCTGTAACTCAAGAATATTCCTGCTCAAAAACGGCCCTGGTTCTGACTTTGCTCTTACTGAGTCCTAAAAAAGCTCAAAATACATTGAAATACCAGCCTGAATCAAGGCTCTGCCAGCAAACAATAAGCCCAACACCAATGGACATTTCATTTCAAAACAGGAAAACTAACCAAAGTTAATCTAAATAAGTTCATCAGTTGATAGTCACAGCCAAGGTACCACTTCTTACCACAAAGAATCACTTCTGAAGCTGCATCCTTCTGAGTGTTCAGCTTCAACCATGACACTCTCTCTGAGCACCCCAGCCCTGCACTCAATTGGTGACCTCAGTGAACTCCTGGAATCCAATCCTCATTTTCAAGTCTTATTTTCTGCTAATCTATTCCTGTTCCAGATGACTGTCATTGTGGAGAAGCTGTCCTTCTCTCTTCCTTGCAGCTTATTTCCAAGCCCAGCTGAGAAGATTTTGGTGTTTAACTACAATAGAGTTGAAACCCACTTCTTCATTCATGGATCAGGCTCCAAGCAAATACAGAGAGCTTTAAGGCAGCAGAATAAATCCAACCCTAAAGCTACCCAGATTGATTCAAGGGCCCCACCCTGCATAAATGTCCTGGGAATACTGAACAGATTTTAATAGTGATTTGGGTTTTTTAAAAATTAGACATAAAGAAGTTTTAGCAAGCTCTGGACAAAGTCAGGAGGCCCTTCCCACCCTTCTGTCTTAATGAAAGGAAGGTTTTGGTGCCTGCAGGTATCCTCAGGAATGAAAGAAAAGGTGTAGGGGTCTTCAAATATCTGCTCAACTGTCAGACTCCATTTCCAAATGACTGATGTTTACAGATTACATTCTAGTTGCACTGATAACATGACCTACCCAAGTACAATCGAGGTATTTCCAGAATGGCCATGAGGAAAAGCACGGCAAGATCAGGAGCCAAAAGATCATCTGGATAACTGAAAACTTGACCTGGAGAATAAACCAGAGTAAATAAAGCAAGAAAACCCAGCAGGACAAAACCCAGCTGTGCATCAGCACAGCCTGCTCTGGGGACAATACCTGCAACTTACTTTTGTAAATAATCATTGCAAGAGTTGCCAAGAAGTAGAAGACGTAATAAATCCCATTTACATAAAGCAGGATCTGTAAGGGAAGCGATGACAGCTGAGAACTGTTGTTAGGATTTCTCACAGCAATGAGGTGGGATCTATTCCATAAAATCACCATTTCCCAGTAACCCCAAAATATACTGCACTCCCTCTTTATACTGAATGGTCCAGCTATGCCTGGCCTGTGGGGAGGGTTCAGGAAGGAACCTGAAGCTGCAAACACCACGGGCTGGAATAAAAGCTCACTGTTTCAGGCTTGGCTTTAGTTCCTTTTTTAAGGAATTTTATTTGGTCTGTAGTGGGGCATCCGCTAGCCTGAGGAAGTGGGGGGGATGCATGTGTACATTGCCCCAGACTACTTCTACACTTCTTAGTCAGCCTGAAGTTGACAGAGTTGGCAAACTCCATCAAACTTGTGTTTGGAGAAGAGCTGGCTCTGCACAGCAGCCAGGCCATGTTCCTGCCCACAGCATGGAAACGCTGTGCTCTGTAACTGTCTGAGCTTTGAGATGCAAATTCCTAAGAAACAGCCTTAATTCACTCCCCTCTCTCCCCCAGCCCTTTTCAAATCCTACGAATATCTCCAATCAGGGATTACATCCCAGGCATCTTTTACAGGAACTGCCCATCCCGTTTCTACACCCACCCACACGCCATGGATGGATTCCAGTTCCCAGAGCAGCTCATTTTATTAACACAGAACCAGGTTTTGGGGTTTTTCCAGTTGAAGGAAGGTGGAGCAAAAAATTACTAGATAGGTTCTAAGCATGGAAATCTCCAGAGCCAAGGGTGTCTCCTCCTAGGAGGTTACTTGGATCTTGGCAGGAGTAAAGGTGGGGTGACTTAACATTAAGAGAGGAGGAAGTTACTGCTGAGAGCTGCTTTTACTACCCCTTGTCAGCTGTGTCAGCTGTCTGTGAGCTGTGATGCTGGGGTTATATCCACCAGTCCATAAATCTGATTTTTAACCTCCTTTTCTAAGAAAACGGGTTAAATTGTGACTACAGGGGGGCTAAAGGGGTTCCTGCAGGAGCAGGTGCCCATCGGGGGCAAATCCCAGCTAAACCTGCACAAAACATCTTCCCATGGAAGCAATGTGGTCCCAGTTGTGCTTCCTGTGGATGACACTGATGGAAAATTCAGGAGCACAGATCCAGCACCGTGCAGTTACTGGGCAAAAGATAGGAATCCACTTAAGGCAGTCTTCCCCACGATTCTCACATGGAGGGAGCAGTGGTACAGAAAGGATACAATCTCTGATGTTCTTCCTTTCCATGGAGAAGGAGAAAATAAAGAGAAAAAAATAAGTCTAAATCCAGGAACATTCTAACAATGGTATCTAAATTCTGTGAGGAATTTCTTTTTTCATCTCCCAGGAACACTTATTGTTTTCCAGATCACGGACTTCAGGTTCCAAAAATAACCTTTTCAACTAGATGAAGCCTCAAATAATTTGGGGAAATCCCTACTGGGATTTACTTTCAGTGAGGAACTTTAGGCTCTTTCAAAGCCTGAAGGGGTGCACAGGCATTATCCATAACTTGTTCATCCTGTCCTTTCCTAGCAGATGACACTTCATCCCCTCTAACTATGCAGGAAGGAGGTGAACGTGGGATCCATTTGCTTGTAAATGGTGAGACAGTTTGTGGAGAACACAGGGCTCCTGGGCTCCTCTAAATACCATCCCTCCAAATCAGTTCCCTTCACAAAGTCATTCCACATCCAAACTTAGTGCATTCTGACGGCCCACAGAAATCAAACCAAGTATTTCCAATGTTCCAACCAACACATTTTACTTTTATTATTTTCTGCAAAAATCACATAAAATTCCTATGCAACATGATGGCACCGACCTACTAAGCACCTCTTGAGCTCCTCATTAATATTCTCAGCCTCTCTCAGACACATGAGGAATTGCACAGTTGGGATTTCTCTTCCAGGGAGAGTAAAACCTGTGAAAGGCCATTTCATGTCTCCTCAGGGACAGCTTGTCACTGTCACACCACCATCCTCATCCCTGCATTCCTGAGGTCAATGTCCTCTTCCCCTCAGAGTTTTATGCATTTAGGCCCAAATTAATTCCCCCTAACTCCAGGCAGCTAATTAAGGTGTCCAGTTTGGGAACACAGTGGGAACAGGCACATGATTTTAGGTGATTCATGTGTCCATGATCTGAAATGTCTCTTGGACCTGATCCTCAGCTCTCTGTACAGGGACTGGGGGTCCAGGCACTCATCCTCTCACTTAGGAGTGACAGGACAAGGGGGAATGGCTTTGATATTGGGAAGAAATTCTTCCCTGGAAGGATGCTGAGGCCCTGGCACAGGGTGCCCCCAGAGAAGTTGTGGCTGCCCCAACCCTGACAGTGTCCAAGACCAGGCTCAGTGGGGCTTGGAGCAACCTGGGATAGTGGAAGGTGTCCCTGCCCATGGCAGGGGGTGGATTAAATGAGCTTCAAGGTCTCTTCCAACCCAAACCATTCCAGGATTCCATGTTCATTCAATATCCAAGACTGCAGCTACACCACTGATGATGAATTATATGATGGTCAGAGTCACAGAATTCCCACAGGAAACTCTGAGTGCATCCCCTCAGGGCAGTTCCCCGATTTCTGTTTGACCTCTTCTTTCCTTAATCCTTTCCTAGGAGAGGGCAGTGAGCCTCCTGCAGCTGTTCCAGGCCGGGATGGCTGCCACTGTTCCTGAGGATGTGCTGCCTCCCTCAGAGCGACCGGGACATTTCACAGGGATGAACCCTGAAACCCCGCGGCACACCGGCAGAGGGACGCTGAGCCAAGAGGGGTTAGTACACCGCCTGAATATATCATTTCAGTGCTTTACCCAACAAAATCTTGGTTATCTCTCCAGGCCGGTGCTGATTTTAGGATGAGTGACACTGAGAATGGGGATTTGAGATAGAACGTGGCCCATTTTCTAACAAAATGGTATAATTTTTAACATAAAACTGTATTAAAGACAGCAGCTGTGGTTAACATCATCCAAAGCGCCTCACTGCACAGATTTGGGATTAGGATATTTTTTTTTTCTTACGAGTTCGGCAAAAATTTTCTAAGCCACCTTTATCTACCCAGGGCAGAAATTTAGTTTTGGGAGAAAACTTTGACCTCTGTGAAAGACTTGGAAATTAATGATTTTGACCGCACTAAGGATGAATATTTCCCCGCCTGAATCCCAGCAGTTCCTAAATCTGGCAAACATCTGGATTTTCATGCGGGGTCTCTCGGCCTCAGGAAAGCGTCTTTCCCGGGGTCGAGGTGCTCCTCAGCCCGCACATGCGCCAAGCCCCTGCTCACGGCGACACCGGGATTCCCCTCAGCGTGTCGCGGTTGTCGCGATATGCCAAGGGGGCTGGGCTCGACCTCCGCCCCGCCTCGCTCTAGTCGTATGCCCCCGAGAGACGTAACCTCTAGCGCGGTGGGAGACAGCCCCTCCGGTGCCCCGGAAAGGGCTGTCGTGTTGCTATCGCGACACCGCTCACCTCGGCTCGGCACCGCCATCTCGACTCCCCGCCCCACCCGCCGGTCCTCCGCCGTCCCGGCAGCCCGCGCGCGGCCACTCGTCCCGCCCACCCGCCTTCGGGCGCGATCGGAGCGTTCGGCCCGGTTCGGTCTCTTTCGGGCGGATTCGGGCGCTGCCCGTTCGGGTGTCTCCGTTCGGGCCACCGAACGGAGCTCGGATGCGATCGGCGAGGATTCGGCACACATCGGCGCTCCTCGCTACCGCCTTCGGCAGAGATCGGAAACATCTCGAGCGCGCTCGGGACTCTTCGTCTCGCCGGGCCGCACCGCTCGGGGACTCGGCCGCGTTCGGGCGGGCTCGGGTCTCACCCGATCCGTCAGGTACCGCTTCGGGCCTCGCCGCGCGGACTCGGCCGCGCCCCACTGGCCAGCCGGCAGGGAGCGCGCGCGGCGGCCGCCTTTGCACGGGGCCCGAGCGGCTCGGGCCGCTTCGGGCCTCATCGGAAGTCGGTCGGAAGGCCCCGAACACGCTCGTCAGCGCTCGGGCAGCCTCGGCGCCGCTCGGCTCGCCAACCTCTCCCGCCAGCAGGACCCCCCTCAGGAGCGCCCGGGGGGCGGCGGGGCGGGCTCGGCCACCCCCGGCCCCGCGCATGGAGCACAGCGACGGCAACCCGGCCGCCGGACAGCTCGGCTTGCCCGCGGGACCCGGGCAGCAGCAGGAGCCACCGCAGGCAGCGGAGGGGGAGGCGGAGCCCGAAGAAGAGGAGGAGGCGGTAACGGTGATGGCGGCAGACGCCGAGCACATCGAGATGGGAGCGCCGCCAATGCCAAGCGCCGACGAGGCCGCCGCCGCCGCTGCCTTCGCAGGTCAGGGCGGGCAGCGCTCCCTCAGCCCGCCCGGGGCTCCCCCAGCCCGGGGTCCGGCCCACACAGCCCCCGGGGCTCGAGCTGGAACAGCGCGCTCCCTCAGGGAGCGCTCCCACCCCCTCACCGCATCCCACACTCCGCCCCGTCACACACAGTGAAGAGCGGGAGCCGCCCGGTGCACCTGAGCCGCGGCCCCATAACCAAGCAGCAGGGTCGTGCAGCCGAGCTGCGGTGCCACAGAGCCCAGAGCCCGCCCGTGTGCCTCTGCCCGAGCGCCTGTTGTTCTTTCAGCCTCACCCACGTGGAAAAACAGAGATTTGTGCCAGGCCAAGCACTGCACACAACGAAAATGCTGGGCTGCAAATTTGAGCAGTTCTTAACTGGATGAAGTGCACAGGCCGTCGCACAATGGGAATTAATACATGACAGAGGCAGAGTCTGTTGTTCAATTTTTCCTGATGTTTGCCAGTCACCCCTATTTAAATAAAAGCACCACAGCTCAGAATATCCCTAGTATAGGTGCAATACTTACTTTTCCCTTAGTTCATCACACGCTGATAGCAACTGCCCTGGTTTCAAGGAGGTTAAATCCTGTTGAACCCAAATATTAATTGAAATCAGAATGATTGTGTTCATAACAACTTACAGGTGCCATGAAAAATAAAGTTAATTTCAAATAGGAAGGAAGAAGGATTTTTTTTTATTGTTCAGCTGTTTATCAGGCTTTCTGCATGCAGCAGAACATTAAAGTAACCCTGTTTTACATTCCAGAAGTCACCACCGTGACAGTAGCCAACGTGGGGGCCTCTGCAGACAATGTTTTCACCACATCTGTGGCCAATGCAGCTTCAATTTCAGGACACGTGTTGGTAAGTCTGTCCTTTCATTTGAGGGCATTTGACAAAGTTTCTCATTGTAAATGAAGAGCTGTAGTAAGGTCAAAGACTTGTTTTCATTGTAATATCTAGGCATTAAGCCACAAACCCATTAGCTGGGGGACATACAGGGGTTTATTCCTACTTTTTTACCTTTCCACCCCCACGTACTCATCCTGTAGCAGAACTGGTGGCCTGGAACATGAAATCTTTGAATTCACTCATCTGAAAACTCAAAAATTAACCTAATAACTGCCATATTGATTGAAGTTTTGGGGTACCTGTGGGATACTTTGTGTTAAAGTATTTTAATCAGTTTAATCAATTTTTTCTGTAGTCTGGGAGAACAGCTCTCCAAATTGGGGACAGCTTGAACCCTGAAAAAGCCACTCTGATAGTGGTGCACACAGATGGCAGCATCGTTGAAACCACTGGGATCAAGGGGCCTTCAGCACCCCTCACACCAGGTATTAGACACTGCTTGTAGTGGGTCACTCTCCCAGAGGGATGGCTTCTTCTCCACTCTACTCGTCTTTCTGGAATCTAAAAATATGTGCATCATTTCATAAGGATGGTTTGCTCTCTCTTAAAACCATAAAGTTGTTCAGGTTGGAAAAGACCTTTAAGATACCAAGTCCTCACACAGTATTTTGTGTATTTTTTGGGAATGAAAGAATGCTTAATATTTAAATTTTTTTTTTCCTGTCAGAAATGTGTTTAATTTCCTCATTCTTTGCCCTAACCCTGGCAAAGAAGCTGCTTGAAAAATCTTGCCCTGCTACTGGGCTTTCTACACCCATTCCGCCCCCCGGGGCACACAGATCGTTTTAACATGGTTAGCAAAAATCCAAGTCTCCCAGTTCTGCATGTGTTCTTTCCAAGGGTCCTGGTAGAAATTTTCATGTCCATTCGTGATACTTCAGTGTCTCTGTCACTGAGGTTTTGTTCAGGGCTGCCTGGCAGTTTCCCTGCTGCCCACGAGATGGCACAGCAAACCTTCAGTGCTCTAAAACTCCCCACAGGACGGGCTCTGGGAAGGGGAATCTCCTTACATGAGTTAGAGGTGGTGTAAAGATCAGGTCACAATCTCAACGTTTATTCCCTGTTAGAGCCTGTTTCCTCAGGTCCTCTTTGCTTAGTTATCAGCCCTTCTCACTTCGTTCAGGCTGAGTTTTTTGTGCTGCTCCATTGCGGGGGCGGATCCAGCTTGGCATGTTATCCAGCCAAGCATGGGATGGAACACCACTCTGCCTTTTGGTTGCTGTCACCTTTCTTTTCTCTTTTCTCCAAGGACCACAGTCTCCTCCTACCCCTTTGACAGCTGTCCAGGGGAAAAGTGGGACCAAGTACAACTGGGACCCGTCTGTGTACGAGAACGAGCTCCCGGTGCGGTGCCGGAATATCAGTGGCATTCTGTACAAGAACAGGCTGGGCTCAGGTAACTGCCACCCGGGCTGAGGGGTGGCACAGCTCCTTCTCTACTTTTCTTTTAATCAGGCTGTTCTTAAGGGATAATTATGAAATAAAAAAACCCAAGAGAGTTTCCAAGCCAGCCCAGTGCCTTTTGATTTTATTGTTCCCTTTTGTTTTGGTTTTCTTCAGAGGCTTTTTAACTTTTTCTTAAACCTGTGAATATCCAAGCTGCCATGCAGTGAGTCTCCTCAGTAACAGGCTGACTCCTCTAATGATTTTTTTGTCTCATGAATAGACTTGTGTTTTTGCAAAGCTCTGAAGAATCCCTGCTGGAATGCAAATAGAGAGTTTGTCTCTTCACGGGGCTCCTGAGCTCCTCCTCTTGCCTTTTATCCCTGTGGGGTAGCTGGAGAAGCAGCAGCAGCAATTGCCAGCCAGCCTGGCTGCCCAGTGCAGTGTTCGCTTTGCGGACGGAAAGTTTTCTTCAACACAAAAAATATCAGAAATTTAGGTGCAAATCGAGGAAGTACTTAAATTTGTGGTGTTTATCCAATAAAGATATTTCTTGTGGAGAAGAAATTGCAATAGTCTTTTGAGACCCAGAGTTGCAGTTCTGACCATGCCCAGTCATTGTCACAGCCATGATAATAAATGGACTCAGTTACCCCGGAGCAATGGGAAGCAGCCAATGGGCATATTTAGTGGTTCTTACAGATTAACTGCTATTTTGCCCAGCAATTTCTATATTTTCTTCTTTAGAGAAGTGGCAAAATTATCCCTAACCTGGACTAAGTGTATTGTGGTGCTTTACTTCAGGAGGCCGTGGCAGGTGCATTAAGCAAGGGGACAACTGGTACAGCCCCACAGAGTTCGAAGCCATGGCGGGGCGAGCCAGCAGCAAGGACTGGAAGAGGAGCATCCGCTATGCCGGGCGGCCCCTGCAGTGCCTTATCCATGTAAGGTTAAGTTTGCTCCCTCCTTTCTGTGGGAAGGGGCAGCTGGGGCCAGGTGCTGATGGCACCAGAAGCAGCACTTGGTTTGGTTGAGGGTCAGTGACCTAAGGGAATTGTTTTCCATGTGTCTCAAATAGCACACTGGGAATCTTGCTTATGCTGGAAGGAGATTCTGCAGGGTGAAGCTCAGCCTTGGGCTGTGCCACCAGAATTGAGCTCTCACCATGATACTGTAATTCGGTAACCTGACCTCCTTCAATGGCTTTGCCTGCCACATATTCTTCACTTTCACCATTCATTATTTGGGTCCTTTATTTGAGTCTCCTGGAGAACTTGGCATTGCCACTAGGCTGACAGTCGATTTCACTTTGGGCAGAAATCAAGTCTCAAATTTATATATCCTGGTCTTTGGGTTTGGAAAAGGTTTGGTTTTCCTTTTCTCTCCTCTGACCCTCTCACCCCATTTCTCTGGTGTGGGAAACTAGCCTCTCTGTTACTGTAAAGCATCCAGGAGGGAATAGGTACCACTCTGGGAGCCATCTACATTTTTTAGCAAGATCAAGGTGTGCTCTGAGTGATTTTGGTGACTCTCATGCTGAACTGGTCACTTCTGATTCCAGGATGGGATTTTAAATCCCCATGCTGCCTCGTGTACTTGTGCCGCTTGCTGTGACGACATGACACTGGTGAGTGGGAGGCCTTACATCCATTACTTTAGGAACCAGTTTTTTTGTTGGACAAATTAGCCAGTCAAGCTGCCACTACCCTTGGGCGAGTAGGTCATGAGTGTCCTAAGAATTGAGTGCCCTGACACATGAGTGTTCAGGGACAAGTGCTTTGTCCCTGCCCCATGGTGAAAGGAGATAAGGAACTGCTGTCATTATTGTAGAACAGCCTCAGTAAAACTAGATCATACTGCTTTTTTCTTATTTTTTTCTCCTTTTCTAATCAATGCATCTATGCAAAATGCCTTTTGGGGATATCAATGCTATTCACGATTTTTGACACAAATTTCACAATGTTTTGAGTTTTTGTAAAGAAATAATATCATAATCTTATGATAGATCAATATTTTAATTTTAAAACTGCTTGGGGTTTTTGGTTAGTTGATTTGGGGTTTGATTTTTTGCTCGTTTGTTTCAAAAAACGAGGTTCTGAAGCAGAAGCAGAAGATTTTAGCTTGATCTGGTGCTTTGCCTTTCTTTTCTTCTATGAACTGACTGATGTGCTTGTTTTCTAGCCTGGAACTTCTTCCTCTCTTATCCTCACTCTTTTTCTCTTTTCTTCCACCACCTTGGCCAGCAGCTGATTATCTACTTAAATAATAGTGGGAAGAGAATTTGTGCCTCTTCAGCTGGAGGAAGCTGAGTTTAATTTTTTTTTTTTTCAAAATTCTTTTTGTTTGGAAAACTTTTAAGTGCTTTGGTCTATTGTTGCAAACCACATATCATCCACTGGGATCCGTGCTACTCTTCCTGGAAAGATGAGAGTAAACCCAAAGTCTCCAAAGAGGTGCCATTTCCTTTTTTCTTTTCATTTTCTTTCTGGTGTTTTTCTACCCAGAGTGGCCCTATACGACTCTTTGTGCCATATAAAAGGCGGAAAAAAGAAAATGAAATACCTGCGACTCCAGTGAAGAAGAATTGCTCCAAAAACATCACTCTGCTTCCAGCCACTGCTGCAACTACATGTAGGTTCTTTTCTTCTGGTAAAAATCACTTCTTTCTTTGAAAAGTTGCCCTGCTAGGTGTTTTATGTCTGCTAGTGGCCCCCTAGAACTGTCCAGCTGGGAAAATGTCCTTTTTTGTGGTCACGTTCTTTTCATTGGATGGTTTTATTATCTCAGTGTCACTTCTGATTTTATAGAAAATAGCACAGTGTTGCCACATCAGGACACAAGCTAAATATGAAAAAGTGCAGCTCTAGACCTCCAAGAAACTCAGGTTTAAGCATCATGACATCCTACTATAAATATAGGTTTCATATTTAGTGCTGAGAGAGGTTTGGATTATGTCCTATGCCTGGAAGTGTTCAAGGCCAGGTTGGATGGGGCTTGAAGCAACCTGGTTTAGTGGAAGGTGCCCCTGCCCATGGCAGGGCAGTGGAAGGAGATGACCTTAAGATCCCTTCCAAGCCCAAGCATTCCAGGATTCTATGGTTATAGTCTAAGATTGTATTGTCCCCTGTACCACCTCTCAGTGGGGGAAGAATTATGGGGTCCTGGCCTGGATCCATAGTGGATTTCAGGTAGATTTTTTGCAAATAACAATTGGGAAAATTCCTGTTGGAATTAAGTTTTGGGGAGGCTTCTTCTTCTCTGCTCTGCCTGAAATCCCCATTCCATCCCCTGAGCTTCTTTGTGTCCCTTAGAAGCTGGAGTAAGATTTATGCTATTCCTTGCAATAAGTAGAAAAAAAATTGTGGAAGCAGCTGGAATGAAACCCCAGCCTGAAAGTTGTTAATGAAGGAGGCAGAAGGTGATGCTTTGATCTGTTCATCCCTTTCCAACATTCAGCTTTGTTAGTTACTGGTTTGATTGGCAGATCATCTGTGTGAAAACAGGAATTAATTTGCAAGCTGATCCTGCTCACACATCCCCAGTCACATCCATGTGTCCTCCTGCTCTCAGCACACTGGCATCATCTGCACAGTAACAGTACAAAATGAGTCGATGAGGAAGCAACAGAAATCTAAAAAAAGAACAAAAAAAGTAAGATTAGATCATCAGCAACAGTAGGAGGAGAAACATGCAAGGATTCTGCAGAGTTGTTTTATGGCTTTGGGTTTTTTTGTTCCCCAGATAGGTTTCATCTGTATTGGTTTGTTATGTGAGATGCTGTGAGGCTGCTCATTCTCTTATGCTGGCACTGGAAGACAGAACTTCTTGTTTTGGTGGCCACATATTTACCAGCCAGGAATTTGTAGCTACAGTATTTTAAAATTTAATTATTGTATTCCACAGAATCAGCCCATTACCAATTAATGCTGTTAAATAATCCTCTTTAAAATGTGTTTTAAACATTCTGAAGCCACTCAGGTATAATTATCCAGAAGGATTTTGTGCATTGTTCCTTGCATTGGCCAAGCATATTCTATCACTTCGTATAGATAAACGGCTAAAATTGTCTAGTTGTCATGGAATTAGCTGTAATCCACAAGTTGTTATGTTGATTTAAGTAGCAACAACCACTCTTGCTAAAATTGTCATAAAGCAACCAGAAATTGATGGGGTGTGTGGCCTCACTGAATCTTTATGGGAGATGTTAAGTTATGGTTCATAAAATAACTGAAAAGGTGGTGATTTGGGAGGTATTAGGTTGTAAATTAACATGTTGGCCTCGTTCACCCAGAGCCTTGGAAAGACAGCAGAGCCTTCAGAAACCCACTGGGGCTTTTATTCCCATTTCCAGCTGTGCTGGTCACAGGTGTGGTCAAAACTGGGCTATCTCAGGCTGGTGATCTGCGAGTCCCTTGAGCTTGGATAGTGCAGCACAGGGATATCAACAGCTGGACAGGCAGATCATCCTCCATGCTGAGTGGTAATTATGAAAGTGCTTTAATGTTTCCAGTCACCGTGACTCCCTCTGGACAGATCACGACCTCCGGGGCGCTGACCTTCGACCGGGCATCCACCGTGGAGGCCACGGCCATCATCTCAGAGAGCCCAGCACAGGGGGATGTTTTCACTGGAGCCACTGGTAAGGGCTCAGGTATCTCCTAGACATATATGGGGAGGAGGAAAAGAGGGTTGGATGCCCACTGTTGTAGGTGGGAACGTTTTGAATACAACACAAAGGATTTATTTCTCAAGGGAGACACTGCATAAGGCACTGTTGTCCTTCCTGTGAAATTATTTCAGCAGTTTGAAATATTAGCAGTTGCACTAAAGGAGAAGCTTTGCCCAGGTGTGGCAGCTGCTAATGCTTACCTTTGCAGAGTTCCTGTGATTTATGTCCATCTCTGTAATTTTTCTTTTTTTTTTTACTTCTCATTTAACCTAAAATACTACCAAAAGGAAAAACCCAAACTAGGTGAGGGTTGAAACAGTGAAAAATGCCAGGATAAATCAAACAAAATATAAATGCATGACATTCATTTCAGTTCTCTCAGTTTAAGTCATGCTTTGGGTTGTGAGGTCTCCTGGGGGAATGATCCTGCTCCAGAGTTTGGTGCCCTGTGATGATCATGGATATTTCGATATGTGGGATGGAACCAAGAAACCTGTGGCTTTAAAAGTGAAAGCAGAGCATGGTGGAGCCAGGACCAGCTTGCTGACTGTGTGAGATCCTGCTGCTGTTTCACATTTCCAACCCTTGGGAATTACCACAGAGTGTAGGAACATGTATAAAATGTAAAAAATAGGGGTAAATGCAGCAAGTAAGAAACACCTGCCAGGTGTGTTAGTGATTCCCAAGGCCCTTGTTCTCCTGCAGTTCAGGACACCAACGTCCAGCAGCCTTGCCGGGTGTCTCATCCAGAGCCTCACTATCCCAGTTACCAGGACAACTGCCAGATCTCACCATTCCCTGAGGCTGCACTGCCAACTTCTCATCCCAAAATCGGTACGTTTGCTCTTGCTGGCCTTCAATTTCCTCCCATTTTTCTCAGCAAAGGTAAAGATTAGGGCAGAAAATTAAACTTTGCTCTATTTTGCTTGTGACTTTTACACATACTAAGATTCAGGTTTCCCCTCTGTGGGAAGTTTTTCACTCTTTATTGAGAACTTTGATTTCTTGATTCTGTCAGAGGCGGCTGCTGTGATTCTGCACCATGAGTTGTCTTGCATTTCCTGACTTTCTAAAGCTCTTGCTTCTAGACTTTTGTCCTCTTTGGGCACTGTGGCTGAACATTTATTTAGTGTTCAATGTGAGGAGAACAAACCCTGTTAAAATCATGTCATGGAAGCTTTTCTAGACATCCTCACATGGCTTTATGACTCCAGTGGTGCATGCTGGGGGTACTTTTGGGCAGGTTTGGTGTCAGTTTTCAATCCCCTCTGTATTCTGACCTTTATTTATTTATTTGAAGCAGCACAGGATATTCCTGGTCTCTAGAATCAGATCTTCTTGTGTTTAAGACTTAGTCAGATCTTGATGTTACTAATTAAACATTGATTGTTTTTCCCCGGTGAATACTTTCTCTTGCCTGATGTACTTGTGCCAAAATGAGGAAGCGGAAGTAATTCCTGTTTGACATGTTATCAAATGTCATACAGGGATAAATATTGTGCTGGAAATGGAGAGTGGGAAAGGCTCTTGTGCAAACAGATACTGATAAAGAAGACTGGCTTATCTCATACTCATATCTAGGTGCAAATAGTTCCACGCCACTCATGTGCAAATTAATTAAAATTACTGGTTTAATTAAGGGCATTTTGAGGTAAGAAGTATGCACAACCCTGAAGCTGATGGTGCCTTCTTTTTATTAGTAAAGAATTCAGTGAGGAGTGTTGAGGTCAGTAGATGTGAATGTCTTGGACTGAATTTTATGGCAGATGGTGAGTATTTATTGCTAGAGTTGCATTTTGGAAAAGTAAAGCCAGGTAACATTTCTTCCTGGAATGTTAACTAAGCTGAGCTTACGCTTGTATGGTGGAGTTTCTAGGTCAGGATTTAATTTTGACATACCCTGATCTCCCAGTGTACATGCAAACCTAAAGTGAAAAGTAGCAGGTTCAGAGACACAGTAACTGCTGGGTTATTAAAGGGCTTTCCAATCCATGTTTTCGGGGAGTCCATGTTTGGAATACACTCACTTGGAGGTAATGATGACTGTCTGGGGTTAAGTCCAGTGTCTGGCCAGGGTTATGTAAAGGTCAGAATTCAGGAAGCACAGAGAGTGTGATGTGGATCAGTATCTGAGTTTTGTGGTTTGCAACCTGAGAATTGACATCTGGGTAGGAACATCAGGATGTTTCTGTAAAGTATCAGGTCACTGACTTACTCTAACCTTACCTAGCCGTGGCTGAGGGAAAATGTTTTTGGCAATGGTGGAGGAGTTCCT
The DNA here is from genome assembly GCA_032173965.1 of Sitta carolinensis. Lineage (NCBI taxonomy): Eukaryota > Metazoa > Chordata > Aves > Passeriformes > Sittidae > Sitta > Sitta carolinensis. The sequence continues at coordinate 7,805,821 of JAVUNC010000026.1, forward strand.
GGGAATGCTGCTTTCACTGCATCATGGTGCTTCTCCACAGCAGTGCTGGGAGGTGTTAAACTCTTCCCAAAGTCATCCAGGTCAAGAGGAGGTGTTCTTGTCCTGTGGCTTCGAGAGTGCCCATGGGCTTGTTCTGCACTTGATGTTGCAGAAGGAATGATCTGTTTAACAAAAAACTTTCCTGGACTGGAAATTTTGCAAATCGTATTTTAAAAAAGAAACCAAACAGCCAGCTAAAAAATAAAACCCCTGTACCTCCCCCCCCCCTTTATGGAAATGAAACACCCTAACTGTCTGTATATTCTCTTTTGTTCCTTATGTGCAGTGTTGACCTCTCTGCCTGCCCTGGCAGTGCCCCCCCCGACGCCCACCAAAGCCATGTCACCGTCGGTGGTGAACGGGCTGGAGGTGACGGAGCAGCGGAGCTGGCTCTACCTGGAGGAGATGGTCAATTCCCTGCTCAGCACAGCTCAGCAGCTGAAGACTCTGATTGAGCAGGCCAAGCAGGCCAGCTCCTCCTTCCGTGAGGCCGCTGTCACTCAGGCCAAGATCCAGGCTGATGTGGAGAGGAAAGAGGTAACTGTGCAACGGTGACTGAGGGGAATCACCCATGGACACCTCTGGGGCTTAGTGGTGAGCAGAGTAGTTCTAGGCTGGAGCAGTGATACTGGAAACTTTTTCCCCAAGCCTTGAAATGTTAGCAAGAGAAATCTTCCCAAGTTACTTATATCATGGGGAAAGGAGTAAAGTGCTCTGGGATTCCAGGAGCTGTGGGTAGTAGGCCGGTTGTACAGACTGGTGTCAGGATTGTGAGCTCTCCTATCAGCTGTCGTAAACTTATGGGATGTGGGCACTGAGTACTGGTCTGAGAAAGCTGGAAAACTGGTTCAGCTGTGCAGTGGCTGCTGTTGGGTGAGCCAGGCTGTTGGAACCTTTCAATGGGATATGTGGGACAGCTTATTCCAGAGCTTATGGGGAAGTGTTCTGTCCCAATGCAGAAGAGGGAGTCGGGGAGGATTCTTTTCGATATATTTCTCAGACGAAAATAAAGCGCAAATGTGACAATATTATATCTGAATATAAAGAAAAGAAGGGTAAGTGTCCTCCTAAAGGGGGGACAGAAAAGAGAACAAAGAGGAGAAAAGAGAGACGGAGAAAGAAACAGAAGACAGGGACAGCGTTCCCCCAGCTCAGCAAGCGGAGCGTGCGAGTTGCTTTTGTGAGTGGCGCAATCTTCAAACGGCGGCGGCTGCAGCAGCAGCGTGCCCCCGGCGCGGCTCTTGTGAGCGGCTGGCGGCAGCTGCGGGCTCTTGGTGGGTGCAGGCGGTGACGACAGGCTGGTCGCTACGGGCTAGTGCTGCGGCAGGTCGGTGGGGCGGGCGGCGTGTTGACAGGGGAGGCGGCGGTGGTGGCTGCGCCGCGGACACACGGTGGAAGCAGCTGGCTGCGGCGGCGCCCGCTCCGTCGGGACGCAGCGGAGCACGAGGTCGTCGCGGCAATGAGGCAGGGCAAAGCAGGTAGGGGCAGGGAAGCAGGACCACAGGGAGGAAAAGGTGGGGGGTGGAAGAAGAGACAGAGTGACCCTCTGAGCGAGCCCCTGATCCCTCCAAGAAACTCAAAGCAAAATGGGTCGCCGTTTTGTCGCAGTTATCTTCTTTTATGTGCTATGGCTCCTTCCACAGCCCCATTTCCCAGGCATTCTTTGTGGGCATCCGGGCATTTGCCCCACCGGCAAATGAGACGGCTCGCTCACAAGCTGATGGTGGAGGCTTTTTCTGCCCTGATTGGCTGCCTGGTGAAGCCTTCCCAAAAACAGGGTTGCCAGTAAATGTACAGCCCTTACAGGAATCCTTCATCTCACGTGTAAGATGTGTTGAGGCATAAATAAAAATCAGATTGACCCCTCTCAGGAAGATAACCAGTAAAGTTCAGGGGTGTCTTAGGTGTCTTGCTGAGAGCTGTGCAAGCAAAGCTGACTCACATGAGTCCTGTGGTAGGACTGGCAGGCTGCCTGACCTCACAGGAGCCCTGACTGGTTCCCACCTTCCCACAGAGCTCAGATGCAAGTTTGCAAAGTGTTAGGATCCTTTGAGTAAGGTTACATTGTGTTACTTAGAAGTCCTGGGGAACAATATCCTGAAAGAAAAGCAAACCATGAGCACTTCAGCTCCATGTTTATATGAACTTCAAAAATGCATCATGATATTGCAAAAAGTGGAAATATGGAGGCATTTATAAGGTTTTTGTGTGGGATTAGTTAGATGCAACCACTCTGGTGGAATTTCCTGTGGCTCTTAAGAAACAGTTCTTGAGTATCATTAGTAATTAGACTGTGGCTGAGTATCTGATCCCTCGGTTAATATCTCTGCATTGGCTTTACTGCATTCCTTGGTAAGGGAAAAACATTTAGGAATTTAGGGTGAGGGGGTAACAAAGGCTCGGTGTCTCTTGCAATAGATATTTGACATTTGCAGATCAGGCCCAAAATGAAGAGATTAAAGGCAGGACTGACATGTGTTGGTGTCCTTGGGCAACGCTATTTTTTTGAATATACATTAATCCATTGTTTATATCATATAAACTTTAGGATGGGGAGATTACAGATACTCACCAAATTCTGTGCCAAAATTGCTGGGGATAATAATAAAGAGAATAAAGAGATTCAGGAAATGCATTAAATGCATTTTCTGTACAAGTTGAAGAGAATCAGTGTTGAAATCCCACCAATGTTTTAATTGGAACAGCCCTCTGTAAAGCACAGATGCTTCCAGAGCCCTGCTCATTTGAAAGCAAGGTGGAAAATTCTATCAGCAAACAGCTGGGGCATCTGAATGCTTTTTTAGAAAGATTAAACCAATTCAGGGTTGGAGAGTATGAAATTAATCTAAAAAGGTTTAGACAGTTAAGAAATATGTCTGGTCAGCAAACAGTGGCTTGTGTACTCCAAACTACTCTTGGGAATTGAAGGTTCTGGGTTTTGTGGAGCTGTTTCTGTGAGAGATCTGAATGTGTCTGGCTTATTCTTCTCTCTCGTCACATCTTTTCCTTCTCCATGGTTTGTACAAAGCTGGAATTGCCTTCTCAAATAGGGCAAAGCCAAATCATGCCCCTGGCAGGCCACAGCAAGAGGTTTCCCTGCCTCTGCCTCCATCGTCCTGGAGTGTTTTAAATTAATTTCTGTCATGGTAATATCAAGGTTTTGAAGGTTGTGGTTTCACAGGAGAATAAATACTGTGCTCTTAGGTCATATACTTGTAAATTAAGCCTTTAATCTCCTTATGTGTTGAGTCAACTCCTGGGTGAACCTGCTTGGCCTAGAGGAAGGTGTTCAGTGTTTTTTGGGCTTTTTAACTGTTCCAAATACATTTCAGCCAGGGTCAGCATGTAATTAATTTGGGATTGTGTTTGGATGTCATTGGTTTGAGACTCCTGTCCCCCATTGCTGAGCGTGTTGCTGCTGCAACAGTTACAGCAGCACCTGGTTGGGCTTGAGCTGGTGTGAAGTGATTCTGCCAGGCAGCCAAAGCAGGCTGTGAACATGACCTCCAGAGTTGTGATGGACTCACAGCTTGTTCTACAGCCCTCTTACACTTCTGTTGCAAGGAGGAGTAATGATTATGGTTAGTGCTGCTCTTAAAGTCTAAGGTATGTTAATTTTGTTCAGGCTTTTTTTCGCCCTAATTCTTTTTGTTGAGCTGTACCTTCCCTCCAGACTCCTTTGCCTCTTAATGGAATAGGATCACTGGACTTGACCCAAAATTTGGCCCCAGAATGTGCCACTTGTTCCTGTTACACTGGCATTTTCCTTGTGTTTCCTGTGCTAATTTCCCAGTTCCCATGTGTGGGGAGGTTGCAGTTAAACCCCTCATTTTAAGGACAAGTGTGTGGCTGGATGGAGTGGGGAGCTGGGCTTGGAGGAAATGCTGTACTGAACTGGCAGTTTGTCACCTCAGGCCATTTTTTCACAGGCTCGTTGCCCTGTCTTCACATCAGGTGACAGTGTCCCTCTCCTAGAAGGGAGGAGTGAGGGGCCACCCTGTCGTCTTGCCACTGCTGTGTGGGGCTGAGCAGACACAGCTCAGCATGGGGACCCTCCATCCCAGTGCCCTTTCCAACCCCTCACATCATGCTCTGGCTGGGAAATAACATGTCTGGTGTGTTTTCCTTGCAGCAGTACCAGAGCCAATTATTCCAACAAACAGAGGATGTGGATGGGAAGACAGAAATAATCATCAAGGTAAGTTGGGGATGTCTTTTGGTCTTTGTCTCATTCCATTTAAAGACACAGAGGTTTTGTCTTTGCTATGGAATTCTTTGCTCTGTGTCTGGCCTTCTGGCAAGGGATCTGAGCCCTTCCTAGTAGGGCCAGTGCTCCAAGCAGTGTCTTCCCTTTCCCAAGCATTCCAGTTTTCTATGCTCCTTCACTGTCACCTGGCCAGGTTCATCAGTCTGCCTCACCTCTGAGTGGTGGTGATGCAGCCTTGGTGGGTGGCTGTCACGGAGCTGTGACAAGAAGAGAACTTGCTTCCTTTCTGTCCTATGAGCTGGTTTTTATAACTCCACAATTTCCTCTGGCTTTTGGAATGGGAGTTAGTTCTGGACCCATGACCCCTTAGAGCTGTGGTGCTCAGTTCTCTTTCAAATCTCCAAGTGTAACCATGCCCCATGTATTTTCCACATTTTCCAGTAACTGTACAGGTTGCAAACAGCCTCAGTCAAGTGTCCCCTCAGGGCAGGCTTTGCAAGTCACAAATTGCTGCTTTAAGCCATTTTTGGTGTCCCAAATCCCCAGCTGCACATCAGGAGTACAAACACAGTTCAACCTCACCAGCTGTTCACTGCAGGTACATGGAAAGGTGTGAGAGGGGGTGTTAATCAGAGCACTGATTTTTGGGGTGGTTGTGCTCAAAGAGAGAAGGAGCCTGGAGGAACTGAAGAGCTCACGATACTTTCACAGCCCAGCAACACTTCCTGTCACTGCTGCTGACGTGCTAATGATTTGTCAGGAGTTTAATGAGCTGGAAGTGGAATGCTCTGTGAAGTGCTTATTTTGGTGGCAGTTCAATGATGTTTCCACCTAAATATACAGGTTATGTTAATTGATGTCACCAAGATAAGATGAAAGTGGTAGACACAAAAGCATCCCTTAAAAAGCAGGTGTGATTTTTCACTGCGTATCCTATCTCACTTTGCTTCTGGATTTAAATCCTTGCTCCTGTTAAAGCCTTCTTAATTTGACTCCTGTTTTGCCCTTGGTACACTCCTTATGTCATCATGACCGGGAAAGGACCAAGGAACATATCCCATAGGAGATATGGGATCCCTTCTTCCTCTCTAAAACTAGCAGAAAATACCTGAAGGGTCCCATCCGTATTCTTAGTCTGTTATCCTTCCTCAGACCTCTTAGACATACACAGGATTATACACCCAACAAAACCACCAATGAAATCTGCCTTTAAACCTTTAAATTTGGGATAAACTCAGAGCTTGTGTGTCAACAGCCTGTGCACAGCCTGACATGTCTGGATGGCATACGCCTGACCCCTGTAGTTCCCTGACTGATGGATACCTTACTGATCTGGAGGGAGATTTCCCTGGGGTGGTGGGGATGGATTTCCATGACCACTCAGTGTTCACACACAGTTTTGGAGGGCTTTCTGCCTAACAGAAAGAAAAATACAGGTGCATTTCATTTTCCAAAGTGATCCCTTCTAAAAGAGCAAGGAGAGTGGGTCTCTGAGGCATATCCAGAGGCCACTGCGCCTGTTTGTTTTGGGTGGATGTGCTGAGAGTATTTTGGGAAATGGGAGCTTTCCCACTGCTCTGGCATTCCAGCCAGTCACAGCACCTCTGTGGCACCTCAGTGATGCCCCTGGTTTGTCTCTGTGTCATGTCCCTCTCCATCCCTTCCCACAGCAATCCTGCGTCAACTGCGGACGGGAGGCCACCAATGAGTGCACGGGATGCCACAAAGTCAACTACTGCTCCACATTCTGCCAGCGGAAGGTATCAGCCTGCTTGTGACTTGGGATTCAGTTCTCTGGAGAGGGCTGTGTGACCCTGGGGACAGCCAGGCTGCTCAGGCTGATGTCAGCACAGAGGGAGGAATGGGCAGCAGAGCCAGGCAGTCAGAGCAGAACCTTGTGTGGGTCAAGCACTCCAAACACACCCTGCCAATGGGATCACCCGCAAGGCTGTACTGATGATCTGCAAGTCAGAACAGGGTTGAAAGGGTAGAGAAGGTCCCCAGTTTTGCACACACCTTCCCAAAGGTGATCCAAAAACTCTAAGTAACACTGAAGCATGGACACCTCACTGGGAACTGTGGGGTGCTGGGAGCCCTCTTACAGCCCATTCCTGCTGCTTCTTTCATTCCCTGCTGCTTCTGCCATGGCACTGAGGACATCATTCTCCTTTCCATTATTTGTGATGCTGCAGGTGATACAGTGGGACAGACTCTACAATTGTGAACTTGGCAGGTGGGAACAGGTGTGAAGTACAATGGAGGAAGCTGCTGTGTCGTGCTTCAGACCAGTTCCTTACAGCAACCCTTGGCCCCTGCTTGGAGAGAAGGATGGTTCAGCTTAGCCAGTTACAGCTCTGCTGGGTGGCCATGTTCAGGCTGAGTCAGCTGTCCTGAATTCAGTCAGTTCCAGAAGGAATCTGCTCCTGTCCTAGCTGGGCTAAGATCCTGGCTGTCCCTCAGTGATGAGATCTGCCTTTCAGAAGAGGCTTTTAAGTCAAGGTTCTGACTCAGTAAATTTTCCACCTGACTGACACAGATATCCTGGATTGTGGTTTGTGTGGAGATGGCAGCATTCTGCTTAGTCCTTTTCCCCCTCTTATATTGACCTTGTCTCTTTTGCCCTCCATCATTGGTCTGGTTTGTGGAGAGAGAGTGCTTCTCACACAGTGAGGGCCCTTCTCCAAGGGCCTGTTCTGCTCACAGCCTTTCCCTCTGCTCTCCCCTGGCAGGACTGGAAGGACCACCAGCACATCTGTGGCCAGTCAGCCACAGTGACAGTGCAGGGGGATGAGGTGCACGTCCCGGACAATGTCATGGAGAAGGTCACCGTGTGAGCACTCTACCTCTGCAGCCGTTCACGGACGCAGGGCCGGCTGGATCGGCGACCGGCGGGAACGGTCTGTCCTGTGCCAACAGCACTCTCCCCACTAGCAGACTCATTTTTCATTGACTTTTTGATACTGTGACAGCACTTGTCTATTCCCAATCCCCTTCCAAAGCTTTGGATAATACAGAGACTGTGAAAACCTCATCTGGAACCCTCTCCCTTCCGTCCCAGCCCCGACTGGCTTTGGGAGGCTTTGCCTTTGCCTCACTGGATTCTCCACCATGTGGATTACAGCAGTCTCCTCATCTCTCTTGAGATGGATCTAAAGCAGGTGCTGCAAGGAGATCTGCCAGTGCTTCCTCCTACCGGGGCCTCCCTACTTCTCATTAGAGAAGAGAAACGAATCTTTGTTTGGTTTATTTAATTGCCTTGACAAAGTTGGTACAAGTTCTTAATTTGGCATTGACAAGATTTTTGTTTTTCCTGTGTTCCCTCTGTGCTGGGCAAATCTGGAACACATTGGAGCTTCTCCATTTAAATATAGTTGAAAACTAACATGTTGTTAAATAAAACATGATGAAAGCACAAGTGTGCCCAGTGGGTCCCCTTATTCCCAGGGCAGCACCTTGCAGGACAGGTAACTGCACAGGTGTGTGCACTAACAGGTACACGTGTGTCTGTACTCCCTGTCTACCTGGGAGGTGTTTTCTCCACAGGGAAGCACAGCTTTGTTCCATGGTTTGCCTGGAATGTCACAGCATCCAGCTGGACAGAATCAGATGTGATCAAGCCCAAGGTGAGCACACATGGATGTGGGGCTGTCCTGTCCCTGCCCTGTAGAAGCTGCTAATTAGAGATGTGATGACCATTAGGGAGTTACTTGCTTTATTCACTGCAACAAAATAATTTCATTATTAATCTACTACTTTAATAATTAAGTTAATCCTTTATTTGTTAATTAAGTTAAATGTTTATTTGTGGTTGGAAACTTCAGAGGAGTCTTGACAGGCACATAAGCCTCTGGTTGTTTGGTTGGGTTTGTTTTTAGCTCCAGCCATAGCCCCCATTAGGGTTCACAACCCCATGAAGGGTCACTATTGTTTGCTCTGGTTGAGGGGTCACAGCCACTGTGAGGGCTCACTTGTCCTGGCTCTTGTTTGCTCCAGTTTGATGATGGTGGATGAGGATGGTTTTTCAGTTCCTGATCAACCAGGCAAGGTCACCTGAACCACAGAGTGATCCAACCCAATATCACATACACTGTCAAATGGAGAAAATTCTATCCTGAGTTACAGGAAACTTAAAAAGAGAGAAAAATGCCATGGAAAAGACTCAAAGGTGAACTCCATGGAAAAGACTGGAGGTTTCTGACAAATCTATTCCTTCCCCTGTGCATCTTAAAGGTCTGTTAAGTTGCATCCCATGTGTTCCGAGGCAGTAGGAGCTGGTTTTTCCATCTCTCTCAGTGCGGTATTCAGAGGTGTCCTTGGTAGGTTTGTCAGTGGCACACAAGGGACATTGGTCACGAGTCTCCCATGGAGGGAGGTGACAGGTGGGGAGTGTTACTTCCTGTCTGTTTCCTGGAAAAGTTATTCCTCCTAACACATCTGAGCAGGCCTGGGGGGCAGCACTGCAGTGCCATTGAGGGCAAGGAGCTGGTGGTCACAGTGTGCAGCTCTTCCAGAAGGAGCCATGCTTCCAATGAAAGCCAAGCAGGAACTGAGGCAGGATGGGAACAGAAATTATCTGTGATACTCCTGGGAAGGAAAAAACAGGCAAGTCCTTCCATTCCCATAGCACGATGCTCACTCCTGCTTCCCAATGTAATACTTGAGTCTTGGGAATGGTTTCTGCTCACAGTTAAATGCTGATTGTCTGTGGTCTAGAGCTTGGAGACAGTTAATTGAGAAGACAGTCTTAATTGAGCCCACAGTAACACAGCTCATTTACAGGGTTTCTTTTATCCTGCACTCAGATGCAGCAAAGACAGCTCCAAAACGGCACCTCTGCAAAGCCCATGGTGCCCTGGTACCTGGGGCAGCTGTGCCCCAACCCAGCGAGCAACAGGTGAGAAATGCACAATATAATCATGTGGGAATTGAGTCTGCTGATGAGAAATTGAGCACTTGCTATTTTTAGTCAAAGGAAAATTCAAGATGTCCCTTTTCCCTTCTGTTTCGAAGCAAATTCCCTCCTGGAAAGCAACAATCCTGTACAAAATCATTACTTGGAAGAATGTAATTTTATGCAATATTCTTTTTCTCCCCTCTGAGCCTCAGCAACAAGCATCACCTGTCTCACTGACTGGTGTGGCTGTCACTGCATGCAGGTTCACCTAAAGGTATGCAGGATTTCTTCCTGAGGCTGGAAATGGTCCCTGGCAGGAATCATGTGGCTTCACAGGAAATTCTGGAGCACTAGCAATAACATTATGCTGCCTTTGTATGACCCTTGTTAAACATGAGTGAAATCAGTTTTGGGGTTTAATATTAAGGATAAGGGGAAAAGAGATTGCATAGGTAGATTCACCCTCACCTGGCATATGGATATCTGGAAATGAGCTTGGTACCCTTGTCTGGCATGTGGACATCTGGGAAATGAGCTTAACAGCCTTTTTTCCCCCAGACTCGTGTTCATGTCACCTCATTGCCCTGTTAATACCACCCCAGAAGCCAGAAGATTAGAAAGTACTATTATTATCCCTGCTTACATCAAGCAGCAAGTGTTAAAGTGGCTACACTTGGCAGTTTCCAGTGGGAAGAGGATTCAAACTGCATCCACTGGCCCTCACCTGTAACAGCTTACTACAAGGACCTGGGGAGCTCCTTCCTTCAGCTGCCAGCTCTCCTCATCCTCCCCTCATCTCCAACAAAGCCAGCAGACCAGAGGCAGAAATATATCTTTAATGAACTATACAAAAAATGACCCAGTGGTTCCTCCTGCACGGAGAGCTCAGCAGAAGAGGTGCAAGACTTTGCGGAAGAAGTTCCTGAACTCGGCGTTGAACACGGTGTAAATGATGGGGTTGAGAGCACTGTTGACGTAGCCCAGCCAAGTGACAGTGCTGGTGACTTGAGGAGGGATGGAGCAGGACTTGCAGAGAGCCCTGGTAATGTGCACCACAAAAAAAGGTGTCCAGCAGAAGAGGAAAGCACCTGCCAAGAGAACAATAAAGAGAGAAGGTGATGTGAATGTTCAAAAGGGTTTAATTTAACAAGGCCTGAATCCAATAAAGACAGACACAGCTCAGGCACTCAGGGAAAAGGCAGCAGTTGTACTGACATGTGGAGCTGGGCTTATGCACAGACAAATAGTGGGATGTCTTTCCTGTCCTAAACATTGATGAAAAGTCTTAAGTTAGTCTCACTTTGGTTTTGAGTGTAATATACTGTAGTCACAGGTTTGCCTTGAAGGGAGGTAGGGTTATAAACACTGCAGGTGTTCTTTCCCAGGGGTGGTGGGTTTTGGCACTGCTCTGGGTGCTGCCAGTCTGAACGCTGTGGTGGACAAGGTGGCACATTTCCCATCCTCCCCAGCCATCCCTGACAGCCACTCACCGACGACGACCGGCAGCACCCGCATGGCCTTGCGCTCCCGGCCGTTGATCTTGGTCCGCTTGTGCCCGTGCCCTGGGTGCGGGTACCTGAGGTGTGGGTAGGACACAGTCTGGATGCCATTGTTCATGCCACACTCCCCAGGGAGGCCTGCACGGGCGTAGGGGCTGCACTCCAGCGGCCCAGCCGGGCCTGCTCTCTCTCCATCAAGGTTGGGGGGTGATACAGCTTCCTGTTGGCTCCATAGATGCAGCCTCTCAGCTTGGCCTTCCGGGCTTCTTCCCAGCGCTTGAGTCCTTGGAACATGCCACAGTACAGCACCAGCATGACAGGGCATGGGATGAAGAAGGAGCAGATGGAGGAATACACGATGTAGTTGTCATCCTCCAGTTGGCACAAGCTGGGGTTCCGATCTGGGACATTGTTGAGGCCAAATATGACTGGGGATGCCACAGCAAAGGCGAATATCCAGGTGGTGGATATAAGGATCAGCTGCCGCAGGTCGATTTGTCGCCGGTTATAGTTGAGTGGGACTTGAACAGCGATGAACCTGCCAACACAACCTCACGTGAGTCAGTCCTGGTGTGGTGGTGGCACCACTGGTAATGTAACCGAGGGGCCCCAAGCTCCTTGTCACTGTCCTTCCCCCCATTAATTTACTTTACTAACAGACAAGGCCTGGGCTACAACCAGAACAGCCAAGGGACAGCTCTGGCTCATCACACAGCAAGCTTTCAGCTTGGCCACCACCAATGGGACACAAACCTAGTGGGAGAGGACATTAGGGCAGATCACCTTCCTTAGGGGAGGGCAGAATACTCCCTGCTTGTGGCACTGGCAAGGGCCTATGGAACCAGTGTGCTGCCATGCACAGCCAGAGCAAGAAGCCACTCACCGATCCACACTGATAGCACACAGGTTGAAGATGGAGGCCGTGCACAGCATCACATCCATGGTCATCAGGGCATCACACAGCACTGTGCTGAGGGACCACACTCCTCCCTGGAACTGAAAAGATCCCTGGAGTCAGTAGATACTGGGTGCTTTAAAATGACAGGAACACGGCCATACCTGGGTGCCTCAACCATTCATGTTTCCTCCAAACATGCAGCCCAAAGCTGAGTGCTCCTCCCAGCACAGCAGCAGCACATGGGAATCAGCCCCACACAGAGCTCACAGCCTGCTCAAGGCTTGTGGTTCTGGCCTCTCTGGAGAACTGAGCCCTCAGACCATCAATACAGCCAAGTGAGTCATGCTGGGCAGAGAAATGGACACAGGACATTGTGCTGCCTTGGGTGAGGGCAGATACCCCCAAACTCCTCAACCCCCCCAGTTCAGGACCCCAAGATCTCCCCAACAAGGCAGTATTGGCTGCACAGCATCCTGAGCTCAGTCCCGAAGCAAGCAAGAGACAGAGCACAAAGCTCCTCTCCCACTTCTGTGTCCCAACAGCTCCAACCCCATGTGTGCCGATGATGTGAATGGTATCCCTGTGTTACACAAGTCTTCCATCCTGGCAGGCCAGGCACAGCCTCTGGAGGCCAGGTCCAGGCAGTGAGTAACAACCTCTCGTTCTCTCTCCACAGTCAGAGGCACCAGGGCAGAGCAGCAGGGACCATTGTCAGTGCTCTGAACCACCTGGAAGTGTTGACTACCATCCTTGGTGATTTTCAGCTCAGTCATGTCTCAACCAGCAGCACAGGCTCTGCACAGCCTATAGCAAAGGACAGGCAGCAGGACAGACAGAAGGACAGCAATGGCTGATGCTGGTATAGCCAGAAACTACTTGCAGGACTTTGTTCCAATCGAGTGTTTGTCTCACCCAGGTACAAACCCAGCTTGTTCTTTTAACATTAAAGCACTTTTAGGCTGATATAGAAATAGATGACCTCGATTGCATTCCTGTGCCACTATTCCCATGAGCTCCTTAAGCACAGGCAGAGACCTATCTGGCACCTGCACAGGTAAACCAGGAAGCTCAATAGGTTGTCACCACAAGGGCAGCAGGGAATTTTTCCTCTGAATTTGAGACTGTGAGGAAAATTCCACCATCCTTTGGGTTCCTCTGCAGAGAGAGATTCAGTCAAAAACCCAATAAAATGTACAAATAAGTATGATTTTAGCTTGAAAAGAATTTTCAGTAGCAATGTCCCCTTGTCATGTCTGACTCAAACACTTTATTTTGATATTGCAAAATACCAAACACTATCTGTACTCTATATGCTTTAATTAAAATATATATGATAAATACTATAGTATATATATTGCTACATATATTTAATTTTCTGTGTACGTTTATCTACAGATAATGTGCGTCATCTAATATATATAATTTATTATATATTTTTATCTGTAGAAAATGTGCAGCCTAAAAATTTATATTTATATATATAAAAATCTCAGGAGCCTTTTTTCTCTGTAGCAATAGCCAGCCAGTGCTCGTGGAGTCTAATGTTGCTGCCCTTTAATGTTGCAGGTTTCAGGAAGCAGGTATGGATTTGTTCCTGTACTGGTGCTAAAACAACAGGTTCTGGTTTCATTCATCCCAGCACAGAGAGGAGCCACATGGGGAACACACTCCACAGAACACCAGGAAGCTGCCAAACCCCAGCCCCTGCCAGCAACAGGGCAGGCAGCTCTGCAGGGATTAATATCAGCCAGTAATGATGTCAAGCACAGGATTATGATTAGAGGAGCTGTAAAGCCAAAGGAGTCTCTGAAGTAACTGTTTGGATATTTTTGTACAACATCTTCTTGAGATATCTGGAGTCAGACCTGAGTGCTTCATTCAGCCTCTTCTCTAGCACAATGCAGCCACTCCAAACTGAATTAGAGACCTGAATCATCATAAACCAAATTTCTGCCAAGTTCACTGAGATCTTGACAGGTTCAATTCAGCTTATGAGAGAGAAAATTTGATTTTGGGCTACAGTTTTCCAAACCTATTTGTGATTTGAGGGAACTAATTGATTCTGAAAAGGACCAGGGCTCTTGGGCTGCAGCATCTTTGGATCATGTGAGATTAAAGTTTGGCACTTGGAAAATGCTATAAACCCTTCCCTTTCCCCACCAACCCCAAGACTCTGACTTTGGGGAAGGTGCTAGGAGAGAGAACTTCCAATTCTATGGTTTTTGTCACCTGGCCATCTTGACAAAACATGTCAAGGATCCCTCTGATGGGAGAGTAACTTTGGATAAGAGGCTTTGCTGGGCCATGTGATTAAGGAGTACCTAATTCCAGGAGGCTGCAGCAGATTAGCCCATCAAGGTACACAGTGTAAAGACTTAGGGATCACAAACAGCTCAAGCTTCCTTTATGAAGTGCTCCAGAGCAACTGCGCCTTCAGCGGCTCTTTGGGTTCTCCACTTTTCCAGAACACAATGCAGAAATTTTTATAGGATGGTGGACAGCAGGAGACAGACTTGGCTTCTCAAACACCCTTGCAGCTGCCTTCCTAGTCAGCCCTTCTGCTATCCTTATTCCTAAGCACAGCTGATTTGTAAGGAAAACTCTGCCTTCTAAACCAGCCTGATGTCAGAAGAGCTCCTGAGGGCAGAAGCCAGGACAGAGCCAAAGGTTTTAGTGCTATTTCCTCTGATACCAACTCTTGTCTCAGTCCTGCCACATGCAGGGAACAGCAGGAACCTGAAAGGGAATTAGGAGATGTCCAGCTGGACTTTGAACAAGCATCTGCCTCAGTGCAGCCATGGCTCGAAGACATGGCATGGAGTGAGAAGGCTGTGACACAAGTTGGAAGAGTAATACACCTTGCCTGTGGGCAAAGTCCAGCATGAGAGCCAAAGAATTGTCCCCATGTCCACCAGAAGATGACTTGGGGCTTTTTGTCATGAGTTGTGACAACTGTCACAGTCCCCAGAATAAACAACACAGCCTGCAAGGGGAGAGGAAGAAGAGGGAGTGAGACATAAGACAGAGGTGCCTCGTGTCAGCTGTGATGTTATTTCTTAACTTAAATCATTGAGGTCAAGGTTTTACAGCGATCATGAGCAAGCCTGATCATCTACATGAGACATTATGAGGGCCAAGAATTCCAAGTCTCCTCTCCCCACTTACTGGCATCTGAAAAAAAGCCTCTAAACACTGGTTCATAATTGCTGGCCTGTCTCACCTCCCTGGTACTTTGTGTGGCTCAGACATCAGCCAGGCCCAGAATAACATCTATTTCCACTACAACTGTAACATTCTAGGAAAGACTAATCCCAAATCCTGCTGGAAACAAGCTGACAGGCATTCACAGAGAGCCAGGGGAAACTGGGAGAGGATAGAGGTCTGGCCTCTCATTAGAGGAGCTGTATCACAGGCTCACAGAAAATACTGCAAAATAGATGTGTTGGTATCAAACCAGCGACACCCTGAAAGTTTTAGGCAGAACCCATCACCTTCACCAAGATAAGCTCACATGGTTTTTACTGGCTGCTCCATCGTTGTGCCTGCTGGGAACACTCATCTTCCCTGACCTGGAGAAGGAGCCAGGTAAACATGCAAATCTGCTCCAGCTGTTTCCTCTTTTCTATAATCACTTACACAGGTCTTAGTGGCAAAGATGTTTACATAACCAACACCCTCAGCTCCTGCCAGCAGCTTCCAGCCTGTTCCGTGGCTCTGCTGCTCGGCAGGGATTAGCAGAGACCTGATCACAGGGGCAGCAGGTACAGGTACAGGTGTGCTCCACAGCACAGTCCACGTGTGGAGCTTGTCCTGGTGCCTGCCCTAATTGCTAGGATGCCACCCCTTAATGAGGACTGTATAAACTCCCCCAAGTATCCCAGAGTCTTTGGGACTCCTGCCATTGTCACAGTCTCTAGAAAGAGGAAGCAGTTACACACAAGGCAAGCCTTTGGAGCCATGCAGCTCCCTCCCAAAGCCACCCAAGTGATATCCTGCAGTAGCTCTGCTTCCTCAGGTAACCCCTGTTTCAGTGCTACCAATCCTCCAGGCACTCTCTGGGATCTCCTGGCCTCTCTTCACATGAAAGCAGAACTCTGCTCCTCACAAATAACAGTTAATGCTGGGGAGTCCCCCAGGCCATCTCCTTCCCCCTTGCTTCCCATCATCCCTGCCCTTCTGGCACTGGATCGATTGCTGGAAAGCACTTGACCCACTAATCAGAAAGCCAAGGCTGGCAGAAGAGCAGTGCAACTTCCCCATGGAAGTTACCATTATCTCTCCCCATCATAATACTAAGACATGAGATTCCCAAGCAAGCAGGAAGGTGCCTTCTGCCCACCAGGGCAGGCAGCTATGTGGTAATTACAACTAGAAAACATTGGAATATGTCTTTGTTCCATATTTGGATGAGTCCAGTGGAAAGAGAGTGTGTGTCCATAATTGCTGCCAGTGTCTGAAATGAGCTTTCTTAACAACCAGAAATAAAAGCCAAGATCAAGGACTCTGCCACTGTGCTCCAGTTTCTGGGAACAGCAGCAAAGGATCATCCACATCCCACAGGAAGGAATCCCACCCCCACTGGGGCTTGGAGGAGATCTGTTGTTTGTGAGGATGTCAGATGTCACCTCGAAAGTTAAGTCCCTCCCGCTGTCTTCTAAAGCCCTGACTTAGAGGAATGTTTCCAAAACTGGAACACAAGATGCCACCTCACAGGAAAACAGCACAAGGTGAGCAACTTTCTGCTGAATGAAAAAATGCTCAGTTTATTGTTCTGTTCCTGCTAAAAAAGCAAAAACCCACAGCTTCAGCTGGTTTTCGAGTTTTTCAGTAGGTCCTCAGAGGCCACCTTTACTGTGTCAGGAGTTATACTAAAGTTTAAAACAACAAAACAAAAAACCCACACCAAGAATGAAGATTGAGTTGAACATTCAGGACTGTCCAGGCCATGTTTTCAGTGGCTACAATATTTGGTACAGAGTGCAAGCTACTTTTAAAGAAACCAAGCTAGTTTTAAAGAGCAGTCACTATACCCTGCATCTTGCATCCCAACATTTAATTCTGAGTTTTACCTCCAAGGAAAAAAAATAAAAGAAACCACAAAAATTCTGTCCTCTGGCATGGATTCAGTGGTTACTCTCCCTTTTTGTTATCTTATTTCAGAACAAAATGAACATGAAATCATGCTCCAGCATACAGGAGACAATTAAAATGAACATTGGGCACCTGTAGATTCTGAGCCCACAAAGAAGCTTCCAGGCATGGAATGGGAACTGCTGCAACATTGGAACTGGATTCGCTCTACACATCAGAGCCCCACTGCCTGCTCAAGGGTGCTGTGACTGCTGTATGGTACTCTCTCTCCCTCTCTCTCTCACTCTGTACAGTGTTCAGCACTTCCCACATTCCCTCCAAGCACCAGGAGTGCAGATCCTGGTGTCTGTGCTGTTTTGTGCCTCTGAATGCCTGCCTGGCTGCAGGAGCTGCAGAGGATGGGAGGGAAAGACTTCTGTCATACAGCACCTCCATTCCCTATGTTTAATATCCTGGGAGCAGAGACATGGAAGAATTCCCACACAGAACTGATGTTTATGAACAGCCATGGAAGTGAACATACCAAGTGTCACAACAAGCTGGACAGCCTCAGTTTTAAAGCTTGTACAGGTATGAACACCCGTTACCTGAGAATCCAGAACTTGTGAAAGTCTGTGGTATTCAAGAAAAGCCCCACAATACCCCTGCCCCATTTGCAGAGGTACCCCAGAACATGTTAACCTGTATTTTATATATTCCAATAAAACTCCCACTTGCAGGCAAAAGGAAACCACTCTGGTGTTAGTGACTGCCCATAGAGAGACCTGGGGACTGAAGGCATCAAGAGACAACAGAAAGAGGAATGAAGAAAAGTGATCCCAATCAGCCAATTAGCAAAAAGTAGCTGAGAAGAATGATGAAGAATGTGCCTTTCTAGTAAAATTGAGATAATGAGGGAAATGCAAATCCATCAAAACCAAGAGCACAGTGGAAAAAGAGGGGACCTAATGCTCCAGTTCTTCTTTGGTTCTTCTCATGGGTCCCCAGATGAACCTGCTGTTCCACAGTACCTGTCTCCAGAGAGGTCACAATGTCCTGCAAAATCCTAGGCAAGGTAGAGACCATTCTAAGCTCTAATCTGCAGCCTGCCTCGCTTAGGGGAGTCCGGGCCTCAGCAGACAAGGCCTGCAAGGGGGCAAGAGGGGAGATGCTCTTCCACAGCTGGGACAAAGATCCACACTACCAGCTACTGCCAGGGTGGGTAGAAAAACCTGCTATTTGGCCCAGTGGATGCTTTCACCCTCTTGAGCAGAGAAGAGCCACCAGCTGGTACTAACAGGTTCTAAAACAGCCCCCTGCAAGCACAAGGGTTTATTCATCGCTGGCAGTAAATGTTAAAGAGAGCCACTCAGCTCGGGACTGCCTGTTGTTCTTTCCCTCAGCTGTCAGTCTTGGGGGTGAACAAGTTTTGGGAGTGAACAGCAACTCTGCCCCATGTCCCTGAGCTGGCTCTCCGCAACCACCATCGCATACTGGGTCAGGCTTGTGCCAATGAACAACCTGCCAACCAAAGCCACCTTGGTGCAGGGTGACCAAATCACCTGGAAAAGACAGCTTCTCCTTCTCAGCCAACATGGAAAATTGTTTCCTGGCTAAAGATGCTAAAAGATCTCCCTTTATCACCAAGATCTGCTCACTTTATGCCAAACAGCACAGCACCTGTCTCTTCCTATCCATTTGCTGACGGCAACCTGGACAGCATGCCAGCCACGGGACAGGCGCCTCCACTCGGGGCATCTCCACTCGGCACAGTTCGGACGGGGACCCCAGGAACTCGCACGGAGCGGGCTCCGCTCCCCGCCGCCCGCGGCCCCGCCGCGCTCTGCGATGCCGTGACGCTCGCCGGTAAGAGCAGGGGTCTGAGCGCCACATCCCGGGGGCAGGGCTGTCCCGGGGGGGCATTCCCGGACCGGCGGAGCGGCGGTGGGGAGCAAGCCCAGAGAGCGGCTTTGACCCTCGATACTTGGTCTCTTGTCCCCCCGCTGCCTGTAACCTGCAGGCTCGGCAGGCGCACAAGCCCCAGCCCGCCGTCCCCCGGTGTCCCCGGGCCGTCTCACCTCGGAGTAGACGTAGAGGGGCAGGACGAGGAGGGCGAGCAGCAGGTCGGCCACGGCGAGGCTGACGATGAAGTAGTTGGTGGTGGTCTTGAGCGCCCGCTCCGTGCACACGCTCAGACAGACGAGCCCGTTGCCGCCGACGATGAGGAGGATGAGGAGGATGCCGAGCACCAGGGCGGCGATGCTGTGGCCGGGTCCGGCGGGCGGGGGTCCGGCGGTGCCGTTGCCCATGGCCCCGCGGCGCTGCCCCCGCAGCCCCGCGCGCGGAGCCGGGCCGGCCGCCGGGAGCTGCCCGCCGAGCCGCGGGAGGAGCCTCCGCCGCCGCCCCGCCCGGCCCCGGCCCCGGGCCCCGCCGGGACAACTGGGTCACCAAGCGGCTTAAGGAGGGGGGAGGCAGCCTCCCGATGTCCCGGCTCCCGGTGTCCCGAACCCTGCGGAGGTCTTGCTGTGATCTTCTCACATGGGTCTGTTCTCTTAAGCCGTGTTAGAAGAAAGAATTGGAATTAGCACAGATAGGGTAAATAACTGGGAAATTGTATTCCCATGTGTGTGTAGAATCTGGTAATGTTTAGGAGTTTGTAATTAAACTGAGTGAAGATCCAGACAGTCCATAATGAAATTTGAAGACACTGCCAAGACAGGATGCTCTGTGTGTCTTGGAGCACAGAGTAAGGATTCAAAGTGCTCTTGATAAATTGTGAATGCAGGATGCACTTCAAAAGGAATTTTGCACCTTACCCATGCTTGTGCAGGAATAACCAACTGCAGAAATGTAGGATACAGGAAGAAAACAGATAGGCAGCAAGTGTGGGAGCAAAGATTGGGTGGCAGGTCATGAACTGAACATGGGGGCTGGGCTGTCTTACCGCAGAAAATGAGAGAAAAAAGCTGTTTGAGGGGTACCTATGCACCTGCAGGATCAGGAAGCAAAGGGAGGTGTGACCTCCCATTTCTAGCCTAGATGACTTGGGATATGTAGGAGCTGATACAGACTCTGTGGGCATCTCTTCAGCTGTACCACCAAACTTCACCCCAGATGTTAATGCCAGGTAAGCATTCAGGTCAGCCTGGTGTTTGTGGAAGACAATGGGAAAAAAAGGCATAGCAGTAAGGGACATATATACTGCACAGAAGGGAAAAATACATTATTTGAAGCTTTTTATGAGACAAATTGCTTCTCAGATCTGTTTATAGGCTGCAGCTCTCAGAATTTCATCCAAACTATTGAGACTTGTTGAAGAAATCCTCTCTCTAAGTCCTGCCCTTGCTGCCCCAAGTTCCCTTACTCTTTTTTGGAAAGGGTCATAGTTACCCCTCAGCATGTGCAACATGGCGAGGCCACAGCCCCAGGGTCAGCCATGGGACACAGATCCAAGCATTGTCCTTCCCTTGGACTGGACATTGTCCAGTCCTTGGACTGGACTAGCAGCAGCTGATCCACACAGTCTGTTTTGCCCAGCTGCTGTGGCTCTGCAATTTCACACGTGAGGAGGAGAAAATTCCCTTGGTTTAAACACTTAGACAACAGTCTGGTTGGCTTAATTCTGCCCCCAGAGGCGGGGCTTCCAAGTCTTCTAAAGCCAGCAGGAATGCCGTGTCTTTAGTAACTACAGAGTTGTACCAGCCTTCTCTCCCATCCCAGTGAAGGTTGCCCATCCTCATGTTGATCCAAATACCATGGATTTGTTTTTCCAGTCCCTCTTCTAGTGTCCAAAGACAGGAGAGACAATTCCACCTGGCCTGAGTGGGACCAGGTCTTGCTCTAGATCTGTCTGTCACCAGCACTGGAGTAGGTACTCACGTACCTGTGTCTCTACATTCCTTTTGGGAATGGTTTGTGTTGGACTCAGGAGGATACAAGCATGGGGTTGCACATCTGCCGGGTTTGGAGCTTGGTGAGACCTCATCTGCTGGGAAGTTCAGACAAGGAAGATGGTTTCCATTATCTGATCACAGCTTTTCCTATCTGAGTTTGATCCCTGTAGCCTGACTCCTGACACAGCCCTCACTCAGTGAGGGGCTGGGACAGCAGAACCACTTTCACTAGAGCCGTTTTTATTCTCAGAAATCAACTCAAAGTAGTAAAAGGAGGCCCTGAAGTGCATTGATGAAACTGTGTGGACAGAATACTCTTGGTTTATTTATGTTTAAACCACCTAAGCAGCCAAGAGAGCAGGATGCTGACTGTTGTCCTCCTGCCTTCCCACAGGGATTAGTGCCATTTCTCTAATCCCCTTTAACAGTTAATTTACATTCATTATCTCAATTTTCCCTGTGGGTTAGTGCTGAATGACTCGTAATTCTCAGTGTGGAAGCTCATATTCCAGACTAACAGGGCCTTAATCCTAAACTAGTTTAATCCTGGAGTGGATTAAACTGATGTGAAATAATGCTTCTGACTTCCAGAAGTGAGTAGCCATGCAAACCACTTATTAGGACAGTGCTTCTGTGGCAAACAGAAACTAAACACAATTCCTTTCTTGAATAAGAGGAGCTGCCCTCCTAGCCGAGGAGAAGGAAAGTCCGTTTTACATCAGCATATCCAAAGAAGTCATGTCCCTCGTCAAAAAACAGATGACAAGGGACAGAGTCATGGGTCATCCACATGGAAAGCAGGAGGAGTTATGAGTGATGGGCTGGGAATGGTTAGAGCACCTTTGGAGAGGGTCTGATGTTGGTGTTTTGGAACACCAACCGTTTTTTGTTTGGATGCACAGCCTGCAGTGTCCTCGTTCCCCATCCTGCTGTGACAGAAGCTGTGGAAACACCACACCTGCTCCTAGTGTCAGGAAAAGGGTAGCACCAGAAAAACACACAAGCCAACAAACCAGTGGGAGAACTGCCTTTTCAGAGTGTTTTGG
The DNA here is from genome assembly GCA_032173965.1 of Sitta carolinensis. Taxonomy (NCBI): domain Eukaryota; kingdom Metazoa; phylum Chordata; class Aves; order Passeriformes; family Sittidae; genus Sitta; species Sitta carolinensis. The sequence goes on from JAVUNC010000026.1 coordinate 7,827,367, forward strand.
AATATTTGGAAAAGAAACTCAGGAAGATGAGCAGTGTGGCTTATGGCTGTGGTGGAGCTGGTCCTCGACCAAAGAAGCTGGTCCTCTGCCAAGGAGCCAGGAGGAGTCCTGCAGAGACTCCCCCAGGAGAAATTAATGGAGGATTTGATTCCCAGCCAGTTCAAAGGATCAGAAAGTTTGGGAAGTGAGACATCTGTCAGAGTCTCCACAAGGAGATGGAACTTTTATCACCATAGTTTTTCACATCTGAGGCACTACAAATTTAAATAGAAAAGGGGAACAATGTGGCTGCCAAAGCTTCAGGACAGATGTGCCAAACTCAGCTGATGAATAGTGCCCTGATAGCATCAGCTCTCCTGGCTGCCTTCAGGTTCAGGACAAAGGGAGGAAAACAAAAAGCTTTCAAGGCCAATTGTGTTCCTTTTATTTGCCATATTCAGCCTGGAACTTCTCTGTGAGACACTCATCGGCAACAAAGCCATCCTGCTTTCCAATCTCCTGTAATGCATTTTTCAAAAAAGAGCCAGGGGCAGCATCCCCCCTCTCCAGTGAGCTTTTGCAAGAGAGGGAAGAGGATGGCACAGCTCTCTGGGCCTTCCAGGCTTTCTCAGTCCCCCAAGAAGCTGCAGGGATTTATTTACATGCTGAATAGATCTTTTGACACTTACCATTCTGGTGAGTTATGCTAAATCCATATAAGATGTAAAAACTAATGCTAGTGGTTAGCCGTGGGGGTGAAACTATGGAGAAAATGGCTGCATTTTCCATCTTTGTTTGATTGGAATCAAAACTAGATGTTTTTGTGGATGCCTGGTTTCAGCTTAACCACATAATTGATCTCACACAAGGGTGACCTGATGAGATAAAAGGGCTTGTGGCACAGGACAGATGAAAATAATATAACTCAAGAGCTCCTACCGGGTTTAAAACATCAGTGAGCTTATTAGAGCCACCTGTTGGGAAAAACCTCCTGGGCAGGGGGAGAAGTGGAAGACAACACAAGCAGGAAAGGCAGGGAAAGACGTGACTGGGAGCAGCAAGCACCTGTAAGTGCACCTCCCTCCACGCTCACCTTGACAAAGCCTGTTCCTGTTTGCTGGAAAGGATGTCTCTTCAGGTCCCTGCCAAAGTCAGGAAGGGATGAGCCGAAATACAGCCCGAGCAACGGTGTCAGGAGCTGCTGTGCTCGGTGCTGGGATGGCACACCTGGGTCAGCTGGACCTGCCAGCCAGGACACGGCACACATCGTTCTTCTAATTCAAATTAATTCCCCGAAATGCTTTCTTCTCTTCCCCACAAACAGCTGGAGGTGGAGATTTTACAGCGCTGATGCAAATTAGAGCTGTGCTAAGGCCAGGCACATGGGAAGTGTGAACGGGCTCAGTGCTCCTGTACTCCAGGTACAGGGAGCTTCCAGCTGGGCAGGAAGCAGTGCTGGGCCAGTAGGGCAAGGATGGCCACAGTAGGCCTGGGGAGGAAGCCACCCAGTCCTGTGTGGCCCTGTCCCTGTGTTCAAGATCAAGGCATCATTTTCTCTGCATAACCCAGGCAATGTGTGGATTGAATAATTTCTGCTGCACATTCTGGCCAGAATAAAGTGATGTCCCGATTCTCTAACACTAAAAATGTTGCTGGAGAGTTTTTTTTTTTTTCTGCAGTTTTAGTGATGCCTGCACTGGATTGTGTTGTTCCCAGGGAGCAGGCTATTTTTTTCCCCACTTGGGTGGGAAAACCAGCCCAGGGAAAAACAGTGGAGCTTTGGAAGGAGTTCCATAGGGTGTAAACTTCCAGCAGGTGATTGATGGCAGTAACAGCTTGTCTTGAAAACTACTTTGGGCTTCCTTGGTGACAGGGAGATAGCCATGATGCACTCATAAGTTGGGAAAACAGTTCCCTTCTTCCTGTAAAAAGACTGCCCTGAGCTTGGCTTTTCCTTTTCTGGATCACAGTGCCAGCCACAGTAAAACCAACTCTTCTTTCCCCCTACATTCCCAAGCAGACAAGAAGAATTTCTTCTCAGGAAGAATTTCCTCATGGAAAAGGTGGTCAGGCACTGAAAGGGGCTGCCCAGGGAGATGGTGGAGTCCCCATCCCTGGAGGTATCCAAGGAACAACCAGATGTGGCACTCAGTGCTCTGGGCTGGGTGACAAGGCAGGGGCCGGACATAGATTGGACTTGATGGTCTTGGAGATCCTTTCCAACCTCAATGATTCCATGATTCTGTGATTTGCTTGCAGGAGGGAAGTGCCTCATGGCAGCCCTTCCAGATTCAAGGTTTGCCACAGGTGTTCCTGCTGCAGGATGGGCCTGGCTCATCCAGCATCCCCAGGTTGAGCATCCCTAGAGAGGCACCCCAGGGAACCCTCTGACTTAGCACCTATCCCTGCTTCAGAGGGATGTCCTCACTTGCAAAGCAGCTCTTATCCTGTACTCAGGAGAGCCAAGGCACCCTGCCAGCACCCAAGGGACCACTCCTGCACCAAAGGATAGTTTTCCCCTCGTTCTTCCCAATTCTTAGCAAAATGTTTTAAGTATGTGGGGACTTTTTTTTTTCCAATATGAGCCAAACACCTAATATTTAATCTTTTCCTTCAAAAGAGCTGGGGTTTACTGCAGATTTACCCAAGGGTTTTGGCAAGAAGCAGATACAACTTTGACCAAAATGACTGAGGTCTGCTCCAGCATAGCCCAGAGCTCCTGACAAATGTTTTGCTTTCCTTTTGCCTGGATAATGCCATGAGTGTCACCAGCGTGTCCAGCACCTTCCCTCCTTACTTCAGACCAAGCAGGCACAACTGCAGGTATGTGATTTTTAGTTCTTTCGTCCCTCACATCTGGTTTTCATTTTAAACTGGTGCAAATCCAGAAAGATGCCACATGTTTTGGTCAAACAAAGCAGGGGAGAGACACAGGCAATCCAAGCCACCGCAGGAGCAGGTAGGTAGAAAGAGAGACACACATATCCTGGGTCTACACACCTTCTTAGCTTAATTTGCCCCTTTGAAATTGGGCTGAGTGTTTTTATGAGGTTCCATGACCATATGGGACTGTGATTTTCCTTCTTTTTCCAAGCCCACCTGGGCTGCCCTGCTTGCCTCTTCCTTCTACCCCACTCTTCTTTCTTACAGCCAAAATCATGAAATCAGGTGGTAGAGATTAAAACCACTCCTGAAAGCATCCTGTGCAAGAAAGGAGCATTCAGAAGGCTAAATCCTCCAATCCCCTTATTCCAATTAGGGTCCTTTCTCTTAGGGACCTTGGAGTGATGCAAGGAATTGTCTCTAATCTGCTGTCAGCTGGAGCAGCATCACCGTCATCACAGTGGTGTGGGGCAGGCTCACCTGCAAACACACCAGAGACAATCCCCACTGTCCACATGGCCTCACACAGACACAGGAAGGGGGGAAAAGGAATGGGGGAGGTAGAAGTTCCTGAACACCCCGTAAGCTGATTAAAGGGTATTTTACGTAGGAAGGATTTAGCCATGCAGTTCCTAGTACCATCTGACCTCAATAAACTCCCCTGCCATGGGCTGGTGCTGCCATTTCATGGGGCACAGCCTTTCCTGGGCTCCCCAAAGGACAGCTGCACCTGGACAGCTCCATCAGGACTTGGGACACCCTTGCTGGATATGTGTGGGACATGACATGGTCCTCCCATGGCCTTCTTGGGCTGGCTTGACCCTTGTGCATTTTGCCATCCCAAAGCCATGGAACAAAGCATGGCTGTAAGATTTTGGGATGTGTTTTGGCCAGTCAAGATGTATCCAGGAAGAAGAGCAGCTCCAGCAGATCCTGGGGTCTGGGATTTGGACAGACTGGCAAGGATTGGGCAAATTTTGCAGAGATCACTCTGAATAAACAGCATCCCCAAAGGCTGGATGGGCTTTCCTTGTCCAAGGCAGGAACAATGATATCCACGTGACAATAGCAGCATTTACACAGCCTGTTCTTAATGCTCTCTGGAGAGGGACTCTGTATGCAGTCACACTGCCTCTCCAGGAAAAAATCTTTTCTGATCTCCTGCATCAAGTATTTTGAAGGGTGAATGGGAATTTCTCCCCTTCAGAACTCAGAATGACCCCCAGAGCTCTGAGTGCTGATTTTGGAGAGTTTGCGTGCATCCTCCCTGAGCTATGGGCCAGGATAGGTAGCCCTGTGATTAAATCCTCTCTTTTCTAAAATGCAGTTTCTTATCTTTACCTCCAACATCAAAAAAGGTCAGGCTCACATGTTCTCTCAAATATGTCCAAATTTGGGGCTAAAGCATTTAATGTGGTTCTAAGATGCTGCCTTTCACACTGCAGATTTGGTGACTCCTCCCACTGTAAAGAGGAAGAAAATTACCTTCCTCAGTTCCATTCTCAGCTCTGAAGCCTTTGAGACAAAGTAGTAACCAGAGGCTGGGTGTTGAAGGGGGGGTGGCCCCTGTGTTTCATAATCTTTGCCCTCTGTTGGCGTGAGTTAGTCCCCAGGCATCAGTGTGGCTACTGGGAATAGCCCTGGCACCCATGGAAACTGGATTTCCTTAATGCATCCCATCACAGGTCTCTCCACACTGGGCATGTCAGTTGTGTCAAGCCTAAGCACAAGTGACTGCACAAAGATCCTGATGGCTTTATACCTGGCAGCGTCCCCAGGGCAGCTCAGGGATGGTCCCAAAGCTCCCAGATCCCTTCTCCGTCTTGTCCTGGAGCATTTCTCCCTGCTGTCTTCAAAGAGTGTGTGTGCACAGCCTCAGCACTCCTGGGTGTCACTTGTTTGTGGCACTTTGCTGAAATCCTGTAAAACGTCATGTGCCATGCACAGGTTAGTCAGGGCAGCCAGGGGCTGGGATCAGTCCAGCCCTGACTTCCTGCACCTGCAGGCATGGCAGTGGTACAGGAGCAGGGATCAGGTGAGGCTAGTCATTTCCTCCATCATTCTTAGAGCCAGAAAATAGCTGAAAGCTTTTCTCTGCACTGATGCTGTGCATAGATAATGGGTTATAGATTCCATCTAAAGGGGTGATTTAATCCTGCTTTGTGCCTGCTGGATGTGGGCAAGGGGAATCTCCACTCCCCTGCTGGGACTTGGAGTGTTCACACAAATGAAAAGTGGGAGAAGCAAGGTGCAAATTCACAAAGCTCCTTTCAACTGATATTGTTAAGCAGGATTCTTTATTACTACTATCTCTATAATGTCTCCTGATGAATGTTTGAAGTAAATTCTGATTAAGGAGAATCAGATGTTTTTTCAGGACTGAGGAATTGGTTTGGGCTCTGGTTTATTTATAAAAATTATTATAAATTATAAATTTATATATTTTAAAATTATAATTATAAATTTCAGCTTGAAAATGCTTTTGAGTTCTCTTCATGGCTCTGAATTTCCTCATCAGGGGCTTCCAGAGCTCCACTGGAGCTTGATCCCACATTTGTCACCTGCATTAAGTTGCAACACTGCTGGGCATGGCCACACCACTTTCTACCCCATCACCTTTCCACTCTACCCCTGCTGCTGGAGGCAAACGCCATTTTTTGTTACAAAGTAGTTAATCAGGTTATTTACTTCATGTTCTTCCAGTCCCTAGAACCTTTTAGTGTCCTGTTACACACCCTCTGCTGCCATCGTGGGGCCACTTTGTCATTCCAACCTCTTCTCTGTCCTCATCTAAACTCTCATGGCAGATGGAGTTTCCCCAAAGCTTGGAGGCATTTCAGACCCACTGAGATTGTTTGCAAAGGAAGGAAAATAACATTACTAATTTTTACCTCCCTACATGTTGTTTGGCCTCTTTAATAAACCTGAAGCTGCCACCACCACTGCAGGCAGAAGCAGAGGCAGAAGGCTACAGCTGGAGAAAGCGGGTACCAAGAGGAAAAGAAAGTGGTTGGGAAATGCCTGGAGCAGAGCAGGTCCCAGAGGAGGAAATGGGTTCCCCTGTCCTAGTGCTGACCATGGCATGTCTCAGTGCTCCAGCCCTGGAATGGCACCTGGAGTGTCCCTGCTGTTTTCCTCTGTTGCAGGGCTCTGGCTGCAGCGATGAGGTTCTGCTCATCAGGCCTTGGGGCATTCTTCCAAGGGAAAGACGAAGAGGAAAATCTTGTCCTTCACAGTCCTCTAGTCATGGGGACACCCTCTACTTTTCCAAGGAAAAATAAAGATAAGTAGATAAAAAGCATAATACAGCTCCCATTTTTCCAGTTGGAAGATTAAGAAAATTATTTATGGTGCTTATTCCTTCCAAGCTACTTTATACCATATAAAGGAGAGAAAGGGTAATCCTATTTTCTTCCTCTATTTCTATGTCACATTTAGCTGATGTATTTGAGATCAACCAAACCCCAGCAATGGCAGGAAATATATTCAGGATGTTTTCCATGCATGTACTAGTATGCTGGTTTTTAGATGCCGTGACAGAATTTGTACTCAGCAGACCTTTCCCAGATGAAACCACAGTTCAAAAGGTATTGTCCCCTCATGGAAATGTCAGCCTTGATCCTACTGATCAGGCAATGCTTGCCCTAAAAATGCGATACATAGTTCAGCCAAATTACTGGTACACACAGGGACTCACTGATAGATCCTGGCAATTGCAAACATAGCCCAAGCCAGGATGAAATGACAAGAACAGAAGATTAAGCTCCTATCAAGAGGTAATTAAAGCCAGGAAATAATGATGACAATCGTAGTGAATCAATTGGTACAAGGATGTTTGCCCAACAAATGTCATTATAGGCAGAAGCAGGAATTATTATCCATCAGCAGAAATATTCCATCAAATTGCTGTGAATGACCCGACCAGGTAATTAAAAGGACATTCCAACCCCACTGCATTATTTGCTGTTAATCATGATTGCTCATATCCATATCTTTACCCAAATAATTGCTTCTGATAAGGCTGCAGATTTATAGGGGTCCCTGAGAGGAGCAGGCAGAGGAGCACTGGCTGCGAGCTGGGAGAGACCAGGGTCGGTGAGTCCAGCTGGGGTGGGTGGGCTGCACGGGCTGCCTTTCCCCCTCTCTCACTTTGGGGGGGAGGATTTCAGACCTCTGTGATGCCTTGCTGAGCCATTGTTATGAGGCCATCCATATCCTGTGCAGCATTGCTGGAATATGGGGGGTTTCCCTCCCCAGCACTTCCAGGCTGGCTCGGGATGTAATTCTTTCAGCTAAAGGTCCCAGCTGGCCAAAGAGTTTGCAGTAATTTAAAACCAGCATCGATGGGGAGGAAATTAAAAGCTTGGAAGTATCCTAAGAAGGTTTAACAGCCCTTCAGTGATGACCCCAGAGATCTACCTGCTCCCTGTGGTCTGGCTAATTTTAAAAAATACTATGCAATCATTGATAGGCAGGAGAATTTCCCCAATAGCCATCACTGCTCCTGGGAACTTCAGCAAACAAATATGGTCTGCCCAGGGGAGACAGGAAAAGAGAAATTGATCACCCGATTAGCAGCTAGAAAGGTTATGGAGAGAGGGAAACTCTGGAGCCAGGGATGGGGTTTTAAATGGTCTCTTAAATATGGTGCTCCCAGAGAAATGCCAGCCCAGGGGAGGCCAAATGCTGAACTGAGATCCTGGAGACAAGAGATTGATTGTGTGACAGCTTTTGGGCAGATGGAAGGACAGGCTCAGGATTCAGTTTCCCCTTGCCCAAGGATGCTCTGCTTTTGGTGGCTGTTTTCAATTCCTCCTGCATCCCAGGACTGTGAAGTCTGCCTTGTTTGGACTCCAGTAAGATGCTCATCTTTGAAATGTCCTTCTTGGTTTAGTATTCCATCCCCTCAAAGCTGTATCAGGCAGGAGAACACAACACTAAAGCTCAAAGCGTGTGTGAGATTAAGCTTATGGTTCTTTCATCCTCTCATCTGTTTGCTCTGCAGCCCCCATTAAATATTTGCCCTGTGGTTTACAGTGAATAAATTTCTGTATAAATCCTTCGCTCTTGTCCTTTCTCCTTGTGCTTCTTCTCATCTTGCAGCACCTCCAGAGCAGCAAACAGTCCCAGTAAGGGTGACTAGAAGGTGTTCAGAATTCTCAGACTGTCCTTTCATGTTCTTTGTACTGTTTAGCTTCAGAATAAAGTAAAAACCCAGTGGGAGGACTTTGATTTGGGTACTGTCTTGAGAGATTGCATACCAGTGATGAAGGTTTGTTTCTTTGCAGGAGGAAGGCAAAAAAGAAAGAAGTGTATTATAAATTGCAGGTAAAGCTGCTGTGTGATCCTTGAGGAAGGGTGAGCACCTGGAATAAAGGGGGAAACAACCTGGGAATAAAAGGGGGAAACAGGCCATGGCTTGTGATAAACAAAATGTACTTTTTATTTCAGTAAGAAAACAAAATAAGAGGACCTGCTGTGACAGCAAATCTGTGTTATTTCACTTTTCCTTCTTGAAAGGTTATAGGATAGGAGGATATGGGCACACACATAAGCCCTTCCTCTATATGTGAATGAATTTTATTTAGCACATGTTTGTTTTGGTTTTGGGGTTTTTTGGGGGTTTTTTTTGTGTCTGAAAGCCCCTTGCAGATGTCTCCAGGTGTTTATCTCTGCTGGCAGGAATTCCTGCCTTATTTAGTTATAGTGGTGGTGTTGTCACAGCCCTGTCTCTGTAGGGCATGTGAACTGCACCAGACACACACCAAGGTCACTTGTTCTGCTGCTCATAAAACTTCATGCTTTTTATTTCAGGAGAGAACATGGTTTCCATGATGACAACTCTGTGGCAAGTAATTATTCCCATGATTGTCCTGTCCCACTTCTCAGCATCTCTATCATCCTGGGAGAGGTATGTATTTCTTGGGACTCTGTTTTCTTTTTCTCCATGAACTTGCAGTGGCTTGATTGTGGATCTTCTCTTCTTCCCTAAACAGATTTAGTTAAATGAGTGCAAATACTGTAAATGTTTTTTTCTTGCTTAAGAATGGGAACGTTAATTTTATTTAATTTGGGAGAAAATTTGACCCAAAACCAAAAAACAGTTACAAGGACACTTTTGACTCCGTTTTTCTCCTGTGTACTTACACAGCCTGATAAAGGTGAGAGTTTCTGTTTCCAATAGCCTGGTCCCATGAAAACATAACCAGAAATAACCAACCCTGTAAGTTCACCAAGTTCATTAGGGGAGTCACCTCCAAGGGCTGGTCTTTGCTGCCCTTTTCTAAGTGCTCTTCAGCTTTATGTCTCTGGATGTTTGTTTATTACTTCTCCAGCCTCTTGCCCTACTCTTTTGTGCTGAATCATCAACAACCCCACATTCCCATATCCTTGTGGCAAGATGATTACATCAGTAAAAGCAAGGGCAGGTCGTTTTCCTATGTGATGTCTGACAAAGATATTTTTCAAACTTCTTTTCCCTTTTTTTGTGAAACTTTGCCAAAGTGGCACGAATTCTTGTCCATGTGTGTTTGGGACTGTCTTGCCTTTGAGGCAGCAGGGTTTAAAGCCTGTTCTTTTTAAACCATTCCTTTAACCCCCCCCTTCCCTGTTCCAACATGAGGACGGAGCGCCATGCGGACGGGCTCTTCCACAGTGAGCTCAGCAAGATGAATGGCAATGCCTACGTGCAGCAGTTGGTCAAGCACCTGGTGGGCCTCAAGGACAGGTGAGGACCAGCCACAGCCATCCTCCTGGGGCAGGGAAGTCTTCAGGGGAACGGGGGATCCCTGCCCTGAGGGGCTGCCCGTGGAGCTGAGCTCTCCAGCCACAGAGCCAGCCCAAGGTGACGAGGGGGAGCAGAGGGGTACAGGGCCTGTAGTGTGGGAGGAAAGGCATTGCTGTGCCTGTGAGTGCCACGTGCCATGGCTGGGAGGTGCAGCCACTGTCCCTTGTTGTCCCCACACAGGTCCCAGAGGCACTCAGATGGGCTGTTCACCAGTGAGTACAGCAAGATGAGAGGCAATGCCCAGGTTCAGAAATTCATCCAAAACCTGATGGGCCGCAAGCGCAGGTGAGAGGAAACCTCTGGGGTCCCAGTCCCCACCCAGGGCTCTCACTGCCACACTGGGTCAGCAGCCCCCACTGAGGCCATGTCTGTGAGCACAGCAGCAGATACAACACAAGGTGCAAGTGTTGCTCTGCAGTGGTGGTGGTTTGGAGTTTTTAATTATTATTAATTTTCTTTATCTAAACCAGCTCTCCTGGCCCAGTCAACACAGACATGCAGGGGAGAGAGGGAGTAAACAACCCTGAGGAACTTTGCTTTCTCTGGCTGTACCAGAGCTTTCTGAACACCAGGTAGGTGGGAGAGATTGGTCACCTCTGTGACTCTGAGCCCCACAATACTGAAGCCAAAAGAGGACTTTTATGAAAGGCCATAGAAAAGTCAGTTGTTAAAAATAGAAAAACTCAAGGAATCAAAATAATATTTTTTTCTTAATCATTTCTTAAGAGTTGTCATTCTGGATTGAAGCAATTATTCATCCCACTAGGAAATGTGATCTAATGGTTAAAACTGAAAGAAAGCCTTTGCTACCCTGTCAGGATTCAGCTGCTGATTGAAATACACACTTCAAGATGGGTTGTCCCAGCACCTGGATATTGTCTTTTCCTAATGCCCAATGACTTTCCCTTAGACATCTCACTCTTAAATCACTGTAATTAGGAGGAATAAGCTGGCCCTTAGTACCTCTTGTGTCCACAATGGGAGTGAAACACCACTGTGCATTTGTAGAGTGCTGGCAACAGGCAGCCTTGATCCCTCTATCATACACCTGCTCCTTGGAGTCATCCTTGAATGTCACAAGGTGGCCTTGTCACACTTCCTGCAGTCCATGCTCCCAGAAATAATGGACTATCCCTGATTTTTCCCTTTCCACAGCCGCACGGACAGAGATGCCAGGGAGGCTGCTACCATTACCAGCCAGTACATTTGCCCCTTCTCTAAGCAGCTGGTTGCAGACATGAAGGAAGATACAGATGGTTCTGAATGAAGGTGAAAGGAAAGAAACAGCCAAGGAGACAGCTTTGCACATGCATGGTCTTGAAAATAAACAGGGAAGCTCTTGCTTAGGATAAACTCTTGAGATAGGCAAATAAATAAAAATAATCCTGGAAAGCAGTCAAAAGCCAATGAAACCTCTGAGATTACCCAAAGTGAAATGTATGTGAGTGTGTACTGCTGTCAGTAGATGGAGCCTGGGTAAAGCACATCCCTTCCACTCTGTGTTGGCATCTGGCTGCCTGCTGCTGATCCCAAATAAAAATGGTTAGCTGTGCCTGTGCCTTGGCTGCTCTTTGGGGAACTGGAATAAGGGTGGTTCCATTACAAGGTCCTGGATTATTAGGAATGCAGGGGAGGAGCATTTTGCCAGGATTCCCCTAGATGAGGCATGGTGGGACACATGGCTGGGACTGAGGAGTGCCTACAGTGCAGCTGTGCACAGAAGTCAGAATCAAGGCTCCATGTAGCAGGAACAAAGACAGATATTAGGTCTTATGGCAGAGAAATGTTCTGTGAACAACACATCAGAGATACTCACTGTAAAAGTGTTTCCTCTGCATTCTGCCTCTGGAGTTGTTGGCCCAGCTTTGTCAGAGCCACTAAAGACAAAGCTCCACGAGGAATAATTTGTTTCCACCACTTAATGAGGTTTATGTGCTGTCCCTGTGCCACACAGGCAGATTGCCCCCCTTTGATTGAGCAGCCATGCCAGCTTTTCTGTAAAACCAATGGATTTTGGAGAGCATCTCTAAAATAAGGATCTTCAGCTGCAATCCTGTGCTGTGCTGTGGGGCCCTGCCCAGCCCATCCTGCTCTGGCTGTTTTCACCATCTATGATGGACCTGACACCTGCGAAAGGAGCTGTTCCCACTCAAATGCACACATAAGCACCGTTCCCTCACTGAGGAGCTGAACAAACCTTGGCAGTTGTTCATTTTGGTCCATAGGAAGTCCCTGCTAGGAAAGATTCCTTTTGGAATACTTTTGGAAGGAGTGTTGACAGCCTGGATTTCATTAAGACGCTAGTAACCACCTGGCTGAGGTACAGCAGTTGAAAACTTCCTGAAATCAGAAAGAATTTTAAAATATCAGTGAGAGCAGAGGTCCCCAGAAAACTTCAGGATGCTGCTGAGATTCAAATAATTGAAGATTTCCTGGTGTGGAATATCTTGGAAGGAGATTCTGGGAAGCATCTCTACAAGGAGCAGTCAACAGTAGGAGATATGTTTTCCCTACAAAGTTGCTGGGCATTCCCTGGACTGCAGGTGAACCTTGTCACTGCTGGGATCCACTTGCTCACCTTGTAGGATACAGACCCCATCTCTGGCACATCAGAAACCAAATTTTTCCACTTCCCTGTGGTAGTACACAGGCAGCTTCTCAAGTACCAGCCCTTGTCCTTCATGCTCAGCTGGGCAATGGCTTGGCACTGAGTTCTGAACTGCTTCAAATATATCCTTGTTGCCACAGAGAGCTTAGGACAGGAAAGATCCAGGGAAAAAAGCAGCAGCAAGGATTTATGCGTCATTGTGTCCCATGTCTGGTAAATCCTTCAATAAGTCATCCAATGGGGCAAAGAGGCAAAGGTTGAACCACAGCAATCGCAGCCAGACGGTTTTCTCGATGCCATAAAGTGGTGAATGCAGACAAGGGCACAAGGAGGAGCCAGGAGAAGATTAGCTCAGTTGGAAAAAGGGATTTTTGAGCAACTGGCAGCTCACCATGGCTATTCCTCACCGGCTCCTCATGTCCATGCTCTTCCTGCTGCCCCTCTTGGCACAGGTTTCAGCACAGGAACCAGGTAAGCTCTTCCACAAGGCCAATGTCCCTGAGAAATGTCTCCCACGGGAAGGGGTGGCCCTGTTACAGGTGGGAGGTTGCTATGCTCCAAGACACCTTGGCTCCACAGCTTGTGACCACAGCTCTCACCCAGCTCCTTCACAATGTGAATCCTTGGGCAATATTGCATCTTATTTGTGTGTTTTTCCAGGATGTTCTGTCAGTAACAGCAAACCAAGTGTTCCTGAAAATAAGTGTCCTTATGTGGTGACTACCATCCATGTGCAGCCAGGTTTTACCCTAACAATTGATCCCAATTTCCCTGATGGCCAATTCTTCACCATTGAGGGCTCTGAGCTGTGGCTGACAACGTGTGTGGACTATGAGGTAAACCTTTAATTGGCAGGCTGTAAGGATGGGATGGATAATGCTGGGATGCTAGGAGTTTCAACCTGGAGTCTTGGGCTTCCAGGGATTCTTAACCTGTTTCTAAAGGAAATAAGTTATTTCAGTTGTGTGAGCCTACAAAAAAAGATGGAGAGAGACAATTTATAAGGGCCTAGAATGACAGGGTAAGGGGGAGTGACTTCAAACTGCCAGAGGGCAGGGTTAGATGGGATATTGGGAAGAAATTCTTCCCCAGTGAGGGTGGTGAGACTCTGGCACAGGGTGGCCAGAGAAGCTGTGGCTGTCCCATCCCTGGAAGTGTCCAAGGCCAGGTTGGACAGGGCTTGGAGCAACCTGGGATAGTGAAAGGTGTCCCTGCCCATGGCAGAGGCTTGGAATGAGATAAGCTTTAAGGTCCTTTCCAACCCAAATCATTCTGGGATTCTGTCATCTTATGTGAAGCAGAAAGGCAGTAGAGTGCCTGGCAGCACTCTACTGTCTTTGTGTTCAAAGGTCATTGTGTTCACTTAGGTTGCTGCTAAATTATTTTAGTTCCCTGGAGTGCTCTGCATACAGCCACAGGCACCCTTAAGTTCCCTTTCAATGTAAAAACCCACTTTTACTTGAGCAAAGACCAACAACCAGAGTTACCACCCTGCAGGTGCCATTGTACTTGCTGCATAGAATGTTTCTGATGTATTCATCAGAAATTTCTGATGAATATTTTAAAAGAAATCTGTTTGAATTCACCTGAGGTGAGAGAGAATGGCAGATTAGCTCTGCCAGCATCTTACTGGAATTGCAGGGAGAGCACCTGGAAGATGAGGTTGTTTTGATATCATCATAAACAAGATCTCAGCACTAAGGAAAGAAAGGAAAAGTTAGATACACCTGAAAATAAGATAAAGCCCAGCAGGGTTTCTGATTCAGCAAAGCACGAATTTGGCTCATCTGCTTTAGCCAGAGTTTGTACTCTTGGGCTGTTTCTACAGTGGTTGGGTTTGTTTTTCATGCAGGAAGACCCCGTGCTGCTGCTGTACCTGACCTGCAAGGACCCTGCTGGCCAGGTGAGTGCTCTCCCACTGCTGAGCCCCAGGACAAGGCACTGCAGCAGCACCTGCTTCCCTCTGCTCTTCCTAATCCTCACACTGGGATGGGCAGATGTCCTTCTCTTTGTGGACAGACATGCTGCTCTCATAGCCACAGAGAGTGCCAAGCCTCTGCCAGTGGGGAGGAGGTGGCAGCAAGCCCATAATTCTGCCCCATCAAACCCCAGCCCCGTCCTTACACCATCCCCTCTGGTCACTCTGCAAAGCAGGATCAGCCCCAACAGTCTATTTTTGTCTTTGATTCTTTAATTTCCCCATTCTACAGAGTGATTCCTTGGAAATCCTAGTCACCATTCTGAACGAGAATGACAACAGTCCTGTGTTTGCACAGCCAAACATCACCAGGGTTATCCCAGAGGTAAGGCGTTTTTGGAAGGGAAGAAAGCCATACTCACTGAGTGCTGTGGGACTGAGGAAGAGTCAGCAGGGAGAGGATTTCAATCCATTTCACACAGGCAATAACTAAAACCAAGTTTTCTTTCAGGATACAAAAGTGGACACAGCCATTGTAGACCGTGAAGAATTAAGTGCTAGTGATGCTGACCTGGACACCATCTACTATGAACTCACTACCACAGTGCAGGTGAGCATCTCTGGGGACAAACAGTAGCTCTGGAGCAACTGGATTCAGAAAGGCCCCAGATTTGAGGAGAAGGTCACTGCATTTAGCTCTCTCAATCTTTACAAAACCCAGACATTGGTTTGGTTAGCAGAACAGAGCCATCAATGCTGCAGGTATTGAATTCTCTAATGGCTCACACTTTTAATGCACTGTACAGATTAAACTTTCATCTAGGATATTCAGAGACATAATGACTCAGGGAAGTCTTGTTGGCATGATCTGTAAACATATCAGGAGACCTTTGTACCTCAGAGAGCTCAGAATTGCACTGAGTCTGATGGGGAAAGGAGTCCTTGCCCTAATTGCCAACAGCAGCACAGGAAATGGATTGTGCACACAGTTAAACCAATGCCAGCCTAGAGCAAAAGAGCTGGCTGTAAACTGAAATCAAAAGGAAATTCAAGGGAAAAACCAAATCTATGTTTGCATTTTTGAAAAGCATTGTGGAGAGAGCTGACAGTGCCTCTGTTACCTCTATATCCCCAGGGAATTTAAGTTTCTGTGAACAGAGACCACCAGTTTTTCAGCTCTGGGATCAGATTTTGCATTCACATTGGAGTAAATCCAGAGAGATTTAGAAATTCAGAGGCATAAGATTAAAGGAGAAACAAAGCAAGTGCAGAAGGTTATAGAGTAAAATGCAACGCATGATACTTCAACTCAGCTTTACAGTTTCCTTCAAAGTCCAGCTGTGTTAGACTAAGGCAGGTGATCCTGCCAGCTCTCAAAGGCTGAGCCATCTTTGACCTTTTATGTGCATGGAAGTGAGATTGCTTGACTATTAGGGACCAATAATCAAGGATTGTTGGCAACTTGTTAAATGTAGGAAATAGATGAGGTGATCTGTTTCATCCAGAAGCTGCTGAGCAGGTGGGCAGTCAAAGCAGGAGGTCTGGGAGAAGAAATTCACAAGAACAAACCTTTCTGACAAGCCAGGCAACTCAAGAGTGCAGTACTAAAGATTAAGTAGATCAGACTTTCCCCCAGTGCCCCTCACCCAGGTTCCCAAGATTCAAGGCCCAATTGTGATGACAAAGGCAGCAATGAGCAGGATTTGGAACGTGTCTGTGACTGAGTCTGCTATAGGATCTTTCCTTTTCCCTTGCCAGGACACAGATGGATATTTTGCCATAAGAGGAGTTAATAACCCAGAAATTTATTTACAAAAGGCATTGGACTATGACAAATTTAATTCGACAACGTTGCTCTTGTATGCAAGGGTAAGTGAACAAGGGAGGAACAGAATGCCTCATTTGCATGGTCCTTCTTACCTGAAGGATGAGTCTGGATGGGACATCTCTGGGATAACAGGAGGGAGGGTGGGGACTTGAGGGGGTGGGGTGGGATGTGTGTTGGGTTGTTTGGAGCAGCCTTTCCCTCTCCATAATTCCAATGACAGACCTGCAGTCAGCCTACCTTTGCCAGCAGAACAAGATAACACACTGCTTTAGCTACTCTCACAAAAATTTCTAATTAAACAGAATGAGTGACAATGGCTAAAGGGCCCCAGGGCACTGCTTTTGGCAGATGGGCTCTTGTTTTGGCAGTGAAACTTGTGTCTCACGAGTGTGCTTTGCCTTGGGGCAGGACAGGCCTGTGACCGACCCCACCAACACCACCCACACGGCCACTGCAACAATAACCATCATCATCAAGCAGAGTGACACCCGGGCACCGTGGTTCCTGCCCTGCACCCGGCTCCACAATGACGCCAGCGTCTGCATCAGCAGCCCCTACTCCGGCAGGGTCAACATCTCCGAGATGGCGGTGAGCAGGAGGGCTCAGACAGTGCCCCTGGGGCTCTTCCCAGTGGGAAGCACTGAATCATTTCCATGAGCTTCTGCTGATCCCCAGTACAATGCAGATGGTTCAGCAGAACAGGGAGCCTTCATCATCTCCCCACCCCAAGCAGCACTGCTTCTCTCTGCTCCTACAGCACATCACAGGAGAGGCAAGAGCTGGAATACTAGCTCAAGGCTGTCTCACCTCTGCCTTGTCACAGACACCTCCCAGCAATAAATCCCCTTTTCAGGCAGAGCCACGGGATCTGTGCTGGGCTGGGAGAGCTCCAGTGGCTGATCTGGTCCTGGCTTCTGGTGTGCAATTGTTTGCCTTGTTGTTGCAGACAGCCCCACTCCTCCTGGAGCCAGGACCCATCTATGCTGTTGACCCTGACTACACCATCAATGACAGGATCGTGTACAGTATTGTTGGGGGTGAGTAGACCTGTCACCTTCCACAAGGGGCAATGCTCAGGTCTGCTGTGGGACCTGCCAAGAGCACTTGAGGGAGGGCCTGGGATTTGCCCCTCTGTTTTCTGCCACAGAAACATAACTAGAGCCACAGAACATTGCCAATTAAGTAAAGAAACAGACTGTACAGAGAGGAAGAAAAAAAAAGAATTACAATGAAATCTGTTTCAAAAATACTTTGGGATTTTTGTGAGATGAGACATTTTATCTTTAAGCTTTTGGATGTGATTTTCTCAATCTGATCATGGTACTTTCATGCAGTCTTTGAGCTGAACCTAAAATTTCCATACTAGCCTAATTTCTATTCATTGCCCAGAATTATGTTTTTATTCCCCCACACATTGCCACTATCATGTCTGCCCTGTTTTAGTCTTGATTCCAAAAGGATCAAGGCAAAGGCCATATTGGTCAAGTGGAGTGTTCCTCTCCTTTACCTATTATGTCTCATGGCACCACAGTTGTGAATATCCTCCTGATATCAAATGTATTAAAGAATATTAAATTCCATTGGCATTTGGATTGGAGTGTGGCCATAGTCAGTGACTCAGATCCTTGTCAACAGAGAGCCCACAGTGTCTCAGGGCGAGGAAGAGAACTAAAAATTCTGCTTGTCTTACATGCATCCAACATAGGTACTTTTATGATTCCTGCACAGATGGAGGAATCTGATTTCTACCTGTCTAGACTCCCTTTGTAATGAGTAGAGAGAAATAAGCATTCCCAGAGCACACTGGGAACTGGATGGAGATTTTCAGTCCTCAGATTGCACCAGAGGTTCTGAGCATTTATCATACTTTAGGCTGGCAATCTGTGGGCCTAGACACTGGAAAAGCAAAGCTTTGTTGTCCTACCTCATTTAATTGGGTTCACACATACCTAATGTGTCCCTCTGCATCCCTGGCTAGCACTCCCAGTCTTTGGAGCAGCCAGGGAGGCAAGGAAAACAGCATTTTTCCTTGGATATATGGTATTTACCCATGGAAGAGTCTTTGAGGATATTTTCACTAAGACATGGAAGAATGACTCTGTAAATTCCAGGTCACTTTATGAAGGAATCTGAAGGTTGGATGATCTTTGCATTTTCTCTAGGGAATAGAGACGAAGTGTTCTCAGTGGATGCAGACACAGGGAACCTAACCATGAACAAGATAGTAACTTCCCCAGATTCCTTTCTGTTGCAAGTTATGGTAAGTGATGACATTACAGCCAGACACCCAGCACAGCTGGATTCCCAGGAAGCAGCAGCCTGGGTGTGACAGGAGTCAGTGACCTCAAAAATAACTCAGTTACTTGCTTTTGAAGGGCCCAGTGTTTGACCTATGTCTTGCACCAACCCACATGCAAAGCTCCTGGAACAGTTGATAGTTTCCCCTCAGGTGTGGGTGGTGACAGCAAAGAAAATTCACCCTAGGCACATTCTGCTTAGTTGGGAATTGCAATAGGCTTTGGATCGAGCCTGTCCTTTGGTGTCTCATCTGGGGCAGGAGAAGTCTGGCATCTCTCTCCCTCTTTCTCTCCAGGCCACCCAGGTCAGCAACATAAGGAAATACTCTGTAGCCACTGTAGAGATCAAGGTCATCAATAAAAGCAATTTTCCACCCTACTTTGAGAAGGGGGTCTACAACGGGACGGTGTTTGTTGGGCTGCCCCAGAGGAGCTTCGTCTACCAAGCTGGAGATCCTTCCACCCCCCTGGTGATAGCAGCACTGGATCAGGATTTCCCTGATGTAAGGAACTAAAAGTGCTCTGTGTTCTGTCTCACTGCTTTGGGTTTAAAGCAGGATTGGGAAACACGAGGGAGGGGAGGTGGGGAGGGGCAAACACATGTTGTCCTCTAGTGTTCTGTATTATATTCCCTTGGAAATTCCACAGACACCAGAACCACTTATGGTGTGATGTAATGGGGAGAAGCTGCTGGACTCCCCTCCTCCAAAGAGAGTCTCACACAGATCACTTGCATAGGTGTGTTTTGCTTGGGCAAGTACTAAAGTTGCCAACACAAGCTGGGTTAAGACCTGGGATTTTTTTAATGTTTTTATGGTACATTCTTGGCCTCTGAGCAACAGGGTGAACGTAGTTGAGTTCAGCCTTTCTTACCTACTCAGTCCAGGTTTATTTATTACTCTCCAAACCTGCTCCTACCTCAGGTGTTTTGGACAAGTCCTACCAAGGGGTTGTTGGGAATATGCATGTGAAGCTCAGTGTAGTTTGATCACCCTCTCTCTGGCCTTTCAGAAAGTCAACCCCAACATCGAGTATTATCTCAAAAACAGCACCGATTTCATCGCAACCAGGGATGGGCTCATCCTGACCAACAGAGTGCTGGAGTCCCCAGGAACTGTGACCATCCAGGTAGGGCACCTTTCTTGGGTATTTTATCAGGGCGTGGAAAGAAGGAAGAATTCAAATCCTGCTTTTGCTTGGGTCAAAGGAAGCAGTCAATAACTTTAGACTTGTAAGAAGCTGGATGTTCCCTTTATCCACATGTGTGCCTATGGCTTGCCTGGCACAGTGCCATTCCCTGTGTCTAAACCAGCCTGGCCACAGCACTGCTGGAGCTCCAAGGGCAGGCACAGAGAGGTGCCAGCACCTGCTGCTCCTGCCCCACATTGCCTCAGAACCTGTGCTCTCCACAGTGATGAACTGAACCCAGAGCAGGGACGTGGTTCAGCTCATCCACTCCCAGGGCAGGGAATCTTTAGACCTCTTGCTCCCCTGTGACCAGGCTCTCCAGCCACAGTGTGGTGAGGATAGGGACAAGGTACTTTCTCCTCAAAGGGCTCCCCACAGACCTTGAGAGTGAGCTGGAGATCTGGAAGTCCCTAAGCCATCTCTTTCCCATGTTCCCATAGGCTGTTGGAAAAGATGTGTTGAGCCTGCAGGAGGCAAGCACCATAATTGTGGTGGAGGTCATCCTTGCCACAGGTAGGCTGGGGAGGGTCTCTTCTGCTCTGGAGAGTCTTTTCTATTTCTGTGGCAAACCAGCTGTGATGGGTCACCTGCTGAGGTCTGTAGGCCTGGGCTACAGGAGGTTCTGTGGTAGCTTTAAGAGGGAAAATGCCCCAACAACATCCTCACAGCTTAGTCACCATAGGCCTCAAAAAGCCTCCAGAGACTTTAAGTGGTGCTGTGTATTGGAGTGTCTTTTCTTGTTGTTCCAAAGCTAAATCTGGGGTTGGTTCATGCTGGGAAATAACCCAGGATGTCTTATCATGGCATTGGTACATCATTGCTCCTTTTTAGCCAAACAGAGAAAACTGCAATGTTCTTGCCTGTGTTAGGCAGAGCAGAGGGCAGCTGGCATACCCCAAAGCCAGGCTTGCCCATGAGCCAAGGCAATCTACTCAGATCAGGTCTTTTACACCAGGATTTTATGGTCTCACAGGAGAAACACCCCATGAGTAATAAGAGAGACATGAGGCTTCATATGTAACCTTCCAGCTAATGTTTAACCTTGACAAAGTAAAAACAGCTCACACTTCCATACTGCTGAGAAATGACTCTTAAATTGGTCTGATAAATAAATTAGGATTGAAGTTCCTGAACCTTCTTATGCTTTGAGTTAAGATGAACCAATAGCAGTGAATTTTTATCTCAGGATAGGCAGACAATGTCCAGGCTCCACTGGATTCTTCACTATAATGTGCGATTGAAGTTCCATCACTTCACCCTCTCATGACTACCATTGTGGGGTGGGAAAAACAAGTGGGCTCCTTGGGTGAAAATCTGGATTCCCTAAAGGTAGTGCCACTTCGCAGCTAAAAAACACTGGAACCCTATTTAAGGGCACAGCCCAGCATAAAACTAGTCCATGTGTGAGCTCACAGTTACAAATTCTCCAACCACGTACCAATACTTCTGGGCAACTGAAATGTTGCCCTTGCTGTTTAAGCCACACAAAGCAATGGTGCTGTTGAATATGCAGAATTACACAGCTCTGTGATTCTCTGTAGGCTGTGGCTCTCCAGGAGACAGGATTAAGCAGCAAAAATTCACTGAGGTCCTAAATCCTTGCCAAGGTATTAATGATAAAGCTTTCTGTGGTATCAGATATATGATTGTCACATTCTGCAGCACAGGATGATTCCTTGCCTTTTAAAAATTTGTTGGACCTTCTCCCACAGTGAAGGGTTGTGTTGGAAAATGCTGCCTGCCAGTTTCAGACTTTGTTTAACACTGGTTTGTTTTCTTCGCAGCCGTAACCCCCTCTGACAAGATGTACTCTGCTCAGGACATGGCTGCCTTAGGGGGCACATTAGCAGCACTGCTGTTAATTGCCTTAGTCTTCCTTGGAGTCCTGATATGGAAATCTAGTAGATGGTACGGAAAACCTGTCAAATACCTGATGAAGAAAAAGGTAACTGCTTTGTTTGTACCTGAACTTCTAAGAGTTACGAAGTGGGATCTGAGGAAGCTTTGAAGTATGGATGGGCTGCCCAAGGACCACACATTTGTGTGAAAGGGGTGAATCACTCCTGAGACAAAGTTAGCAGAGGTGGCATCACCTTGGTGATGTTTGCTGCTGTTCTTTCAGCCCCTGAGGCTGGAGCTGCATGATGGATGATGAGCAGATGTGGTAAAGAGAGCACCACAGCTCCATGGAGCACAAAATTTAAGATAAAAGTGGCACACATCAGGGGCAGTCTCTGAAAAACACTTGTCTGTGGCATAAACCACTGTTCATCCTCCACAGTCAAAGGAGAGGAGAGTCCCTTCACATCTGATCCCAAAGCCTGGGCTCAGACACTTGTCTGCACCTGAGGTACTTAATTTTGGACCTCTCAGGTCCCTGGCAGATTGGTCACTGGGAAGTTTAGGGTGTAATTTGTCTGACCAGATGCTGGTCTGTGCCATAGGCTGGGGCTGCCAGGAGTCTAGACCTGAGTGCAGAGATCATAGCTCAGGTGGGTAACAAAAGTCCTTCACCCTGAGTGAAGGAAATCCCACCTCAGGATGGGGTGGGTACAAATCACCATGTGTGGTGCTGCTGCTCAGCCCTCCTGGTGAACAAGCCCACTTATCTGAGAAACTCCAGAAATGGAGCCAATTAAAAAATGCCTCTTCCAGGGATCTGCATCTTTCCCTGGTTTCAAATAGGTCTGACTGCAAACCGAGCTGAACTTTCCTGAACAGGAGTTTGGTCACTGCAGCCACCCTTTCCCTTCTGTCCCCCCATTTCTCTTCCTGTCACTACAGTCACAATGTGCCTCTCCTCCTGTAGCTCTCCAAGGAAATCTCTGGGGGTCACCAGAATGAATATTACCAGGAAGATGAACAGCCACACGTGAGAACAACGCAGTATGAGACATCAGAAACCAGCAGTGTCCAGGCAGAGTCTCCTGTGCCAGAGCAGCCAGCACTTGCCTTGTACTCCTCCAGTGTAGAGGAAACAGAGAGTCTCCCAAAGGGCTCCACAGCTTCCACTGTCATCTTTGACCAGGAGGAGGAAGAGGAAGAAAAGGAAGAAGAGGCTGGACAGGAGAAAGAAGTGAAGTCAATCCTCAAAACAGACAGACATGTGGCAGATGATGGCTACAAAGCTGTGTGGTTTAAGACTGATGTGGACCCTGAGGCTGGAGAGAGAATTGAAGTGATTGAGGACAATGCAGCAGATGATGATGATGATGACAGTGACCAAGATCTGCAGAAGAATGAGGAGGAGGGGGAGGAAGGTTCAGACACAGACAGTCACCACCAAAGACTGGGAAAGTCCTTTGCCTCAGAGAGCTCGTCACCCCCAGCAGCAGAGGTGACAGTCAACATGTCCCACACAGATGCAGGGACAGATTACTCTGAGCTATAATTGAAATTGGGTACATACCCCCAAAAGTGGGGCAATCTGAGCTTCCTTGCTGACATGTAGCCCATCTTTTTAACCGGGGGAAAACTGGAATGCAGAAGGGTGCGGTTACCTGTCCTGCTCCTCTGAATGCAGCAAATAAAGCCAGAAGAGATTACAGCTAATCTAACCCTCTAGTGAGACCTTGGAATATCACTTAGGATTTTCAGGGTGAAGCGTTTCATCTTCCACCTTCCTGCCTGTTCTCCTGGGTCCCTTGCCATCACCTTTCCTAAAATGGCTGCAGGTACAACAGAGCTGTAGCTGATCTGGCCTGGCAGCAGTGAGCCCAGCTCACAGGAGGAGTTGAGTTGCACAGTCCAGTGTTGTTTGGCTCTTCCCTTTAGGGTGCTGCAGCAGGATGTCACCAAGTCCCTCTGAGCCTGCAGATGCTCCTGTGACTATGAAGGAGCTGACTTCAGGGCTTGGCTCTCATCTGCTCTCCCAGCACAAGCAGATGGAATGTGTCACCAGGCCCTTGTCCTGCCAGCCAGGAGGTTCCATGCTCAGGACCTGCTGTTTCCTTTGTCACTGGTAAACAAGGACTGATCACATGTTCTTTACTGAAGGACTTTGTTACCAATTTTCTATGTCATAAACATAATAATTGTGAAGTACTTTAGCTGTCATTTTGCTATCTGTCAGGCAAAAGAGCTCCTGAGATATCGTCTTCAAGTGCCAAGTCACTCTGTTTCCAGGTAGCAGAGGGAAAGAAATATTTGATGCTCTTGTCTAGGTTTGCACCTCCCGTCCACCAATCTCTTCCCCATCTGGCAGCCAAGAGCTGGGCTGGTTTCCACCAGCTGAGAGCATGACTGTGTGCATTTGCATCTTCTGAACATCAGCACAAGATTTGTGCTGCTCCTGAAGAAACCAAAGAGTGACTGCTGGGATCTGCAGGAGCATCAGAGCACTGATGATTCCCAGGGAGGCTTTTATCCTCTTGGGCCATACATGCCCCTGTCACAGTGTTCCCATGCTCAGTCCTGCTCTCCTGTCTTTGAGGAATGCTGCCCTGGCCTCCTCGACTACAGGAGCTGTGTTTGTGCTGAAGATGAAGCCCAGGACCTGGGAAGCTTTCCTACTTCCTGCAGCAAAGCTGTTTGCCCAGGAATTCGTTTACAGTGTGGTGGTGGAAGGTGAGGAGTGCACCCAGTGTTTGCCATATGAAGAGTCTCTCCAGCAGCTTTGGGATATGTCCAGGAAGCATTTCCCACAGGACTATGAGAACTCTCTGGCAGCTGCTCACTCTGGCCATGAGCGAGGCTGAGGGTGGAGCCTGCCTGCCTCCCGTGCTGATGCTGCTCGTGGGAGGGTTGCTGATGTGGGCAGAAGCTGGAGTGCTTCTCCTCTGCTCCGTTCCCATGGTGGCTGTGCTGTGTGTGGTCCATTCCTGTCAATGCTCTGCTGTCTGTCTGCCTGCCCTCTGCTGCTGTGTACTCTCTGCTGGCACACTGATGTATGAGCTCCCTGCCACTGCAATCTGTGTTCAGCTCTTGGTGCTTTCCCTCCCCTCACCAAAGTGCTTATGGTAATATTAGTGGTTATGATAGGCTATAGGTAATGGTAAAGGTATTGTGTGTGATGCTGATTGGTTGTATGTATTAAGTTATTCAGAAAAAAAAATATAATGCATTCTAACCAGAGCAGTGGTGGCTTCAGGCATGCCTTTAGGCAGGAGCTAGCAGCTTGCAGGCATGGCTCTGCACCCACAACCAAAACTGCTGTAACTTCTTCTATGCAATAAACACATTTTTGAAGAGCTGCCTAGAATCCCACATCTCTCATCTCAGACTCTTACAGGATAAAGAATAAAATTTATCCCTTTAAGTTCAAGTCCATGTGAACTTTTGCTCCATCTGTTTGGGTTGGTTTGTCTGCTGAGGCTGGGAAGGGTGACAGAGTTTTTGTATCCAGCTCAGCGCTGCTCTGGGCCCTCAGTCCACAGGGACTGACAGTTCCTACAGCTCTGCTGACTCCTCTGCGGATTAGACTGAGGGATTGGGGATTGGTGATAGTCCCAATCCATAATCTTTCTGTACATTTTCTTTTGGATGCTGCAGCTTGCTGGGTTGGGAGAGATGTTCTTTTACATTTCTGTTTAATTTACTGCATTTCATTAATACTCTGTGGAAATCTGCTTTTAATAGAAAGCTCCCGAGGATATTGATAATGTCCCAGGTTCCTGGGATTCACAGGTGTGTGTTCAGACCAAGGCTTGTTCTGGCTGGCAGAAGCTGCACCAATCTCCCAGGAATCTCAGTCTGGGTTTGTCTTTTCTCCCAGTTCTCCTCAGTCTGGGGGTGCAGTGCAGCCCTGCCCTGTGCATCTCCTAGAAAAGTTTTGGGATTAAAAATATTATTTTCTATTTGCAATATTTCTCTAGAACTCGATTAAAAATAATAAAACCGTATCACTGTGGTTTTAATTGGTTCATTTGCATTGGTTAATTAAAGCAATCACTGAGAAGGGGCTTGAGCACCCCTTGGTTGGAGCTGGCAGCTTCATTCTTTGAATTTCTTTTAATTATTTCTTAAGCATTACTGCAATTAAGATACACAGGAGGAGAACACATTGCTGCCCTGCTGGATTAGGAAATCCAGGTGCAATTCCATGGAGAGATTGAGGGGATGGGGAGTTGAGCCTCAGGATGGGTTTTGGCAGCAGGAATGGGGTGAGGAGGGGCGGTCCCGGCTCAGCTGCGCGGGGCGGGGCCGAGGTGATTTAATGCCCCGAAATCGACCCCGGTGCCGTTTGCTCCTTCAGAGGTCGGGTGAGCTGTGGTCGGGCTTTCTCCTGCCTTTATCATCCTCCTTCTCCCCCTTATCCCTGCTTTCCTACCCCTCCAGTTCCTTCTCCCTCCCACCTCGCCAGCTTTCTACATCCTCTCTCTGCTACCCGGCACATCCCTGACCCCCTGCACACCTCTCCTTCCTGCCATGACCCCCCTCTATTCCCCCTCCTCGGTCTGTCAGCCCTCTCCCTACCCCACCTCATCCTCCCTCTCTCCTCCTGCCCCTCTCCCTCTTTCCGCCGCAGAATAAAGCCCCGAGTGCCGGAGCGCGGCGCCCCCGGCCCGGCTGGAGCCGCACACGGGGCGGTTCCCAGGCAGCGCCCGACGCCGCCGGGGCTCCGGCTCTGCCCACAGCGCCCTGGGGGCTCCCGGCAGGGCCGGGGGGCAGAGTGGGTCCCCTCGGGAACGGGTTCTGGAAGCAGGTGCTGGGTAGGTGTGGGATAGGTCCTGATCATACCGTGGAATCATGGGGTGATTTGGAAGGGACCACGAACACTTTCTGGACTCTCGTCCCATCGCACGGCAAAGGACGCGTACAAAACTGCCTCCTCACCTTAATGGAATGACAGTGGCTGTTTGGACCTCTGGCAGGAACGCCTGGAGACCAGGTAAGAACAGGAATGGGATTGTTTTGGCTGATGCTGGACGTGGTTTTCTCTTTTCAAGATGTTCCTCTGATGTTTTCACAGTAGTTTCCTAGAGCTTGCTTGAGGGTAGTTCCAAGAATTTTGATGTAGTTGGATAAGAGAGGAAAAAAAAGTGAACCTGATTAATTTCCAGTAATTCCTTACTTCTACCACAATACCATTCTGGGGAAAAGCTGGTGAAAGGAAAAAGATGCTGAGGAACAAGTGTTGTAAATCCCCCTGGCTCTGTGATAGAAGAAACCTTCCAGTAATCCCAGTACATCTCTGAGAGACTCTGGGATCATGAGGTTTTCCAGGAAAGCAAAACAAGGACACAGATGAGGGAATAGGCTTCCAGTTAATAATGATTTGAGGGACATGGGATGATTCTTGTGTGTTTGACATGACCCTTTTAATTCCTGGAATGATTTCTAGATGATTCCTTTAAAAAAGTATCTACATTTGAGAACTTAAATTTGAGAGGAAATGGTGCAAAATAAATGCATGGAGAGATCATGGAATCCCTAAATGGTTTGAGTGGAAGGGACCTTAAGGATCACCTCATTCCATCCCCTGCCATTCCATCCACAGCCTATGGGGCTCCAAGCCCCATGCAGCCTGGCCTTGGGCACTTCCATTTTTATGTGTTTATGAGCACAGGAGGAAATTTCCAGCAGGAACTGAGACGTTTCCTGTGCTCTGTCCGGCCCCAGCAGGGCTTTGGGAGGCAGAGGATGTGGGAACAGGAGCTTTGCCCACTGCCTCGGGGGAGTCTGTGATGTCCCAAACCCAGCAGAGCCAACGTTTGTGGTTTAACATCCCGGTAAAAGGAGATGCCAAGCCAGGAACGGGAATGGGCCGTGGAGCAGGGATGGTGCCAGGCAGGGGTGTGACCATCCAGAGGGTGCTGCCCAGGTTTGGATGAGCAGGCTGGGGACTATCCCTGTGTTTGCTGTGCAGGATGAGGAAGCCAACCCTGCCGAGGAGGAAGAGGAGGAGTTGTGGGAGGATGGAGACAGCGGCCACCGAAGACTGGGAAGGCACAGGGCCAGGTGGGAGATGCTGCCTTCCAAGGAGAGGCACTTGTCTGTCCCGTTGGAATTTGAGGTATGTGGATTTCTTTCCATTTTTTCACTCAGGCCAGGCTGTGTGTAAAAAAGCCCAAGGTAGCAGAGAGCTGGAGTAATTTCCTAGCAGGGAACTTGACTTGGAAGTTGTGTTCCAAACTTTTGTTCACATTTATTTTATCTCCTACATGGAGGCACCTAAAGAAGCAGAGCTGGGATGTTCCTGACTAAAGAACATCCAAATTCATCGATGGTAGGGGGCTTAAAGTATGAGTGGAGGTGCCTTTAAGACATTTCCAATTCCTCAATATATGAATGGAATTGAAATGAAATATCCAAATCCTGACAAGCTTGTATGAACTCCAAAGCCTCTTCAAGTGTTTTACAGGGAGGCAGACAAGGGTCTGGAGTCTCTCCCCAAAAGCTGGCTGCTGGTTTGTTTGACCAGGCATAGGAATGATTGTGTATTCACTGGGGCTGTCCCTATGGAGAAAGGTTTATTTATGTGCCATGGGTTTATTCAGTGTATCTTGGAAAAGATGGAAACTGATTTCATTGAAATGCCAGAGGTGCCCAATGCTTTCCCCAGCCAGAGCTTGGAGCCAGCCCTGTGGGAAGGGATTTAATCCCCATTTTCCCAGTCCCTGAGGCAGCAGCACTGGAGCCAAATGGGCCCGAGGTGCTGAGTGCTGGCAGGAGGCAAATCCAGGGGTTGGACAGTGGGAGTTTGCACTGCTCCTGGAATCCCAGACCTGGAGCTGTGCTCCAGAGACCCCAGGAGATGCTGCCTCACTCAAACCTTTTTTAAAGCTCAGCTTCCTTCCTGTTTCGTTGGAGTTAGTGTTGCTCCCTTTACTGCTATTCATTATTATTATTACTGTTGTTACTGTTATTGTAAACTCCCACTCCCTGTCTTCCACAGCCCTTTTCTGCCCAGAGGTGGTGCTTTAGGAAAGCCCCTCCAGCCTGGGAAGGTGCTTTTGGCTCTGGACACATTCCCAGGCCCCAGGAGCAGCAGGACCTGTGCTGTTCCCAGCAGGTGAGACAGAGGTGCCTTTCCTTCCTTCCCTGCTGCACTTTGGCTTTTCGAGGGATCTCTGGAGGGCTCAGGGAGAAGTTCTTTGTCACTCCAGAATTAGCCCTGGTCCCACTGAAAGCAGGAGGAATAACTTTATCTTTGTTTTTGGATACACATTTTGTGTTTTCTCTCTGTTGCTGACACCTTGTGGTGAAGCAGCAGCTCCCAACTTTTCAGTGCTGCTCCCTGCAATAGTTTGTATTTGTAAAACCATAAATTCCCTGATGGAATCCCAGTCACAGCCCCCCAGACCAATGTGTAGTTTAAGGCCTTACACCCTGACCAGGACAATTTCCTGTCTCTAGGCGTGGAAAATGGGGGAAAACTCAGACCGGAGTCAGAATCCAGAGGGAGGGAGTGAGGCAGCGTGCTCAGCCCAGGCTGGGGTTGGCACAGGGATGTTCTTGTTGGATGACACCCATGTGGAGCAGATCCTTCTCTTCCTTTGTCCAAAGTCCAATGGGAGAGGATTCAGTAACTCACAAGTGGGGCTTGGAATGAAATTGGTTCTGTTAAAATTTGGCAAAGAATGCAATTTTGAAAAAATGTGCATCCTTGTTATGTATGAAAATAGTAGGGAATAAAATGTTGAAAAGGGGCACTTGTATTTGGTGATACCTCTCATTTTTTATGGATAAAACTCTACAGCGAGCACTCAGAAGTGGGAAAGCCAGGAGCCTTTGACATCCACAGTGGACTTAAATTTCCATTTTCTCCTCTCTTTCAGGACAGGAAAAACCACTTAACTCATCCCATCTTTGCCCAAAGCTTTGGAGTTTGAGCAGCCAGACCCAAAGGGCTCCAGCCCTGCCTGTGGTGTGGGGTGAGTCCTCAGCTGTCCCCAGAGTGTTGCTTTTCCAGAGGGATCTGCCCTGGTCCCTGGCTGTCCTTGCCCTGGTCCCTACAGTCCCCAACACCTGGGACACAGAGAGCCCTGTCCAAAGGGCCTTTGTCCCCTTGGCAGGAATGTGGTGGCAGCCCCAGGGGCAGGGGGAGGGCAAAGCTGGGACTGAGCCAGGGCAGGGCAGTGTTCCCTGGGGGGTTGGCCCCACACGCTGAGTTTAAGCAGGATCAGGGTGACAGATGCTCCATTTTGTGCACCCTGAGAGTTTCTGTCCCCCCTGGAGGTTTCCCCACCTGTGTGGTGCCCACATTTGGGGTTCAGGATCAGCTTTGCTAGTTCGGGTGAATTATAACCATAGCCCCACATTCCCTGCTGAATTCCTGCTGGAATTCACAGTGCCTCCTGGAGCGTGGCTATCCCCATGCAGAGCTGCCTGTTTAACACCAGCTGTGCCAGGAGCCAGCAGAGATTCCAAGGAAGCTCAGTGGGATCAGGGCAGGTTTATAGTCCACAGCATTTGCTCTTTATTCACCCCCCAGCCCCACCCATGTGCCTGGGGGACAGAGCTCCCTGGAATTCAGCTGATTGCAGCCCTGAGCCCGGGCCCCAGGCGATGTTTTCCAGCAGCAGCCGGCGCTGGCCGGACGCGCTCCCGGCCCGTGCTGAGGCAGCCCCTGTGCCCGCGGGGGGACAGCTCTCCCTGCAGGAGCTGAGTTCATTCCAGAGCCTCGGGAGTGGCCCCGGGGGAGTTCTTTTCCCTGAGGAGAGGATGCACATCTCTGCCTTCAGGGCAGCTGCAGCGTGATCCACCTGTGAGAGCTTTCCATCATATTTTTTTCTCCATGGCAATTCCTTCCCATATTTTGGGGATGTCAGTGGGCTCTGTCCGGGCTGCAGCATCTCCAGGTGCCGTGCCCAGAGCAGCCCCTGGCCGAGGAGCCACGGGCAGCCCTTTATCCGTGTCCATCCCGGGGATGTGCTTGGCACGCTGCTGCCACGGGCAGGACGCTGAGGCACAGCTCCTCCCCTGCGGGTACCGAGGGCAGGAGGTGCTGCTTCCCTTCCTGGGGCTCCCAGCCTCCCACCCCGTGTCCCTGGACAGCTGGGACACACAGAGGGAGCCCCAAGGAACATTCCCAGCAGTGAGCAGGAGTCACCGAGGGCTCCGTGGCAGCTCTGGGCCAGAAGAGCAGCCCCAGCCTCAGCCCTGCAGTGATTTTGGGCTGTGAACACTCACCTGCAGGAACCGCCCCTCTGCAGCAGGACCAGCACTGACACTCCAGGCAGGAGATTCCCATGACCTGAGATTGGCTTGGTTAGAGCAGGGTGCTGAAAATGCCCGGGGTGTGGGTTCAATGCCCAGCTGGCCGTTCACACAAGGGTTCAACTTGGTGCTCCTTGTGTGTCCCTTCCCACTCAGGATATCTTATGAGCTGGAAATAAAGAGTGAACAGTTTCCACTGACTTTTTAAACCCAGAGGTTTCTGCATTGGAGAGTGCGAGCCACAGGGAAAGGGGGGGAGGGAAGGAGAGGATCAGGTCTCACCGGCAGGTGTCGGATGAGCGGCCCGAGCCCGAGGGAGCCCGCGGGGCCCCGGTCCCGCACCGGGCACAGTCGGAGCAGCAGCGGCAGCGCCGGGCTCGGCCCCAGCGCCCGTCCCGGAGCGGCTCCTCCGGCCCGCGGCGATGCGGCCCCGCTCGACCCGCGGGGGCGGCGGGCGGGAGCGCGGGGGGGCGGGCACGGGGGTGGCGGGCACTGCTCTGTAACAGGGGGTGCGGGGGTACCGGCGCTGGGGGGGGGGGGGGGGGGGGCCCGCGCGCCCACCCCCGCGGGCGCGCCCCGGGGCGGGGGAGCGGCCCCGCGCCGCGGGAGCGCGCCCCGGGGGGGGACGGCCCCGCGCCGGGAGCGCCGCCGCTCCGTGTCCGCCAGGGGGCGCCCCGCGAGGCGGGCGGCGCTGAGGCAGCGGCGGCGTCCGGGGGTCCCGGGGCCGCACGGGCGCTCCCCGCGCCCCGCCCGCTTCCAGCCGCGACCCAGCGCCTGCTCCGGGGAAGCGCCGCCCTCCTGCCCGGCCCGGCACCGGCACAGCCCCGGCTCCCCGCGGCCGCAGCGGGACCTGCCCGGAGCCCCGGCGGGACCCCGGCCCCGCAGCGGCCGCAGTCGGAGCGGGAGCGGCAGCGCCGGGCTCGGCCCCAGCGCCCGGCCCGGAGCGGCTCCTCCCGCCCGCGGGGAGCCCGGTCCCTGTCCCAGCCCCAATCCCGCCCCGGTCCTGCAGCCCCGGGACCCGCAGCCCACCCGCCGAGAAGAAGCGGCTCCCTCAGGACGCTCAGCAGCCCCCGGCAGGACCCGGACCCCAATCCCCATTCCCAGGTCCCGTTCCCGGTCCCCCGTCAGCGCCTCGAGCCCCGCGCAGCGCCGGGAGCGGCCCCCGGTCCGTAGCTCTCACAGCGCTCCGAGCGCCGGCCCCGCCGCCCCGGGGCTGAGCACACCCCGCCCGGAGCGGGGCGGGCGCGGACCCGCCGGGATTTACGGGCGGGGCGGGCGGGGCCGGCCCAGGTGTGAAGGGCGGGGCCGGCTCAGGTGCGCGGGGCCCCAGCGCGGCTGCGCGGGGCGGGGCCGAGGGGATTTAAACCCCGGGAATTGGGGCAGGAGCCATTTGCCCCCTCGGCGCTCGGTGGGGGAGGTTGCGGCCGGGCCGCGCTCTTTCTCTCTCTATCTCGGGATTTCTTTTCTTTTACTTCTGTTCTCTCTTTTCCGCTATTCCTCCCCTCTTTCCCCTTCCTTCCTCCCCTCCCCCACCCCCTACACCCTCCCCCCCCAACCGCCCCCCCTCCCTCTCCCCCCTAGCCCTCCCCTCCCCTCGCCCCTTCCCTCCCTTCCCCGCACCCCAACATACCCTCCCTAACCCTCCCCTCACACCCCACTACCCTACCCCTACCCCTCCCTCCTTCCTCCATCCTTCCTTCCCTGCGCCCGTCCACCACTGCCCCCTTCACCCGCTCCTCTTCCCCTAATTCCCCACCACTTGCCCCATTCCTTTCCCCTCCTCCTTCACCTTCATTCCCCTCCACTTCCCCATTCCTTTCCCTCTTCCTCCTCTGCATCTTGATCCCCCCACCTGTGCTCCATCCCCATCCTTTGCCCTCCACCGTTCTTGCCCCCACCCCACCTCCCCCTGCCCCTCTCGCTGTTCCCCTGCACACCCCAATCCCCCCATCTGCCCTCCATCCTTGACCCCGACCACCCCCTCTGCCCCCGTCCCCTTCCTCTGTCCCCCTCTCCCTCTTCCTCCCGCAGCCGCGGGCTCGGGGCGCCGCAGAATAAAGCGAGCTCGGCGGGTGCCCCCCTGCAGTTCACAAGCACCGCCCGACACCGCCGGGGCTCCGGCTCTGCCCGCAGCACACGGGGGCTCCCGGGGGCGGGGGGGTCAGGGAGGGCCCCCAACTCCGGAGGGGCTCCCGGGGGGGAGGGGGTTGGGGGGACAGGGCGCCCTCCGGGGGAGGGGTGCCGGGGGAGGGGGGCGGGGCCGGGGGGGGTCTTCCCTCCTCCAGGCCCCGCCCCATCCTCCGGACCCCCTGCCCCGGAGGGGGCGCAGCACGGGAGGGGCCGTTCGTTTGTGCGGTGATTTCGGTGTTCACAGCGCAGAGTGACGTGACCCCCCCGCTCCACCCGGGCCCCGTCCCGGGGAGGGGGTCCGGAGGAGGGGGCGGGGCCTGGGGGGAAGACCCCCCCGGCCCCGCCCCCTCCCCAGGACCCCTCCGCCGGAGGGGGCCCTGCCCCCCCAACCCCCCTCCCCCCCGGGATCCCCTCCGGAGGGGGGGGCCCTCCCTGACCCCCCACCCCAGGATCCCCTCCTCCAGAGGGGTCCCTCCCACCCCAAACCACCCCAGGACCCCTCCTGAGGAGGGGGCCCTTGCTAAGCCCTCCCCCAGGACCCCCCGAGCAGGGGCCCTCCCTGCCCCCGGCCCCGCCGGGAGCCCCCAGGGCGCTGTGGGCAGAGCCGGAGCCCCGGCGGCGTCGGGCGCTCCCTGGGAACCGCCCCGTGTGCGGCTCCAGCCGGGCCGGGGGCGCCGCGCTCCGGCACTCGGGGCTTTATTGTCCGGGGCTCCGAGCCCGCGGCTGCGGGAGGGAGAGGGGGCAGGAGGGGAGGAGGTGGGATAGGGAGAGGGGTCGGGCTGGGCTGGGGAGAAGCAGCGGGGAAGGGAAAGGCGGGGGGGAGAATGATGGACAGAGGAGGAGAGAGGGGAAGAGAGGGGAGTCGGGTTGGGAGAGGGTAGGGAGAGGGGACAAAGGAGGGATACTGGGGTGACGGGAATGTGCAGGGGAGCAGGGAGAGAGGGTAGGGGAGCCTGGGGAGCGGGAAGAGGGCAGGAGGGGCTGGGAGGGACAGGGAGGACGGCGGGGCGAGACAGGGAGGACTGGGGAGGGGAAGAGAAAGAAGCTGGAGGGGTAGAAAAGAGAGGATAAGGGGAGGAAGAAGGCGGAGGATAAGGGCAAGAGTAAGAGGAGGAAGAAAGAAGGGTAGAGGGACCGCGCCCGGGCCAAGTCGGGAGAGCCCGGCCCGGCAGAAGCCGCCCCGAGCGCCGAGGGGGCAAATGGCGCCGGCGGCGATTTCCGGGCATTAAATCCCCTCGGCCCCGCCCCGCGCAGCCGCGCTGGGGCCCCGCACACCTGAGCAGGGCCCGCCCCGCACACCTGAGCCCCGGCACCGCCCGCACACCTGAGCAGGGCCCGCCCCGCACACCTGAGCAGGCCCGCCCCGCACACCTGAGCCCGGCACCGCCCCGCACACCTGAGCAGGGCCCGCCCCGCACACCTGAGCCCCGGCACCGCCCCGCACACCTGAGCAGGGCCCGCCCGCACACCTGAGCAGGGCCCGCCCCGCACACCTGAGCAGGGCCCGCCCCGCACACCTGAGCAGGGCCCGCCCGCACACCTGAGCCCGGTGCCGCCCCGCACACCTGACAGGGCCCGCCCCGCACACCTGAGCCCCGGTGCCCCCGGAGCCCGGGACACCGGGACCGCCCCACAGCCCCGGTGCCGCCCCGGAGCCCCGGACCACCGGCACCGCCCCAGAGCCCGGCCGCCCTGCCGGACGGGCGGACCATCGCTCGCGGCCTCTCACCTGGGCCGGCCCGGGCTGCCACCGGCACCGGGGGTTCGGCTCCGGGCCCTGCCGGTGTCGCTGGGTCCGGCCCGAGGACCGAGGCGGGCGCGGGCCGGCACCGGGACCGGCAGGAGCCGCTCCGGGACGGGCGCTGGGGCCGAGCCCGGCGCTGCCGCTCCCGCCGGAGCCGGGCCGGGCCCGGAGCCGCTGCCTCGGGGCTCTCGGTGGGGCCGGGGGAGCCCGGCCCGGGGCTGTGCCTCGGGCAGCGCTCGGAGCTCAGGGACACCGACCCGCCCCGGC
Organism: Sitta carolinensis; assembly: GCA_032173965.1. Lineage (NCBI taxonomy): Eukaryota > Metazoa > Chordata > Aves > Passeriformes > Sittidae > Sitta > Sitta carolinensis. Next base: position 7,862,096 of record JAVUNC010000026.1, read on the forward strand.
CAGGAGCCGGGGCCTGGAGCACCAACACACCGCATCTGGTCATCTGGGCTTTCATTCAAGCCCCCCACAATGCAGCACTGAAATCTCTCTTGGTGAAGCCCAAGCACTGGCTGACTGACCCCAGTTTCATGACCCCCAAACACAGGACATGGTCTCTGCTTCGAGTGTCTAAAATGCAGAACTTGACATCTCTGAGATCCCAAATGCTGGCTGAGGGACCCCGGTTTCAAGCCCCCCAAACCAGGACGCAGTGTGTGTGTATGAACTTGGCCAAATGATTCCAGTTTTGAGCCGGAAAAGGCAGCGCTGGCTCTCTCTTTGTGAGCCCCACAGCTGCTCCAGCCCCGGGGTCGGAGCCCCCAGAAGGGCCCCGGGCTGGAGCCCAGCTGGGCACCAGCAGCAGCTCCCTCACCCCCAGTGGGATGGGGGAGAGACCAGAGACAAAAACCCAGCTCAGAACACTTTAATAGTGGAAACCAAGACAAATACAAACATTTCATATTAATGACAACACATAATAACAGTGAGGGCAACAAGAGCAGTGAGAACAATAACAAACAGGAGAGAGAGAAAAAATCCCTCCACAGCCCCACTTTAACATTGTAAATCCAAAATGTAATCCAGAGCACCACAAACGGGAGTTTGTGAGGATTTCCATATTCCTGTTATTTTCTCTGTGGTCCATCCTGGAGATCTGTGGACTAAGGGAAACACTGGGCTGCTCCTCTGGGCAAGAGAAAGGCTCTAATGCTATTCCCAAAAACTGAACACCTGGAATTAATGCCCTGGGAGCCCAGCCCGGTCCTTCCAGCAACTGGAGGTCACCCAGAGGGTCTTTACCTGCATAAAATGGAAATGACATCCTGCTCCAGTGCACTTCCAGCAGGATTGGACACTCCTGGCCAAGGTGACCAGTCCATGGAAGTTGCACCTGTGACAATCCAGGGGGGATTTTAAGTTGGAGACTTAAAATCAGAAACTCCAATTCTTTTCAGCACCTCTTGCTTAAACGTTTCCCTGCTGGAAGAGCTCAATTAGTATTTTAACCGACCAGATGGCCAAAGCAAGCGAAAAACACTCAGCATTCCCTGAATGCCTCCATCACTTCCACAACCATCTGCAACCAGCGGCCGATGGGCAGGAGCCTGCCGGATCAGGCTCAAGAGGTGGTGTTAACTTGATTCTTCCAAAGGTTTGAATGGTTCTGGCATTATCCCATGTCTCTGAGTGTGCCAGAAACCCCAGAGCTCCAGGAGCTGCAGCCAGCTGCAGGCAGGTGTTTTTCCATTACAGCTTTTTGGGAGGGTGGGTGAAGGTGCCCTTCCCTGTCCTGCTCTGGAAGCTGTCCCTGCCACAAACCCCACACTGATCCTGGGCCCTGTTGGAGCCAATTCCCTTGTCATGGCCCACATCCTACAGAAAAATGGAAAAGTGCCCTCAGCCCCAATTCCATTCAGGAATGTCTTGAACAGCACTGTGGGGTTGTCCTCTTGCTCTGCAAGGGAAGCTGGGATGAGCCCAATTCCCAGGGCCTGTGCGGGGGCTCCCTACAGAACAGCACTTTGGTTTTTTTGGTCATGGGCTTTTCCTGGTGCCCTGAGGCACAGGATGATCTATATGTTTGTCCCTCCCTTATTTCTCACACACTCACAGACTGAGGTCCTGCACTTTTTCCCCTCCCAATTGCCAGTGGGATTTTCCCACTTATCAGCAGACCAGGAATCATTCTCCAGTGTCTCCAGGAAATTTCCAGAGCTGACCCATTCCCAAATACGGAGCTCAAGACAAGGGAAGAACAAAGGATTTAGCACTCACCATCATTAATTTTCCTTTCCCACAATTTGCTCTGGCTCTTTCCATCTGAAAAGCTTCCTTGTCTTTGTTTCGGCCTCAGAGGATTCTGTGAGGAGATTTCACACCCACAAATCAAGATCCCAAACCCAGAGGGTAGTCCATGAAGGTGGAGCAGTGCTGGCTGCTCCAGTGAATTTCCTCCATGTGCACAACTTAAAAACCATTACACCACTACATAATTACCTTAAGCTGGTGCTGTAACAATGAAAAACTTAATTGTCCATGTCCAAAGAAAAGAGATTGTCCTGGTCAGGCTGTGAGACCTTAAACTGCACGTTTATCTGGGGACTGTGACTGGGATTCCAGCAGGGATTGAGCTTTGTATGTGCAAACCCAGCATGGGACTGGGCAGGTTTTTCATCCAGGGAAGCTCTTGCTTTATTCCTTGGCAGTTTTTCTCTGGAATATTAAACAAAGAGGGAGGCCTTGTCCTTAATCCAATTACCACAGAGCAGCAAATTACTGTTTCTTGTTTACCAGCTACAAAGAAAAACCTGGGAGCAGCACTGAAAAGGTTGGGAGCTGCTGCTTCACCACAAGGTGTCAGCAACAGAGAGAAAACACAAAATGTGTATCCAAAAACAAGGATAAAGTTATTCCTCCTGCTTTTAGGGGGACTAGGGCTATTTCTGTCCTGGAGTGACAAAGAACTTCTCCCTGAGCCCTCCAGAGATCCCTCGAAAAGCCAAAGTGCAGCAGGGAAGGAAGGAAAGGCACCTCTGTCTCACCTGCTGGGAACAGCACAGGTCCTGCTGCTCCTGGGGCCTGGGAATGTGTCCAGAGCCAAAAGCACCTTCCCAGGCTGGAGGGGCTTTCCCCTGGTTCACATCCTGCTGGCTTTCCCATGCCTTGGGAAAGGAAGGATTTCATCTAGAGCCTGGAGAAGGAGGAAACAAGGAGGCCGAGGCCATGGACTGTTCAGATGAGCCATGGGGGGACACAGAAGCTATGCAGGGATTTCTTCCCCAGGGGTCACATTCCTTCAAGCCCTGTGCAAACTCAAACTAAAATGACCTTTCCACAAATACCTCCTAAGGCACATGAGAATCCAAGTAAGAAAATGGAATCAAACCCTTTGTTCCATTGGCCACACACCCCGAATTCCAACAGGACAGACAAGTGCCTCTCCTTGGAAGGCAGCATCTCCCACCTGGCCCTGTGCCTTCCCAGCCTTCGGTGGCCGCTGTCTCCATCCTCCCACAACTCCTCCTCTTCCTCCTCGGCAGGGTTGGCTTCCTCATCCTGCACAGCAAACACAGGGACAGTCCCCAGCCTGCTCATCCAAACCTGGGCAGCACCCTCTGGATGGTCACACCCCTGCCTGGCACCATCCCTGCTCCACGGCCCATTCCCGTTCCTGGCTTGGCATCTCCTTTTACCGGGATGTTAAACCACAAACGTTGGCCTGCTGGGTTTGGGACATCACAGACTCCCCCGAGGCAGTGGGCAAAGCTCCTGTTCCCACATCCTCTGCCTCCCAAAGCCCTGCTGGGGCCGGACAGAGCACAGGAAACGTCTCAGTTCCTGCTGGAAATTTCCTCCTGTGCTCATAAACACATAAAAATGGAAGTGCCCAAGGCCAGGCTGCATGGGGCTTGGAGCCCCATAGGCTGTGGATGGAATGGCAGGGGATGGAATGAGGTGATCCTTAAGGTCCCTTCCACTCAAACCATTTGGGGATTCCATGATCTCTCCATGCATTTATTTTGCACCATTTCCTCTCAAATTTAAGTTCTCAAATGTAGATATTTTTAAAAGGAATCATCTAGAAATCATTCCAGGAATTAAAAGGGTCATGTCAAACACACATGAATCATTCCTATGTCCATCAAATCATTATTAACTGGAAGCCTATTCCCTCATCTGTGTCCTTGTTTTGCTTTCCTGGAAAACCTCATGATCCCAGAGTCTCTCAGAGATGTACTGGGATTACTGGAAGGTTTCTTCTATCACAGAGCCAGGGGGATTTACAACACTTGTTCCTCAGCATCTTTATCCTTTCACCAGCTTTTCCCTCCACCGGCACACCGAGCCCTCCCCTCGAACATCGATCCCTACCCTGGAACTCGGATCCATTCGTCGGGAAACCGACTCCTCCCGTTTCCCCCAGTCGCTCCGTCCTCGACTCGTCTCCGTTCCCCGCTCACCTCCTCCCCCGGCTCAGCCGCCCCCGGCCCCGCCGCTCCCCGCGCTCCGCCACCGCCGCTCCCGGCTCCGCGGGGCCCGCCCGGCAGGCCCCAGTCGTGGTCGCGGTCCTGCTCCGTGTCTCGGTCCATGTCACGGTGCTGGTCCAGCTCCGTGTCCCGCTCCGTGTCCCGGTCCCGGTCCAGCTCCGTGTCCCGGTCCATGTCCCGCTCCGTGTCCGGTCCGGTCCCGGTCCCGCTCCGTGTCCCGGTCCATGTCCCGCTCCGTGTCCCGGTCCCGGTCCCCGGTCCCGCTCCGTGTCCCGCTCCGTGTCCCGGTCCCGGTCCCGCTCCGTGTCCCGCTCCGTGTCCCGGTACCGGTCCCGCTCCGTGTCCCGGTCCCGGTCCCGGTCCCGCTCCGTGTCCCGGTCCATGTCCCGCTCCGTGTCCCGGTCCGTGTCCCGGTCCATGGTCCCGCTCCGTGTCCCGGTCCATGTCCCGCTCCGTGTCCCGGTCCCGGTCCCGCTCCGTGTCCCGTCCGGTCTCGGTCCCGGTCCCGCTCCGTGTCCCGCTCCGTGTCCCGGTCCGGTCCCGCTCCGTGTCCCGCCGGTCCGGTCCGGTCCCGCTCCGTGTCCCACTCCGTGTCCCGGTCCCGGTCCCGCTCCGTGTCCCGGTCCCGGTCCCGCTCCGTGTCCCACTCCGTTCCGGTCCGGTCCCGCTCCGTGTCCGGTCCCGTCCGCTCCGTGTCCCGGTCCCGGTTCCGCTCCGTGTCCCGGTCCCGGTCCCACTCCGTGTCCCGGTCCCGTCCGCTCCGTGTCCGCTCCGTGTCCCGCTCCGTGTCCGCCGGTCCGTCGTGTCCGTCCGGTCGCTCCGTGTCCCCTCGGCCCTCCGTTCCGTCCGGGCCGTCCGTTCCGTCCGGTCCCCTCCGTGTCCGCCGTCCGCTCCGGCCCATCCGTGTCCGGTCCGTCCGTCTGTCCGCTCCGTCCCGCGGTCCGGTCCGTCGCCCGGCCGTCGGTCCCGTCCGTGTCCGCTGGTGCCGCGGGAGCGCCCGGAGCGCTCGGTGCTGCAGTACCGGCTGTGCCCACCAGGCGGCAGCACTGAGGGCGTGGCGGGCCCGGCGCATGCGCAGCGCTGCGGGCGCGCCCCTCGATCCCAATTTCCGCCAGTGCCGGGTCCCGGATCCCGGGAGCTCCAGCGGGAGCGGCGGGGGAGAATCCCGCGCACACAGAGCCCTGTCTAGGTCCGTCATACGGATCACTTGTCTGGCTTTTTCAAGCCCTTTATTGTTTCGTTTATATACATTAAACGTTGTATTTTTATTTTCAAGCCCTATGGATCCGTATTCAGAATTCCTTACGGTCTAAAATTCTGTCTATAACTCAACAGATGTATCTTGAAATAAATTGAAATGAAATAATTTTGATGTATGTAAAATGAGAATCTTTGCACTTTCTACTATATTACTCATAAATGAATTTTCAGGCATTTTGGGGCTACAATCACCCTTTTTGGGGAGATCCCGCCTGTTCCCCACTCCCCAGCTCTCCTACCACAGACATTGGGGTGCCCCAGATGACACTATCACCTCCCAGACTCACCCACCTCTCTTTCCTCCCCCCCAGAGAAGGCACAAAACGAGTCCAAGCGCCCTCACCAGCAGCTCGGTGCTTCAAGCTCATGGATGTACCCACAAAAAAGAGAGGAAAAATCGAGGGCATGGCAGCCCCTAAAGCTGGAGTCCCCCCAGCTCCTGACCCACAGGCTGGCAGCTGCCCCATGGCACAGCAAGTGTCCCCAGGGATGGTGTCTCATCTTCCCCCTCGGGCTCCACCATTCTCCCTCCACTCCAGGCAGTGGACTCTTCACTTCCAGGAGATGTCTGGTCCCTTCCCCGGCCCCTGCCGCAGGGAGATCCCCGGGAGGCTCCTGGACATGGCTGGGCTGCAATGGAATCTGTGCTCTCAGAGCCAGCTCTGGCCCTTGCACTGCTGCTGTACAACTTGCTCAGCCAGGGGAGCTGAAATAAAGCCTGGAAGTTTAGAGAGCAAACTGGAAAAACAACCCCAAACCTCACTCACTTCATGGTAAAAAGGTGTCTCTGTTTACACACATCCCCAAAAAAGTCTGGAGAAGTCTTGGATTTCCTTTGGCATCAGTCGAACTGGCACAGCTGCCAGCTGATGCCATTAAATTCTCCATCCCTAAAATCCCTGGTTACCCTTGGCTGTGGGGTTTTTGCTGTCACACTCTTAGGAGAGATCTCTGGCAGCCTCATTGCCCAGGAGAGATGCCATGGGGACTGATGGGAACCACCATTGGAAGCAAGGCAGGAATAGGTTCATTCAACCTAAAAATGCTGGGGAAAAAACCTCTAACATTTCACTGCCTCCGTGGCACAGTGGGTAGGGTTTAGGTCAGGTGACCACACAGCCAGCACGTCCTAGTGCAGATAAGAATCCCTGCACGAGGGTTTTCCATCTACTCTGGGGGCTTGAGCCAGCAGGAACATCCCCAGTGGTGTTCCTGTTATCCCTTCAGCCCCACTCCTGGCATTATCCTGCCCAAGAAACACAGGCACCTATGGTGCTGTGTGGAGCTCTGCCTCCATCACAGCTGTCACTTCAGCCTCCTCCCAGGCAGAAGTGTCCAGGAAAGAGGAACTCAGGAGCAAAACCAGGGGAAGTGAATCTGTCTATATGGAAAGGGTCGCAGTTTTCACAGCAGAAACTTCCCTGTTTATTCCCCAAAACTTGCAGCACCTGCCCTGTGCTGCTGAAACTGAAGCCCGGGCAGGCACAAGCTGGGTGGAGCTCGATCAGTATCCTCGGCACCTGTGGCTCAGCATTCCCGAGCAGCTTTTTCCAGCTGGGGACACTGCAGACCGCGGGGGAAGGACAGGAGAGGGGCACAGGGGCTGCAGAGGGCCCTGACGTAGATGGTGGGGCAGAGGTGTGAGAGCGTCGGTGTGGTAGGGACGGTCAGGACAAACGGTGACCAAAGATCTCTGAAGCCAGGTCTCGGAAGTTGTGGTTTATTCCAAAGGGTGTGGGTGCAGGGGGCCTGCTTAACGCTGCCAGCACAGCTTGGAGCAGGCCCCAAAGACAGCGAGGAAAAAGAGAGAGCAAGCAAAGAGCACAAGATAGAATAGCAGAAGATACAAAAAGAGCCCCGAAATTCCCGTTACAATATAATAAATCTTCTTTCATGCCGAATATTCTAATTTTCACTAACCAATCTAGTACAAGATACAAATCCTATAGAATTTACATATAGCCTATAAGAATCATTATATTACCATACTGTGTTACATTTTAAACCCTAAAAACTGCTCTCTGGACCCTTTCTGATAAGCTAGTGGGGTCTGCTCTGACCTTTGGACCTGTCTGCAAGCAGAGAGTATTGTTCAATCAAGAGGAGATTACCTTCAGCTGGCCATACCATTGTTTTCCAGTTGTTCAATTACTAAGGCTTGGTATCTCAAAGCTTGCTTTCATTCCAATCTCACCTATAGTTTCTATATTCTTAAAATCTTTTGCCAGGCAATCATATTTATCAGGTTTTCCTGTTTCATCCTCCCCAACAAGAGGGAGGGACAGGCACCTTCCTGCTCCCCACCCCCTGGTCTCAGTTTCCATTCTGTCACTTCTCACATGCCTCAGCTCTCACTTCTCCTTTCTCTTTCATCGATTCTCTCAGCCAGCTCATTTTCCCAGCTCCTGTCCCACCGCTCGGACTGGTGAGGGCCCAGCACTGGCTCAGCCATGGGCTGGGGGCTCTGGGGGGTCTTGCTCACCTGGGCACTGCTGGCGTGGGTGACAGGGGCTGAGCAGTCCCAGGAACTCTTGTCCTCTTCAGGGTTTGGGGTGTGCAGCAAGACCTTGAAGCTCTCACGTCTGGAAGTTCTGCCAGGGGGGGGCTGGGATAACCTCAGGAATTTGGATATGGGCAGAGTCATCAACCTGGGCTACTCACAGTGCAAGACCACAGAAGATGGATCTTACCTCATCCCAGATGAGATCTTCACTGTCCCCCGCAAGCAGAGCAACCTGGACATCAACTCCGAGATCATCGAGTCCTGGAAGGATTACCAGAGCGTCACCTCTGCCTCCATCAACCTGGAGGTGTCCCTCTTCTCCTCCATCAATGGCAAATTCTCCAGCGACTTCCAGCGCACCAAGACCCACCACGTGAGAGACAAGGCTGTCACCACCCGGGTGCAAGTCAGAAACCTGGTCTACACTGCCAAGATCGACCCCGAGGCAGCTCTGGACAAGGCCTTCAAGAAGCAGCTGCTGACCATTGCCAGCCACCTGGAGAACAACCAGACGCAGATGGCCGATTTTCTGGCCGAGGTGCTGGTGCTCAACTACGGCACCCACGCCATCACCTCCGTGGACGCCGGAGCCACCTTGGTGCAGGAGGACCAGATCAAGGCTACCTTCCTGAAGGACAGCTGGGCCACACGGAGCAGTGTCACCGCTTCAGCCGGCGTGGCCTTCCACAGCATCGTCAACGTGGGAACCAAGGAATCCATGGGCGACAGCTCTGGCTTCACCAAGCAGTACCTGGAGAACCGCAGCAACTCCAGGGTGGAGAGCATCGGCGGGACCCCGTTTTACCCAGGCATCACGCTGAAGACGTGGCAAGAGAAGACTCAAAACCAGCTGGTGGCCCTGGACCGCTCGGGGCTGCCCCTGTCCTACTTCATCAAGCCGAGCGCGGTGCCGGAGCTGCCGGCGCCCACAGTGCAGAGGGTGGCCCAGCGGGTGGAGCTCGCCATCCGCCGCTACTACACCTTCAACACCGCCCCGGGCTGCACCGACGCCTCCTCGACCAACTTCAACTTCCACGCCAACACTGACGACGGCTCCTGCAAGGGCACCATGGCCAACTTCACCTTCGGGGAGTCTTCCAGGAGTGCGTCAGCCTGGGCGGCCCCGACACCGGCGCCCTGTGCCGGGCGCTGGAGCAGAGGAACCCTCTCACCGGGGCTTTCTCCTGCCCCGCCACCTACACCCCGGTGCTGCTGGGCGTGCAGGAGCGGGAGGAGGGTCACAGCCACCTGGAGTGCCACAACAAGTGCACCCTGGGCATCTTCTGCCACCGCAAGTGCCAGGACGTCTTCTGGCTCTCCCGGGTGCAGTTCACGCCTACTGGTGCGCCGCGAGCGGGCCCGTGGCTCCAAACTCGGGATACCTCTTTGGAGGGCTGTTCAGCACCCGCAGTGCCAACCCCACCACCAGAGCCCAGTCCTGTCCCTCGGGGTACTTCCCACTGAAGCTCTTCGGCGAGCTCAGAGTGTGCGTGAGCCAGGATTATGAGGAGGGGGCCGAGTACGCGGTGCCCTTCGGGGGCTTCTTCAGCTGCCAGGCGGGGAACCCCCTGGCTGGGCAGCACCAGGGCACGGCTGAGGACCCCCACGCCAAGGGCTGTCCGCCGGGCTTCAGCCAGCACCTGGCACTCATCAGCGACAGCTGCCAGGTGCAGTTCTGCGTCCAGGCCGGGCTCTTCACCGGGGGGGCGCTGCCGCCCGCCCGCCTGCCCCCCTTCACCCGGCGCCCCGCCAACCTGCCGGCCGTGGACACCCTGCTGGTGCGCGACGGGGACAGCACCTGGGTGAGGGACGGCCAGAGCCACGTGTGGCGGCTGGCACGGCCGGAGGAGGTCCAGCACGTGGCCGAAATGGTCAGTGGCCGGGGGCTGTCAGGGCAGAGGTGGCTGGAGTCACCGTGGCCGTGCTGGCGGGGCTGGTCACCGCCCTGGGGGCAGCCTGGCACGGCCACCGGCGCTGCAGGGCCAGGGGGTACCGCGAACTGGGCACGGGGGACAGCACGGCCCCTGACAGCCCCGAGCATAGCACGGTGCTGAGCGTGGGCGAGGGGTACCAGCAAGAGCCGACAGTGGGGACGGTGCCCTGAGTGCCCCCTCCCCTTGTGCCCCAAACCCACCGGAAAAGGAGGGCACAGAGGGGCCCAGTGGAGGGTTATCTCCCAAATCCTGCATGCTGCAAGCTGCAACCCCTTGTCTCCATGTATATCTATCGGGATAGATATACACACGCATGCAGAGAGGCACGGAGCAGTTTTATTTCAGCCAGCAACTCATCGTGTAGTCAACAGAGCATTAAAAAGAGGAAAAAAAGTCACGTTGTGGAAAGACTTACTCACAGTAAGAGCCATCGGGCTGGCACCGCGGAGGGTGGGGGACCCTCCCCCTTCTTGCCCAGAGGGTTTTGCATAGCTCCAGACAGGCTTTGTCTGCACTGGGGAAAACCCAGGGCGTGTGTGGAGGAGAAATCACACCGCTGAGAGCCACCCAAACAGGGGCGTGTGCCTGGGGAAAGAGGGTTTCTCCCTTGAGGTAGAAGATAACAACCCATGCTGAGGGCGGCTGGGCACAGATCGGTGCAAAGGGACACCAGGGGGACTCAGGGTGCCTGACCCTGCCCACACTGTCCCTGGCTCGCCTGGCCACACAGATGACCGACAGAAGACAACGGAGAGGCCAGGCCGTGCAGGGACCGCCAGAGTCCCCTGCCATCCGCTTTATTGACCCCCAGCCCCTCCACGGGGTGGCCGCGGGGGTGACGGACCCTCCAGGCCACGGAGAGGAACAACAGCAACGACAACAGAACGATGCACAGCAGGATGGGCCCCCCCCTCCCACCAGCACAGAGGGCCAGGGGCCCTCAGCACCCAGCACAGGTGGCTCTGAGAGGCCCCATGAATCCCTGGTTTGGGATGGAAGGGACCCCACAGACTCTCATTCCTAACCCCTGCCCTGGGCAGGGACACCTTCCACCAGCCCAGGGCTCTCCCAGGCCTAGTCACCGTAGGGGGCTGACAGGGACCCCCAGAGCCTTGGAACACACTTCCCCCACCCCCACTACCCACACTCTCCTACCCACTCCACCCTCCTGGCCCAGCCCATGCCAACCCCTCACCAGCCACCTTCCCCTCCAGACCCCCCCAAGGCCTCTCTGGGGGCAGGAAGGGGGACGCCTCTCACCCCACCTGCACCTGGCCCCATGGGGACCCACAAGTGACAGCCCTCCCGTGGGGCAGAGCCCTGTCGGGGTGGGGGGGGCCCACTGCCCCTGTCCCAACCCCAAGCACCACGGTGCCCAGCCCAGCCTGGCTGCAGCACCACGTTCTCCCAGGTTGCCTCCCCAAATGCCCCCCCTATATGTACATATATACGACAAAACCCCAAAACACGAGGTATATAGAAATTCCAACGTGGGGACGCCCCCATACAAACAGTTCAAGGAACCCACTGCAGGGGGGTGGGATCTCACTGTCCCCCCCACACACTCCCTTACCACCCACCAGCCCCTCCCTGGCATGCAGAGGCAGGGGCAGCCCAGACAAGGGGACCCTGCAGGGCACAGCTCAGACACAGCCAAGAGGAGCAGGGGGCACAGGGCTGGGGAGAGCTGAGGCAGCCCAGGGCCCCCCAACCTCCAGGGACACAGGAGACCAGTGGGGAGGTACCGACAGAACAACAAACAAACAAACGTCAGAGGGATGAGGCGGAGCAAGGGGGACTCCCGTGGCCCCAGCTCCCACCCCAAGCCAGGTCCCAGCCCCAGGTGAGTGGCAGGGGTGTTGGGTCAGGCTGGGATTGGCACGGATGAGGAGAGGGAGGAGCCTGGCACCCCCCAAGCCCTCAGCACAGTGGCAGCAAGGACAGGACACCATCCAGAGGGGTGGCCAAGCCAGCCTGAAGCCCCACAACTGTGTGTGAGCATGTTCCCGCCCTGCAGGAGTGAAGGGGATGGCCAAAAGGACCTTCTCCCACATTCCCAGCCAGCCTGGAGCACTGCATGGTTGCCATTAGGAGCGGGGGGCTCCAGGTGTGCCCTGAAAAGCCCCCAGACAGGTATCTCCAGCAGCTTTATCCTGGTGGGTGCCAGCACAGGCAACCCTTTCCTTGCCTCCTCGCCACGGTCTCAGTCCTTGTCCTGCGCCAGGCTCTCCTCCGTGATGCCCTGGGCTGCCAGCTCAGCCAGGACATTGTCCAGGTAGTTGATGTCGGGGTAGCCATGGCCAGTGAGGTTGGAGCCGAACTCTGTCTTGTGGTGGATCTCATTCCAGATCACCGTGTCCGACTCGCCCGTGGTGCTGGAGGTTCCGATGGCAAAGATCAGGCGCCGGTCCCAGGCCACCAGCAGCAACTTCAGTACCTGTGGAGGCGAGGAATGGGGCAGGCAGCAAAGCAAGCACGGCAACATGGGCAGCCCACAGGCAAGCCCTCCTGGAGCACCCCAGCACAGCCTCCTGCCCCAGCCAAAACAGAGGGGCCAAGCCTGCATGGGAAGGTCACAGGGCTCCTGCAGAGCCTGCTGGATGGGCTGTGGGGAAAACCTCCACCCACATTCCCCTGCTTAAGCCATGTTTGCTTTTCCCACCCTGTCACACCTTGGCCAGCTCACCTTCCTGCCCTTCTCACTGTCTGGCAGGTAGCAGTGCCGGGGGAAGCCACGGGCCGTGAAGCTCTTCCCAGGGTTTGGATGCTCTGGTCCCTGTGATGTGGGAAGTGGGAGAAGAAAACCCTTTTGGAGTTCAAAAGGATGCTCTGGGCACAGGGCAAATCACCCAAGCCTTGGTGGGCACTAATGGCCACCATCCCCCTGCCATCGAGCAGACAGGGACAGCACTTCCATGCAGATACACCCCAGACTTCCCACAACATCCTTATGGACAAGAAGCTTCTGAGTCAAGGCATGAGCTGCAGTGGGACCTGGAGGTGATACAGGAGTGACAAGGGCCACCAGCCCCCCCAGGTGGGCCCCCCAGACCCACCTGCACCCCCGGGGGGATGTTGTAGATGATGCGGATGGTTTTGCAGTCAGCGTGGCCAGGCAGTGCGTGGGGGATGATGTGATATTCCATCTTCCCAGGGGGCTGCGTCCCCGTCTTCACGCCATAGATGGTTTTGCAGGTGGGACACTGCAGACTCCCATCCTGAGAGTGGAAAAAGAGGGACACAGTGAAACTACTATCTCCAGCACCGAGCCACCCCAGGCACTTAGTCCCTGAGCAGCACTGAACGCTGTTTTAATTGGGAAAAACTTCATTTCAAAAACTCTCAGGAACGTGGGATAGGGCCAGAATTCACTACCCAACTTCAACCAAAAACCTGAGATCTGCATTCCCCTTCCCCATCACTTTTCCAGTTCTCATTGATTTCCCTAGCTCTGATTTGGTGGTTTGTTTTGCTTTGTTTCTTCAAAGAGGGAAATACAATAAATATTGAAAATCTCCAAACAATGCACTTTCCAGGGAATGTCAAGCACGAGGGTATTTGCAAAACCCCTCCTGTGGGCTGGAGAAGCACTGCCTGGCACCAAATTCCAGGTAGCTCTGTTCAAACATGCAGGGATCAAAGTCCACCCTGGCAAGGAAAACAAGCAGAGAAAAATGGGCACGGTGGGGAGAAACACATCCACACAATCCTGAGTTCTGATTTAACAGTCCCCACGTGCTTGCTGCTGATAAAATATAAACTCAGAGTCGGGTGGGAGCTCAGAGTCCTCCAGGGCAGCCAGGCTGGAGCTCTGTCCCATGGAGAGCTCATGGAGCTCAGCAAAGGTGGCTGAGCTGAGGGTCAGTCAGAGGTGGCTGAGCTGGCTGAGCAGGGGTGGCTGAGCTCCATCTCTCACCTTGTTGCCGTTGTTGTACATGGCCACCAGGCAGTGGAGATGGAAGACGTGGCTGCACTTGACCAGCTTCCCCACGAGGTCAGGCTTGACGGCCGGCTGGGGCCCCTTGTAGCCAGAGGGGGCAGAGAGCCGCTCCATGCAGATGGTGCAGTCCTGTACCAGAGGGAAGACAGGGATCAGAGGGATGGGTGCTGACGGGCTGCCCTGCTCTCACCCAGGGACCGGCACCCAGCCCCGGGCTGGGCTGTCACCCTGCAGGGGCTGGGCACGCAGCACACAGCCCTTCTCTGGGGACAGGGCAGAGCCATGCAGGGCCATGGGATATCCCCACACGTGGCATCGCCTGTGTCCCCAGCTGCTGATCCCAGGGCAAAGCTCATCCCTGGGCAAAGCCCCCCGGCACAGCCCGGCATGGCCCTGCCGCTCGCACCTCATCCGGCGGATGCCGCACCTTCTGCAGGTATTTCTTCAGCACCTCCTCCGGGGTTTTACCTGCGGGAGAGCCACAGTCAAAGGATGGGAGAACCCCCTGCCAGGGGCAGCAGGAGGGATGGGGAGCGGGAAGGGCAGGAGGGGCAGTCTCTCTTACCCTTCTTGGCCTGTTTCTTGGTGGTCTTGCGGCAGGAGTGGGAGATGCCGGGGATGGACTGGATCTCACTCTTGCTGACGGGTGGGGGGTGCAGCACCAGCTTGGGGGGCCGGGTCAGGCACACGGGCAGCCCGGCCGCGCTCATGAGGATCCCCGTGATCCCTACACAAGGAGGCAACAAATGGCACTGAGGAAAGCCAGCAACACCCCGAACCCCGGATGCTCCCCAAAACCCACTCCAGTGGGGCTGTCTGTCCCCCCACCCCGGGAGAACCAGCACCCCTGCGGCCCCGTCCTCACCTGCCAGTGCTGGGTTGACGGGGCTGGAGCCAGTGAGGTTCTTCACAGGGACAGTGGGGACCCTGAGGGGAGCCAGCAGAGACCACAGTCAGGACAGGCAGGAGGCACCCACATGCCCACAGGGCCCAGGGGCCACACAACAGTTGCCTGAGCAACTGCACAGGCCCTGGCTGGAAACAGAGAATCCCCCCGATGGGGCAACGTGCCCCTCCCTGCCCCACCACCGCCTTTTCTCTGTCGCTTTAGAAACCCTGACTGCATCTCCATTCACAGCTCCTTTTTGTCACAGCTCCCCGGGCCAGTCTGTTGTTTCTTTTCCTCTTTTCTCCTATGGCCACGTCACTGCCACAGCTCTTTCCCCCCTCCCCTTGGGGCTTTCTTCCATGGGAAAGTTTCCTGGCAGGTCAGGAGCAGAGGGAAGGGGGAGGATGGAGAGGGAGAGGAAAGGGGCCAGGCTGCGACAGAAGGCTGACGGCAGAGCCAGACAAAAGGGAGAAACAGGCCCATTAAATGTCCACCCCATCACAAAAAAATGTCTTTGGAGGGTGGGTGTCTGGAGGGACCCCTTCTCATGGGGCCTGAATGGCTTTTCTTTGGGTCTTTCGCAGTGCCCAACCCAACGCCTGACTCCAAGAGAAAGAGCAGCCTCAGCCTCTTCATTGAGATGCAGGAGCCACCCCATCCCTGCTCCAGTCCCCAGGCACCTGCAGGGAAGGCGAGGGGCCCAGCAGCACCCACTGCCCTCCACGGGAGGCTGTGGAGGTGTCTCCCACTACACTCAGGGGTGACAGACCCCTGCACTGGGGGCTGCAGCCTCTCTGTGCCCTGGGGAGGGGGAAAGGTCTGTGCTGCCCCTTTCTCTGCCCGGGCACCCCATGGACTCACCCGGAGGCGATGAGCACGCGGGACTGGGCGATGGCCAGGCGCTGCAGGTGGCTGCGGTTCAGGGTGCCGAGGCTGGGCCGGGAGCCTTTGCCGCTGCCCGCCCCGGGGGGGCTGCCGGAGGCACTGGCCGAGCTCAGGGTGGGCGTGCTGGCCGCCTGCCGCCGGCCCCCCTGCGCCGCCAGCGGCTTCAGCGAGCCGCGCACCACGGCCACGCCGTCGGGCGCCTTCGGCCCTGCCGTGGGCAGAGGGGGCTTGGGGGCGGCCGGTGGCGCGGGGGCGGCTTTGCGGGGCTGCAGGGTGGAGGTGCCGGGGCCGCCGGCGGCGGCTTTGACGCTCATGACCAGGAGGCACTGGGGACAGGTGCAGGCGGGGACCGGCGGGGCTGCCGCCGCCCCGGGGCTGGCTGGCCACGACTGCGACTTGGGCAGGGTGCCCGACACCAGCGGGTAGACCATGTCGAGGCGGCGGCGGACGCGGCGCTTGCGCTGGGTCTGCCGGTTGATCTGGCCCATGGTGGCGAAGTCGATGACGTAGCAGAAGCCGATGGCGCTCAGGTCCACCCAGGGGTGCTGTTTCTCGTAGGCGCGCTGGATGGTGATTCCCACGTCCATGTCGTAGGGCGTCCACGTCCCGCTGTCATTCTCCCACTCCCAGACGACTCCCTTGCCCGGCGCCGAGGACGGGTCGTAGTAGCTGCGCCGGACAGGCCGGATGGTGCCTGAGGGAGGGAGACAGATGCTGTCAGACCCTGGCGCCAGCACCCACCCGTGGGCAGGCAGCAAAACCACCCCAACCTGCCCCGCCGGTGCCATTCCAACGCGGGGACAGCACGGCTTTCCGGCTCTGCTGCTGTCCCCGCCCTGCCTGGGGACTGGCGTGCCTCGGTTTCCCCAGAGGGCAGGGAGCCCCACAGCCCGCGGGTGCATCCCCAGTACAACTGGGCTGAAGGGAAGGGCAGATTTCACTCCCACTGGTCCAGCATGGAGCCACTCAGTCCTGATGGGGAAACACAGAACCACAGGTTTGTCTGCTCCAGCCTGCCCCAGGGACCTCCTGCGGGAGTCTGATGAAACCAGGCATTAGGGCACCCAAGTCCTGCAGTGCTTGTCTCCCTCCCAGCTCTGGGCTGGAAAATCTGAATAAAAGATTTGAGGGGCAGCTCCGAGCCCCCAGCAGTGACACACAGAGGCCCTCACACACATAGTGGAGCGGGGCTCATGCCAGCCCCACCGTCTGCAGCTGCCAAACCGGCCTGTGATGAAAACCCCAACTGTGGCACACAGAAAATCGCTGTGAAGCCAAGCTAAGGAGTTTGAGTGGGGCCCTGTGCCCATCTCCCACTGCCCCATCAGCAAGCATTAGGAGTGAGATGAGAGCACAAAGCACCAAGGCTTTGTGCCCTGCATCCTTATTTTGACTAGTGTTTCCTTTCACACCACTCCCAGTCAACTAGGATGCATTCGAAGCATGGACACAAATTTTGGAAACTCCTGCAATGAGGAGAAAGCCTGCCTCTTTGGGATGTCTCAGAGCAGGGCAGGGCTGGCTGTGCATGGCTGTGCTGGCTCCCACGGTCCCATCCTGAGCGTGCCACTAACGCCCAGAGGTGTCTGGTAACAGGTGGGACAAGCACCACTGCCTCCAGGTCCTTCTGCAGAATGCCACAGCTCAGCCCAGCGTGAGGAACAAGAAAGCACTCAAAGAGATGCAGTAACAAGTCTGCTGCTTCGGCTTTTCACCACGTGTCCTGCAAAGCCTCCAAGAATTCCAGTCCCTTCTCACCCCCACCTCTCCGCGCAGAGCAGCCACCACCGCAGGTCCCACAGGGACATGGGTGGGATAAGAAGGAAAAGGTGTTTATCACCACCCTGCTTAAGGGACATGGGGTGCAGCTACACCCCAGCCAAGCCAAGCCAAGCCCAGCCACCCGCCCTGTCCTGCCAAGGGGCACACGGGGCAGAAAAGCCGAGGGGAGCGGGGCAGTGATTTATCCTAATCCGGCGGCGGCATGCGGCATCTGGCGGTCCCCAGGCAGCAGTGTGGGAATGCTGTGTGTTCCCCCAGCCCCTCGCCGCCAGCCGGCCTCCCATTCAACAGGGGAAGAAAGGGAACAATAGCTATTCAGGGCCTGCCAGGGTCGCGACCCCCCCAAATCAGAGCTGTTTAATGACCCAAAATACCAACATCCCCAGCAACCCAGGGAGAGACAGAACAATCTCCCTTTCAGTCCTCCACCCTGGGCAACAATAGCCCTCAGAAGCTGGCCCCCAGCCACCCTACTCGCAAAGGTCCCTTGTCCCCACACCCACGGGCAGGGGAGGGTCGCCGCCAGCCCCCAGGGCTGCTGGGGAAAGAGGGACAAAGGAGGGGTGTCTGGCACTCTGCTGCACCGCAGGGACAAAGCACACTGGCCATCACGGGGTACTGAGGGGTCACAACCCCCCATGCTAATGCTCTGCCATGGGTTCTTGGAACCCACATCCCAGACAACCCCAGGAGGTGGGGGACAGACAACCCCATCACGCTGGGGATCCACCCGCCTGCCCGTGCCCTCCCTGAGCATCCTTCCACCTGCTTGTGTCCCTGCCCTGGGGCTGCCATCCCCCAGGGCAGGATCTGTCACCCAAGTGCCGTTCAGCTCTAGGTGGATGGCGGCTCAGAGCTAAACAGAGGGAGCCGGGCACGGCTCTGGGAAGGGTGTGCAGGAGACGGGCTCTCCTGAGGGGAGAAGGAAAGGCCATAGGGTGGGTGCAACAGGGCCCGGGGCGCTGCAGCAGCGAGGAGGGCGGGCAGCACGACCCCGGGGAGGGACGCCGGGGATGCGTGGGCAGGACTGGGCAGCGAGGGCAGGGCGAGGACCGGCGATCAGGTGGGAGGACATGGGGCGAGCTGACATCGCGGCCGGGCGGTGCGGGGTCGGGCACGGCGGGGCCCGGCAGCGCCGCTCGCTGCAGCCCCGCGCAGCCCCGGGGCGGGGGACACCGGGAGCCCCCCGCCCGCCCGCCCGCCCGCCCGGCCGTGCCGCTGCGGGCGGGAGCGCCGAGCAGGGCCGGGCCGCGGGGCCGACTCACCGGTGTCCTGGCGGAACTGGTGCATGGACTGCAGGTCGATGATGTAGGGCGCCAGGCGGCTGTCGGCCTGGCCCAGCACCACGCTGCCGCCCGCCCGCGGCCCGGCGCGGGCCACCGCCTCGATGTGGTGGCTGACGGCCGGGCTGTAGGGCCGCCAGCGCCCGTGCTCGTTCAGCCATTCCCACACCACCACGGCCGAGGCCAGCAGCATGGCTCCGCCGCCCCGGCCGCGGCCCCGGCTGGCTGCGCCGCTGCCGCCCGCCCCGGCGGCTCTCGCATGCTCGGCGCGGCGCAGGGCTCTGCCCGCCCCCGCCCGGGGCCGGAGCCGCGCACGGCCGGGCCGCCCCTCGCCCCTGCGCGCACCCGCGGCGCCGCTCCCGGCCCGCTGCGCCCGGCCCCGCCCGCACCGAGCGCCCCGGGCCGGGGGCGGCACCGCGCGACGTCACCGCGCCCCGCCCCGGTGGCACCGAGCGACCCGCGGGGGGCCAGGGACCCGGCCCGCCTTGTCCCTGTACCCCCGTCCTGCGCCCCGGTACCTCCCACTGTCCACGTACCCCTGTCCTGCACGCCGGGTCCCCGCGGTCCCCGTACGCCCTGCATCCCCACCCTGTTCCCTGGGACCCCTTCCAATTGTCCCTGTACCCCCGCCCTGCAGCCCGAAGCCCCCACGCGTGTCCCTAACCAGGCGCACAGCCCACGGAGCTCCCGGTGTGCACCCGTCCTTGTGGGGACGCCCTCAGTCCCTGCCTGCCAGCGATGGCACTCAGGATGCTGGTGTGTCACAGGGAAACCGCTCCACGTGCTGTGACTGAGAAACGTGGTCCAAGAGCTTCTTCAGCAAGTGGCGCCCTGAGCTGCCCTTGCCTGTGGCCCATGACACACAAAAATGGTTTCAAAATTGCCTCGTGTCTGAGGAGCACGTGGGCTGTAACCCCAGCTCTTGCACCGCAGCTGCCTGCCTGGTGGCCCCTGCTGTAACATGGGCACCCCTGTGACTATGGCAAACCTCGGACTGGAGCTGATGCTGGTGCTGGCCCTTCCTTGCAGGCCAGAAAATTATTCTTGAGCTTGTTCTTCCACAGAGCCCCATAAGCAGCTTCCCAGGGCAGCCCCGAATGGCAGGACATCAGTGACAGACCAGTCTCACCTCCTTTTGTGCTCCCGTGCTCAGACACACCTAACACTGACTTGCATATTAAACACCTGGATTTTCCTGGTTCGGGAGAATTGTACAAATTGCCTCTGTGTCCCAGGTTTGGCAGCACAGGGAATCCCCCAGTCCACGGTCCGCCTCAGCTTGGAGGCAACTCATCCCCAGGCAGGTGGTGAAGCTCCTCTCCTGACAAACCTGTTTGCCAGGCACTGCCCATCCTGCTGAGTGCCTGCCAGTGGCGCTTGTGGTGAGAAACCATTAGACAAGATCCAAAAGAAAGGAAAAAATGAAGGGAAGGAAAAGGGGAACAAGCAGGTGGGGACTAACTGCAGTGATGCCAGCTGGCGGGCGCTGTGGTGAGAGGATGAGGTGAACCACAGTTCTCCTTTTTCCAGCTCACACTTTGGAAAGACACGCTTGAGGCACATTTTCCTACAAGAAGGGAGGGCTCCTGGTCCTTCCCAGGAAAGCAGCACAGCCACAGAGAGCCACTCCTCTGGGTTTTCACCTGTTCCTTTAAGGCAGAGAAGTGCAGCCAAGGCTACGGCGGGAAACCCAGGGAAATCCTTTCCACTGACTCAGACAGGAGGAAAAGGCTTTCCTGCTATTAAAAAAGGAAAGTGTTGGTGAACATCCACCCACCCCAGCTCCAGCTCAGGATCAAGAAGTCAGAAGCCAGCACTGCAATGCTGGCGTGGGACTGTGGGTGAAGCAGTGGGACCAGCACAGCTGAATCCCACTGGCCTCTGGTGCCCTGTGGGCAAGGAGCAAATCCATTCTCACCCAGCACCAAGGCCTGAGGTCAGGGAGCAGCCTCAGTCAGCTCAAAACATTTCCACCCCCACAAAGTGTGCCCAGCCACATGTTAAGTCCTAAGAACATTTATTATTTTGAAATTAAACATGTCCGTGGGTTGCAGGTGGCAGGTGGCTCCATCCCTGCTGCAATTTGGGAGTGCAGTCCTCCCTCACCCCCCCACTTCCCTGCCCCCAACAGCACTGCAAATCCCTTCTCTCTTCCCGAAGCACAAAGTCGGATGATTTTGGTGGGTTCTCAGTTTGCAGGAGGCCATTGCAGGGGTCCTCAGCAGCATTAGCCACATGGGTACAACTGCCTTCCCCTCAAACTCCTAATTTCTGATTCCAAAATGAACAGCTCCCTTTGCCTTCAGCCACCAGATGATCTTCGCCTCAATCCGTGGCAAAGCAAATCCAAGGGCCTCCTGGCACCACGGGAGCTCAGCTGTCGGGCTCCCCTGTCCTCGCCAAATCACTTCGCTGGTGATTCCCTCAGGGCTGCAGCTGAAAAATAGCATTAAATCCCAGCCAGCTCAGACGTCAGCGCCTCTGCACGGCACAGTGGGGGCTGGCTGGCAGGGAAAGGCTGGGAGCTGGAGCCTCTTGCTCAGCCAAAGCGTGGAGGTTTGGATTAATGCTCTGCTTTTTCCCATTGTTTCTGGTTAGGGTGGCCATTCCCGAGCATGGTGGCTGCTCCACAAATGCAGGTGCACCCAGCTGGCAAGGTAACAGGGAAGGAGTAAGGAAGGTTGCAAAAGCCCTGGGAAATCCCTGGGGCAACACCATGGTCCACCTTGGGTCTCCATTGCTGCTTTCACCTGGGAGTACGAGTGCAGCACCGAGCTCAGCTCTCTGCCAGCAGCTCATGTGGGAGGATCGGGTTGCAGCCCTGGCCAGCTCCCCGGGATCTGAAGGTCACCTCCTACCCGGCCTGTGCTGCCGGAGGAAAGAGGTCTGTTCCCACCTGGTCAGGTGGTGAGGTTCAAGGACACGCTCCTGATGTCCCTGCCCACCCCCAGGATAGTGAGGAGGGTGTGAGCATCCAGCCACTGCTGAGCTGGAGGGTGCAAGGGGAGAAGAGCAAGGTGGCTTAAAGCACACAGCAGCAGGCAAGAAAAATACTTGTCAGAATAGGCACTTGCTTTGACTAATCCTGAAAAAAAAATAATGGCCATAAATTGTTATTCCCGAGTGCAGGGAGGCATAAAGATTGAAATAATCCAGTCTAAGCTGCAAAGCTGAGGGCAGGCAGTAAGTGGCAATGAAGAAGGTGCATGTTCTTCCTCTCAGGCATCACCCATAAAAACACAGACCCCATCAAACCACCCTTGCCCCAACCCTGCGGCCCCGTGTGGTCGGTGGGGTGGGCAGGATGGCACTGGGGGCTCGGCCTCGGGCTGCTCTTTGTGCTCCCAGAGCCCCCGTGCCTGTGGGACGCTGCTGGTGCTGGGGCAGGCGCTGTGCCCGGGGCTGTCCCAACCTGCCACCACAAAGCTGCTTTGTGCAGAGCCGGCCGGGCACGTCCCCAGCCTCCTCCCTGCTCTGTGGCCCCGGGCTCCCCCCATGCTGCCTCTTTCCTCTCACAGGCCAGGGAAAAAGGCAGGGCTGCACCAGGACAGGGCACAACCCCTGTGACTCACCACCTCCTCCTCATCCTCCCACCATCTCACTCATCCCCAGCTCTGTCGTCTTCCCCATGACCTCCCAGTGGGTTGTATTCCCCCCCCAAACCTCTCACCCCACTGGGATGGACCCTTCCCTGGAGTGGGAACTGGGCAGCCCAGGCTCTCTGGTGAGGTTGATTGCCCCACCTCCCCCAAGAAGTACATCACCCTGGTAGATCTCCCAGCCCTTTTATTCACTCAGCAGCCAGCAGCCATCACATCCAGTCGGCAGGAGAACCGTGGAGCTGTGAAACATCCCAGCACTCCACAGGGTGGGCGATGTGGTTGGGGATGTTAAGATTCTCCCATGCCATTCCCAGTCCTAAAATAAGCCCTGTAGGCACTAACCTCCTTGCAGAGGGTCTTCTGAATCACAGCTAAAAGATCCCCTTTCAGTTAAAAGATCCTCTCCATTATCATGTCCAAGCAGTTAAGAATTCCACTCCTGATTGCTTCCCCCCCTCCCCAAAAAGCCCGCAAGCAGTTAGAGCAGAAATTCAATGAGCAGCCAACCAAGCCACAAGCCAGGCAGAAGGAAAGAGTCCACGTGCAGGAGGCCAAGCCTTGTGCCTTGCAGCTGGGGGACAGGTCCCAAGACTCCTTTCACCAGGTGATGCTCTTCTGTCTCTTTGCTCCTGCCCTGCATCCACAAGAGCCCCAAGGCAGCATCTGCCTGCCACAGGCAGCGTCCAAATTCCAAAGACAAGGGCAGGGCCGCTGGTTGCACCTCTAGGCTCTGGGGTGAGCAGCAAAGCTGCTTCCTGGGGGCTAATTCAACTGCCCAGCAGGAAGAGCCCAAGGACCCCTGAGGACCCCCACTCCCTCCAGGGTAGACTGCAGCCCGTGCATCAGTTTCCCCATGGGCAGCAGCACTAAAAGCACAGGGATTAATTACATGGACCCCCCCTCCACGTTCCCTCCTCTGCCGTCAGCTGCCCTCTGAGAGGGTGGGCAAGGAGCCCCTTGCGGCACCCAAGACCCCCCACCCTGTGCTTGCCTTCAGGGGCTCTCAGCCAGGCCGGAGGCCGCGCCGGTGGCCGGGCTGGGCTTGGTGAGCTGCCGCAGGTCCCGCACGGACCTCACGGCCCACTGGGCCAGCTCCCGCAGCACACCCAGGCCCCGCAGCTTCTGCTCGAAGAGGCTGAGGCGCGGCGGGGGCGGCGGCCCGTCCGCCTCCTCGCCGGGGATCCCGCGGCTCTCCAGCCGCAGCAGCTCCTCGAGGTGGTAGGCAAAGGCCGAGACCTGGAGCAGGAGCGCCGCCAGCGCCCGGCCCAGGCCCGCGTCGGCCTCGCCCAGCTGCTCCCGCTGCTCCTCCAGCATCTGGGCCAGCAGGGCGCGGAAGGCCCGGTAGGCCGCCAGGTTCTCCAGCAGCCGCTGGGTGCCCGTCTGCTCGTCCCAGCGCTCCACCGCCGCCAGCGGCACCCCCTCCACTGCCGCCACGCTGGCCGAGGCGTCCAAGCCCTGCTGCTCCACCTGCAGGGTGAGACCCGCCGGGGATCAGCGGAGGCAGGACAAACGCGGGGGCACCCCCAGCCCTGAGCCCTGCAGCTGTTGGGGCAGTGCGAGCTGCCCGAGTCTCGCCCAGGTGGCAGCAGGCCCGGATCCAGCAGCACTCCCTGCCCCATCCCTGCCTCGGGGCGGAGTCCTCGCACCCCTGATCCCGCCAGTGCTCCCAGCCCAGTGGCAGCCATAAGGAGCAGGGCAAACTTACGTAGGCGTCCAGGAGGTCAACGACATCGGCGCGCATCTTGCCGGCCAGGCGGATGCCGCGGCTGCAGAGGTCGCGGCGCCGGAGGGCAGTGGAGGGGCTGTCTGCGGCCGCCATGGTCCGGGCAGCTGTCACGGCCACCAGGCTCCGGGCGCAGCACCCGCCCGGCCCGGCGAGGACAATCCCTTGCTGAGCTGGTGCATTCCAGCCGGGAGCTCCGCTCACACGTCCGCTGGCCTGGCTCTCCCCCTCTTCCGTGCCTCGAGCCTGGCACCACGCTGCAAATTCCCGCCTCTGGGATCAACAACCACAGATTATTTCCCTAATTCCCACACGCATCGCTACCCCAAGTGCCTTGCCCAGAACTGTCTGGCTCGGCAGTAACAGGCTCCCAGCCTCGGCTGACCCAGTCGTCCCTCCCAGCCACACAGTGAGATTAGCAGCACGCTAAACCCTCGGCTCATTCCAGAGCGCGGGAAACCACTGCCGGGAAGAGGTGAGCAAAGCCCGGACATTGCTCAACACCTCAGCCGGGCAGCCGGCTGGAGCCTGAGACGGCTGGGCAAAGCTTGAGGGCAGCCCCCGGGCTGGAGATCCCGCAGCAGCCCCAAGCCAAACTGCAACCCAAACCCTGGCAGAAGGATCTGTACCAGACGCTTCTAACGCCCCCCACCTCCCATCCCCAGAGGGTCCTGCCCTAAAGAGGGGCTGCAGACAGGGAAAGATATCCCAGCCAGCCCAGGACCACACAGCCACCCCACAGGTGAGCTGCACGCACCAAGACAAAAACAGCCCTTCGGGTTGGGTTGGTTTTTCCTCAGTTTGTTTATTTTGGTTATGCATTACCCAGATCAAGAGTGAGAGAAACCCCAGGAGTTGAAAAGCAGCTTCCCATGAATACCACAGTGTGCCTGGCTGGGGTCCCAGGGTTGGGGGGGGTCCCCATATGCCCAGCAGTCTCCTTGCCACCCCGTGGCTACTGCAGAAGCTGCTGAGCTTGAGGAGCCCCTGGCCTCGGCAGCCCCCAGCCCGGTGGCCCAGGACCCCCAAAGTGCTGCCCATGCCAAAGGGCTCCATGCCCCCTCCAATCCCGCCCCAGGAGGAGAAAAAAAAATAAATACAGGGGAAAAAAATACAAAAAAGTTTATTGCAAACTACTACAATAATTTATTGAAGCAAACTGCATGCGAGTGAAGGAGAGACATCGAGGGGAAGAGGAGCTGCAGGAGGGCTGTGTCAGTTTTAGGTCTTCAGAGGGGCATGGAAGGGAGCTACACATCTCTCCTGCATCAGGGTGTGAGCAGGCTGTGGTTAGAGAACAGACAGGCACCTGGCCATGGCCAGAAAAATAAAAGGGAGAGCTACAAGAGGTGTCATGGAAGGACAAGGCAGGGTGCGGCAGAGATCAGAGGGGTCCAGGCTGGGAAGCAAAGGAAATGTTTGATTTTGCATCCCAGAAGTGCAGCCAGGGGTAAACCCTGCTCCACTGGGGTGGACGTGGGATGAGGAAGCCTCCCCCAGCCTGGTGCCAAGTGCTGGGTCACCAAAGGTGAGCAAGCCTTTGGCCCAAAGGCGTTTTAGTGCCATCCCTTAACCACCAAACCCCCGAGCTCTCCTTTAGTGTTCTGTGCAAGGCTCTGCCCACCCCACACCTCCCTCAGGCACAGGGGCCGGCAGAGAAGCAGCTCCAGCAGCACGGGAAGGACACAGGCAACCTGCCCCGAGGGCCACCAAGTGTCCCCAGAGAGAAGCCCCTCACTGCCAGGGGTGAAACCATCAGAGCTGGGCTGAACTGCTGGCCTCAGTGTGCTGCCCCTCTCCAGCCTGCAAGGGGAGGGGACCAGCTGCCACCCAGAAAGTTTCCTGCTGGAAACCACAGTAAAGCAATCCAAGACACTGGATCATGTCAACTGAAGGAACTGCTTTAGTTTAACACCATTCCACCACAGACCTGCCACCAGGTGTGCTGGGCCCTCACATGAGCCAGGCTGCTGCCACAGCATGAGGATATGGGATGCCCACACCCAGGTCACAGGACACCCAACTGCTCAGCCTCAATCCGCCCCAACACCAGGAAGAGCTCCAACTTGCTCTGACAAAGGTATCAGTGTAAGGGGGAAGGGAGGAAGGGGGCAGACCAGGACAAACAGCCTGAGAAAAGCCAGCATGTTTGGGCCACAGCTGGATTTCCAGGCATCACAGGGGACAGGGTGGGTGTTCAGAGTCAGTTTTCTGTTAATCCAATTAAATTCCACGTTTTATTGAGGTTTTCCAGACCCCAAGTACCCAATTTCAACAAGCTGCTGTTTCCTACAGACCAACTCAGCTGATCTTGTGCTCAGACAAGATGCTTCAGCTCTGCTCCCACCCCCAGAAACCCAACCAAAAAACAAGCAAACAAAAAACAGGTTATTCTTCACCTCTTCCAAAACCGCTACGAATTCAAGGCCACTGAATCTCCACACAAAGTTTCAGAAAAGAGCAAAAAAAATCCAAGTCTCCATAGCAGACACATCTTATCCTATGTAAACTTTTCCAAGGGCTCAAAGCTGCCCTATCTACACCAGCAGGCAACACCTGACCCGCCACGTTTCAGGGAAAGCTGGGGTGTCTGTGCAGAAAAGAGAAGCTTTCCGAACAGATACACAATCCCCCCCCCCAAAATGAGGGCAGGGAGAAAAGCTGACAGCCCCTTAGTCCCACATCAATCTATTGCCTTGGATAAACAAGCCTGAGAAAACCATATCCAGTCCCTGCTAACTGTGTCTTTGTCTAGACCTGGAAAGGAGAGGCAGAGTTGGATGAGGAGCACCACATCCCCCAGCAGCAAGCAGCTCACAGCTGTCCCGAGTCACAAGAACAAGTTCCTGGCTAACAACGTCCTTCCCCAAAAAGCTGGAGGCAAAACAGGCATTTAATGCAAGGAGCTCACCTGGAGCTGGGAGGGAGGGAGAGACCTCACTCACCTCATCCTCCTGCTAACACACTGCTGCAGAGACTCCCACTGCATACAGGCTCTTCTCCAGGGGCTCTCCCTCTACTCTGGAAAAGCTGCGAGACACATCTGACTCCAGAGCGCTGCCTTCACCTCGGCTCTCCCAGCTGCTGGCACGATGGCACTGGAGCTCCCTGCACTGGAGCCTACTGGGAAACAGCCTGAACCCCTTCCATCCCCGCCCCCTAAGAACAGAACTAAAAAATACCGACCCTTTTTTAAACAATAAATAAGGAATCTTGTTACCACAACACAAAAACGAAGCATGTTCAAAGTGCAAATTACTGTCGTCAAACTGGGATGCTCCTCCTTGCCTCTCCCACGCAGGGCTCCTGTAGCCCCCGGGCCTCTCCAAGCAAACATGATCTATGAGCCAGGGCGTTCCCTCCCTCCACTTCCTGCCAGGGCTGGAGCAGGGGAGCGCGGTGGGAGCGGGACGTGCACTGCTGCTTCACAGCTCACCCTGCCGAGGGGCTAAAGTGCCAAACTCTCAGCCCCGGCAAGGAAGGAGGGGACTGCAAGGACCAGAGTGCAGTGGTGCATAGAAGTCGGGACCAGGGGCAGAGGGAGTCCTAAGGAACTTCTCCAGAGCATGTCCAACGCTTTTTACTTTGCCAGTGGGGCCACGCCAAGGAGCCAGAAAGGCAACTGCTTTGGGGTAGAGCGAAGGGTTTCGGCAGTGCCCCCTCCCTTGGAGAAATCTGCTGCTCAATCCAACTTGCTCTGGCAATGGCAGCACGTGCCCCTCTCCACAAAGGGGCCGTGGGAGAGACAGAAGTGGTTGGGAGAAAGAGGATGTGCTGTGATCTGCGCTGGAGGGGAGCAGACCCTTCAGTTATTTACTAGTATTGTAAGTTTTGTTTAACTTTCCTCTCTTTCAGTAAGTGCCTCCTCCTTTTCTTTTCTTTTTTTTTTTCCTTTTCCTTTTAAATACAGAGTCCCAACTGTCCCAGCACCCAGGTGCTCCCCCGCCACTAGGGTCCAGTGGAGTCTGAATCTTCAATGAGCACCTCCGTGCTGGCTCCCAGCATCTCTGTGTTCATGACCAGCCCCTCTGGGTTCGCGCTGCTGCCGCTGCCCACGAAGAGCTTGCCGTCAGCCACCAGGCTCACACGCTCTGCCCCGCCACAGTAGGGCTTTGGCATCCCCTCTGGGCTCAGCAGCAGGCAATCTGCTGGGGGAGCACTGCCCAGGGGGTCGGGGAGCAGCGGGAGGCCCTGGCCATCTGTGGGTGGCACAATGGCCTCAGGATTAGTGCCCAGGATATCGGTGCTGGTGATCAGGGCACCCGCGTTGGCAGCCAGTGCTTCAGCAATGAGCACTTCGGGGTGACTCTTGGCTTTGTGGGCCACAACGCTGTCCTTCTTCTCGAATTTCTTGCCACAAATATTGCAGGAGAACTGGTAAAAGGAGTCTGCATCATGCTTCTTCATGTGCCAGTTGAGGGAAGCCTTCTGCCGGCAGGTGAATCCACAGATCTCGCACCTGGGAGGGGACAACAAGGAGGTCACAACAAAGGGACATCCACACACACTCATAGGGACAGTAGTAGCGAGGTGACAGCCCAGGAAAACAGCAGGGGCTCACTAATTTCACTGCAGCTCCAGCTCTGATTTCATTAACTGAGGGCTTACGTTCCCCAGATCTGCACCAAGACACTGCCCCGAGAAGCAGGTGACACAAGTGCGTGTTCAAGGAGAGCCAGGAGAGCAGGAACAGGCTCCAGCCCCGAGCTGCTGTGCAATGGGTGTTTCAGGGGTCGCTCAGAGCAGGAGGGTGAGGCACAGGCAGAGGTACTCACTGCAAGGGCTTCTCGCCCGTGTGGATCATCCGGTGCACTGCCAAGTTGTGGGAGCTCTTGAAGGCCCGGGCACAGTACTCACAGATGTAATCCCTTTGATCTGAAAGACAACAGCACTTCCAGCATTGGTCTCCCAGACCTGCTCCCTTTCCCAACTCTCAGGCAGTGCAGGTAAAGCTGCCCGAGAAGGAGCAGAACTACAAGTTCTGGGAGGAGGTGTCCCACAACACACCACAGCTGCTGATCTGGAGAGGCGAGGCATGATTAAGACTCTCCTAAGAGGTAATTATCCACTCTGACCAACACTGAAAGACTGGCAAATTGGGATAAATCAGACTTTATCTGCAGAGGTTTATTCCTCTACAGAGCCCATGAGTGATGCTTGCCAGAAAGAGAATTACAACCTCTACAGTCTGTTTCTTTCATTTACTTAAAAGATGGTAATCCAGAAGACAGTAATACCCTGCTGCTGCTGCAAATCTATGCCACCTGACTTGGCTTCACTCTCCCCAGAAGTCCCAGAGGCTTTTCCATTTTCCCCATCTGCTCACTGACCTGAAGAGGAGTTTGCCTGTATTTCCCACCCCCTGTACCTGTGTGATGTTTGGCATGCCGCAGGAGCTGCTTCTGGAGCCGGAAGAGCCGACCGCAGGAGGGATGGGGACACACATATTTTTTCTTCAGTAAATGCTGATATTTTATGTGATGCTGGAAATAAAGAGTGGAAGTTTGCAGATTGTTCATGGCTGAGTGAACAGCTGAGGTTCACTCAAGTTTAGATCTCCACTGGAAAAATCAAACACACGTGGACATCCATCAACCTGAGAGACATGCACACACACGGCTACAACTGCCCATAACGAAGTCTTCCACAAGGACAGTGTCAGAAAGCGGTATGAGTGCCAGTCAGTGCGGTATGAGGCTTAGCTGCCTGTTCCAAGTACCCCTTCCCTGCCCTCCCACGTACCACAGAGGAAGTGAACACCTCCACCAACCTGCAGGTACCGCGGGTGAGCCAGGACCGTGCCGCAGCCTTCCATCTCACAGCGGACATACTGGATCGGAGGCTTCTTCCTGGGAAAGCAGCAAGGAGAAGGACAGAGTGCTTGACTGCTTCTAGGATGAGGTGATTCTACAGATAAAGATTCTCTATATATTCTATTCACAATCACAATTCTCTGTGTCTGGGAGGGGCAGATGTGTCTCATGCCACCAATAACAAGTGCAAGCATAGCAAAGCGCTGCTGCTCCAAAACTCCTGCCTGGGCTGTGACAGAGTTGCTGTCCAAGAGCCACCTCTTCTCCTGCCACTATTTGAGGGCTCTCCCTAGAGCTGGGAAAACCTCAGGAGACCCAAAATTCCCAGAACCTTATTGCTGGGCAATGCCATGGGAGGGATCAACTGAGAAGTGGGGAGGGGGCTGGCTCACTTGGAAGAAATCAAAGCCACAACTATAGGGAAGGAAAAGATGGAAGAAGGCACAGTGCTATTTTTGTTTCTTATTCCCTATAAGGCATAGCAATGGCTTTGGGACCATCCTTGTCTGCATGTAGGAAACAAGGGAAGCAAGTCTGCAGAACAGAACTGGGTTGAGAGGATAACTTACCTTCTCTTGGGCAGCCTTGGGCTCTTGTCATCCTTTCTCCTCCTTCCCCTCCTGTAACAGGGACATAGAAACAGAACTGAGAGAAGCTTCTTTACATTAGCAGTGGGCAGAGACTTTGAAGTGTATGCTGTATTGCCTCATTTACTGCATGGTCTAGAAAAAAAACTGAGTGCAAGCTAGAGACAGATTCAAGAGATGGAGAATTACAGAGAAATAAATGCTTCACATTGGTTTGACCTCTCAATAGTACCCATTTTCATAAACATGTAATTTTGCCAAAATGGTCTAGAACCAACGGTGCACCCTATTTCCTCTGCTCTGTTGGGGAACATTCCACACCATGGGAAAACATCCATCTTCCTGATCAGGAAGAACGGGATTAATGATCCAGCAGCTATTTTACAGGCCTCTGAATTAACCACAGCAGCTTCTGTACCTGTCAGGACAAAAACCCAGGCTCTGTCTGAGCAGACCTGTGCTCACATGTAAAGTGCAGCCTCCCAAGCCACAGCTCTGCCCACCTCTGCCTGCCTAATCCCACTGCTGCAGAGACACTTGGAGCAGACTGATGGAAGTATTCTGACTTGCTGAGACATCTGTATTGATGGCAAGCCAAGGAACATGCTGAACACACACAGCATTCAAGCCAAGCCCTCAGAAGAGCCATAGGTTTGTTTTATTACAAAAAGTAGTGTCTGATTCAAACAACAAAACCTCAAGCCTCAGAAAGCAGTCTCCAACAGACAAAAATGTTCTCAAAATATCAGCCTCCTCACTCCTCTCCACTGTGAATCAGCAGCAGCTCAGGAACAGCAAGAGAAATTACAGCACCAGTGTGCAGTAAGTCAGCAGAGGGAGCCCGGGCTGTTCCAACCACTCGTAGAGGAGCTGAGGTACAAAACCAGCTCCTTTTTCTT
Source organism: Sitta carolinensis (assembly GCA_032173965.1). Taxonomy (NCBI): domain Eukaryota; kingdom Metazoa; phylum Chordata; class Aves; order Passeriformes; family Sittidae; genus Sitta; species Sitta carolinensis. The sequence continues at coordinate 7,893,224 of JAVUNC010000026.1, forward strand.
TTTTTCTCCTCACATTATCCCAAAGAATGGCTTTGACACAGTCACATAAACCAATCTCCCTCTGTTGCCAGGAGGAATGCTTCAGCCAAGAATTCCAATGACAGCACACCCAAAGTGTCGGGCCACTGGCAGCTGACTGGGTGGCAAAAGTTTTGTTGTTTTACTTCTTGAAAGCCAGGGGAAGAGCCAGCTGATTTTCCTGAGCTCTAGTGAAGCCCAACTGTACAAAATGGACGTTTACCACACACATATGGTATTCCAGTGACAAGATATCCCAGTGTCTGCCCCCGGCACAAGGCAGGAACGCTGCCCTCTCCCACTGCCTTTCAGGATCCACTTGAGGCATCACAAGGAACCCATTGTAAGGACACCCTGAAGTATTTCCCACTGTGTGGTCACACTAAGGGAGGCTGACTAACCACAGGGTGATGAAAAAACCCCTCCACTTAAGGTAAACTGAATTTTTTGTGGCTAAACACAGGCAAGACATGAGGGCACAGGATAAACAGTGCTGCCCCGTCAGCTCTCAGGCCCAGAGGAGGAGAGGGGGAACCATCAACAATTAAACACTGTTGTACAGCAGCACGAATGCAAAACACACAGCACACACTGGCACGTGTAACTGCAGAGTTTACTCACTTCCTTGGTGGTTCTTCATCCTCCTGAAACTCATTCTCTTCTTTCACTTCCACTTTAATCTCTTTCTGCCTTTCTTTTTCCTCCTTCCCCTTGCTAGCTTTTCTCCTTTGCTTTGGTGCTTCCCTACAAAGACACAAATAGAAGGCATTACTCCAATACTCTTCCCATTGCCTGCTTTTAATAAAGATTTAAACAAAACTGAACCCAAGTTCAGGTCTATTCTTCAAGTCCCACTGTCAAGCAGAAGTAAGAACCAGCCTTAGGAAAGCACCCAGCAAGGCTCTAAAGGCTTCAGCCCCTGAGAGAAGAACAGTTCTGGCCAATGCAGGCAATGTTTAGAACCATTCCACCAGATCCACTTGCACAGGTGCTTTGGGGCATATTAAGATAATTCAGGTAACATGCCTGTATTTTTTTGATCTAAACCCCCAGTAAGTACATAATCCAATATACTTCTCTAGGTGGGGCTTGTAGGTCTCATCTCTGGGATCATCTTTGAAGGGAACTTCTTCCTCACTGATGAGCATCTCATCATCATCATCACTGCCGGGAGAAAAGAAGAGAGGACTTTGGCAGCAACAGCTTGGCACTACTACTCAAGAATATGTGGGCACCATCCCCCAGCATGGGAAGGACACCATTACACAGCACTTCCTCATCCAGGCAAGACTGCGGAAAGGTAACAGCTTGCACTGACCAAGGAGCACAGTGACCAAATAGGCCAGGCAGAGCTGTGTCCCCTCCTGAACCCACCCACCCAGAGCAACAGAGCTACCAGGTGGGAATGCCCAGATTAAATCTTACTATCCATTTCTCCACAATATCTCCTGACATCTGTGCACACTAGAACTGCAATGGTGAGGGGCCAAAGGAGACTGAGCTACTGTCGGTGCCACGGAACATTTCGCACAAGCATTTATTTCTGAGCAACTCAGGCCCACTTTGAGACACTGAATAGGAAGAAACACCACAAAATAACATGTCCTACCTGACTCCATCTGGAGACTGATGCTCTTCTGTGACCACTGAAAGGAAAAGTCACCATTAGGTTTCAAAGTGTGTTCGCTGCAGTGAGCTCATCTGTCTCACGGTACCTCCGTCGCCATTCCGAGCCAGGAGTGCTGGTGGCAGAAGGTACCCGTGACAAGCAGCACCACGCCAGCACCGGCCACACGCCCAGAGTGACACCCACAGCCATCTGCCTGCCCGTGCCCAGGCCTCCCTTGCCACATACCGTACTCCAGCTGGTCGGCGTTGGGCTCCGACTTGCAGATGAGCTGCAGCGCGTTCGCCTTGGCTCTGGAGGCGCGGGAATTCTGGGAATTCTCGGGGTCGCGCTGGCGAGCGGCCGCTGCCGTCCGGCTGCTGCGCCAGCTGCGGCTGGGCCGGGCCGAGCCCACGGCAGGGCCATGGCTGAGCACGCCGGACACTTCCTCCTCTTCCTTCTCTTCTTTGGGAGCTGAAACAGCCGTTGCAGTCTCTTTCATCAGAGTACAAAATGTCTAAATTACACCTTAAATCACAGCAGCCCCTGCCCGCTGTGGGAACCTGCTCAGCCCTCTCTGCAGAGCCAGGACACTCCCCAGTCCCTCACCTCAGCAAACCTTCCCTGAAAACTCTCCTCACATTCCCTCTAAAAAAAAAAAAAACCTAATATTTTAAAGCAGCTTATATTTCCCTTGGATAAAGGCTTCTAAGATGATGATTTGCTGGCTCTAAGCACAACAAAAGAGACACTCATAAAGCTCAGCAAGTGCTTTATGAAAGGCCAGCTTCAAAGCTGGGCCATGTGAAAAGTCATGTTTAGAGAATCCCCCAAACATATACTTCACTGGAATTGTACACCTGGCAATATCCCTGAGGGATTGGAGCCGGATGTTTCTGGTGCTGTGCTACAGCAAAAAGCATCACAAATGCTCTTAGCCTGAGGTCTCCACACTTATTTACAGCTTGTACAGGTGGTTTCCTTTTGGCTCATGGCTGGTCTCCAAACATGCTTTGGCAAGGTAACAGAACTGGCTGAAGTGTCTTGTGAGTAAGTTAATCCTTTAAAAATTAAAATTCCCAAGTACAGTTCATTTGATCTCACATTTTGGTGCTTGCTGTGCCACTGGGCCTTCAATGCCATTTTAAATGCTACAGATGATCACAGAATGGTTTGGGTTGGAAGGGACCTTAAATCTCATCTCATTCCAACCCCTGTCATGGGCAGCAACACCTTCCACTAGTTCAGGTTGCTCCAAACCCTGTCCAGCCTGGCCATGGATACTTCCAGGGATGAGGAATCCACAACCTTTCTGATTCCTCCCAGCCTGCAATCTGCAGTTTTGCCTCAAGCCTTCTGAACCAAATGATCCTTTTTCTCCTAGCACAGAGTTTGCTTTGCATTACTTGTCTGATCCTTGATTAACAAGGTGGGAATAAGCAACATTTGGCTGGAAAAGCCTGACTGGAATCCCGGATGTGAGGCATCACACTGTGTTGTAAACTATCAAGCTGCTGTCTTGCATGCATAAACCTCGCCACCAGAGCATGAACTGCACCTTCCCGGCTTTCTTTAGCAGATCTCAAAGAGACTGCTGCAAATTCTCAAGCCTCATGGTGAAGATCTCAGTTTTTTGAATGCTAAATCAAACCCAAAGACACTTGAAACCATCCTCTAGAAATTCCCCCCTCAACCACTACGGTGTTGCCAGGGATAGCACACACTGCTGCTCTAGAAGGGCTGTACTCCCTTGGAAGATCAGGTGTTCAGCTGATTACTTATTTTAAAAATCAGGCTCACAGAGCTGAAGCAGACCTGCCTCAGAACACACCTGGACAGAGCACACCCCTCACCCAGCAGCTCTGCTTCCTTCCTCTAAAGTGAAGGTCTTGATAAGCCTTTTCCCAGGATTTCTCTTTCCTACTTCCTCTGCTTCGGCACGGCTGTCCAACAGATTCAGGGCATTTTTACATGCTGAGAATACCCAGGCACCTCCCAGATCCCATCCTTAGGAGGTATATAAAGTATTTGTCACAGAACTCACAGTGATAGAGACTCATGAACTGAAAAACCTTCTAATTCTAGATACTCCCAACACAGTCTCTGGTCCCTATCCAAAGGTCAGGGCTGCACCAGGAAACTTCTGTCTGTCAAGTGTTCAGCTGCAGAACAGCTGGAATCAGCAATCACCAAGGCCTTGAACAAAATATGGGAAGTCCTAGATTTGGAATAAATTTTTGTCTCTTTTTCCTTCACAAAAAATAGATTAAAAATTGTGAGCAAATGTCAGTCCCTGGGAGAAGGGACAAGGAAAGGAAACCTGGAAGGACACTCGCAGTGAAGTTGTGGCTTTGTTTAGACAACCAAAAGACAAGATTCTGGGCACTGCTCAGCTTTTCAGCAGAGCTGAATTTTGATTTATAAGGTATTTGAAAGCTTCTTACTGACCCCGCAGATAATTTCAGAAAATAAACGTGTGCAATTAAGTGAAAGGAAAATAAACTATTAATTGCTAAGTCAAAAAGCTGTTATAAAAATAAATGCACCACAACATATGTACACCTCTGAGATTTAAGGCAGCAACCACACAACAGATAAGGCATCAAACACCTGGTTTTATAATGGCATGGACAAAAATGAAACTCAGGAAAAATATCCAAGTACAAAATTCCATCCAAAGGGCTCTTCCCCACCAGAGCACTGTGGAACTACTGTACAGACGGGACACAGGAAAATCCTTGGAGGGTCTGGGCAGTCTGAGCTATTTAAATTCAGTGCATTCTTACAACGTTTGGCTTTAAGTAATGACATTTCTCTCTCCAAACACTGACAAAGCCTTAAGGGAAAGCAGTCACTCCCAAAAGGACCATGAAGCATTAAGAATAAAACTCTAATGTATAATGTGAGTCCTCTCTGTACAAACCCATTTGGTACTACCTGAGTCTCAAAGTTTTCCATCTTTTTTAAATCTGCCAAACCTGACTGTTTTCTCAGCAAAACCCCTGGATTTGAGATCGGGTTCCCAGGGAGGTGACTCTCCTGACTAAAGGAAAATTATTCCCACAAGGATACAGAGCGCTGTGGGAAGCCAGACGTGAATTCTGCTACACAGCGACTGCAGCTACACGAATTCATTTGTAAGGTGAGATTAAACGTTCTACTTATGCATCCAATATTCCTGCAGGCACACGTTGGGAAATCCTGCGACTGCATGACTAAGCAGGCGACAGGGAATAGCCAGGGAAGACAGGCTGACACTGCAGCTGCCCCGTGCACGCTGCTGTGGTGACAGGCACACTCGGGCTGTGACACAACACTCACACCTTCAGCCCTCATCTCCCTCTAAGCTCCCTGTCAGACCTGCACAGCCAGAACTCCCAAGGGGGTGCTGGAGAAGCCTGATCCCATGGCTCTGTACCATGGCTGTCCCAGGGAATATTCCCGACTGGATTTAGCAGTCAACAGTAAAGGCTAATACAGCAATGCAAAAAAAAAAAAAAAAAAAAAAAAATCAATTCCATATCAGGGAACACTAGCTCAGAATTCCGAGCCTTCACCAGAACCACTCAGCACCTTAACCCAGCTCCATCCAGGGTGAAAGGACAAATTGGATTGTTCCTTCCAGGCTCACAGGGGACTCCTGGCTACCAAAAACCCTGTTGTGCAAGGAAAGCTGCTGCTTGCTTACACTGGTCTGGCTCCTTCAAAAACTTCTGTTAAAGCCCAAGAGGAGGAGGAGGGAGAAGCCCCTCTCCTGCTCATGCACAACCTGTCCAAGGAAGACACTCCTCAGCCTGTTTCCAGGTCCTCTCCAACCAGCACAAGGTGCACAAGGGCTCCATCCAGCGTGCAGCCAAGACACAGGAGTGCAGCTTCCTCCCTTCTGTAGACTAAAAAAACAAACCAGAAACAAACAACCCCCACCCCCTACGGCACAGATTTCCTCCGGCCCAGAAAAAGCCAGCACTTCCCAGTGCCAATTTCTATGCAATGATTCCTACCATCGTCTTGGCCACGAATCTAATTGGGAAAAGAAAGAGCCCCAGAAGTTTAACAAACGCTTTTCCCACTCTCACCTTCAAGCACAACTAAAACATGCAGAGCCCAGGTTAAAGGCTAAAACTGCTCGAGTGCAGAGAGTCCCCAAACCTGGGAATTTCAGTCTGACAACTTTCACTTCCTGGGGTAAAAATGGGAATATTCTTCCCGTTTTATACCATTACCAATAAATATTTCTCCTTAAACCAAAAAACCAAGCATGGCCATTAAAGTCTTAACTTCATACATGTATGAAGCTAAACTTTTTTACACATTTCAGCAACCGTGCTTTGACATAAAAGGCTGAAGCTCTGACATTACACCTTTACACAGTGAGGGGTAAATACACACAAGCAAGATCTGGGCTCAACACACAGAAGTTAATTCTGCTTCAGTCTGTAAAAACAAACCTTGCCAGCTGGAACAGTGATGGATTTCCACACCCAAATGGAATAAAGACTTGTAGGAGGAAAGCTAAAGGGTTACCAAAACACGAGAATAACAGCAGCCTCTGAGACACAACTGCTGGCAAACCCGGACAGCTCCAGCAGAAAGGGGAATTCATCTGCACAGGTGTGTGACCTCCTTTCCTCAGTGCTTCATTCTGCCACAATTCTCTGGTGCCAGATCAAAAACAACACTACACAAAGCCCTTTACTTGGACCTGATTCAGAAGTCATCAGTGGTAAGGAGCAATGCCCTCTAACTTCTCTAACTTCTTTTTTTTTTGCTTTTTAGTTTGGGTTTTTTTGTTTTGTTTTTTTTCATTTGTTTTTTTTTAAACAAGAAATTATTAAGTAAGTGCACAAAGTTCACGGTGTACACTGGAAACCAAAAGTTTGCTCCAGGTCGCAGATACCCACGGTTGGGTCTTTTGTGTTCTGACCCTACTCACACACCCAGTTGTAAATAATCTTCTCTTTCACCCCTGAAGACATCAGCCTAAAAAAATCCATAATCCACTACACCTAGAAAAGAACAAGTAAGAATATCTGAATACTCTGATTTCCACACAACTTTCCCAGGTCTCTCAAGGATCTATTCCTACATTTCTGAGCACAGAACAGAAGTGAACCCAAGATTTGCCAGCTACTTGGGACTGCTGTGCAACAAGAGCTGTCAAACCACGGAGCAGCCAGCCTCATGCTCCAACAGCCATGGAAAGCCGGAGTGTTTTTGGGACAGTAAGATTTCACAGGTTGGGCACGTGCCAACAGCAGCAGCTTATCACAGTGCCACAGTCTTGAGAGAGACTCGAAAAGAAACTGCACATCACCCAGCACTAAAGCATTCTTTAAAAGGGAGATCCAAAAGGAGGATTTGGCTAACTTGTGGGACACCCCAGACTTTTTAGAGGAAACACAACGCCAGGAATAAGTAATTCAGGTCTTACCTTTACCAGCGACTTTATCTGCGCATCTGAAATACACAAAAGCAAGTGTAAGAGCCAGTCCCTGTGGGATGGGGGCAGCAACAAGGAACTCAATGACTGTGGAGATGAGCCCCGATTCCTCAAAGTCCCAGAACCTTTCTATAGGATCATTGTTTTCAACCCCTCATGCCAAGGTGGACTGTTTCAGCCATAGGAAACACAGGGGAACTATAGGAATATCCAGCGGCAAAGTCCCGGCCATGCCCAGGACAATTATGACCCATCCAGGGGGATTGTGTGTTTAGAACAGGGCAGAGCAGTAGCACTTCCAAGGTCCTGGTGTCCTGCTCAGGATCGAAGGTGCAGCGAAGGCAGCATCTCCTCCCGGGAAGGTAAATCCCACCGCCTCCCTCACGCAGACCGCGCGGGCGCCGCGGGGCACGGGGACAGCGGCCGCGGCCCGAGGGCGCTGCGCAGCTGGCGATTCCCGGGACACTGCCCTTCCTGGGAAGGGACCGGCGGGGCCGGCCCAGCCCGGCCGGAACAAAGGGGCGGCGGCGCGGGGCACCCCGCGGCCGGAGGCGGCCCCGGGGCCTGGGCCCGTTCGCGCGGGTCGGGCTCAGGCCGCCCGCAGCCCCTCGCCCGCGATCCCCGGAAGGCGCGGGCGGGGCCGGCGCTGCAGGGACTCACCCGGCCCGGGGGGCCTTCCTGGCCGCGGGCGGCGTCTCGGCGGCGGGCTGTTCGGCGGCGGGCCGCGCTCCGGGGCTGCTCCGCCGGCGTCGGGGATACTCGGCCTTACGGCGGCGGGACGCGGCGGCGGCGGCGGCTGCTCCCCCTGCGGCCGAAGCGGCGCGGCCGCGCTCCCGGCCGCCCCTCAGCACCCGGCTGCCGCCGGACTCCTCCCCCTGATCGGCGGCGGGCGGCTGCGGACGGCGGCGGCCCGAAGCCGGCGGCCTGTCTGCGGCGGGCGGCGGTCCCGGGGCGGGCGGGGGCTCGGCGGCGGCGCCCCCCGGCTGCTCGGTGCCCGCCGGCATCGGGGCGGCGGCGGCGGCAGCGGCGGGGCCGGGACGGCCGCGCTCCACCCTCGGCCGGGCACGCCCGCCCCCGCCGCCCGCGGCCAATCAGCTCTCGCCGCCCGCCTTCACGCGCGGCCCCTTCGCCCCGCCCCCTCTCCGCGAGCACCAATCCGCGGGCCGGGCACGGGGGACGGCCCTGCCCCCCAGGCCCGAGTCCCCCCGCCCGCCGCGCTCACGCCTTTCCCCGCCGCTCGCGCGCCGCCTGGCCAATGGACGGCCCGGCCGGGGCGGGGCCCGCCCCCTCGCCGTCCAGCGACCAATCAGCGCCCTGCTCCCGCGCGCGCCCCGGACTCGCGCCGCCTCTCGCGCAGGCGCTGCCGCGGCCGCTGCGCTCGCGCTCCCGCTCCCCCCCCGGCCGGCCCCGCTCGGCGCCCACTCGAGCGCGGCCCCCGCGGCCACCGCCCCGCAGGCCCCGCCGCCCGGACCGCCCGTCCGCCGCGCGGCCGCCGCCCTGCTCCCGGCACCGCCGGGCTCCCTACCGCCGCCGCTGCCTGCGCCCCTCCGCCTGCCCCCGGGCCCCTTTGCCCCTCGGGCGAGGCCTGGCAGAGGAAGCCGTTCGCCGCCCCGCCCCACGCGGCCGCTCCGTGCCGCGGGGCTGCGGCGCCGCCCGTGGTGCCGGCGGGGCCTGGCGGCCGGGCCGCTTTTGGCTACCGCTTCTCCTTTAAGAAAAAAAAAAAACGTCCCGTCGGGCGGCGGGTGAAAGTCGGTGACAAAATGGTGGCCGGCGCAAGGGGGGCGGGGTACACGGCCCTAGCCCCGCCCGCTTCCGTCCCGCGGCCGCGCATGCGCGGTGCCTGCCGGGAGTTGTAGTTCCACCGGAGCGGAGGCAGCGCCGGTTCCCCGTTCCCGCCCCGAACGGCCCCTGGGCGGGAGCCCCGGGAGCGGCTGTGCGGGGGGCCCGCCCTCGTGCTCTCCAAGGCACGAGTCCCTTCCCAAAACAACCCGAGCAGCCCCTGATTCTCTCACCGGGACTGCGCTAACACATTAAACCTACACAAAACCCCAAAACTTCGTTCCTACAGAGGCTGAAAGCGCCCCCCGCGAGCGGGTTTTGTCACTTTGTCCCCTTCCCTGCTGTCCCAGTTGCCGCGGTGTCCAGGCTCCTGGACCTGGACTGATCCTTGCGCAGTAATTCCCTTGCTCTGGGTGCAGCGGAATGTGACGCCAGGCCAGGATGGAGGGCTTGGACTGGGCTGTGCTTGCTCTGGAGTGGAGGTTTTGCTGATCTTACCCACCGTTTTAGGACAGGAGAACAAAGAGCAACACTTCCCCAGAACAAGGTGCTCCTCATCCTCCCTCGGGAGACAGCGAAAATCACGGGGTTCAAAGAGCCCGCAGCGTTCAGCTGGAAAATCCTGTTTGCTGAACTGGTTGCCACCAGTGAGAGGCCTCCGAGCTTCCTTCTGCTTCTGCATTTCGAGTCCTGGGCTCTGGTATGTTCCTAGAAAACAAAAGTGTGTCCAACAGGTCCTGAAAGTGTGCTAATAAACCCCCTCACTGTGGAGACTGTTCCCCTGACCCCAGACACTGGCAAGGAGGAGATATCCTTGCATGAAAGTAAAGAAAACTTCAGGATCCTTGCACAGGGATGCCTCCTGTCCCTGCTTTTTGCCAGCCCCATGCCAACCTGTCCCTGTCATTGTCGTGACTGATTTCCCCTCTGCAGGCAAGGCTGGGGTCAATTAATTCTTGTTAGAACAGGGGTGCAGAGCTCAGGGCAGGGCACAGCTCAGCCTTTGGCCTCTGTGGTCTGTAAGGACAAGTTTTAAGAAGTTCCAGCTCCAGGTGCTCATGTACACATGGGCTCACACATCACAAAATCACTGAGGAAGCTAAAAATAGCCCAAACCCTCTGCAGGCAGGACGGTTCTGCTGTGTGCAGAAAGGGAAGCGCCTGACACGAGGATCCCGTGGCCGAGCAGCCCTGAGGGGTGACAGCAGCAGTGCCTCCTCTGGGCTTTGGGTGGCTCTCGGCATCCCTGGCCTGAAACACAGCCCGGACACAGCGGGTTGGTGGCACAGGGGCCTTTTCCTGAGGTGGGGCTGAGAGTTCCTGGGGATGTCCCTTGACAAAATGGTGCCAGGAATGAAGTGACCCCTGAGGCGGCAGCTTGAGGGGCGCAGCTCCAGCCCATCCCACCCGAGGGGGCTCAGCAGTGCCTGGGAGCGGGGCCAAGGCAGTGCCAGCCTGACCCGTGTGGGTGCTGGTGCCTCCCACAGAGAGGATGGAGTCTGGGGCAATGATCCTTTGCTCCCAAGGTTTTTCTGGCCAGACTAAAGAGGAGCCAAGCCTCTGGCTTGGTGAAGTTTTGACAGGGCTCTTGGCCAAGGTGACAGAGATGCTGTTGGTCACCTACCAGGTGCTGCCTCCTCCAAACACCCAAACAAAAGCCTGAAGGACATGCCAAGCCACGTGCATCCACCTCTGGCATTAACATTCCCCCAGTCCCTTGGAGCTGTTTCCACATCACTGCCTCCGCTCCCAGCAGCACCAGGAGATTTCTCTGCCAAAAAGGGATTTGCTGTTACCTGGAAATGGATGACGGGGCTCCAGAGCCTTTGGGCATCTCCCAAATGACAGCACTGCTCCATCATGCTGACACAAATCCATTTCCACCCAGCACAGGGACATCATCCCTTGTCAAGTATGGCCAGGGGCTTTTGGAAAGGGCCTGAGTCAGCAGGACATCTACGTCTTGGCTTCTGGAGCTCCTTGGGCAGCCCACTGGCCAGTTTCTTCCCTCTGCAGCCCCATCCTGTGCTGTTTGTGGCTCCCTGTGACCCAGCTGTGCCCGTCACACGTGGTGTGAGGCACGCAGCCCACAAAGGAAACCCTGGGTGACAAACCCCGGTGCGGGGGGCGGAGGCGTGACCGGAACAGAGCCGGCGTAGCCTCGCCTGCCATCTCAGCACCTCGGGGCACTGCCCCTGCCCTGGGACCCCACGACAAGGCAGGATGGAGGATTTGGGTAAGTTGGGCCTCTGCTGAGCTGATCCTGCAGCCAGGCCTGGCTTGGGGTCACATTTCCAGCACCTCCGGGGAGCCTTTTCCTTCCTGTACCTCGGGACCGGGAGGGGATGCCGCAGAGGGGCAGCCATGGAGCTCTGCCCCCTGCTGTGCCTCCCCCATCCCAAGGGACCGATGGGGCCCGTAGTCGAACGAGCACTTGGCCAAAAATGGAGGAAGCTTGAGAGCAGGAAATGGGCTGTGGGAGGGCCGCAACCCTGGCTGCACCCAGTGGCAGCTGGGAGCCATCCCTGGCCTGGGGTGAGGGAGCTGGGGTTAGGGAAGCAGCCACACTTCTGGGGGCATTCCCTATTTCCCGATGTGAGGGACAGCTAAGGCAGAGAGGCAAAAGTGGAAAGGAAAAGTGCTCGGCCTGCCTTGGGTGACATGGTGCTCTTGACACACAGGATGGGCCCAGGGTGAGCTATTTTCCCTGCCAGGGCTTATGCTGGGTCAAGTTGAGGACTGGCAGAGGTTTCTTTGCTGGCCAGGGCTGGTGTGCAGGGGCAGAAACTTTTGCCCCATTCTTTGGGAAGGTGAGCACATCCTGCACTGGGACAAGGGCCTCGGGGAAGGTGCTCAGGGCCCCTCGGGGCACTGGGAGCTGGACAGCAGGACCTGCAGTGACACTCCTTTTGCTCATGAGATTTTGGGAGTGGTACAAGACTACACGGTGGGCAGCTGGTGGCTGTGGGCGTGACCCAGGTGTCTCTGTGCAGATGCTTTGCTGGCAGAACTGGAGCAGAGCTCCTGTCTGGCCTCCAAGGACCGTGCACTGCAGGGACCAAGCTCCTGCCAGGATGCCCGGCCTGGTACCCTGAAGGTAATGCCTGGGCCCAGAGACCCTTCAGCTCATGGTGGGATGGTGGAGCTGGGCAAGGGAAGCTGCCAGGGGAGCACCCTGAGGGCTCTGCCACAAGGGCTTGTCCTTCCAGGTGCCGCTGCCACCTCGAGCTCGGTCTTCAGGAGCAGGTTTGGATTCAGTGTACAGGTAAAAACGGCCATGGGAGGGCAAAGCCATCAGGGGCTGCCCGTTCCTTGCTGGGATCTGCCATCCAGGGTCACCTGGGACAGACTGTATCCTGCATCCCTGCAGTGGCCTGTGGGAAAGGGCTATGTTGGTGGAGGTGGAGGGGTCTTGGTCTTGGGGTACACCCTACACCATCTCCTCTCTCTGCCATGTCCAGCATCCCTGTGCCAGTCCCAAAGCCGCTGCTCCCCTCACCCCCACGCACGGAGGCCGCCTGTCAGCTGGACGAGCTCCTGGCTGACCTGGGCGACACGCAGAGCAAGGTGAGCCTCGGCCCTGGGGCAGCAGGCTGGGGGGCTTGGCCCTCACCCAGTCCTCACCATCCTCCTTCCCGGCAGCTGGCAGCTGCAGGGCAGGGAGCCGGGGTGCCCGGGGAGTGCTTGCTGGACAACATGCTGGACAGCCTTCACCCGGGACCTGCAGGAGCTGGGCATCACAGCCGCACCCGCCGGCGTCTGTGCCTCCTGCTGCAAGCCCATCGCGGGCAAGGTGAGCCCCCTCCACCACCCCGGCACCCCAGGCATCCCCCCGGCGCTGCCCTCACAGCCCCCGTGCCTCCTCCTCGCAGGTGCTCACAGCCCTGGGCAAAACCTGGCACCCCGAGCACTTCACCTGTGCCCGCTGCGGGCAGGAGCTGGACAAGGGGCCCTTCTTCGAGCAGGGGGGCGGGCTTTCTGTGAGGAGGATTATCACCAGGCCTTCTCCCCGCGCTGTGCCTACTGTGCCGGCCCCATCCGTGAGGTGAGTGAGTGACCCCCCCCCCCCGGCCTCCCCCTGCCACCACCGGCCCCCTCACCTCGGCTTTCCCTGCAGAAAGTCCTCACAGCCCTGGAGCAGACCTGGCACCCTGAGCACTTCTTCTGTGCCCACTGCGGGAAGGTGTTCGGAGATGAGGGTATGTCCCAAGGAGCAGGTATCCCTCAATCCCAGGTATCCCCTGCTCTTGCACTTACCACAGCTCCCCATGGACTCTCCCTCGCATCCTATCCCGGGTACCACCGTGTCCATATCCCACTGTCCCCAGCGTGAGCCATCCCAAAACCCTCCCCACAGGATTCCTGGAGCGCAATGGGAAGCCGTACTGCCACCAAGACTTCCTGGCCATGTTTGCCCCCAAATGCCAGGGCTGTGAGCGCCCTGTCACGGACAAATACCTGTCAGCCCTGCAGGGTGTCTGGCACACCGAGTGCTTCGTGTGCACGGTGAGTGGGACGGCGGGAATGCACCTAATGGGGGTGTTCCCAGAGCCACGCCAGCCTTCCCCTCTCCTTCCCCCAGGAGTGCCTGAGTGGCTTCACGGGCGGGTCCTTCTTCGAGCTGGAAGGGCGGCCCTACTGCGAGCTGCACTTCCACCAGCGGCAGGGCACCATCTGCCACGGCTGCGGCCGCCCCGTCACCGGGCGCTGCATCACGGCCGCGGGGCGCAGGTACCACCCCGAGCACTTCGTCTGCGCCTACTGCTGGGCCGGCTGCACAAGGGCACCTTCCGCGAGTCCGGCGACAAGATGTACTGCCAGCCCTGCCACGACAAGCTCTTTGCCTGAGCCCCAGGGGCCCAGCACACAGCTTTCCTGCCTAGATGGCCCCAGCATCGTCCCCACCATCAACATGCCTGGCCGTGTCCCTGCTGCCCCAAACACACCTCACATCCCACCCATCACCAGCCCTGGCGCTGGTCCCTCTCAGCCAACTGTCCACAGCATTGCTGCTGCCAAGCCAGGCATCACTCCTTGTCTCCCTCCCTGCATGACATCCCTGGCATTGCCCCTTGGACCTGAAGCAATAAAATACCTGGTTCTGCCTCTTCTCTGCTTACTGGTGGCTTTGGGGACAAGGGTGCGAGGCAAGGTGGGAGGGCTGGGAAATACTACATGGTTTGTCATAAAGTGACACCTCTGGGTGTCATGGAGACCAGCATCACTCCTGGAAAACGCATCTGGGCCCAGCACCAAAACCAGAAACACCAAAGGGGCAGGCACACATCACACTTTAAAAACTTTATTTATATAAAAAAATCATTTTGTTTTAAAAGCGTTACAAGAGTGTGCACAGGAATCAGACAAGGAACAGCTTGGCGCTTCCCCCTCCCCACCTCCTTGGCCCCCCTCCCCACGAGGGCCAAGGAGGAGAGAAGGGGAACGCTGTCTTTTTGGTTCATTTGGAATTAAAAATTAAAAAAGGAATTAGTGTTTTACATATTTAAAGAAAAGAGAAGAGTTAGACCCCAGAACAAAACCCAACTGAGCTGAGGTGAGGCTGGAAGCAGGGCAGGCCCAGCCAGAGCTGGCAGGGACTTGGGGCAGGAGCAAGGCACCAGCTCTGCCCCTGCCACCTCCCCATGCCCTGAGAGCCTGCCCTGGGGGGAGCCCCGGGCTGGGAGGGCTCCTGCTCCAGTTTGCAGCCTCCTACAGAGGCTTCCAGTTGCACAGGGAGCCCCAGGGCCCCCCAAAAGATCAGAGCACATAGATGTACCCCAGCACCACAGCCAAGAGGAGGAGCAGCACATCGCAACTCCCATGGCAGCCCAGGCCAGGATGCAGATGAGTTCCCTGCACCCTCTCAGCGAGGGCAGGGGGGTTGAGTTCCCCCCAAAACAGGCTCCCAGCCCCACTGCAGACAGGTAAGGCTCCCAGCGGGGAAGGAAGAGCTCAGCCCTGCCGGAAGCCCAGGAAACTCCCCTTTCCCAGGGAAGCAGCTGGACAGTACGATTCAAAGAGCTATTTCACAGTGGCAAAAGAAAGGCACGTGTCAAGAGAAAGTCAGCGGGGCAGCGCCGCGGGATTCCGGCTCCAGGTGCCTGGCACAGTGCACCCAGAGCCGCCCGCTCTCCCCAAAACCCTGCCGCATCTCCTCCCTCCGCAGGGACCCCGGCCCATGCCCCAGCACTGACACCCTTCCTCACAGAAGGATCCTCCTCACACAGGCACTGGGTGGGAGCCAGGGCCCCATCCAGACCCCTCTGCAGGATCCAGAGCTGGATCTTCCTGCCCATGCCCCCAAAGCCTCATCTAGAGCAAAGCAAGAGGCGTTATTGCTGGTTTTCCTTCCCCTGGTCCCTGTGCCTCAAGCCTCTGGTCCTGCAGCCCTCAGGGAGGAGGGATGCTCCTGTTGTCCCCACAGCCCTGGTTGAAGAGTGATCCCGCACGAAAAAATATATCCTATAGCAACAAAACCAAACCAAAAACAAGGCGGCGGTGAGCGAGGTCCCAGTCCGTCCCTGCAAAGACACCTCGGAGCAGGGGAAGGTGTGGGAGAGAAGGCAGCTCCTGGTCAAGGCAGAGATCCAAGTCCTTGTGCAGCATCCACGCCGGCTGATCCGGCAGAGTCAGGCAGGAAGGTTTTACTCTCAGGAGGAAGGAGGTGGTGGAGGACGGGAGGAGGAGTTCTCAGTGGTGGTGTCCCAGAACAGGGAGGTGCAGCAGGAGACTGAGTGGCCCAGGCTGCCCTGGGGACCCAGCCCAGGCGTTTGGCTGGATGGTTGGCACAGAGAGTCCAGCAAAATTCCAACAATAAGACAAGGTAAAGTCGGTCCATTCCACCATGAAGAGTTATATATTTATATATATAATATATTATCAACCCAAACGGAGCAGAGGCAGGGGAGGCCAGCTAGATCTTCTGCTGTGGGGAGAGAGAGAGGGACAAGTGTTAAGATGGGAGCAGGAGTGATGGCAGAGGCAGGATCATGGCACCAGTGATTGCAGCAGCAATGATTGGAGCAGGATTTGGCTGGCCAAGCACCCCTAAGAGCACAGCAGGATCTGTCACCTCTGTCAGATTGGGCAGGACACTGTGGACATACCGACATGGGGGAGGGCACAGTAGCATCTTCCTCTGCCTCCTCTACCTCAGGCTGCGACTCCTGCCCCTCCTCCTGCTGCAGACACATGCGGTTAGTAGGGGCCACGGCATGGGGGGTGTTAGTTGTGGGAGCCCAGCCCTCCTCTCCTCTGCCAGCCAGGATGGTGATGTGGCATTTCCTGCACCCACCCCACTCTTGCCGAGTTAAAGAGTGCTGCTCACCATCAACGGCGCTGCCTTCACCGGCTCCATCTCGCCAAGGTCACCGGATCGGTCCAGCGTCCTGCTGTGGTCCCTCTCGTTGAGTGTGGAATAGTTGTCTGGAGCAGGAGAGGGACAATCGGTCAGTCGAGTCACCTCCATGGGGGGCTGCACCAGCCCCGCAGGAGATGTGAACTCTGCCCTGCTCCCCACACACCGAGGGGGAGTCCCTCTCCTACCTGGTCCCATGTTGCTCATCTGGATCTCCTCCCGGGAGGATTTCTTGTCTACAAGCATGGGAGAGCACATCAGGGACAGTTCCTGCAGCCAGGAGCCACAGAGGAACGGCTCCCTGCCCCAGCTGCAGTTCTGTGACCCAAGGACACCACAGGACCTACAGTGCCAGCCCCAAGAAGCCATCTAAGGCCCAAACTAATGGCTCTGATGGCCAGGAAAGCCACCCAAGGCCCATACTAACAGCCCGGTGTGAGCAGCTGCGGCTGCCAGGGAAGCCAAAGCTGAAGAGCAGGGAGGAGACAAACTCCAGCTGCCCTGAGCACTCACAAGGCAGAGGCACGACGGCAGGCACATACCTGTTTTTTGGCTCCTGTCGATGAGAGGCAAGGTGCTGTCATCAAAAGAGTTGCCTCCCTGGGTCCGAGAGGCATTGCTCAGGTTCACCTACAGCAACAGAGTGACCACTCAAACCCTGGGCCCAGAGGTTCAGGTTCCTTCCTCACCAGCACATCCCACCCCTCCAGCACCACCACAAATCCAGGAACCCTCCTTGAGTAAGGGGCCCAAAGAAACCAGAAGGTGCTGAACCCCCCACTGCACCCCCAGGAGAATGGGGGGGGGGCTGCCTAGACCAGGGCAATGCCTGGCCCTCCAGCAGATGTCCCTGCTTTTGGGATGGAAACTGAACCTGGGAGAACCCTGTTCTTCAGCACTGCCACAGCAGCACCTAGTGTGGCAAAATCCCTGCCACACACTCACGTAGGACATAAAGCATGACACTTTACAGAGTGCTCCTAGCTGAGACTTCCTGCTGGCCATTGGCTGAAAAACAGCACAGAGACACCTCTGTGGGTGCCCATTGCCACCAGCAAGGTGAAGAGCTGCAGGCCAGCATTGCCAAGCTCCAGGAACACCCTTCTCCCTGCTGCAGGACCCCAGCTACTGCCCTGGCCACCACAGGGCATCCCCACACCTGGAAATCTGACTTCTTCCAGCCTTCCTTCTCAAGGGGCTTCCGCAGCTCCTTATAGCCCCAAACTGTCTGCAAGACGAGGGCAGCTGCCCGGACTTCTCTCTCTGAGCGGTTCCTAGAAAGAGGCAAAGGAAGAGATGTTTGGAAACCCAGGGAAAGTGAAGCCCCTCTCCACCCCTGGCATCATTCTTTGAGCAGAGCCTACCCAGATTTGTTGATCAGCACAAGCTTCTCGATCCCCTGTGTTTCCCGGAGCTTTTTGGCTGCCTCGAGGTTGTCCACAATCACTTCATTGATGGTGTTGAGGACTGACACCACTGTGTCCTCAGAGAGGTTTTTGGCAGGGGTCTGCTGGCCTCCAGGCAGGTTCTTCACTAGGTTAGGGATGGCATGTTTGCCTGGGAAGTATAAAGAGCTGGATGTGAGTGAGCAGGGAACAGGACTGAAGGGAAAACTACTGACAGGTGACCTGTTTTGATGTCCCTCTCTGCAGAGCTCAGCACTCTGCTCTGGGTGAGGGCAGCAGACAGAGGCTGGGCTGACGCCTGTGCCCACACACTTCCCCAGCAGCCAAGAGGAGGAGGAAGCTCCTGCCTAGCCAGCATGGCTACAGGGAGCGTGGTGTCCTCACCGATCAGCTCCTTGTTGCGCAGGTCCACGGCCAGGTTGCGCAGGGCCCCGGACGCCGCTTTCACCACGCGCTCGCTGTCGTGGGTCAGGAGGTCGGCGATGGCCGAGAGCCCCTTCTCCTGGCGCAGGGCTGAGCGGATGTACCGGCCGTACTGCGGGGAGGCACGGGGCCACCGTGTCACCCGGGCTGGGGACACGGCTGCCAGCACCCACGGGGGGGGCTCCCAGCTCCCCTCCCCTGTCACACCACCAGCTCCAGGGCACTCACCGTCCAGCTGCCAGCGCACAGGTTCTGGATGGCTCCTGCTGACGCCTCCAGGATAGCTGGAGTCTTGCTTTCCTTCAGGAGGGAGATATATATCCGCACCACTTCTGGCTGGAAGAGGAGCTCATAGCCTGCCAGGAGGACATGGGTAGGAAGGGTTTTATCCAAGAGCTCTGCCTAATCCAAAGGGGCACTTGCTGGGCAGACAAAGCTGGAAGCTCCTACTCAGCATCCTTGGCACAGAGAGGGCCAGGGTAGCAGAAACCCAGCCTCTGCTTGGTCAGGGGCTGTGATTCACATGCCATGAGACACCTGTCCCCAGAGACTTCTGGGAATGACCCTTCCTCATTCTCATGGCTGGGAAACACCTTAAGACAGAGATTTTAGCTTTAAATCATGCCTGTTCTTCATGCCCAGGAGTGAAGAGCAGGCAAGAGGGCAACTGTGCTGGCAAGTCAGAGACCACCACATAGGGCAGTGTCCCTGTGCTGTCCCTCAGCCCCTGGGGCAGTATTTCCCTCTGAAGCCTGTCCTGAGGCAGCACCGACCTCATCCATGCACAAGATCCTCACAATTACTGGCAGTGCTCATGTTTTAACAGGCCCTTGGGCACTCCTGCTCCAAACCCAATTTCTGCCCATTGGAAAGGGCTCACTTCAATGGAAAACAGCTCCTCTCATTCTTTCCCAGGCTGCTGTGGCAAAAACTGCCCTGACACCCAAGCCCTGCATAATCACTCAAGGAGCATACCTTTGGCTGGAGTTGTTCTTTTGGGAAAATCCACTGTGTCGGCACCAGGGTCTTCTGGGAGCTTTTTACCTTCAAAGGGCAAGTGAAGAGGCATGAGACAACTCCTCTCCCCACCTGCTTTGGCCCAACAGCTCTTTGCCACTTGCAGGAACAAGCCCAGAGGCAAGCTGAAGCCAAGCGACGAGCATGTCGCAGGGAGGGGACATTAGCTACACTGCAGGCAGAATGTGCCCAGCTGGGGAGGGGGCCAAAGAGAGCTGGAGAAAGCACCCAATTAAACCATGGAAAAAGTAAAACCAAGAGTGCACTCACCTCTGGAGAACCACTCGTCTATTGGTGAGGTGGAGAGAAGGACAGGGGAGAGGGGAGGCAGGAGGAGAGAAGTGCCGACAGCATCATGGGGCAGATCATTTGGCAAGAAAGCAAAGGGAAGGGGAAGGGGCAACACAGGAGAAAAGGGAAGGTGTGGAATTAGTGGACATGTATCCGTCACCATCCCACCACCACAGACACCCACCACAGCTCGTGTCAAATGCTTTGGGCAAGCCAAGCAACAGCTCCCAGAGCCAGGGAAGCAGGGACTACTGCGCCTCCAGAGAAAGCTGCCCTTCAGGCTTCACTTGAGACACCCAAATAGGAGCACAAAGACCGCAGACCACCCTCAAGATCGGTCTGTGTTCCCCTCCCTCCCTTCCCTGCTGCTGCTGGCACACGAACCTTTGCCTTTCTTGGCCCCGAAGCAGCTGGCGTTGTGGGGCCCGGCATTGTTGGCAGGGACAAGGGGCGTCTCCTGGTAGCGTTCGGCATGGGGGATCTCACGGTGGACTTGGTAGGACAGGTTCCTCAGCAGGCACACACAGTTCTCCACCAGCTGGGGAGAGAACCAGAGTGTCTGACTGAGAGACTGCGAGCAAGGGCCTTCAGCTTAAAGCTCAAGGAAAATTCAAGCTAAGACCTTATCCAGGGTGATCAGGAAGCCCTGAACCAGGGGACTGCGGTGTGGGGATGAGTGACACAACCAGGCCCCTGTTGGGGGGCCAACATTTCTACCCCAAACTGCAGGTTGAATACCAGACTCCTCCCGGTCCAACAGAGCCAGGTGCACCCCATGCTGGCTGTCCCCTTCTCAACACCAGTCCCACTGTGGTACCTTGCTGTCAGAGTCCTTCTGGCCAATCTCAGACTGCACAATGTAGATCAGGGCGTCCACCAGCCCATCACATTCCCGCAGCTTCCGACGGGCCTCGCTCCGCTCTGAGCTCACATTCCTGACAGGAAGAGGAGAACCATCATAGGAGAGACAGCTGAGCGCAGGCGAGGGGCAGCCCACACCCCGCAGAGCTCAAGAGAGAAAACAACTCCCCTCACTGAGGGTAAACGCCTCCAAACTCAAGGTCTGCACCACCAGCAGCTGTCTTATGAGAGCAGCTGCTCCACAGTCCTCTGGAAATGCCAGGAACAGCCCAGAAGGAGGGTTGCAGCCCAAACCCAGGCCAGCGCTCTGCCAGATCCATACCTAAGGCAGCCAGCAGTGTTGGTGAGCACCGACTCCCACTCTATGTGGCGGGGTTTGGAATCCTCGTTGGGCTCCCGCTCCCAGCCGGAGCGGGGAATGACCACCTCATCGGTCAGGGCATGTAGTGCGTGATCCACAATGGCCATCTTGATGGAGTCGTGCGAGGACAGGTTCCACAGCGTCCCTGCAAACACCACAAGTGTGGAAGGTGAGCACTTGGACCCTGACCACAGACCCCACCCCAGGGCCAGCCTGTCCTGCCCTCCCTGAAGCCACTACCTGTGATGACCTCGGTGAGGTCCATGTCATGGGCCTTGCGCAGCAGGCGCACCAGCGCGGGCACCCCGTCGCAGTTCTTGATGGCAATCTTGTTATCCTGGTCCTTGCCGAAGGAGATGTTCTTGAGAGCTCCACAGGCACCGTAGTGCACCTCCTTCTTGGGGTGATCCAGCAGCCCCACGAGCACAGGGATGCCCTTCAGCCGGCGCACCTCCGTCTTCACCTTGTCGTTGCGGTAGCACAGGTGCTGCAGGTAGGCAGCTGCGTTGGACTTGACGGCGTCCAGCCGGAAGCTCAGCATGGCTATGACCTCTGGCAGCTCTGGCTGGCGCCAGTTCCCCGGGGCCGGGGCACCTTTCCGCAGGCTGTCCAGGCTAGCCAGGCTGCCCCGCTCGTGCTGGGCCAGTGGGGCCCAGTAGTACCGGTCGGGGGCCACTTCATCCACCAGCATGTCTTCATAACTCCTAGGAGAGAGGGCAGAGGGTGTCTGAGTACAGTCCTGGACCTGGGGGAGGCAGTGCCCCTTCCAGCCCACCAGAATGGATGACTCTGGATCTTGGTCTCTGACCCCTGCAGAGGCAGGAGCCAACCCCCTGGGGCACAGGCAAGAGCCAACCCCACAGGCAAGGTGTGCTGCTGCTCTGGGGACCAGCTGAGTTGGGTACCGAGAGACACACAGGCTCCAGGGATCAACCTTGTGGCTCCTGGGACAGGCCCAAGGAAGAGCCTTGGTCCCAGATCCCTGCCCTGGCCAGGAACAGCTCATCCACAGCCTGGCAGCACTGGGGATGAGCCCAAACAAGCACATAGAAGTTTAAAGTGTAACTACTGCCCTGCATGCCAAAGTGACACTTCACACCCCCAGAACATACTCCTCTCAAGTCCCAGATTCCTCCATTTTTGCAGTCATTTGCACTATAAGCCTTCCCCCACCCAGGCAGAGGAATCTAGCGATTTCCAACAGAAAGGGATGGGAGGGGACAGCTCAGTCACCCCTGCTGTGCCAGGGTATTGAGGGCATTCAAACAACACCCAAGGAGAGGCTTCTACCTCCACTCCGGCTCACCTGCCCCAGGGGCTGCTCAGCCACCTATGGAGCTCCCTGATCAGGCACAGGCAGCTCCTGCCCCTGAGTATCCTGACAAGGATGGAGGCAGGTCCTGCTGCTGCCACCACTTCCCTTCCTACAGCCTCTGGTACAGGACTTGCCCAAGCCAGCAGCTTTAGAGCCACTTCCACAGTCACACAACCCCTGGACACTGTGGCACTGCTGTGGTGTGGCTGTGGGCTGCCAGGCTGGCTTCCAGCAGGTCCCAGAGGGGACATGCCCCATGCCAGGCTGCTCAGAGGTGCTGAGGAGCAGCAGCAGAAGGCTGAAGCAAGACACAGCCACCGACACTTGCCAACACAGCTGGCAGCTGATCGCACTCCTGTGCCAAGACTTGTGCTCCCCAAAAGGGAGCTCCCGTCCCACGGTGGTGCTGGATCCCACTTTACAGTTGTGCAGGATCCCACCTCCTGCAGTGCCGGATCCCCTCCAGGCAAGATGGGCTGGCAGGGAACAGGAAGACCCCCTTCCCTCCTTCCCTGCAGAGAGGGAGCTCTGACAAGAGCCCCAGGGCAGGGCTGGAGCCGATGGCAGCTAGCACGAACAGCGTCCTGCGGCTGGAGGTGCTGCCTCGGCTCCGCGTGCCTGGCAAGCTGCCTCCCCGAAGGAAGTCGTTAACAGCCAGGCTCCTGCTCAAGACAAACATCTCTGAGGCAGGGGCACGCTGCTCTCCCTGTTCCCATTCCTGTGAGCTGGGCAGCCAGTGTGGACAGTAACTGAGAAGGTGGGGGACAAGCCAAGTTCAACAGTGCCTGGATTCCACAGATAGCTGTGATCTTTATCGCTCTGCCTGGGGAGAGGGAGAGCTGGCTCAGGGGCCCACCAACCCATCTTTCATACCCTGAGCCACTCCTGCAACTCCAACAGAGCTGACCTTCTCCCTCTACATGACCCACATCCCCCAGTCTCCCACCTGCCTGCAGCTCCTGCACCCCCCTTCCTCTGCGACATGGAACAGCAGGAGCACAGACACCTTCCTGTGCAGCAGAGAGGGCTCATGGTCTCAAAGGCCACCCAGGACACAGCCCAGGGAAAGTACACAAGCCAGAGTCTCTGTCTGAACAAGCAGCCAGGGGTTGGACACACCTGTGTAACCCTTCTGCCCAAGATGCTCCCTGAGGGACAAGACCTGATGGCCATGTGCTCAAAACTGCCAACACTGGCTTGTCCTGGGCTTCTCAAGGAGGGAGAAGCCTGGAGCAGCCCTGCCTGCCCTCCTCCAGCCGGCACAAGCTGCACAAAGCTAGGAGGCCAAGCAAATCCATCTGGGTGAGCAACTGCTCCGACTGGTTCACCACAGCCCAGAAGCACTTGTGCTGGCAGCAGTCACAAGGACAAAGCTGCTCCTTCAGTCCCTCAGGCAGCCAGGAGCTACCATGGATTTATAGCATGCACCTGGATCGGGCAGATCTCCACAGGGGTTGGCAAGAGCCTCCTTTCCCCCAAGTCTCACCCTGTTGCCTCTGGTTTATGTCCCAGGAATTTAGGCCACCTGTACTGAGCCTTACGTCTGCCTGGGCCCATTCTGGGGCACTCAGAAGGTGCTGACACAGTCCTTTCCCCATCTCCAGGACTCTGGCTCAGCCCCTCACTCCATTGCTACCTTCCCACCCTCAGAGCCATCCCCCTGCACCTGCCCAAACCCTGCTGACAGCCCAGCCAGGAGCAGAGCAGGAAGCAGGCTTGTGCAGGGACAGCTGGCACAAGAGACCAATGGCAGGAGTCATGGCCTCAGGCAGGTGACATTCTGAATGCCTGGCAGGGCAGGAAAGACCACCAGGCTCAGGCTTTTGAGGGCAGCACAGCCCAGCATGCTGGAGGAGCCGCCATCACCACAGACACACACAGGGAGAAGCTGCTGCTGCTGTTGCCAAACAGGTTGAGCAGCTTCCCCTGCCCTGCCCTGCAGCAGGGTCGGGCTGTGCAGGAACGCTCCCAGGGCACTGTGGGGCCGAGCCCTGATCACCCTAGCCTGGGCTAAGCTCCCCTTCCCGGGGCTGCTCTTGGCTCAGGGAGAGCACATTCATGGGACTGCAGCTGCTCCCGACACACAACGCACAAAGGCTCTGCTCCCAGAGGAATGTGCCACACTGGAGCACACACAGCCCTGGTGGCACAGAGGGAAGGGCCTGGAGCTACATCCAGCTGCCCACTGGAACTCCTGGCTGCAGGACAACCGGCTCAATTAGCACCCAGTTTAACCACCAATTAAGCAGACAATTAGAAGCGGATGCAAGTTTTCTCCTGTGTGAGCCGAGTGTGACTCAGCTCACAGTGCTGTGTCCATGGTTCTCCCTCCTCCAAGGACAATGAAGTTCAAGGGACCCCAGAGCCTCCTGCCACATACCTGAGCCGCCGCCGAGCATCAGACGGGGTCCCCGCCCTCCTGGCCGTGCCATAGTCAGACATGAGCCCGTAGTCCACATCTTCAAAGCCCACGCTGCGCTGGTCATCCTCCAGGCCGTAGGGCTCAGGGTGGAAATGGTTGAGGTCCATGTTGCTGCCCCCAACACGCACCTGGGGCTGGGGGCCGTAGAGGTCCTGGCGGCTGGGGGCCCGGTAGGTGTCCATGGAGGGGCGGTAGCGCTCCTCGATGCGGGTGACACGGGACAGGCTGCCGTAGCTGTGGTCACTGCCCGGGTACCCGTCCTCGTAGGGGCGGCCGTAGCCGTCGGGGTAGTGGTAGTTGCGAGGGAGGGTGGCCGTGCCCGCCTGGCCCAGGTAGCTGCCGGGGCCCCCGTTGCCGTTCTTGCGGAAGTTCCTGTCCATGGTCTGGACGTAGTTGCTGGTGACGGGGGACGTTTCCAAAGGCAGCCCGTCAGGCCCCATGGGCACCTGCTGCACCGTCCGGGTGGTCACAGTCTTCACCACTTTCTTCACCTGGAAGGGGTGACACACGTGCAGGGCACACTCACATCAGGAAACCCACCATGTTTCAGCTCATGGCAGAGCACCCAGCCACCAGGCTCCCCCACCATGGCGTCCCTCCATTGTGTCCCCAGGCCTGTACCGTGGTCTCTGTACGCCGGGTTGTCCCATCATCTGATGTTTCCACAGACACGACTGACATGGCCCCTTCTGGGTCCTCCTCCATGGTGTACGTCTCCTCCACGATCTGGCCCGGGTCCTGCATCCTGGGGATTGTGCTGTACAAGAGGTGGCTGTGGTCCTGGGGGGAGAAAGTGACAAGTGGTCAGGTCCTGTCACCAATCTGGGCCTTCAGGGTGTCAGCTGGATGAGAGATCTTTCTTCACAGGGAGCTCTGATACCTCCTGGAAATAGGTACCTTTAAGCCAGGGTGGCCACATGAGGAGCCCAAATCACCCTCTCCCAGTTGCAATGGGGACACTGGGGCACACAGTCCTGCACCCTCCCACAGCAAGCAGGCTGACCACAGCCAGAGGGCTGAGCTCCCCCTACCTGTGGCCCGTTGAGCTTCAGATCTGAATATTTCTGCCTTTCCAGGTCAGCATCGCCAAGGAAACGTCCGTTCTGAAACACAGCAGGGCAGCAGGCCTGTTACTACACTCGTCTCCCATGTACCCATCCTCACTCCCCTGTAGGGCCCTGAGCAGCCCATCTCATGCATCTGACAGAGACACCCACCACACACCCCTCGGGAGCCCCCAGCAGAGGAACACACTCCTCAGGGGTCTGTGGCACATGAAGCAAACCTCCTCTAGGTCAGCCTGGGTGAGACTCAGAGCAGACGCCCCAACATCCCAGCTCTCCAGCCCATTCCTGATGGAATGCCCATGACCCTTCCCTGCTCCCTGGCAGGGCCCTGGACACTTTCCACATCTCCTGACACAGGAATCACCAATGATCCCAGAGGCCCCCCAGGCCTGAGAGAACCGTGCCGTGGACGATCACAGGGTACTGCAGTTTGACACTTGAACTCTTCCTCTATCCATCTTGCCCTGCCCCACAGATCCCTCCTGGCACCACCACCTTCCACAGTCAGAAAGGCACCTGGCTCCTGCACATCACCATGCACCAGCCCTCTGAGCACCACTCTCCAAGACTGAACCTGAGAAAGTGAGGAGACACCTCAAGCCAAGGCAGATGAAACCACATTTCCAGCCCTGTAGAGAAGATCTTTCCCAGCCCTGGTTTGGCCATGTGGGGACACACAGACTCCAAGGATTTTCCCTTTGTCACACACAGAAGAAGACACACACACCCCAGCATCAGTATTTCAGCTGCCCTCCAAACTGCCGAGCGGGATGGGGAGCAGAGATGCCCTGGAACTGAGCACAACCAACCTCTGACCTTCCCAAAACCAGAGCAGAGCCGACCTGGCAGCTAGACCCTCCAGGCTGGCACCTCCTCTCCTGAAGCCTCTGTCTGCCAAGGGAGGTCTGCACATCCCCAGACCAACTCCAGTACAGCAGTGCCACAAGGACAGCCGGGCCCTCCTCCACCTCCCGTATCCAAGGAGGGCTGAGGGGAGGCAGCCCCGGGGGCTCCAGGAGCCTGAGCACGCCCCTCTGCCGAGGGGGTGTTTTACCTGGTGCCGCCGGGTGAGCGTGCCGTTGGCCAAGCCCGGGCCAGCGTCCTGTGGGGAGACCCGCACTCGCTCCAGCTGGGCTGAGACATGGCGCCGTTCCTCCTCCAGGGCCCGGGTCAGCTTCTCGAACTGTGCCTCCTGCTCCTTGACAGAGGCAAGGATGCTGGCGGTCGACTCCACTTCCGAGTCGTCCATGGGTGACGGGTGCCCAGGATGGGCAGGGTGGGGGGCACGGGGAGGCACAAGCAGAGGCGGCTTGGTGTCAAGGTGAGGGTGGGAAAAATGACCCAGAAGGGCAGAAGCCCCACTCTTCACTGCACATGATTTTGGGGGAGGAAAGGAGGAGAGAAGAGCGGTCAGAAGAAACTGATTTCATTAAGACAGGTTTTCAGAACAGGAAAAAAAAAAAAAAAAATCTTATGGCATTAACACCCGCTCCCACCCATCACCAGAGAGCTGGCAAGAGGGTCCTGGAGCAGGCCTCAGAGGCAAACTGCCCCAGCATTAAAGCTTGGAAAAGTGGCACTCTGGGGACAGAAGGTCCCCCCCAGCACAGCAAACGGCTGGGGCTGAGCCAGATTCAGAAGAGCTGCTGTGGGCTTTCCTCATGGGCAAGGAAAAGCTGCAGGCAGGCAGTGAAGGAAGGGAAGGCATGTCCCTGGGGTGGGGCAGGGGACACTCCTGAAGAACAAGAAGTGACCCACATCCTACTGCTTTCTCCAGGGAAGGGTGGATGGAAAGGGCCATGTCACTTATCTGCTCCCTCCTCCCTGGCATGGTAAGAGATGGGGAGGCAGCCCTGGCTCCACAGCTCCTTCCTAGCCAGGAGGAGGATGGAATGTGATGGGATCCCCCAAAGGGGATCCCGTGATCCCCTGTGACTGCTGCCAAAACTCACCACCCTCCAGGTATCCAACCAGGGCTCTCCCTCCAGGGATCCTCAGCCCACAGACCTGAAGATGGGCTTTGGCCTGGACCCCTCCAACACCCCCACCCAAAGGAGAACAGCAAGTGAGCCATAATCAATATTTGCATACAGAAAGGCAATATTCTTCCATACAGACCTGTCAGAGGAGGAAGCTCAGGTTTGATTGGCAAAGGCACGGGACAGCCAGGTCTAGACGCAGAGAGTCATGGGAGAAACAGCCCAGCCACCACAGTGAGGAAGCAGGAGGGAAGAGAGCTGCAGGGACAGCGGGAGCAGGTCAAAATCACACACAAGAACCCCTAAACAGGACGTAGGGCAGGCACGGAACTGGAAAACGGGCGCCTCTCTCCCACCCCCTCCCTCTGAAGGATGGGTCTGGAAAAGCCGGTGGTGTGGCAAACACGGCGCTGCTCCCACAAGAGCCACCCAGCTCCACGGAGACTCCAGCGCCCCTCACTGCTCCTACCGACCTGAGAAACGGCAGAGGCGGAGAGGAGTGGCCAGGGCTCAGCCCTCCACCCCTCCCGCGCAGCTCGGCCGAGTCCCTGCAAGCCCGAGAGGTTTTCCCAAAGCTGTGCAGTCATGGCAGGCATGTGGAGACTCGCTCGAGCTGGGCAGGCAGCACAGAGGCTGCTTTCCCACGGTCTCCAACACCGGCTCTGCCCACTCCACTCCCCAGCACCACCGCCCCAGAGGGACGATAAGGACGAGCCAGGGCTGAGAGCTCGCGCAGGCAGCATCCCTGCTCCCACCACCCCCTGCAGCCCCTCCAGACTCAGCCTGCAGCACGTGCTGGTGCACAGCAGGTCGGTAAAGTCTTCTGATCTGTCAAACCCCTCCCCACTCCTCCTGTGGCTCAAAGCCTCCCTCGGGTACATGTGCGTGTCAGCCACGGTGGCACTGCCGCAATGGAGCTCAGCCATACAGGGTGGATGTTTTCCAAGCGCTTTGGAGGGCACCCACAGCACGCTCCACCATCTGGTCATTGCCACTCTGTCATCTGCCTTCATCAATAAAAAAATCCAGTTGCTCTACTCGTGCCCACGTGGTGCCCAGCAGGAAAAGGAACCGTGGAACACCCGGCCCAGCTGCACACCCCAGGATGAACACAGCCCACCATCCTCCAGAGCCCAAGCAAGCTTTTGGAAGCTCCCAGACATGACTCCTGGCCCATGCATGCAGCTTTCCACCCCTCCCACCTTGCAAGCAAGAGGTACTCCCTGGGGCTTTTCTAACACATTGGCTCCCCAAGCCTTGTATGGAAATGCAGGGATGGCTCTGACCCCTACTGCTCACCTGCCCTGCGGATCTGCAGGATTCTCCGAAGGAGAGGCTTGGTGCCTCCCAGAACAGTGCTGACACATCCAACTCTCATCCCTGAGTAACACTCCCTTATCCCTGGTGGGCTACCACTCACTTAAAGCAGGGACACAGATCCTCAGCCTTTCTAGGGCTCCCTGATGGAAGGTGAGCAGCTCCTTGCCACATACCAGGGTTGTCCAGCAGGACACAGAGCAGTCCTGCCACACTAAACACCCTATGCAACTGCAGCATCCAAAATCCCAGCCAGCAGTCCAGTCCCCCTGGCTTGCTGGGATTTGTTTCCAGAGTGGTATTTCAGCAAACCCTTTAAAAGAGGGGAACAGCACTCTGTGTAGAAGTGATCCTCCACAACATGGCCATGTCCAAGCAGCTGTGCTCCCTGGCCGGCCCTCAGCCATCTTGATGCAGAAGAGGCAGATTTTCAGGGCACAGGAGGGCAGAGGCAGCTCCCTGAGTCCAAGGAGAGACTTAGCTGGTCTGGTCTCATGAAGAGGATCATGCCTGTAGCAAGAGTAGACTAGCAGGGTCTGGCCCTGTGGCCCTGTGGGAAGCATGGACAGGAGAGACAGGAGCCCCAGAAGATCCCCTTGGTCCCACATGGCTGCCAGGCAGGGCCCACACAGTCCACAGGGACACCCCAGCCCCAAATCCCCACCTCTGCACATTCCCTGGGAATGGGGCTGGGAAACACGGACACTAACAATGAAACTTGCAGGGCTGTTAGGGCCCCAGATAAGGGGCCAGAGCAGCTGCGAGGCTGTTTCCTTCCCGTCCCTTCCACAGGGAGTAAACACAACAGCAGGGGAAGGAACAGGACAGGTCCCGCACCCTCCGGCTCCAGTGGATGCTTAAGGAGGGCCACCTGAGGGTCTCCCAGCAGGACCAGGCCATGTTCAGCAGAGAGACTCCGTCAGGGGGCTGCACTGCCTATACAGTTGTCATTCCTGCCCTGAGCACTGGACACAGCTCCATCCATGATGGGCAAGAAATGCCAGCAGAATGGGTTCTCTCCCAGTTTTCCTCCACCACCAGGACAGACCAGCTCCCTCGACCCTCGTTCCAGCCATTGTCTTCATCGATCTGGGATTAAAGACATAATTACAGAGAGGCAGTGCCAGGTCCAGAGAGGTCAGCGAGAGCTGTCCCTGCAGACAAAGCCAGCACTATCCCAGCTGGAGCACTGCCATTCTCTGGGTTTGGCACACAAACCCCAAACTTGGCCCTCCACCCCCCAGATGTGAGGAACCTGCCCCACAGTCAGAGATAGGGCCCCTTGACACATCCCAATGCCATCAGGGGCAGTCAGTGGCCATCTCTGGAATGAGACAGGGAGGACAGGAAGGGGAGAGCCTCAGTTATGCATCCTGCTCCCTTCCAGCCAGTGAGCTACTCGTGACAGTGCAAAGCCAAGTACACAGGAACCCGCAAGGGTGAAATTCCAGGGATCGTTTTGCGCCCATCTCCCCCCCCCTCCCCCCCAGCCTCTGAAGATCCAACTACAGAGCATTCTTCCAAAGCCAGACCCTGACCGGCTCTGAGGATGGCTCATGAAAGCCTTTTCATCATGAGAGAGGCACTTGCTGACACACACCGTTACTTAAAAACCCCAGCTAGCCAAAAATATTTCAGCTGGCTCAGTTCAGGGCAAACCGAAAAGCCTAAGGACAAAGCACACCCTGAGCAGCTTCACCCCAGGGGCACAATCCTCTCTGTACCTCCAGTAATCAGTACAAGAGGACCCCAGGGAACAATGCAGCAACCCAGAAGTTTCACAACTAAATCCCCCTGGACTTATCTCCCAACTTCCTGGAACTAATCCCACCCTGTGCTCTGCCCAAAGGTCCCAAAGCCAGAGCAGGTCTACCGGAGAGATGTCACAGAGCCTCGGGAGCAGAGCCCACTTGCTGGCCAGGAGGCAGCTGCCAGCCCACCTGTGTGCATGGAGCTTCCCCACCATGATCTTCTCATCTGGATAAAGGTTTGGACACAGCCAGACAGGCACCCCAAACCCTGAGCCCTCCACAGCTATTCTGCTGCAGCCAGCTGTGACATGGCAGGTTCTTCCAAAACCTCTCACCCCAGCATCTCCAGCAGAACTGCTCTCCCTGTGGTTTGCCCTTTGGGCAAAGTTCAACCCAAGCACCTACAAAGTCAGATTCTCCTCTGCCACATCATCCCTGCCCAGCATCCTGCTAAAGAACACACCAGGTGCTCATTGCCATCATCCTGCTGCCACCAGCAAGGGGGAACAGAACTGCATCAGCTCTGTTTGCCACGTCCCAGCCCTTCACACAACTTCACTGCTTGTTTCTGACCCCCAGACACCTGTCCAGCACATGTCAAGGTTTGTCACCATGGCCAGACACCCTTGGCAGCCCCCCCCACACCATGAAGCACAAAGGAAAGCCCTTCTCCAGCTCCATCAGTGCCAGGACAGACACAGTCTCTCATCCAGGCTGGCTGAGTCCCTTTGGGACTCCTGGGCCAGACCCACCTGCCAGACTGACAAAGAGGGATGCACTTCCTGAGGAATTTTGCAACACAGTCCCCAACTCCACTCCAATAACTGGCCTTTCTCTCTTAGCCCGAGGGCCTGAGGAGAGCCAGCTGGCTGCCCACTCTCTGAAAGGTCTCAGCACCAGACCCCATCTGAGATAGAGAGAGGAAGCAACAAATTCTCCTGGTTCCAGCTGCCTATCATGATGCACTTAGGAAAAACAGAAACTCCATCAATAATTCAAGCCTGCAATTGTCCGAGCGCTTGCAGTGCGCTTGCTCTGCACGGGCTCACAGCCCTGCTAATTCACCACAGGCTTCTGGTCAGTCTCAATTACCTAAAAAATAAATGAGCCAGCATCCTTGGCATCTTTCCCTATGCCAAGCACAGGGTCCAGGCTCACACATCAACTCTTAGACCTTAGCCTGGGTGAAGCAGCAAGGCATGGGAGGGGAGACCACAGGCCCAGGCTCACCTGCTCCTGTGTCCAGCTCAGAGTGCCCATGGCCCTCAGGCCATGGGGGGAAGCAGATCAGCTGATGGTGGGAAGTAGATCCCATACCCCTGTGCAGGTGAAGGAGAGTTTTGGCTGTTTCTCTCCCAACCTCAGAGGCAGGAAGGTGCCCACAGCCATCATGTCAGAGCAGCCCACCCTTGAGGGACCCCTGCCCAGGCTGACACATCTCTGCTGCCAGGCTGTGTGAGGCCCTTTGCTCCCATTCCCCAGCCTACCCATGTCCTGCCAGACCCTACATAAGGGGAAAGGTTTCCCCACCTCCTGCCCTGGGCTCCATCTGCCACCCTGGCCCCCAGGAGGGCTCTTCCTGCTGGCAGGTCACAGAACACAGTGGACTTTGGACAGGCTGGCAGGTGGCCAGGGACGGGCTGCTCCAGCAGCAGGTTGGACACCGCCTTGGGCACTTGCCTGCTCCAGCCCAGCCCCACCTACCCGGGGCGAGCCGTGCCCCAGGTGCCAGTCACGGCAGGAGCCTGGCGGGTGAACACCCAGGAGTGGCGCCGCGGGCAGGGACAAGCAGGGAGCCATTCCTCCTCCACCCTTCACACCCAACTGGTTGGACTGGCAGCGGGATCGCCACCTGGCCTACCTCACCTGCCGCCCCCAGTGCCAGGGATGATGGCCACGCAGCCGGGATGGGTTGGGAAAGCCTCCCTTCAGAGGGAGTCACCTGGAGATGCAAGCCGGGAGCAGATCGCACCTTATAAGGCAGCGGGCCGGCAGCCAGGGAGCAGGATGAGGAGGGAGCGATAAGGACAGGGTGGGGCTGGAGGGGAGGAAGCAGGAGTGTGGGTCGTTCCCTCAGCCAGGGCAGGGGCCGAGAACGGAGATACCGATCGGGTCTGCAGGACGGGTCTGGACACAGCCGATGGTTGTGAAACACGGGCGATCCCCTGGGGAAGGGATCTGTCCCTGGCTGCGCTGAGGTCACCGGGCCGGTGCCACCCCAGCAGGGCGAAGTGTGAGGCAGCCGTGCACGGAGCAGTGCAGGGTCGGCTGTGGAGAGCTGGGATTGTTCCCTCCTGGATGCCAGCAATCTGTGCGAGCACTGTCCCAGCATGCTGGGGGCCACTCGCCCCTCTCCGAGCACAGCCAGGACACAGCATGCCAGGAGCTCCTTCCCTCCAGGAGAGCTGAGGAGCTGCCGACCCTCTGCACCGGCTGGATGGAGCACCATGGCAAGAGGGAGGGAGATGATCTTCCCTCGGCATTTGCAGGGAGGAGAGGGCCGCCGGAGGGCAGCCAAGCCGCTGAGCTCCAGGCAGACTGTCCACCCGCAGCTCCCAAGCGGGACGGCCACAGAGCCGACCTTCCTGCCAGCAACATCCTGCTGCATCCCACTGCCCACGGACACCTCAACAGCCCTGACGCCGCAGGGCACTGCTTCGAGGGTCCCCATCCTGGGGACAGTAGCAAGCAGGGTCCCTGCCACCCCTCTGCACCAGCCCCACGGTTCACATCCCCGGGCCCAGGAGATTCACATGTCGGGAGCCCTGAAGCAACACAAAGGCGGCTCTCTCCTCGCTGTGGGAATTCGCAGCTGAGCGCTCGGCAGGGACAAAGGGATTTCACAGGCACATCCCCAGCCGGCGGCCGGCCTCCCTCCCCCCGGCGTCCCCGCTTCCTGTCACAGTAGCACCAGACCTCGGGGCGCAGCAGCAAACAAACACCCAGCGCCGGATTCTGGGAATGGGGCCAGAGCATTCCCGGGCAGGCCACGCTCTGGCAAGCCAGCGGGCTCCCGGGCAGGGGGAGGCTGCAGCCCCCCCGGCTCCACCACCGCGGCCCGAGGCGAGCAGGTGAGCAGGGGGGATTGCAGGGCAGCCCCCTGCTCTACACAAGGAACAGTGGCCACCTCGAAGGGGCACATGAGCTGTCCCCACGGCCACAAGGCTCAGCGGACGCTGGTGCTGGGCTGAAGGTCAACGCGGCCCCCCAGGCTCCAGCCACGCCAGTGTCCCTGCCCTTCACCCGTCCCCCCACCCTCTGCTGGGCTCGACTTTCCCATTCAGCTGCCTCTCTCCCGCAGGGAAAACAAACACACCAGCGATAAGGGCCATATTGGCAGAGTCCAGGGAGCAAAGTCCCCTCAGTGAGACCCGAGGCTGCCTGCCCAAGCCGAGGACACGGCAGATGAGGGAAACTGCTCTCTCTGGCTCCCCATCCCGGGGGCACATAAGCTACTCCAGAGCTCACAAGTTCTGCTGGCTGTGCTGAAGCAGAGAGGCCATAGTCTGGTGGCCAACATTCCCAGCAGGATTAGGGGCAGCCAGCCCCTTCATCGGGCCACAGGCACAAGCACCTGCATTTACCTGTGCCAGTCCAGCACCTGGACACATGGATCTGGGACCCTTCCCAGGCACAGAGACCTTTCCACAGCCTTCTTCCCAAGGAAACCACTTGAGATCATTTCCTGTTTTGCACCTGCAGCCCCAGGAACCCGTCCTGGCTTCCAGGCCCTGCCCCGACCAGCGGACAAAGGAGCAGGGCCTGGAAGTACAGGGGAATCTGGCTAGCACCAGCACAGGATCTGCACCACTGGGAGCAGTCAGCACTATCTGCCTTTCCATCAAGAGCAAATCACTAAGGAATCATGACCAGGACTGGGGAGAATGGTAGGAGTCAGGGCCCCTGACTCTTTCCAGCAATCCCATATGGGGTCTCCCCACCCAAAGTGGACCTGGGCACCCCTGAAGCAGACAGGGCACCCTTCCCTCTTCCAAGAGACACCCTCCCCTCCCTACACTGAGCAAACAGGTGAAGTAGCATTTGATGAGGGAGCGGCCAGGAGGGAATTGCCGAGATTAAGCCAAGCCAGCCTGAGGGAGCGGCCCAGAAGGAGTGGGACCCTCTGCCCCCCCTCGCCCCACCAGCCCGGACTCCCCGAGCAGGTAGGGCGGCCACGGGCTGAGTCAGAGCACAAACCACTCGGGGCTGGGCTGAACGCCCCGGCTCCGCTCGCTCGGCATGACCTCATCAGGTGCCCGGCTCTCTAATTGCACGCGTGCGTCTGCTGGAGATGGCTCCGAGGGCCCTGCCAAGAGCAGTAATGAATGGGTGAAGGAAAGCCACTGGAGAAGCATCAGGCAGGAGCCAGGGAGTGAATCACGGCTGGAGGTGGGGAAAGGGGGTGCTGCAGCAAGTCCCCCAGAGCGCTCTGAGGCCCCACAAGGTGCACACAGAGGGTGGCAGGAGCCAGTGCTCACATAGAGTAGCAAGGGACAAACAGGACAGCGAGCCAGCAGGACTCCATCCTACCCCAGTCCCCTGCCCAACCTATTTGCACCCCCAACTCTCTCACTGAGAAGCACCTTCCCAGGCTCCTGTGCGAGCCGAAGGGAAGGAAACCTGCGCTTCCTGGTCAGACAGGAGATGACATCGTGGCTTCCCTTTCCTGCAAGTTTCTAAACACGACGTCCTGCCAAGTGCCACTCCCCACTGCCCCTGGCCTGCATGCAGATGATCTGGAACCAGGCTGGGAATGCTAGGTATGGGCACCACCACTAGCCCAGCCTCGGCCAGCTGTGCCAGCGAGGAGGTCAGCATGGTCCACCCAGGAGACTAGGTGCCTGGCCTTCCAGCTTGCTAGAAGCAGTCTGCCTCCAGGGAGCACATCTGAGGGTTCCTCACTCACAGTGCTATCACATTCCTGTCCAGGGCTGGGAGCATCCTATGAGGGGAGGGTGGAAAATGTTGTTTTCCGACCCCAGGAGCCTCTGGCTATGCCCGCCATGACCCAGAGATGGGCTGGTTACCTGCAGAGCTACGGCAGCACCAACACCATGACCCCAGCACAATATTTGCCCCGTAAGCCAGCCCTCTAGCCTCTCTCACACATATCTCCCTGTCTGAACTCCCTCAGAGCTCCCTGACACTGTGGGGCTGCCAAGGCTCCTGAAGGCAGGACAGGGCACCCCTGGGAAGCCAAGCATGAGTCTCCTCAGAACTCTCATTGCTGCCAGAGCTTTGCTCTGCAGGCCTATCCACCTGCCCTTCAGAGGGCGGCTCCCCTTGCTGACAAAAGGAGAATGGAGAAGGGAAGCGAGTGGTTTTCCACTGCAGCCAGCTTCTGGGGACAGACCCTGGGCCGAGATCAGGGGAGAGCAGGTGGCTCTGCCACACCAGTGTGTTTTGGAGGTAAAAGCAGGCAAAAAAGAGAAGACAAAGTAAGGACGGTACAAAGCCAACCTGGAGAAGGCAGGCTCCCCACATCAGAGCGGATTTCTCCCAGAAACACCCTGGGCTCTCCACCTCCTCCCCCTCAGACCCCAGTGAGCAGGAGGGGGACAACATCTCTCCCCCTGGAGGGAGCCGACCTTCCCGCAGCGAAGCCAAGCATGGCAAGCAGCAGCCCTGCGTGCAGCAACACGCTCACAGGAATGTGTTACTCCACTGGGCAAGGGGCCTGCCAGCAGCATGCAAACACCCCCGGTGACCCACCCTTCCAGGTCGGAAAAACTCGTCTTTGCAGTTCCACACACTCCACACTCCCTCCCACCCATGGCAGATACCCACATGCAGCCCAGCACCACCTCCCCTTTCCGACTGGGAGCACCGGGAAGCAGCTGAGAGCCAGGGGCTTTCTCGGAACAGACCAGCCCCAGTGCCACGAGATGGGGTGAGAGGAAAACAAATCGTCTGGGGACAGTGAGACGCCTTCCTCCTTCTGAACAGGGCGGGAACCAGTTCCCCATATTCATCCAGTCCAAGGCCATCCAATTCTCACACATGGGGCCACCTTGCTCCCTCCCCCAGGTAACCACTCTCCTAATGCAGAAGGTGCTTTCACAGTTGCAAAAGCTGTGTGAGATGAGGGGAGAAGAAAGCTGCCGTCCCATTGCCCACTCCCGCATGCTCTGGCTGCTTTCTCTCCATGCCTGGTGCCCACAGCCCAGCCCTTGGGGACTGAGCAGTGGCAGGTACACCTCAGGTGTGCCCAGGAGGGCCAGTGAACTTTGAGCACCATTTGCTGTGACCAAAGTCAACGCCCAGAGGAACAGGAGCAGTCAGGGCCAGGATGGAGGTACGGGAACAGCTCCTGCCCTCACACACATGAGCTCAGCATGCTGCTGCCACCAACCCCAGCCCACCCAGGGGCATCTCACACAAGCCCTGAAGCCACAGATGTTTCCAGAGCATCACCACTATGGCCAGACTATAGAGAGCTCTTCCTATGGCCTGCCCCCTACCCCAATTTGCCTGGAACCTTCCCTATTTGTGCTGGAAAGCCAGGCACACCTGGACAAGCAACCCACCAAGACTGGTACCACAGCAGAAATTCCCTGCCCCATCAGCACAAATATCTGGGCATTTTAGACCTGCTAAAATCAAACATGGGGTAAGCCTGGCTCAGGTCCTCAGACCTGCACTGGCACAAGAGTTCTTGCAGTAAGAGCAAAGTCACCATGGACCCTGCAGCATGAGGTTAGGGACACTGGCACAAGTTCCTGGGCATCCAACACTCCTGTCAGCACCCCCTGGCAAGGAAGCACATTACCCTCAAGGCAACAGGCACTGGTGTGGAGGTCTGGGCAGCAGGGACCAGCTGTTCCCACCTCAGTCCAAGGTCCGTACACAGCAGTCATCCTGCTGCCAACTTCCAACCAGCAGCTGCTCCGGGCTGGGAACTGCACACGAAAGCAGAGGTGACGAGCACCCTGGTTAAGGGCTGGCCCATCCTGACGCCACGCCTGGCAGCTTGTGCTCCTTAGTCACTGGTTTGCCCCCCACACCCAGCAGAGCCACCTCATCTCACCCCTCCTTGCACAGGCCACCACAAGGAAGTAGTATTCTCACAGAGGAAAGTTGCTTCCTCCACAGGCAAATAGAAACAGGAGGATCACACCGCACACACTGTCACCCCAAAGTCTCCCACCAGGCTGAGGGCACACAGGAACACGAGAGAAAAATGCAGAACGCAGGCCCCATATGCAGCAGTCACTGGACAGGGCAGAGGGACAGGCACTCCTGCACCAAACCAACACCAGCAGCCTTCCTGGCGGAAAGGAAGGTGGATTAGCAACAAGCACAAGACAGGCAGGAGCTGGATGGACTCATCAGCCTGCTGCTGGGGGTTTCCAGCACAAGAACTGGCTCTAAGAAACCATTTCCTCCCCCAAACAGCCTCCTCAGATGATATAAAGCAAAGAGAAGGCTGTGGCCACCTCAGAGAACTCAAGGACTTTGGTCGAGAGCCCGTAAATCCAACCCCTTTCCGACAGCCTAGCGCTGAGGCACATTCCTGAACTCTGTGCCAGAGGACAACCTCCTCCGCTGGCCAAGCCCTGTGTCACACACAGAGGAGTGCCTAAATTGCCCAGGTTCGGGTTTTGTCATCACATCCAGGCAACACCTGCTGTCTTCTGTTGACCCAAACCAGCTCCGAGTTCCGCTTCTCTGTCAGTGAGGCAGGGACGGGACACAGCCATGGTGCTGCAGAGACACGAGTGTTCTGAGCCAGGAGAGTGCTGTACTTCCCTGGAGACAGCATCACCACAGTCTTGGGAAAGGGCTCTGTCTTTGCCAGGAGTAAATGAGAGACAGTTATGAGGGGTTGTTGGGAAGGGAAACCAAGAGCTTTACCCAGCACTCTTCCCCCTAAGGCCACAGACACTGGTAGGCTATTTCAAGAAGCCAATAGCCTTGCAGGCAGGATTCAAGCCACACTATTATTTTCTGGGTGTCCTAAAGCCACCTCCACTGCAGATACAATGGGCCAAGGTCTTATCTCCGTGCCAGAGGCTGGAGGAGGGAATAGAGGAGAGGCAATCCAGGGACAGACTCCGGCTCCGCGGTCTGGGCTGGACCATTCATCTGACTCCCAGCCCATCTTTAGGGAAGGGATGGCCTCAAGGGCTCCTCAACCACAACGATCAGGCCCTGACCTCCACGTCGGAAGGGAGGAGGCTCACCCCTCTGCGGCAGCCCAGGCAAGCCCAGCACGCTCCACTGAGCGAGCACTTTCATCCTCCCACTGCTTCCAGGAAGGTTCCCTGCGAGATTCCAGCAATGCTGCACACGGTAAAGGACAGTCATCTGCACACTGAAGAGTCCAGCTAAACTCAGCCAAGTGGAAGAGCAGCGTCTTAAAAACTACCTTTTTGCTGTTGACAGAGCACGAGCAAACATCAGCAGATAAAGAACCTGCCTCAAGAAAGACCTGGGAGCAGGATGGAGCAGACAAAGTAACCCTGGGGAAGACGACTAACAATTTTCCTGCCTAGGTTCTTCCCACTGACCTGGCGGACACTGCCCCGCTCCATTGGCAGGAACCCCAGCAGAGGCAGGATCCTGGGAGTCATCAGCCAGCTGCTGACCCCACCTTGCCACATCCAGGAGAGAGGGTACAGAAGTGGCAACTTCAAACAGAAGCTGTGGGCATGGTTTACACGATCCCAGCACACCTGCAAAGCTGAGTAAAAGATCAATTCTCCACACCAAAGACCTGGACAGTCAAGTCCAAAAGAATCTGTGCAGCACAGGGAGGGCATCATTGAAACAACAGCTCAATACCATCACAAGGCTCTACGCACTCAGATGCTTCTCTCTGGCTCACCGGGAGCTACACAGAAGCCTGGGTGCCACAACCCTCTGAGAGGAGCCTCCAGCTCCTGCTGGTCACAGGACAGCCCAGGCCCCCCAGATAACAACTTGTGAGCTCCATCACCACCGGCTCCCTGGAAGGGCAAGGGCACTGAGCCTTTGGAGAGAGAGGGAGGCGATCCAGGAGGTCCACCCCTCTCTCCAACAATCAGAGGAAGCTTTGTTGTCCGGGCTCCCTCGCCCAAAGCCCAGGGCCATAACGGAGGTGCCCCACCTCCTTTCTGCCAGCCCGCGGGTGTCTCGCAGATGCCAGCAGCCCTCATGACTAAAAGGCACCCAAACTTTCTCACCCCAAGCTAAGTCTCCTCTCTGCAACGCTCCCAGGAGGCAGAGGAATGCCCACGGCGCAGGGGAAAGTGATGCCGGGGAAGGTCACCAGAGAAGTCACGACGAGCGCTGGGTAGGGGGAGGCAGCGGGCTGTCTGCCGCTAAATGACAGTGCGGCCAAAGGAGACACAGAACAAACCGGCGGCTGGGCAGACCCCCGAAGCCGGCTCCGGCACCGTCCTGCCTCCTCGGGAAGCGTTTCGGTGTAGCTTTTGAGCTCGGGCGGACGGGCCTGTCGGGCTGTTTTGAAGCTCAGAGCTATTCCATTAGGAGGAGCCGCAGCCCCACCCGCACATTTGACCCCCCCGGGCACACCGGCCCCTTCCCCGCCAGAACAAAGGCGCAGGCGAACGACACACCGGGCGATGAGTCCCTGCGCAGACCGGCAGAGCTGAGCGGCTGGCCGCACAGCCGGAGAGCCGGGACTGCTTCGGCCGAGACCCCGCGAAGGGACTCGGCCCCGAACCCCGCCCGAGGGCGGGGGGGGCCCGCCGGTGCCGGCCGCGGGAAGCTGGCACACGGGCCGCCTTTGTTCCGGGCAGGGCGAGCGGCGGCGGCCCCGGGCGGGGAGCGGGGCGGCCGCCCGGCCCAGCCGCCTTTGTGTCGCTCCCCGCGGGCGCCCGGGCGCCGCCAGCGCCCCCGCCAGGGCCGGGCCCCGCCGCCCCACCGGTCCCGGGGGGCGCGGCCGCGCCTGGCACGGGCTCTCGGGCAGGACGGGGCTCCCGGGGCCCGGTACCGACCGGCCCCAGCAGGAGAGCGCGGCCAAGCCCCGATCCGGCCCCGCCAGGCGAGGACCGGCCCAGCCCGCCCCGCCGCGGGGGCGTGCGGCGCCCGGCAGGCGCCGACCCGCACCGGCTCCGCTCCCTCCCCTCTGCCCGCTGAGCGGCGGCACGCACGCCGCGATCGGGACTCACCGTGGCCGGGCTCCTCGGCGGACGGGCAAGGGGGGGCGGTCCCGCCCCGCGGCGGCGGCACGGCCGCCCGGCCCGCTCCGCGGGTCCCGCCGCGGCGGCGAGGCGAGAGGCGAGGCGGGCGCCCGGTGCGGCGGCGGCGCGGGTCAGGCCGGGTCCCGCCGGGCGGCGCGGGGCGGTGTGCGCGGAGCGCGGCGTCGGTCGGGTCCCGCCGTGCGCCCGCGCCGCTCCCGCACCTAAAATGGAAGTTGGTCCGGCGGGCGGGGCGGGGCGGGCGCGGGGCCGCCCCCGGCGTCAGCAGCCGCGACAAGGACGGGCGGGACCGGGGCGGCGCCGGGGCGGCCGTCCCGACAATGGTGTGTTCCCCGCGTGCTCCATCCCGGTGGGATCTGCCCCAGCGGTGCATGATCTCCAAACCGGGGTCTACCCTCAGATGGGCTTCACCTCGGGGCCATGCCGCCCGGGAGCAGACCGGCTCCTCCTCAAGGTCCGGGTCTGCCCCGGCATGGTGCGGCTCTCTGGGACAACCCCGGAGCAGAGCCTCCTCCGGCCTGTCCCTCTGGAGCGGCGGGAAGTCAGGTTACCCTGCCCAGGGTGGAACTTGCCCAGAAGCAAGATTCCATGGCAGGATGGGCTGCAGTGCATCCCCGGGAGGTCACCTGGTCCCGTCTGGCGGGACCCCAGCCACAGCTCATCCTCAGTGGTGGAGGGGTTCTCCTTCCCTGGGAAGCAAGGAAGTAATGCCCGGCCAGCCCCATCGCGTGCTCACCTGGGAGAAGTCCAGGTCCCCCTAAGCTGATAGTTTTCTGCCTCGTCCCTGATCAGACACCGGGAGAACCCTGCCTGCTCCTGGCTGCCAAACTCTTAGTGAGATAATGATAGAGGAAAAGAGCTGAGGACGGTTTTGGGTGGGACAGGTGATACCTGGGGTAAATATGCACTGGGAGGCAGGGAGGATGTGATAACAGCCTGTGGATGGAGGTGATCCCGAACCGGGTGGGGGTTGCTAAAGCTGGTACAGAAAGGTGTCATGAGGCAAAATGGGATTTGACGAATACAAAGGGCACATCTAGGGAGATGATCAGGGCGTGGGATCTCCAAACCCTCCTGGATGTTTGGTTTGTAAAACAGACCATCCAACCAGCTAGCAGCAGAGGGAGAGCTGGGCCACCTCTCCCAGGGAGGAGTGGGTCTCTCCATTCCACAGCAGGCGAATGAGACCTTCTCTTTCATCCTCGTTGTCACCCAAAACGAGCAAGATGGATCCCCTCTCAGCCTTGTGCCTCGAGTGAGAACTGCTCTCAGATTAGAAATAATCCCTATCTGCCCTCCCTTCCTCACACAAGGAGGAATGTGGGTGCATTCCCTGAGTCTCAAGGACAA
This sequence comes from Sitta carolinensis, assembly GCA_032173965.1. Taxonomy (NCBI): domain Eukaryota; kingdom Metazoa; phylum Chordata; class Aves; order Passeriformes; family Sittidae; genus Sitta; species Sitta carolinensis. The sequence goes on from JAVUNC010000026.1 coordinate 7,935,129, forward strand.
GGAGGGAAAAGAGGTGCTCTCAAAATTCCTTCTGGAAGGAAGAGTCCTCACCCACCTGACATCCCCCAAGGGACAGCTCTCCCTCAGGGAAAAGGCATCAGAAACACCTTGCTCCTCCATCCCACCACCAATGACACATCCTTCAAGGCCTCTGCCCGGGCATTTGGGGCAGCAGTGTCTCAGAGGTTCATGCATGGTCCTGGCACAGTCACACCGTCCCTCTGCCCTCTTCAAAGACTAAAGGTGCACTTGTAAACCCAGCTCTGACACTGTGTGAGTGCCTCCTGTCCCCAGCATGGAGCTGCACAGGGTTTATCCAGGCACTGGCCCTGCCCCAGCCCTGCCCCGGCAGCTGGAACACCCAGCAGCGCGTGCTCACCTTGGAAGGCAGGCTGGACCCTGATCTTCCAGCTACGGCTCACTCTGCAGCAGATCACACTCTCGTTTGACTGTAACTCCTCGGGCAGAGGAGTCTGTCCCACTGCGTCCTGGGAAGAGGAGAGATGTGTTACTAGCATGGGAAAGTTTCCCCTCTTTTACAGTAATTGCTTGTAATAACATCTTGCACATCCCCTTTCATCCTACGGCTGATGCCTTTCCCAGATGAGGCACCCAGAAGTGCAGCTGCCACCGGAACAGAGCAAGACAATTTGTTTACAAGGCAGGCCCGTGCTCTCGGCAGCCGAGGGCAGGAGGAAGGGGAGGCTGCTGTCTCCAGGTCCACGCAGGCAGCTCAGGAGGATGGCCTGCATTGTTCCAGGTCAGGATAACAAGGCACTTCCGCAGCCCCCTTCCTATGGGAATCCCGACAGGTTGTTGTCCCTCCCTGCCTGAGGGAAGTGCGGCACCAGGGGTGAAGCGACTCATCCGTGCTGAAGGGGGAGAAGGAGGGAAGCAGGGCATGATGGAGCTTTCCAGATCCAATTGGAAGACTCCAGGCCACAAAGCAAGCCTGGAGCCCACCCTGACACCTTCCCAGTGCAGCTGCGGGTGCATGGTGTTGTCCCTGCTTCCCACTGTGCTTGGGCTCTCCCATGCCCACAGACTATCCTGCTTTCAGCCTGGCTGCATGCCATCGTGCCCTCAGACTGTCAAATTCCTGGTACAATCTTTTGCCCATCTTTTGTGAATGAAGCATGCACAGAAATCTCTTTCCCTCCCAGTCCCACAAGAATCTATTGCCACTTACAGTCTCTCCTTCCTCTCTCCTTTCCCAGCCTCAGATCTTGCCTTCATCTATCCCTTTTGCCACTGTACAGGGTCCAAGGTTCCTCTGAAGGGCAGGTCCTGCCCTGCAACACAGGCAAAGGGGACATAACTGAAAATGATCCTGGCTATGAGGCTTGAGACAGGAATTTCCTTTCTCTTACAGAAACTGGCTCAGAAACTGCTGATTTGAGGACTTGGGAGACACTGGAAAAGACAGGATTCGTCTTGTGAGGAGGCCTCTCTTCCTATCAATAGCAGAGGGAGCCTGAGCAGCTAGCACAGTTTAGGCCTTGCATTCCCCTCTGCAGTGAATCCCACCGGGAGATAAGTCCCGCTGGACATTCCCAACCCTCTGAGTCAGCCAGGGCTGCGCCCAGCCACGAACCAAGGGCCAAGGACACCAGATGTGCTGCAGGTCTGCAGCCTCTGAGCACCTGAAGGTGGACAAAAAGATTCAGGGTCTGACATGTTTCACAGTGAAAACTTTTTTCTAGGAAAATATGGCAGCAGAAATGGGAGTTTAGAGAGAGGGGTCTATGTTATTTGGCTTTGGATACTAGGAAAAATTACAGTCATAAAAGGTCTCTTTTGTGTACCTACAATGGGAGTGGTTGCTGGGGTGCCAGTTTGAATATCAGTGAATTTTAAGGGCAGACAAGGCCACTGGTGGTGGTGGGGAGCAGCGCTGCAGCTGTTGGGGTGCAGTAGAGTGGGGGCTTTGTCTGACAGGGATTAGTGATGAAACATTAAAACTCCAGCACCCCAGCCCTGCTCGCCAGAATGTAGCTGTCCCCTGTCCCTCTGTGGTCACCCTCACTGTCACAGGGCGCTCCATGGCATCTGGATCCATGCGCTCCAGTGAAGTCAGGCTTTCCAGGCGACAGCTCTGATCATTGTAATTCCAAAGGATTGCAAGGGGTGGGGGAGGAAACATCTCTATTTTCCTTCTATTTTTATGAGCATATGATAGCACTTTGATATGAAATTACTTGTTTTGCTGCATCCCTTGGTATTCCGGGCTGGGCTCCAAGCCACCCGGGGGCAGTGACAGACTGCCAGTGACCTCAGAGGCTGCTGGCCCAGGCCTGGCACCAGCCACTTTCTTCCTTGGTTTGTGTCCATTTTACACACAGCAAAAACAGAGAAGAAAAACCACCCTCACATGTCAAACCAGATGAAAATCCCTCTGCAAGACCACATTTGAAGACTTTGTAGATTTAAACTCTATGGCGACATTCAGGCTCCTGTCCTTCTGCAGCTCCTGAAACTTCCACCCACTTGGGTTGTTTGTAGGAACAGCCACTGTCTCCAGGCAATGGGGATGGATTATAATCTTTGTTCATGTATGTGGAGTGACTGACGCAGATGTTTGTACAATGGGTGCTTTATGAAGTGAAAAAATACTTTCAAAATAAGTGGGCAGCATCGCTTGCTTGAAGGATGGCTTCCAAAGTACCATCAATCCTCCCCTTCAGAAGCTTGGGGCACAGAACCACCGTTTTTCATACACGAGGGCACAGTGGAGTCTGAAAATCCAAACCAAGGTGCATCGTGAGGCTCTGAGCTCTGGAACCAGAGCTGCTCCCAACAGCAGTGCTACAGACAGCACCTTCCCCATTACCGACCTCGTGCTGCCCGCAGCGCAGGCGCCATCGCACGACAAAACGCGAGCCGTGCCCGAGCAGGGGCACGGCGGCCGCTCTGCGGGAGGGCTGCGGAAGGGCTCGGTCACAGCAGGCGGGTCTACGCCAAGCGCCGGTCCCGGTGCCCTCCTGTGCCGCCCCGGGTCTCACCCCACCGCCGCCACCACGGCCGGGCCGCGCTGCTGCCGCCGCGCCGCCATCGGCTGCCGTTGGAGCGGGACAACGGGCGGGGCGCGGCCGCCGCGCCACGTGAGGCCTCAGGCGCGAGGCGAGGGCGCGCAGGGCCCCGATCCCGGTCACCGCCCCCCGCGTCCGTGCCTCGGGCTCGGGACGCACCCCCGGGGCGCTTCGGCGGCGGCGGCCCGCGGCCCCCTCGGCAGGTACGCGGCGGGCCCGGGGCGGGCGGCGGGGGCCGGGCCGGGGGCGCCTCAGGCCGCGGCAGCCTCACAGCGCCCGCTGCGGCGCCCCCTGGCGAGCGCGTGGTAGCCGGTGCGGCGGGGCCCGTGCGGGGTCAGGCGGACACCGGAAAATGCGGGGACAGCGCGGGCTGTCCCGCGGCAATGCCGGGCCGGGCACGGGCACACCGCGCTCCGCAGACATCGGCCCTGCCGACGCATCCCAACCCCAAACCGTTTGGGACAGCCCGAAGAGGGCAGGCAGGCGCTGGTCCCCGAGTCCCCACCACGGCGCCCTCTGTCCCCGCAGGACGCCCATGGGTTCTCCTACAGCCGCGCCGCAGCTGCTGTACCGCAGCACACGCCTGCTGCGCACGGCCTTCCAGCACCTCCACCAGCAGCAGCAGCGAGCCGATGTCTTCTGCGATGTGGTCCTTTGGGCCGAAGGTGAGTGGGCAGCATTGCCGAGGGACGGGCTAGTCCACCTGGGGAGCTGCGGGCAGGGTCTCTGCAACACCCTATAAGAAGGACTGGGGTGAGCAGGAAGGGCTGCAGGGCAGTGACAGCCACTGTTGCTTTGCAGGCGAGTCAGTGGTGGCCCACTGCAGTGTTCTCTCCGTCTGCAGCCCCTTCTTCAGGAGCAACTGCGCCGGGAGCTGCCCCGCCAGGGTTGCAGGGTGGTGCTGGAGCTGGCGGGGCTGAAGATTGGGGTGCTGCGCAAGCTGGTGCGCTTCTTGTACACTGCCGAGTTGGAGGTCACACAGGACGAGGTGCATGAGGTGCTGGCAGCCGCCCGCCGCCTCCGTGTCACCGAGCTTGAGTCGCTGCAGCTCCGGGGAGGACGCCTGGTGAGACTGGGACCCCCGCGGCAGCTCGACCGCTCCTGCCTGCATTCCACTCAGGAAGCCTCCACCATGGTGGCACCTGACACAACTAAGCCTGGCAGTGCCAGCTCTGGGGTGTCCCTCCAGACGCAGCCAGACTCTCTGGGACTCACACCCCCCAACCCCATTGGGCGGATGAGGCTGCGGAAGGTGGAGAGCTGGGGTGCTGGGAGGTGGTGCAGGAGGTGCAGCCGCCCCCTGTGCCTCCAGCAGTGCTGGTGCATGATGTGGGGGTTACAGAAGCACAGTCCCCCCAGGATGTGGATGCATGGGAGAAGGTGAATGAGTGCTCTCTGCCCTGGCAGGCCCCCAGTGCAAATGGGATGCAGCAGCGTGGGGACTCCCCTGTGTCCCAGCAGGGCTGTCCAGTACCCCCAGGGACCCCTGGAAATGACACCGAGGAGGAGGAGGTGGATGTGGGGACAGGGGAGGTGTTCCTGCCCCCTGGTACAGTGTGCGTTTGGCCTTGTCCCTCGTCTGAGTCAGAAGAGGAGGTGGATGTCCTCACCTAGAGGGGGCTGGCTCTGCCACCCCCACCACTGCCTGAACCCGTTGGGCCTGTGTGTCTTTGGAATAAAGGGCTGGAGCTGTGCTGTGGAGTACTAAACTTTATTGGAGACTGGGGGGACAATGGGGTGTGGAGAGAGCCAGGGGGCAGTGGCAGAGCTGCAGCATCAGGGACGGGACTGGGGCTGGCAGGTGCCCCCCACTTGGTCTCGCCTCTTCATGGATGCTCATGCCGCCTGCGCTGGTCCTGGCTCAGCTGTGGAGAGAGGGAAGTTGATCCCTGTCGGTCCTATCCCCGTTCACCTGGCCAATGCCTCTATGCCAGGCTGCTCTTCAGGGCTTCCACTACGGTCTCTGGCTGGGGGAACTTCAGCTTGCGGGGGGGCCCCTTCCCAATACCGCTCCAGAGCTCCACGGCTGCAGAGATAAGGGGGATTATGGGGTATGGGGTACCGGGGAGCCCCTCCCGCCCCCCAGCCCAGCACTTACTGCTGCCATCCTCCTTCACCAGGGACACCTCGAAGCTGTTCCTGCGCGGCGGCCGGGGGTTGATGTCCACGGGGAGGTGGGCCATGGCCCCACGCAGGGCCGCGCTCACCGCCTCCGCGTTGCGCCCGAACACGCGTCAGCTCTTGCTGTGGGGACACGGCGGTCAGCGGCGCGGGGGGCACCCACGGCCCTCACAGCACCCCCGGCACCGCGGCTGCTTACCAGTGCTCAATGACGACACGGGGGCCGATGTCCCCAGGGCTGCCCTCGTCTTGGGCCTGGGCCCGCGCCCGCTTCTGCGGGGCTCCCGCTGTCTCCGGTGCCTCGGCAGCCGCCGGCTGCCGGGCTCGCGCTTCCTCCCGCGGGGAGCCATCCCTGGAGAGCGGAGGCGGTGGGGCCTACGCCGGAGCAGGAAGGGGGCTCCAGGAACGCCGCTCCGGATGAGAAGGGATCTCAGGTACCCCGCTGTCAAGGGAGTGAAAGGTGGGTCCCTATGGGGACACTGCCGTAGTAGAGGGGTTGGGAAAAGCCATTCCCCGGCGATGCGCCATTGGGGGAAATGAGGATCTCCGCTGAGATCCTGCTGTGGAGGGCGGGAATCGGTTCCCCAGGGATGCCGCCACGGTGTGTGGCTGGGAGAGGAGAGAAGCGGAGCCCTGGGGAAGGGAGGGGACAGACGCGGGGCCCGGAGCGGGCGCGCCGCCTCCTACCTGCCGCTGGCCACGTGCGGAGCGCGCACCGCTGGGGGCGGGGCCGGAAGGGGCGGGGCCAGGAAGGGCACGGAGCCCCCCGGGGGGCTCTGGTTCCGCACACGCTGCCCCAGCCAATCAGAGTGCGGGGCCTCCGCGGAGCCCCGCCCCCGCCGGCAAGCCCCGCCCCCACACGAGGGACGGGGACACGGACACGGAGACGGACACGGGACACGGGACACGGACACGGACCGTTTATTGTCAGCGATGGATGAGAGCGAGCGTTAACCGAGGCGGGGCCCCTCCTACCGCCCTGCCCGCACGGGGCCGGGGGCACCGCTGCTTTCCCGGGGCTCAGCCGGGAAAAGTCCCCACGGAGAATAGCTCCATGCAAGGCCGGGCGGGCCCGCGGGGCCGGTGCCACCAGGGAGATGGTGACGTAGTGATGGGCGACAGTACAGGAAAGCTTCTACTTGTCCTTCTTGGTCTCCTGAGGCGCAGCCGCTGGCACAGCTGGGGGCTCCTCAGGACCCTCCTCCCGTGGCTTTGACTGCTTCTTGGCCTTCTGGTAGAGCTCGTTGAGGTTGAACTCCCGGATCACGTTCTCCTGTGGCCAAGAGGTAGCATCAGCACCACTGGGACCTCATGCTCCCCCCTTCTTCCCAAACACAGGCTGGGCAGGGGAAGAGAATGCTGGAGAGTCCCACCCACCTCAGAGAACGTCCAGGACACAGCTCGGCCCTTCTTGTCGATCTGTGGTCGCCGCATGATCTCTGTCCCACCCTGGAAGAGGATGAGGGTGGGCAGCTGCTTGGTGAGAGGCGAGGTGCTGACCTTGTACCTGTGTTAGGACAAGCCAACAGTGACCCTCGAGCAGCCTGAGGGGGCTGGAGGGTCACAGGGACTGCCCCAGAGTGGGCCCTGCTTGCTCAGGCCGTGTTTCCCACACCTGGTGCTGACGTCTGTATACCGGCCAACATCCACCTTCCCAAACTGGAGTCCTGAGCAGTTGTACCTGGGCAGGATGGGGATACATGGCTGTGAGGGACACAGGGGAGCACAGGCCCCGTTACCCACCAAGATCCCAGTGGGTGCCACTCACTTGAGAGAGAGGTCGGCGAAGATGGGGGCAAAGGACTGGCACTCACTGGACCAATTGGCAAAGAACTCAACAATCCATGTCACCCGCTTGTCCCTCTCCAGCTCCTCCTGACACAGCGGCACAGGCTTAGCGGGGGAGGGGTGGGCAGAGGCCCCACTAAACCCCCAGGGCTGGGGAGATACTCACATCGATGGTTTTGTCACTGAAGTACTTGATGTACTCGGGGCCCATGTAAAGGGGTGGCTTGCAGGTCATCAGGAACACTGCAATGACAGCACCCTGAGCCCCCAGAGACCAGGATGGGCCTGGGACAGAGCTCCTCCACCCCAGAGCAGAGAGGGGGAGCCAGGACAAGGCACATCTAGGGCAGGAAGTCAGCCACGCTCACCTATGCAGAGCGTGAGGTAGAGCAGCCCCATGCGAATGTCGAGGCGGAAGAACAGGATGGCATTGGCCACTTTGCTGAACATGAAGATATTCCCAATGTGCTGCTCCACAGTGACTGTGATGTGGAGACAGGAGTAAGAGATGGGGCCAGATTCCCCCGGAAGGCTGGGGGTAACTTCAGGGAGGGCTGGATCTGGTCTTCCAGACGCCACCCCGCTCAGCTCCTTGGAGGAGGCCCCATAAGCAGCCCCAGCCCCCCATGTCCCCCTGACTCACTGGAGCGCCGGTTCTTCATCATGACAATGGCGCTGAGGAACATGAGGATCTCCACCTCCCTCTGTCACAGAGAAGGGACAGCATGAGCTGGAAGTACCCAGGACACCTTGAAACCACACCTGGCCAGGCCTGGCACAGGGACCTGGGACCATGTCAGGCCCTGCTGGGCCCAAGGCTCTGCCAGAGCCCCCATCCCTCCCGGGAAGAACAGCGAGGAGAGGGGCTGCCCCGCGGCGATGGGCTCGACCAGCGCCCGGGAGGGCCTCTCGGCTGTAGGGGAGTCACCGCAGAGCAACGCCAGCCGATACCGGGCATCTCCTCCCTCAGCCCGGCCAGGGTGCTGCGTGAGCAGGAGGGGAGCTAGGCCAGGGACGGGGTTGCAGAGAGAGGCCCGGGAACAGGCCAGGGATACGGGGGACAGGCCGAGGGTGCGGGGACAGGCCGAGGTTGCGGGGACAGGCCGCGCCGCCTCACCCAGTCAAAGTCACACGGGTTGCCATCCTCCCGCTGCGAGGGCAGCCCACGGCAGAGCGGCGGGACCTTGCGCACGAGCAGGAAGGCGGCGGCGAGCAGCGCGGACAGCGGGTAGTAGGGCCGGGCGAGCCATCGGCAGAGCCCGGGCAGCGCCCACAGCAGCGCCAGCAGCGGCGCCACCACCGCCATCTTCCCTCCGCCCCGCTCGCTGCCGTGGGGGCGGGGCCTCGCCGCACCAGCCAATGGCAAGCGGCGAGGCGGGCGCTCCCCTGCGCCCGCGGGCCAATGAGAGCAGAGAGAGAAGCAACCAATCAGAAGGCTGGGACGAGTCTCCCGTAGCAACGGGGGGTAGGGGCGGTGCAGGGGCGGTGCTCGGCCAATGGCGGGGCGGGGCGGCCCCGCGCGGGGCACGCCGGGAACATGGAGAACTTCTCGGCGCTGTTCGGCGCGGCCGAGCCGCCGCCCGCCGCCGCCGCCGCGCTCGGATTCGGGCCCGCCAAGGCGCCGGGCGCCGGGGCCGCACCGCCGCCCGCCGCCTCGGCCGCCGCGCCGCCGCCGGGCGAAGACGCGGCCCGCAAGGCCGCCGCGGGCCCCTTCTACCTGCTACGGGAGCTGCCAGGTGCGGGCGGGCCGCGGGGCGGGACGGGTGCCGAGTTCGGCCAATCATGGCGGCGGAACGCGGCCGGGGGGAACTGACGGCGCCACGAGCCAATGAGCCGGCGGGGGCGGGGCCACGCAGCGCGCGGTCCGGTGGGGAAGTGGGCGGCGGGGGGTCCCCGGGCCGGGGATCCGGGGGGTGCGGGGGTTCCCGGGCACGGTTGAGGAGAGGGCCCGGGGATCCCGGTGCTGGGGGGCGCAGGGGTTCCCAGGGCCTGGACACGGCTGGGTAGAGGGGCTCGGGGTGTCGTCGGAATGTTTCTCCTTCCCCATCTCCTCCCGCGGCCACACAGGCACTACGGAGCTGACGGGAAGCACCAACCTGATCACACACTATAACCTGGAGCACGCCTACAACAAGTTCTGCGGGAAGAAGGTGAAGGAGAAGCTCAGCAACTTCCTCCCCGACCTGCCCGGCATGATCGACCTGCCTGGCTCCCACGACAGTAGCAGCCTGCGCTCGCTCATCGAGAAGCCGCCCATCTGTGGCAGCTCCTTCACCCCGCTCACGGGTGCCATGCTGACCGGCTTCCGCCTCCATGCCGGCCCGGTGAGCCCCGGGGCCTGGAGCCGGGGGGTGGGAGGGGCCCGGCCTGGCCTGACCAGCCCCTTTTCTCCACAGCTGCCCGAGCAGTGCCGGCTGATGCACATCCAGCCGCCTAAGAAGAAGAACAAGCACAAGCACAAACAGAGCCGCACGCAGGACCCCGTCCCCCCAGGTAAGGGCTGCTGCAGCCGCCCCTCTCCGCCCCTTCAGCAGCAGCAGAGCTGTGGCTCACCCGGCATTCTGCTTTCCCAGAAACCCCCTCGGACTCCGACCACAAGAAGAAAAAGAAGAAAAAAGAGGAAGATCCAGAACGGAAGAGGAAGAAGAAAGAGAAAAAGAAAAAGAAGGTGAGTGGCAGGGCTGGGGTCCAGTGCCCAGCCCATGGACTGCTGAGGGGCTCTGGGAGTGGCTATCCCCAAGGGGCTGCTGCCCAGCAGCTCTCACAGGCTGTCTGTCCTCTGCAGAACCGGCACAGCCCGGAGCACCCAGGGGTGGGCAGCTCCCAGGCCAGCAGCAGCTTACGGTGAGGACACGCCGGCTACCCCTGGGGATCCCCCAGCCCATGGGAACAGCCCTGGCTGACCCCATGGACACTGAGGCTGGCCTGTCCCCCTGACTACAAGGACACCCCTGCAGCCCCCCGGGACCAGGGGCACAGACTGTGTGGGTGCTGACCTCGGGCTTTTGTACCTGAAGAACCTGGAGCATCAATGCCTCTTTTTTAGTCACCTTTTAAAGTCTGCTCTGAGGAGGGGGCTGGTGGCCATGGCTGCTGTGACCCTAGGCTGTCATGGAGGACAAACCAAATTGTCCCTGGAGCGTGCGGGGTGCCCTCCTTTGGATCCCCAACCTCACCAGCACCCACGACACCTTCCCTGGAGCTGCTTTTCCCATGCCCAGAAAATCCTTACCTTCTGTGGGAGAAGAGTTTGCCTCAAGGCAGTGCCTCCCCAAACCTGGGCCAGGCTCAGCTCTTACCAGACCCCCTTCTATCTCTCCCTCGGGACTGGGGGAAAGGTCGAGACCCTGAGAATCAGGAGCCCTGGAGGGGCTGCTCCATCCCTGGACGCCAAACAAAGCACACGCACTGCCCCGGGGTGGCTCATTAAATATCCTTTTATTCCTTGTTTTTAAAATGGCTGATAATAATAAAAAAACCCTGGCGTGGCTGTGTGGGGCCACGGGAGCTATTGCCGTAGAGAAAGAGTCCGGTAGTGCCGGCAGGGCTTTGGGGATGGGGAGCACGGGGCTCCTTGGCTGCGCTTTTTTTGGCATGTGATGAGAAAATATTGCTTTCCGGGGATGCACCTGCCTCTTCCCCGAGTGAGCGGAAATAAAAACACCCCTGCAACAGCAAGAAACCTCCTCGGATCATTAATAGAAATTAAAAAAGGCAACAAAACCAACAACCCCCCGAACCACAGCCCCTGGGGTAAGAACAAAGAGCAAAAACTGCGGGTGAGGGACGTTGGGGCCTCTGTGCCAGCTCAGGCTGGGGATGTGGGGGTTCTGCCCCCACCCTGCTTCTGCCCTTGCCCCCTGAAGGGGGATGGGGGCTGTGGACACCACAGGTCAGGGAAGGGAGTGTCCGAGGATGGGTACCTGGCAGCCCATGGCCCCCTTCAGGGAGAGAACAGTGACACCCAGCACCTAACACAGGTCCTTCTATGGGTGCAGGAGGCAGCCCCATGGCCCTCCTTTGGGGACAGGGACAAGGTGGGGGGACCCAGGCCCTGAGCAGGGTAGTTTCTTCCTCTCTCTGGGTAAGATATATAATTTCTGCTTCTTTTTTTTTTAATATTTATATTTTATATATAGATATTTATATATACACACACCTGGTAACTCGGAAAGAGAAAAAAAATAGAATCCGTAACAATAATAATAAAAAAAAGTATTCTGGTTTAAAAACAATCCGTTCCTACCACGCCAGGCGAGCGGGTGATTGCACAAGGCCCACGAGTGGCTGGCGCAGCCGAGGCGGTGCCGGGGCTGTGGCCCCCCACGAGCCCTCCCCGAGCCCCCCGCGGGTGTGTGCCAGCCCCCCGTGGCCTGGGGGGCAGAGGGAGGAGCAGGGGGGCCCCGCCCGGCTCTCCCGGGAGTCCACAAGCATCTGGCCGCGGCGGGTCCCTGGGGGCCGCTGGGGAGGAGGGGAGGGGGCGGCGGCTCTGCCCCTCATACCGAGATCTCATAGGTGGTGCCCCCCACGCCTGAGACCTTCTTGACACCTCCACGGGTGGGGCTGCTGAGGGGCACGGGCCCCGAGCCCGGTGGGGCCGAGCCCAGGCTCTTGGGTTGCCCGTTGGACTTGCTGTAGGCTGTTTCATCTGCACCTCATCTCTGTGGGAAGGAAGCACAGACGTGGGGTCAGGAGGGGGGAACAGGTCACTGGCATGCAGCATTGCCACGGCCCTGCCCTGCCCAAGGACCACCAGCACCCACTCCAGATTCCGAGGGGCCCATGGGGTGACTGAGGAGGTGTGAGGAGCACTAGCTCTGTTCTGGGAGGAGCAGGAAAATTTTTCTTCCACTTCCCAGCATCCCTCCCCAGGGAGGGCTGTTCTGCTGCCCCAGGGGCTTGGAGGGACACTGGGAGAGGGTCCCCCCACAGGGCACAGACACCCATGTGCCATCACAGTACTCACTTTGGTGCCAGTAAGGGCTGCAAGGCCACCTCCTCGGTCTCGGGGCCGCCGGCCTGAGAGGCTGTTTTTTGGCTGCTGTAAGACACGGATTTGCCCAGGTGGGGGGCGGCAGGCTGGTCGGGGGAGCCCAGCGAGCGCACCCTCAGCGCCGGGGGGGGCTCGGGCTTGCCGAAGCGGGGCAGGGCCGGGCGAGTGAGCGGGTTCTTGCCCAGGGGCGAGCGCTTCGAATCGTCCGAGGAGGAGCTGGTGCGGGGGGCATTGCTGGAGCCCGGCGTTGACTGGATGCCCGAGTCCGCCAGCCCCGCGTCCTCCTCCCGGCCCGGGGCCGGCGGCTGCTGCAGCAGCTTCTCCCGCTCCTGGATGGAGGCCACGATGTGGCGGGAGAGATTGTCATAGCGCACGGGCGAGGGCTCGCGTGGCGCCACGTGCTTGGGGGAGGCAGTGCTGGCGAAGCGGCCGTGCAGGTCGGTCTCTCGCTGCTGGGCGATGCGGGCCGACAGGAAGGGCGAGGTGTAGCCCACCGGCGGCTCGGGCTCCGGGCCCGCCTGCACCGACTCGAAGTCGGGGCTGTCGGAGGGCGTGAGCAGGCTGTCGTACGAGAGGCTGCCGTTGCGCGTCTGGTTCACCAAGCTCTTGTAGGAGGTGGAGGTGGTGCCCTCTGAGCGGATGGACTGCAGGTGGCCCGTCTCAAAGCCCGTGCCCTGGGCCGACTTGAGGCTGGACGAGCGGGAGCCACTGGAGAGAGGGTCAAAGTGAAAGCTCTTGCCAAAGGTGGGCGAGCGGAAGCTCTCGGGTTCCAGGCTCGGCTCCGAGCGGTAGCTGGGCTTGTGGCCGCTGTCACAGATGGAGTTGGGCTCCTTCAGGCTGTTCACTCGGCTCAGCTGAGGGGCAGAGGGGCAGCAGTTACCCACAGAATGACCACAGGGCCCCTGCAGAGCTCCCGCTGAACACCCTAAGCCCTTTCCACACCAGGAATGGGGTGGCATCCCCTCGGGGCTGGTACCTGGTGCCAGGCTCAGCCTTACCTTGGCGCTGGTGGAGTGGGGCAGGGCCGCCGAGCTGCTGCTGCTGCTGTAACCGGGCCGGTACTTGTACATGGTGGGCGTCGGGGGCTCTCCTTGCCTAGCAAGCTGCTGTCTGCGCCAGGAGAGAGGGGCACACTCAGGCAGCTGAGGGCAGGGAACGTGCTGAGCCCCGCCCTCCCTGCCCGAGAACCGACCCGGAGCCTGGGGTGGACAGACCGGGGGGAGGGACGGGCTGCAGGGGAGGCGCACTGGGGTGGGAGAGACAGAGCAGGAGGAAGGGTTATCCCCACAGCCACACGTGTGGGGCTGGCACTTCTGTGCCCCTGCGGCAGCCCCGGCTAGGTGACACCCTGGGGGTGCACGGCACGGGGGTGTCAGGGCCCTCAATGGGACACGCACACCCCACAGCCCTCGGCGGGCAGCAGGGCTGGGCAGCAGACCCCAGCTGGGGCTGGGAGAGCTGTGGGGTCTCCAGCTGCTGTGGGAAGCAGCTGCCACAGGCTCTGCCCATCACATCCCACCTCTGGCCAGGCCCACAGGGAGCCGGCCACAGACGCTCTGTGCCGCTGAGCCAGGCCCGCCACCACTTCGCCTCCTCCGTCCTGGCAGCACAGCAGCTGCAAGGCACAGCTCCCGGTGGCTCTGGACAGCGCCATGCTGGCTTGGCCTCCAGCAGAGCAGAGCTGGCTGTGAGCATCCCGCAGGCTTCTCCAAGGGCAAGCAGCCACATACACCAGGCCAGGAATGCTGATGTGCTCCAGGTCTGCCCTAAGGCCCTGGCTTCTGGCCTGCCTTGTGCAGCCCTGGGCTTCCCTCCCAGCGGCTGCCAGGGCGCTGGTACCCTCCTTACCCTCAGTGGTGGCCAGGGTTAAGTGTGTCCTCAGGCCCGTGTAGCGGCTGAGGTCTGGCTTAGGTGGGGGTGGCGGCTCGGCATCAGCAGACTGGCTCTCCGTCACCTCCAGGCTCCCCTTGGACTGCAGAGACAAAGCGCAGGCAGGGTCAGGGGAGGCTGAGGTCCCAGCCCCCCCTGGGCTGGCAGGGCATGGACAGTGGCACTGGGGGCTCCTGCTGCCTCCTGGGCCATCTGACAGAACAGGGGGCAGCGTGTGCCCCGGGTGGGTGCTGGAAGTGCCAAGGAGGGGGAACCTCCAGAGAGTGCTGCATGGGGAAGGATGGGACCAGTAAGGGCAACAGAGAGGGCAAAGTCTCAGGTGGTCACTGCCACATGGGAGGGGGGACAGTTCCCATCCCAAGGGGACACAGAACAAGACGACATGGAGGGGGACAGGGAACATGACCAGGCTCACTCGGTTCTCTACTCACGGATGCAGGCTTGCACCCCTGGGCTCCATGGAGGGCCCCAGCGCAGGTAGCGCTGGTCCCCACCTTCCTCACCTTCGTCCTTTTCAGCTCTGTCTGGATACCATTGTCCATGATCTTGACAGTGATCTGACCATCTGACACCTCGGGCCGCAGGAACGGGGGTCTCACCAGCACTGTCTGCTCGGCCTTTGGGCGTCCAAGGTATCTGAGGAGGTCGTGGGAGGAAGGTCATGGCCTGGAGCCCGCAATGGAGCAGTTTTTCCAGGGACACAGAGGCCAAGCTCACCTGGGGGCCGGGGAGCTGCAGAGGACCCGGCTGACATTCTTACAGCAACCGTTGGTGAAGGGGTTGACGCCCCCGCGGAACTTGCCCGTCACCTGTGGGACAGAGGAGTGTCACAGCCATCCATGCCAGCTCCCTCAGGACAACCCCCAGGACAGAGATAGTCCGAGATCCTGCTCCTTTTCCTAGTCCCTGTTTCAGTGCTCAGCTACTCTTGAGGAGGTCAAGTCTCCTCAATTTCACCTCCTGGGCCCCAGAAGTGTCTACCTGGCTCCAGTCACCCTGTGCTCTACCTCTCCAACTCAGGGGCATCCCCCAGCTTTAATCCAGCCCGTCCACACCCATCCTCTCCTAAGAAATCCCAAAATGTATCTGTGCTGTGCAGCCTGGCCAGGTTGACACTCCCCTGGACATACCTGTTCGTTGGTAGTGCGGCCCCTGGCCACGAGCACCACGTGGAAGCCCGTCAGGCCAGCGACAGGAATGAAGAAGAGCCCAGCCACACACATGACCACCATCCTGCCACAGCCAGCTAAGGAGCAGCCACAGCCCTGCTCGGCACCGTGTCACCCCCAGACCCCACCACCCCCTGCCCACTCCCTCTGCCCAGGAGGATACGTGACGGCCATGCGGACACCGGAGAGCTCCTCCACCTGGTACAGGACGTAGAGCAGCCCGAAGCCGAAGACGCCCATGATGTGCGCGGTGAGTGACAGCAGGAAGAGGAAGAAGTAGCGGTAGTTGCGCCGCCCGATGCAGTTGTTGACCCAGGGGCAATGGTGGTCGAACTCCTGCCGGGGATGGGGCAGGTGAGGGGGTGCTGGTGGGGCTCCCTGCCCCGTGGGGGGCTGGTGGAGGCCCCAGCAGCTCCTCACCTCCACGCAGTTGTCGCAGACGCTGCAGTGGGAGCAGCGCGGCGGGCGGTAGAAGCGGCAGGTTGCGCACCACTTCATGCGCACCTGGATGCCCTTGATCTCCACAGTCTTGTACAGTGGGGCCCGGAAATCGTCCTCCTTGTCCTCGTCCTCCTCAGCTGACAGGGACAGCCCAGCATGGCATCAGGGCCCAGCCAGCCCCTGCCTGCCCGAGCTGAAGGCATTACCTTCCTGCCACCCGGCACAGGGACAGCCAGGGACCCCCAAACACAGGCCTGGGGTGGGGGGGGCTCTCCCAGGCTCCACCCTGGAATCCTGACACTGCCTGAGCCCCAGGGACCCAACACAGTGTGCTGAACCCAGAGCAGCCATCCCTGTAGTGCCTGTCACTGCCTGGTCTCACCGGACAGGGCAAGGAAAGCTCCTCATCAGCCTTTTGGAATGCAGAAATCCCCTTTACCTTGGAGGAAGGGTGCAAAGAGGCAGCTCTTCCCAGTCAGAGCCAGACTCACCTCGTGGGAATATGCCGGGGTCCATGAAGGTGGCCATGCTGAAGTTGGCCAGCACAAAGAGGAAGACGACGGCATTGTAGGCAGGGATGACAGGGGACACGTAGAGACTGAGCCCTGGGCACCTGTGGGCACAGCAGCCGTGAGACCCTCAGACCCCTCGCTTGTGTCACTCCCACCACTGTCCCGGGGGCTCCCAGCAGTGCATCCCACACCCAAACTGGAGCCACTTCTACAGCACAGCCTGACCCCGGCCTGGGGAGTACATGGTGGCCACAGTTGGACATGCTCCAGGCATCCATCAGGGAGCAAAATTCCCCTCTGATACGCCACTGGAGGGTCCCACAGAGCAGTGGTGCTGGGAACAGGAAAAAACAGGCCAATGGCATGGGGGGCATGCAGAGGACCTGCCAGAAAGCACCAGGGCATCATCCTCCCTGTGCCCCACCAGCTGCTCAGGGGCAGAGGGGACACTGTGAGGGGACACGAAACCAGCACCAGCTCCAGTGCCTCCAGAGCCAGTCATGCTCCCCACATCCCAGAGACAGCTCCAGCAGGACACAGGGACTCCAGCCAGCACCCAGCTCCTCCAAGAGGCCCATGGGAGCGCAGTGAGGGAATCACCCTGCACCCTCCTGCCCCAGCGGGCGGGCTCAGGACAGCGGGCTTCCCCCTTGCAGGCGCCAGCGTAATTCCCTAATCTGCTTTGCTGCTGGGATTTAATCCCACAGATCTAGGGCAGCATCTGTCCTTCTCTTCCCCCCACCAGGCTAAGTGCCGATGGATTTAGGTGGCCGGAGCAGCGCGGGGCTGGGCGGGCAGGGCGACATATGGTGCCAGCACCGTAATCCCCCACGGTTGGGGTGAAGGGGCAGGTGCTGGCCCTGTCCCCTCCTCCACCACCACCCACGGGGATTGGTCCCATCACCGGGTGAGGCAGCCCTGTCCTTGCCACAGCAGGTCCGGGAGCCCTGGCAAGGCTCCAGCTGGGAACGAGCCCTTGGTGCAGGGCTCTGTCCCAGTTCAGGGCCCGGTGGAGGGCAGGGGGGCACCCCCGGGTGAGAAGCAGCAGCCGTGCCAAGGGGACTGCCCCGGGCAGGGCAGGAGAAGCGGGCACACCCTGCCAGCACACACCTGGCAGCACAGAGGGTGAGGCGGGCAGGGCACTCCCAGCACCGGGCACCGCTCTGTGCCCCAGGGAGGGTGGGAATCATCAGTGGGACCTGCTCTCATAGGACAAGGCTGAGGCTGTCCCCATGCAGGCACAGGGGTGACAGCAGGAGGGCAGACCTTTGGTAGCAGGATATCCCTGGCAAGGAGCATAGTATGGCCAAGCCACCCAGCACACTCCTCCTTCTTCTTCCTCCTCCTCCTCTCTGGCCCCTCCAGGCCCCAAACGCCACAAAGCTTCTCCTACAAATCACCTTCCCCCAAAGCCTCTTCCCCCCTCATTCCTCAGGAGCTGCCCTGCTGGGCACCTCCTGCTCCGTATCAGGGTGGCATCTCCCGGGATGGCATCTCCCGGGATGGCATCTCCCGGCCCAGCCTCCCGAGCTCTGCCCCAGGCTGGGGAGCGGCTCCTCGAGCGGCACCGGCCATGCCGGCCCTGCCGCCTCTGCTGGAAGCCAGCCAGGCGGATTCTCCGCAGCTGGATTGGGACGGGCTGGAGAGGAGTCCTCCAATCTGTGCCCCAAAGCCCTTGGAGAGCTGCGCTGGAGGCACAGGAGCTATGTGACAGCACCAGGCCACAACCCGAGCAAGGGAAGAATCACAGAGTCATGGAATCACAGTCATGAATCACCTGAATCGTTCAGGTTGGAAAAGCCCCCCAAGATCACCAACTCCACCTGCTTCCCCAGCACTGTCAGGGCCACCACTGAACCATGTCCCACAGGTGTCATAGCCATATGTTTTTTTGTTTTCCACCACTACCCTAAGCTGAGCAACCCTTTCCATGAGGAAATTTTCCCTAACATCCAAACTAAACCTCTCCTGGCACCACCTGAAGCCGCTTCCTCTTGTCCCATCACTTGTTCTTTGGGAGAAGAGCCCAACCTCACCTGGCCGGCCACACCCTCCTGTCAGGGGGTTGTAGAGAGTGAGGATACACCAGAACCAAGGACCCCATGTCCCTGAGCTGAACTCCTACTCCACTTGAGAGAGGCCTCCCTGGCTCTGCTCTCTGCTGGACAGAGAGGGCTGGGGGCTCAGAGGAGCCCTAAAGGTAGGAAATGCCCTTCCAGAAACCCTGCAGAAGGAGCTCCTCTTTCCAGGAAGAGATATACCAGCCCAAACCTTTGCTTGAAAGAGATGGAGGGGAGCCAGGAAGACCCATGCCCGGGCAGCCATCCCACACAGGGAACAGCCAACAGCCGGGCTGGCCAAGCACACAGCCTGGATCCTGAGAGACAGAGCCCAGGGAGGCAGGGAAGGATCCAGCTGCTTCAGAAAGCTCTGGGGCAGGCAGAGAGGGAAGGATCGGAGAAAGGAAACACCTCTGTGCTGTTCTGGCAGCCAGCCCTTCCTGGAGGGACACAGAGCTTGCAGGGCAGAACAGTGCCCAGCAGGTCCCTGGGCTCAGACACACTGACAAGAACCCCCTGGATGGGATTCACAGGCCAGGACAAGCACAACACCCTCCCTAGGAAACAGCAGGACCTGCTGCCTTCCTGGATGTCTCACACCCAAGGAACCCCATGCTGTGGGAGGGAGGGAGGGAATCCCCACAGAGCCAGACTGTGCTGGTAACCCCAAAGCCAAGGAGTCACACCACCCGTTGGAGGGATCAGGGTCCTCCACAGGGAGCAAAGGTGCTGCCCATCCCTGAAGGAACCTCCTTATCAGAATGATGTGTTCCTGCCTTTTGCTCCCCTGAACAGAGAGAGCACAGGGCTGCAGGCCCTGCCTCGACCCCGGGCCACACAGGGCAGGAGCAGCAGGAGTAGGAGGTTCCTCACGTCGTGGCCATGCAGGTCCCGCAGCACCTGACGGGTTCCCCCTCGGGATCGGGATGCAACACACTCATAGCCAGAGGAGCTGTCAGGACTTGTCCCTGGCAGCACATGAGAGGACTTGGGGAACCTCGGGCACCATGAGTCACACTGGGATGCCAGACGGGCTTTTTGCTACCAGTCATGCCCAGAGAAGCCTGTCCCTCCCTGCTGGTATCCCCTCCCCAGCCCCTCTACCCCAGCACTCTCCCAGGCACAGCCTTCCCTCCCTGCCTGTTCCCCGGGACTCTGACCCACAGGCTCTTCAGCTCTCCAAAGGCCTTGGCACAAACACAATCTCTGCTTGCCCTGACCCTCACACAAGTTTGGATCTGAATGGGAGCAGGCATGACACTGCGTCCCGGTGACACTGCCAGCCCCAGGGAAGGGACAGGGAACCTGCGGGCCAACTGCACCAGGAGCTGGGACCAGCCAGTGGGGAGATGCAGGAATAGACAAATGGACTCAAAGGGGGAATTTCCATCCTAAATCAGCACCTGAGAACCCAGCAATCCTGGGACAACCCCCCCATTCCCAGGGGGAGGCAGGAACATCTCCTCTCCTGCTGCCCCTCCCTCCAGTGCAACCGGCCTCATTTCCACGGCCACGTGCTCAGCAGCAGCTCCTAATTAAATTAATCAATTAAAGAGAGTTCTTGGCCCAGAGATACAAATCCTGGATGGACCAAAACGTATCCAGTGGACAGGCTGAAGCAGCACAACTGTAGCCTTAAGAACCGTGCTGACCCCTGGCTGCTCCCTGTTTGGGGGAGGCCTCCCAGAGCCCTCTTTCACACCTTCTATTGCACTTCCCAAAGCACCAGCCTCAGGGATGCTGACAGCAGGAAGGGGGTCAGCAGCCACTCTGCTGCTGAGCAGGCAGGGAAGAGGCAGATTGACCCCCAGGACCATGCAGGAGGCAAACCTCGAGCCCCACGTCCCTGCCGTCCTGCTCCAGCACCCGGCTGACGCTGTCCCAAGGGACCCATCCCTCACAGGCAAGCCCTGTGTGAACGCCGTGCCCGGGCTTTAATGGGATGCTCTGAAGTAGGATAAACAACATCGCTGACCTGCAATTACAGCGACCTGCCCAGGTGTTCCTGCCCTGGCCAAACCTGCTCCACGGCGCCGGTGCTGCCTCTCACCACCCGCTGATAAGCGGCTGCTCCCGGCGCTGCTCGCACACCCGTGGCTGGCAGGGGCTCGGGGTCCAGTTGTCCGGCAGCCACTGGGCCAAAACAGAGCCAGCCTGTCCCCTAAGGTCACACACGGGGTGACACACACAGCTTGGAGGGCACCGCCTGTTCCCTCTGCTTCTCCTTTACGACCCTGGCACAGAAGCAGCAGTCAGAGACTTCCACAGGCATCTGGCAGGCTGGAGCAGCCAAACCCCGAGCCTGGGAGCCTGGTGACCTCCCGGTGTCCCAGCGGGGGACGGCCACACACCGCTGAGTGACACTGCCAGCTGCACCGGGTGCTGGACGGGGCGAACCAACCCCGCTCCTCTCTCTGGTCGTCAACTTCCCCTGTCCCTGCCGAAGCCACGGTGACCTGCCCACCACCAATGGCTCCTTCCCAGGGAGTGGTAGCAGCCATGGCACCCATCCCTTTGGCCTCCTGCAACTCCAGCTGTAGCCCCAGCAGGAAAACCCCAGGGACTGGGAGAGAGCTCCTTGAAGCAGAGGGTGCACACCCTGCCAGGACCCCAAACACATCCCCACTGAGACCCCAGGGCCAGGACCCCAAACACATCCCTGCTGAGACCCCAGGATGCCCTGCAGGATTCCGTAGCCATTCCAGCTGCCGTGCTCTGGCTTTCCTGCCTGGCAGACTGTGCCATGGTGCCAGCCCAGCTGAGCCACTGTCTGCCAGGCTCCTTCAGCACCTTGAGGCTCTGCTCCCTACCTGTCACCCCCTGGGCACGTCACTGAGGCATGTGTCACCGGACAGGGAAGAGCAGCAGCCCAGGGAAGTCACCATGCCTCTCTAGCACTCAGCAACATCTCCCAACCCAGTGAGCTCTCCAAGGCCCCAGTGACCTGATGGACATTTCCCTGGCGTCCTTTACAGGGACATGGAACCCTCGTTGCCCTGGGCAGGCGACAGAACACAGTGAATGATCCGCACAAGGGTCAGAGTTCTCCTCCCTGAACTTTCCTTTGTGGCTCACAAATCAATTACGAAACGAAAAATAACACGTGTCCTGCCCCAGCCCACCAATCCACCTCGCCTGGCTCCAAAGGAGAAAGTGATCCATGCGCTTTCCACCCACAGGTCATAAACCAGTTCCCAACCCAGGTGACCTGGAGCTCAGTGGTGCCTCACCTGGACCGCCAGCACACAGCTTCCCCTGGGAAAACTCATGGAGTGAAATGGCTCCCAATACGGCTGCAGCACCCAAAGCACAATATCCCCCTTCCCATCTGAGAGGAAATCCCAGCTCCTCTCCCCTGTCCTTGCCAGCCCTCCCTGCTCTGGCCGAGCACCGGGACTCACGTGAAGGCGAAGAAGAGGGTGGTGGCTCCCACTAGGAAGATGGCAGCAGCGGAGACCGGGACGTACTTGCTGGGTTTGAATCTCTTTCCAGAGGCTGCTGGCATGTTGGAGCTGTGGTGGGGGTCCGCCCCGCAGCATAGCCCAGGCCCCAGGGGACTCAGAGCAGGATGAGAAGGGGAGGGGGACAGGGGCTGACCCCTACCCTGCCCCCACGCCTGCTCCTGGGGCGAGCTCTGACCGGGACAGTCCGGAGAAGGGTCTGGAGCAGGAGGCCCAGGAGGAGCCCACTCTAAGCTCTGCCCCGTGAGAGGTCACAGGCGCAGGGCAGGAGGGTAAAAACCATTAAAAATTCACAACAGAGAAGGGAATTTGGGCTTAGGACAACCGTTGGAGTGGGAATGCTGAGAGCCCTTCCGAGCCTCAGTCCAGGCAGCAGCCCACTCCAACAGGCAGGCTCTGAAGGGAGGGAATTCCCCAGGCTCGGGCAGGGCGCTTCCCACCTGGCCAGCACCCCGAGAAGAGCACAGGATCAGAAAACTCCTTGCAAAAAAGCCACTCCGGGAGCCTCAGGGAAGCCACTTCTCCTTTTTAATCCGCCTCTGCTGTGCTGCAGCCCCCGGTGCTGCACGGGAGGAGGGGGTGGTCTCCAAGCAATCCCAGCTTCCTTACAGAGCTGCCATGACTCCTCCTCCTCCCCTCGCTGGAGGGGTCACCAAAACACTCTCCCTGATTTCACCGGGATCTGGGGCTGGCTGGCGGTGGCTGTTTAATTTTATTTATTTCTCCCTTGTCTGTTAAAGCCGAGGAACAGCTGGTGCAAGGTTGAGCTGTAAATCCTTTCTTTCGAGGGGGCGGAGGGGAAGGTCTGGCGGATTGTGGGTTTTCCTACTTGCTTCTTTCTCCTGACCCCCCAGGCCCTTCCATGGGCTCAGTATCCACTTGGCGGTTGGGGAGCAACAGGAATTTCATTAAATCTTCTCTGCAGCAACCATTTCTCAGCAGGTGATTGGGAAGGGGGTGCTCAGGGAGCGCCTTTACAACCCCAGCAGACACCAAAGGGTGAAAGTGGTGCTGAGCAGCTCACCCATGGCCCGGGCGGTGCAGGGGGAAACCTCAGTTTGTTCCAAACAGCTCCATTTTTCCCTCCCCCTTCCTTCATTAAAATCCTTCTTCATTCATCCATCCATCCGTCTTTTAAAAAAAACGACATAAAACCATTAAAACTCGAGGTCTGGTGCGCCACAGCTCACCTGGAAAATACAACAACAGAAATTAGCATGGCGAGAGAAGGGATGGAGCCAGCTGTCATTAGCCACAGCAGCCTGGCCACAGCGTCTCCCAGCCCAGCCCAGGGGCATTGGCTGCTGCAGGAACTCCAAGTCACCTCCTCTACCACCGAGAAACCCACTCCAAGCCCTGGAAGGACTGGAGGGACACCATGAATTCCTTCCTGCAGCTCTGGCTCAAATCCCAGCACCAGCGAGTGCTGCCTCCCTGAGGGGCAGGGGCTAAGCAGAGGCTTTAGGACTTAAGGGTGGAGACCACAGGAGGAAAAACCACCTAGGAATCTCACCCCCTTCCCTGGAAGGCAGGAGACAGGAGAGGCCTACAGAAAACACCAATCCCATGGTCGGAAGTGGCCTTTGCAGCCCTAGATTCATCAAGAACTGCACTGCCAGGACAAGCAGGAATGGATTTGAAACGACAGAGCTCAGGGTTAGATGGGATATTGGGAAGAAATTCTTCCCAGCAAGGGTGCTGAGGCCCTGGTAAGGATGGCCCAGAGGAACTGTGGATGCCACATCCCTGGAAGTGTCCAAGGCCAGGCTGGATGGGGCTTGGAGCAACCTGGAATAGGGGAAGGTGTCCCTGCCCGTGGCTCTGACCTGCCACAAGCAGCCACAAGCCCATCATCCATCACATCCCACCAGTTCCTGCTGCTACACCACCACCTTGTCACTGTCTGTCACCCACCCTCCCCTCACTGCCTCCACGGCACTGCAGGTCCAAGCACAGCCAAACAGCTCACTGCTTTCTCCCTCCCAGCTTTCTCTGCCTCCCCAATTTCTCCTTCGGGGTGGGCAGGGAGCTCTCTAGCACTGACTAAACACGGGTGAAGGTTGGGAGAGCTGCCCAATTAAAGGCAGGTTTAATGACAAGGATGTGTTACCATCAAGTGGGCTCAGCCCCGGCTCACGGCGTCAGCTTCCCCAGCTGACTCACCCAGGAGCCATTCCTGCCACTCGGCCTCTGCAGGACCGAAGCTCAATTTCCCACCCCAAGGCTTCCCTGCCCATGGGAGTCAGAGGAAACATGGGGCCAATGCTCTGCCCGGACGGGAACGTGCAGGTTTCACCTGGCAGCAGTTCCTGAATGGAGCAAATTGAACAGTAACACCAGGGAAAGCTGTTTCCCGTAGCAGGGACAGAGTTCCCTGGAGAGCAGCAGTTTCCCAGCCCTGCTCTGCCTATTCGGGGAAGAGCCCAACACCCCACAGAGCCGAGCCCAACAGCAATTCCAGGGATGGGCTATCGGAAGTCCAGGCCTGACATCATGGCTGATTGCTTTAGCAGGAGCAATCTGCTCCCAGAGCACCCTTTGAACGCTCCGCCATGGAGGCACGGCCACACCTCGGGTTCAAACAGACGCTGCCAGGCAGAAGGAGCTGTTCCCTGATAATTCCTCCTCTGGAGATCCCCACCCTGCCCTTGAAGGATGCCACAGGCATGCATCTCGTGGCCCTGCTCTGCCCCAGCCCTTCCAGCCAGAGATCCGGGTGCTCCAGCCCTTCCACAGGGTGATCCCTGGGGAGCTGTGTGTGCCAGAGCCAGCTCCCCATGGACTCAGGTTCCCATGGGACAGGCCCATCAGCAGGGGGACAGCCCCAGTGCTGTCATTAGTGACGCCCCAGCGAGAAGCGATGCAGATGCATCCCTGCTGCAGCCGCCTGTGCCTGGAATAACTCCATAACTCATCACACAGGAGGCTGCCGAGCCCATCCCAGCTCACAGAGCCACCACACTGCTCCCAGGAATGCCTTCCTGATCCCCCTGGTGTGCTGAGACCCCACAGGACTCCCTAGCCCCAGCCCTGCTGCAGAGGCCTGGGCAGAAGCTGTCAAAGTGCAGCACAGTGTGCTGGGATCTCTGCTCTGCAATCCTTAAGGGGTCCAGGAGAAACACAAGGAAAATCCACCCCAAATTCCCATAGATTACACTAATTCAGGCCCCAATTCTCCCAAACACACATATTCTTTCCCAGCCCTACTACCTGCCCACCTCTGGTCAACCAATCCTTCCTTTCCCTCCACCTTGGCCCCAAATCCTCTGTTTCTCTGGCCACTTTGTCCCTGTCCACAAAGGCCACTCACAGACTTCCCTGCTCCAGAGTCCCCAACTCATCCTGCTTACCTGTGGCCTACATGGGCTCTGCTCTTGCCTCCCATTCCTTTCCCTCTGCCGATTCCAGCTCAGCAACTCCTCCTCTCCCGCTGCTCCTCCAGACCAGCCCTGCTCCTTCCTCCCCCAGCGCCTGTGTCACTGATCACTCCCCCTTCCCTCTCCCTCAGAAATTCCACCTGGTTTTCCCATCCCAGCAACTCCTTTATGGAGCACTTTCCCAGTTCTGCTCTGCTCAGCCACCTCTGAAGCACTCATCTCCACTCATACAGGGGAGCTGCTCCTGTTTCTTCCATCTCCATTTCTGGGGATTTCTTTTAATTCCAAATTCTCTCCCTCGGGACATGTGCAAGCACGACTGCTGCCACCTTTCATTTCTTTGAGCCTGCATCTCCTTTTCTTGGGTCAAGGCCTCACAAAGCCTCACTGATTTCCTCCTCTTACTCCCCTCCCAGCCCTCTGCTCCTCCTTCCCTGCTTCCCACCCCACTCTGCTCATCTGCTCCAGCCCCTCTCCAGCCTTTCCACACGTAGCCGGGTGCTCTATGGCTTGTCCCTTCTGGACCATGAGGCCCTCCCCACCTCTACTGGCACGGGGACACATGTGTCTCCAGCTCCCAACATTCCCTCCTCCCTCACTTCAGGTCCTCACTCTGCTCCTGCCCAGGAAGGAGGAAATACACCTTGACCTCAACCATGCGGCTCCTGCCCCCCCGGGATCCGGCAGAGGCAGGACAGAGCTCCCTCCCGGTTACCGGCTCCGAACCTGCGTCACTGCCCCGATCCAGCCGAGTTCCCATGGCACAAGGCAAACACACAAACAATTCCTTCCCCGTGAGGCAACTCCCAGACAGGGCAGATCCCGGTCTGTACCGAGACGGGATGTGCTTCACCTGTTCCCACTTTGTTTGGATCAGCTGCATCCCAGAGTTCCACAGAGCCATTCCAGAGCTCGCTGCCTGGCACTGGGGGTGAGGGGCATCCATGGAACAAGGAACTCCCTCCTCCCTCTGCTCATCCTGTCCTTGCACAACCAGCTAACACTTCACACTCGAAAATCAAAGTGCAAATTTTCCCAAACACGGCACTGTGGCCAGAGCAATGCCAGGGTAGGATCCCCACTGGTCACTGCCCTGTGTCCACACAGGAGCACCTGTCCCAACAGGGAAGTCTGGGGACACTTCCCTGCTCTTAATTCCAAAGGAGGATGCACAGCAACGTATGTTTGGTGGCCCCTCGGCATCCTGCCCACCTGCCTTTCTCCCAGGTGGATGTACAGAAGGATTAACACAGAACATGGAGAAATATTCCACTGCAGATAGCCAGAAGGTTGGAATCACTCTGTGCTTATCTCCTGCCAGGGCTTACACGGCTCCCATCCTCCTTCCCCAGCCCATCCCGCTGGTTTACACGGGATTAGCCCCATTTTATGGGCAAAGCAGGAGGAACAATGCTTCATCCATTGAGGCCATGTCCCAGCGGGCCCCACAGCGAGCAAGGACAGCACCAGCCTCTTGCCACTGTGTTAGGAGACACCGGGCACAGCGACAGGTGGGAATGTCCCCAGACAGGCCCCTCACAGGGGAGTTCAAGGTCTCCCCTTGGACCCACTCAGTCACCACCCTCTCCATTCCCAGATGGGGCTCCTGGCCTCAGGAACTAACGGGAATAAACGCCTGCTAAAACAGCACCTGGGCCCGACGGAGGGATAGTGGTAACTGGATTAAGCTCAGAAAGAGGCTCCAAGATAACTCTGGCTTGGAGCGAGACAAGGCTGTACTTTATATGCCCCAAAAATCCTAAGCGGCCCCTAGCGCAGAGAATCCCGCTTCCCTAATGCCCAGATCCAGCTCTGTGCCGGGGCGGGAGCCGGCAGATCCGGGGGAACCACTTCCCCGAGCCATGGGGTGCACAAGGGCAGCCGATGCCCTCCCGAATCGGCGCGGTGAGGGGTGTGGAAGCCGAGGCTGGGCACCCGCACAGCACAGGTGTTCGGGAATCTGGGAATTCTGAGGAGAGGCCAGGCCGGCCCCCTGCCAGCGCCCCCCAAAGCGGGAGCAGGGGCTGGCCCGTGAGGAGAGGCCGTGTTGTGAGCAGGGGTCCCCGCTCGGCCAGGCACACGGGCCGAGCTCCGGTGCCCCAGCCCGGCGCGGCGGCGGCGTTCCCGGGGCCGGCGGGGCCAGGCCGGGCGCGGGACAGCGCACGGGTGTCCCGGGCGCTCCCTGCGGCGGCCCACGGCCGCTCCCCGGCCCCGGGCGGTTTCCAGGCGCGGGGACGAGCCCCGCTCCGGGGTACTCACCCCGCACCCGTGCGCAGGGGCGGCCCCAGCCCGCGGGGCGCCGCTCCCGCAGCCCCCGGCCCGGCTCCCCGCGGCGCAGGACAAGGTCCCGGTAGCGGCGGGGCCGCGGGCACGGCAGCCGGGGCAGGAGGAAGCGGCGCTGCCGAGCAGAGGCACCGCGACCATCGGGCAGGCGGCCGTGCGGAACGGCGGAGCGGGGCCGCGGCCAGAGGGGCGGGCCGGGCAGGGGTCGGTGCCCGCCGGGGCGCCGGGCAGGAGGGTCGGCGGCGCGGCGGGGGGACGCGGGGGCACAGCCCGAGCCGCGCGCGGGGGGAGCCGCGGGGGCAGCGGCGGGGCGGGGGCGGTCGCGGCCGGGCCCCGGCGAGGGGCGCGAGGGAGCGGCCGGCCGGGGAGGCGGCGGCGGGGCCGGGGCGGCGGGGTCCCGGCGGGGTCGCGCGGCCCACGTGACTCACCGGCAGGAGGCCGCGCGCGGCGGCGGCTCCGGGCACGGACGGCGGCGGCGGCTGCGGTGGGCGGGACGTCACGCGCGCGCGTGCGCACCGGGCCCCCCCCCCGCGCGCCCCCATTGGCCGCCTCCCGCGGGCCCGCCCCGGGAGCGGCGGCGCGCATGCGCGGGGCCGCGGAGCGGGCGTGCGCGCTCCCGCCGCGGAGGGCGGGGCCACAGCCGGAGCCTCGGCGCGTGCGCGGCGCGTACCACACCGGGAGCTGGAGGGGGCGGCCGGGACCGGGCGCTGCGCACTGCGGGCGCGGGGGGATCCGTGGCCGCCAATCCCCGCTCCCCCCGGGGACCCACCCCCCCCCAGCAGACGATCACCAGCGGCAAAGGCTTCCAGATTTAATAGCAAACTGTACAAAAAGTATAAAACCGAAGGGCGGGTGCTGCGCCGGGGGGGACGAGGAGGGGGCACGGGGAGGAGGAGGAGGCGGAGGGCGCAGCCGGCCCTTCCCCTACTTGAGGTCCATGAAGCGAATGTCCATGATGAGCAGGAAGTTCTTGGGGAGGGGGCGTGGAGCCGGGGACAGCACGGTGAAGACCTGGCGCTCCAGGTCCACACCGGTGACCACGATGAAGCCGGCCACGCTGGTCTCAGAGATGTTGTCGTCGGGGCTGTCAGCAGTGCTGACGCTCAGCAGGTGATGCACCATGTCCCGCCCCGGCGTCACTGGCACCAGCTTCAGCTGGTTGTCCTCCTGTGACATTCCCAGCGGCAGGCACGAGTCCGGGATGGTGGGTGCGCCCACCTTGTAGATCTTGACGTCGGAGAACTTGACGTCGAAGGCGTGGGGGTAGAAGCAGCCGCGGAAGCCATAGAAGTACTCGCGGATGCGCTCGTCCCGGCACTCCCGGCGGAAGTCCTTGGAGCGCTCCACCACGCCACCGGACTTGGGCAGCAGCACGGTGCGCACAAAGTGGGGCAGGTCCCGCTTGAGCTCGTTGTAGAGGCGCTCCTGGTCCAGCACCACCACCACGTCCACCTCGAAGGCGGAGGCGGCGTGCACCAGCGCCTGGTAGCCCGAGCTCTTGACCCAGCCGCAGGTGTTGATGACGCAGCCGCTCACCGACGCCCGCCGGTTCACCTCGCAGCGCTGGTTGAAGACATCGGCCAGGCACGACGTGATCTATGGGAGGAAGAGTCACAAAGAGGCACCCGCGTCCCCACGCTGTCCCCAGCTCCTTCAGAACCCTCAAGGCCTCCACTCTGGGCTGCCACCCACGGCAAAACTGTGGAATGGTCTGGGTTGGAATGGACTTTAAAGCCCATCCAGTTCCCAGTGGCAGGGACGCCTTCCAGCAGCCCAGGTTCCCCCAAGCCTCATCCAACCTGGCCCAGGGTGCTTCCAGGGATGGGGCATCCACAGCCTCTCCAGGCAACCCTGAAGGGCCTCGCTGTCCTCACAGTCGAAGAATTTCTCCCCAATATCCAGCCTGAATTTCTCCTCTCACTGTGAGCCCATTCCACCCCATGCTATCACTCCAGACCCTGACACGAACCCCTCTCCGGCTTCCCTGCAGCCCCTCAGGATAGAAAAGGCTGCTCTGAGGTCACGGCACAAACGTTCCTCCTCCAGGCTGAACTGCCCCACCTCTCTCAGCCTGTCTCCATAGGGGAGCTGCTCCAGTTCCTTTAATCAACTTCATGTCCTTCTCTGGACTCCCTCCCCAACCCGATCCCATAGCTGCGAAGAGGTGCCTGGCTGTGCCCGAGGCCGTAGCTGTTTTTAAAACGTGTCGTGCTGTCCCCGAACAGCAGCGGCGGGGTCCAGAGACCCCAGAGCGTGCAGCAGGGGGATTCCCTGGGGAACTCTGGGGCCAGAATCCAACCCGGGGCGAGCCCCCCGTGCTCACCTTGTTGTAGAGCTTGATGTTGGTGCCGGGCGTGGTGGAGCCGAAGTGGTAGACGAGGGGAGCCTGCAGGGAGAAGCCCTCCTCCACGTCGGCCGGGCGCTCGATGTACAGCGCGCCCATGGTGCCGGGGATGGACACCGAGCCCTGCCCCACGTCCAGCTCCACGAAGGTGGGCCGGCGGCCCAGGCGCACGGCGTAGTTGAGCAGCAGGCGGCACACGGTGGTCTTGCCCACGTCGGTGGGCCCCACCACCATGACGCGGGGCCCACGCTCGTCCTCCCGCTCGGCCTGGCGCCGCATCTGCTCCAGCGCCGTGTGCGTGTTGAGGTACAGCAGCATCGGCGTGTCCCGCGACACGTAGGCCACCTCGGTGCGGCCGCTGAGCTGCACGGTACAGCCGTGCCACGTGAACACGGCCACCTTGGCGCCCGCGTCGAACGTGAACTTCTTGTTGCGGGTGAGCTCGGTGCCGAACACCTCGGCCATGCCGGTCAGCAGCTCCAGCTGCACCGTCTGCGCCGCCTCCACCTCGAACCGCAGCTCCGTCTCCCGCTCCAGCTCGAACTTGGCTACCTGCTTCTTCTCTTCGCCGCCATCGTCCGCCATGACGGCGACGCGGGGGTCCCGGGCCCGGTGCCCCCTGCCCGCCGCGGCCGCGACGGAAGTGACGTCAGAGTGGCGCGCCGGTGAGCGGGCATGGCCTGGGTCACGTGGGGTGTCTGTGTCACGTGGGAGGGGGCGTGTCACGTCCTGGCCCTGCGGCTCGTTTGCATCTCATTTGCATGTCGCCCGCGGACCCTCCTCTAGTTTGCATCTCATCACAGTGGGGCTCCCTCTCTCCCTCCCCATCCTTCGGGATTAGTCCCGGGCTCGTTTGCATGACGTTGGCATGACATCTACTCTCAGTCCCTCGCCCCCTCCCCTCCGATTTACATCTCACGGGGTGGCACGGGGGACGTGAGGGGACAGGGACGCACGGAGGGACACCGGGGACAAGGCAGAACACGGGGGGACACGAGAGACATGGGGACAAAGGGGACACGGCGGGACATGAGGGACGGGAGGTGCCCCGGCGGCCGCAGCGCATCCCCGGCGGCCGGGTTGACGTCGGAGGGCCGGGCGGTGACGTCACGGCGGCGGTGGCGGGCGGTGACGTCACGGCCGCGGGATGAGTCACGGTGCCGTGATGCGGCTCCCGGGCACGCAGGGCCCCCCCGCGCCCGCCCCGGGGACAGCGGCGACAGCGGCAGCGGCGGCAGCGGGGACAGCGGCGGGCGGTGAGCGGCCCCGGCCCCCGGGAACCCACGGAAGCCGGTACCCCCCTATCTTGTCCTCAGAGACCCCCAAAGCCCCGCCGACCCCCCGTCGTGTCCCCCGGCGCTCCTGACATTGCCTCCCCACGGCAATACCCCTGTCCTCTTTCACCGCGACCCCAACTATCACCCCCCAGCACCCTCTCGCCTCCGGGGGACCCCTGTCATCCCTGCCGGGACGCACAATTTACCCCTTGGGACCCCGTCATCGCATCTTGGAGCCCTCCTCAGCCCCCCGTGAGGACCCCCATCACCTCCCCGCCGGGACTCCCATCATCCGTCCTCCGGTTCCCTATTCCGTCCCCAGTTGGTATCCGCAGCTTTCCCCCTCAGGACCCCCATCACATCCCCTGGGATCCCCCTCCCCAGTGACTCCCAGACCCTTCGAGAAGACACCCCCAGCCCCATCTTGGGACGCCCCCCGCCTCCCCCAGCCCGTCGGGACCCCCTTGTCCCCCCCCCCACCGGGCTCTCCCGGTGTCCCCTCTGCCCGCTGCCCGTCACTCCTGCGATGAACCGCCCGCTCTCAGCCGGCTCAGGACGCGGAGCGCCCACACCTGGGAGATTGAGGAGGGGGTCTTCCCTCACCGCCCCCCTTCCCCCTTCGCAGGCCGCCCCCCTTTTCGGCCTCCTTCTGCCGGGGGGCCCCGGCGGAGCCCCCCGAGCCCGGTCGGGCGGGACGGCGGCTCTGGGCGCGCTGCTGCGCTGCTTCCCTTGCGAGCGGCTGTGCGGGGGCTGCGCGGTGCCCCCCGGGGCGCTGCCCCCGGCCATGCCGCCCCCGGCCCGCCGCCGCCTGCCGCCGGCCGCCCGCCTGCCCCCGCGCACCTTCCGCAGTTACCTGCCGCGCTCCCACCGCACCTACAGCTGCGTCCACTGCCGGGCGCACCTGGCCCGCCACGAGGAGCTCATCTCCAAGGTGCCACCGCCACCCCCGGGCTGGGCGGGGACTGGCCCTCGTGTGCCGGGACAGTGGGAGTCTCCTTTGCCGTGTCCCCGGGGAGGGGGGTGTCCTGGGAAAGCGGGTGTCCCCCCGCCGTGTCCCAAGAGTGTTGAGTTTGTCCTCACGGTGCCCCTGGCGCGGCAAGTGTCCCCCCTGTGGTGTCCCCAGGGTGGTGAGTACTCCCCCTGTGGTGTCCCGAGATGAGGACTTTCCCACGGTGGCCAGCATTGCCCCAGGGCAGGAAGCATCCCTCCTCACCCCGCCCACGGCGTGGTGTCCCGGGGCTGGCAGGTGACCCGGATGGTGTCCCCATGGGGGTGACCGTGTCCCCCTCGGTGCCCCCGAGTTGGCTGCTGTCCCCCTGCGGCGTCCCCAGGCTGGTGGCAGAGCCCGGGATGGGAGTAGGACATGGAGGGAGGAGGGGTGCCGGGCGGCGTGGGGGACCTGCCAGTGACACTCGCCGTGTCCCCACAGTCCTTCCAGGGCAGCCATGGCCGTGCCTACCTTTTCAACTCCGTGTGAGTACGGGGATGGCAGTGGGGAGGGGGAGCCCCGGGGGTCCCCGGCGGTCCCCGGGCTGGGTGTGCCGAGCCTGTGGGACAGCCCGCTCTCGGTGCAGGGTGAATGTGGGCTGCGGCCCGGCTGAGCAGCGGCTGCTGCTGACGGGGCTGCACTCGGTGGCCGATATCTTCTGCCAGAGCTGCAAGACCACCCTGGGCTGGAAATACGTGAGTGCCCCCCAGCTGGGACCCCCTCCTGCTGCGAGCAATGCCCAGGGGCCCCAACCCCTATCTGGGCACCCCAACCTCTTCCATGGGCATCCCCGAGCACCCCAAACCTTTGCTGTGGACACCCCCAAGCCCTGGGGAAGGCAGTGCCCATCGGGGCGTGGGGGGGCTGACACTGTGTCCCCCCCAGGAGCAGGCATTCGAGAGCAGCCAGAAGTATAAGGAAGGGAAGTTCATCATCGAGATGTCGCACATGGTGAAGGAGAACGGCTGGGACTGACGCGGGGACGCAGCTGGGACTGGGGGGCACGTGGGGGGAGCGCTGGGTGACCCCTCCTTGGCACCTTCCCTGTGCCCCCCGGTACCCCCTGGGCGGCACCAGCCGCGGGGGTTGCAGGGCTTTTCTAGGGCAATAAAGGCTTTTTTTTTTTTTAGGAGGGTGCTGGTTGTCACCTGCCCCCGGCGTTGCCACCATCCCTGGCACACAGTGGGGGTGCCTGGTGGCCCCAACCTGTCCCTCACACACAGGAGGCGGGAGGTGGTTGGTGCGTTTATTGAAACCCCGAGCTGCCGGGGAAACTGAGGCACGTGAGGAGCAGGGACCCCCTGGTGCCATGAGGAGATGGGAAGGGAAAGGGGGGAGATGGGAGGGAGAGAGGGAAGAAGCGGGGAGGGAGGGAGGAGAGGAGAGGAAGAAGGAACAAAGGATGCAGAGGGGAGAAGAAGGACGGAGGGAGGGAGGGACAAGGGAAGAAAGGATGGGAGGATAGAGAGAGGAAATGGGTAAAGGAGAGAGGGAAACAGGGAGAGGAGGCAGGAATGGAGGGAGGAGGGAAGGATGGAGGGATGGGAGGAGGGAGGACAGGGACAGGAGGGGCAGAGTCAGGGCTGGGGGTCGCTGAGACGGCCCATGAAGACGGGGAAGTCGCCGGTGTTGTGCCAGAGGACGAAGAGGAAGGGACGCAGGGCCTCCAGCACAGGGGTCGAGCGCGCCACCGAGGTGGCCATGGCCGCCGCCGCCTCCACGCCGGCCTCGTCCAGCGCCAGCACCGCCCGGTGCCGCGCCGTGTCCACCGCGGCCGGGCCCCGCGCCAGCCCGCACAGCTCCGCGTCCAGGAACAGCCCGAAGTCTGCGGCACCCGGCCTCAGCGCCACTGCCGCGGCACACGGGGACAGCGGGGCCCGAGGGGACGCCAGGGACGGAGGGGACACCGAGGGGACACGGGGACGCAAGGGTTCCAGAGGAAACCGGAGCGATAGGGACATGGAGACGCTGGGACGCAAGGGGCGGTGGGGATAGAGGAGACACCGGGACACAGTAGGGACACTGGGTGGCGCCAGGGGACACGCAGGGATATGGGGAACACCGGGGAGATGGGGGAAGTTTCGGCCGCTGGGGATATGAGAGACAGCAGGGATAATTTGGGGACACTGGGATATAAGGGGACATTAGGGGCTCTGGGGGGAGCAGGGCACATCCGGGGCGCTGGGGACATGGGGGACACCAGGGACACGGGAGTGTGGGGGGTCTCAGGGGAAACCAAAGGGAATACCAGGGACATTGTGGTCTTTGGGGACCCTGGGGACAGTGACTCCCAGGGGAGGGGCCCATGACAACCTGCAGGGAGTAACGTCACCGCACAGGGAGTGATGTGAGCCCGCAGCCCACCCAGCCATCAGAGGGGTCCTTACCCATGTCGTGGACCAGAGCCACCACGTCCAGGGAGAGGTCGAGGCGCAGGCGGGGCAGGGACAGCGCGGTGGCCCGGGCCGGGGTGCGGGCCGCCCGCCGTAGCAGCGCCAGGAAGGTCGTGGGGTCCAGCGCCCGCTCCAGGGTCTCCAGAGGCTCCAGGGGCCCCCGTGGCATCAGCACCACGAGGCTCAGCCCCCCATTCAGCTCCAGCCGCCCCACCTGTGGGGCAGACCCCCCACCTAAGGGCTATTGTGGGCATCCCATGGACCGGCACCCCCACGGTGCCACCACGGAGGTGCCAGCCTGGCACCCCTCAAAGTCTCAGGGGAGCGAGGTCACAGCCTGTGCCCCTTTCAGTGCCAGGAGAGTGACATCAGCCTGGCATCCTCCCCGAGTGCCGCAGGAGTTATATCACAGCCTGGCATTCCTCCTTAGTGCCACTGGAGTGACATCATGCCACTATCCCCCAGCAGTGACCCCCCCAGACCCCCATCACCTGGTGGCCGGTCCCAGCCAAGGGGTACCTGGACCTGCAGGCGGGAGTCGGTGAAGGAGGCCACCGGGTACTTGGCGCTGGTCATGGTGGGCACC
The DNA here is from genome assembly GCA_032173965.1 of Sitta carolinensis. Lineage (NCBI taxonomy): Eukaryota > Metazoa > Chordata > Aves > Passeriformes > Sittidae > Sitta > Sitta carolinensis. Next base: position 7,969,841 of record JAVUNC010000026.1, read on the forward strand.
TTGCGCGGGGGGTGCCCGGGCCGCAGGAAGGGCAGCAGCACCGTCTTCTTGCGGTCCAGCGGCGTGCGCCAGGCGGCTGTGGGGACACGGCACCGCGGCTGGGGGCGGGGGACACCGGGGGACCGCACGGGGCGGCCTCAGCCCCGCGCCCCGTGCCCGGTGGATGCCCGGAGGGTGGCGGGGCCGTACCGCGCAGGTGGACGGCGCTGAGCAGCAGCAGGCTGGGCTCGGCGGGCAGCGCGGACAGCAGCGCGGGCAGCAGCCCCTTGCTGGCCTCTCGCACCCATCCATTGATGAGCTGCAGGTCCAGGCTCTCGTTGCCGCTCAGGGCGTACGGGCGGGCGCCGTAGAAGCGCAGGGAGTCGTTGAGGAAGCGGGGCCGGACGTGCAGCTCTGTGGGGCGGCACGGTCCCGCTGTCAGTCCGGGTGCCCAGCCGACAGCGGCGCCCCACCGGCACCTGGTGCCCGCCTCACCTGGGTGGTGGAAGATCTGGGCGGCCGAGAAGAGGCCCGGAGCGCTGGCCAGTTGCTGCAGGGCGCCGTGCACGCAGTCCAGCCCCTGCGGGTACGCCAGGAGGGCGGCCAGACGCTCTCGTGTGTCTCCACGGGCACCTGCGGGCACAGGGGAAGCTCAGCGAGGTGCCCCGGCCGGGACAGCGGTCACACGGCGGTGCCGGTGCCCGCGGGCAGCCCCTACCCAGCAGCAGGTGCGAGAGCCCCGCGGCGACGTTGATGGGGGAGAAGAGCAGGTTGGCATCGGGCTGGGCAGCCTCTGCCATGTGCTGGTAGAAGCGGAGGGCAAAGGTGACCAGAGCCTTGGCCACGGCAGCCCGCTGCTGTCCCGTGGGCTCCCCACAGGCGTCAGTCGGCTCCTCGTCCCCAGGGCACGGCGGGGCGCTGGTGCCAGGCGTGGGCACTGCCGTGGTCACATTAGTGTCCAGCTCCTCCAGTGCTCCCTCCAGTGCTGTGGGGCTGGGGACATCTGTGGCATCCCAGCCAGGCAGACCCTGGAGGTGGGCGCGGGGGTGGGCATGGGCAGGACGGGGGTCCCCATGTCCTGCGAGGGAGCCGGGGTATCAGCAGGAGGCACAGGCGGTGTCGGCGTCTCTCTGAGCGGTGTCATCCAGCTGGGAGAGGCCTCCAGAGTGAGCACCTGGGCACAGGGAGTTGCGTGAGGGGGGCACGGGGCACTGGGGTGGGGGACCCAAGTGAGGGGGTATAGAGGGGTGTCTGGCACAGGGAGCCCGTATCCCTAGGCCACACTTACCGGGGTGATAGTGGCCATGGCTGTGGCCACTAGCCATGCCAGAGGCAGCCAGAGTGTCTTGGTGGGCATGCTGGTGGCAGAGCACAGGTCAAGGGCAGGACAGACACCCAGCACCCCCACCCCGGCACCCTGCACCCCCACTCCCTACACCACCCGTGCCCCCACGGCGTTCAGCCCCACCCCGTGGTGCCCCCCGCTCTGTCCCCCCAGGGGGCCGGCTGTGGGGGGTGGGAGGAGGCAGCACCTCGGGCCCACCTGGGTGCCCAGCGGGTCGATCCCTGCGTGTACAGCGGGCCCCTGGGGATCTGGCCGGGTCCGACGCTGCCTGGTTAAAAATTAAGGAGGTTCCCGTAAATCAGCCGGGATACGGCCGGTGATGCGGGGGAGCCGTGGGGGACGGGCAGGGGACTGCGGAGGCAGCCAGGATGCGGCCCCGCATCCCGTTTTGCTCCCGTCAGACACCCTCTGTGCGGGGCTCCGGCTTTCTGTCACCCACCGCCCCTGGGACCCCGGGGTAACGGGGGTCGCCGGCCGCCCCGGGCCCATCTGTCCCCACCCCCCCGTGCCGGGGGCGCGGCCGAAGAACCTCGTCCCGCCCGCCCAGAGGCGTGACCCCACGGAGCCCATCCCCGTGGCACCGGGCACTGATCACCATGGCCGGGCGGATCGCCAAGGTGGGCACCGGGACAGGACCGCGGTACCGGCGCGGGGTCCTGGTGTTCGCACCGGAGCGGGGGCCGGGCGGAGCCGAGCTCTTGGTGCGGGGTTCCCGGTACAGGGGTGCGAAAGGGGGTTCGGGGGAGTGTTAATGCCAGCACGGGGATAGCGGTACCCGGTGCGAGAGAGGCGGTGCTGGGGGATGTGAGTGCCCGGTGAGAGTGCCGGTACCGGAGAGAGGCGGTGCTGGGGGTGCAGTGCCGGTGAGGGGATCCTAGTGCCGAGGTGCGGGAGAAGCGATGCTGAGGGGTGTCAATGCCCGGTGAGGGGATCCCGGTGCCGGGGAGAGGCGGTGCTGGGGGTGTCAGTGCCGGTGAGGGGATCCTAGTGCCGAGGTGCGGGAGAAGCGATGCTGAGGGGTGTCAATGCCCGGTGAGGGGATCCCGGTGCCGGGGAGGCGGTGCTGGGGGTGTCAGTGCCGGTGAGGGGATCCTAGTGCCGAGGTGCGGGAGAAGCGATGCTGAGGGGTGTCAATGCCCGGTGAGGGGATCCCGGTGCCGGGGAGAGGCGGTGCTGGGGGTGTCAGTGCCGGTGAGCGGGTCCCGGTGCCAGGGTGCGAGGGAAGCAGTACCGGGGTGGAGGGTCTCCGGTGCGGGGGTGACGAATACCCCTACACGTTTCGGTTTCATTTCCCCGGCGGGGCGGCCCCGCCCAGGGGTGTGCTCGGGGCACTGGCCCCGCCCATGAAGGTGTGTCCGGCAATTAAACCCTGCCTATTAAGGCGTGGCCCGTAGGCAACCCCGCCCAAAGGCGCGTTTCGCGTGGAGGATTAACCTATGGAGGGGTCGTTTGGGACACACCTCCGCCCTAAAGGGCGAGTCCCGAGCGGCCCCGCCCATGCCCGCCCCACCCCTTTCCCGCAGGAGCTGGAGGAGGCGCGGCGCTGGGAGGGGGCCCGCGACGTGCGGCCGCTGGACGGGAACGTGCGGCGCTGGGGAGGGCTCCTGTGCCCGTGCGTGGGGAGAGGGCTTGGGGGTCTGCGGGAGTCCTGGGAGCGGGGGCTGTGGGGGTCCCTGCACATGGGGGACGTGCGGGCTTGTAGGAAGGATGTGGCCCTGAGGGCATGGGAGGGACTGGGGTAATCCTTGGGACCGGGGAGGTCTTACTGAGTGAGGGTCCCTCTGAGGACACTGAAGGTTCTGGGCTGGGAACACTGGGTGGAGGTTCCCCTGCTGAGGGGCTCGGGCTGGCATGGGGGGGTCACTACAGGGGGCACTGGGTATCAGGGATGGACAGTCGTGCCCCACCCCGCCTTTCCGACGGACGCTGTGGCAGAGGGGGCTGAGGTGCCCCCATATCCCGGCAGAACAACCCCCCATACAACACGGGCGCCTTCCGCTTCGAGCTGACCTTCTCCCCCAACCACCCTCTGGAGCCCCCCCGTGCCACCCTCCGCACCCCCATCTACCACCCCAGCGTGGACCTCGAGGGCCGCGTCTGCCAGCCCCTCACCACCGACATGCACTGGGATCCCACCACCCGCGCCATCCAAGGTGGGCACTGCAGGGACAGGGGCCCAGTGCTGGAGGTGCCCCTCTGACCCCCATAAACTCCTGCAGTGCTCCAGGACCTGCTGCTGCAGCTGGACAGCCCAGACCCCCAGCGGGTGCTGCGGCCGGACGTGGCCCGGGAGCTGCAGGAGCGCCCCGAGGAGTTTCGCCGCCGGGCAGAGGAACACACCCGGATCCATGCCGAGCCGCGCCCCGACCCCCACACATAAGGCAATAAATGTGCTCTGGCTCCGTGGTGCCTCACTGGGAAGGTGGGGGGCTCCAGGAGTTGCTGCCCCCACGTGCCAGCCCTGGGTGATGTCACCCTCCTGGTGGCAGAGCCGGGGCTGTGCCCCAGCCTGGTGACAATGCCCAGACACTCGCGTGGGCCCAGCATTCCTCCCTCCAGAGACGAGGCCACCACAGCCTGGCACCAAGGCGTTTACTGCTGGGGGACAGAGCAGGGGACAAAAAGGGGGCGGGCACAGGTGGGAGGCTCTGGGGGACCCTCTCAGCGCTTCTTGGTCTTCACGAGCCCCTTGGCCACCAGGCAGCGGTACAGCTCCTGCACGTACGTGTACACGCACTTGGCGTCGGGCACCGGCAGCCGCACCATGTCCTCCACCTCCAGCAGCGGGGCACAGCCCGCCCGCTCCCTGCGGGACAGCGCACAGCGGTCACCGGGGCCGGGGGTGGCCGGGGGGACCGAGGGGCCGGGGCTGCGCTCACGCACTCGGCAGTGGCAAAGGCCAGGGCGAAGTTTTCCCGGCGGGCGTTGGGTTCCAGGGTGGCGAAGTCGAAGGCGTCGGGGAAGAAGCTGTGCAGGAGGGCACAGAAAGCCAGGCCGCTGCCCCAGCTCCCCGAGAAGTTCTGCACGTCCACGTGCTGCACAGACAGCGGGGTCAGGCCACCCCCGGACCCCCACCGGACCCTCCTGCCGCCCTCACCTGCACTCACCGGGTACCCACGGGTGCGGGCACGGCACCACTCCAGCAGCATCGTCTTGACCGTGGCAGCCCCCCCTGAGCGCCGCAGGTGTGGGGCTGGGCCCTTGGCAGCCCTGGGGGGACCTGGGCTGTGGGATCCCCATGCCCCACCATCCCTCGCAGGGACCCCCAGCCCCTCTGTAACCCCACTGCCCTGTGTCTCTGGGCCCCCAATGCCCCACTGTGCCATGGTCAAACAGAGCTCCCCTATCCCACCCCCCCTACTGCCCTATGGCCCCCCCGTTCCTCTCTGTACCCCCCATGCCCCCCAATATCCACTCTGTTCCTTACCCTCCCTCATTGCCGCATGTCCCTCCAGTAGCACCACTGCCCCACAGACCCCCAAGTTCCCCTATGACCCCATTGCCCTGAGCCCCCCCAGCATCCCCACTGTCCCGCTCCCCTACCATGTCCCCCAATTTCCCCTTATAGCCTTCTAACACCACCACTGCCCCACTCACCCATCCCAGTACCTCTGGCCGTCCTATAGCCCCCCAATCACCCCGTGTCCCCCCCTTCCCTCAATGTCCCTCCTGCCCCCCATCCTTGTGCTCCTCATGGGGCCAGGCCCCCCTCACCCTCCGAATTTCTCCAGGATGGCAGAGCGCCCCTGTGCCCGGGACCCCACTCGTGGCCGGCTCCAGGCCCCCTCCAGCCTCAGCCTCTGTCCCGCCGAACCGGGGGCTGCCTTGTCCCTTGTGCCCCCCATCGGAGCACCCCTGCAGGCACACACGGGTGGGACAGCCATGAGCAGGGGGCTATGGGGTGCCATCCCTGCCGTGGGGAGCTGGGGTGCCACCTGTGAGGACACACCTCTTGATGCCCCCTGCGTCCTCGGTGGTGCCAGCTGCAAGGAGAGGGGAGGTCAGAGGGGTGGAAGAGGGCACCCACACCCCCCGGGCACCCCTGGGGCTCAGGGTCCTTTTCTATGGGGAGAATGGGCACTGTGGGACAGCAGTGACCCCAGGACACTCAGGTGCCATTGCCCAAATGGCTCTTACCTGTGGGAGACGCTGGGGAAGCCGGGGACATAGGGGATGTAGGGGACATAGGGGATGTGGGGGACATAGGGGACGTCGGGGACATGGGAGATGTGGGGGACATGGGAGAAGTGGGGGACGTCGGGCTGGTGGCCCCCTCTGGGGACGAGCAGGGAGGGAACTCAGGCCACAGCTCGTCGTCCTCGTCCTGAAGCCAAGTGGGCTCCTGTAATCAACAGGCAGGGTGGCACTGCCAGCACGGGTAGTGTCACTCACACAATGTCCCTGGCACTGTCATCCTGGCTCTGGCATTCTCACCCTGCCCCATTAAAGCCACCCCTGTCCCCATCCGTACCGCAGCTGCCCTCCACAGCGCTTCCTGCCCTGGCTGTGTCACCACCTCCCTTCCAACCCCTCCTCACCTGTCGGCGCGGGGGGTCGCCCGCTGCTGCCGGCGCCGCTTCTCCCCCGGTATCCCCTCCGGTGCCCCCAGCTGTCCCTGCCTCGGCACCACTACCACCATCCCCGGCATCGCCCCCGGCACCCCTGGGTGCTTCTGCCCCGCCATCCCCGGCAGCCTCTCCCCCCGAGCACCCCCCTGATCCCCTGTATCCTCCCCTTCACCCGCAACGTTCTTTCCTTCAGCCCCCGTGTCCCCCCCATCGCACCCCGCTTCCCGAGCTTCCTCCCCACCCTGGGGAGTCGTTGCCTCCCCACTGCCCGGCCCCGGACCCGCGGCGGGGTCCGAGGGGGTGTCCGGGGTGGGACTGCCGCGGGTGGGGGTGCCAGGGGTGGGGGTGCCAGGGGTGGGGGTGCCGGAGGTCGGGGTGCCAGGGGTCGGGGTGCGGGGGTCGGGGTGTCTGAGGTGGGGGTGCCAGGGCTGCTTGCGGTGGGGGTTTCCGACGTGGGGGTGTCCGAAGTGGGGGTGCCAGGGGTGTTCACGGTGGGGGTTTCCGAAGTAGGGGTGTCCGAGGTGGGTGTGCCAGGGGTGTTCGCGGTGGGGGTTTCCGAAGTGGGGGTGTCCGAGGTGGGGGTGTCTCCCAGAGCCTCCATGTTGCTGCGGTCACTGCTGCAGAGGCACAGGGCTGTCACTGGGGTGTCCCCCGATGCCGCCCTGAGCTTGCCCGTGCCCCCATAACCCTCCAGCCCGGCTAAGCCCCCTCCTGCCCCCGTCCCCATGCCCTCCTCCAGCCCTGGCACTCCCAGGCTGGGCACCCCAGTTCCCACCCCGACTCCCCCATGTCCACCCCGACACCGCAACAGCACAGCCCGGTCCCTTCACATTTTCCTGCAGTCCCCCAAGCCCCACACCAACCCTGCCATTGTCCTTCTTCTGCCCCACTTCCCCTTCCCCCCCCATGCCCCACGCCAGCACCCCTGTGCCCCTTCCTGCCCCCATGTCCCCTCCCGACCACCCATATCCCATCCCGGCCCCGCCATAGCCCTCTCCCAGCCTCACGTGTCTTCTCCCGGCCCTCCAGTTCCCACTGCCGGCCCCCTATAACTCCTTCCCGGTGTCCCTTGCTGCCCTCCGGCGCTCCTCCCCGATGCCCCCCAGCTCGCACCCTCCCGGCCGCTCCCCGTTCCACCCCCAGCCGGCGTAGCCCCAGTGCCCGCGGAGCACCCCGGAGCCCCTCGCCCCGAACCCTCCGGCCGCTCCCGCTCCGCCGCCCCTGCTGCGCCCCAGCCCCCCCGCCCGGCGCTATTTTTACCCGGCGGGGGCAGGTGCCGCCTTCACTCACCGCCCACCCGCGGGGCACGCGTGGGGCCGGGCCGGACACTGGGCATGGCTGGGGAGGGGGGGACACGCCGACCGTCCCATCCGGACAGCGGCGACGCCCCAAAGCAGCCCACGGTGGGGGGACCGAACCGTGCCGTGCGACTCGAGGGGCACAGGGGACACGGACACCCTGGGCAGGGACAGGGAGACTTGGGGGTCACAGGCACACGGGCGAGGTGGGGAACACAGACACGCGAGGGTGTACGGGGGACACAGGGGGGACACGGGCACACGGGGGACGGGGGGAACAAGGCGGGGACGGATTCCCGGGGGCAACGGGGGACACGGACACGTGGGGATACAGGGCACACGGGGACAGCCCGGGCAGGACGGCGGGACACAGGACCCAGGGAAGCGAGGAACAGGGGACACAGAGGCGGAGATCGAGAGGGAGGGACCCGAAGCCCCCCGGCCATGCCCGGGTGAGGTCCCGGCGGTGGCCACGCCCCCTCCGGTCAGGACACGCCCCCTTTTCTGACCACGCCCCCTGCGGGGCAAAGGCCGGGCACAGCGCGCGCTGCGCCCCTCCCGCCGCTCGGCCGCCGCAGCAGCCACGCCCCTTCGGCGGGACCAATCAGCGACAGAGACGCACCCCTGGTCCCGCCTATGCCCGCATTCGATTGGTCAGTGCCGGCGGTGGGGCGGGGCTGCTGCGCGGGTGGGCGGAAGCGCGGCGCCCACGTGGTTCCTGCAGGGAGCCGCCGCCGGGTCCCGAACCGAGGGGGACCGTGAGGGTCCAGCGGGGCGGATCCCAGCGGGGACGGGCCTAGAGGCACCGTGATCGGGACCGGGACTGAGCGGGGCCGGTGCTGGCCGCCATGGATCCGCTGCGGGCTCAGCAGCTGGCGGCCGAACTGGAGGTTGAGATGATGGCCGACATGTACAATCGGTGCGGCCCGCCGGGAGGAGGCATTGGGGGTGTCGGGGTACCGGCGGGTGTCGGTGGCTTGGAGGACACTAGCGGGTATCAGAGGCACTGGGGGACCCTGGGGTGTTGGGGTCGTAGGGGAGTACGGGGGGTCCTAGGAGACACCCGGGAAATGGTGAGGGGGAACCGGAGATGCCTGAGGATGGGGGACGGTGGGGGGTCCTAGGGCTGCCCGGGTGGCGATGACGGGGGATACTGGGCTTGTTGGGGTGCAGAGGCCGGGGTCCCGCTCGGTGATGATGTGGGCACAGGAGGTGTTGGGGTGCAGGCGCTTGGTGTGACGGGGATGGCGATAACGGAGGGTACGGGGGGTGCTGAGGTGCGGGGCCGGGGTCCCGGGATGGCGATGGCGGGGTACAGGAGATGTTGGGGTGCGGGGTCGGGGTCCCGGGATGGCGATGGCGGGGTACAGGGCGTGCTGGGGTGCGATGCCGGGTCCCGGGTGGCGCGGGGCTCAGACGCGGTGTGGTCCGTGCAGGATGACCCAGGCGTGCCACCGCAAGTGCGTTCCCCCGTACTACAAGGAGTCGGAGCTGTCCAAAGGGGAATGTGTGTGCCTGGACCGCTGCGTAGCCAAGTACCTGGAGGTGCACGAGCGGATGGGCAAGAAGCTGACGGAGCTGTCGCTGCAGGACGAGGAGCTGCTCAAACGAATGCAGCAGGGCACCGGCACCGCCTGAGCCCCACCCCGCACCCCAATAAACCTGGGGCATCTGCTGTGCTCCCCTCGCCCCCCAAACCCACCCTGTGGCCGTGTGTTGGGGTACGTGGTGCCCGTGCTTGCTGCTGGGAGCCCCCCTTGCTGTCCCCAGCTGCCACGTGCCGTGTCCTTGTGGGGGCCACCCCTGGGTTTCCCTCCCCCCGGCTGGGCCCAGCCCATGTAATCCCCCGGATTAGGCAGAGCTGGGCTGAGCCCCTTGTAATCCCCGGTGGGGTGGGACAGGGCTCAGCCCCTCCCTGTCTCTCTGTGCTGGGGGTCACCAGAGGGGACAGCCAGGGGACACAGCCCCCGAGGGGCAGGGCACAGGGACACCCCCAGGACATCCAGCCCCAGCTGAGGATACACAGAGGGGACCACGTGGGGACAACCCAGGGACACCTCTGTCTGGGCAAAGACCACGTGGGGACAGCCAGAGACCACAGGGGAGGGGGCATGGGGACCCATGTTGGGACAGACTGCACACACAGAGACAGACACCCCTACACAACCCTGGGGACAAGGGACCCGGGGGACATGGACACCTAGGGAGTTACAGCCTCTGAGGGACACCCCACCTGTGTGAGGGACACCTGCTGAGGGACAGCCCAGGTGGGACACGCACCCAGAGGGACCGAGGGTAGGGGGTGGGCCGTGTCCCTGCACCACAGCCCGGCAGCGTGTGCTCCATCTGTGCCGGTGCCTGCGGGAAGTGGGTCAGGCTGTGCAGGGCGCGGGTGACGGCGCGGGGGTGGCTCTGTGCCCCGCGACTCCCGTGACACCCGCCAGCACTCTGCGAGGGGTGCGGGGTGTCGGCGTCACGGGAGCCAGCGTGTCGCCGGCCCCGCGGTGGCGCTGGGGGTGTGGCAAGTGACGGGGGGTGTCCGTCTGTCCATCCCCCCCCGCAGCGCTCTGCACGCCTCGCTGCCCTGCCACCCGCCGCTCCCATCAATATTTCAGGAGCGGCAGGCGCTGACCTGGAACGGCAGTGGTCCACCCACAGCAGCCAGGCCCCGCTCTCCCAAAATAAGACCATTTTTAATAAATAATTTCCCACCTTTTGGTTCCTGTTGGGGGTTTTTCCCGCTCAGGATGGGAGGGGACCCCCTTCTACATCCTGCGGCCCCCACCCGCCGGCTGTTCCCCACAGTTCTTGAGGCCTCCCCTGGGGAGAAGGGGGGCACGGGCGCCCCGAGGAGCCGGGAGCCCCTGGGGCGCCGAGGGGGGCTCAGAGTCGGGGCAGGATCAGAGCCAGGAGGGGCAGGAGGACGGGGGGCTGGTGGGGCGCGGCGGCGGCCATGGGGGCACAGGGGTCATGGGGGCAGCTGGCGTCCTCGGGGGGCCCGCGGGAGTCACGGGACGGGGGGGGCGGCCGGGGCTGGGGTCCCCGCAGGTCGTGGGGGGGCAGCCCGTCGCGGTAGAAGGCGGAGGGCGGCGCGGCCGGGAGGGTGCCGGGGCGACCCAGCGCCCGCCCCGGGGTGCCCATCACCGCCACCCCGTTGCCACCGCCGTTGACATCTTCCATCTCCTCGTCGTCGTCGTCGTCGTCCTCGGGGCAGGCGTCGAAGTCGCGGGGGCGGAGGTTGCGCAGGTCGGTGCCGCGGCGGTGCGGAGGGCTGGCGCAGGGCACCGGCGAGCTGGAGACACGCGTGCGGCGGAACCAGGCCCAGAGCGGGCGAGCCCGGCAGTCGCAGGCCCAGGGGTTGGCGTTGAGGCGCAGGAACTGAAGCGAGGGCAGGGCGGCCAGCGGGTCCCCGGGCAGGGCCACCAGGCTGTTGTTGAACAGGTAGAGGATGGTGAGGCGCGCCAGCCCCCGAAGGCGCGGCGGTGGATGGCTGCCAGCCGGTTGGCGTGCAGCAGCAGGCGGTCCAGGCTCGACAGCCCCCGGAAGACGCCCTCCGACAGCGCCCGCAGCCGGTTGCCGTGTAGGAAGAGGTGGCTCAGGTTGGCCAGGTCGGCAAAGAGGTCGTCCTGCAAGGAATGGGGGAATGGTGGGCATGGAGTGGGGGTCCACAGGGCTGCTCTGTGGCCCTTCCTGGAGGGCATCACTGGGAGAGCCACTGGCGTGTGCTCCACGGAGCCCTACCGTGGGTCCTAGTCATGCCAGCATCACCCGTCACCCTCTCCTGTGTCCCTGCTCCATGAACATCATGCAAGACCTTGCCCCGTGTCCCTGCCATGCTGCTGTCACCTATTGTCCTGCCCCACGGCCATCACCCTGCTCCTTCAGCAACTCCTGTCCCTGCACCACATTCTGTCCCCATCAGCATCACCTCGTACCACATCCAGTCTCCGTGGGCTGTCACCCATCACCCTGCCCGGCCCCACCTCTGTGCCCCGGAGGCATCACCCACCATCCCACCTCACCCACCTGGAGGTAGAGCAGCCCGTTCTCCTGAAGGTAGAGGTACTGGAGGCTGCGGAGGCCGCGGAAGATGCCGCTGGGCAGGCTGGCCAGCCGGCACCGGTACAGGTGCAGGGCCTGGAGGCGGTGGAGGCCGTGGAAGGTGTCGGGGGCCAGGACGCGGAGGTGCGGGTTGTCACCCAGGTCGAGCTCCTCCAGGGCGGGCAGGTGTCGGAAGGTGCCCGGCTGGATGGAGGAGATGTTGTTGGAGTAGAGCCAGAGGGTGACGGTGCTGGGCCCGAAGGTGCCCGCCCGCAGCGCCCCGATGACGTTGTTCTGCAGGAAGAGGCGGCGGGCGCCGGGCGGGAGCCCCGCGGGCACCGAGGAGAAGTTGTTGGCCTGGCAGCTGACGGTGGGCGGCGAGACGTAGCAGGTGCAGAGCGCGGGGCAGGCGGGAGCCCCGCCGGGCACCCACACCAGCGCCGCCAGCAGCAGCAGGGCCGCCGGGCGCCCGCCTGAGGGCACAGCGGGGCGTCAGCGCGGGGCACCGCGCTTCCCCGACCCCCGCGCCGCCGCCGCCCGCCCCCGCAGCCCCCCGGGAACCGCAGCCCTCAGAGCCTCCCGGGGCCGTGACCACCCCATCGAGCCATGGCTCCTTAGGAGAGTCCCAAGGTCCTGATCATTACATAGGGTTGGGCACCCCAAGGAGGCCCCCAGGACCGTACCCACCCTTAGGGCCATGGTTCCCCAGGAGAACCCCAAGGTCATGACAACCCCGTAGGGTTGGGCACTCCTAGAAGCCCTCCAAAGCCACACCAGCTCCGTAGGGCCATGGTTCCCCAGGAGAACGCCAAGGTCATCCAGCCCCGTAGGGCTGGGCACCCCGAGGTGGGGGACAGTGCCCATCCATAGGGCCATGGCCCCCAGGAGTCCACTGAGGGCCATGCCTATCCAGGGACACCCCAAGGCCATGCCCACCCACACGGCCATGGTCCCCTAGGAGATCCCTAGGACCACGGTCCCTCAGGAGAATTCCAAGGTCATGACCACCCGACAGCACTGAGTGCCTCTTGCAGCCCCCAGACCCACATCAGCCCACAAGACTGTGCTCCCCAGAGACGCCCCCAGGGCCATGGTGCTGCACAGCACCAAGGCTGGGCACCCCAAGAAGTGGCTGTCCACCTGTGACCTCCTGGGGCTGTTCCTACCCCTGGGGCCATGCTCCCCAGGGACCCCCAAAACTCCCTGACCCCTCCTGCCGCGGCCATACTCTTGCAGGACCATGCCCACCCCACGGTCCACCAGAACCCTTCACAGGGTCACAGACCCCTGGGACCCCCTCACCCCAGTCTGGGGGGGGGTCCGTGCCCCTCCCCAAACGGGGCGGTGCCACGTGCGCGCGTGCCGCGGCCACGTGTGGGGCGGGGCACGCGTGGGCGCGGGCTGACGACACGCGCCGCCGCTCCGGGTGTTCAGCATCCCCCCCTCTCCCCCCCCCCACCCGTGTCCATCCCCCCCTCAGGCTGCAACCCGAGAGCTTCATCCATAATTCAGCCCGGCGGCCTGGATCCACGCCCGGGGATGCGTGGATGCGCCCAGTCGCCGCTACCGGGGGAGGGGAGAGGAAGGAGGGGGGCGGCGGGACCCTCCGGTGCACCGGAGGTCACACCGGAGATGCACCGAGGGGTCCCACCGCCCCCTTCCCTCCCTTCTCCTCTACCGGTGCTCCACGAGTTGGGGGGGTACCCACCCCCCACCCACCCACGGAGGCGTCCGGCGCATCTGCTCAGCGCCGCCCCCCTCCCCCGGCGCCCCGTGCCGGCGTGCGCCCCCCACCCGCGTCCCATCTGTCACTCCCCCACGCCGCGGGCTGACTCAGTTGGGAGCTGAAGTCACCGGTTCTCAGCTTCCCCCCCCCGGGTGCCAAATCCCCCCCACCCCGGTACTTGCGGGTACCCCACAGACCCGCGGCACCCACCCGCGGGGTGACCCGGGCACTCCCGGCTCCCCGGCGGCGCCCACATTGAGAACCGTGGGGCGTCTCCGCGCCGGGCTGGGGCTCCAGGGGTGGCACCGCGTACCCCCTGGTGGTGGGGCACACCCCGCTGGGGATCGTGGGGTACCCACACTCCGGGCTGGGGACCTCGGGGTGGCACCGGGTACCCCGTGGATCGTGGAGCGCCCAGAAGCAGGGCTATACACGCCGGCGCTGCGCAGGGTGTGCCGGCTCTGTGGGGCACCCCCACGCCGCCCTGGGGGGCCCGGGATGGCACCGAGTACCCGCGTGCCATGGGGCACCCCCACGCTGGGCTGGGGGGCCCGGGGTGGCACCGGATACCCCGCGGGTGATGAGACAGCCGCACTTCGGGCTGGGCTGGCAGCAGGCACCTCGTGGGTCGGGGCCACCGTCGCGCCAGGCAGCCGGGGGGCGCGGGGAACTCAACCTGGGGTGCCCCGACACTGCGCCCCCACGCCGGGCCGTGCGTTCCGGGGAGGCCCCGGGGTCCCCGGGCGCCCGGGGCTCCCCACGCACCCCCGGGGCACCCGCACCCCGAGCGCCGCGGGGCACCCCGAGCCGGAACCGAGGTCTCGGTGACACCCCAGGGTTCACCCGACACCCGTGGGACCCCGCCCGACCCCGCGCCTACCTGGGGGCAGGTCCCGAGCCGTGGGGGGCCGCATGGCGGGGCGGCCGCTCAGGCGCTGCCCACCCGCGGGGTCATGGCCGGTGCCGGGGGGGCTGCTCGCCCCCTTCGCCCCCGCCGCGCCGCCGGGAGCAGCGAGCAGCAGCCGCCGCCCCGGGGCATGGCACGGGTGGGCTCGGGCTCGGGGCACGGGTGGGCTCGGCGCGGCGCTGCCCGCGGCTCCGTGGGGCTGAGCCCTCCCCGCGCCGCGCCTTATCCCGGGGCGGCCGCTCCGCCCCCCGCGCCGGCCCCGCCGCTTAACCCTTCCCGGGCCGGCCCGCCCCAGGCGGGACAGGGGTGGGCACGGGGACTCCCGGCGGGGACAGCGGGGGATGCGCTGCGGGCGTTCACGGGGGACACGCCCTGCGGGATTCACGAGGGGGACCCCCAATGGGGACACGGGGTGTGATGCGTTCCCCCCACGGGGAAGGGACGCGGGCTCGCGTGGGGAGCCGTGAGCGCGGGACACGGAGGGTGGTCTCCATCCGTCCGTCCGTCCGTCCGTCCGTCTGTCCGTCCCACCCTCCCTCTGTCCCACGATCCCTGCACCGGCGCCGGGCTTTGGTGCCCCTGTGGACGGCGGGACCCCGCGGGGCGGCCCCCGGGGTGGGTGCGGCGGGGCCGGCAGTCCCGCACCCGGCGAGCCGCCGGGCGGGCGCGGGGCGCGGTGGTCCGCACACCCACGCGGGACCGCGGCGCTGTTCGTGGTGCCGGACCGGCGCTGTCCGTGGTGCCGCCGCGCCGCTGCCCGGCCCGGGGCAGAGCGGGTGGCGGCGGTGCGGGACGCGCAGGCCCCACGCCGGTGCCGCGCGTGGGGGGGACGCGTGGCCGCGCGGGCTGCGGCGGCACCGGCACCGGCTGGCACCGGCGCGTGTTTGCGGCGCCGTCTCCGGCGAGCGAAATGCCACAAGCTGGTGCGGCGGCACCCGTGGGAGGGGGCGTGGGCGGTGCGGGGCTGACTCAGGGGCCGCCATCCGCTCCCCCCGCCCGTGCCCCCAGCCCGGCCGCAGAGCCCCCGGACGGACACCGCTGAGCTGGCCAGGGCAGCGGGAGCCCGCCCTGGGGGGCTGTGGGTGCTGGTGCCCGCCCGCCTGGGGAGCTGGGGACGGAGTGTCTAGGGAGGGGATGGACGGATGGATGGACGGTGGAGCATGGGTGGAAGGAGGGGACAGGTGGGTGGACAGAGAGGTGGAGGATGGATTATGGACAGGTGGACATAAGGAGGGAAGGACAGATGGACAGACAGATGCACGGAGAACATCTGGAGATGGGATGGATAAATGGAGGGATGGGTGGAGAATGGAGAGGACAGGCAGATGGACAGGTGAAGGGAAGGGCAGGTAATGGTCAGCTGGATGGCTGTGGGACAGATGATGGGATGGATAGAGTTGTGACTGGAAGGGGACAGATGGACAGGTGACAGACAGATAGATGATGGACAGATGGATGGGTGACAGACAGATGGATGGGTGATGGACAGATGGACGGGTGATGAACAGACAGAAGGGCAGCTGGCAGAGCAGATGAGAGGCTGGAGCAATGGGGACAGGTGGGGACAGACCAGGTGGCTGCAAGCAGTGATGGATGGACAGAGGGACAGAGGAGAGGATTTGTCTAAGGGCAGGGTGACAGAAGGGACAGGAGCGTCCTGGGTGGGGTGAAGGCAGGGGGTGGGGGACTAGGGACAGGCAGGGGACACAGCATAACACAGCGGGGTGACATGGGAATAGCTCTGGGATGGCACAGCTGGAGTGGCCCGGGGATAGCCCAGGGTAGTCCTGGGCTGTCCAGGGATGGCCTAAGGGGTGATGCATCGTTGAAAACTGGCCCGAGAGTGACTGAAAGGGTGGAGCCAGAAGGAGCGCGTCTTGGGGACACCAGGTGAGGAGTGACACCTGGAGACGCCGAGGGGGGCACCCGCGGGGGGCATAGGGGCGGCACCGGGGAAGGGCTCCGCGCCGGGCCGGCCCCTCCTGGGCGGACCCGCCGGTGACCGGGGCCGCTCCACCGAGGCCGCCCCCCGCGCCCCCCGAACCGCCGCGCCCGGGGGCGGGGCCCGGCCCGGCCCGGCCGCTCCGCCCGCAGCTGAGAGCGGGGGGGAGCGGTGGGGGCGCGGCATCGGGGGGCACCGGCAGCACCGAGAGCGCTGGGGCGGGGAGAGCCCGGTCCCCTCCCCGCCGGGCCGGGCGGGAGGCGGGTGAGCGGCGCGGGGATGCGGCAGGAGGATCCGGGGGGCGCGGAGGGGCCCGGATGGACCCGGAGCGGCGGCGGGAGGAGGGTTGTGAGCGGGACGGGAGGATGCGGAGGCTGGGGGCCGAGGGCCCTGGGCCCGTGGCCTGCGGCGCTGGGCTCGGCGTGGACGCGGTGCGGGTGTCCGGAGTGTCCGGGGCGGTGCCCTGGTGTGCGTGGCGGAGCGGCGGGGGCGCGTCGGCCCCGGGGCCGTGGGGCCGGCTCGAGGGGCTGGCACGGCGGGACCCCGCCGCTGCCCACCCCCGGGACCACGCGTGTGTCCCCCGCCACACGTGTGCGGGCCAGGTCCCCGCGGCCGGGGCTGCCCTGCTCCGCGGGGTGCGGGCAGTACCCACCCCAGGACAGCCCGACCCACAGGGTCAGCGGGGTGGGGAGTGGGCCGCAGCCCTATGGCAGCCCCCAGAGGTCCTGCGACCCCACCTGCCCCCTTCGCGGTGTGGGGGGAGCTGGGAGGACACAGCAGGGACAGAGGGGACAGAGTCACTGATGCTGCAAACTCCCCACCCTGGTGAGCCCTCCTGCTCTCTCGTGGGGTCCTCACCAGCCTGGGGAGGCTCACCGGTCTGGAGGTGTCACTGCCGTGGGGACTCACCAGTGAGGATGGCAGAGACAGCATGCTCAGGACACTCCAGTAAGGCTCAGTGGCTGGCAGCCATAGTGAGTGGCTCGGGGTGCCCCAGGCAGTGACCCCCATATGTCAGGGAGCCCCGATGCCCCGCAGCTCACCTCCCACCTGAGAGGCTAAAAATAGTACAGCTGCCCCCGGGCTGCCCCCCCTCTGGCTCTGTCCAGGTTAATCTTTAGCTGCTGGTCACTGTAATGAGGCCTCATTACCCGACATTACAGCAGGCAGGGGAGCGGGACAAAGACAGGCCCTGGATATGGTGATGGGGGTCGGTGCAGCAGAGCCAGGCTGTATGTGGGTGAGCGAGGTGGGGGGACATGGAGGGCAGTGAACTGGGTGTGAGGTGGCCTTGGTGCCCTTGACACCCAGCTCTGGGTCATGGGGGAGTCCCAGCCGCATGTGTGGGTGACCTGTTGTCAGCCCCAGCACGGTGACAGGCCCCAGAGCAGTTCAGTGCTTGGGTGGCAGCGTCCCCAGGACACCCCATGTCATGGTCCCCAGCAGTGTGAGAGGATACCTGGAGACGTGACAGGATCCCCAGCGGGTGGCAGGGTCCCAGAGGTGTGAGAATGTCCCTGAAAACTGTGCCAGGGTCCCCAAGAGAGGGCCCCAGGGGCTACGCTGGGGCCCTGGGGAGTGTGTCATTGTCCTCTGCAGCGTGCCTGTGTCTCCAAGGGCTGTGCCAGCACCTCCAGGGATTGTGCCAGTTTCCCAAGCACTGTGCCAGGCCCCGGGGCGGGGGTGTTGTTGTCCCTGAGGGGGTGCCAATGTCCCCAGGGGTTGTGTCAGCGTCACCAGGAAGAGTGCCAGTTTCCCAAGGGCTGTGCCAGGTCCCCAGCAGGGTGTTGGTGTCCCTAGTCTGAGGTGTGTTGTGGTGTCCCCAATGCTCACAGCAGTGAGCAGTGCTCCAGTGTCGCTGGGATTGTGTCAGGTCCTGGGCCAGGCTGGCTTGGGGCAATAGGGACAGCACAGGGGGATCCTGGCACAGTGGGGGGCCCGAGCCCCCAGTGGGGGGCCCGAGGTGCTATCAGGGAGCCCGAGGCACTATCGGGGACCGGCAGCCTGGGGAACCTGCATGTGCTCCTGGGAGATTAGTGGGGAGTCAGTGGGGGTGCGGGGGTGCGTCTCAGCCATGCTGCCGGGGTTCAAACTCCACAGTGGCAGTGAAGGTGACAGTGACAACGGGAGGGCCTGGCCTCGTGCAGGTGGGTGAGGGGTGCAGGAGGGGAGGCAGCAGGCACGGTCGTGTGTGCATGCCTGTAAAGCTGTGTGTGTGCATGCAGACACGTGTGTGTGCCTGTAACCAGGTGTGTGTGTGCCTGTAAATGTGTGTGTGCCCATAAATCACAGGAGGTCTCCATAAATCTGTGTGTGCACCTGTAATCACAAGAATGCACCTGTAAATGTGTGTGTGTGTCTGTAAATGGCCCTGTGCCACATATCAACTGCTGTGCCCACATGTGCAAGCCCTGGCTGCCACAAGGGCCCTGCCCTGCACCCTGGCACGTGGGAGGATACTGTTGCCAGCCACTGTGGCCAGGGACAAGGAGTAGAGCCAGGGCCGTGGTGGCCTTTGCCCAGGTGGCCACGTGCTGCCACGTGCCCCTGTGCCCCCCAGGTATGCCTGTGCCCCAGTGAGTGTCAGCACGGTGTGATGCCCAGCCTTTGTCACCTACAGGCTCGGTGAAGACGCCCCAGGCTGGTGACAGCCGGAGCCAGTGGCCGCCTGGGCAGGGGACATGGCGTGGGGCGCGGGGCTGGCCAAGCGCCTGGGGACCCTCCTGTCAGGGCTGCTGGAGTGCGGCGCCTTCTGCGGCATCATCTTCGGCTGGGCCTCCCTCGTCTTCGTCCTCAAGGACCTGGGCTACTTCGAGGGGCTATGCCAGCCCTCTGCCACCCCCAGCCCCAACCTCACCCTGGGGTCTGGTATGGACCCCCACCCGTCCCCATGGTCCCCTGACTCGTGACCCCACTGTCCTGGTGCCCTGTGCTGTCCCATGTCCCCGCTCTGTCTGTGCCATTGTCTCTGCAATGTCCTGATGCCCCGCGGTGTTCTGTGTCCCCACCATCTCCAAGCCCATGTGCCTACTGTCCCCCTGTCCATGTCTCCAGTATTGTCATGTCCGTGGTGTCCCCACACGCCCAGTGTCCCCTATAGCTCTGCTGACCCGTGACCCTGGGTGCCTGCATCCCTGCACCTGGTATTCCGGAGTCCCCATGCCCCACTTATGGCCATCCCCAGACTGCAGCAGGCAGGATGAGCAGTTCTCCCTGGTCTTCACCATCGGTTCCTTCATGAACAACTTCATGACCTTCCCCATGGGCGTTGTCTTCGACCGCTTCGGCACCACAGCTGCGCGCCTCATCGCCATGTGAGCCCTGTGCTGGGGGCACACGGGGGACAGGGCTTGGGCTGGGGGGCTGCTGAGAACGGGGCGTTATTGGGGTAGCCTGGCTCCCAAGGGGATGGGGCAGGGGAATCACCTGTGATTCCCAGGATCCCGTCCCCACGTGGCATCTCTGTCCCCTTTAGCTCCCTCTACACCGGCGGGACCCTGCTCGTCGCCTTCTCCACCCCAGGTGAGACCCTGTGGCCAGGGGGTCCCCAGACCTGGGGGGGGCTTTTGAGTCCCCACTGACCTCTGTGTTCCCAGAGATGGCGGTGCTGCTCTTCCCGGCCATGTCCATGCTGTCTGTGGGTGGCATCCTCCTCATCCTCACCAATATGCAGGTGGGTTCCCCCAGCACCCTGACACCCACGTGGTGGTGGGACACCCTGCCTGGCACGGGAGGGCTCTGATGGCACACCGGGGCCTCTCGGTGCCAGGTGGGCAACCTGTTTGGGAACTACCGCTCCATCATCATCACCCTCTACAACGGGGCCTTCGACTCCTCCTCCGCCATCTTCCTCATCGTCAAGGTGGGTGTGAGGGATATGGCAGTGCTGGCAGGGGAGGACAGAGCTGGGAACAGTTGGGTCACAACTACAGACATATTGGGGACAAAGTCTGGGACATAGCTGAGTCACTGCTGGGGCCACTCATGGAGACAGGCCTGGGGCCTGAGCAGGTGGCCGGTGGCAGCCTGTCTCTGTCCCTGACTCCGTCCTTGTCCCCAGCTGCTGTACGAGCGCGGGCTGTCCCTGCGGGCCATGTTCCTCTTCCTGGCAGCCTGCAGTGCCTGGCACCTCCTGCGCACCCTCTTCCTGATGCCGCGCACCCGCATCCCCTACCCGCTGCCCCCCGACTACGACTACGGGTATGGGGGGCTGCCTGCGCCCTGCTGGGGCTCTGGGGAGAGGGCTGGCTGGCTCGCACCCTGCGGGCAGCGGGTCCTGTCCCGGGCAGGGCCAGCCCCCCCGGGTGGACACAGGGTGACACGGGCGCTGCCGCAGGCTGCAGTGCCGGGGCCGTTCCCGCTCCTACCGAACCCACAAGGACAAGGAGCCGCCGGGAGAGGCCGGGCCCGAGGAGACACCTCTGGAACGCCCGCAGCCCGAGGTGCCGGGAGCGGGGAATCTGCTCAGCGAGGGTGGGGCGGAGATTTGGGGAGGGGCTCGACCAGAGCCGGGATCTGGGCGGGGCCATGTAAATGAGGGGTGTGGTCTGGACAGGCGTGGCTGTGCATGGCGTGGTTGGACAGCAACCATGTGCATGTAGATTAAGGGGCGTGGCCTCTTGCTAGAGGGCGTGGTTGCTAAGGGACGTGTCTGGATGACGGTAGCCGTATGCAAATGAGGGGTGCTGGGTGTGGCAGTGCGTGGGCGTGGTCAAAGGGCGGCACGGTGACCCCGCTAAACGGGCAGGGTCACGCAGGTGTCTGTGAGGCCCCACTGGGTGGCAGGGACGCGGTGTGGGTGTGGCAGGGGGGGTGTGTCTGTATGCGCCCCGCCCTGACACCTGCACAGGTGGGGACGGCCCCGGGACGCCGTTCCGGGCCTGCGCCTGCTCCTGGCTCTTCGGATGGCACGTGGCCTGGCTCTCGGTGATGCAGCTGCGCCACTACCTGTTCATCGGCACCCTCAACCCGCAGCTCGAGCACCTGGCGCAAGGGGACCACGCCCTGGGTAAGGCATCGCGGCCGGGGGGGGACACGGCGGGGACCCCCGGGCCCTCCTCGCCCACCTGACGCCGTCCTTGCCCCCCCAGTGAGCACCTACACCAACGCCTTCGCCTTCACCCAGCTCTGCGGAGTGCTCTGTGCCCCCTGGAACGGCCTCATCCTCGACCGGCACAAGCGGGGAAAGGGCCCCCGCCCTGAGGGTAACTATCCCCCACCCCACCTACGGGTGACTGAGCCCCCAGCCTCATGCCCTGAGGATAACCGACCCCCACGGCCCTTCACCACAACTGGAAGCACTCCTTGGCCCCACACTAGGGGGGTAACCACTCCTCCCGGTCCTGTGGTCCCTGTCCCCTATGCCCTTCATTGCTGCCACCAGCTCTGTGCCCGAGCCCACGGCACCTGGACAAGGGACACAGAGGGCGCCGTGTCCCTATACCCTGCCCCCCCTGCCCACAGGGACGCTGGCCGCGCTGGCAGACCTGCGGTCGGCGGTGCTGTCGCTGGTGGTGACAGTGGCACAGTGCCTGCTGTTCTCCGTGTTTGCCGCCGTGCCTGTCCTGCCCGTCCAGTTCGGCACCTTCGTGCTGCAGGTCATCAGCCGCTCCTTCCTGTACGGCGGCAACGCCGCCTTCCTGGCCATCGCGTGAGTGGGGACAGCCACGGCCACGGGGGACGGTGGCTCCAGGGTGGTGGGGGATGGTGGCACGGTCGTTGTGGGTGTGGCAGGGGACGGCGGTGGGGCTGGAGAGTGGCAGGTGACATGGTGGAGGTGTCAGGAGCCAGGGTGCCAGGAGAGTGCCAGGGTGGGGGTGCCAGGAGATGCCTGTTGGTGATGTGGGTGCCTGGCAGGTTCCCCCCGCAGCACTTCGGGAAGCTGTACGGGCTGGCCATGGCACTGTCGGCGCTGGTGGCCCTGCTGCAGTACCCCTGTGTGGCCCTGGTGCAGGGGCCGCTCCACGGGGACCCCTTCTATGTGAGTGTGCCCTGTGGAAACCCAAGTGAGGGGTGGGGGGGGCTGCTCCACGGGGAAATGGGGGTCCTGCCCTGGGAGGGAAGGGGTCTTGCCACATGGGGAAGCGAGGAAAATGGGGATCCTCATCCTGCCCGTGGGAAAATGGAGATCCTGCCCATGGGGAAATGGGGATTCTGCCCTGGGAGGGATGAAGCCCTTTCCCCAGGAGTCTTACGCCATGAGAAATGGGGGTCCTGCACCAGAGAGGGATGGGTGTTGTGTTGCTGGGGAAATGGAGTTGCTGCCCCAAGTGTCATAGCCTAACACAGGGGATGGGGGGACAGCCCCTCAGCCTCCTGCCCTGACCCTCTTCCCTTCCGCAGATGAACTTGGGGCTCATCGCCGTGGTGCTGGTTGCCTTTGTCAGCCCCGTGGTGGTGGCCCGTGAGTGCCAGCGGCGAGCCAAGGAGCTGGGGATGGCTGGCACACCCCTGGCAGCCCCTCCTGGCACTGAGATCCACGCCGAGACCCCACATTGAGCCCCACACCCAGCTCACCAATTTTGTACTAGCCTGGGGTGCTGTGCCAGTGGGGTGGGGGTGTTGGGAATAATAAACATCGCTGCCTCCTCCACTCGCCGTGCTGCCCCCACAACCCCCCAGCCCCAGGCCCCTGGTGCACACAGACACAGCTCAAGGCACCTCTGCTTTACTGGGAAAGGAACTGGGGTGTCACTGCAGCACTGGGGCCTCAGTACTGGCAGATGAAGGGGCGCAGCTGGAAGCAGACACGGCTTTTCCACAGCCCATCTGGGGACAAGGACAGTGTCAGGGCCACGGGTGGTTCCCAGGGCCTCCCAGTACCCTGAAATCACTTCCAGTGCCCCCTATATCCCCCCCCTTCGGCTCCCCCAGTGCCCCATAACCCTCCCACTACCCCTCCCAGTGCCCTCGGTGCTCCCCTCAGTTCACCCTGTAGCCCTCTCCCCACAGTACTCTCCCAGCGTTCCTCCAATGCCCCAGTAGCCTGTGGTCCCCTCCCCAGCACCCCCCAAGACTGGACACGGCGGGTGGGTGACCTTACTTCGGACGCTGAGGGTGGTGCAGGTGGTGACAAGGTGCAAGGGGTGGGTGGGTGCCCAGTTCGCGTAGTTCCAGGGGCTGGAGTCCTCCCAGTAGGACTCCCACTGCCCTGCCTGCTGTGCCAACACCTCAGTGACAGCCCCCACCATCCTACCCAACCCCTCAATCCCAAAAGCCAGCCCCAGCAACCAATACCCAGCCCCTCATGCCTCAAAAACCAGCCCGAAGCCCCTGCACCTCACAAAGTAGCCCCAGCACCCAACCCCCCAGCCCCTCACCCCCCAAAGCAGCCCCCAGCTGATTTCCTCACCAGCACCCAGCACCCTTCTGTCAGCCCCTTGTCCCCGCTGTCCCCTCACCTTGCGGCTGGTGACAGCTCCAATCCAGGGTGAGATGATGTGGTAGGTCTGTACCAGTTTCAGCAGCTCCTGGTTGCGGGCAGCGCTGTGCACCGAGACCAGCTGGCCCCGGTACACCTCCTGGCAGTAACGCTGTGGGACGGGCACGGGCTGGCACCAGGCACTCACCTGTGCCCACGGACACCTCCCAGCAGTGCTGCTGTGGCATGGACTGGTGTCCTGGTACCCCTGTGCCCCATGTCCCCTCACCTGGGCACCCGAATAGGTGCGCAGCTTCCTCACCACGGTGTAGTGCAGCCGGAGGGTCTCACCAGCGGGGACCCCCTGGAGCTGGCGGGGGCCTGCAGGGCAGAGGAGGGGGAGGGTTGGTACCGGGGGTCCCTCTGCCATCCACTGCCAGCCCCAGGCATGTGGCATCAGTGGGTTGGGCATGGTACTGCAGTGGCAGGGACTGAGAGTGTCCCCAGGAGTGAGCAGGGGTGTTCGGGGCACTCACTGGGGCTGGGGGACACTCACCAGGGTGGCTGGCAGGGACAGTGCCCAGCAGGGCCAGAGCAAGCAGCAGACAGGGCCACATGGCAGTGGGACACGCAGGGACACTCAGGACACCAGCACCCTCTGGAAATGCCACTGCCCTTTTACCCTTGGCCACCCCCCACCATAGTCCAGAGCCCCTCTGCCACCCTTGGTAACAATCTGTTCTCTCTGTGGACTTTCTGCCCAGAAAGAACGTCCCCACTGTCCTTCTGCCACCTCAGTCCCACCTTGTGTCCCTCACCCCATCCTGCCCCTCTGTGCCCCACATTCCCACTGTCCCTCCACCATCCCCTATGCCACTCCCATGTACTCCTGGCATCCTGGAGACCCCGTGTCTCCCTGACACCCTGGTCCCAGCCTCAGGGATGCCCAGCCTTGGTCCCCACCCCAGCAGACAGGGGCTGAGCCCACTCTGATGTCTCCCTCCATGTCCCTGTCCCCATCCCTGCTCCTCACCTGGGGGCTGGGTGGGCTCTGCCCGTTGTCCCCCTTATAGGGGTGGCAGGGCCACATGTCATCACCGCAGCCTTGCACCACCCGGCCTGGCCCTGGGGACATTGCGGGGTGCATTGGGGGGGACACTGTGGGGGAGGGCGGGGAGTAGTGGGACACACATACAGGCTGCAGGCTGGGGGGTGCACGGGGATGTCCAAGGCAGAGGGAGGGTGCTGGGGGGTGAAAGGTCTGGGGGTGCAGGGGTGGGGGCTGCTCCAGTTTGAGGGTTGCAAGGTGGGTGTATGGGGTGCAGCGTGTCCTGCGGTGGGCGTGCTGGGGGTGCAGAGGGGATGTTGGGGTGCTGATAACATCTCCCGCCGGCCATGCTTGCCCAAGGGCCATTTCCTTCCCAACAGCTGTGGCCCCCTGGGTCCGGCCTGTCCGTTTGCCCACAGACCCCCTTGAGCACCCCCCAAAGCTTCCCATTCCTCTGACCAGCCCCCCCAGCCCGCAGCTGAGCACCCACAGCACCCTCCCCGGGACTCTGCACCCCAAACCTCATCTCCATGCCCTGTGCACCCCAACCTCCCTGAGCCCCTGTACTGACAACCTGCACCCCAAACCACCACAGCCCCCTCTTCAAGCCCCTGCACCCCTTCTCCTGGGCCAAGCACACCCCAGGCACTGGTTGGGGAGGGTGCTGGCAGAGCCCCCTGGGGTGTCTCCCACCATGTCCCCAACAGTTGGTGGTTGGGGATGTCACAAGGCTGTGGTTGAGGACATGTGTCCCTGTCACCAATATAAGGGTGGCAGCGGGCAAAGCCCCCCAAGACCCAGGTGAGGAGCAGAGACAGGGACATCGGGGTGGGCTCAGCCCTCAGCTGCCAGGGTTGGGGGTTCCTAAGTCTGGCATTGGGAGGCTCTGGGGTGCCAGGGGTGGAGGGGGCAGGGTGGGGAACAGAATGGCACAGGATGCCCGGGAGAGGGAGTGACCCAAGTGTTGGAAGTGAGGAACTGGGCACAGGAGGGCTGGGGTCTGTGGGGATGGCACTGCGGGTGGCAGGGAGGATGGGGCGCAGGGTGGCACTGGGGATGGTGGAGGGACAGTGGGGGTATCAGGGGGTGTCTGAGGGGACATGGGAAGGACAGGGTGATGCTGGTGGTGGAGGGCCCATGGGGGTGCTCCCAGGGTGGCTGAGGGTAATGGGGTTCTGGGATCTCCCAGGGGTGCTAGTGGTGTCCCCAGTGTCCCTGTGCCATGTGGCCCTGTCTGCTGATTGCCCTGGCCCTGCTGGGCACAGTTCCCGTCAGCCACTCTGGTGAGTGCCCCCCACACCCCCACCTGCCTGCAAGGACATCCTGGGGACACCCCTGATCCCAGGGTGACCCAGCCGGTGTCCCCAGCTCTTGCCAGCCCTGCAGTGGAGGATGAGGAGGATGTGACAGAGCTGGAGCTGCCCAAGGAGTACAGTGGGTGCCTGGGGGCCAGCGACAAGCAGGCACTCGGTGTCCCCAGCATGCCAGGCACCGCCACCTGCCATTACGTCGTCGTCCCCCGCTACAAAAAATTCCGCTGTGCGCAGGTGGGATGGGGTGGGTTGGCTGGGGGGTCGGGGTGGGGGCATCAGTGCCCCCTGTGACAGCTGTGTCCCTGCAGCACATCTGTGCCCGGCGCTTCCACGGGCGCTTGGCCTCGATTCACGATTCCCGCACCAACAACTTCCTACTGCTCCTGGCGCGCCGGCACTTCAAGGCTGGCCTGGTCTGGATCGGTGCAGTCAGCCAGCCCGCCGTAAGGACCCCCGCCATGCACCCACCACCCTGCCTTCAGGGCACCCTGTCTTCTCCCTGTGCCCCCAGTGCCCACCCCGGGTGTCCTAGATCCATCCCACAATTCCCAGTGCAAAACGTGGGTTCCCCGATCCCATTCCCAGTGTTCTCAGAGTCCAACAGAAGAGATGCAACTCCACCCCAGTGTCCCCATTGCCCACCTGGGTGCTCCAGCCTTGTCCCAGTATCCCTAGTGCCCACCCTGGATGTCCCATTCCCACCCCACTGTCCCCAGTGCTAGGGTTCCTCACACCCTTTCTCCTCTGGCAGATCCCACACCCGAACTGCCACTGGACTGACCGGAGCCCCTGGAACTACAGCCAGTGGGTGCCTGGGCATCCCCTGCCCGGCCGCTGCTTCTGCACCGCCCTCTCCACCATCAGTCAGTGGGGCCTCAGTGGGAGGGGTCCGGGGGGGCTCTGGGGTAGTCTCTGCCCATGATGGGGGGAGGGCGGCTCGGGATGGGGAGGTGACACTGTGGGGGCTGGTATAAGGTACCTGTGGGGCTGGAAGGGGTCCCTGGAGGTGGGGGTGCTGGTGGACAATGGGCTGATGCCCCCTCTTCTCTCCCCAGATGGGCTCTGGAGCAGCGTGCGCTGCAAGACACGGCTGCCCTTCATCTGTGAGGTATGAGGGGTTCAGCCACCCAGGCCTCCCCCACTGCTGTTCTCCCACGGGGGGCTGCACCCCCTTCCTTGGAGCTCAATAAAGACTTGGTGTCAGCACCCACTTGGTGTTTGGACAGGGCCAGGGGGCTTGGCCGGGTGCACCCAGGGTTGATAGAGGGGTTTTGGAGGTGTTCCTTTCTTCCTGCACAGCTCCTGTGTGGGCAATAGCAGTTGTAAGGTCCACTCTTCAAGGATCTCTGTGATCCTCACCCACAGCCCAGGAGAAGAGGCAGGAATCTCTGAACTGACCAGCGAGGTTTTATTGTTTGTGGCACCACGAGCCAGACCTGTTGCCCTGTGTCTGGGGCCATACATGAGCAGGGGGAGGGGAAGGGGGGGCTCGTGTCCACCCCCAGCCCCTTGGGGACCAAGGGGACGGGGTACAGTGGGGGGTTAGGGAGGTGTTGGATAGACAGGGACCCTGCGAGCTCGTACAAAGTGCATAGGTGTGTGTGTGTGTCCCCAGAGGAGGGGACAGCCCTGGTCCGGAGACAGCAGGCCATCAGCGTCAGGGAGGGAGCCTGAAAATGACACAGCAGGAAGGGGGGTGAGGACCCTGCAGGGTCCCCCCGGGGTGACCAGCCCGGGTGGACCCATCCAGAACAGAGAGGAGGGAGGGGACTACCCCCACAGTGCAGACATTGGGAAGGTCGTGCGGGGAGGGATGTGTCCCCAGCACTGCCTCAAATCCCACACTCACCCCGCTCAAGGCTTCTTCCTTTTCAGCTTCAGCGCCTGCAGCCAGTGGGGGGGAGAGGCCTCGGATCTGGGGTATTGGCAGAGTTTCAGCATAAGCCCTCAAAACCAGTCCCAGGACCCAGACTGATCCCCATAGCCTCCATGAGGATCCTGGCCCCACACTCACCCTGAGGATTTCTCTGGCTTGGGGGGCAGGGCCGGCGGTTTCCCACTCACACCAGGGATCTTGCAGGACTTGGAGCGCTGCACATGGGGGTCTTTAGGAGGGGTCCCCTTGCTGTCCCCTGACGATGTCCCCTCCTCGGCTGAGCGGTTGCGACCCCTCAGCTTGGCCTGGGGGCAGAGAGAGAAGTCAGGGAGAACCACAGTGCCCTGCCCCCCAAATCCCCCCACTGCCTCCTCCATCTTTAGCCAGGCCCCAGCCCCACCCTACCTCAGTTTCCCTGTGTTCCACCCTCCTTTCCACCCTGCAGCCAGGAGTCCAAGGGACTCACCTTGATGGCGGATGCACTGAGGCCAGGAAAGAGCGGCACCTTGACCCCCCTGCCCGAGGATGAGCCACGCATCCGCCGGCTCCGGGGCTCCTCTGCTGCCTCCTCGTCAGAGGACGCTGCCAGGGCTGGCCGGGGCTCTGTGGGGACACAGGGACAGTGTCACCACGACACTGTGCCAGGATAGACACCCTGCTCCCATCCCCATCCCTGCTGGGCTCACCCGTGGAGTCCCGGAAGATCCAGCTCTCCCCTTCAGTGGTGGTGGGGCGCAGGGATGGTGCCCGGTGCTGGCGCTTTCGGCCCAGGCTGGCCTTGCAGCGGAACACGCTGCTGTCCAGGAGCTCTGTGTCCTGCCAAGCCCAGGGGACAGGTCAGAGCTGGCATAGGGAGCCCAGGGACCGCCCCCCCAGCCCCAGCCAGCACACCCACAGCCTCCACAGCAGTGCTGGGGGCCCTCAATCCATGGCTGTCCCTAGGGGCAGCAGGGTCAGAGAGCCCCATCCACAGACAAGTCCTGTGACAGCCAGGCAGGCCCAGGCCATACAAGGTGATTGGAATCTCCCCACTTCCACTCACCTCCAGAAGAGGAAATTCCTGCCCCTGCTCCATGGACTCCTCAGGCTGTGGGGTAGCCAGAGAGAGCCGCTTCTCCCCCCGGCTCGAGGAGCTCTCCCCATCTGGGTGATCTGAGGGCTGTTCCTCACTTCCTGTGTCCGCTGGGATCCCACTGGCAGCCTCTGGCACCAGAGGGGGGGCCCTGGGGCTCTCTGGGGCAGCAGCTGGCTCGGAAGGATCCCTCTCCTCCTCCTCGGGGCTGGGTGACTCACTGCGGAGGGACTCCACAGCTGGGGGATCAGCTGGAATGTCACCCATCGAAGGGCTGGGGGCTGACCTGCTTGGGAGACAAAACCTCAGAGTTCCTCTAGCCTCGGATAACACAAGCCTTCTCCCAGGCCCCTCTGTCTGCCTCAGGGGAATCTGCTCCCTCCCTGCCACTGCAGGTGCCCTCCTTACCCGTGCTCTGCGCTGGTGGCTCCTCCCAGGCTCTGCTCCCCCGCACCAAGGTCCCGGCTGCGGGCGACACAGCGGGCACTGAAGGCACTCGCCCACTCCTGGCGCCTGGCCTCAGCATCCTGTGGCTCCACACTCCAGCTGTCCAGGTCCTGGCTCCAGCGGGAATCACCCATGTCCAGAGAAAGATCCCTGTGCAAGCCTGCCTGGGGCTGTGGCAGGACCCTGGACATCGAGCCATCCGAGGCTCTGGAACTGCAGGGGTCTGGCACCCGCTCTGTCCCAATGACACCAAACTGGTTCTGGCACTCAGCTGTTCCAAGCTCCTCAGCCCAGTCCCTGCTGCCAGAGCTGTCACACTCCTGCTGGTGGGCACTGGCCCGAGTGGGCTCCTGGGCCGGGGAATCGGGGCAGTGGGAGCTGGGCATGTCCTCCTCACCAACCCTGACCAGCCCGGTCTGCCTGACGCTGCCCTCCCCGGGCCAGCTCAGCCGAGCTGGGATCAGCCCCTGCTCTTCCTCCCTGGGAGCCACCGAGCTGCACTGCCCATCCCGGGCTGCTCCACCGTGGCTCAACTTTCTGTCCTGGCCCTCCACATTCCTGGTGCTGGATCTGTCATCCCAGACACCTCCGCTGGGGATGAACGACTCTCCATTCTGTGTCTCCATGTCCCTGGTGCTGTGCCCGTCATCCCTGGCTGCTCTGCTGGATGTGAATTCACTCTCCTGGGTCTCCAGGTCCCTGGTACTGGATCTGTCACCCCAGGCTGCTCTGCTGGGACTGAACTCATCCTGGGTCTCCAGGTTGCTGGTGCTGCATTCACTGGCTTCAGCCAGCCTGCTGGGGCTGAATTCCTGGTCCTGGCTTTCTGTGTCCCTGGTGCTGGATCTGTCATCCCAGGCTGGCCTGCTGGGGCTGAACTCCCAGTCCTGGCTCTCTGTGTCCCTGGTGTTGGATTTGTCATTCCAGGCTGGCCTGCTGGGGCTGAATTCTCGGCCCTGGCTCCCTGTGTCCCTAGTGCTGGATCTGGATCTGTCATCCCAGGCTGGCCTGCTGGGGCTGAACTCCCAGTCCTGGCTCTCTGTGTCCCTGGTGCTGGATCTGTCATCCCAGGTCGGCCTGCTAGGGCTGAACTTCTCCTCCTGGCTTTCCATTTCCCTGTATTCTCCAGTCCAGGCTGGTCTGCTGGGGCTGAACTCCCTGTCCTGGCTTTCCATGTCCCTGATTTCATCAGTCCAGGCTGGCCTGCTGGGGCTGAACTCACGGTCCTGGCTTTCTGTGTCTCCGTATTCCTGAGTCCAGGCTGGCCGGTTGGGACTGAACTCCCGGTCCTGGCTCTCCATGTCCCTGGGGTTATACCTCCTGTCCCAGGCTGGCTGGCTGGGGCTGAGCTCCTTATCTGGGCTCCCAGCATCCCCAGTG
The DNA here is from genome assembly GCA_032173965.1 of Sitta carolinensis. NCBI lineage: Eukaryota > Metazoa > Chordata > Aves > Passeriformes > Sittidae > Sitta > Sitta carolinensis. The sequence continues at coordinate 8,000,143 of JAVUNC010000026.1, forward strand.
CTGGATCTGCCAGCCCAGCCCAGTGTTAAATTCTCGTTCTTGCTCCCGGCATCCTGGCTGCTGTGTTTCCTGGCCCAGTCTGGGGTGAGCTCCCTGTCCTTCATCTCCGTGTCCCCACCGCTGTACCTGCCTGCCCAGGTGGGCTGCCCAGAGTGCGGCTCCTTGTCCAGCTGCCGGACATGTCCCGTGCCAAGGCCACTGCCCCAGTTGGCCTGTCCGGAGCCAAGCTCTTCCGTGCTGCCATAGCCCTGGCCCCACTTGGCTGTGCTGGCACTGAAGTCTGGATCTTTTGGGCAGCTCTTCCCAGTGCCAACAGACTGGGACCAGTCACTGCAGCTCAGTTTTGTGTTCCCCATCAGCTCCATTGCTCTGTAGTCACCGCTCCAGTTCTCCTGGGCACTGCTGTCCTTGTTGCTGCAGGTGCTGTCCCAGCTGGATTTGTTCCCAAATTCCTGGTCCTGCTTGGTCTCAACAGGCCAGTCTCTCTCCCTGGACACACCTGGGCGGCTCCAGTCAAAGGTGCTGTCCTGGCGAGGGCGGCCAATGCCAAACTCACTGCACAGGTCCTTCTGTGACCAGCCCAGCAAATTCTGGTGGAAAAAAGGGGAGAGGAATTAGATGGGGGAAAGAGATTAGAAAGGGGAGAGGAGTTTGAGGCACAACCCTGGCTCCCACAGCAGTGGAGCTGGGAAGGAGGGAAACACCTTGGGGACACAGCACAGTGGGGCCCATCTCAAGGAGGGGTGCAGACCCCACGACCTGCCCCTCAGCACAGTCCTGATCAGCCTCCACCCACCCAGCTGCCCATCCTGCCCCATCCCACTGCTCAGTGGAGGGCAGGGAAGAGGAGCCCCGCCCACACCGACCCCACAGAGCCCACAGAGCCCCCCTCACCTCTGGAGAGCTGTGGATCCCAGGTGATGCCAAGAGCTCTGTCAGCCAGCCTGGGTCGGCGTGAGGCTCAGGGTCTTGTGAGGGTCCTTCAGCCTGGCCTGGGCCCCCGGGACCCTGCAGGCTCTTGGGGCCATCACCTGCCCAGGATGAGTCAGCTGGAGCAGCTGGATCCAGAGGGGCAGCTGTGGTGAGGCTGGGCTGGGTGGGGGCCTCAGGCTCAGCTGGGTCCTGGCCAGGCTTTGTGACATGAAGTGGGGAGTGAGACACGGGAGCATCCTGTTCTGTCTCCCTTTCCTCCTCCTCCTCCTCTGCCGAGCCCTCGGCCTCTCTCTGAGCTACGGGACCCCCTGGGCATGGAGCCCCCTCTGCCTGCTGGCTGTCAGGTCCTTCAGACCTGCTGTCCTTTGGAGGGTCAGAGGCTGCAGCCTCCCCATCTGACTCCCCCTCTTCGGAGAGGCCTGAGTCAGGTGTCTCCCGGATGGGGGAGCGGGGAGGGAAGGCTGGCAAGCGTGCCCCCCGTGATGGGAACGTCCACTCAAAGGACTGGGAAAGGCTCCAGCCGGACTCACTGCCCAGGGAGGGCTCTGACAAGAGGTCTCCAGGCCGGGGCAGGGCACTCAGCGAGCCCCCCAACTCCCCCAGGCCCTGCCCCGTGGGTGGGGGTCGCAGCACCCCCTCTGAGGAGCGCCGGAGCCCCACATCCCGAGGAGGGAGATTGAAATCAGGACCCTTGTGGGACCATGGGGACACTGTGGAGTCATCAGGTCCCTCTGGGGAGCCTGGGGGACAAGAGGCTTTGGTAAGGGGTGGGCTGGGGGGGCCCAGGTACTCGGCAGCAGCCTCAGGAGAGCCAGGGGGGCAGGTGACTCGGGGGGGCAGTTGAGGAGTGCCAGGGGGGCTGGCAGTGCCAGGGGATCCCTCCCCTGGAGTGTGTGGGGAGCCAGGCGAACGGGAGATGATGAGCTGGGATTCGGTGGCTGAGGGAGCACCTGGGGCCTGGATGGAGGTGACAGGGACCTCGACTGGAGGCCGAGTGGGGAATTCGGGGGAGCCAGGGGGCAGTGTGGGGGAGTCGGGGGCCAGGAGCTCAGGGGGGGCATCAGGGGAGCCAGGGGCTGGGGCAGAGGGCTCAGTAGGCTGGAAAGGAGCTCCTGGGGCTGGGGCTGGGCAGGTGGGGGGCCTTGGGGAGCCTGGAGGTCCAAGGGCACCCAGCTGTAGAGTGGAAAGCTGTGGAAAAAGCCAGCAGGGGGTCATGTCACTCAAGAGGCACCTCCAAATATCATCCAGCCCAAAGCCATCCCCCCACACTTCTGGAGGGTCCCTCCCTCCAGTCCTGCTCTCCTCCCTGCACCCGGGGCAGGAAGTGCCCATGCTTCGTGCCAGAACCAGGCTGCTCCTGCGTGACTCAGCCAGGGCGGCTCCCAGCGCCCCAGCCCTGCTCCCTGCCCGGCCCCCTGCTGCCCCCAGAGCGCCTGGACAGATGGAGAGAAGAAATGAAGCAAGAAGAAATCAGAACCCCCAGCACAGCCCCCCTGTCCTGCCTGCAGCTGGCATCCCCCTGCCCAGCACTGCCGGCGTTTGCCCCCTTGCTGGGGTGACCTAGTGCCGCTACCCAGGCTGCCACCTACAGTGTCACCGTGGCCCAGTGTCCTGGTCAGCACCCTGAGGGAGCACAGCCCTGGGAAAGGGGCTGGCGGGGTGCCCGTGGGGCCTGCCCTGCTGCATACCTGCCGGGTCACCGAACTCCAGCTGGTGACTCATGGCTGCTCCCTGCCCACGCCTGGCACCGGCGTTGGCACACACCGCCCCTACACCCCCGGGCCCCACACCAGCCTCTCGGCACAGGGGCACTGACCCCCCCAGGAAGGGGCAGCCAGCACCCCAAGGAGAAAGGAGAGACACGCACCCCGCAGAGAGGGAGCCCCGGAGGAGACAGGAGAGCCCCGAAGGAGAGAGCCCAGGAGCGGAGCCGCCATGGCGCCGGAGGGCGAGGCCAGCACTCACGTCAGGAGGGGATGGCGGCCTCCGGCGTCCGCGGGGGTCCCCAGCACAGCTCGGCCCGGTTGGGGAGGAGCTACTGTGGAGAGAAAAGGGGAAGGGGGATAAATCCCACTGTGTGCCTCAGTGCTATTTCCCACCACCCATGACGCATCCCTGCCCCAAACCACCCTTCAAGGACACAGGGTACAGGGGTTGATCAGCCTTTGGCTTGGGCTGTGAGGGGAAGGAGGCGAAGTGGCCCCAGCTCTCTTTCCGGAAAGTTTTCAGTCCTTTGGGAGTGAGTTTCTCACACTCTGGTTCAGAGCAGCCCCCGCCCAGCTCTCCCTAAGGTGCCCGACTCTCGGGAGCATGGCCAAGCCCTGGCCCTGGTCCAGGACATCCTGCAGCTGGGAGTCCCGCCGATCTGACTGCTCGCTGTGCCCCGGCATGGCCCAGCAGGGAAAAAATAGCAGGGCTGGAAAATCGGGAGTATTTAATGGGGGAGCGAACCCCCTGCCTGTTACTCCCAGCCCAGGGGCTAGCTTGGAGCCCGCCCACAGGCAGCTCCTGGCTCGGGACAGCCCATTCTGCGGTTGGCACCAGCCGCCCCGGCCTTCCCACGGAGGCAGCTTGAGGCACTGTGGCTCGGGAGGAACCCGGGCCCCGTGCCGGCGACCAGACCTCAGCTCCGTTATGTTCCCAGCCCTGGGATGGCTCGGAGTGATATCCCTTGTTCCTACTGACACTCCTCCTGGCATCGGTCCCTGTGCCCTCACCTCATCTCAGCCACGGGGTGTCCATCATCCCCCATTCCCAGCTCGCCTGCTGCATGTCGGGGCATCTGGGGGGCTTCGCTGGCAGGGTCTCCATCTGCCTCCCTGCTGGGACGCTTCCGGAAGGCAGCAAAGGTCTTGGAGCCAAAGCGGGAGGAAGGGTCGGTGCAGAAGGGCGAGAGCCAGGCCCGGTCTGGGCTGCCTGGGCCCTCCCTACTATCCATCTTGGCCAGGATCTCCTCCACGGTGGTGCCCGGGAACCGCTCTGGCCTGGCAGCGACCGGCACTGGCGTCACCTTGAAGGGCGCAGGGCCCTTGCGGGAGGGGGTTGGCGGGGCCGGGGGCACCTCCTCCTCGGTGCCTGTGACTAGGGGTGAGGTGAGCCCCTTCCCATTGGGGGTCTCGGGTGATCTGACAGTGAAGGAGGGGCGCCGGAGGGGCCCTCCCGAGCCTGCCCCGCTGTAGGGCTGGGGCCCAGCCAGGCGGTTCATCTTCTCAGCCGAGGGCAGCTCTGGCCGGGGGTGCCGCGGGCCCGGCGTGGGGGGTGGCACCGGGGGCTTGGCGGGCACGGCCGGCTTGGGCAGCACGCGAGGCTTGGGCCGCACCGGTGGCTTGGGGCGTGCGCTGCCTGCAGAGAGCAAGGGAGGGGGACGGGGTCAGCAGAGTGGTGCGGCCCCCCACAACTGGGAACAGCCTTCGGGGGGCTGCCCCAGCAATCCCCCCCCGCACCGATTCCCCCCGGTCCGGGGTACTGACCTTTATCGGGGCTGCCGGCCAGCCCGGCACCCCCAGTGCCCGGAGGGGAGGGGCAGGGCACGGCGGGGGGCAGGGGCTGAGGCTGGGAGGCCATGGCGACAAGGGACGTGGGAGGCGCGGCACGGGGTCAGCCCCTGGGGAGAAAGGGAGAATCGTTTTGGGGAGCGCCCTGAGCCTTGGGGAACCCAGCCACCTCGTGGGGCCCTGTGCCAAGCCCTGTCCAGCTGTGCCAAACGGTGATCACACCGCGGTGCCACCCTTAGTACACTGGCCTCAACTCACCTGAGCCAGCCTAGCCCCCAGCAGCAGACCCAGACACGGCCCCAACCCGCCCCGTAAACACACGGACCCCACACTGCTACCCCTAACGCCGTGGGGCCCCTCCTTTACCTATCTGACCCTGCGCTAACCTGTCCAAACACACACGTGTCACTCTCACCGACCTTCACCAACACTCCGGCGCCGAGCAGGCCCCCCCAGTTTGCCCCAGTCCCCATCTCAGCTCCCTGCCCAGGTCACCCCCGGCGCCCACGAGCCCCCGGCAGACCGGGAGGCACCGCCCTGTCCCCCGAGACTCTCGGCCAGCCGCTCTCAGGGGCCGCGGGTGCGCCACTCACCTTCCCCCCATCAGCCTCATGTCGGGGGCGGGCCGGTGACACACGTGGGGGGCGCAGAGCAGGCGGGGAGGAGGGGTTACTGTCCCCACGGGTCTCACGCTGCTGCCGCCGCCTCTCCCGTGACTCACCGGGGCTGCGGGGACAGGAAAAACCCGCTCGGTGCCTCCTCCTGGCCCTGCCCTCTCTCCCCTGCCCTCCCCACCCCCCGCCCTCCCCACCCCGCCTCGCTCTCTCCTGCCCCGCCGGGGTCCACCCTTCCCAAGACCCCCCCTCCTCTCGCCTTCCACGGGGGAACGGCCGCCACAACCCACATCTGGAAACCATCGGGCCCGTTTCAGCCCGGGATGGCGGCGGGGCCCCGGGATGCGGGGCCGGTTCCCGGGGGGGTGGGGGTCCTCCGCCAGCGCGGCCTAGCCTCGTTGCCACGGCAACGAAGCCTCCGATCGAGTGGCTGAGTAGGCCGCAACCGCGGCCTAGCGCCGTCCCCATGACAACGAAGCCCCCCACTCAATTCCGGGGTCCCGGTCCCATGTTGCCTGCCGGGGCCGAAGCCGCGTGGTTCCCCCGGCGGGCGCCACGGGCCAGAGAATATTCCGGTTACCCGCAGCCCCATGCCTGCAGAGACCCCCACTCACCCTCCACCGGCGCTGCTTATGCATATTCATGAGCGCCAGGCCACGCCCCGACAGCGGAGAGGGGCGGGGCAGAGCGGCGCCGCGTGGCGGGCGGACCATAGAGAGGGGCGGCTAGAGAGCCCTCCAGAATGGGGCGGGGGGACACGCTGGAGACCTCCAGCACACCCCGAATCTCCCTCGGGGCCGGAACACCCGGCAGGACCCCCTGGGGCCCGCCGGTTGTAAATGATCCCATTCCCGGGCTCCTCCAGCCGTGGGTCTGCTGCCAGAGGGGCGGTAATGCATATTTAGGTGGAGGCTGCTGTGACAATAGAGCCCCTCCCACTATTTGGGAATCCAGCGTCCCTTGTGCCCACCGGGGACCCGCGGCTTCCGCCCCGAGGGCTCCCGCTTCCCTGTAGCCACATCCCAGCGGTGCCAGTAAAGGCAGTGGAAGGAGGGGGGGAAACAGACAGCCATGGGCTCCCCCCGGGGCTGGTTCCAGACCGGGAATCGGCTGCAATCAACACCGGAGGGGAAACAGGCCTTAATCGGATCAACCCCCTCATGAGGGAGGTAGAAAAACCCCCAAATGGCATCAGGATCGAGCGAGGGGCTGTAATTAGGAGCCCTGATGGCTGAGCAGGGGCTGGGGGCCGCTAATGGAGGGTGGGGAGAGAGTGAAGTCAGCCCTGGAAGCGGTTCAAGGAGGGGAACGAGCTCCCGGATGGCTGCAGGAAGGAAGGAGGGATGGGGGAGCCAGCCCCACACCCACACAAACACCATCAGTGAGGTTTTTTTTTTTATTCAACCCGAGTTGCCATGTGAACAGACCCAAAATACAAAAAAACAACACCAAAAAAAAACCAACGAGGGAAGGAAAGAAAAAGAGAGAAACCCAAGTGTTTAGAAAAAATAAATTGATGGGATACAAAGGCGAGGGACTGAGGAGCCTCTGGCATCTCCTGCCACCATGGGGTGCTGAGGGGACAGGAGAACCTGGCCCTGCTCCCGGTGGGAGCCATCCAGAGCCCGGGACCCTGGTCCCTGCCGTGGGGCCGTCCTGCCCAGTCCTCTCCCAGTCTAGGATCCAGCCTGGAGCCAGCTGGGATGGGGCTAATCCGAGCCGGATGCAGAGTCCTCTGAGCTGGGCGGTGGGCTGGCAGCTCCCTCGTCCTCTGAGTCCTGCAGGCAGGGGACAAAGAGGTCAGCAGGGGACAATGAAGGCAGGGCAGTATCCACCACTACGGGGAGAGGTGATGGTGGTGACTTGGGGACACCACAAGGGATGTCCAAGTACCACAGACATGAGGTACCAGAAGGACCCAGCCTCTCCAGCAGAAACCACTGGGGTGTTCCCCAAGGAAGAGGGGCTGGGACCCTCCCAGACAGTTGTTCTCTAGGGAAGAGGGATCAGGACCTCCCCTAGTTGTGACCCCCACCTCCTTCTTGCTCTCTGCAGAGGAGCTCTCATCGCTGGACACGAATTCCTTGCTCTTGAAGCTGTCACTCATACCCTTTGCTGGGGACTTGGAGGATGAGGACTTGGAGGTGGCACCTTTCTTGTCCCCCTTCCCCTTCACCTGCTTCTCCTGCTTCTTTTTCTTCTTCTTTGACCTCTCCCTGTGTGGGGTTGGGGTGGGCAGAGGGCAGAAGAGTTGCATTACCCAGCTGGCAGCACACTGGCCCCGAGAACAGGACAATTTTTAGGGGGGCCAAGGCCTGCCAGCCCCTTGCCAGCACACTCACCCCCTGTGGCTGTCAGCCTTGCTGCCCACACTGTATTCCTTCATGGCCTTCTCGTAGTCTCGCCTGGCATCTTCTGCCTTCCGATCCCACTCCTGCAGCCAGAGCACAGGGTCAGCGAGGCCCCCCCACTCCTCCACCATCCCCCAGCACCCACCTGCACCCCACCCTGCTCCCACTTCTGATCACCCAGCTCACCAGCCCGAGGATGACCCACCCCTTCCCAACTCCCCATCTGTGCAGCTCCAGACTCCCAGGAGCAAGGAATTATCTTCCATATCCAGCCTCCCCTCCTGTACCAGGCCCAGCTCTGCCCTGGATCTCCCATCCTCACCTCCTTCTTCTCCTTGGACATGGCCTTCCAGAGCTCCCCAGCTTTCTTGGACAGATCAGTAATGCTGATTCCAGGGTGGTCCGACTTGATCTTCTCCCGGCTGGCATTCAGCCAGAGCATGTAGGCCGACATCGGGCGCTTGGGAGCGTTGGGGTCCTTCCCCTTCTTGCTCTGGGAGGTGGAGAACACCCATGGAACTCCAATGCACCCCTCACCCAACACCTTGAGACAGGGCTCAGCTCGTCTCTGCACCCCCCAGCAACCCAACTGCAGCCCTGGGAGAGGGGCTGGGGGTCAGGCTGCTGGAAAACAGCCCAGCAACAACCAGGATAGGCTGGGCATGGGAACAACATGCCCCTGGGAGAGGCTCAGCCTGGACCCATCTGGAGGCAGTGACGTCAGGCCTGGAGAACAGCTCCGGCCAGGGCACTGGTGAGTGCTGCAAAGGCTGAGGTGAGGCAGCTCAGGTGGGGCTGTGACCCGCCTGATCCCACTCCAGGAGCTGGTCCTGCTCCCACAGCAGCCCCTCACCTCTGGCTGCTTCTTGCGGGGCTTGCGGTCCTTGACGATCTTGGCCTTCTTGGCCGGTTTCTTGTCCTCACGGTCGCTGTCGCCGTCACCGCTGGAGGAACTGGCCGAGGCATTGCTGTCAAACCTGCAGGGCAGCACGAGCCTCAGAGCTGCCCCCAGACACCACAGCCCTGAGCCTTCCATTAACAGTCCTCAGGGGAGTGGCCTTCCACAAACACAGCTCATTGTGTTCAGCTTCCTGGACATTGAGAGCTCTCATGGCACCAGGGCCCAGCTTCAAACTCCCCGCACAACTCCCACCCATTCCAGCTTGGGGCTTTAACTCTCCTCCCAGCTGCTCTCCTTCCCAAAAAGTGCAGCCAAGGCCTCTCCAGGAGCCCTTCCAGAACTCTCTCATACTGCCTTAATGCCATTACAATGAAGTGAGCCCAGAACTACCCCAGCTGCCCAACATTCCCAAATCCAGGGCTGTAAATTCCCAAATCCAGGTGATCCCAGGCATGCTGTGAGCATCTCTCAATGTTCACACAGCCCCAGAACAGCACTTTCCTATGGGGCTTTTGGATAGAGTGGCTTCTACTCACTCTTCAGCCACGTCATCATCCTCTTCTCCAGGGTTGAAGGATGAGTCTGGAGGAGAAAGTGAGGGCTCAGTGCTTCAAATCATCATGGGGAGGAGTTGGAGCACCGCAGCAGCCCCTCACAACCCCAGCCCTCACCTGTCTCCTCCCCGGAGCCATCACTGCTGTCATTGGCATTCTCCTCCCGGATCTTGCCCTCCTCTTTCATCCTCTCCAAGTAGGCATCGTGCTGGTCCTCATCAGAGTCAGCATATTCATCATAGCTCTGCTTCATTCCCTGCAGAGAGGCGGGATGAGAGCTGCACCCTGTGTCCCTCTCTGGAACACAGCCCTGGGTGAGCACAGGGCAGGGGACAGACATGGCCATGTCCCCTCCTTCCCCCCTCCGGGCCCGGAGAGAGGGGCAGAGCAGTTATATGGGGTTAGGGGGGCCATCGCACACCATGCTGGGGTTACTGGGTTAATCAGAGACCACCACGGCCATGCACAGGAAACCTGCACCAGGAGGAGGAGGAGAAAGAGGAAGGGATATCGCACGGACCTTTTTCCTCTACAAGGGCAAGGAGAGAAAAGAGAGGTGAAAAAAGGAGGGAAAAGCAGATGGATTCTGGGAGAAGGCAGCGCTGACTAGCGCCAGTGGGCGCGAGCCCAGCCCCCTGTGGCTGATACCTCCTTCAGCCCCCGGTTCTTGATGTTCAGCTTCTTGGCATTGACAAAGTCGAAGAGCTTCCCGTACTCCTCCCTGTGGGAGAGGGCACAGTTGGGGGAGGGCTGGGGGTGCTGGGGAGCCCCAGAGGGCACAGCCAGGCTGGCCCCACAGCCCACACCCACCTCTCGATGCTGCTGAAGGTGTACTGGGTGCCCTGCTTGGTCTCGATCTCAAAGTCAAAGGAGCGAGTGGTGGTGGTGCCACGGGCAAAGTTGACGAAGGAGATCTCGTCAAAGCGGATGTGCACGGGGGGCTTGTGCACGTAGATGAAGCCCCTCTCCAGTGGGTACAGCAGCCCTGAGCTGGCCTTGTAGGAGCAGGTGATGCACTGGGCTCCAGAGTGTCTGCAGGACAAACACTGTTATCCATGGGGACAAATGCCATCTCTGTGCCCAGCCCCGGAAGACAGGCCCTGCCCTCCAGCATGAATCAGAGAACCCCTTCCCCCAGGCCAAGGGAATGTGGTGGAAAGAGAGGGACTGGCCCTGCAGCTGCTCACCCCTGGAAGTTTCCAGGCACAGTGATCTTGCGGTTGACTAGCGCCTTCATCACCCGGCTGACCATCTCGTAGAGGGACCCCGACATGTTCTTGGTGAGTCGCCCCTCAAAGCGCTTCTCCACCTCCTCCCTGTGTGGAGGGAAGGAGGGCAGCGGTGAGAACAGGGTCCGGGGGCTAAGTACCGCCCTCAGGATCCAGGGAGGAGTCTGGGGAGCAGCTCACTCATTCATGTTGAGGGTCAGGGAGATGTCCTCATCCTTGGAGAAGAGCAGGATCAGGAAGTGGTAGCGAGTCTGGCCTTGTTTTATTGGGGGGTCCAGGCTGATCTGGAAAGAGAAGAGGAGGTGAAGACACGAAACCCCTGAACCACCCCCAGTGCCCTTCCAGGGAAGGGCTGAGCCATTCCCACTCACCACGAAGAACATCTGGCGCTGGTCCTTGTGTGGGAGCAGGAAGAGGCGCAGCACGGTGGTGTAGGGGATCTTGTAGTCGAAGGTCTTGCCGTGTAGGTGCAGGAAGGTGGGGTAGATGCGGATGTCGTAGCGCCCTCGTGGCGTCAGACACTGCAGCTCCCGGAAGATGCAGATGGCATCTCCGGTGGCCTGGATCACGTCCGCCTTGGACAGCACGTTCTGGGCAAAGGCCTGCCAGGGAAGCGGTCACAAAGGGTCCCTCGCTGCCAGTGCCCACCCTCCTGCCAGCCCAACGCACCTCCACGGGGTCCACGCCGTCCTCCTGGGTGGGGGGCACGTAGAACCGGACCTCCATGAGTGAGACCTCAGCGTCATCGTTCTGGTGGAACTCCAGCGTCACCTCGTTCTTCCCTGTGGTGCACTGGGACACATTGCTGAGTGGGATCTCAAACACCGGCTGCTCCCCGATGTCGAAGGAGAGCAGCTGCCCTGTGGGGACATCATAGTCAGTTCAGAGCTGTGCCCCTCAAATCCCATCTTCAGCCACAGCCTCGCTCCTCTCCCATAGTCCAGCAGTGCCCCATCTCTCATCACTGCATTCCCACACTCCAGAATCTCCAGGTTCCTCCCTCTGGATGCATCCTTGGAAATGGGCACTGATCAGAAACGCACAAAAAGGAACTGTCATGACCCCATGTGTCCTGGTCCCTGAGCTGGAGGCACATCCACCAGCTCCCCATGCTCCCTGAAGAACGGCAGCTCTGCTATACACATGCAGATTCCACACTAAGCATGGCCCACAGGGATTCAGGGCCCTCATGCTCTCCTGAGATGGCAAATATCCTCACTGTCCCTGAGAACATCCCTAGAAAGCAGCTGCTCCTGAGGGAATGGCTGGGGCACTAGAACATCCCACCCCACGGCCTCAGGCTGCCACTGGAACTCACCTCCAAACCTCACTGTGCCCCAGTTCCAGCCCTTCACGCACAGATCCTTCTCTGCAAGTTCCAGGCAATAGTGGGCCTTGAAAAAATCTGAGAGCTTGTCAAATTCCTGGGTGGGGCAAGAGGGAGGGAACACCATCAGGAACCACCAGTGCCCAGAGCCCCAAGTGAGATACAGCCCCTGGGCAAGGAGATGCAGGAGGCAGAGCCGCTCTGGGACTGGCAGGGAGCACAGCTGGATCTGGGACAGGGCCAAGGCAGCGGGAGCAGGGATCAGGGACTCACCGACTCCCGGAACCCGTCATACTTGTAGACGTGGCCGTTCTTGGTGAGCAGCTTGAGGCCGTGCCCCAGCGCCACACGCCGCCACACGCCCTCGGCCAGCTCGGAGGCTTGGATGTTGTCCACCTTCCCTGTCTTGCTGTTCTTGAAGATGACACCCTGCCGGCTCAGCCGCAGCCGCCCATCATTCTGTGGGAGAGCTGGGCATGAGGGGACTTGGTCCCATGGAACCACGGAGGAACCATGGCCCCACTGGGTGCAGCACTCCAGGCACCCACACCACCAACCCAGCAGACACAGCTTCATCCCCCACATCCTCCTCACCACACAGCATTCGCTGTCCCATCCACACCCCAACCCTGGAATTGCCCCTGGGGCCACCGCCATGCCCCCTGGCTTACCATGGAGCCCTTCACCTCCTGGTAGATCTCATTGAACTCCAGCGTATCAGCCATGGCGGCTGCAGGGTGTGGGAGGGGACGGGGACGAGCTCAGGGAGGGTTCAGCAGCCCCTCCAGCCCGGCATGCCCGGAGCAGCGGCAGAGCAGTCAGTCACAGCAGCTGTGAGAGGACAGCGGGTGAGCCGGGCTGGCGGAGGGCTCCCGGCTCTCCCCAGCGCCCCCAAAACCAAACCTCACTCCCCGAAGCTGCTCCCAGCCCCAGCCACCCCGGACACCGCCTCTCGCGGTGGCACCTGACTCTGGTGGCACTGACGGGGCCGACCCCCGGCCCATCTCGCCCCCTTCGCCGAGTGTGCTGTGGCCCCAGGGCCACCCCTTCCTGCACGCCTCGGCCACCGCTGTGTCATCGCACTTCTCGAATCCCCCCAGCCCTGCCCTTCCCCTCCCTGATGCGGCCTCCCCGCACCCCAAACCGCCCACCGCACCCCCAAATCCCTGCCGGGCCTGAGCTCCCAAGCGCCCCCCGGGCCTCCCCCCAACCCCAGGCCTGCCCCCCGCTCTGAGCCACCTCCCATCTCAGGCGAGTTCCTCCATCCCAGCCCGGCCTCCCCTCACTCCGGGTTGCCCCCCGCGAGATCCAAACACCCGCCATCCCCCGGACAAGCCCGCCGACCCCCCCGCACCCTCGCCACCGCTTTTCCCGCCTGCGCAGCACGAACCGCGCGGAGCCGCCGCCGCCACCGCCGCCGGAAGTCGCGCATGGACTTCCGCCATAGCGCCGGTCCGCGCTGGCGCCCCCTGGCGACGGGGCGGGGCCGTGCAGCGCTCGCCGCCGTACCGCGGGCGGCACCGCCGCGCTCCGGGGAACCCCGCCCACCGAGGCGGCGGGGGCGGGGCTAGAGCGGCCACGACCCCGCCCCCCCGGCGGCCGCCGCGCCCCGCCCTGGACCATAGAGAGAAGGGGGGAGGGACCCCATTGGCCAGCGCGGGGCGAGCCCCGTGACGTCACCTCGTGTGGGGACACCCCCCCCAACCCCGGGGCTCCCCAAAGTGTTGGGACCCGACAGTGGGGCGGCCCCGAGGGGGGCACCCCCGAAACAGCGCGCACGGGGCACCCCGCTCGTGCGCCCCCGCAGGGCTGTCCCCCCCAAACCAGGCATCCCCAGTATGGGACGCACCCCACACGTGCACCCCAACGCGGGGCTCCCCGATGTCCGAACGGGTCTTCCATTTGGAGCTTCCCACCTCCACAGGGACCCCGGGGAAGGACCCCGCCTGCAACCCTCCTTCCCCCCAGGAAGGTGGGGAGACCCCTCCCGTCCCCCCGGGCCGTGCCCCCGCCCCCGGCCCCCGCCCTGCCCCCGCCTCCGCCCGCCCGCACCGCCCTGGCTGCCCGCACCCCTGCGGGTGCTGCACACACCCTGCGGGTACCCGCACACTGCCCGTGCCCCTGCCGGTACCCCTGCCTGCTCCCGCGCCCTGCCCTGCCCGCATCGCCGTTCACTGCCCGCACCCCTGCCCTGCCCTTCCCGCATCCCGCTCCGTTCCCGCAGCCCTGCCCGCAGCCCTGCCCCAGCCCTGCCCGTAACGCCGTCGCCGGCCGCCCCCACGGTGCCCATGTCCCTCCCATGTTCCCCTACCCGCTGGATGAGCGACTTCTTCTCCTACGAGACCACCAAGTCGGTGGTGGTGAAGAGCTGGGTGGTGGGCGTCGTCAACCGCGGCGTCCAGCTCCTCATCCTCTCCTACTTCGTCTGGTGAGCGCCCCCGGCAGCCGCCGGGACAACCCCGGGCACCTCTGGGATACCCGGCCCGGGATATCCCCCGGGACACACCCCCGGACCCTCTTCCCGGCACCGCGGTGACTCCCACTTGCTGCTGCGGGTGACGCCCGGGGGTGACAAGGGTGATGAGGGGTGACGGCGTGTGGCACTGGGGTCGCAGCGAGGCGGTGCGGGGCGAGGGGGTGGCCAGGCAGGGAGTAGGGAGGGGATGATGGAGCGGAGGAGGGACAGGAGAGCGTGTGTCAAAATGTGTCAGTGCTGGGAATTCAGGTGCGCCGGAGCAGGTGACACGATGGGGACAGCCAGGAGAGCGTGCCGGTTGACAAGGCGGGACAGAAGCTGTCGGTGCGGGTGACACAAGGGGGACAGCGGAGAGCGTGCCGGTGCGGGTGACAGGAGGGTGGCAGCGCAGGTGACATGATGGGGACAGCAAAGTCTGGCTACGGGTGACACAAGTGGGGGCAGCCAGGAGAGCATTTCGGGTGGATGACGGGAAGGGGACAGTGTGGGTGACACCGAGGGGGAGAAGCCCCTTGGCCCCAGGGGATGACAGAGGGGGTCTTTGTCCCTGAGTGCTCCGGGGGGGCGACAGCAGCCACCGGCGGGGGGATGACGAGCGGCTATCGGGAACCGGCAGCCGCTGGCGCTGACAGCTCCGAGGTGCCGGGGATCACAGGCAGGTTCGGGGGGTTCCGGGTGGGGGGGAGAGCAGGGGCCCAGGGGGTGCCGGGGGTGTTCGGGGGTGGGTGGCTGTCCCCAGCGTCACCCACGGTGCTGTCCCAGCTGGGTGTTCCTCCATGAGAAAGCGTACCAGGTGCGGGACACAGCCATCGAGTCCTCCGTAGTCACTAAGGTGAAGGGCGTGGGGCGCTACGCGGGGCAGGTGATGGACACGGCCGACTACATCACGCCCCCCCAGGTGAGGACCGGGGATCGGAGGGGTCGCCGAGGAGCGCGGGGCCACCCCCGCCTCAGTTCCCCGCGTCCCGGACGGGTCGTGTGACAGCGACGTCCCTCAGGGCACCTCGGTGTTCGTGGTGGTCACCAAGCAGATCCGGACCGAGGAGCAGGCGCAGGGCGTGTGCCCGGAGGTGCGGGGGGGCAGGGGGCTCTCGGGGGGACCCCTCGATGAGCCCCCCGTCTGCTGACCCCCGCCCCGCAGAGCGAAGCCGCGTTCCACTGCTCGGCGGACCGGGACTGCCGGGAGCTGAGCCCGGGCACGAGCAACGGTGAGGGACCCCGCTAGCAACGGGGGCTTGGGGGGCCGGAGGGACCGGGGCGAGCCACCACGGGAAGGAGTGAGGGACCCTTGGTGGCCTTGGGGGACTGGGGGGGGCCGGGGTTCGGATGGGGGAGCTAGAGGTCTGGGGGAGCTAGAGGTCTGGGGGAGCCGGGGTTTCACAGTCCCAGAGGTGCCGACGAGGATCTGGGGGTCCCAGGGGTGCTGAATGGGGGTCTGGGGTCTCAGGGATGCCCCCAGGGATACTGACAGTGGTCTGGGGGTCCCAGAGGGTGCCAATGGAGATCTAGGGTCTCGGGTGCTCCCGGGGTACTGACAGGGTTCCAGGGGTCCCAGGGGTGCTGAATGGGGGTCTGGGGGCTCAGGGGCGCTCCTGAGGGTACTGACAGTGGTCCGGGGGTCCCAGGGGGACTGACAGGGACGTGGGGTCTTAGGGATGCCTCCAGGGGTATGGACAGGATTACAGAGGTCACAGGGATGCTGACAGGGGTTAGGGGTCCCAGGTGTGCTGACAGAGGTTGGGGGTCCCAGGGATACTGACAGGGCGCTGCGTCCACTACAACGCGACCCTGCACACCTGCGAGATCCAGGGCTGGTGCCCACCCGAGGTGGACACTGTTGACGTGTAAGTGGGGCAGGGGAGGACACAGGGAGGAGCAGGGGACATGCCCCCTGCCGTGTCCCCAGCATCACCCCCTTTCCTCTAGCCCCGTCATGCTGGAAGCTGAGAACTTCACCCTGCTCATCAAGAACAGCATCCGCTTCCCGCTCTTCGGCTTTGAGAAGTGAGTGGCACAAGACACGGTGGGACACAGGGGAACAGGAGGACAGGGAGATGGGGTAACACAGGGACATGGGGTCAGGGGACATGAGGACACAGGCACAAGATGGTGGGGGCACTGGGATGGGGGTCTATGATGGGGGTCCTGATGGCACATCCCTCCATGTCCCCCTGCGTCCTCAGGACCAACCTGCCACCCCCTGGCAGTGGGGTGGAGCTGGGCCGGTGTCGCTTCCACCCACAGCTGCAGCCCCTGTGCCCCATCCTGCGCCTGGGTGACGTGGCACGTCTGGCTGGGCAGGATTTCCCTGCGCTGGCTGCCACCGTGAGCGGGGACACAGGGGACGTGGGAGGCATGGGGGGAGAATGGGGTGGGTGTGGGAACATAGGGGTACACGCAGGTGGGAGGTAAGGACATGGGGACATGGGACTTGGGGACACAGAGACATGGGATGTGGGACATGGGATGGGGGGATATGAGGTGGTAGGATGTGGACATGGAAGATGGGGACATAGACTTGCAAAACATGGGACACGGAATACAGGGAAGGATGAGGGATGTTGGGAACAGGACATGGGGTACAGGAACAGATGACAGAGTGATGATGTGGGGCTTGACACAGGGACAT
Source organism: Sitta carolinensis (assembly GCA_032173965.1). Classification (NCBI taxonomy): domain Eukaryota; kingdom Metazoa; phylum Chordata; class Aves; order Passeriformes; family Sittidae; genus Sitta; species Sitta carolinensis. The sequence continues at coordinate 8,016,651 of JAVUNC010000026.1, forward strand.
GGATGTGGGTGCATGAGGTTTGGGATATGGGACATGGGGCTCACAGACGTGGAGATTTGAGACATGGGGTGCAGGAGGATGTGGAGCTTAGGGAGGTGAGCATGGGGGATGTGGATTCATGGGACATGGAGCATGGGGCCATGGGATGCAGGACTGTGAGACTGTGGGGACTTGGCGCCATGGGACCAGGATCTGTGGTGCTGACGCAGGGCTGGGGCAGGGGGGGGTGCTGGGGATCAAGATCGGGTGGGTGTGTGACCTGGACCGGTCCTGGGAGCGCTGCCTGCCCCGCTACTCCTTCACCCGCCTGGACAGCCTGGGCCGGACCCCTGCCCCTGGATACAACTTCAGGTATGGCCAGGACACACATGGCATGGGGTGTGCACTGCCTGGCATGGCTCCTGTCCCCATGTCCCCATGTCCCCATGTCCCCGTGTGTGTCCCCCCAGGCATGCCAGATACTACCGCTCTCCCAATGGCTCCGAGCACCGCACCCTCATCAAGGCCTTTGGCATCCGCTTTGATGTCCTGGTGTATGGCAGCGTACGTGTGGGGCTGGGGACCCGGGGGGGCACAGGGGGGTCGGGGACTCTGGCCAACAAGGGCTCTGCTCCCCCAGGCCGGGAAGTTCGGCATCGTCCCCACCATCATCAACACGGTGGCTGCTTTCACCTCCATCGGTGTGGTGAGTTGTGGACGTTCTCAGCCCTGGAGTGGTGACACTCCCAGGGCAAAAGGGAGAAATCCCATGGCCACGGGGACACAGCACAGCCACAGGGTGACAGGGGCCTGGCTCTGTGGGGGTCCGGGGGTGCTTCACAGTGTGGGGCCCCCCACACCAATGCTGCCACCCCCAGGGCACGGTGCTGTGTGACATCATCCTGCTCAACTTCCTCAAGGGCGCTGATCACTACAAGGCCCGCAAGTTCGAGGAGGTCAGACATGGGGCCAGGGTGCCCTGGGGATGGGGACACCTCTGGGGGTCTCGACTGGCCCTCCTGGGTACAGTGACTCACCCAGTGCCCGTCCCCTGCCCCACAGGTGTCAGAGGCTAGCATGCCTGCCACCCCTATGGTGTGTGCACCCGGGGCACTGGGGGCCTGCTCCCGGGACAAGCAATCCACTGACTCGGGCACCTTCTCCCTCGGTCTCTAGCCCCGGGGGCCATGGGGCAGCCCCCCGCCTGTCCACCACACTGGGGGGCAGCCCCCAGCCTGGGGAGGGGCTTGCCGGGACCCCCATCGGGCTCCTACTGCCCGTCCAGTGCTCCCCCAGTGAGCCCCATCAGCATCTCACTGTCCCCAGTGCCCCCCCCCCCGGCTCGTCCCAGTACATCCCAGTGCCCCCAGTGCCCCAGCCCTGTCCCTTGCCCCCAGGGTCCCCTCCCTAGCACCTCCCAGTCCTTGCCACCCCATGCCGGGGGCTGCATTCCTCCCCCACAATAAACCAGTGGCTCGCAGCACCCACCCGTGTCCAGCCTTGGGGGGGAGCAGGGTGGTTTTGGGAGGCCGACGGGCGGAGTTGGGGTGCGAGAGCAGAGGGAAGAGGGGGTCAGGGTGCTGTCCCTGGGACAGGGGACACCGCGGGGGGAGCTGCCAACAGGAGGAGCGCTGTGCCCGCAGTGCAGACCGTGGAAGGGGGCACAGAGGGACAGGAGTTGTGCCTGAGGGGGGTCACTTCCTCGGTCGGATGTGAGTAACTGGTGGATTCGGAGGAAGCTGCCGGATCCCTCCTCGTGCAGGGTCAAGCACTGCCCTTCCTGCTCGGGGGAAGCGGAGGGGGGCTCTGGCTCCTCATCCCACCCCCTGAGGGCTCCCACCCCAACACCCCGTCAGAGCCAGAGGGAACGCCGTGAGCCTGGCTTATTCCCAGCGGAGCCGCTGGTGCCGAGTCCTGGGCTTCATTCCTGGGAATGACGAACGAGGATCCCGGAGCCCCTGGCTGGTGCCCAGGGCAGCCCCCTCCCCGCAGGGAGAGCGGCTCCTGCCCTCCCCCCGCTGCAGATAGCGGCGCTCGCTATCAGCCCCACGGATTCCTTATCAGCCCAGACCTGGCCACCCACCCACCACCCATGGCCACCACAAACCCAGCCTAGGGGGGCTCCTTCCCCGGCGCCGAGACCAATGGGACCCCCTGGGTGGCACCGAGGCCGAGCCATCCCAGCTTCCAGGACAGCGAGGGTTTGACCGGGACACTCAACCCGCAGTTTTTGGAAAGGGAAGAGACTGGAAACGGATTCGTGTGTGGCGGCTGGAAAGGGATTCTTGTGCCGTGTTCCAATTAGGACAGAGATAGCCCGGGATTGTTATTAATAGTCATTAATGGAACTGCTCATTAGCGGTCCTGCCCATTAACGGGGCTCCGGCCAGGGCGGGAGCAGCCCGGGGAGCCTCGCTGCGATCCCGGGAGCTCATTATCAGTGCTGGTGTTTCCCCGTTAATGCTGTTAATTAGCGGAAAGGCTCGAGTCCTGTCTGCACTGGGGACTGGGGGGTTCCGGCTCGTCATTGCAGCTTGAAATTTGAACAGGAACTGGGCAGCCTTGCAATTTTGCCACCACTTTGAGCAGTTTTGCGGTTTAATACCTCTCTCCCCGCAAGCCGGCTGTCCCGGCACTGAACTACAGGATCGGTCCTTATCTCCAGCCTGATTAAGCGCTGCTTTGCTCTCCCGGCTGATGCCGCAGCTCTGGGTGTCTGGTTCGGTGCATCTCCACCTCCGGACCCACCCAACCTGCACCCCCATTTACCAGCCCCTTTCCCCCCTACACCACTCTGCCTCATTTTGGACACTCCTGTGAGCTCTTCCCCCCCCCCCCCCCCATTCCAGCCACTGAATTCCCCCCAAACCCCCACTTTACACCTCTTTGCTGGGAGAAGGGCCCCACTGAGCCGGCGGGGGGGTCCCCGGGGGCTCTATGCCCCCTCCCAGCCTCCATCCCTGTACTCGGGTGTTAAACCTGCCTCTTCCCACAGCCCGTCCCATGCTTAATCCCTCCCTTCAGCTCCAGCCCAGACCCCCCTGCTTGTCCCGGGGGACTTGGGGGCTCTTCAGACCTCGCTCTGCAAAGTCCCGCTCGGCTCTTTTCCCCAGAGCTGGAACTATGAGAGTTCAGTCCCAACGGCACAATCCCAGATCACAGCCCCACCACCGTGGGGGGGCTTCCCTCCTCAGCCCCCACCCCTCCCAATATTTATTTGTGGAGTGGGGGGAAGTTTGTTCTCTCTTGGCTCAGCCGCGTCCGGCTCCATGAGCAACCCGCGGAGCTGGGATGCACCGAGAGCTCCGGCGGCAGCCGGTCCTGCGGCAGCTGCTGCCCTAAAATGGTCTTTATACAGTGTGGGGGGTCCCAAAACACCCCTCCCCGCCGTGGATTTTTGGTAAATGCATAAATCTCCTCGGCGTGGTGTGCTCAAAGTGGGGCCCCGGCGCTGGGGGACCCCCCGCCGGAGCCACCACTGTGTGCACAGTGAGGCAGAGCTGGGAGCAAAACGGGGAATCCCAAGTGCCAAATGCAAAATGCCAAATGCACACCCTCCTCCCTCCCCCACTGCGACCCCCCCGCTGTCAAGCGCCCGATGTGACACTGTCCTTGCGAAATGCAGCCCCGACGGGTGACACCCCGGCGCTGAATGCGGCGCCCGGAGGTGAAACCCCAAATGCTGGCTGGCTGAAGCCCCCACCCCGTTCCTGAGCTCCCCAGCGCTGCTGCCCTGGCCCCAGCATCATCGTGGTGGGCGCTCGGAGGTGAAACCCCCCAGGCGTGGAGGGGCCGGGGTTATCTCGGGGGTCGGCGCGTTGACACGCGGGTGAGAGCTCGGTAAAACCTCCCGGGCAGGAGCCAGATGGAGGTGGGGGGAGCTGTGAAGTTTCCCACGGGGGCTCCCCCCCGGCCCTGCCTCCTGCCCTGTCCTGTCCGTCCCCTCCAGGAGGAGGGCGGGGAGGAGGAGGAAGGGGAGGTAACGCGGTGGGATTCGCGGGAGGCTCAGGGGCCGGAGGAGCGGGTGAGCCCGGGATGAGCTGAGCGGAGCGGAGCGGAGCCCAGCGCCGGGATGGAGGAGGCGACGGACGCCTACACCTACGGGTTCGACAACGACACGGACTGCGAGTACACGGAGTGGGGCCCCTCGCTGGCCCTGCTGCCCACCATCTACCTGCTGGTTTTCCTGCTGGGCACCACCGGCAACGGGCTGGTCCTCTGGACCGTTTTCAAGGGCGGCCGCGATCGCCGGCGCTCGGCCGACACATTCATCGCCAACCTGGCCGTGGCCGATCTCACCTTCGTGGTCACCCTGCCCCTCTGGGCCGCCTACGCCTGGCTGGGCTACCACTGGCCCTTCGGCACGGCCGCCTGCAAGGTCAGCAGCTACCTGGTGTTCGTCAACATGTACGCCAGCGTCTTCTGCCTGACCGGCCTCAGCTTCGACCGCTATCTGGCCATCGTCCGGCCGCTGGCCACGGCCAAGCTGCGCTCGCGGGTCAGCGGGCTGGTGGCCACTGTGGCCCTGTGGCTGCTGGCGGCTCTGCTGGCCCTGCCCGCCCTGGTGCTGCGGCGGGCAGCCGCCCTCGGCGGGGACACCAAGATCACCTGCTACATGGACTACGGGGACCTGGCGGCGCAGGGGACGGAGGGCGCCTGGGAGGTGGGGCTGGGGCTCTCCTCCACCGCCCTGGGCTTCGTGGCCCCCTTCGCCGTGATGCTGACCTGCTACTTCTTCATCGCCCGCACAGTGGCCACTCACTTCCGCCGGGAGCGGGCCGAGGGGCCCCGCAAGCGCAAGCGCCTCCTCACCATCATCACGGTGCTGGTGGCCGCCTTCGGGGGCTGCTGGCTGCCCTTCCACCTGGTCAAGACCCTCTACGTGCTGATGGACCTGGAGGTGCTGCCCTGGTCCTGCACCCTCCACACCTTCCTCAACAACCTCCATCCTACTGCACCGGCATCGCCTACATCAACAGCTGCCTCAACCCCTTCCTCTACGCCTTCTTCGACCCCCGCTTCCGCCACGCCTGCGCCGCCCTCCTCTGCTGCCGGACCCCCGGCCCCGGCCCCGAGCGCTCCGCCAGCTACTCCTCGGGGCACAGCCACCCCCCCGGTGGCAAGGGGGGCCCCGGCCCGGGCGGCAAGCTGGACCCCGCCACCGAGGAGACGCTCTTCCGCGCCTGAGCCCCTCCCCGACCGCCCCCGGCGCCCCCCGAGCTGGTCTACTCGGGGGGACGCCCCCACCTCCGCCTCGCCCCAAAGCCTGGCTTGCTTTGGGGAGACCCCGCTGGAAAGCCCTGCTCGCGGGAAGGGGAAACTGAGGCACAGCCGGGGAAGAGCCCCTGGGGGGCTCAGATGGGGGCGGCTCCCTCGGAACCTCCAGGGCTTTGTGTTTTGTGACAAATAAATGAATTTTGGTTAAAAAAGGAGAAGGGTGTGCGCAGTTCCCTCGGGGGGCTGGGGGGATGTGGTGGGAGAGAGGATGGAGGGGCGGGGTACATCTGGGTTTTAGGGTGTCCGTGAGTGAGGGTGCAGTGTGTGTTGGGGGGTGTGTGCACTATGGGGGGGTCTCTGCCTGGGACAGATTCTTCTGGTCTCTTCCTCAGCAACACTTTGGGAAATGCAGGAAAACCTCCATCCCAGCCCTTCGGAGCATTGCACCACCGGGATGGGAGTGTTTGGCCCCGTGGGGTGGGCACCTGCCTGCCCCAGCCCCCAGCTGTGATTGTATCAGGCAGCAGCACTGTCTCCAAATCCCATTTTGGGGCTTTTATCCTTATCTGAGGCTGGGACGAGTTCCGGTGACTCACCTGGGCGTGCAAACGGGACCTGGTGCTGTGAAACACCCAAACCTGAGGGATGGGGACGTGGAACCCCCCACGTGTGGATGTGGACACGCGTCTGAAGGGGGACACAGGACGCCCTGGGCATTGATGGGAGGTTTGGGCACCGGCTCACCCCAACCAGGATTTGGATGAGCCACCAAATGGCTCCTGTCCCATTCCCCCCCACCCCAGCCCCCGCTGCTTCCTGAGACTCTGCTCGAAATAAATCTTCCCCCTATTTGCTATTTACATCCTTCATTTATGAAGGTGATGAACTATCCTGTCTCCTCAGCCTTTGTTCTCTCTTGGAAAGGATGCGGGATCATTACTGGGTTCCTTGGGATGCTTCCCGTCAGAGGAGCTGCCTCCGCCTTCCTGCCGGCCCCCACCGTGTTTGGGGGCCACTGCCTGGGGTCTCCCCGTGTGGGGACAGTCCTTTTTCCAGACTGAGGGAACAGAGGGGGCGGCCAGGGGGCTGGGGACTGCACAATCCCCCACCTGGAGGGGTGAGAACCTCCTTGAGGGTTTTGGGGAGTTTTCAGATGGATCTGCTTTGGTCTAAGGGCTGGGGGAGCTCGAGGAGTGAGAATGTTGCATTCAGGGACACGTCCCAAAGTGTGTTTGCATTCCAGTGCTGTCCAGGCTCCCTCAGTCTGGAGAGACCCTCTGGATATCTCTCATCCGGCACTCCATCCATCAGTCCAACACTCCCATCCATCCATCCATCCATCCATCCATCCATCCATCCATCCATCCATCCATCCATCCATCCATCCATCCATCCATCCGTTAATGGGTTTGGGGTTACAGGGGCAGTTCTGGGTCGATGTTTGGACTCGATCTTAAAGGTCCATTCCAGCCTTGATGATTCTAAGATTTTTCCCTTCTCTCCCTCCCTTTGCCCATTGCTCCATCCCACCATCCTCCTTTCCCTCCCTCTCTCCCTCCATCCCTCCACCACACCAAATGCCCCGGCACTATGGGGGTGTCAGCTTTGCTGCTTCCCCCCCGTCCGGCTCGGCCGCCAGGCACGGAAATGGCCGCAGGCGCCCGGCCAGCGGAGACGGAGCTGCCGACTTTCTATCCGCGTCTTGGAGATTTCCCTTTCCCTTCCAGGAGGGAAATGTTTGGTTGAGGAGTCTCTGGGGACAAATGCAGGGACACTCCAGAAAATAACAAGGCCGGAGCTGGGGGTGAGGGGCAGCAGGGCCGGACCACCCGTCGGAAGAAGATAAGGAAGGTGTTGCCTTCCTGAGAGTGCCTCGGGAAGATGCGGAGGGAAGATAGAAGGGGGACAGCGGGCACGGGGGGGATGGGGAGCATCCTTGGGCAGGATGGCTGGGGAGTGGGGGGTGGGTGTGATCCTCAGGGAGCTTGGGGGTCCTCAAACCCCAAAATGCGATGCCTTGGGGATGCTGCAGTTGGGCCTCCTCCCAGGTGGGCCAGAGGGCACAGCCAGGGGTTCCCAAACCGTGACCCTGGGAAAACAGATTATTCTGCACAGGGAGTAGAAGTGAGCTCTGGGGAGGATGGCTGCACCAGGGATAGGAATTGGGACAAGGATGGGGACAGCCCCTCCCCCGGCAGCTCCCCCTCCCCGCTTTTCCAAGCTGCCAAACGGGATGTTCTCCCCCCAACCTCCCCCCCATCGCATCCCGCCCGGGGGTGCCGAAATAATCTGGTGGTGCTAAGGATGTCCCCGGGCGTCCCCTTTGAAGTGACCTCCGTGTTTACAGCCCGGCTCGGGCTCCTTCACACCTCCCGCCCCAAAGCAAACGGAGGAGGGGGGGGGGGGGAACAGCGTGGGTGGGGGGGCTGCAGCTCCCGTTTGTGCCGGGAAAACTCGGATTTGCCAAAGCCACGGGAAAACTTTGGCACCTCACCCAGGTCTCAGAAACTTTTGTCACTGTGGGGTGGGAGTGGCAGCTGCCGGGTTGGCATTTCGGGGGGGTCCCTGCCTCGGTGTGTCCCCACCCTGCCAAGTCCTGGCACCCACCCGACACCCCTTGGGGGGCGGGCGGTCCAATTCCCCCCCCTTCCCCCCATTTCGAGGGGACCCCCGAAAGTCTGGTGGGCCCTGTGTGACCCTGCAGGACTGAGGAGGGGACAGAGGGGGAGGACAGGGAGAGGAAAAGGGTGGAAAAGATAGTGGGGGGCAGTTTGGAGGGGGGCAGTTTGGGTGGGTGGGGGAGGTTTGGGATGGGGATTGTATTGGATGGATGGATGGAGGATGGATGGATGGATGGATGGATGGATGGATGGATGGATGGATGGATGGATGGATGTGCTGGGAGGAAGTGAAAGATGGGTGCATGGAAGGAGGGATGACCGGATGGACATTTACAGGGCAATGCCAGGGTTTGGGGGTGCACTGGAGGTGGGCGCTGGGGGCCCCTGCCCGGCCGCTGCTCCATCGCTCCCCCGGGGCCGCCGGCGCGGCCGGACGCGGCACAGCTGCTGCCCGACCTCTGGGCTCCGGCCAGGCGGGACGGGCCCCGCATCCCCCCGCCCGCCAGGAGGGGGTCCCGGGGAGGGGGGGACGCGGAGGTGACCCGGCGGCCACAGCTGGGCCCCGCCGGGGCCGGGAGATGCTGCCGGAGGAATAACAGGAAGCGCCGGAGGGAAAAGCGCGGCTGATGCCTTCTGCAGGCTGTGGGACGTCGCCTGTGCCCGCTGTCTGTCACACACATGTCCCTGTCACGCACACACAGTGTCCCCGCATACTCACGTTCCTGTCACGCACACGTGTCCCCCCGCCACACGCGTGTCCCGGCTCCGGCTGCGCTGAAACTCTTTATTGTCGAGGTTTGGCGCTGAAAAAGTGCCCCGTGGTACAAAACCCGCGGTTACAAAACGTACAAAGAGCGGGGTCGGGGTAGAAGAGAGAAAGGAAAAGAAAGAAAAGAAAAGAAAAGAAAAGAAGAAAGAAAAGAAAAGAAAGAAAGAAAAGAAAAGAAAAGAAAAGAAAAGAAAAGAAAAGAAAAGAAAAGAAAAGAAAAGAAAAGAAAAGAAAAAAAAAAAATCTAAGACAAGGGAGGAAAGGAAAGGAAAGGAAAGGAAAGGAAAGGAAAGGAAAGGAAAGGAAAGGAAAGGAAAGGAAAGGAAAGGAAAGGAAAGGAAAGGAAAGGAAAGGAAAGGAAAGGAAAGGAAAGGAAAGGAAAGACAAAAAAAAAAATCAAAGGACAAGGAGAAACAAAAGAGAAGGAAAAGAAAACTTAAATATAAATACAAAAAGAAGAGGATGAGGCAGAGGAAGGAGCTGGTGGGATGCAGGTGGATGCTCCATGCCTGTGTGGCTGGTCCAGGGGTGCAGGAGTTGTGGAGGGTGCAGGGGGTGTGGAGCAGGGGGGTTCTTGGACTCACTGAAAGGAAAATAATAAAAACCCAGACAAAATAGAGAAGGCAGAGGCCAAGTTCCCTTTCCCGGGGGCAGTGCTGGGGCTGGGGTGCAGCTGGAGCCCTTTTGGGGTGGGTTGGGGTTAAAGTCCCCTCCCCATGCACTCAACCTCTAAGGGGGACAGGGGAAAGGACAAAGCAGCCCCTGTGTGACCCCAGCCCTGACCCCCAGCCCCACTCCCCATCTGATGTGCTCCCACGGTGACAGGGTGACACAGACACCAGGGACAGGTGACACAGGCACTGAGGACATGGCCATCCCGGCTGGACAGAGGGTCGTTGGCTTTCTGCATTTTTTTTTTTCTTTTTTTGCTCTTTTTTAGAGCTCCTTCCACCTCCCAAACTCCCCCGGGGTGGGCAATGCTGGTGCCCAGTTTGGCTCCAACGAGGAGGGAGATGTCATCCCTGGAAGATGCCATCCCTGGGAGATGCAATCCCTGGAAGGTGCCTTCCTTGGGAGACCCCATCCCCTGGAGATGTGACAGCCCATCCCACTGCCAGGCTCGGTGGTCCCGGTGCTGTTCCAGCGCATCCTGGTGCCACCAGCAAAGGTGCAGGCATGCCCTGGAATGGTGGTGATGAGCTGGGTGCCAGCAATGCTTCCTGCCCCCACGGATTTTTGGGGAGGATGGAGAATATGTGCAGGATTTGAGGGGTTCCAGCAGTGCTGCTTTGGGGCTGAAAGCAGGGATTTCCTCGATGCCCCCAGGAGAGTGGCTGTGGTCCCCAAGACACACACATTTTGTCTCTCCCAGGCAGAGGTGGGGGGTTCCCAAATCACTGCCTCAACCAGTCCTGGGCAGTGGGAACAGCACAGGAGGGGGTCCAAGCTCACGGTGATGGGGGTGCAAAAACTCCCCACTTCGGGGCAAAAGGAAGCGGGGCTGTCCCCTGGTGTCCCCGGCGTCTCGAGGGCCACCCCGGCGCGGGGGGCGGCGGGAGGGGACGCGGACAAGGCACAGTCTGGTGTCCCCGCGGGGGCGGCCGGGCCGGGGGGTGGCCGGGGCGGGGGTCTATCGGCGGTGGTGGCAGCGGCGGTCCCTAAACATCCTCGTCCTCGCTGGCCTTGCTCCAGCGGTGGCAGCAGTTGGCCGTGATGCCCAGCAGGAAGTTGGTGGCCACCGAGGCGATGGAGACGACGAAGCCGACGAAGGCGATGAAGAGATAGTCGTCGAGGGTCAGCGTGAGGTGGCAGGCCTGGAAGCTCTCCTCCGTCAGCGACAGCAGCGGGGCCCCCGCCACCTCGGGGGGAGCCCAGCACTCCGCCTGCTGCGAATCTGCGGGACGGAGGGACGGCATCAGCCCGGCCGCCGGCCCCCGGGCGGGACGGGGCGCGGGGGTCCCGGCAGCACCTACCCGCGGAGCAGCGCTGGATGCGCCCCCGCAGCCACTTGAGGAGGGGCTCCATGGCACAGCCGCAGAGCCAGGGGTTGCCCCCCAGGCGCAGCCCCACGAGGCCGGGCAGCCCCTCCAGGGCGTCGAGGCTGAGGGCGGCCAGGCCGCCGTAGCTGAGGTCCAGCTCGCGCAGCTGGGCCAGGCCGCGGAAGGCCTGCGGGTGGACGCGGCGCAGCCCCGGGTTGTGGCTGAGGTCGAGGCGCAGCAGCGCGCTGGCCTCGCGGAACATGTCGGCGGGCACCAGGCTGAAGTTGTTGTAGCTGAGGTCCAGGTGCGCCAGGCGCCGGGCGCCGCGGAACAGCCCGGCCGGCAGCGCCGCCAGCGAGTTGTTGCGCAGGTCGAGGGCGCGCAGCTGCCCGTAGCAGCCCAGGTACCCGGCGGGATGCTGGCGATGCGGTTGTGGGCCAGGCTCAGGTTGCCGGTGTCCAGCGGCAGCTCGGGGGGCACGGAGAAGAGCCGCTGCCCGCTGCAGTCCACCGCCTGCCCGCGGCAGCTGCACAGCACCGGGCAGCCCGCGCCCGCCGCCGCCACCGCCGCCGCCGCCGCCAGCAGCCAGGGCCCAGCAGCATGGCCTCGCGGCCGCGGCCCTCACGGGGCGCCGGGGGCCATCCCGCCCGCCCGCTCACGCCCAGGGCTGCCGGCGGCCGGGCTCGCGGCGGTCACAGCGACGTTTCCCGGCATCTCGGCGGCGTCCGGAGGGCGACGCCAACCCCTCCGGGGGCACCGGCGGGGCCGGCGTCGGGCCGTCACCAGCTGCCTGCGGGGAACAGCAGAGCGGGGAAGCCGTGCCGGCCACACGCCCCGCCGGGGGGCCCGCAGCTGTTGCAGCCCGGCGTGGCCTCTGGGGCACCCGCATCCTCCCCGTGTCCCCCGCGCCAGGGTCACTCCTCCGAGCGTCTCCCGGGGATTCCAGGCAGAAAAGGGCCCCCCGGTGCTGCTGACCTTGGCCAGCCCATCCTGGCCGGTGGTGGGCAGAGCAGAGGTGCTGCTCCACGGCTCCCCAGCAGCCCCCATCACCACGAGCCGAGCCCGGTGCCAGGGACACCCTCCCCGCCTCTCTCCCGGGGAAAGGTCCCCATTCCCAGCACCCACCGGGGTCCCTCCCGGCCTGCCCTCACCTCCCACCACCGGACCATGTCTGCTCCATCCCCCCTCGTCCGCACCGCCCCAGCTCCATCCTCTCTCCCCGGCCCACCTTACCCCGGTCACGCCCCATCCCCACAGCGCCCCGGTCCCTCCGGTGAGGCCGGGGTGCCCCGGGGTACTCACTGGCCAGGGAGGGAGAAGGGCCTGGCTCCCTGCGGTGATGTGGGGGTCCTGAGTGGCGATGTGGGGGGCTCCGGACGGTGATGGGGGGAGGCTCCGGTGGCTGCCCACACCCCGGAGGCCGCCGAGTCGGGAGCTGGGCTTCGGCAGTGGCGGCCAAGGCTCCTGCGAGCCTGGCGATGGGAGCAGGTCTTTCCCCACCTCCTTCCTCCCCTCCTCCTCCTCGTCCTCCCTTGTCTCTCTCTTTCTCTGTCTCTTTTTTTTTTCCTCTTTTTTTCCTTAGGGCCAGATACTGACGTGTCGGTGTCTCTTAGCAACTGCCTCCACATCTCTGAGCAACAGGAGAGCGGGATGCGGAGCCGCCGAGCCAGGGAGACAGCGGCGGGCGGAGGTGCCCCCGCCTCAGGGACCCCCTGCCCAGGCCGGGGGACCCGCATCCGCACGGCCCAGGCACCCGGCAGGGATGCAGCAGGAAGAGGGGTGGCATCCTGCTCCCCTGCCCCGATCCCAAGCCCTCCCACACTCTCCCAGCCCCAGGAAGCATCCCGGTGGGATGGGGTGAATCAGGGGTTCCCAGGCGCTGAAAACAGAAACAGATGACGTGGCGACATAGGGAGAAACGAGGCAGCCGGGACTCAAGGGGAGCTCTAGGATCCAAAGGGAGTGCTGGGATTCAAGGGGCACTGCCACCCTCCTGTGCTCCTGCTGTGCTCACAGCCCTGGAAAATGCCTCAGGTTGACAGGGATTATTTTGTTTCATGCAAGCTGAAACATTCCCTTTCCCCTTCTCTGTTTGGAGGGACACAATGGATTTAGCAACCTGCTGCCTCCAACCTGAGACTGGCCCTTTGGGATCACAGGGCTGCTGATGGTTTGCTCCGGGAATGCTGCAACACCATGGCTCCAGCATTTCTAGGAAGGAGGCACTTCCACAGCCAGCCCGCCCACGTCTAGGGGATCCCTGCTTAATTCTCTCCTGCTGATTTCATGGAGCTGCTCCTTTTTCCAGCTGGCACTGGCAGCCCGATGCTGGTGCTGGGGGGCCTTTTGCTCCCCACATCCCATGGGATGGATCCTCCCTGGTGTGGTGCTGGCAGACAGCACAGCTGCCTCTCCTGGGGTGGCATTAACCAGCACTGCTCCAGGCTCCCGGAGAGCTCCTGGGAGCTCCTGGAGAGCAAGGCCCGGGCTCCCAGCGGGCTCCAGGAGCTGCGGGAGCCGAGCAGAGCCAGCAGCAGCACAGTCACCTCATTAGCGCTCAGCCCAGAGCCTGGCAGCAGTCCTGCCAGCAGCTGTTGGCGCCAAGGTTTTTTTCCACTCCCCCACTGTTCCGGGCTCCACTGGCACCAAAGAAACTGGGAAAATGTCCTGACTGGAGCTGGGCCGCAGCAGAGCTTGTGTCCTCCTCCTCCAAGCCCTGGTAGAGGTGGCTATAGGGACAGCCCTGAGGAAGGGGAGGTGCTGTCCGCTGGGGTTGGAAGGAGCCTGGCTGTCCTCCCCACCTTACCCACAAACTCCTTGCATGATCCCATCCAAAAAGCATTCCTGGGACAAAAGACTCCTTGGGTGAGGACTGGCAGCCCTTTTTTTGTGGAAGGAGTGTCAGGAGGGGCAGTGGCTCCATAAATCTACCTTACAGAGCTCCCATCAATCCATGTGCATTCAGGCTTAGGAAAGAAGGAAGAAGTGGGATGGGTGAAGCTCAGCTGTTGAAGGTGTTTAGGGTCAAGGCTGCCACACTGACAGAGGCCCACACCCTTCCCAGCTCCTACTCAAGACAGGCTATCTCCACTGCTCCTACCACAACAGGATCCAGAGCTGAGCTCAGGCTTCCTTTTTGTATTATGAAAAAAAAAAAAAAAAAGGTGAGGAGGCATTAGCTACTGCTTAAATTGTCCAGGGAGGTTTTTCCAACAGCACAGGAAGAAGACTCTGGTTCAGACTAAGATGAGTGCACAGGAATTATTGAAGGAAAAGGAATTACAGATAATTAAGAGAAGACAGATAAATACATAAATAAAGTAAATATATAAAAAAAGCATTACAAAAACATTATTTCCTCAGTGTGACTAAAAAACCTGATCTTCCCTACAGCAATTTCCAAGCTTCCTTGTACAAGGGAATATCCTAAGTGAATAGGAAATGAGGCAGACTAGGAAATGGCTCCAGTTGCAGATTAGTAACTGTGATTTCTGCAAAGCAAAAGGCACAGTCACCAAGGTACAGGAAAGGAGACACCCCCACTTGAGTGTTGAACTTCATTAAACAACTTTATTTCTGTATGAAAGAAGAATAAAAAAGTAAAAACTGTAAACGCAGGGTAAGTAAAACAGGCGGGGTCCCTAGAAACTCTTTTTGCTGCCTCGGCTCAGCTCTGGAAGGTGCAGGAGGGGCCGCAGGAGGGGCGGGGCGGCGAGTGCCACACGGCCGAGCTGGTGCGCTTGAAGTAGCGGGGTTTGCTCTTGTAGAAGATGTGCTCCAGCTTGGGGCTGGGGATGGCCCCGAACAGCGCGTCTAGGTCCACCGGGTGGTAGTACTGGTGCACGATGGCCTGCTGGAGCTGCGCCCCTGCGGGAATAACGGGAACAACATCGGGATGGCAGGCCCTGCCTCAGCCCGCAGGACCTGCACTCAGAGAGCCCACGAGCCGTGCGGGAGGGGTGGGACACCTCCCACAGCCACCACAGCCCACTTCTCCTCAGGATTTGGGGCTGTCACCCCTTTCCTCTCAGAGGGCTCTGGTGTCACCTCGCAGGAAGCAGTGCTGTTCCCTTCAGCACACAGAGGCACACACGCTCCTGGACTGTGCTTTGGGATGGCTCCGAGCAAGGCTGGAAAGCTCCAGGGCAGGAGGGAAAGGAAGCCAGCCCAGAGCTGGCACCTACCATCGGCCCAGGCAGGGACAGGCTTCCGAGGGTTGCTCTCATCATCTGTGGAGTCATCGCTGTTCAGATCCAGCCCGTAGCTGTTCTCATTGGCCGGGGCTGATTCTGATCCTTCAGCACCCTTCAGGGACCCGAGGCAGGATGTGGAAAGGGATTTCTGAAACCACACAGAGAGCAGTGATGAGCAAGGGAAGCAGCACTTCCATGGCTGGGATGACCACCAGAGGCTCAAAGTGCTCAAATCCTGAACCAACACAAAACTATCACTGGGGTCCGTGCCTTGACACCCACTCTTAACACTCCCTCCCATCCTATTTTCTGTGGGAAAACCTGGGAAAGGCACACCGTGCATGTCCCAGCACTCAACTCTACACCTAAACCCTTCCACATATTCTGTGGCAGGTCAGATTTCCCTCGCTGGAGCTCTAACACAACCAGGACGGAGCCCACAAATCCACAGCAGATTCCCGGCAGGCACAGCATCGCATCCCAGCCCCGAGCAGCCTTTCCTGCCGCTCTGTCCCATGGAAGGCTCCGCGTCTGCAGCTGGCACAGCCCGGCTGCCCAGGGCCGCTCCCGCCGGGACGTCGCCTCAGGACCTGCTGCCCTCCTGTGGCCGCTTCCAGCATCTTTTCCCCCACCAGCCACTTGTTTTTCCATCGCATTCCCGATTTCAACGCCTGTGCCGAGCGCTGCGGTGGCTCCGAGCCGCGGGGGCCAAGTAGCCACAGCAGGTGCGGGCCAACCCGAGGGCTGTGCCGAGGCCAGGGCTCACCTTGACAGTTTTGGTGTGCCACTTCCCAGGGGCTGCTGGTTTAGTGGGTTTTTTCTCCTCTCCCGGCTGCTGCTGCCCGTCAGCCTCCTGTAAGACATGGGAATTAAGTCATTCCTCACTCACACAGAACAGACTCTGACACAGCCGTGTTCTCGGCAGCTCTGGCAATATCCAGCCCTCAGTGCCTCTGTGGATTCTTCTGCAGAAGGAAGCCCAAACCCAAGACGCCCAGATAAAGCCACTCCAGTCTCTGCTCAGGTCCAGTCTGGCTCTCTGGAGCCCACACTCACCCTCTCTGCTTGGAGCCAGATGTTAAGAGCTGGGAAAAAGAATTCTGGTAGCTCATGCCTATTCTCCAGCCCAGGCTGGGGCAGCTTTTTGGGACTTTCTTTCCCCTAATAAAGGGAAAAAAAAAAAAAACTGTTGAAGTTCCTTTTTGACCCAAATCACTTCTAGAGTTTCCCTCCTGTGTTGCTCAGCACTTGGAGTTACTTCCATTTCCTCCTGCCTGGAAAAGCTTTTCCAGGCTCATTCTGGCCCAGCTACTGACAGCACAGGAAGGATTCAGACCTTAAATTAAATTTCTACAGCACAAAAGAGTCCAAGTGCCAGGGACTGAGGGAAGGAGCGCAGCAGGAGCTCACACAGGAGGAAGAATTGATCCTGAAGAGGAAGAACCATTTGGGGCATTGATTTTTCACTAATGAAGCAATGAATTTAAGAGTAGAGAGTGAAAGCAAATGTTAGTGTGGTATTTCAAGACCAACAACCCTGACTTAAAGCCCCGACATCCTTCACAAATGACGTGACAGAGCCCTGTGGCACACGAGGTTTGGGGGTCACATCCTTTGGGCACAACAAGGAAATGTGGCAGTAAAACATTAATAAATCTCTAATTTCCACATTGATTTCGGGATCAGTGAATGCTCTTTGGATGTTCTTCCAAGTGCCACTTCATGACTGTCACCATACCATGATGGGGCTGAGGGCTCACCAGGGAACCCCCAGCACTCAGCTTGTTCCTGCACGGTGCCTCTGTACAACGATCATTACTTTTATTCTATTTGATCCTCTAAACAACAACCCAGCAACACAGCACTTGGAAAACACCTGATCCTGAACCCAGCCTGTGTGCTGCAGAGAGGCTGATCCCAGAACACTCCAACCCCACCTTGGTGGCTTTGCCAGCCAATGCTGCTGGCTCCTGCTGTGCTTTGGGGGGCTTCTCCTTCCCTCGTTGCTTGGGATCCCTGGGAGAAAAGAAAGAATTTAGAGACGGAAGCATGTCCATCTGTCCCTCACCCTCTTACAGCCTCCTGCTCCCCAGTGCCCAGGCAGCCCTAGAGTCCAGGTGCAACATCATATTTGCATCCACTGCTTCCCCATGGCTGTGGCCAATTCCCAGCTCGCACCTCTCTTTCGCTTGTCCCAGCTGTTGTTGCTCCAGAAGGTTCTTGAGTTCCAAGACTGTCTTCCCTCTTTCCTTCACTTCATCCTCTCTTCTTTTCTGCAGTGGTTCTTGCTGCTCGTTTTCCTCCTGAAGAAACAAGAGAAAAACCCTGTAAGGTTTTTAGGCAGGACCACCTCTCCCTTGTGTCCCAACCCAACCCCACCCCAGATGCCTGGACAGAGATCTATCAGCCCAGACCCAAAACCTCTGCAGAAGCAGGCAGTGACCTGTCCCTATCCCACCAGCCACACCAACACAGTAGGTCCCTGCTGTCCCTGTCCTTTTCCATGTGAAGGAAGGGCCCAAGTTGCTCTTACCCCTCTCAGGGCTTTCTGCTTCCGTGCCTCCGCTTCCCCATGTTTCTTGGACCCCTTCCTCTTGCTCCGCTCCTCTGCCACCTTCTCTTCCCTCACCTGTGACACGTGCAACTGGGAAAGCCACACCTGTCAGCTCCACCACTCCAAGGACATACTTCACAGCCTTGGAGGAAGGTCTGGAGCTCAGGATATGTCAGATTTTTAGGAGACTGAGGACCCAGCACCCAGCAGTGGGTGCACATTTGTCCCACTCAGGGTTTGGAAAGGGCTGAAAGGAATGTGACTCCTTGTTTTCCAAAGGTTTCCTCAGTCCAGCCCAAAATGAGCAGCCAGGCCTCACCCAGAGGCTGCTCAGGCTCTGGGCCCTCAGGCACAGCTCCCTCAGCCCTTCACAGCCATAACACAGCAGCAGCACTGGCACGTGGCCACCAGCCCAGCCCAGCCCAGCCTGCTCCCCCAGAAAAGGCCAGGTCAGGCTCTGAACCCAGACCTGACCCAAATGCATCCCCTACTGAGTCACACACTCCAGTCCAAGCACGTGGGCCAGGTGAGGCTGCCACCTGCAGGGCTGTGCCCAGGGCTGGCAGGGACTGCCACGTTCCCTGAATGCACAGCAGCATGAACAGGGCCTGTCCCAACAGGAAGGTGCAGAGGAATGGAGAACAAAAGCCTCCCCATGTCAGAAGGAATTCTGGCATGCATGGACCTTGCCAGTGCCCTGCTCACACCTCCTGGTTTTACAGCTCTCAGAGAGGCCCAAAGCCCACTCAGCCTTCTCACCTTCTCATCACTTTGCAGGATCTTCTGCTCCATCCTCTTTTTCTTCTTTTCTTCCATCTGTTCTGTGCGCTCCCGAGCCTGCAGGGCCTTCCTCAGGCGCTCTTCCCGCTTCCTGGGGGGTGTGTGGGCAAGAGGGGCCTGTTAGTCCTGGCTGCTCCCACAGTGCTCATTCCCAGTGGGAAGCACAAGGCAAGTGTGTGCTGACCAAGAGAAGAGCAGGGGGAAAGGGGCCCGACTCACTGCTTCATTTCTGCCTGACGCCTTCTCTTCTCCTCCTCCACTTTCTTCTTCCTCTGTTCCTCAGCCTCCTGCTTCTTCCGGAGGTTCTCCAGTCTCTGCTCTCCCTCTCCTGAAGGGAGAAGAGTTCAGAATGTACCAGGTGCTGGGGGCTGTGTCTCCCCTCAGGCAGCCTGGTACATGCAGTCATTGTTGGAGTCATTCACCTGGACACCAGGATGGGGAGTGAGCAGAAGGGGAGACAACACAGGGATTATCCAATGTAAGCAGAGGCACAGAAGGAAAAACCTCAGTCCTTCAGCTGCAGAGAATATACCCAGAAAAGAACAGCACACCCCTGTTGTAAGTGATCACCTATCCCAGAAGCCAGGAAAATGGTGGAGAGGGAGCACAGTGCAGCCTGGCTCAGAGGCCAGAAGCTCCCAGCAGTGCCCAGTCCCAGCAGAACACACCTGCACAGAGATCCTGTCACCTCACCAGCGGTGTGGCCAGAGGGCTGATGGACATCGGTGTGAGGGGCGAGTGTGGTCAGCCTGTCAGCCCCACGGATAAGGTGCCATACTTACAACAAAGTCTCCCTGCAAAAAGAGGGCATAAAAAACATAATTAAAGATCTGGAAGTAACACCAGAACTCCCCTTCCCAGCACATGCAGCCCGTTCTCCTCCTATCCCTCAGACATGACGCACCTTCAGGGGGGGCCGGGTGGGAGTGTGGCGCTTGATGAAGTCCTTGATGCCATCCCCTTGTCCCTGCAGTAAGTTCTTCAGTGGCCTGACAGCCTGAGGGGAGAGAGGGAAGGAGCTCAGGGCCTGCCTGGGACAGAGGGCACAGGGCTGTGGCACCACTCACCTTGCTGGCTGGAGAGAGAGATGATGGAGACTGGTTTGCTGAGGTCTTGTGCTTCTCACCCAAAGGGGAAAGGGTCTGGCCCCCCATCTGCTGCCCGTGCCACAGGACACCCAGGGCTTGCTTGCAGCCTTTCATCCTGGTGGCATTAGCAGGAAGGACATGAAGTGGCTGTCACACCCTCCAGAGGGATTTACTGGCTATTACACCTTCCTCCCAAAGCCTGCCCAGCAACATGCAGTGAGGAGACACACCAGGTATTCCGGGAGTCAGGTCAGGTATTCCGACACTCACACAGAAAAAATAACCAGGTCAGTCATTTGCTCCCTGACCACTCTCTCAGGAGCCCTTGGATTTACCTCCCAGCTCTGAGCTAACTGTGCTAGGGCACCTCTGCTGGTTTGTGCAGGACTTCAGAGGTGCTCCTCCCCATGCCAGACCAAATCAGGGCTCCAAAAGCCACAAGGGACTAAGACACAGGATCTGGCCAAAGGAGATTTCAGAGGTACTGCAAACTAGGAGAGGAAGGTAGGGAAACAATCCCTCCCACCCTTTTTCAGCACAAACGACTTAAAATGCTAAACCTGAGTCCTTCCAGACCCCTGGCTCATCCCTGCCCCTTGCAGGGTCTCCTACCACATGCGGGAGGAATTTTCCCGGGACTTGGCACAGTGGGGTTGTTCCTGGCTCTTCTGGGGTTCACTGTTGGGATTTACATGGCTTCCTGTGGAGAAACCTGCAGTCAGTGCCACGTGTGAGGCATCCAACTCCCTCCAGGGACTCTTTCCTCCATTCCATTCCAGCTCCAGCTGCTTGTCACATCCTGCAGTTACCAGAGGGAACAACCCCACCCCCCAACTCCTCCTTCTTGCTCAGAGGCACAGAAAATAATCAGAACCTCTAAATCTTCACATAATACAAGCCCAGAAGGAAAGGACATTCTGTGGAAGAGTCCAGCTCCAGGAGCTCCTTCCCAAGTGTCCCCACTCATTGCACAGACTGCAGCTGGACAGGACAGTGCTTGTCTCACATCTTGGACACATTTACATGTCCTTGCCCACCTAACTGATGTCTCACCTCTCCAGGAGGTCCAAAATTTACCTAGAAAACTTCCTTGATTGGTCAGAAATGGTCGAGTTTCAACATAAACCCATTATTTCCCAGGAATGCCCCCAATGACTCCTAGGTCTGTGTGTACTAAGGGTTTCATGCAAGGAAAGCAAGACCACATGGAAGTTACCTGCAGCACTCCCTGCCTGCTTCTCCAGAGGGGACAGATGCTGTGCAGGAGGGCTGGCAGCTCGGGGACTTGTGCTTGGAACAAGGACATCTCTGGGAGCCTGCAGGGAAAGAGGACAAGCATTCCCTTAGCACAGCTGCTACAAAGAACAAGGCTACCAGGGACCTGCTGCCCTGGGAAAGCCAGCTGCTCCCTCAGACAGGGTCAGCTTCCCTCCCAGCAAGGGCTGTGCTGGCTCCTTTTGGGACATCAGCCACATCCCTGCATCCAGTGACAACCTCAGCAACAAGGCATCCACACAGTCTGAGTGTTGTTCCTTGGAACTCACCTTTTCCCTCGGGGAACTTGGCTCCAGCTCAGGCCTGTAAAGGAAAAGCAATTTTAATAATTTAAATTCTCTCTGAAGGCGCATTACAGGTGATGGAGGCAGCGTATGGGACTCCAAGGAAGGTGCTGGTTCCTAAGCACATCCAGAGGCTGTTCCAGCCAGGCACATCAACGTTGGGCTGTAAATTCCTCTGAGGAACTGTCCCACTCTGTTGCTGAACACCCCACAAACACCTTG
Organism: Sitta carolinensis; assembly: GCA_032173965.1. Classification (NCBI taxonomy): domain Eukaryota; kingdom Metazoa; phylum Chordata; class Aves; order Passeriformes; family Sittidae; genus Sitta; species Sitta carolinensis. The sequence continues at coordinate 8,037,612 of JAVUNC010000026.1, forward strand.
GGCTCCAGCAGCAAGAAAAGAAGGGACTCTGACTACCTTGGGATGTCCCTTCCCCAGACCTGACTGACCACGAGCATTCCGGGGCCAGTGGCAGCCAGGAATTCCAGGAACACCAGAGCACATCACCACCCACCCCAGGGAAGGACTTAATCTCACTGTGCCTCAACAGCACAACCTGAAATCTCACCCAGCCCCAGGTGACAACAACACCTGAGCAGTCCCTGACAAAATCTGTGACAGAAAAGCCACCTGGAGAGTGTCCTCATAGGGAATGATGGGATCCTCTTCCCACCTGCCTTAGGTGGTAGCCTCACCTTGTGCTGCTGGTCACATCTTCTTCTACAAAAGCCTCCAAGGAGCTCTGACCTGGAGAGCAAAGCCTACATGGAGCTGGGGATTTCACTCCCAGGCTCCCAAAAGCCAGAGGGTGCACATGGAAGAGCTCAGGCTTCTACCCAGGAACATGGATTGCTCAGCTTTCCCCACCAGCACCACACCTCCCTCGAATGCCACTGAATCTGGAGTGGGTTGGGAAGGCAGAGCACTGAGGCAGCAGCTCTGCTGCCTGCTCCAGCTGCCTGTGTCACAGCCAGCATTCCCAGGCCATTGGCTGCAGCTCCTGCCTCCCTGCACACTCTGGTGCAGGGATCCGGGGGGTTTGGGCTCATTCCAGGCTCATTCCACCCCCCATCACACCCCTTCGCTCCAAGTGTTATAACAAATGCCTGGATACAGCGTGACTCAAGGCTGACAAAGCTGAATTCCAGAGGCCTCCATGCTCCACCACAGCCTGTTTGCCTGCTGCAGCAATGGTTTTGGAAAGCCCAAACAGCCAAAGCCTGTCAGGAGCAGCAGGAATAGTGGATACAAGGGATTTGGAGCTACCAGGAACAGCCTGGGCTCCATGACCCCTGTCCCTCTGGTGACACAGCTAGTTTGAGTTTCTTTTATCCAAGTCCAAAAATCATTTGAGCTCCTCTGCCCACTTCAGCCTAATTTTTCAGGGCTGTACTTTCAGCCCTATTGATTTTTTTTTGAGAGCTGGCAGATACCATAAATTAAAGCCCTTCCCCAGGGAATGCAGCAGACTCTCCTGATCCAAAGGCACATGTGGCTGCAACCAGCCTGGCCATGCTCTCCCCTCCACAATCGTGCTTTTTGCCCATTCCCAACCTGTGTACCCCAACCCCACCTGGCCCAGCAACACCCTGGCTTGAAGCTGCACTCCCAGAGCCCACAAGGACAAGGAGACTTGGGGAAGCCAGAGCCAGGGATGAGCCGCTCCAGGCTGCTCCCTTCCCACATGGAAGCAGTGCAGGGACTCACAGCTCACTCTGCTGGAGGCCGAGGAGGATTCTCGTGCTGCTGCCGCCTTCCTGGCCATGGCCCTGCCGATGGATCTCCGGAGCATGTGTTCCCTCCTGCTGGCCAGGGAAGCCCTATGGCTCTTGCGGGGGGCGCCCACCCCGCTGCGGCGGCGTGTCCTGGATTTCTCTGCTGTACTCTTATTGGGGGCACTCTTGAAGAGCAGCGTCTCGAGGCCTTGAGGAGATCCATCTCTTTGGAGCACAGCAGGATCACCATTCTGAGCAGCCTTGGGAGTGGAGGTGCTGGCTCTCTTGGGGTCCTGCTCCCTATCCCTTCCTGGCTGTTCCACCAGGATCCCAGGGACCTCCTGGAGCTCAGCTGCTGCGTCCCCCTCAGGCAGCTGCTCCCCCAAAACTGCTGGAGGGGCTGCATCACCCCCAGCAGCGCCCTGGGGACACTCCTGGCAATCCAGATCTGCCATGGGAACATGTGCTTCCACAGGCTGCTTCCCAGGCAGAGCTGGGAGCTGGGGTGTGACGCCAGCCTGAGATCCCGGAGCACAGCTGGGCACAGATACATCCTGCTCCTCACAGCCAGGGCTTTGGGGCTGCTCCTGGCTCGGGCACCGCTGGGAATTCAGACTGGAAGACAGCAGCTTGACACTACTCCTCCTTCGGGATAACCTTGAAGGAAAAGGATTTTGAAGGAAATGAAGGAATTGTCTGCTCCCAAATAAGTTTTAGAGGGAAAAGTAGATGGTGTAAAAGTGAAGCTGCTGCTGCTTCTCCACTCCACCGCTCCCTCTCACAGCCCATCTTATCCCTGGGGAGAAGCACATGGATAGAGCCCAGGTAGGACCTCACACACAATGGCTGTGCCACACAGACATCCCAGGCTGGGTATCCAGAGCCAGGTGTAGAGAAATGGGAGTGGGAAAGGTACATTTAGTCCTGCACCAAGATCTGGATTTAAACCCCACACTGGGAGCAGCACATGGCAGAGGACAGTGCCTACAGAGGGACACAATGGTGTGTCACCTTCCTGCTGACAGGCCTGGCTGCTTCAGCACCTCATCCCAGACCAAGTTTAAGCAAGGGAAAACACAAACAGGAGTTAGCTGGGCTGCTGCCCTGGAGAAGGTGTGACCTGAGCACCCCAAGCAGGGCCCAGAGCTCTCCCTGCTCTGATCCGCAGTTCTGCTCTTCCCACTCTCCCTCGCACACACACAAACCTCCCACACTCCCGCTATTCCTGCTGCTCTCCCCACCCTCCGTGTCTGCTTCCTGACAGTCTCCCAGCTCAAACTCTTCCTCCTGTGGGCTTTTCACCATGGTTAGCACGATTTCAGTGCCTTAACACACCAACAGATCAGGTCTGGGCAGCTTTAAAAGTGTGGTGGGTTCTAAGCAAATCACTTGGATTTTCCACTTCAGTCCCTCCATAAACCCTTGGAGCCTCCCTGCCTGCCAACTTGGACAGGGTGCTGGGAACACATCCCTTTCGTAGGTTTTCCAGGTACTGACACAGAGGCTTAGGGAGTGAAGAACAGGAGCAGCGACCTCAGGCCAAAAGTCAAACCCAATGAGACAAATCCCAAATCTAAACAGACAAGAAAATAGACTGCTTTTTATTCTTTAACTATAACCAGAAAGAAAGGTAAGTGAAAGAAAGGAGACAACTTTATCCCAGACCCTCACCAGAATCCAAACAGGAGCAACCCCAATGTGCCCATTCAATAACTCAGGGAATGCAGGCACTGTTTTGTTTCATCTAAATACCATAAAGCAGAGTCAGAGCAAGCTGACCCACCTACCTCCTCCTGCTCAGCTCCTTGTTTTCCTCCCTCACCCAGGAAGACTGCCTTTTCCTGAGCTTCCTCCTCTGCGACGGCGTTTTGGGCAAGAGCATGGGCTCATCCCTGAAGCTGCTGTGAGGCAGAAGAGGCAGAGCACAGACTGCTTCCCCCACGGCCCCCATCAACCCTCCCAAAACCAGAGAAGGATGGGGCCGAAACCCACCGGGAGCTCAGGCGGGTACAGAGGGGTCCCTTCAGGGCAGCCCCTACCTCTTGAGCATCCTCATGCCCTGCTCCTCCACCTCCCGCAGCCAGGCCAGGTGCTTGTGCTGGGCGTCGCAGAGGAAGCGGGACAGCCTCTGCCCACACACTTCCAGCAGCTGCTGGGGACCCTCCGCCATTGCCTTGCCTGGAACACAGAGGGAGAGGACGAGGCTGGCGGGCAGCCCTCAGTGCGGCACGGAGAGACACCGGCACCAGGGCGCTCCCAGGCATGGGGGGGAAGTATGAAGACAGACAGGGGCACAGGTATTGGGGGACCCCTCCCAAGCTCCCAGAGCCCCTCCAGAGCATTCGCTCGCCGCCCAAGCAGAGCTACCCCAGCAGCCGCTGCCGCCTCGTCCGCTCACCACACCCTCACAGCACGGCCCGGCCCCCACACCCCGAGTTTATCGCCGGCATGAGCCAATCATAGCGCGCACCTCCCAATCCGCGGGAGTTTATTCGCCGTTTCTCCTGTCCGTCATCCCTAGATAGGAATGCAAGCCCCGCCTCCCTCAAACCCCGCCTTCAGAATCGAGTCCTCCAGGAGCATAGAGACGGACAAGCAGAGCGGCGCCGAGCGCGAGCCCTTCCCCTGGCAGCCAATGGGAAGGGCGGGCCGTTGGGGGCGGCGGTCGGTGATTGGCTGCCACGGGGGGCGGGGCCGTGTTTGAACGGCATGCCGCGCGCGCGCGGCCGTTGACGCTGCAGCGATGTCGGTGAAGGCGGCCGCGGCAGCGATGGGGCCTGCGGCGGCCGCGGCAGCGATGGGGCCTGCGGCGGCCGCGGCGCGGACGCTGGAGCTGCCCGCCGAGTGCGACCGGCGTCTGGCCCAGTTCCTGCGGCAGGTGGACGAGACCGATATGGTGTGGCTGGATGAGATCTATAAGGAGGCGGTCAGGATGTTTGTCAGGTACGCGCTTCCCGCTCCCCGCTAGGTCCCGGCCCCTACCGGCCGCCCTCCGCTCCGGCTGATCCCCACTTGGTATCGTTTTCCTCTCTAGTAACTACAGCGAGGAGCTCGAGCTGATGCCCAAGACGCCGTCGCAGAAGAGGCGGCAGCGGAGGAAGCGTTTGTCGGCCTTGCAGGAAGAAGAGCAGGCGCCCAGCAGGAAGCGGTGAGGGTTGGCGGGAGCGGGGAGTCCCGTTCGGGGCGGGCCGCGGAAAGGGCGAGCGCAGAGGGTGTCCTCGGGGCCTGGAGAAGGGAGTGAGCCCGTGGGAGGCTGAACAGACCTGCTGCCAAAGGTTCAGGGAAACAATGCTCTCCGCGGAGCACCTCCTGGCGGTCCCTTCCTTTGTTCAATGGGAGTTCCCCTTCGTGTTAAAGGTCCGGTCAGACCCTGTGTCTGGGGCACTCTCGCCCAAAAAAACATTGGATTTCGATTCTCACTAGAAGTGCGTTTATTGTTTCCTGGTTCTGTGTCCCCGTGTCAATTATCTTTCTGCTTTAAAGTCATTACATCCCTTAATTACTGTCTGCATTAGCTGCTTTATGCAGCTCTGTGTCTCCTGGGTCCATCCCAGGTGTTTTGGCTCTATGCCTCTGTGTGCGTGGAAGGGACTTGGGGCTGTTCCCGACTCCTGTTCCCATCTAACCCACTGTTCCTTTGATTAGACTCTCCAGGAGGAGGACCAGCACCATCAAATCAGTGCCTTCTGTGCGATCTCAGCGACTCCAGAACAAAGAAAACCTGGAACTCAGCAGGGCCAAGGCCAAAGAAAACTCTCCACCACAGCGTGTGACACGATCCCGGGCTGCAATCTCTGCCACAAGTGTCAAGGTGATTCCTGAGACTCCTTCTGACCTACAGGCAGGAGGGCAGGATCCCTGGGTGGAAGCTGACCACGCTGGAACTGCAGAGCCTCTCCGAAGGAGTGGAGCAAAGCTGTCAGAGCTGCTCCCCACGAGCTCAGGGAATGGCTCTCCCAAGGAACACGGTGTTCCCAAATCACCGCTAGTGCCCGCAACCCCTGAGCTGGTGGTGCCCTGTACTTCTGAGGCCAGCCAGGCTGTGCCCGAGCTGCAGACAGCGGGGGCAGCCAACATCACCATCATCCTGAGCCCAGGGGCTGGGCTGGAGGAGAGGGATGGCTCCCCACGAGAAAACAGCCGGGCTCAGGAGCCCTCCCAGCCCCTGAGGGACAGCCCAGGGACTCCGACCGGCTCCAGGCTCAGCCGCCGCTCTGTGCGCCGGAGCCTGATGGGGAAAGCCTCCCTGAGCCGCAGAACCTCCCTGGCAGAGAAATACTCCCTGGCCAGCAAGAGGGGGAGCATGATCCGGACATCCATCTCCAGGACAGCAGGCAAGAAGGCAGCTCAGAAGAGATCCGTGTCCTACAGCTCCGTGGATGGTGAGTTTGGGTGTCTTGGGGGTGGTTCTGCTGCTTTCTGATGCTGAGGAAAGCAAAGTGCTGGGGCTGGGTCTTCAGTGTGGAGTTGGCAGCTGAACTTCCTAGGCTAAACAGGCTGCAATTACTTGTGGAAGTTCTCCCTGGCTTTCTGGAGCCCCCAGTGAGCACAGAAACCGAGGTAACTGAATTCAGCCTTGAAAAATCATCTGGGAGATCAGCCTCAGTGTCTCTGTTTCAGTGTAGCTTTAGCCATTGCTGATTGGCTGGGAAAAGTTGCTAATCCAGGAATCCCAGGATGGTGTGGGTTGGAAGGACTTTAAAGATTACCCAGGTTGCTCCAAGCCCTGTATAACCTGGCCTTGGATATTTCCAGAGATGGGGCAGCCACAGCTTCTCTGGTCAGCTGGTCTTCCCAGTTTCTATGGGGAAAGCTGGCAAAGCTGAGAAGGATTTGATCCTAAAGCCCTGCTGGTTTCCTCCAAGGTGAAATTCCCACCAGTTCCCTTCTCCTTAGCAGGATCTGACTGCTTGTTCTAGAGTTCGTTTGAGAAGGGAATTTCAAGGCTGGACTTTGTAGATTAAAAGTCTCCCACAATTTTACAGGTGCTGGCAGAGGCAGATTTAGGCAAGGCCAGTCTGATCTAAACTGCTTGCGTTATTAAGCAAACAAGCTGGAGATGGACTCTTCATCAGGAACTGGAGTGACAGAACAAGGGGAAATGGGTTCAAGCTGAAAAAGAGGAAATTTAGATGGGATGTATGGAAACAATTCCTCCATTTGAGGGAAGCGGGGTTCTGGCACGCGTTGATAGAGAAGCTGTGGTTGCCCCACCCCTGGAAGTGTCCAAGGCCAGACTGGACAGGGCTTGGAGCAAGCTGGGCTAATACATGGTGTCCCTATTCAAGGCAGGGGGTGGGACTGGCTGAGCTTTAAGGTCCCTTCCCTCCCCAACCGGTCTGTGATTGTTTGATTCTGTGGTTATCCATGGCAGGTTCTGGCTGTGCTGGAGCTCCTGAGCTCACTGCAGCAGAGCCAGCTAGAATGCTGGCTTGGGAAGCAGCATTCACACTGTTAAATAAGGCTGGCTCTAAGTGCTTGTTGATGTCCAGTCAGACCCTGCAGATAAGCCCGAGGCCAAGCCCCATCCCATTAATGCCAGCTGGTGGAATATCACCCTGAACTCATCCATAATTGAAAACTGCTTTCCTGCGCTGGGACTGCTGGCCACGTTCCTGCAGTGCCACCTGGGTGTGATCCCGTGCCCCACCCTGCCCCAGGGCAGCACAAACCCTTCTGTCTGTGGTTTCTGATCTGGACGTCCTTGTCCCACCAGATCCTTGGCTGCACCCCAGCCTTACAGCTCAGGTGTGTTTTTTTTCCTCTCCCACAGCCTCCAGCTCCATAAGTGTGCCAGAGGATGAGGAAACTGTTGTCAAAACTGGGTGAGAATGCTTTCAGTTATTTATTTATCCTCACTACCCTGCTTGCAGGACTTTTTCACTGCCATTCTTGGTGTAAAATCTAAGTGGCTTCCCAGTTTCCTCAGTTTTGCTAAACAACAAAACCCTTTTGTCTTTCTATTTTTTCTAGGCCTCCTCCTGAACCCTCCACGCCTTCCAAACTGGTAAGACTTGAGCAGGGATTAAAAACATTTGTGACTGTGTGGATTTGGGAGAAAAATGTGCGGAATACACCTTATTGGGAAATTTGTGAGCTCTGGCTGTGGATTGTCAGACTTTGTAACCTGTCCCATAGCAGCGAGTGAGGAAGGCACAGAGCATCTGGCTCAGAGATACATGAGCCCATCTGAGCCTCTGTGATTCTGGTACTCAGGCTAGGGAAAGTCTTAATCCCAACATTTCAGAACCAAAGCAAAGTTTTCTTTGAGAAATGAGCGTGTGTGACCCATGGCTTTGGTTGCAGGTGGAGGTATTGTATCAGAAGGGTGTTACAGTTTCAGATGCTTGCCAAGATTCTCTGAGTAAAACACAGCCTTTCCTCTGTCATTTTCCTAAATCTGTTAAAATTGTTTCACACCACCCTGGGCGTGATCTCAGGGTTGAGTCTTGCTTGGCTTTTTTTTTTTAACCTCTTGCTAGAGATGATTGTACGAAGACTCAGTCCCCAGTCTTTACAGATAAAAAACCCCTTATAGTTCAAGGAAGTTTGGTTCAGCTGGTGTCATGGTTTGCACACTGTATTTTTAAAGCTTCTTTTGACCTTTTGGTCAGTCCCACAGGTAATTCAACACTTGTTAGTTTGGACACGCAGAATAATTTGTGAATATTGTTGAGGTCAACACCTTTCCCTTCACAGTCCTTGGTGAGGAATTAATCCTGGGATCATGACAGTGTTTTGTCCAGAATAAATTTCAATGAGCAGAGCCTGAATTAATGGGGCAGAGCAGTGACCTGAAGCACTCATGAAAACAAGAAGAGCTGTTACGGCTGTGCAGAAACTGAAAAAAATTCAGTTTCGCTAGGCCCTGCAGAGGCAATTGGGGAGGATAAATTCTCCATCAATCCCTTTTCTTCTTTTCCCAGTGCAGCACTGTGAAGTGCTGACCAGGAGGGAATGCTGGTGCTGCTAGCAGAGAGCAATTCCAGAACCACAACCCATTATCCCAGTGGAGCGTGCCCCAGCCTAAGTGCAGAGGCAGCGAGCAGCAATGGGTATCCCATAACAAAAAGATAAATCATGGAAATGAGCCATTTGCTCACTGTCTCCAGGCTCCCTATCCGTCACTGCTCAGGGAAATGGGCACGCTGGCTCTGCCAGAGCTCCGGCAGCACAGATTTACAGCTTGGAAGGCTCCCGGCCTTAATAGTTGATGAGCTGGTTGAGTTTAAGCAGCACAGATGCTCGTGTTAATGTCCCTGCCTCTCCTGATGATGCAGCATCCAGGGCTGTGCCAAGAGGTGGTTTGGCATTCCCTGGTACTGCTGACCGTACCCATGTCAGAACCACCCCACGACCTGAACCAGGAATGGGCCATTTCCATGTGCCATTGTCCTGAAACCCCTTTGCTTTTCCCCCAGGATTTCCAAGGCCCTCGGATGTCCCTTCGCTCCCACACAGTCAGCAAACACGGGCAGCCCCAGGAGCCGAACAACAGTGGTAATTCCTGAGAGTTTTGGGGCAGCACTTTGGGAAGTTATCATTTTGGGAGGCTGGCTGGAAAGCTGGAAAGATTGACTGGTTAATTTGAGTGCTCAGTTTGAAAGAGTAATTAATGTTTGATGAGCAGGGATTTGTTTCAGACAATTAGCAATGAGAAAACTCTGTGCTGGAGTTATTTCCATCCTGGCAAGCACATGGAGATGGAGATAATGAGGCTGGAGGGTTTTGGGAGGCCCAGTTGAGCCCTGTTGTTGAAGCTGTGCAGAACACAGACAGCTTTGGGCAGCTCTGCTTTGTCTGCAGTTTCCAGGTGGGAATGGTGCCATGTGAGCCAGATCCTGCTGCGCCCGCTCATGCAGGTGGTTTTGCTGCTTAGAGAGCTGCTACATCCCTTCTCTGCTGTCAAACCTGTGTTGGAGGGGATTTTTCTTGCTAGAACTCACTGCATAACTGTTCTCTTTCAGAAAACAACTTAAATAAGAATGGGGAGACCCTGGAGCCACCCCAGAGTGCCAGGTATGTCATGATTGTGTCTTGAGTGGGCTGTGGTCCTGTTCCAAACAGGTTCAGTGCTGGGAAGTTGTTCACTGGCCTCAGTGTTTGTGACCATGAAATTTCTGCATATAAGTTTTTCCTGCCTCCATCATTCTATGATTTCCTTTTTATTTTCTATTGCATTAGGATTTTACTTATTGGCTAACTGTGCATGCACAATCTTGGAATCACAGACTGATTTGGGTTGGAAGGGATATTAAAGCCCATCCAGTTCCACCCCCTGCCCTAGGCAGGAGCACCGTCAACTATCTCAGGTTGCTCCAAGCCCTGTCTGATCTGGCCATGGACACTTCCAGGCATGGGGCAGCCACAGCTTCTCTGGGCAATCTCACACTGGGCCTCCCCACACTGGAATCTCAAACCCAGGATAGTTAATGGCCCTTTCCAGCCCTGACTTGGAGGCATGAGGAGGATTTGCCTCCTCATGGATGTGTGTGATGGGCTGTGCTGTCTCACAGGAGGAAGCCGAGCTACAAGAGAGCCGTGGATGAGCGCTACGACCACCAGCAGGCAGAGGAGGGAGGGCTGTCTCCTCTCAGGAGGAAGACCCCATCCCCAGTCCTCCCAGCCAGCAAGGTGAGATCCTTTTAACCCTGGAATGCCTCACCAAGACCCTTTTTCACTCACCCCCACTGTTATGGTTTGATACTGGCACAAGGCCAGTGCCCCCATGAAGATATATTTTCTCTGGTGTTTGCTGGGAGATGTGACCAAAAACAGAGCAAAACAGGTTCTAACTTAGGAACAAAAGGAAAGAATAACTTTATTTACTTACAATATGTAAAGGAGACACACTCAGAAGGGGATGAAAACTTTAGAAACACTCCTCCTCCCCCACCCAAGTTCTCAACACAGTGAGACAAAACTAAAAATTCCCAGTCAAGTTACCACTTCTCAGATAATCAATCTTCAGTCTATTACCACCCTTGTGATAATCAGTACTCTGTTCATCAAGGAGAGATAGGAGTCCTTCTTGCACCATATCGTGACCTCTTCTATCATGACTGTGCATGGACCAGAACTGTTTCTAGGGTTTCTCTTTTTAAAGATGCTTTGGTCATTTCCAAAAAATGACAGTCTCTCAAATCTTGGGACACCAGTCCCCCCACCAATTTCACCCCCTGGGGCCGAGGGGCCTTGAGAACAGAGATCTTCCTCTCCATCTCTGTTCACACTTCTTTTTCACTGTCCACTCTTGGCTCCAAGCCAATGCCTCTCCCCAGATGCAGTCTCTGTGTTACAGAAAAAAAATGGGTCCGTCTATGGCCATACAAGAAAAGTTCAGCCAAAGGCCACTCCATCATCTCCTTCCACCTAGGATTCTTCTCAGCATCCTCTGACAATCTTTCACTTGCATGAACTTTCATTATTTTTGTTTAGTTTTCTCTATTTCACCTCTATCTTCTTTCTTCAGATTCAGGAGGATTAGCATTTATAAAGTTTCCATCATTTACGAAAAGGGTTAAAACCTTGGGCTGTGCCTGCCCAGAACTCCCACGGCTTGATTTGCTGGGCACCTTCTCATGCCACCCCCTCTTTACTCCTTGGGCCGTGCTGCCCGGCTGCCGATATCAAATTTCAAGGTGGCACAGGCACAGTCTCTCTCTCCAGAGGGGGAAAGGGGGCTGCCTGATACCTCTCAATGTTCTTGTACTCTCTCCACCCTTCCATCCTGCAGGAGCTTTCTCCCCCCTCTCTCTGCCCAAGGCTCTGGCCTGCCCGCAGCTGGGCAGGGCAGGCCTGACCACCCTCACGGACCGGAACCAAGAGCGCGTTCTCCCGGGAGCGCTCTGCTTTTAACCCCCTGTGTTCTCAGAGAAGCATCCTTGTCCTCAGTGGCCACACTAAGTGCCAATATTCAAACCTGAGCACTCATTGGTTTGACCACCAAATCCCAAAAAACTCACTTTCTGTTCAAACCACCACACCCACTCACACTTTGCTGTTCTGCCACAGGTGGTGCGCCCGTTCAAAACGTTCCTGCACACCGTGCAGAAGAACCAGCTCCTCATGACCCCGAGCTCTGCGGGGAGGAATGGGGTCATAAAATCCTTCATCAGGTACAACACCCCTCTCCAGGCTGATCCCAAGGTAAGAGGAGGCTCTGCTCTAAGCCAGTACACAGAGGTTTCATTAAGTGCCTAACTTTTAAAGCACAGTCATGAGAGAAGCTTTGCAACCCATTTGAAACTGAGTGATTTGAAGCAATCTTTTTACACTTAAATAAATAAAATTTGGGTTAGTCAGTTTCCTGAAGAATTCTAGTGTGAACTCTAAGCTTTATTCCTGCATCATTCCCCTGTGCTATTGGCAAGTAACAGTCAGAGATGAAAACTGGGAAACAGAAATTGAGTGGATTGTGAATGTTGAATTGTATTGATAACTGAAGCATGTAGATCCCAGGTCTCCTTTCTAGGACTTCTCTCATGAGAGAGATTGAGCAAATACCTCTTAAATCCAAACTTTGGAGGTTTTCCAAACCATTGAGGCAGGAGGAAACATGAGGCTGTCCTGGATGTGGGGCGAGTAAGACAACTGCTGGTGTCCAAATCGAGAGGGCATCAGTATCTCTGATGGATCCTGTCAGGACCAGCAGCACACCTTGGCTGGCTGCAGGCAGGTGCTTCTGCACTACCTGGGGAGCCTTCCAAGCGCCTGGTTTTCTAAGCCAGGAGCAGTTTGGGAGGGAGGGATTTGAGAGCTGGTTCTAGACAAAGGTGTAGCATCCTGGATTCACTCAGCTGCCCTTGAAACCGTGTGCCAAGCAGGAATTGCTCATACTCATGATACCAAACAACTCACCTGCAAAGTAGGCAGCTCTGGTTTTCCCTTGCAGGAGAGCTGAGAGGAAGAAAGAAGAGGGCAGGATGCAGGAATTGGTATTCCTGCATCTAGCAGCCTAATGGCAGAGCTTCCTAGGGCTGTGCTCAGAGGCTGGCTGTGTTCCAGGAGGTCAGGGAAGGCCACTGGGAAGCAGTGAAAGATTCCAGCTTCAATCTATCTGAGCCCCTGCTGATGTTAGTGTCAGTACTATGAAGGAGTTAATAGGATGAGAAAAGAATCTTGTGGCTAGGGAGTGCTTCCTCTGCTGCTGTCAGTTCGTGGAATGTTTAAGGTTTCATTCCAGTGCAGGCAGCTCCCCCTTGGGAGATTTTCCGTGTGGGAGCTAAACATAACTAAATAGCAGCAGAGCAATAAGATATAATTGTTAGTTTTATATTAACCAGTTTGGATGCTGACAGCACCAAGCGTTTACAGCACAGAGCCCAGTGTAAGGGGTTCCCTTGGATGATGCCCTATGCTGGTCTGTGGGTTTGTGCTGAGACCAGGCCTGCTTTGGCGTGGAGTGGGTTGATGTTAATCCATTTGCTGTGGTTGCAGTGGTGGCTGGATCTTGCTCCCCTGGCTGACAGTGTGCCTAGGCTGGGTCAGGAAAACAGGAGAAAGCCCCTGTTTCTGGCTGGCACTTGGAGCTGGCTGTGTGCCAGAGCAAGCTGGGAGCTCTCGTGGTTCACCACCAGATCGAGCCTCGTGGGAGGCACAGGCACCAGTGGGAGCTCAAGGTGTTTCCTGGAGCACCATCTGTCCCCGCGCCCGCCGCAGGAAGCGGGAGCCGTGCCAGGCATTAGCGCTGCTTGGTGGCTCCTTTGCACCAAAAGAAAGCACAGGGCTGGCTGCCTGCAATCCCTGAGGATGCTGCCTGGGCTTCCAGAGCTGATGGTCCTGTTTCAACACTCCAGCTTCTCTTGCTCCTTGAGATTCACACCAGTGTTTTCCTTGCATATGTCCATTCATGATCAGGTCACAGGCTGCCTGAGCTCTGCTCCAGGGATGTCACCACCCATATGGGATGTATCCATTCCTGCCTGCAGCTCCTGGCTGTCACCTCTGGGCCCTTGCCCAAAGAAGCTGAGGTGGGAAAGAGTGCTTCCCAGTGGGTACAACGACATTTCAATTCCCCTCAGGAAAAGGAGAGGCAGAAGCTGGAGACTCTACGGAAGAAGCAAGAAGCTGAACAGCTGAGAAGGCAAAAGCTGGAGGAGGAGAAGAAACGGCGACTTGGAGAGGCGAAGCTGTGAGTAGATGTGGTCACACTGCTCTTGGCACCTGAGGTTCCTGTGTCCAGGTGTTTTATCTTGCAAGCAGCAGAAACTCCTGTGGACACAGGCAGTGTTTGTCCTTGGAGTATCTCTGGAATGCTGCTACAAAGCATTGACTGTCTTTCCCACCCAGTGCTGCAGTTTTTTGTCTTGAGTCCTTGCTTTCTGACAGAGCATAAACATGGCTAGTGCTTAAATGGGGAATTGAATTTCCTGCTGTGTCTTGTCCTTGTGCTGAGCTGGGGGGAGCTCACCTGGCTGGAACACGATGGTGAGCTGGGCTGTGTCCTCAGGAAGCGCGAGGAACGCCTGCGCAAGGTGCTGCAAGCCCGGGAGCGGGCAGAGGAGATGGAGAAGGAGAGGAAGAGGAAGATTGAGCAGAAGATTGCGCTGTTTGATGAGAAGACCGAGAAGGTACAGCCCCTGGAGAGGTTATTTGGGACAATCAGTAGCCACTGAGGCAGCTGGCACCACACAAATGTGCTCTCCAGAAAGAGGGGCACAGAAGCTGCTTGGATTCTAGAGGCTGAACCAAAGAGTAGTGAATAAAGAACTTTCCAGAGCCCTGATGATCCTAAGGGGCAGCCTTTCTCTGGCTACAGCACATGGCAGCTGAAGCCCTGTTTTTCCATAATCATGAATCTAAATGGGCTTTATCAATGCTCTGGTAGATGGAAGAAGGACTTAAAGTAAATAAAGGTGGCCTAATGGCCCAAAGGTTTTATTTACTGCTTCTCCCAGCTAAGTAATAGCTGGACATGGGAAAGTAAACATCTTTCCTCCAGAGCCTTCCTCTCAGATCCCAGACTTCCAGGCAATTTGTACAGGGGCCAGGGGCCTAGTGGTCGTCTGCTTTAATTATCCCCAGCTGCCTGTCTGATTGCATGGCTCTGAGGGTATATTCCAATGGCTTTGTGGGACTGGATGTGTAAACCCCAGAATGGGGTCAGCTCTTCCTGGGAAGATGTAAAACATGGTCATTGCCCTAAATATGACCTTTTTAAAACAGAGCACAGCCCCCCTTGATTGCTGGGGAAAAAGGAGAGAGGGTTTGCCCTGTGAGGGGTCCTGCTGTGCTGTGCCTACCTGAGACTGGGTCTGTGTGTGCTCCAGGTGCGGGAGGAAAAGCTGGCAGAGGAGAAGATCAAGAAGAGAGTGGCTGCCAGGAAGATGGAGGAAGCTGAGGCCCGGCGCAGACAAGAGGAGGAGGCCAGGAGACAAAGAGCTCTGCAGCAGGTGTGTGTGTGGGCCTGTTCTGACCCACAGGCAGAGCTGGCCTGGGGATCCACCTGCCAGGGGCATTGGGAATTTACCCCCAAGATGTTTCCCTGCCACATAGCGATGGGAATTTGGGTCAAGTGAGGGGTTCCTGGTGCTGTCTCCTGGAGCCTGCTCCTGTCAGGTGAGTAACTCCTGCCTGGGCTTACAGGAGGAGGAGGAGGAACGGCGGCGTAGAGAGCTGATGCAGAAGAAGAGGGAAGAGGAGCAGGAGCGTGCCCGGAAGATCGCTGAGCAGAGGCAGGCAGAACAGGAGCGGGAGAGACAGTTGGCTGCAGAGAGAGAACTGGAGAGGAGGAGGGAGCAGGAGCGGATCCAGGCGGAAAAGTAAGGCAAAATCCCCATTTCTGCACCAAATTCTGTGCTGGGATTGAAATGCAGCCAGAGCAGAGGGCAGGAGTGGAAGGCTGGGGCAGCAGCCTGCGGTGACCTGGCAGCACAGCTCTGGACTGTTGCTGAGCTGCCAAGGAGGATCTCTGGATTCAAGGATGTCAGGAGTGTGGTGGGGAGTGCCTGAAGAGCTGTGAGCAAGGGAGAGCCCTGGTGTGGTTCTGGGAGTGAGGGCCCATGCTGTGGTTCACAGGCTCCGGGAGCAGCAGGAGAAGGCTGCCCGCCTGCAGAAGGAAGCAGCGGCTGCTAAGGAGAGGCTGCGCAGGGAGATGGAGAAGAAGGAGGTAAGTGATTGATTTTGGGAAGGGATAGACCTGCCTCAGCAGCTGTTGCTGTTGGAGCAACTCAGCTGGGACACTGAGGGGAGCCCTGAAGAGCTACTGTGGCAGTTCTGAGCAGGAAGTCGGACCTGTTTGGCACGCTTAGAGTACCATGGGGAGTCCTGGCCTCTAAAAATACTGTTTACTAATTTAGAAAGAGGCCAAGATCAATAGCACAGACTTCTGCAGATGGTCTGCTGGTTTTTGGCTTTTATAGCCCCAAGATAAAGTAAGCAGCAAGTTTTCCAAGGTGGGAAGGCCCTGGCTTTGTCAGGGAAAGGCAGCTGATGCTCTGGCAAGGGGGTCAGTGGATTTGTGCCCCTCTGAGGTTGCTGCACCATGTCCCAAGCACTCCTCATCAGCACGAGGAACAGCTGTAACAAGGTGCTTGGATATTTTGCTGGCCACAAAGATGGGTGGCTGGGTTGGCAGTGTAGTCCCTAAGGGTAATCCCGTGGGTGTAATTGGCAGCAGGAGCAGCAGATGTTGGCAGAGAAGAAGAGGCAGGAGGAAGAACAGAAGAAACTTTCAGAGGAGCAAAAGGCCAAAGATAATGCCCGGGCACCGCTCCTGGAGAACAAGGAGGTAACTGAGGATGGGTCCTTAGCGGTGACAGCACAGCTCAGTCCCAGCTCTGATCCACTCTGGCCTCGGGCAGTTCCACCTCTGCTTTTATCTGCCTTTCTATTAACAGGAATTCTGTAAATCCTGGTTATTTGCGGTTGACTCCACGGATATTTCAATGATAGAGGGAAGGGAAGCAGGCAGGATTGGACAGGGTTCCTGGCTGTTGGGTAAGACAGCTGCTGTTGGAGCTGTCTTAAGTGCCTCTTAAATACCGGAAAGACCTCGGGGGCAGAAAGTGCTGAAAGTTTTATTTGGGGTCAAATTTGGGAACAGCCACAAGGTGGCAGCAGAGCTTGTGGAATGGTGAGGGTTTGGCACGGGAGAATCCTGCGGGTGTGTGTTCCTGTCCTGGACATTGACAGAGCAAGGTGGCTCTTGTCTGTCTCCTTGCAAAGCTCAGAATCTTAATCTTTAAATGCAGAGCCAGTGGGTGGGAGTTAATGTCACTGTACACAAAGCCATGAAGGAGGTCTCTGGTGGGGAAGGACAACTGTGCCCAGCTCTCCAGAGACTAATTTCCTGATTGAAAATTGAATTTCTACTGAAAATTTCCAATTGAAAAAACTGAAATTCGCACTTGTAGGTTTTCTCCTACCCTTACACTTCCTGCCCATGCCACTCCCATTAGTGGAGCTTGATTTAGCTGAGCAGGTTCTCTGTGCAGCAATTAGCAGTTTTATATCATTAATCAAGCCCAGAAGTTGGGTTGCAGAGTGTTTTAGAGCATGTAACTCTGCTCAAGGGACAATAAACCTCCAGTTAACCTTGGCTTCACTGGGGTGGAGCTCTGTTCTATTAGACCCGTTAGATTCATCGACTGCTGTGTGCTCATGCCACAGATGGCAAATTAATCAGCCTAATTAAACAGAAGAAGGCCATGCACAGCTATCCTTGGGTCACAAATTTGGAACTTGGGTGAAGCTCTCGTGTCCAGACTTGAGAACTGCCAGACTCAGGGTTTGCTATGAGGTGACAGAGCGTGAGGTGAGGACGAGCTGGTCCTGCTGTAGCTTGGATGCTGTAGCTGCATCCAACACCTGTGGAATGTGTTTCCCTTCTAGAATTCCCCTGCCTGCAACTCGTATGAGATGACTCCGCAGGGCAGGAAGGACCTCAAGGTCGTGCCTGTGACAAACTCGAATGACTACGGGATGGACCTGAACAGCGACGACTCGACGGATGACGAGAGCCAGCCGCGCAAGCCCGTCCCTGCCTGGGCCACTGGTATGTGTGTATGGGGGGATGTGTGTGTCCAGGGCACCCAGCAGACCTACTGTGGGACCTGCTGTGGGGTTTTGCCCAGTTCCTCTTGCCTGGAGGAGTATAAAGTACTCCAGCATGGAACAAGCACTTTGTCCAAGACTAGACAGGAGCTTGAAGCAACCTGGTGTAATGGAAGGTGTCCCTGCCCATGTCAGGGGGTTGGATGAGTTTTAAAATCCCTTCCAACCCAAACCATTCCATGATTCTATGTGGAATGTGGAATCAGGAGCTCCTCTACCACTTGGGGATCTTGTCACAATGTGATGGGGGACAAATGCACTGCTAGGCTGCCCTGCAGTGATGAGAGATGAGCAGAATGGGGGACACACCGCATACAACAGCCTACACAGCAATCCCAATTAACAAAATTAACACAACCCTCCTCTGTTCGTGCAGGGAATCAGCTGAGCCAAGCTGTGATCCGGCAGTACTACAACCCCCCTGACCTGGACGCGCTGTTTGGGGCCATCCCCAGCCCCAAGCTGGAGCACATCTTCTACAAGAGCAAACCCCGCTACTTCAAGCGCACCAGCTCGGCCGTGTGGCACTCGCCGCCCACTGTGGCAGCCAAGCCAGCCCTGGGGCTGCCCTGCAGCCTCAAGAAGCCCTGAGGTGAGCACAGGTGTGCAGCAGGTGTGCCTTCCTGTCTCCAGGTGAGGAAGGAGTCATTCTCCACTTTAAGTATTTAGGTTCTAGCATTGAATAAATGGCAGCTTTTCCTGGGTTCCTGCGCCTCGGTTTGCGGGGCTGGTTTCTGTCAGGCCAAGCCATGAGGTGCTGTCCTGGGAAGTGCCTCTCTCTTACCCTTATCATGGAGCTGGAATGGACTCAGACCTTCAGTGGGTGAGGGGTGTCACCTGAAGCTGTGGGATCCTCCCCCTCTCTCACACAGGCCTGGCAGGACCTGCCATCAGTTACATGTCTGTACTGCCCCTGAGGCCAGTGACAGCCAGGCACTGCTGCACCAGGGCAGTGTTGCCTGCTCCACTGCTCTTCTCAGGAAGGCGTTCCCAGGTGTGCTCTTCATCTCCTGCGACCCGAAAGGGATTCATCGTTCTGTTTCCCACCTGTGTGGTGGTGTCCATCAGCAGGGCAAGGCTGACATTGGCACAGCTGTGGTGGGAGTACAATGAGGGTCTCAGTGATGTTCCATCAGCTGTGGAGAGATGTGACCAAGTTGTGACCATGACCCTGAGGACCTGCAAGTGTATGAGCCAGCTCTAGGCCTCGATAGGAGAAACTCTGCAAGCGTTTCTGGCAGAGTTTTTTTCGTTTGTTAGTGAAATTCCATCTGTGAGGCCAGATGGGATAGAGAGGATGTTTTTAACCTTAATCCCTCTTGGCTGTGGCTCAGCATCAGCTCATTGTCTGTCAGCCTATTTAGCACTACCTGTTCAGTGAGCCGCTGTTAACCGGACTCTGGCCAACCCAATTTCATCGAACCAAAAATTCCAGCTCAACCTTCCCATTCCAGGAGCCTGTGGCGGTTTAGTCATTCCTTCTGCACCCAGCCCAGCCCTGTAAAACCCCTGTATAGACTGTGCTTTGTGTGAGAGGACATGAACCTGTCTGTGTGTCTGTAGCCAATGCACTGTTTGCCAGCAAATCTTCTTGAAAAGATGTGGGTTTTGTATTTAAAATGTGCTGGTGTCTTTATTCTGGGATGGCTTTGTATGTGTAGATCTGTATCTGTGGAGTATCTGTGCTTCTGGGGTTGCTCTGTAGATCCAGGTCTGGCAATTGCTGTCTGTACCCATGGAGTGCCTGTGTTTCCATGGCTGTCTTGTGCTTCCAGGTCTGTATTTGTGCGACTGCGATTTCTTGTACATTAATTTTCTGCACTGGCCAAACACTGTTGGATAAGACGAATTTTATCATCTCTGGGCTCCTCACAGCTTTTTGTTACAGAAATTGAGGGTTTGGAGTCTGTCCCTTTTGTGCCATTTCCTTGAGGCAGGAATATCTGGGGAGAACTTATGATCTCCAATGGAAAATCTGTGTCCCTGGGGGTTCCCCAGCACTTTGTAACACCCATAGATGCTACAAAGCATTTGGTGGCTGATTTTTAAGGTTTGGGGCCCTTGTGGCTGTGGGTCCCACTGGGGGCATCGCTCAGTGCCCAGCTCCTGTCTCTGTGCTGTCAGCCTGGCTGCAGGTGGGACCCCCCTGTATGCAACAGGCACAGACAGAAACACTCAATTCAGCTCACACATAATTTATTAGTGACAAAGGGGCTGTCTCCAGGCACGAGGGGATATCACCAAGGTGGGGGAATGACACTGTGTCACTGGGCTGGGAGGCAACGGGGAAAGGGGGTTTGATCAACATGGTGTAACCTGATGTGGGAACAAGGTGTCCTCGTGTTGGGAAGGACACACAAAGCACTCTCATATATGTGTGGGGGACTCAGGGTGCAGGACAGTCCCCAGAGGTGTAATGGGCCCCAGGTGTGACACGTTCGTGTCCCTCACGCTACCCGCGCTCGCAGATGAGCTCGACGACGCTGTGCTCCATGGGGACCGGGTCAAGGCAGCGGTGGGCGGCCTGGCGGCCACCTCGTCCAGCAGCCCCTGCACCACGCGCTCGTCGGAGGCGAAGCGCCACAGGTAGAGCTGCAGGTAGTGCCCGTCCACCTGCACCTGCTGCAGCCCGAAGCGCCCCAGCGTGCGCAGCCGCACGCACTCCAGCAGCGTCTTCAGGCTGATCTTGATGATCCCCGTCAGCACCGACACCTGTGCGAGGGGACAGTGGGGACATGGGGCATGCGGGCACAGGGATGGTGTCCCTGCAGGATGTGGGGGCCCTCGTCCTGGCTGCCAATCCCCAGGGACTCCTGAGCATGGGAATGTGTGGCACATGGACAGCCATGGCCTGGTCGCTACACAGATCCCCCTCCTCCAACCAGAGTCCCAATACCTAGGACAGGGGACCCTGTGGACACCCTTGTCCTGGTCATCAGCTCCAAGGGACCCCCTGAGCCCTGACACCAGGGACGTGCGGCAGTGGGAAGGTGGGCAGTTTGGGGCCTCAGAATGTTTATTTTGGGACATGGTGGTGTCCCCGTGACCTCACCTTGTTGAACTCAACAGGGCTGAAGATGTCGATGCGCTCAGAGAAAAGCTTCTGGATGTTGCTGAGCAGGTGGGTGTCCATGGGGGCACTGAGGACATGGACACAGGGACAGTCAGGGACTTGACAGAGCCAGGGATGTGGGGACAGTGACACAGGGACCGTTAGGGGACATGGAGAGGGTCAGACCATGCAGGGATGCCTTTGGGAATCAAAATGCAGATTTTGAGGATGCAGAGGAATGTGAGGATGGTCCCAGGACATGGAGGGACAAGAAAACTGAGGGACACAAAGACCATGGGGATTGCCAGGGGATTCTGGGACAGCTGTAAGGAATACAGGCATTGTTGGGACAAACAGGGATCATCACTAGGATAGTCTGGGGATATGGGGACAGCTAAGGGCTGTCAAGATAGCGGGAGGGTATTGGGACAGTCTGGGATCATGAAGAGGGTGACAGGGAAGATGCAGTGGATACTCAAGGAGTGACAGGGAGCTCAGGGGTGCCCAGGGGTGCCAGGGCTGACCTTGGGGTGTAGCTGGGGGCATAGCGGCCGGGTGCCCGTGAGCTGCTGTAGACGGAGAAGGCGCGTCGGCTGGAATCGCTGCTCTGTGCCCGCCTCACCCCCTCCTCGAACAGCTGCCCCACCTGTGGGTGGCACCACACCCTCAGCACCCAAAACCCCCTCCTGGGACCCCCCAAATCACCCGCCATCCCTCAAAGTATCCACGACCCTCCCAGGATCCCCAAAGGGCCACCCAGGGATCTGGGCAAACCGCTGGACCCCTCCAGCAGTGTCCAACCCCCTCAGCCCTGGTGTCAGCCCGACCTGGACGTCGATGGCGGTGATGTCCTCCACCACACGCTTCATGACGGCACGCACGTTGCGGGGCTCAACAGTGCCCAGCCAGTCGCGCGTCTCGACGCTCTTGCGCAACATCTGCGCCACGGCCGCGCCCTGCACCTGCACGTAGTGGTCCAGCAGCCGCTGCGCCGCCGCCCGCGCCTCCGCACACAGTGCTGGCCCCGGCGTCACCGCCGGCCCCGAGTCCTGGGGGACACACACGGGTAGGGTCAGCCCCACACCTCCTCTGCAGCGCTGTCACCGCTGGGAATGTGAGGGATATGGGGAGATGCCTCCCTTCCCTGTGACTCTACATCGATGTCCGGGGGCCACAGGGACATAGGGGACAGGTGGGACACGGCCTGAAGCAGCATCACTGCCCCTCTTACATGACCTTTGGGCTTCAGAGGCTTGAGGCCATGTGGAACCACCCTGAAGATCCCTCGGGGACATTCAGGATCCCCTTAGGGCCATTCAGAGGCTCACCTGGGGAGGGAACTGCTCATCGGTGAGGGTGAGGATGTAGCTGATGGTGGAGTTCTCATAGTCCAGGCAGAGGCGGGCAAGGAGCAGCAGCAGGGCCGGGGGGGCGGCAGGAGCTCCCCGCTCAGCCGGGCCATCAGCAAAGCCACGGGCGGTGCGGCACAGCCAGCGCACAAAGGCCACCACCAGTCCCTCACGCACTGCTGTCACACAGAACTCCCCCTGTGCCACAAATGAGGGGTAGGGGTCACACCTCAAAACCCCTCAAACTGCCCTGTACGGGCTCCAGACCACCCTGTGTGACCCCCAACCTGCTCTGTGCCACCCACAGATTACTCCAGTGACCCCCAAAATGCCCCCAGCCCCCTCACCCTGTCCAGCGCCCCCCAAAGCACCCCACCCCACGGTGCCCTACCTTGAAGTAGGGCAGGCTGGCAAAGGCGACATCCCTGGCAGTGAAGAGCTGCACGTAGGCCAGCACAGCCTTGAGCTGGCCCAGCACGGAGGCGGCCAGCGTGGCCAGCAGATCAGGCAGGCCGGGCCCCTCTTTGCCGGGGGGCCGAGGGGCAGCCAGCGCCTGGCGTACGTCCCCCAGGCAGCCCAGGAAGAAGGTCTGCAGGGCGCGCAGGTAGCGGTCGACACGCTCGCGGGCGGCCCGGGCCACCAGCTCGGCAGCAGCATCGGCGCCCGCGGGCAGCAGCTCGAGCAGCGCACGCAGCCGGCGGTGGAAGCGGTCGAGCGCCCGCACCAGCAGGGACGTGTCGCCCAGGCCGCGCTCCAGCGCCAGCCGCCGCTCCAGCAGCGCGAAGTAGCGGGTGGCCAGAGCAGCGGCGAAGGGCTCCAGGCGCTCCGTGTCCCCGCCGAACAGCGTGCGGTACGAGCCGGCCAGCTGGCACAGCGTGCCCACGA
This sequence comes from Sitta carolinensis, assembly GCA_032173965.1. Taxonomy (NCBI): domain Eukaryota; kingdom Metazoa; phylum Chordata; class Aves; order Passeriformes; family Sittidae; genus Sitta; species Sitta carolinensis. Next base: position 8,060,288 of record JAVUNC010000026.1, read on the forward strand.
AGGCCGAGCTGCCGCGGTCCACGAAGTCCAGGATGTCGGAGGCGGGCGGCGGTGGCGTGGTGGCCGGGCCCGAGGGGTCGGCTGTGGGCAGCTCGGCCTCCAGTGCCGCCAGCTCTGCCTCGAGGCGTGCGCCCGCCTGGCTCAGGAACTCCTCGCTCAGCTCCTCGGCTGGCTCCTCCAGCTGCAGCAGCATCTCCACGCACTCGGTGAGCTCCTTGGGGTCCAACGTCTCCTCCCTGGCGGTCGGGAGGGCCCGGGGTTAACAGTGGCATGGCAGAAAACGGGGAGTAAGCAATAGAAGAGCTCAGTAGGCTCCAGAGTGAACACCCCCACACCCGCATTTCCCATCGGCAGGTTCCAGGGTGAACGCACCGGAGGCGTGTGCGGAGGCGCTGGGCCAGCTCGGCCATGATGGCGTGGCTCTCGTCCTCGATGGCGCGGAAGGAGGGCAGGTGGCGGTAGTGCCGCAGCACGGCGCGGGCGCGGGCGTGGCAGCGCAGGGCCCGCGCGGGCTCCGTCCCCGCCCAGCGCCGCAGCCGCCCCGGCACCTCCACCAGCGCCTGCAGCTTCCGCAGCAGCGCCTGCACCCCTGCAGGGACACAGGGTCAGGGGTGGGGGAGCAAAGGGGTGGGGGACACAACGGGAGCAGGATGAGACGTGGGGGTGGGACCATCTGCCGGATCTGCCCCCCATGGGGGGACACCCACCCACCCCCTAGATCTGCCCCGCATGATTCATCTCCCCCCGGATGGCCCCGTACCGGCCAGCTGGGCGCCGCGGCGGTGCCGGTCCTGCAGCGCGGCGCTGACGCGGGCACTCGAGGCGCTGATGGCCGCCATGTTGGCCGCCAGGTCATCCATCTCCGCCTCCATGTGTCGGAAATCCACCTTCATCTTCCGAATGGTGTCTGGGGGACACGCGTTGAGTGCCAAGTCCCTCGCTGCCAGGTCCCCCCCATGCCGCCCAGGATTAACACACCACAACCCCCAGAGAAGGCTTGCTACTGGAGTGGCTGTCATTGGTCTCCAGAGTGAACCACCACATTCCCCCAGGCAGCTTCCCAGTGCTGCCAGAGTGAACACACCCAAACTCCCATTTCCTAACACTGCCATCAGTAGATTTCAGAGTGAACACCCCCAAATCCCCATTTCCCATTGCCACCATCAGTAGATTTCAGAGTGAACACCCCCAAATCCCCATTTCCCAGCACTGCCATCAGTAGATTTCAGAGTGAACACACCCAAACCCCCATTTCCCACTGCTGCCATCAGCAGGCTCCAAGAGGGAGCAGCTCACCAGTGGCAGAGATGAACTTGTTGTAGTTCTCATAGAGCAGGGTCTGCATGTCGCTGTCCAGGGCGCGGATCTCCCGGCCCAGCGCGGCCTCACGGGCCAGGAGCTGCCCCAGGGGACACTCGCTGCGCACCTGGGGGGACAACGGATGCACATCTACCCCTGGTTCCCTCCAGAGCTCGCTCTGGAGACTCCTAATTGAGATCATCAACTGCCCTCCATAACTAGTCCGGGAACTATATCCACAAGGTCCCTGAAGAGGCCCTTTCCGGGATCCCCTCAGGATACCGGCGGCCCGAAGGTTCTGCGGACCCTGCGGTCCTCCCCCGCCAGGGTCGGGGCCACCCGCCGAGATCCCTCGTGACGCGGGGACCTCCCGGGGCCCATCGGAGTCCCGGCGCCCTCGGTAAGGTGGGGGTGCCCGCGGCTGAGGTCTCCTTGGTCACCTTGGTCATGAACACCTCCGGGTCGAAATGGGGCCCATCGATGTCGGTGGGGTCCGGGGCCGCCTCGGTCGCCTCGGCAGTGGCCGGGCCATAGTAGCGCTGGAGCGGCCCGTGGGGACGCCGCCACCCGCCGCCCCCGGTGCTCCCGCCGGTGGCCTCGGGGCTGCCTGCGGGTCCGCTCCCGGCCCCGCTCCCCGCTGTCACCGCCGCCATCACACCGCCGCTTCCGCCCCAGCGCCACTTCCGGCACCTTCCTTACGTCATTCCGACGCGACGCCCGGTTGCCATGGTGACGGGGAAGCGGCCCCGGACAGGGCGGGTCCCGGTTACCGGGGCTGGGGGCGGCCGCGACGGTGACGGAGCTGCGGCCCGCGTCCTGCTGCGCCCCGTGTACAAGGACTCCCGTGAGAGTGACATGGGTGGAGACACCGACCCTCGAGGGGTGAGCGGCCGGTGGCACCCCCAACCCCGGTCCCGTGTCTCCCACTGTCCCTTCTCACCACTGTCCACCTGTCCTCAGGCCGCCCCAGTGCCCCTGTGAGTCCCTGTCGTCCCTGTGAGTCCCCACTGCCCCGGTGCTTCCCCATGCTCGTCTCTCCATGGCACCGGGTGGGGTCCTGGGGACCCCTTCCCCACCCGAGGGTCCCGCTCCAGCGCCGGGTGGCTCCGGGTGATGTTGGAACAGGGCTGTGAGGCCGCAGGTTCAGCCAGGTGATCGACCTTGCACCTCGCACAAGGAACAAAGATTTGGGCTAAAAGGTCTAAAATCAGCTTTATTTACAGCAGGAAAGACAAAATAAATCCCACCAGGGTGAGGACTGGGGTGCTCCAGAGGCCTTTCATCAGGAGTCACCTGCTCCAGGAATCACAGGCTACTGATTCTTCCCAAGGAAAAAAGCCCAGAGCTGCCACGTTGCACCAGGAAAGCAGGAAGAGCCAGAGGAATTTCCTGCTGCCTCCTTTCTCCTTGCCTTCCCTGCACATTTTTTTCCCACATGTGTAAAAGAACATACCTAATCCAGCCAGGATGTGTTTTGTGAGCAGTTTGGTACATGGGACAACATTCCCTTCATAGCTGTGGACCCAAGCTAGCCCAAGGGCAAAGGAATTCCCAGTGGGAGCAGAGAGAAGGCAAAGGAACACCCAGCCATCCATGAAGAAGGTTTGCTGGAGAGTCTGTGATTAATCAGAGGAGGAGGAATGGCTAAGCCCTGGCTGTTACAGGAAGAGAGAAGCAAATAAGCAAAGACAACCCCCAAGGCAAGGCAGGGGTTCCTTTTGCACCTTTTAAATTCATAAACAAATCAGCAATTCCCTCCTTGATTACCCCCCACTCCCAACAGCGCTGTGGGGGGAATTCCACCTCACCTCAACCTCTGCTTTATTGGCACATCTCCCCAGAGTGCTCTAAAACCAGGCTGCCACAGTAGCCACAATGAACTGGACCCTCTGCCACTGGATTCCTTTACTCTGATTTAGTAATTTAATTGCATGTGTGTGTGAAGGTTCTGGAAGGTTCCACACAAATGCAAATCCATGTGGTTATGGACTGTGGCCATCCCTTCCCACAGGGTCCAGGTTGGTTTGCCCACAAGGATAATAAAGACAACCAAGCCAGGATATAATGAAAGTCCTGCTTCCCTGCATCTCTTCCCTGCCACAGTCTGAGAGCATCCAGGCCCAGATCCATTGCTAATTCCACCTGAAAGCAGCACAGGTTTCCTTTCAGCCCAGGGATGTGGTCTGCAAGTCCCATGGACATGGAGAGCAGCCACACGGAATGTAAATCACATTGGTACTTCCAAATCCTGTAAATCAGCATCCTAAGTCCTACAGCTCACAAAGCTCAGCTGGGTTATGGAGTATCCACAAGTCCCTGGATTTGTCAGTTCCTGGTTTTCAGCGAGGGAGGTGATGTGGAAGCGGCCCTTAGAAACAGCCCACAGGATGTGGGCAAGGCAGGAGGTCACAGCCTGAGCTGGGACCCCAAAATCACGTTAGACATGAGCATCCCTTTAGAGCCAAACTTGTTTTGGACGAGCTGTCTGAGCCCAACAACAAGGAGCTGGAGGAAGGAAAAGTCACTGGGAAGGTGGCGGAGTGGCCGGAGGCTCCTCTGGAAAACACGTGGACAGGTCTGTGGCTGGTGGGCTGTGGCCTGTGCCGCCTGCCCTGCTCGGGGCCCTGTGCCACCTCCCAGCCCGGGCTCAGGTCCCTGCCCGGGACACCAGGTAGTAAAGGATGAAGAAGATGAGGATGAGTGCCACGGACACGGCGAGGAGCAGGCGGCGGTTGTCCCGGCCGGAGCGCGCCATGCCGGAGAAGCGCTTCACGCTGCCTGACAGCAGCCCCGTCACGCTCAGGAAATCCGAGTCCTGCCGGGAAAAGACACCTTGGAGGAGTTGCAGAATCATGGAACATCCTGAATTGCAGGGACTCACAAGGATGAGTCCAGCTTCAGGCCCTGCAAGGGCACTCCAACAATCCCAGTGTTGATTTAGGGCTTCTCCCTTAAGGGCTTTTGCCATCCCACCTCTCATGCCAATTCCCTGATTGGCACAGAAAGCCCCGTGTCCCATTTCCCAGTCTTTACCATGCCATCCAGGTAGCGGTTCTGTTCCTCAGCATCCTTGTCGATATCCAGAGCCAGCTGCAGGGCAAGGCAGGAAATGGGCATTAATGAGCTTTTAATGTCCAGAGAACCTCTAAAATCTGCAATGCAAATTATTAAAACAAGCTGCTGCTTTCTCAGCTCCAACAAACACACAGGGGCTTGTCTGGTTCAGGAACAAGGAAAATGATTCGCATTTCCCTGTCAGGCAGGGAGCCTTTCCAGCTCTGAAAATAAAGCCTGACTGTCTAAATCTGCCAGGTAGAGAGGGGAGTTTAAACCCAGGGACACAATGGCAGGAATTCAGTCTGCCCTTTTACACAGTGAGTCACTGATTTCTTTCATGGTTTGTACACAATTTCTAATAATTTAGAGCTTAAAGTGTTTGATGTTAATAGGACCAAACCAGCTTTAAGAACAGTTACACAGAGACACAGGTATTTTCCAAAATTAATCTACCTGCCTTTTTTTCATGAATTTTTCCCCGAAGAGGTGAGCTTAGCAACTGTGTTCAGACCTTGTGTTCAGGCTGGACAGGGCTTGAAGCAACCTGGTCTAGTGGAAGGTGTCCCTGCCATGGGAAGGGGTGGGACTGGATGAGCCTTTCCAACCCAAACCATGCCATGGTTCTGAGATCCCATGCAGGACTCCCAGGTAATCAGAGCCTGTCCTTCACCTCAACACCTGATGTGATCTCGGGCACTCACCGACTTCAGCCTGGTGACCTTGCTGGCCAGGCTGTCGGCCATCCGCTTGTTCTCCACATCCAGCAGGTCCTCCATGGCGCTCGGACTCTGCCCTGGGGAGAAGAACGAGGAGCACACATCATCCCTGCCCTGCCACAGCACTCCGTTCCAATCACAGCCCCGCCTCGCATGGTTTGCGCCGTGGAACCCTCTGAGAATGTGACCAAAACACCCCAGACTTCCCCCAAACAGGCCAGGGCAAGGACTCAGACTTGCACCCTGAACTGCCACCACGGCCCAGCAGCAGCTGTGGGGCTTCCATGGCCATCCAGGAGTGAGATTTGGGTGAAACCCGGCAAATCCGGGGTCCTTTCCCCCTGGGTCGTGTCGGGCATTGCCCCCGATTGTGGGGGGGTTTGGGGTCGGGGGGGATAAGGAGATCCGGGGCAATGAGGGGCTATGGGGGCAGCTGGGGCTCGAAGGGGTACTTAGGGTTTACGGGGGGCGCTTAGGGGTTCGAGAGGACAATTAAGGGTTTAGAGGAGGCAATTAGGGGTTCGGGGGGGGGGGGTGGTGCAGCCCAGGACCCCAAAAGGGGCCCAGGTGGGTAATTAGGGCTTACAGGGCGGCGATCCCGGGGCTACAGGGGAGAAATCGGGGCACTGCCAGAGGCCCCGTGGGGTTCAGTGGGATCGGGGGTTCCTCCTCCCTCTGACCCGCTCCAGCCCCTCCTGCCCCCCAGACGTGTCCCTGTCGCTGTGCCTTGTCCCCTCACCTCGGCCCCGCTCCGCCATGGCTGCCCCGGCCCGGCCCGCCCCGCCGGGCGGAGCCGCCACGACATGTCCGCCCGCTCTTCCTCCTTCTCCTCCTCCTCCTTCCCCCCGGCGCCGGGACCCTCGGGCCGCTCGCCCGGGCCGGGGTGGAAGGGCTGGACCTGCCCCCCGAGCGATCCCGGGCCGCAGGTACGGCCAGCGCCCAGCCCGGGCACCGGGGCGGGGACGGGGAGAGAACAGGGGCTGGGGCACCAAACGAGGGGGGGATTGCGGGCAAATATAAGGCTTGGGGGGCAACGAGGGGGGTCTGGGGACAAAAAGGAGTTGTGGGGAAATAATTAGGGGGGTTGGAGGAAAAATAAAGGTTTTTGGGGAAAAAATAGGGGCTTGGGAGAAAAATAGAGGTTTGAGGGGGGGAATAGGGGCTTAGGACAAAACTAGAGGTTTGGGGGGGAAAGTAGGAGTTTAGGGACATAAATAGGGATTTGGGGACAAAAAAGGGGGTTCGGAATTTACCCCAGTGGTGGGGGAAGGAGGTGGCAGTGTGAGGAGCCAGTAGGAGTATGGAAAAGGCATATGCCCAATGATCCATTGGTTCATGTCATCCCCCCAAAAGCAAGAGGTGGATCCCCTCCATCCCAGCCCCTGCGCAAGGGCTGCTTGCAGAGACACAAGGGTGCTGTGTCCCTGCCCCGGGCCAGCCCAGCCTCCCGTCTCCGTTGCTTTCCGCCTTCCAAATTGCAGGATCTGCCTCTTTTGGTCCCCTCAAAAAGCTCCTCTGGGGCTGCGGGGGCAGGAGGGGACAACCTGTGTGATTCCCAAACCCCGGGGCTCCGGGCCTGGGGTCCCGGTTTGGTGGGCTTGGTGTGACCAGCTCAGCCTCATGGGAGCACGGAGGCCGAACACATGTCCGAGCCCAGATCTGCTGGATTTCCCCCCACTGGGAGTCACGTCCGACACCGTGGGCTCGCGTGGCTCCGTGAGCAGCTAAACCGATGCCGTGTCCAAAATAATCCCGCGGTGCTGCGCATCTGCTCGCTGGCAGTGTCGGCAGGGACATCCCCTCCCGGGGGCAGCCGGCTCCGGACGCGCCTTTTGGCTGCGCCCGCAGGGATCGGCCATAATCCAGCCCGCCACCAAGCCCTTCTCCGTGTGCTTCCCACCACCTGCGAAGGTAGCTCCGCCTGGAGCCGGAGGATGCTCTCCCGCCTGGCTGCCTCGCCGCTCCATCCCTTGTCACTCCACGGGAATGTTTCTGGCTTTATTTGTTATTTTCCCCCCTGTGCGGCAGCAGAAATCAGGGCAGGCGGGGAGGAGGAGACAGGGAGCTATTTCAGGGAGCTGCTGTTATCTGCTCCACGTTAATCCCCAGCTGGTGGGGGGAAGGTTTTCCCTGAGTGCTTTCCTGGGAGGGCATATATTAAACATTGAAAAGCAAAGCGAGGAAGAAGAGGATTAGCAGGAGAGAGAGAGGAAGCTGGCTGCTGGCTTTGCTCGGGTTATCCATCTGCTCCACTTTTATGGATGCAGCAGTGTGAGCAATATCACTCGGGATTTTTTTGTGTCGCTTTTTTTCCCTCCTTGCTCTCTCCACCCCTTTCTCTCTTCCTTCTCAGAGATCAGTGTGCCGAGCTGCTTTTCCATCATCCTGGAAATCCCCTCGCTCCCCTTCCTCTGGATCGTGCTGTAGCTGAGCTTTGGGATAATGGAGCTCCAGGCTGTGGTATCCACTCTGGAAAGTGGGGAGCAGGACACGGTTCTCAAGGTGCTCCAGGTCTACAACCAAGAGGTGAGTGAGCATCAACCCCTTCCTCAGCTCAGGGACTCCTAAAAATATTATTATCCAGATCCCAAGTGAAACCTGGCTGGGAAGTAAGAGTCAGTGTGAGGACTGAGTAGGAGGAGCTTTTATGTTAAGGCAGTTTTGGAGGTGCTGAGAGTGTCCAGGGAGGAGCTGCAGGTGAGACGATGTTGGGATTTGCAAGTCAAAGATGATTAGAGGTGACTGCTGGGATCTCATATGGGCACGGCTCTGAAAGCAGTGAATGATGAATATAGAATATCAAACCCTGATGGTCTGGAAGCAGAGGTGGGAGCATTTATAGCCTTAAAGTAAGAAAAGATTACCCATGGTGGTAAATCTCTGCTTGGAGAAAGAAGGACGGGAGACCTCAGCCATATACAGCTTCCTCCTGAAAGGCAGCAGAGGGGCAGCTCCAATCTCTGCTCTCTGTGACCAGTGACAGGACCTAAGGGAACAGCTGGAGAGGTTTAAGTTGGATATTAAGAAAAGGTTCTTCCTCCAGAGGGTGATTGGTCACTGAACAGGCTCTCCAAGGAGTGGGCACAGCCCCAAGGCTGCCAGAGCTCCAGGAGTGTTCGGACAATGCTCTCAGGCAGAGGGTGGGATTGATGTGGTGTCTCTGCAGGGCCAGGAGCTGGATTGAAAGGATCCTGTGGGTTCCTTTCAGCTCAGGATATTCTATGGCTCTGTGAAATCCTGTTTGAAACAGAGTCTGGTTGTCAGGGAAATTTCCTTTGGAGGTTTCCCCTGGGAGGGGCTGGCCCTGTGGATCACTCTGACTCACTCTGCACCAGGCTGGAGTAGGTGGAAGCCAGCGGGGAAAACCTGAGGAATATTTTGCAAGAGTGTGTGAGAGAGAGAGTGTGTGGAACTATTCCTAACAGCATTTGGAATGGGGAGATATTGGCCAAGAAGGAGCAGGTGTCTGTTAAGGACAGCACTGAGGATTAACAGCACCAGCAGCAGATGCAGCGCCAGCATCCTTGGGGTGCAAACAGCGTCTGTGTGCCCCCAAACCATGATGTTTCCTGTTGGATTCCCCCAGCTGGGTCCTTCCTGGGGTATTGAGCCTAGGGAACTGGAACCACAGGGTTTGCTGGTCCGTCTGGAGGAAATGGAGCAGTCAAAGAGGATTATGAAACTGCAGATAAACCTGGCATGGCCTGGCATTGCTTCTGCTGCAAGAGTGATGTTTCTGTATCCTTTTCCTACGGATTTGTTTTAATTCACTGTTGTGCACACATCCTTTGCTGACTGGGAATAAACTACAGCTAAAGCAAAACCCCAGGTGTGGCCAAAATATCCCCAAATGGGATTACAGCCTGAAGAGAGGATGTGCTGAGGGAAGAACAAACAGCCTGCTTGTGGAACAAGCTTGCGGTGCCAGGACTGAGCCATCAGCTCCTGGTAACGTGGATGGATCAGCTCATGGAGCTCACACACAGCCTGGCTGGAGTACACCTGTCCTGCCCCTACACCTGGGGCTGCTCCAGGCACTGTGTCCTTCCCTGCTTCCAGGCTGGACAGAACCAGTTCCGTCTCTGGGCTTTTGGGGACTGCACACACATAATCAGTGTTTTATGGATTTTAAATGCTTTTGTTCTCCAAGCTGGGATCAAACACTCTCTTGGTATGAACAAGGATTGCCTCAATCACTGAAAAGTGCTGCTTCTCCCCAGGCACCTGTGATCTCCTATGCTCTCCAGTTCCATGGGAGCAGGTTTGGTCAGGAAAGAGACTGTCAGTGAAGAACAAACAAAATAGCAAGAGGAACACAATGAATGGAGATCAGGAGTGTTTGTTAGCATGGTGACAGGATGGAGTGTGGAGATCAAGTTCCTCGTGTTTAGAGAATGACCTGGATAACCACGAGGATCCATTCCTTCCTACCAAGGAGACAGGACTTCTTTTGGTCAGGAAGAGGAATAATAAATATCAAGGGGAGACGTGTAGGCACAGCTCAGTGGTATCGCTGAGCAGGGGAATTACCGGCTTTTATGGGATATTGGGATTGGGATGAATACCCACTATGCTGCTGCAGTATTTAAACTAAATCCGTCTGTCAGCTGGCCTGTGGCATTCCACTTGTGCTGTGGATCCAGGGGTGATGCCTATAACATGGGGGGACTGTCAGGAGATGGTGTGTTTGCCATTGCAGCATGTTATGGACTTGCTGCTTTCCAGCTAAATGGTTCTGCCCTGGTCTTATGGAGTTTTAACCTATTCCTTTTTCTGATTGATTTTGTTTTTCCCACAGAAATCTCAGTGCTTCATCTTCGAGGATGAGGAGCAGGAAGAGAGGAAGGTAGGCACATGCTGCTTGCTTTCCTCCTCTGGTCAGTGTGTGAATCTGCTGCTCTGTACTCATGTCCAGCTGGGCTTGGCAAGCAGCTCCCACAGGAGAAGAAATGAGAGTTTTCCATTAACTTTGTTAAGGAATGGTGTGCTTGGAGTGTCTGGCTCTGTTTTTGCCATCAGCAGTTGGTGGTTTTGGATAAAGGTCGGCATCCATCCGACACTAGCAATGGTTCCATGATCCACATAATCCCAGCCATGGATGTGACCTCTGGTGCCTCTCGACAGGGATCACAGCCATGCTGGCTCCAGGGGAGGGTGAGGGGCTCTGCTGGGAGCCAGCAGTGGGATTTGCCAGGAGCTGTGTATTAGCAAATCCTTTGAGCTGGTGTAATCTGGCACTTGGAGGGAAGCAACACTGCCTGCTCATTCCTGTTCCTGCAGCTCTTCGTGCCAGGGCAGGCCTCAGCCTGGCTGTTCTGCCATAAGAATGACTGTTTTCCCTGGATTGTTTTCCAGCTGGCTCAGTTCTGTGGTCAGTTCACTGATGGATGTGCCAATGCCTGTGTTAGCACAGTGAGTGCAGGCCAGGCAACCCAGGTGGAGAGCAGGACCCCCTTTGGCTGTGCCAGGGCCAGCTGCTGCCACATGGAGCATTCCAGGCACAGCCTGAAACATGGGACTGGATCTGATGAGATCTGAGCTCTTTGCCTTGCACTGACTGCTGTTCGAGTTGGGACAGGCACACAGGACGTGGCTTCAGGCACAGAATCCCACTTTTGGGGTGTATGCCATGAAATAGGAGATGAACATCACCACTAGCTCCTGGTGCTTGGGTGTTCAGATGGTTCAGCTTCAGGCACACACCCTGAGATCTCTTTCCCCTGAGCCAGCCTGAGGCTTTAGAACTGGATCTGAAACTCTGTCTCCCAGTGAGGAAGGAGAAGAGGAACAGCTGTGCTTCATCATTTCCCCAGGATGTGAGTATGGGGCACATGATGAGCCTCACGTTAAGGACTGATGTTCAGTTTTTCTTCATTCCTTCTCTCAGTAGTTTCACCAGGGGAGAGTCAGGTTGGATCAGGAGGAATTTCTCCATGGAAGGGGTGGTCGAGCATTGGAAGGGGCTGCCCAGGGAGATGGTGTAGTTGTCATCCATCTCTGGAGGTATTCAGGGAATGGCTGGATGTGGCATTCTGTGCTCTGGTCTGCTTGTGAAAGTGCCGATTGCTCACAGGTTGGACTTGATGGTCTTGGAGGTCTTTTCCAACCTGGATGATTATGATTAATGACTAATGATTATGATTAATGATTCCAATCTTAATATTTCTCTGATTATTTCAACATGCAACCAATGGGGCTGTTGAGCCAGCTACACACCTCATTTTTTTTTGCTTTTTTCATGCCTCTAACATCACAGAGAGACCCATGCTCTGAGCTGTGTTGAGCTCTGGTGGGCTTCCCCAGGGGTGTGTGTGGGTTACTGGTGTGACATGAAGTGTTGCCACACGTGGTTCAGCCTGAGCTGCCCATGTCTGTGAGGCCTTACCTATGCTGCTCCGTGACTCACCATTCCCCATGAGCTTTGCAGCTCCCGTGAATTGTGTTAGTGGGGCTCTGCCAGTCTGTACCCATGGAAGATCTGGGCCAGTAGGTCTCCAGACAGCACTGAAATTAAGGAGATGCTGCTTATTTGAATCTCCTGAGGTCTCTTCACCTCTTTTCCCAAGGCATGAGGTGCTCTCCTCACCTTCCTTGGGTCCTGTGTCCCTCCCTTGTCAGCCTGAACCATCCTCCAGGGCAGAACTATAACAGTGATCTGTCTGTGCTCTCCCTTTGCATCCAATGACCTCTGCAAGACATTTTTTCCTGTTTGTTCTTGCCCTGGTCAGGATCTGGTCAGGATCAATGCCAGAGCCAGGCACTCCCTGAGCGCTGCTGAGTGCACACCTGAGCAGGCTCAGGTGACACTGCTGTTGTGCAGGGCAGAGCATGCCAGGGCCATAGGGAGCACTGGGAAGTGTCAGTATCCAAGGCATTGCTTGTTTCCAACTGCACAGAAAATGGCCCAACTGCTGATCAAGTTCTTGGAGAGGGAGCTGCAGCCATCCTGCCAGGTCACCTGCCTGGAGAGCATCCGCATCCTGTCCCGGGACAAGCACTGCCTCGACCCTTTCACCACCAAGGAAGGCCTGAAGACCCTGTCCAGGCACGCAGGCATCGATTACTCAGAGGAGCTCATCCGGGAGGTCCCAGACTTGGATGTAATCCTGGAATCCCTGAAATGCCTGTGCAACATTGTGTTCAGCAGTGCCATGGCACAGGAGCTGACAGCGGAGGGGCGGCTGGTGGTGGGGCTGGCCCGGCGCATCAAGCTCTACAACGAGCGGAGTCTTCCTCACGACATCAAGTTCTTCGACCTGCGCCTGCTGTTCCTGCTGACGGCCCTCAGGGTGGATATCCGGCAGCAGCTCGCCCAGGAGCTCCGGGGAATCAGCCTCATGACAGACACCCTGGAGCTGACCCTCGGGGTCAAGTGGTTGGACCCCTATGAAGTTGCCACCGAGGAGGGACTTCTCCCACCTTTGCCTCGGCAGGAGACAGAGCGAGCCATGGAGATCCTCAAAGTGCTCTTCAATATCACCTTTGATTCCAGCAAGAGGGAGGTGGACGAGGTGAGCTCTTTGGACTGTGGCATTCATGTGTCTCCAGGCGTTGGCTTTGCAGGTTTTCTCCTCCCTTGCATTTTCTCGTGTCCCAGACTGGTCCTTGTGCACCCTGAGGGTGGTGAGGGGCTCGGATGTCCTTAGGGGACTGCCTCTGTCCAGTGCAGTGTTATCCCTTACTTTGCCTGTGCTTTTAGAGCATTCCCAAATGGAGAATTGAGAGTCTGCTTTCCCTGGAATGCCCTGCAGTCCCTGATCAGGCTGCTGGAGAGGGGAATAGGCTGTGGGCTCTGGGATGTGTGGGATCCCCTTGTTGATCGAGGTGTTCCTTTCTCCATGTTGGGGCCAGGAAGATGCTGCTTTGTACAGGCACTTGGGAGCCCTCCTGCGCCACTGCCTCATGATCTCTGCTGACGGCGAGGACCGCACCGAGGAGTTCCACAGGTCTGTGTTGGGAAGAGCTTCACCTGGAGCTTCACCAGCTCCCCAGGCACCTCCTGCCTGACCGTGGGCCATTGGGAGGGACTCTGATGACCAGCAGCTCTTGGGTTTAGCCTGGGGATCCCTCTGGAACTCAGAAACAGCCTTTCCTGCCCTCAGAATGCCGTGGCCTCCTGACCTCTGAGATCTTGTTCCATGTCCTGTGTCAGGATGTCCCAACGGTGACATCCACGTCAGTGGGCAACTGGCCAGAGAAGACGTGTGCTGCTTTAAAACGTCCGTGAGGTGGCCTTAATTAGTCTTAAGCCATGCTGAGAAATTGGCTGTGTCATGTTGCCGAGAATTATTGGTGCAGGGGTTTCAGCTTGGAGCAGGTGACACCACCCTGTCCCCAAGAATACATAGTTGGGGGGATCCCAAGCAGTGCGGGTGTGGAACATCAGGATTAGGAGTGACACAGGAGACTCCAGAGACAGACCTTGGACTACCCAGATTGGTCCTGCTTGGCTCTGTGTCAAGATCTGTGGGCTCTCAGATGTCACTGAAGTATCTTTGGAGTCTCAGCATATAGTTAGCTGCCCAAAAAGCATCCTAAGTTATCTCCTTTCAGTGGTGTGAGGAACTTGAGGTGCTCCAGGAAAACTTGGATTGCAGGGTCCTCACACTCCTGCAAGATAATGATGGGCCTTCATTTCTGAAGAGCTGAAGAACTTCTGTGAGCAAAGCTCCATCACTGTGTGTTCACTTCTCTTTCACACGTGCAGCCACACGGTCAATCTGCTGGGTAACCTGCCCCTGAAGTGTCTGGATGTGCTCCTGACTCCCAAAGTGCGGCCGGGCTCGCTGGAGTACATGGGTGTCAACATGGATGCTGTCAGCATCCTCCTGGACTTCCTGGAGCGGCGCCTGGACAGGGTGAGTGGTGGGGCTGCTTCTTCCCACAGGTCCAGGGCACCTTTCCCTCAGCATGGAAGAGCCCCTTGGGAGCAGCACGCTTGGTTTGAAGTTAGCCCTTTTGTAGGAGGGACAGCTTTTGGCACACCTGTGGTTGGTGGGGCTAAACCAACATCCCTGAGCTGAGAAGTGATTGCCATTGCTTTGAGGGCTGCAGGCAGTGAGATCAGTGGAACAGTAGATGATTAGTTGATAATTAATGGGTGATTGACAAATCAGCCCTGTTTCACTCAGCAGTGATACAGTGGGCAGTTCTGGAAACCTGAGTTTGTGTTATTTGCAAGCTGTCTAGAGTTTTCAGCCTCTGGAGTTGTTCCAAAGGGCCTCCAGATTTTACCACTGCACTTCTCTGCCCTGGATGCCCTGCCCAAATATTTCTAGCACTGCCTGTGCCACAGCAAGTTCTGTGGGGAGGAAGGAGGCACTGAATGCCTGTGGCAGAGGTTGGGAAGCTCTGTGTCTGTCCCTCTCCCTGATGGTCTGTGCTCGTGTTCTCCAGCATGAGCCAGACAAGCTGAGCTCAGCATGATTGACGTGCTGCTCCTTCTGGGGATGTTTCTGCAGGGCCACAAGCTGAAGGAGAGCTTGACCCCTGTGCTGAACCTGCTGACAGAGAGTGCCCGAGTCCACCGGCAGACCAGGAAGTTCCTGAAGGCCAGGGTATGCTGTGCCGAGGGGAGGCGAGCAAAGCTTGTGGCCACCCTCCAGACACCTCTGCTGTGTGTGACTGAGGAATTTGGTACCCACAGTGACCTGTCACCCTCACTGTGGTCCTGCAGGTGCTGCCGCCGCTGCGGGACGTGCGGAACCGGCCGGAGGTGGGGAATTCCCTGCGGAACAAGCTGGTGAGGCTCATGACGCACATCGACACCGACGTCAAGCACTGCGCCGCCGAGTTCCTCTTCGTGCTCTGCAAGGAGAGTGGTGAGTCCTGGGGAGCTTCCACAGGGACAACCCTGGGATTGGGACCCTCTGCAGGGCTTCTGCCTTGCCTCCCCACTGAGTGGGGAAAAGGGAAGAGCTCCGGGAGGAAGGAGGTGGTGTCTCAGGCCAGCAGTGAGGGACGAGCTGTGCTGGAGGACACCCCAGCACCCTGCACACAGCCTGGCACACGTTCAGCTCCCATGCATGGGCCTTGCTCCCTGTCAGCATCTCCGTGTCTCCATGGCCTGGAGGCATGGCACACCCATCATGTGCTGCTGGGGCTGGCGGAAGCACGGGGCAGGAGGGGATCACAGGGTGGTCTCTGTCCCTTCTCCTGGCAGTGTCCCGGTTTGTGAAGTACACGGGCTACGGGAACGCCGCGGGGCTGCTGGCAGCACGGGGCCTCATGGCTGGCGGCCGGGAAGAGGGGGAGTACTCGGAGGATGAAGACACGGACACAGAGGAGTACAAAGAGGCAAAGCCCAAGTAAAGAGATCTGCTCCCCCTCTAGAGCTCCCCTTCTCCCACACCTTCCTCTCATTCCTGCTTTATCCCTCTCATCCCTCTTTGTGAACCTCCTGCCATCTCCCTGTTCTGCTCTTCCACATGCAGCAGGGGTGGAAGTTCCTATTTTTTCTATCCCTTTTCAGAGCTCAGTGTTGCTACACTCATCTGATTTTGGTTCCTCTTATTCCCTTCCCTCTCTTTTTTTTTTCCCTTTCTCTCACCTTTCCTCTGCAGTGGGAGGTATCTTGAGGGTGGGGGGTCCAGGCCTGTGCCCACCCATATGTCCCCCACACACCTGTTCAGTGTCCCTGCAGGTTGGTTTGTTGGGATTTTCTCCATTAGCTTTTGTCTCCTGCCTTGAAGAGAGGGAGGAAATGCCTCCTGCCTCATGTACCTCATTTCCAGTGGCACTGTGGCATTGGCAGGAGGGGATGTTAGAGAAAAGGGAGGTGTTTCTAAGGATGTTGGTCACAAGCCCTTGTAGCACTGTGATGGCACTTGGGGCTCAGGGCATGAGCAGAGGTGACAGCCATTCCTGCTATGCCATTCCTCTGCTCCATGAGGCTCAGAAGGATTGCAAACAGCCCTTTGTCACCTGCTGTCCCCCTCCTGAGCCCTGACCTCACTGCTCTCTGTGCAGCATCAACCCTGTGACGGGGCGCGTGGAGGAGAAGCTGCCCAACCCCATGGAAGGGATGACAGAGGAGCAGAAGGAGCATGAAGCCATGAAATTGGTCAATATGTTTGACAAGTTGTCCAGGTACTGGGACATGGTGTGTGTTGGGGGGTACATCTGTCACAAACCTTCCTTTGGCTGCATTCCCAAGGGCTGAAGGGATCTAGGAGTGGGAGTGGCAGGGCATATTTGGGGAAACTCTTCCCTCAGCATGGCCCCATGACGTGCAAGGGGAACACTGCCAGCTCCTCCAGCTTTGGCATGATGGGACACTGTGGGATTCCTTTCTGTGCCTGTGCTGTTCCCAAGCACCTGCTGCTCACCAAGTTTGTCCAGGTGCTTGGGAAGGACAGCAGCCTCTGTCCTGGCGATGCTGCTCAGGAGGAAGCAGCATTTTGCAGACAGACGGGGGGTACAGATGGCAGCCAGTGGCACCAGCCACTTTCTCTATTGGAATGCTTTCTGCAGTTATCTCTGACCCAGAGGAGCCCAGCTGAGTTCAGGCTTTCACGAGTAGGAGAGTAGTAGGTCCATCCTGTGTTGGAGGGAGAGGACCATGGACCAGTGCTAGTTTTCTGCTGGGAATCCTGAACCACAAAGAACAGGACTCTAGAAAGGAGCCTATTCCAGGGAATAGGATTGTGCTTCCAGGCCATGGCTTCGCCATGCTGGAAGTTTTAGGGCTGGGACTGTCCCCATTTCTCAGAAGGGATCTTTTGTGGTGCTGGGGCTGTTCCAGGCCGTTTCTACAAGCCCCACTTTGCTGCCATATTCCTGGTTTGTTCCTGTGCTCTGCTGCTGCTCTGCCTTACCTTCCCCCTCTCCTCCTGGCTGTAGGGAGAAGGTGATCCAGCCCATGGGCATCACTCCGAGCGGCAACCTGGCGCCCATGGAGAACGCCATCCGCAACATCGCCGATGAGCGCTCATCCTCCGACTCGGACCTGGGGCTGGACTGACCTGGCTGCCGCCCCAGGCACGGAGAGCTGGGCTCAGCCGCTCTCCCTCGGAACTGGTGCTGCACCAGGGGCTGGCACTGCGCCAGGACTCTCCCTGTGGGATCTGGATCCGGCCTGGACCCCTCACAGCCCACCGCGTGGAATGCCTGCCTCCTTCCCAGCTCCATAGCCACCTCTCCTTCCAGAGGTCTTCATGACCTGGCTCCACCTCGGTCTCTCCTGTCAGCAGCCTTGAGGATTTCACACTCCGAATTGCTTCCGGGACTCTCCAGTAGGATTTTTGGTTTTTAAATATGTGCTGTTTGGGAAGAAGGGTCAGGGGGAGGCTCTTCCTGTCACTTCATCAGGGTTTGGTGATCCACAGAGCCTCCTGTGTGCACGTGGCTCTGTGTGTGCCTGGCCCCACAGTTGGGGCTGCTCCCCAGGAATGCCGTGGGAAGGGGGGCTGCCAGAGAGGGGTGTGGGCCTCCAGTGGGAGTGGGATCCACAGGGCTTGGTGCAGGTGGCTGTATCCATGTCTGTGCACAGCCAGAATGTGTGGGTGAGCAGAGCAGAGCTGGTGAGGCCTTGGAAGCTTCCAGCATTCCACTGGCCGCAGGAGAGAGCACGCGGGAGCGCTCCGATGTCCTTTCCCCGGCACTGGGCACTGTCCCTGTCACCACCCAGCTGGGTTTGGGCATTCACCTCTCCCCACCTCCCGCTTTCCAGATGAAAGGCCGACACCTGTGCTCTGTCCTTGCCTCCTCCTTGCTGCCCCCAGGTCGATGTGTCCCCCCAGGGGCTGCTGTCGGGCCTGGTGTAGATTTGTCTTTATTTTTATTCCTGTATTCTTTGGAAAGAACATCTTCCCATTTGTCTCATGTATCTGAGTTCCCAAACCTCCCGTCATGAGTAGGAATGCACAAGTGATGCTAGAATAAAGCCAACCTGATGTGTGGGAGTGTGGCTGTGATTCCTCTGAGTGAGGAAATCCCTTTGGCTGTCCTTGTGGCAAAGGGTCCCAGGTGTTCCTGCCCATGTATCCTTAGGAGCTGGGGGTGTTCTTGAACATGGTCTAGGAGGTGAAGAGCTGGAGGGGTGCTTTGCTTGGTTTTCCAGTTTCCACTGCTGAGGCCCCTCGAGTGCCGTGTCCAGCTCTGGGCCCCCCATGGCAAGGAGGATATTGAGGGGCTGAAATATGTCCAAGGAAGGGAATGGAGCTGGGGAAGGGTCTGGAGCACAAGGAGCTGAGGGGGCTCAGCCTGGAGGCTCTGGCTCACCACAACTCCCTGACAGGAGGGTGCAGCTCCCAGGGAACAAGGGATGGGACAAGAGGAAACAGCCTCAGCCTCTGCCAGGGGTGTTTCACATTGAACGTCAGGAAAAATTTCCTCATGGAAAGGGCTCTGAGGTGTTGGAAAGGGCTGCCCAGGGAGGTGGTGGAGCCCCCATCCCTGGAGGTGTCCAGGGAAGGCCTGGATGTGGCACTCAGTGCTCTGGGCTGGTGACAAGGTGGGGATCAGTCACAGGTTGGACTCGAAGACTTTGGAGGTCTTTTCCGACCTGGATGATTCTGCATTTCTGTTTAGTTCCTGACTGACCCCAAGTGCCATTCCAGGCTGCTGGGCTAGGGACAGCCTTGCTCTGTCACAGTGTGAGCTTTTAGGCCAATTATGTCTCTTTTTTTTAAACTAGCAAAACCCTCAGCCCTTCTGTGTGCAGACACAGACCCCTGATCCTTTCCCAGCTGTTGAAGCTTTCCCAAGCTTTACATTCAAGAGGAAAAGTGGGATCTGGTGTTTTTAATACAGCTGCTTCTGATACTGTTTCAATTTTCCAGAGTGCTTAAATCCCTAAGAACATCTGCCAGGCCTGGCCTGGAATGCCCTGGAGCAGGGGCTGAGCTTGGCACTGGGCAATTTGGGAGGAGGTGT
Source organism: Sitta carolinensis (assembly GCA_032173965.1). Lineage (NCBI taxonomy): Eukaryota > Metazoa > Chordata > Aves > Passeriformes > Sittidae > Sitta > Sitta carolinensis. The sequence continues at coordinate 8,079,235 of JAVUNC010000026.1, forward strand.
TCATAGAAGCATGGAATTCTGTTTTGGGGGGAAGCAGGGGGTGGTTAAAAACTAAGTCCCCACCATTTCCAGTGTGGATGTGCCACAAGGCTCTGCATTGTGCTGTGGCAGGTTTGGGACAGAGCAGGACATGGCTGCAACCTTATGACATTGCCACTCCCAGGATGGCATCTTCAGCAGGGAAGGGCACTTGTGTGAGGGGGCAGAAGGTAATAAAAAGCAGGTGAAAGCAGCATTGGTGGGGACAGTAGGTGTGACTTTACAGAAAACCCCTCAGGTGACATCCAGAAACGAATTATCTCTCTTTATTATTAAATAATTAACACTCCAGAGATTCAGAAATTCCTCAGCAGCTTGAGCTGGAATGGGAATGGGGGGGAGTTCCCCCGCCCCTGGCTTGTCCCTTGATTAGCAGAGATTTCATGGAAGACTAAACACAGCCTGCAGCAGCTGAGGATCGTGGCCAAGAGAACAGTGGCTGGGGAGGAGCTGTGACAGGAACTGGATGCTCACCCTGGTGGGAGCTGGAAAACACTCTCCAGTCTGTCCTGGCCTGACCTTCATGGCATTCCAGCTCCTGCTCCAGGGAACCAGTGCCTCTGAGGGGCTCTGGGATGGATGGCTCGGAAGGAGGGAGATCCAAACAGCCAGTTACAAACACAGAGCTCATCAGATGTGCTGGCATGAGCCCCCAGGCCCTTGGACACCTGCTGGTGACACTCCTGGCTGGACGTCCTCAAGTGACGTGCTGAGGGGTGACAGGAGCACCTTCCTACTTGTTCTTGGCATCCAGCTGGAAAGAGAGACCACAATGCTTACCAAGGAGCATCAAACATTCCAGCCCCAGCACCATCCCCACAGGTTTCACAGAATCCTGGAATCCCAGGATGGTTTGGCTTGGAGGGACCTTAAAGCTTATCCAGTCCCACCCCGGCCATGGACAGCGACACTTTCCACAGGTTGCTCCAAGCAACTGGTTTTCCTCCATCACTGTTGCATCAGCATTATCCCTCAGGGATTCAGAGCAGCACATGCATCAAGCCAAGGGCTGGCTGGTCCCCAAAATGTTGGTACTGAAAAATCAAAAACCTGGCAAAAAGGCTAAGAATTCCTACTCATTCCTGCCGCGTAATCTGAGGGAAGTAAGAACAACCTGGATGTTACAATTGGAATCTTGAAGCCAGATTTTATAAAGTCACGTTTGGACAATGTATGCCTAAAAATTACAGCTGTGTTTAATGTCAAATGTGGAAAAAATCTCCCAGTGGTCTAAAGGAACGTAGTAATTAACATCCGCACCGAGTTCTGAGTAATTACAAACTAGTTCCCCTGCAATTTCTCACTCCTGAAGATCCCAGAAGGTTACAGATGTGAGAATGGTGGGGAAAAAAGTCTATTTAAGGATTCACCACTGCCAAGGAACCCCACTCCCTGTCCAGCCACGGCAGCACTGGTTGGGTCTCAGTACAACTGGAGCCTCCCTTCCCTCTCTCCTACTGCTTATTGCTCCAGAGAAACCTCTGGAAGTGGAAGCATGGCCATGAAGGAACTGTAGGGAGTGAGGGTTTCCAGCCCCTCACAGTCGAGGGAAGCACTGCCTGTGGAACATCCCAGTTTTGTGCTGAGGCTCTGCTGCCTCACAGCCCAGCACTGCTGGCCAAGGGGATTTCCTGCCTGCTTCCTCCCACCCTCTGAAATCTGCACCTCCAGTGCCTGTCTGAGAACAAATCACACACCAGGTGATGTAAAACTGGAAGCTTTTCAAGTCCCTGAGAGGGTCACTGCTTTCAGCCCAAATCCTGTCCTTTCCTGAGTTCCTAATTCATCTGGGACTGGCAGATCCATGTCTTTCTGTCTACCACAGTCAGATTCAGCCCACAATGCTCTGCACTGGCACACTGGTTGTGGCACAGCACTCATAATTGGGTTGGTTTGGGATTTTTTTTTGCACTTTCCTGTGCAATGTGATCCCAGCAAACACAAACCACTCCCCTGCATAACTCCAGCACAGGGAACACAGGAGCTGAGGGGGAAGAGCTGGGGCTCTGAGCTTCTTCCCACCTTCTCCTTCTCCTTCTGGATCAGCGTCTGCATCTCGTCCTTCCAGCCCAGCAGCTCTACCAGCTTCTCCACGCCACCGACCACGTCCCCGAGCTGGGCCACGTCGTTGTGGCGCTGCTGCCACGCGAAGGGGCCCACGAGCTCCCGGTTGATGAGGACCCGGGGCACGGAGCTGCGCACGGCTCCAGCCAGGCTGGCAAAGGGCTCCACCTGGGGGGGAACCGAGGGGGCACAGGGACAGTCACCCTGACGGGCATCAGCTCCCAGCACTCTTGGCTTGGAAGCGCTCAGCCACCCCGGCTCTGAACAGGTCGCAGTGTCACCAGTCACCTGGTGGCCTCTCCTCAGCTCTCCAGGTGCCCACCTGGTTCTAGAGGGTCTCCCAGAGCATCTCCACCCTATTTCTTACCCTCCACCTCAACTTTCACCTCCCTAACCCATCTTCTCGCCTTCTTCTCTAAGCCCTCTCTCCCCTCTGGAGTCCCTTCAGGCCCTGTTTTCCGTGTGCCTTTTCCCCAGGGGTTTCCCTTATTCCCAGACCTCCAGGGATGTGCCAATGACAAAGAGCAGGTCTGCCATGGGGAAGTCTGTGAGGTGCAGGAGGAAGCGCTGTGGGAGCTGCTCGCCGAAGAACACGATGTCAGGCTTGACGACTCCGGTGCAGACAGGGCAGCGAGGGATCCTGTCCCCCATGACATCTCCCTGAAAGGAGAGACCCCAAAACTGCCTGTCACAGGGACTCTGTCCCCCTGAGAGGAGAACCCCAAAGCTGTCTGTCACAGGGGTTTGGAACCACCACATGTCCTCAGAGCAACCCCAGACCTGGTCCCCTCCATAAACCTCTTGTCCCCAGGCGCTAAAGAACAGGTTTGCACCTGTCATTCTATAATAATTAATGCCTCCTTGTGTTAATTGTGTTGATGCCCAGCTGGGCCCACTCACCCTGAAGTCCTCTCCGGGGAAGTTCCTCTGACACACCGTACAGGTGGCAGTGGCAAAGGTGCCATGGGCTTCCACCAGCCTGTCGGGAGGGATCCCAGCCACTGGAATACAGTGTGTGGGAAAGGACTGAGCCAGAGCCTCCCTGTGTGCATCTCCCCAATCCTGCTTCTCCCCTCGGCTCCTGGTGCTGCTGCTGGAGAGGGAAGAGGGGGCTCACCTCTCTCCAGCCCGTCGATGTTCTGGGTGTAGAGGCGCAGGAGCAGCCCCTTGTCGTGCAGCAGCCGGAGGAAATAGTGGGCAGAGTTGGGGCGGTAGTTTCCGGGGTAGAGCTCCTTGGCCAGGGTGAAGAAGGGTTTGGGGTTGACGAAGAAATAGCTCAGCTCAAAGATGGCCTCGGGGTAAGGGATGTTGTACTGCTCCAGGTTGCTGTACAGCCCGCTCCCAGGGGACCTGTGGGGACAGGGCACAGCTGAGAGGGGCTGCAGTGAGACCTGGGCTGGAGACAGAATCCCAGGATCGAGGAGGTTGGAAAAGACCTCCAAGACCATCAACCTGTCCAGCCTGTGATGCGTCATCACCTTGTCAGCAAGAGCACTGAGTGCCATGTCCGGCCGCTTCTCAGACACCTCCAGGGATGGTGACTCCAGCACCTCCCTGGGCAGCCCCATCCAATGTTTGATCCATGGATTCCATTGGACAACACCTCAGCCCTCCAAGGACACAGAGGATGGAGGCATCACCTGAAGTCCGGGATGCCGCTGGGCGTGCTGATCCCGGCGCCGGCCATCACCACCACGCGCCGACATTCCTTCTTCCGGAGCAGCTCAGCCACGTCCTTCAAGGTGAGCTTCTGCTTCCCCTTGTCACCTCCCCACCTGCCCAAAATGGTTCTGGCAGCCGCACTCACGCAGAAGGGCCTGGAGCCTTGGATCCTGCTTGGCACAGGAGGAAGCACAGCACTGAGAGAACTGACAGTGACTTCGGCTCAGCAGGGAGAAAACCACCCAAAAATTCCACAGAAAGCTCTTCTCTGGGCAGGATTGTGCTTGGGCTTCACTAGGAGAAAGCTTGGCTGTTAGTCCGACCCAAACCCTGGAGCAGACACATCCCTGTGCAATTCCTTCTGTGGATCTAAAGTACCAAATCGCCAGTATTCCTGTGAGAGAGTTTTTTTTTACATAGATGAAAACAAGGCTGGACCCTCTGGGAATCACCAGTGTCAGTGTTGATTTACACTCCTCTGGGATCCAGGAGACCCTGCCGTGTCCTGAGATCAAAAAGTTTCTCTCAAGGGGATGTGTCAGCCTGCCCAGGTTAGCACAGACACTGTCATTTCCCTGATCCCCACTTGGGCTCTGTGTGTCCTTGTGCAAAGGAATCACAGCCCTGTGCCCAGCTGGGCTGGCAACAGCCGTTATTATCTGGGAACAGTCATTAGCAGTTCGGGAACAGTCATTAGCAGCAGGGAACAGCTTCTCCCAGAAAATTAGTGCTGCTGGAGCAGGGCATTGTGCACAGTCCAGATCAGGCATGGGGAGAGCTTGGCAAGCCTGAGGAGCAAGGACAGAGCTGGAAGTGTCTCCAGGCCTCAGGGTGTCAGCTCTGGCTTCCTCGGGATGTGACAGTTAGTTCCTTTGCAGGGACATTGCTTTCCCAGGGATGTGACCCTACCTTGCCCTGCTGTCACCGGGACGTGACACCGCACTGCCTTTCCCTGCTGTCACAAGGACAAGGCTCTGCGCTGTCAGACCGGGTTCTCGGGGAGCTGAGCTCAGAGTCTTGCAAAAACACAGATTCCCTGGCAGATCCCTGCTCTCCAGGCTCCCAGGCCAGCCCTGGCTCACAGAGCGATGTCCCTGCTTAGACGGGGCCGGGACATCTTCCACCACGAAAACACATCCCACCGCAACACCGATTCCCACCTTTCCCTTCCCGCAGGGATGCTCCAGCCCGCAGCCGAGCATTCATTCCCCACCTACCTCCCGGCTCCGCCGCCGGCCGGCCCCTGCCCGTCCCCGCCGCACCGGGCGGCCCGTGCCGTGCCATGGCAGGGCCCGCGCTCCCACAGGCTCCTCCAGGCTGCAAGAGAGCAGAGCGGTGCTGGGGGCGGCCCGGCGCTCCCGGGGCTCCCCCCGGCCCCGGCGCTCACCGGCCGCCAGCAGCGCCCGCGCCGCGCGCTCCATCGCCGCTACCGCACTGCCGCGAGCGCGCGCGCCCGCCCCACCGCTGCCCCCCGCCGCCGCTCACCCCGCTCGCGGTCGGTCCGGCCGTTCCGGCGGTTACTGCGCAGGCAGAGGCGGCGGGGAAAGGCCCGGGGGTTGGCGGCGTGGCGGAGTTGCCGTGATGAGTGACCGCGGGGCGCGGCGGGCCCGGCGCGGAGCGAGTGCGCGGCGGCGGCGGGCTCGGGGTGTTACGGTACCCGGCGTGCCCCGCGCGGCCGGAAGTGAGTGCGCACAGCGGGGACGGCGCGGCCTCCTCGCTCCGGTCCCGTCCCGGTCCCGGTCCCGGTCCCGGTCCCGTCGCTCCGTCCGGGCCCCGCCGCCGCCATGAAGGACGTGCCGGGCTTCCTGCAGCAGAGCCAGAGCGCAGGGCCGGGCCAGGCCGCCGTGTGGCACCGCCTCGAGGAGCTCTACAACAAGAAGTGAGCGGGGACAGGGTGCGGGGGTCCCGGAGCCGAGCGCGGCCGGGCCCGCCCGGCTGAGGAGCCCTGGCGGGGCCCGGCTGGACCCGCGTCCCTTTAGCCGCCTCTTTTGTCGCCCGGGAGGTGGCTCCGGCGGTGTTTGCCCCCGTTGGGGATCGCAGCCCCGTTTCGCCCCGATCCGCGCCCTGGGCAGTCCGTGCACGGTGCGCTCGGCACGTCCCGGGATGTGGCCCGGTTTGGCGCCCTTGGGCTCACAGGGGTGTTCTGTGTCCCCAGGCTGTGGCACCAGCTCACTCTGCAGGTGCTGGACTTCGTGCAGGACCCCTGCTTCGCCCAGGGAGATGGGCTCATCAAGGTGAGCGGCCTCTTCACAGCTTTCCTGGGTTTTTTTGTAGCAGGAAAAGCTCATCCTGTGGCTTTTCTCTTTCTTAATTCCCTTGGAGAATTACTAACCAGGGTGGGTTCAGTTCCCGGGGTGTTTGCGCTGGTGACTGTGTGGAAATTCTGCTAAAGTCAAATGTCTTGGGTTCAGAAGCTTCAAAGTGATTCTTTATTTCACTCAACTAAAATTTTTATTTTTGGTGTTGCGGTGGTTTTGTTTTTGTTTTTTTTTTTTCCATTCCATATTTTATCAAGATGTTTGCAAGTTCAGGATGGATGTTCACTGGAAGAAGCCTGTGGGGATAGAATTAGATAAAACAAACAGTTCTGGTTTCTGAACAGTGCTGGAATTTCTGTATGCCCGATATTCTGGAAAAATCATAGCATTCTGGAATGGTCTGGGTTGGAAAGGAGCTCGAGGATCATCATGTTGCACCCTCCCTGGAAGGGACACCTTCCACTAGCCCAGTTGGCTCAGAGCCCTGTCCAGCACTTCCAGGGATGCTGAAATGAGCTGGAATAGGGAGGAAATATGATGAGGAGCTCTGAACCTGGGTATCCTTTGCCTTGAGTGTCCCTGTGCTTGTCCCCACAGCTCTACGAGAACTTCATCAGCGAGTTTGAGCACAGGTGAGTTACTGGGGTCACCTGGGGGTCACCTGGGGGACTTGGGGGACTCATGCTGACTCTGAGCTGCTCCCTGCAGGGTGAACCCCCTGTCCCTGGTGGAGATTATCCTGCACGTGGTGCGGCAGATGACAGGTGCGTGTCCTCCCCTCTTCCCCGTCCTGCTGTTAGCTCTGGAATGCAGCCAGGGATGGGTCAGCCTTGGATGGGAAGTTGCTGTGCTTCTGCTGTGTTGGGAAGGAAAAGTGCTGGCTTAAAAAGCTGAAGTTATTGTTGATCCCTGGAGTAGAAAGTCCACAGCTTCCCTGGAGAGGTGGTTGGTGAGGAAAAGTCCAGCTTACCTGGCAGCAACTGCTGCAGGTTGAGGGTACACCTTGGAAAACTCATACTCCAGTCTTCGGAAATCCTGTCAAGGGTGTCTTGGTAGGCAAGGTTTAGCTCCATGAAAGCTGCTCATTTAAATCTATTTTTCTCCCTACTCCAGATCCCAACGTGGCACTGACTTTTCTGGAGAAGACCCGGGAAAAGGTACGTTGGAAGTTGCTCTCAGTGTGCTTTGCACACTGTCACTGGCATGTGTGTCACGTGTGCTGGAGAACAGCACCTTTCCACAGGGATTTGCACACAAGAATATGGTCACAAGTGACATTTATCCAGCCCCTGGAGCACGCCTGGCTGCAGGTGACATTCTGAACAGGTCCCTGTGTCCCTGCAGGTGAAGAGCAGCGATGAGGCTGTGATCCTGTGCAAAACAGCCATTGGGGCCCTCAAGCTCAACATCGGGGACCTGCAGGTCACCAAGGTGAGGGGTGGCCTGGGAAGGGCAGTTTTGGGGTGCTGTGACATTTCTTGGTTATCCCAGCTCTCGGCCCCAGGGGGCTTGTGAGCTCAACAGGATGTGGGAGCTGTTCATGGTGCCCTGTGGTGTAGCCTGAGTGGAGCATGTGGGGTTTGTCATCCTTGGCTGGTGTTAAAACCATCTTTTAAACCCAAAAACGATGTTTTTCAGGCAGGGCAGCTTTGGTTGCAAGTGCAGAGGGATGGGTCTGGGTGATGGAATGCTGGAATAGTTTGGCTTGGAAGGGATCTTGAGGATCACCCAGTCACGGGACACCTTCCACTAGACCAGGTTGCTCCACCCTGGCCTTAGACACTTCCAGAGATCCAGGGGCAGCCACAGCTTCTCTGGGCAACCTGTGCCAGGGCCTCAGCACCCTCCCAGGGAAGGGTGTGGGAGTGATGGTGGCTTTGCCCAGGATGTCACTTGGGCAGGCTGCCATCCTTGATACTCCAAGCTGGGAGCTGTAAGAGCCAGGTCTTGTCCTTCCCAGGAGACCATCGAGGAGGTGGAGGAGATGCTGAACACCCTGCCTGGGGTGACATCAGTGCACAGCCGCTTCTACGACCTCTCCAGCAAGTACTACCAGACCGTGGGGAACCACGCCGCCTACTACAAGGATGCGCTGCGCTTCCTGGGCTGCATCGAGGTCAAGGACCTGCCAGGTAACTCCTCTCCAGGGGAAGTCCCACTTTCCACACTCAGCTTCATCCCCCCAACCCAAATAAGTGCCCTGGCTGAGGTTTTCCAAAATTCTGTGTCATTTTGGCTGTGCTGTGGTGGGTCTGAGGCCTGGCTGGACTGAGGGGTGACCCCAAGGGCCTGCTTGAGTTGCACTGGGGGAAAAGGGGGAATGCCTCTTCCAAAAGGACAAGTTTGTTCCAATTCCCCAAAATCTTCATGCTAGATTCAAAAAGCAGCCCTTCTGTGCTGTGGTTACTGCAGGCTCCTGAATTTCAGGTGGCGTGAGGGAAGATGAGGCCTGGGAATAGTTTGATGTATGTGAGGGAGGGCTCAATGGAGCATAAAGTGGTGCTTTATCCAAATTATTTTTGGCTTGTTTTTTTTTTTTTTTCCTTATTATTTTTGGTTAGGGTATTTTTTATCCGTATTGGTTTCGGTTTGGTTTTTTTTCATCTGAATGATTTTTGTTTTGTTTTTTTTCCAGTATCAGAGCAGCAGGAGAGGGCCTTCACCCTGGGGCTGGCTGGGCTGCTGGGAGAAGGCGTCTACAACTTTGGGGAGCTGGTGAGTGCTGCCACATCCCTTCCTGCCTGGAGCCCCAGGAGCTGCTTTTCCCCTGCTGACAGCCTCCTGCCTGTCCCCTGCAGCTGATGCACCCCGTGCTGGAGTCCCTGCGCAGCACGGACCGGCAGTGGCTCATTGACACCCTCTTCGCCTTCAACAGCGGCAACGTGGAGACCTTCCAGGCCCTCAAGTCGGCCTGGGGGCAGCAGGTGAGGGCTCTGGCACTGCTGAAGGCCCAGGCTTGGGGTTTCCACCTGACACTTGGAGACTGTGGACTTTATCTTAATCACATTTGCCTCATTTCTGGCTCTGGAGCACCTGTAGAATTCTGATCGGAGCCTAGGAGTGGTTATTCCATCCTGATACATATCATTAGTTTTCTTTTGGCTTCCCTCTGGAGTGCTTACAGTGGAAAACAGTGGGTTTCCCTCCTATTCTGGGAAGTGTGGGGGAAAACAGTGATGTTGGATGTTAACCTACACTGGCTACACCAGCAGTCACTGGCATAGCAGTGGATTTGTGAGGTCACTGGCACTTGGATTGTTTTCTGGAACAGTACCTGGCTGGTGGAGGCTGTGGTGGCCTCCTTCCTACTAAATGAGCCCTCTTAGGGATTTGTTCCTGTATGTAAAGCTGTTCTGCTCCAGGATGGGGAGAAAATGTAACCCTGACCTGATTTGATGCCTTTTGTCCCCTCACAGCCTGACCTGGCTGCAAACGAAGCACTGCTGCTGCAGAAGATCCAGCTGTTGTGTCTCATGGAGGTGAGCTGGGATGTGCTCAGTGTGTCTGGCCACTCACCTGCAGGAACTCCTGGATACAGGAAGTTCAGTGTGGATTTTGCCTGTAGATGGAGCCACAGGCAGGTGCCATGAGGGGAAACACTTTGTGCTGGGCCGCTTGTCCCTAGGTCTAGGGCGGCTCCTTGCATGCAGTGCCAGAACACAGGGGGAATGGCTTCTCTGACAGAAGGTTAGGTGGGCTGTTGGGAAGAATGTCTTCCCTGTGAGGGTGCTGAGGCCCTGGCACAGGTTGTCCAGAGAAGCTGTGGCTGCCCTGGAACCCTGGAAGGGTCTAAGGTTGGACAGGGTTTGGAGCAATCTGGGATAGTGGAAGGTGTCCATTCTGTGATATGGAGGAGGGGGAGAGCAATCCTTCAGGGATGGTCTCTGCACTATGTTCCAGTGTAACATAAGACTTCTAGAACACCGTTAAACCTCTTTGGTTCCCAAGGACTGAGGATCCCTTCCCCGATGGATAACTTGAAACAATCCCTTCCTGTCCCTTGAAGGCTCTTTTGTCACCACACCACAGTGGTGTAAAACGTTGTTTGACTTATTTTGGTTAAACATGAGAAATGCAGTTGCCAGTGCAGAGTGAGACTAGGCAGGGCAGCTTGGGTGAGGCTCTGTGAGCTGTGGGAATCCCTAAAACCCTGTGGGTTTTTTTGATTTGTTCCCTGGATCCAGATGACCTTCACCCGCCCGGCCAACCACCGCCAGCTCACCTTTGAGGAGATTGCCAAGAGTGCCAAAGTCACTGTCAACGAGGTGAGTTTGGGGTTACACACCCTTGGTAATGTCCAGGTTCTGGAGCTCTGAGAGAGCCTGGATAGACCTGGACCACACAGAATCATTTAGGCTGGAAAAAAGCTCTGACATCATTAAGTCCGACCTGTGCCCAGAGCACTGAGTGCCACACCCAGTTATTCCTTGGACACCTCCAGGGATGGGGACTTCAGTGCCTCCCTGGGCAGCCCCTTCCAATGTCTGACAGCCCTTCCCATGAAGAAATTCTTCCTGATGTTCAACCTGAACCTCCCCTGGTGCAGCTTGAGGCTGTTTCCTCTTGTCCTGTCACTCAGTCCTTGGGAGAAGAGAACAACTCCCACCTGCTGCTTGGGGACAGTTGGGCTCTTTTGGCTTTTTTCAATTGCCTTGTTCTTTCTTGGATTTCAGAGAAAAGAAAATAAATACAGTTTTAGGGTAAAAGAAGTAAAACCCCCTAAAATCCAGTTTTAGGGAAAAGTTTTAGGGAGAAGAACTCTATGTTGAGGTGCTCAGTCTTGAGACAGTTCTGTCACCTGGAAGGGGACAGGTGTGAGAGCTGCTGTCCTGGAAGATGCCAAGTTTTATCATCTCAGGGGGAGAACAGGGTGATCTGGGTCATTTCCAGGATTGTCTCTGTTCCCAGGTGGAGCTGCTGGTGATGAAGGCGCTCTCGGTGGGGCTGGTGAAGGGCAGCATCGACGAGGTGGACAAGAGGGTGCACATGACGTGGGTGCAGCCACGGGTGCTGGACCTGCAGCAGGTAATGGGCTCCAGCTGGGCCAGGGGGAAGTGACCTGGGAGTGACTGGGAGCCAGGATCAGTCATGGCTTGGGAATGAGCCTCCTTGGGGGCTTGGCTTTGCCCCCAGGGTGTTTCACACAGAAACCTTCCAGGAGGTGGGACATGGGACAGGTGGCTCTTCCCTTGTGAAAGCCACACAAACACCATGGAGCACAGAAGCCATGGCTGTGTTTTCCAGAAGGATCCAGGCCTCATTCCTAAGTGCATGAAACAACCTCTGGGAGTTTTGGGGATGTAGGAGAAGCAATCCTCTTGGGAAGAGAGAAGTCCAGGATGATAAAGGAGCGGTTGAGCTTCTCAAGTTCATCATTGTAACACTTAAGGAGACTGTGCAGGGTGTCTTCACCTTCAAACCCAAAAATGGTTGGCCTGGAATTCCAGCTACAGACAATTCCTTTGGTGCATTTCAGTTTAACCCTTGCTGATTTGCTGGTAGAAGCTGTTAGTCCCAGAATCCCAGGATGGTTTGGGTTGGGAGGGACCTTAAGGGCCATCCAGTCCCACACCCCTGCCATGGGCAGGGACACCTTCCACTATCCTAGGTTCCTTCAAGCCCCGTCCAACTTGGCCTGGAACACTTCCAGGGATGGAGCATCTCCATTTCTCCATGTGTGGGGCTTTGAGGAGTGGTTTGAACTCTGAGGTGTGAGGAGGAGCCTGTGGGCATTCCCAGGAGCTGAGGCACTCTGTCCCTGCGGCCTTGCCTTGCAGATCAAGGGGATGAAGGATCGCCTGGAGTTCTGGTGCACGGACGTGCGGAGCATGGAGATGCTGGTGGAGCACCAAGCCCACGACATCCTGACATAGGGGAGAGAGTGATCCTGCTGCTCCTGAGGCCGGCAGCACTCAGACCACTGACTGCACTGAATCCATGGAGGGGTGGGTGGGCAGAGCGGGAGCAGCCTGGGATGTGGCGAGCAGGAGGACGTGGCCTTTGCTGTGTGACCCTTTGGTGCTTGAGCCAAGTTTCCCTCTGCTGGCACGAGTGGCTCTGATCCCTGATCCCAGAGCTCCGTCCTGGGCAGATGGATCACTCCTGATCCCTCCTGCCTCCAGCTGCTGCAGGAGGGTGGATCCTAGTGCAGGATCCAAGGGGTATTGGCCTTAGGGGACACAGCTTGTCCTGCTGCCCTTTTCCCCCTGCCCCTGCAGCAGCCTGAGGCAGCATTCCCCAAATCTTCCCCAAATCCTCTTCCTCCCCTGGCCCTGCTTCCCTGTACCCCTCCTCATCTGCAGCAGAGGGAATGTTTGCTCCATCCAAGGGTTTTCCCGGGATTCCTGGTTAGTGGGTGTATCCATACACTTGAGGCGGTGGTTGTCTTTCACCAACACTTTGTGCTCAGGTGAGGTGCAGTGGCATTGCCGGAATAAACGTCTCTGCCTTCCCTTTTTGGGAATTCTGTGTCATCTCCATCCCTGGCAGCTGAGCTGCTGCTGATTCCTTTAAAAACGTGCTTCCATGGTCTGGCCTTGCCACTGCTGGGATTCAGGAGCTTTCCTCACCAGTTTGGTTCTCTGGTGTCATTAACAGATGGCACTGCTGAAATTTTTGTACTTTTCCTGTCTTGACTGAGGGTGTAAATCCAGCAAGAGAAAGAAGGGAGCATGTGCCTGATGTCAGACTGGTGCAGAGGTGCCTCACACAAGGGAAGACAAACTTTGGAAAATGAAATTGCTGGAGTCTGTAGCTGCCCACCCTCCTCCTGCTGTTCTCCAGGTCCTTCTGGCTGAAATTCCCTCCTGTATGGGGGTTGTTCAGTGCCCAGTGCCTGCCTTTTCCCTGCCCAGCCACTGGGTTTGACTTCCCTGATAACACCTGCTACATCCTGTCTTCCAAGGCTTATTCCTGGTGCCACTTTTACTGACTTCAGGAGAGCATGTGGAAGAAGTGTTCTGATCAGGAAAATATTCCCTTTATTTCATAGCTGAGGACAGGAGAAGGCTTAAAAGAGCACAGTCTCCTTCCCAGTGCCATGTCAGATCCAGCCCTCATTCCCAGGGCTGTCACTCTTCAGGGAATAAAGGAAACTACTGGAGTCACTGCGTTGTGGGGCTGCTGCTGTTTGAGATCAGCATCCAAAACCCAGAACGTCACTGTGGGAAGCAGTAACAGCTTCTCCCAGGAGCATTCCCACAGCTCCTGTGCTGTGGGAGCACTCTTCTGGCTGTGAAGCTGTGAGCTGCTCCTGGGAATAAGGGTCAGATCTGAGGAACCACGACAGCTCCAGAGGCTTTTCCAAGATACCCAGAAGTACCCCTCGCTACCCAAACCTTCCATGTGCTTCCCTGGCACAGGTAATTTGGGATGTGCAGGGTGGAAAGGCCCTTTCTGCAGGGAGGGGAGTGGGCAGATGTGCACTCCCCAGCCCATGGCACCCTTTTAATGTCACTTCCAGCCTTTGAGTGTGTTCCTGCCAGGAGTTTACCTTGGAATGGCTTCCTTGCTTGCACTGGGAGAGGTGACTGGGTGCACACACCCTGCAGCTGGTAGAGCCTCCAGAGGGAACGTGGCTTCCCATTGGAGCCTGCTACCAGCCCTTGAGGGAATGCTGCCCCCAGGACAGCGGGCAGAGATCCCAACAGACCCCCTCCATGGCTGGAGCAAGCCCAGTGAGCCACTGGTGAATGCAAAGGTGGATTTTAATGAGCAGGCTCGAGGGGTTCCATCCCGGCGACGCTCTGGCCTGAGGCCTCTTCCCAGGGGATTCTCTCAGCAGGGAGCAGGCTGCTCCTGCCTCTCCTCACTCTGGCCTGCTCCTGTAGTTGTGTATGTTGGCCAGGACCCAGGCTGTGGGCAGCAGGAAGGATGTGAACATCATGGTGAGGGCGATGGCTTGTTCCTGAGGGGACAAGGAGTGGCAGTCAGGGGGATGGCTGAGCCATGGCTCACAGGGCTCCAGGGATGGCTGCACTGCTGCCCTCCAACACCACGCACCCAGCTCGCTGCCCTCTGCTTTTCACAGTCCTTTGGACCTGCCCTGGGGCTGTGCAGGGAGGTTTGGGGAGCAGAGCTGTTCCCACTGGCAGTGGAGCTAGCTGGTGCTCTCCAGGTTTGTTGTTTCTCTGGAACACTGGAGCAGTGCATGACCTTGAGGCTGTGGCCAGGGCCTGCAGTATCCCTGACTTTCAGATGACTTTGGGATGGGAATTGAAGCCAGCAGCAGCCCCCTTTTTCCCCAGTGCAGCCAGGACAGCATTAAACCCTCACACTGGCGCCTTTCTTTGATTTATTTGCCTGGAAAAAGCCTCTCCAGGCTCCTACAGCTCCTCTGTTGCAGACCTTGGAAAGGTGGTGGAGGGGGAACCAGACAGGATTTTGGTGGAAAACTCCTCTTTCCCAGCTTGTTTCACCTAGCCCAGGGGGGGCTGGTTTGGGGGGGACTGTCCCCACAGGGGGAGTGTCAGAGGGACTTTGGGCTCTGTGGTGACAGCAGCCCCTGTCCTTGCCCATGAGGTCACCCCTTTGGGGTGACTGTCCCTGGATAGGGACACAGGGGCTGAGTCTGTCCCTGAGAGGGGACCACCAGTGTCACTGCTGCTCGTTGCCCTGGGCTGCAGGGGCCCCAGACCCCAAAGGTTAAAAAGGAGCTGAAAGGACAAAATCAAACAGAAGCAGGAGCCAGAGATGGGGAGCAGGGCATGGACACTGTGGGGGGTGGACTGGAGCCTGAGGCCACATTCCTTCTTTTCCTCCCCTTCCCCTTTTGCTTCCACCCCTTTCCGAAACAATTTGGCCCTGACTCAGAGGGTTTGGGCCCCTCCAACCGGGGTGTTCCCACCCTTTCAGCCCCCCCAGAATACTCACACCGTGGGAGAGTGGGTTCTTGGGGGGGTGGGAGCGGAGCTGTGCCTGGGGGACCCGGCTGATCCGCAGTGCAGCTGCCAGGAGCTGGGAGCCCCTCTGGAAACCCCTCATGGTGCTGTCCTGGTGATCCTGCTGCTCCTCTCTGCAGCTGCCCAGCTTGTCACTGTCACTGCTGCCACCACCCCCTTGCCACTCCTTGGCACATCTCCAGGGGCACAGGGTGGAACAGCCTGACACAGCCAGCTTTTCTCAAACTGCTCTCTGCTTAATTTTTCTTCCTTTAATTGTTTTGGGATTTTTTTTCCCTTAGCACTGCCCAGGGCTCTGAGATCAAAAATTGTCCCCAGCCAGCACAGGGGACACTGAGACTCTCTTCGGGAGAGCAGAGACCTCCTCTTGGAGGGGCCTTTTCCCATAGAGCAAAACTCTTCCTTTGGAGCAGAACCCTCTCTCTTTGGACATCCTCTTCTGTGGACTTCTGTTAACTTTATAACATTCAAAACACCATTCATTGAGAAAGTAAAGGGCTATTTCCAAATTCCTCTGATAAAGGGAAGGAAGTGCTGTGTGTGCCACTGGGATCAGCTGCGGAAGGAACTGCTCGTCCCTGTGTGCTGGTGGCTGCTGGAGGGGGAATCCAGTGCCCCAGAACCCCTATGGATGCCCAGCCTGCCTCCAGGGGATGGATATTCCTGCCCTTGCCATGGCCTCAGCCTGTGCTGGAACCAGCAGTTGGTTGTGAGGATCAAACCAAAGGGGAAATTAATCCTACTGGGGCACAGTTGGAATTAGACCCTGGAATACCAAAGGAGTAGATGCTGCTCGGGCTCTGCCTTTTGTCAGGGTATACCCACAGCATCCCTGGGGCATTGGCAGCTGCACAATGACCCAGCCAGGCTCCATGGGGGCTTTTCCATGGATTTTCAGTGCAGGACAGACATGTTATGCCCATCCTGTAAGTGCGGGATCGGGCAATAAAATAATCCCGGGGGCAGTGGCTGCTCAGAGAGGCAGCTCCATCCCTGGATCCCTGACCTACCAGGATGGGACAGCTGGAAAGGGCTTGGAAAAGCACGCCAAAGCCAAAGTCCAGATGGAATTTTTGTCCTGCCTGCAAACAGGCGAGGGGAAGGGTCAGAGCGTGGCTGGGGACACGGGAGGTCAGTGGGGTGTGCTGCTAACCCGGCTCTCGCCAGCAGCTTTGGGATCATAAATCATCCGACTCGGTTTTCCCCTTTCAGTTCCTCCTTCCCGGTCACAGAGCAGCCCCAGGACTGCCGTGCTCCCTCCGCGGACACTGAGCTCAGCTGGACAAACACCTGCGTGTCCAGGATCATTTCTCCAACTATTTTTTTATAAGGAGACAGGGAAAAAAGCGATTTCCTTCCTTCTTTCTCGATTGGGCAACTTCCGTCCTTCCCTGGAGCAGCCCTTCTCCGCCTGCACAGGCTCAGCCCGGCCTCGGGACAGAAGGCAAGACCCACCTCCTCCCTTCCGCACCCTGGGGCTTGGGCTGGGTCGGGATTTTTCACTTTCCCGAAGGCAGGATTTTCCTCACCGTTCAGTCTCAGGGAGGAAACCGAGCTGAGCTTGAGCATTCCTGCGTCCGGCTGCTCTCACGGAGGATCTACGGGCTGGGCACCCTCCTTGCCCCTGTGTCACTCACCCTGGCTGGATTCCCAGCTCCGCTCAGACTCTCAGAGCCTCATTTCGTCATTCCTGTGTTTTTCCTGTGCCCGGCATTGCCAGGAGCCAGCTGCAGCTGCCTTTTGTCAGGGGCTGCTTATGCGTGTCTGTATCTGTACATATCTTTAGGCTACAATTATGTATATGTTTGTACGTGACACATAAATATAGTTTTATGTATAAATCAGCGGAATAGTAAGGTCCTGCCCCTGGAAACTGAGCTGGAAATACGGAGAGAGGGGGGACAGAGGGGTTCAGTGAGCTGGGAGAGGGGGAAGTGTCAGGAACTTTTTTAAGTGTCATGGAACAGCTCTGGGAGGAAGAGGAGGCCAGATGGGGAAGGTGGCTGTGTGTGTTGGGAGGAACTGGTGCTATCCCATCACGGCAGCAGAAGAGGAAGAGGGAAGAGGATGAGAAGTGATGAAGCCCACGAGCTGTCAGGATTTGGGACAGCTGGAGATGGGGTGAAGGAGAGGAGGGGATGCACCCCGGGGCTGGGAGAAAGCTGGGATGGGGGAAACCGCCGGAGGCGACCAGAGGGGACACAAAAAGGGGCAGAGACCGCTGGCAGGGGTGCCGGGGAGCGGGACAGCGCTTTGTCCCCTCAGCCCCTTGTCCTGTCCCTGTGGCTCCGCAGGTGGGGCCGGGGCGATGGCCGATGGCGACCCCGGCGTGTTCACGGCCACGGCCCTGCCCGAGGACCCGCGGCTGCTGCCCACGGTGACCAACGCCTTCCTGGGCACCCGCGTGTTCCGGGACATCCTGCACGCCGCCGGCGTGTACAGCGGGGCCGCGGGGGACACGCACCGCGCCGATGTCCCCAGCCCGCTGGGGCTGCGCATGGCAGCGCCCGGCGCCCGCGGCACGGCCCAGAGCTTCACCCTCAACACCTGGACAGGTGAGCAGGGAGCCGCCACCTCCGCGGGGGGCTCGGCTCCCCCTGCTTTTGCTGCCTCTTGCGCTCAGTCACATCGTCCTTCTCTTCTTTCTCCATTCGCCTCGGGATGCTGTTCCTCTGGAACAAGCAGAAAATTCCCCTTTTGTGTGGGAATAAGTGGTTTTCAAGCTGTAGCTGTATCCCTGCTGGGGCCAGGCTCGGCAGACACTCTTTAATCACAGAGCCTGGTAAAATGTTTGAGGGCACAGACCATCCCTCAGCAGCTTGGCCAGGCTCGCTATCAGCGGTGTTGTCCAGTCCACAACTGGATCTGGACCCAGGAAAAGCAATTCCTTGGCCAGTAAGAACCAGTAGATAGGGCAGAGGTGGGAATCCAAATGTTTCCAAAGGCTGGTGGCTCTGGCTGTGCTTACAGGGACCTTCAGCCATACGATTCAGTCCCCTGGCTACACGGCCACCCACCAGCTCTACGCCCACCACTCCCTGGTGCACCTGATGGCCTTCAGCATCTCTATCCGGCGCTTGGATGGCTCCACACATCCCATCACCGTCCAGCTCCAGAGCCTGTTCGTGCCACAGAGCCAGGACATGGACTTGACCCCAGGGCCAGCCTTCCAGGGAGCACAGTGAGTGTGGGGAATGGGGGTCCCTGCCCTGAGCCCACCCTCCACAGGCTGTGGTGCAGTGCCCTGCTCTCCCCTGAGGAATAAACTGCAAATGTAAGGCTGGAGCGGGGCTGGAATGGTGAGGGAAGTGGGGCTGGAATGGTGAGGGGTGTGGGGCTGGAATGGTGAGGGGTGTGGAGGCTTCTACACCTGCTTCGTCCTGGCAGGTGTATAAAAAAACCCCTGAAATGAAGCATAGAAACATTGTTAGTATTTGCGACTCCAGAATTATCCCTCGCCCTGATGTGTGAGAGCAGTGAAGGTACAGGGGCTAGATATGATTCCAAAGAAGTGAGGTTGGGGAAAACGGGAGATTTGTAGGAGATGACCTCTAGAACTGGATTCCTGAGACCAGAGACCATTTGGGATGGCTTCCCACTGCCAGAGGGTAGGGTTAGATGGGATATTGAGAAGAAACACCTTCCTCAATCGCTTCCCATCTCCCACAGCTACATCTACGGGCAGACTCTGGTTCCCGAGGTGGAAGGGGGTCCCCGTCCCTCTATCCACATGCTGTGGACCCCCATCCCGCAATCGCTGACGCTGGGCGGGGAGGAGCGGGAGCGGTGCTGGGAGTTCCTGACGGCCGTGGCCGGGAGCGAGGAGGAGGCGAAGCGCAGCTACAGCGCGGGGCTGTCCCTGCTGGCCGCGGGCTCCCTGCACCGCTCCCACGTGCGCGCCTGGGCCGCGCTGCGCCGCCGCTGCTCCGTGGAGCTGCACGGGCCCCCGGCCCTGCGCCAGGCGCTCCACGGCTGCCTCTACTACCTACTGAGCGCCGTCCCGCCCCGGGACAGCCCCGGGGACCCGTTCCACGGCATCAGCCCCGGCGGCTTGTCCAACGGCACCCGCGGCGAGGACTACTGGGGACACGTCTTCTGGGACCAGGTGGGGGGCCGTGCTGGCCTGGGGCATCCTTCAGTCGGGATGAGGGTGTACTTGAAGGGTGGAGCTGGCGGAAGCGTTTGGATGCTTCCCTCCCAGCCAATCCCGCCCCTCCGCGGCCTCGCAGGACACTTGGATGTTCCCGAATATCCTGCTGCTGTGTCCCGAGGCTGCCCGCGCCATCCTGCAGTACCGCATCCGCACGCTGGAGGGCGCCAGGCGCAACGCGCAGGAGCAGGGCTACGAGGTGGGAACAGGGACACCGGGATGGGGTCACCAGTCCCTGTCCACAGGGACACCGGGATGGGGGGCACCAGTCCCTGTCCACAGGGACACCGGGATGGGGCCCATCCTGTCCTAGGGCACCGGGATGGGGCACCAGTCCTGTCCACAGGACACCGGATGGGGGCACCAGTCCCTGTCCACAGGGACACCGGGATGGGGGCACCAGTCCCTGTCCCCAGGGAGTGCTGGGCTGTAGTGGCACCAGCCGCTGTCCACAGGGGATCCTGGGCTGTTTCAGCGGGGCGCAGCTCAAGGTGATGGGCTCATGGATGCTTTCTCCTGACAGGGCGCGAAGTTCCCGTGGGAGAGCGCAGCCACCGGCCGGGAGGTGTGTCCTGAGGAGATCTACGGAGCCCAGGAAATCCATGTCACCGGGGATGTCCTGATGGCCTTCGAGCAGTATTACTGCACCACGCAGGTAAAGGGAGGGTGCTCCACCTGATGGCCCGGTGGCAGGACACCTGGAGGCTGTCCCTGTCCCTTCCCTGAGGAACTCTGCTCACTCTGCTCTGCAGGCTTCCTCCTGCTGCCCTGCCTTCTCTGTCCTTGCTCTGGTGGGCGTCTCAGCATCCTGTTGGCTCAAACCAGGCCAGTCTTTCCTCCTGCTCCCTCCATCTCCTCAGAGCTCCTCTCCATCCTCCTGCTGACTTTGAGTCTGGTGGAGTCCCCCTCATGCCCCTGTTTTTCCCCAGGACCAGAAGCTGTTCCAGGAGGACGGGGGCTGGGAGCTGGTGGAAGCCGTGGCTCAGTACTGGTGCAGCAGGATGGTGTGGAGTGAGGAGGAGCAGCTCTACCACATCAGAGGTGCCTCTGCTGTGGGAGTGGGGTGGAAAGGAGAGAATCAGAGCCACCGGGTCTAGTGGAAGGTGTCCCTGCCCATGGCAGGGCTGTGGAACTGGACGAGCTTTAAGGCAACCCAAAGCACCCTGGGGTTCCATGACTGGAAGGTCCCCTTGAGCTGCCCTCAGGATGAGGTGCCTGCATGCACCAGGCAGAGCTGTATTCCGGGTTATTCCTGCTCCAGCACCAGCACTGTGCGTGTTCTCTGCTGAGCATCCCACTGGGACTGTGTGGGATCCTGCCAGCAGGATCTGGAGGGGCAGGAAGGTCCCTTTCCTCCAGCCATGCCCCTGAGGAGTGGCCCAGAGCCACAGCAGCCCCTGGGTGTGCTGAGGTGCAAAGTGTCCTCTCCTGTCCCCCTAGGTGTCATGCCCCCAGACGAGTACCACAGCCAGGTCGATAACTCTGCTTACACCAATGCCGTGGCCCGGCGCAGGTAACGTTTGGAATGCCTCCTGGGAGCACCTGGGAGCATGGCCTGGCTCTCTGCTCTTCCACCTGGCGCTCTGCAGGCATGGGAGCAGTGGGGCTCCTGAGGGGATCCCTCCTCCCTCTCCTCACACCTCTCTCCCTGTCGCCCCTCTGCAGTCAGAGGGTGAGTGGGGGCTCCCCTGGCTCCTCTGACCTCCCCTGACTCCTCAGTGCCCACGGGAGGCTGAGGGATCTCTGTTCACAGCAGGGCCTCTCCCTTGGCATTCCATGGGGTGTCTGTGCTGTTAGCCAGCTGGAGGCATGCACACTGGGGGAACAGGCTCCCAGCTCTGTCATGGAAGCTGTTACCCCTGGCTCAATCTCTGCCCCTTGCTCTTCCACAGCAGCCTTTTCTGCAGATCTTTCTGTCTCCCCTCTCCTCTCACTGTCAGTCATCCCTGACACAAAACTTTGTTTCTCCTTCTTCCCAGCTTAAATTTTGCTGCTGACATGGCTCGGGACCTGCTGCTCCCAGTGCCAGAGGAGTGGCAGGACCGTGCCAGGAAAATCAAAATGCCCTTTGATGAGGAGAGGAAATATCACCCTGAGTACGATGGCTACAGCCCAGGTGAGCAGGGAGGCAGTAGCAGCAGCCCATGGAGTCGGCCATGAAACACACTTTGAATCCTGGAAGGATCAGAATTCCAACTGGTTCAGACTTGGAAATGGCAAAAGAAGAGCCCCTGCTGTTGCTGCAGTGGAACAAGCTGGGCTTGGGGTGCTTTTCCTGCCTCACTGGATTGTTTCTCATCAGTGGGCTCAAAAACTTAGGAAATTTGGGAACTGCTGCCTGTCTGACCAGCCCTGTCCCCAGGTGAGCCGGTGAAACAGGCAGATGTGGTCCTGCTGGGGTTTCCCCTGATGCATCCCATGAGTGCCGAGGTCCGGAGGAACGATCTGGAGATGTACGAGCCTGTCACTGACCCGGCTGGGCCTGCCATGACCTGGGTGAGGAGAGGGCAGAGCCCAGCCTGGGATTCACCCCGGGGGTGTCTCTGTCCAGGGGACAGGGATGTGCACTGGAAATGTTCCCTCTGGATGGGAGGGGTGGCAGAGGCAGTGCTGCTCCCCCGCGCTGTCACCTTTCCCTCTTGGGCAGAGCATGTTTGCCGTGGGCTGGCTGGAGCTGAAGGAGCTGCAGAGAGCCCGGAGCCAGCTGGAAAAGTGCTTCAGCAACATCACAGAGCCTTTCAAGGTGAGTGGCGGGGCTGCAGATCCCTCCTGCTCCCAGGCAGGTGATAATGGGATTGAAACCCACAGGACTGCTTGGAGCATCCCAAATCAGATCCTGCATCATCTCTTTCTCATGCTGGAGCAGGTCTGGGTGGAGAACTCGGATGGGTCTGGAGCTGTGAACTTCTTGACAGGGATGGGTGGATTCCTGCAGGTCATCCTCTTCGGCTTCACGGGGTTCAGGTGAGACCTGTTGTGTCACCTTTTAACTCCCAAGCAGCCACTTGTCCCTTAAAATGTCCCTGTTTGGCTGGAGGGAAGCTGGGAACAGGTAAGAGGCTCCTTACAGGTCACATTTATGAAGCAAAATGCCATTCCCTAAGCCTGTTCCCTGGTTCAGCCCAGCAGCAGCATCCTGTCTCCTTTGGATGTGGTGAGGAAACACCTCCTGCAGCCTCACTGTGGCCTCCCTGCTCACATGTGGCTCTGGGAGCCTCCCTGGAGCCAAGTGCTGAGCAGGCACTGCCTCAGCTTTAAAATATCCTGGGAAAACATGGAGCTGTTCATGTAATTTCAGAGCTGTGGTGGTTTCCACCCTGGAGCCGCCGTCTCTTCAGCCTATTCCTGATTTAATTGAGGCTGGATCAAGCCTTTTGATTCCCAGTGAAAACTTCCAGCCCTAACTATGTGTTTTCACTCTGTGTGTGTGGCCAGAGCTGCTGGGAAACCCACCCCATTCCCTGGTGGATCTGGGTGTGAGCTGCCATATTCCCACTGGAAATCTCGGCTCTGGCCAAGCTGGGAGGTCTCCAGGCGCTGGTGTGTGCTGGGTTGGGACCCTGTGGCACAGAGGCCATGGCTTTGGGCCTCTGGCCCAGTTTCAGAGGTGGTGGTGACACTGTGCAGCCACACTCCTGCCGTTTCCGACTCAGGACATGGATCCTGCATGGCACTGGGGCTCCCCAGGACTCCCTCGAGCCCTCCCAGCATTCTGGGGCTGGTGGTGGAAGCTCTCACGTGCCAGGATTTGGGTCAGGGACAAGAGGGGCTGTTGTTTTTCCTCCCCCAAAGCCGACACCCACACAGGCAGCTTGGCTTTGGCTCAAGTTGGGATGTTTGTCCCATTGTTTCTGGGGAAGGAGCAGGAACAGCTGTGCCCAGCTTCCAGTCCTCCATCCTGCAGGACTGGGAGCTGAGGTGGGTGTCTGAGGGTCACCTACTCTGAGGGGAGCAGGGCATTCCCAAAGTTTTGCCAGCACAGCTGCTGCTGAAGCCAAGCTCTGAACGGGAGCAGGGAATTGAGCTGCGTTTGTTTTAATATGAAATCTAAAGTTATGGAAACCCCAGGCCCCAGCTGTGGAACTGGAATGGGGCAGGAATGTTTTGGGGTGGGCTGTGGAGTCCCAGTAGCTCCATCAATGTGTTCGGGATTTGCCCAGAGATCCTTGGATGCACTGAGGACCCTTTCAGGCTCCCCTGGTGTGGATGAGGTGGTGATGCCTGGGGAGGTGGCTGCTCCCCGGCCCCGAGCTGGGCTCCTCTCTGGCTCCTGCTCTTCCCACCCTGTCGCTCTCCTGCCTTGCCAGGATCACAAGGTCCGGCCTCCTCTTCGACCCCGCCTTTCCCGATGATATCACCAAGCTGAAAGTCTGCGGCGTCTCCTACTTGGGCAACAAACTGGAGGTCAGCATTACCCGGGAGGAGATCAGGATGGAAGTGACCGAGACCTCCCGGGAGCCTCCAGCATCTCCCCTGGAAGCTGTGCTGGAGTCGGGACAGCGCTTTCCCCTGTGGGAAGGTATGGCAGCAGTGCCTGGATCTGCTCCCTGAAATCATTCGGGAAGGAAGCGTTCCCATGTCTCACACAAGGCTTTTCTGTTGCAGGGCAGAGTGTCTCCTTCCCCACAGTGCCTGGATGGATCCAGAGGTCACCCAGCAGGACCCCCTAAACCCTGGCTGATCCAGGTGCTGCCTGCTGGAGCAGCAGATCCGGGGTGTTGGTGGAGGGGGAAGGTAACAGTGGGTGGAGAGGGGGTGCCAGGCTGTGCCAGGAGGCCTTTGCCCCACCAGGACTGTGTGTGCCACCTGTCCTTGTGGCCCCCGGGGGTGGGGGTCAGTGGCTGGAGCTGTCACCACATCTGAGCCCCCCACTGCCCTCCAGACATCTCTTACTTGGCACAGGAGAGGAAACCAAGCCTGGAAATGACCATTTCAAATGTGTTTGCTGAACACCCAGGGGTTCTTTATGCTCTTCATATTTGTGTTTATAATGAAGCCCATTCCTGACTCCAGGATCCAGACTCCAGCTCCTCCAGCATGTCCTGCCCTGGTCCTTGTTTTCCCCATGTGTTGCTCTGTGGGCTCAGGGGGCTGTGGAGGCTCAGTCAGTGCTGTTTCACCAGATGAATGATGTTTTGGCACTAAATATTACTCCAAAATATGCAGCCGAAAGCCTTTTAACCCCATGTGGGCAGCACAGCTCCATTCCTGTCGTTTGGTGTGTAACATCCCTCATGTGTTTTTATACCCTTATCTGTTACTGTGATGCAGATAGAGGCACACAGTTAGACACACAACAGGTGTTTAGGTAGAGAAGAAGAAAAGAAGTCTCTGTTGTTGACTTCGTATATCTAAGTTTCTGGACAGTGATCAGAGATTGGACAGAGAAGTTACCACCTCTCCATCTCCACTGGTCACTTGAGAAGTCCATCAGGTGATATCTTTTACAAAGGAATGCAAACATGATTCTTGTTTATCTTACAATTTATGAGAACTGACTCTACTATACTAAAACAAATCAGAAGGCTGATTTTCAGGGACAACACTTATCTACATGATTCCCTCTCTTCCCAAGCAGTTCTGGAGTTGAATCCTTTCTCACTTGGCATCTGAAAGGCTGCAGGAAGCCTGGACATCAGTGATCTGTAGTATTATCCTGCCAGATGGGGAAAAGGGCAGCATTTTTACAATCCTGAGCATCCTCGGGGTTTGAGGAGCTGCTGTGGGTTTGCTCAGGGCATTGTTGGTGTCCCAGAAATCCCAAGGAATTCCTCTGTCTGCACAAGGATGGGCATGGTGCCCCCAGCCCCTCACTCTGGGCTGCACAGCATCCTCCCCCTGCACACTCTCCCTGTCCCCGGCGGCCAGAGCAGGGCAGCCCTGGGTGGGAGCAGGGAATACCGAAGGCGTTCCCTGCCCCGAGGGGTCTGTCCTGGCCAAACCAACCCCAGGAATCTCGGCCGGGTTTATAAAAAGCCCCGCGGCAGCTCTGTGCCCTGAAGCATCTGGGAATGCTTAGGGCTGGAGGAGAGACTCTCCCTCTGCCGTGTAATTACTTGGTCCGGACTCATCAGAGCCACCAGCTCCTAATTAGCGGCAACTCTTGGCACGACAAAGGGACCACACTGTCCCCAGCCCTGTGCACTGCCCCGGGATCGGGATTGGGATGGGGCTGGAATACAGCCCCACTCTGAGCCAGGGCTGGTTGGCAGTAAAGGGGTTTATCCTCACAAAAGGGGTTCTTTAGTCACAAAATGAGCCATGTCTCCAGCCCAGGCAGGGAGAGCAGGGAGCAGTGGGAGTGCACCCCAACTGCCCTCCTGTCTTGGCTGGGACTGGCTGGGGATGTCTGTGTTGCTGTAATGAGTTTGCAGGTCTCAGCTCCCCTTTGGGATGGGGAGAGGACACCCCATTTGCTTCATCCTTCCCCCACGAGGCCCAGGAGCCTCTCTGCTTCCTCTCCTCCTTGGTCCTGGGGCCAGAGGTGGCCCTAAATAAGGGCTGTGGGAATGACAGTGTCTCCTGGCTGCCAGGAGCCAAATCAGAGCCCAAACTCCCCATTTATTTTTCCATTTGCCACCCCTCTGCCCCTTTCCACAGGCAGAAACTCACTCTGTGTGAAATGTTTAATGATTTAAATAGCGATCACGGAAGCTGTGGCTTCACACGGGGTAACGGGAGGTAAAAAACCCCACAGGATAAACAAAAATAACTGTGCCCTCGCAGTGGGGTTGGGGCGCAGGGTGGCAGAGAGGGGTGGTGGCCTTTTTGGGGGGCCACCAGCAATGCAGAGGAGTTTCCACCAGCCCTTCACCCTGGGTCACTGGTCCTCGTCGTCGCTCCCGCTGAACTGGTAGGTGAAGAAGCCGACGGACTCCTGGGCCAGCTTGGAGAGGTGGATGACACCGGTGACAATGAGGGCACCGAGCAGGAGTGGCAGCAGCACGCTGCCTGCTGTGGCCAGGGCGTTGTAGCACCGCGCCTTGGAGCTGAAGTGCCGAGCAGCTTCCACGTCCCCGGACACTTTCCGGTCCCGAGCCTGCAAGAGCAGAGGAGAGACCCTTCCCTCAGCCCCCTCTTGCAGCCCCTTCCCACAATATCTTCCCTCAGCCCCCTTCTTGCAGCTTCTTTCCTGCACCCCCTTCCTGCAGCCCCATCCTGCTCCAGGGTTTTGTCCCCCTTGCAACCCACAATTTATCCCTCCCTGGCTGCTCCTGCTCCTCTCTGGCCCTGCATTCTTTCCCACCTGTGTTTTCCCTCCTGCTTCATCCAGAGTCTTGCTGGCTCTGCTCCCTTCTTATCCCCATCTTTTCTCAGCTGGAGCTGCTCCTGCCCGTAGGGTGGACGTATCACAGCCCCCATGGCACTTTTTAGGATAAAGCAGCTGTTCCTCGGGTGGTGGGCAGGGGTCTGTGGTTATCCAAGGCTGTCTGTCCCTTAACCTCCGGAATCAGTGGCAGGAAAAGCAGAGGATTCACTAGCGGCAGGTGTCACCCGCCTACGGAGAGCGCTGGGATCTGCCCTCCCCATCGCGCCCGGGAGCTATCCCTAGTGCTCGCTGTCTCCTTGGGCATCCCTCCCTCGGCGTCTGCGTGGGGAGGGAGGATTCCCGGGGGCCCCGGGAGCTCCGGTGCCGCCGGTCCCGTACCTTGACGGCGAAGGCGAGCGCCACGAAGCCCAGGCAGCAGAAGTTCATGTACAGGGTGTTGAAGATGGCCCAGACGAGGTGGTCGCGGGGCTCGGGGGCGGCGGGGGGCGGCCCCCGCTTGGGAGCCGTCCGCTCCTCCCGCGGGTACGAGGTGTCCATGGCCAAGGAGAGGGGCACCCGCGGCTCCGGCAGCCTCGGGGGAACGCGGCCGGCGCCCCTTTTATATCCTTGCTCCGCTAAATATAAACCTGGGAAATTACAGCCCTGAGGGATGTGGTTATCCCGCAGGCCGGGCTGGGAGAAAGGCTGGGATGGCGAGCCCACGGGTTTTTTATAGCCAGCCTTCCTCCCGGGTTGAGGAGCACGGGTGGCTCCAGCGTGACTCTCACGCCGCAGGAGGGATGCTCCAAGGCGGACCCCAGGACCACCAGGCGCTGGCTGGCACAGGTACCTCCAACCACACCCTCCAGGTGTGCTGGGCAGGACAGACACTCCTCGGCAGCACTTTTTGGCTGCCGGATGGACGAAATGGGAAAGGTGGAAGAGCCACATCCATGGAGCTCCCCGGCAGGGCGGAGGAGACAGGGCTGCAGAGTGGGGGGTGTGGGCAGCCAAAACACACGGCGGGGCTTTAATTTCGTTTTTCTGCCATGCCCAAGATATTGGGAAGAAAATTCCCTGGGATTTGGGCTGGAAGCGCTCTGCCCCGCGGCAGGACGGAGGCAGGGAGAGGAGCAGAAGGAAGAGGAGGAGGAGAAGGACGCCACAAAGATGCCCGAGGACTCTGCGGCGTCCCGCGGTGAAGGAGGTGACAACGAGAAGTTTGGCGGGACGAACTTTATTGGTGACAAGGGTGACCCACAGGTATGTCACAGGTCCCAGGACGCGCATGAGCAGAGCGAAGGGGGGTGACTGTCCCCCACGGCACAGCCTGGCCGCGCCGTCCCCTCCGCGGCTGTGCGGGGACACGCGCGGTGTGGGCAGCGAGGGGACCGGGGGCCACTCCCTTCGGCACATTTTGGAGGCAGGAGAGCGGGGGGAAGCGTGCCGCGGGTAGGGCCAGGCGGCGGTCAGGCGGCCCCGGGCTTGGACGCGACGACGGCGATGATGATCACCCAGACGACGGCGACCACCACGGAGCAGACGATGTTCGCCACCTTGGCGCGGTAGCTGTGACGCCGGGCACCCTCCAGGTCCCCCGCAGACTTGCAGTCACGGGCCTGGGGGGCAAACGGGGGGCTCAGTGTGTGGGGGGCACTGACTGGGGGCCAACCCACCTGGGGACCCCAGGGACGTGACGCGGGGTGAGGCCACCGGGCACTGCCCCGCAGTGCCGGCACTCGGGGGGTGCGGGCTCGAGGGTGGGCACACAGCACTGGGGACCCGGGGTGGGCTGCCATCGGGGATGGGAGAGCAGGTAGGGGGTCCAGGATGGGAGACTGGATCTGGGAATCCGGGGATGGGAGAGGGATTTGGAGGGGGTAGGCAGGGGGAGACGACCGGGGGGGAGCGGGGTGGGGACAGGGAGGGTTGAGGGTGGAGAGCGGGACTGGGGGATCCCCGGGTGAGGGAAAGGTCCGAGTCGGGCTGGGTCGGGGGTTCGGGGGTCGGGCTGGGTGGGAGCTACGGAGGGTCCTGAGAGGAGCTGGCTGGGGTTCGCTCTGGGTGGGAGTCCCGGGGCCGCTCAGGACTCTAGATCCGGGGTGTCTGTCGGGGGTCCCCGGTCTCCCCCTCACCTTGACGGAGAAGACGAGCGGGGGGAAGCCGAGGCAGCCCATCCCGGCCAGCGGGCACCACAGCAGCACATTGAACACCGACCAGAGTACGTAGTCCCGGGGCTGCGGCTCGGACCGGGGGCCGGGGACGGCCGCCCCACACCCGGAGGACTGCAGTGGGATGGACACGTCCGCCTTACTGGGCTCCATGACCGGGAATGAATGCCTGGAACGGGAACGGAGCGCGCTAAGGGCGGGGAACCGGCCCCGCACCGCCCGGCAGAGGGAGGAGGGGCACGGCCAGCCGACCCCCACCCCACGCAGTCTGGGGATGCAGGGCAGCTCGGGGGACTTCAGGGGACTTGTGAGGCTCTGAGGGGATCCTGAGGACTTGGGAGGGGTTGGGGATGTTGGAAATGATACAAATTTAATTTTCTTTAATTAACTGTAGTCAGGGGTTTGTTCGCCTTTGCCCAGGGGGAGGGGAATTCAAGTTTCTCTTGGAAAGACTGAAGAGAGTTGAGCCCCGGTTCTGTTCAGTCCTGATTCTGTTCGCCGGGAGAGGCACGATAATGATCATCCACAGGTTTGGAGTAGCCAGAAGATACGGAGGAGATAAGCGGTCATTAGCGAACATTAACCAACATCACCTCCCCGGCTTGGTTAGAAACACTTGGGCTGGAAAATTGATCGGTGAGAGAACCGAAAAATGAGGACCAAATTAACAAGACGAAAGGATCAAGAACCCTACTCGATAGGAGATCGAGTACTAAGAACTGTGTGCTTTAAAACCGGTGGATGAGAATTTATTTGGGTTTTTGTCTGTATAGATACGGGAAACGTCAGGTAAGGAGCTATGTGTGGATGGAATGTTTCCATGGCACGTCCTGGCCGGAACAAAGTAATGCCTCGTTCTCTGCCACTACAAACATTGTGCCGGAGGGTTTTTATTCTCTTCCCGAGTTTCGGTGACAGATGGGCTGGGGGGAACTGTCCATGGCAGCCCGGAGGAGGGAAGCTTTGCTGGTGTCTGATATGGGCTGGGAAAGGGTCATTTTTTTCCGTGTTGGCTTGTGTGGGGCTGCCCTTTGTGTTGAAAAACTGTTGGTAAAAACAGGGAGAAGGAGGAAGAAAGGATCTCAGAGCGATGGCCTGTGTTGTCCTGAGCTCCCATTGGATGTGCTGGGGTTCGGGCAGGCCAAGCCCGGGGCGAGGCATACAGCAAATCCCGTTTGCAGCGAGGAGCCCGTGTTTTCCAGGAAAAAAGCAGAGCAAAAAATGATTCACCAGAGGCTCAGTGCCAGACATCCTGCAACAAATATCCCGTGTTTGTGAGTGGGATTTCTGACTTCTTACGAGTGGTGTCTTGGCAGGAGCCCGATGTTCGTGAGGAGAGGGAAAGGCACTGGTTTGTTCCCATCCTTGTGGGGCCCCAGCTCCGAGGACTGACCGGGGCCTTCTGAGGGCGAGGAGTGCGAAGGGGAAGGGGGAAGTCAGGCCAGCTGCATAGCTGAGGCTCTGCCGGGTGGGCTGCGGCCGTGATTTTCCATGTCCCTGCCGGGGCTGAGCAGGGAGCAGCACGTGCAGCAGCCCGGAGATGGGAGGATCGCTGCCCTGCCAGCCCAGCGACCGGGACGGCTGCTGCTTGCTTTGGCTTCCTCCAGCCATAGTTCCCTCCCCTGTGAGATAAGGAGAGAATCCGGAGCGTAAATGGGAGGAAACTGTTGGGCTGGAATGAGTTTGATAGCGAAAGTAAAAGCTGCTCGCGCCAGCGAAGCAAGACACAGAATTCATTCCCTGCGTCCCGTTGCAGGCATATGGGCAGCTGTCCCAGGAAAAGCGGGCTGCTGGCAAGTGGGACGGGGGCTGTGAGCCCCAGCAGGATCCCAAATCGCCTGGCTGCAGGGGAGAGAAGGGGAATCCAGCCCCAGTGGGGCGATTCGGGATGGAGCCACGGAACCTACTGGCCCCTTCCCTCTGGGAGCCTCTCCAGCCCTGCTGCCCCTGCTGTCTTAGTTTAGAAGGCAGGTGTCTGCTAGAGAAAGCAGGAGCCTCTCTTGGAATGGAGAACACGAAACCTCCTCCTTCCGAATTGTTATAATTTTGAAATTAAGGGGTTCTCTGGCAAAGACACGAGGATAGGGATAACAGTTCTTTACTAGCGTGTATTACAAGGCAAACAGAACAGCAATAACTATGGCATTAACAGCAAACGGGGACCCAGTCACAGTTTTCTCCACTGCTGGCACGTTCCCCTGTGCTGCAGTCACCTTCTACAGGCGGCCGGAGTGAGCCCAGGTCCCGGGGCGTTGGGCGAGATGTACCAGAAGCTCGGTGGCCGTAGCTGGAGCTGCGGAAATGTCCCGGCAGGCAGGGGTGCGGGACACAGCGTGGAGAAACCCAGAGCCAGGAGAGAAGGAACAGCGGGGCGGGGGCAGCAGCGGCCCGGCTCTCAGCAGGGCAGGGAGAGGCAGGGGTCAGGATTCCCGGGTAGCAGATGATGGTAGGTCCTCAGGGCTGAGCTTGCCGTTCCTCTGATGCCAAAGACAACGAGCAGCTCTCCCAGCCCCGTCCTTTTCCTGCCTCAAAATCCCGCGGTATCTCTGTCCCTCGGAGAGAAAAAACCCTCCCGGGATCAGAGAAAATGCCACCAGATGCCCTCCTTCCCACTGGACTTGGCCACCTCTTTGTTTTCTCAAGTACCCACAAGCGCCCATAAGTATCCAGTAACTAGTTCCCTAGCAACTTTTGGGAAAATTCTATAAGAAACCCAGCCCCCAACACCTACTCAATCCCATCCCATTCCAGCCCATCCTGCTCATCTGGCCCCACCAAGGCCACCTTGCCCTCAGGCCTGCTTGCTGCCGGCCCTGGTGAGGACGGGGGGTGTTCCCGGTGACACTCCGGCAAGGATCAGGTTCCACCCGCATCCTTGGCGAGACCTCACAAGAGCATCACACCCCGGATGGGCGCAGTATCCAGGCCTGGTGTGTCTCCCGAGCATTGTCTCTGTGATGAGGGACAGTTCCCACCCCCCCACACCCCCCGCCAGGCACATCCCACGGGCTGACATTGTTTCTCATCCGGCCAAGCTGCTATAGAGGAAACCCCAAACCACTTCCCCATGATACGAAACTAAGACGAGGAGAAAGTTAAAGAAACCTTTATTTCAGGGACCGGGGTTTCTCTGAGCCAGGTGATTCTCGGAATTATTTCGAGGCAGTTGGGGTCCCAGCCTCAGAACAGAACAGCAAGCAGGCTCCGGCGGGGTTGGGGATGCTCAGCTCCTCTCTGGGGAGCAGTGTCCATCCCCAGACACCTCCACAAAAGCTCCGGGTGGGGAGGGAAGAGGGACAGGACAGCGGCAGGCTCCGGTGGAGGCATGTGGATTGTCGGTCACTTTACAGTTTCGGTGGCAGGAGGGCACTCCCCGGCTCCGAACGGTGAGGGGAATGCTGGGCAGGGAAGCAGAGCCCGCGGGGCAAGGAGGGGACTAAGAGGGGCCGGAGAAAGAGTCGAACCCGTAATGGGGTGGGGTGTTCATGCTTGTGATGACTCCAGCGGCGATCAGGGAGACGACGGTGACGACGATGATGACGATGAGGATGTTGATCACCAGGGCCGTGATGTTCAGGCACTTGGCCGTGGAGCCGTAGCTCTGTGCCCCGCTGTAGTCACCCAGCACTTTGCGGTCCCTGGACTGGGGGCAGACAGAGTCAGGGGCGCTGGAGTGGGGCACCCCGGGGGGCTCAGGGCTGGGGGAAGGGGGGAGAGGTGCCGGAGGTGCCAGACTGGGCTGAATCCCCCCAAAACACCGGGGATACCCTGAGGTGCCCGCTGCCATCCCCACCCCAAACCCCTGCCGTCTCCAGAGCTTCCAGCCGGGACTCTGTGGGGTCAGTGGTCCATGAAGAGGGGACTGTGGGGCCCATGGGGCACCCTCTGGTCTGGGGTTTGTGGGCTCCATGGGACAGCCCTGAACCGAGGCTCTGTGGGGTCCATGGGGCTCTGTGGGGCCGGGAGCTCAGTGGGGTCCATGGGGGCTCTGTGGGGTCCTTGGGGTACCCTGGGGCTGGGAGGTCTGTGGGGCTCACGGGGGCTCTGTGGGGCTCACGGGGGCTCTGTGGGGTCCATGGGGCGCTCTGGGGCTGGGGCTCTATGGCGTCCACGGGACATCCCGGGCCGGGGGCTCTGTGGGCTCTATGGGTGCCCCTGAGGTCAGGGACTCAGTGGGGTCCCCGGGGCCGCCCCCACCCGCGGTGTCCCCCCGGGGCTCCCCACCTTGACGGAGAAGACGAACGCCAGGAGGCCGAGGCAGCAGAAATTGCCGTAGAGGGTGGTGAAGAGGGACCACACCAGGTGGTCCCGGGGCGGCCGCGGCGGATCCTCCAGCAGCACCGTGGTGCTGCGGGGCAGCTCCTCCATGCTCACCTCCGCCGGCAGCACCTCGTACGGCGGCAGTGTTTGCTGCATCCCTCCGACTCGGGGACACCGGCGGCGGCACCTGGGGACCGCGTGGTGGTTCGGGAGGAGGAGGCACCGTGGGGCGGGCGCAGCGGCGGTGGTTTCGTTTCCCGGAGATTTAGGACGGAGGGGGAAGAGGCCGCCCCTCCGGGACGCACCCGTAAGGACAGAGGAGACTCCTCCTCCGCGGCGGGCAGAATCCCGGACCCGCTCTCTTGGATCCCTGCTTTGTCCCTCTCTTCACGCTTTCCCCGCTTCTTTCGTTGTCCCTTCATTGACGGCTTCTTTCCTTGTCTCCGTCTTTACGTGTTCTTTGCCCCTTTTTTTGCTTCATCATTTTCTTCCCCTTTTCTTTCTTTACCCTCTTGTTTCCCTGTCCTTTTCCTTGTCACCTTTTCACCTTTTTTGCCCCCATCCTCCCTTCATCATTTATCCCATCCTTTCCCGTTTTTTTTTTTTTTTAACCATCTGTGTTATCCCTTTCTTCCCTTTCCCCTGCTTTGTCCCTTCTTTGTCCGCTTCTTTCCTTACCTTGTTCTTCCCTTTCCCTTTCTCTTTTTCCTCACTTCTTCACCTTTCTTTGCCCCCTTCACTGCCACTTTTTTTCTCTTGGCCCCTTCTTCATTCCCTTTTAATTTCCCCTTCTTTCCCACTCTTCCCTCTTTCTTTGTCCCTAATCCCTGTGAAATCCCCAAATCCTGCTGGGTCCCCAAGCCCACCTCCATCTCCCACAGACACAGGGTTGAGGCCAGGACGTGCCACTTTTTGGGGATGCCATTTGGGATCCCTGGAAAGCCCCTGCTGCCGAGGCTGCAGCCCCTTAAAGGAATCCCCCTCTCAGGTTTCAGGGTGTGGGAGTGCTTGAACTGTGTTAATGCATTGGAATCTGCAGAATTCGCTGTCATGGAACTTTTTACTGGCAACCCCGGGAATGTTTCTGATTAAATAAACCAAACAAGCACAGCCCCGCCCTGGAAATTTGGTTTTGGTTTCTGCGAATCGCAGCCCAGGGTATTGGTGCCCTCTAGTTTTCCCAGCCGTGAGTGTATTTCTTCCTTTAAAATAACGGATTTCTTCGGTGTTTTTGCCCTTGGCCTGAGCAAGGAGGGGACACTGCTTCAACCTTTGGGTTGGGAGAGGAGGGGAAAAATCCCATTGTTTTTCACCCCTGCGCTGCAGAGGGAAGAACCAGCCTGCACATCAGTGCTGAGAGTTGTGTCCGGTGTCAGCCCCGGCCCCCGGGGTCCCTGAGTCCAGCGAGGGGGATCCTGGAGATCCCGGCGTCCAGCTGGGTGGATCCTGGGAATCCACCCCCATGGGACTCCAGCACTCAGCGAGTGGGACTCGCGGGGATCACAGCCCCCGTAGGATCCCCGCAGCCAGCGGGGGAATGATCCCGTGGGATCCCCGAACTCATCTCCCGGGATGATCCCAGGAATCCCGCCCCCGATCCCTTGGGATCCCTGAGGGTCCAGGGCGGTCCGTGGCTGCGGTAGCGCCCCCCTGCGGATCGGACCGGGCGCTGCAGCCCCCGCCGCTGCCGGGCCGGAACGTACCATTCCCGCCACTGGAGGGAGGGATCGGGGGCGGCCCCGCCGAAGCCCCGGTAAACAATCGCGCCGACCACTCCGTTCCCCTCTGCACGGAGGCCCCGTTCGGCTCCGCCTCCCCGCCGCCCCGCTCTCCCCGCTCTCGGGCCGGGGACAAGGCCGGGAGTACGGCTTCCCCCCCCGCGCCCCGCATGGCCGCGCCCGCGGCGCCCCTCGGGGATGCCGGACCGTTGGCGTGGAGACGCGCGGCGCCTCCGCAGGCCCCGCCTCCGCGGCGCGCCCATTGGCGGAGAGCCCGCGGCGGACGCGCCGCGATTGGCCGGCGGCGCCGTCGCTCCGCGGCGGGGGCGTGGCCGCGCGCAGCGCCCGCTCATTCATTCCCCCCGCGGGCGCGGCGCGGGGGGGGGCGATGCACCGGCGGGCCCGGGGCCGCCGAGCCCCGCACCGACCCCCGGCCCCACCAGCCGCAGCCGCCCCGCGGCCGGCCCGGAGCGCTCGGGCTGGACGGGCGGGGGGCCCCATGGGCCGGGGTTAGCCTGGCGGCGGCGGTGGTGGCGGCGGCGGCGGCGATGCGGGCGGCAGGATGCCGCGGCTCCCGGTGAAGAAGCTCCGGAAGCAGCTGAAGCTGCTGCTGCTGCTGGCGCTGCTCACCTCGGCCGCCTGGTTCACCTACCTGCACATCAGCCTGGTGCGCCAGGGCCGCGCCCTGCGCCTCCCCTTCGCCTACAGCAAAGGTAACGGGGAGTGGGGGTCCCCGGCAGCCCTCGGAGCGGGGCCTCGGGGAGTTCTGGGGGTCCCCGAGGGGTGGAGGGTGCCTCCCACCGCTCCGGGGCACCGGGAGTTTGGGGGTCCCCGGGGGTGCCGGAGCTCCCCCTCGCACCGTGCTCTCAGAGCACCGGGATTTGGGGGTCCCCAAGGCGTTTGGGGGTCCCCCTGCCATGCTGGGGACCCGGAGCTACCCCCAGGTGTGAGACCCCCCCCCCCTTTTTAGGGCTGGCTTTCTGTCCCGCATGCCCCGCGTGGGTTTGGGGCGAGCGGGACCCCTCCGTGGGCTCCGCGCCCGGCGTTGGACCTTCAGGAAGAGGGGACACCCGGGAGGGCCCCCAAAGCATTGGGGCATTCATTGTCCCCCCTCGAGCCGCTCCGTCCTCGTTTTTCCACCCGCTGCCTTGGCTGCGATGACAAAGAGGCCATTTATAGCCGCTCGACGCTGCTGGAAGGGGCAATCTCTTCTTTCCCGTCCCTTCCCAATGTTCCCATCCTTTCCCAACCCTCCCCATCCCCTCCCAGCACTTTTTCAGCCTGTGCTTTTCTACTGTAAAAAAACCCCGAAATTCCTTTCTTCTCCCGCTCTCGGATAGCGGCCGGGATGGATTCCGGGATGCTCCGGAGGGACAGGTGCCCCAAGGCTCGCCTTCGTGTGCCGTCGCTCCCGGTTTTCCCGTGGCAGAGCTCTCTGAGCTGCCCGGGCAGACACAAAGCCACTCGGAATATTTGCTGGGTGAAACTTGAGCCGTAGCGTTCCTGGTGGGACTAACCTCGCCCAGCGCGTTTTGTCCTAAAAAAATGAGAAGGGGACGGGATTTAGTGCCTATGGAGGGAGGGAAAGGCTTTCCCGAGGGGGTCAGAGCAGTCCCGGAGCTTGGCAAAGCCTCTCGGCTGGAAAACCCAAAGTTTCCGAGCGGAGCAGCAGCATGATCCTGCAAATTTTTGGGCCTTATGGTAAAATCGGGATAATGCGAATGAGCGAGGCAGGAAATGAGGCTGCTGAGGGAGGGGGGGCACCGGGGGCTGCCGGCTCCCTGCGGGATCCTCCGCGCTGGGAAAGCCGCAGGGGCTGCCTGGTGTTCCCGAAAGGATTTTCCCTGTGTTCCCACCATTATCCCGGAGCGCTTCCCCCTGGCCCTGCCGTTATCCCAGTGTTCGGGACGGCCATGTCAGCCTCGGGCAGGGGGTAAATGGTGGCACTGTCCCTGGGAAAACCCTGGCTCGGGGTCCCCCCGGGTGTTGGGCGAGCCGTGGTTTTCCTCTGGGATGATGCCCAGGGATGCCGTGTGCCGGGGTGTTCCCAGGTGCTGAGCCGGGCAGGTGCCTCTCCCTGTGTGCCCTGCATCCCAGCTGGCTCCTTGGGATGCGCCAGGGGGAAGCCATGGGCTTTGCTGTGGAAGGAAGGGGGTGCCCAGCCTCCCTCTGGGTCCCACAGAGGCTGAACAGCTGCAAACTGGGAGTGAGGGGTGCTGGGCTTTGCTGGAGAATGGGCTCTCTGGGAGGTGGGAAGGGAGATGGGAAGGTACATTGGGTGGGGGAAGTGTTGTCCCTTGCCATGGGGAGCACGGGCACCTTCCCTGGCTGAGGTGGGAGAGGTGGGTGATTCTCCAGGGAAAGCTGGATCCAGCTGTCCAGGACAGGGAGATACTGCTCCTTGCACTGGGGTTTTCCAGTGGGTGCCTAAAACCTGGGTGGAGGCATGGGAAAGGCAGAGTTTAGGTCCCACTTGGCCTTTTTGGACACGAGGTGGTGGAAAGGGGTTGGGTGGAGGTTGGGGAAGGGTTTGGCCGGGCACAGATGGGCCCTCATCCTGCTGCTGTCAGGGTGGGAGAGGCAGGGAGTGTTTTAGGTGGAAAAACATTGGATGGAGTGAAAAAAACCCAATCAAACAACCACGAAAGACACCAAATAGATCATAGGAAATACACCATATTAAGGAATAAACTTGTTGTAAGGGTTTAGGGGAAGAGCATCACCCCGAGGGTCTGTGCACCAAATGGAGTTTGGAGATGACTTTTGGATTTGGCCACCATGAGCCAGAACCTGTCTGTCTGTGCCAGGGGTGCAGCCCGGTTAATTAACAAGGAAAAAAGGTTAATTACTCATTAAACAGGACGCCAGTGAGCAGCTGGATGCTCTGGAGCAGGGCACAAGGATTTTAAGTAGTTTTGGGGAGTGTAAATGGGAAAGACCCAGCCAGGTGGGGTTGGGAGCACAGTGGGATTATCCCAGGGCTCCCCGTGTCCCCTTGGCTTGGCCGTGGGTGACACCTGGAGCATCCAGGGGCTGTGCTGGTCCCTGATAAAACAGCCCCCTTTTTTCCTCATCTTCTCCAAGTAGATAATTACCCTTCTCTGCCTAATTGAACACACGGATTCCTCATTGGAAATAATGAGGCCATTACGGTGCTCTCCCAGCTGGAAACCGTGTGAGGCAATGGCGAGGAAAGGCGGGTGCACCAGGTGGGAAGGGAAAGGCAAAGGATGAAAAAGCAAAAGAGGACTGGGGAAAAATTATAATAAAGCCCTAAAGTGGCTCACAGTGGGGGTGTGGGACTTGGGATTTGCTGGGATTTAGCATGGGGGGTGTCGGTGGTGCCGGAGCAAGGTTTTGGGGGATTGGGGGAGCATGGGATGGGTGCTGAAGCCAATTCATGGCTGAAATGGGGCTCTTGCTGCCTGCTGGACATGGCATGGCCTGGGTCACCCCTCTGCCATGGTCCAGAGCCTCCCAAAACCCTCTGATCCCGAGGCAGCTGTGGGGTATATGCTCTGTGTCCTGTCCTTGGCTGTTCTCGCCCCAGGGACCCATCTTTGGGGAGAACAGGAGGGAGAAGGTTTGGGATAATGTGTCCCTCTGGGATCCATCTCGGCAGATCCTTTGATTTTAATTGGGAGCCTGGAATGCTGCAGCCTGCTGTGGGGTTCATCCTTTTTGTTGGGGATGCCGTGAGCAGGCAGGGAAGGGGATGAAAAGAGCCCTTTGAAGATGAAGGACAGTGGGATTTGGGACTGGGCTGGGAGCTGCTTTTTCTTCTCCTGGCATCACCCCACTCTCCAATCCCTGCTGGGAAAGGCTGGTTCCCCTGGATGGACCCTCATGGGGTCCCAGTGCCAGGGAAAGCACTGAAAGCTGAAAGGGAAATTTGGAGCTGGGGGAACAGGCTGGTTTGGGTGTCACTGGGACCCTTTTTCCACATGGGAAGCTCTTCCCAGACTGCCCCAGGCTCCATGCCCTGCTCCTCTAGGGTGGGAGGAATTTTTCCCAATGGGAAAAATTTGGCATCTGCCTGTTTTGTGTTTTTCAAAGGCAAAAGTGTGGCTCTTCAGAGGCACGAGTGGCTTCGAGCCACCCCAGGGTGGCACCTGCCCCCAGCCTGGCTGTGACACGGACCCCTTGGCACACAGAGGGTCCCCAAAACTGCCCCTTGAAGCCAGGGCAGGTGTGGGATGGCTTTTCCCAAGCACTTCGAGCTCTTTGCATTGGTGTTTGGGATCTTTATCCTTCCCAGCACTGCCCTGGATCTCCCCTCCATCCCTTCCCTGTGCCTCCAGAGCTGCTCCTTAGAAAGGGCTGAGCTGACCCTGGCGTGTCAGTGGCAGGACGCAGGGATTTTGGGTGGATGAGGAGCCAGGTGGGAGCCAGCTGCTGGAAGAGGCTAGAAAGCTGGAACTGGGACGGTAACCCCACAGGCAACATGGAGCTCAGAGCCTGGAATGTTTCTGGGGTGAAATGCACCCTAAAATTCCCAGCATTTCACAGTGACCTTCTCCAGAGGCTGAATCCCAGGAAGCCAAATCTTTGTGCTGAGGGCTGTGAGTGAGCATCATCCCTTTTGGGATGGAGCAAGGTCTCGTGGGAGCTGGGGCTGGAGCAGGTGGGCCTGAAGGGCACTGGATACACAGTGAGGGAAATGAGGGAAGCCTGGGAGCTGTCCAATCCCAGGAGGGATTTGAGATCCTGATTAGGAGTGTGGACGTGTCAGAGCCGCCTCTCCTGGTGGGTGTTTGTCAGCTGGAGTGGTCTCATGGCAGCTCCATTGCCAGCCAGAGCGATTCGCATTGATTTCCATGGCTCCAGCTGAGAGGGCTGTCACGGAGTGGGCAAACAGCAGCAAAGGAATGGGGGAGGCAGGAAAAATCCCCCTCACTCCTCCAGTTCCCTCAGCAGGCGGCAGTGCCCGAGGGAGGCAGAGCAGGGGTGCCCAGAGCTGGTCCCCTGTCCCATGGTGGTCACAAGCCCCACTCCCCTCAGTGTCACCGCGGTCACCCAGCCCGTGCCACCACCCTCTGTCCAGGGGTTGTGGCCAGGATTTTTGTCCCCTGTTTCTGTGGCACTGACAGGGGGGGATTTGTGGTATCGATTCCTTGCTGGCTAATTATAGTCACTTAACACCTCCTTGGGATGATGCTCCTGCTCCGAGGCCTCATCCGCACTGGGAAAATTTGGGAACAGAATCTCTGGGTTTAACGAAGGAGCTGCCACCACCTCTGCTGCAGCTGTGTTGGGGTTTAAATGTCACCTCCCTCCATCCACGTCGCAGGGCTTGGAAAAGGGCCAGGAGAAACCCGGCGT
Source organism: Sitta carolinensis (assembly GCA_032173965.1). Lineage (NCBI taxonomy): Eukaryota > Metazoa > Chordata > Aves > Passeriformes > Sittidae > Sitta > Sitta carolinensis. The sequence goes on from JAVUNC010000026.1 coordinate 8,119,028, forward strand.
GGAAGAAAGGGGCTGTGTTTGGAGCTGGGGAGGAGGAGGCGGGAGGTGGGATGTGAAAGGCTCTCTGTGCTTCCCAGCAGAGTTACAGGGCTGGGATAACGGGGAGCTTCTCCCGTGAGAGGCATCGCTCCATGTCCTGTGTGGGTCCCTCTTATCCATGGCCTCCTCCCCAGGATGAGGATCCTGGCTCCCTGTCTGGAGGCTGCTGTGACTCAGAGCTGGTTTGTGCTTCCTGCCCCCTCCCCACTGCTCCCAAAGCATCAGCGTCGCTCCAGGGAAGAGCTTTTAGTGCTTCCATCCCTTCCCTGAGCATCCCAATCCCATGGGCAGTGGGTCCCTGCTTGTCCTCAGACCTTCCCCTGTCCTTGTCCTGCCCTCTCTGGTCCTTGAGGGAGGCTGGCTGAGGGAATGGACACAGCAGTGCTGCTGTGCATCCCGGTGGGTTGCTGGGAGGAACTGGAATCCTCCTTACTCCCAGTGCTGCCTTCTCCCTCCTCTTCCGCTCCTCCTGCAGGGCTGTGGTTGGGACCAAAGGACCTCAGGATTTTTGGGAGCAGTGATGCACTGCCTTCCCCATCCCTTATCCCCATGGCACTGGTTTCCAGTTCCCCACAGCCTGAGCAGAAGTCACTTTCTGATATTGAAATTCCCAGGGAATTGCATGGAAGCCCAGAAGCCTTTTCTGGAGCGTTGCTGGTGCTTTTGCTCCTCCCTGGGTGTGGGAGCCCCTTGGAAAGGATGGGGAGCAAGCAGGGGGCTCATGGCTTTGTGTCCTGAGAGCTCCAAGGGTGAGCCTGCCCAGCTTGGATTAACTCCTGTTTTTTACCCACTTTGCTCCAGTTTGTCAAATAATCTCCCACCAGTTCACAGTCCTGACATGGAGGAGAGTGAAGCAGGATGGCCACATTCAGCCATCCCTGTGGGTGCAGCCAGGGATGCTGCTGGCTCAGGTTGCCATCCAGTGAATTTTGTCTGTGGTAAATCCCATGGGAGACAGATTTATCTCCTCCATGGCCGGGAGAGATTCCCGAGTGGGTACCACAGAGCCACTCCCGCCTGCCAGGCCTGGGCAGGTCCCTGGGGCTGCACAGATCAGTGTGGTTGGAATGACGCTGTCCGTGTGTGGAGCACTGGCTCCGCTCCCGCTGCTCCCCATCACCCTCCTCGCTGAGGGAAGAGGGATGGATGCGGGGAGGGGGCAGCCTGGGGAGCTGCCAGGAGCGAGCTGGGGCTGCCAGGGGCTGAAGAATGGCTGAGAGCAGAAGAAGGGGCTTTAGAGCTTAATTTCCTGTCCTGCCGTGGGGATGGGATTTGTGCTGCCATCTCCAAGGAGACGCCGGCTGCGCGGCCGCTGGAATACTAATGGTGTGGGAGGCGTGTGGCGGGGGGCTCCGGGCACCCCGAGCCCCTCCCTGGCTGGGGCAGCTGCTGAGGCTGCCACATTTTGGGGAGTGGGAGCCCCCAGGACTTGCTGGTGGTGGGAAGGAGGATGTGGAGGAGGGACAGGGACCCTTGGGACTGGGTGGTGGCGCCTTTCCTGCAATTCCCATGGTGGGGACTTCACTGCTTGGCACACCTGGGGCTCTCCCTTATCGCCATGTGGGGGTGGCTGGTTTTTGGGGACCCACAGGTGTCCGTGGAGGTGGTTCTTAGACCCCCACCTCTCCAAGCGTTGCCTTGAGCTTCCCTTGACTCTGGATTGAACTGTGGATCTGTGCACCAGCAGGGATGGCTGAACCACAAGCTCTCCCTGTCCTCCTGTGTTTTGGGGTTGCAGAAAAAGAGGACGTCCCTCCCAAAGTAACATTTTCAATGTCTGCACCATTGTTCATGGGGAATCGGGGGTAGTTTAAAATTCCCTGCCCAAGGAAAAGGAGCTGCAGAGGGGAGTCAAAGGTTGGGGAAAATTAGCACAATAACGAAGCTGATGAGTCTGGGAGCAAGGTTTGGATTTTGAAGAGGGACATGGTTTGAAGGGGTGTGATATCTGGGGAGGTTGGGGCTGGTGTGCTCTTGGCAGAGCTATGGGATGCTTCAGGAGAGCTGGGATTTGGAGGGGCAGGAAGCAGGGATGCATCCCTGATGGTGCAAGGGGAGCAAGACCCCACCAGCTTATCCCAGCATCTCTTATGTAAAGGACAGGGAGCTGTGGGGGGTGTAATTAAACCTGCTGCTGATGAGCTGCTGCAAAGCTGCTTAGTGCAAATGGGAACGAGAGGAATTGCAGCCAGGCCCCCCGTGTCACCCCCCTTTCCGTGTCCCCGTCCCCTGGGAGCGGAAGCAATGCCAGCACCTCTCCTTCCCGGTGCCAGGGAGAGGGGTGTCCCCAAAAGAGGTGCTGGGATGGGGGGCTGTGGTCTGAGCCCTCTCTGCTCCCCTGGCAGATGGAGAGAAGCCAGGGGAGGTGACGGATGCCGGGAGGCGGCCGGCGGCGCGGCGCAGGAAAGCCGAGGATTCCAGCGAGAGCCACGAGGAAGATCCAATGGTAACGGAGGTGGGAAGGGGCTGAGGGGGTCACTGCTCTGAGAGCAGAGTGCTCCAAGTCTTGTCCAGCTGAGGGGATCTGAGGGTTCAGGGGGTACATCAGAACCTCTGATTCTGCCCAGCAGCGCTCAGAGTGGATAAAGCCTCTAATATCCCATTGAAACTGGCTGGGATATCCCTCCCAATGTCCCACACCGTGCTCCATGTGCCCTGTCACAGCTTCCCTGAGAAGGACCCAGCTTCATGTGCTCTGCAATTCCTACTTTTCTGGGCAAAGCCATCTGCTCCTGTGTGTTCTGCTCTGTCCTGGACTGGAGAGCTGCTATACCCCAGGTGGAGCCTCCAAGCAGGAGGCACTGGGAATTGTGGCCATGAGGACACCCTGCTGTCCCTGTCCAGCAGGTCACCAAGCCCCTGCTGTCCCTGTCCAACATATTGTCACCAAGAGGCCTCATAGCAGGGCAGGATGGTGGGAGGGGGAAGCCACAGGGTATTCCCTGCCCTACCCCAGCACTGGATCACTCCTCAGAAATAAGGGACAGGTGGACAAAGAAGGAACCTCAGGTGCCCAGAGGAGGCACAGGCTGGTGCTGGGTAAGGACAGAGGGCACAGCAGGAATTGCATCCTGGCTTCTCCTGGGAGGGAAGGAGAATCCTTCCAGTGAGCCTGGCACAAAACCCTCCCTCATGAGGTCTTCCAAGGGCACTGCTCCCTCCTCCGGGGCTCTAATGAGTTTGTTTAGGCAGTTTGCTAATTATTTCCCTCTCACTGTGCATCCCAATGGGCTGTGCTGTGGTGACAGTGCTGTCTGCCCTGGGGGTGGAGGAAGAGGGAGATGATGCTCTGGGGAAGCTGAGGAAGAGGGGAATGCTCTGGAGGGGCTCCAGAAGTACCTTGCTCTTCCTTGTCCGCCAGCAGTGAGCTGGAGGCAGATGAATGCTCACTTAATCTCTCTGAATTATGAGACACAAGCAATGGGATTAACCTAATCCCGTTTAAAGGAAGAGGGGGAGTGGAAAGACACCCTGCTTCCTCTGCTCAGGATGTAGAGCTCACCTCTGTGCTTTTACAGCGAGAGCCCAAAATTCCAGCAACCCCCAAAACTGGCCAAACATTTTGGATGAACAGAAAACTCACTGTTTTGGAGCAGTTTTGGCAGAGGAAGGGAAACAAGTTTAGCTGGAACATTTTGAAACTACTGCCTGCAACACCTTGCCAATATTTTTGTGCCTCCTCCTGCTTTCCTTTGCCGTGAGCTGTGAAATCTTTTGCCTTGGTTTGGCAACTCTCAAAATGAGGCATTTAGATCATGGGATCCTGGAATGGTTTGGGCTGGAAGGGATCTTAAAGCCCATCCAGTTCCACCCACTGCAATGGGCAAGGACAGCTTCCCTTGGCCCAGGTTGCTCTGTCTGACCTGGCCTTGAACTTTTCCAGGGATGGGACAGCCACAGATTTTCTGGGCAGCCTGTGCCAGTGGCTCACCGCAGAAGCATGGAGACATCCCACAAGCATGGGATGTGCTGGCCCTGGTCACCTGTCCCATCTCTCCCTCTGTTCCTCCACAGAATGACGGGCAGGACGTGGATGGCTGGTTTTCCAAAGGCCAGCGTTCCAACCGAGCCAGCACCCCCCCCAAACTCAACCTGACCAAGCAGGCCTTGCCCTGGAACGAGCAGGTGGGTGGGCAGGCAGGGGCCTGGGAGGGGATGGAGGAAGAGGAGGAGCCCCTCTCAGCTGCCTCTGTTTTCCTACAGTACAAAGGGAAGGCAAACCTGCATGTCTTCGAGGACTGGTGTGGCGGGGCTGTGAGGCACCTGAGGAAGAACCTCCACTTCCCACTTTTTCCCCACGTGAGTCCCGGGACAGGTACTCAGGGGTTGGGGGGAGGGTCCACCGATCCCTCCCTAGGTCTCCACTGGTCCTCAAGACCTTGGCTTGGGGTGATTGCCAGCTGGAGGAGAGGTGGGTGGTGGTGGGGCCCCCTCTTTGCTGGGATAACGTGGAGGAGGTGATCCATGCCCGTCTCCTCGGCAGACACGCACCACGTGAAGAAGCTGGCTGTCTCTCCCAAGTGGAAGAACTACGGGCTGAGGATTTTTGGCTACATCCATCCCTTCAAGGATGGTGAGTGGCGGAGCGTGGCCTTTTCCCCCATGCAGCGACATGGAGACGCTGTGGCCTTCCCCTTCCTGGCCACAGGAGGACAGAAAGGCTCTGGGAGATGGTCCCCAAATCCTGGCTCCTGAGCAGGAAGGTCCTTCTGGGGCAAACCCCCTTTTTCCTGTGGCTTTGAAGGGAGGCAAATCCCTGATCCCATCCAGGACAGAGCCATGACATGATGTTGGGGGTGGCCCCACCTCAGTGGGACTGAGCCCATGCCATCAGGGTCCCTGTGTCCCTGAGTGGTGACCCTCTCTGGCTCTCTGCAGGGGATTTCCAGTTTTCTGTGGCATCAGATGACAACTCCGAGTTCTGGCTCAGCTCCGATGACAGTCCCTCCAATTCCCGACTGGTTGCGTTTGTGGGCAAGGTATGGCATTACCTCTCTGCCCTGCCCTGCTCCAGGGGGAGGGATCCATGTGTGCCTGTGCTGGGGGCAGCTCTCCTGCCTCTCTGCTCCTTTGAGAATGCCAGGCTGTTTCAGCCTGCGCCCATCCCTGGCCAGGCCTGGCTTGGCTTCCAAAGGAGCCCCTTGGTCCCTTCTTGGTTGGAGCTGCCAAAGACCAGGAGATGTAATATTTATTCCTGGATCTTCTTGGGGTTAATTCCTATAATGAGGTGGGCTTTGGTGTGGTGTCCTGCTGCTGTTATTCTCCTCCTTCCTTCCCAGCTGGGCACCGAGTGGACAGCGCCAGGAGAGTTCACCAAGTTCAGCTCCCAAGTTTCCAAGCCCCTGCGGTGAGTGTGTCCTTGGGGATGGAGTCTGGGATGTGGAGTTGCTGGCTCTGACCTCCCTGGGCCATGGTCCTTTCCCAAGAGGCACGTGGGGCTGGGCTGGACCCCAGATCCATGGTTTGAAGGGGCAGGTGATGAGGTGGGGATGTTACAACATCCCTCCAATCCCACAGAACCCCACAAAAAGCAGTGGGATGGGTGAGCAGACACCCTTGATGCCTTGAGTGGAAGGCTGACCTGGAATAGAGACTAAACAGAACAAAAGTGTAAGATAGATATTTATTAAAAGGCCTCAATGGATACACCCTGGGCAGTGCAAGAGCCTGGCCAGGTTACACCCAGGTTGAACTCCAAAATGGTCACAAAATAGACCAGTCATGAGGTCTCACACTTTTACAAGTTTTGGTCTATTAGCACATCAGAGTTAATTGTCTAATTATAGCTTCAGGTTATGAAGTTCTATCCTCTTTGTTTTTCTCTCTTCAATTTACCGCTGTTTATGCTCTTGGACCTGAAACTTGTATTGGTTGTCTTTGGTCCTAAGCTAGAAAAGGAATTGTTTTCTCTACCTACTCTGTGAAGAGAGCTTACCAACACTTAATACAAAACCCAGAACTACCCACTAAAAACAGCACAGAACCTGAAAAATGTAGAAGTTAAAACCTGAGGCATCACCCTCCTCAGCTCCGTGTCTCCTTGCCTCAGGAAGGTTTTACCCACCCATGGGCAGGACAGGGAGGCTTTCCCAGGCTGGCTCTGGGCTCTGACCCAGTGTCCCCTCCCTGCAGCCTCATGTCCTCACGGCGTTACTACTTCGAGCTGCTCCACAAGCAGGATGACCGGGGTTCAGACCACGTGGAAGTTGGGGTGAGTAAATGCCCACCCCCCTGATGCCAGGCTCCTTGCAGGACCAGACAGCCAGTGCCAGGGCTTTTCCCACGTGTGTTCAAGTGCTTTATCCTGGAGCAAAGCCACAGTTTCCCCTTCCACAGCTGCCAGTGGGGACAAGTCAGTGTCCACTGTTTCCCTGGTTATTCCAGCACTGGGATGCATGGAGTGCTGTTCTCCTTTCCTGCTGGTGGTCTTGGGCAGTTGAAGACCCTGCCATTGGACTCCGATGGGCAAGAAGAGCCCAGAGCAGGCAGGTCCCACCTTGCTGGCTGTATCCCAGCAGTGGGAGAGAGGTGGCTGAGGCGATGGAGCGAGTCCCTTTTTTCTTCTTTTTCCCCCTTGGAATTACCATGAGTTTCAAATCAGAACTTGCCTGCCTTGGCAGCACAGCCCTGGCAAAGCCTGGAGCGTGTGTCAGGGGCTCAGGCTGGCTGAGGGGAAGATGTTGGCTCGTTAGCAAAGGTTTCCTTTCTCCCAAGAACTCATTAATCACTGGAGTCAAACTGGTGCCAGCAAAGCATCAGGGAGGCCGGCAACACCCCTTCCTCACTGGCTGCCTCCCTCCTCCCCATCCCCTCTATCCAGATAAGATCTGCATTTCTTCTGGCAAAAAACAAATAGCAAGGAAAACAAATAGATGGGGGAGATGTTTCTGAGATGGGATGTTTTTGCTGGAGGGAGGGAGGGAGTGAAGCCTTTCAGCCGTGCAGAAAAACCTCTCAGCTGTGTAGAGAGAGACAACAACAACATCCACTACAAAAGCAGGACCCTGATGTGTCTGGCCCTGGGGGCATTGGAGGGCTTGTCCTGACAAGGGCTCCAGACTGGCTTTTAAAATGCTGGAGTAAATCAGGGCAGGCAGCTCTGGAGACCCTCTTCAATCAAAGCAAACTCTTCTTTATAAAGCACTGGAGTGAGGAAAGGAGTCCCTTGGTCACAGGACTTGTGACAGTCCCAGAGGGAACCAGCATGAACCTGTATCCTACCCACAGGAGCCTTTCCCTCTCTAACCCTGCAGGGATCCCTGCTAATCCCAAACCCTGCAGGAAATGGGTCGGGATCAGCCCTCTCTCTTGCTCCTCTTCTGCAGGGAAGTTTCTGGGAGCTGTGGACAGGGAGGACCCATGCTGGGGTGCTCGGGTTGGGCAGATGGATCCTGATCCTTGCCACCCTCCTGCTCATTTCCCCATCTCCTTATAATTTTTTCCCAGTGGCGAGTTTTCCTCCCCAGCCTGAAGTTTGAGGTGATAGACTCCTCCTACATCTCCCTGTACACAGGTAAGGGCCAGGTGTCTCCTGCAGCCATGGCCAGCAGGCTCTCCAGGGGCTGCATGTGCTGGGAGAGATGGGAAGCAAAGCAGAACCTGGGAAATTGGGTCCTGGGTGGACATCTCAGCCTCTGAATCCCCCCACTGGACTTCTGCCTGGTGTGAGGACGGATGAAAGGGCTGCAGTGGATAGGATTGATGCTGGGAGCAAGATGAGATGCTGCTAAAAATGGGATGTGGAGTCAACACACCGTGGAAGCACAGCTCTGCTGGTGCTCCCGCCTCGTCCTGCCTGCCAAGACCCCTCTGGCTCCAGGGCTTGGCCCTGAGTTACGAGGAGCTGTCTTGGAAGCGGGGATGGATGGCACAAGGTTTAATTAAATCTATAGATCTTCTGCTTCCTGCCCCTGCCCTGGCAGCCTGGAAAGGCTGTGATGGATGAGTCCTGCTCTGGTGCTCCGCACAGAGTGGGAGCGGTCATCATTCCTGCTCTGGAAGGTGTCGATAAGGGGAGGGGGCAGGCAGGATCCCTGGGGAGAAGAGGGATGAGGGGTGCCAGTGGTGCTGATGCAGGTGCCCGTGGGATGGATGATGTGCAGATAAATCCCTGTCCCTCAGCACCGGCTCTTCCTGCTTCTTCCTGCTTCCCAGCTCCCTCAAACCCAGCAGCACCCAGAGGCAAAGCCACGTCACCCCTGGGGAGCCCAGCCCTGGTGGGGGCTGCCAGCAGCAGGCAGAGCCCTTTTCCCTCCCCTCCCCTCCCCTCTTGTGCAGGGGCTTCAGCCCAACCCCTGCCAGCTGGAGGCACACATTTGGGAAGCCTTTCTCTGCCACAAGAAGAAGAGTTTGGGGCTTGAGAAGGGAGATCCTGCTTTTCTATGGCTCTGCAGGAAGGGAGAACACTTGGGAGGCAGCTTGGAGCATGGCCAAGGTGACAGGAGCAGGGTGACCTCCTGTGGGCTGGTTGGTGGCCGAGGGTGACGTGCCACCCTCATCCCTGGGTGGGAGGCAAACCAGCTCGTGTTGCAGTTACCTGCAGGAAGGACATCCAAGTTTTAACCCCTGTGTCCTTGGGAGTTACAGCCCTGAGTGTTCCCTCGTTTTTGAGGTTGTGGTAGTTGGAGCAGGACGGCCTGGCTGGCATCAGCCGTGCCCTCGTCCTCATTAGTCAATGCAGTAATCATTAGGCTGATTAGTCACGAGGTCTGTGCAATGGCTGGGAGGGCAACATTGCCTTCCCTGGGAGCAGGAGAAATCCCCAGTGCTCCCAGCCTGTTACTGTGATGCAGATAGAAACACACAGTAACACACACAACAGGTGTTCAGGCAGAGAAGAAGAAAGGAAGTCCCTAGTTTATTGTTGACCTCATATATATAAGTTTCTGGACAGTGATCAGAGATTGGACAGAGAAGTTACCACCTCTCTATCTTCACTGGTCACTTGAGAAGTCCATCAGGTGATATCTTTTACAAAGGAATGCAAACATGATTCTTGTTTGTCTTACAATTCATGAGAACTGACTCCACTATACTAAAACAAATCGGAAGGCTGATTTTCAGGGACAACACCAGCCCTCTTGGAGGGGTTGGGAAAGGTCCACTCCCAATCCCTCCAAGAGGTGCTCCTGGTGTGCCTGGAGGGTTCAGCCGGCCCTGTCCCACAGATGAGTCATCCCTGAAGATGAACCACGTGGAGCACATCCCGCAGACCTTGGCCAGCCACAGTGGGAGCCACCTCTGGGAGGCCCAGCAGGACGAGCATGGGGCCGACATGCTCAAGGCTGACCCCAGGGACACGTTCTTCCTCAGTAAGTGCCAGAGAATGCATCCATGCTGGTCCCTGACGGGGTTTGGGGGAGGCAAAAGGCTGCTGTGGGCATCTTGGTCATCCCTGCCACCCTCTGCCCATCTCCTGAGTGGAGGCATCTCTGCTGGAGTCTGTGGGAACATGTTGGGATGCTTTGTGCTTCTCCACAGCCCCTGCCATCGAGGCGTCCCGCGTGGAGAACGTGCTGGTGCCCTGTGCCTACAGCCCCACCTACGTGGTGAAGGATTTCCCCATCGCCCGCTACCAGGGCCTGCAGTTCGTAAGTGTCTCCCTGGAGACAGGGCCGTGCTCCCACGGGGACACGGTGGAGCCCAGGGCACGGATGGGTAAAATCCAGGAGGAAGAGCTTACGCAGCTCAGCCTGAGAGGGTTGGGGTTAAATCCTTGTGTTTGAGGTGCTGGGGGTCACTTTGGTGTTGGTGGTGGCCTCGGGTCCCCAACTCCTTGGGGTGACAAGGCACCATCACCACTCCAGGTCTACCTCTCGTTTGTGTATCCCAACGACTTCACGCGCCTCACTCACATGGAGACAGAGAACAAGTGCTTCTACAGGGAGTCCCCCCTCTACCTGGAAAAGTAGGTACTGGGGGCCGGGATTTTGGGGTGCTGTGCACAGGGGGCTGACATAAAAAGTGCTGAGATGCTGCATCCTCAGCCATGTGTCCCTGTCCCCCATGGAAGGGCCACCCAGGCTGGCTCTGTGCCTATCTCCCAGGCATGCAGCAGCTTGAGTGCTGGCAGTGCTCCTGGATTTGGGAACCCCTTGAAGGCTGGGTGTTCCTCCCCACACACATCCCCTCGCCTGCCTTCTCTGGGCCCTCATCTTCCCTCTCCATCCCCAGGTTTGGGTTCTACAAGTACATGAAGATGGATGAGGAGGAGGATCCACGGCAGCGAGCGTTTCTCTTCCTTGGCCCTGACAGTGAGTCACTGGGATCTGGGCACAGGGCCGAGCTCCCGGCATCCTCGCTGGCAGCTCATCCCCTCAGAGCTGTGCCTCATCGGGATGACTCCAGTGGTGCCAGGAGGGCTGGGCAGTGCAGGGCAGCGTCCCTGAGAGCACCCCTCTGAGCATCCTGCTTGGCATGACAACAGGGCGATGTGGGAAGCAGGACACTGGATTGGGATTTGCTCTCCCTCCAACATCTCTTGGGTTGGCTTTGGCAGTGGGCAGCAGGAACCAGACCCAGTGTGGAGTCTGGGAGTGTCCATGGAGCCTGGGGGTGCTCCTGGGGAACCAGAGGCTGTTCAGAGCCTGCCTTGTGTGTAGCTTGGCAAAGCCCTGGCAGGTCGGGTTTGCTCCTGGGTGGAGTGGGATTGGTGCCAAGATTTGAGGTGGGGTAAGTGGCAGCAACTGGAGCTGCCAGCCCTCGTGGGTGTCCCTGTGTGGACATCCCCTGGTGCCCCAGCTCTGCCCCCTCACCTCAGCCACTCACAGGTTCCTCTCCTGCTGGGATCAGCCTCTGCATCCTTGTCTTGGCCTCAGGGTATTAACTTCTGCCTTCTCTCCCTAGACTTTCTGGAGGATGAGGAGGAGGAAGAGGAAGGAGTGGACAGCCCTGAGCCCACAGATGCCCCTCCCGAGGCCAAGGAGCAGAGCTTTGGGCCGGCACCCAGAGCCAAAGGGAAGGATCCCGCACCGGTCACCGGGGATTACGGAGATGACCTGGACTATTACAGCTTCCGCCGGCAGCGAGGCCGGGCGCAGGCAGGGCCGGGCACCCCTGGGCAGCTGGGGACGTGGAGCACATCCGGCCCACCCACCACTCTCCAGGAGGATCCCGCGCCGGAGCGGGGCCCAGGCCGGGCGCTCCACTGGCTGCCCCAGGACGAGGGCGAGGAGGATGAGCTGGGGCTGCCGGCATCTCCAAAGCACAGCCTGGCCCTGGGCCTCCAGCCCCACCTCTCCGTGCCCATCTTTGGTGGCAAAGCCAAAACGCCGGGTCCCAGCAGGCCAGCGACTGCCAGTGAGGACAAGAAGCCCCGGAAAACCCAGGAGAAGGTCTACGTGACCCGGCTGCAGCCTGGGAAGCGCAAGGCTCCGGCCCAGGAGCCGGCCTTCCCCGGCATTTTCCTGTATCCAAAGCCTGTGAAGAGAGTCCACCTCCGCTCCAGGACCCGCAGAAGCATCCCATCGCCCCCAGCAAGCTCCGGGCCGTCCCTGGCCGCGGAGCCCCTGGCTTCTGAGCAACATCTCCAAGGAGAGGGACCCTGCCAGGCGGAAGAGCAGCAGGAGGTGGGACCGGCTGCCCAAGCAGCGGATGCTGCCCGGCCTCCTTGCCCTGGGGACCGAGGGGCTCTTCAGCCATGAGGACACGACCCCTGCTCCGGGCAGGACAGCAGCCACGGCTGACTACAACTCCTCTGAGGCCACCCGCTCTGAGGGGACACGGGTGACATCCTTCCTGAAGGTGTCAGAAACGACGGCGTGCAGCAGGAGGAGGGCAAGGGCCAGGAGGAGGAGGAGGAAGAGGTGTCGGACTATTCCTACGAGGCGGGGGAGCTGCAGCAGGGCTGGCTGGAGGACTCCATCAACTGGCAGCGGACGTTCAGCGTCAGCTCCGTGGACTTTGAGCTGCTGCGCTCTGACTGGAACGACCTGCGCTGCAATGTGTCAGGAAACCTGCAGCTGGGCGAGGGCGAGGTGGTGGATGTGGTGGCCCAGTACATGGAGAGGCTCAACGAGAAGAACGGAGGGTGCGGAGGGAGTGGGACACCGGCAGGAATTCAGGGCGGGGCCAGGTCCTGGATTGACAGAAGCAGAGCTCACGATGATGGTGATTTCAAGGCTTCTCTTTTCCCTGCAGGATCTACACCCTCCTGAGGATCATCAACGTGGAGAAGCGGCGGGACACGGCACGGGGGAACCGGTACCTGCTGGAGCTGGAGCTGGCGGAGCGGGGCCAGCGCACGGTGCGGCTCTCCGAGTACGTCTACGTCCTCCTGCACCAGGGCAAGCAGGACGACAGTGCCGAGGCCAACCCCGACGGGCTGGCCCTGGGGGCCACTGAGCCCCAGCCCAGTGCCTGGAGCATCCTCTATGGAAAATCTGTCCTCTGCCAGCCGCTGCGGCTCAGCTGGAGGCAGGATGTCATGGTGCACTTCGTGGTGCCAGGTAGGTGACAGCAGGACATGGCTCTCCGGGGTCTGTGCTGCTCCCTTAGCATCCTCCTGGGGATCAGAGGGGGTTGGTTTGGCTGGGAGGGGGTGCTGTGGGTGCCCCTCGTGATCCTGAGGGATGTGCCTCTGGCAGTGAAGAACCAGGCCCGCTGGGTGCAGCAGTTCATCTCAGACATGGCCGGCCTCTACGGGGCCACGAGGGACGCCAACTTCAACGTCATCCTGGTGGACTTCGACAGCGAGGACATGGATGTGGAGAAGGCCCTGCAGGATGCCCAGCTGCCCCGGTAACTCCCAGCACGCAGCCTCGGGGTCTGGGGGGCTCCCTGCGGTGGGACAGGTGCTCACACAACCTGCTGCTCCTTCCCCACGTGCACGGCCCCTGCCTCTCTGCCCCTTCCCTCTTCCTCGTTTTTGGGGGTTTGAACTGCTTTTCCATGCAGATTTGGGGGTGCAGAAACTTGACTTCATTGTGAGGACCTTCAACTTGAGCTGTAGTACCTGGGCCTTCCTGAGAAGGCATTTTTCCCCATGCTGGTGGTTCCTGTCCCCTCCTGGCTGTGTCCCTGTCTGTCCCCAATGCTACCTGCCCTGTCCTTTGTTCCCAGGTTCCAATACCTGCGGCGCACGGGGAATTTCGAGCGCTCTGCTGGGCTCCAGGCTGGCGTGGACATGGTGGAGGTGAGCAGGGACAGGGACCAGCTCTGGATGTGGCTTCTCTCCTGGGGCTGTTCCTCTCTGATCTCCTTGACCCATGTCTGTCTCCTCCCAGGATGAGCACAGCATCGTGTTCCTGTGTGACCTGCACATCCATTTCCCTGCCAACATCCTGGACAGCATCCGGAAGCACTGCGTGGAGGGCAAGCTGGCCTACGCTCCCATCGTCATGAGGCTGAGCTGTGGCAGCTCCCCCGGGAGCCCAACGGTGAGCAAGGACCCCTTTCCAGCTGGGAACACCCCAAAACCAGGCCATCACCTGGTGCACCTCTGCAGGAGGTGGCAGGGATGGGCATGGATATGTTGGGGGGAAGAGGGGTTGGGATGGGGAATCCCCATGGCTCCCAGGTTGTGGGGAGAGCACAGAGCTGATGATATGGGCATTTGGGGGTCCCCCCACCCCTCATCTCATTGCTCCCCCCCTCCAGGCTACTGGGAGGTGAACGGCTTCGGCCTCTTTGGCATCTACAAGTCGGACTTTGACCGTGTGGGAGGGATGAACACGGAGGAGTTCCGGGACCGCTGGGGTGGGGAGGACTGGGAGCTCCTGGACAGGTGAGCCTGGGGGTCCTGCAGCCCCTAAACCCCCAGGAGCAGGGTCAGCCATGTGGATCACATCCATCAAGCTGGCTGGGATGATGGGGTGGTGAAGGGGAAAACTTCTCTTTGGGAGGGCCATGTCCATCTGTCTGTCCACCCATCTCTTGAGCCCCATCCCTTCCTTCCTCCATTCCCTGAGCCTTGTCCCTTTTTCCCTCTGTACATGGAGCCCCCTCCATCCCTCCTACTCTGTCCCTCCACTCTGTGAGCCCTGTCCCTCCCTCTGCAGGGTGCTCCAGAGCGGGCTGGAGGTGGAGCGCTTGCGCCTCAGGAACTTTTACCACTACTACCACTCCAAGCGCGGCATGTGGAACGCCCGCAGCAAGAAGCCCTCCAAGGACTAGTGCCCGAGCCTGGCCCGTAGCCACCGACCCCTGGCACCTGCCTGTCCCCCACCGAACCCTGGTGCCAGCCCGGGGCAACCAGCACCTGCTGTGGTTTTCCTGGGGAGGGGGGAGTGGGGAGCGCTGTGGCGGGTGGTGGTGGTTTTTTTCTTAAGGGTCTAATTTCTTAGTCAGCAATGAATTCATTAACTCCTTAGTGCTGGTGGGTCCCAAGGACTTGCTGGGTCCTGGAGGGCTGTGCCAGGCTGGGGACATCAGAGGTGGAATTGTGGCATCCAGGATCCCTTTGCAGCCCTTTTCCTGCATTGCCCCTCCCTGTAATACTCAGTACCTTGTCCCTGTGTCAGGATGGGGAGCTGAGCTTTGGGGGGGGGGGGGGGGCTAAGAACCCATTTTTGGGGCCGCCCAAACCCTCCTGCTCCCCTTCCACGGAGGGAAGTGGGGGTCTGGCTGTGCCCTGCACTCGGAACATGCTGTGGGTGGGGGGCAGAGCACTGAGGCTGGCACTGCCCGTGCTGGGGGGGCTGGGCTGGGGGGACAGGCAGAGCCTGGAGCAGGTACGGGCAGATGACATTTCCAAGCTAATTTCTGTGAAATTATGAGGTAGGAAGCTGTTTTCAGGAAGTTTTTGTTTGTTTGTTTTTGGTTTTTTTTTGTTTTTTTTTTTATTCTTAAAAAATTAAAATCAATGTCTTGGCTGGGATTTCCCTCCGCTCCATCACCCCCACACCCAGACAAAGATGCAGGGCATGTGTTCCAGGTTGGCCTGGGTCCCCAAGGGTCCCCTCTCCGTGTTGGGAGTGGGCAGCAGCATTCCGTGCTGTTTCCATGCAAGGAGGAGGCAGCACCCTGTTTGATGCCCGTCCACACGCCCAGGCTTGCTGAGCCTCCACCCCACACCTGGGCTCCACCCAGCTCCATGGGGGGCTGCCCTGGTTCCCTGTGCTCCTGCATGTCCTGGCACACTTGTCCCTGCCCCCCCCAGTCCCAGCTCTGTGCTGATGCTTCCCCTCACCTGTGTCCGTTTGTGGTGTGTTCTGTGTTGTCCCACCTGCCATGAGCTCCTGCTCCTCAGCCAGCTTCCCCCATTTCATAAATCCCCTGGCCTTGTTCCTGAAATAGTCTTGGAGTTTACCCCAAGTGTTTCATTCCCCATTTACATCCCCTGGGCTCACTCCGAGTATCCCGAGTTAGAGGTGAGGATGGACGAGGGGGGCTCAGCCACCCATGTGCCATCAGCAAACAGCCCCAGCTGGGGCTTTTTGTCCCAAATTTGGTACCTGTGGCCCCAGGCTCTGTTGGGAAGGGACTATCCTGGCAGGCATGAGTTGTTTCTCCCCTCTCCTTGCCCTGCTCCCTGGTTTTTTGCAGCACTTTGGAAATGCTTTGTTGTGGGTGAGGGCTGTGCCTGCTGTGCCGGGAGCTGGTCTGTGGCTGGGCAGAGCGGGTCGCCCCACGGCCCCCGGGCCACCAGTCCTATCCCAAACCCAGCCTGGCCTTAGGCATAGCTTTTCCAGCAGCTTCCCAGCCGGAAGAGCTCCAAAAGCTGCCACCATCGGAGCGGGCACCGGGCCCAGCCAAATCCAGAGCTGACGCTGGTGCTGGGAGGGACTGGTGCCAGCAGAGCCATCCCCACTGGGGCTGGGGACAGTTTGGGGCCAGCTGATAGTGTCTGCTTGGGACAGGGCCAGCAGCACAACGCCGGAGGGTTTGCTTCTCCCGTGGTGGCTGAGCTGTGGCCACAGGATGACAAAGGGATCATGGGGATTGCAGGAGCCACAGGGAGCCTCTCCCGGGCCAGGTGTTGGAGCCCCAGGTGACAGCGGGGTGCGGGCAGGTCCCCACTCCTGGAGGATCAGCCCTGGCCCTCCCTGCCCCGCGGGGACACTGCGAAGGCGTCGGGGCTTGTCCCGGGTGGTGGAGGTGAGCTCCAGCCTGGAGTTCCCTCGCTGAGGGGCTGCCCCAGCTACGGGCCTGAGAGGGGGGGGTCGTGGAGGCTGGGGGGAGCACAGGAACCTCCTGACACCCCCGGCCTGAGAACGGGCCACATGTGGCAGCAGTAGCCATGTGGAGGGTCCTGGCACCTCCTGCCCTGCACTGGGCTTTGCCGGGGGGTTCCCTCCTGGCGTCCCCTGGTGAGTGGGGGGTGTGGTGGGGGGCCTGGATTAGTGGTGGAAAGAGCTAAGTGGTGACCCCCCCAAAACTGGTTTGGCCCGTTTCAAACGCTCCCTCTCAGCTTATCTGGCTTCAAAGGGCTCCTGCTCCATCCCACGCACACAAACACTCTCCCTGCAAACAGGGGCAGCCCCCTGCATCCCAAACAATGTGTGTGCCCCCCAAGCTCTGCCTCTTCTCCATCTTCTCCTTCTGACACCCCCAAACCCTCCTTGTTTCACCCGTGGGTGGCCTGAGCTGGGTGTCCTGGGCATGTGGTGGGAATGACACATTGGATCATGGCCATGGTGGTGGTGGGGATCCCTGGGGACACTTTGCAGCATCATGAAGGCAGTCGAGATGTGGCTCCGCTGTGGGGGGCTGGCCCCCCAGAACCCCTGGCCGTGCTGAAGAATTTGAGGAGCCCCGGTGAGCCCGGAGATCCCAGCCTTGACGGGGAGGCGAGCGGCTTCCATGCAAAACCCCTGCGAGGAGACTGGTTGGGCGAGGTGCGGGGCGGGCCCGTGCGCCCCACGCCCGCCGCAGACGCCGGCGCCCACCCGCACCCCGCAGCACCCAGGGGTGCACCTGCCCGCCCGAAGATGCTGCAGGACAACGGCCCTCCGGGGCCACCCACCCAGGTACGTGCCGGACACTCCCGCGGCCACCGTCGCCACTGTCCCCACCGCGGGTCCCTGGGGAGAGCCGGTGTCTCTCGCCCTGCCTCTCGCCCTGTCCCCATCCGCTGGCCGGGGTGGTGCCGGCGGTCTGGGGCTCCAGCATGTGGGTCTGGTGGCTGCCCAACACCGGCCAGCTCTGGCCAGGAGGATTTTCCCTCCCTCCCTGTGCCTCGGTGTCCCCGGCGTGGCTCCTGGCACGTGCGCGGTGTCCGGGCTGTGCTGATCCACGCCGGCCACTCCCTGCCCCAGCACCGATGGCCCCGCCGGGCACGGCCAGCCCTGGGGACCCGGGCGTGGGCACGGCCACTTGGTGCTGCTCGGGGGATGGGAGAGGACGCGGCGCTCCCGGGAGCCGGGCTCCCCGGGATTGTGGCTCTGTCACCCCGCGAGGGGGTGACAGACGTGCCTCAGGCTGGGGGTGGTCAGCGGCTACTTTCGGGACCCCAAATTGGGCTTATTGAACTCCGTGTCATTCCAGCTGTGCTCGGATCCCCTAGGGAATCCCTCAATTTTGCTTCAAACGTTTTCTTTGTGCTGATTTGCTGTTTTTAAGCCCCCTGGTGTATCCCACTTCTATCTGACCCTTCCCCAATTAACGAACTGCTTGATGAGGCCAGCGCTGCCTATTCCAGCTCCAAGCATTCCTTGAATCCCCCGAGACTCCCGAAGTTCCATTTGTCAGCTGCAGGGCAACGTTATGCTGGGGGAATGGGAGTTAAGGAGAGAGACAGAGCTGGGGGAAGGTGGGGGTGCCAGTGGCATCGGGGTTGTCCCCGGAGCCCCTCTGTCCCCCGGGGCTGGGGGGCTCCTGGGATGGCCCCGAATCCTCGGGATCCTGGCACGGGGACGGCGGGCAAGTGTTGGCTTGCAGAGGGAGCGATCCGCCCCCTCCGCCCGCAGCGGGGGGAACCCGTGATTCATCTGGGCTCGGAGGGTTGGGAGCGCCCGCCGAGCTCTGCCAAACGCGGTGCGCCCGTGGGGTGGTGCCGCAGTGGGAGAAGAGGGGGGGAGGGCTCGGGGGGTTTCCTGGGTGCTGTACCCCAAAAGGCTCAGGGGTGGCTCCTGGGCGAAAGGGGGCTCTCACAACTCTCCGAGCTGGGGATGTGGGTTACCCCCCATGTTGGTCCTCGGTACATCGGGATGGTGCCACCAAGGGGGGATTTGGGGGGATCATCAGGGGACTGACACCCAAACTGCTGGCTCGCAGCTCTGCCACCCCGCCCCTGCCACGGCTCCTGCTGACGGCGGCACATTCCTCGGGGACAGCCGCCCTTTTCACCCCCGACCGAAGCGCACACGGTGTCACGCCGGGTGTTGTAAACCCGGCCCAGCCCGGCACGCCGCTGTCGCTGCTGCCGGAGCGGTGACGCCAAGCGCTGAGCCAGGGCTGGCCACAGCGCCCGCGTAGCCACGCTCACCCCAAACCCCCCGGCCGGTGACACGGAGCCACCCCCGTGCCCCGAGCAGCGGCTGAGAACGGGCACAGCTCTGGTCAGGAATGAGCCGCTCGGGCCAGTCGTGTGGCCTGGCAGCGGGGGGATTTCGGGAGCTGGTCCCGATCACAACCGGCCGGGGGGACGTGGTGTCCCCAGCCTGGCTGGGATGGGGCGGCTCGGCAGGTGGGGCGAGGCTAATTAGTACCTGTGGTGGCAGCGGGGCCTGAGTCACCGCGTTCGTCACCGCGGGCCCGCGGCGCTCAGCCGCCCCTTTTTTAATATTGTTGTCTTTTCATTCCCCGGCTGATTTGAAAAGCAAAGTAGGGAGGGCCCAGCCGGGAATTTTTGCAGGGAAGCCCCCATGCCAGGCCGGACCCGTGTGCCAGATGGGGGTCTAGAGTGCTCCTGCAAAGTGGCTTGAGCGATCTGGGGGTCCCTGTGGAGGTGGCCTGGGGCTCTGTGGTCAGGGCTGGTTGAGGGGTCTCCCTGGTGGTCTGGAACACCCCTGGGAGCCCATGTGGGGGTCTGGGGCTCACTCGAGTGACAATCTGGGTCCAGAGCTGTACAGAGAGGATGTACAGGAGTCCAGAGCACTCTCCTCAGAGGTTTCCTGGGGATCTCGAGCTCATTGGGGGACATTGTAGGGGCCTGGGGCTCAGTGGCAGGGCCATGTGAGTCTCTGGAGGTCAACAGGAAGGGTCTCCAGGGTTCTGAGACTCTCCTAGGAGACCACGTGAGACTCCTGGGCTCACTGGAGGAACACTGTGCGTGTCCAGGGTTCAATGGTGGGGATCAATGGGGAGGCTTCTGGGGTGCCCAGGGCTCTTCTGGGAGGTTGCCTGGGGGGTCTCGGGCTCATTGATGGGACAATGTGGGGGTCTGGGGGGCTCACTGGTGTGGCTGCCCAGGACTCAGAGGCTGACTGTCTGAGGGGAGCCTGGCTTTTCCCAAGGTAGGACCCCCAGACCCTGGACCACCCACCTCTCTCGTCCCCGTGAGGTGACCCCTAGGCACCTCAACCTGTGGCAGTGGAGGTAGCGATGGTGTCAATGGTGACAGTGGCCCCGGTGGGGCCCCCTCCTTTTCCCGGCGAGGCGTGGCGGCGGGGCGGGACGGACGGGCCGGGACGGAGCCTCCCTACGGCTGGGGAACGCCGGAACGCCGCCACTGCCGCCGCTCACCTGCGCAGGGCGGCCGGGCTGGCCAAGGCCCCTCGCCGCCATGCAGGAGACTAACGCCTTCCTGCTGTCGGCCCTGCAGCCCGAGGCCGGCGTCTGCTCCCTGGCCTTGCCCTCGGACCGGCAGCTGGACGAGCGGGGCCGGGAGGCGGCCGAGGCCCAGCGGCTGCGCAGCGCCCGTGTCCAGGAGCAGGTCCGCATCCGCATGATGCTGCGGGGGCAAGCGCCCGCCCGCCCCGAGGACCTCGCCGACGGCGCCAGAGGTGGGAGACCCCCTGGGACCCCCCGGGAACACGCGGTGGGAAGGGTTGGTGGGAGCCCCTCGGCCGGCACTGGCCCCTGGGCGCGTCCTGGCTGCAGGTTCGGGGGTGCCCCCCACCCTGACCGAGTCCCCCCAACGCCCCCGAGCATCTCCAGTACTGGGACCAGGGGTAGCTCAGCCCCAGCGTGGGCTCCTTTCACCCCACTCGGGGTCATGCCTCAGTTCCCCCGCCTGCCCGTGGAGGGCTTTGCGCTGGTGGGGTCCCACACCCTGCATTGGGCTGGCAGGGGGGAGGATTTTCCCGCCCTGGCAGAGCCCCCCCAGCCCTGAGCGGCAGCGCTGGCCGGGCTCCAGCTCCTCCATTTAACGTCTGCGCCGGCGGCCTCCGCCCTGCCGCCCCGCCCGGCACCGCCGGGATCCCCCGAGCCCCGACCCCCGTGCTGGGGACCCCAGCGGTGGGGACAGACCCCCTCTGATACCCCGAGAGCTGCCCCAGGCGTGACTCACGCTCCTGGCACCGCCGCCGTCCCTGCCGTGTCCCACCGGCAGCCCTGGGGCGGTGGCAGGGCAGATGGGCAGCGTAAGGTGCCATGGGGGGCACTGGGGTGTCCATGTCCCTGCCAGGGTCCCGTTCCCAGGGCGGGGAGCCGGACTGGCTGTGGGGGATGCCTGGGCTGCTGATCCAGCTGCGGCAGGGGGGACCGGGCTCAGCCGCGGCGTCCCCGCCAAGGTGGCAATTAGTGCCCTCGCCGTCGGGGCACGAGGCAGGGCGGGGAGGCCACTTCTGCTCCCCGTGGCCAGCGGGCAGGTGAAGGCGGCCTCCTCCCACCCCTTTGTCCCCCCAGCTCTGCTTGCGCTGCCACGGTTCCTGCAGCAGGTCCCCCGGGATGAGCTGGGGCGATCTTTGATCTCCAGATCCCTTCCTGCCCTGCCCGTGCTTACAGTGCCTCCTCCGTGCCTGTCCTGCAGGTGGTCAGTACAGCTCGACCCTGCGCTCCTCCTTCAGCTCCCGCTCCCAGAGCAATGGCGTTGACCCCAAAGCCTCGGTATGTACCGGGCTCTGTCCCCTGCCCACTGCCTCGGCTGTGCTGAGGGGAGCTCTGAGCTCCCCTGCTGGGGACAGAGGGATGGACTCCTGACTTCCTATTTTCCCCCCTGCAGCTGTACCAGCCGCTGGCCAAGAAGGATTTTGGCACGCTGCGGGGCAGCGGCTGGTCCTCGCGCTCAGCCGTGGACCTCACCCCGCACAAGCGCATGGCCACCATCAGCAATGGGGGCCTGGCCAAGGGCCGTGGCTACACCGCCGGCTACGCGGCCTCGCAGGTGGCCACCACCTCGCCGCGGCCCAGCTCCTTCCACGAGCGCAACTTTCGCTGCCGGCAGAACCTGGACACGCTGTCGCTGCGCTCCCTGCGCCTGGCTGACGGGCCCCTCCCGCTCGCCGACGACCGCTACAGCGTCCTATCGGAGCAGCTGGACGCGCCGGGGCACCGGCAGCTCTACAAGAGCCAGGCCGGCGGCGGCTTCGGCCGCTCCTTCGCCTTCGAGCGGCAGCTGAGCGCCGGCACGGCCGCCAAGGCCGGCTGTGACTGGCTGGATGGCGCCGAGGGGCCGCCGAGCCGCACCATCCGTGCGCCCGCCATGCGCACGCTCCAGCGCTTCCAGAGCAACAACCGCTCGCGGCTGAGCACCGGCTCCTTCGGCACGGTGCCGGCGGGAGGCAGCGGCGCCTTCCTGGGGCTGGGGGAGCACAGCTCCCGCGCCCCCTCCGTGCGCAGCCTGGCCGAGTCCGGCCATCACCTGGCGGAGCCGCGCGCCATGGAGATGTACAACGGGCACAGCACGCTGCTTGGACACCATGCCGGCGGGTGAGGGCCGGGGGCTGCTCCGGGGTGTCTTGGTCCTTGTCCCTGCTGTGGGTCACCTGCCGGGGGAGGGCGGAGCCCTTCAGCTCCCACTGGGCACAAGGGATGTTGGGAAGAGGGGTGGGATGGTGAGTGCAGCTTGGTCCTGTGGTGGTGGACCACAGCACAGGGCTGACCTCTGAGTGTGTCCTGCCTCTGACCTGGCTCCTCCAGGGACACATCCTGAGACATGGCATGAGGATGATGCTCATCCCCCTGGGAATGGAGTCCATGCCCAGAGTGCAGTGGGAAAGAGATGGGTTGGTGGGGCTCCTTGGAGATGCGGGGTATGGTGGGACGCAGTGGTGGAGGATCCTGTGGGAAGCTCTGCTGGGACTCATCCAGCTGTGGTTCCAGGTTTGACGACATTGACCTGCCCTCAGCAGTGAAGTACCTGATTGCCAGTGACCCCAACCTGCAGGTGCTGGGTGCTGCCTACTTGCAGCACAAGTGCTACAGCGACAGCAGCGCCAAGAAACAGGTGAGCCCCCGGAAGGGTGGGAGCAGGGGGTTTCCCAGCGGGAACAGCCCCTCTGACACCGCAGGCTGGTACAGAGGCTGGAGGGAGCCCTGGGAGTGCAGCATGTCTGACCCCCCCGGGCTGTCCCCCAGGCCCGCAGCCTGCAGGCCATGCCCAAGCTGGTGAAGCTGTTCAACAGCCCGAACCAGGAGGTGCAGCGCCACGCCACCGGCGCCATGCGCAACCTCATCTACGACAACGCCGAGAACAAGCTGGCGCTGGTGGAGGAGAACGGCATCTACGAGCTCATGCGCACCCTGCGGGAGCCCGACGACGAGCTCCGCAAGAATGTCACAGGTTGGGGACAACGACGGGTGGGCGGGGATCCCCCGGGGGCAGCACTCTACTCCCCTCACGTGAGTGGAGCTGGGATGATCCTCCACAGGGTGGTCCCTTTGCTTGGTTGTCACCAGCATGAGCCCCCTGGGAGGGGAGTTGGGATGGATGTGCTCTCGAGTCATTCCAGTACTGAGGGTCCCCCTCTGTGCAGGGATCCTGTGGAATCTGTCTTCCAGTGACAACCTGAAGGATCGCCTGGCCCGGGACACTCTGGAGCAGCTCACAGACCTGGTCCTGGTCCCTCTCTCTGGGCTGGGGGGCTCGGGTGTCATCCAGCAGAACCCCTCAGAGGCAGAGATCTTTTATAACTCCACAGGCTTCCTCAGGTACCTCCTCCAGGTCCTCCCACTGGAAGCAAAGTTTTGGAGGGAGGAAGAGGCAGAAGCACTGTTGGCAGGGCTCTTTTTTTGGCTCAGAAAGGGGTGGCTATGGGGGATCCCCTTCCCTCCATGACAGAACCCCATTCCCATGCAGGAACCTGAGCTCTGCCAGCCAGCAGACCCGGCAGAAGATGCGCGAGTGCCATGGGCTGGTGGACTCCATGATCCACTACGTGAACAGCTCTCTGGAGGTGGGGAAGTCGGAGGACAAGGTGAGCTAGTGTGGGGGGTGCTGAGGTGCTGCTCCCCCATCTTGTTGTGCAAAGGCACATCTTGATGTCATGCTGGGAGAACCAGCCCAGCTCCATCCGGGCTCACTGGGCACAGCCATGGAGCCCCTGTGCCAGCTGGACACACCCTGCAGGTGGCCCAGTGATAACACCCTCGTGTCTCCTGTGCCCCCCAGAGTGTGGAGAATGCTGTCTGTGTCCTGCGCAACCTCTCCTACCGCCTTTATGATGAGATGCCCCCGTCCTCACTCCAGCGCCTCGAGGGCCACCGGAGGAACGCGGGTGGCACAGTGACGGGGGAGCTGGTGGGCTGCTTCAGCCCCCAGAGCAAGAAAGCCCGGGAGGTCAGTGGGGGCACATCCTGGCCATGTCACCGGGGTGGGGCTGGCGCTGGGAAGCGCTGGCAGCAGAGGTGATGCCAGGGCGGAGGTGGACGCTGGCCTCAGCTGGTGGGTGGGACACAGGGTGAGCTCAGCAGAGGGTGAATCAGGTGTTTGGGGTGAATCAGGGTGCTGAACCCCTGCTTTTCCATGCCGTGGGGCATGATGCAGCCAGGGTGACCTGCCAGCTGCCTGCCTGGCAGTTCAGGCCAGGCAGGTAGGGAAAAGGGAACACTGGCAGTGAGGGACACCCCCAGAGTCTAACAGTGCCCCTGTTCCTCAGCACTACCTGAACGCGGACATCGTCACCTTCACGGAGGTCTCCAAGGACCCCAAGGGCATGGAGTGGCTCTGGAACCCGCAGATCGTGGGCATCTACAACCGGCTGCTGCAGCGCTGTGAGCTCAACAAGCACACGACAGAGGCGGCCTCGGGCGCCCTGCAGAACATCACGGCCGGGGACCGCAGGGTGAGGCCGGGGCATCCCCACCGCCTGCCCGGCACAGCCGTGCTGGGACAGAACACCCGGGCACAATTCAGCCCGACCTGCTCCTGGGGAGTGAGAGGGGGAGCAGGGAGCTGGTGGAATCTCCAAGGGGGTGTTTGCCTTGCAGTGGGCCGGTGTGCTGAGCCGGCTGGCGCTGGAGCAGGAGCGCATCCTGAATCCCGTGCTGGACCGTGTCCGCACTGCTGACCACCACCAGCTGCGCTCCCTCACCGGCCTCATCCGCAACCTGTCCCGCCACGCCCGCAACAAGGATGAGATGTGTGAGTGCTGGGGGTGAACCAGGACAGGGGGGGATGCTTCCCAGCTTTCCCTTTGCCTCCCGTTATCTCCAGCCACATCCAACCTTGGCCTGCCTGCTGCGTCCCCATTTGCAGCTGAGTATGCGGGCTGCTCCATCCCCTGTTGCCAGACATGGCTCTGGCCACCAGCCCTGATGTGCCCTTTGCCCACAGCCACCAAGGTGGTCAGCCACCTGATTGAGAAGCTGCCAGGGAGTGTTGGGGACAAGGCCCCGCCGGCTGATGTCATTGTGAACATCATCGCTGTGCTCAACAACCTGGTGGTGGAGAGCCCCATGGCTGCCCGCGACATCGTCTACTTTGACGGCCTCAGGAAGCTCTTCTTCATCAAGAAGCGACGGGACAGGTGGGAGCTGCCTTGCCCCAGCTCACACCTGGGCTCCTGTCTTGCTCTCCTTTCTTCACAGTGAAAACAAGTTTCCCTTCCCAAGCCTTGGTGTTGGGAGTCCCCAGACCGGCTCAGAGTAGCCTTGTGGCCACCTGCCAGCCCTTTGTCATTCCATCATCACCACGGCTGCCTTTTTCCATAAGGGAACCTCTCCCTGCTCCTGCCTGTTACTGTGGGATCCAGATGTCCACCTCCTGCTTCTCCCCATCTGCACGAAGCCCCCAATCCCTCTGGGGTGGTCTCCTGGATCTGGTGGGCACTGTCCCATGCTTAGTGGTGCCCAAAACCTCATTGCCTCCTGTCCCTTTCCCAGCTCGGACAACGAGAAGTCCTCCCGAGCCGCCGCCAGCCTCCTGGGAAACATGTGGCAGTACACCAAGCTCCACCGGGACTTCAAGATGGTATGTACCCATTCCAGAGCCTCCCCCAGCCACTGGGTGGATCCCTAGGGAATCAAGGCCAGAGGATTCATCCTGGAGAGCAACACCCAAATGCTTCCCAGGATATGGTGGGGCCCCCCTCCACACCTGCTTTCCCTGAGGGGTGGGAACATCCCAGAGCGTTGTCCCCGTGCAGGTGGGGTGGGGACAGCGTGGCCCATTGCTGCTGGAGCAGAAGGGCTCCTTGTGCCTGATGGGGCTGTCTCCTTGCAGAAGGGCTACCGGAAGGAGGACTTCCTCAGCCTGTGAGGACACCCTGGGAGCTGCAATGCCTTCCTGGGATGCTCCGTGCTGCTGGCCAAGCTGTGGGGAGGCTGCTCGCTGCCGGACCCCCACTCCGTAGCCTAATTCCTACGTCCCACGCGTCTCTCCCCCGCGCTGAGTCCCCTTCCCTGGCTGGGGGACACTTGTCTTCCCTCCTGCCCAGCCTTAAATCCAGCAGCTGCTTTTGGGTTTGCTGTGGGGCCCCACTGGGACCCCACTTGGGGGGGGCTGCCCCACAGCACCCCTTGGGGGCCCTCTCCACTCTCAGGCAGCTGTCTGTGAAACTTGGCTTATCCTGGGGCTTGACAGGGGGGCAGGAGCTGCAGGGACTTGGGAAGGTTCCTGTAGAGCAATTCTGGGAAAAGGGGACTTCTGGGGGTGCTTCATCACAGCTCCCTGAGTTCCAGGGCTGGGGAGATGTCTGTGCCCTGTGCCAGTGTGGGATGTGCTGCAGGTTACACTTTTGTTCTGCCCTGGCTGGGTGGGGATGGGGCTTTGCATGGCTTGGGGGCTTGGAGGGCTCTGAGGTGGCTTCCCACAGTTTATGGGGTGGCACAGCACCTGCAGGGAGCTGGGAAGTGATGCTGTGACAGTGCTGCCTTCCCCCTTTACTAGGGGGGGTGGGCAGTGAGTGGGTTGTGTCTGATGGGGCTGCCTGTGCCCTCACTGCAGGAAGCCTGGGAGGGCCTCAGGGCCCCATCTGTCACCATGTGGGGACTTTCCCAGTGTGGCAGAGCCGCCACTGTCACTCCTTGCCAGCTGCTGCCAGGGCTGGGTCCTGCTGGCACAGCTGGAGCAGGATCTGGGCAGGGCTGTCCGGGTCGTGTTTGCTGAGCAGCGGCGCCCCATGGGTGGGGAGATGCCCCTGGTGTCCCCCGTGCTGGGTGCAGGTGGGTCCAGAGCTCTCTGTGCCACGGGGGTGGCCGGGAGGGGACACACGGGTGGGCTGGGGGTGGCTTTGGGCTGCCAGCAGGTTTGGGGCTGGGGGAGTCCCCACGCTTGGGGGGCACAGGGCACCTTGATGGGGATGACATAGAGTAGGTGGAGGGATGGGAGGATGGGGAGAGTGGGCAGAAGGGCTGGAGTGGCCCCCACGGTGAGCGGGACCAGTGCAGTCCCAGCTCGGGGTCATGGGGTGTTTTGCTCTGCAGCTCTCTGTGTAGAAACCCCCCAGCCCTGTGTGCCCCTGAAATAAAGGCCTTGAGTGATGCCCACCTGTGCCTGTGTTTGGATAGAACCTGGGTGGGGGGACAGTGCCCTGGTGACACCAGTGCCATGGGGACACCAGCACAGGGTGAGCTCACCCTGCGGTGCCACACCACACTCGTGCCTGGCATGGCTCCGAGAGTGTGACAGGGACACTGGCGTGGGAAGGACAGATCAAAACACTGCCTGCGGTGGAGGGATCCCTCTGTGTCACCTGTGTCCCCATCATGGACAGATCCAGTGGGTGCAGCAGCCTTTTATTGTCACGGGGGTTTCCATGGGACAAAGGTGCTGCTGCCACTCCTGTTGGGCACTCCCTGGGGCTGAGGCATGTTGTTCCTTGGCGAGCATCACCTATCCCAGCACTTGTCCATCATGCAGGAAGAATGTCCCTGCCACCCACGGCAAGGGATGGGGCCCAGGGGTGGCACTGAGGTATCACAGGCAGGGTGCTCCTGGTGATGGTTTTCCAGTTTTCCACTATGGAGCCAGCTCCTGCTTTCCCAGCATGGCCGTGGCTCCGATCCCGTAACCCCCGGGCTCCTCGGCTGTGACTTTGTCCGCGTGACCCCACAGGGATGGGGGACACTGTGGCCCTGCTCAGATGTCATCCTCTGTCACCAGGCAGTAGAAGTCCGTGCGGGCGCCGTAGTTGCGCGATCCCAGATCCGAGACGTCGAGCTCGGCGCGCTGCCCGTCCCGCAGCTGCGCCTCCTCCATCCCGCTGGACGCCGGAGCCCCGGGAGCCCCGAGGCGGGGCGGCGGGGGGCTGCCGAAGACGCGCCCTCGGAGACCTGGCAGGAGCAGGGAGATGGGTTTAGGTAGAGGGGGAAGGGGCTGGACCCACCCCGCCACCACAGGAGCGGGAGGCAAAGCCCAGGCGTGACCTCCAGGGCGCATCTGTGCCTTCAGGAGTAGCAGCAGGGACACGGACCTGTGCCGAGGTCCCCGTCAGGGTCCAGGTCTCCCGCGCTGTCCAGGTAGCTGCTGTGCAGGATCAACATGGGATCCTTGTCCTCCTGCAGCTGGGTCTGAGGGTCCCCCACGCTCCCCGGGAAGGACACCCTGCGCGGCAGGGCCAGGCACAGCTCCTTCCAAAAATCCGACGATGGGGTCTGCAGGGGCCGGGAGGGGATGAGCCGGGCTGGGACCACCGGAGCACGGCCCCGCACAGTTTCACGGGCTGGGCTCCCTCTCCCCGGCGCTGGGAACTCAGCCAAGGTGAGGGCTGTGCTCCGGCATGGCACCGTGCCCAGGCGCCGGCAGAGAAACCGGCCCGACCTGCCGGGACGCTCTGCAGGGCTCCGGCTCCCAGCCTGGCCCCGAAATGGCCGGAGTGGCCCCGGGCCAGAGCTCCGCTCCGGGAGCTGAGGCTGGGGAGGATCAGCAGTGTCACAGGGTCCTGACCATGCATGTTTGGGGGGCGAGCTCCCACACCTAGGGCTCTTCTGGTCGGGTCTTTAAATGTCCTCCAAAAGGCGAGGCCCCAACCTGCTCTTTAGCACTGGAGCCCGGGGCACAGCCCTGGAGGGAGGTTGACCCAAAATGGGGAGCTGGGAATGGAAGGGGGTTGCTGGTGGGATGGGTCCTGCTCAGCTCTCACTATGGGGTAGCCCCAAAGGGCAGCAGAGAGGCTGGCACTGTGGGGTGCTAGGGAGGGAAGGGGGGTTGGGGGGGGTCAGGATCCTGCTCGGCACTCACCATGGAGCCGGCTCTCCACACCAGCAGGGTCACGGCGCTTCGGTGCTGCTTCAGCAGGGTGATGGCGGGGTGAGTGATCTCCCGGTACTGGCTCTCAAAGACGATGAAGATGGGTTTCCTGGAAAGCTCCAGCAGCCTCCAGAGCCCTTCCCTGCAAGACAGGCGGCTGACAGGAGGGCGAGGGACCCACCAGCCCCCCTCGTCTCCTGTGGGAGCTGCTCTGCTCCTACCTGAAGCTGCTGTTGCACCAGTCCTGCTCCAGGTACGCGACGGAGAGCACCACGATGAGGCGCCGGCACCGGCTGACATTCATGATGAGGTCAGCTGATGGCTCTGTGGGTGAAAAGGGTCTCAAGCCCCCAGGTCCCCGTGTCAGCCCCTGCCCAGCCCTGCGTGGTGCCCACCTGAGTTGGGCAGGATGTTCTGCTCGTCCAGGAAGAGCTTGTAGCCGTGGCGGTTTTCCAGCTGCGGCTTCATGATGAAGTGGACGAACTTTCGGTCATCAGGGGCAGTGGCTGGGAGATGTAGGCATCATACAGCTTCCCATCTGGGGAGATCCATGGAGCACGGATAACATGGGAAGGACTGTGTGAGCCCCTGGACCGTGGGAGGCTGTTCCCAGTGGGGAGTCACCTCCGGCTCACCGTTGATCTCCAGCTCTCCGTAACG
Source organism: Sitta carolinensis (assembly GCA_032173965.1). NCBI lineage: Eukaryota > Metazoa > Chordata > Aves > Passeriformes > Sittidae > Sitta > Sitta carolinensis. The sequence continues at coordinate 8,148,117 of JAVUNC010000026.1, forward strand.
GTCCCGGTACCAGAGGAGCACATTCAGGTGGCACTGGACGTAGAGCACAGCCAGGAGCACCAGGAGCACCAGGACCAGCAGGGCTGCCAGCACTGCTGGCACATGCCCCGCCGCCTCTGCCAGGACAGGGAAGGGCACGGTGAGCAGCATACCTGGCTTTGGTGCAGGTTTGCACCCCGATGTGGGAGAGGCAACAGGGCCCCTATCACTCTCCTCAATCCCCCCACGCACCTGGGCTCTCCGTGGGATGCCCCCTCCCTGTCCCCAGCAGGTCCCTACCTGCTTGCCGCAGGGTGAAGGTGGCTGTGGCATTGCTGATCCAGCAGGCAAACACCCCGAAATCGGCATCGTGGGTGAGGTTGAGCTGCAGGACGCTGGCCAGGAGCTGCTCCGAGGAGTTTTGGCCAGACCTGAGGGGACATGGGGATGCTGTGGGTTGGGCCATGTGGTGACACCCTCCATAAGCAGATGGATAGATGTCCCCTGGGCAGGCTCCTTACCAGACAGTATTCTGGCTGCTCCCACTGCCCAGCCACTGCCCATCCTTGCTCCAGGTGGGAATGGGCTGGCAGTGCTCCGTGCCTGCCCAGCGCACGGTGCAGTTCAGCTCCACCCGGCTCCCCAGTACCAGATCCAGTGTCTCGTTGGCAGCTGGCACCAGGATTTCGGGGGGCACACTGCAAAGATCTGGGGGCACAGAGCAGAGGGGGTTTGGATGTGAAAGCTGATCCAGCTCCCCCAGGGCATGTGACTGCTGTAGCCATCCCAGAAAATCAAGCTCTGCCTTGGGGGTCTGGCAGTGAGTGGCATTCCTGGCTGTTTAGCAACAGGCTGAGCCGGTTTGGGGGGCTGGGAAGGCACCCTAAGAGGTGACACCAGATAAGGACCCTCAGCTGAGCTTGCATAGGGACCCTTCCCAGCTGAGAACGGGAGAACTGGGATTTCACCTACCTGCCATGGTGTGCTCAGGTGACAGGCGTGGGCGCTGCCGGCATCTCACGCGGTGTGTTCTGGGGGGGCAAAGTCCACCTGCCTCTGCCACAGGGCGGACTGGGCCTGGGACAGACCGGGAATAGCTCCGTGAGTGCTGGCACAGGGAGGGCCCGGCCACCCCCATCGGCCCCCGCAGCGATTCCCTCTGGGGGTGGTGGGTGCTGCTGTGCTGTAAAGCCAAAGCCACGTCCCACCCACAGCCTGGTGGCCACTGTGTCACCTGCCCTCCCTGCACTGACTCGCAGACTGGCTTTCCCAACCATGAATTTATGTGTGGGAGGTGATTAATGACCAGCTGGGGGTTGCACGATTTAAAAAATATGCCTTCAGCCCAAATCCAAAACGAAGGTGGGGAAATAAGCTCAGCAATGGGAAACCACAGCTTTGGGGGTCTCAGTGGTACCTCCTTCACTTGCCAACCCCCTTCCTGGGCTGCAGAGCTGCCTCCAGCCTGATGTGCCCTTGAACCTGCTAATTACCAGCGGTCTGGTTTGTTTATGGAAACACAGCCTCCCACCTGGAGAGCTCCCTGGTGTTCCCGGCGTGTTGGGAACCTCAGAGCGTTGCTACCCCATGGCTGTGCCCAGGGATTGGCACAGCTGCACAGCATTCCAGGCAAGCAGGGGGCATGGGGATGGCACACAGGGACCCCCCAGCTGGCATCAGCAGAGGTGTCCCTGCAATGGCCCCGTGGGAAGAGGCGGATACTGGGAGCAGACAGTGGAGCGGAGCAGAGCCTGGCAAAGCTGGGCTCCTCTGTCCCCACACACCTGATGTGGGTGATGCGGGTGCTGGAGCTCAGGTGGGAGTCTCAGGGATGTCACGGTGCCAGTGTTTCCATGGTAAACACCCGGCCTAACCCTGGGGGTCAGAAAGGGTGAAAGCCTCTCCCTGTGCTCCTCTTTGCCCTAGAGCTTCAGCACTCCTAAATGCACCCTGATTTTGCGTGGGAGCAGGGCTGGTCCCCCCGTGTTTGTTGGTGTGGAATGGGAAGGGGAGGTCTGTGGTGCTGCCTGGTTTGGAGCAGGAATGCAGGCACAGTGCTTCCCTCTGGACCAGCCTAGTGCCAGGTCTGAGGTGAAACCGGGGATCAAGGTACGCGAGAGACACCCAGTACATGTTCAGCTTGACCAGCTGGAAGTGATTAATACCTAAAGAATTAACCGAGTTTCTCCATGGCCAGGGAAGGAAGGGGATGGGATAGAGATGAACCAGCCCACCTGCATTTCATATGGAGAAAGGGTGGGAGACGCTCACGAGGGTGGCGTGGGGCTGTCTCTGCCTGGTGATGCTCTAGCTCTGTGCCTGGACGGGTCACTCCTAAGTCATTCCTCTGATGGTTGGAATAAGGAAGCTCCAACAAGCTGCAGCCTGGCCAGGGTGTGTGGGGAGGCCCCAAAACCACCGGAGCCCTTTGCTCCAGGGAATGGCAATGTTGGAGTGGGAGCTGGGGCTGCTGAGAGCCATGGAGGGAGGAGCACTGGCTAATGGGCAGCAGTGGCTCCCATTTCCCACATCCTGGAGTGGGGGCACCCCGGATTTGAGGCAGAGGATCGTGTGGACATTGTGGGGTGGTAAATGATGGCTGGGAGTAGCATTCCCTGCAGCACGGCCATGGGGAAGGCGAGGAGGGCAGGGAGGCACCGTGACCCGGGAGTTGTGGGGTGGGTGTGCTGAGGGAGCAAGCGGGACGGAGAGCTGGAGGAGAGCGAAGGAGAGCAGAACAGGAATGCACAGGGAATGGGGTGAGGGTGAAACCCTGCTGACCTCATCTGAGGTGGCTTCAATATGGAAAGGGAAGCAGAACAGAGCTGCATTTACCTTCAGAGCTTTCCCCAGCCGCAGGCTTCCTGCTTGTCGCCTCCCGCTTGAGCCGACCCGACCGGCCAGATCAGTGCTTGGAATTTCTCTTTTTTCTTTCTGTTTTAATAGTTTATCTATTTCTCCTCCCAGTTCAGCCCCTGCCTTCGGCCGGGCGCTCCCGCTGCCCCAATCCCCGGGCGCCAGGCCCGTGGGAAGGGCTGGATGTCCCTCCCTCCCAGTGCTCCACCTCCACCTGAACCTGCGGGGAAAAATCCAACAACTCTGGCTTCAGGAAAAGAGAGGCAAAAAAGAGAAAAGAGGAGGGGAACAGCAGCACACCCAGCAGGTGCCACAAGGCTTGGGGGCCAAGGAGGAGTCCCCTTGTTTGCCATGGCTGGAAGAGCCACAGAGGTGTCAGGGCAAGAAGAAATCTGCCATCAGCTGTGCCTGTGGGCATCGTGGGGTCTCCTGTTGGTTTCCTTCTCTTCCCTTTCCTTCTCTCTGTGCCTTTAGAGCCTTTTTGCCAGACTAAGCTGCTGCTGGAGGTGGTTATTCTGGTTGGGGCTGGCTGTGGGGAGCTGGATCCGGCCGTGGCCACTGGTGGACAGCAGGCACCCCCAGTGCTAATTACCATGGAGGTGATTAGAGCCTCGGCACGCCCCGGGCATGGATATGGTCACAGCAGCACCAGCAGCCTCTGGACAAACACCAGCCTGAGCTGCAAAAGCATCGACTAGCACGTGATTTGGGGCCAAAAAGGGAAGAAGAGTGCAGTGTATGTATTTATGTATATTTATAGATATATATTTAACAATAATATAGTATTATATTTAATAATAAATAAATATATGTGGATGTATATTGAATAACCATGCATATATAAATACACATGTACAGGTCACAGGTAGGTCTGTGGGCCTGTTCCCATGGAGAAACACCCTGACTCTGATCCTCATTGTTTAGGACATAAACTACCAGTGCTGTTGGCTTGTTGTGGGAGGGAAAGGGACAGAAGGAACCCTGTTGGATCTCTGGGGAGAATCCCCTGCTCCTGGGCCCCACAGCCACTGGCTGTGTGTGTTTGGGGGAGCTGGTATTTCAGCAGCCCTTTTTGAGGGCTGCCCACTTGTCACGGACACTGTGCTGCATCAGCTGTAGAATCCAATGCAAATCTGTTGGATTTGTGGGATGGTGAAGGATTGCACAGAACAACCCCAGGTCCAGGGGTGTGGGGAGGCTTGAGAGCAAATCAGGAGCTGGTAAGACCTTTCTTGTCCATCAGGGTTATCCTGTGGTAGGTAAGTTAAATGGAGGAACAGAGGCAGTTTTGGTCACAATGGTGCAATAACAGGACAAGCCTCAGGGCTCCGCAAGCTCCTTTCCATTCCCTATGGCATCATTAGCAGCTTTCCAGGCTCTTAGGGGCCAAGTTTTGAGGCTGAGCTAACCCTGGTGCCTTTCCCTGCAGTCCTGACTGGGGTGTGTCACCTCCAGGGCACAGCCCCCATGACCGACACCTCGGGGAGTGCCTGTGGTGGGACTGTCAGGGGACATGGGCAGTGTCAGGGCTGTGTCCAGCCAGGCTGGGGTCACTGCCAGTGGGAAAGGAGGGGGCTGCCTCCCCTTCTGCCTCTGGGATGCTCTGTCAGAGCCCCCTGACCTGTGGCACCTGTCCAGTCCTGGGGTGTCACCCCGATCCTGCTGCAGACAAACCTGTCCTGTCTGGAGTAGGGAGGCCAGCCAGTAGTGGTGTCTCTAAAGGAAAAGGTGAGATAACCCTGTCATTTGGGATTTGTTGTGTTTTTCCCATTTTCCCTAGGTATTACCATTATCCTGGCACGTTAACCAGGCTGTGTTCCCACTGTACATATCCAAATCCTGATGTCCCACCAGCCAGCTCCCACAGAGCCCTCGGAGTGGGCACTGCAGCTCCCACCTGTCCCCACTAAGACAAGGAAAGGCTTTGGGGGATGATTTGGGAGGCAGAGGAGGAAGGCAGAAGCAATACCAGACTGTGGTGGTTCCACGTGGGTGTTGTGTTTATTTACCGATGGCTGGGGGCAGCTGAGCCAGGAACAACTCTCAGGACCCGGCTGAGCCCAGAGCTAAACACAAGATAACAACGTTCTTTTTCCAATGACCACGGAGACACCAGGGTGGAGCTGCGACCATGGAGACAGCAGGGCGGAGCTGCAGCCGTGTGGGAATCCTGCCGGGGAGGAGTTTGGTGAAAGAGGGACTCAAGCTCTCCAGTGGTGCGAGAGTGAGGAGGCTACAGAAGGCAGTGGGAAAAGAGGCCAAAGTGCAAAAAAGGGGATGGAGAGGGAGCCTGGAATGAGGTAAGTGGTGTTTCCTGTGCTTAAGGAAGTGAGTGACAAGGACCCAGGTCATCTCCTGCAGCCCAGCAGCTGGGTGCTGCCCCTGGGTTTGTCCCCAGTGCCACGGCTCTGTCCCAGCCACTCCCTGTGCTGGGGAGGCACATCCCAGCTCTGCCACAGCATCCTTCCTTCCCAAGTTGGAAAGCAGCCTTCTCCTGTGAAGCTACTGTCTTGTCATCACTTCCCAGCTCAAGTCCAGCTCAGTCCCAGATGGGACATGTGGCACCGTGTCGTGGGGTTCATCCAGCACCCCTGGCACTGCCAGGCCAGGAGAGGGGCTCGAGTCCATGTTCTCCTTCTCCCTGGTGAGTGGTGGCTACACCTCGGTGCAGTATTCCATCGTGCTGGGGAGAGAGGAGAGAGGCATTGGGAAGGGAACTGTCTGAGTTGGGAAGTGTGGAAAAGCACTCTAAGTTGGAACAGGCCTCTTCCCCAGAATAGATGGAGAAAGAATGATAGGCTGTAGGTGGGAGACTGGGAGACCCCTGGTTTTGGGAAATCCCACAGTCAGTAGGAAGGCAGAGATGGAAAGCTGTGACAGAATAGTGGTGTGTTGGTTTTGCATGGCCTGGTTTTTTGGTAGCAGGGCTACAGCAGTGGCTTCTGTGAGAAGCTGCTGGAAGCTTCCACCATGTCTGGCTGAGCCAATCCCTGATGGCTCTGGAAGATGGACATGCCACTGGCCAAGGCTGGGCCAATGAGAGGTGTTGATAATGCCTCTGTCATAATGTATTTAAGAAGAAAATCAAAACAAAAAGGGGCACATTTTTTTTTTTTTTTTTTTGCTAGCCAGAGAAGAGGAGGAGGTGAGAACATGTGATGGAAACAACATGGAGACACCCAGGTCAGTACAGGAGGAGAGGGAGGAGGCGCTCCAGGCACTGGAGCTGAGATTGCTCTGCAGGGCATGGAGAGACCATGGTGAAGCAGCTGAGCCCCTGCAGCCCTTGGGGATCCATGGGGGATGCAGAGACGCACCCACAGCCCATGGGGATCCCCGGGATTTGCAGAGATCCATGGGGGATGCAGAGATCCATGCACAGCCCATGGGGGAGGTGCCCAGGCTGGAACAGGTGGATGCCTGGAGGAGGCTGTGATCCAGTGGGAGACCCGGTAGAGAGGGGGGCTCTGCTCTCAGGCTGGAGCAGCCAGTCCATGGAGGACTGACCCTGTGGAAGAGTGACCCACACCACAGCAGTTTGGGGAGGACTGTGTGCCTGTGGGAGGGACTCACGTTGCAGCAGTTTTGGGAGGACTCCTGCTAGTGAGATTGGAGCCATGGTGGAGAGGGTCATGGATAACTCTCTCCTGTGGGAAGGAACCCCATGGTGTAGCAGGGGAAGGACTCCTCTCCCTGAGCAGTGGAAGAAAACTTTGAGTGATGAACTGACCAAAACCCCCATGCCCTGTCCCCTGCACTGTCAATAGGAAGGAGGGAAGGGTTGGGGAAAACAAAGATATTTTTAAGGGCTCATTTTACTTTTCATTATACTCCTGTGATTTTGTAAGTAATAAATTCACTTTTTACTTCTAAGTTGAGCCTGTTTTGCCCTTGGAGTGTTTTCTCCCAATCCTTATCTCAACTCATGAACCCTCTGTTACCTTTTTCTCTCCTCTGCCCAGCTGTGGCAGGGTAGGGTGAGTGAGCAGATTTTGTGGGTGCCTGGAATTTGGCCTGTGTCAAACCACAACAGGCGTTTCCTGAACTCTGGTATCTGCTCCCTTTGGGATTATGGTGGCAGCTGGGTCAGGGCTGAGCCCTTTCCAGAGCAGGGCTTAGTCAGTATGGGACAGCAGCACTGGGACAGCTACAATAGTTCTGTTTCCCACTGAAATATTTAATCCTTTCTCTTTAAACAAAGTTTAGATGGAAAACCTGGGCAAAGTCCTTCCCTGGGCAAAATCACTTCTTGTTTTAACTTGGAGCTTTTCTGTTTTCTGAAGGGAAAGGGGCTCCAGAGCAGATGGATCCTGGAACCTGGCAACCCTGGCACCTTCCAGAGCATCACCTACCTCAGTTCATTTTGGAGATGGATGTGTTTTTCCCTCAGAAGTAGATTCTTGACCTTCTGGGGGACATCAGGGATGTACCAGGCTGCGATCAGCTTCACGCACAGAGCCACGTGCTGTGGGAAGCAAAGGCAGTCAGGGGCTCCCAGCTGGGGCACAAGGCACAGATCCAACCCCTTTCCCAGCCCTCTCCCACCTCCCTGGGTGCTCACCTCGAAGAGGATGAGGAAGGCGAGCCGGGCTGCGAAGATGTGCCAGAACTGGACAGTATAGGAGTAGTCGTCAGCGTTCCGGTAATCCCGGTACCTGCAGCACAGCTCCGTCGGTGCCAGCCCAGGCCATTCCATTCTAGCCTGGATGTCATGGTGAGGGGCAGGGGGTGGAAGGGGTCTGCCCCTACCTGCAGTTCTTGATCTGGACCCCGTTAAATTCTGGCAGCACCTTGGTGTGGGGCTCAAAGTCCGGATGTGGAATACGGAGAGGCTGTTGTTGATGTACCCAGTGGAACAGCTGTGGGGAAGGACCGGGTTGAGCACAGATTGTACCCTCCTGTGCTGGGGAAGAAGAACCCACCTGGGGCTCTCACTGCCCACTTTCACAAAGTCTGGTGGAAATGGAGGGCTCAGAGGCTTCCATCCTGTTTGAGTGAACTGGGTCAGTCAGCCAAGGCTTGGAAAAACATGGGGAGGGCAGGAGAGAGCATGTGCCTGCATCCTGGGAATCTGTAGCTCTCCAGTGTTACACACTGCCCTTTCCAGTCAGTTTACCCACCACAGGGATGATGTGATGATGCCATGTGGGAACATTCCCCTTCCCCCCACCTCCTTTGGGGGACAGCTCAGCTGTCTTGTGCTCCTGCAGTGGTGGCACTGAGGCAGGAGGGGACAGGGCTGTGGGGACAGGACTGTGGGGGTGCTGTGGGCAGGGACTGTCTCAGAACTGAACTCACTCCATGCTGGTGTGGTTCTCCCTTGTGCAGGGGCTGTACATGTACTTGTAGACCTGCACAGGGATGAAGTCAGAGGTGATGGCGATCACCAGCCCATTCCCGATGACAGCCAGGGTGCCAATGGCCTCTAGGACCTGCAGCCAGATCCCTGTGGGAGAGGAGCAGCCACTGAGGTCCCTCTGCCAGCTCACTGCCACCATTCCAGCTCAGGGACAGCTTTAGCATGGCCAGGTCAAAGAAGGAGCCTCCAAACTGCCCTTCAGCCTCTGGCAGAGTCTGAAGCAGCTTGTCCTTCTCTGACTCATGGCTCTCCCTGTGCTGTCCCACAGCCTTGGGGTGCTCAGGGTGCTGGTGCTGCAGGACCCCTCTCACCGATGTCCTTGGCCTTCCTGGGCACCATGCGCCGGCACAGCCGCATCATCTTGATGGCATCCATGTGGATCTCGATGACGTTATTGATGAGGGCCAGCAGTGGGGCCAGGGGAAAGGCTGCCACGAAGATGGTGGTGAAGCTGTACTGGATCACTGTGGAGGGGGAAATGCCAGGTGCTGGTGTGAAACCATTGCAGAGGGGATGACCCCTCTGCCTGGTTTTGTCCTGCTTTGTGGCTTGGGTCAGAGGGGTTTGCAGGGGTGGAAGGGGGAGATAGCTAATCTTAAGGACACCCAGCTCTCACAGGGTGAGGTCAGAGAGTGGGATCTGTGGGGATAGTTGAGCCAGCCAGGCACAGGCACACCCTGGGGTTACGGCTGTGGCCCTGGAAGGAGAGGAAGGTCCGAGGCAGGCCCAAAAGCTAGCACAGTTGCCTGCTCTCTGTTTTGGGTATGATCTTGGTGTCCCAGGGCTCTCAGAGCAGGGCTGGGTGTGAAGCTGTGGCTCCTTGCCTGTGTAGGGACTCCCTAGCATCCGTCACTCCCCAGCCAAGGAGTGCACATGGATCTGCCCCACGTACCTATCTCCAAGTACTCGTTGAACAAGCTGAAGACGTTGACCTCGTTGAGTTCATAGTTGTTCAGCCACTGCCTTTTGCAGGGGTCCTCTGCCTCCTCCTCCTCTCCTAACATCATACTTCTCTTCTTGGGGTGCTTTTGCTTCTTCCGTAGCTGGTGGGATATCCAGCTGCAGTGGGAGAAGAGGGATTTGTGTGGCTGGTTGTGGAGGACAGCAGGGCTGGGCTGCTGCCAGCACATCCCTGGAGGAAGGGGAAAAGGAAAAAGACATGGGTTCCTCTCTGAAAAGTGTCAGCATGGGAAGCTTACGGGATGAGATACTCCATGATGTTGCTGATGGTCTGCTTGAGCAGCATGATGACAGCCATCTGGATGAAGAGGTCGGTGATGCAGCCGCTGGGGTGGCACTGGAAGGGACAACAAGACAGGGGTTGTGCCCTGCAAGCAGGGTGGGTGGGCTCAAGGGACCCTTTGGCAGGTGCTATGGGAGAAAGCTGAGCTTCCAGGGGCTCCCTGGGCAGTGGGGAAAAGAAGAGGAGGAGTTGTTTGTGGTGCCTCACCTCCTCCAGCCTCCAGTGGCCAGCAATGCGCACGTAGTGCCCTGGGTGGCCGTTGATCCTGAGCAAAGAAGCAACAGTGATACCCATGGGGTCATGGCCCTCCTGAGTCCCAAATGGGGTCCCTGTGCCTGGTGGGGATGGCAGAGGGGCTGGGCTGTCGTACACCCTGAGGAGAGTTGGGAACATCCATCCCAAACCCTGGCTGCCCTGTGTTCTCCACTCACCGTCCCAGGAAGAAGGCGATGTAGATGAGCGAGGAGAAGTTTGTGAAGAACTGGAAGAGGAAGATCTTCACAGTGAAGCTGTTCTCCCGCTCAGAGAAGGTCCGTGGTTTCTCTAGGAAAGGGAGCAATGCCCAGGGCTTGGTCATAGAGCAGTGGGACCTTGCCCTGCTCCCCCATGGGTGCCACCACAATTCTGAAGATCCAAAGAGTGTTTCTGCCCCTTGTGAAGCCTCAGATGCCCTCCACCTGAGCCTTCTGATGGAGGTGAGCCCAGCCAAGCAGGGAGATCCCTCAGAGGCATGAGGCAGGGGAGAAGGGGTCTTAGAGCTGTGAGGAAATCCATGTTGTGACCTCTCCTGGAGCTGGCTTCATGCTCGTGTTAGGTCTCAGCCCTGTAGGGTGACTGTCCCTACAAAGCTGGCTGTGGGACAGCATGTGGGCCACAGGTGAGTGTGTCCTTTGAGGCTGCTGGCCTCCCTGTCTGGAGCTGCCTGGGAGCTGCCTTGTGCTGGTGGAAGGAAGGAAGGGGACAGGAGGCTGGCTGTGCTCAGGGACAAAAGGGCGCTGCAGGTGGGACACACCCCATTTCCCTTACCAGGTTGCAGAGGAAGAGGGCCACGTGCCAGTTGACCTGCAGGACAGAGGGATACGATGAGCAGGGAGGGCTGGCCGTGGAGAAATCCTGCCAGGCACCCCGTGTGGCTCCTCACCTTGGTCATGATGACGATGGTGATGTAGTGCAGCACGGCCCCCGTCAGCACGGCGATGGTGTCGGCGTGCTTGCTGAGCAGGCTCACTTCGCTCTGCATGAACAGCGCCATGGCCACCGCCCGGTAGATGACGAGTGCGTGGGCGATGCCGATCAGCACCATGATCTGTGGAGAGGGAGAGGAGGGGTCAGCAGCCACCGGGGCACCTGATGGCATCCCCTCAGCAGGGCCCTGGATGTGGCCTCAAAGGCAAACCAGTGCCCCTCGGTGGAAGCCAGCAAGTTTGTGAGGTGAGTGTAGTGATAGGACAAGGAGTAACTGGTATAAACTGGAAGAGGGGGAATTTAGGCTGCATGTTAGGAAGAAATTCTTCCCTGTGAGGTGGGGGAGATACCGGAACAGGCTCCCCGGGGATGTTGAGAATGCCCCAACCCTGGCAGTGTTCAAGGCCAGGTGAGACAAGGCCTTGAGCAAACTGGGGTAGTGGGAGGTGTCCCTGCTCATGGGCATGGGGCTTGGGACTAGATAGGGTCCCCTCCAACCCTTAACATTCTATGATTCCAGGATTCTGTGTCTCCACCTGAACCAGTCTCCATTGACCCACAGTGGGGACAAGCACATTGGGATTTGCTTCTTCCTGCCCACTGTCACTGCCTTGATCCTCACTGCAAGAGCAGAGCCTTCAGCCCATGTCCCCGGCCCCTGCCATCAGCACAGTGAGGTGTGAGCATGAGGAAGTCCCAGGATCCTTGTAATGGGATGGAACTGCCCTGAAAACCTGGTCTGTGCCTTGCTCCTTTGGTCCATGTGCCCTTACACCAAACGTTCCCTTGTCACCTGGCACGTACCATCAGCAGGGCCATGATGAGGATGATGGTGCTGCGGAGGTAGGAGTGCTGGTACAGCCGGGGTTCGTGCTGTGGGTTATTGATCAGCTGCAGAGCCAGCTCCTCCTTAAATAAAAAATAAATTAAAGTTAAAAACGGGAAAGAAAGGACCCAGCAGCACTTTGTGCCCCTTGTGTCAGTGGACATATGGGATGAGCGGTGCTGGAGAAGGACAGGGGTGAGCACCCAACCCACAAGAGCATGGCCAAGCCTGACTGAGATCAGTCTGGTCAAGGGACCCCTCTGATGTGTCTTTTCTAGGTCCAGGTGACTCCTGCCCTGAAATGCACCAAGCAGGAAAGATGACGTCCTCACCTCTTCCTCATCCCACCCGTACACGTCCCAGTTGGTGGCCACAGTGGCTCTCTCCCTCTTCCACAGCTCCAGGAATACAGTGGCTGGATTGGGAGGGAGAAAGTGCAGTGACACTTAGGGATGGCTCTGAAAGCCACCCCTGTCTTCCAGAGAGTCACATCAAATCCAACCTGATGGCAAACCAGCCTGCACTGCCTTGTCTCTTGCTGTGTCTGGAAGGGGAGCTGAACGCTTTGGAAGAGGAGGAGATATAATCACACACACACCCCCAAAGGGCGAAGCTATGTTGCTGTCCTTTTTTCACCTTCTGCTCCCTCTCCAACCACATGTGCAGAGCACCCAGGCATGGACACCTACCCCAGATGGCCATGAAGATGGCAAACACCACCGTGGCCTCATTATCAATCATGTGAGTGACCTGGAAGAGATGAAGGAAGAGTGTGATGAGGCACTGAGGAGCAGGGGCTGTGGCACCTCGGGGTCTTGCTGTGCTCATCTCCCCTGAGACAGGTAAAGGTGCTACAGGAGGGCAAAACACAGGAAGGTGATGGACACTGGGGCTTGCTACTGGTAAAATATTCCATGGTGATGATGGAGACTGAGATCTGGGGTGGGGTTTCTTTTTAGTGGTGCAGCATGAGCTGGGATGTTTGCCCACCCTTTACCTTGAGCCTGCCCTGGAAAGGGGGTTCCCTACCTTGGCGTAGGTGCAGGTGTCGGAGAGGACCCAGAACGAGCAGTTCTGGTCACAGAGCGGGCACATGATGGTGTTGTTGGCATCACAGATCTCCTTGCTGGAAAAAAGGAGGAGAGAAGCCAAGGGGACAAGGTGCCTCAGAGCCACCTGCAGAGCTGAATGGGATGTGCATTTGGCATTCCCAAGGGCCTTACCTCACCTGGCTGGAACTGAAAACAGTAGCCCCAGCTGCAACAGTTGCCAGCCCAGCCAGGGCAGCGAAAATCAGCAGGTAGGTGTACCAGCCCAGCCAGGCAAAGTACAAGGCCACCTTCTCTCCAAAATAGCACCTAGGAGGAAAGGTAAGGTGGGAGTTGCAACCAGAAAGGAGATCAGATTTTGGGAGTCACTAGAAAATGCCCCTCTTGGCATTATGTCAGTTTTATGGTTTGGGGAGCAGGTTGGAGTCTTGGATAAGAAATAACCTACTGACTGTAGGACTGGGAGCCCTGTATCCCAGAGGAATTAACTTCATGCCAACTGTCAGATGTGCACTGCTATTTTAAGATCCCCCCTCTCTACCAGAGCCCCCTGACAGGTTTATGAAGTAACACATTTTTTTGCCCTCTTGCCCCTGCCCACAGAGTTAGTTTTCAAAAACAAGAGCTGTGTTCTTTCCTGGGATTTCGTGTGGTTGTAGGAGCCCCATGCTGCCTTTGCAGCCCGGAGTTCAGCCTCAGGCTGGCTGTGCAGCACTGATACAGTTTTCCCACCTCTCCTGCCTTCTGAATGTGGCTGAAAACCCAACAGGTTCATTAAAGTCTGCAGAGACACGGGGGTTGTTTCATGCTGCAGGATTAGCAGCTGGAGCTCAGAGCCACAGGGATAACCCTCAGGCTAAGAGCTTTGGAAGCTGCAGAGGCAGCCCAGTGCTTGTGAGAAGAGCCAGGTTCAAACTAACAATTTTTAAGACAATGCAGGAGCCTGGCAAAGGGCATTGAGCTCTCTGGGTTTCAGGTGGGACCTCTTGATTAGAAAGATCTGCCTCTTGTACCCGTGTTACCTGATCTCCTCAATTGGCTGTTCCTTAAATAGAACTCTCCAGCGAGCCCACTTCTTCTTTAGTATTTCCCTTATCTCTTCTTTCTGGAGAGCAGAGAGGTTGGTTGGTTGCAGGAACATCAGGGCACATCAGGGCACAGAGCAGCGAGCTCTTGGTGCAGCCCCAGTCACCCACAGGTGCCCCCACCCCATCCTGCTCCTCCATTTCCCCTGGATTTTCCTCCCAGGCACTGTGTCCTGAGCCTCACCTTGTGCAGGGGAAAGGCTGTCTCAAACACCTTATTCTTCATCAGGTCATGCAGCTTCTCTGGGAGCAGAGCACAAGGGACAGGGTTAGGCTCAGGGATTTGGGGAGACAGAGCAGAGGAACTGCTGGTTCCTGCAGTTCAATTCTCCTAGCCCCTGGATGCAGCAGAAAATTGACTTGATTGAGCTCCCCCCTTTTCTATTCTCCCCAGGATCGCAAGGCAGCTGGGATGCTAGTGCCCAGGATTCTTGGGCAGGATTCTTCCTGCAGATTCAGGCTGAGCATCACCCCTATGATCCCCATTCCCTTACCTAAGTCGGACGTGACAGTATTCTGCAGGATGAAGTGCACGACCCGTATCCTGAACAAAGAGAAACTCTGCTTAAAGGCAATTCTAGGACACAAAGTTGTGTTCTGTGGCTCAGGAAAGCAGGGCAGAGAAGGGAGAAGGTGTGCTCTAAAATCCAGGGAAGCAAGGGAAGGAGAAATGTGGGCAGTGAGAAGCCATCAGCTTTGCACGTGGGAGGTGAAGGAAGGTTCTGTGGAAAATGAAAAGCCTAGCACAGCTGTGAACTGGGCTGGAAAATGGATGCTGGTGTGGAGAACAGTGAGTGCAGGAGGCTGGAAATCAGCTCAGCACCCACCTGGTGGTCACTGGGACGTCCTGGTAGGCACTGGAGTTTTGCTGCCTGTTGTCAGGGTTCGTCAGGAGACACTGATATTTCCAGAAGATGTGCTGTGGGGCACGGACTCCGTAAAAGAGCTTTGTGTCCTCAATTTTCTGGTGAGGGGCAGAGAAGGGCTGTTAAATCAGAGCCAGAGCTGGAAGGGTTGGGGGCTGTGTGAGTCCTGGGGCTGGGGTCTTTCTCTTGTTGGTTGAGCAAGTGGGTTATTTTCCAGCTCTGATGTGGTGAACAGCTCAATGGTTCAGGCCTCTCCCATTTCCTGGGATGCAGGAGCCCAAGCCAGGCCAAATATCTGCTGCCTTTTCCTCCCACAGCCACTCACCTTGATGGTGAAGCCCTTCTTGCTCAGCTCGTCCAGGAACTTCTTCCTCTTGATCTCCTTCTCACTGCCCATTTCGTGGATGTCACTCACAAGGACAAAATCCCACTTCTCTTCATTCTGCCCACAAAAACAGCACGGAATTATTAGTCATATAAAGCTGAGAGCTCTCCTTCCCAGCTCCAGGCTCTTGGAGGCTTGGACCCTCATTGTAGCTGAGTAGGGGGGAACTGGGAATGAGTGAGGGAAATGGGGATTTGGTCCCTCTCTGAGCTGGGCTGGACTTGCAGCAGATGCAGAAGGAGCAGAGCTTACCGGGGAGGCAAAGGGGTCCGTGTCATCAACACAAGATTCCCTGCAGGGAGTCAGCAGAATTTCATCCTGGTGAAAAGAAAACCAGTGAAGGGAAGGCTTCAGCAGGCTCCCTGGGAGATCCTGTGCTTTCCCCTTCCAGCAGCCTCAAAGAGATGCCCAGAGAGGAAAGTAAGAGGAGGCATGTGTGAAACCTTCTCCCACATGCTCCTGATCACCAGTTTGGGGTTTTCCCAAGCCAGCCAGGGATTTGTGTTCAGAATGCTGCAGGGACTGCTGCCCTGGGAGGGTGTGCAGCTTCCCCTAGAACACACCATGCCCAGTGGTGCCCTGGGGCTGTGGGGGATCTGTACCCGGAGAAAAAACCTCCCTCAGCTGTTTCACCTGATGCCCTGATGTTTGTACTGGAGAAGTGTTCACCTTTTACCCTCCCTGTCCATGCTACAGTGGATTTTACAGGCTTTAATCAGCTTTTTCCATTCGTCAGTTGTTCCTATCAGATAGGGCACTGTTGGCTTTTTGGGGAGGGTGGGGAAGGTAGTTTTAAATTCTGGTAAAGAGAGAGAGAGAGGAGCATGGACACTTGGAGGCTGGCACAACCCTGCAGGAAAGCAGGTGAAAAAAGTCCTTGGAAAACATGATGGATGCCTCAGGCTGCAGCCAGGGGACAGAGAGGGGAGGATGAGCTGCTGATCATAAAATCGTAGAATATCCAAGTTGGAAGGGACTCACAGGATAATTGAATCCAGCTCCTGGCCCTGCACAGGATCACCTCAAGCATCCATGTGCCTAAGAGTGTTGTCCAAACACTGCTTGATCTCTGGCTTTTCCCTGTTCCTCTCCTGTGTGTCAGTGGCTCTGGAGAGAGCAGCTGGGCAGCTCCCACCTCCTGGTTACAGGTAATTACAGTCAGACATCCAAGGGTGCAGATGTGGGGGAGCACAAGGCATGCATCATGGAATGGTTTGTGTTGGAAAGAACCTTCACACACATCCAGTCCCCAGGGACACCTTCCACTATCCCAGGTTGCTCCAATCTGGTCTTCCAGGGCTGGAGCAGCCACAGCTTCCCTGTGCACCCTGTGCCAGGGCCTCAGCACCCTCACAGGGAAGAATTTCTTCCCAGTATCCCATCTAATCCTGCTCTCCTTCAGCTGCCTCTGAGGGTTTTTGCACCCTTTGATGTGACTTGTGCTGTGTCCCCATAAACAGTTATGCTGCTGTTCCCAAGGGAAGGTGACCCAGCACATCAGTGGGAAGGAGCTGCCAGAGATGGGAATATTGGCACTTGGTGTCACCAGAGACACTGTGGCCTAAAAGAGCAGCCAGACAGACAAGTTCCTCCAGCTGTAATATTGGCAGCACAGTGGTGCACAGGTGGTGCAACTGTGCCCTGATGTAAGATCTGCATCCTGAGTTTTCACTGGAGAATGAGGCCATGTGAGCAGAGAGGCTGTGATGAGGAAAAGGCTGAAATATTCTGCCAGATGCTCATTCACATGGATCAGCCAAAGCCCAAGAGCCATGAGGAGACTGACTGACAAGAAGGAGAAGGGGGAAGGCTTGAGAAGAGGGATGCTCTCCCCCAGAGGTGGTGCTGTAACAAGAGCCAGAATTTCTCTTGGATAAAAGGTACACCTGTTTACCTGCAAGAGGCAGAGGGAGGGTTCTGGTGTTGTCACCTGCTCTAAGCAGGTTTGGGGTGCAGGACTGGGTGCAGCCGTTCCCTGTATCCCAGTGTGAGCCCCTCTCCGGGCACAGTGGAGGGAGTAGGAGCCTCTCAGGAAGCACTGCCAGTGCTCTGATGCTGGCATGGATCTGGCCTGGCACAGTCTCCACTGTCACATTGGCTCATTCCTGCCTGGCTGGTTTCTCTCAGCCTCCTTGTGCACCAGCCTCATCCTGCAGCAATTTCCTGCCAGCATCACCTGTGATCTTGTGGATGGATGTGGAGGGGAAGCCATCCTTTGGCTTCCAAAAACATGAACATTTTGGGGTGTTCCTAATACCACCTTGGCACACTTTTCCTGCTGCTGCTGTCCCCATTAAAGCTTAAGATGAGGTGAAGGGACCTGGTGGCATCACACTTTCTGTTCCCAGGTGGTTCCCAACTCCAACAGCTGCAGGCACAGTGCTGCTTGGGCATCTGAGCATCCCAGCCAGCACACCCACTCCCTTGGGAAGAAGCTGAGAGCCTACCAAGGTAGGCTCACAAATGGGATGTTGGATGGGGCTCAGGATTCCATGCAGGTGCCCAGTTTGCTTTTGGGGCCACATGGGGTGTATATGGAATCCCGGAATCCCAGAGTGGCTTGGGTGGAAGGGCTCTTAAAGCCTGTGCAGTTCCACCTTCTGCCATGGGCATAGACACTTTCTACTGGCCCAGGTTACTCCAAGCCTTTCCAGCCTGGTGTTGGACACACTTCCAGGAATGGGACGGTCACAGAATTCTTGGGCAAGCTGTGCCAGGCCTCACCACCCTCACAGGGAAGGATTTCTTCCCAATATCCCATCTAACCCAGCTCTCTGGCAGTTTGAAGCCATCCCTCTTGTCCTGCTGCTGCAGTTCCTGATAGGAAGGCAGGGATAGCCTCAGAGGGCAATGACTTTGGATCACTGCTACTCTCACAACTAATTGTTTCTTCCTGGGAATTAGGGATGCTGTCTGACAGTGACTGCTGTGCTCTGGCCTCACAAGGGCAGTGGGATCCGGTGCAGGTAAGGCCACTTGGGCTCTGCAGTGGTTGTATGAACCCTGGGCTCTATCCCTGCTCTGGGGAAGGACAGCTTTGGTTTCACTCCCTCCTGCCCGGTAGTTGGAACAGGATGTGGAGGTGCTGCTGTGCAAAGGGTGTAAAAGTGACTGGCACAATGGGAAGCAGGAATTTCCATGCTGAAAAGGGTTTCCATGTCTCCAAGGTGGTCCTTGTCCCTGAGCAGTGAACCCACTGCCCTGAGTGTTCCTTCTGGGTGCTCACAGGCACCCTTGGGCTGGGTGCGGAGTCACCCGTGTGAGTAACTCAGGATAAGGACCTGGAATCCTTGTTTTCCTTTCCAGTCATGGATTGGTGTGGGGTTGGGTGGTTCCTGTCACCCACACTGGGATGATCAAATTGCTCTTATCTTCAGGATGTTTCTTACACAGCTTCCCTTGGAGCACTTCCACTTTAGCCCATGGCTTCCTGAGAAGTGGGACAGCCTTTGCTTGGACAGGCAGACCTGTACCTTTACTACCTGCCCTGACTTTGGAGAGTTTGCCTGGCTTTTCCCAGGAAAAAAACCTGCATCTTTTCTTCCAAGTAAGAGAAGAAAAAGATCACAGCTCCCCCTCTGCCCTCGCTGTATTCCAGGTGCTCCTGGAACACCTGGGGCTGTCACCTCTGCAGTGCTCATTCCTAAGTTTACATAAGCTCCATCCATACCATCCTTCTCTGATCTGTACTCTGGCACCTCTGAACTCTGGGACCAACACGTGGGGCCAGTGTGACCCCACTGCACCTTGGGATGGTGCATGGGACTGGCAGCACATCCTGCTTTCCCTGTCACACGCTTGTGGTAGGAATTTTGTACCTTAAAGGCTGAAAGCTGGTGAGTGGTAGAATTGGAGGTTAGTGTATCCCGTGTTTCCAAAGCCACAGGTGCTCAGAGGTGCTGAAAAGCAGCATCCTGGGGATATCGGGGCAGTTTCTGTTCCTACCTGCATGGTGAAGCAGAGAGCCTTCCTCGGTGCCCCTCTCTCCCGGAGCCCCCGGGGGCAGATCCCTAAGGAGAGGGCTGGCGGGCAGGATGGGCTGGAGGCTCCCGGGCTCTGTCACGCTGTGGTTTCCTTCCCCAGCTCCTTGGCCCGAGGTCTCAGAGGTCTCAAGTGAACGAGCGGTGTCGTGACTTCCGTGTGGCACTCGCGCCTGCCTTGGGAGGGAGCTGCCTCTGCCTGGCAGCGGGCAGATATCAGGAGGAGGCGAGGGAGCTGCCCTTCACCCTCGCCCAGAGGTGTGGCAAGCCCAGAACCGCCCAGCGCAGGTAGCAGTGCCGAGTTCCTCCTGCCTGCTCCAGGGTGCTGCTTTCCCCTCTTCCCCTCGTGGTGCCAGGGCCGTGTGCTGTACCCTGTGACATCCCCAAGATAAACTGGCCAAAAGGAGCTATTAACAGAAGCTCTGGAAAGCTCTAGAAATATCCTTTTGACGCCTCACTGGTTGGTGAAACAGCTGTGGGAGTCCTGTGCTGTTTTCCCCTCATGTGTAATAGTGCTGTCAACCTGACCTTGAACACTTCCACAGCTTCTCTGGGCAACCTGTGCCAGGGCCTCACCACCCTCACAGGGAACAATTTCTTCCCAGTATCCCATCTAACCCTGTCCTCTGGCAGTTGGAAGCCATTCTCGCTTCTCACTCCAGGCCCTTGTCAAAAGCCCCTCTCCAGCTTCCTTGCAAGCTCCCTTCAGGTACTGGAAGGGGCAATCAGGTTACCATGAAGCCTTCTCTTCTCCAGGTTGAACAATCCCAAACCTCTCAGCCTTTCCTCATGGCAGAGCTGCTCCATCCCTCTGATCAATTTGGTGTGTCCCTCCTCTGGACTCCAACAGGTCTATGTCCTCCCTGTGCTGGGGCCACTGGAGGTGGATGCAGAAGTTCATGTAGGGTCTCACCTGAGCAGAGTAGAGGGCAAGAATCAACTCCAATGTGGACCTATGGCTTGGAACAGGGAATGACTACTATTATAAAAAGTGAGTGAAAATGTTATGTGTGAGCCAGATCTTCCCTTGCACCTGTTTTCTGGGGTGTGTGTGTGTGGTTGTTGCTTTCATTTACAAATAAGAAGAGCATTTCCCTGACAATAACAGGAGGGTCAATAACTGCTCTGGATTCCCTTGTGCCCTCCAACAGCATTCCTGTGGGCTGCTATAAAATAAACTAAGTCCTGGGGGTGGTAATCCAGCTGTGTCCTGCTAGGAAAGGCAGCCAGCATATTCAAAGTGGTGCTCCCAGTTAAGCCACCATCGCCCTGTGGCTTTGCCAAGTGCCTTGAACAGGTGCCAAACCAGACCTGGGGATTATCTGGGGGAAAAAAAAGAGTTGTCTTCCCAATGTCCTGCTGTGTGTGAAATCAAGGTGTGGGCAGACCTTTAGTCTTCCACAGGTGATCCATGGGCTTGGGAGCTGAGCACAAGCTGTATCTCTGGGAGATTGTGTGTTTACCCAGAGAGAGTGAAGCCCTGTCAGGCCGTGCTTTCCAGCTGACAGCAGGGCAAAGGCCTTTGCAATGGGAGTGCTGCCGTGTTCCAGGGAAATGGGGTTACCTGTGGGAGGAACAGCTGTGGCACTCCTCCCACGTTCCTGCTTCTCCTTCCTGAGCAGGGCTCGGCTCCCCAGACAGCCGAGGAAGTCACACACCCAGCAGCAGTTCCTGAAGCCCATGGATGTCACCAGCCAGTGGGGAAGGCAAGCCTTTACCTGCAGGTTGGATTTGGCTGAGGTATCCAGCCCCTGCAGTATCTTTCATGGCACTCGGAGGAGACCATGCTGCTGCTGCTCCTGTTTAGGAGCCTGGGCAGGATTTAGCTGCATTTGCAGCAAGGCAGGTGAGCAAGTTGATGCTGTCCCCCCTTCCAGTGCTTCCCTTCCCTCCTGCATGTGCTGCCCTTGGGCGACTGGGGCTGAGGATGGCAGCAGGAAAAGCTGAAACTGGGGAGGGAGCCGCACAAACCCTGTGTGAGAAGAGGAAATTATTTAGGATGTGATCAGCTCTGTGGCTGCTGGGTCACACCCCCAAACCTGCTGGACTCCACCTGCCTTGGGCAGCGATTTGACCTGCACTGAGCATTGGCAGGGAAGCTCCAGGAGCACTCCCTGACCTGTTAGTCCTGGCTGGATGTGGAGATGGTAATTCCCACCTGAAGAGACTGCTGAATGGTTTTGTGTATGAAACCACTGTGGCTGGATAGAGGCTGCCTGTCCACATCCTCCCTGCAGCAATGCTTTTGGACAAGGAGCTCCTCTTTCAAGGGTGCAAAGGCACTGCTTCAGGATGGTGCTAAAATGGTAGCATATGTCTGTGTTCTCTCATAAAGCTGGGGGTGTTCTCACCTGAATCCTGGTCTGTTTGGATCCGTGGGTATCCCTGGAGCTACAGTCAATACATTAGAGCAGAGGATGTGCTTTGGGGTGAAGCCCTGCTTGTATTTAAAGTACAGGGTGCTCATTCCAAGCAGGGAAAGCTTAGACTGGATATTAGGAGAAGGTTCTTCCCCAGAGGGTAGTTGGGTATTGGAACAGGCTCCCCAGGGAATGGTCACGGCCCCAAGGCTGCCAGAGCTCGGGGAGCGTTTGGCAACACTCTCAGGCACAGGGTGTATGAGCAGGACAGCACTTGGACTGGCTGGTCCTTATGGATCTCCTCCAACTCGGGATATTCCGTGATCTCTTGGAACAAGGTGAGTGCCTCCAGCTCCCATAAGGCACGGTGGTGAATGTTTTGGGCCGGAGGGGGGAGTCGTGCAGCGGACAGAAATGTCCTCTATCTATCCCAGAACTGTGTTTTGCTGGGCTTTGCCCGCTCCTCGCCCGGCCCGCTCCTGCCCTCCTGTGGCCAGCTCCGTAATTCCACAGGATCCCAGAACCCGGGAGTGGCTGGGGTTGGGAGGGACAGTAACGCCTGTCCAGTGCGTGGTATGCCCTGCACATGGCATATCCCTGCCATGGTAGCCCCTGACACCTTCCGCTATCCCAGGTTGCTCCAAGCCCTGTCCAGCCTGGCCTTGGACACTTCCAGGGATGGAACAGCCGCAGCTTCTCTGGGCACCCTGTGCCAGAGCCTCCCCACCCTCACATCTTCCCAAAACGCCATCTAACCCTGCTCCCTTTCAGTATTTCATAGAACCATGGAATAGCTTTGGGTAGAAAGGGACCTTTAAAGGTTATCTTGACTATTTGCCATCCTGTAAATGTTTCCTCTAATTTCTTTCCCTGTTTCATTTCTCTGCTCCTACAGGACTTTGTCTTCCCTCCACACAGTATTCTTGGAGCTTGCTGCTGTGGCAAGATCTTTCCAGAAAGCCGGAGCTCCCTGCCTGCCATCCGGGATCAGCATGGCACGTGCCGGATGAGGAGTCTGACCAAGGTAATTTGGGAACGGATGAGGAATTTTAGAATTCTTCAACCCCAAGTGTACAGGGACACTCTGCAGCCATCCCCTGTCCTGGCCAGACCCTCCGGGTGGGAACAAAAACTTTTGCCAAGCAAAACACATTTTTATTTTACCAGCAAAACACACATATTTAACGGATATTTCAAATTTCATCGCACAAAGACGCGGGGACCGGCAGAGCCACGGCATCAGGGACGGGGTACCCGAGAGCCGCACGGCAGCCTGGCAAAGGACACTTTTCCCTGCACAGTTCCGGTGCAAGTGTGCAGAATGAAGACATTCTGTTTCCTTAATTCATTTATTCTCTAATTAATCGTTTGATAAGCTCACTGGCTGCCCTGAGGGGCTCGGGGTCCCTCCCTGAGGGGCGGTGGCTCTGAGGGGCGGTGGCTCTGAGGGGCGCCGCCTAGCGGCCGGGGTGAGGGGGGGGGGAAAGGCCACGCGGTTGCCACGGCAACGGGGCGGGGAAACGCCCCGCCCTCCCCGCGCACGCCCGCCCCGCGCACGCGCCGACTCGGGGTCGCGCGCACGCCGCGTCACGCCTCCCGCCCCGCCCGCCGCCGCCCCGGCCCGCGTCCCTCGCCGCGTCCCCCGCCCGCCCCGGTGCGTGCCCGCCGCCGGCACCCCCGCCGCCATGAGGCGCGGCGAGCGGCGGGCGCACGGCGGGAACGTGGGCAAGGCCGCGCTGGAGGAGCAGCAGCCGCCGCCGCCGCCCCCGCGCAGCCCAACGGCGGCGCCCCCGGGGCCGAGCGGGAGGGCGCCGGGCCCCGCCGCAGCACCGAGTCCGAGGTGTACGACGACGGCACCAACACGTTCTTCTGGTGAGAGGCGCCTGGGAATGGCCCCCACCCGCCTCGGGGCTCCGCGTGGGTCAGGGGGAGCCCTAAGGAATGGAGTGTGGGAACCCTTGAGGAGTGGGATATGGAGGGGCTGAGGAGTGGGGTGTGGGAGTCCCTAAGGAATGGGATATGGAGGAGGCCCCAGGGAATGGGATGCCCGCGTTATCTGCTGCCCGTTATCTGCTGTTTACATGCCTCTTCTGTCGCCGATACCGGTGCTGGAATCGGCTGCAAGTGTTTTCCTGGTGTGGCCCTACTGCTAATTGTTTCCGGGCAATGTAACGGGGATTCAGGGCCAGCTTTTAACCGTGGCACCT
The DNA here is from genome assembly GCA_032173965.1 of Sitta carolinensis. NCBI lineage: Eukaryota > Metazoa > Chordata > Aves > Passeriformes > Sittidae > Sitta > Sitta carolinensis. The sequence goes on from JAVUNC010000026.1 coordinate 8,171,497, forward strand.
CTTTTCCCAGTCCTGGTCCCCAGCTTTCCAGGAGCAGGACCCTTAGGGCTGAGCCCGACAGCTTGTCCTGCTTGCTGGGTGCTTTGGAGGTGTTTTCCAGTATCTTGGGAGCCCACTGTGTTCGGGCAAGCATTCCTGCTTGATTCCAGTTATCAGCATTGTTTATATGGACTCCACCTCCTTTTCTCCGTCAATCTTGGAGGAGGCTTTTTCCATCCATGCTCTTCCCAATGATGCTGGCAGAAAGCTGAAGTTGTGGTGCCCCACTCCTGCTCTGCAGATGTTGTGTACTTTTGTGTGTCTCAGGCCATAAAACGGGTGCAGAAACCCACGGCTGGTGGTGTTGGGCCAGCGGAGAAAATCAGCTTTTTGTTAAATTCAATCCTTGCAGGAAGAGGTGTGTTCATACCTGGAAAAGTGCTCCTAAATCCCGGCCTTGCCGGTGTTGTTCGATAAATCCCCTCAGCAGCGCGCCTGTGTGCAGGTAGAGGTGTTTTTCTGTGTGTTAAACACACGTCCCTTTCCATGAAGAAAACCAAGCTGCCACTGAAGACGCGCGTTTGGAATCCGAGCCGAGGGTGATGGGATTTGGCTGGAGCCTGGCATGGAGGAGTGGGAGGGGAGGGCACTTGGCTCTCACCCTGCCAATCTGGGCAGCAGCGGAGCCGAGGGTGTTGATCCCGGTGAAGGAGGTGACATTCCTGCCAGTGCAAGCCGTGGAGAAACACTGGGATGCTGCTGGATCCCGGCGGGATCCCTGCGGAGCCCTGACGCCCGCGGGTGTAGCTGAGGGACATTGTGATCTCGGGACAAAAGGACCTTTCCTGGCGGGCACACCACGTGTAGGCTGAGCGAATCGCGGGATCCCGGAGCCAACCTTTAAATGGAAAATGGGTAACGCTGTCCTTTCCTTACTCCCTCGTTAAGGTGGCTCTTGCCGGCTGTTTTGTGAAGCCCTAAAATACCTGTTTTGGCTGTAGAATCTTGCCTTGTTGCACCTTTTTGTGGTGGTGATAGGGCTGTCACCCCAGGATAAACGCTGTATTGCAGTTCTTGTGTCCATGTGGATTGTTCCTTTGGAAATCTGGATGTGCCTTGTTCTCTCAGGAGCTTCCCTGTGTCGGGCGGTCCCTTCCAGGAGGGCAACATGGACAAGCGTGTTTTTTAACTTTCCTATTTATCCACTTTTCCCTAGTAGCTTCTGCTGGCAACCAGGAGTTTAAACATCTGGAAAAGTCCCAAGGTTTTTACCTCGTGTTACTTTTGCCCTGTAAATGTTAGAGTATCCTTTGGCAGTGACTCAGTTCCTACCGTGTCCAAGAATAAAGATTATCCAGAGGAATTATTTTCTTCCTGTGACCCTTAGGACTCCTCTCGTGCTGTGGAGGTGGCCACAGGAAAGGGAAATTTTTAAGAATGGCTGCCCTCTGACTTTGGAAAAATACAGAATGCACCTTCTCTTTGGAATTTAGGAGTTAGGGGTAAGGTTACTTGCATGGCTCATTCCTTTTGGGAAAATGAGAGGATTTGGGATCTGTGGACACAGAAATCATTCTAGGAGTAGTTTAGTTTGCAGAGATGATTTTCCTGCTATAAATGTGGGAAAGGTGGAGCTTCCTAGCTGGCTTCCTGCTCTTTAAAATCTGTTTGAAACTTTGGAAAACCACTTGTGTGCTAATATTTCTGGTCTTATTCCATATAAATGACTTGGGACTGGAAAATACTCCCTTGTGGGAACCTGCTCAGTCGGTGTAGCCTGGCAGCTCCCTTTGCTGTTAGGAAATGCCAAGGGAAGGGAACAGGAGGAAGCTTTCTGAGCTTTTTTCCGTGGTTTCTCTGTCCCTGAACTAATTTCCTAGCGGAGAGCTGGGAATGCCAGGCCTGCCTGGCAAGTCACTGGAACATGCTCCCTGTTGTTTCCAGCACCTTGGATTGTTCTTGTCTGTGTGTCTCCAGCAGGAGCTTTCACACAAAGCCTGCTTGTTCTGGGGTCATTTGGTTGGATATTGTGTATGATGTTCTCCTAAAAATTCTATAGGTATTTTATAGCTTGTCGTTAACTAAAGAAGATTTTCCAGGAAAATGTGCATCCAGTCTCAATTTGAGGGTGCTGGGAGGTGCCAGATGCACTTTTGCCACCACATTGTGACTCTGTGGGTTAATTGCTTTTTCAAAGCCTTACTATAATTTGGATTTCATTAGCTTTAATGTCACCTTTTGATTATTAACGTGTTTTATCTCTCACACTAATAATCTCGTGTTGCCAGCATGTGGATGTGATATGAATTCCAGAGGTCATGGTGTGGCAGCAGAGATCTGTGGAGTTAAAATTAATAAGAAAAGAACTAAAAAAGAGGGAATGGCAGTGATTCTATCGGCTAATGGCAGTGTTTGTAGGAATTATTTCCACCTTTTTTTTGAAAAAAAAAGAGTAGAATTTGCAGCTAAGGAAGAGGCAACCCCTGCTGGCATGTTCCTCTCAGTTTGTTCAGTGTTGTGACTCTTCCCAGATGGCCTGGGAAATGAGGATGTGTGTGGGCAAATAAGCTGGTGTTGGAAAGAAGGGATTGGTACTCGACCCAGAGCATTCCTTACCCATTCCTTGTGGAGATTGCTCTTACCTCTGAAACACCTGGGATTTACTGAGGGCGGTCTGGAGGAAGAGGTGGGGATTTTTCTGGAAGAGAGATTAGGGAGGTGGAATATCTGCAGGTTGGCAGGAGCTGCTCTCTGTGCCCTCTCCTGAGGGATGGCTGTGGCACTTCCTTGAGTTTGCTGGGAGCTGAATGTGGGATTTTTCCTTGCTTTAATGGGGCCATGCTACCCACTCAGGATTCACCGTGCTGGAGAAAAGGAGCATTGCTCCAGAGTCCTGGGTCCCTGCCATGCTTTTCCAGCCTGTGGGAATGCCCTGGGCAGGGAGCAGGGACATCCAGGCCTTGTGCAATCCCACCAGGGCACATTTGCCAGCTGGTCATGGATGAGTGGGCCTGTGCCTTGGGAATTGCACTATGGGAATGGCACTGCTCTTTCCTCAAAGGAAGGAGTTGCATAGTTCTGCCAAGTAAGTTGGAAATGCAGAAGGAATGTCTGTGTGGAGAGGGCCTGTCAGAGTTCAATGCCCCACCTGGATATCAGTCCTCTGTATTACTTTTTTTTTTGTTTTGTTTTGTAAACACATTCCCAAAGTTTTAAGGAGAATAGGGAAAAAAGTGCTCAAAGAGTGTGACCTGTAATTCCCCATCACCTGTCTCAGTAGAACTGCCCTAAACTAACTCCTGAGATGCACATTTCCATAGGTTTAAGGAAAAAATGTTTAGTAATTGAAATATGGCATTGGTGGAACTTGCAAGCTCTGTGGAGCTGATGGGAACTTTGGGAGCTCCATCTTTCCTCCTGACTGGAAGGAAAACCCCAGATATACTGAAGCTTTGCTGTTGACCTGTGGTTCTGGATCTCTGGAGGTCTGTGTTCCTGGGCTTCTTTGAGGAGATGGCAAGGAAAAAGCATGTTGCTATTTTGGAGTGTCACAAGTCTGTATGGAAATTTAATCAGCGTTGGGTGACTTCAGGGATGTGCCGGTGACTGCTCTAAGAATAGGGACTGTTTTATTAACTCTGAGAGTTTAAACAGATTTTAAAACACAACTTAGACCTTAAAACCAACAGGGATCTTTGTATGGTTGGGTCTGACTTGAAGTTTCCCAAACCCTCTGTCTATCCCCAACAGTTTGCCTGTTAATTACAGTTATTATTTCAAATGGTTGGTTTTAAGTTAGTATTAATTTACGTTGTATTTTCTTGTGCCTTATTCTTTATACAAACTCTCCAATGCTTTTGGAGGAAAGGGTTTGCTGTACTACTTCCCATATTATTTTAGAATTCTGAGGTGATGGGTTGGTTTGTGGAGGGTACAGAGCTTTGACATCCATTTCAAAATCTCATTCAGAAGTGATTTAATGAACTTTCCATTATTTGGAAGAAAGAATTAAATAATGAAAAAGTCACTGATGGGACTAATTGGGTTTGCTGACAGATCCTTTCACCAGCAGCTGCAATTAATGCAACCTTTTAAACCCAAGGGGCAAACTGGACTGGCTCTCCTATGGAATTTTGTTCCACTTAGGAGCACTGACCAAAATATTAATAAATAAATTCTTTGCATTGTGTTCCAGTGATTGTTATTGTGTTTAATGGAGTTGTTGCATCACTGGTGACAAACAAGCCATGGATAACAAGGGTGCGGTCCCTGCTTAAGCTGATTTTAATTTGTGGGAGATTGAATGAGGCCATGGGCCGCCTGCTCCTGGGTGTTACTCTCTACTTTTCACCCAAGGATCTGTCAGAATCTCAAAAAAAATGACATGTTTAAACCATTTCCTCACATCATTTCTGTCATAGACTTCAGTTGATAAATAAAAGGGATCATAGTAATTTCCTTGACATGTTTGCAGTTTCTCAATGTGACAGGAGAATGACCTAGCATGAAAAAGAGAAGTTGGGATCAAACTTAATCCCATTAACTAGGAGAAAATTCCACTTTTGTGATTTGCATTGCGGGAGAGCTTCACTTGCTCTCACTTGGTGTTTGAATTAGCAGGGCAAGGGCTTGTGTGAAAACAAACCTGATTTATTTCATTTCAATCTCCCAGGGCTTGAGTGGGGAGAGAGCCAAATGTGTGGTGCAGAAAGGCAGAAAAATAAGCTACTTAATATTCCAGCTTTTTAACAGTTTGGGATTTGTCTTGAGTTCTCTCCCTGGCCTTAGATATTTTTGTGCTCAGGTACATCAGGGACTGCTTTGCAGAGATTTTGATGTGAAACCTCCCTGATCTGGCTGCAGTTTTTACCCCCTTTGCTTTGGGCACGTTGCCCAAACTCCTGTGTGTAATTCTAAGGGGAAGATTCCCAGCTTAGCTCTTTTCAGCCTCCCAGGCTCCAGGCCAGGAGAACATAAGCCTTCCCATGTAATTCCTGCCTTGCTTACCTTGCTGGGCTGTTCTTAGCTTGCCTTCCCTTGGTGTGTTATTTTAAAGTGTGTGTGGAGATGAAAACAATCCCCTTGTGCCGTTGGATTCATCCTGATCTCTTGGACAAGCCCTTCCTTAAGGAGAGCTGCTCCTTTTTGTGGAATTTTATTTTATTTTTAAACTCCCAAGCTGTGAGAAGACATGGTGTACATCCATATTTCCTGGCTTTTTTTCCTCTCTGAAGTGGATTTGTGTGATGCTCTGCTCCCTCTAATTGCTGTGTCACTGCTCACAGCTCTCTGGCAGAGCTGCCAGCTTGCTGTTTCCAGAAGTCAAGCCCATCTCCAAAGTCTTCCATCCCAGCTTCTGGAATTCAGACTGCCCTGGAAGCACCTTTACCTTGAAAACCTGCTAGGAGGCAATCTGGCAGCATCTGGAGATGGAAGCTGAGCTACAAGGGAAGTGATAAGAGAGCAGCCTCTTATTTCTTCTTAAACAGGGCAGCTGGTTGGGTTTCCAGCTGGTGGCTGTGGCCCTGAAAATAAATGGGAAGTGGGATCCATGGGGCTCCCCAACACTGACCCTCCACTGTCTTACAAGATTCTCGCAGGGAGGAACACAACTGAATCATCCTTGTGCTGGAGGAGTTTCTCGAGGTGTTTGTCCAAGAGAGGATGTGTAATAACTTATTTTTTGGCAATTTATGGGATCTGAGGCTGTTGAAAAAGCAGCTGACTTGGTGTGGGGTTCAGGTGGTGAAAGGGTAAGGTGGGATGCCTAGATTTATTCTTGTAACCTCTTCAAAAATAAACAACATAATAACAATTATATAGAATATATAGTATCTATAACTCTACAACAATAGGTGTAACTATATAACAATAATGCAATAATAAGTTTCAAAACCAAACACCAAACCAAGGCATGAGATCCCAAAACAGCCTGGAGTTCCCGTAACCTTTTTGGTGTTCGCCATAGAATCCATTCATTATATCCACATGTAAATGCAGCAAGCAGGACACGGTGTGATTGGAGCATGGGTTCCTGTTGTCCTGCCTCCTGGGAGAGGCTGGGGTTTAGTTTTGCAGCTGCTGCAGGATCCAGGACAGGCCCCACGTGAGTGCTGATGGCTGAATCACCTATCCTGGCACCTGGGAAGATGCAGTGCCGAGCAGGAGCTCTCGGCTCCCAAGCTTTTCCCGGGGTTTTGGCACAGTGATTCCTCACTGATTCTGGAAATACTCGTGGGTCCTCTTGTTTTTCTCCTGGAGCTGGTGGTCTGTGTCCTCGGGACCACGAGGAAGGAGAGCCTTCAATGCCAAACTCTGTTCTGGCAGGGGCAGAAGAGGATCGTGTCTGCTTATGAGGTATTGTGTAGCATTCCCAGTGGGATTGCAGGGATGCTGTGGAGTACGTGGGGTTCTGAGGAGGATGGAATTTTCATTCAATATCACCCTTTCTTTGACTTTCCGAACAGTTTTAGGTTGGGTTACTGCAGGCTTGTTTAAAGGTGAGTCAGTGGATGGTTTGGAAATTCCAAGGTTTATTGTGCACTGAGCAAGCTGAACAGACCTTGGCATGACATGGAGATGGGGTGTGAGCTGCTGTTACAAAAGAATATATAAAGAAAATGGAAATAGAGCCAAATGTCACATACAGATGCCTTCTTTAAAGGTTTTCTCCCTCACCTTCCCTTTTATACATGGTTTGTTTTATTGGTTTGTGTTCAGGAATGTTGTCCTCTAAACTAAAACTCATGGCATGTCATTTGGCCTTGCATGGACAGAGTTCCCATGCTTCCCAGCTGGGGCCAGAGGAATTTTCCATTGAAAACAATAAGAAGCTTCTCATTGGGAAAGGAATTTTCAATCTGAAGTAAGAAAAGATGGGGACATTGTAAGAGTATTCTCTGAGTTGTGGTCTAGGGTGTGGGTGTCACCTGGCTGGGTGTGCTCTGCTCGCTCTCCTTCCATGGAATCACGGAATCCTGGAAAGGTTTGGGCTGGAAGGGACCTTAAAGTTCATGCAGTCCCAAGAGCAGGGACATCTTCCATTGGCTCAGGTTGCTTCAAGCCCAGTCCAGCCTGGCCTTGGACACTTCCAGGGATAGGGCAGCCACAGCTTCTCTGGGCAACCTGTGCCAGAAGAATTTCTCCCTGAGTGCTTCACCAGTTAAAATCCATATAAACCTCTGGGCTCCCATGGATGGGGATGTTTTACTGCTGTGGAACAGCCACCCAGCTTTGCTGACATGGCTGTTCGCACAGAAACCCCTTGTGCTAAGTGCACTGAAACTGTAGGAATATCCCTGGAAATCTGACATCTTGAGGTGGTGTTAGAGTTCTTAAAACAGCAACTGTTCTCCTTTAGAAATTTTTAATTTTTTTTTTAATGACTAGTTTTTGTTGTGTAATTCCCATGTCTGGAGTGAATTCCCTTTGCTTGCTCTCAAGGGCCTGTTCCCTCAGCTGCAGTTGTGATTAGTAGGCTGTGAAATAGAGCAGCACTGTCAGGTGTGGACCTGCCAAACCTGGGTGACACCTGGAGCTGTTTAGATCTGGGTGTTTGCACTGGTTTTTTCCAAGCTGCTGCTGTGACCACATGCAGTGCCACTGTGAGTTCTGCTCTCTGTGCTCTGCAATACAGAAAACCTCAATATTCCTGACTGCTGGCCATGGTTTTGGCCTCCTGAGGATGGAGGAGGAGGGGGAGATGTGAATTTTCCTACTTTTTAATGTCAGTTTTCTCTGTTCTGAATTTCAGGAGAGCTCATACCCTGACAGTCCTGTTCATCCTCACGTGTGCACTAGGCTACGTGACCCTGCTGGAAGAGACTCCCCAGGACACAGCCTACAACACAAAGAGGTGACTATCTGATGACTATCTGAATATTCCCAGGTGTGTTTTGGAAAAGGGACCTCCAGTGACCCCTGCACTACCTTGTGGAAGGGCCTGTTCCCTTAGGAAGTTACAAAACCAGTCATAAGTCTGTAAGCTTCTCTGATGCTGATCATTGAATTTAATTTCTAATCAGTTTAGTGTCACTGTCATGCCTGTGGCTGCTCTGTGGTGTGATTTAAAGCAAAATACAAAAAGCTTGCTAGAGCCTCCTGGCTGGATTTCTTTGGCAAGGGTTCTGCCTCTGTTTCTTAAAATAGCCTTTTCTTAAAAATAACCTTTCCTTAAAATAACCATCATTTCAAAATGCTGGGAGCTGTGACTAAATTTTCTGGTTCAAGTGCTTTTTGTAAAATTCTGTTTGAGATTTCAGTACAAATCCTTGTTTGTTGTTGAAAATTGCTGTGAGAACATGTAGCCCAGAGGGAAGCTCTGGGGAAATAAGAATGAATCTTACATGTGTGATCAATGCCTGCTGTAATTTAAACTGATTCAATGTGGTTGAATTTCTCCCTTTTTAAAATACAACAGGGAAGAAAAAGGAGGTGGGAAAGTGGTGTTTTTAAAAAAGCTAAGTATGTTTTAAAAGTATGCTGCCAAGCATCATTGCTAGAAGAAAGAAAATAATTGTGTTCTACCAGTCTGGTTTCTTAAATATAATGATTTTTTTCCCCTTGCTGTTGAAAGATTTTTTTTTCCTCTTGTACATTTCTGAGATGACTCAGGATATAGCATCCATTGTCCTGGAGATGCAGGAATTGGGATATTTCCTGAGATAATCTTGGCTGTTGTTCTGGCAGTTACACAATGCCTGGGGATAATGGAACTCACACTGTACCCCACTGAAAGCTGGGATTTCACACGTGGGGATGACATGGGACAAACTGGAAGGTGTCTGGAGCTGGGGAAGGTTCTGGAAGGTTTCTGTGTGAACAAATGCCATTTTATTCCCAGTCATAATGAGGGAGGCCAGGCTGGAGGGGTGGTGTGGCCTGGAATGGCCACTCAGAATCGGGAAGGGGAAAAGCTGAAAGGGAAATGATGATGCTTCCTTAGGGAGTAATACAGAGCTAAGGTGACTCAGTGGAATATCTTATTATTGAGCTTAGAGCCTCCACTGCCTTAATCAAAACAAACCCAGGGAAGATTAGTCAGCAAGTGGATCTTTCTCTCAGGAAACACGAGTTGTTGTTTGCTTATCCAGTGCCCAGGTGTTAAAATCAATTTACAGCAGCATGCCAGGGAAGGGGCAGCAAATGGTCTCTGTTCACTCCTGCAGCTTTGCAAGGTCTCAGCACAAAAATCTTTGAAAAGCAGCATCCTGAGGCTTGGACACAATCTTCCAAATATTCCAGGTTTCATGTATCTCTGAGCAAAAGGAGCCATTTCCCAGCAGGATGAGATGGGCACAACGTGCATGAGTATATCCATAGCTCAGATTATCACAGGCTTTGTATTTTTGCTTCCATCATTTAAAATCCCTTATCCTGCCCCAAGACCTTTGTCAGTCCCAGCGTGGAGCTGTGTTATGTGCTCCCAGGCCCCACCCAGCACGAGGCTGTCCCTGTGTGCTGGTATTCCTCAGGAACACTTGGTGCCTGATGACCAGGAGGGGTTTTGTCACCAGGGAGCAGAGTCTGGAGCTGTCACGGGGTTTTAATTCCACCTCCTGCACACTGACAGTGGAGCAGTGTCTGGGGTAGGTGCAAAGCCTAAATACACACTTCCAAAGGCTCCAGCCTCCTTTGTTTCCATGCCCTGGCTGGGGTGCCCCTGTGAGCTGCAGTAGGTGCTCAGAGCAGTAAATTGAGGTGAGCTTCCCAAATTTGCTGGCTCCGTGTTTTCCGGACTGGAGTCATGGGATGGTCCCACCTTTCCCCCTATAAAATCAGGATCATGCCACCCTATAAAAGTGCTTCATGAGGTGGCTGGCAGGAGCGAGGTGAGAGGTGGAATCACTCACAGGAGAAGTGATGGACAGGACCCAAGTGAGAGCAGGAACCTCTGAACTCACAAGGTGTGGTCTCTGTGGCTGAGATTGGTGTTTGCATCTCTTGCAGGACTTTATCCATCCTGCAGCAGGGCAGGGCAATAAAACAATTAAAAGAGGATTGTTTGGTTTTGGTTTTTTTTGAAGATAAGGTTGCAGGAGCCTTTTAAGTGTAAATATAGTCAGAGTTCATTGGGATCACACACGTGATCAAACTGCCCCTGGTGTAAGAACAGTGGAACATTTCCTTTGTCAGGCAGGGAGAGGCTGTGCTGTGAACCTGTCTGATCCATGAGAGCCTTATTCCCACAGTTCTTCCAGCCATGGGATAGCTCATCCTGACTGACAGCTGTGACATTCTCCTCTGTTCAGCCTGGACTGAGCTCCAGCTCTGAGTGTAGCAGAATAAACACTGAGCACCCCCTCTGCATAGCATGGAAGAAATCCACAACTCCCAAATATTTTGAATGCTGAGCAAGGTGTTTTTGGGGTAAAAAGTTCCTTTTTTTCCCATAAAAACACGTTCAGGTTTAAAACCAACGGTGTGCTTGGGGGTTGTACATTGAATTTCCAGCTGGGAAATGTCTCTCCAGAGATGCTTTTTTACACAGCTCTTGGCAATCTCTGCTTTCCATGGGGACAGGTCCAGGGATATGTGGGTTTGCACGCTGATCTCCCGCTGCTGTGGCTGAGCCCCCGCAGGGAAATGGAGGGAACAGGAGGCCAGAGCCCTCTTCTAGGGCTTGTGATACCCTGAGGGGGTTGTACCAGCTGTGCCAGCAAGGACCCAGCCCGGGAAGGGACAAGGAGTGGGAGCTGGCTCCTTGAATCCCAGGACAAAGGGCCATACACAGCTCCTCATTGTCCTGTGTGTCTGAATCGACTCTCAGCACAAACAACAGTTTGTTTGTGCTGATGGAGCTGCTGCCAGCCTCTCCCTTTTTTTTTTTTTTATTTGGTGAAGTGCTAAAATGATATTTGTGGGCACATTTTGCTGTTTTATGCCTTCCTGATTTTCTGCTCAGGAAAATCTCCTCACCTGTGTCCAGCCAGGTGAGGAGAGGAGAACCACTCTCAGGTGCTGGAGTATTCCTGCCTCAGGCCTGGCTGCTGTTTAGGCATTGGAAGCTTCCTAAGGAGGTAGATTAATGATGATAAGAGGGAAAATTTAGTTACTAGCTGAGGAAAAAAAAATGGAGCTGGTGTGGTTATTTATGCAAATTTGTGATTTGCTTCCAAACTTCCTGTAGTGAATTTGAAGTAAATTAATATATCTGGATCCCCAGCATATTTCAGCACAGCTGCTCTTGGGCTGAGAGTGGGTTTTAAAGAAAGGAGCACAGCTAAGCCCCTGCTGTGATTTGGATCCAGGATTTGAATTCCAGCTTTGGATTGACAACCCTCCCAATCCCAGAGCAATGGTCTGGACCCCTCAGTTCATGGCTGAGCTGGGACAAGGTTGTCAAACCACACAGGACTGGAGTTTCCAGATGCAGCCAGGGACTCAAAATGCAGAATATTCTCATTATTGGAGGTCAGCTGAAAGGGTTTTGCCCTCCAGACCTTTGGAAATCCCCATGGAACTGTCTGTTCACAGATCCATTCAGCACCTGATTCTGGTGTGCTTCCCATGGTTTAAAGCAAGCAAAATTACTGTTAACTAAACCCACTTTTATTTTCAGGAAGCACATTTATACTCAGAGGTGAATGTTACAAAATGGTTTTTGTAAATCCTTTAGTCTTCTATTTTGAAAGATTTTTTTTGGCATGTTTAAAGCAGTAACAGTCTCCTGTTGCTTCTGGTTTGTAACATTTTCTCTCTGGCAGCAAAATTACAGGGTATTTTGTGTGACTTCTGCAGACTGAGCCATTTTATTTGCAGTCAGGGGTTGCATCATTTCTGCAAATATGGAATGAGCTCTTTCCCAGTTGTCCATCCTTTCAGCCAGCTCTTAAGCAGGTGATATGAGACAGCAAGCAGGATCCAGTGGGAGTTGAGTTGCAGTAAAAAGAGCATTTTTGGATTGCTTGATGCCATTTAATCCATTAAAACTAAAGGAACATGCCCAGGGTCATAGGTCTTTGGTGTATTTGGGCTTCTGGTAATTTATTTTTTAAAAAATCTCTGTTATGTTCCTTAGACTCTGTGTTATTGTTCCAGCTCTTGAAATAGCAGCAGTGCTGGTGTGGTCTGGAAAGTTCCTGCTTGTCTTTAGTTGGCTAAGAAGCTGTTTTGGAGAGGTGACAGGTCTGACAGCTCCTTTTTAAATTCCATGGAAATCTAGTGGAGCAGTGAGAGCTGTCTCCCTGCTAAATCCTGTGTCTTTGTGAGCCAGTGGGAAGAAAAGCTGCTCCAGACACAGGGAAGTGTCTGACACGCTGTGATCCTCAGATGTTTTTTGATTGTTTTTTCTGGATGGTGTCTAGATCCATTTAAGGTGGACACATTCAGCAGTTACAAACCAAGTTTCTCACATCAAAGAACATAATTTGCAGTCTCAGGAGGAGGATGAGGTGATAAACCAGCGTGTTCTGTTTTTCCTTCCAGAGGAATTGTCGCCAGTATTTTGGTTTTCCTGTGTTTCGGGGTGACCCAGGCTAAAGATGGACCATTCTCAAGACCTCACCCAGGTAATTCACCTTGCTGGGCTCACTCAGATACTCCTGAGGAGCTGCCTGCTTTGTGAGGAAGGTAAATGTTTGTGTTGCCTGGAGAGCAGGTAAGGTGTAATTTCAGTAATCACAGGTTCCTCAGCACTGCACACTGATCATGGAGTTACCATCCTGCTGGGCTTCCATGGAGCCTGGAGATCTGTTTGGATCTCCCCGCTTTGGCTTCCTGTTATTGGTAAAAAGCTCTGTGAGGACTGCCAGGTTCTTAAACCTGAACTTCCCCTGTTTATCCTTGGTTTTTTCTCCTCTCTGTGCTGGGAATGCACTTGTGACTGTGTATCAGTGCTAGAGCTCTTTCTTAGCTCCATGGCCACTTTCCACAGGAGATTAGAGGCCTTGGTTATGATTTTAAAGGTTTCTTGCAAGACTGGAAGTCTCGAAAGCACAACACAAACCTCTTCCAGGTAATGCAATAGCAGGTAAAACATGAAAATATTTAAATGGCTTTGGTCTTTTGCCTATTTTTAGATGTGAATCACTGAAAGAGAAAGAATTAAGAGTAATCATATAGGCTTAAATAATATTCCTGAAAGCATTTGGCTCTTCTACAGCCAAATAAAGCTGGGGTTTATGCCAGAAATTTAACCCAGCAGCCACCCCACAACCCTCAGCCAAAATGGGTGTGTATTCCAAAGCAGTACCCTCAGCACACCTCTGTAAAACTGGGGGTTTATTACATTTGCCTTTCTTATTAAATAACAAGTTTTAGTCTTGCCTTCTGTTCCAATAATTGTGGTTCCTTCTGTAAAATCAATTGCTCCTTTTAAGGACACCAGTGATATTTGGGTGCACCCGGGTTTTAGGGGTTTGTCTGGGCTGATTTTATTCCCTAAAACAAAGCAGGGAAGTTTGGCTTTTAGTCTGGCCCTCAATGTAACATTTCCTTTTAACCTTTTGGCATTGTTTTGAGCTTTCTGCTTTCAAACGTCCTCTCCAGAGCTGCAGGGTTGTTTTGGGGATTTTTGTGATAAGGTGATGCTTCACAAATTCCTGCTTCCAGAGCGTGGAGCTGTGTTAGGAGCTCCTCTGTCACTGCAGTCCCTCGGGATCATCTTCTCTGCTGTCCCTGCCTTCCCTGCTGCTCCTGCTGTGTGTCATTAACCTACTTTTCATTAAGGCCATTAAGGAAACTGATCCCAGCCACCACCTTAGTGGCACCTGTCCAGACTGGTGGATTTATTTCTTTTTTTGGCTGCCTTCTCAGCATTCCCAGCTTTAGCCAGGGGCTCATCCAGCTTTGCCATTTCCCTACTGATTCCATACAAGCTCCCGTTTTTTCCGTTTAATAATTTGCTACATGGACAGACACCAGTTGTCTCCCTGTAATTCAAAAAGGTAGGATTGTCATGGAAATAAGTAAGTATGACTGTTCAGGCAAGACTTTACAAACTTGCCCTTCTTTTATCCCATTTTCCACTGGCTGTGGTTCCATCCAGACCTTCAGGCAAAGGGGGAGCACTGCTTTAGCCCCAGGGGACAGTACAGATCTTAAACTCTGCTTGAGGATCCATGTGTCTATTGGTGGGTGAACAGCCAAATTTGGGGAGCATTTCCTGCTAGAATTAATCCTGGATACAGTCAGCACCAGTAGCCTGTCTCCTTAGGATTTGCAGATAAGGGATATTCTTCCTTCTCCCTGCCAGCTCCTTTTCTGGTGTTGTAGGAGACCAGGGATGCTTTATTGCTTCTGTCAAGATAACACATCCACGCTGTCATTCCAAAGAAATTTTCCATGACAGTTATTAATGCCTTGAGAAGCAGCTTTTAATATTCCCAGCCTTAGCCAGGAGTTATTTTGACTTAATACACAATGTGTGACTGGATGAGCTGTTTGGGGAGTAAATCGTGAGGGTCTGGAGTAACGTGTGGGATTGAGGGCTGGGATAGCTGGGAATGTGCAGGCAGGGACCAGGCAAGGGCAGCACTGGTGACACTGGAAGGAGCAGCTCCAGAACAAGTGTTTTCCTTGGGCAAACAAGCCCTTGGGCTAAACTCAGCAGAAGTAGGGAAAGAGGCTGGTTGGGTTCAGATTCTGGGATGTTCATGCCCTGTTCCCAAATCCCTGCAAGGCAGGAGTTAAATGTTTGATCACAGGAATCTCTGGGTTATCAGGTGTGTCAATGATTTGTGGAGACCTCCTTACTCAGGAGGAAAGGCCTGATTGGAGGGAGGCAAAATGGCAAGTGAATAAAGGAAAACAAGTATTGGAGATGTGCCAGAAATAACCTTACAGCTGAAGCTGAGCCTGACCCAGGAGGAGAGAGAAGAGTGTTTGTACAGCCTTGAAAACATTTGTGTGCAGGTACTGAGTGTGTTCAGAACCTCCTGGGGACCTCTGTGAGTTGGGGAGAAACCATAGCTCAAATTTTAATTATCTTTTTTAGCTGAGCCTGCTCAGCAGCTGCCACAGCCCTGTGTACAGAGTGGAATAAAAGCTCAGACAAGGATTTAGATTTCTCTGCTTTCTGTGTCTACATCACTTTCAGGACAGGTGTGTCACATTGCTGACTGTGAGCAGTGTAAAATCTCTGGTATAAGGTTTATGGGTTAGAAAAAAATGGCATTTTTAGATATCTGGCAGTGACATTTAAAGGTGAGGGAAGTGTGATGAAGGGTTAATTCTCCCTGCTGGCTTGAACGTGGTGCCAGTTTGGGAAGAGGCTCCCTTCTTCCAAATAATCCTGTGACCAATGGAGGATTTTTTTTTGGTTTTTTTGCTGTTTGCATTTTCTTAAGATGCATTCTGGAAGGACAAGAGGGTGAGAGCTGTCACAGAGCCCTGAATTGCTGTTCTCTGGGTCATGCCTGCCTTTTTTATTTTCCCTTTTACTTTTTTATTTCCCAGAAATGTAAAATAGGTGATTCTGATGAAATTAAATTAGCAGCTTTGCTGCAAAAAGGTCACCTTCCACTCTTTTAGTGATGGTGTCAGAGACTGCTTTTAAAAATATGTGGAGTTTGTTGGTAGTTTTGCGTTTGGGTTTTTTCTTATTGTTTTTTTGTTGCTTTGTTGTTTTTTTTTTTAAAGGATTTATTTCCTACTTGAGGCTGAGCTGCATAAAGACATGTTTTGGGAGAAAACATCTCCTGAGGAGCTCCATGGGGAGTTGATTTGGGGTTCTGAGCTGTTAACTGTTTGTAAGCCTCGGTTTGTTTCACTCTTGTGTAAATTATGCCTTGCCCTGCTTTGAACAACAAAGTGCCTACATTGCCTTGGAATTAACAGAGAGAAATTCCCAAGCCAGGCCTGAGGGTCTTGGTTTCCTGGTAAACCCGCTTGGGATTCCTCTCCATCACCCCCATGGACCTGAGAGGGAGAATTCCATTTTTAACCAGGAAGCACCTGAAGGCAGGTCTCGTCCCAAGAGTGGTGTGTGACATTTTTGGAATTTCAGTATCCACCCAGAATGAGTTTTCCTGAATTCCCTGGTGTGGAATCTTTGGATCTGGGTAGGGAAAAGTGCTGGAGCTGTGTCTGTTCCCACCCAGGCTCTGCATCAGCCTCTCAGGCAGGAAACAGAAATGCTGAGGGAGTTCAGAGCCCAGAAGTTGTTGCATGGAGCAACAGCCAGGCTCTGGGGTGGATCAGGGGCTTGGATGAGCCTGTGGAGCACAAACCCCCCATGCAGGATGGCCTGTGACCTGAGGGCTGAGCCTGCCAGGAGAGCTGGAAGTGTGGGGCACTGTAATTTGGGCACGCTTTGGTGTTGCTGGGGTGCAGATCTATAATCACACGTCTGGGGAGGGCTCGAAGCAGCTGAGCTTTGCATGGCATTTCTTACAGAGTCCCAGGTGATCTCAGAGGCCTTGCATGCTGAACCTTTGGTCTGCTTGTCTTTAATTTCATTCCAAGTGAAAATGAAATTCTCTTGGGGGTTTTGAAATGCTTTCTGCCCTGTGGGGACACGGCCTCGTCCTCTGGCTGGAAGCTGGGCTGCCAGACTCGAGTCCTGCCTGCCCTGGGTGTGTCTGGTGTAGCCAAGGCTGGACAGGTCAGGTCACCTGAGACCAGGGAGAAAGTTCAGGAGGGATCAGGTTCTCCTCCAGGACTGCTGGGGAGCATTGCAGGTGGCACATTCCTTCCTTTCCACTTATTAGCTGCTGAGTTTGTTGGGTTGAAGTGTTCTGCATCTGGATCCCTTCTCCCAGATCCAGGTCAGTGCCTGGGCAATTCCAGCAAACTCACACAGCAGCCTGTGTGGGAGTTGAAGATCCTTTCTGGTTGTATCCCTGAGGGAGGGTGTGGAGCACTGTGCTTGGGAGGTGTGAATTATAATTCCACGGTGGGAGCATCTCTTTTAATGGAATTGGTTTCCTGAGAAGCTGTGGCTGCTCCGTCCCTGGAAGTGTTCCAGGCCAGGCTGGGACAATGGAAGGTGTTCCTGCCCATGGCAGGGGGTGGAATGAGAGGAGCTTTCAGGTCCCTCCCAACACAAAGCATTCCAGGATTCCGTGATATTGAAGTAAATGAACAATTAATTTATGGTTTGCTCCAAAGCTGCTGACATCCCCTGTGTCTCTCTGCAGCTTACTGGAGGTTTTGGCTGTGTGTCAGCGTGGTCTATGAGCTCTTCCTCATCTTCATCCTCTTCCAGGTAAGTGACTGACACCTCCAGCTCCTAAATGCCACTTCACATGGAGAGTAATTCTTCTGTGGTGTTTTCAGTCCTGCTGACTACAGGAGATGCTAAATTTTGTGAGATGGAATCATTAGGCTGTTTAATGAGACTATGAGGCTTAGGGAAATGATAATATAAAAATATTTCACCTGCTGTGACCTCCAGTCACCCTCAGCCCAGGGTAGACACCGTGTTGAAGTGGTTTTAGATGAGCTGATGAGGGAGTTCATGTTCAGCAGCTGGTGTTTCACTGCCAGACTCTGCCCTGCTGGGCCCTGTGTGGCTCAGGGGAAATTCACCTGGTGTCACCTTTGGAAATACCTTTTACCTGGAGTGACAGGTTCTTTGTGGGTGTGGGGGTTTTGCAATAAACCAAAACTTCACACCCAGCTTTGTGTGGTGGCAGGAGATGAGGAGGAGGATTTTCATAGAAAGCCATGCCCTTGGTGCTCCAGATGAAACAGTTTTTATGTGTTCTTTTTTGACCACATTTTACCATATCTTGTCCTTTAGTAAACTGAAAACTTCCCCCTTACTTTTACAATTCTCAGAAGTTAATTTAAATATTTTGAGACAATATACTCATGAGGCAGCTCTAAAAATCATCTTGCACGAGAGACGGATGAGGAGTGCTTTGGTTTTTTCGAGTTTTGCTTCTAGAGGCCTTGTGAGCTTGAAGAAGTGGGGCTGGTCACCCTGGGTTTTTCCAGCCATGCTTGAACATGATTCCCCTGGGTAGTTGGAGACAGGCTAAGTATTTTTATTGGTTTTACTGGTGTAGTTCTGAATTCCAACAGAAAAACCTGGAATGGCATTGCTTCCCTGTGGCAGTGTGTGGTGGCAGCAGAGATTTAGTGGTTAAGGACCTCCCTGCTGTTGCTCAGCTCTTTACTAAAAATACATCATTGCCTTGCCCAGGTTTAAATAAGGTTAAATTCTGCTGAGTTTGCAGGTGGCTGAACTTCCTGACAGCAAATCCAAGCTTGCTCCTGTCTGAAACTTGTCCCAGAGTTCATGTGACTTCAGCAGTTTATTCTATAATTTTATTATTGCTCTATTAATTACTTTTTGCTGTGTCCAGCTTTGCTGCCTGTCACAGATGTTCCAGGGTCAAGCTTTGACCACAACACTGAGTGATTCCATTGGGAAATAAAAGCTCAGCAAATGTGTGGCTGATTTAGTGACAGATGAGTTCACCTTTTGATCATTTTGATAATTTATTTTTTGCTGTTTGCATGGGACCTTACTGGAAATAGGTATTGGGAAGGATGAGCTGTGTGAAGCTTCTAGGAAAGATGCACAGAGGAGTGGCTTGGGGTCAAGGGTTAAAGATCACTGATTTTTCATCTTTAGGATCATTCTGTAGCCATTTTTTTCCCTTAATATTTAGGATTAGAGACTCCAAGTCAGGTGTGTGTGTGTGTGGTGCTTCAGGGCCTGGCTTTATTTCAAGAATTGTTCCACAACAAATCTAACAAAAGGTCGATTTGGCGATCAGTGTTGGCCTTAATTGTGTTTGTGTGAGTCCTTCAGGGGGGTCCCAGGTTTCTGTGTCCCTTGCAGACCGTGCAGGATGGGAGGCAGTTCATGAAGTACATCGACCCCCATTTAGGGGTTCCTCTGCCAGAGAGAGACTACGGGGGCAACTGCCTAATTTATGACCCTGGCAACGGAACTGATCCCTTCCACAATATCTGGGTAAGGAACAAACTCACTAATGGGGCTGTTTTGGGGTAAAAAGCTACTTAATTGAATGCTTCAAAGTGCAGTTGTGAGTTTGGCTGAGTGCTGAATCAGAGCACAGCCTGTGGCTGACTCTTCAGCCTCTCTATTTCTCTTCTCTTGCCCTTTCCTGTCCATCACATGGGGCTGTGTCTCTCTGGATCCCAATTACCTGATTGCCCAGGGTTGAACTGTTCAACAGCTCTTCTTTCTCAGGTCATTGGTGTCAAATTTTCCCCTCAGAGTTTGGATTTCTTCGTGTGCTTGAGGAGTCTTCTCAATCACCCTGAGGCACAAAGCCCTGAAGCTGCACCTCGGAGTGCCAGAATGCTTTGGGTTGGAAAGATGATGTAGCCTCACCCCCTGCCACGGGCAAGGACACCTTCCACTAGTGCAGCTTGCTCCAGCAGCACCTTTCTGAGTCCTAAAACCCATCAGGTTTCTCACTGGCAGAAATTCCAGGGCATAGGAATGATGGTTATTTACAGCTCCCTGATTGCATGGGGTGAGGAGCACCCGAATCCTTTGGGTCTGCCCTGTAAATCTTCAGTGCATCAAAAACTAGAATAACTGGGGTCTTATAAAAGGAGAGGGAAAGACACTGTGCCCAGGGACTGGCAGGGCTGGCAAGATTTAAGAAGCTCTGCTAAATTCCTTCCTGATGAAGGCATGCAAGTATTCATGTGTTGAGAAAACAGGAGTTTATTGCTGCATTTTTCTTGGAGACATAAAAAAAAAAAAAAAAAAAAAAAAAAAAAAGGCTGCGACCTTCACTCTCTTCTTGGTATTCAGGACAAGCTGGATGGATTTGTTCCTGCTCACTTTTTTGGGTGGTACTTGAAGGTAAGAATGGCTCATTTCACCTTGGGGACTCTGCTCCTCTGTTCCCAAAGCCTCAATGCTGTTGCTGCTTTTGTGGTGCCAGGCCTTGGTCACTTAAACCAGGCTGTTTGTACTACATGAAAAGGCATGTCAATATGTGAAAAGCCTTTTCCCTCCTTTTTTTCTGTCTCCTGCCCATGTTAGGCTACCTCTTTGCTTTCCAGAGCTTTGTTACATCAACAGGCTCCTTCCTTCCTCCACAGGGATTCATCCTGGGGTCACATCAATAAAAAACTTAATCCCTGTAGCAGCAGAAATTCTGGATTGACCTTTGGAAGTGGAGTGTGGGGCTGGCAGTGACAGTGATATTCCCAAATACAGATGCTGCTGCTGCTGCTGCTGCTTTTCCAGTGGCATCAGATCAGGATTGGAAACCATTAAATGGGCAATGATTTCATTCTTGTTACTTTTTAGTCAGTATCAACCAACTGTGGAAACAATTTCAGCTGTGCCTGTCTCTGGCAGGATATTCAGCTGTGTTTTGCTGAT
Organism: Sitta carolinensis; assembly: GCA_032173965.1. Lineage (NCBI taxonomy): Eukaryota > Metazoa > Chordata > Aves > Passeriformes > Sittidae > Sitta > Sitta carolinensis. Next base: position 8,191,739 of record JAVUNC010000026.1, read on the forward strand.
TAGTTTGGTCTAAGTATTACCTTTTTTAACCCAAGAAGACTGACTCAGGAGATTTTGCCCCCTGCAGACCTTGTTTGGGTTTGCTGTTTAAATAACAAACTGACAGAGCTCAGCTGTATTAAAAACAAGCTGGAGCTGTTGGTTTGTATTTTCATTTAAAAGTGCAAATGTGTCAGAGGTGAATTTGCTGGGTGTGGGGAGACCTGGACTTCAGCTTGTTCTGTTAATGAACTGAATTCTAAATTTGAAAGACTTGGATCCTTTTCTTCCAAGAGAATTACATTAGAAAATGGGCTGCCCAGCTGGAAGGAGACTGGCTGCTGGATTTCTTTTGGGCCATAGCATATTTTTCTCTTAAATATGTTAAATATTAACCTATTTCTCTGTTAAAAGCTGGAGCTTGAGTGTGTTGTCTCAATAAATAGAGATGGGCTTTTGTTTGGATTTTTTCCCCAAATCTCAAAGCACCAGGATGGCAATATTGAGAATGAATGGGCCTCATTCATCAGAAATTATTGTGGCTTTGGAGTCGTTTAGAGCCCATAAAAGGCTCTGAAAAGCCTTTTTTGAGCACTGCTAGAATGATGCTGCCTGTGGTGGTTGAGCACCAGTAATTCCATGCATTTAACTTCTTTCCCTCCTGCTGAATCCCATTTGACCAGAATTTATCATAATCCATATTCCTGTGCTGGTTTTGGCTGGGGTGGAGGTGATTTTCTTCAGTGTCATTCCTTACCAGTCTTGTGCTGGTAATGTTGATAAGTTGAGAGGCCTGTGAACATTTGGACCACCACATCATGAAAACAAAATTGTCCCGAGTTTCCTGATCCTTTTCTGAATCCTGGAGACAAGATGGACAACTGTAGATGTGTTTTAGCTGCCATTTAAAAGACTTTTTTCTCCCTTCAGACTCTGATGATTCGGGACTGGTGGATGTGCATGATCATCAGTGTCATGTTTGAGTTCCTGGAGTACAGCCTGGAGCACCAGCTCCCAAACTTCAGTGAATGCTGGTGGGATCATGTACGTACTGCAGGGCTCAGGCTTTATCTGGGAATACAGATTTTACAGTGAGGGCTAGGAAGGGATGAGAGCTGAATTGTATCACCTGTGTGACTGCTCCCTGTTCCGAACGTGCTTGTCACTGGTTCTGTAATTTTCTCTTACAAGCTCTTGGAGGAGGTTAAATATTTGTTTGGGTTCATTTCACACCAGAGGGAGAATCTAAAGCTGTACCTGAACATTTTCAAATATTTGCTGATGGTGCAAAGCAGTAAAGTCTGAAATTCAGAGAAAGGCAAGACCTGGTGTGAGCTTAAAGGGACACCCTTTTAAAGTTGTGTTTTATTTTCCTGTGAGGTGTAAGTTGGCACCAGAGTGATCAGAATTCCCTGCAGTCAGGGCACACAGCTCTGGGTCTGTGTTTGGATGGATTTTGGGAAAGACCCAAGCTTGGAATTATTTGCTCCATGGTTGTATTTCCAAAAGTCAGTGCATGATTAGAGACATCAAGCCAAGCTATTTAGCCTTCAGAAAACCTGTGGAATTAACACTCTTTCCCACTCCTTGGAATGGAGAGGTCTGCCTATAGTGATTCCCTTCCCCAAGCTCTAGTGTTCCTTCCCCAGCATCATTCCTGTGTTTCTCCTTCCAGTGGATAATGGATGTGATCTTATGTAACGGGTTAGGAATTTACTGCGGGATGAAGACCCTGTCCTGGCTTTCCTTGAAAACCTACAAGTGGCAAGGACTCTGGAACATTCCAACCTACAAGTAAGTTGGGGAGGAGGGAACTCCACAAGCACAGCAAAAAGGTTGGGCCCTGTTCAAGAGCTTGGTTGTTCTGTTTGGGTTAATATGGATTAAAGAATTCCGGGGTGTTCAGGTGTCTCCAGGATCCAGCGACTTATTGCTGCAGGGAGATTTGTTGGAGACTTTTATTCACCTTGTGAATGGGATTGTTGGAAATACACCTGTGTATCCCAAACATTGCCTGGTGGCTGGGAGTGAGGGCATGCTGTGGAAGTGAGCTTAGTCGATGAAATGGTTTAAGGAGGTGCAGGAATCCAAGCTGGCATCATACTCCCATTCACAGCTAGAATCTGTTTGGTCTTTTTGCATTCCCTAGTAACCAGAACTTCACAGGAACTGGGACACTGGGAATTAAAATTTAATAAATCCCTTGTAGTCGTGTACCAGTAATGACCCATCGGGCTCTGTAGTGCCTTTGCTGAGCAGAGCAGAACTGCTTACAACAGTGGGTGTAGTACATTAAAGCTGAAATTGATAATTAAAATAACAAGCTCAGAGCTAATCTCATTAAGTTGTGATTTTAATGGAGTAAACGGAGGCATTTTGCATATCTGAACTGGTGTCTCAAATGGGAATGCTGGCAGATGCCTCTTGCCTGCCTTTCCCTCAAGCTGCAGTGGATATTTTGCTTTTTCCAGAGGCAAGATGAAGAGGATCGTGTTCCAGTTCACCCCATACAGCTGGGTGAAGTTCGAGTGGAAGCCGGCCTCCAGCCTGCGCAGGTGGCTCGCCGTCTGTGGCATCATCTTCGTGGTGAGGACACCTCTCTGCCCCTTCTGTCCCCTGCTTCCAGGTTCTGTAACTCAGGCTGCAGCTCTGGGGGTGTGCCTGAAGCTGAGGCCAGGAGGGATCCCTTCCCAATCCTGCAGAACAGAGGGCTGTGTCCATGTCTCTGGGACAGGTGACAGATTCACTGCACAGAGGGTTGTCCTTGCTTGCTGACCACTGTTGCTGGAGTGGGAGCAACATAAACAGGGTTTGAATGGGTGCAATATGAACTGGGATCTTTGGGTTTTCAGCAAGTTGCTGCTCTCCAAAGCACTGGCTGTGGGTGAAAGTAGCACAAATGCCTGGGTTCTATGCAGGTACAGGTCACCTTGCAGCTGGAAAGGGCTGTATCCAAGGCCTCGGGCTCCTCTGAGCTCACTCCTGAAGCACAGATCTGCTTAAATTATTCAATTCGCCTGGATTTTTCTATTTTTTTTTTAAATATTTCACTGCACACACAGCACGTGAGTGGGTGGAATTGTTTTATGCCGGGAATGCAGCATCTGAAATTCATACCTGTGCCTGTGAAACTGAACTTTTCACCCACGTGACACTGATAGGGAGGGTAAATTGGGCAGTTTAAATGCCTTTTTCCCACTTCTGACCCTTTGCCAGCCAGGGGACTTTGGCCTTTGTGCCATCCATGTGATGTCAACTCAAACTTATCTCAACCCTGCAGCTGTGAAATTTAACTAAATCCATCCCGTGACACTTGTGGTGATCCAGAGGCACTGGGCATGAACCAGGTTCAGTGGCACAGGACAGAACTCTGTGTTTTGCCAGAACAAAACAAGCTCCCAGCACCTGATTCCTGCTGCAGGATACATTGGTCAACTCACATGGCACACCAGTCCTCCTTTGTGTGTAAATAAAATAGATGTTTCCCCAAAAGGTTGCTGGTTGCACCCTGAAGAAATGGGGGTTTAGGTGCTGCTGCAACAGAGATCCCAGTGAATTTATGCTTTACTGTGGGATTATGTTTCTTTTAGCACATCCCAGCTTCAGCTGACTGGTTCTAAGCAGCTTCAGGTTCTGGCTCACTCCTTGGGCTTCAGCACTGCTTAATGCCCTTTGTTATCACTTTTGAAGTGACAATCTGGTGTCTCTCTGCTCCCTTAAGCGCATTGCCAGGGCAGCTGCTTGAGAGAACATTTTGCTCTTAATTTATAATCAACTTTCCCAAGTTGGCTTTGAGGGTGAGTTTGCGTAACTGAGAACAAACAACCCAGCCCAGCCCCCCAGGATGTGCAGCTCGTGCCTCTTGTTGTGGTGGGGCTCCCTCAGCTGGGGTTTAAAGGACAGGGAAAGGAAAGGCTGTGCTTTTGGGATTTGTCCTCAGTGTATGTGCAGGGATTTTTGGCTCTTTGTTTGAAGTTCAAAACTTGCTTGAAATTTGAGGGTACTGCTTGTCCAGCTTTTTGTTGTGATTTTTTTGTGCTTCTTCCAGCATAGAGGAAATGTTTAAAAACCCAATTGGTTTTGGGTTAGTGCTGATGGTTCACTCAGTGATACTGAGCAAGGCTAAGAAATGTGCAGGGGGAGCCATTCAGGGAGAGAGGGGCATCCCAGGCTTCATCCAGTGGTATTTTCCAAATGTAATTCCAATGTCCTTTCTCCCAGTTTTTATTGGCAGAGCTGAACACGTTTTACCTGAAGTTTGTGCTGTGGATGCCCCCTGAACACTACTTGGTGCTGCTACGCCTCGTGTTTTTTGTCAACGTGGGAGGAGTGGCCATGAGGGAGATCTACGACTTCATGGATGACCCGTAAGCCCCACCTCTCTGTACTTCCCATGTCGAGCTTCACGTGCTTTGTTTTGAACTTGCTCCAGCTTGCTGGCATCCATCTCGGGCACCAGTTCAGCTTGTCAGGGACAAAAAAGGCCTAATCCCAAAGCATCCGCTTTGTGTTCCTTTGTTTTGGAGGTAGCACTCTCACTCCCCCTGGTCAGGGAGCAGCTGTTGTTAAGGGCATTGTGTGTGCACTGTGTTAACCTCAGTGTCTGGTAAATGATCTCTCTGTGCAGAAGGGAATGTGGAAATGAGCTGGAGTGCCCCTGGCTCGTGGGCAGAGGAGCGCTGTGCTCCGATTCCAGACTGAGAGCCAGGAACTGCAGTCCTTGGATGTGCCCTCTGCGGACATCAGGGCTCAGACTAAAAATATGTGGTTCTTAAAGGCACTTCTTTCCTTGAGCTGTCTTCCCCCTGGCCCTCTGGAGCTCTCCTGGCATCCTCTTGCAGGTCAGAGGCCCTTGGTAGCAGGATGTGCTGCAGGTGAGGCACCACACACAGCAGTGCATGTACTTGAGACTGTTCCCACGTCAGCATCATATTTGTCCTCGCTGCTTTTGTTTCTGCAGACCATGTGAGAGCTGAGAAAGCTTTGTTCTCAAAATCACCTTTTCTTTTAATGTCACAGCCTGCCTGAGCCCACATCCTCAGCCTAAGGCACCACCTGGCTTCCAGGGGTGTTCATTGTCTGTCTCTGACCAACGCAAAAAAGTGTCTGTGTTCAGAATTTAGGGTTCCAACATGGTCTGAAGATCAGTTTCCCTTGCAAGGCTTTGACTTCTAGAACTGGGAAGAAGGGCCAGCCCACTTTGCTTAGTCGGAATTCAGGACATTCCACAGGGGCAGGATGCCTTGCCCTTGGTGTTGGACCTACTGGTTTGGGACGTGCCTCCAACTCACAGGTAAGAAGAGTCTCTGCCTCGCTGATGATCTCCTCTCCTTAGCACCATTCATCTTCTTGTGTTGGGGTTGGAAAAGCTCCTTAGCTCTTTGTTCAACCACATGGCATAACACTGGAATTTGGGAGAGCCATCCCTCGCCAGTGCCTCATCCCTGGTTTCGATTGTTGCTGTCCTTTCCACGAGCCGGAGCAGCTTATCCTGAGCCACACATCCCCATCACTGCCAGCACCTCCTGCCATGTTCCCTGCTGGGGGAGGTGACTGCCCCCACATCCTGGGGTTCCTGGCTCTGCTTGATGCCCCCCAGAGCTGACATCAGGCTGCTCCTGCAGAAGGGCAGAGCTGAGCACCCTCTCTTACCTGGTACCTTCTCTGCGGAGGGTTTTGTAATTCCTTCCTGCATTCCAGGCCATCCAGGCAGAGTGGATCTGCCCCCATTTACCAGCTTCACTTGCACATCATTTCAAGCCAAGGATCCTTCAGGATTCTTCCGTGGTGTTGTAGGGGAAGCATGATTTGCTCCATGTTTTTTTTATTTATGAAAGTCAGTGCATTATTCGTGCTGGGAAGAGCAGGCTGTACCAGAGGCTCCCAGCTTACATCACATGGGAAACCTTGCTGACCTTTTCCTTTTGGAAACTCTTAATGCTCAAAGATTGGAATATTCCATTGCCCTTCCTTGACAAAAATGTGGCTCACTGCCATGTCTGGTGGTGATGGGATTGTCTGGGATGAACTGATGAGGTCTCTTCAGCCAGCCCTGCAATGTTAGGTCTAGAAAGCAGTGAAATTCCAACGTGAAGAATTCTTTTTCCCATTCAGCATTCTGAGTATCCACAGGCAGTTCTGGGCTTTGCTTGCAGGACCTTGGGCTGAGCATGGGGACAGTGTAGTGCCTGGAATTGCAGTAGTCCCAGAAGAGGGGTGAAGCTTTCTCCAGCCCTCACACACCACATGCTGCCTCCGAGTTCACAAGGACTGGATGTGTGAAATGTTCCTGACCAGAAGTGTCTTGATGCATTTGTAGCATTTGACCTAGTCACACATTCCTGATGGGAGCCTTCCTGCCACCTCCAAGGAGTCTGCATCAAGGCATGAATTTTTATCTCCATCACAAGAAAAATCTTTCACATCTTTGCTGAGTATTAGGGCAGGAAATCAGCTCTCTTCCTTGGCAGCCTTAAGGGCTGCCCAGCTCTTGTGTTGGGATTCTTTGATTCTCTTGTCAGGGAAAGGATGGCAGAGGAGGAAGCAGCCCAGCAGAGCAGAAAGCTGCCCTCATCATCCCAGCAACTGGAATTCCCTGTGAGAGATCTGCTGCTTCCTTTCATCTCTCTGCCTGTGGGTTAGGGCTGGTCTCTGCCCATTTAATCTGTCACCACCTGGAGCAGTTTCTGCAGCTCTTTCATCCGAGCTGATCCAGGCAGGATACCTTTTAAAGAGGGAATGCACTCATCCTCTCTGCATCAGCAATCACCTACACTTGGTTTATTCCATATTTTTCCCAGTGTATTTGGATGGTTTGGTGTAGTTTGAACTATACATACCCAAATATGGCTCTGGGCCTCGTGTGTGAGAAACTCCTGTTTGGAGCCATACCCTGAGCATCAGCTAGTCTCAGGCTGGTCAGAGAATTGTTTCATGTGGATTTACCTGTGAATGGGGACACTTCCCTGCATTGTGTGCTGATGAAGTTTGACTCTTCTTGCTTTCAGAGCCTCTGTGAGAAAACTGAAGTAACGCCAACGTGAAAGTGTCATCCTGCAGAGCCTTAGTGCATGTGTGATCTGAACTAAACTTGTAGGACTGTGCAAAGCTGAATGAAATCACTGCCCCAGCTGTCTTTTTGTGCAGATTTCTCCACATCCCTAATTTTACAGCAATGAAATGTTTTTGTCTGTGTCTCTCCTGCAGGAAGTTCCACAAGAAGCTGGGCCAGCAGGCCTGGCTGGTTGCTGCTATTACTGCCACAGAGTTCCTGATCGTCGTCAAGTACGATCCCTACACGCTCACCCTCTCCCTGCCCTTCTACATCACCCAGTGCTGGATCCTGGGGATTATCCTGGTGCTCACCTGGACAGCCTGGCGCTTCTTCATTCGGTGGGGCTGCATTTGGGGCTGACAGGGTTTTAGGAGGATTTGTTCAACCCCCGTCCTCAGATGTGCTCCCTGGGACTGCCTGGGGAGAGAGCACAGCTCTCCTGGGTGGGTGAAAGTTCTGAAATAGACAGGGAGTTCTCTGGGCCTGATTCTGGCAGTTTCCTGTCTGAATCATGGAAAACAGCTGCACAGGGCCTCAGGAGTTAGCAGCCTTCCAGTACTGGAAGGGACCCACAAGGAAGCTGGAGAGGGCCTCTGCATATCAGGGACTGGAGAGACAGGCTGAGGGGGAATGGCTCTGCACTGACAGAGAGCAGGTTGAGATGTGATTTGGGGAAAGATGAGGGTGCTGAGGCCCTGGCACAGGATGCCCAGAGATGCTGTGGCTGCCCCATCCCTGGAAGTGTCCAAGGCTGGGTTGCATGGAGCAGCCTGGGATGGTGGAATGTGTCCCTGCCCATGGCAGGGGGTGGAGTGGGACGGGCTTTAGGATCCCTTTCAACCCAGACCGTTCCGTGATCGTTTGAAGCGCAGTGCTGTGTGGAGGGGGCAGCAGCGCCTGCTCCTGCAGGATTGGCTGTTGTGCTTTGGCAGAGGTGGGAAGAGCCAGGCCACCAGCCAGAAACACAAACTGCCAGTGAATCGGTGCCACCAGCAGTTGTAGAAGTGCCCAGCCAGAGGCTCCAGTGAGTTGTTATCCCGAGGAAGCTCCGTGCAGAGAGGTTCCCTTGCTGTTGTTCCTGTGGGCTGGAATGGTGTGCTGTGTGTTGCAGGGACATCACCCTGCGGTACAAGGAGATCCGGCGGCAGAAGCAGGAGCACAGGCACGAGAAGGAGAAGGACAAATGCCTGAGCAACGGGGACGGACACTCAGCCCTGCTGGATGAGCCCAACGGGAGCAAACTCCGGGAGAGGAAGCTCTGAGCTTGGACACGGGGCTGACAGGAACTCGTGGTGCCCGAGCGGGCCTGGCGCACAGTCCCAACCTTATCCTACCTAACTCCTAATTGTCATTGTTAGCGTTCCAGCGTGTGGGAATCCTCTCGGGGGAGGATGGCACTGACACAGCCCCCCCTCTCCTCGTGTCACCCGGGCAGGGCCAGAGGAAGTCTGTGTGGAGGGAGGCCAGCGCCGACCCCGCACACGGGGCAGGGCCTTCACCGGGTGCTGTGTGTCTTCCTCGGAACCAGGTGTGGAGACAGGGGGCTCAGAGCACGGCACACAGCGATCTGCTGCTCCAGTCCCAGGGAACTGAGAGCTCCCTGGGGCGTTTGGGCATTAGGAACACTTGTTTTGGAGTGTACAGAGACCAGGCACAGGAAATGAATTCTGTTCTTCCTGCTGGAACTACGTGGAGCTGTGGAGGAGGATTGGGTGAAGGCGTTCAGCGAGGTGACTGTGGGTGCACGGGGCCGTGTGGCCAAGCTGCACTCCTTGCACAGGATGTACCATGCTGCACTGCTGCTCCAGCCCCTCTGCAGGGCATCCTGTGACTGCCAACGTCCCAGAGCGGCACGTGGGTGCTGTGTCCCAGCTCTGGGCAGACAGACAGCTTCTCCTTAGCTCTTATTTCTAATTTCTTTTAGTCTCGGTCATCTCTTAAATGTAAGGGAAGGTGAAATGAGAAAGGTCAACCTGCCTTTGCTCTGCGGAGTAAAATGTGTCCAAAACAAGCAGTAACTGGGAGTGTCCAGTCAGTCTGGAGTTCTGTGCTTTGTCCTCACCGCAGGGGGTTTGCTCTGGGGTCGGACCAGGGGCACCTCAGGCTCTGCCATGCTTTGTCACTGCCCTGTTCCTTCCAGGTGGCTCCAGAGTGAGGGGTTTCTGGGAAAGCTGAGGCCTGCAGTGTCACACCCCCCATCCCTGTAACCCTGCCAGCAGCAGGCCCAGGCCAGGCACGTCCCTGGCACAGCACAGCCAGGGAGCATCCTGAGCCAGGCAGTGTTTCTGCTGGTGACTCAGCATCCTGGAAAGGGAACTGGAAGCCTGGGCTGCTTTGTTTCCCCAGGTCATTATTCCAAGTGTGAGAGCTCCACTAATCCATGTGGATTCTGTACCCTCTGCTCCAAGCCCTTGCGTCGCTGTCCCAGGCACTGATGTCACTGCTAATCCAATCTGGATGTTTTTCAGGGAAGTGTTTATCCAGGAGAGAAAATGACACAAACACCACAGTACAATTCCAAAAGTGCAACCCCAAACTTTTGAAGTGGCAGGAGCTTGCAGAGCTGCTGCCCAGCACACATCTGGGTTTTTTATCTGGTTTGGTCTTGTATGGGAATGACAGCCAACATTCCCAGCTTTAGTGCCTCAAATGCTTTCCAGCTATAAAAAGTGGGCAGTGGGCAGTCTGGAAATTGGGAATCCCCAGTTGGGGAGGTGGCCAGGTGACCTGAGAGGACTTGTCACTGCACCCCCTCCCACCAAAGGACCACTTACCTGTGCTGACAACACCTGGTGAGGGATATCCAGAAAGATCTGGGAGCTTTGACCTCATACATGAACCACTGACTCATCTGTCTGCATCCAAGGGATCCCAGGGATAGTCTGGATCCTGTCCATGTAGTTCTGTGTGCTGGTTTGTCCTTTGGGCAATGTGTGCATGTGGGTCCTCTCTTGTTACCTCACTCATGGAGCCAGGGGGCTGAGGGGCCTTGGGCTGTGTCCCCCCCAGCACACAGGATGGGGTGGATGGATGCTGGGCCTTGAGGCAAGGAATGTGTCCAGGGAAAAGGGTGGGCTCTGATCATTGCAAACTCGGCTGGATTCAGGAATCCTTTTGTGATCCTCTGGGAGCAGTGCTCGAAGCAGCCTCGTAGGGAGGAGATGGAAGGAAGCCAAGAGTCCTCATGGGAATAACATTTGGTGTGGCCTAAAATGGGACCCTCCCTGTGGAGAGGGCAGAGGTGGCCAGCTCCTGCTTCCAAACACAGGAGTGTCCAGCTCACCTGGAACGGATCCCTCACCTGTGGTCACACCGATGTTGTGGAGAGCTTGGCCAAAGGTATGTGTTGGCTTTAAAAAGGAGGGGGTTTTAATAGGAGAGCTGGTGTCTGTGTGAGACTGGATGAATCCAGGTGCCCAGCTTGGAGATTTCCAAACCTCAGCCTGATCCAATCCCATCTGGAGCAGCTCCGGGGGTCCCTTTTGCCCAAAGTCTGGAGTGGTGAGCCCTGAGGTGCCCTGCAGGAGGGTGCTGGGTCCCGAGCTGTCCTGTAGAGGGACATCCTGCCACGTCCCTGGGGATGCAGAGGAGCTTTGGGAAGTGGGGAAGGACCATGGCCTGGCCTTTTCCAGCTGTACCCAGAGGAAGAGCCAGGAAGCTTCATGGAAAGGAGCCTTGGCTGCAGGAGGCAGTAGCTCTCCCACCCAGGCAACATTTTTGGTACAGTCAAAATTTGCTGTGTTTTCTCCCTGAAAATGAACTTCCTGCTGGGAAGATCATGGGAGCATCTCCGAGTGCTGCCCTCTCTGGATCTTTCCAGAACAGGGAGCCTGCAGCCAGTGTTGAGCTGGCCCTGTGGCTGGATGTGGGTTTTCCTGGGAGTCACAGATCCTCTGGAATGTCACACTGCTCCCTGACCTCTTTTCTCAGCTTGTGTGGGTGCTTTTTCCCCACAAGATCACAATTATTCCATTTTCTCCAAGCAAAGTGTTTCTCCTGGTGTCTGAAATTGCTCCTTGCAGCCCTGGAAGTCGCCTGACATTAAGGTGAGGTGGCTGAAGCCATGGATATGAAGGCAGGGAGAAGGAGGATCCCACAGGAGGCGGTGAAGGCGCAGTTTTTCCAAGGGTCGTGGTGTAGTGAATGTGGAGCCAAACAGTCTGAGGGGCTTTTGGTGCCAGATCCCAAAAAGTTCCACTTTCTGCTGCAGAGGGAATGGATCTGATGGTTTTTCTTAGGAGCATCCAAAGCCAAGACCTTGCTGAATAGCCCTAGATGTCTCCACGGCCAGGAGGGACACAGCTGGAAGCTGTTTGGGACAAGGGAGAACCCAAGGATTTGGCTTTGGGGTGGTGACCCAGAGACCTCAAGGGGCTCTGCACCCTTCGAGGGGCAAGGGGAGGGAAACACTTCTCTCCCTGTGGAGAGAAAGATTTGTCAGGGTCCATGGGGAGGAGCAGCTGGAGATGCAGAGATGCGGTGGGATAGAGCAGGGAGTCCCTGGAAGTGGGATTTGGGGAAGCGTGCTATGGCAAATCACACAGCAGTACGTCTCTGATGTGGGATGAGGGATCTGGCATTGTCCCTCCTCACTCCTGGCTGGGATTTGAGTGAATTTTGTTGTTTCGGTTTTCTTATGGCAACTTCCTCAGGAAATCTGGGAGCCTGGCAGGCAAGCGCCAGCGTAAGAGCCGCCCGGGGTGCCCAGGCTCTGCCGGGGCGTTCGGGCTGGGCTGAGCCGAGCCCCGGGGAGGCTCTGGCGAGCGCAGAGACCGCCCAGCTCATGGCACGGATGAGCGGCGGCTCCGCCCCGGGCTGGGCTGGGCGAGGGAGCGGAGCCGCTCCCGGTCCCGCACCGCCGGGAAGCATCCCGGCTGCGTGGGGACATCCCGGATCCCGGGGCTGGGCTCTGGAGCCGCAGGGACCCCCGGGCAGCGGCGGGGGCTCTGCCCGCTCCCCGGAGTTGGGGCGGCCCGTGGATCCCGGGGCTGAGCTCGGGGACCCCTGGGCGGCGCGGGGGGCTCTGCCCGGTGCCCACCGCCGGCCGGGCGGGCCCCGGGGGTCGCAGGGTGCCCCCTCCCCGTGGGAGCCGACACAGCTCGGCGGATGCCGGGGCCGCCCGGGAATCCCCGCGCTCCCCGCAGCTCCCTGAGGATTTGTACCTGTCCAGGTAAAGCGCGGGGGTCACAGGCTTGGGGGGGGGGGAATGCGTGCCCTGTGGGGGCTGTAGAGGGCATGGGGAGGGGCAGAGCCCAAATCCTTTTGGCAAGTTTGGGGTGCGTCTTTATTCGTGCCAGGAGCAAACTCCATCCCGCTCCTGTGCCCTGCGGAGGGGGCGGGAGAGGGGTGGAAGGGGCTGGCTCCGACCAGCGCTGAGCTGAGCTTAGCCCGGGCTCAGCACACCGGCCGCGGGTGCCTGGGGCAGGACAGGGAGGGAGGATGAGCAGGGGGATCGCTGGGACCTGGACTGGGACGTTTGGGGACTGCAGCGTGCTCGGGGGATGCACAGCCAGGCTGGCCCGGGTGCTTTGGGACCAGCAATTGGGGTTGCTGTGCCCGTGGCCTTGCAGCAGCGAGGTGACAACCCCACGAAGACTGGGGGACCCCCTTTTCCAGGGGGGACAGACAGGTGACTTTAATGCTGTTTTTCTCCCCCTCACTGAGCTGTTTTATTGTCCCTCCAAGCAGGAAAAGGGACCTGAGCTCTGCAGCAGCTCCTAAGGAAAATGAAGCTGCCCTGGCCCTGACATTGGGGTGCTGGGATGGATGGAGAGGGCTCTGCACCCCAAACCAGGGCTCTGCAGCCTGATCTTTGTGGTCTGTGGGTGAAAAATCCATCAATCCCTGTGCTGCCAGCAGTGGGAGAGTGGTGCCTCTTCCCTTCCCAATGCTTCAGGCTTGATTTCTCAGGGATTTGAGCGGCAGGTCAGGGAGATGTCAGAGCAGCTCGGTGCAATGCTCCAGGGAAGAGCTTAGTTAACAAAAAAAAGCCATAAATCCTTCCCCGAGTACCTCCACCCCCGTTTCCTTGCTCAGGAGAGATTGATGCTGTTTTCCTAATAGGAAAATACCTCTGGGTTTCATCCCAGTGCTGAGCACTGCAGTCTCTTTCCAGGTGATGCCTTGGAAATCTGCTTAACTTGCTGCTTAGAGCTCATTAGAGAGGGAGGTTTTGGGGAAAGAAGCTCTGAAAGGAAAGAAAAATTAGAAATTTCTTCTAATTTCCGGAAGAAATTGGGAGGAGGTGGAGGGGGTTTAAAAGGGATGTTTGTCCTCCTGCAGGGAAAGACAGTCCTGAAAACTTTGCTATTTTCATATTAAAAATAATTGGGAAGCAGGTAGAGGAACAGAGCACCTTGCTTGGGCACGGGGGCTTTTTGGGGCATAAAAAGAGGGAGTTTAGGGTAAATCTCCTTCACATTGCTCTATTAAGATGCCAATTTTCAGCACTAAACAGCAAAGTGGGCCTTGAGCTAAGCTCAGCCCATGATATGAGCTCAGCATGTTCTCAGCCAGGATAGGACTGGTTTATCCATTGCACAGGGAGATTTGTGCCAGAGGGAGTGAGTGGGGAGGAACTGGGCATCTCCCAGCCCCATCCCAGCACCCCTGTCACTTTGGGTTACATTTAGGGCTCCCCTTCCTCCTGTTATCCCAAGGATGGGCGTGTGCCCCTGCAGGGGGGGAGGCCAGGCCAGCACAGCTGATATTCCATGCCATGAAATTCCCACTTTGGCCTGTTAAAATCCAAGCCTGGATGGTTTGGGGGGAGTTAATCACCCCCCAGTGCCTGAGGCTGTGAGCACCCAAGGGGAGCTGGAAGGTGGGGCATCAATATTGCAGAACCATCTGTCTGAGGCCAATCCAGCCCCATGAGTGGGCTTGGGGAATCCTGGAGAAGGGCTGGGGGGCTTGAGGGAGCTATGTGGAGGTTTAGGTGAGGTGCTGAGGTTGTGTCCCCATGGGGTTCTGTGGGATCCCAACAGCTCTCTGTGGTCTGTGATTCCCTGGCACAGATGCCAGGGAACAGGGAGTGCTGGTCAGTTCCTATTGGATTTGCTTGTTGGGTGTTTTGGGGGATCCCAAATGCCCCTTTTCATAGCAGGAGTAATGGCTCGAATAAATCCCCCTCAGCATCCATGGTTCCTGTGCTAGGATTTGCCTGGCAGAGCAGCTTCCTTTTGACTTGACTGGGAAAAATCATTTTGGGGGGGGAGCCCTTGTGCAACAGAGCTTTCCCACTGCAGGAGCTGATTCCTGGGGAAGAACATCCCCTAAACCCTGCAGTGACCGCAAAATGGGGGAATGGGGCTGTCCCCCTCGGCTGGGGTCAGGGCAAAGCCTCGGGAGAGGCTGGGAAACTGCAGGAGTCAAGGAAGATGTCAGCTGGAAAAGCAGCAAAGGGCTTTGAGGGCTCCTGGAGGGGGGATGTCGCCTGTTTAAAGGCTCCCGAGGTAAATCGAGCGGCTCTGCCCCTTCCCGAGGGTTCCTGTCCCTCCTTCAGCTCCTGCCGGTGGCTGAGAGGCTTCAGCGCGTTTGCTCCGCGCCTGGAAGAGGAGCCAAGGCCGGGAGCAATGGAGGGGGAGTAGTGATGGAGCATCCCCGCTGGAAAATCACAGGGCGTTCGATTTTTGAGTTCTTCCCCTTCATCCTAACGCTGTGTCTCGCGCATTCCAGGCTATCCTGCTCGCCGGGAGCGTTTGCCATGGACACTGGGCACGTAAGCAGATCCCGCTTCAGTGGTGAGTCCTCCCCAGGGAGCCCGGGAAGGGTTTGGGGCAGAGCTGCTGGCGCTCACACCGAGGTTTTTTGGGGAAGGGTTGGCTGGTCCTCGCTGCTTTTTATGAGGAGAGCCCGCTGCTCCATGTGCCTGCTGGGTTTTGTTCCCTAAAACAAGGATAAGCCCCTTAGAACCTCTTAAGTTTTCCAACATGAGTGCTCAGTCCTTGGAAACTGGGAGCAATGAGGGGGAAGCAGGGTCCAGTTCATCTGGGATTTGCCCTTGGAGTTCTTCAGAGATAGGAGCCAGTAAAAGGTTATGCTGCTTCTTTTTTAATTTTTATTCCCGATTTTGCCCCTCTGCCTTAGCAGGAGCCTGCGAGCTCTGGCACAGGAAACCTCCAGCTGCTTCCCACAGCATCCTTAGCCGGGATGCAGGGATAAAGCAGAGCCCCTTAGGGCTGTGTGTCAGGGTGGATGGAGCAGGACCCGTGTCCCATCCCAATGTTTAACCTCGGGGACCCCTGTGGGCTGCTCCCGGGATCCAAAGCAGGTGCTTTGGATGCGAATACTCAGTTCCTTCTGCTGTTCCCGCTGGAGGAGGGCTGGGGAGAGCAGCAGGTTGTCCCTGCGCTCGGATGCGATGTGGGAGTTCAGCCTGGCTTTGGGCTTTTTCCGGCTCCGAAGGAGGGAGCGCTGCGGCGTGATGATGCCGGAGGACTCCTCGGCAGCGCTGCGGGATGAGAAATCCTCTCTTTCCCCGTTTTCCTGTGTTGCACGGGGCGGTCGGTACCGGTTCGGCGCGGGAGTGATGGAGGCTGGTGCAATGCAGCAGGAACCGCTCGCAGCCGAGCCCGGCGCTCCCTCCCCGCCGGCTCCGGCGGCACCCGCGGGGCTCTGCCTCTTTCCAGCAGCTTTTCGTTTGGTTTTTCCCTACTCCCGGCTTTTCCTGGCATCCCCGGGCAGCAGCTGGGCGGCGGGCGATGCAGATGTGCGCTGAGCACATCTGTCAGTGAGACAGCCTCAGCCGGCCAAGGGACCCCCGGCACCCGGGGAGTGACACAGCCGCTCGCTAGGAACCGGGGCTGGGACACAGAAGAACTTCGTCTCCCGGGAAAGCCAAGGCAGGGCTGTCATTTTTTTTGGCTGGCAGAGCCTCTGCCTGACCCATTTGCAGCCACCCGGGTGGGAGCTGCGGTTTATCCCCTCCACGGCCCATGCCATTCTCGGAGCTTGGAGCCGGGTTCCCTGCGTGGAAGCAGCCAAGGCTGAAGGCTCATTCCCGGGATTGTGAGCAGCTCATGGAGCCCCCCTGTCCCCCGCAGTGGCCTCCAGCCCGCCGCGCTGGGAGATCGGGCTCTACGCCGCCGGCGCCTTGGCGCTGCTGGGAATCGCAGCCATCAACCTGTGGAAGCTCTGGCGCTCCGGGAGCTACCCGGCCCCTTCCCCCTTCCCCAACTATGACTACCGGTACCTGGAGCAGAAGTACGGAGCGGCGTGCCCGGACATCAGGAGCAAGGTAAAGGGGGAAGCTGCCTTTGTCTCCTTCCCTTCGCAGCACGCGGGATGCTGGAGGGGTGGGAATATCTCCTGGATCCCCTCAGGGGTGGGGGCAACAGCCACAGGCAGCACCCTGGTGCTGCTGCAGCTTTTGGGGGGATCGCTGGAGCTGGGAGCTGCGGGAAGCTCCGGGCTCGCTGCCGCGGCAGCTTGAGGCCAGGCAGGGGCCGGGATGCATCCAAGGAGAAGCCCAGCTGTCCGGCTCCGCGCGGAGGGACGGATGATGGATGGCAGCGCCCGCTTTCCTTTCCCTGGCAGCGAGGGCTGGCCCCGGGCTCGCAGCGGGCGCCAGGTCGGAGCTCTTCGTCTCGCAAGAGCAGCCTGAGGGTAGAGGACACCTTGGAGAGCATCCAGGAGCTGGGCAGCCTGGAGCTGATGGGCAGAGACCTGGGCCTGGCCCACTACGGCCCCCTGCGGAAATCCATCTCGGCCGACTCCCTCAACTCCATCTCGTCCATCGGGAACAACTTCGGGCAGGATTTCACCGTGGGGCAGGTGGAGGTGTCCATGGAGTACGACGGGAGGGCGGCCGCCCTGCACGTGACGCTGCTGCAGGGCAAGGACCTGCTGGAGAAGGAGGATGCGCGCTTCGAGTCCTGCTTCATGCGGATCAGCCTCCTCCCGGCAGAGCAGATCGTCGGCATCTCTCGGGTGAGCCCCGCATTCCCAGCCAGAACCCCCCACGGACCCCTGTGCACACGTGGCAGCCCTGGGGTTTTGGGTGGCAGCGTCCCTTGGCCACATTCCCCAAGGAAGCGGTGGGGGTTGGGAGTGGGGAGCTCCAGGCATGCCAGGATCAGAAATGGTTGGCACAGGACATGGGGGTTATCAGCTCCCCCAGGCAGTGGTGGGGTTTGGGAGCGTGGAGTTCAAGTCTGGATGTGGTCGAAATGGGATTTTGGGGTGGGTCTCAGCTCCTCAAGGCAGTGGTTGGGTTTGGGAGCAGAGAGCTCTGGACTGGCACAGGATTTTGAGGGGTGTCCCAGGTGGGTTTGCACATCAGAAACCCAGCAGAGGCAAGAATGTCTCCCCCTTGGCTTGGATTTGGGCTGACTTACTCATGTCCGAGTGTGGCTGGTGGGAATTTTCCTGCTTGCCTGTCCCTGCTGTGGAAAGGAGGCTGTGGCAGGTGAAGGAAGTGGCCTGGGGTGGGGTTTGGGTGGCAGTAGCAGTTTGGGCAGGTGCTGCTGGTGTCTTGCCAAGCCCCCACAGTCCCCTGAGTCTCTGCAGTCCCTCTCCTTCCACAGCACCCCCAAAACTTTTCCCTCCCCACAAAGGATGCAGCAGTGGAAGATCCATGTGGTGACACTGACAGCCACAGTCAGGGTTGGATCTGGGGCAAAACCTCCCTTTTTAAATGCCTCAACAGCTGCTTTTGGAAAGCAGGAGCCTCAGTTTTCTTCCAGCAGCTCCTTTATTGCAGAGTCAGTTTGATTTAATCAGGGTATTTCAGCAAGGAGTGGGAATTTGCATCCCATTAAGGCACCTCTCCACTGGGGCGGAGGTGCTGCTCCATTCACACGAACGGGCTGCTGCCTCCAAAATATTTCCACAGTGCCCTTTTAGACCATTTTCCCATCCAAATCTCTGGCTCTTTATTTATGCTCTGGAGATATTTATTATTTAGTGTCATTATTTATAATTCACCAGCACAATTTACCTCCTTGGTTGCCCCAAGGCCACAGATAAAGGCCCAGCCACGTTTTTTTCCCAGTGCTTCTAGGGGGATTTTAAATAGCAGCTCCTGTTTGGTTGTACTTGATCCAGAACTCCCAAAATACAGCGTGGGCTGCAGACAGACACTCTGTAAAATCTGTAGGGCTTTAAAATCTGCTCTTTACACAGAGGAACTTCAATCCCCTGGGGACTCTGGAGGTTGATGGTATCCAGTGGGAGAGCATGGACTAAGAAGGCAGAAATAACAGGGTGCTGCCTTTGTGTCCTTCATCCCAGGGATGGAGCAGGGTTAGGAGCAGACTGAGGCAGGAGAGAGTCCTTGGGGGAGATGAACCCTCTCCTGGGGGCCTTTTGGGGTGACACAGACTCACAGAGGGGTCCCTTCTCCACCCAGATTTGGGTGGCTTTGGGGAGCTGGTGGTTCCACTTTGCTCCATGCTATCCAAGGCTTCCATCCCATGGGACAAACCCCTGGTTTGCCTGTAATATCCTGGATGCCAAAACAGGGCTGGAGTAGGGGGAAAAATATCCCTAAATCCGTCACTTCAGAGCATTTCTCCTCCACCAGTTCTTTGTGATCAGCACCCACAGGATGAGCCATGGGAGCTGCTGCTGCCTCTGCTCCCAGGGAATGATGTGACACAGGGACAGTGCCAGCCAAACAGCACCATTCCCACGGGGCACATCTTCAGGAGTTGGTTCTGCTTGGAGAAGGGCTGGGGGTTACACCTTGTAACCATAATTCCTGTTGGCTGATATGGCCAAGCTGAATGTGCATCCACATTCCCAGGGGCTTGGGATGTATTTGACAGCACTGGGACAGTGCTGATTCTCTAGTTAAAAGAATTAACATGCGCTGGGGCAGGTCACAGCCCTGATTTCCACCCCAGCAGCTGAGCAGTTGCTGTGGTCACGTCGGGAATAAATCATCCCGATTGGAGGGGGCGTGCCCTGGGGCTGCCCTCCCTGCACTCCACACAATTCCCGTGAAATGGGGCAGTGCAGGGATGCAGCCCCGAGCCCCGTGGGTGCCAGGGCTATCCCCCCTTCCCACGGCAGATCCAGAGGAGCGCCTACTCCGTGGCCTTCGACGAGCGCTTCTCGGTGCCGCTGGACCCGGCGGCGCTGGAGGAGAACAGCCTGCGCTTCTCCGTCTTCGGCGTCGACGAGGACGAGCGCAGCGTCAGCACCGGCGTGGCCGAGCTCAAGCTCTCCGACCTGGACCTGGCCACACGTCCCTTCAACGCCTGGCTCTACCTGCAGGACACCAACAAGGTGAGCCAGCAGTGTCCCACCCCCCGGCTGGGTTTGGGGCTGGGGCGGCGGGACGGTGTCTTGTGCTGAATGTTGCGTCCCGCAGGCGGTGGACACGGTGGGGGAGATCCTGCTCTCCCTGAGCTACCTGCCCACGGCCGAGCGGCTCACGGTGGTGGTGGTCAAAGCCAAGAACCTGGTGTGGAGCAATGGGAAGGTGACCGCAGGTGAGGGGGGCTCCGTGGTGGGGTTTGTCCTCATTTATCCCGCTTGCTGCACGGGAGTGGCTCCCAGTGAGGACACACCTGCCGGGAAGGGCCACCAGAAAGGGTCTCCCTGCTTTCTCCACATCGCTGGGGACACGTGTGACTGATCCCTCTCCTGCCCTTGGAGCAGATCCCTTCGTCAAGGTGTACCTGCTGCAGGACGGGAGGAAGATCAGCAAGAAGAAGACAGCAGTGAAGAGGGGAGACACCAACCCCGTGTTCAACGAGGCCATGATCTTCTCCGTGCCCGCCATCGTGCTCCAGGTCTGGCCCAGCCCGGGGGGGCTGGGGAGGGAGGACACATCCCAGTGCTCCTCAAGCTCCCTATATCCACTAGTGGGGAGCTCCTGGCGGTGTGGGGTTCTGGGGAGGGTGATCCTGGGAGCTGTGGGGGTTGTGGGTGTGTGGTCTGCTTTGGGGTGGATGTCTGGGGGCTGTTGTGGGGTACATGGATGTCTAGGGGCTGTTTGGAGAGGTGTGGATGTGTGGAAATGGCTGCTGGAGGGGGGAATGTGCGTGGGAAGGATATGGATGCATGGGTTGGGATACAGCAGGGTGCACAGGGATAGTTTGATATGTGGACGGGGGACAAAGATGGATTTAGGGGATGTGTAAGTGTGGGGGGTATACGATGGCGGGTCCGTAGGGATCTGGGGTGTTTCAAGAACAGGGGGTTGGGGCACAGAGGGCCGTGTGCAGGTGGGCGTGTGGCAGGCTGGGCGGTGATGCACGGATGTATGGGCATCGTGGGCTCGTGTCCCCGTGGAGAGGGCCCGGGGATCCGTGTCTGGGTGGGTCAGGGTGGTGACAGCCCCGTGTCCCCAGGAGCTGTCCCTGCGTGTGACGGTGGCTGAGAGCGGCGAGGACGGGCGCGGTGATAACACGGGCCACGTGCTCATCGGGCCCGCGGCCAGCGGCATGGGCACCACGCACTGGAACCAGATGCTGGCCACGCTCCGCAAGCCCGTTTCCATGTGGCACCCGCTCCGCAGGAATTAGGCCGATCCCGGGCACGGCGGGCCCGGGGCAGGGGCTGGGTGGCACCGCACGAGCCGAGCTGCGGCTGCCGAGGGGCCCGAAATACCCGGAGCACGGACAGAGCGGCTCCGCGGGCACATCCCGGGTCACCCCGCATGTGCTGGGCCAGAGCTGTCAGGAACGAGCCCAGATGGACCAAAACCAGCAGGAACCTCCCCAATCCGCAGCTCTGGAGCGTTCTGTGTGCTCCCAACGGCCTCAAAATCCGCGGAATCCTCAAACGTGGACTCTGAGCGAGGGAGGGGGATTCCTTTGGAAGGTGGCTTTTGGGCAGGAATCGTGATGGGGGTGATGAAAGCCAGCCTGGCGTGGAAGTCATCCTGAGGGGATCTTCTGTAGTGACTTTGGTGCACTGTGCCAGGGTTGGAATGGTTCCAGTGAGAATGGAAAAAGGGAGCAATAACAGCAGAAAATCAATTGTTACATTCGGCTCCTCTTCCCATCTGTTCCCCCACACAATCAATCCCTGCACATCTCCACTGGCTGCACAGGCAGGGATTGGTTTCCAATCATTGGGTTTCCAACCACTTGAGTTTGAGGTCAGATCCATGCTGGGAATTGTGCCCTAAGGGTCCAGTAGGATCAGGGGCAGCTTTTCTCACCCCAGCCACTTTTCCAACCCAAACTCACCCTCAGAGTGCTCAGGACAGCACTGCCAATTCCTGCTCCTTTACACAACTCTCACAACTGGGAACTGGTTTTTCCAGCCCCTAATCCTGGACTTGGGCTGTGTGACTTACCCTATAACTCATTTTTTCCATGATTTGGGCATACAGAGGAACATCTTAGCCTTGTGCCCCAAGGCAGGTGGGAAAGGGCCCTAATTTCATAGTTTTAAAGCTCAACTCCTGTTTCTGGAGGGAGAGGAAAAGCCTGTGTGGATCCTGTCTGCTGATGGGATCCTGGCCCAAGCCAGGTTTGGGGTTTTTGGGGAGCCAATTCCCACTCTGGTTTGTGGAGGGTGATGGAGCCCCCCTTGGCACAGGCTGGAGAGCAGAGGACACACTGGGGCCACATCATTCCTTGCCTGGAACCTTGGCTTTTCCCTACCAGCAGGATTCTGGTGGGAAACCAGGCTTGGAAATCTGGGGTGGGGTCTGGGGCTCTGTGCCATGAAACTGGCACCAGGGGATGAGCATGGGCTGGGATGTGGCTGCTTGGATGATCTGAGCAGGGAAAAAGGTGCGAATGAGCCATTTATCCATTTTTCCATGATTAAAAAGTAACTGAAAGGTGGGTTACCCTGAGCTGGTGGCACTTTTCCCTTCCCACCTGTCCTGCCTGACCTTCCCTTTGGGACATGGCTGTAATGTCCCTGTTCCATCATCCCCTTCTGCTCCAGCTCCTCCCCCTGCCCCTCTCCACTCAGTGATGCCCAGATTCCCTTCTCCCACACTTCCTCCTCCCCACCTCTCCCTCCAGGAGCCCCCCTGTCCCATCTGCTGCCAGGGGAGCTGGTGCCATCCCTCCGTGGGTGATGCACAGCACCAAGGCACGAGCCAAGGAAGGGGAGGCTTGAAGGATGATGTTTTCTGAAGGATGAGGAAGTTTTCGTGGGAAGTTGTTCACAGCCAGTACTCACAGACCACGAGGTCTGGGGGAGAATTTGCTTATTATCTATTCCAGCCAAGTATTTGGGAAGAGATGGACACAGAAATCCTTGGTTGTCCCACAGCTCCTGCTAACTGCTGAGCTTTACTTGGGATGAGGTAAGTGACTTCCACAGGTGCTGGAATCTTTCATGTTTAGCCCCAAAGTGATGGGGAATGTGTGGGTTAGGCATTTTTATAGTGCTCTTCTCCAGCCATTCCTATTTGGAGGCACCTCCTTCTTCATCCTGGGGACAAAAAATGCTGCTGGAGCTGTTTTTGGGGGTGGGATGGATGGACCCTGTGTGAAGGATTAGGAAAAGGTCCAGGATGGACACAAGGCTCCCTCCTACCTGAAAAGCTCACATGGCTGCACCTGCTGTGACTATGGGCTCTCCCAGAGGGAATCAGGGAATCCAAGGAGCTCTTTGGGAAAGGTCTGGGAAGCATCAGGGCAGGGACAGGCAGCAGTGAGGGAGAGACCTCCCAGTAGCACAGGAAGGCTCTCCCAGGGAAATGGTTCCATGTGCTGGAGAGGCTCCTCATGGTGCCAGCATAGTTTGGGCTCGAGGTCTCCCCATCCCCAGGCACACCTGGAGCAGGGCTGAGCCCCCTCCTGAGCCCCTGGCCCAGGTGGAGAGGGAATGGCTGCAGTGTGGACAGGCTGGGTCCCTCCAGCTCTGAGCAGTGCTGGAGGATTGCTGGGCTGGGACACATCCATTTCCTCAGTCCTCCTCCCTGGAGCACGGGGTCACCCAGGGTTTTCTGTGCCTCCCACGTTCCTGCTCCCAGGGATCCATCATCTGCTGCCACAGGGACCAATGTGACAGTGACAGCTTTGGGTGTTTAATGGCCATTTTACCAGCGTGCTCTGGCCCCTGAGTGCATCCATCACCGTGTCCATAGGGACAACCAGGACAATACAGCAGCTCTCCCTCCCCTGCCTCGGCCCTGCAGCTCAGGAAGGCTCCCAGCTCCAGGTCTTCCCCACAGAATGGAGCCCCCTATTCCACCCTGGGGGAACTGAGCTGCAGCTTTGAGGTTCAAAAAGCAGGATTATTCACGTCCCTCATTTCTCCTTGTCTTTCTTTTTGCTCTTCCTCTGGCTCGTCAGCTCACTGAGCTTCTTGTCCAGGCGCCGCTGGAGGTGGGCTCGCTTGGCAGGGTCCAGGGCTTTGTCCTTGGAGCCACTCCCGGGATACAGGAGCCCTTCCCGGCTGATGCGCTGCCGCGCGCGCGCCTTGGCCGCCTCCCCGCAGCCGTGCACCTGGAGAGAAGGGACACCGGGCAGCGGGGCAGGGACCACCCGTGTGCCAACCAGGGGCTTTCACTCCCTGAGCCTGGAATTCCTTTTTTGCCCGCTTTGCATCCCCCTAGGATCATCTCCCATCATTTACAGACATTATTATCATTATGTTATATATCATTATGTTACTGTGTTGTTATATTACTTTATATATTTATATGGCTTTTATAATTTCTATTATTATTTATCACTGTTTACTATTTATTAATTTTCATTTTATATTTAGTCTATACTTTTATAGATTTATTCTTATACTTATTGTTTTTAATTAATAATTAATATTTATTATTCTGTATTTTATTAAACCATCATTTATAGCTCCTCTCACACAGAATGACATATAAAGATCCAGGTCCTGGGCTCTGAATAGCAGGTAAATAATTTTTTGGGATGGTTCAAGTGGCTCCTTCCACCTCCTTTTCCAATGACCTGGGACAGGTGTTTTGGGGAATAGGAGCCCTTTTTTAGCCATGAATCTGCTGTTTTAATGAGCCAAGTCCAACACTGGAATTATCTCTCATAGGTGAGATCCTCAAATCTGATCCCTTTCCTTGGCCCATCCCAAAATCATTTATGTTTCCACGGAGTGGGTCCCAGCCTGTTCCCTCAAAGCTGTGACAGCCCTTCCCAGGACATGGATTTGAATCCCTACAATTGTTGGGCCTCATTACAATTCAGCAGGGAGAGGCAATTCTGCAGGGAATAAATCTCCATCCCCCTGGGTGGTGAGTGACCATAAATACAAGTATTCCTTGCCATGGAAACAGATAGCTCTTGACAGAGGGAAAAGCTTGCCAAGGATTTATAGGGCTGCTGAGCTCCGGGAGGCTCCACAGGGCATGGAAGCTGTGGGATGAGGAACAAGGACACAGGGAATTCTGAATTGCTGGCCAGGCAGCACTGCACTGTGCCTGATCTATCCCCAGGATACAGAGACAATCTGCAGAGGGCTGGGACCATCCTCACAATGCAGAGGGAATGTGTGAAGAGCTGAGAATTGAGTCCAGGCTCACTTGAGCCTGACACTTGTGCTTCTCCATTTCTGCTCCCTGCCTCGCTTTATCCACACAGCCTCAGAGTGTAAGTGCCAGAAAATGGATACAGGGCACAAAATGAGAGGAAAAGAGAAAAGCCCTCAGGAAGAGGTGAACAGAGCCCAGGTGTCAGCACCTGCCAGCCCTGTGTACCTGAGCTCAGCACAGGCTCTGACAGGGAGGGCTCTGCTCAAACTCCCTACAAGGAAACTCTGCCCGGGGAGCTCCCCAGGGAAAATTCCCAGGCTAAGCCCCTCCTTACCTCGGGGATGTGGTGGCTGAGGCAGAAGAGCCGCTGGCAGTGGTGGCAGAGCTGGCCCAGGGTGGTGACAGAGGCCTTGCAGCAGGGGAAGCCACAGGTCCTGTCAGCTTCGATGGCAGCAGAGATCAGAGCATCGAAATCCTCCCCAGCCACGCTCCCGATCGCTGACTTTCCTGGGAAAGGTGAGCACACACCTGGAGTGAGGCTGGGAACAAACCCACCCTCCTGCAGCCACGGGACAGCCTCTGCATTTGAATCCTTCAGTGTGGGCCAGCTCCTCTGCCTACTCTTGGGAGCCTCCCATGTGATTCCTGAGTCTCCCTCCTGGGAAAGGGTCCCCAGTGTTTTTCCTCTGACTTAAGGAATGTGCCTCCAGGTATCCAACCCCCTCTATCTGGATGCTGCAGCCTGTTCCCATCTCCCTGCAGCTTTCCAAGAGCCACGTGTTCCATGCTCAAATTCCAAGGTGTGGAGCAAACCCACTGGGATTAAGACCCATTCAAGGAAGAGCATTAATTGTGCTGGTTAGAAAAATCTTGACCCACCTTTGGCTTCGCTCTTGTCCTTTTTCCTGCTGCCACGACAGGGCTCCTGCACCTTCCTCGCTGCCTCCTCCCGCCTGGCTTTCTCCCTCTGGACTCTCTCCAGGTGCAGGGATTTCAGGTCCACCTTTCCCGAGATCTCTCTGCTTTCCCCTGGCTCCAGAGGGTCAGCAGTGTTCCCGCTGGGGTGCTGGGGCTCGGGAAGGGGCTCGGAGGGCAGTGGGGGCTCGGGAAGGGGCTCGGAGGGCAGTGGGGGCTCGGGAAGGGGCTTGGAGGGCAGTGGGGGCTCGGAAGGCTCGGAGGCAGTGGGGCTCGGGAAGGGTCTTGGAGGGCAGCGGGGGCTCGGGAAGGGGCTCGGAGGGCAGCGGGGGCTGCTTGGGGAGTCTCTTGCTGACACTGATGTACCTGTCCCGGCCCTCCCCGGAGCTCAGGTGCTGCAGCCCATACTCCTCTGCCAGCATGTGAACCAGCATCCGCTCATGGGAATTCAAGGATGCTGGGAAATCCAGCTGCACCTCACTGCTCGCCAGGAAGGCCACCAGCATGGCCCTGAACCTGTCCCCACCCTCCCTGGACCCTGAGCCGTCTCTCCCAGCTCCGGCAGCACTCGGGGAGCTCCGTGCTTTGGGTTTCTGGCTCCCAGCTCCGGCTGCCACTGCTGCTGCCTTGAGCTTCCCAGGGGGAGCCGGCCGCGCTTTGGGGCCCGGGGGTTTGGGGCCCTGCTGGCGCTGGGCACAGCCCTCCCCGGGGTAGTTTTGGGGCACGAGGTCGTCCAGGTACTCGAAGGCAGAGCGCACGAGGCCATGCTGGCACAGGTGGTCCAGGAGGCGCCGCAGGAAGGGGCGGCTGCCCACGGTGTGGCTGTCACACACCACGGCCACCTGGCGCCGCGCCCGCGTCACCGCCACGTTGATCCGCCGCTCCTCGGCCAGGAAGCCCACCTCACCTGGGGAGACAGGAGGGAAGGGATGCCAGAGGGGACAGCGCTGCCTCCAGGTAGGGTTGGTCCAAGGGATCCAAGGGTTTCCTTGGCTGGAGGGTGAGAGTTGGTGTTTATGGGGCTCTGGTCCCTGCTCACACCTATTTCTCTTCCTACCTGTGTTCCCCAGGCTCCACATTGAGCTCCTGGGGCTGGGAACAGGATGGAAGGCACATGGAAAGGGAAAACATCTGCCTGCCTGGCCCATGACACAAGCTCCTCTTGGAGCTCGGAGCAAACACAAGATGGAGCAGTGTGGAAAAGGCTCACCTTGCGACAGAGGAGCGACTGCAGGTAAAGAACTGTCCCCTGTCCTACAGAGCTCCCCCCTGCCCCCAAACTCCCAGAGGGTCTGTAGGAACAGCCATTGGGAACGCGGGGAGGTTCTGCTCTGCTCCCAGACGGCAGCGCGAGCCGGCAGTGCCGGGATGACTCAGGCAGGATCAGCCAGCGGAGCGTGGGTGGCTGCCGAGCTCCCAGCTCCAGGGACGGCGAGGGGGCCGGCCGGGAAGAGATTAATGCCTCTGCCAGAGCAGTGCCCAGCCTGGCTCTGCCTCAGCAGCCTCATTTGTGCTGCCTTTGAGGGACAAGGGGAGGGGGAGCCCCTCTCCCTGCTCTGCAGCTCGGAGAGCAATTCCCAGTTTCGCTGATGAGGTTTAACCCAGCTGCAGGGGCAAATCCAACTCCTTTGAATCCTGGAATGGTTGGGGCTGGGAAGGACCTTCGGGCCCATCCAGTCCCACTTCCTGCCATGGGCAGGGACTCCTTCCACTTTCCCAGGTTGCTCCAAGCCCCATCCAGCCTGGCCTGGGACACTTCCAGGGATGGGGCAGCCACAGCTTCTCTGGGCATACCTGTGCCAGGGCCTCAGCACCCTCACAGGGAAAGATTCCCTCTTAAAAGAAGGTGGTTTCCTGCTGGATCAGGAATGGCTGCAGAGGGACAGGTCAAGGAGAAACCTCCCTGTGCCCCCAGGAAAACAATTCCTGCCCCACACCTGAGCTTTGGCCTCTCCCTGTGCAGAAGGGGCTGTGGGGCACTCACCCTCCCAGGGCCACCAGCTGCCACCAGCATAGGGGTGAGTCACTCCTGGATCAGGGCTATTCTTAGTGCTCTCTCCACCTCCATTCTCCCCACAAGGCTGCTTTTCCTCCTGTAGGCTTGGAAAATGAGGCACCTCCTCCTTCCATGCATATTTTCCCTTTTTTTTCTTCCCCTTCCAGCCCTCAGCACTCAGCATTTCACCTCCAGCAGCACAGGTAGGGCTGCAGGGCTGTGGGTTTGCAAAGGGAGGTGATCACAGAGCCATCCTGCTCAGCCAGCTCCACAAAACCCTTCAGCTCCCACACAGGAGCCTTGTGCCCCCAGGGCAGCAGCTTTTTTCCAGCTATTAACTTCCACTGCAGCTGCTGATAGCAAAGAACTTGATTTTCTGCTCTAGATTTTGCTCCCCAAAGCAGCATTTTCTGTGCATGGCTTTGGATGACAGCTCCTGCTCGCTTTCTGCAGGGAACTGACCCAAAATGGGCTCAAAACCCAAGAAATTACTCTCCCAAATGTGGGGCTAATGGGATGTGACATTCTTTGGGCCCTGGTTTAAATAATTTCTGAGACCTCGAGAGCCAGGAAACCTTCAAACTGAGCAGTCCTGGACCTGCTGTACCATGGGAGCCTCCTCTGCAGCCCTGACAGCACATATATTCGTTAATTAAACAAAAAAGGCTGAAAAGGGAGGGTTTGCTAGTAAATCCATCCAGAGCCAAGTGTTAGAGCACTGCAATTAAACCACAGCACTTGGCTACATGACTTCCTCCCCACTCCCCTGGGAGCAACACTCCAGCAGTGAGGTCTTACCTTTCTTGTTGGATCTGACAAAGGACAGGATCACTGCCTCCTTCTCCCTTCCCTGGAAACCATCCACAGATTTAATTTCTAGCTCAGGGTGGTTGTGGCAGAGGTGCTGTCGGAGCATGTCCACCTGAGAAACAGGTCAAGGGTCGCTTTTAAAGGAAATACATGGGTGAAAAGGATTACAGTGGCACAGTTTGGGGGAAGATCCCTCCCTCCCAAACCCACAAGGATGAGCACTAGCATCTCCTGAGGCTGCGAGGGGACCTCCTCACTAACAGCTCTTCCCTCCACAGCCTCAGGCTGCTCAAAGGTGCAGGAGCTGGTCCCAAATGCTGGTTAAATTCGGCTCTGCAGGTCTCTGGGATCTTGTGGTGCTCCATGTGCAGGGAGAGGGGATGCCAGGAGAGGGGCAGCTCACCTGGAGGTTGTAGGGAGCCACCACAGCAATGTCCTTGGCCTTCACACCAGCATCCACCAGGGCCTGGACATGCATCCCCACCAGCTGGACCTCCCCTGGGACAGGAAGAGAGTGTGACAGGGAATAGAGGCTGAAGGAATGTGCCCACTTCCCCAAAAGAGCAGGAAAGGCTGCCATGAACTGGTTATCCATGATGGTGCCTGGTTTGGAGGGACCTAAGGGGGAAAATTAAATCCTATATGAATTATTTCATGTTTTATTGGCTGGGCTTCTGCTTTGCAGCAAAACACAGCAATAAACATCAAGAATGTGCAGTGAGCTGTGCCAAAAGGCTGCCTCTCAAATTTGGGGAGATATGCCTCTAATCCCCTGCTCCATATCCCTGAGTTCTCTCAAACTAGGCTTTTTGGTTCTCCACAAGGGAACAAGAGCCTGTTGTGTTCACCAGTGCCCTGGGAATGGTGCATGGAAAAATGACGCACTCAAATGATGGTGGGGGGGGTCAAACAGAAGGTAAAAAATATTCAAACTGGTAAAGACTGCCCTTGTATTTTCCAGCCTTTGCACTCAAGCTCTGTAATGAAACCTATTTTTTCAGGTGAAAAGAGGCAGAACTGAGTGTCCTAGGAAAATCCTTGGAGAAGAGCCAGACAGGATTTTATGGAAGGAGCAGAGGACTGGGAGGTCATTCTGAGCCTTATCCATAGCCTTCCCAAAACAGGCCTGTGCTCTGCCTGCTGTTATTTGCCCTTCCTTAGTGTAAAGCACCTGCCACAGGGATTCTCCACCCTGTCCCAGCCCTCAGCATGGAGAAATGTCCCTGCAAGGGGACACGGCAGCCAGAGGGACCATCCACAAGCTGGACACTGTCACCAGAGCTCCAACACTTGGAGCTTGGAGTCCCTGGAGGTTGAGGATTTATGGAGGGAATGATCTCTCAGCTAAGCAAGGCTCTCTGGGACCCCACCTTCCCCAGGGAGACATCTGTGGGATGTGGCCAAGTCTGTGGTGGGCTGAGCACCTCAGTCCATCCATTCAGGCCAGTGGTACCTGGATTCCCCTTGGACTGTTCATCCTCCACTTCCAGCTCAAACAGGCCACAGCCAGCGGTGTCTATGAGCAACAAGGGAATGCTGGTCTCTTCCGTGGAGGAGACGCCTGGCAGGTCCCTGCACGAGGATTTTGGGAAAGGGCCAGTTACCAACACTGATGCTACAGCAATATCCACACAAGCTGTGGCTGCCCCATCCCTGCAAGAGCCAGGCTGGAGGGAATATGGAGCAGTCTGGTTTAGTGGAAGGTGTCCCTGCCCTGGGACAGGCTGCCAACCTTCCAACCCAAACCATTCTGGGATTCCATGATTATCACAGCAAAGGAAGACAACTCTGCATCACTTCTGGTTACAGAGCAAAAAGAACAAACCACCCCAGTAACATCTGCTCGATGAAACAATGGCTGAAACAAAAACGCTGCCCCAGCCCCAGGAGGAGCGGAAAACTCCGCAGGGAAGGGACAAACCGGGACGCTGAGGCATCTGAGCTGCTGTAGCAGCGCAGAGCAGTGACCCACCTGAGCAGGTGCTGTGCCACGGAGGGGTGTGCGCTGAGCCGGCCGCCGTAGAGCTCCGCCGAGGCCCATTCCATGATGTGCCGGTGCATACGGTACTGCACCGTCAGCATCCGCACCGCCCGCGGCCCGTAGTGCCCCGCCAGCCGCTCCATCAGGCTCAGGGACAGCCCCTCGGCCGCCGCCCTGCACCGAGAGAGGAAGCACCTCGGAGTGGGAGTGTCCATCCCCCAGTGACAGCCCAGGGCGGCCTGGGATGAGCCAGCCCTTCCCGACGCACTCGGTGCCAGCCGGTGCCGAGGGAGCCAGTGGGAATGCTCTGGGAGCACCTGCACTCCAGCCTTGCTCAGCACCTTTGTGTGCCTCCCCTGGGGTGGCACGGTCACCCCTATTCCACCTGGGTGCCAAGAGACCCTCAGGGACGGACTCGTGCCATGAGATCAGAGAAGCCTGGACATGGATCCTGCCCTTGTAATTCAAGCAATGCCAACAGTATGGCCTGTGGAGTCACCACCCCTGGAAGTGTTCAAGGAACACCTGGATGTGGAACTCGGTGCTCTGGTCTGATTGACAAGGTGGGCATTGGTCACAGGGTGCACTCAGTAGTCTTGGAAGTCATTCTCCACCTCAGTGATTCCATGATTCATCAGTGTAAGGCTACACTGGTGCTACTGCAAGCTCAGCCACAGCATCAGCATCACCCAGTGCATTAGGATCAGAGCTCCACCCCAAATTCTGGAATGCCTGGTGTTCACACAGCCAACCTGTGCTGGTTTCACCAAAACCCCTGCTGCTCCAGCATTTCCATCCTTCCTTGGCCACTCACCCTGGACTAATGCGTGGATGCACCGTATTCATTGCTTTTTCACCCTTTAAATCCCTATCGCATCCAGCAGCGCCCCTTGGTCATACATGTGGCACAAATGAATCAAACTCCTACTGAATTCAGCCTTTCAGGAGCCTCTTTACTCTCTCCTGGCCTCACAGAGGGTTTGTTGGGAGGCACTGTCTGAGGAAGAAGGATGGAAGTCATTGTGCTTGGATTTTGTGAGCGTACAGAGATTTTTCATACTGAGGCTGACACTGAGGGGTGCTGGCTGCTGCCAGACACAATGAAGCAGCATGAAGATGATGGAATGGTGACAGGCAACAGCTCAGGGAAATGCTTTCCATCAAGCTCTGGGGCACAGCAGGCATCCAATCCCTGCCGGGGGAATTCCTGCACTACACGGCCCCACAGCGAGCGGATTGCTGTGGCACCAGCCAGCCCTGCCACACTCACCACAGGCACCTGGGAAACGTGACAAGACACTGCCGAGTCATTAAACCTGCAGAAGGGACACTTAAGGACAAATCTTTCCAAGAAGCCAGGCCTCATTAGCTCTGCTCCTTGCTGAATCACAGGATGCAGCACACAGGCAAAAAAAAAGGGGAATAACCTCTGGATGGACAGTGCTGCAGGATGTGGGAGGCAGCAATTTGCCAGAGGTTGGCTGGGGTAGATGGGATGAGGGGATGTAGCAAGATGTGGGGTTGAGGGATATATTCCAGTTATGAGGAATTAACTTGATTCTCCTAGCTCTGCTCTGCCCACGGAGCCTGGATCTCCTGGGCAGGAAGGAAATTTAGCAGGGAGAGCTGTCAGCACTGAAGATGCAAGGACATGCCTGAAACAGCCATTAAACCTCACAGCAAGCCTCAGGAACGATGCTCTTCCCTACCCTTCCAGCACCATTCCCATCACAGGGATCCACAGGAAGTTATATGCTGAATTAATAATGAGGAATTAATCTGCTTGGGAATATTTCACCTGTTAATAATTTTCTGTTATTAATTATTTATTTATTTTCTGTTTATTTTCTGTTATTAATGTTATCAATTAGTTCCTACAGTGTTTGATTTCTCTGCCAACCAAATCCTGAGTGCCCTGAGCAGATGTTTTTTTACCTATTTATTGCTTTATTGAAATAAAATTGGGGTAAAAGGTTAGATGGACAGAACCACGCATGGGATCCTTGGGAATATCTACTTTAAAGTACCTAAGGTACAGCTGGGAAAGGCAGAATTTTCAAACCCAGCCCAGAGCAAGCAGGATTTGTTGCTAACATGGTTTCATCTTGTTTTGCCTGCAGGAGATGCTGTGCTTGGCCAGCCTGCCCTGTACGTGTCCAGAATGATCAGCACTAGGAGCAAAACAGAAATTGTTTCCCATGGAAGGCTGGAGCTGTGTCCTCAGTCATGGCATATTTTTTCTTATTCATCCCTGAGACAGGAGATACTGATGTGACTGATCCCTGCCAGTACACACTGGATTTGGCTGGAAAAGCCTGGAGAAGGAGGTCGCTGTGTTTTCCCACCTCAGGAACTCCCCATTAATGGAGTTAATTCATGGATGTGCACCAGGACATTCCAGCTCTAGAGGCTACCAGAGAAACCCAAGAAGAAGCCTGACACTTCAGGACAAAGTAAAAGGAAGTCCATTCAGACCTGCCCTGGGAATCAGCACGTGGATTTGGGATGGTGAAGGCATCCAGACTGACCACTGACAAACAAGATAGCAAAATATCCCTGTGCCTGTCCAGGAAATGGGTCGAGAGCAAGAGGTTTGATAAGCACCTGATGGTACCTGAGCAGAGTAAAATCAAATTAATACATCAGAGCCCTGATGTGGAGACAAATTCATCAGAAAAAGGATGAAATGAGGGCTCCAACAAGGCAAACAAATGTTCCTGTCAGACTGCAGGAAGTGCCCTGGCATGGAGATGCCCACAGCAACAAGGACAAAATGGAGGAGGAAGGATGTGGAGATGCCGGAGCACGTCCAGAGGAGGCAGCGAGGCTGGAGAGGGGCTGGGACACAAACCCTGTGAGGAACAGCTGGGGGAGCTGGGGGGGTTCAGCCTGGAGCAAAGGAGACTCAGGGGTGACCTTAGCACTCCCTGCAGCTCCTGAGAGGTGGCTGTGCTCAGGTGGGGTTGGACTCTCACCAGGCAGCAATGACAGGACCAGGGGGCACAGCCTCAAGCTGCACCAAGGGAAATATGGGCTGGATGTCAGGAAGAAGTTTTTCATGGAAAGAAAAACTTTCCGTGAAAGAAAAGCATTGGAATGCTTTGCCTGGTGAGGTGGTGGAGTCACCATCCCTGGATGTGTTTGAACAAAGACTGGATGTGGCACTTGGTGCCATGGTCTAGTTGAGGAGTTAGGGCACAGGTTGGACTCGATGATCCTAGAGGTCTCTTCCAACCCAGGGATTCTGTGATAATGTGACCTCCAAGATAGAACTGCTGCCTGTGAGCCTCGGCTGGAGCTGCTGAGGGGGAATCACGGGGCTGGAATGTGCCAGCGTAGACTGGAAGGTGTGTGTGTGTGGATGCCCTCTGCACCCTGGGACAGCTCCAGGTGTGTCAGAAAGCAGGGAAGAGGAGCAGCCTTCAGACCCTCCATCAAACATTCCCCAGGCCTCATGGGGTCAGTGCTGATAAGAACAGGTAAATGCTGATTCCATGGAGGGAAAAGCAGGTCACAGGAAGGGGGATAGAGTCCCACAGCATTCCTGCTGGACAGAGGCTTCCTGCCTGAGCAGGGCTGACTTCCCCTGCTGTAGTAACAGCCAAGCCTCCTGCCAGCCTGCATTCATCCCGGATAGCTTCAGACCCTTCCCTGTGGCCCCAAAAATAGGAGCCCACCCACTCCAGGCCCGCTGTCATCAATGGAGAAGGGGAAGGTGGGCGGAAGGGTTGGAGTCCTCCACATGAATCATCCCTGGAAATAGCTCCTTGCTTCCCCTGAACCACAGAGGAGGTGGCAGGTGATTCGGGGCCTTTGTGGGAGCTCTGGAGATACCCACAGAAGGAGGTTGGAAGGGAGCTGCTTCTGTGCTGCTGAATGTGGGAATGTGGAAAGCCCAAAACAGGGCTCTCCAGCACCCCATTTATTTGCATCACAGTTGTTCAGGCTGGGAAAGAACTTTAAGATCATGGAGTCTGACATTCTCCCAGCACTGCTGAGGCCACCAAGTTGAAGTTGGTGGAGAGAAAAGCACAGCTCCTCAAGCAGGAGCAGGAGGAGATCCAGGAGCTCTGCAGGACGTGAGGAGCTTTTTGCTGCCAGCTCTAGCCAAAGCTCCTGGCAGCAGCCACCATGACAGAGCAGAAAAAAAGCAGCTGCTCTAATGTTTCTGGAGTGAAAAAAAGCTGATTTTGTCTCAAAAGAGGGAGCCAAAAGAGACACCAGCTGAGCATCAGCCCCGTTCCAGAGTAACAGAGCTGGGATTTTTACTGTGTTTTGCCTTTAATCTGACAGTCTGGGGAAAAAGCCAAACTGAGGTGAATCCAGCTGGATGGGCACAATGGAGCTGTGGAGCATTATGGAGCTATCATGTAGTTTTTCTGCAGGAGAAGAGGAACTTTATAAACCACTTACAGAAAATAAAGATAACCCTGAAATTAGAAGAACCAAATGGCCAATTGCTTCTTGCTAGCAACAAGATACTACTCCAAAAAATTCCTTGCTTGGAAAATCCAGGCAAGGAGAGCTGGCCTGCAATCTCACAGGGAATAAACAGCAGGACACCAAGAGCGGAGGGCTCTGGAGAGGCTTTTGGAGCATTCCAGCCTGGACACTTCTAGGCAGCTGAGCATGTGTTTATCACCTGCCAAGATCTGCAGAACAGCAAGCTTTAGGGCCATCTGAGAGAGGTAAAATGAGAGGATGCTGCAGCCACTGAATGTTCTCACTATCTCTTGGCCATGTGCTGGGAGCTGCTGCCTGCCTTGGATTTTTCATTTCCTGCGTTCAAAATTCAAGTGAGATGGCAGATATGTGTCTTGTTCATTATTTTCTGGAAGCAGGAGAGGATGTTTATGAAGTCAGCTCTATTTCTCTGCTTCTGTGGTTCAGTAATTCCAGATCTGGAGCTGCCTAAACCAGATAAACATGAGCACATTTATGTTTTAAATTACTGAGATTCCTCAGTACTCTGCAGCATCCCCCTGGAAGCACAGGCAATTTGCACTATCCACAGATCTTTTCCACAAACTAACTGTTCTTATTATTCACGTTGAAGGGGTTGGGAGGTTTTATAATCCCTGAGGTGTGTGATAATGCAGTGTCTCACTGGGCCAATTCACATATTAATACATTAAATAAATAAATGTGGAAACCACAGAAGCAGAATTAAAGGAAAGACTTGGATTAGCCTGAGGATGAGCCCAAATGCATTCCACAGAGCCCACAGGCAGCACAGATCTCCACATGAAATGCCTCCGATGGTAAGGCTTCAGCAGCTGCACAAAGAACAGGAGGATCCAGGAGTTTTACCTGTGGGAGATGATGGTGGGGGGCAGTTGCTTGTGATCCCCAGCCAGGATGCACTTAGGAGCCTTCAGCAGAGGGATCCAGCAGCTGGCTTCCAGAGCCTGGGCACACTCATCAATCACCACCAGGTCAAAGTGGGTTTCAGGCAGCAGCTTCAGGGGGCCATCCGAGGAAGCACCTGGTGGAGGAAGGAGAAGTTTCCCAAGTCAGCAGGGAAGCAAGGAAAAGCAAGGAACCTGCTCTGGAAACAAACCTCACAAGCTGTAACAGTGACTGAGGCAAGTGAAATGTTTCTTTGCAGAGATGTAGGAATTCAGCCCTGCCAAACACGTATCCATTGATACGTGTAAGTGGGAATTGTTTTTGCCAGTTCCTCTTTGTCTTTTGTTTCTCTGGCATCTGGGCCCAGAAGCTTCCAAGTATCTTTGGGAACAGCAGTGAAGCCCAGATGCCAAAGAGAACAATATGCTCCAGGGCTTCATCTGGAGCAGAGCAAGGAACACCCACCTTCCTGCTGCCTCCCAGTGCCAAAAAAACTCCCCAGCTGAGAGGGTGAGGGGCTGACTGGGGATCCTGTCTGGTAACTGAGGGACACCCTGAGAGGGGGAGATGGGCTGACCCTGCTTCTCCTCGTGGCACTGGGAAGAGGGAAAGGAGACTGGAACCAGACAGCCACAGCAAGGGCTATTTTTTAACATCAAAAGTGCATTTGTCTCCTTATAGACATCCTGCTCTATCCCAGACCTACTGATACTGATCCATACGTTGATCAGAAATCTGAATTCCAGGGGCATCCAAATCTCCCTACACTTCACAAAGAGGAAGGATGCAAAAGGAGGAAGGCAGGGTGAAGGAGCCAGTCTTCCAGCCCAGGGGATTTTTATTCACATAAATGTTTTTTTCCAAAGCTCTTGTGCTATTGCAGCTCTGAGAGCAGGGATTTGGCTTTGCCACTGTAAATCCTGCTGCCTCTGCAGCTCTGCATCACTTCAGACATTCCAGTTTGCCACCAAAGACACTTCTTTCCTTCCAGAACTGTTTTCCAGCCTGTATGAATCCACTCTGGTGAGTTGTACAGTTATAACTCGACTTTTGCTACTTGCACAGACCCCCAGCTGGATGGGAAGCTCCAGTTCCAGGGAGAATCACAGCAGATCAACAAAAATACCAGTTTTACTGGGAGAAGGAAATCTCTCCCTTTCTTTCAGGCTAGTAAAAAGAAGTGAGAGGCCAACTCCCAGGGACTGAGACACAGAAGGATTTGTCTTTCCCCTAACCTTCATTCCAGTAACTTGCTTTTTTACGACCTAAAATTATTGATATTTCCTTTTTAACAAATGACCCCTGAGCAACCAGATCTGAAGATTGTAAGTGGCCCTGGAGTTTGAAAAACCTGAGCCAGTAAAGCCCTTCCACACGTGCCAAACCTTCCCAGCTGCAGATGCCCAAGGGACACCTGGACCTACTCCCAAAATCCCATGTCCCATCACTTGGGTGAGTGTAGAACCAGCCACACACAGCCTGGGAGCAAGCTCTGGAAACATGTGCTGGATTCCATCAGTCCTGGAAAGGGTCCAAGCAGGGAAGCAATCCCATGTGATTTATGCAATTGGGAGCAGATTGCACACCTCCAGCAGCACTTGTTTACTCACTGCACTCCCAGCTCCTACTCAGAGCTAACAGGGGCCCTTCCAGATCCAGATTCTGTGCTCAACAACATCCTGTGCCACAGTGGCACAGGGAGAATCCCACTGGGGAGGGGTTTGGGAGACTTTGCTGAGCTCCTGGGAGCTTGGAGCAAGTGTCCCAGCTGTCCCAGCAGGATGCTGCCTTGCAGAGCACGTGCTGTGCCTGGCAAAGGGAGGGAAAGCAGGAGGATCTCACACCTGTGTTGGTGGCAAGGACAACGTTGGCCTGGCTGAGGGCTGCAGCCATGGCAGCCTCTTCTCGCTCCTTCAGCTCCTTCCTCAGGCTCTTGATCTCACCCAGAAAATGGCTTCGCTCTCCCTTGTCTTGGGCCTTTTTGGTTTTTGCCTAGAAAATAAAAAAATTGGGATAGAGCCAGCTGCTGCTACTCAGTTCTGGCTGTGTCTATGACCAGCCAAAGCATCTGGGCATGGAGGAATGTTTGGGAAGAGGGGTCTTGTTCCTCTGCTGGAGGAGGGACTGGGATTTCATATCTTGTTCTGAGGAAGCAGAGCCCTTCTGGAAGCAGGAGGGCTCCCCAAGCCCCAGTAGCAGCTCTGCCACATCAAACTGGCTTCTCTGAGCTGCTGGAAAGGATCCAGAGCAGCATCCAGACAGGCCCAGGGCTTTTTTTTAGCAGGTATTAAATGTATCTAACCACCCCAACCCACCAGCACTGCCAGAGCAGCAGCCATGGGACTACAGCTCAGCTACAGCTCACTGAGCAATCCTGGGTGGAAATTGGGATTATTTCCCTGCAGGTAAGGCTGATGGCTTGGGAAGGGTGAAAAGGCTGAAGACAGAAGCTCTATATGAATCCCTGTAAAGCTTCCCCCGTGACTGGAAGGCTTCTCTGAAGTCTAGGTTGGTTCCTAGAGTCATGCCATGGATGGATGGATTTTCCAGGGTCTAACATTGATCAGCTCAGCCCCGTTTTGGTTGAACTCATGAGTATTAAAACTGTGACACCCCATGTGTCTGTCAGGTGTGGTCAAAATGGGCTCAGGAATTCCAGGGGTAGGATCACAGGCCCTGAGGATATGGTCAGTCTGGATGTCACCTATTCCTAGTTAGGAGGGAGAAGAGTCAAAATGTGGAGCTGCAAAAGGAGAAATTGTTCCAGGGAAAAGTGGGGAATGTGCCAGTGGAGAAACAGAGGCAGGAGGTAAAAAAGATGGGTCAGGACCTTGGAGATGAGCTCTCTGCAGCCAAGGGCAGCTTCTGTGACAGACTCCTCCCAAGGAGATGGAAGGGAAAATTAATCAGCACTGAGAAAGATGGAAAATAAATTAAGAAGTAGAAAAATGGCTTTTGGGTAGTGCCACCAGAAAAGGGAAAGAAAATAACCTAATTATCATCAAATCCTGACCCCAAGCACCAGAGCCATGTTGTAAGAGAATGTTAGGAAAATTAGGGTGAGAAAGAAGAAATTAAGGATGCATTTTTAAATGTGCTCTGCTGTCTACTTGAGGTGGCTGAGAGCGGGAGGGAGTATCAGGACAGGCAGACAGCTTGCTAAGAAGTGAATAAATGATGGGAAATTTACTCTGGTAAGAGGAGGGCACGGATCAGGCCAGTTGGTGATGTGAGGGGCAGCAGCTCCTCACACAGCAGCAGGGACTGGAATTTTCCCACTTCCATGAGGGATTCAGGCAGGTGGAGTTCTGCCCTCCAGCACATGAAGATCAGAGAATCCCAGAATGGTTTGGGATAGAAGAGACCTTATGGAACATCTCATTCCACCCCCTGCCATGGGCAGGGACACCTTCTACTCTCCAAGGTTGCTCCAGGCTTTGTCCAACCTGACCTTGGACACTGCCAGGGATGGGGCAGCCCCAGCTTCTCTGAGACGTCCACCCTCACAGGGAAGAGCTTCTCCCTACCCCCTGCCCTTCTGAGGGGATGACTCCATTAGCCATTCCCGCTCACCCAGGCGTGGTCGATGTCCCTCCGGATGTCACTGACGATGCTGGCGCTGTCCCCGCGGGCCAGCACGGCGTCCAGGCAGTGCCGCTGCAGGGGCGGGAGCAGGCGGGCGGGGTGGCCGAGCCGCAGCAGCCGCGGCCCGCGGCCCTCCAGCCGCTCCACCAGGTTATCCACGGCCACGTTGGAGGGCGCGCAGCACAGCACCTGCGGGGACACAAACACGCCTTGGAACACCCACGGGCTGCAGCACGGGGAGCCCAGAGGGACACCAGCCTGCTTCTGTTGGGAGCAAACCACTGGTGTCCCCAGGGGTAATTCCCTCCTTGCTTTGCTGGCACTGTGGGGCCCCCAGTGAACAGCACCCCTGAGCTCTGGCAGCACCTCACTGGAGCTGCTCCAGCTGCCACACAGCCCAGGAGAGTGCAAAATAATCATAGAAACCTGGAATGGGCTGGGTGGGACTTTAAAGCTCATCCAGTACACTCTGCCATAGGCACGGACACCTTCCACCACCCCAGGCTGCTCCAAGCCTCATCCAACCTGGTCTGGAACACCTCCAGGGATGACACAGCCACATCTTCTCTGGGCAACCTGTGCCAAGGCCCCACCACCCTCACAGGGAAGGATTTCTTCCCAATCTCCAACCTAAACTTCCCATCTCCCCATTTGAAGCCGTTTCCCCTTGTATCATCCCAGTTCCAGATGAAGAATCCCTGTAAAGCTTCCCCATGACTGGAAGGCTGCTCTGCCATCCCCACACAAGCAGAGGTGGTCCCTGGTGGCCACCTGAGGTGGTCCCTGGCACCTAGCCTCACCTTCAGGCCCTGCTGCACAGCCTGCAGAATGATCTCCACCAGGGTTGTGGTTTTCCCTGTGCCCGGAGGCCCATGGATGATGGCCAGCTCCCTCTGAGCCAGGGAGAAGGACACAGCTTCCCTC
Source organism: Sitta carolinensis (assembly GCA_032173965.1). Taxonomy (NCBI): domain Eukaryota; kingdom Metazoa; phylum Chordata; class Aves; order Passeriformes; family Sittidae; genus Sitta; species Sitta carolinensis. The sequence continues at coordinate 8,231,703 of JAVUNC010000026.1, forward strand.
TGAGACTCATCCAGGGAGGCACTGAAGAACTCCAGAGGCTCTGGGGAGACAGCAGGAGAGTCACTGGGACCACGGCCCCAGCTGGGAAGAGGCTGAGAAGCACAAATACTGAGAAGTACATGGAGCTCTGTGCAGCTGGCCCAAATCCATCAGATAATGAGGAGAACCTTGGGAGGAAAGCACTGAGGGGGCTGCAAGACCCCAGAGGGTAAAAATAAGCTTTATATGCTTCCAAAACAAACAGGCTCCCTCCCCATCCTGCACCCATCCTTCTCCAGCCCTGATACTTGGCCTTCAGCCAGTCAGTGCTGGAATTCCCAGAATTTAAGAGGCATTTAGCTGCTCCAGCATCAAACAGGTTTTCCTGGCTCTGGAGGGAGCTCTGGGTTTGTTTTGCAGGAGAACCAGCATCTTGAATGAAATCTTCAATGAAAATTGGGAGGAAGTAGCAGAGCTGGCAAACAAATCCCTGCCAGTGAACAAACCCAATGCAGCACCAGTGAAAAAGCAGAAAAACCTACAGAGTCTGTGAGCAGAACAGCCCTGTGGTGGTCAGCCAAGACTGGGAATAAAGGCAGGAAAAGGTACAAAGAGCGGTTTAAAAGATAAAACTAAGATTTGTTTCTTCTTTAATAAGGGAGGAAAAAGAGAAAAAAAATATGCAAATTGCATTAGAAGAGAATTGGTTTCACTGCAGAGACTGAATTCTCAAAACCTGCTTTTTAACCTCCCAGATTTATCTCATTTAGGCCGAAATTTATTCTCATCCCCCCTAATCCTAATGCTAATCTCCTTGTTCATTATGGGAGTTAATTACAGCAGGGATGATGACTCATTACACCGAGCTTTCCCGAAAATAACGTTCCCACAAAAGCTTATATAAGACACTTCTCTGGGCATCCTTCCCTGCTGGGCATCATGTGGTTCATCCTTCCCTTTGCATTAAGGGCTGGATTAAAAACATGGACGTTTCTCCTGGTTTTAGGCAGGTGAACCTGTGGCTTTTGAAGCAGCCTCACTGAATGAGGTGAGAATTCATTGAGAAGGGGATGCCAAAGAGAGAAATGGGGCTAAAGGTGCTTTTTGCTGTCACTCTGCCTCTTGGTTTATATGTAAATTTTGGGTGAGCATGTTAATGACTAAGACAAGAGCAGGAAGCATCCCATGGGCTGGGGAAAAAAGCAAGAATTAGCTTCAAACCTGAGAGGCTTTTCCCACAGTGAGGAACAGCCGGGATGTGGGAGTCATTGATGCTTCCTTGCTCGAGGATGAGCTCAGGAGCTTCTCCAGGCCTGTGCCCACCCTCATCCCTCCTAACCACTCACTGCCACGAGCTGCTGTGTGGGAAGGCTGGGAATGTGCCTCTCCTGGGCTGGCCACAGTGGTGGGGAGGAGGGAAAAGCCTCTTCTGGGATGCTGTGGCTCCTCCAAACTCTTCTCCCTGCAGCAGCTGGGCTCCAGGTATCCTCACGTGAAGGAATGCCTGGAATATGTCTCACTGGTGGCCAAGTGATTGTGCCCTGATGCACAACTCCATTTATTAGGGTTAAAGAACAAATTACCTTGGCCATCCAGGTTGGTGCCCCAACATTCCCAGGAAATGAGATGCTTTTCTGCACAGCTTTGCTAAGGCAGTGGGGTGGGGGGTGATAGCCAAGCCCAGGAAAGGGGTCTTTGCACCAAAACTGGATGGGAACAGTCCTTCCTGGGAGGAAGAGCCCAAGTTTTCCAGAGCTGGAAGCCCTTTCCAAGGTATATTCCTCCCCAAGAGCAATCCAAACCACCCCAGCAGCTCCTCCCCAGAACAACCTCACTGCAGCCAACAGTCCAGCTGCTGGACAAAATCCAGATGGGTACTTCAGCTTGGATCAGAACTTTCCCTGTTCTCCAGAGGAAATATCTGACAGCTGAGTTGTCTGGACTGCTTAGTCTTCCCCAAGAATCACAGGGGCCTCTCCATGGCCCTTGTGATGAAAAGAGTTGTCACAGGGCAGAGGGATGAAGAGCATTTCAGGGTTTTTTTGCAAGTGACTTGTACTAAAAAGCCAAGAAAGTCTTGCTGGAAATCCCTGATGTTTCCCCAGTGCTCTGCTGCCAGATTGACTTTTTCTGAGGACACTCCTGCCTTTTCACCAGGATTTTTAATTGCATATTTCCCTTTACAAATGTTTTTACAACTATGGGCAGAGCTGGACATGAGCCAGGCCTTCTGGAGCCAGGAACAAAAATGAGCATTCCTGAATTTCTCCAGCCCAGGAGCACAGGAGAGAGCTGGCAGCTATCAGTGACCTGCACAGGTAAAGCAGAAGCTGCCTTCCAAAGGGAAGACGGACATGTCCCTCTTGGCTGGCCAAGAGGAGCACAGCAAGCAGAGCAATGCTGGCCTCTGCTGGCAAGCAAAGCCTCTCCACTCCCCCTATTCCCAAAATGTAGGGGTGCAGGGTTCCCACACGGATGCTGGGAGCAGGGGAGGATTGTTTGGAGGAGACTCCAGGTGTGGAAGCACCAGCAGGGCCGTGGGTGCAGATCAAAGTGGAAGGGAGACAAGGAGGGTATTTTTGATGGGTGAGCACCTGGATTCTGCTTCCCTGGGAGTCTGGGTAATGGCAAAATTCCTGCTCAGTTCAGACTCTGCCCTTTTTGGAAAAATTGTTCTCCTATCTGGAACCCTTCTGGAGGCAGCAAGGTGAGATGTGAAGTGCTTTGTTCCAGTCCCAATGTTTGCTGCAGATCCCAGCTACCCACTGGAAATCTTTTCCTCTCCTTTTTGACTATTCCTTAGGTTATTCTTCCCACAGCCTGTCCCATGTTTTCGTGTTATGCCAAGGGTATTTATTGCTGCCTATTTAAGTGTTCTGAAAAGACTTGGGCTTTGATGTGCTGGGCTGCTGCTGTCTGGTAATTAATTACTGAAATGCACAGTGGTATCAGAACCCACCTTCAAGATTCCCTAATTGAAAAATTAGGATTCTCATCTTGTCCCCCACACTAGGAGAAAAAGAAATCAGATTCAGGCTTCTGCTGCTGCACATTTCACCTGCTGGAGTGGATTCTGCCCTCTCTCCCACCTGCGGCTCCCTGGTTTCTGATGGAAGCGAGCTCGCCTCGCATCCCAGAACCGTGTTGACACAGATGTGTGTCTAGACAGCCAATTTCATGAGCTGCCCAGGGCTTATTGACTCAGCCTGCTGCTGCTGGGTTTGTTTGAGACCAGGTAATGGATGGAATGAGACAGATCCCCAAAGAAACCAGGCTAATGGGTGCTTTGTCATGGAAGGAAAGGCTGTGACATGGAAAAGGTGCCTGAGTGCTGTGAGGTTTGTCTGGCAGAGCCCTTCAGTTCAGGGCAGGCTCATTCCAAGTTATTATCCCTTAATTCCTGGCTGGTGCAACATCTCTCTAGCTGGGGAGAAAGCAGAAGGAGGTAACCGCAAGGCCTTTGTGTTCATATTGAACTTCCTCTGCCTAACATGGCTCAATCTATCCATCAGTATTCCCAGTGCTGAGGAGATGGAAAATTCATCTCTGCTTAGCCTGGCACAGCTGAGTGATGTGGTGAAGAGTTTTCCTTCATTAGAGGCAGTTCTGCTCCCTCAGGGGTGAAAGCACTGTTGAGGAAAGCTGGTTGATTAAAATTTAATTCTTTTATTTAATATTAAAACCTTGAGTGCACCAAGGTCCCCAGGCAGCCAAAGGACTAAAAGGTTTGGGATCAGTGCTTAGAGAAATGGGGATAGGACTCATCAACACCCATTTTTTGTCCTTGGCACATCCTATTGGAAGTCAAGCCTGGCTGGAGGGGATGGGAGAGAGACAAACTATGGTGGGCAGCCAAATCCAGGAATCCAAGGAAGACAAACAGTGCAGGGAGCTGTGGAGGGGAGGAAAAGGGGCAGAACCCTGGCAGGGATGGATGGCATGAGTGGGGAGAGCAAACCTGAGCTCTGTAAATAGCCCAGCCCACCCTCAGCCCTCATTCCCTGATTTCTGCATCCTTCCCTTCTGCCAAGGGATAACATCCATTAGCAGCTGTTGATATCTGACACAGCTGCTGATCAGAGGCTTTGCTCTCCCCAAAAGGTGAAGCTGTGTAATTTCATCCTTGTTTTTTCCAAAGAAGCAAAACAGAGCAGATACTAGTTATATCCAAGTCTTTGTCAAGGTTCTTCCCATGAGGAAAGTGTGCCCAGTATAAACCAGTATGAACACAATGCCACCAGTTGCAGCACAGCTGACGACTCCCATTGAACACTGGGGTCTTTTCTGGAGCAGAGCAGCTGCACATGTGGATCAAAACAAGGATCAGAGCTCTCTGTGTTCTCATGGGGCATTCCCAAGGATGCCCATCAAGCCTGATAAAAAAGGATCCTTACTTGTTTCAGGGAACGCCCTGGGAGCAGAGGCAAAGAAGAGGACGTCGATCAGATCAGAGGCTGGGCCACCATGGTACTGCTTGAGTGCAGTTAAAGCTCTGCCAAAGAAAGGAATATCCAGGTTACAGCAGGAATTCTTTGGAGACTCCCAAGTGCCCAGAGACAGGCTGTGAGTAAGGACTGAACTATTCCAAAGCTGAACAATGCTGGCCCACAAGACTAATCCCACATGATTCCTGCATTTCCCAACCCTTGCACACACATCCCTGTGCTGCTCAGGCTTCCACTTCCCATTGTCCCTGCTTGGTACAGCCAAATGTGCTTTTTCAGGATATTTATCCAGCAAGGGGCTGTTCACTCCTCCTGCCAGGATGGAAAAGGCCCTACACAGAACCCGGAGTGCTCCAGAGGCGATGCAACAGGACCAAAACAGAGCCAGGAGAGGGAAAGGGAAGAGCAGGATCAGCCAGCAGGTAGGTAAACTGAGGCTGTTGTGAGGCTCTAGGTTGACAGATCCAAACTGGGAAGGGTCTAGGAAGAACTTTTCCATTCTAAACTTGGTACTTCTCTGATGCCTTAATATTTAGCTTTTATATTTTTCAGATTCTGTGCTGTTTTAGGTTTCATATTAAGTACTACTAAGCTCCCTTCACAGAGCAGACAGACAAAACAATTCCTTCTCTAGTTTGGTACCAAGGACAACTTCCAGGCCCAAGAACAAAACCAACAGTGAAGTGAGAAGAAAAAACAAGGAGGATGGAGCTTCATAACCTGAAGCTATAATTGGACAATTAACTCTAATATGCTAATGGACCAGAACTTATAAAAGTGTGAGACCTCTTGACCGGGTGTCCATTTTGTGACCATTTTGGAGTGCATCTTGTGTGTGGCCCAACTGGGCTCTTGTGCTGCCCAGGTGTGTCCATTGAGGCCTTTTAATAAATCCCTAGTTTACCCTCTTGCTCTGGCTAGCCTCTGTTCCAGGTCAGCCTCCAGAAGGCATCCCTCATCCCCTGGTCAGAGTGAGCCCTCACCTTTTGAGCCTGTTGTAGGTGACGTCGTTGGCCAGCTTGAGCAGGCGGAAGGAGCGCTCGTGGTCCATGGCCAGCTCCCCATCCCGGGGCTCCTCCAGGGCCACTGTCACTGCCTTGGGGGTGACACGTGTCACCACGCCCGTGCACAGCGGATCCCCTGCCCAGCTGACTCGTAGAGCCCCACGATGTCCCCTGCAAAGGTTCGAAGGGACAGAGTGAGGTTGGGGCAAACGTGTCACTGCCCAGGGAAGCTGTGAATGCCCCACCCCTGGCAGTGTCCAAGGCCAGGCTGGATGGGGCTTGGAGCAACCTGGGCTAGTGGAAGGGGTCCCTGCCCATGGCAGAGGGAGGCACTGGATAAGCTCCAAGGTCCTTTCCAACCCAAACCATTCTAGGACATGATCTCTTTCTTTGGAAAGACAGGAGTGCTACTGACCAGGCCCAAAACTGTTGGAGGGCAGCTCGGTGTCGGAATCCCCCTTCCTGGGCTGGAACGTGACAAGAAGACGCCCGTAGAGGCCGGTCCTCTGGCTGCTAACCTGGAGCTTGAGCAAGCAGACGCCTCTCCGCTGCAATTCCTTCAGGGAGACGCTCTCCTGCCAAGCCCTGGGAACCACACACGGGTGGGAACACCATGAGGTGAAGGTCACAGCTCCAGGGGACAGAGCAGAATGACCTTATCCTGGCTCCTGGCACCTCCACCCTCGTGGCTGGGTAAGTGTCTGTACCCCCAACATCTAAGAGGTGACTCGGGCCTGTGGGGAGCGTCCAGCAGCATTCCCCACGGACCAGAGCCCTGTGGGGTGGGCTGGTTAGAACGGTGCGATTCCAGCAGATTCCCACAGGTGACAGGAGGGTTTCCTAGAGGTCACAGGGGAGCATCTCTCAGGGTTTCCATAGCTCCCAGAGGAGGGGGCCCTCTGCCTTTCCCACGGGTCCCAGCTGCGGGTCCCTCTGTGCTCCCCACGGGTGACAGCGCTCCCGTGTCCCTCAGCCACGCCTGTCCCCGACTGTGGCCGCCCCGTAACCCCCCGACGGCCGGTGCCGTGTCCCCGGTGGCCGGTGCCCGCCCCGTGAGTGCCGCACCTGCTCTGTGCCACCTCGGCCTCCCGCTCGTCCCGCAGCAGCCCCAGGTGCCGCTCCGCCGCCTCGGCCGCCATGGCGCGCCCTGGCCCCGCCCCTCCCGCGAGGCCTAGCCCCGCCCCCCCGCGAGGCCTGGCCCCGCCCCTCCCCGCGAGGCCTGGCCCCGCCCCCCCGCCCGGCCCGGCCCCCTGGCCCGCCCCCCGTCCGCCCTGGCACCGCCCCCCCCGCCCTGGCACCGCCCCCCGCCCGCCGTGGCCCCGGCCCCGCCCCCGCGGTTCCGCGTCCGGCGCGAGGTCACCGCGATGGCGGCGGCGCGCGCGCGGCGGGCGGGAGGTGAGCGGGGACCGGGAACAGGGAACGGGAGCAGGGAACGGGGACGAACAATCTCTGCCCCTGCTGCTGGGAAGGGTGGGAGGAATGAGAGGAAGATGCTCTGCCTGCTGCTGGGAAGGGAAATGTTCTGCCTGCTGCTGGGATGGAGGGAAGGAGTAAAGGAGTAAAGGAAGGTGCTCTGCCTGCTGCTGGGAGGTGGAGAGGAAGGAAAAGGAAGGAGCTCTGCTGCTGGAAAGGAAGAATGGATGGGCTCGGCTATTGCTGCTGCTGGGGTGAGAAGAAGGAAGGAAAGCAGCAAGGAGCTCTGCGTCCTGCTGGGAAGGAGAGAAGGAAAGGAAGATGCCTTGCATGCTGCTGGGAAGGGAAGGAAAATGCTCGCCGTGCTGCTGGGATGGAGGGAAAGAAGAAGAGGAAGGAGCTGTATCTGCTACTGGGAAAGGTGGAAGGAATGAGAGGAAGATGCTCCTCCTGCTGCTGGGATGGAGGGAAGGAAGGAATGAATCAAGGACAATGTTCTGCCTGCTGCTGGCATGTAGGGAAATAAGGAAAGAATAAAGGACAATGCTGTGCCTGCTACTGGGAAGAAAGGAAGGTTGGAAGGAAGAGCTGTGCTTTGTCTGCTGCTGGGGTGAAAGGGAAGGAAAGAATGAAGCAGGGAGCTCTGCCTGCTGCTGGGATGGAAGGAGGGAAGGAAGGAGGCTGACAGCGGGTCAGGATCTCCACTGCTGCCTCCTGGCCCCTCTGTATCCCTGCCCTGCACCTTCAGGATGTGCCCTGGAGCTCTTCCCTGTATGGGGGTGGAAGGGATTCAGGTCTTTCCCAGCATCAGCCTTGGAGCAGCCCCAAAGCTAGGGAATGTTAACAAAAAGGAGAATCAGCTTTACACAATTCTTTCCACCTTGGCATAAACCCTTCAGCAAAATCCAAGGGATGGGAGGGAGTAGGGACTTCATCAGTCTCCTTCTTCTGGGGCTGGGAAGGGGCTGCCCAGGGAGGTGGTGGAGCCCCCATCCCTGGAGGTGTCCCAGGAATGCCTGCACGTGGCACTCAGTGCTCTGGGCTGGGTGACAATGTGGCAACCAGCCACAGGTGGGACTTGATGGTCTGGGAGGACTTTTCCAGCCTGAATGATTCTGGAATTCTGCAAAAGCCTAGCAGCTGCTGCCTGTGTTTATTTCTCTTTTTTCTCCTCCCTTTCAGCCTCCCTGCTTTCAGCTGTGGTCCGGCACCAGAGTTCCCAGAGCTCATCCCCACAGCCAGGGTAATGTCCCACATCACTTTGCCTCCTCCCCCCTGGAATGCTGGCCTGCTTCAGCAGGGTGGGGAGAGCAGCTGCTTTTCCTCTGGGAAGGAGACATGGTCATTCTGTCACTTCCCAATGTTTTGGACTCTGCCTGCCTTCAGTCCCCTTTCCTGGAAGGATGCTTCCCTTCATATTTTATTATTTTGTCCCACCCCTGGAAGACCGGGTTTCACACGGCTTGGAGCAACCTGGTCTGGTGGAAGGTGTCCCTGCCTTGGGTTGTGACTGGATGAGCTTTAACATCCCTTCCAAGGCAAACCATTCTGGAATTCTATGATATCTCTTCCAGTGGGACCAAAAGCTTTGCTTTTTCCAGCAATTTGGGACCTCTTGTGCCTTTATTTCATTCCCCGTGCCAGGATCTCCTGCAGGACTGAGCTGCTGCTGGCTGTGACCAGGAGGGGACACTGCAGGAGCAGAGAATTCCTGCCGTGGGGAATGGCAGGATGTACTGTTCCCTCTTCCTGCTCATCCTCAAGGATCAGAGATCCTTGGATCTCTGCCTGGGTGACGCAGCACCCAAAATCCTCCCTAAACCCCGGGAGGCCTCAGTGCCTGTGGTCATGTATTCACAGGTACTTGCAGTTCCTGTTGAATTAAAGCCTTCTGGGATGTTTGGCTCGGGGTTACAGAGGAAATCAATCATTGCAAAGGATTTTGAGTAAATTTTGCTTTTTTTCCACTACATCTCATGTTTATTCCTGAATATTTTACGCATTTGATGCATCCTGTGTTGCTTAGGTAAAGTGTGGATTTCTGCACACAGGAAATCCTGAACTGCCACTCCTGAGGGGGATGGTATTTGCTTTTTATTTTGGAATGGTATTTATAAAATCTACTGCATTTCCAGATTTCAGAAACTACAATGTTTGTATTCGTCTCATGCAGTTTTCCAAGGCAAATCTCCCTCCTCTTTATGTCTAAGATTGATTTTGTGCTATTGTAGATTCTTGCCTAATTGTTAACTGTAATCTGATGCCTTTTGGTTGGGTGTTTGTAAGTAACATCCATTTCTACTCCATCTCCTTTTTCCATCTTTCCTCTCCCTCTTTTCCATCTCTTGGCAGCATCTGTTTGCTGCAGTGAATTTTACCTTGTCCTTCACAGACTTGTTGCCAAAACTTCCCTAACTTCACCCCCGTGGCCTGAAGTGAAACTTCCAGATCCAGTGGAAGAAGCCAAGTATCATGCAGGTAAAAGTCTCAAATCTGGTCTTGCAGCATTGCTTCAAGGCCTGATTGAACATAAATGGCTTCAGTTGGAAGTTTATGTTCTTCACTTCTTCTTGATTTTCATTTCTCACGTGTTTTATTGTCTCTGGAATTGTGCTCCACCTGCTCTCCTGGTTTGGGAGATTTGGGTACAATAGGATTTCTCCTTAGTTTATGGCAGCTTATCATGTTCCCAGAGGAACCTTACCTGATGTGATGTGTGGCCTGAAAGAATATATTAAAAAATTGAAGCATGAGAGAAACATTTTGGGCAGGAAAAACAAGTTATTTTCCATTCACTGGCTAAATCAAAGCCAGCAGGAGCAGTTGGATGGTGGGTACACAGAGAGCTGGTGTATTTTGGTGCATAAACCAGAACATCCAGCCAGCAGGAGCAGTTGGATGGTGGGCACAGGAGGACAGACCTGCAGAGGTGGGGCACAGCATGACAGAACGTTGGTGGTCGTGTCCCTGTCCCCTCAGCTTGTCAGGACTGCTGGGTGAGAGGAAACGGCCTCAAGCTGTGCCAGGGAACAGTCAGGCTGGACATCAGGAGGAGTTTCTTCCTGGAAAGGGCTGTCAGGCACTGGAAGGGGCTGCCCAGGGAGGTGGTGGAGTCCCCAGCCCTGGGGTGTCCAGGGAGTGACTGGATGTGGCACTCAGTGCTCTGGGCTGGTGACAAGGTTGACAAGAGGATCTGAGCTCACCTTCCTGCAGATGTCCCCCACCACGTGGCTGGAGTGTGTCCCTCACTGGGGGATGTGCTGTGGAGGGAGCCTCCTGCTCCACATCTCCTCCTGGGCTGTTCTGATCCTGCTCTTTATCTGCTCTGTGCTCCTGGGATCGCTCAAGTGCCAGATGGGCAGGGCCTGTCCCTGTGTGTGGAATAACCCAGCAGTGAACCACAAACTGCTCCTGTGGGGAGCAGGGTCCCATCCTCAGGGATTGCTCCCATCCCAGTCCCTCCTGCTGCTGTTGCATCGTTATCTCCTGGCTGTGCTCATCCAAAGGGAACAGCAGCGGGAGCATTTCAGTTCTGTCTCCTGCTGGCCATGGAAACAGCCCCGGATATTTTAGGATGGGTCTCTCTGCATGGTGCTGAGATCCAAGCCAGCAATCACTTGATGTTTCCTGGCACTGGAGGTGTTGGAAGAGTTACCAACTCTTTATCCTGGTGGTAACTGCAGCAGCTCCTGCCCTGTGAATAATTTGTGTTCCTGCCTCTGCCTTTAGGTTTTATATCCTAGGGCTCAAAGCTTGGATCTTTTCCAAACGTTCCTGTAAGGATTGGGTTGGGTTTGCCTGGCTGCTAGATTCCTGTCTGTCCCAAAGGGATGTTCTGTTTGCATTCCAAGAAAAGAAACAAAAATGATTCAGCCACTTTTTAGGACAATCAGTAAAATGTGTTTTTCTGAGCAGCTTGTGAGGGCAGGAAACTGCTGTTTGGCAGTGGGGTGGTGTCAAGGAGCAGCACCTTCTGGTGTTCCCATAAAAACTGGGGTTGGATCCACTGCCCAGGAAGCTGGTCACAAGAGGATGGAGTTTGTCCATGTGACCTGGTCTCTGGGATCTGTCCTGCTCCTGACACCACTGCATGCACGTGGGGAGAGGTTTTTCTGGGAAAGAGGCATGAGTCTTCTTTGTCCTTGCTGCAGGTACAAGTTCTTGGGCCAGGCTTTGCCATGTGTTGGAAGCCTCTTCCCTGGTACTTTGCCAAGTTCTTCCCCATGTTCCTGTGTGCCTTAGGCACCACTCAGAGCCCTGGGCTGTCTGCATATGACTTGGAAATGTAGGGAATTTCCTCCAAACACAGGATGCATGGACAAGAGCTCTTCTCTGGAATGCTTTATATCCAAGTACAGTATATTTTGGGATGCCTGAGGAATGGGCTGAGAGTCAGCGGTGTAGAGAAGCTGCACAGTGTATACAAAATGTTTACTTATGCGTGGCTTTGCCAGCACCTCAAATACAAATAAATCATTAATTTTAAGAAAGGGAGGCTCACACATCTGGGAAGCAACACTGCTGTTGATCCTTGCTTAAAGATTCCCAGGAGATAAGAGTGCTGGGGGGAGAGCAGGGTGGCTGGGTGAGTTTCCCCAGCCCTTCCCAGCTCTGTGTGTGTGCTGCCCTGATCCCTGCTGCTGTTTGCCAGCAGAAGTGGTGCGGAAGGTGAACGGGCTGATCTCGGCGGGGCACTACGGGCGCCTCTTCGCCGTCGTCCACTTCGCCAGCAAGCAGTGGAAAATCACCAGTGAAGACCTCATCATGATGGACAACGTCCTGGGGGCTGAGTGTGGAGACCGAATCCGTATGGAAAAGGTGAAAAACCAGAGCCAGATGCCCTGCAAGTGTTCCTAGAGGCAAAACCCATCGCCAGATTTAGCAGCACGTCCCAAAGCTCTCCTGAGGGTCTCCCACCTTTATTCCAGCCCTTTGCTTTTTTCCAATCCCTTTAGTTTTGTTCCAGTTTCAGATATTATTGTGATTTCTGTTCAATAGGGCTGGAGTGAGTCTTGCCAGACTCTGTGGGGAGACAGATTTTTGTTGTCCTAACTCCTTCCAAAAAAAGAAAATGACAGTTGTTTTTTCCAGAGCCAGCAGCGAAAGCCTGTGTTTGCCTTGAGACTCCAGCACCCTGGATTACAGAATCATTTAGGCTGGAAAAGTCCTCTAAGCTCATCCAGTCCAACCTCTTAATTCCTTGCAGGTCTCCCAGAGGGATTGTAAACTCCTCAGGGCTCTGCAAGATCCTTATCGTGCTGGGCTAGGTGGAGGCAGAGGGTTGGGGCATTGAAGGGAGGATTGCCAAGATCCAATTAATATCTTTATCCTCAGCCTTGGACAACCAGCAGGGACTTGCAGAGGCTCATTAATCCAGACTGAAGGGAAATATTATGGAGTGGGATTCTGTTGGCTTCACCCTCGTGTTGGTTGTTAGAGCTAAGCAAGTAATTAAGGAGAGCTGCAGAGTTTTTGTGCTTGTCTGTTGCTTTGAAGCCCAGTTTTGAAGCAGCTTTTTAGGGATGTCCTCAGCTGTGTCCCACATCCTTGTGTCCAGCAAAGGAGGGGTTTCTGTGGTGTAGCCAGATTGGAATGCAAAGGTCTAGATTGAAGTGAAGGAGAAAATTTGCCTGAGCACCAGAGCCCTTTAGGGTTTGTTTTTTTTTTTTTTTTCTGTCTAAACAAAAGCCAGGACTTCTCATGACTGTTTCTCTGTGGTTTTTTTAGTGCTGCCAGAGGATTTGTGAGGCTGCCCTGGGAGCAGCTCCAGATGTGGCACCTGGGGGACATGGTTTAGAGGAGATTATGGTAGTGCTGGATTTGATGGTTGGACTCCATGACCTTGAAGGTCTCTTCCAAACTCGATGATTTCAGTGAAATGCAGCCTCTTCCTGCTGTATCCTCTCTTATCCTGCCTGTTCCTTCAGATGTGGCTGAAATGCCCTAAAACAGCAGGGGCTGCTGAACCCGAGATATTAATTTCTTTATTTCCCATCTTGAGTTCTTACATAGGAGAATGAGGGAATTGTTTCTCCACTGGGATTTGTAGCAATTGCTGTAAAAATCCAACTGTTTTGGAGCTGCCATTTGTCCAGATCCCACACGAGGCAGGTTATTCTTCTTCCCTGATTGCTTTCCATATTTTTTTTACGGTTGCTGGTAAGCCAGGACAGAGAGGTTCAGTGTGTTCTGATCATGGAGAAAGATACTTCTGCAGTCTGTTTTAGTGGGATGAGCTCTCTGGAAGAGTAATGGCTCTGTCTGCAGCCTGTTAGCAGCTTTCCCCACTACCCTTCCAGTTAGTGTCAGGTTTGAAATGTGGGAAGGCCTGGTTTGAAGCAGTTTGACTCCTTTATGGCTGTAGAATTGGAAAGGTCTTGTTTGCATTTCTGCCAGGACAATGAGCAGTGATTTGTGCCTGATTTATTTTCCCCAGGTTTTGCTGGTTGGTGCTGATGACTTCACGCTCATTGGAAGGCCGCTGCTGGGGTAAGATGCTTCATAAAGGAATTAAATGACATTTTTGTACTTAATTGTGGCTTCAGGGCTCTGTGGTCCCTGAAACTGGGATTTATCAGCACTAACTTTGATCCCAGCTGCATGGCTTTTGAAAGAATCACCAGTAAAACAGCTCTTAAGCCTCTGGTGACTCTCCCCCACCCAGTGCTGGTCTCAGTTCTGAGGTAGCTCTTGGGTGTTCACCTCAGCTGGATCTTTTCCTCCTTGCACAGACTAGCAGGACATGTTGCTCTTCAACATCTCTACCCTCTTACCCGATTTTGGTGGTAATCATCTTGAAATAAGTGAGAAATCCTTTTCCTTAATCCCTCGAGTTGGGTTTTTAACCCCTTTTGCCATTGTCTTACCCCGGCAGGCCTTTACCCTAATTTCAGTGTTCCTAATTTTTCCTTTCCTCTTAATCACTTAATCCAGCAGTCACAGAGCTTGGGAGAAGTTTATCCCTTGGCACTGCCTGCATCCCAATGCTATAGGACTTGCTGTACAGAACCCCTGCTTCCTCAGCCTTTTCCTTCCCAAAAGGAAAGGGGAGTGTGGACCAGTGTTACTGCTGGTGGTATTTAGGAGTTATTTGTGCAGTGATAGCATGGCTTGAGTGACACTGGTGGTACCTGCCTCAGGTCTCTGTGTTGGACAGGATTTTGGGACCTGCCAGTCCCTGGAATAGCACATCATCAGGATTCTTTGAGTTACTGCCAGATATTTCCCCTGGGGAAGGTTTTAGGAAGGGGAATCTCATTTCTAGAAAGGGGCTTTTAGCTTTGGGATGTGCCACGTCAGCCAGGTGAGGAGCAACTTCCTTCCCCAGCTGACCCAGGGGCCCTGGGGTGGTTCTTTGCAGCATTTTTGTGCTGGATTTGGCACGGGGATAGCCAGGAGCTCCAGGACAGGAAGAAAGCCAGCTGCTGGCTCCTGCAGGTGCTTTGAGGGTGTGGGAAGCGTTGGCAGCTGCTTGAGGCAGACCAGGCTGCACATCTGGCCTGGCCTCCAGGGCCTTTGGCTGAAGGGGACCAGTGGGAGGAGGAAGAGGCTGGCCAGGAAGGGTGAAGGCTGAGGGGGAGACGCCATCACCCTGTGAAGTGCAGGGAAGCCACCCAAATTCCAGCTCTCTGCTACGGGATGAGGAAAAGGAGAAGGGGGAAGGGAAAAGGGGGTCACCAGCAACGTGCACTGCAGTTCTGTCACACAGTCCCCTAACCCACAGACATTTTGGGGCTGGATGAGAACACAGGCAGTTCTGTGTTCTGCTGTTGTATAAATAAACACCCCATGAGTGCTCACAGCCTGAGACGCTTCACCGGGGCCGCTTCCTGTTGGCTCCCAAACGTGTCCTGCTTGGGACAGCTGCACAGGGGCTGTTCCTCTGATACCTCCCAGGGTGACACTGCTTTAAATCCTAAAGCACCACATCTGCGTGGTGCAGGCTATTCTGGGAGCTCCTGGCTGGCTCCTGCTCTGGAATCTGTTTGGTTCTGTGTTTGTCCAAGTCACTGCCAGCCCGGCTGGCGCAAGGGCTGGAGCCCACATGAGGCATGAGTGGAGGGAAAGTTTGGCTTAATTCTAGACAAAATAGAGCTGATGGGAATTTTCCCTCTAGGAAACCTCGCTGTTTCTCCTGCTTACCTGCCCCTTTTTGCAGTGGAAGTGCCAAAGGCTTTGGACCTGTTCCTGTCCCAGGCAGCTGGGCTGGGATTCAGTCCTGCAGGGAGTGAGCTTGGCAGCTGGAGTTATGACCTCCAAGAGTTATGATCCTGTGGGCTTGTAGCCTGCCTGGATCTTTTTCTCTGCCTCTTGACAGCACCTTTCAGCCCAGCTCAGATCCATGAGATTCCAGCCTGAGTTTTTCTCACCTCCTGCAAAAATCCAATCCATGGAACGTTTTGCTGCTGAAGGCAGCAGGCGCAGCTGTGTCGGGCTCTGGGAAATGTGTGACCCCTTCTTATTTTTATGGACATTCCAGTCATACCTAAAACGTTTGATAGAGATTTTTATTTTTTCTTTGGGCTCTCTTTTGCTGAGAACTTGTCCTACCCACGAGCTCTTCTCCAGCAAGTAGGTTTCTGTTGTGCTTCAGCCTCCCCCCATCAGTTCCTAGAGCTGAGTCCCACAGAGAACTCATCAGGGCCTTGAATCCAGGAAGTTTAGTCCCAAATTAGTGGTAAACCACGGCTGGAGTGCAGTTTGCTTTCTGGTTTCTCCCTCAGGGTTGCAGGGTTTGTGTGTGGTTCAGTGGTGCTGGATCTGGAGCAAATCCTGGAGCTGGGAGGTCGGGGTCACACAGTGGTCTCTAAAAATCCATATTATTTTATATCGCCTTTCTTCTGGACTGGTCACTAACTGCAGATAAATCAGTTTCCTCCAGGATGCAATCTCTGATTCAATCACACCCCCAGAGTGGATTTTAAGAGATTGTGGCTGTCTGAAGCCTTTGGCCTCC
Organism: Sitta carolinensis; assembly: GCA_032173965.1. Classification (NCBI taxonomy): domain Eukaryota; kingdom Metazoa; phylum Chordata; class Aves; order Passeriformes; family Sittidae; genus Sitta; species Sitta carolinensis. Next base: position 8,247,500 of record JAVUNC010000026.1, read on the forward strand.
CAGTGACCTTGCTGGAACAATTTCAGCTGGATGGGCTTCCCCCTCTGCCCCCTCAAGTGCAGACAGAGCCGTTTGTCAGCAAAATGGTCTTTAAATGTCTTCCTGTGGCAAACTTAACGAGCTTTTAATGGAATTCTGTAGTGCTGTGCATGGAAGAGCAGCTCCTCCTCCTTCCCTGTGGCTGGCTGCTGACTAAAACTCCCTTGTCCAAAGCTCCTGTCTGGATCTTGCCTGGGGGTTCTCACCTTCTGAGACCCTTAAGGCATATCAGGGTTGATTACAGTTGTTTTAGCAAAACTTAGTCATTTTCTGTAGTATTAAAAAAAAAATTGTCTTACCACAGCAGCAGCTTAGTGCAAGCCTTGCTAAACACTGGCTACAGTTGAAAATTGCTTGTGATTCATTAAAACAATTAATTAAAAAATTATTGGGAAAGTTATAGTGTTTCCAACAAGGTGAGATTATCTTCCAGCTGTGATGCTTTAGAGGAGGAGGGAAGGACTTGTGTGGGGAGCAGGATGGGAGGAGGAAGGATTTCTGTGTTGACCAGGAGCAGGGATGGGCTCATGGTATGGTACCAAAACCAAAACAAGGCACATGGAGGTGCCAGGGCAGTTTATCTTGCTGCAATCCTACAAGTTCCTGCAGGTCCCTGTCTCTCCTGCCTGCTCAGATGGAATGATCTCATCCCTCACATGATAGGGGAGTTGTGACCTGTCACATCTCCTGATCCAGGTCCAGCACCTGGAGGCTTTTGGCTGTGCCTGGGCAGGTGGCCCTCCTCCCACAGAGGATCTGTAATTCCAGGATCTGGCTCTGTCAGTCACGATGTATTGTTCTCCCTTTTGTCTCTTCTCCCAGAAACCTGCTGCCCAAGAGTAGAACTTGGTAAATCACTAAAAACATCACTAACAGTCACTTTAGTAAATCACTAAAACCTGGTGCTTCTCACACTCCTTTTTAAGGAAGGACCTGGTCCGTGTGGAGGCCACGGTGATTGAGAAGACGGAGTCGTGGCCCAAAGTCAACATGCGCTTCTGGAGGAGGCACAACTTCCAGAGGAAGAAAAGTAAGAGGGGAAGGACACATTTCCTTCCCTGCTGGATGTGGGAGGGGAGGTATCCCAGCACAAGGACCTGAGGGAGGGGCTCCTTCTCCGTGCCCCCAGAGCCCCTCAGGGGCCAGCCCTCTCCCAGGTGTGCCCATGGAGCACCAGGGTTTCATATTCCCTCAGTCATCCCTAAACTTCCTGGGCAGGAAAGCAATCCCAAGTCTCTTCCCAAAGCCTTAAACATTGGATATGTCATCACAGCTCCCAGCAAGCCCAAACAGGGTCCTGTGCAGGTTTTGGTTGCCGAATGACTCTTCCTTCTCTGAGAGTGGGAAAAATTATGGCTGTTTTTATATGGATGGATGGATGGATGGTAAAGCCTTGACCAGGCTGCCCCAGTGCCACTCTAGGACTCACTGTCCTTGGCATCCCCATGGAATGCCACTGTCTGCCAGCACAACTCTCCAGGAGCCCTGACATGAGGTAGGCACCAGGTTTATGCTGTTACCTGATCTTTTTTTTCCCTTTTCCTTCTTTTTCAGTCATTACAAACCCCCAGACCGTCCTCCGGATCAACACCATTGAAATCTACCCCTGCTTGTCCTGACTGGGGGGAGTGCCTGGGAATCATTGTTGCTCCAGGCAATTGTGGAAATAAAACTGCCTCGGCACTGGGAAGTTCTGGACTTGTTGTTGTGGTGGGAAATGGAAATCCCTATGTGCTTTCTTTTTAAAATAATGAAATATTTTTTAAACTGTTGCTTCAGCCTTGCTGGTGTTTATTTGCCAGGAGTTTTAAACCACCCAGGATCCATTGCTGGCTGTCCAGCCTTTTCATGCCTAATGGATCTTTTTTGCCTCTGCACCTCTCTGAACTTTAGGAATTCAGGAATTCTGGTCCTGTAATTCCTGGCATTGCATGGCTCCAGGGAATATCCTGGGGTACAGTCTGTGCCTCAGCCCGTGGGACTGAAGAGAGCAGTGAAACCAGGAGACTGCAGGGTCTCAAATCTACCAGATCATGCCTAGGGGTGAAAATCCTTAACAATTAGCCCTGGGAAGTGGACCTGAAAAATTCCCCTCTTGAAGGTGAGCAGCAATACATTATGTGTGTGTAACACCATCAAAATGAGACACTGGTGGCTCAGGAGGGATTTTGTGCCTATTTCAGAGTTGAGTTTTGACCTGCTGAGTGTATCCCATGTTCTAGATCCTGATCTTTGGAGCACTCTCCTTTCCTGAGCAGCACATTCAAGGCCAGGTGGATCCAGCTGAGGTCTGCTGGTGTTTCTGGGCTGGATATCCATCAGGAGGAGAGTTTCCTGAAGTTTCCTGGAGTTGCTTGTACTGTGGGGTTCTTAATAACCACCATGGGAAGGGATAACGGGCCCTGCTCACCTTGTCACTTCCCTAGGCAGTACCCTGCTTCAGACTGGGAGTAAAACCACCTTTGGGTGTCCTTTGCACTCCCACCATGGCTCCTCCTGGGACAAAGGTTGCCACCACCTTGTGCTGAGGGAAATGGGAGTTTTGTTCTGTTTGGAGCTGGCCCAGGCTGTCCAATCTCACAGTTCCTTGGGGAGATGGCTTCAGGCACCGCTGTGGTGGCTCTGGCTGCATCTCCCCTTCAGCTGGAGAGGGATCCTGGTGTGCCAGGGTCGAGGTGGTCCTTCAGCCGCTGGAGACAGCTGGATCTGCAGGGGTGGACTCATTTGGAATGCTGTTCTTTCCCTGCTGCTGAGGTTAAACACAGTTTTTAGCAGCTGAGGGAATGCGGATGCAGGGATAGCTTGGATTGTCGCATCCTTGTTCCCACCCTCTTCCAAAAGGAAAGGGTGGGGAGGCCCCTCCAAAAATCATCTCCCACCTCTTCCCCTTCTCCTACAGGTGATTGCAGTTCCATGCTGGGGCCAGCAGATCCCAGCAGCAAGCAGAGTGTGCTGTGGGCTGGCACAGGGACCACAGCCTCCAATGCAGGCTGTTCCCGGTCCACAGCGGAAGCGGCGTTGCCAGCCGAAGGAATTGGACTGGAAACCTCAGTCCCTCTGTGTTTGAGTGCTGGGGCTAAGAAACAGCATGTCTTGGCTTTAAGGGGATGTAGCAGGAATGTTCTGTCCTTCCCAAATAGGAAGAAACACTTGGAAATAACACGAGATTCAGGGCTCAACAATACAGAGGGCAGAGGCTGCTGTGGAGTCAAAGGAAAAGTAAAGGGCTTAAGTTCTGTAAGTCTGATCTCCCAAAAAGCCTTGGGAATGTAGTTCTGATTCAAGTGAGATACTACACAAAATCAGGGTGGTTTCACAGCGTTTTGGGGGGACAAAAATTCAGGAAGGGAAAATACAACCAGTATCAGGAAGTTTTTGGTTTGAAAAAACAGACAGGTTTTGTTAGAATTATTTATTCAGACCGAGGTAAAAAGAGATTATTTTAATGCTTTCTTCAGGAGAAATTAAATCAAAAGCTTTTTGTCTTTCCAAGTGAAAGCAGAAATGCCCAGCTCTCAGGGATGGAGTCACAGGTCTCCACGGGGCTTCACGTGTCAGTGGGGTGATCCTTGTCCCCCTTCCTGGTGCTAAATAGCATTGAAAAAGTTTAAGAGCAAGAATTTATCAACAAAACAGGTTTGGCCTTTTTTTTTCCTTAAGTACTGATTCATGGTAGAAATTTCTCTGCCAGGACAAAACAGATCCAGGGTGGAATTTGAGCCGAAGATCCACGTGGGTCAGACGAGAAGCAGGCCTGGGCTCCGGCCACCCTGTGGCGTCTGTCCCCCCCGGGAGGGAGGCTGGAGAGCCGGAGCAGAGGGCATGTGCTGGGAATTGGGAGTGAATTCCAGCGCTGATCCCTGCCCGCTGGCCACAAAGCCGCTGCCTGTGCTGCTCCCGCTGTGCTTTCCAAGAATGCCGGCAGGGCTCCGCGGCTGCAGGAACACTGGCTCTGCAGCCCTGACATTTCCCATCATAAGGAAGCGTTGTTTTCTTGCCAGCTGCAAGGTTTGCTCGGGAATAGCTGGCGGGAATGACTCGGGAGGTGCCGCTGCTGCATCCCTGTTTTGGGCAGGAGCACCAAGCGGATCCCTGGCCCTGCTTCTTCCTGGATGACAGGTGTGTGTCCCCCGAGACCTACCTTGCCTTCCCCTGTCCGGGAGAGGTTGAATCCCAGATTTCTGTGTGCCATGCACTGAGCCCAGCTCTGACCTCCTCCTGTGCCCTTTCAAGAGTGGCCTATGGCACTGGGATTCCTTTGTGACTCCAGGGTTTTCCCTCCCCCTTAGCTCCAGCTGCTTTTAGGAGCTGCTTTGGAGCGAGGTTTCCATCATTTCAAAGGCTGGTGCTGTTCCAAACCCGTCCAATGCTCTGCATGCTGCAGCTTCGAGGGGCTTGGACTTGTGTTTCACATAAAATCCTTTTTCTGATTGAAGGTAAAACAGCACTATCCTGGTCATCCCACAGGATCCCTTTTTGCAGTGTTTTTGGATGTTTAAGTTACTTCCATGATGGGATTTGTCTTCCTCCCTCTGCCCAGTGCTCTGTGTTCTAAAATCAGCTTCCCAAGCAAAGCCCTTCCCGCCGTGAGGAGCTGTTTGTGGAGTCTGATGGAGCCTGACACACAGGGTCTGTGGCAGTGTCCTCCCTCCCAACAGCCAGCTCCTGCGGGAAAACAAAGTGCAGGACACTCTCTCTGGAACCTACAGGGCAGCAGAGGGATTCAGCAGCTCTGTCAGGACATTGGATCACGCGCTCTGCCAGCCCATGAGCCGCCAGCGTTTATCCAGTGGCAAAGCAGCTCAGAAAGCTCTTGGGACATGTTGTTCAGTCCCTGGGGTGGGAGGGAAATGCTGTTAATTTTCCCCTTCCCTGTGTTTTTTATCCCTCACAGCTTTGGGAAGGAGTGTTTGAGCTCTGACGTGGAGCCAGATTTGTTTTCTCAGCATGATCCAGCCGCGTGTCGGAATCCGCTTCAGCAGCAGACAGGAACAGGACATCAGGAAACTGTTGGTTGGATTTCTCTTGCACTAGAGGTTTTATTAGCTCCTGTGACCTAAAAAACAGTCTTTTATTAAAAGAAAAGAAAGGGAACGTGTTCCCTGTGGGTCCATGTTGATGCAAATCCCACATGGAGAAGTCCAGCCGCGGCCGGCACGCCTGGACACGGGGACTTTCATCTGTTTTCCCTCTCCCTATTTATAGCAAATAGAGAAGCAACTGGGATCTGTGTCCCTGTGCCTTGTCCTTGGATGTCAATACAGAGATTTCACAGCACAACTGATGTCAGGAGGAACACAGTGAATCAAGGAAGATGAGGGGCTGAAGGCTGGGAGGACTCTTGGGTGTGCTGGGTTTGATGCAGCAACCCAAAATATGTTTATGGACAGAGCAGCATTATTGGTTATGTCCTTGGAGAGCATTCCCTGATGGAGCTGTACATGGGAAAGTTTGTGCAGTAATTAATGAGTGGCAATTAAATGTGGTGGGCAAGCTGAAAAAGGGTTTGAGCCCTTCAAATGGAGGCTTGGGAGAGGAGCTAAACCTTGGGGAACCAAAGTTTGAGATACCTCAATTATTTTTGAACTGGAGTTGGCTCCTGCATGGATCCATTGGCTTTCCATGCCTTTGGATCATCTCATGGAGAGAAAAGGGACTGGTGTTATTTTGTCTTCCTTTCTGAAGTGAAAACACACCATTGCCCAGTTTCAAAAGCCTCAATGTTCAGTTTCTGGGCAACCCTCAAAACAGCTGACAGTCCAGCAGGGAAATGGTTTGGACCATGGAATGGGATCCACCCGATCCTAGGCTGCAGCCTGAGGGGATTTGGCTCTTTGCTTTAGGCCAGCTTTTCATTTCAGCTGATTTTCTGTTTGCAGGGCTGTGATTCATGGGAGCCTCTGGCTTGGTTCCTAGAGCAGACTCCGTGTTTTGAAGGACCAGCAAGTATGGAATAGCCTGACCACAAATATTTCACCAGGACACAATATCTCCTGCACCTTTCCCACCTGGCTCTGCTGTGGAATGCCGGAGGTGGATTATCCAGTGATCACTGGTGATAAAGTCCTGTTTCCACCCTCATCCAGCCAAATATTCCCTGGCAAACGTGGGATGTGCTCCTGTGGGAACACACATGTGGCTTCCACTGCGCCAAGGAGAGCTGTGCGTGAGGAGCAGGAGCTTCTCCCAGCTGTGCTGTCAGGGGCACAAACTCCCCAGCTCCAGGGCTCACACCAACCTTTTCCTAAAGAATCCAGGGAGATATTTTTCTGGAGCAACTGGTATTGGATTGGAAGGTCATAGTGGTCATGGAGGTGGTGGGAAAGGAGCTGATTTTCCCAAGGTGACATTGGAAGTGGCATGAGTGCAGCTGTGCTTCCATTTTAACTCCATCCTTCTTGTCCCTTTGTTCCCAAAAATCCATGTGCTGTTAACACACTCAGAATTGAGGCAAGTGTGACTGCCCAGCTGCCAGGGCTGTGCTGCCAAGGTGCTGCACCTGAGGCGAGCACAGCAGGAACCTGGAGCAGCAGGAATTGTTACTCTGCATTGCCCCAGCCAGTTCCTGCCTTCCAAAGTGCAAGGATTGATTTTCCGTGAAATTTGCCCATCTGTTGTCACACAACTCGCAGGAAAAGGGTTTTCTCTGTGGCTTCTCCCCCATTTGCCTGGAATCAGGCAATGTATTAAAACTGGTCTTAGAGAGGATCAGGCAAGAAGAGGACTTGATTGCAGGCATCTCATTTCCGTAGGAAATGGGGCTAAAAATAGGGAAGGAATGTAACGGAGACTTTTTTTTCTTGACACCCCCCGTTCCCCAGCTGGGAATCAGCTTTTGTCCCGAAATCTGTTTATTGCCTCAGTGTTGTTTTCTGGGCCCCAGATGTAGCTGTGAGCCTGATTTTTGGCTTTGGAGAAGCCAGAGCAGGGCTGTTTCCAGGGGCTGATACACAAGGAAGACACACATGATGGCAAGATGGGTTTGTGGGAGAGGTCTGCAGGCTCTCCACGACAGTCCCTGTGTTTTCCAGGGGCCTCCCTCCAGCACTGATCCTGCTGGCAGCAGCTGTGATCCTGATAACCCTGTGGCTGGTTGAGTGCTGATGTCCCTGTGGGCACCAGGATGTTCCCTTTGGACACCTGATAGGGTCTATAAATACCAGGTGGGTTCATGTTCCCTCAAGCACCAAGTGGGCTGTGCCAAGTCACCCCAGATGGCCAGGCTGAGAGATCCCTGTGCCAGAGAAATGACTGAAACCTTTGGAAAAGGGAATGAGTACCTGATGTGGGCGTTTGAAGGCTCCACACCCTTGGCCAGGTCCCTTCTCACAGCTTGTGTTTTTGCAGCACTGGTGTCACCTGGGCTCTATGTCCCATGTGTCAGAAGCACTCTGGGGTCTGATGGAGAGAGTCAGGATGCTGCTCAAGGTGTTACCAGGCTTGTCCCTTCTTCCCAGGATGCCCAAAGCACATCCATGCCAGCTCCAGGTACTTCTCCGAGCTGCTACACCTCCCCTGCACACCTGGGTCACCCTCACGCTGCTGCTTGACAGCCGGATGGTGCTGCTGCAGCAAAACGCACAAAGTCCAGTTCCAGGCGTGGTGTGGAGTCCTCACTCTGGTAAATCCATGGGGATTTAGTCGCTGGTTTGTGCGTACCAGGATTCACTCCTCGCCCTGCTTGTGGTGCACGGGGGAAGGCTAAGTCAGCTCCTCTTGTCTTTACCGACTTGCCTTGTGCACAAACACGGGGAAAATCGTGATTTGGGCAGGGGTTTGGGGACAGGCAGCACTCCGGCTGCGTTACTCTGCCTGGGGAGGTGTTGCTCCATTTCCATCTTTCCTCACTCTTATAGGCTCAGGGAACCCCTGGAAGGTTTGGGATGGAGGGGACCTCACAGCCCTTGCAGTGCCACCCCCTGCATGCACAGGGACGCCTTCCATGGCCCGGGTGGCTCCGAGCCCCGTCCGACCGTGGCTTTGCCCCTTTATGGGGAGCAGCCTTCCGGGCCCGGGAAGCGCTGTCCGGCGCTGTCGCGTGCGGGGAAACTGAGGCACAACCCCCGAACCCGCTCCGGGATGGGATGAGGACCGCCTCCGCTGGCCAGGGAGGAGGAGGAGGGCATCAGCCGGGCCCGCCCGGGGCTGAGCCCAGACCGGCCCCCGGGGCGGAGCCGGCGGAGCAGAGCCCGGCGGAGCGGGGAGCAGCGGATCCCGGGGCAGCCCCGGCCCGGCTCCGGGATGAGCTTCCCGCGGCCCCTGCGCCGCTCCGTGAGCCTCAGCCCGGCCCGCACCCTGCGCCTCGTCGTGCTGGGACAGAGCGCCGTGGGCAAGACAGGTAGGACGGGGCTCCCCGGGATCCCCCGCATCCCTCTGGCATCTTCCTGCATTCCTCTGCTATGTCCTGGCACCCCCCCCCCCCCCCCCCCGAGCGTCCCTCCGCTGTTCTCCCTCCCGTTCAGAGAGACCAACCTTCCCATGTGCCTGGGAAAGCCGGGACGAGGGATGTTCTCCCGGTGCCCCCACGCCGGTGGGGTTTAAGGGCACTGAGTTTCCTTCCCTACGGGTTTCCCACATGGACGCTTTGCAGCGGGGCTAGTTTCCCTTGCCCGAGGGGTCTCCGGCTGCGTGGGACGTCAGTGCCCGCGAGAACTTTCGTAAAACCGGGCTCGGGTTTGGGTTTTCCCGGCTGTGAGGAGTTCGCTGCTCATTCCCAGCGCCCACAGCAGAGCCTCCTCCACAGCGCCGGGCTGTTTTCCTTCAGGAAAACTCCCTTTCCCTGTGCCTTGTTCAGCGCTCTCCATCTCTGCCTGCTGCGGTGGGGGTTTGGGATACTGTGCTGCGAGCACCTCAGCTCCCTCCTTCACCCCATTCCTTCCTGGGGATCATCCTTCCCTACTTCGCACTCCTCCAGCCCGAGCTGTGGCACCTGGAGTGCCAGGACTGGGGTTGGAGACAGAGAAAATTGTGGATCCATGCGGATCCATGATCCATGCAAAACCTGGTAGGATACAGCTATGCTGCCGTGCCCTTGGGGACAGGGAATGTCCTGCCTCTCTGGAAAAAGGAAGGCACCACAGCAGTGGCACCTGTGTCGGGCTGTCGGAGCCGCTGGAATTGTGTTTCCATGTACAGCAAGTGGCATTAAGGAAAAATCCTAATTCCCTGATTGAATTGAAGGAAGAGCTCCCAGCTCTCCCTGAGCAATGCTGAAGCACGGGATAGGGATCAGCTCCGGGGTATCCGGATCCCCGGGGGTTCCCTGTCAGCCCTTGGTCCCGATGGAGCAGATGGTTGTACAGGGTGTACGGAGCCTTTGGCTCGCCCCCACCCTAAACACAGCAAATTCTTGGCAGCTTTGGGCCCCTCCTGTGGGCAGGTGCGGGGTTTTCGTGTCCCCTCCTCAGGGTGGGTTCGTGACGAGGGTCTTTAAAAGCTCCTCCAGTGTGGTTCGGCTGTCAGCGTGTGCGCCTGGCAGCAGCGGGGTTTGTGACAGTGACACAGGCCGTGGAATCAAGGCACAGGGAGGAAATCGATACGGGGCTCGTGAGGAGGAGAGCTGGAGCGTGCCAGGAACAGGGAGCAGCCCCCGGGAACGGCAGGCACGCAGCCCCCCTGAGTGAGTCCCTCCCCATCTGTGTCCCCTGGGCGCTGTTCTGCACGTCCTCCCCTGCCAGGGGACATCGTGTCACCTTCCCCGGGGGCTGTGCCCGAGCTGCCAGGTCCTGCTGCCCACCAGTCCCTGCTCTGGGGATAAGGACACTTGTCCTGCTGTCCCTGCTCAGCTGGTAGGTGACATCCCAGGTGATGGATCAAGTGTGGGAGAGGCGAGGAAGGAGCCAAGGGCAGCAGCATTATCGCTTGAGCTCCTGTGGGGAGGGTGAGGGAGGCAGCTGTGTCCCCAAGGTGGGGGTGACGTCTCTCCTGGCCAGGGTGTGAAGCAGGGGAGGCTGAAGGTGGATTTCATCCTTGAGCTGCCAAGCTCCCATCCTGGGCTCCACTCCGGAGCATCCCGGGACGCTGCTCCGGAGCTGCTGCATCCATGGGATACAGAGCCAGGTGGGGAGAGTTGAGGCGTGGGAACAACCAAAGGGCAAAATCCCTTTGCAAAAGGGAAAAATAACCCTTGATTCTCAAGCAAGAGTTTGGGTTTTTTTGGGAGCAGTTCGGAAACCTTCAGGATCTGGTGAGCCGAGGTCCCAGAGCCTCCGAGCAGGGATGGGTTTGGGTGCAGCTGTGTGGTTTAAGGATCAGCGGCGGGGGCTGGAAATCCAGCCCAGCTGGGGCTTGTGCTGTCCTCTGCTGCTGCTGCCCGGCGTAAACTTTGCCATAATCCAGAGCAGCGCTCTGCCTGCAGCACGTGGAGCGAAGATGGATCGGCGCCGGAGCCGTTCCGCAGGGCACAAACAGGGCAGCACGTGGGCGCGCACTCCGTGCCATCCACAGGTGCCCAGCCTGACTCCGTGGCAGGTAAATCACCCCTCGAGCCCGCAGCCGTTCCCCACCCCACGTTTAAAGCACGCTTAACCCTTTCAGCTCCAAGGAAAGCCCTTCCCGAGGTGACTGATGTTCAGGATGGGGAGAGAAAGCTCCTTATAAGGCTGGGTGGCCGCAGCCGCTCCGCCTGCGGCCGCTTCCCCCACTGGCAGCTCCCCTCGTGTTCCTGCGCTCCAGCCAATTTTTAATCAATCTAATTGGCTCCTCTTCTCATCCCACACCATGTGCTCCAGCTTTGGGTAGCTGCCTGACATATGACACACAATCAGGTGCTCTCTAGAGACCGAGCCTGCTTTGTCCTGCTCCCCCTCCCCGATAATTCCGTCGCCTCTTTGAAGGTGCCTGTAGGTGCCTCCTGCGGGATCCCTGGTTATCTCCTCAGAGCAATTTGGCTAAATTACCTGCTTTTTTCTCCAAATCCTTCCCCTGCTGGGCAGGTTTTAAACCCAGAGACAGACTGGGGTGGGGGGAGTAAGAGGATGGTGAAGCCCCCAAAGAGGAAACCAAGCAGGTGTGGGAAGCAGAAGAAGCTCCTGCATCTCTCTTTCCCTTTCTGTGGTTATTTAAGCCTGGCCCATGTGGGGTGCCACGTTCCCAGGATAATCACACAGATCCTGATCAGCTTGGTGTGGGTCTGTGAGGGCAGGACACCAGCAACATCTGCTGATGAGCAGCTGGGACAAACTGGGTTGCAAGGGAAAGGGAGCTCCAAGTATTGTTCCAGCTTTGTGTTGGCTTTCTATTTTCCATTTTGTTTCTGGAGGGGTTTTCATCACATCCTGGTTCTGTGATGTTTATCCTCCTGTCACACTCCCGGTCTGTTTTCCCTTTCTCCTCTCCCTCCTGGCTCTGTGCTCCTGCCTAGCTCTTTCAGGGTTTTTCCCCCCTTGTTTTTTCCTCCTGTTCCACTAATTTCGTTTTCCACTCCTGTTGCCTTTCCAAGCCAGCTCTCAGCCTCTCTACTACCTTTCACTCCCATCTCCATTATCATCATTAACGCCTTGAAGGGCTCAAGCACCACTTCCTTGCACTCTCTTCGCCTCCCAACCACGGCTTTGTCCAGAAGTTCCCTCTCCAGGCATCAGCACTGCATTTCCAAAGCAGCTTCCTGGAAAAGATGTTAGGGCCAAAGGCCCCAGGGAGGGTTTTGCCAGCAATTTGGGCTTTGCCTCTCTGGGCTCTGGTGCAGGGATATGTGTAATCAGATGAGGGGGTTTAATTGCCTGAGCTGTAGCTGCTCCTGCTGCTCCTTTGCCCTTGCAAGGAGGAAAAATTAGTCCAGATGACTGACAACTCCAACAGGGTTCACTGTGTTTTTTTCCAGCGCTGACCGTACGATTCATCACCAGGAGATTCATTGGAGACTATGACCCAACCCTAGGTAGGAAAACTCCTGTTCCTTGGTGCTGGCACCATGGCAGAGCCAACTTTGCTCCCAAGTTCGCCATATTCCCTCTTTTTCCTCCTCAACCAGACAAGCAGCTTGTGGGACATCCTGACACCTCCCTGGGTCCTGCCTGCCTTTTTCCCTTTCTGTAGTTATTCAGGCAAAATCTATTGGGATGAGCCATTGGATTGCACAGGGAAGTGCTGCAGGCTCAGTCATGGGGTCATGGAATCATTTAGAATCATAGGATCACACAGAATCATTTAGGTTGATAAAGACCTCCCAGAGTCCAACCATCAAACCAACAGTTCCTCCTCGGATCCTTGAATTCCTTCCCAATCTGTTGTGAGCTGGCTTTTAAGGAACAGGAGGCATCTAAGTCCCTGGAGTCTGTGCTCTCCCAAATTCTAGGAGTTTTGGGTGGTTATTTTTGCCTTTGGGTTGTTTTTTGAGCACTGAAGCCATGTCCCTGATGGAGTGTCACAAAAATATCCCCTCCTCCCACTCTCCTGCGGAGCCCCTCTCCCTCCCTTGTTGCTCCCACACTTTGGTCACTGCTGCCCTCTCAGCCACCCGGGCTGTGGCTGCTCCCTGGGGGTTCTCTCACACACCTTTCCTGTGTGTCCTGCCCAGAAATGATCTACAGGCACGTGGCTGTCATCGATGGGGAGATGGTGCACTTCGAGATCCTCGACACGGCTGGACAGGTGAGCTCAGCCAGGAAAACTCCATCGGAGCAGGGAAGGCAGCCCCTGCTCTTCCACTGGCCTAATTCCTGGTGTCTGGAACATCATGGTGGTTACCTCAGGAAAAGGGTTGTTTGGGTGAATTTATGTCTAACCTCAGTTACTGTGTGACTTACAGTAAATATTCCCCCATTCCCGTGCGGGGCATAGCTCTGTTTCCTGTGCCGGTGGAGCATCCTGGCAGCTCAAGGGAGCACTGATTCCCCCGCTATCCACACCAGGACAGGGCTGATGGCCATCCCCACCTGCCGCACTGCCTAAGCCACCCCACCCCTGCCCCGGGCTGCCGGTGTTTACACTGCTGTCCCAAACCCTTCATGGGGTCGGCGCCGCGCCCTCGGGAGATTTTCCAGGGTTGCATCCAGCAGTGCTGGAGCATCCGAGCGGCACTAACAGGAGCCTGTGTGCCCCGGCAGGAGGAGGACTCTCTGCAGATCGAGGAGAAGATCAAGTGGGGCGATGGCTTTGCCGTGGTGTACTCGGTAACCGACCGCTGCAGCTTCGATGAGGTGATGCGGCTCTGCTTCCTCATCAACCACCTGCACGCCAGCCCCAAGCGCAGCGGCGCCGCCGAGCAGCCCCCCGTCGTCATCGTGGGCAACAAGAAGGACCTGCAGTTCGACAGGATGGTGTCTACCGAGGACGGTGAGAACCTCTCCAAAGCCCTCAAGCTTCCCTTCTACGAGATCTCCACCCGGGACAGCTACGAGGAGCCGGTGGCGGTGTTTAGCAGCCTCTACCAGGAGCTGCTCAGGCAGGGGCACTTCTCCCCGGGCTCCTTCAAGAGGAGGACAGTGTCCAAGCTCATGGAGAAGATTCCCAAGATGCAGGCCAGCTCCACCCTGAACTCCGCGGGCCGGAGCCTCAGCTTTAACTCCTTCAGGGACTACATTCCCGAGTGAGCAGCCCGGCTCCAGCCCGGGATGGGGGCGGCTGCTGGGGCTGTGCCGGCTCTCTGGAGGGGAAGGTCAGGAGTAGAGAGGGTGGCATTGGGGTACAAAAGCCTGTGGGTTCTTCTTACAAGGGATTTTGTGCCAGCAGGGAAGGCTTTCTTCATCCATCTGATCCCTTTGTTCCCTCCTCCTGCTCCAGCATGGCTGCGGGGTAGCCGAGGTGACTCCAGGTGTAGGTGTAGGGATAATCCTTGGAGGGAGGCTCAGCTGTGTTTTGGTGGGGCTCAGACCCAGCACAGACAAGTCTGGGTCTGGGGGGTCTTTCCCCCCTCTGAGCTGGCTGGGTGTGTCTGTACCCCAAATCCAGCACCCACCATGCTGGGTGACCCCGAGGGCCGGGCTGGCTCCCAGGCTGGCACCAGCCCTTCCCTGGGAATGGAGCCTGCTTCCTCAGCGTGGCTGGAGAGCAAAACCCCCTGGATCCTGAAGCCCTTCCAGCCCACCCAGGCTGTGCTCAGTAGCACAGACACAATGGAGCCCATTCCAGAAGCTGCTTGCAGGTACCCCCTCTGTCTGCTCATCAGCTGCCCTGTTCCCAGAGGGAAGGTCACCGTGGGCTGAGGACTCGTCCTTTTGCACAGGGATGATGGGGCAGGGAAGGAGCCAGGCCTGTGGTCACATTCCTTCCCCCCCTCTGGGTGTTGGGCTGGTCGGAGTGGCTGTGCTCGGACCCTGTGGTGTGACTCCCCTGTCCCCCCTGTTGTGACCCACCCCACTGTCTGCTGCCGTGTCCTGTGACAATAAAAGCTGAGTTCCCAACCGCCTGTGGCACTCCCAGGGTAGGTAATTTTAGGGAGCTTAAGGAAAGGAGTGCTCGGTGTGGGATCACCCTTTAATTAGGGCTGGGCATTCCCCTTGTCCTCCACCCGAGCCTTGGCACCATGCACCCTCCTGGCACCCTGCAACCCTAAAAGGCTTCCCTGGAGGATCACTGCCTGGGAAGCCACTTATCACCCTCCCCAGCCTGCTCCAGAACCCACCCAGGCACCCTTTTCCCTCCTTCTGCTCCCAGAGGTGTTTCCTGGTGCTGCTTGTGTCTATCCAAGGGGGTTCCCTTCAAGGAAAGGGATTCATTATATTCCATTCCTCTTCATACACCCACATTCTCCTGTGAGGGGCAAAATGAGCCCCATCAAGAAGCTGGGCTGGGAAAGCAATTTGGAGCTGCTCCTTCCTAGCACCTTCATTAAAATCCTGATTTTATTGAATTAAATTTAATTTAGTGAATTAAAATTCACTCAGGGCTCTGTGTATGGGCAGATCTCAAATGGGGCTAAAATGCCTCAGGGGGCTGGACAAGGGGAGGGGGTTGTTTATTTTTAAGGGGTTTCTGGCATTCCCAAGGGAGTTGAACACTAGGAGCTGGGCTGGGGGTTTGTGATCTGGCAGCTGGTGGGGGATGTTGCTGCCCTGGCTGGAGAAGAGCCAGTTTGGGAAGTGCTGGGATGGGGAGAGAAGAGTTCAGGAGGGATCAAACTCCACTGGGACTCTGAACACACACTTGAGCCTGTCAAATGAAGGAATTGGGTGCTCTCATTCCACGTTGCTCTGTTCCCAAATATCCCCAAGGCTTGTCCAAGGGGATGGATTTAGCTGCTGGCTGGAGCCGGGCATGGCGGAATCCACAATATTCATCAGGAATTATTCCAAGTGATGGATGAGACAGGATCAGCTCATGAGCAGAAGCCAGGCCAGCACTGGAACAGCATCCCCAGTGCTCCTGGCAGTGGAGGAGCACTCAGCACGGCCGGGATCGCTGTCCTGGAGTAACCCCAGCCCTTTTTTATATCCCAAGGAATCCAGAAGGCTCCGTGTGGTCGCTGCCACAGCCCCTCACCAGGGCTCCTGGGCCTGCCTGCTATAATTAGCACCAAACCTCATTAGGAGAGGCAGGGGCAGCTCTTCAGGACTGGTAATTGCTAATTACTGGAAGCCTCTAATGGCTCTCCAGGGGCAGTTTCCTCTCCCTTATAAAGGAAGGTCTTGAGGATGTAGCATTCATTAGGGTGGGGAGAAGTTTTGTGTTTTTTTTAGGGGGGAATTCTAGGGGGGGCATAAATCCTAAATTTCTGTAGTGAGAGGTCTGCAGGGGTTGGGCAAGGGAGAAGGAGGAGGAGGAAGAACAAAACAAGAAGAAAAAGAAGAGGAAGAAGAAGAGGAAAGTCTGTGCCTTACTTGGAGCTGAACCTGGAATTTCAGAGCTCCAGGCAGGTGAGTCCAAGCCAGGTCCCTGGAAAGGAGGTGCCCAGAGCCTTCTTGGAGCCCTTTGGAGACACACGTGCTTCCGTGGGGCTGGGGGACCTGCAGCCTCCTCCCTACCACTAAAACACACTTCAGAGGGGTTTGGGAGTGGAAGCTGGGAATGAGGGCTGGCATTTGGTTTGTTTGGAGCCCTCCCAAAAGAATCCAAACTGTTCTTGGGGAGCACCAGGGCTGCTAAGAGCTCCCCCAGGGAACAGGGATGGATGGAGCCGGGGCTCTGGGTGGATGCTCCTGTGTGTGGCTGGGAAGTGCCACCTCCCTGGGGACAGGCGGGTGTCCTGAAAGCTGTCCTGCACCTTCCCAGCCTGCAGTGGCTCAGCTCCACGGAGAGAAGCTGAGGAATTTGGGTCTCATCCTTATCCCAACAGCATCTCCAGGGCCAGGATTGAATTTGGCAGCGGGCGGGCTGCAAATCTGCTCACCAGATTTCTGGGAAGCTTGGGAGAGGCAGATGAAGCAGAAAGATCCTTTCCAAGAGCTCCCTTGCTGTGCTCACCTCCAGCAGCTCCCTGGCACACCAAGGCCCCCGATGATCCCCCTTTGTCCCCTCTGCCAAGGGGATTCCTGGAAAACCAAAATCGTGGCCTGAGGTTGTGGGGTGCAGCTGCTCTCTCTTCGCAGCCATGGCTTTTATCATCAGTTTTGCCTTGTTTTAATTTAAAAAAAACCAGAGATTTGGGGCTTTTTGAAGGCTTCTCCTGGAGGAGCAGCACGTGGATCTGGCCTCCCCACAGCCCTGTTCCTGGCAGTGGTGGGGACAGTGGAGTTGCCAACAGCCCTTTCCAAGCAGGTGCTGCCTTCGGAGATCCCAAATCAGCACCCTCGCCCCCCTCTGAGGGATTTGAGATTGGACAGGAGCATTGAGGGGGTCTGGCTTCTGCAACATTCCCTGGATTTAAGGTACCTGGACTGGGCTTGGAGATGAAGGGGGTTCTCCTCAGCACAGTGGGCTCCCCTCTTCCCAGATCAGAAATTTTATGGAGTATTGTACATTAGGAACTTGGGTTTGGTGTCCCCAAACATCAGGCTTTGCCTGAGGGAAAACGGGGGTAAAAGGTACATGGAGGCTGTTTCCATCCCATTGGTACCAGCCAAAACCAGCAGCTGGAGCTGGTGACTTTTCAGCTGGAAAATTATCCATCCATGGATTATTTCGGGTGCTCCAGGCTATTCCCCAGTCTGCCCAAAATCTGCTGCTTGACATGAGACCCTCCTGAAAACCCAGATGGGCTGTGAATGGACTCAAAGAGTTCCCAAATCCAGGCATTCCTGTTTCAGGGGACACATTTGGGATGAGAAGGGATGATGGTTGCTTCCAAGGGCTGTTCCTGTTTATAAGGCCACGTTGCCCTGCTGCTTGTTTTTTGCTTTATAAATAGCTGTGGAGTTCATGGAAATCTGGGCCTGCTTTCCAGGAGGAAATCTGGGCTGAGATTTGGGGATTGAGGAACCATCTCACACTTTTTTTTTTTTTTTTTTTTTTTTTTTTTCCCTTTTAAACTAAGCAATAGCTCAGCTCCAATAAGGAGCCCAAAGCTCTGTAAGGCATGGGAGAATTCCAGCACAGCCAAAGGCTTTTGCTGGCCCTGAAAGGCAAGGCTGGGAACTGCAAGGGGAAGGAAAATGCAAGGAGAGCACCCACCATGGCACATTGGCTGCTTTATTCCTGGGATTGACTCTGAAGGGATCTTTTCCCTTTGCATAAATTCTGGAAGGGCAGGAAGATGAGATATCCATGCTGCCAGCTTCAGGGAATCCATGCTGATTCATCACTGTGTCTCCCACCTTATTGATACCATGGATAAATGGATAAAAATGAGAGTTGGGTGTAGGATTTTGAGGTCCTCTGGGATCCATCCCCATGGGGAGAGTTTTGGGATAAGGCTCCTCCCCACTGGGGAAAATGGAGGAGAAATGCCAAGTCCTGGAGGCACTTTGCTGCTCCCAACAATTTTCCTTTGCTCTTGGCCAACCCACACAGCTTTCCTGTATTTTTTTTTTTAAGTAATAATATTTAAGAAACCCCAAACCAGAAACCCCAGGAGGGTCTGGCTGGGAAGCTGTGGCTGTAATTGCTGGTGCTTAAAGACTGTAGGAAAATATTGATGGAAAGGGCTGGGCCTTCCCAAGTGCAACCCCACAAAAGTGGAAAATCCCCAAAGTGGCTCTCTGTGCTCTCCCTTTTCCCAGCCAGCCTGAAAGGTGATGACAGAACTCTGGGAAGGAGTGTGATCCACAGGGTATGCAGTGATGGAAGCCTCTCTTAGGGGACAGTCATCCTAAATCCCAGTGGGAATAACCCTTAATCCCTGTTCTCTGGGTGTTCTACCAAAAAGCTCAGATTCTTAAACTCTGCTCTTTGATGTTAGTGAGTTAAATGTGTTTCCAGCCTCCCACTCCATCCCTTCCCTGGGCACTGTCCACCCACAGGTGTCACATCCCCCACAGCCCAGCGAACCTGGAGTGCTGGCAAATCCCAGAATCCTGCAATGGTTTGGGTTGGAAGGGACCTTAAAGCCCATCCAGTTCCAACTCCCTGCCATGGGAAGGGACACCTGCCACAGATCGAGGTCCCTCAGCAACCTTGGAGCTTGGAAAGCCCCACTGGATACAAAAAAGAGACCCCAAGGTCTTTTCAGCCCTGAAAAGTCCCAAAGAGGGAAAAGATGCTCCATTTTGCATAGGAGATTTTAAAATGTTTTTAAAAAAAACCCTTCAGAAGCAGAGGGGCAGGACACCCTTCTGGAATCCAGGGAGCCACCCCGAGATATTTTTTTTCCCTGTGGCAGGTCAAGGCTAAGTGGTTTTTGTTGGCAGTGGGAGGAAGATGAAGGGAGGTTTCACTCTGCTTTTGGGAGCCAATTCATGCTGAGATTTGTGATGGGCAGGTAAACTCCTAGATCCACTCCTCCTCCCAAAAAACTGGGAATTCTGGGAGGGTGGGAGAAGGCTCAGCCCAAACCCCCAGGCCATGTGCAGAGTTAGGGGGGAGGAAGGAACTTGGCCAAATAATGAGTTAAAAGTTCCAGCAGGATTTTTCCCTGGGATCTCAGCTGCTTTTTAAGAACAGGTTTTTAAAACCATGCCCTTTTCCTGCTATCCCACCTAGACATGGCCTCCTGTCCCTGCTTATCCCACGGCATCCCGGGGTTTCCCTAATCCCACCTTGGGGGCCCCTCTGTCATTCCACGGGTGTGATTTAATCTTGTGCCATGTGACAGAGCTTTGCCTTCAGCTGCTGCAGCCAAACAACCTCATCAGCCGCCCCCTCCCAGCCCATTTTGTGGTGGGAAACAGGGAATTGCCCATCCTTGGGCAGCTTTTGTGGCTTTTGGGTGCCATCCCTTTCCCTCCCTCCCTTGGACAGAGGATTAAACTTTACCAGTGTACCAGGATCCCAGATCATCTCAAAGACCCCCTTTTTTTTCCTCTCCTCTGTCCTGTTTCTGCAGGTTTTGCAACCAAACTGAGCTCTCCCTGAGGCACGTGGGTCTATAGAGCCTCACAAGTAATTCCACCGGGTCATGGAAAAGGTGAGCAGCTCTGAATCACCACAGGGTTTATTCACTTCTGCTTCTTCCCCTTTGCCAGATCATGGGGAGTGTTGGGCCCTCAAGTGCCTGTAACACCCCGGTGGAAGGAACACCCTCCTTCCTTATTTTTTTAAATTTTTTCCCTGTATTTTACTTATAATTGGGATCCCATGGGTCCATCACCTATGGCTTTGCAATAAACCCTCCTGACTGTGTTCCAAGGGGATCCCTAGCCCCTTTGGGGTGGACATCATGTTCTTCTGGCTCATATCCCAGCTTTTTTTATCCTTTCTCCACCTCCTCTCCTGCTCTGGAGCCCTTTCTTGTCCTGATACAATCCATCATTTTTCCCTCTGTCTAACACTGGATATTGCTGCACCTGCAGTGAAAAACTGGAGGGGCCTTTCTTCTCCAGGATGAACTTATTTGGGCCACAGACGAGAATTTTCCTGGTGGATTTGGCTGTCCTGGGACTCTCCTGAAGCCTGAGGTGAGCAGGGCTTTGGGATTGCTGGGGTTTTTCCTGGATGCAGTATGGGGAAATGCTTTTAAATCCCAAGTTTTTTACATCTTGGCAGCCAATAGGTGTTAATATCGCTTGGAAAATGCATGTCTTCCCTGATCACCTGTAGACATGGCGAGATGAGTGTGAATGGGGACTGGAGCCTGGAAAAGCTGATGGAAATCTCAGATTTCCAGAGTTTTTGTACCAGTGGGGACTGTAAGTGTCCTGGGAAGTGGCTTCCCTGTGATTTGGGGTGCAGGTAGCTGCAGCACTCATTTTGGCATTCCTGGAGCTAATCTAAGGGAGTGTCCAGTGAAGTAGGGGCAGGGATAAAATCCCCCAAAAGTGGATAATAACACCAACAAAAGCCAAAGCAGGAGAACGAGGAGGCTCAGCACTTCCAGGGCTCCACGTGTGGATTCACAGGTGTGGAGTAAAGACTCAACCAGAGACTCCTCAGCAAACCCGCAAAAAACCCCACCCTTTAAAATTATCCCCTTATAGATAAAAGCCTTTAAAAATGAATATTTTTAATGTCCTGCCCCTGCTGGGGATGCAGCCACCTGTGGCTACGTGAGGGCTGCAGGGGAGCGGGCGGGAGGGAAGAGGGAGGGAGGGAGCTTGGCTTAAGTAACGCTCCCGGGTTAGTCTGGATCAAGTTCCTTTGGCTCCCGACGCGGCCAGGAGGGAAAACTGCCCTGGAAAAGAGGAGGAAAACCTGCTGCTGGTGGGAAAACCACTGGGAAAAACGTCGAGGGCACTTCGGGGGCTGTGACAGCTTCTCCGAACCTGCTTTTAGGTAAGGGTGTGATGGGGGGTGTAGGGGTGGCTGCTCTGTGCCGGGGGAGGTGGCACAATTCCTAACCTGCCATGGGGCAGTGGGATGGGGCCTGGGATATCGGGACAAGCCAGTGGCACCCCATGAAGCTGCCACCACAGGTGACCCCTCACCTGGAGCAACAGTAGGTGCCCGTTCCCTTGGGCTCAGCCAGTGCCCAGACCCTGCCCGCTGGCAGGTTTGTTCTCTGCGTTATCCAAACGCTTTTCCAGGGAAGAGAGAGAGGAGATGGAAAGAGGATGTTGCATCCCCTCCTTTCTCGACCCACCCTGGGATGTTTTCCTGCACCCCTGGCTATTTGCTGCTGCTTCCAAACCGAGCAGGGAAGTGATGCCAAACCCCATGGAGCAGCTAGGCTGGAGCGTGATTCCCATTGTCCGTGGCTCCATCTCCCTCCTGGGCTCCGGGCCACGCGTGTCATCCTCCTCCTCGGTGTCACTGGGTGCTGCTGGCTGTGCCAAGGGGCTGAGCCCCTGGGTTTGGGGGCTGAGCCATCGCCACGGAGCCCAGCAGTGGGATTTGCTGTGGAGGAGGCTGTGGAAGGGACTCACCTCGGGATCAGAGCAGAGAGAACAGAGTCGCAGCTTTCCTTCTTTTAAACTATTTTTTAAAATTTCATTAGTTTTTCGTGCATGCTTTTGGAGTTATCCCAGAGGATCTTTTGGAGCTATCCCAGAGGGTTTTCTTTCCTGTGCTGCTGCAGGAGGGCAGAGCAGCCGAGCCGCGATCGCACCATGCCCCTCTCCCGCCACACCGGCCAAATCCCGGAGTCCACCTGGACCTTGGGCTTCAGGGAGATGACGGAGCCCTGGAAAGGCGCTCTGGGCTGCCTCGGCGTGGCCGTCTTCTTCGCCATGACCATCGGCATCATCTCGTGGCAGGCGCTGGAGCAGTCCCCGGAGGAGTGGGTGCTGCGGGGCCGGGATGCGGGGATGCTGTGGGAGCGCGGCCGCGGGGCGCTGCTGCTGCGGGCGCTGCCGGCCGGCCGGCCCGTGCTGGCCATCGCCGTGGGCAGCGTGCCGGCCACCGAGCCCCCGCCGCCCCGGGACCGCTGCTGGCACGACGGCGGCCAGTTCTGCTATTCCTGGGAGGAGGACGCCGAGCTGCGGCTCTCCCTGGAGCCGCCGGCAGCCCCCGGCACCGAGTGCTACGGCGTCCGCTGGACCCCGCTGCGCCCCGACGTGACCCTGAAGGTAACGGGGACCCCCCTGTCCAGCTCCGAATCCTTCGGGGTCCAGCAAGGGAGGGTCTGGCCTGACCATAACCCCCCAGCTCAGTTATGGGGTAGCACTGTGGCCGAGGCTCTCTGTCTTCCCCAGCCGGATGGGAAATACCTTTTGGAGCATCGTGCTCTGTAGCTGCGTCCCAAAATGCTGTGGTGGTGCCACGTTGGTGACCCCGGGGTGGGAGAGCTGTGTTTATATGGAGACGGGGTAAATACCTACTGGAGATGACAATGCTGGCGAGAGCCTCGGGAAGGTCTCTTCCAACACAGACACAATGGGCAGCTCCCACGGGATGGGAATAATCTGTGTCCGCTGCTGCAAACATTTTTGGTATCATTCCCTGTCTTCTCCCTCAGTTAAATAAAAGCAGACTCTGGGAAGGAGCCCTCAGAGGGGAAGGAGAAACACTGTCAGAGCAGGGTGTCCAGTCGTGGGGAGCCCTCAGAACAGGGAGGGAAGCAGGATGGGATTCTTTGGGATGGAGGATTGTCCCCTTTAGCCATAAATCACCTGTTGGCACCATTTTGGTTGAGCAGAAGTTGTTGCCTGACCACAAACCCTGAGTTTCCTCCACTGATGTTGGTGTGAGGCATTTGAGAGGATGAGCGAGACAGAATATGCTTTCCCCCACTTTAAAAAAAAAAAACAAACCCAAACCATTGGAAAATATGATCCAGCGAAATCTGAGTTAAGAACACACTGTTTTCCCTCTTTCCCAGCTGGTGTAACGAGTTCAGCTGACACCTGGTACAGCTATTCCGAGCCTCCAGGGTTTCCACTTTAATAATTTACATCTCCTCTCCCCACCCCTTGGAGAGACTTAACCTCTCTGTGCCCCGGAGCTCGGGACACCAGGAGGCTCTGAAGCCTTGGGATTGGGAATAAACGTGGGGTGGATTGAGGGGGGGGGGTCTCTGGGTCCCCTCTGCCACCCCAGGCCCCCTTCACGGCCCCAGACCTCTGGGCTTTTGGGGAAGCCCATCCTGCCTGGGAAGTCACGAGGACGCTAAGTCCTGCTGATCCCTCGATTTGGCAGAAAGGGGAAAGTTTGAGCAGCTTTGAAGTGAAAACTGATGATTTCTGGCAGGAGGCGGGTCAAGGATGGGGATGTCCCCCACCCCAGGGCTCTGTCAGGCCTATGAGAAGGGACCCAAATCTCCAAACTGAGTCTTGTGAGGAAAATTCTTGTTATCCGCCCTCGGGAAAGAGGGAAGCTGTGCCTTGGGAGGGAGGATGTGCCACCCTCAGGACACTGGTGTCATCAAGGTGGGGGCTAAAGATGGGGCTAAAAGCTCTCTGTGAGAGCTCAGGTGGGGCCAGCTGCACTTGCAGATTCACCCCAGAAACTCTGGGGAAGGCAGCTGGAGAGCTTAATGTGTTTTTTAAGTAAAACAGAGGGAAAAAAACCACCAGAGAAAAACAACAACCAAATAAAAAACCTGACCAAACAAAAAAACCCAAACAAACCAAAATCCCCCAAACGAACCAACAAAACAAAATACATAGATTTTCCAGCTGGGTTTCTGAAAGTGCCCTCAGTGCATTTCAAAGTTGTTTCCTTGAATTTCCCCCTCCATTGTCCTGTTCCACAACCACTCACATCTGCATAGTGTCTTTGCTCAAACCTTTGCAGCATCTTTTCACCTGTGACTCAGAGGTGTTTGATAACTGTGGTGGGGTGCAGAAGCGTGATTGTCATGGCAGCTTGATTTTACTTGTGCTCCTCCAGCAAAATCTGGCGGACTTTAGGAAGCACATCCCACTTTTCCTTTGTTTTTGAAACGAAACCATAATTATAGGCTGTAGAAGGGACACCTTCCTCTAGCAAAGTTTCCTGCTCCCCCCCCAGTATCCCTTGCTCTTTGACGATGCTTTCCTGGCTGCAGGATTGTTTTTCCATGGCCAATGTCTCCTGGTATGGAGGGCCGAGCATCCGTGCCCAGCGCTGGCCCCTCAATGGCGCCGAGAGCCCCGCGCAGCCCCTGGTCAGCGGCGACCTCAGCACCAACCCCGGCGGCTTCGGGCCTGTCCTGGAGAGGTACTTCCTGGGATCCACAGGTAACCTCCTCCTTCCCTGCCCAGTGCCCAACAGCTTCAACCCCTGTGCTTCTCTGCCCCTCTCCTCACCTCTAAAGCTGCTGGTTTAAGGGCAGTGTAGGTGTCTCCTGGAATAAAATCTCCTGCAAATGTAGCAGCAACAGGGCTCGTGGGATGGCTGCCACACCGCCTCATCCCTGTGGGAAAGGCTGTGGTACTGAAGCTGAGTGCCTGAGGATGGGGTGGCCCAAGTCACTCCAGGGACATCCTGTGCTCTCAGTGTGCCTGGTTTGCTTTTAAGCCCAGATCTGTGCTGCATCCCCAGCTCCACCCAAGTGGCTTTGTGGCTCCCTGATGCTGCTGTGGGATGCTGGATTCAGGCAGGAGTTCAGCTGCTGGTGTAATTTTTTGGGATATATTTGGATTCTGCAGAAAATCAAACTTCAGGTATTATCCCAAATTAATCCAATGAGCTGCAGCTGCTCTGCACTGCTGAGGCCACTGAATAGCAAGCAAAAAGGCCAGGAAAGGGAGAAATCCAACCCTTGAAAGGCATTTTGGACTCTACAAGGGAATGGCAGGAGCAGGGTGGGGATGGTTGGCACGGCTGGATATATGGTGGGATCAACCCGGCAGGACTTGGCACCAGTCAGGCTCTGCCCCTGTGGCTCCCATGACCGGGAGCAGCCGGGGGCTTGCCGAGACACTGTTTTCCCACTTCTCCCCCAAAGGAGTGACGGTGACAGTGGCTCCCGACGTGTCCCTGCTCCTGTCTCTGGAGAGCCACCGGCAGTTCTGCCTGGAGACGCCGGCGGGACGAGCGCAGCCCCTGCACTACCGGCTCTGTGTCAGCGCCGACGTGGCGGCCGCTCGCCGGCACACGGCCGGAGCAGCCCGGGCCCTGCCGGACACCGCGCTCCTGGGGTCAGCGCTGCTTCCCCGATCCTGGCAACCCTTCCACCTGCCCTGCCCGCTCTACCAAGCAGCTCACGAGGGTTTTCCCACCCTGCAGGTCTCCGATCTGGCGGTACCACGGCCCGGAGAGTTCTGCCGCCAAGATCCAGCGGGGTCTGAGGTCTCTGGTGAGGAGGCTGAAGCGGCATCGCCTCCGGGAGGGCGTCGTGGCCCTGGGGGAGCGCGGCACCGCCGTCCTCGCCGCCGCGGTACGGCCGTCCTGCCACCCCCGGGCACATGGGGAGGGAGCGTGGGGCTCCCACAAAGCCCTGATCCCTGCCCTTCCCGCCCGCAGGATCTCGTGCCCTCGGAGCGCAGCAAGAGGCAGCCCCCGGCGCTGGTGGAACCCCTGGAGCTCTCCATCACGCTGTCCCCGTACGCCAGTGTCACCTCCCCGCTCTTCCTGCGCTCCCTGCGCGGAGGGGAGGCCGCGGGATTCTGGCTCAGCCGCCAGCCCCGACCCGGGGGCAGCTCGGTACGGGACCCCCTCGGCCCCCAAACCAAAGTTAAAGCTGAATAAACCCCCCGTGGTTTATTATTTATCAAGGGACGCAGTCCAGTTACACTGCACCAGGACACAGCAGTGCTGGGGGAAAGAGCATCTCTCGTTCCTATGGAAGCAGCTTTGAATTTTCTACTTCCAGTGCTCAAAAGATTCCCCCAGCCCCATTTTGTGTGATCCCTTTGCCACCATTACAGTGCAGGGTGGGATGGGGGCAGCATGGCATCCCGGAATCAGCAGGACATTCTATGGATCTGACAGGGATTTCCATCCTCCTCTTCCGCAGATCCCGCTGCTGACCCCCTGGAAGGGGCAGCTCTGCGCCCGCCTGAACGTCACCAGCGAGGCAGCGCTGGGCTGGTTCCTGGCTCGGGCCCGGCACCTGCGGCAGGCGCTGGGGGCCACCTACGTGGCCTTCCAGGGAGTCGAGGGCAATTCCTTCCTGGAGCAGGATGTGCCTGCTCCCGCCGAGCTGGCGGGTGATGGATACAGCGAGGTGCTGGCGGCGGCGCTGGCCACGCTGGGCAATGGCACCGTCATCAGCGCTGGGACCAGGTGCGCACCGGGAGAGGCTTCCCTGGAGCTGACGGGCACAGGAGCTAGCTGGGGGTGGTTGGACTGGTGCTTGGAATATGTTCTTGGTGTTCCAAGATGGTTCTTGGCACCCAGGGAAGCGGTGAGGGCGGCGTGATCCTTGTGGGATATGAGGGTGGTGCAGCCCTGGCACAGGGTGCCCAGAGAAGCTGTGGCTGCCTCATCCCTGGAAGTGTTCCAGGCCAGGTTGGATGGGGCTTGGAGCAGCCTGGAATAGTGGAAGGTGTCCCTGCGCATGGCAGGGAGTGGGACTGGATGGACTTTAAGGTCTCTTCCCACCCAAACCATTCTGGGACTATAATCTGGCCCCAGTGACTCCCAAGCCACCTGGCATCATGGAATTTCAGCTCCTGTGAGCCCTCTCAGCACCTTGAGGGGTTTGTGTTGTTTCTCCAGATCCAGTCACCTCCCGCTGTTTGTCCAGATGAGCCCCCTGCACTCCGACTGGAGCCATGCTGGGCTGAAGGGGCTCATTCCCACCGTGCTGCACTACAGCCTCCTGGGCTACAACTTCTTCATCCCTGATGCAGTAGGTGAGGATTGGTTTTCCATCTTTTCCCCCGCCCTATTTCTGGCTTCTCTGCAGTGAATGTTGCAGCCTTTTTCCAGGTACAGGAGGTATATTTACACCTTGGGCGTGCTTTGGGAAGGCTTGGAGCGTTTTGCTCCCCAGTTTTCTGTTGTGCTGGCTTGATTGGGATGAATGTTACCAGGGAAAAAAGCGAGGAATTAAAAACAAAAGAATATGCTTTAAATATTGCCAGGCAGCTCCGGCAGCAGCCGGGTCTCTGGGGATGCCCTTCCCAGAGTTCCAGCACAGCCCACCCCTGCAGGGCTTGGCTTGGGCTAAATCCCACCTGGCACAGTCAGAATCCACATCCCCAGGCTCCTGGCTGGGGAATGGATGTTCCTAAATCTCCAGCAGCTCTGTTCCAAGTCTGCATTTCTGCTCCAAAGCAAAATGGCTGCAGAAATCCTGAAATAAAAGCATTCTAAAAGGGCAAGAAACAACCTTTAATCAGGGCCAAGTGGATTCATTTCCCTTTTTCTTGGAGCTGGTGAAGTTAGTGGTGGTTAAAACACGCCCTGAGTGTGCAGGGACTGTGCAGAAGGGTCAAACACTGAGAGCTGAGCTAAACAACGGCCCTGAAATAGGGGTTGAGAGCAATGTTTCAATTTGGCCTCTATTTTTAGCCTGTTCTCCTTAGAAAACGAGGCTTAAGCAGTCCCAGCACGGAAGTTTGCTTCCCAAAGAGGTGCTGGAACCCTTGGCTTTGGATGGACGGGAGTGCAGATCCTCCTGCACAGAGAGCTGGGCAGTTTGCTGCCAGGGGTTTTGTCCCAACAGCCTTGGGAGCTGCAAGAGTTGGGAAATGCTTCTGGAGGAAACAGGAATTTGTGGGTGGCTGGGTGAGCCCTGGGCACTGGGGGGTTTGGGCAATTTCCAGGGAAGCCGTGCCGGGTTGCCAGAGCCATGGCTCCCAGGGATGCTTTAGGCACTGGGAGGAGCTCTGAGGTTTCCTGCCATATGAGGCCCTCGCTGCAGCACCATGTTCCTGCAGGAGGGAGCGTGGCTGGAGCCACCCCGGGGGACCCGGAGCTGTTTGTGAGGTGGCTGCAGATTGTGACATTCCTGCCTGTGATGGCCTTTGGGACCCCGCCCTGGCTCTGCTGTGACGCCTGGGTACGTATCCCATACTCCAGATGGGAGGATTCTGGCATGGCCAATGCCCTCAAAAGCTGTGGAAGGCCTGGCAGGGATCTCCTGCCAGCTTGCTGTCCTCAGCTTTGCACTGAAGTGGGAATAAATCCATTATCAATGGGTTTAGATTCAAGTACCAATGGATTGAAGTCCAATGGATTTGTGTCTGTTACCAGTGGATTTAATTATATTTCAATTCAATGGATTCACGTGCATTATCAGTGGAATTTAAATCAAATTGAATAAGGTCCTTTATCAATGGATGTCTGTTGATAAATCCATTTAAATCCAATTAATAAATAACCATTATCAGTAGATGTAAATCCATGGGTTCGTGTTCATTGTCAGTGGATCTAAATTCACTTAAATCCAATGGACTCATATCCATTATCAGTGGGTTTAAATCTATCTAAATCCAATGGGTTTATATACTTTATCAATGGATGGATGTAAATTAATCCATTATCAATAGAGTTAAATCTATTTATATGTAATTCATGTTCAAGATTCATGTTTAACATAAATGGATTTACATACATTTAAATCTAATAGATTCATATCTATTAGATAGATATGAATGTATCAATGAAAATCAATTATCAATAGATTTAAATCCATTTAAATCCAATGTATTTGTAACCACTATCAATAGATTTAAATGCAATGGATTTATAGTAATTATCAATGGATTTAAATCCCTTTAAATCAAATGGACTCGTATCCATTATCAATGTATTTAAAATCATTAAAATCCAATGGATTTATATCCCTTAGCAGTGTATATAAACCCATTTAAGTCCACTGGATTTAAATTAATTAACAATGGGTTTAAATCTATTAAAATCCAATGCTTTCATATTTGCTATCAGTAGATTTAAATCCAGTGGGCTTATAACAATTACCCATGAATTTAAAGCCATTTAAATCCAATTGATTTATGTCCATTATCAATAGCTTTAAATGGAATACAAATTACTTATATCCAAATCAATTAATATCCAATATCAACCCCATTTGCACCATAACTTGATCAGGACATTCCAATTCCATAATTTCTCTTCCTGAGGGGATACATATTTTACTTTTCAATTTTTAATTGTTTATTTTTGGGGGTTTTCCCTGCCTGCTTTGCTGTTTCCCAGTTGTTGCGCTCCTCATGGATTTGTCCCCTCTGCAGGTGCTGAATCTGACCCGCCAGTGCATCCAGAGGCACCGGGACTTTGTTGTGCCTCTGCTCCTAAAATACAGTGAGGAGTGGCAGAGTTTGGGGTACCCCATCTTCCGCCCTGCCTGGTGGCTCAGCCCCACGGATCCTATTGCATTCACCATAGAGGATGAATTTCTCATTGGAGATGAGGTGGGAATTCTGCATTGTTCCTGTAAATCCAGCTCTGCCCAAGTACAATCCAGATTTGATTTGGATTTGAGCAGATTTGAATCCAAACCAAAGCAGTTTGAGTTTTGTGGGTTTGGGGTTTTTTCTTTTTGGAAAAGTTTGGCTTTCCTCATGAAACTCTTATTTAGGGTCCCAAAACCCTTTATCAGCTTTGGAAGTGAAATGATTTAGCAGGAATAAATAGTCTCAGAATGTTGGGAACCACTTTTGGGAACTGCTTTTCCCATAAAACCAGGGAAAAAACGTGCTCCCTGAAGGTGGGATTAAATTTGCTCTGTCACTGAGGAGGAGGTTTTGCAAGAAACACACATTTCTGACGGGGGTTTTCGTTCTGGTTATCAAAAATATAAACTGGGTGGAATCCTGGGGCAGCTGCAGGCAGGGATGATCCCAATCCCAGTCAAAGGAATGTCACTGTACTGCATTAATATTTTTAAACTGACAGAAGGCACGGATAGATGGGGTTGGGATGGAACTCCCAAGGCTCTGGCACAGGGTGCCCAGAGAAGCTGTGGCTACCCCACCCCTGAAGTGTCCAGGGCCAGGTTGACAAGGCTTGGAGCAACCTGGGAGAGTGGAAAGTGTCCCTGTCCATGGCACAGGGTGGGACTGGATGGTTTTATAAGGTGTCTTCCCACCCAAACCATTCCAGGATTCCCTGATGGCCATCTCATCCCCACACATCCATCCTGGCCAATCACTCCCTCTGCTGAAGTTGTTTCTTTTTCCTTTCCCTGCAGGTCCTGGTTGCTCCAATAACAGAAAAGGGACAGACGTGGAGGGATATCTACCTGCCAGGAGAGGGGCACCTCTGGCTGGACACCAACACTGCCCGAGTGTTCGATGGTGGCACCATGCTCAGGAATTACTCTGCCAGCCTGGCTGAGGTGCCAGTGTTTGTAAAGACCTCCTGAGTCCAGGCTGGGCACTCTGGGACAGAGACCTCCGAGGGCAGTGCTGGCCACAGGCACTCGCTCTCCCCTCACACTTCCAGCCTCTTTGCACTTTTCCAAGATCCCTTTTTTCATTTGTTTTGTTGGGGTTTTTTGGGGGGTTTTGTTTTGTTCTGTTTTTTTTTTTTTTTTAATTTCAGCAGAAATTCTCTGAATTTTCTTACTCATTGTTATCCTAAAATAGTGGCTCTGCCACCAACGCCCATCCACACTGAATGCTGCATTTTTTCCAGGGTTTTCCTGGTGAAATGTTTGTGTCTGTATGTTCAGGTGGGCATATCCAGCATTTCCAGGCCCCTGTCATTCCCAGAGAGGCAGGGAGAGGATTTCCCAGGAGATAAACAAAGATCAGCTTATACCTGAGGGGAAGTTTTGTATTAAATGAAAAAACTGAATCTAGGGAAAAACTACCAGGATAGTTTTGGTGCTGCATGTGGCCACCTCCTGTGCTGAGCAATGCCTCTCCCACCTGAGGCTGTATGTGGTTTCCAGGCAGCAAGAGCCCACTTTTTTAGTATATTTGGGAAAATGAGGGAATTCCAGGTGTATTTGAAACAGGTTTCTGTGGGAGAAAAATAAACTTGATCAAGCAGAGTAGCTCTACCAGAGCATGATGTGGATATTGAGGATCCTTGCCCACCTCCTGTGTGCCCAGGCCTCCTGCTTTTCACCATTTGTTGAATTTTAAGGCTTTTTTCCAATTATTTCTTGCAGCACAAGAGGGATCTGGTGTGACCAGCCTCCTTCCATCCAACAGAGAATGTATCCATAGGCAAATTCCACGTCCCACATGCTGAATATGCATTTAAGGAGATGATCAGCTGTGCTGATACCTCAAATTAGAGATCAATGGGACATTGCAGGTTAGTGGGGTGATTCCAAAGGCTGGCATTTGGGGACAGGGGCTGGATGACAGCTGGGAGGGAAGTTCAGGGCAAGTTTTGGCCCTGGAGCTGGGCTTGGGCACCTCCTGCACTGATTTGTATCAGTCACACCTTGGGTTTTTGGGGAAAATATTCCCATACCAAGCTGTGGCTCTGCTGAAATAATGCTAAGGAGTACCAACTTCTCCCAGCAAAGCTTCCCTGGATAAAACTGAAGGGAAAGCCAAGGCAAAATTCAAGTCAGGATTCAGCCATGGAAAGGCTGTGAGGGCATGGAGAAGGGAAGAGCCCCTCAGCTCCTTCCTTGATCCACAGAGGCACTTGATGATGCTGGGGGGAGCTCACAGGGGGTAAGGATGAAGCTCATGAAGGCAACACAAGGTTCTGGGATGCTCCAAAATATCTGTGGAGGCTCCTGAGGTGGCAAAAACACAAAAAGAATTAAGGGAGTGCTGGTTCAATTGGCATTTGTTTATTTGCAGCGAGTCAAGCCCTGGAACAGGATGTCCAGGGGGGATCTGGTGCCTCCATCCTGGGAGATCACCAAAGCCTGCCTGGACACGCCGGGCTGAGCCAGAGTGTGACAATTCCCATTTCGGGAGGGTGGAATTCCCATTTCGGGAGGGTGGGCTATGTGTCCCTGCGCCTGGCACGGCTCCAGCTCCTGTACCGGTGCTGGCTCCTCCCTGAGGAGCCCGGGAGGTCCCGCTGGGACCTTGGAGCTCGTCCCTGCTCAGCATTCCAGCTCCTCCAGCGCCTCTGGTTCGTGGAGTGGTCCCGGGGCACCGTTCCCGGGGAGCCTGCCTGGCAGTTCTGGCCTCTCCTGGGGGATCTGCCCCGGCCTCGCCTCCTTGCCGTACGCCGTTGTCTGGAGGAATCCCAGGCTTCCCACGGCCGTAT
The DNA here is from genome assembly GCA_032173965.1 of Sitta carolinensis. NCBI lineage: Eukaryota > Metazoa > Chordata > Aves > Passeriformes > Sittidae > Sitta > Sitta carolinensis. The sequence continues at coordinate 8,279,408 of JAVUNC010000026.1, forward strand.
CTCACTCCTCTCTGAGGGGACACGGTGCTGGGGCCTTGGAGCGTGTCTGTCGGCAGCGCTCCAGCTCCTGCGGCGCCTCCGCCTTGCGGAGTGGCTGTGGGAGCCTGTCTGGGTGTCCCGGTCTCCCGCGGGGGATCTCCTCTGCCGCCTCTGCCAGCCCCGGGAGCGCTGCCTGCCCCTGCGGCGGCTCCGCGGCCGTTCCTGCGGGCTGCGCGACCGGCGGCTCCTGCGCCGGGACCGAATCCCCCGGGAGGAGGCCGGGACGGCCCATTCGAAACTCGGAGCTCGCCCCTCTGCAGGTGCGTCCTCCCAATCCCGCCTCTGCTGCCGACACCGCCTCCTCCCTGGGGAGCCGCTGCCCCACCCCAGGGCGCTCCTGCCCCTCCTCCGGCCGCGCCCGGAGCTCCTCTGCCGGCGGCGCTTGCTGCGGTACGCGCGGTCCTGCAGCTCGTGGTACAGGGCCAGGTGCTGGGGGTAGGGGTGGCGTGTGTGCCGGCGGCAGCTCGGGCAGAACTCCTGGCCCAGGTTCCAGTCCCACAGGCACAGCCGGCAGAAGCAGTGCCGGCAGGAGCTGGAGCACGCCGTGCGGAGGTGCGGGCACTGCGGGCACGCCTGGGCAGCCCGGCTGGTGCTGGCAGCAGAGGAGCCCGGCTCTGGATTGTCCTCCTGCGCTGCCATGTCGCCCTGCAAGAGGCACAAAGGCTGTTTGTTTATCTCCCCCAACCCGCCCAGCTCCTCGTCCCTCCGGGGCTGTCCCACGCCTCGACATCGGGGCCGTGGTGGGGCTGGAATTGCGGTGTTTGCGCCCCGCGGGTCTCACCACGGCACTGTGGTTCTGTGTCCCTCATCCTGCTCTGATGACGGGGCCCCTGGCTGCTGTGGTGTCACTGATGGTGTTGTCATAAAGGGCCACTGCTGAGGCGTGGGACAGCCCCCAAGGGCTGAGGTGCTGTGCTTGGGTTTGGGGACAGGTGACAGAGGATAAATTTTGTGTCTTGCAGGGCAAGGAGGTGTCACGGGAGAGGAACCCAGAGGGGATCCTCAGGGGGAGGCCACAGGAGGTCCCCGAGGTGGCACCACGATGGCCACAGGTGGCCTCGGCATGCCCAGGGCGACAATTCATGAGGAACTGGAGGGTTAGGACAAGGGCAACGTCTCCAAACTGGAAAAGGGTGGATCTAAGTGGAATACTGGGAAGAAGTTTTTCGCTGTGAGGGTGGTGAGGCCCTGGTACAGAGTGCCCAGAGAAGCTGTCTGGCCCCATTCCTGGAAGTGTTCCAGGTCAGGTTGGATGGGATTTGGAGCAACCTGGGAAAATGCAACTGGATGATCTTTAAGGTCCCTTTGAGCAAAAACCATTCCAGGATTCTCATCAAGAAGAAGGATGTAGCAGTGGAAAAGGGCTTGGAACAACATTGACAATGACTTTAGTCTGCACCCTGAGAGCTGAGGCTCTGCTTGTGTGAGGCTCCATGGAGACACAGCATGAATCTTTCAGCTTATTGCACTGCTGGGTAAGAAAGCTCTCTCTGAAACAATTCAGTTCGCTGGATTCATGGCTACCCAGTTTTCTTCATGATCTCTTCATGATTTGTTACTGTAGTTGATAAAGGTAGGTCAAGTAACCTTTAGCCACAAAGACACAAATCCTACTAGAGTAAAGGAGTAATTGCTGAAAAATTCTGTGTCCTGTGTATGAGAATAATTGGATAGGCTTTCTTCTGCAGTGCGCCCTTCTTAGAGCAGTGGGGAGAAAAGGAGGTATCTTAGATCAATAAGAAGACGAGAATTTCCCGAGGAGCTATGCCTTGGGCTGAGACCGATACTTTTTGGGAGACAACAGAAACAAGTATGTTTTTAGGAACGGGCTGTAGCTGCGCTCGCACCAGCCCCTACTGCCACAGGCTTCCCGAGGAGGTGGTGGAGTGCCACCTCTGGAGGGATTTAGCGCGTGCATGCGGATCTGTCTGCGGCACTCGGGGGCTCGGTCAGTGGTGACCTTGGGGGACAGCGGGACCCACGTGCTGGTTCCCTGAGGCCTCCGTGCCGGCGCACGGCCCCACGGGACTTGTAGTTTTCATCTTAGTGTCTCCCCGCTCGCATCCGCCAATAAAGAACTACAACACCCAGCATGCCCAGCAGGGCGGTGCGCGCCCCGCCCGCTCCCTTCCTCTGGGTCCGCGCGATGCATCACGGTGCTTGTAGTCCAACCTTCCCTGGCGGCGCGTGGCGCGGCGGCGTGTGGGGACTACACTTCCCAGCGGCCGCGGCGCCAGGAGCGGAACCGGGAAGCGCGAAGATGGCGGTGGGTAAGGAGCTGCTGGAGCGGGACCTCTACGGGCTGCTGGGGATCGGCGAGAAGGCGTCCGAGAAGGAGGTGAGGGGCGCGGGCGGCTCGGGACGGGCTCCTTCCCCCCGCTCCCTCCCTGTCCCGGTGTCCCCGGCAGCGGCGCGGCCCGAGCTGCTCTGCGGGGCTGCTCCCGGCGCTGCTGTGGCACCGCGGCCGTCAAACGGCAAGCAGCCCGTGTTCGGTGCTGTCGACGTTGTTATATCCCAGCTTCACTGGAATTGGCGTCATCCCCCCAGTTCACCCCTGCGGGTTCTCAATCCTGCGGGGCGAGACCCGCCTGTGGAGGAGGAGATGGCTTGGAGAGAACTGCGGGGTTGCTGTGGGGCCGCTGCTGTTCTTTGTGTGTGTGCTTCCAGAAGGGAAATCCCAGTGTTGATCCAAAAATCCAGTTGTTCGAGGTTTATCCGAGCACCAAAAGTCGTGGAGTCAATTTTGTGGGGTTGGAATTACATGTTTCCGGTTTTTAATTGGATTTAATTGGTCAGTGCTAAACGCAGGGAGGAAGCTCCGAGAGAGCTGCAGAGGGGCTCTGGGCAAGGGCCTGGAATAACAGGATAAAAAGGGAATGGCTTCCCACTGCCAGGGAGCAGGGTTAGCCAGGGCACTGGGAAGGAATTCCTTGCTGAAATGGCAATTTGGAGGATGGAAGAGACGCCTCTCCCTCAGCTGGGCTCTTTTGCAGGAGCTGGGGTCATCTGCAGGGCTTTTCCTGCGCGTTCCCAATCCCGGAGCTTTGTCCACCAGGTGGGGCCGGGACACAACTTTTTCCACTTGTTTTAGCAGGGAATCGGTTGGGAGTGCGATACCGTTAATTCCTTCCCCCCCCCCCCTTTTTTTTTTTTACCTTTCCATTATTTGTTTTCCCTCCATTTCCCCATTTTTCCTTCTCTTTACTTTTTTTTTTTTTTCTTTCCCACTTCTTTTCCTTTCCCTATTTGTTTTCCTTTCCCTCTTTTTTCTTTTCCCCTTTTTGGTTCCCTTTCCCTCTTTTTTGGTTCTCTTTCTGGGTTTTTTACCTCCCTTCATTTTTTTATCATCTGCCCCTTTTTTTCCTTTCCTTTTTCGTTTTTCCTCTTTCTTTTCCTCTTTCCTTTCCTTTCCCCCTTTTAGTTTCCTTTCTCCATATTTTTTCTTTTCGCCCCTTTTCCCCTCTCTCCTTTTATTTTTAATTCTCTCCCTTTTTTTTTCTTCTATTCTTTTTTTTCCTTCTTCCCTTTTCTCCCTCTCCCCTTTTTTTCCCCTCTCCTGTTTCTTTTACGTGAGGTTTAACTGCTGCAACACAAGACACCTGGAAATAAAAACAGCTTTTAAAAGCTCCAACTCCTTCCAGACACAGCCGTGTCCTGGGCCCAGCGGGTTACCCTTGAACACAGGGGTTATTTTGGTTTTCCAGGTTGCTCTTTTTTGGCAGAGACAAACCAGTTCCCCCAGTAACTCCCAGTGTGGTCCCTGCAGGTGAAGACAGCGTTCCGACAAAAGGCCCTGACCTGCCACCCAGACAAGAACCCTGACAACCCCCGGGCAGGTGAGATGGGGCAGCTCTTCCTGCTGCAGTTTTCACTTCTCCAGGCTCCTGGAAGTGGCTCTGCTTCCCTAATTCCCGAGGGAATGTCTGGGGGTGTGTCCCTGGGAATGCATACAGGGCTGGGAGTTGCTCCTGTTGGTGTTAACTCTGAGCAATCCCTGCTGGGTTTAGAAACTCCAGCGTTAAGTCAGTGCTGGAATTACAGCTGCACCCTCCAAACCTTCCCAACCTTTGCCTGTTTGGACACTGCTTTGATTTGTATCTCTCACAGTCCAAATTTCACCAGCACTCCATAAATCCTATTATCAGTGGGCAGGGCAAGGGGGAAGTTAAGCTGCCTGCAGTGAGTGATTGCTGTGGATGGAGGTTGTAGAATTAGCAGTTACTTTGTATTTTGTGTGTCAAGACTCATTGACATATAATTCATCTATATAAAAGAGTAAATACAATTTGCCAATGCTGGTACTATGACAAGAGGAAAGACTTTTAAAGGATAGATGGCTGTAATGCAACAACTTCCAGTACAGCATAAGCAGGACTTCTTGTTGAAGGAAAAGGACTGAGAGGGAGAAGGGAATTGTGAGCTCCAGCTAAATGTGGCATGAAGGAGGTATTGCAACAGAAAATAAAAAGAATCAGTAAGAAAAATTAAGTCTGTGTGTTCCAAAATTTCTCTTAAAATGAAACAATCCCAGTTTTTGCTTCTTTATTTACTCTCAAGTTTGTGTAACACCTTAGAGTTGAGGTGGCTTCAGCTAGAGGTTGGCATACAAATCTCTTAGAGATGATTTTTCTTCCTTGGAGAGACCTTCCTGCAGGAATTGTCTTTCCTGGTTCTTCCCCAGGTCCCTCACCTGGTTTCCCTCATCTTGCTCTTATTTCTTCTCATTCCCAGCGGAAATCTTCCACCAGCTCTCCCAGGCCTTGGCCGTGCTCACAGATGCAGCAGCCAGGGTAAGGATGCTCCCTTGGGAAGGGTGGGGGTTTTGGGGTGTTGCTGGGAACTGTATTCCTGCTGTCCTGCTCTCTGCTCCAACAGAGACCTCATGAATACAAATCTCAGCTGTTACTCCCCCTGGTTCTCCATGAGATCAAATCTCAGGTGCCAGGTGAAATGTTTGGGATTTGCTGCTTGGGAGCAGCTGTGCCCTGAGATTCTGCCTTTAATAACGTGCTGGACTGGGGCATGTCCCATTTAATAATACCAGTGGGAGCCATCCCTGATTCAGGAACACCAAATTCCCATGGCAACATCTGCTGTTCCCGTTGAGTCAGGGGCTGACAAATGAGTAATACCTGGATGCAATTCCTGAGGCTCCAAGCTTTGCTCTCTGTGCAAAGAGACACAGGAGAGCTTGGATCCTTCTGGAGCTGTGAGGAAGTGGCTGAGAGCCCACTGCCCAAGGCCTAAAAGAACCTGGAAATGTCTCTGGAAAGAAACAAAAATGAGCAAGGAACTCTCCAGATTAGCTCAGGAGAGAGAAAAGCATTGATTCCAGATGATAAAAGCTAAAAACATGAACTCCTCAGGTACTGGCCAAGCTTGTAATCCAAGAAGCAGCAGATGCTTCACCCCTGTTGATAGGGTTTCAATCCCTGATGTTGCTGTATTCCCTGTTTTCCAGTTTCTCTCTCCTGGGTTCTGTAGTTTCCCACTGTTGTGCTGGTTCCTTGGCAGGCAGCCTATGACAAGGTGAGGAGGGCGAAGAAGGAGGCTGCAGCCAGGACACAGAAACTCGATGAGAAGAGGAAGAAAGTAAAGCTTGGTAAGAAAAATCAAATCCTCACATTCTCCTGAAGTCTCCCTTAGCTGGATGTTTGCATTTCTTCTTCCACAGGAATTCCCCAGGGATCAATCCATGTGGGATGACTCTGGTTTCTTCATGCCCAGTACAGTGCAGGAGCCACCTGGAATCTTCTCCCACATGGAGAAGAGCATGGTCCTGCTCTGGGAAGGAGGGAATTTGGTCCTGCTGTGGGAATTAGGGGGTTGAGGACTGTTAAGACTCCTCTGGTGTGTGGGGCCAGAGGAGAGGCAGCAGAGCTATCAGGATATTGGTGTAGCTGTATTCAAGTTTGTGATCTATCCATCTTGCTCTGGTCAGCAGGGAAGATTCAAATCCTCTTTGGATTGTTCTAATTTAGTTTCTTTCTCTGCAGATCTAGAAGCCAGAGAACGGGAAGCCCAGTCCCAGGAGAACAAAGAGGAGGAGATCAGGATAACGAGGTCATTAGAAGAAGAAGTAAGGATAAATTCATAGTTCTCTGTGCTATTTTTGAGAAAAATTGCTGGAATTATTTCCATTCATGATTAAATCCATGGGATGAGGTGCAAAAAATCTCTGGAGAGCGGTCCTTTACCCTTTGGGATTAAAAGGCTCTGTAAATCAGAGAATCCTGGAGTGGTTTGAGTTGGAAGTGACCTTAAAGCCCATCCAGTTCCAGCCCCTGCCATAGCAGGGACCCCTTCCAGCAGACCAGGCTGCTCCTTTTGGAGCTGTCCCAGGGGAACTGGCAGGAGAGGTGTCCCAGGAGATGGGTGTGAGACCCAGGCTGTCCATGGAAGTGCCCAGGTGATGTTGGAGCCCTGGCTGTGTGCCTCAGGTGTCCGTGCTGTGCTCCCTGTGCCGTAGATAATCCGCCTGCGTGAGGAGGGCTCGCGGCAGCTGGAGGAGCAACAGAGGCTCGTCAGGGAGCAGATCCGCCTGGAAAGGGAGCAGCAGGGCCCAGGTGAGCACAGGGCAGCCTGGAGCCCTCACCTGCAGGTGCCAGCGGGCTCTTTGGCAGCTGTCCACCCTTCGTTTTTCCAGTTGTCCCAGCACAACCTTCTTGCGGGGAAAAATGCCTCAGAACCCGTCTCCTGCTTGTGTTTTTGCTGACCTGTTTCTAACCTTGATCGTGGCAAGTCTGGGCTTCCTAGAAGGGAAAATGCTGCCATGGAGTAATCAGTCTGTGCTGCAGTTCCTGTTGCACGAGATTTTTGGGACTGGAATGGTCCATTGGAAATCCCAAAGTGTTTCATCATGTGAACGTTCTCAGGGAAGAAAATTCATCCAAAGTGCTGAGGAATTTTCACCCATGTAGAAATCCTTTCCAGCTTTTTTTTTTTGCTTTTTCTGTCTTTAGGCAAGCAGGAAAGAAATGGAGCAGAAGGCGAAATAACTCCTAAGCTCAAGGTAAGACATCCTTACAAAGCTGTGTTTTGGTGAAAACTGATAGAGCATGGTGGAAAACAGAAGGGGCACTTCAACCCTACTGAGCTGACACATCCTTTTTGATACTGGAGATGAAATTCCTCCATGGAATGTGCATCATCAGGTGAACAGCTCCTGTTCTTGCTGTTAGAATTCCTTTCTCACTCACCTTTTCTTTGTCTGCTCCAGATTTCTGAGCCTGGGATTGAGTTGTCTGTGCTTTAAGCACAGGGAAACATCTGCTAATTACCCTGGCAGAGCCATTAGCATCCTTTCAAGTGAGATCTTTTTTTATTCCAGTGAGCAGCGTTTCTCCCTGTTCCCCAAACAGTTTGTTCCCTGTGCTCACTCCCATGCTGAGATCACTGTCTTGGCAGGCCTGGCAGTGTGGCTGGAAATAGCAGACGTGGTGAATGTGCAGGGGAGTGGGAGCTGCTCGAGCAGGCAGCGCATCCAAACGGGAAAAATTAACTCCTGGCAGGAAAAGTTAACTCCTGGCATTTGTTTCCCAGCTCAGGTGGAAATGCAGGAAGGAAGATGAGACGGGAGGGGGATACTCCAAAGATGTGCTGCTGCAGATCCTGCAAAAGGTCCTGTCTGACACTCTTCCCTGTTTATTATTGGGTCCTCCCCTGCTCTCAGTGCTTTAAGAATAGTGAATTCTGGGAAGCTGCATAGCACAGAACCACAGAATGGTTTGGGTTGGAAGGGACCTTAAAAATGATTCAGTTCCACCTCTTGCCACAGGCAGGGACGCCTTCCACTACACCAAGTTGCTTCAAGCCCTGTTCAGCCTGGCCTGGAACATTACCAGGGCTGGGGCAGCCACAGCTCCTCTGGGCAATGTGTGCCAGGGCCTCAGCACCCACCCAGGGAAGGATTTTATCTTTAAAATCTAATCTAAACAGGTAATCTGATCTAAACAGCTGGTTTGGAGCCATTCCCTCTGTCCTGTCACTCCATGCCCATGTAAGCTATAAATTGGAGAGGCTCCTTTCCTTCCCTGTTCAGCTTTCTCATGCATTTTCCAGAGCTCATCAGCATGATCGTGGAGTCATTAAGGTTGGAAAAGATCTTTTAAATCATCAAATCCAACCTTTGAACCAAGTAGGATCCTTTGATCCCTGAGCTGGGAGTTGTTTCCTAGCTAACACCTCTGCCTGGCTCCCAGCAGGGACTCTTGCTGAAACAGAGAAACTGCAGACTCTTCCCACTGGATGCTTCCTGCCCACTTAGTCTGGCTCTGTGGTTGTGGTGCACTCATCCCTCACTTCAAGCACTCCACATCCCTGCTGTGGGAAGTGCAGAGACAGGCACAGACAAGCCTTTGATCTGATCAATCCCAGCCTGGCATCTTTATTTTCCCTCTGAGCTCTGACTCTGAGCTCAGCAGCCCTCTTGCACTGGGATCCAAGTTTGTCATTCCATGCCTTCACAGATTATCTCCTGGAGGGACAAAAACAGTGGGATCAGTGGAAGCAGGACAGAAATGTTGACAGCTCAAGCCTGTCTGTGAAAACAAATGTTTTCTCTTTGTGTTCTTTTGATAAATGAACTCGACATCTCTCCTGGCTCTGTAATTAACTTTCCTTCCTTTATTTCTTTCCACAGTATGGTGATGTGCTCAATTTGTTGATCTCCAGCAGGAAGACTGGGAGCGCAGTGGTGGAATTTGCCACGGTGAAGGCAGCTGTGAGTGTGCAGAGCCCCTGCTGGGTGTGCTGGGGGTGGCACAGGACAGGTGACAGCCAGGACACTGCTCTGTCATTAAGGCAGTGGAGAAGGGTAATGAGAGTCTAAAGGCATGGAGGGAGTGGCACAGCTGGAGGCACAAAGCCAGAGATCAGGCACATAAACAGGTTGTGCATGGAACTGGCTGAGGGAAGAGGCACTGCCTTAAAAATCAGGCACTGAGCACTTACTCAGCTCTCTCTGAAGGTGAAATGCCTTAGAGTTGGGCTTGTGTGTTTTGGAGGCGATATCAGGCATTTGCAGTGAAAAACAACCCAAAATGTCTTGACTCACTGTGAGTTATAATAATTCATGTGGCTGTGGGAGCAGAAGTCATCAGTTACCCTAAATTTTGGTTCCATCAACTTGGGCTGTACGAGAGTCTCCTTGTTAGCTTTCCTTTCACTCATATCCAAATAATAAAACCCCCAGAACTGTGTGTGACCTGTATATCAAAAGTACTGGTAGGGGTAAGGACCATAAAGGTGCTTCTCCTGTAGGGCAGCTGTGAGATCTGAGAGTCATGGAATGGGTTGGGTTGCAAAGATCCTTAAAATCTTACAAATGGAATCATGGGATGGTTTGGGTTTGAAGAGGCCTTAAAAGACCATCCATTTCCAGCCCCCAACCATGGGCAGGGACACCATCCACTATCCCAGGTTGCTCCAAGCCCCATCCAGCCTGGCCTTGGACACTTCCAGGGATGGGTTTTGTTTGTGCCAGGCATGAGATGGGAACATGAGTCTTAGTGACTTGTGAGGAAGCAGGGCCTGAAATTCAGCTGGTGATGGAAGGATGTTTGCCCTGCCAGGAGATGGCTGTGAAGAATGAAGTTGGCCTGCTAAATAACCCCCTGAAGATTTCCTGGCTGGAGGGGCAGCCCCGGAGCCGCCCCAGCAGCGTCCTCCCTGACAGCTCCAGCCAGCCCAGGACCTCACAGGTAAGGAGGATGGGCTGTGGGATGGAAATCTGCTGCTCTAACAACCTGGATCTCACTGTGCTGTCAGATGGAAGCTCTTGTGGTCAGGCCTGGCTTTCCCAGCAGCCCTTTCTGTGCTGGATCAGTGGCTTTCTAGAGGACCTCTTGCCTGGGCAGCAGCACACTGGGAACTGGAGCTATTTGGATGACTGGATCTTCACACATTCCCTTTCTCCCAAGTGAAGAACAAGGATGTTCCTTGCTCAGCCCAAAGCCTCCAGTGCCATTCTGATAGGATTTTTTCATGTCTTGACTGTTGGAATCCTCTGGGTGAGAGCTGCTGAAAGGTTCCTTTAGAGAGTCTTGGTTACTCACTGCATTCCCAGGAGGAGAAAGTGTCAGTGCTGGAAGCAAACCTCTGTTCTTAGGGTCTGCAGGAGGGAGAGACAGCAATGTCAAACTAAATACCTTTTGTGTGTTCAGTCTCTAAATATTTTAAGCTTGTGAGATTGTTCAGTACATTCACTCTCTTTTATTAAGATGTTTTATTAAGTATTTTAATTATATTGTTTGTAATTATGCATCAGAATGCTTGATTGTTATCCTGTCCATGTGGGACAGGGAGAGTCCTGCAGCCACAGGAGATTCACCTGTTAGTGTTAGGAAGGAAACTGGGGCAAAAAAGCAGAATCCAAAGCATGTTATTTGAGAATCTCTCCTTAACAGGGAGTGAGAACTGGCTCATTGCTACCAAAGGGGGTTGCTGGTGCAGTTGGAGCTCGGTAGTGAAATGCAGCCTCTGTGGGTTCAGATCTCTGAGTTTGTCTTGGCCTGCTTCCCTGCCCAGAGCTTGTTAGTGTGGAAGTGCAGCGTCTGCCTGCAGTGCAGGATTAGTGTGGTGGGGCAGCAGGGCGAGCAGGAAAGCAGCACATGGTGCTGGTGACTCACCTCTGTCCAGCACAGCCTCCTCAATCCCACCTGGCTCAGGGAGTGCTGAGGAGCTGCTGCCAGGGACCTGCGTCCTTCTCTGCAGCTGCACAGCTGGTGTTTGCTCTCCTTTTAGCTGTAAGAAGCTGCACTATCTGGGATTGCATGGCAACCTTGCATCTCCAAGTTGCTCTCCTTCCTGTTTTTCCCTGTTCCTGCTCCAGACCCTCCCCAAATCCTCCTGCTGCATCCACTAGGATGCTTCTAAAACTTGTAATGTGTTTACAGCTCCTCTTGGCTGATCTGCTTCCAGCTGACTTAGCTTGTGCTCTCCAGTTCAAGACTGTGCAGAGTGAGCTCCCAGATCCCTGTTCCCTCTGCCTCTTCCCTTCACACCCAGCCTGGCTTCCCAGCTACCAGGCTCCACGTTCCTGCTTCCAGGCTGCACTTACCTCATCCTGATTTAAGCTGCCCTTGCTTCCTATTCACTTCCCCCCTCTGTTTTTGTCTGAATCCACCCCCGTTTTGTTCCCACTTGGTGCAAAAGCAGCTCCTTCGCTGCTCTGCCTTGGGAAACAGCCCAAACCTGCAGTGTTCTCATGGCAACGTGCTCACTACTCATCTCTGCTCCCTGTCTGGGACAGGCAGGCTGCTACTCCCTGCCTGGGAGAGCCAGCCAGGACCTGAGTGACAAAATCCACAGGTAAAGGACAGCCAGACCCCAGCCAGGGCCTTTGGAAGCAGTTCCCAGGTGGAAGCTGTGCTGTGAGGAGGCTGCTCATCTCCCACAGCCTTCTTGTCTCCTACAGCAACAGGTGCACGTTGTCCAGCAGTTCCTGGAGAGCTGCTGGAGCCAAGCAGGCTCCAGTTCCCCTTGGAATTCAAAAGCTGTGGTTTGGCCAGTGTTACTCCAGGCTATTGAGAGCTGTGGCTGTGTGATGGTTCAAAGCACACAGCGGCTGCAGAGAGCTTGTTTTGCCACTCCAACAGCGTGCAGTGCTCAGTTTTGGGAAGATTTTCCCTGCTCCTCAGCCATTCAGCCCTGAGAAAAGCCTCCTGACTGGTGTTCTTGTACCTGTTCTGAGCTCCTTCAGAGGTTTCAGAGGGTGTATTTCCTAATTCCTGACTTTGGGAGGTGAATCTCGCAGGGTAAGAGGCAGCTGTGCCTTCCCTGGAATGTCCCTGCACTTTGCTGTACCACTTGGCCACTTCCAAAGCTCCAGGTTATCTGGGGCATGGAGGTTTTATTATTGTTATTTTTTAAAAGAGCCCAAAGAGTCAATAAGGTAAGAACTGGTAGTTTCTTTTAACAGATTGTCCTGCCCTGTTTTCAGCCTGTCAGAGTCTTTCCCACTGTCCAGCTCAGGGTGGGGAACTGTTCCTGTCTTGCCCTGAGCTGTGTGAGCTCTCCTCAGAGGAAAATCATGTCCTAGCAACTCTGTCCTTCCCTCGGACCTACACTGGTTCCACCCCCCCATCATAAAACCCTACAGTGCCAGGGAGGATGGACCTGGGCCTCTCCAGATAGCCTGTGCTCCTGGTGCCTGGGATTTCTGTGGCTTGTTCCCAATGAATGAGGCAACCAGACATTTCCAGTCACAGATACATTTATTCTTCTATGTACAGCTGGGAGCTAGTGCATGCTTGAGGCAGCAGTCAGAGACATCTCTTCCCCTGCCAGGAGGATAAATCCACAGCTGGTGCTGTATCAGGAGCCTACTTGGATGCTTACCTGTTCCCAGGCTGGGAGTGCCACCCACACTGGAGTTAAGGGAAAAGAAACCCACAAGGAGGAAGAGAAAAAACGAGGAACAGGTTTAAGCTTTCACATCCAAACATGGTGGGAGGAGAAGCCCCAGTTCATGTCTCTCAGCCCTCAAAGCTTTGGCTTTGGGGTGCAGTGCTGCTGCCTCCTTGCAGGCTGCCTGCTGTTCCACAAGTGATCCGTGACAAATCCCTGTGTGTCCCTGCCCACAGTGTCACATCCCCGAAATAAGTCTTTCCCAAAAAATGCCTGGGAAGGAAGGGGACGCACAGTCTGGAGTGGGAAATTCCCGGGGTGGAGAGTGGAAAGTTGCCGACGAGACGGCAGGGAGTGCTCTCACCTGAGCATGGAGCCTGTGAGCTCTGCTCCAGGGGATTCCTTGGCAAGGACAGGGATGGTCTGTGGTGGGCAAGGCAAGGACAGCAAAACAGGCCACACACAACAGGCATGCCCCAGTATCCTTCCTCCCGCCGGAATCGGGGGAACTGGAGCAGCAGTAACTGGGATGTGATGGACAATGAGTACCTTCAAATGGCGTAATCCCTCGGGTTCTGTTTCCTGAGGGTCTGCAGCACATCCTCGAGGAGTGATAGCCCCAAATCCACTTTGAAGGACAGGAAGGGGTCAGCCAGGTCTGGGAGAGTGGTGCTGTTCGGGAGGCCTGCCTCTGAGGTGCCGTGCTCTGTAGCCTGGTCCTTGTGCGTTGGAGAGGCCGTGTGGTACGTTGCGGCATCGGAAAAGGAGAGGTCGGAGTGGGAATCTGTGTGATCGATGATGTTGGGGCAGCTGGAACTGTCCAGGTACAGCCGGGGAGGCTTGGGAGGGGCTTGTGCCTTGGCCAGGTTCTGCTCGCTCTGACAGGACAGGTACTCAGACTTGTCCTTCAGATCCCTCAAGCATTCCCTCTTCTGGCCGTCTGTGTCCAGAGTGTGGCTGTTCTGGTTCAGGATGATGACTTGGTTGCCCAGCTTTTTGTGCCTCCTGAGGGAGAAGCGTCGGAAGAAGGTGGTGGACTTGATGGAGCCCCTGCGCCAAGTATCCATGCTGAGGAAAGGCAGCGAGGAGCAGGAATGCTGACTCCTCACAGGCGGGAGCCGAGGGATCAGCAGAGAGCCACGCAACAGGAACAACCTCTTCCTGCCCCGTTCCCGGGGCTGCGAGGGAAACAGAGAGGCTGGTAGTGCAGGAAATGCAAACTCCACGCCGCCGTGGCAAGGAGCGCTTGGCTTGTCTTGGATCTCAAGGAGTCTCCCCTGGAGTGGAGAGGAGCGGCGGTGTGTGAGCGAGCTCGTCAAACGTGTGCTGCGGCTCCGGGCTGGTGGGGAACAGCAGAGGCACAGTCACCATGAGAACAGATCTAATCTGGCATCTAGAACAGAAGGGCACTCGGGTGCTATGGTAACCAGGCACCTTCTGTGGAGGGGCACCGCCGGAAAAGCGCCGTGGGTGGCTGGGAAAGAGACGGTGACTCAGTCCCACCGAAGGAACCCAGGGAATACAGGAGAAGGGGGCTGTAAAAAGCGACAGTGCAGGAGACAATGCCGGGAGAACGGAGTGCAAAGGAGACTTACGCCCTGTTGGAGCAGCCCGGAGTCCAGGAGCAGAGAGGAGAAGCTGCTGGAGCACTCAGAGAACTGAGCCTGCCATGCTCACCAGGCTGAAGAAGCAAGTCCAGGGAGAGCTCAGCCAGGAGTCCAGGAATTCAGCCAGGTTGGACCCAGGATGCCAAAACTCCCCAGCGCTGCTGCCGCCGTCCCTTCATGTGCCACCCGTCGCTGCTTCCCGGCTGCGGCTCCCTGCGTGGATGTGTTTGTTTTGAGCCAAGCCCTTGCTGAGTCAGCCACGTCAGAAACTGGGTTTTACTCGATTGGTAATTGCCAGGATTGCAGGAAGTAGGTGTATGGAATGGCAGAGCCTCAGCCCACGCTCAGGCACCCGGGAGCACGTGCTGGGAGCCCACCTGGATCAGGCTCTTCTCCCTCCCGCCACTCCGAGCGCTCCTAGTGTCAGCAGAGCTCCCAAACCAGGCTGCAAATAATCTCCTGGCTGTTTTAAATTTCACTCCCAGTGTGAGGTGGAGCTTCAGGTTTGTGTGGGTGATTCATCTGCATGAGTCTCAGGCAGCCTCTTCCATCCAGCCCAGCAAATTCCTGGGGTTGGTGGATGGGACTTGGAAGGATCCCGGCTGAGGGCTGATACCATCGGTGCTTTCTCAGACGCTGCTGCTGCCAGTACCCAAAGGTCATTTTGCTCAGGTGGCTCCTAAAACACCAATTAGACTCTTAATTTCCCTCTTGATGTTCCTTATCTGTTGTGGGCTTTCATTGTGTCCTCATAGCAGCCGGAGGAGCCACTTTGCTGGCACGGGATGAGAGATTGCACTCACCCATGTTTCCATGCAGACTTATTTAGGCATTCTAGTGCCTTTGTATCCCTTCTGCTTCCTAAGAAATCCTTCAATAGCTGGAGAAGCTGTGGCTGCCCCATCCTTGGAAGTGTTGGAGCAGACTGGGCAAGTGGAAAGTGTCCCTGCCCATGGCATGAGGTTGGAAGGAGACGATGTTTAAGATCCCTTCCCACCCAAACCATCCTGGGATTCTGTGATTCTCTGTGATCACCACTTAACCCGCTTCCTAGAAAAATGAGTATGAAGGGGTTTTTTTTCCATTCACTTTCTGTCAAGACACTCTCATTTCCACCTGAACTGTCAAGGAACGAGCTGTATGTTTCCAAGCCTTGCAGTGCTTTCATACATCCAAAATAGCATGGCCACCTACTAGTGTGGAATGGCTTTGGAAGCAGTGCCAAAGCACCGGAGCAGCTGTCATCTGCTGCCCACGTTCATTAGGCAGAGTCTGCAATCAACTGCCTTAACGTGACAGTTGCTGCCACACGCAGCAGGAAGGCACTGGGAGCTTTGGAAAACTGTTCCATTCCTGTGTCAGGTTTGGGAACATCCCTGGTGGTTTTCTTTCTGCAGCTGCTTAGAATCACAGAATTGTTCGTCTTGGAAAAGACCTTTAAGGTTGTTGATTGCAGCTGTTAGAATCCTGGAATGATTTGGGTGGGAAGGGACCTCAAAGTCCATCCAGTTCCACCCCAAAGCAGGGACACTTTCCACTATTCCAGGCTGCTCCAAGCCCTGTCCAACCTGGCCTGGAACACTTCCAGGGATCCAAGGGCAGCCACAGCTTCTCTGGGCACCCTGTGCCAGGGCCTCAGCACCATCAGACAGTTGGATTAGTCATGGAAGCGACTAACTTCCACAAAGATTTGATTTTTTTATGGCATTAGCCTTTGTAACAGGTGAAGTGTACGCTGGACTTTGGGCACCAACGTTGTAGGTGCCCGGTGATCTTGTCATTCAAAATAATGCCCCATGCAGCCTCATGGAATGCTGGCTCCATGTCTGTCCAGCTTTCCTCATCAACCACACTTATTGCTGGTTATTTTTAATAATCATTTTAATAACAATTCCTGTTTATTTCCTGTAGCTAGGCAGCTTTCACCCACCTCACCCGATTTCTGTGGGATCAAGCCTTTTCCTGCCTGAAATGCTGGTGCTGTGAGGGGGATTTGGGAGAGTCTGTGCTGTGCCTGAGGGGTTGTGTGTGTTCCCTGCTCCTTCCCAGGCGTCGGTGGTGTCGGAGCGGGACTACGAGAGCCTGGTGATGATGAGGATGCGGCAGGCGGCCGAGAGGCAGCAGCTCATCAAGCAGCTCCAGCGGGAGGATGAGGAGGAAAAGGCCCACACTTAACACGAGCGTATGGATTCTCCCCACCCCTCCGTCCCACCAGAGCTGTTTCTTAATTTAAGTCAATAAACCTCCTTTTTTTAAAAAGGTGTTGTGGGAATAGAAACTCCCAGGGACTGTGGCCCTTATCCCTTTCCAGGTTTGGGGAAGGAATGGCAGCCTGGGGTTCCAGAGTGCAGGTGTTACCCTGTCAGTGTGTGTGCCCAGAGCAGATGCCCCATCCCATGGGACAGGATGTGAGAGGTGCCATGAGAACACCAAACCTTGGAGCTTTTAATCCCTGAAAGCTTGATCAGGAGCTGTGCATCCAGAGGGATTTGGCAACAGCTTTAAACAACCCACAGAAGAATGTTGGTCTCTTTGGAGCGATGTTTTATTTGTATTACCCCCACTGCAGAATCCATGCACAGTCTCAAACATTCCAGCAGTGTTGGGATAGAGCCTGCACCTGGAATAGTCACACAACCTTTCTGTGTTATTTTGGGAATCCTGTGTTAGGCTTGGATGGCAGTCTGGGATCTGAAAGTTTGGTGGTGCTGCTGAGATGGAAACAGGCCTTGCTGCCAAGAGAAGGGATTCTCAGAGCACTGGGAGTAGGTTTAGTGGTTCCCCCTCGGATTTCAGGGATGAGATGGGATGGTGTCCATTCTTGGTGCCCCTCCCTAAACCCCCTTGCCCTGGAGCTCTCCGGGGCAGCCCGAGGAGGAGGCAAACAGAGCTGTTACTGAGCTTCCTCCAGGGCATGCTGAATACATGATTGAAATGTTAAAAAGCTGGAATTTGCCAGACTGCCATCCCACTGAAGGCAGAGCTGGAGCCATCTGTTCCCTCTGCCTGACTCTGGGCATACCTTCCTCCCCTGCTCTTGGGAATGGAACAGGGATGGCAAAATTCCACTGGGTCCAGCTCTGTGTCTGTGCCATTCCTCCCTCTGCCTGAGTGCCTGGAGTCTGGGACAGGAAGGAATTAAGGGGGAAAAATTTGCCGCCAGTCTTCTAAGATGATCTCCAGCAGGATGTTGTCCGGGTGGAAGGCAGGATTCTCCCTGGCTATTCCCTGTGGAGGCACCAGACCAGGGTCTGGCCCACCCCAGTCATGCTGACCACGCGGTAGCCGAGGCTCTCCAGCTTGTCCAGGACCACGCGCGGAGCGTCGTTCACGTAGTACTCACAGCTGCCCCAGGAAAGATGGGAACAAGGTGAGCTGGGGGAGGGAGAGAGGGGAATTTCCTGGGGGAAGTGAGCCTGCCTCGCTCCTGATCCCTGTAAGACCAGCGGCCATGCCTGGCACAGGCGTGTGTGACACAGGGCCTTGGTTGACCTCAGGGGAAGGCACAGCCCAAGGTGCCAAACCACGGGAATCCTGACCAGGAGGGATGGATCAGGTTGAATGGGAATGTGGCTCAGGGGCTGGTGTCCAGAGCCACATGCTGCTTGGTAACTGGGCTGACACTGCAGGAGAGGGTTCACAGGTAAGCACAGTGAGCGTGTTTTTAACACGCCTGGGAATTCATGGAGGAGGAGAGGAATGATTCAGGTGTTTCTAAGGAATGAAATCCCAATGTTCTGCTTTATGTCAGAGCACATCTGTGAAATGGGTGGGTTTGGGAGACTGTTGGAATTCGGGGGTTGGAACAAGGTGCTGCTTTTAGCCAGGTGGGAAACCTTTGGAAAGCCAGTAATCATCCATCCTGCATGGCTGAGCCAGGCAAGATGGAGCCCAGGCTCCTCTGTTCCAGCAGTGCCTGGGAGCTGATACCAGGATCCTCATCCAGCTGTGATTCCCCATTGGTTTGTGCTGGCTCTGCTTGGAGCAGAAGCTGTCCCACATTCCTCCCCCTGCATCCCAGGAGCTTGAGAGCTGTGACACTGCTCACCAGTGAAGGGACCAGGCACAGGCTGGGCTGAATTGGGTGGGGACAGCCGAGCTGAGCTGGCCAGTGGGACCTTTGGCACTGGATGTGCCAGCCTCTCCTTTGACACGACTTTTGGGATAAGGCCCAGAGCAGCTCAGCTGTAGCTGACTCGCAGTGCTGGATAAGCAGATAATGATGGGCTGCAGGATCACTGGGGATCCTGTTTGGGCACCTGAACAAAGCCTCTCCTGCTCTTCGTACTAATAATGATAAAAAAAGATCCAAAAGCCTTTACAAAGCTGCTTCTGCTTGGATTTTGGAGCCGGGCTGGAGCTGAGAGTGCTTTAAAGCACGAAATAACCCGAGATGTGAGAGATTTTCCAGTTTCTCAAGACAGACTGTACTTGGCTGTAATTACAGATGTGGTGTAAAGATAATGTGCATTATTATAAGTGTCTTTGAAGTCTGTTCTTTCTCCAGGAGGGTTGCCACATACTCTTCAGATTCACAGTGGGAGCTGGTAAATATTATTCCCATTATTCAGAGGAAGTAGCAGAGGCAGGGATTTGTAGGAATCTAAAAAACGGAGTAGCTGAGCTAAAAGCAGGAGGGAAGAGTTCCCTGGGCTTTATCCCAGCTGTGTGATGAGGGAAATGAACATTGCACACTCTGGGTATTGGATATGTTGTCGTCTCCATGTGCATCCAGTTGGGATGGAGGGGCTGGAATACCTGCAAAACCTTTTCTTCCAGGTAAACCCCACCCAACCCTTTGCCCCACCTGGCTGACCCAAGGGCTCTGACCCTGAGTGAGAGGGCAGGGACCACATCCCTGCTCCCCACACCTTGTGGGACTTAATGAGGGGCCATGTGTCTGTGCAGAGCTGTGGAACAGGATCCATGTGCTCCCTCAGTACAGGGATTTCAGCTTCACCTGTACATCCCAGTTTCCCAGCAGGTCTGTGCTGCTCAGGCTTTTCCTTCAGGCTCCCTACAAGGTCAAGGCCAAAATTTTGGGGCCCAAGGTGCTACAGGAAGGGGGTTTGTAACATCCATAGCCAGGCTCTGCTCATGAAGGAATTGGGGATGGAAAATCCTGCTCGGCCACAGTGCAGATCCCAGAGCTCCCAGCCCTGGTTGGGGTTCTGGAGGAGGCAGCCAGGCTCGCCCCACTGGCACGTGGCTGTGCTCTTGGGGGTGCCAGCAGCCACATTCCAGCCCAGGGACTTTCCCCACTGCCTGCTGCTCAGGCACACTCGGGGAGGACGTGCTGTGCCGCGGGGATGTGCTGCAGGCACACAGCGGAGTTCCAGCTGTGACACGGGCCCTGCCAAGGAGCAGGTGAGGCAGGAGGAGCTCAAAACGCTCCGGGCCACAGGGAGGGGAGGAAGGTGGTGAATCCACCAGGGAGCTCCCATAGGAAGCTCATATCCCTTCCCCAAAACAAGCAGAACGTGGTGCTTCTGTTCCTTACAGTGCTGTGGCTCCCCCAGCTGCTGGGGCAGGCACCACAGAGGCTTTTATCTGTCTTTGCCTTCCTTTTCCACCTGAATTTCAGGGATCCTTGCCCAAATCTCTCAGGATCCAGTTCCTTCTTGGAGCCTGTTGTGTTTCTCCCTGCTCTGTCTCCTGTCCCGTTGTGTAACTCTGGGCTCAGCACGGCGGGTGGCAGCACGATGCTGGCACTGCTGCCAATCTCTGCCCACCCACAGCCTTGGGAATAGCAGCATGGAGATGGATCAGCCCAGCAAACCCCCAGGAATTCACCTGGGATGGCGGGAGGGCTCCTCAATACTTTTATATTTTTTCTCCTTACTATTACAATTTCCCACCCCACTCAGAATTTTAACGCTGCAGCAGCCAAGGGTCCAGCCCTCAGTGTTGGCCAGGCTGGTGCTGAGTAGTAGGAGGGTTTTCCCAGCTCTGTGGATGGAAGCTTGGGAACACTTGGGATGAGATGAGCCTTCTGTTTTAATGCCTCATCATTCTCCTCCTCCTCCTTTTCCTCCTTTCCACACCGTGGCACATGGGACACAGCAGGAATTGAGCTGCTCCTCTCTGTCAAGTTCTTTTGCATTTGGGGGTTTGTTTTTCTTTGCCATTGTGTTGGGCTTTTTGTCCCCAGGGAAAGCCAAGAAGTGGTATGTCAAGTGAGGAAAAAAAAAGCAGGCCAAAGCATGAGGAAGACACTGGTCACATCTCTTAAGTGGCACTTAGCCAAAGGCTGGGGTCAAACTTGGTGTGGGCAGAGGTGGGGACATGGAGAAGTGTTAAATATCCACAGCTTGGGAACACACCAGTGGAGGAGTTGGAGTCAGGGGTGACACAGTGGGAAGCAGCTCCATCCCCAGGGCTCAGCTGCCCATGGAAAAGATTTTGGGAGCTATTGGGAAGGGCTGGCTCAGGTGAAACCTCAAGCTGCACTGGAGAACAAGATGGGATGGACAGACAGACTGCAGCTGGGAGGATGGACAGAGCTGGGTGAGCATTCCAGGTGTCTCAGCACCAAGAAAGGCCACAGGCAGAGGAAGGCAGGGATGGCACCGAGAGAGGGAGAGGGGGGTCAGGTGCTAAAACAGGGTCGGAGCAAGGGAAAAATTAAAGTCCTGGGATTAACTGTACAGCTGGAAGGTGCCGTGGGGAATTCCAAGAGTGAAATGTTCTGCATTTCTTGGGAAAATAAGGATAGTAGGACTTACAAGTTGTTCCCCAGCGTGCTCCTCTTTGTGGCCCCCAGGATACTCATCAGGTGGGGATCTGAGTGCTCGTCGCCCACCATGGTGGGCCCAGCCTCCTGTGGGACAGGCACAGAGTGGTGAGTGACACGTGGTGACACAGCCACCCCCTGCTCCCAGCACAGCGCCAGTGAGAGCCCCTAAGGAAGGGAATTGCCATCAGCCCATCCTGGGAGGGGCCCTCAGTCCTGGCCACTGCCAGGAAGGAGCAGTTGCTCACCCGTGCAAGGCCAGCACAGGAAGTTTCCAGCCTCAGCTCGATGCCAAGTTTCACGCTGGAAATGTTTGCTTTGCCCCTTTGGTAAAGAGCAGAGTTTCCAAAGTCTCTGGAGGGCAGACTGAGCCCTGCTGTTCCAGGTTGTTCCTTCCAGTGCCATAATCCATGTGCCCTTCCCTGTACCTCATCCATAATCACTCAACTTGTACCAAATGCCACTGCCAGCAGATGCTTTGGTGCTGCAGCATCCCCACACATGCCCATTCCCAATCCACTGCTGCTTCCTTTGGGACATCTCCAGTGGCAGCAGTAGCAGTGTCCATCACAACTCCCTCCCTTTGCTCATTTGCTGCTTTCACTGTCCCTGCTTCCGGCCCCAAACCGGCAGATCCAGGCTTCGGGTGGGAGGATTGTCGGGAAAAGGGAAACCCCAGATAAACACCACAGCTGTGGGCTCCGACAGAGTCCTGCAGGATGTGGGTGCTGCCAGTGCCAGGGACTAACGTTTGCTTTGTGGCTTTATCTGATAGTGACAGCCAGCAATCCCACCAGTGCTCCCGGATGGTGATCCCAGCCAGAGATCCCAAGCACTGCCCGGCTCCCGTGAGCCCCCGCCATGCCCGCTCCCTTGGCGGCGTTTTCCACTCTGGAACGGCTCTTTGAGGACGAGGGAAAACCAACTGCGAGGACAAGTGGAGCCGTCCCTCTGGCGTTCGTGGCATCCCGCCGCAAGTTTGCCAAGTGAGTCGCTGTTTGGGACAGGAGGGTTTGGGGGCAGCAGAGCCGGGGTGGGGGCACCGGGGACTCTCACAGAGTTGTGCCGGCCACCCCACACCGGCGGCTGGGCACAGCCTGGCCGTGCTCGGGTCCTCCAAACCTGCATCAGCCCCGACCCCCAGCAGCAGCAGCAGCAGCAGGAGGGCCGGCCCATCCCGGGATCGCAGCGGGTACCGGAGGCACCGGTGCCTGTCGCACCGCTCGCCCCCCAGATCTCCCCACCCCCGGGGGTCCCACCGGCACTCACCAGTCGGATTTGGGTGCTAATGAGCACGTACGGCATCTCCGCTCCGCCGCTCCCGCCGCCGCTCCAGGGGGACCGTGCCCGGGGCCGCCCCCGGTCCCGCCCCGCCACCGCCGCCCCCGGGCAGTGCCGGGGAAAAGCGCCCCAAGGGCTCGGGGGCCCCGCCGGGCTGCGCTGCGGGAGGCGCCCGGGGGCAACCACGGATCCCGGGGATCTGGGCGCTGCCGTCCCAGCACGGGATGGGCAGGAGGGGAAGGGCTGGAAGGTGGCGGGACAGGAGGTGATGGACTGGAAAGCAAAGGACAGGAGGTGATGAGCAGGGAAAGGATGGACTGGGAGACAAAGGACAGGAGGTGATGAGCAGGGAGAGGATGAGCCAGGAGATGAGCTGCAGGGATGTGTAGGACAGGGAGATGTAGGCCAGGAGATGATGAGCTGGGAGGCAATGAACAAGGAGATGATGGACAGGGAGATGTTGGATAAGGGAGATGAAGAAAACGGAAATTAATAGCAGGGAGATAAAGGACCAGGAAATAACAGCAGGGAGATGAGGACTGGGAGATGATGGAGCAGGGGCCAGGCAGGTGGGGGGCCGTGGGCTCTGCAGGGCATTACCACTCCCACCCTGCAGTCTGACCAAACGTTCCCTGAGGCAGAATGTTCAGCGTTACCAGCATTTTTTTGGGAAAAATCTGTTTTTCTACTGGCTGTTATTATCTGGGAACACAGAGGGGTTAAATCCCTTCATGCTTTGAGAAGCCCCATTTCCTGGGACAGGTACAGGCAGAGGTGTTGCATATCCGTTATTATTAATGTGCTATTGTTACTAATTACTGTTGTTATAATTATTGTTGTTGTTGTTAATTGTTATTATTGACATTGTCATTGACCCCGTTGGTAGGGTTTGGTGAGGTACAAGAAACCCCAGAGGCTGATGGTCTCCTCTTCCTAAAGCATGTCCCACAAATCCCAGTTTGTCTATTTGGAGTTCTCTGGGGGATACCACCCCCACGGGTTAAACATCAGCTTGTTTTGATCATTCCCATCCTCAGCAGAGCCTCTTCCCCAAGTCCTGGAATAGCTGGAATGTTTGCTCATTGCTCTCCTGGTCCAGTACAAACCTGTTGCCCAATGAACCAAGGGCACATTTCACTCAGTTGAGTTGGATTTTGACAGAATTCCCATAATCCATGACCCCTTTGGACCTCTGCTGGGCACGTGTAGTCTGTGATTATGCAGGGAATTATATGGATATGAAATCCAGACCTTTCCAGAAACTAAAGGAAAACTAACCAAGGTTCTGGCAGCCTTCCCAGCTTTGGGTCTGACTCTTACACAGCTCTTTCCTGGGGAAAAAAAGATAATAAGGAAAAAAGAAGGAAATGAGAGCAGAGCTATACATAACATTTTAATATTGAATTTCTTGAGGAGATACCGAAATCTGGGAGGCAGCCAGAGTGCTGATGGATCTCATCCATCATCCCAAAGCCCCTTATCACCCTCTGGCTCCAAGCTGGCTGCTCCCAGCTCTCCTTGGACTGGGCTGGCTCGGAATTGCTCCCAATAATTCAGACGAAGGGAAGCAGAAGGTTCCTTGGCTCTGCCCAAACCCGCAGGAGTGGGGAGCACACAAAGGCCGTGGTTTTCCCTCTCCTTTTCCTAAGGAATCCTTTGGCTCTTCCAGAAAAAGGTATTTCTAGTTTCAGTCATTCTGGGATAGAGATCTTCCTGGGGGATCCCACCAGGAATGTAACTGCCACATTTCCTGTAGAAGGGAGAATTCCAACCCCAAATGCTTGGGATGATTGTTTGGCCATTCTTTTGCCTATTCCACCTGAAGTCTATTATCTCATCCCAAAAACCGGTGGCTCTGTGCCTAAAATCCCACAGCCAGCCCCATGCCCAACTCCCTCACAATAACCCCGTTAACACATCTCCCTTGAGCATCCCAAATCCCCATTTTTAGGGATAATAACCCTGTCCTACTTGGCTCCCTTGAACATCCCAAATCCCCGTTTTTAGGGATAATAACCCTGTCCCACTCAGCTCCCTTGGGCATCCCAAATCCCCATTTTTAGGGATAACAATCCTGTCCCACTCGGCTCCCTTGGGCATCCCAAATCCCCATTTTTAGGGATAACAATCCTGTCCCACTCGGCTCCCTTGGGCATCCCAAATCCTCGTTTTTGGTTACGTTTGTCCCTCGCTGCTGGGTGCTGACCCCAAGCCCAGCGGGCGGCTGTCGGGCTGTGGGGGGACACCCCGGCGTTGTCACCACGGCGGGACAGGCGGCGAGGCGGCAGCGGGTGCGGGGCCGGCGGCCCTGGAGGGTTTTTCCGGGACGCTCGGCGGGTTCCTCGCCTGGGCACGGTGGCCCAGCCCCCGGGCACGGTGGCCCGGCCCCGCCGTGCCCGCCCGGCCCCACACGCGCGCGCCGGCCGCCGTGGGCGTGGCATCGTCGCCTCACGCACAATGACGTCATACGTCAGCAGACCACGCCCTTTCAATCCCTTTTGTCGCCTCTCCGTGACGTCATCGCGCCGCGCCGCGGGCGGTGCCGCGCGGCCGGAGCGGCCATGGCGGTGCCGGTGGCGGAGCCGGCCCGGGCCGGGCCCCGGCTGGGGATGGCGTTTGGGCTGGCGGCGGGCGCCGGCCTCTGCTTCGGCATGCTCTGGGCCATGCGCCGCCGCTCCAAGGAGGCGGCTGAGCCGCCGCGGCACCGCGGTACGAGCGGGATCGGGCGGCGGGGAGGCCGCTGGGGATGGGGTTGGAATACGCGCGGTGGGGCTGGAATAGAGGGATGGGGCTGGAGTTGGCGTCGGTATAGAGGGAATGGGGCTGAAATGGGGAAACGGAATGGAGTTGGAATAGAGACGAATGGGGTTCGAATAGGAAGAGTAGGGGGAAGCATGTTTAGAGTAAGAAGATGGGGTTGAAAGGGGGGCAGTGGGGTTGTAATGCGGGAAATGGAGTCGGAAAAGGAAAAATGGGGAAAATGGGGCTGGAGTAGAGGAGAATAGGGATTGAATGGGGGAGTGGGGCTGGAATGGGGCCGGGGTAAGGGGAAGTGAGGTTGGGATGCTCGGCTTTTAGAAATGCTGATTCGGAGCCCTGAACTTGCTGTGTTTCATCCACTTTTGCACAAAACTTCGGGAACAGAAAGCGTAACTGTTTTTCACAGTGACCGTGGGATAATGGAATCCTGGAATGGTTTGCGTGGGAAGGGACCTTAACGCTCATGCAGTCCAAGCCTCTGCCATGGGCAGGGACACTTTCCACTAGCCCAGGTTGTTCCAAGCCTTGTCCAGCCTGGCCTTGGACACTTCCAGGAATGGGACAGCCACAGATTTTCTGGGCAACCTGTGCCAGGTCCTCAACACCCTCACAGGGAAAGATTCCTTCCCAATATCCCATTTAAATCTCCGCTTTTCTAGTTTGGAGTTATTCCCCTTCATCCTGTCACTCCAGGCCCTTGTAAAGAGTCTCTTTCCAATTTTCCCTCAGACACTGGAAAGGGCAGTTGACTCGCCCTAGAGCCTTCCCTTTTCCAGGCTGAACAATCCCAATCCTCCCCGCCTTTCCGTGCAGCAGAGCTGCTCCAGCCCTCTGATCACCTTCGTGTCCCTACCAAGATCCAGGCCTCATCTGCCCTGCCGGCAGAAGCGTGGGCAGATCCCCCCTGCCCCCGGGGCAGATCCCCCTGCCCCCGGAGTCCTTCGGCGCGATCCCGGCCTCCCTCCCCGCCGGGCTCTGACGGCTCTGCCGGCTCTGCTGCAGGCCCGGCGCTGCTCCCAGCAGAGGCAGGCGATGGAGCCGTGGTGCCCAGCCCCCTGCTGAGGCAGGACGAGCAGCTGGAGCTGCTGGAGCGCCTGGACTTCCTGGTGAGGAACGTGGCGGAGCTGAGGAAGGAGGTGGAGGAGCTGCGGAACAGCCTCCAGCACCTGGCCGTGGAGGTCGTGGGGGAAGTCAGGTACTGCCCCTCTCTCCTGGCCTGGCAGCAGCCCCAGCATGCCAGCAGCTGGGAATGCCTGGGCTGGGAGGGAGCTCAGAGCCATCCCCCAAACAGGCAGGGACACCTTCCACTAGCCCAGGGTGTTCCCAGCCCCATCCAGCCTGGCCTGGAACTTTAAGGGATGGGGCAGCCACAGCTTCTCTGGGAAATGCACTCCAGTGCTGCACCACCCTCACTGGGAAAGTGAGGGTTCATTCCCTATAGACAACCTAAATTTCTAGTCTGAACCCGCTCTGTCACTCCAGTTCCTGATGCAGAGGCTGGATGAACATCACATCTGTGGGTTCCCTATGGGTTGTCCATGGAGGAGGATTTGCTTTACCTGCAGAATACAGCATTGCCTCCATCTGAGTTTGTACAAACAGGAGTAAACCACCCTGTGAATTCTTGGATATGAGGGGAATTGGGTGGAGGCTGCTGGAGAGGAGAAGGGGAATAGCAGGTATTTCACTACCAAATATTTATTTCTCTTCCTTTTTCTTTCCCTCCAGGACCCACCTGGAAGAAACCCAGCGCATGACTCGCCGGAGGAAGTTCCCCTTCCCCAGGGAAAGAAGTGACTCCACAGCCTCCAGCTCCATTTATTTCACAGCCAGCTCAGGCAATGCCAACACAGATGATGGAGAGAGTGAAGGGGGGTAAGCAGAGCACGGGGACAGATGTTTTAGGGGATTTGGTGCCACATTTGGGCAGTTTAGAGCATAAAGAAGGGAATTTTCTTCCTCTACAGCCTGTTTTAATTTGCTTTTATTACAGTAAGTGTGTTACTGCCAGGGCCAGACTGAGAGATCTGAAATGACTTTTAGAGAAAGGGGAAAAAAAATTGAGGGGTTTTAAAGAAATAATTTGATTAAGCAACCTTGCAGAAGGAAGGGAAGTATGAGCCTGGTAATGGAGTTGAGAGAGTTTGGAAATCAAATTTCCAGACAATATATATTACATTAAAATGATCAAATAATTGGATCAGGGAATATTATGAGGTGGAAGGGACCCAGGAGCATCACTCAAGTCCAACTCCTGGC
Organism: Sitta carolinensis; assembly: GCA_032173965.1. Classification (NCBI taxonomy): domain Eukaryota; kingdom Metazoa; phylum Chordata; class Aves; order Passeriformes; family Sittidae; genus Sitta; species Sitta carolinensis. The sequence goes on from JAVUNC010000026.1 coordinate 8,306,435, forward strand.
CTTGCTCAAGACAGAAAAGTTCAGTGTGGTGTAAGAACATCATTAAAAATGCCAGTATAGCTACAGGTTTATTCTTGTTAGACAGATAACAGTTCTCCTGCACCTGTGATTGCTGATTTTCTGAGGAAATGTTGCTCTTTTGTGCCTGAATCTGACCACTTCTGTAGCTTTTGGGGTATGGAAGTGTGTCCCAAAACAGGTGGTGCTGCTGTATGTGTTTTCCCAGAGCAGTTGGGATGAAATGTCATTTAAAGAGGGATTTTAGAGCAGTGGGAGCATTTCAGGGGGAGTTTGGGCAGCCAGATGACCTGGGGGCTGGTGCCAGCTGGCATTTCAGCAGGGATTTGTCCTCACAGGACAAAGGACAGGGATCTGTGACTGCCCTGAACTCGTGTTTATCTCTAATAACTGGAGCTGGTGAGGCAGCAGGGAGATGCTGTGATCTCACTGGGGTTGTAGAGCTTCCTTCAGCTCAAGTGGGTGTTGGAATGAGAGGGAAATTAGGGAGGGAGTGATTCATGGTGGTGCAATAGGTGATGAGGCTGCAGAACAGATTTTAGAGCTGTGGGGTTGGTTCTGAGGGCAGGACTTGGGTGTTTGGGTGACAGCAGATGCACTGAGTCACCAGGGGGACAATGGTTTGTGTAAAACTGCTGGAAAATGGGCCTTTGTCTACACATCCCAGCCTTGGCTGTGCTCAGATCACAGAAAATTGTGAGCTGTGACAGAGGGCGAGAATTCAGAGTTACAGAAAAGGCACCTCCCGAGGGGGCAGGGGTGTATTTCACTGCAAAACCTCATTAATTTATTGGGAATCCAGTGGTGCTTGGTGGAGTCCTTACATTTTAATTAACCTCTGTAATTAGCTGTAATGACCATTGTGGGGATTGGTGGATTAGCAGCTCTCACCTGATTTAAAACTGGAATCTCAGGTCATGCCTCACTCTGGTCCTACACAGAGAGGTGCAAAAATATCAGTCAGGTCAGGGCCAGCTGCCTGTAGTGTGCAGTGTTGTCTGATAGGGATGTAAATGTGCTTGAAAAGTAACATTTTCAGGGTAGGAAACATAAATTTTGGAGCAAAACTATTGCAGCTTTGGAGCAGGCACTGGGAGGAAGAATGATGGATTTCAGTTGGGTGTTCTTGCTGACAGCTGAATTCTTTGAGTGAAATTCAGAACAGAGAACCCCTATTCCAGCTTTATTTTGTAAACCACGTGGGCATAAGCAGCTGCTTCAATTTTGGACACAATTCCCAAAAATCTCCCAGGAGTTTTCAGGGGGTTATGCTGCTTAATTTCCATGTGTGCTTTGGGTTATGGGCTTCTTCACCTCCTCTTTCCATGGGCTCTGTTATCCTTCAGGATGGCCATATTAAAACATTCCAGAGCTTTCCATCATTGTGAACTCAGGAAGACAGGCTGATAACACCTCTTAATCTCCCTGAAAACTTTGGGTATCCTTATCTTCTTGAACTGGCAGAATCTCATAGGGGCTGTCTGGCAGAAAACACGTTTTTTTTTTGTGTTTTTTGAGCTGAAGGACTGAAATCTTGGCAGCTGCCAGTAAAATGTTGGGGGTTAGGATGGGGAAATCAGGGAATTCGAAGAGTTTGCGTCTAATTACTGGGAGTGAGGCAGTCTAGAGAACTAATAATGTCATTAATATTAAGAAATGTAAATATAAAGAGGTTTTTAATCTGAGACAGAACCATGCCTGTATCACCTACCCTTGTGTTGGTACATTACCCATTAATTCAGCGTCATCTCCAGCATGGCATCCTTGCTTTCCTGCCTTTGCAGTGTGAGGCTGATGCTTTATTTCTTGCCTTCAAATGGTTCAGGACAACATGGTGGAGTTTTGAATGTCTGGGTGAGGGTTGGAGGCTGTGGTGAGGGAGCAGAGGGGGGAATTCTTGAGAATTAGGGCTGGTTCTCAGGAAGCTTTGATAGGCAAACGTGTTGTTATCGTTGTGTGGGCAAAGCCCTGTCACTGCCCATTCAGATAGGGGCTGTGGTCACATATCTGTGTCCCCAGACAAAGTCAGGGCCACAGGGCTGTCCCTGGGAGGGGCAGTCAGCCAGAGGGAAGCACAGCTGGAAGTACCCAATGCCCCCAGAGTGCAGGGGGTTCAGTTCCAGCAGAACTGCTGAACTTCTCTTGGGCAGTTACTGGTTTAAATCAACAAAATCCCTGTGTTGGAATGACTGGCTGATTTGTGCCTGTTCTGCAGTTAGGAGTTTGCAGGTAGAAGTGAGGGGCACAGATAGTCTTGTTTGGAAAGGAGTCAGCTCTGTAAGTAGACTCCCTGCTGCTGTGGTACCACTGTGGAAAGCTGGTTTAAATTTCAAGTTTTAACTTCCCAGCTTCGGTGCTGGGGGAGCTTAATTTTCACTGTTTTCAGGAGCTTTGATCTGAGCTTTACAGGATCACTGAGCTTGGGAGAGACTTCCAAAGTCATGGAGTCCCACCAGCACCTCCATCACCCCTCATGTCCTGGTTTGTTTGACTGCTTCAGCTGCTGATCATTCCCTGGGTTTTTGCACGTGTGGTGAACCCTTGCTGCATTCCTTGCTCGTGGGATGTAGTGCTGGTGGCTTTCCTGCTGTTCTGCAGCTGTCCAGGTGGCAGAGGGAACAGGCTCTGTAGCATTTAATGTTCAGGGTGATGGAGGTGTGAGGTGTTGCCAGTACAGCTGTTGTGCCTGAAATTCCCTGGAACAGGCTAAATCCCTCAAGTTATATTTTGCACAGGGATTGTTGAAGTTCCCTTTTATCACCTGGATATTTAACTGCATTGTCCTGGCTCTGGTTTTAGCTGTTTATTTCTCTTACCCTGAAGTTAGAAGGGCTGAGAGGGAGGAGCTGACAGGGTGTGCAGGGGAGGTGGGGACAGTATGGATCCTGGAATGGTTTGGGTGGGGAGGGACCTTAAAGCTCAGCCAGTGCCACCCCTGCCTTGGGCAGGGACTCCTGCCATAGACCAGGTTACTTAAAACTGACTTGGGACTTAACTTTGTTGTCACCTTCTTCCTTCAGCTTCCTGAGGGCGATATGAGAAATGAGCTTGTGTGGGACACTTGGGCTGTGCAGTTTTCTCTGGGATAAGCTAAGATACTCTTCCTCTCCCGAGGAATAGCTCCTCAAACTTGGTGATGGTTTTTTGATGCTTTCTCCCAAAGTTACAGCACGGCCAACGCCGAGTCCGACTACGACCGGGAGTCGGAGCGGGAGAGCGAGGAGGGGGAGGACGAGATGAGCTGTGACACCGTGAGGACAGTGCGCAGGGATTCCCTGGAGCTGGCCCCCGAGGAGGAAAACCCCCTGGCCCTGGATTCCTCGCTGGAGGAGGGGCTGGGGCAGCTCCTGGAGCAGGCTGACCGCCTGCACAGCGGGGTATGAGCAGGACAGGAGAGAGGGCTTCCAGCTGCTCCTCAACAACAAGCTGGCGGTAAAGGTGCCTTGTTGTATTTTCCAGCACCAAGGGAGGGTTACCTTGGACGTCAGGAGGGATTTCCTCACTCAAAGTCCAACCTGGGACTGATCCCCTCCTTGTCACCCAGCCCAGAGTGCCATGTCCAATCATTCCTTGGACACCTCTGGAGATGGGGACTCCACCACCTCCCTGGGCAGCCCCTTCCATTGCCTCACCACCCTCTTCAGGAAGAAATTCCTCCTGATGTCCAGCCTGAACCTGCCCTGGCATGACTTGAGGGCATTTCCTCTTGTCCTATCCCTTGCTCCCTGGGAGCAGAGCCCAGTTCCCCCCAGCTGCCCCCTTCTGTCAGGGAGTTGTGGAGAGGGAAAAGGACCCCTCTGAGCCTCCTTTTCCCCAGCTCCCTTCCCTTCCCTGGACATGCTGCATCCCTTCCCTCCCTGCCTTTCCTGACTTGAGAAGCCCCAAGAAGTGCCCTCACTTCCCTGCGCCGTAGTTCCCCTTCGGTTCCTTTGGAATTTCGGGGCGTTGGAAAGCTCAGATAAACCCCTGGGTGACTCGAGCTGTGCACGCCTTGCCCAGCTGTGTTGCTGCCGGCCCCGGGGGTGCTGACGGGGCTGGCCGTGCTGTCGCTGTCCCTGCAGTACGCCGGCCAGCGGGAGTTCCTGTGGCGCCTGGCGCGGGCACACTGCGACATGTGGGAGCTGACGGAGGACGCGGACGAGAGGAGAGCCTACGCCAGCGGCGGTGAGCAGTGCCCGCCTGCCCCAGCAGCGCTGGCACTCCCTGGACAGCCCCCCCTGCCTGCCAGCAGTGCAGGTTTTCCCTAGAATCTGGTTTTTAGGGCTGTAGGAAGCAGGATTTTTTTTTTTTTTGTGTTTAAAAATTGAGCTTTCTGAAAGAGTCTAAATAGACTGAGACCTGCTTAGAGAGTTAGAAGTTGTTTCTCGAACCTGTCGTCCATTTCTCTGTGACACTAAAATAAAGCATAAAGGAAATATGAAATAAACAAGCTTTGGCTGTGGCACACTGGATTTTCTCTGTTGCCAGCACGTGCAGATATAAAAACCTATTTTTAAATTTGCTTAGGGGAGTCGCTTTAATTTCATGCCCTCATTCTTTACCACCTCAAAGGTTTTAGGTGAGTCAGAGTAGAACAAAAATCTTCTTTATTACAGTTAAGATGTGCAACAAAAGATACTAATATAAATAATTTCTGTCTTGTTTATTATGCATATAACTAAATAGAGTTAGTTAATACTGTAGCAAATATAATTTTCCAGCTCTTTCCTGGGAATCAGTGGAGCCATTTAAACATGGAATTCTAAGTTTTATATTATCATTTTAGCCATCAACAGGTGCTTAGTTTTCAGCTTTTTGAACCTGCCAGAGGATAAAATTATGTATGGGATGTTTTCAAGCCAAGTGCATTATCAAATTAACAAATATTGACTTTTATGCCATTCTGTTTCTCTGACAGCCTCAGAGAAAGAAACTGGGAGTGAAAGCAACTGAATTTCTTACCTCTGACTGCTTTTTTTTTTGTTCCAGGGAAGGAAGAGCTGGAACTTGCCTTGCAGAAATGGGATCAAAGTGCTGAGTGCCACCAGTGGTAAGTGACTTTTTGCTTGCTTTTAAGAAGTGTAGGAAAAGGACCTGCAGGTTTTTGTGAGCTGAGCTGCAGTTAAAAAAATAATAAGTGCCACCCCCCTCCCAAACTTATTTTCTGTTACTTGCACTGTACCACACTGGTGGTGTTTTTCCATAAAAAGCCATTTTTAGCAGCTTTGCTTGGTGTAAGGAGTAACTTGACAGACAGTAGGTTTGGTTGTGATGCTAGGAATAAATTTGGGGTATCTTGCATCAATTTAATTATGAATTTCTCTCTGAAGAGTTCTGGAGGAAAAGCTCCCAAGTGGAGCTGCTTTTGAGGCAAGAGGAGATGTGTCTGACTCCCTAGCCAGGCATGGGAGTGTGGGCTTGGTGCTGTGCCAAATTCCCTGTTTTCCACTTAATTCTGGAGGAAGGAGATCCATCAGTCTTACCAGACAGGCTTTTAGAGTCTCCTGGAAGTGTTTTCTGGCCCTGCTGGCTGTGCTCCTGTCACCCTGCAAGGCCCTTGGCTTGGAAATGAAGGAACACAGCAGCATGTGGCCCCTTTTTTATTTAAACAAAGATATTTTATGTATTTGTTCCATGCTAAAAGAAGAGATGATCTGCAGTTCAGCCAAGCAGTGGTGACCAACATTTCTGCACAGGGTTACAGGAAGGGAGCAGGAGAGGGGGAAGGACCTTGCTGCCTTCAGCAGCCTGGCTTGTGTGTGGAATTTTTAAATGCCCTTTATAAAAATGACTCCAAAAGGGAGTTTGTGGAGTGTCACAGATATTTGTGGAGATAAGGGAATGTGCTTTTCTGTTACTCTGGTGCATTCCTCCGTGAATGGTGTTTGTCAGCAGTTGCTTTGAAGAACTGGCAACACTTAAATAAGAATAAAAGGGATTTTTTTTTCTTCTCTAATGAAAATTATTGGGAAAAGAGGTTGCTGAGTGTCTTTACCAAAGATCTGTGCTCTTGCAATGAGAAAATTTGCTTGAAGGATTGTTTTGAACTACTGGCATCTGAAAAATTGCCTTTATCATCTTAAACTGTATTTCATCTGTTGGTAATGAATTACAGCTCTCAATTAAAGCTTTGATAGGAAGGAGGAAGCTTGGAACAGGAAAATCTCCAGCAGATCATGGTGTTGGACTCTGCTGGCTTAACATCTTTAAATGGGTGGGGTTTAGTTGCCAGGGTGAATCTTACAATTTGTATTTTACAAAGACAGGTTCTATTCCAGTGTCCAAATATTGACAGTTTTGCCTTGGAATTCCGAGTTTGGGACAATTCTTGGCCCCTCAGACCCCTTTCCCAAACAGGGATAAGGCTCCTTTCTGCACAGCTCCATCTTGCTTCCAGTTTTCCAGGGCAGCTGTAGAAAGGAAACAGCAGAGCAGCATGTGGGAGGCGTGGGATTTCTTGGGAATGAGTATGTAACTCCCTTTATCAGCACACAAATTACTATTTTCTGCCATGAATAGAACAGGAAATTATTCCCTTCCCAGCTCTGAAGTGGTCACAAGCTGGCTTAATTGCAGTCTTTGTGCTAATTGAATTTACCCTGGGGAGAAAAAACAGCAGAGGTTTTAAAGCTTTTTGGGGGTGGATTTGATGCCCAGCTCTTGGGAGGAGCGATCAGAGAACGTTGTTCACATTTATTTAAATTAGTTTAATTCTGTCATATTTCTCTCTAGTGACTAATTCCCTTGCTCGAGACCCTGATCCTTTATTATCTTCTGTCACAGGGGAATGATTTATTATCTCTCACCACCCATGTTGTCTTTCCAATATTCTTCTCCCTCTTCCTTCCAGTTTTTCAGATAAAAGTGGAGGATTTCAGTACAGGACACAAGCTGTGTCCTGGTGTGATGGCCCTTGGCATTCTTTCTCCTACACACAGCAGTCAACATCATCTTTCTCTTTCCCACTGCATCTGAATTGGCCACTCCATTAGAAATATTCCCAGTTATTTTGCTGCCTCTCCACACAGGCTGTGTGAAGCCTGATGGTGCAGATCTCCTGGGCTGTGTTTTTTCTGTGCATGTGCATCATTTCATGTTGATTTTCTGTTTTATCAGTTGCCTCTTAAAGGTCTCTGGATTCCTTCAGATGAAACCGTGCTGGTTTTTGGTGCTTATTCATTCTTTTGTGCTCATTGTTTCCTCTTGCTGCCCACATCATTCCCAGTTTTTTGAGGTGCTGAGGAAGACAAGAGGTACTTTGCCTGCAGTTCTCATTGCAAGGAAAGCTTTCTCCCTCCTTGTTGACATTTTAAAGAAACACTGACATTTTAAAAAACCAAAGAAACAAAATAACTGGGGAAGGGAAGGATTTCTGCTGGGGAATCAGTACTGGCTACAGCTCCTTTCAGGGCTGGATAGTTGGAAAGATTTGGCAGCAGGAGGAAAAGTGGATTCTCAGGGGTGACAGGGAGAGCAGTAAGTGTGTAGGGCTGTGTCTGGGCTGGCTTTGGGACCCAAGCACAGAGGAGAAGCCTTTCAAGGCTCTGTTCTGCCCTTGGAGTGTGGGACAAAGCTCTCCTTGTCCTGGTTGCTGTTGGAAGCTGGCCAGTCCCAGGGGAGCCATCTCGGGGTGGAATGGAGTGGGAATTTGGGCAGGGCTGCCCAAAACAGACCAGCCAGCCTTGTGCCCAGGGACTGAGCTCTGCCCCTGCTGCCCTGGGGACTCCCCTTGGGAAATGTGGGAGTGGGGGGGGCATTAAATGCATTTAGTGCCTTAAGGGTGCATCTGTGTATGGGAAGTGAGGGATTCCAGGGAATGATCTTAGAGCCTCTCTGCTCCTGACTGAGAGTTGCTGGTTCTCACCTTTGGTTTAGACACCAGAGTCATTCTCTGCTTTGACTGTCAAAGATCCCTGAGCAGGTAGAATTTTTGTCCATTTAAACTGATTTCTCCATGAGCTGATTTCAGCTCTTGAGCAGGACAGAGCAAATTCCCAAGTCTGTTGCTTTTAGGGGGGATGGATGGATGGATGGATGGATGGATGGATGGTATGGATGGATGGATGGTGATGGATGGATGGATGGATGGATGGAGCGAGCATCAGTGGTTGCACAGACCTTTCAAAAATGAATTGAGAAACAGCTGTGCCCTTTATTTGCCTTGGCTTCCATTCTTCTTGCTAAAAGTAATACTGGAACTGCAACCAGAGGGATTTCAGATAAACCTGAGGAAAATGGTGCAGGTGCTCTGTGAGGAGCTGTAGTTTGAATTGGACATTTTGCCCTGGAAACGAAGTGCTGCCTGCTGAAAGCTGTTGTTGTGGAAGGAGTAATAAGCTCCAGCCCCCTTGGAGCTATCTTGTGTGTTCTGGAGAAGTGGGATGGGATTGGATGAGTCTCCAAAATGTGCCCTTTCTTCTGGAGAGTCTGGCAGTTTGGTGGAACATCTTGCTCACCAGCCCTTTGCAGTTCCGTGGGTACATCTGGCTCTCCGTGGGCAGAGCCTGGATTTTTGAAAAGTCACAGCATTCCGGGTATGCCTGGAGGATGGCTTGAATGTAACACCTGGCAGTGCTTCAGGATTTAACTGCTGCTGCATCACTGCCCAGATCTGGCCAATTCTGAGCTGGATTCTGGATTTATGAGCCGAGCAGTTTCTGTTCTGCAGGGCAGATCACACAGGGAATTTGCTGTCAGTGTGATGTGGGGCAGGAGCAGCTCTAGGAACAGGTGTTAGGAGATAGTTCAGAATGTAGTGAAGGGAAAATAGCATGGAATTAGAGCTGTTTAAATGCATCCCCTGACTTGGCTGCCCTGGAAGGTGAATTCAGAAATGTGAACATCCAGAGCTCTCCCATATTTGTGGGCTGTAAGGAAGGGGGACCATCAGCCTTCCTCACTTTTTCCTTCCATCTTGTCTCCTCTTGGAAAAGCCAAAACTTTTTTTCCCAACCTCTTCAGGATCAGCTGGTCATTAATTTCAGGTTGAGTCACTGGGAATTCTGCTGTCTCTCCCAAAGTACTAATTCCCAAATAAATTCTTATTTTCATTTTTGGTTGTTGCACTCTAAATACCTGCCTGCTAATTCCCTGTCCCCTTACTCAAGTGCAGGGACTCACATACATTTACCCAGTGCACAGGAAGGTGAAAAACTGGGAATGCTCATAAAATGAGCATGTCTTTGAGGTGGTTAAAAGAGCTAAGAACTGAGTTTGGGCTAGCAAAGCACTCTGAGTGTGGAGGGGGATGCTGCAGGCTTTGTATTCCATGGCAGAGTTCTGCTTCCAGGGAAATCAGAGTGCAGAACCCCAAAAGTCCTTGTCAGGGATTTCCTGAGCCTGGGGGTTTAAGCTGGGAGCTCAGGCTCTCTCAGCTGGGGGTTCCTGCTTCCACAGAGTTTATTTTCTAATAAATGGGGAAATCCTGAGCTGAGATTCCTGTGGGAGCTGGTGTGTCAGCAGCTTAATGAGGAATCTGACTACTAATTAATCAAGGGCTATCCTAAGGAAAGCTCTGGATGGATCTGGACAGTTGTGCATGGGGCACCCACTGGTTACAGGGGGTGAAAATCCCCATAATCATTATTTTTAATCTCTCCTGCTCCTGCTGCACCTCCACAGTGCCTCTGGTGATGCTCCCATCAAATGAGCTGGAATAAATGACTCCATCCTGCCAAGCTGAGCAAGCAGGGGAGAGAACAGCAGAAAGCAGAGCCTAAAATCCCAGAAGTGCAGAGTTGTGGGTGTGAAAATCCCCAACAGTGGCCCTGGAACCTTTGGATCAGCAAAGCTGGGTTGGGAAGAATCTTTCCTGGGAATACAATGAAAAATCAGATCAGGCATCTCTTCCATATGTATTTTTTAATTTATTTCATGGCACCAAAATAGGACTGAAATTTAATTTACTGCTGATTTTATGGCTTTTTCATCAACATTTCACCAGGCTGTTAAAAAGAACTCTGGAATTTATATTTGATGTGAGAGAACTGGGTGATTTATTGCCTAGGAATATTTTATCTCACAATCTTAGAAAATAAACTTTTTATTGGCTTGTATTTCTCAACTCCTGTCATGTTGTGGTTAGGGATGTTTAGTCCTGGCTGGTGTTTGTTGGGAAAGAAACTGGAGAAGATCCTAAAAGCACTTAACTCCATCATCTGCACACAACAGAGTGGGGCACTGGAGCCCCAGCAGCAGGAAAAGATTTTTTTCCAGCTGGCAGGAAAATATTTTTGTCCCATTTCACACCGATTTAGTAATCCTTGCCTTTACTGTGAAAAATAAGAATTTTAGAGCTGATCTAGAGCTTTTCCACAAGAAAGTTAACAAATTAAAGGAAGAGATTTAAGGCAAAATGCTAAATTGTTCAAGAAATGCAACTTTGTGTTGTGACTTATACATTGGAAGTGGAGCAGTGAGGTGTGAGGGGATTTGTGGGATTTTGTGACTCTGAGGAAAGTGTAATTGGAGATTTAAAGGTCTCCTGACAGATTCCTGCACATCTGCTGTGGTTAATCATCCCAAAAGATGCTTTGGAATATCGACGTCGGTATCTGTGGCAGCACTGGGGTGTGGGTGTAGGAAAGGGGATTTTTATTTGCATCTTTCTGCTTTTCAGCTTTATTTTTTGCAAGAATGAGCCATGTTATTTATTTGTCTGTCTATTCCACTTGACATTTTTTGAGCCAAACTCAAAGGGATGGAAATGTCCAGTCCCAGAGCTCTCGACTCAGCAGGATAAGAGAGACCAAACTTCATCTGCATGTTCTGCCCCACTTGAGAGCTCTCTGTACTCTTGTTCCTTGAGAAGTGATGCAGGGAGGGAGGTTTTGAACTGCTGTGATGCAGGGAGGTGAGATGGGAGGGCACAAATCCATGGGGAATTAATCTTGAATTTCACTGGTCATGCAATAACTGCTTTTGCTGGGGCCTTGCTTCTCAGACTCACAACCCATGGTCTCTTGCTGGACAAAACTAAAGGGCTTTGCCCTTTCAGCACTGAGCATGTGTCTGTTCTGTTTCCCAGCTGCAGGATGTAGGTAGGTTTTCCAAGTGTTTTTTTCCCTGGAAGTAGAACCCTGTGTGCTGCAGCTGGGCTGCTGCATAAGGAGGTGCCATGCACTGTAGTTCATTAGAGCTGCTCGTGTCTGCCTCGTGCTGCAGTACCTTCCCTCTGCACTGCTCTGTGTTCTGGCACAGCTTTCCCTGCTCAGAGAAGCAATTCCAGGTGTGGAAATGAGCTGCTCCTGGTTTTTAGCCACCAGTGCTGGGAGTTTGTGTCACACCCAGCCCCTCTGGCTGCCTCGTCCTTCCAGCTCATTCCTTCCTGGGTGCTCCATTTTTGCTGCTTGTGTCTCTTCCCTGAGAGGGATGTGCTGCATTCCTTGTTTTCCCCACTAAGTTGTGAAGCTTTAATGCACTTCACAGAATCCTGGGATGGTTTGGGTTGGAAGGAACCTTAAAGCTCACCCCTTTCCCCCCCTGCCATGGGTAGGGACACCTTCCTCTGTCCCAGGCTGCTCCAAGCTCTACCCAGCCTGGCTTTGAGCACTTGTAGATCTTCCTTTGCAGCTGTAGGCAGCAGGCAAACGTGGATTCAGCGTGGATTCAATCCCAGGTGGCTCATGCAGATGTCTCCCCATGCAGGTTTGCCATCCTTTGTGGGCAGGTGTCAGAGCAGGAGAGCATTCCCAAGCGCATCCAGGCTGGATACATTTTCAAGGTAAGTGGCCAGGAGGTGCTGGGCTTTGTGTGAGTATCAAACACTCATTTCTGCAGCAGGAAATTGGGAACATTTACTCCCGTTCTTCTTAGGGCAGCAGTAGTTCTCAGAGATGCCACAAGTGGGTGGTTTGGGGTGAGGAGGCTGATTCCAGCTGTGCCTTTGGGGAGTGACTGGGCTGACTGCAGTTTTACTCATTATAATGGCAGAAAAAAAAAAAAAAGAAATTGTGCAAATTAATTTAGGTAAAGGATGAGACTTAAAGCTTGAAACATAGAATTGTTATGTGGTGACAAGATCCAGCACCAGCTTGTCTGCAGTAAGTGCCTGTGAACAACCCACACCCTCCCAGGAAGCAGTTACTGCTCAAAGAGGATTTCATTTGCCTCAGATTCCCTTTTTTTATTCCTGTTATTATTATTATTAGTATTATGATGATGCCTTGTGGGTGTTCCAGGGGAAAAGGATGTACATGGAACAGGCCAGAGGTAATTGTTTCCCCATCAGCCTTTGGCATGGTCAGTGAGGTTATGGCAAAGCTCTGCAGCAGGAATAAAATGCAGGGCAGCTTCTTTGTAAATCCTGTCCCTGAGGCTGGAGAAATGCTGCTTTTCCTTGCTCACTGAATCCACTCTAAGAAAATCTAGGATCTGTAGCTGTAGTTTTACTGACTGTGACACTTGAATTGTGGATTTCTTCCTTTCCTCTTTCTCCACCTGCTCTCGTGGGTGTTTTATTTGCTTTTGACAAAGGTGTGATGTGTGCTGGTGATGTTCCCCACAGGAGCACATTGATAAAGCCATTGCCCTGAAGCCACAGGACCCACAGCTCTACTATCTCCTGGGCAGGTGGTGCTACCAGGTAAGAGTTTATTGTCACCTCCTGGGCAGGCCTCTGAAGGGGTCAGAGCTCAGCCTTGGGTTTTCAGTCACTGCTGGTGGAATGGCAAAGGGTGGGTTAGGAAAAGCCTGAGCTGCAAACTCCTTCCCTGTTCCCAGTGCTGTACTCAGTAAAACAACCTTCCTGCCATCCTCTGAGCACACAGGGATGTGCTCGAGGCCATCTGAGGAGCTTCTGCTCACAGGGTTGGTGTGGGATGGGTGGTGTGTGTCCCTGCCCTGCCACACACAGAACTGGAGGCACTGGAAGCGTGTGCCAGCTGTTCTGTGCTTCCTGACAGGGAAAAGCTTGGAGTCAGATGCCATCAATCAGATTTAGAGCCTAAAAAAGGGAATAAAAGCCTGCAGTGACTGTTGGTGTTCCAGTGGAGCCATGGTGCAGAGATTGTAACTGGGATAATTGACAGTGGGAATTACAGAGCAGCCCTGAGAGAGCTCCTGGCTCTTTCCCTGTGTGGAAAAAGAGCCTTCCTTCCTGCTCAGCCTGGAGCTGCTGAAGCTGTGGAATAAAACCACAGATGAAGCATGGTAGTGCTTCATCTAGTCTGCATTGTTAGAATTACACAGGATTAAACAAGGATTTGTCAGAGGGAGGTGGTGGAGTCCCCATCCCTGCAGGTGTTCAGGGAATGCCTGGAGGTGGCACTCAGTGCTCTGGGCTGGGTGACAAGTGGGGATTGTCACAGGCTGGCCTTCATGGGCTGGGAGGGTTTTTCCAACCTGAATGGTCCCATGATTATCTGGTGGGAAGGCTTCAGCCTGCTCTCCCAAGGAATCTCAGGGTGGGGGAAAGCAGGTTCTAGTGGAAAGTTGAGGCTGGGAGAAGGGAGGGCACAGGTGGGGACTGGTGTGGCTACAGCATGGCAGGTTGGGATTTGGGGCCATCCAGATCCCAGATGTGTGGAACTGCAAAAGCTGGCTTGGGACAGGGGAAAGCAAACAGCATTGAATTCTCTGGCCAGACTGGGTACTCCATCAGAATAGTCCAACCCTGCCGAGGGGTTTGGCTTCCTCCCGGCTGCAGGAGCAGCTCCCAGGGACTGGGCAGGCCCTGTTCCTGTGCTGGTGTCGGGTGGATGTGCCAGGTTGCCCTTTTCTCTGTGCAGGTTGCCCACCTGGGCTGGCTGGAGAAGAGGACGGTGTCGGCGCTGTTCGAGGCACCCCCGACGGCCACGGTGCAGGACGCGCTGCAGAACTTCCTGCGGGTGAGGAGCCCTGGGAACTGCCAGGAGGGGACATCCCTGCCCTGCACTGCTCCCAGGGATGTCAGGGGGGGCTCTGGGAACTGCCAGGAGGGGACATCCCTGCCCGGCACAGCTCCCAGGGATGCCAGGGGGGCTCTGGGAACTGCCAGGAGGGACATCCTGCCCTGCACAGCTCCCAGGGATGCCAGGGGGGGCTCTGGGAACTGCCAGGAGGGGACATTCCTGCCCTGCACAGCTCCCAGGGATGCCAGGGGGAGCTTGGGCCCCTCCCTGCTGCTTCCCCATGGCCTGGGAGCGGGGTGGAAGCTGCTGAGAGGGAAAGTTGTGAAGCGTCCCTTCCAGAACAGCCAAAGGGGATGTTGGAGATGTCAGGATTACAGCCCAAAGTGTTGGGAATTGGTTTAGGGGGGGTTGGTTTTCCTTTCTAAGGCTGCACAGCAATTCTTTGCTCAGTACTGGATACATCTGGGCTGTGCTTCCAGGAGCTGGAAGCTCTTCCCTCAGAATATTTTACTTAAAGCCTGCCTGACTTTTACATTTAAAATTTCTCCAGACAGCTGCTCAGAGGTTTCAGGGGCATAGTGCTTTATGTATTTATTAGGATTCTCCTTCCTGCCATCTATTTTTTGTCTTTTAAAAGCTGTAATGAGCTTTATGTAAGAATTAACTGTGTCCTTGCATATCCTAATGTCTGCTCTTCCCTGTCACACCCTCCCTCTGTTCCTGTAGGTTGAGGAGCTGAGCCCAGGATTTTCCAAAGCAGGAAGAGTTTACATTGCCAAGGTAAGCACTCACTTCTTGTTTGCTGAGAGGCTAAGAAATACTTGTATTAAAAAATCACCTTTAGCTGTAAAGTGCTGACCAGGTGGAAAATCCATGCAGCAGCAAGATTTTATAGGATAATAATATTTCCTTTTTTCTTTTAAATCTTTTAAGCCAAGTCATCTTGTGCAGAGGCTTTAAAATTCAGGGGGTTTGCATTTGAGTTGCCTGGTGGACCATCCCTGATTTTTAACAGATGAAATTCTGTATAAAGCAGGAATGGTAACTTGGCAGCCATGGGCTGGAGGTTTAATCCTTCCCTACCACTTCTGTGGTGATACAGCCAGAGAATCATGGGGAGAAGTAAAGGATAAAATATTTCTCTTTCCCTGTCCAGTGGGGGAATCCTGAGCCCTCTTGCTGAGGGGTTTTTTAGCACCCACTTTCTTTTCCTGGATGTATTTCATGGTCTCCAAATACCCCCAAGACTCTCTGGGCAGCCAAAATCTTCCTGTTCCCAGAGGGATCACTGTGCCTCAGCTGCTGGTCACATGGAGAATATTTCCTACCTATTTTGGCACCTGAGACTCCTGTAGATAATATTTATTATGTTTTCAACAGGCTGGGGAACGATGTGCTCCCAGGGGAGAGGTTTTGTGGGGCAAATGGTGTGAGGAAGAGGAGAAATAGCAACTGAAAATCAAAGTAGAGCTTTGAAGAGGATGAAAACCACAGAGACACCTTAAAATGTCCAAGCAAAACCCAATCTCCCTCCCCAAAATGAAAGGGAGTGGAATATATTTAATATTCCAAGATCTGGTGGTGCTTCTGAGGCCTGTGGCTGAGGGATACTGCAGGGAATGCCAGTGCAGAGGGTTAAGAGGCAGAAACAGCTCTTTTTAGCAGTTGCCCAGTTCCATTTGTTGCCTGCTTTTCCCCATTTAACTTTTCTCCTGTTGCCATTTTCCCTTCCCAGTGCTACCGGGACCTCGGGAACACCTCGGCGGCGGCGCTGTGGATGGACCTCGCCTCGGAGCTGCCAGGGAACAACACCAAAGAGGTAACACTCAGCAGGGAGCAAAAAGGGACTCTGTCCCTCTGCTCTGCTCCTGTGAGATCCCAGCTGGATCACTGCCTCCACAGGGAGGACAGGGAGCAAACCCAGAGGAGGGACAATAGGTTGGTTGGAGGGATGGAGAGGATTGGGATTGTTCAGCCTGGAATAAAGGAGCTTCGTGGTGCCCTAATTGGAGAGAGACAATTTACAAGGGTCTGGAATGACAGCAAAAGGGGGAATGGCTGCAAACTGAAAGAGATAATGCTTGGATCAAGTATTAGGAGGAAATCCTTCCCTGCGAGGGTGCTGAGGGCCCTGGCACAGGGTGCCAGAGAAGCTCTGGCTGCCCCTGGATCCCTGCAAGTGTCCAAGGCCAGGGTGGATGGGGCTTGGAGTGACCTGAGCTAGTGAAAGGTGTCCCTGCCCAGGAACTGGATGGGCTTTAAGCTCCTTTTCAACCCAGACTATTCCAGCACTCCACAATATGCTTAAAACCTGGTTTGGAGAAAAAGAAGGGAAATGGTGGTTTTTATTTGTTTTAGTTGAACTGTACATTTATCTGTTTCCCTCTTGTATTTCCAGGATGCAGAAAGTGAGAGGGAACTTGAGAAGATGCGCTCAACCTGGGAGGAATAATTTTGGAAAAAGTCCCCCCACTGCAGAGACAGTAAAATTCCAAATGGATTTCATGATCCTGACAATTCCAAGTACACTTCATGGATAAGCAACAAGAGCTTACAGAAAAACACCAGCAGCACAACCAGGAAAACATCTTGGAATTAATGGGATAAAATCGTGGTTTATTTTCCTTTGTGCAGCACTGCATGTGTTTGATTTTAGGATCCCTAAAAACGTTACATTCCTGAAAAAGGGGGCAATGTGGGGGTTTATAGGTAGAGTCTGTGATATAAAAATATTTGTGGTTATATATACATATATATGGCAGATATACATGATAGATACTTTGTGGTATAAATATGTATTATATATATTTTTTATATGTGTGTATAAATATATATATTTATTTATAAATAATATATATGTATGCACATACATATTTTCTATCACACACTCTGCCTGTTGGAAAGCCTTGCTGGTGAGCTACCAATTCATTCCTGAGGAAAACGTGAGCCAAATTTTTTTTCCAGTTTATTTGTATTCTCTTTTCTGTAGTAATTAGTGGAACCAATTGTAATAACTGATAAATTTTGTGGATGTTTTGGGGAGATCAGTTTCCAAGTGGGACCAAGGAACTTTTTTGCACAATCCAGACTGGATTTTAAGAGTTCATTAGTCAAAGAAGTGAGGAATAGGATTTTAAACTTCAGGATTTTCTCCCAGTGATGTTTCTGTCTTCCTCACACGAGGCTGAAAACTTCTGTCCCTCCAAACGGTGCTGCTGTGGTTCAGATGGAATTCCTGAGTTTGGGAAGTAGCTCTTCATCCAAGAGCAGGCTACAGGAGCAGGAATATCCTGTGGCAAAGATGATTTTTTGCTGTGCTGATTTCTGCCACTGACCAGATTAATCCTCTCGGGATTAATTATCTCCTGGACTAACGAGACAATGCTGAGGAGGTAAAGCTGATGACTGACATTCCTCTTGCAGCTCCTGGGGACCAAACATGAGCAGGGAATTGTGCTGGATGCTGACACCGATGGGGAAGGAAAAGGTGTGGTGGAATTCTCCACGTATTTATCAAGGATTTGTTGATATCCCTTAAAATTCCAATGGCAGCTACTGAACACTAATTCCTGAATGAAAGGCTGTGACATGCTGGGCTGGTTGTGAGGGTTAAAGTGAGGAGTGTGAGAGTAAAGCATTCCTTAAATCACCTTTTTTTTTCCCTTGTGCTGTCGTGAGTTTGTGACTTCCTGAAAATAACGCTGAAGGGGAAAAGTGCAGCAGATTCCAGCATTAAAACTTCCTGAACTGCAGGTCTGGATGCTGCAGGGTTGGGTGACAGCCTTGGGCCAGGCACTGGCCTTTGGCAGGGACCTGGGGGAGGTTGGGGAGGAACTGGATGGAGCGATGGGCCTGTGCTCCTGCCAGGGCAGGTGTGGCCTTTGTCCCCTTGGCAGGAATGTGGTGGCAGCCCCAGGGGCAGGGGGAGGGCAAAGCTGGGACTGAGCCAGGGCAGGGCAGTGTTCCCTGGGGGGTTGGCCCCACACGCTGAGTTTAAGCAGGATCAGGGTGACAGATGCTCCATTTTGTGCACCCTGAGAGTTTCTGTCCCCCCTGGAGGTTTCCCCACCTGTGTGGTGCCCACATTTGGGGTTCAGGATCAGCTTTGCTAGTTCGGGTGAATTATAACCATAGCCCCACATTCCCTGCTGAATTCCTGCTGGAATTCACAGTGCCTCCTGGAGCGTGGCTATCCCCATGCAGAGCTGCCTGTTTAACACCAGCTGTGCCAGGAGCCAGCAGAGATTCCAAGGAAGCTCAGTGGGATCAGGGCAGGTTTATAGTCCACAGCATTTGCTCTTTATTCACCCCCCAGCCCCACCCATGTGCCTGGGGGACAGAGCTCCCTGGAATTCAGCTGATTGCAGCCCTGAGCCCGGGCCCCAGGCGATGTTTTCCAGCAGCAGCCGGCGCTGGCCGGACGTGCTCCCGGCCCGTGCTGAGGCAGCCCCTGTGCCCGCGGGGGGACAGCTCTCCCTGCAGGAGCTGAGTTCATTCCAGAGCCTCGGGAGTGGCCCCGGGGGAGTTCTTTTCCCTGAGGAGAGGATGCACATCTCTGCCTTCAGGGCAGCTGCAGCGTGATCCACCTGTGAGAGCTTTCCATCATATTTTTTTCTCCATGGTAATTCCTTCCCATATTTTGGGGATGTCAGTGGGCTCTGTCCGGGCTGCAGCATCTCCAGGTGCCGTGCCCAGAGCAGCCCCTGGCCGAGGAGCCACGGGCAGCCCTTTATCCGTGTCCATCCCAGGGATGTGCTTGGCACGCTGCTGCCACGGGCAGGACGCTGAGGCACAGCTCCTCCCCTGCGGGTACCGAGGGCAGGAGGTGCTGCTTCCCTTCCTGGGGCTCCCAGCCTCCCACCCCGTGTCCCTGGACAGCTGGGACACACAGAGGGAGCCCCAAGGAACATTCCCAGCAGTGAGCAGGAGTCACCGAGGGCTCCGTGGCAGCTCTGGGCCAGAAGAGCAGCCCCAGCCTCAGCCCTGCAGTGATTTTGGGCTGTGAACACTCACCTGCAGGAACCGCCCCTCTGCAGGCAGGACCAGCACTGACACTCCAGGCAGGAGATTCCCATGACCTGAGATTGGCTTGGTTAGAGCAGGGTGCTGAAAATGCCCGGGGTGTGGGTTCAATGCCCAGCTGAGCCGTTCACACAAGGGTTCAACTTGGTGCTCCTTGTGTGTCCCTTCCCACTCAGGATATCTTATGAGCTGGAAATAAAGAGTGAACAGTTTCCACTGACTTTTTAAACCCAGAGGTTTCTGCATTGGAGAGTGCGAGCCACAGGGAAAGGGGGGGAGAGGAAGGAGAGGATCAGGTCTCACCGGCAGGTGCCGGATGAGCGGCCCGAGCCCGACGGAGCCCGCGGGCCCGGTCCCGCACGGGCACAGTCGGAGCAGCAGCGGCAGCGCCGGCTCGGCCCCAGCGCCCGTCCCGGAGCGGCTCCTCCGGCCCGCGGCGATGCGGCCCCGCTCGACCCGCGGGGGCGGCGGGCGGGAGCGCGGGGGGGCGGGCACGGGGGTGGCGGGCACTGCTCTGTAACAGGGGGTGCGGGGGTACCGGGCTGGGGGGGCTCCGCATCCCCGCGGGGGCCCCGGGGGGGGACGGCCCCGCGCCGGGAGCGCGCCGCCCGGCCGCCCGGGAGCGCGCCCGGGGGGGGCGCCCCCGGGAGCGCGCCCCGGGGGGGGGACGGCCCCGCGCCGGGAGCGCCGCCGCTCCGTGTCCGCCAGGGGGCGCCCCGCGAGGCGGGCGGCGCTGAGGCAGCGGCGGCGTCCGGGGGTCCCGGGGCCGCACGGGCGCTCCCCGCGCCCCGCCCGCTTCCAGCCGCGACCCAGCGCCTGCTCCGGGGAAGCGCCGCCCTCCTGCCCGGCCCGGCACCGGCACAGCCCGGCTCCCCGCGGCCGCAGCGGGACCTGCCCGGAGCCCCGGCGGGACCCCGGCCCCGCACGGCCAGCAGTCGGAGCGGAGCGGCAGCGCCGGGCTCGGCCCCAGCGCCCGTCCCGGAGCGGCTCCTCCCGCCCGCGGGGAGCCCGGTCCCTGTCCCAGCCCCAATCCCGCCCCGGTCCTGCAGCCCCGGGACCCGCAGCCCACCCGCCGAGAAGAAGCGGCTCCCTCAGGACGCTCAGCAGCCCCCGGCAGGACCCGGACCCCAATCCCCATTCCCAGGTCCCGTTCCCGGTCCCCCGTCAGCGCCTCGAGCCCCGCGCAGCGCCGGGAGCGGCCCCCGGTCCGTAGCTCTCACAGCGCTCCGAGCGCCGGCCCCGCCGCCCCGGGGCTGAGCACCCCCGCCCGGAGCGGGGCGGGCGCGGACCCGCCGGGATTTACGGGCGGAGCGGGCGGGGCCGGCCCAGGTGTGAAGGGCGGGGCCGGCTCAGGTGCGCGGGGCCCCAGCGCGGCTGCGCGGGCGGGGCCGAGGGGATTTAAACCCCGGGAATTGGGGCAGGAGCCATTTGCCCCCTCGGCGCTCGGTGGGGGAGGTTGCGGCCGGGCCGCGCTCTTTCTCTCTCTATCTCGGGATTTCTTTTTCTTTTTACTTCTGTTTCTCTCTTTTCCGCTATTCCTCCCCTCTTTCCCCTTCCTTCCTCCCCTCCCCCACCCCCTACACCCTCCCCCCCCAACCGCCCCCCCTCCCTCTCCCCCCTAGCCCTCCCCTCCCTCCCCCCCGGGCCGGTCGCCCCCTATATCCCCTCCCTATCCCCCTGCACACGCCAACACTACCCTACCCCTACATCCTCCCCTCCTTCCTTCCACCTTCCTTCCCTGCGCCCGGCTCCCTCCTGCCCCCTCACCCTGCTCCTCTTCCCCCATTCCCCCACTGCCCGCAATCCCCCCCCTCCTTCCTTCACCCTTCATTCCCCTCCACTTCCCCCATTCCCTTTCCCTCTTTCCTCCTCTGCATCTTGATCCCCCCACCTGTGCTCCATCCCCATCCTCTGCCCTCCACCGTTCTTGCCCCCCACCCCACCTCCCCCTGCCCCTCTCGCTGTTCCCCTGCACACCCCAATCCCCCCACCTGCCCTCCATCCTTGACCCCGACCACCCCTCTGCCCCCGTCCCCTTCCTCTGTCCCCCTCTTCCTCCCGCAGCCGCGGGCTCGGGGCGCCGCAGAATAAAGCCCCGAGGGCCGGAGCGCGGCGCCCCCGGCCCGGCTGGAGCCGCACACGGGGCCGGGCCCGCTCGGCGGGTGCCCCCCTGCAGTTCACAAGCACCGCCCGACACCGCCGGGGCTCCGGCTCTGCCCGCAGCACACGGGGGCTCCCGGGGGCGGGGGGGTCAGGGAGGGCCCCCAACTCCGGAGGGGCTCCCGGGGGGACAGGGCCCCTCCGGGGGAGGGGGTCCGGGGAGGGGGGCGGGGCCGGGGGGGGTCTTCCCTCCTCCAGGCCCCGCCCCATCCTCCGGACCCCCTGCCCCGGAGGGGGCGCAGCACGGGAGGGGCCGTTCGTTTGTGCGGTGATTTCGGTGTTCACAGCGCAGAGTGACGTGACCCCCCCCGCTCCACCCGGGCCCCGTCCCGGGGAGGGGGTCCGGAGGAGGGGGCGGGGCCGGGGGGGAAGACCCCCCCGGCCCCGCCCCTCCCCAGGACCCCCTCCGCCGGAGGGGGCCCTGCCCCCCCAACCCCCCTCCCCCCCGGGATCCCTCCGGAGGGGGGCCCTCCCTGATCCCCCACCCCAGGACCCCCTCCTCCAGAGGGGCCCCTCCCACCCCAAACCACCCCAGGACCCCTCCTGAGGAGGGGGCCCTTGCTAAGCCCTCCCCCAGGACCCCCCGAGCAGGGGCCCTCCCTGCCCCCCGGCCCCGCCGGGAGCCCCCAGGGCGCTGTGGGCAGAGCCGGAGCCCCGGCGGCGTCGGGCGCTCCCTGGGAACCGCCCCGTGTGCGGCTCCAGCCGGGCCGGGGGCGCCGCGCTCCGGCACTCGGGGCTTTATTGTCCGGGGCTCCGAGCCCGCGGCTGCGGGAGGGAGAGGGGGACAGGAGGGGAGGAGGTGGGATAGGGAGAGGGGTCGGGCTGGGCTGGGGAGAAGCAGCGGGGAAGGGAAAGGCGGGGGGGAGAATGATGGACAGAGGAGGAGAGAGGGGGAAGAGAGGGGAGTCGGGTTGGGGAGAGGGTAGGGAGAGGGGACAAAGGAGGGATACTGGGGTGACGGGAATGTGCAGGGGAGCAGGGAGAGAGGGTAGGGGAGCCTGGGGAGCGGGGAGAGGGCAGGAGGGGCTGGGAGGGACAGGGAGGACGGCGGGGCGAGACAGGGAGGACTGGGGAGGGGAAGAGAAAGAAGCTGGAGGGGTAGAAAAGAGAGGATAAGGGGGAGAAGAAGGCGGAGGATAAGGGCAAGAGTAAGAGGAGGAAGAAAGAAGGGTAGAGGGACCGCGCCCGGGCCAAGTCGGGAGAGCCCGGCCCGGCAGAAGCCGCCCCGAGCGCCGAGGGGGCAAATGGCGCCGGCGGCGATTTCCGGGCATTAAATCCCCTCGGCCCCGCCCCGCGCAGCCGCGCTGGGGCCCCGCGCACCTGAGCAGGGCCCGCCCCGCACACCTGAGCCCCGTCACCGCCCCGCACACCTGAGCAGGGCCCGCCCCGCACACCTGAGCAGGGCCCGCCCGCACACCTGAGTCCCGGCACCGCCCCGCACACCTGAGCAGGGCCCGCCCGCACACCTGAGCAGGGCCCCCCCGCACACCTGAGCAGGGCCCGCCCGCACACCTGAGCAGGGCCCGCCCCGCACACCTGAGCCCCGGTGCCGCCCCGGAGCCCCGGGACCACCGGCACCGCCCCAGAGCCCGGGCCCGCCCTGCCCGGGACGGGGCGGGACCATCGCTCGCGGCCTCTCACCTGGGCCGGCCCGGGGCTGCCACCGGCACCGGGGGTTCGGCTCCGGGCCCTGCCGGTGTCGCTGGGGGTCCCGGGCCCGCAGGACCGAGGCGGGCGCGGGCCGGCACCGGGACCGGCAGGAGCCGCTCCGGGACGGGCGCTGGGGCCGAGCCGGCGCTGCCGCTCCCGCCGGGAGCCGGGGCCGGGCCCGGAGCCGCTGCCTCGGGGCTCTCGGTGGGGCCGGGGGAGCCCGGCCCGGGGCTGTGCCTCGGGCAGCGCTCGGAGCTCAGGGACACCGACCCGCCCCGGCCAGGAGCCGGGGCCTGGAGCACCAACACACCGCATCTGGTCATCTGGGCTTTCATTCAAGCCCCCCACAATGCAGCACTGAAATCTCTCTTGGTGAAGCCCAAGCACTGGCTGACTGACCCCAGTTTCATGACCCCAAACACAGGACATGGTCTCTGCTTCAAGTGTCTAAAATGCAGAACTTGACATCTCTGAGATCCCAAATGCTGGCTGAGGGACCCCGGTTTCAAGCCCCCCAAACCAGGACGCAGTGTGTGTGTATGAACTTAGCCAAATGATTCCAGTTTTGAGCCGGAAAAGGCAGCGCTGGCTCCTCTTTGTGAGCCCCACAGCTGCTCCAGCCCCCGGGGTCGGAGCCCCCAGAAGGGCCCCGGGCTGGAGCCCAGCTGGGCACCAGCAGCAGCTCCCTCACCCCCAGTGGGATGGGGGAGAGACCAGAGACAAAAACCCAGCTCAGAACACTTTAATAGTGGAAACCAAGACAAATACAAACATTTCATATTAATGACAAAATCTGTCAAGATTGATAGGAACAAGAACATTGATAATAACAATAATGAACAGGAGAGAAGTCCCTCCACAGCCCCCCTTTAACATTATGAATCCAAAATTTAATCCAGAGCACCACAAGCTCCCAGTGCAGGGGATTTCCATGTTCCTCTTGTGTTCCATCCCAGGCTAATTCCCCTGTCACAGACCACTTCCTGCAGAAAAATTGAAAAGATTGTGTATTAGGAGGGAATTCTGCCCTCTGGGGATCATGAAGCCCTGGCACAGGCTGTACAGAGATTTGTGGCTGCCTCATCCCTGGAAGTATCCAAGGCCAGTGTGGATGGGGCATAGAGCAGCCAGGGCTTGTGGAAGTTGTCCTTGCACATGGCAGGGGGTGAAATGAGGTGATCCATAAAGTCCCTTCCCACACAAACCAGTCTGGGATTCCATGACAATTCCTTGACCTCTCCATGCATTTATTTTGCATCATTTCCTCTGTAATTTAAATTTTCAAATTTAGATGATTTGTTAAAGGAAACATTTTAAAAATATTCCAGGAATATAAATGGGACCATCAAACATACAAGAATCATTCCTATGCCCATCAAATCATTATTAACTGGAAGCCTATTCCCTCATCTCTGTGCTTGTTTAGCTTTGCTGGAAATCCTTATGAACCTATAGTTCCCCCAAGAGATCTGCTGGGATTACTGGAAGGTTTGCTGTGTCAGAGAGCCAGGGGCATTTACAACACTTGTTCCTCTGCTTCTTTAACCTGGTTTTCCCTGGAATGGTGTGGGAGAAGTTTGGAATTACTAGAAATGGATCAGGTTCATATTTTTTCCCCATTGTTCACCACCTATTTCGAAATTCCTGGAAATATCCTCAAATGTGCCCAAGAAAATTCCTATGAAAACATCAATCAGAGGAACATCATGAAAAGGGAAAACCAAATCCAGCAGCACCTGGAATGATCCCACTACTGATCTCACCTGGTCTGCAGGTGCTCCTGCCAGAGCTCCCAACAGCCATTCCCATTCCTAAACAAGAGCTGTGGAAGACATTCCTGCAGTCCATGAAGGTGAGGAGGCACTTTGGGATGTTCTTTGCTGTGGAATCAGACAACATCCTGTGAAGGATCTTAGTGGTCCCTTCCAAGCCAAACCAGCCCATGATTCCATGGGATGATCAGCACCTCTCCCAGTTCCAGAAACACCCTCCCACTAACCCGGGACTTTCCTTTTTCTGCGCCACATCAGGGATGTGCTGCGAGTGCCCCGGGCAGGGGATACCTCAGCATACCCGGGATAACGCAGCATTCCCTGGGACGCCTCAGCACTCCCAGGACACCCCAGCACTCCCGGGACGCCCCAGCATACCCTGGATACCTCGGCACTCCCGGGATGCCCCGGCATTCCAAGGATGCCGTCCCACGCTGGTCCCGCGTTCGGCGCCGTCCCGGGCCGCCGTGCCGGCGCTCCCGCGGGCCGCAGCTCCGGGAGCAACAGCCTCGGCCGGTCCCAGTGTCGCGGTGTCCCCGAGTCCCGGTGTCCCCCGGCTCTGACCCGCCCGGACCCGGCGATCCCCTTTATGGCACCCTCAACGGCCCGGGATCGCAGCGCGTCCGGAGCCGAATGAACCCACGGGGGCACCGAGTCCAAACCCTGACCCACACAGGACACCCCAAAAATTCCCCCCGGGGCCCGAGAGCCTCCTCTTCCCCCAGGATCCTGAACACACAGCGGGGCGGAGAGAAGGATGACGGCGGAGGGGTGTTATATCCATCTCGGGATACGATCGGTCTGTAGGGCCGCTGTGTATCGATATCGGTAACCCTACAATCGAAAAGTCCCTTAGAGCTCGCTGCACATCGTCACGGCGGCGGCTCCAGGGACCGAGGGAAGCCCCGCCTGACCCCCCACTCCCATTCCCGCAGGCACGCCAGGTATCCTGCCCGCATCCACCCCCGGATTCCCGCGGCAGTCTCAGGCGTCTCCTTCCAGAAAGCAAATTATTCACAGGAACCCAGAGCCAGCCCGATCTGCTCCCTCCGGAGACCATCCATCACCTCATTTTCACCCCAAACTGCGCATTCTCTTCCCTGCATATTAATTCAGATTTTACCACAAAATGTTCATTTCGGCCCCTACGGAATCCGCCCCAGAGCGACGCCCGGGGCCCCGCTCGGCCGAGGCAGCCCCGGCGTTCCCCGCCCGCAGCTCCGGTGCTGCCGCCTTCCCGCTCCGTGCCCCTGGACGGGACAGGATTCCTGTGTCGGGACAGCGATCCCTACATCGGGACAGCGATCACTGGGCCGGGACAGGATCCCGGTGTCGGGACAGCGGTCCTCATGTCGGGACACCCATCCCTGTGCAGGGATAGCGATCCTCGTGCCGTGGACGCCCATCCCCGCAGCCCCCGTTCCCCGCTCACCTCCGAGCCCGGCCCAGCCGCTCCCGGTGTCCCCGGCAATGCTCCTCCCCGGAGTTCCTGAGTTTGGTCCCAGAAAAAACCCTCGGGTTTTATTTCTGAGCTCCGACTCGCAGGACCTGTCCCGCCCCCCGGGAGCCCCCGTGTGCTGCGGGCAGAGCCGGAGCCCCGGCGGTGTCGGGCGGTGCTTGTGAACTGCAGGGGGGCACCCGCCGAGCGGGCCCGGCCCCGTGTGCGGCTCCAGCCGGGCCGGGGGCGCCGCGCTCCGGCCCTCGGGGCTTTATTCTGCGGCGCCCCGAGCCCGCGGCTGCGGGGAAAGAGGGAGAGGGGGGCATAGGAGGGAATGAGGAGGTAGAAGGAGGTACAGGATGGGACCCCAAGCCTCACCTGGGTCCCTTCGGAGGAGCCCGGCCCGGCCGCTGCTGCCCGCACCGAACGCTCAACGAGCCAAAGAGGCGGGGGGCGATTCCCGGGGGTTTAAATCCCCTCGGTCCCGCCCAGCTCACCTGAGCAGACCCCGCCCGGAGCCGCTCGCCCCGGGAGCATCGCTTTGTCCTGGTCCGGCATCACCTGTCCGTGCCTGCAGAGAGATGGGAACTGCAGCGGGAATTCTCTCATCACCATGGACACCCCTCTCCCTGCAAGGCCTCGCACTGACCGAGCGTGTTTTCTGCCTCCTTTGTCCCAGAGAGGTAAACACTGCTCCCCTAGGCAAGGGAAAGGCTCCTGTGCTAGTCCCAAAAACAGAACACCTGGAATTAATACCCTGGGAGCCCAGCGACTGGGGGTCACCCAGAGGGTCTTTACCTGCATAAAATGGAAATAACATCCTGCTCCAGTGCACTTCCAGCAGGATTGGACACTCCTGGACAAGGTGACCAGTCCATGGAAGTTGTACCTATGACAATCCAGGGGGATTTTAAGTTGGATTCTTTCATACCTCATTGTGCAGAAGCTCCAATTCTTTTTGGCACCTCTTGTTAAAATGTCTCTCTGCTGGAAGAGGTCAATTAGTCTTTTTAATGACCAGATTGCCAGAGGTAGGGAAAACCAACCAGCATTCCCTGAAACGTCTGCATCCCTTCAATGTCCACCTGCAGCGAGTGGCTGAAGGACAGGAGCCAGCCAAGGACAGGCTGAGATGAGGCTGCCAACCCAAACCATCCCACGATGGTTTCATGATCTCTCCCTGCATTCATTTTGCATAATTTCCTCTCAAATTTAGATTACTTGTTAAAGGAAAAAAAAATCTAAAATTATTCCAGGAATATAAAGGGGAGTTGTAAAACATACAATAATCATTCCTACGTCCATCAAATCATTATTAGTTGGAAGCCTGTTCCCTCATCTGTGTCCTTGTTTTGCTTTCCTGGAAATCCTTATGATCTTACATTTTCTGGGTGCATTTTCCTCCCCCAAAAGGGATGGAAACACCCTGATGCATTAGGGAAAAGATTTGTTATTTCAAGGAATGACAAGCAGGGAGGTGGCTTTAAACGCTAGGGGTGACCACCCTCAGCATTCCCTCTCTGCAAACCCTGCGCAGATGGGGCTGGGAATGCCGGAAGGACCGGGTGTGCCTCTAATTGCAGAGCGTGCCTTTAATCGCGGGCTCAGCCGGCTCAGCCGTGCGAGCCTGGCCCCGCGCGGGGGCAGCGCAGGACGGGTCTCTGCACATCCCCGCACCAGTCCCGGCGCTGTTCCACACCCTCCAGGCCGGCCTCTGGCCATTGCAGATCGCTGAGCCCCTCGCAGCAGCATCTCCCCCTCCTCTCCCTCGCCCACAACTTGCCCGCAGTGCCGGGGTCGTGTGGCTAACTGGAGGCAAATGTGGCAGCCACGTCTGGCTGAGCAGCTCCCTGCAGGTGGCGGCGGGATGTGACCTACTTGTCTCTGGAATCATCCCCGCCTGCTCGGAGAGCCCCGAGCTCTCCTGCCAGCTGGAGCCGGCTGACCCCTGCCGTGCCCTGGGAGGCAGCAGAGCCGGGGATGCTGAGGCTGCTGCGCTGGAAGCGCTGCCGGGAGAGGTCTGGCATCCCAGGGCAGCGTGAGGGAGAGGGGAGCTGTCTGGGAAGCGCTGGCTAAGGGGCAGGAGGCAAGTGTGTCCTTTCCGTTTGGCCCCGGCGATATCCCCTTGCGGGTTTTTAACTTCGAGAGCTGAGTTTTGTTTGCCCGTGCACCTGGGAATCACAGGCTGTCCTGGTGCGTGGTTTCTGGGCAGGGCTTCCTGTGGGTGTTGATGGAGAGAGGTGGAAAGGGACACGGGAAACCTTCCCCTGCCTGAGCTAAGCACGGAGAGAGGATCACCAGGTGAAACCTGTGCTTGGAACAGCAGGAATAGGCACAGCACTGAGATGACTCCAGCTCTCAGTTGCCTCGCTCCTTTTTCCTTGCTCTGCTGTGATTTTTCATCACTACAAGACCCCTTTTTCCTGCCCTTCCTTTTTTTGAGCAAATAAGCCAAGTGCATCGTTCTGTGGATTAATGGACCCCTCAGGCTCCATCCCTGCCCTTTGGGGAGGCAGACCCAGATTTGGAGCCCTCTCCCGTGCCACACGCAGTGACAGCAGCCCTGCCCAGGGCAGTCTCCTGCCTTCTCCCTGCGTGTGCTCCCAGCAGTGTCCCTGTGGCAGGTGCAGGCAGCAGGGTCTGGCTGCCTGGCCAGCATTAGGCGAGGGCAAAGGGCCTGGGAGTGCTGGTGCTGCATTAGCCAGGGCCTGCCTGCTGTGCAAAGCCTTATTAGAGCAAAAAAGGCTTTATTTCAGGCTGGAAGTCATCGAG
Organism: Sitta carolinensis; assembly: GCA_032173965.1. NCBI lineage: Eukaryota > Metazoa > Chordata > Aves > Passeriformes > Sittidae > Sitta > Sitta carolinensis. The sequence goes on from JAVUNC010000026.1 coordinate 8,335,075, forward strand.
CCTGTTCAGGCAGATGTTTGTTTCCTCTGCTCCCTGGAATGATGTCATTGTGGCCAGCAAAGTTCTGCGCTTCCACAAAGCTGGGCAAACTGCTCTGGTACTTCCTCAGGCTCCCCGGGCAGCACTCTATAAAATACAGGCAGTGTACAACTGGTTTCACAAGGAATTTCTGTTTAGCCTAGTTACTAAAGTGCTCCAAAGGGAATCTGAGGTGTTTGCATTCCATGATTCTTGAGAACGAGTCACTGTTTATGCTGGCAGGTTTCCAAATAAGGAGGAAAAAAAAAAAAAAAGATACTTCTGGGTCAAATTCTTGCTCTTAAGCTTTTATACTTCTTACCTCTTGGATGAGTGCTGTGCTCTGACATCAATCCTCCCACAGAGCAACAACCAGGGCCCTTCTGGCCTTTGGGATCCTGAGGTGACATGGAAGGGAAAAATCACCTGCTTTTTTTTTTTTTTTAAATAGGTATGGCATAAGAGTTGCTTTAACCCTCACTGTTTTTCCTGCTGCAGAGAAGAATCCTGGAATTAGCGTTTTTTTTTTTTTGGACACTACCATTTGCTGCTTTCTGCTGGAAAGCAGGTAATCGTACTCCAGCTAGGGAAAAATGCAAGTTAAACTTTTTAACTCCACAAAAATGTCTGAGCCTAGGAAGGGGAAATTAATGCCTCTGTATCCCTAAAATTAGGTATATTTACACCAAAACAAATTTAAGATGCTTCAACTGCAACAGCCCTTTCCACCTAAGTGTCTTTAAATATTTTTTTTGTCTTACTGTTAGAGGAACAGAATAAAGAACAGCACCTGTGTATTTTAAAATTTTGTTGTTAATAAAATCCTGGTACATTTACATAAATGACAACATTAATGTACAATTAAACAAAGCATTGTAATATTACAGCAACAAAAGAGGACCTACATATTTGTACAGATAGCTGGAGCAGCTACTTGAAAATACTTTCCAAAATAAAGCCTTCTGTGGCATTTCTCAGTGATAATTTTGACCCCCCCCGTATGGCTTTCTGTAATAAATAGGGTTATTGGAGCTGGTGATGTTCAGCAGACGTGCACCTAAAGCACAAAGGGAGTGTGCCCTGACCAACCTGTCTGTCAGCTGACTAAAAATCCTTATCCATGCATGCAATTTGCCTCTGTGTAAATCCTTTAGGAACAAGGCCATGTCAGATTTTGATGGATTTGCTGGGAGATGCTGGTGGTTCCTTCTCCTTCCCTTTATTTAAACTGTGTCTGTGTTGTGCCTCAGAGCCTGGGCCCAGCTGAGCCTCCTCCTTCCACTGTGTTTAGATACAATGGGAATAAATTGTTGAATTTCTAATAAGGAATAAATAGTTCTCCACTGAAAACTTGGCTTCCTCTTGTTCACCCGTCTACAACAAAGGGAAGTGTCCTGGTAAATGATTTTTGGTGGGGGCTTAGCAAAGCTCAGTGGGAATTGCTGGAGGTCTTTCTTAATCCCAACCAGCTCCAGAGAGAGAACAAACCATTGAGCTGGACGTTTTTTGGAGGCCAGGGGAGGCTTTTATTGCTATTTTTGCAACTGGGCAGTTTTTCAGCCTAGTGCCAGCTCCTGCCACACCTGAGCCGTCTACAAAGTGTCTTTTGTGATGCCAGGTCTCACAGGTAATGTTCAGAAACAGGCTTTTAAGGTGAGAGTGATTGAGTGACACTATCAGACCTTGACAGCAGAAGGGCAGTCTTTTTCTTTCTCCTTGAAACAGATCCAGATTAACAACTGGCACAGTGAAACTGTTATTTAAAAACACTCAACCCCCCAACTCTCCCCTCCCTGCCCCAGCTCAGCTCTTCAAATTAGGTTTAAAGAGTGAGTAATTTCAGTGTTAGTATTAGTTTCTACTCAGCTTAGAACATACAAAACCTCTCTCTCAAGGTGCAAACAGTTTTGGGGAAGTTTCTGTCGGTCTGTGGCCATGTACAGACGCTGGTACTACCGAGGGGAAGTACTTTGTGTGCAGACAGATGGCTCGTGGGATGGGCTTTAGGATCAGGAAACTCCTTTCCAGGCAGCCTTTTTACAGGGAAAACATCTGTGTGGATGAACTTAAGCTCACGTATTAGTGCTGGGCTTAGTTCAACTGCCTCTTTCTGCACAGCCCAGCAGGAAAGGGCAGCACCGATCTCTGCGCTTCGGGTTCCTCCGTGCACCCTCGGCTGCTCTTTGGGCCGTGGCAGGGTTGTTGGAGTGGCAGTGCTGTTCCTGTGGCAGCAGCAGCACAGAGAAGCCAGCTCCCCCTCCCTCAGCACCAGGGGGTGCCTGCTCCAGGGCACTTTCAGGAAGATGCAGAAGGCAAACCCAGCCCCAGCGCCGCTGCCGCCTCACACCCTGGACGTGACGTACACGGAGTGCAGGCGGCCGGCCAGGGCAGCCTGCAGGTCCCTCAGAGGGTCCAGGCCCTGCACTTTGCTGTTCCTGCTGTAGATGAGCTGCTTGAACGAGTCATGCTCCAGCAGGGAGCTCATGTGCTTGAGGAAGAAGCCCTCGCAGAAGGAGGCCAGTTCTGGTGCGTTGTGAATCTGAGGAAGACAGCAGGATTAGTAACCCCTTCTGTATGTCACAGACCTAAATGACATCCCTGAGCCTCTCATTCCTAATGCTCTTCTCCTCTTTGTCTCTTAGGAAACACTAAAAGACAGGGGTGTGGAGTAGCACTGAAGGCAGGACTTTGTCTTTTTGCAGGCACAGGCAGGGAGGCATCCGGGCTTTTTAAACTCCTTCCCCTGCTGGCCTGCTGTTGGCAGAGCTGCTGGCCTGCACTCCAGCCCCTTCCCTTCCTGCAGCAGAGCAGCTGGCTGATGAGGTGGCCAAGGTACCTGTTTGGCTGAGCCACAACACACACCAACGCTGCTGTGCTGGCAGATGGTGAGCAGGGCAATCAGGACACGGGTCACAGGACAGGAGCCTCGTCCCTACGAGGAGGGGCTGAAGGCAGCAGAACAGGGATGCTGCTCTCCTGAACCACCACGAGGTGATTTCTGGCTGGGGTCTGGCTCCTTTAGCTTCAGGATCAGTAACGAGAACAACGAAACTCAAGTTCAGTATTAAGAAGCTCTGTGCACACACAGCCTCTTTCTGGGAATTTCGTGCAAATAATAATTTAAGGAAAAGTACATAATGGCCAGTAGGGAATGCTGTTTCCCCTTTTTACCAGTGTCTGAAAGAAACCAGCCCAATGTAAGAGAAATTGAAAAGCATCAGTGGGACACTACACACACAGTAAAAAAAAAAAAAATCATTATAAGCCCTCTGTGCAGTTTTCTCCTTGTCTTTTAAGGGATCTGATCCTGCAAAATTCCAGGAAGGGCCGAGTATTTCTCTGATGTAGGTTATTTTATACAGAGGTGCATATCTGTCACACAATAGACTTTATGCTCCTTTTCCAGCTGAAAAGAATATTTTCTAGCAGCAGGGATGCTAGGAAAGGGTTTATCCTGTAGTTGCTGTGCTGTGATCAATTGCCCTCGCTGCTCCCAGGATTTGAATCCCTCAGTATTTGCTGATGTTGCTGTATCAGCCTGCTAAGGTAGCTCTCCTCTACTCTGCAGGGATCCCCCATCCATTTCATCCATGACTGCTTCAGACAAGAAAACACTCTGGGTCTGTGCAGGATGTTCCAGCCTGGAGCTGGGAACCATCTCACTCTTGGGGCTGGGGGGGAGTTACTTGCAGGGAAGGTGCCCACCTGGGGATTTTAGTTACCACCAGGAGCACACAGGCTGCTCTCTGGGATTCCCAAACCAGGGGGGTTGCATCTACCTTTGCATATTTATAGATGTTGACAGAGTTGTCCATGCTGATGGTCTGGGCACAGAGGATTTCACAGTGTCTCTGGAGGCCGTCCAGCTGGAACAGGCTGGCAGCCGACAGCAGCTATGGGGACAAGAGAGAGGCTATTTGAGCTCATGAGACTTGAAAGGCCTGGGGAAGGCAAACAGGACGGATGATTTCCTCTCTGAAGAGTCTCTGACTCCTGTTTTAATGGCCAAGTCCTCACGAAACAGCAAAAAAGGCCACTCCCGGCTGAAGTGACAGACTGACATATTTAGCAAAAGCTCCTCCCACAAGCATAATTGCTCTCCTTTCTATCACCACGACACAGAAATACCAAGCAGTAATGTTTTGAAACTTTAAAGCTCATTTCCAAGCGTTAAATATGCTCCTGGACTGAATGGGAGCCTGCTGTTAGCTCCTGGATTTTGCCTTTCGACTCAGTTTTATGCCCCAGCGCACTTGGCAAGACTTGGAAGAAAAAGCTCTCTCACCTCTAAGATATCGGTGGTGGGAATTTCCATGGATTCTGTCCCTCCATAGTATAAATACTGCATCAGCATCTGGAATGGGAAGAAGGCCAGGCATGAAGTTATCACGGCAGTCACAAGGGGCTGTTGATGACTGTGCTCCCCTTCCTGAGCAGACGGGAATCGTGTCCTGGGCCGGCTCTCACCTCCGCTGGTGGCTTTTTTTCACTCCCTAGCGTGGTAAATCTGCAGCTTTCTAATAATCCTTTCTCTCTGGGCCCTGAAAAGGACCCTGCTGGGGACTTTGGGCTGAGGGTGACAGTGTGTCTCTGAGCAACACCACTGTCCTTGTCTGGGATCCGGGCTGGGGAAGCCTGGCAGGCCGGTCACGCGCGGAGCTGCCAGCGAGCCCAGCAGGAGTGTCCCGGGGACCTCCCAGCCACTTGCTTCCCCTGCTGGGCTTCTAATCAGCTTCCAGCCCCTCACCAGGCCCGGAGGAAAAGGCATTAATTGTTTGCAGGGAGAGCAAGAGGCAGCTCCTGCTCTTTGATCTGCACGTGCCCCCCAGCCCAAGCAGTGTCAGGGGAGGGAATGGATCTGGTGTTGGAACAGAAGTGGCCTGGGTGCTGTGTGGGGCTGGCAAGCTCTGCTTGCCACTCCTGACAGAGCTGGGAACAAAACTAAGCTGCTCCTTGTAAGAATGCCTTATTTGTATTAACAGAGTTACATGAGAACAAAGCTCTTCCCAGCAAAGCCCTGAGCAGGACACACATCTCTGGGGGCTCAGCATCCTCCATCCTACCTGAGCCTGCCTCTCCTTAACCATCTCTAACTCTATTTACTATCAAACTGTGAAATACTTCGATTCTTCCTCATTTCTCTCTCTCTCTCCACTGAAGCACAAGTTCACCTTTAGAAACCTTTTGATGTACAACTGCAGTCAAGGAAGCTTGTTTCAATACTCTAGTTACATTTTCTTTTCTGTTGCAGCAAAATTTCGATGTCACCCTTCCAACACAAAACTTTTACAGCCCCTTATGAGCAGAACAAAGATGTTCTCATGGTCAATTTACTTCCCTCTAGTGAGATAACAGCACTGCTGACCAACAGACCAGGTTTGTTTGCTTATAAAAAGAGAAAAAAAAAGCCTCAACCCTTTAGTGAAACAGCTACACGACCTATTCTACACTTCACATCTCCCTGTTCCTCCACTAAATATGGAAATGTCATAAAAGCAAAGCACAATTCTCAGCTCTGAGCCTTTCTTGACAGGGACACCACTGATTTCTGATCGCCTGATTTGAATTAATATGAAGCCTGGCAATGCACCTGCTGTAAATAAGTTACTTTTTGCCTAGCAAAGCATGAAAATGATGCTGTAAAAGTATGAAAATGGTGTATTAGAAGTATAAAACTACTCTTCAGTAGAAAACTAGTTTCTCCTGCTTTATGAAGGAGTCAGCTGCCTAGAAAGAAAATAAGAATATAGACTAGAGGATTCTGTTTTAAGGATGGAATTTTGGAAAAAGGGTATTTTAGATAACTCCTGAAATTCAGATCTGTTGAAAGGTACTCCATTTCTATTTGTCATATTATCTAATTATTCCATTACTTATTATCTACTTATGATGTTACTACTTGGTTTTTCTTACCTTCCAAGAAGGTGAGAAGATGACAAAGAATAAAGAAAAAGTGGAATTAAGTCCCATACCTTGAAAATGTTGTATTTCATATCGCTGATTTCAACAGTCTTGCTGCCATGGCCATCATGCTCTGTTTTATTGGTCATTAGTGTCTTGAACCTGGGAATGGTTTTAAACAGATTTAATTGGAAAGATTTAATTTAACTGTATTAGAGTGTCACACACTCATCACAAACAGCAAGGGGAAAACAAAGATCCCTCCTTGTTCTTTGCAAGCTGAAAATCGAAACATTTCCTTCAACTGAGTGACGATTAGTTCAGGGAGAATTTAAAACTGCAAATTGCCTGGATCTGATCTAATCCCACCCTGTGATAGCTGGAAAACCCTGTTACTGTGCCAAGAACAGAGAAAGAAACTGCTAGCTGCAAGTGCACCAGGCCAGTGTGAGATTCCAGGAAAGATGGAAGCAAGTGCAGCTCTCCCTGCAAACTCTGGGAGAAGGAATGGGAAGGCAGGGAATGGCTGGATACGCGTATTCGAACTACCACACCTGATTTCAAGGCTAATCATGGCTGGATTAATTATGTCCTGGTTAGTGACTCACCTGTTAGATGCAGTAACCAGCAGGACTTTGTGTGCATAAAAGAGCTTTCCTTCCACTAAGAAAGTTACATCAGACATTTCTTTATTGTTCAGAAAGTGAGGATCTGTTGGGTAAAGGGACAAAAAGAAAGGTAATTTTTTTTTTTAACTGTGCATGCTTTTCAGAAGAAAAAAATCCAAACAAAAAAATTAAACCTAAACCAACCCAGTAGCAACCAAAAGAAGCTCACTGCTCAGGTGAGCACCTTACCCAGCCGAGCTGGCAGAGTCTTTCGGATTTCAGGGATGCTGGGAATGGGGCTGCTGCCATAGCAGTGGGTGAAGATGGATGCCAGCTGCTGGTTGATGGAATCATTCTGTGAGGAGGATGGAAAAGGCATCAGCTACTCGACCTTGAGCCGGTTGTAAATGTGCTGTAAGGGCTCACAGCAACTGCACCCTGCAGGAGTGACCTCCCCACAGAGGGATAGCCTTTATGTTAAGGCAGAATTACAGTATCTGTGGGGTTATGGAGGCATAAAGAGCTGGAGAGCTTCCTCCAGGTGTGTGTTTGAGGACTGCCTGGGGGCTGTTTAGGAATTTAGATAAATGCTTCCAGAGTCATTTCCATGCCCTAACTCCCAGGGACCTTGCCCAGCCACCCCCTTGTTTCTCTTGTGCACAACAAGAGCAAAACCCCAGAACACTCAGCTGTGACACAGATATAAAACCCTGACTTACTTTGCTGGTTTTGAGGATGTCAAACATGAGCTGCAGCCCCTCAGTGACCAGCTCCTCGTTGTAATCCTCCTCCTTGATGGTGACAAACTCCCGCAGCAGGCTCTGCACCACGGAGTAGCGGGACTGGGAGAAGGTGGTCCGCAGGGACTCGATCCACACGTGGAGCTTCCAGGGCACTCCTGCAGCCACAGCAAAAAGGGACAGTGAAAGGTGATGGCCTGAAGTGCCTCTGAGGAGATTATCCTGCTCCTATTACTAACACTTGGCAGCACTGAAGTAGCTCTACCTACATCCTACAGATAGAATTTTATCTTGATATTAAAGGTGACTGAACTGGGTCACTGACAGATTAAGTGACAAAGGATTGGCACCAGGATGATAAATTGGAAATTTCTGATGATTTTTAAGGATCAGAGGCTCCTTGTTTTATTCTGAGCTTCATGGTTAGTCAGAACCACAAAATAAATTTGAATTGAAGCTGTAAGGATATGTAATGCCACACAACTGTGGTGTGAGGTCTTTTCTCCTGGTTACATACAAGCATCAAAGCTTTTCTCTCTCCTACCTTAACATCAGATTTGTTCCTCCACCTTAAACCATTGATAAACACTGAATTTTAGGTGCCTGATTCTGACAGGGAGAGATGCCCTTTGCTTTTGACACGTGGGAACTTGTCCCAGCCAAGAGTGAGTGACATCCCAGAGCAGCAGGAATTTGAAAAAAACCCAAACTTTCGAGGAGCCTTAAATGCTTCTAAAATCTAGAAGAGACAGCTTTGCAGCTGGGGCTGCTGCTCTTGCAAGGGAGAGGGGCAGGAAAGGAAGGTTTTTCTGCCTTGGAGCACAGTGCTCAGAGGGAAGGGCTCACCCAGTGCCCGGAGCTCCATGGTGATGTCCACGTAGCCGTGCTCGGCGCTGTAGTACATGGCCTCCTGCAGAGCCTTCATCCGTGTCTTGCACAGCCGCACCTGCCCCTCACTGGAGCTGCCCTGGCTGGAGGTGTCACTCTCCACCCCCTCGGCCAAAATCTCCTCCAGGGACAGCACATCCCCCTTCACCTGCTGGGGCTGGGTCAGGAGCTTGCGCAGGATGTTCCTGAGCGGGGACGAGAGGCTTTGCTTACGAACAAATGAAATTTCAACAGCTCTGACAGGACTGTGGGGGTTTGGGGTTAGGGATCCAGCTCAGTAAACAATGATTTCCTTTCCAAAGACAGATGGCACCGTGGAGCAGCACGGAAACCACTTGTCCTTCCCTACCCCACGTCCTAGAAACTGGTGCCTCTCAGCAAGGGCAAAAACACGGCCTCACATGGTGGGTTTGTTTGGAATTTCACACGGCAGTTGTAAGAAAGAGACTTTCTTGTTTGTGTCTTGTTTGGGGAGTTTGCATCACTGGTGTCCCTCAGCCAGCTGGGGACAGCTGCTCCAGACATTCCCCAGCCCAGCAGGGCCACCCAGCACTCCCTGTGCTGCTGCACTGCCACGAGCTGGGGCTCTCCCTGCACCCACACCACTCCCAGGGGCTAAACCCAGCTTATTTAAGGACCCAGGTTTAGGATCACCCATCCTATCCTTTGGCAGAACAAGTCTTTAATCTCACTAATGTTTTTTTTCTGGGAATACAGAGATTTCTGGAGAAGCTTGCAAGTAATGTCTTATTTCTGAACAAGCACTCTGAAATAAGGGCTGGAGAGCCCAGGCTGGCTGGTTTAATGATTCACCTCTTGGTTGGCCATCCAAAGCCTTGAGAGGCAGACACCCAGGCTCTATTGTAGGCTCTGTTATTTTTGCCACCTCAATCTGATTAGATTCTGTCTCACGACATGAACCAGGATCTCATAACCCTGACCTCATAACCCAAGTCCCAAGGTGGGACTTGGTCTGCTGACTAGGGCCTAAAACCAGCTCACTCTCAGTGCTGCACAGCCAGACCAGCAAGGTAAGAATAAGAAACACCAAACAAAAATCTTTGCTCTTTGTTGTCAGGAGTGTCTTAACCCCATCTGCTGAACTGCACACGCAGGGGTTTGGGTCACAAAGTCACACAGGACACACAGCAGCACCTGGAGTGCAGAAGAGCCCTGCTCTGAGCAGGAACAAGGCATTACCTGTGGCCGTGCGCTGCAGAGTGGCTGAAGCAGTTCATGTCCTCGTGGAGGGATGATGACATCCCGTTGACTTCCAGCATGCTCAGGAGTGGGTCAGCACCCCTGCTGAGCAGCAAGCTGACCAGCTCATAATTCCCTGGGGAAACAGGATAGGGACATCAGGATGGTGCCACACAGAACAGAGGACTGGCCACAGGAGGAGTCCCTGGCTCCGCTCCCATTAGATGCAGTAGGGAGCGGTGGCAGGAGATGCAGCACTGGGTGTCACTGGGAGGGGAGGAGGCCTTTTTTATCCATAAAGCTTGGAGCAGAGTGAGCCAGCTACTCATCTTCAGAACAGCACAAAAACAACAGAGAAAGAAACAAAAGGAAAAAAACTAAAACCACTTTGAGGTGAAAAGTGTTGACAAACAAGGCCAGCACAGACTCGTTCACAGAATGCTCAACTCCTGATGGCCAGCCAGAAGTGCAGAATTTTTACTTGCATTTAATAAACTGTTACACCAAATTTCCTTATATAACAGTTATTTTTCCCCAGGCTGAATGGAAACTTGTTAATTTTTCACATCTGTGTCTTGCTTAGGCCCACAGACGTGCCCAGACTAGACAGGGGCTGGTTTCTGTTCACTGACAGTGCTTTGTGAAGAAGCTGGTGCCATCAGCTCTGCTGTGGGGGCTCTGGGGAGGAGTCAAGCATGGACAGGTTGGAAAACAGACACTTGGAGCCCATCAGGAAGAGATGGAGAGTGCTGAGGCCACAGGGAGCTCACCTGCAGCTGAGGCCAGCTGGAGGGGGGTCTCAGCATAGTTGTCCTCCCCAGTGTTCACGGCAGAGCCCTCCACGTGGGCACCAGCATCCAGGAGCAGCTGCAAGGGGCAAGGAAAGACAGGGAGGTGGGAAAAGAGCAATTCAGAAGGACAAACCAGCCTGGGCTGGGTGGGAAGAAAGGAGAACCAGTGGGTTCAGGGCAAAGAAGGCACACACACACAGGGCCCCTCTGGAGAGCACCACCTCCTTTTTTAATCCCCTTTATGGTCCCTGTGCCATTGGAATCCCCCAACTCCAGAGGGCTCTGCAGCCAGAGCAGGGAGTCCACCTGAGATCCATGCTGTGCACAGGAAGCAGGACTGCCCCAGGGAATTACCAGGGGAATTACCAGGCTGCTCACACCTGGGGGAGCCTGGGCAGGGAGGCCTGGCAGCTGCAGGGCTTTGTCACACAGAACCTGCTCTCACTGAGCTGGTGGGAGGGCAGAAGCCCCCTCCCAGGAGAAGGGAGGAGGTGACAGGGTGATGGGGGTGTTTGATGGCCACGTGGGGCTGGCAGAAGGCTCTGGAGCACCCAGAGCAGTGCTGCCAGGGGCAGGATCAGCTCTGTGCATGTATATCCACCAGGATACTCCACACTTCCACGAGTGTGGGCAATGCAGAACACAACAGGAGCTTTGATACACTTGGCTTCATCTCCTGGGAGAATCAGACTCGTATCTTACACATAAATTAAGGCTGTCCAACCTCTGGAATACCAAAGGCTGCCCGGGCAGTTTGCCAGGTGGAATCTAATCTTTATAATTATGTACAAATGTACGCAAACCAAAGATGAGTGTGTGCAGCCTCCATTTACTTACATCTTTCTCTTTTTTCTTTACCTCTTCCCTTTGAGCAGAAAGCAAATTAAATTCAACAGCAATTGATTGCCTGCTGTGATCAGTTTTTCATTCCCCTGAACGTCTGAGTAGCATTTCTGGGGCTCCACCCCACCCTGCTGCCCCTGTGATAATTCCACAGAAAAGGGAGCAGGGAGGATGCCACAGGCTCAAATCCCACAACAGCTTAAGTCTTGTTCAAGCAATTCTCAAGGATTATGAAGGAAGTTTCAAATGATTTGCTGCCATTAGAGCAGAAATCAGCACACACTGGATTTTTGCACATGCAAATTTATAAACCAATTAATATCTACTGTTACAAAGCACCTGATCAAACAGCCAACCTGTAACCACTCCACGTGAAGCATAAGTTATTTAAAACCAAAGAAATGATTGTGCAGCACTGCTCTGGAAGCAGTGAGCCTTGGAGCAATACTGAAACCAAAGAACAAATATGGAAACACGCTGTGTTCTGTTAACAAGGCTTTGCTAGGAATTATGCCACCAATTTTCATTCTCCTTCTTTTAAACAACATGCAGTTGTTTCTCTGGTTTTTAGGAGGCTCAGGAAAGCTGAGAGTGAGGGCTCACGGGCTGCCTTTCAGCCCCTTGTGTCTCCTGGAAGGATTCCTGGCTGGAATCTTACCTGGACCACCGAGATGTGCCCGTGCAACACAGCAAAGGTGAGGGCAGTCCAGTGCCGGCTGTCGGGATGGACTGAGGGGTGTCGTGGAGAGGCACTGGGCACCTGCAGGGGGGAAGCAGGCACTCATCACCCTCTGCAGCCTGTCTGCCTTCAGCCCCTGCCCTGGACAGAGCCAGCTGTGAGCCCTGGGAGAGGCAAGCCCAGGGAGCAGGGCCTTGAGCCACTCAGAGAATAATGCTGCCACCACTTACAGTGCCCTGTCCCCTGGGACTCTTTAACGGGCTCACTGGTTTCTCCCTGTGGCAGATCCCTCCCTCCCTCCCCATGCCCATTAGATTTGCCAGTGCAAATCCTAACTGGAGCCACTGAGTGCTCCAAGAGGTTTTGAAGGTTTTCTCCCCCCCCACAAATCCCTGAAGCGATGGTTTCTGAGAGAAACGCCTTGCTCAGAGATTCCAGGACTGGATCCTTCAGTTCAGAAGTCCTCCTCTTAGTTTACAGATGGGTAATTATGGGCAGAGGGTTACTCACTGGTATATCTAAATTTGCTCCAGCATCTATAAGCATCTGGACCATGGCTTCATCTCCAGCAGCACAGGCGTACATGAGGGGGGTCATACCCTTCAGAAAGGAAATGAAAAATAAAACCAAGGTTATCTCTCTATCCCTATCAACAGAGACACTGTCATGGACACAGCCAGTTTGAATCTTCGTGTACAAAGTGTGTGTAGGGAGGGCACACAGATGTTTATAAGGCATTTTTGATTTCTATGCAGAGTGGGCACAACTCATATTGGAAAATGACCTGGACAGAACATCACTGGACAAGGCTGAAAGAACACAAAAAGGATCACTGAAGATCCTAGCCCTGTATTGTCCACAATTCTCCAGCTTTCCCGAGGCTGCCAACAAAGAAATGCCATTTCTTGGCTCATTTGTAGCCAAATGAACTGAAGGCAGAAAGCAACACAAAAATACAGAAGATGAATTTATTTGGCAACTTCTCCCCATTGCTAAAATCCTATTTGCCTCAATATTTCAGCATTTCAATCCCATAAATCTCCCTCCCTCTACTTAACCAGCAAACCATGACGGCTCAGAGATGAATTATGAGCAAAATGAGCCTTACTTATGGAGTTCATTCCTGAAGGAGCCAAGGACAGAAAGGAAATGGCCTGGTAAAATCCATTCCTGCTCACATCCCACAGCTTTCCTGCCCCCTCCCCTTAATTATTGCAGGCATTTGAATTTTTTACAGGCAGCATCTCCGCTGCTCAGTGTGCAATAACAGAGCTTCATCCTTAATGGGAGCTGTCTGTAAAAGTGGAATTACATCTCTCACACAGGAGTTCTGCTCTTGACTCTGCAAAGGTGTCTTTTCAAAGCAGACATAACTCCCAGCTTCCTGCTTTGTGGCACTTCCATCTGTGAAGTATTGGTATTTCTGGGTGAGATATTTTGGCTTTTATAGGGCTTGGGAGGCTCCACACTCACTATGGACAAATAAACTGAGAATTCAAACCGCAGGTCTGCAGGCACAAACCCCAGGCAGGGTTCTGAAACTTGTATAGACTTACACTGTCCTTTTAAAAATTTTTAATGGCAGTTTTGCACTCCCTGCTTGCTCCTTGCAAAGGGAAGAAGAGATTGTTCTCCTAAACATCTCCAATCCCCTGACACCAGAGTGCTTGTTGGTCCCCATCAAAACTGAACACAGGGTCCTGCTCCAAACTCACATTTCTAAGGGGATGTCCAGAGTTTTTTCCCACAGATTTTTGTGTACACAGATGGACAAAAGGGTCTGAACATCCCAGACATGCTCATACCCTGGGTGTGGTCAAAATCCCAACCTGGATCTAAAGCCTTTGTATTACATTATCCAGCAGCTCTGTCATGCCTTAGTCAGTTTTCCCAAGTTTGGGCATCTGGCTTTGTCTTACTCTTTTCCAAAAGGAACAAAACAAGCTGGTGGCAAAGTCCAGCTTTGGTTTCCTGTTCCATCTATGGCAGAGTTCATTCCCAGAACTTGGATTTAACTGTGCCTGGGGTTGGCAGTGCCACGCAGGCACTTGCCTGGACACAAAGCTGAGTTGCTCCAGAGTCAAGTGGAGAATTTCCAAGCAGCAATGTCCCCAGAGGGGGCCTGTCCTGCCCTTTTTATTGGTGCCAAAACCCTCTGAGGGGCAAAGAGGACAGAGCTGCCCTGCTCACAGCAGGGCTGACAAGAGGATCCCACCCACAGGATGAGGCATCAGTGAGTGACAGCAGAAACTCCTCAGACTTCCCAAGGAGCTGCCCACAGGGGTCTCTGTGCTGAGAAAAGCCAGACAGCTCTCAGTTTTCTGGCTGGATGAGAGGAAGGGAACACCCTGCAGCGAGAAGTGACAGTCCTGGCACCAGTGACTGTGGTGTTGGGGCACAGTGGCTCACAGTGTAAATCATTAAACAATCTTTGAGAGAATGAGAGGCCTCTGGGAACAGGAACTGTGAAATCTTACTTAAAAAAATATAAAGAGGAAGTGGGAAACCTTCATAATGTAGCTCTGCCACCTCAGTCACTTTACTAAAGTGAGTATCTATGATGAGATGCCCACCCCAGTGACGACAAAGCTCCTGGTACTGGATTTGTAAAAAAGGCAGTTACAGACCCAGATATGTCCAGGAACAGTTTCTGCTATTTGTGTATACATTCACACTTCCCTTAAAACTACAGGATGGTGGGAAGTGCCCTGGAAGATGTGCCAGGTTCAGAGCAGAGTCTGAAATGCTACTGCAGTAAAATGCTGTCTGTGAGAAAACCTCTCTACTGAACATAAACCCTTCCCACTGCTCAATATCCTCTTGTTCCAGAGATGTGACAGCTCATTCTCCTCGCTGTGACAGCTATAACGAGTGTTTATTTAGGAGAGGTGGCTTTTTTTCCTCCCCCTTTTTAAATTAAAAGCTAATTCCATGCATTGAATGATGCCCCAGAGGACAGACTCTGCTGTTACTTGATGGGACTGACAGCATGAGCAGAAACAGCCAGAGACTCCCAGGACTACCAAATCCCTATGGTTCAGGGTAGCTGAGCAGGGAACAGTTAAAAATGGATAAACAGACCCATGAGCATGATGGACTATGAGCAAATCTAATGCTGACTGACACCAGGCCACTGGGGTGGGGCCCTCGGTGCTGTTTCTTGTATTCCAAACTGCTCTGAGCCTGGAAGCCATGAGACAAAAACACCTTTTGGTCACTCCTCGCTGACCCAGCCAGGATTTAGGCTGTTGAGGCAGAAGGGAGTGTCACTGGAAAAGAAACCACTTTGCTTTGACATCCTCTCAACACGTATCAGACTTTCCATTCACTGCCCCTGTGTTAACCTGCCTGCCATCAGTGCCTGAGACAGCCCATCCAAGGAGCAGACATTCCAGCTGATAAAGAACCCACTCCGGGCTCTAATGGGATTTTTTTTTTGGAGGGGTGGCACGAGAGTGGGGTGAGGAAGCATTACTCTGTATTTTAAAGGATGCATTTCAGCCTAAAACCCGAGCTAGAATGGGAAAACCCTCGGAGAGGCAGCAAACACAACCCGGTATTGATTTGCCACTTGGGAGGGAGGGAAGGAGGGAGCTGCTGCTGCTGCTGTTTTTGCAGGGGATTTTGGGGTTGTGCTTGCTCTGAGGCACACCTGGTCATCCATGGTGTTCACCCCGTCGGGGCCCAGTGCATCGATGGCCTGGTTGATCAGATCCGTCCTCCCACAGTTGAGCATCCGGAAGCCCAGATCCTGCTGGAATTTCTCAGTAGCAGCTTTAGCATCCAGTCTCCGGAAGGAACTGAAGCAGCATTCAGGTCTGTGAAAGATGAAAATCATTCCTGGATGGTGCCCATACCATTAAAAAAGATATGGGGCCTTAGTCTTTTCTGGGCAAAAAAATGAAGAAATATTTTTAAAGTATGAAATAAAAATCAAATTTAGGCAGGGGAATACCGTCAATGCTTTTCCAGCAACTCAGTTAAAGGAAGTGCTTTAACATTTCTGTGCGGATCTACTAAATCCTTATCCTTTAGATGACTATCAGGACAACTTTTATGTCATCTGGAAGGAGCCCAGGGATTACTGTAAATCCTCTGGCTGTCTGCTCAGACTCTTCTGAATTCCAGACCTGGAAGCATCTCCTTCACTGAAGGATCACTTTCCAAGTGGAGGTTGGCACTGGGAGGCTCAGCCCTTTGATGTTATTTTGGGGTGAATGCCTGGTTTCCAGCACAGGCTCTTGAGCACACTCTCAGTGAGTGAGATAGCAGCCTGCCAAGTTCCTCTGATAAATGAGATGCTTTCAGCACAGCCATCCTCCTCTGGAGAGCCTGGACAGCCTGCCAGAGGAGCAGGCCACTCATCACCCCACATAGAAGATTCAGGATGAATCTCATATAAAATCCTACCACAATCTTGTTCTAACTGGTATCACAACCTACAGTATTACCCAGAATAAGATGCAATTACTTTATATAATAGTACAAAGAAAGAGAAAGAGAAGAATTCTGTAAAAAAAAAAAGGAAAGTGAAATAAAATGACTCCATTTGAAATCCAGTGAACCTCAGGGAAAAAAAAAAGTTTTGAAGGGATGGAACTTGCCTTTGCACATTGTTCCTATCCCACAGGATATAAATAAATAAAGAAATAAATAGACAAATAAACAAACAAAACGGTTTCAAGACCTTCTTACCCCCTGAATGTGCTGGATACTAAATGACTGCTTTAAAGGATCAAACAATGCAACCTGGAATCAACTCTTTTCCTTTTTCCCCACTAGTTCAGATCTATCATTCAAGCTATCTTATAAAGCAAGGAATAACCTTATAATTAAGTGTGAGGCACAGAAAAACCCCAAACCCAAACACTTGTATTTCATATTTAACTTTCAGAAAGACAAAAATGTTCCTGCCCCAGCTGCAGAGCCTGGCCCCAGCTCCTTTCTCTCTGGCAGTACCAGAGGGCTGAGCGCGAATCGCCCAGACGCAGCTCCGGGGAAACGGAGTGAAAGGGAAGCTTTGGTGAGCAGCTCCGAGCACTGGGGGAGCTTTGCAAAGCTGAGCCCACGTACTTGAGCTGGCGTGGCTCGCAGTCCAGCCCCGGGAGCAGCAGCCTGGCCGTCTGCCGGACGTCGTCGCTGTCCACGGTGAGGCTGCGCCGGTGCTCGGCGTAGGTGATGGCCACGCGCATCCACTCCATCAGCGGCGGCAGCAGCATGAAGGGGCTGTGGGGGGAGGCAGAGACCCGTCAGGGAATGTCATAAATGCATATTTTGGTATTGGCCAGAATATTGGTATTGGCCATAAATGTTATGATTTTTTTCTGTAGTTTTTAGTGTGTTTTAACTGCCTGAATAGATGCATAATGGGGTTTTGCTGTGGTTTAGAATTTAAGTGTAGTGTGTTTCAGCTGCCTGAATAAATAAGGTAACTTCCAAAAGAAGCCCAAGTGACCCTCAGCATTCACTGCTTGTAAAAAAGAGACCAAAGCCCAAATCAAAAAATGATAAGAACTGAATAAAAGCGAAATTGCATTTGACAGACCCAAAGAGTGACAATGTAGAACAGTTCCTGGAAAAGTGAATGTGCATAAGTCCATGCATGAAAAACAGGATAAAAAGGGGTGACTCCATGACACTGGTGCGCTCTTGGCAGAGCACCAAGACACCCAGCCAGCCATATTTAACCTTTGCTTTATTTATTATGTCTCTTATTGTTTCTATTAGACATTTTTAAATTTTACCAGGAAAGTGAACAAGGGCTGGGGCTGGGCGACACTTCGGGGGGCTCCTGGCTGTGCAAAGGGGAGTCTGGCATGGATAAATCCCACCTGAGGAAGGAAACTGGACTGGAAGGTTACAGCAGCAGGAAGGAGCTGCTCCACCTCGGTCACCTGAACAGTTTATGTCATAGCTACTGCTGCTGTTCCAAATAATCCATAGGCACAGGGTTATTTATTGTTATTTTTATGCTCCTTTGCTGGGAACACTAAAAATATCCTTCATTCCAACTTCAAACCTTGCTAATCCAGTCCTGCCTCCATTAATCTTTACATTATCACCATTCCCACGGCTCTCTGCACTTTGCCTTTCTTATGCAGAGCTCAGTTTTGCCCACCTGACCCTCAGTTTTTCCCCCCTGAGCCTCCAGACCACAGAACTGGTGGAACAATGAGGTTTTACTCAATATGAAGGGCTGCAAGGCAATAAAGGAATATAAATAAGGCAATAAGAGCAGCACCAGCTCGTGATTAGCCCCCCCATACTCCTGCTGTAAGAATGAACACAGCACTGAGATTACACATTAATGTATAGTTACCACAATACTCTCATACACAACATATCTCATCCACCCTCTCAATATACAGCCAGACTGATCTATTTTGCTTGATTTTTCCCCAAGGATACCTGCCACCCCAGTGGAAGGCTTGGAAGTGCCAGCTGTAATGAAAACACCTCTCTCATTCCCAGTAACGACTTCATTAACGCTGTGGAAAAATAATAATAATAAAAAAAGCCTCTTCCATTTAACCACTTGAAAGAAAAGAACTGAGGGGAGAAAGGACCAATTCCTTTACAAAGTTCAGAGAGAAAAAGATATATATGAGGGAATATGAACTGATCTGGGCATTAATGAAAGCAGCTGAAACCATGAAAGGCATTTTCAAAGCTGTGCCTGTGACCATGTGCGAGGGCAGGAAGAGCGAGCTGCACCAATCCCGTCAGAAACCATTTATCCATAATGGGATTTGCAAGCAGAGCTCCCTTTATCACGACTATGAACACCCTTCAGGCCGGAATAACCCCACTCTGTAAAAATAAGTGCTGTTCCCATTTTCCCAGTTGCAAGGTGCACCCTGAAACGCAGCCATTAGCACTCTACAAACACACCCACTATTCTTCTCTCTTCTCTTTTTTCCTTCTCTTCCTTTTCTTCTGAATTGTGAAACAGCATTTACAAAACCAAAGGTATTTTAAGCACCGGATGCATACTGGATTGCCAGGGTGTTTCTCACAGGACACTGACTTTCTCCTGTTACCAGATTGTTTTTCTGTCAAAGAATCGGAATGTCAGCGTTGCTACAATCACCACTTTGAGAATCACCTAGCAGCTCCTCCTTCCCGAGACTTTCCGAAAGGGATGGGGTGAATCATGCCAGCACATCCAATTCAGAGCTGATTGTCTTCCCTAAGGAAGAGCAGGAATTGTCAACAGGCATTTGGGAGATGCCTTTCAGCAAATTCTCTGCTCCAGAGAAATTTCAACTCTTATCCGGCCTGGAAAAGAGCCATTCACACTTTTCTGAATGCAGGTACTTAAGGGAGAAACAAAAATTAATTATTTATCTTTTCTATGTACTCTGCAGAGCCTCTAGCATGGGATTCCAAGTTCTACAGAGGTGGTGAGGGCAGAGAGGTAGGCCAGGGAGGCTAAAAGCACCAAATAGAGAATTAAATTATATTAAGATCGGGAATGCTCAGGAGCACTGGAAAATCTCATCTTACATGAAGTTCCATCAGCCACCTTGTGTGGTAAATAAAGATTTAGGCCACGTCGCAGCTTCCCTGGCACTGCCATGGTGGGAGCAGTGCTGGGCAGGGAACAGTGTCCCTGGTCAGACCCTGGGACTGGCTCAAGGCCCTGGGCAGCCAGAGCCTGTGGTCAGCCAGCAGCAAATGCCACGGAGTCTGCACCAGAAATAACACCTATCCTGAAGGAATTTCCACTCTGCAAAAAATCCACATGTGCCAGGGTTATAAACGGCTTCCACACAAGCAGACCTGGATGTGGAAAACTTGCTTTGGGAGGAATGGCAAGGAGAAAGAGGTGGTTTTTTTTCCCCTTCTGTTTCTTTTTTTAATCTCAACAGATTTTTTCCAAAGGCTTTAAAAGTGACAGCTCAGACTGCCTGGTTCCCCTGTGTCCAAAGAGGAGCAGACTTTGGAATGCAAAAAGCAGTGTCAGGAAGGATGTTCTCATCCTGCTGTCCCAATTTTCCAAACCCCACCACTGGCATTGCTGTGTAAATTGGACACATTATTCATTATTGTATAATGGCTTCAATTGCTATTTTGCTGAAAAAAAACTGTTTCTCTGTAAAATCTCTAGCTTGAAGATGTGCTTCTTTTACTATTCTCCCCTGCTTTTAATTCAAATATTTCCTTTCTCCCAGCTCGGCCATGCTCTGGGAACAGCTTTATCTTCCTTTGCCCACTGACAGTCCACCAGATAAGCAGCATTATCCCAGGACTGAAGCAGAAAGAAGAGGCGCAGTTCAGCTGAAGCAAACACCAACACTGGGTCACGTTGCACTAAGAAAATAAATGAAATTACTCATTTCCTAGAAAATAAAACGCCGTTCTCAACCCTGTGGCCCTTAACCTGGGCATGCATCTGCCTCCAAGGAATCACTGATCATTTCACAGTCTGCAGGAGGGGAAGGGGAGAAACCTTCATGGAAAATTAACTGGGAGATGCTGCAAGCTAAGGAATTAATTTCTGTCTCTGTGCTCCTGCCTGTGCCATGTTCTGCACGGTGCCGTTTTCCTCTGGTCTTCCTGACATCTAGAAGCGTTTGGCAGCTCATTAAATTCCACACATGAAGTGATCCAGCTTTGGGAAGCTGTCACATTCCAGCAGCAGCTCGCTGGGGACACCGACTCTCAGTTTTCTTGGAAGAGCAATGCCACCAAGTCTTTTTCCACTTTTGTGCCATGAAGTTGTTTTGGAATGATCCCAACGTGAACTGGGAATGTGCACGGGACTGGGAAGTGGAATGGAAACTGCTCCTCTTCTGTCCACCTTGTGAAGAATCACACTGGTGGTGCCTGATACTGTCATGTGCTGTCAGTATTCCACCCATGGGTTCCCTGAAATTCTCTCCATCTGGAATTGGACAGCCACTCCATTCCTGAGGGGATCACCCTGGAGATGGGTGGGAGTGCTCTGAGAAAGAACACACTTTATTAAGGGCTTTCCCCTTTCCTTTGAGCTGAACCACGTTGTTTGACTTAGACATAGCTGAGGAGGCCAAGCAGCACTTGGCATAGAATTTATACAAGTTTTAGGATAACTTTTTCCTGGAAAAGGTACTTGCATTAGAATGGCTTTGGACAGGACTGGCATGTGGAGAGCACGTGCAGCATCTTGAGGAGAAGCTGTGGGATCACAGATTTTCAGGGATATCCACCACAAAGAAATCATTCCCCAAAGTGGGGATTTCTAGGAGCACTGGGATCAAGATATTTTTTGCAAAGGGAAGTTAATTGTATGCAAAAAGTAGAGCACTCCAGAGGAGTTAGAAAATCACATCATCCTTTGCTTTGAGCACCTGCTAACTCAGGTGAAGACAGTGGGTTCCCCCCAAAACAGCCATTCTACCACATTCTCCTTCCTCCTGGCTGTGTCCCCGGGAGGATCCAGTGACAAGACTGCTGAAAAATCACAGACTCATACAATGGTTAGGGGTGGAAAAACCCCATCTTGTTCCAACCCCCCTGCCATGGGTAGGGACACCTTCCACTATCCCAGGCTGCTCAGAGCCCCTTCCAACCAGGAGGGAAAAAGGAGGAATAAAACATTTTCCCTGTTGACTCACCTCCTCTCTGCTATTTTTTATTCTCTTCTGTTCTGCTACAGCAAAACAAAGTGGGAGCCAACAGTGACAGCAACAGCAAGAAAGAAAAACCTTGTTCTTTTAAACAAGGCTCTCCTTCTTCTAAAGTGGGAAAGAAAATCCTGTCCTAATGGAAGCAGGTGGGAACGGCAAAATTCACCTCCCTCCTGGCAGCCTGAGCCACACAGACACAGCCTCCCTCCCTGCCTGTCCCAGGCCTTCTAAGTGGTCTGAGTGAACTGAAGCACGTGGAAATATCCCAAAATTTATGGGCAGAGTGGGGCAGCCCATGGTAACCCCACATATTTGACTTACAAGAACTATACAGAAGCTCCTGCAGAGAGGAATCCCAAATCTTTAAAGATCAGGGTGGGTTTTGCCAGGGACTAAAAAATAAATAGGAAAGGTTTTCAGTGCAGTGAGCTAATGTTTGAACTTATTACCGGAACCAAACTCTTATGGCTCAGAGGCACTAAGATGGAAAAATCCCAAGGATGGCAAGAGTCAAAAAGAAATCAGAGTGAAGGCTCATTACTTGGAGAAGGGAGAATATTCTGAGGCAAGACAGAGTATCCAAAACTCAAGCCATGGCACGCTGATGTGGAAAGCAGTGGCAGATTAACATTGGGATTCTCAAACCCTAAAACCCCTCTTCAAGCAGCAGGGAGAAAAAAATGTATCTCAGAGTATGTAATTATATGTGAATAAAATAACAACAGAGATGTTGATTTAGAAGAAACACAAAATCGTTGCTCCAAAATACAAGCAGCTTCAGACAGGAGCTATTTCTCACAGATTCAAAACTATTTTACAAAATTTCAAGAACTTCCACATTTACAGCAGAAAAAATAGGAATTACCATGCTGGGCCCTATTCAAGGATCATCTCAACATGTGCAACATCTTTCAAGGCAGACAGTCCAGATCCTTACAGAAAAGGAAGAAGAAATTTAATCACATCCAACTGACCCCAAAAAGTGTTGTTCTGACTTCCCTTAAAACAATGACTGGCTCACATCTCAGAAGATAAGAGTTCTCAAATTTTAGCGGATCGTTATCAAGTTACTAAGGCCTTGGCTTGGCTATGCCATGAGTTTAGAGAGTTTTCCTGCAGTCAGACACAATGGAATGAAGGCCATCTGGATAATATTATATTTATTGGGATCCTTTCTCCACTGAATCTGCCTTCAGAGTTTCCTCTGCTTAGTGAATATAAAATGGTACAAGAGTAGTTAAAATCTAGACCTGGCAGCTCTGATCCTTCTTCCCACAGACAGAAATAACACCTTTTCCATCCTTTGCAATCCACACTTGAAAATAAGGTGCAGTATTCAGACAGGATTTAATTCATGTTGCTACAAATCAAAGGAAAAGCTAAATTTGAGCTCACTAAAAAAAACTAACATGAAGCAATCATTGGGAACTCACTATGAAACTTAAAAAGAGCTCTCAAGTCTATGGTTTATTTATTGTAATCACATTTTACAAACTTTACTCTACCAACAGGGAAAAGATTTCATTTTCAGGCTGGAAATGAGCACTGGTGCTGCTCTGGAATGTGCCATGTGTCTCATTAGACAAACATATTTGTAACATCTGCAGAGCTGAGGCAGGAGGAAGGTTTCTAGAGAGGCAGAAAATAATGAAAACCAACTTAAAGTGTATACAGTTGTTGATAAGAGGCAGATAAATATACATGATAGTTTAACTCTGACAATATGGTCACAGTTATGGGGTCAAGAATGTGACAGATTCCCATCTGTCCCCCCAGCCCCACATGGAGCTGTTGGAGCCCTGATGGACACGGAGCAAATGCAGGGGAAGGGAAACCACCAAGTCTGCTCCTGCTGCTGCTCCCAACTCCTCCGGCCTAAAACTCTCCACAAGGTGAAAACTACTGCAAACATCCTGGGAGATGAGCTATCCTTCCACAGTCTGGACCTAAAGGCAGTCCTGACCTCAATTACTATGGAGAGAGTCCAGTGGAGGTCATGGAGATGCGCCAAGGTCTGGAACACTCCAGGCTGGGAGAGTTGGGATTGCTCAGCCTGGAGAAGAGAAGGCTCCAGGGAGAGCTCAGAGCCCCTTCCAAAGCCTAAAGGGGCTCCAGGAAAGCTGGAGAGAGACTTGGGACAGGGGATGGAGTGACAGGACAGTGGGAATGGCTTCCCACTGCCAGAGAACAGGGTTAGATGGGACATTGGGAAGGAATTCTTCCCTGTGAGGGTGGGGAGACTCTGGCACAGGGTGCCCAGGGTAGCTGTGAATGCCCCACCCCTGGAAGTGCCCATGGCCAGGCTGGATAGGGCTTGGAGCAATCTGGGATAGTGGAAGGTGTCCCTGCCCATGGCAGTGGGGTGGGACAAGATCACTTTTAAGGCCCCTTCTAACCCAAGCCATTCCATCATCCCGATTCCACAATTCCAACAGTGGCTCTGGCCAGGCCATCTACATCAGATCCAAGCCTTTCCCAACTCTTATGAAAAGGTGACTGCCCTGGTTTGCAAGCACAAAACACTTCTCAGACAAGATCCAACCAGTCCAACATGTGGAGTCCTGGTACCCAGGACCCACCCTGAGGAATCTGACCCAGGAAAACCTTGCCATGCCCGACAATTCCAGCAGCAAAGGAAAAAACTGGTACATTTTGGAGCAGGACATGAGCACAATTTACATGCATGAAAGGAACGAGCCTGTAGCAGCATGTTAGGTGATAGTCAGAGATAAACACAGGCAGAGAGCCAGAGTGGGGTGTCTGCTATTCTTGGATCAGCCTTGATCCTGTGGGCAGAAAAACCAAGAGGTAAATCCTACAGTGCATTCCAGCAGCTACACTGGCAAACTAACAAAAATAAAACAAAAACAACAACAAAAATCCCATGCTATCTGCAAGCAGATTTATCAGGGGTCAGCTGGTTCTTCACTACCCACAGCCAAGACTCCTCCTTCCTCAATTTTTCTTTTTTGCCCATTACACGTAATTCCCAACAGCAGGAGCAGGATTGAGATAGCAGCCCTTTTAGTTATGACTTCAATCTGATTTGCCAACGTGCATATGTTAAAAGCATATGCTGGCTCTGGAGCCAAACCCAATCTGCCAGATTCAATCACTGAACTCGTTTTCAGAGCCCAGTTGTAAAATCCTGACACGGAGCGTTGCCACGCTCGTGAAAACTGCCCGGAGCTCCCGAGTTAAAGCAAAGAGCCAGGAAGAGAAATGGTTTTTTTTCTGCAGTTCTGGAATACTGAGAGCTGTTCAATTAATTATAGCTGGAAAAGTTTGTTCAGTTAAACAAAGGCAATTCTTACCGAGGCAAAGGGGTTTTCACAATAAACAGGGAAAGGTTTCCCATTCACATCCTAGCACAAGCCAAAACCTAATTAGTGTTTCAAACAGGACATTTTAAAACAGAGAATACTGGTATCTAGAGGCAAAACATTTCAAGGGTAAAAAAGATGATTCTAAGATGATTGTTTCCCTTTCAGGACTAAGAAGAAGTAGATGAAACTCCTGGTTTTCTGACTTGACTGATGTGACATTCCTGTGCCATGCCACACTCCTGTGAGCAGGGTCACTGTCTGTCTGTGTCATCACTCACCCTGCTGCTGATGTCAGGGCTTCCTTCATGAAAATCCAAGGAATCATTTGGCTTTTCCCATTCCTGGAGTCTGAGATGTTCCAGGAATTAATGGAGCGTGAAGCCACTAAGAACACACCAACACATGCAGGTTTGGAGCTCTCTTGGGTAAAACAATGCAATGTGTGCTCTAAAATCAGGTATCCACTCCAGCATTACAAAATAATGTAATTTAAGAGTCCATTTGCTTAAATAAAGGGAATTCAAAGCCCATGGTGTAGCATTTGTGAATGAATGGACAGCACTTTTCTAATACTGTCAGGTAAGACACAAAAAAAAATCTGCCATTAATCAAAGTTCAGAAGGAGAAGTAACATCACTGCTGGATCAGATAGATGCCAGTGTGGCATTTTTCAAGTTTTTAAATTATTATTTTGCAGGAAGACATCACTCTGTCCTAATGGCAAACTGCTCAATGAACACATTTCACCTAAATCTTCAAGGAGCTTCTGCTCTGCTCCTCAGATCTTATCCTAAAACACTGAAGAGCTGCTGTGCCAAATGAAGATTAAGTCCCAGTAGTGAATTAATTTGTTTCTGCTTTTTACTGGAAAACATAAAGAGTTCCATGTTTGCATTTTGTCTTAAATAACTGAATAAATAGTGCCATGCAAGGTTACAGATATGAAAAATGCAAGCAACAGAAGTGTCCTGAATTTAAAGAAAAAAACAGTTGCAATGAAGTCTTTCTGTGCCAGACAAGAAATCATCTTGTTCTTCCATTTTGTGTGTAAGACTGTGAAATCTCCTAATTTCAGACTCTTTTTATGATTCTATCTCTGGGATTTTTATGATCCTATCAATAGGCATCACCACTGAACCTAAACAGCACTGGGAATGGCAGACACAACAGCTTAACTCTGGGATTCTGGTAGGTGGATTTAACTGGCCAAGCTCAAATTCTTTCAGTTTTCAAATATCCTAAATTTAGAGCATGCATGAACCACATTTCAACATTTGGAGCTTCTCTGCAGATGCCACAAATTCCAGCTATTAAGTCTGCTTGTAGTGCCAGCAGTGCTGCTGAGCAGCCTCTTGCTTTGCCTGCTACAGTGTATGAACTTCTACTGAATCTCAAATGACAGTAATTAAAAGGATTAAAATACCTCAATGTATGGATGCAGGAGATCTTTCAGCAGGTCACAGCTTGGCCTAACCAACAGCAATGCTGACAGGACACACGGAAAAAAAGCTCTTACCCTGACGCCCTCAGGACACCGTGGTCAAATACCAGCACAAACAGGAGGCCAGAGGCGTAACCAATACCCTCCTACAGAGGAACTTGTCAAATTACCAAAGTTTTATATCTATTTCTCATGGACTATGAACTACAGAGTTGCAGATTTCATGCCCAGATGGCAAATGACTGAGTAAGACAGCAGCAATATTTGTTTACAGCCCAACACCTGCAGCACTGGTAGATGAAAAAACCCAATTGTCACTCAAGTCTCCTCATCAAGTTATCTGCTACCCCATCGCTCCCTCTCTAAAAAGCCACACTTAAATAGTCTCATATTAATAGATTAGATAAACATTCTATTAGGGATAAGAGAATGAAGTTTTCTTATGCTCAGATAAAACCTGCTCTTGCAACAGGCCCAACCTGGCTCATACTGACCACAGCAGAGGGTGCAGCTCTGTGGTTCCTACAGGAACATGGAGCAATTTCAAGCTCCAGCTGCTCTCTCGGCTAATGACCGGTACGAAAAAATAATCATTTTTGTTTTAATGCCAAATGGCAAGGATTCTTTTTCTTTTCAGCCCCATTAAAATACTGCTGCCAAAAAGCAAATCTTAAACCACTGAAACATTAGTGATTGATATGATAAAAACGACAAAGCTAAACATGAGCCTATTCTAACACCACTGCACTCAATGTGCACAATTATTCTTTGTTGAGGAAAGTATCAGCATTCTAAAACTCTGCTCTACGCTTCAGTACCTGTTGCTTTCATAAACTGTTCTCTCAGCACCAATGCTCTGCATTTCAAGCACAAAGAAAGAGTAATCAATAAAATGTTTACAAGACATGGGACACACCTTTCTTCCTAGGGTTTCTGCCTCAAAAAAGCCATGAAGAAACAAAACTGTTTGAGAAATAAACTGGTTTTCATTTTATTTTCTTTGCAGCAGGTACCTCTGAGTTCTAGCTGTGAATGAAGCTGTACAAACTTTGTCAGTATGCTGGGGCAAACAGTGCTCTCAGATTAAGCTAGTTTGGCCATTTATCTTTAGGTATCTTGAGTGTCTGAGCACAGACAGCTTAGCAGACCAAAAGTGGCCCCAAAGTGTGTTAATTAAACTACTGTAACTTCTTGTGCAAGGAAGAATGGGATGCCCAGATGGAAAGTCACTTAAGGCACATATGTTTCTGTGATGTTCCACTGCACCAACTCTTCAGAGAGATCCTTCCTGAAGAATTTGGCAGCCCCAACAGGGAACTGAGCACTTGCTACCTGGCACAGTGCAGAGCTGACAGAGGGAACTCTTAATCACCCAGTCTGACTGCTGGGAGCAGGATAATTACAAGCAGCTAAGTGCTGAGCAGGTTATGCTAGCCCTGTTATAATTTCATGCTAACATGCTCCTATTCCTCTCAACTATTCCTCTCAGACCATCTTCTGGAACTGCATCACAGACAACTCCTCCTTTCCCAATGAAAACCTCCCCAGTTCTGCAGCACCTGTCCAAGAAGAGCCCCCTGTTTCTCTAGAAGGATCTTTTCCATTTCTGAACAAAGCCAAAGGGGTGAGGAATTGTTAACTGAATTCCTTCCAGCAGCAGAGAGTTTTCCAACAAGCCTAGGAATAAAACCTTCCAAGCTGCTGCCTGCCCCTTCTATTCTCTAGACATCATGACAGACGTTCCAATCTCTGGAAGAGAGAGCTGCAGCTACAAACTCTCCAGTGGAGCTCGAGTTGCCAGTGGTTCGACTCCAGGCTGGAAATGCCCCTTCCAGCAGCATCACCAGCCAAGCACAGCCTGGTCCCTCCTCTCCCAGCAAACACGTTAGACCAGCACCCATGGGAGCAGCACCAGGTGCTTCAGCCCCAGAAGAATCTAAACCCAGGGCTGAATCAGCTCAGACATGCAGCTCATTTGAATAGGATTTGTCTTGCAGAGGAGAGGTGCTTTTTAAAACACTCAGTTCAGCAGTTGCTGTAAAACCCATGAGATTAAAATGGTACAGTTCAGCTCTGTAAGTGACCACGAGGTCAGGGCAGCACAGGGATAGGATGGGAAAGTGCAAACTGCTTTGGAAAAGAAAACCCACCAGAGACACACCAACCTAGGATTACCCCAGGGAAAGCTTATGTCTAATCTCCACAAGGTCAGAGAGAGAGAACGATTGCTGCTATTATCACAAATTATACCCAGAAATATTTACTCTACAGCAGAGCTTTGCTCTTAGCCATGTGTTACAAAGATGTCAGGAACAATAACAGCAAAACCCCCAACAACCTGCTGGCCCTGCCTGCTGCACAGCAAAAGGCTCAGGATTGTATTTGTTTAGTGTGGCCTTTGTTAAAGCACCAGATAACTCCTTCCTCAGGAAACAGGCAAGTTCTGCAAGGGAAGGGCTGCAATTTAGTCCAATAGGAAACAATATTAACTTCAATTGGCAACAGCAATCACTGAAAAAGGAGAAACTTGTTGGCTTGTTACCATCACTGTTCTTTGCAATGTGTGCAGAACTGTTCATGCCTAGAATTACTGATTTTGCCTGGTGTTAGTTACAAGAGCACTGTGCTGTACCAGGAGGTTGTCCTTTAGGATTTGTGTCTAGGAAAGACAGAGACAGGACAGACAGCAATCCCTGTAAGAGTCAAGCAGAGAGATGCAGACTCACAGCCAGCCCTGTATTATTTCCACAGGCACTGTCTAAAGGGTGGGAAAAGAAGCCAGAAGACCTTCCCTAACTCATTCCTATGTTTCTGGACCACTCTAACAGCTTTGTTTTAGGTCTCCCTGGATTATTTTCCTTTCAGTCTTAATGCTGGTTTGCTGCTGGTGACAAAGAGCAAACAGCAAACAATGCACAACTCAGGCTGACCACAGGCACTGAAGACTCCTGGGTGCACCAGCCCCGAGATTTCAAGCAGCTGAGTTGCCAGGCTCTCATCTTCTTGCACCTTCATTTTTATCTGAGCAGATAGAAACTCCAGAGCAGAAGCCAAGAATTCAACGTGGGCATCTCTGCCGTAGTTGCAGTAATTACTGGAGCTGTAATTGCAGGGTGGTAACACACACAAACAGTGCCTGTTGTCTCTTCACTGCTAAACAAGACAGCCAGAGATCCTCTCTCCACTTTTCAACACTTTCACAAGCAGGGGCTCTCAGCAGAAGTGGCTTTGGTCAGTGATGGCTTCGCGGGGATTTCCAACCAGCACTGGGGTAAAACCACTATAAGAGCAGAAAATCGTGTTTTTCAAACAAATGTTTTCTAACTGATGTGACAAAGACTGTCAGACCCCTCACACTTCTCCAGGCAGGTGGTGAGGATCAACCACAGCCTGCTGAACCAGTTCCAGGGAACAAGGTACTGACTCCTGTCGAGTGGGAAATCACCCAGTGGAGAGATGTTCAAAAACTCTGAGGGCAAATACTGAAATTAGAACCACAGAAGCACAGGACAGCTGGGGTTGGAAGGCACTTTTGGAGATCATTCAGTCCAAAGCCTTGCTCATAACCAGGGTCAGCTGAGCACACTGCCCAGGGCCACATGAAATGGGTGATTTTTCAGGTGTCCTGTCCCAGCTGTACCAGTGACATTTGAGACTTCTCAGAACATGAAAAACACCAGCAATGTCTCAAGACAGCCCAAACCCTCAACCTTTCCCCCCATGGTATCACACACAGAGCCTTTATCATCAATTCTTTGTTTCACTGTACTCTTTTGTACCTGTGATATTTCCCCTGCCTCTTTACTCTCCACACAGTCTGCTCTGTGCTGCTCTATTTCACAAACAGGGAGAGTCTTCTCCTCCCAGTTCTGCAGAGAATTTAAATAATCTGTGTTTGTACCACACCCCTGCTCCAAAACAAAGATCAGAAGATGCAGGGGCTCCTTTGGAAGCACTACAATAACACTACAAATTGCTTAGAGCCAGCAACGTGGAAGAAGGGCTGGGCTGTCCCAGGTGTGAAATATGTAAAGTTGGGCAAAAAAAAATAGAATTGAGCAGTGCTTGTTTATACAAACAACATAAAAGGGAGGGGGGAAAGTATCTAACTGAGAGTAGAGTGCATTGCCAGTTTCAGCAGTTATACTTGGATGGATTCGATCCTCAGGGTTTGCAATTAATTCCCTTCACCACTGCCAAGGTCATCTCTCACATTCCAGCGTTGCAATCTTTGAACTATAAAGAAATGAACAATTAAAAAAAAAAAAAAAAAAAAAAAGTAAAAATACCTCAACAGGTGATGCCAGGCAGAGGCAGGAATATTCCAGGAACAGAAGCATAACTGATGTCTGTCACCTACTGACTTTAGCCAGACTTGTTTTAACTCCCTTCCATTTAATATTCTATGAACACTTCATCCTGGGTCTCTCTTCAGCCTTTCAGTTCAAATACCAGGAGCACATATGCAGGAGTCCCACTTCCATGGGCTCTGACTCTGTCAAGGTGTCTTTTTTTTTTTTTTTTTTTTTTTGTCATTTTGATCTAGAAGTTACTGCTGAGTATGTGCTGAGATGTCCCATAAACAGCAGGAAGGTGAAAGCTGCTCATCATAAATGGCCTAAAGCTACTCACTCCTCTTTTTAAAATTATAGATGTTCTCAGATCTCAAAATTGTGGAATATATACAATGCTTCGAACATTTAGTATGGGCTCAGCAAGCAAATGATCCAGCCTAAGGTCAGGACCAACCCTGCCACTGAACAGTTAATTTCAGTCAATAGATTCATGTGGGTTGCAGCTTACTGGC
Source organism: Sitta carolinensis (assembly GCA_032173965.1). Lineage (NCBI taxonomy): Eukaryota > Metazoa > Chordata > Aves > Passeriformes > Sittidae > Sitta > Sitta carolinensis. Next base: position 8,365,928 of record JAVUNC010000026.1, read on the forward strand.
CACTGAAACAGGGTTATTCATTGGCATCTCCTTGTGAATGAGCACCTCAAAATCACAATTAAGGCTGACAATAACAGGTCAATGAAAAATGCATGGTAGCAGCAGTGTTGGTGAAGGAAGTTGATCTTATCTCTTTATAACCTTTTTATTCTTCTAATAAATCCAACAGACTAAGCTTTCATGGATAGCAAATAGCTTTTTTTTTCCCTTTAGAAAGGGGGGCACATTTATATGTGCCCTTTGCACAAGCAATGCCCTAATGGCACAGTTCACTGTAAGGCTTCCTTCTCTTTCCCTGTATTTAATCACCATATTCCTATCAAAACAGCTCTGGGGGAAAGAATAAAATCAATGGACTGTGGGATGGGGCTGGAATGCGTGGACACATCTTTCTGTTGACTTCAGGGATACTCTGAGTGGATTTAAGTACTGTTAAATTCTGCATGATCACAGCATTTTGCTCTCTCAAGGCAAATGACTGGACTTTTATTATTCCTCTCCACCTATTTTTGAGTGGTGAGGCAGCTGCAGACAGAATGGAAAGGTACTCAGACCTCTCAGACAAGAGACCCCAGAACTTGTTTTATTGCAGACCTTTTCAAAGGAATGAAGTGTATCAAGTTCTGCTCCTGATACTGCATGGAAACAATAGGGTATGGCTGTAAAATTAAAGAATTCAGACATAAATACATTAAATTGGAATTAGGAAAGACTAGGCCACAGATAAATCTAAAAGACAGGCAATGATGTAGTATGGCACTTAATAAAATTCCATAAACCTGCAGTTAAAAGGAGCAGAGGGGAAAAAAGCCTCATGACAGATCAGTGAGAGTCTGGAAAGATCCATCTGGAGAAGAGATTTGTCCTGAAAAGTCTCAACCAGCTCTGAAAGCAGGGATTCCTCCCAGTGATGTTGAGGATGCAGCTCAAGCAAACACAGGTCTCAGCAGCAGGCTCTGCAGGTTATTCCTGATTTTCCTTCCTTTCCTGCCAGCTGGATGCCCATGCTATGCCAAGCAAGACTTTTTGGAGACAATTCCCATTAATAACTGGGCTATTAATATTCTCTTTAATCTGAATTAGTATCTTTGCATAAATGTGATCTGTGTGACCAAATCACTCCTGTCTCAAGAAATTCCAGAAGAACATTTAGTTGTGGCAGGCATTTTTGAACACAGGGAAAGAACCCAGCAAATCATGAGAGAAGGAACTGCAGGCTCTAATTATTTCTAATGGTGCACCTAGAAATCATTGAGCAAAAAGGAACTAGGTAAGATGAAAGTCATGCTTTTTTAAAACATGAATCCATCCATCCATCCATCCATCCATCCATCCATCCATCCATCCATCCATCCATCCATCCATCCATCCATCCATCCACTCTACCAGGAAGAATTAATTTAGACCCAACTCTGGTTTCTGTTCCAGCCAAAGTAAATTTAGGTTACACACAAGGCAAAAAATATCAAGTGTTCTAGCCAATGATGATTTAAATCAGTAGCTCGGATGCTGGAAGAATAGAGTATTTGAGCAAATAGCACTGAAAAACAGCATGAAAAGGCTACAATCTTTATTTCTGTAGCACATCTTTCTTCAGAATCAGGCACATTTTTCACCCTTTCCCAATAAATAATATCTCAGAGCAGGCATTGCTGGGAATACTCCAGAGAGAAAACCCAAGCAGGCAGCTCAGCTCCTTCTGCCCAGCTAACGTGGCACAGAGAAGTCCTTTTTTGCTGCCTGACCCCCCTGAAAAATGCGGTTTGCATGTTTATCCTTTGGCTTCGGATCACTAGAGGTACCAGATGTAATGGGAAGACTCCTGTTGGAAGCAGAAAACAAATTCAGATAGCTTTTGAGCCTGGTAGGTCAGAGCAGCATCTGAGCTGGAAGCAGGATGAGCAGCAGCCCTCCTGAAGAATTTTCTGTGACAAGGGAGAAACTGAACGAGCCCAGGTTTGTTTACAAGCAGCAAATCTGGAGCCTGCACATGGCAAACCAAACGAAGCTTCCTCTTTTCTTAAGAGGTAGTCAGCTTCTTGCAGTTTGCCAGCTGAAGAGCTGTGAATTTCCTCTAAATTGACAAGCCCCAAAATTTCCCTGGTGGCAGCTGACAAATCCTCCATCAGCTCTGGAATCTCCCGGAGTTTTGCTGGATTTCCACTGACAGGCTCAAAATGGGTACAGTCTGTGGGCTGCTGCAGATGTAAATTGTTTTATGCTCCCTGATGTTTGGGATAAAATAATGCACCAGCAAACTCAGACAACATGTAAAACTTGGCACTGCCGCAGCATGGCCAGCTTGGAAAGGCCTGACATGGCTGGATCGACAGGCACTGATGGACAAGTCTGGAATTAGCTCCACAACGTTCTACAGACCAACAGGACCAACGGCAGACAAAAATGTAGAGTTTTTAACAGGGCAGCTGGAAGGGGAGGAAGCCCAGCCTACCCAAACCCACAGATAATCAGCTACACAAGGAATCAGGATCCAACTTTTTTGCCTGTTCTTAGGTATTAGATCATGCTGACTTTCCAACAATAAACGCTGTAGGCAGATGATAACCAAAAAGAGACAGGATGAGGGCAGTCAGTGGTGTCTATTCCCAACTTTTAGGCTGGACCATTGTGCTGGCCAAGTAATTAACCCAGGGCAGAGCAGTCCATTCAGCAGTAAAACGAGCCTAAATATTGACCTCGATTTGGGCTCCCTGGGAGCTGACAAATACTCCCCAAGATAAGCATCACTACGAGAGCATTCCTGCCTTGACACACCATTAAAAATAAAACAAAAGCTTTATATCCCACTTGGGGAGAAGTGAAAAAGGAGAAAGGAACTTCGTTTACCTTTGAATGGCTCTTCTCAAGTCACAGGATCCCAAACAATCCCAGCAAACATGCTCTGGGACATGAGCTCATGCTGCAGGAGTGCTCCCATGCTCAGCCTGCCTGACATAAGCAATGGGAGAAATCCCAGAGCAGGATCCGAGTGAAGAAAGCAGCAGTGCCACGTGCCTGGTCCAAAACCCCATGGTCTGACCCTTGACACAACACAGACTAGGATCTCAGAGAAAATCAAAGTATCTTATTTTGATATAGAGCCCTTTTTTTGCAGCAGCAGCAGCAGCACAGACAGAACTCTGCTGACAAGCCAAAGCTCTGAGCCCCCGGGCACTCAGGTGTATCCTCACTGAGCTCCTGCTCACCTCAGGGTCTAATTCCTTTGCCAAAATATTGCACAAGTGGCACTCTCTGTTTGCAAAACACTTCCTCAGGTGTCTCGTTTGACCCCAAAGAGCAGATGGTTTATTGTCTGTGCAGCAAACAAGGTCATTCTGGGGTTTTAAGTGGGCCATGCAGCAAGCAGCTGCATTCACTTTGGAAATGTTTCATGTTTTGCCTAAGATGCCTGAGTGCTTTCTAATTCTGCCTCCTCTCCTCTCCCTGCTTGAACACCTTCACCTGGAGGTGCCAGAAGCAAACATCACCGACCCACAAACTCTGCAGAGTTTCAGCCTATTTGGTATCCCAAATCATCCACATAACTCCAGGAAGCTCTGGAGATGATTCCATCCACCCCACTGCTGCAGCCCTCTCCAGCTTCCTCACCTCAGGTCTCTTGCCAAGGTGTTTAGCATGGATACAACCCCACTTGTGTGGGTTGAAACTGGCTCTGTTCACCGGGGTGCCTCAAATCTGCAAGTGTGTCTGTTTTCATACCTTCTGCAGCTTGCTGCAGGGTAAGTGCAGAAGCTCAGCCAGGCTTTTAAAAGCCCTTCAAGGCATGTGACAGCCTCCATTAGGCACAGTTTCAGAACTGAATCTCAGGCTTGCCTTCATGCTGAAGTGAAGACCTTCCAGACCCGACAGTGTTATGATTTTCACAGCATTTTCCATCGCAGTGTGGCAAGGAAAGACAAAATGAACTGCAGACTGTCAGGTCTGGGGATGAACGACTGCAGCTCCTTCCACTGAATCAGCGTGTCTTCCCCAAAATCAGGTCTCACCAAGTCTGCAGCTCTAACAGCCTCCCTCTTTGCTGAATTTCAGATCAATAGATTTTCAGATTTAGGCAGGAGCGTGGGGACTGCAGCCCGAGCAAAGGCAGAACAGGTCAGCATTACTGTCCTTGTTTGTGACCGGGATTTTTCCAGCAGAAAGCAAGCTGGGACTGCAGAGCACGGAACACGTGTATTCCAGAAAGTGAGCACAGGCACACAAAAGAGCAGTGCCCAGTTTGCAGCTGATTTAGCACAGCTCAGGGAAGAAAAAAAAGCACTGGGCTGCACAGCCTTGCCAAGTCACATTAGGTGAATCAGTGCCCTCGAGTCCGGCGTCTCGCACGCAGCCTCGGCTGCCTCCCCTCTTCAGCCAGGGGAGAGCAGAGCACCTCCTCTGCAAAGAGCTGCCAGCAGGATTCACCCCCTGCCTGTGCTAGATATGTGCCCAGAGCTCAGGGCAGCGAGACACAAACACATCCTGCAGCAAACCAACAGGGTTGGATGGGCAGTATTAATTTAATTTCCAGCTTTCATACATTTTTCAAAGCTAGTCCTCTAAGTGCTCAGGTTGTTTTCTATTTTTTTTCTTAATGTCAGTTTTTGCTCCATTTTAATATATCCTCTTTAATTTCCTTTACAGCTAAGTACTGATCAGAAAAAAATGGCAGAAATTTCCCTTACCCCAGCTGTTGTAGGATCTAGTGCGGATTTCAAAACAGAAAAGAACTGCAGCCTGCATTCCAAAAAAACTCCGGTGAACCATGTGAAGAGCATTGTTTGGGAGCAATTGGAGAGATAACTGCTCTCCTGATTTAACTAATTTATTATCCCCAGTGTACAAAACAAGTAGCTGCAGTAACATCATTACACTGAGAGCACTGAAAAGAACACAAAATAGAAAGCCTAATCTACATTTCTGATACGAGCTGTTCAGCAGCCTCAGCTGTACCACTGTGGGAACCAGTAGCACAACTTTATGCAATCTGGTATCATGAAAACTCTTTTTTTTTGCACAGTGTGCAAAATAAATGGCCTTGCACTATGTAGGGGTAACCTTGATTAAAGTAAGTGAGCCCGAGAAACTGAGCCACCAGCAGGCTGGGGTGTGCAGCCATGCTTCTTTCTACTCCTATTTTATCTAACTTAATTCCTCCTGATTCTTTATATCTGTACATCACTTCCCTCTCTTTGTAGAGTTCTGCTCTTTCTGGAAAGAATTCAGGGGAGGATCAAACAGAAAGGCAACCTTTTTTTACTTCTGTAATGAATTATTTGTGCGTTACTACGATTTCATACAGATTTCAGAAGCTGAGGCTGAGTACAGTAAAGCCCAAGGTGGGAAGAAGAAACCATGTTATTTACAAAACTGCAGAGGTGTTCTCCTTTCCCTGCTCACCTGTCCAACAAGCATTTTGCTTTTCTGTTTTATGAGTATGGCCTCAACACATTAATACACTGGGAAACTTCCCAACCACAGGCTCCTTTTAGGAAGGGCCAAGATTTTTTTCAGCTTGATGTCCAGCAGGCTAAAATGACATCCAAAAAGCAAGCTAGAATAAACAATGGATAACCAGAAAACAGAACTTACCATCTAAGATTTCTGAAATGAGCAGAAACTTGGATGTGCACCTGGAAGTGGGGAAACAAGCCTGGAGTGGCCTGGGTCTCCCTACAGAATGCAACTGGGGAGCAGGAGCTGCCTGACCTGTCCTGGGACTCAGCTCTGAGAGCTCCTCAGCTCTCCTGTGCCACCAGCCTGTCAGGCAGCCTGCCAAGGAGCTGGGCAGGAAGGAAACCAGGGAGGCTTCCAAGAGAAAAAACATCCACTGGAAAATTTCTGACTGCTCTAATAATGGCCCTACTTTGAGAGTCGGTTATGCAGCTGGCAGAAGGCAGGGAGACCCACTGCCTTTTCTGGTTAGCTCCTGGCTTCCTATAGAAATTTCTTGCTGCTCCAGACACACAGCACCAACCAAAGTAATCCTTAAGTAGGATGTTCATAAATCCCCTGAACCCTCCCCACAGTGAACGGTGTTGCTTTTTCCCAGAACGATGACAATTGCTAATTGGCACCGTTCAGGAGGTAACATTTTCTTTGGGAAGGCCTTTCCTGCTTTAGGCAACCACATGTACTTTTGGCAAGGTGTCCAGACAAGCCCTGCTGGCAGCACACAGCCTTGTGCCTCGCTCGGAAAGACTGCACGAAAAACCAGCTCACTTTCCAGCTCCAATTCCAAGGCTTTGCAAACTTGGCAGGGCTGACACCCTCATCTGGCCTGGCTGCAGGAAGAACTGATGCCTCATAGGTAGCATCCCAGAGAACTGCCCTGGAAACCCAACAGAAGGAGCCATTTGAGCCTGCTCCTCCCCGCTCCCCAACCTACCGCTCATTGCTCAGCGTCATCCTGGGAGGGTCCAGGTTGGGATTCTCCATGGACTCCATCTGGGGACAGCGTAGGAAGTAGTAGAGGGTGTGGAGGGCATCAGGGGACCAGGAGATGGGCTGCTGCTGCCGGGTCTGCCGGACAGGGCTCATGCCAGGCCGGACAGTGTTCAGGCACTGCATGTGGTGCATGGCTCGTGAGACCAAATCACCTGCACACACACAGAGGGAAAGCACAAAATCACCTCTTTACTACACACCCACAGTGCTTTTAATCAGTTTTCGAACAGATCAAAGCTCTCACAGCTCAGAGGAATGTTTGCTGTGTGCACAGAACCTCCTCCACAAAGGCAGAGGGTGGGCTGTGTCCCTCAGGCTGACACTCAGTAGCACTTTCTTTCAAATACCAAGTTATCAGTCAGAAAACACCAAGTGAAACACCTCTCAGTTACCACACATTCTTTACAGTGAGTTTGCTGGTTTTCAAATCTTTCCACTCACAAATGCCAAATTTTTTTGCCAGCCTACAAAAACCACTGATGTCTTTTTCAAATGTCCTCTGCCGGACCAGGGGTGACAGTTTCACAGGGCAAAGTCAGTAGCACCAATACTTCACTCTGTTTTTTGTTAGGAGGTTGCTCCCATTTCTTTCAACTGGGTCATGCTGTTCTACCCTCCTGCGCAGGAACTCAAGACAAATTAGTGACATTATGTTCAAGACAAAAACCCCTTCTTTGAGGGTCTGCTGCTCCCATTCTCACTCTAGCTGCAGGTTTCTCCAGAACAGCAAGACCTGACTCTCTTACTAAAAAGCCAATCTTCATCAGGCTGGCTGTCTCAAGCTGTGCCAGAAATTTGTCCATCAGCATTATAAGCGGCTCAATCCAGGAGGTCTCTGGGCTTCTCATTCCTCTTGGTTTTTTGAACCCAAGCCAGGCTGCCGCTGTGTTGGAACATGGTGGACCTGAGGAGGCCTGGACGAAGGTGAGCTGGATCACACAGCTGCACTCAGAATTTTAGGACTGCGAATTTTTAAAAAGTTCCCAGAGCAATGACCCCAAAGCTGGTCTTTTTGCAATAAGCTTGCTTTAGGCACAACCTTGTTTCATCTCCTTGTGTTGGGGTGCATTACAAACTCCAAAAAGCTTTAAAAGATTCATCTTTGAGTAGTGTCACTACAACTAATGAGCTGAATTATTACTATACTTAGCTAGGATCTGTTTTTTCCTTGGGAGAATCTCTGCTGCTTTATGCTTTACAGTCAAACTCTCACAGGAAACATTGCTCTATTGTGTCCAAAAGTTACAATACTGGGAAAGGATGGAACTGAAATAGTCTCCCCATCACAAAGCTGGCTCCTGGGAAAGCGCCCTGAGTTTAGTGGTACATTAGCAACACCTCCCTGTGAAATTCTTGGGAAGTTATTATTTGTTCATTTTTATCTAAAGGCAATACACTAAATTTGCCAACGAGAACCCCTGGGGTTCTACTGTTACACAGGAGAAAGCCCCACAAAGCTACTGTATGTCTAAACATGACATTTTTAGTGGTTCAGACCAACGGGGTATTAAAAATCTCAGCTTGCAGTCTAGAGCCGTGCCACTCCTTTGTTGTACAGCACATTCAGCTTTAAGGACCCACTTCAGAATAATAAAAAAATCCTTCTAACAACTCTGCCTTTCCACTTCAGTAGCTCCAAGATCCGCACGTTTTATGAGAGCATCACGGATCCTCCAGTGCTGGGGCTAACACAGAAGTCTGCACAGTTTATAGCAGAAATGCATCTGGAATTCAAATTTCCAGCTCAGAATAACGTTCCTTCTCCTTTGCACACTCACTCTATTTTTCTGGCAACGGGCAGCAACGTTTAAAAAAAAAAAAATTAAAAAAATTAGGCAACTGTATCAGGAGAGCCATTCACTGGATGTACTGACCAAGTTGGCCAGGCAGGGACGGGGGAAGAGGGAGAGAGGAAGCTGTATTCAATCTCAGGCCCTTGCTACAAATGTTCTCTTGTGTTCCAGGATAAATAGAGGTGTGTTGAAGGAATTCGAAAACCTCAAACTAAGGCAGGTTGCAAAATAAATGGTGAAACACACAAACTCCTTACTGGCCCTGGCATTCATTAGCATTCAGATGGTGCAGGCTAAGAGAGTGATGCCAGCAGAAACGTTGCAAGGGGAAAAGTAGACCAGGAAAACACAAATCATTTTTGTTTACTTTAAAGGGGCTTTGTGAGTACTCTAGGAATGGAACATTTCATTTGGTCAGCTTAAAAAAAAAAGGGGATTGAACAAGTTTTTGTTACTAGAGTGCTCTCAGATTTTCTTCTTCTTTCACTTTTTGTTTTTTAAGTAACCAAAAAGTTTCTCCTTGAATATCCCAGACATTTCCACTGCAGAAACACTAGCAAAAAGAACCCTCTTTGCTGTCTGAGAGAGGTTTGTTGTACTCCACAAATGCACAGGAGAGGCTCCAGAGGCATCTAGGAAACAGCATCCGACTTTAGTTGGCAATAACATCTCGGGAAAAAAAAAAAAAAAAAGAGGCACCTCTGACACCTCTCCAGGTGAATTAGACATAAAGCAGCCTAATGAAACCAGCTGATTTTCATAAACACCACCACCAGACAATTAAATCTCACCCAACATTAAACACTGCTAATACTGCCAACAGTGGCAGCACTCCTGCTGCCCCTCAGCAGTGGAGGGATGGGCTCTCCTGCTCTGCTGGAAGAATCCTGTGGTGGGATTGGGATTTCATCCCAAACTTACTCAGCTCCGAGATGCTCCCGACGCACGTGGCCAGCAGGGACTGCTCCAGGGTCCGGAGTTCCAGCTGGGCGTAGGCGTCCGCCCGTCCATCGCTGCACACGGAGCCGTCGTGGTAGGGGCTGAAGTAGGCAGGGAGGGACAGCACACCTGGGGCAGAGCACAGAGCACACCTCTTACAAACCAACCTACACGTGTGCAAAAGCAAATCCCTCCGGCAGGGATGCGGAACTCGTGCCTTTCTCCGGGAATTTCTGAACGGTTCAAAGGAAATCAAACAGCGCTGTGAACGCCGCTGGAATGGCTGAAACAGGCTCCAGGGAGGAAAGCTGGATGTTCCTACAGCCTTTAAGAGCTGGAAACAAATTGCAGTCGAGATAAAACTACATGAAAAGCTTTGGTTAAGTCTCTGCTTTTGTTTATACAACAACTGGGCCTTGCACACGCGGCTGGCTGCTGAACAGCTGTATGCAGATCCCCAGATAGAAGGGCCTGATCTGGAGAGATGTGGAATATAGCCTGGAGTCCACCTCAGCCCTGCAACCCTGCAAACAAAACCACGGGCTGTGCCAGCCCTTTGAACCTGCCATGCAGTTTCAGGTGCTCAGAGACTGTGGTTTCTGCATGTGCACACCTCTGTGTAAATTCTGAGGCTGCCTGTATTTTCATCTCTGTAAAAGACCCCTGTGGGGGAGAGAGAGAGATCAGGAAGGTGATTACACTGCACACACGTGTTTACCACACACATCTCCTCTCCATCAGCACAAATGCACAGGAACTGATTGCTCCATGTGGCACAGGGAAGAGGGAATGTGACCTCTGGAGTGGAAGTGAGGTGGGGAGCAGGGTGTGTGACACAGGCTGGGCAGTGACCTGCTCTGTCCAGTGGCACCCTGGGGCTCATCTGGTGCCACTGCACCCACAGGGCAGGTGGGCTCCACAAGGGCCCCTGCAAAGTGACCTCACTCATTGCTCCTGTGCCCTCACTACTGCCCCATTTTTAATTACAGATCCATCCCACAATTCCAGCAGCACCTCCTGGCTCAAATTTTCCCTGATTCCAGACAAGGCCACTCAGCCCAGCCATTGCTCTTAGCCTGCTGCATCCTGTATTTCTGCTTTTTAACTTTGATCCACAGCAATACAGTTCAGCTCAGACCCACGTTTCCTTCCGCCCTCACCTCCCGACCCCATCAGGCTGGGATGTGGAGATCCTTTACTCCTGAGCCAGTGACCTCCTGGCACATAGGTGCTGTGTATTGTTGTCCAACAAAACCCTGCAGCTCATTGTGCAAGACCCTTTGTTTCTTTGTCTTGATGTTTTTCTTTTGAGATTTTATGCTGGATTGATCTCTCCTACCCTTTTCACATCCTCTTTGCATCCTGCTTTATGGCAAAGCCAAGAGCTGCATCAAAAACTTCCTGGACATGATGAGAATAAGGGAATGATTTATCCTGTTGTGCTTCTTCACTGTACATCACTTTTAGTTAATGGAGAATGTTCTGCCAATGCCCTCTTAACCTGAATAATTAGGAAGTTGAGGCTTTAAGAGCTACCAGAAGCCATGCATGCAAACTAGGAGAGCTTTGCTTTAAATACACTATACAGAGCCTAAGCCACTTCCTTTTCCATGCCAAAGCTATGAAAGGATGTTTTAGAGACATATGGATTGAATTTATGGCAGAGGCAGAATGAAAACAGTCTGATTTGTCAAAACTTTCAAATAGAGGCACATAATTCTACAGAGGCGAAAACAGAAACTGGCAGCTCCACTGCTGAGCCCGGCAGAGGGAAAGAAATGGGGCACGTTTTCTCTGCCAGCCACTTTCAGTTGGTTCTGTTTTCTAACAAGGAATTAAAAATAAAGATTTGCAGAACGCTTTGGCTCACAAAAGGCAACAACGTTTTCTCAGTTTTCCAGTTCACAGTTTGTCAGGTGGTGTGAGGAAACAGGAGGGATTTATTTACCTTTGGAAAAATCACTCATCCAAGACAGCGGGGGACAAGATTTATGCAGTCACCTGCCTTGGCACAGCTGAGGAGCATCCTTTACACCCCAGAGAGGAATGAGGAATTCACCACGACTTTGGCCATGAACCAAAGGCCAGTGATGCCACAGTGATTTCCCTGGGATCAGAGAGGGGGATGAATGATACAAGGATTCAGAGGCTCCCCACATCTGGCAGGTCTCCATGGGTACGAGCAGCAGGCCTGGGAATGAGGACACACCTCCAAAAATGACACACTGATTGTGAGACAGTGGGAAGCAAAACAGAAACGCCCCCCAAAATTATTCTATCCTGCAGCACCCTAATCAGGATTCCCTCTCTGATCTGCTCCAGAGTTGGAAAAGCATCATTGCTGCTCCTCAGATTAGAAATTCAGGCACAAGGACATCTGTAGTCAAGCTTTGCCCAGTGATGTCGTAATTAGGAACAGGACTTAATCTTTAATACTAATATAAACCCCCCCCTTTTTTTTTATAACAGCTAACTGCCTCGTGATGGTTATTTGTATCCCAAACTACGGTTCTTGCTCTCCTGCTTCCCAAATCATGGAATTTTCAGTCAAAAGGTGTTACAATGGTATAAACCATGTGGCAGTTTCTGTCTGGCATTCGCATTCCTGCATTTTTGTATTAGTGGCAACACTGGTTCAAATCATGACTAGCAAGATAAGCAAAACTGGAATTGAAATAAATCAATCCATGTCAAAACACTCTCTGATATTCACCTTTATTTCCTGACTTTCCAAAATGTGTTTTTCCCACAAAACAATGTGAAACAGCACATAATTACTGTACAGAAATGAACCACTTGGGCAATTGTTTTTTTAATTAAGATTTTAAGTACAGGATCCAAGCCCTGGTGGAGTTAAGGAGAGACTGTGAATTCAAGTGTGGCTTAGCTCAAACCTCAGGAGCAGCAGGAGCTCAGAAGTCACCTCTGAGATGGCCTGAATCTCAATTAAAGCAGGGCTAGCTAACAATTTGTTCCTGATCTTTCCATAGCCTTTGAAACAGCAGCTGGAAATAAAGCCATATTTATTCTGCCTCAGTTAAATATGAAACCTGTTCACAAGCACTTGCTGCCAACGTTCTTAAAAGGCAGTCACGACTGGGTGAATTCCAGTTAAGCAGTTCCTAAACTCAATTTATTCTGCTTGCCTAAAGAGTTTGAAATTGTTGTCCGTAATCTGACGCTTTTTAATAGCAACTGAAAATGTTCCCAGTCTGAGCAAGATCCAGGGAAAAGTCTGTTCACACTCCTGGACATGGTTGTGCTTTAAGAGGTGCAGGAGCTCTGTGCAGAGCTTTGGCTGTAACGTGATGGCTCCCACGAGCAGGGCTGGGCAAAGCTCTTGTGTGGTTTCCAGCACGTGCTGGAACACCTCTGCTCTGGAGACAGGCTGGGAATGTTCAACCTGGAGAAGGGAAGGGTCCAGGGAGAACCTAGGGGCTCCAAGACAGCTGGAGAGAGGCTTTGGACAAGGGCATGGAGTGACTGGATAAAGGGGAATGGCCTTAAACTGAAGGAGGGTGGGTTTAGGTGGGATGTTGGGGAGGAAGTTTTTACTGTAAGGGTGCTGAGGCCCTGGCACAGTTTCCCAGAGAAGCTGTGGCTGCCCAATTCCTGGAAGTGTTCAAGGCCAGATTAGACAGGATTTGGAGCAACCTGGTCTAGGGCAAGGTGTCCCTGCCCATGGCAGGGGGGTTGGAACTAAATTATCTTTAAAAGTCCCTTCCAAACCACTGCCTGATTCTATGACTCCCCAAACTGGCCAGTCAATCCAGTTCCTCAAGCAGGACAATTCCTGTGTCCTCATAATTCAGAGGCTGGCATCAAGTTCTGCTCTTTTGATCTCAAGATACAGGCAAATGCAGACCTTTGCCTGAATCTTGCTCTGAGATTGGAATGTTTGACTTTTCAACTACACACAGCCCCTTCACACCTCACACCATTTGTACGCCACAGTCATGCAAAGGGACCTGCCATCATTTTTAGCTTGTTGTAATGGTTTTCTCTGGGCTTTCTCCAGTCTGGACCCTTGATGTTGGCAGACAGCTTCCTAGAGATTAACTCATCAGCCATTTGATGGCTTTCAAACACTTATATGATGTCTAGAGGTTAAGATAGGGCCACTCACAAGTGGCAAAGGGCCAAGGAGACTTGGCTGGAAAGCACTCGAATTTTGCTGTCTGGGATTCCTCATGGAAATTGCCCAGGATACTGATTACCTTATTTCAGAAATGCACTGGCTCTGCTCATGACAGATTAGGCAAAGAATCAGGAATATAATTAGGACAGGGATATACACCATAAACTACTGACACAGAAAAACTGCTTTTATAAAAAATAAACCTAGCAAAGTGTATGGGACAATAAAATGTGCTATTTATACCTAAATGAAATCAGAACAGTAGGGAAAAAACCCACCTATTTCACCAAACCAACCAGAAAGCCCTTGGAAAATTCAAAATCATCTCTATACATGATAAATTGCTGCTAAAAGCCCCATGTGTGAAACCAGGAGTGCTGTGAGTACTCTTGAAAAACGCATTAGGAAACGGAAGTAGGAATCTCTACATCCATGTGCTTTTGCAATGTTTGGCTTGGGATAAATTCCACGAGAAACATTCCGGGGGGTGGGAATGACGGCTGGTCCCTGTGAAGTGAAATTCGGGAGGGCCAGAGCTGTGCAGGCGGCCGGTGCTGACCTGCCCAGACTGGGTTGCCAAATCCCACCGATTGCAAGGGAGCCGGCGGAAAGCTCAGCCAAGTGCAAGTGCCGTTCCCAGGCTGGAGCGCGGCCACGCCGTCGGGACGGCTGTCACCTTGCACAAAGTCCTGCAATCCTTCATGGCCAGGAGCACTCAAGGCTCTCCTTGTTCCTCGTTCTCCCACACAGCACAATGCCCTGCAGTTCCCCCTTGCCAAGCAGTTCCAAGTGCGGAGCACCAGCAGGAACTCGTGCCAATTCCTGGAGCTCTGTTTTCTCCTCGCTGACCTACCGCTGCTAGGAAAGCTCAACCTCTCTATTATATGAAATGAGATGGGATCATTTTGACAGAAGATAAACAAACCCCTCTGAAAAATATCAACCAAAGTGTTCCTGATGGAGTTCCCTCAAAATCTAAACACATCAGGCTCTATAATCAACTGCAGCCGTGCTATAGATGGTGAGAGAGGCTTGTGATCAGGGAACAATGCACCTAATTGCTCACATAAAGGAAAAGAGTGTGGCTTCTGCTAGAAAGCAGGCAGGCAACTCTCCCAGTTTGTCAGCAGTAAGAAAAATCAAACCCAGTTTCTTATAGCTGCATCCACATTAAACAGTAATTCTGCAATGGAAACAGGAGGAGAAGCAGAGGAGGGAGGAGCTTCAAGTGGGGGAGATTTTAAAATTTTCTGCAAGTGATACACTGGATCTCTCCATTAAAGTGTCCTAAGGGGACACTTATGGACACCTCAGAGTCACACAGCCCTCAGTCTTGGCCCTACTGCTCAAAGAGACAATAACCTCTCCAAATTAACAAAGCATAGTTTTCCTGGACTTCAGGAATGGTACCAGAATTGTGTTGCCTCCATGCTCACGGTCTTCCTGTAGCTCAGTGCCAACAGGCACTGCTTAAGTACCAAAATTCCCCCAGAAGAGAGTTATTAAGCACTCTCAAAATTCACCACCCCCTTCTCCTGGGGTGCAGGTCACTGCAGCATTTGGAAGTCAAAAAGCAGGGAAAGCCACGGAGCTCACAGCAGCACTGCCAGGGGAAGGGCAGGAGCCTATGAACCGTTGCTACAGATGCCTCCCCAGTCCTAGGAAACTCCCTGTGCCTGTCCTCATCCCACACATTTTGCCTCCCTTTTGCTATGGAAATGGTGGAATTGGACAAAGGTAGGAAGTATCTGTATTCCATCTGACCCCAGCTGTGATATACGGGCTTGCAAATGACTATAAATGTAGGAGAAAGGCGTTGGTTTAATACCGAATCAGAATTTACTGAGTCATTAATCCCACTTCCATATCCCTGTGGTCTTCTGGACAACCACTAACCTGGCTTGGCCCCAAGCACTTAATTGAACATAAGCACAAGGGAACATATCCTGGGCTTGCATTGTCATGGCTGCCAAAAAAGCACAGCACAATGACTGTCCTCATTCCCATTTCCGAGGTGGAGAAACAGGGACAAAAAGAAGAGAAGCAACCACAGAACTCCTGCACCAGAACCAGCACCTTGCAAAGCCCAAATTCCCAGTAAGAAACTGGGCATTATGCAGCCATTGCTCCCTGTTCAAAATTCCAAGTTCAAATTCCCTGTACAAAACCAAGCAGCACAGAGTCATTGCTCCCATAACCCAGATCCAGAGATTGGAAACGAACGGAATAACTATGTGGCTTTAAGTCTAGGTTTGTAGAATTCTGCTTCCTGTTTTATATGTCCTAATAAAAGGCCTTTGGGGATATAATCTGTAAATATAAACTGTAAATGCTTCCTACTATTATTACTTCCTACAACTACTTCTGAAGAGGAGAGTGTGTGTTCATATGTCAACAAATAACCCCCTAAAAACTCGGCTGATCCTCTGGGAATTTGATACATGTGATTTTCCAGGCATTGGCTCTTCTATGCAGGGCCCAAGGGCGTGCAAAGACCTGCACTACACTGTAATATCAGCATTAAAACATCCACTAATTATCAATAAATTCGTGTTTCCAGGACTCTTTATTTTCAGGATCCAGTAAGGCACACTACAGAGAAAACCCCAGAGTGGGTTAGAAATACCAATGAAAAAACAAAGTTTTATGAAGAGTGGTATAAATAGATTATGAACACTGTGAAAGAAATACAAAACCAGAATCCTGTGCCAAAAAGTTACTGTGGTCCAATAGGCTGAAAACTCAGAATTCCCTACTTGTGTAAACCCCGACCAGTTTGATTAATCTCAATGTCTCAGTCTGCTTATCTGGAAAATGAGGATATTGCTTCATCCCTGGTAAGGGTGGTGTGACAGCAGCAGTGTTCTTGCTTCATTTCTCATCCTCAACTTACTCCTTCATGCTGCTCAGCATCTAGCAGTGTCCCCATTTCCCATATGTGTCAATAGCACATTTTTTGCCCCTTACCAACAGCCCTTTTTTCATTTACAACGCCCTTTTTACCTTCAACAAAGCTCCCTTAGACACAGCTACTTCTGAGATGAAAGGACAGTTATTGTGACAATATTTAATTGCACCTCAGTGGAGCTTATGACATCAGAAGAGAAGTTTTACCCAACTGTGAGAGGGTTAAGGAAAGCAAAATTATTTTAGTCTTGTGGAGATTTGGATGTGGATACAATATTGGACAGTTATTCTGACAAACAGAGCAGAAATACCATAAGACATTATAAAGAAACAACATATATATAGGCAAGCTAAAACAAAAGCCTGGTTTTTGAAAGAGGGAGAGAGGTATGACAGGTAAGGCGTGGTGGGAGTCCTTTAGTGGCACTGCTGTGGGGATCAAAAACCTTAGGAAGAAGAGGGTTCCATCTCCACTCCCCCTGGAATTCTTCAGGAATCTCCAATTTAGGTGCTTTTACAGTTAACCCAGCTTCATTTGGTGTAAGCAGGGGGACTGCAGCAACTGCAGGCACAGCTCAAGCCCTCATACCCTCCACAATACCCTCTTCTAATCCATTCCTTATTGTTCACTGTCCTTCCTGTAATCTGGCCTTTGAATCATGCCCAGCTCCCCAGATGTGCTCTGAGTAAGCTCTTTGTACATCCCATAATGACCTCTCTTTACTTGCCTTCAATTCTTCTATTTATACATCCCATGATCTGTATGCTTGCCAAACAAAGAGGATAGTAAATTTATATCCTCTGTCACTCCCAGTTCCTTTTCTTAGGGAATTTCAAGATGGAGAACCTCACCAGGGCAGTACTCCAGAATAATCCCGTGCAATCCCTTCTAACCTATTCCAGAGTCATTTTTTTGGAAGAAATTACCCCTGCAGCAGTTTCTTTATACAGGTGAGTCCTTGGCCTGATAAAATCTCCCCTCCTTACCCTCTCCTGGCTGTTGCAAGCCATTAAAATCAGATTTCAGAAACCATGGTCACTTAATAATAAACATCAAGGCTACAATTACATCAGTTAATGACCTAAAATATCAGAGTGTCATAAGAGCTGATTACTCTCAGTTTATTTTTAAAAAGCCATGAGGAAATAGGAAAATCTCAGCAGTAACTAACTTACTGCTTTCTAAAGGATTCTTTTAGGCAACTCAGGGACTGTCTCCTTTAGCTGTCAGCAGCTGGGGCTTTGTCAGGGTGAAATATGCATCTGTCACTCAATATAAAATTGAAATTTTATCTAAGAGAAACACAGTGCAGTGCTGAGACCGTGAAGCCTGACCTCAGGAGGGCAAGGCTTGGAGGCTCACCAGGACGAGCGCATTCCTACCCAGCCTGCAGACAAAAATGATTCAGGTTTTGAGTCACTGGCCAGACAACACAAAACTTGGGGCGGGTGCAGTGTGAGCAGCTCACGACAGCACCATTGTAGATTTGATACCTCCAGTTAAAACTTCGATATTATTTCAGCACGGTAAATTGCTCACAGCAGCGTGTCCGTGTTCGTGAGTAATTCATGAATCACAAGTTTGTCATTTCTACCCCAGCTCTGCCCGCAGCCCAATATTAGCGCGAGCTTTTGGGACAAGACCAACACGAAGCTCCACCATCCTGATAACAATGTTTGTGTTTGACAAGCACCATTAGGCAGGGTTTGCTCTCCAAGAGTATTTTGATAGCACTGAAGACCAGCAGCAATTCTAGCCTAGGACAGAAGCTATGCCTCTCTTAATTTTCATTTCCTCAAACAAACACTTGGAAGTATTTGGCAGTTTTCCCCTCAATACAGCTGATTAGTCTCTTACTAATGACAGTATTTTGCAACTTTCTGCTTCTCACATCAAAGCATCCTGGAGATCTTGTCAACAATGACCAATTGTTTAGACACTCAGAAGTGAAGCTGAGGAATTCCACTTACTCACCAACTGCTCAGTTTTATCCTCGATCTTTGCAACACTTCAGCCCATTTCCCTCTCGTGTGTGTACTCAAGGACCATCCATACCATCTACAGTCACGGCTGGTTTCCCTCCACGAGCCCTGCCGAATTCAGCACCTATTTTAACTCCATCTGAATTCCTCTTTCTTGTCCCCATTGCTCTTCATTGTCATCACACTTGCACTAAGGGTTCAGCCTTTCAAGGTGGACACCAGTCCCAAACGAGAGCAATGCAACATCTATTTCTAAAGTGCCTTAAGGGTGGCAACACTGTAAGAATTTGGCAATATTTGCAAAGCTGGCAGCAAAAAAAAAAAAAAAAAAAAAAAAAAAACAAAACCCAAACAAACAAAAAAAACCCAAACCAAACCAAACAAAACAAACAAAAAAAAACCCAACAAAAAACCCCAACCCAACTGCACTACATGGCTCTGGCCTGTCCCTCTCGTTGCACAAGTGCCAAGTGCATTTCAAAGTCTAAGTCTCTTGGTTGTAGCCATTTATAGTTTGTATAAAAAGCATAACTTGTACACTTCCAATAGGGCCCTAAATATAACTGCCCTGAGCAAATATTCACTGCTCAAACAGGACCTCTTTGAATTTTGTTTCCAAAAGAATGTTGCTGCCACTATATTATTTATAGACATTTACATTAAGATCTGAATACTTGGTCAGGAAACCACTGTGATTAATGGATCCCCAGCATTGTTTTATAACTCTGAAGAAAACCAGTATTTTTATTTTAAAATGGCAAATTTTTTTGCACAAGCATAAAAAGCAGCAGTTCTCAGGATGTCCATGGTTCTTTGAAGAATTTGGAAACAATATCACATGTTCTGGGTTTTTAACACAGCATCTGTGTAGGGGACAAAAATTCGACTCCCAGCCTTGTATTTTATTTTAAAAATACACTGTGATATCTCTATCACACCCGTGCAGCAGATCCAAATGGATTCAAGCATTCAGCCCAACTGATTTTGACAGTGTGCTGTTGTCTCAGGGCTTTCCTGCATGGGACTTTCCAGTTACCCCGTTTCATAGCATGCAATTATTTTCCTGACACTTGGAACATTGTTATTTGTAGAGGTGAAATGAAGAAAAAAACCCCAACACCATTTTTCATCATTTCATGCAAAATGATGGAAAAACAGAGAAAATTGCCTCACAGCAGAAGGAAAATGAAAGTATTTTTTAGAGCAAGATCCTTTAATTGACAAAAAACTACACAGTTGGAAAAAACTTTATTTTAATGAACAATCATAGCATTACCTTTGTCCATAAAACTTCTCTAGTCCTTAAGGTACAAAATAAAATGCCTATTTCTTATTTCGTTGATTCTATGTTGCTCTAAATTATGATTTTCTCTCTTGAGGGCAAGATGGAGCATCTCCACTGCTGTGAGGCAGAGACCCACAGCATGGAAGGACTTGAAAAGCAAAGGTCCATCCCACACAAATAACCCCATCCCACAGAAGTAATCACTTTTTGGATCCAGCTGTCTGTCTGCAACCACTACATCCCAGCAGTATTAATAGCTTTGATTATTGCCAAGGGAAAAAAAGAGTCTTAGAAGGCTTTTAAATTTGTTATGGAATAAAGCAAAAGGCAGAACCATGGCAGAGGCAGATTTGGGGGGGCCTCAACTGTCTAAGAATGCTTTTTTTCTGTTCTTTTCACCAGATTATTGAAGTGACAGCTCGAATAAGAGACTGTTCTGTTAAAAAAGGACAAGCTGGTAAAGGCTAAAACTGGGCTGCCCTGCAGCTCTGCTTATGGGTGGGAACAGACTGGAACAGGAGATAGGGAACATCACTTGGATCTGAAACAGAAACTCAAGTTCAAACTGTACTTTAGAACAACCTTTTCCCCAAAAGTAATACAATAATAACAGGCAAGGGGAAGGAGCACACAGAAGACCCAGAGAAACTAGGAACAAATACATGGAAGAAGGATGGTGGAAAAGGAATTGGAAAAAAACCCAACCTCTAAACATTCCCTGACAGAAGAAATCAGTGAAAGAATGGGAGAGCACTGGGAAACAGCCTTATAAATAAGAGCAAATTCTGCACTTTTACCTTGGAAATATTTTATTTTTCCTAAAAATTCTTGAGGAACGTGTAACAAACACTCTCTATCCTTTAACCCCCAGTATCATTTCTCCCCTCCCCTCATCCCATTCCCTGAGAAGTGGCACAACAAACAAAGGGTGATTGAGCAGAGCTGGACAAGCCTTGGCTGATGGAACCTGATACCCACTGTAGCTGTGTGGGCAAAGTCAATCAGCTTCCAATGCCCCTTCCCGGGCTAATTTCAAGATCACCAGAATAAGATTAAATAAATAAATGACTCAATTTTTCAACCCTGCGCTTTGAAACCTATAGTTACTTGGGTTTGATTTGGTGGTTTTTTTTTACAGTTTAGTAGTTCTTCAGGGCAGACTAATCAAACAGGAAAAATGTAGCAGTCTCTCCACTACCTATTTTCAAGATGATCTTCACCTTCCTGCCCTGTCCTTCCTAATAAATCACTGATTTAGTGTTAGGGCCCTGCAGGCCCCACCATTGCTTCTTCATCTCAGTGGGAGCCAAATGATGATTGAGATGCCAATATATTAGGCTGGCCTGATTCAAAGCAGGGTAAGGAACAAAGCATTTGTGCAGCGCAAAGATAAATGAATATAAATCAAGTGCTAAGCCATTTTCTGTGATGGATTAGCACCTTTCTTTGACCCAATAATGTCAAGGGGTCTCCATGCTGACAGGAACTAATGTGGAAATCTGTACTGTGCAAAGCCAGGAGGAATCCTGATCTCCAGCTGCACTGCTCCTCTGTTTGCATTTTGCTCTCCCTCAGGTGTGAGCAATCCATCTCCTCCATCTCCCCTTGGGAAACGTCACTACAGAGCCCACCAAAACTATCTCTAGAGTATAAAAGATTTCTTCTATTCTGACGGTCTGCCTGTAATCCCATTCTTACCAGTAAACCAGCAGGTCAGAGATGGTACCTAGGCAAGGACCAGATGGAAAAAGCTTTCTCAGTATCTCACAGAATGGTCTGGGTTGGAAGGGATCGTCTCAAGGAATCATCTCATTCCAGCCCCCTGCCATGTTCATCTTCCACTATCCCAGGTTATTCCAAGCCTTGTGCAACCTGGCCTAGAAAAATTCCAGGGATGAGACAGCCATAGCATCTCTGGGCACCCTGTGCCAGGGTCTCCCCACCCTCACAGGGAAGAATTCCTTCCCAATATCCCACCCAACCCTGCCCTCTGTCAGTGTGAATCCATCCCCCCACCCTGTCACTTCAAGCCCTTGTCCAAAGTATCTCTCAATCTTTCTTTTAGCTCCCTCCAGGTACTGGAAGCTGCAATTAGGTTACCCCAAGCCTTCTCCCTGGTATTTGGCGATGTTGCCAAAGTACAGAACTATACAAATGCCAGCAGCAAAACAGCAGATGTTTGGATCAAATCTGGCAACTACATTTTGCAGTTGTGAGGAAAAAAAATTAGTGTACACAGAGTAAACTTCAGTGGGAGTCGAGGCCAAACCTCTCAGTTCTGGCTGTGTACAGTAGCTGGAGCTGTATTGTATTATATTAAATGGTGGTTAAAATGCACTGCATCACTGCGTGGTGGCAAAGCTGCAGGGTTTGAGAGCAGGAAACACATCCAAGTCCTGCAGCTATTGCAGCCTCCACCATTGGCATTTTCCAGATGCAAAAGACGTGTATGACTCCAAAACAAGAGAAGAGTGATGTTTGTCCTGTGCCTGTAACATGAGCCTGGACACTTGGCTCTGTAAAAACAAGGGTTCTGTGCCTGGGCTGCCATTCCTTCCAGCTCGCTCTGGATCAGGGCGCAGACAGCCTGGGATGCTCAAACCCCACAAGTGAGTGGCACTTGTTTAACCTGCTGGAGACTGAGTCACCTCTCACCCTCCCTGATGAAAGATCATCGATATTTTGTGCTCCAGGCTGGATTCCACCCTCCTGTCTCCACACTACACTGATAAGAAGCAGTATCTCAGAGACCTGGGGCATTAAAAATGAGCTGAAGGTGCTCTCATTACCACCTACATTGTTTTAAATTTCCAGTGAATACATCCTAAGGGAGAGCAGCCCTGCTCCTCTTTGTCCCAAACGTTGTGTTCCTGGCCTCTGCTTTTGTCAAAGTTGGAACATTCTCCCTCAGCAGGCTCAGCTTTGGTTACACCAATCCTTTGCCTCAGCATAAGCACTGTATAAACACATAAATGCAAGTGCAGGTATAAAAGGGCAGTGGGGAAATGTTTGGGGGCAAAAAAAGGATGGGTGAGACTGCAGCACCCCTGATTTAGTTCAGCTTAAACCACCACAAAATCACACCCTGCCAGTGCCATCACATCTTGTAGGAATAACAGAAACTGCTGAAATGTTGAAAAAATCATCAATTAAGTAAAACCCCTTAAATTTAATCTCTTCTGCTTTCAGAGAAAATAGTAGAAGACTTACTTTTAGAAGTCAGTAGAAAACTTATCCACAGTTTTGGCATTCTGAAGCAAATGGAATTTGCCAAGTGCAAGAAGTTGTTTATAAGAAAAGAAACAGAGAACTGGAAGTGGTTCCAGAAAATTTATTATGACCCACCTGACTGTAGCCAAGAATATTACATCAGCCCAGATAGCCTGAGAACTGGAACAATATTGCTCTCAAATTAGCAAGTTGCTGGTACCACAGGCAGGGAGAAATGGTTTTCCCAGGAGGTCTGGGTTCTCTCCGAAGCTCTGATGGGCAAGGCTGCTTCTAAATTCACTCCCTGTGACCAGAAACAAAGGATTTCTTCTCTTTATTCCTGAGGCTGGTTGATTGGTTAGCTTTGGTGGGGAAATGGTGTTTGTTTCTAAAACATCTTAAGATTCTTAGAGCAGTGAGCATCTCTTAGTAACTCTCTCAGAACTCACTGTACTCAACATGAGCTTTCTTGGTTCATGCTGAAAGAGGGAGGAACCAAGGTAACTCCAGCCCAAAAGCCACAGAGCCCCCGGTGCTGCTGCTGAGTTAGAATGAAGTATAGTGCCAGCAAGCCAAGGAATTCTGTGGTGCCACGTTCAAAAAAGGAAGGCACAGCACATTCAAAGAGGTCAGCTGACACTTAAGTAATTCAAAGATCGTAATTAGAGAACACCTCTGCAATATTTAGACAATTTCCCTCCAAAACAAAACACAGCACTGAGCAGTTACAGCATGACAGCTCATCCAACAACCTTCTCTTCCTCTCCCACTGCAATGAAAGCCCGAGTGTTCCCCACTGCAGCTGCAGGGTGATTTCTCTCATTTAGCAGCACTGATAAATTACCTATTTTATGAGAGTCTAAGAAGCCAAGACTCATAAACTCTCTGATGGAGCTGGCATGACATCATTAATTCTGAAGCAGCATTACGGATGCCTTTTATCTTAAAGCATCTAAAGGAACTTTCTTATGCATTAAACAAGGTAGCTCATCAGCAGTGCTTCCTGGAAAGAGGCTTTCTCTTCCTTCTCTTTCTCTCCCCTCACACTGGAGCATTCTGAGGAAAAAAGGTCTGCAATGAAGTTCTGCTTCTGAACATTCAGTTCTTACAATGGTGAATCCTCTTTAACAGGTCCAGTAATCTCCTATTAATCTCTCATCAGAGTTAACACTCTGGGGCAAAAATATAATCATCTTTAATCCTTTTGGGCTGGGGAAGTTCCAGGATACAACTCTGAACCAAAAGCATTTAGTGCCTGAGCTAAAGCTCTCAGTACATCATCCCAGGATGAAGAGGCTCCCTCCAAGCTATCAGCATATCCTGACCCAAAACCTCCAGGAATACCACAGGCATCCCCAGATGGAAAAATACCACTTAAGCATTGAGTCAAGAAAGAACCACATTGCATCCAGCCACAGAGAGCTCAGTTCTTACAAGCTTGGTCACATCATCCGTAAAGCCCATGTTAGGTCTAAATCATACCATAGTTCATATTTTATGTATTTTTTTATCTATAAAATACATAAACCACATAAGCAAATAGCTAATGAAAAGCAGAACGCAGGAAATTTTACAGGGCAAACTGAGGTCATCTGTTTCAAAGAGGTTATGCTGTCATTTGTGTTTCTGCTGCCAAATGTCTTCTCCACAAATAAAAGAGCATTTGTTGCATCAGGTTTCATTCCCAATTTCACTTTCTGTATTTTGTAATGAAAGGAAACGCGCTTTAGGTACTTCAGCATTTCTCCTCACCAGGCACTGAGGAGGAAAATCTTGGGGGGTTGGCGGTTAGTTGTTTGTTTAGGGTTTTTGTTTGTTTGTTTTTATCCACACCTGCCTGAAACCTGATGTGTGGATTGCAAACTATCATGAAAAGCTGTGAAGGAGCATTTAGGCCCACTACACAGACACAGTATATTTGTCAAAAATATTTCAGATTTAGGCTTCACTAAAGACATCATCACCACCACTCTCATTTCAGACACGGTTAAAAAGCTGAAGTTTGGGTCTAACTGGAGCCTTTAGGAAACTATTTCCATCTCTGCATTTCTTAGGTAGGAAGGAAAAGGTCTCTGAATTTCTTTTCTTGCAATAGACTGAAAAAACAAACTGACAATTCCTCTTTTCTTCTGGGATGCAATGAATAGACCCAAACCACTCTTTGCAGAAATGCTGATTTATGGATTTGAATCGCCTTGGCCCTTCCTCCTTTTAAAGCAGTTTGAAGTTCCAAACAATACCTGGTACTGAGCAAAGATCCCTATCATTGTCTTTGTTTTCCAGCAGGAGAAACAGAGGCACAGCCATCAAAGCCCTTGGTGCCCCAGGAAACCCAGTGCCCTGGCAGTCAGGGGAAAGGGTGGGAGAACAGAAGGGTTATCAATAATTCTTTTCCTGTTTGCACATCTTTGGTGACCACAGGGCACCCAGTGCCACCTCCAGGTGAAATCCGTCTCTGCCAAGCAGATTTATGCAACATCCTCCATGAAACCTGCTTGACAGCCTAAAAGCTCAAGGCATTTCCATATGGATATGGTTTATTCAGTGTCTTCAGCTGGGAGGTACAACAGAAAAATAAATCATTTCCATGCTAGCCTACTTCAGTATTGTTTTGGTTACCCTCTGGCTTGTTTTCTTTATGTGCCCTTTCTGATGAGGAATAGTGCCAACAAGACGAGCACCTCTACCTAAAAACAATGGAAGAGTCCAGAAGGAATGGACATATTCATTCTGCCACTCTCCCATTTTCTCCCTTTGTTCAACAAGCATCCCTGTTTTGCTTCACTGCTCCTGTGCACCAGGCTAACGGCTTCCAAGATTTTTCCACAACAATATCCAAAGCCCTGTTCCAGCACAGCATTCTGGATGGTTTTTCCAGTGCACACACATATTCCCCCAGCTGACTTCTTTCATTTCCAAGTTATTGTACCATTAGAATGACAAGATGAGATTTATTGCATCGTAGACGTATCTTAAATAACCCAGAGAGGCGCTGACATTCCCGGCTCTGGATGGGGCCTGTGCAAACCCCTCTCTCCTGCTGGAAGGACAAGCTGAGATCAGATTGATGTGGAGGTTTTCAGCAGGGAATGATTAAAAATTCAAGAAAAAAACCAAACTGGGGGAGGGAAGGTATTTTGAAGAAAAACTTCTCTATTCTCAGAAGAGACGGACATCTATTTTGAGGCAGCATTAAAAACCCTAAGCCTGTGCTGAAACAGAGGTTGGAGTGGGAAAAGCCTTTGGAGGCTGGAAAGGCAACAGTAGGTTTAGAACACAGCTCCTGGGACCCCGCAGCAGCAATACTGCATTTATCCCAGCCTGCCACTAAATCATGTGACTAAGGCATTTCCCTCAGTTTTCTCATCTGTTAAACAGTTAACAGTCCTGCTTCCCACAGAGGATGCCTCAGAGATGCGTGGAAAACGCTCCGAGATGAGGAGGAAGGAAGCGGCAGGGCAAGACAAAAGCTCTCAGTCTGCACAGGGGAAAAGCTTCACACTGAACACTGAATTCCTGATCCACTGAGACCAAAGGCTGAGCATTAGTCTGCTGCTTTATAGAAAGCATAATACTGTATATATCAGCCTCAAAGCAAGGCAACTTCAGAATTCTGGGTTTCCTCCAAAGAACTCTTTGGGGGAAAAAAAAAACCGACCAACACACAGCAAGACAACTCTCAGTGAACACAGCCATGACAAAGTCAGCAGCTGCTTCAGGACGAGTATTAACCTGAAAAACAAGCACTTTCTTGTCTATGGCAAGGCAGGTGTTGCTGCAATTACAGATTTCTGGTACTTGCAATCAAATCCTTCATTCTCAACTAGTGCAGGGACAAGGCAGAGCCAGGGAAGAACCCAGAAGTTCTGTCCAGATCCACCAAAGGGGCTGCTCCTCGCCTCTGCGTTTGTGGCAACATCTGTGTCCTGATAAAAATACTATTTTTTTACATTTCCAAACCAAATTAAGCAGCAAAGAAGCTGTTTTACAACAAATTATGAGATAAGGCTAAACCTCTCTCTGCTCTCTCTCCCCAGCCTTTAGAAGCCTGAAGGCAGATAAAAGGCAAGCCAGGGCACGCCAGTGGGAGCAGGCAAATCACTTCAAGATCACCAGTCACACACACAGAGAATTCTCTTTATTGGCACTGTCTGACTAGAGGGGGGGGGGGCAGAAATCAATTAAAAAAATTAAAAAGAAGATCAATCCTTTGTGGTGAGACTAAAAGACACCCAGCTTCACCAGCCATCTTCACTTTGAGCTTCACACAAAGCTTCACTTTGTTTGAAACTTGGAGCCTTGGAGCAAGAGATGAGCACGAGGCCTGGTCTGTCACAAGGTAGAGCACAGAAGGATGTTGTTTTTTGGGGATTACATCCCCCAGTAAGGACCATTTTACTCCATGCTTCCTTTTCCATGCCTGGGAACTGAGGAATATGGTGTGAATTTTTATTCAATATTCACAGTTTCAGTTCTTGATGGGCAAGGCTCATTTCTGCAGCACATCTCTCTGAGCAAAGGCTTTTTCTGTTTCAGATGGACAGAGAGGCTGCTGAGAGGATAGTTTGCCATAATTCTGCAATGAGTAATGAACCCACACAGCTTCCATCTGCAGCATGTGATCCATGGCACTTCCCAGAGGAGGAAAAGGCCTTTCCCTGCAGCCCGGCCTGGCTGGACTGCATCAGCAGCTATTCCCAACCCACGTGCTCCAGCATCACCCTCTTGCATGGAACCAATCCATGCTGAAATTGCACTTATCACCCTCAACTTTAACTCCTGACTTCAACTGTCATATTTAAAAGGAAGTTACTTATTTCCTTGCAGTTTTCCACATTCCCTGCCTGGTTCTGAGCAACTCCAACTCCATCTGACATTAATAACATTGTCCCTGTGAGGACCTGCTGCTCCATCCCTTGGGGGTGAACTGCAGACAAGTTTGTGACAGGCAGAGCCAAAAAAAAAAAAAAAGGCTTATTTCATCATGTAAGAGACTGATTTTTTAATTCCAAACCAATCCCTTCCAAAAATAAAAGGCAAGTAAATGGTCAGTTCAGCTTCTCTGCTGCCTTTCCCAAGGTCATGACCAAGGGCTGGCAGGCTCACAGCCAGGCCATGAAAGGGATGACTTTCCCCTTCCTGATCTCTTAAGAAGTGTAACATCTTGGCTCACACTCGTGCCTCTTTAATCTCTTTGCTGAATTCATACATTCTCCTCACCAGCTAGAGTTCAATTGCTGCTCTACAGTCTTTTTTTTCTCCAATAAACATTCCTTGTTCATTTTATTATTTAACATCATCTGATCCTGCACTCTGGAAGCAGAGTGATTTTGGAGTGCCCATAAATCACATCACAAAACAGACTGAAATAACCTTTTTTTATTATTACTATTCCTGATATGTTTTATAGCCTATTATTGCAAGCAGCTTGTCCTGCCATGTATAAAGTCTAGATGAATTAACAAACAAACAAAAACCCCAAAAGCCAAGAAGAAAACAACAGAAGACTCAGGTACTACCTGTAGCTCGTACAACTGGAAGTAAGGGCTAAGAAAGTTGCAAGGAGGCAGCTCTTGCTTTAATTTCTACACTTCCACCTTCCCTGGAGTATTTTCTGCTTTGTACTGGCCAAGGAAATACGAATCATCTTCTCACATAGTATTTCACCAACTAAAGAATGTTGGTTTGCATGGTTCAGAACCACTAAGGCAGAAACCAGAAGCGAAAAAGGTTTTTTGGCGGTCTCTCTAAACCTTCTGAAAAATAAACTGTGTTAAGACAGCTGTTCCCCTCCAGTTTAAGGCAGCAAAAGTCCAATTGTGAGTCTGTTAATAGGCTAAAATAAGGTATTATGGACAACAAAGAACTAGGGGGGAAAATCCTCAACACCAAAAGAGCACTTGGTATCTTTGGCTTATTAGATCACAAACTGAAGCCTCATGGAAAGGGGTGGAAAAGGCTTATTCACACCCAATTCTCTTCCAGTTTTTGTGGTCTACAAGTGACGCTTCTCTGCACTTGTGCTCAGGGACAGAGCCTGGCAAACAACGAAGTGGTTTAATTGACTACACAGTTTTCACTGGAAACAATAAAATTCCAATTAAAATTCCACAATAAAAAGTGATGGGAATGCACGCTGGGCCACCAGAATATTTGTGCTTTAGCTCTATCCTGAAGCCTCTTAGCAGATGCCTGGATCTGGATCCCCTCACAGGTATCCAGTGGGATATGGCACAGTAAAACAACCATTCACAGAAGTTCCTGTCCCCTTGGGTAACCCATTGTCCATGTCCAGAGCATCTCCAGGAAGAGCATCCAGTGCAATGCTGCCCTCAGGCCACAGCTTCATCTGGAACCTGCCCTGAGGAATCCCAGGTGGCTGAGTGAAGATAAGGAGCAGGGTCCCAGGCATGAGCTCAATCCTCAAGCTTGGCTGTCGTGGCAGGCAACCCTTGTGTTTAACTCCTGTGAGAAGCCACCCTTCCCTGCTGCATGGCAATGGCTGCATTAAAGCAGCTTGCTTAGCTTGGAGATGAGAGGAGCAGGGGCTGTGTGAATGAGCAGCCAGGCTTTGGAAGCTGGCACACACAGGCTGTGTAGAGAAGGCTGCAGGAAGGTGCAGAACCTGCAGGAGGCTTGTGTTAACAACCAGAATTGGGTTAGCGGCTGAGGAGAAGCGGGAACAGCACAGGGATAGAGTGTAACTGGATCCTGGCTTGGGGAGGGAAGACAAGGCTGTGCTCTGTGTGTAAACACACACTGAGGAGAAGTGAAAGGAAAGCCAAGAAAACCTTGTCAGAGCTGACCACACTTGCTTTCCACAACCGAGGTTTCCAGCCACCCTTTTTTATTACAAAAGAAACAAAATAAATACAAGCAGAAACAAAATAAATACAAGCAGAGCAGAGGATTTCTGTGAGTGCTGTGGGTGTGGGAGCAGGACACGTATGACATAAGTTGGTGGCACAGCAGGGCTGTGAATCATATGGTAATCAGAGAAGTTCCTGCCCAAACAATGCACAGTGTTGGGCTACAGGTTGTGTAGGCAGCAGACCTAAGCTCATAGGCTGAGAGCAGGAAAAGCCCCCAAAAAACTCTGAACAGCAAAAAAAAGAGAGAACCTGGGCTCTGAAATGGTCACACTTTATCTGTCTCCCCGAACAGAAGAACCTCAAATCTTACAGAGAATACTCTGGCTCCTACTTCACCACACCATCCCTCTCTGTTGAAGACTTGCCTCAGAACTTTGGAATAATGAATTAAATGAAAAAAACATTTACTCAGATGCTTTTGAGCACCACTGAACTGTTATTTACTACATTAAACTGCTGAAAACCCTGACTAAAATGACCTACCTAATACTAAAATAGTTTTCCAACTATTTTTCAGCAAGATAAAAAAAGCAGCAAGAACTCCCAAGTCAAGCAGGAGGTGCTGAGCCAACCTGGAGTCTGCCTCTGAACCGGCATCTGGAAAACCAGTACTCAGGAGAAAGACAAAGGCCTGAATGTCACCTAAAAATAACAACTCAGAGAAAAGTAGTAACACAACAAAATGCAGAGAGTACGCAAGCTTACCCAGCAAATGCCAGAGCAGGAGACCAAAATAAATCACAGCTGAAGCAAATCTAGTGAAAACCACAGGCATAATAAAAACCAGACAGTAAAACACAACGTGGATGGATCGCTAGCTCTGAGTTTTCTCTGGTAATGTTTCCAGTAAGGCTCAGAAAATAAATCTCATGGTGGAAACGACAAGAACTTCTGAGTTACAGAGCCCTTCTGAGTTACAAGAATGTACAGATGCATGAGACTGAGGAAAGAGCATCGTCTACGGTTTCTACGGATCTGTGTAGTTGCAGCTCCTCTGAAATAAATCTGTGTGCACCGAGGGAAGGCAGGAAGGAAATATGCTCCTTAAAAACATGCTCCACTTCTTTTTCCAAGCAAAACCAGGTACACACTCCAGCTCTGTTAGCCCCCACTATAAGACCACTGTGATCACAGCCCCCTGGGGCCCCAGGCTCTCTTATTTTACATTCAACAGTCATGGGAGACCTACAGGAAAAGGCAGGTCCAGAAGGCTACAAAAAGCAAACAAATCCCAAATTATGCTCTTCACAGCAGCCCTGCCTTTCCCTAGGAGAGGCTGTGGGACAAACTGGAGTTGGATCCACTGCACGGACCACACTTTGTCAGGACAAACACTGTCCAGGTTGAGGGATACACGTCTACCAGGGCTCTCAGGGAAGAGGCAGGACCAGTTTCTAATGAGAGCAGTCCATTCTGTGAACAGAAAAAGCATAATTCCATAATTCTCTGTACATGCAGCCCCCTTCTCCTCTCCATCCACCTTTTTTTGCTTATTTCTTCTCCCATGGTTGTCACTGCTGTTTAGTAGAGTTCATCTCGGACAGAAAGCTCTTTCAAACAGAAAATTCAGTGTCTAGCACTGAGTCTTAATATATAAAAACAGTGCCCAGAGGTGATCTTCGGATTTGGGAGAAGGCTTATGATGGGCTGGTTCTGCTTTGAGTGCATAATAGCTCATCATATAAAGAAAATCACAGAATCATTAGGGTTGCAAAAGACTTCCAAGATCATTAAGATGAAATATCCCTGTGCCCACTGAACTGTTTCATGAAGTGCCACATCTACTCCTCATTCCCTCTCCACTGTAACAATGGAGCACACTGGACTATGAAACATTCTGCCTAAACCATCCCAAAAGGAACAACAGACATATTTAAGTAGCCCTGGTAATTGCCAGGCGCCAACACTGAGGAGATTCCCACGTGCAACAAAGGTACCAGAGACTTCTCCTTTGGATGCTGTGACGCCAGGGACTTACACAACTTATGTGCCAACAATCGGTGTGAGCAAGAGGAGACTGAGACTCAGACACTGCTCTGGCAGATGAAAGGCTTTGCAAAAAAGCCCAGGCAAGAGCTGAGCTATGCAGGCCACGCCAGTATCTGCAGACATGGTTATTAAAGCTCCAGCAGCCTCCAGATCTCTTACCTTAAAGAAACAACAGCAAGAGTGTGCCAGGCAATTCGGGAATTGTCACTGGCCAGACAAAACCAGGGTGAGCTAAGGTTGAAAGTGCAACCCTTCCTCTCGACACCAGGAGAATCTCCCAACTTAGCAAGAGAATCCTTCATCCACTGGGCATTCAGCCAGGGCTCTGCTCTGAGGGTGGGTATGGTCAGGATATCATCATCAGACTTGCTTTTGGTGGCCTGTGTTAATTTCTTCCTCACTTACACATTAAAACTTGGGAAAACCTTGGTGAAACCAAGTGAATTTCCCAGTAAACCATGTGCTCGTCCTGCAGAGACTGAGAGTCTGGGTTGGATTCGTGGGAGGAAATGGTGAGAGGCTTGCAAAGCCAGCCTTGCATAACCTTGCTGACATCAAAGGACTGCCAGGGGTTTAAATCAGATCAGAATTTGACTGTGCAGCATTTGCACTAGAAACAATCAAAACTCAGATATCCTCAGAAGCAATTTTTGATTCATGCTTACATTTTAACCAAGAACTTTTCTCTGCAATGCCCATTTCTTTATTTTTTCTAAAGCAGACCAATTTTAGATAAGATTATTCGTATTTAGTAAATCACTTTATAGGTCTTCTAAAGCAACTACTTAAAATGCCTGAGCCCATGCAGGGAACACCAGAATATTAAACATCTGACATGTTCAGTGAAGCATTTCTATAGAGAATTAAGAATAGATAAGAAGGGTATGAGGAAAGAGGATAAAGTGCAATCAGCAGGAGGGAGGAAAACCCAACCTACTACTTGCTGGGTTGTTTGAGAGTCAAATAACTGGTCTGAATGAAACCACAGATACCTGCTCACTGTGTTACGTTTTGCATCCTGAATAATGCATACACCTCTCCTGTGTATTGAAAGTAAAACTCACTGGAGCTGTCATGGTTACTGTGCAGATGGAGAGTGTCAGGATGAAATGTCATCCTTAGGTTACACCTGGAAAACGTGCAGAGGTGTAGCTTGTAAGGGAAATCGTTTTGTATTTTAGCTGTTGTCCCAGTTCAAGAAGAGCATGGAATGCATCTAGAGGATGTTCCACTGTCTGCAGAGGGAGGGAGGTCCTAGCAGAGAGAGCCAACCTAACCCAAATACCACAACAGCTCCAGCTTCTGGATTCGCAGAACAGGCTGTATAAGGCATGCACTGAAAAGAAATTCACAGCATGTGTGTAAAGACGTATTATTACAAAATAGAAATAGATGTACTTTAGACAAGCTGAAGTGACTGATACCAGCAGGATTAAAAGTACAGTTTACTTGGGGTCACTTTCTGCACTGACAGGAATTCAAAAATGCCTTTGTTCTTAGTCAACTGGCTAAGACAAATTCATTCAGATGGAACAGATATGAACAGCAACAAGGATTAATTACAACATAATTAATTAATGGTAACGTCTGGATGAAATGATAAACCAGTGGAAAGATTAAAAAAAACCTCTAAACTGTGATACAGATCCTTGGTAACCAGATCCATTTATTACCATTAGCACCCAGAGCCAGCATTACTGTTTCTCTCTCTGACATATAAAGTTATAATTAATTATGCAGCACAGCCGTCGACACCTGAGATCGATTCCCAATTCTGCTCTTCCAGGACCAGACTCTGCGAGAGGAGAGAACTTTGGAGACACCTGATACTGCCTCAGCATCTGCTACCTTGGCACAGTGTGTGCTGGAACACAGTGATCCCCTCCCCTGACACAGTACAGACACAAGGAAAAATGGGGGGTAAAAGGTGTATTTAATTCTTTAAAAATGCAGCACTTCAGAGCTGGTCACGTGTATTTTACGGGTAAAACCAGCAAGGCACAAGGAGCTCACAGACAAACTCTTTGACTGTGCCCTACTTTTAGCATGAGCTTCCTCTTTGGACTGCAAAGTTCCTGGAGTTTGTCAGACAAACGTGAGCAGGTTGTGCTGCACAGCACTGACATGAGGCACTTCCTGCAGTTGGAGATCCAACTTTCACCTTAGACAGTCTCCAAAGGGAATAATAATAAAAGGGCTGCAAGATTAAACCAGCCCAAATTGATAATGAACTGCAGGTTTGTTTTGAACTGAGCTCACTCTTAAATGGTGTCCCTCAACTGACTGACTCGGGGGATTGTTTTGGAATCAGGAATGGTTTGAATTGCTACGTTCTGGATTTCATTACTCCCCTCTGGGCAAGTGGATGCATTTCAGAGCCTGAAACTTCATTTGGAGAAATCCTGCTATAGCTGGAAAAGCAGGAATCAAACCAACCAGGATGGGATACATACTCTGAGTCAGCATTCAAATTCCTGTTCCACTGCAGCATTTACTGAGTCTGGAAAGGACGAGAGGAAATAAAAAAGAGACAAGAAGGCTTTCCTTACACTGCCAGCAGCACACAACCATGTGTGTGCTACAGGAAACAGTCCTGGGCTCCACTTTTCAGAAAGTTTCTTTTCTACATGAAGCAGCTCATTGTATAAATCACAATTCTATTCCTGTTCCTGATTTATCCTGTGCCTCACCTTCCTACCAGCTGGTGGCTGCAACTGCTGCTATCTCATCTGCTAGGGAGAGGTGAGTGTTTTGCCTTTTGACAGGAGACTTGTTGCTGCAAGTCTGATATATTTAACATTCTTTCTACCTGCTTCATTTACTAACACACAATAATTAGCTTCCAGAAACAATTGGCAGGGCTCAAAGGACTCCTCCACTAAGATTTGTAACCAGAGTTTTGAGTCTGAGCAAACACGAAGGGAAGGAGAATAAAAAAGAAAAAGAAAAAAGGCAGAGCGTGTGTTCAAGATGAGACTTGAAGCAAAAGCCTCAGCCCAGTGCTGAACCCCAGATGATAACAGTGAAGGAATGCACAGAAGCAGGTTAAATCTGCAGCACCAGCCGACTCAAATGTGATTGCAATTATGGGGAAGATGTGCTTCTACTCCTCCTCACAGCTCTCCTTTCTCTTGGCTCACTCCCAACAAGTCATAGAGGTTTTATGGGCACTCATATTTGAGACCAAAAATTAATGAAGACACCGACCACACACATAGCGTACATTAAAGGGATTTGATTTAAAGGACAACTATTTGTGCTTTTCTTTGTCCAGCTACCTGCCTAACCAAGAAATACTCAGAAGACAGCAATTAAAGCACAACTTGTTGATCCTTAAGGACTGAAAGTAAACAGGCTTATGTCATAGAATCACAGAATTCTAGAATGGTTTTGCTTGGAAGGAACCTTAAACATCACCCCCTGGCCTTGGGCAGGGAAACCCTCCTCTACACCAGGCTACTCAGAGACCAATCCAGCCTGGTCCTGAAACACTTCCATGTATAGGGATGTGTGTTTTTTAAATAGAGGGGGGAGAAGTATCTGTTTTGAGAGGGGTGCTCATAGGAAGAACATTCTCTAGGGCTCAAAGGCAGAGGTGGGAAAATGAGGGGGTGAGACAACCCACAGGTCATGATTTGTACAGTAGAAGGCCAAACTAAAACAAAAACTCTGTCTCAAAGGGATCACCACTGGGGCAGGTTCAAAGGAGAGATTTCAAAAAGTTCAGGCAAGGACAGATCCTGCTCAGGTAGAGCTGTTAGTGCTGCTGGTGGAGCTTGGAAGACAAAAGTTAAGGTGATCCCACGGTTCAAAGAAGAGATTAAGAAGCAAGAGATCTTAGTCTTCCCACCACCTCAGACATGGTTTCATCTCCCACTCCATCACAACTTGCTGAATTGTCAAAACTCCTTCCATACAGCACCTTACATTGAAAACAGTAAAAGGCCCTTGAGAAGCAAGAAATTCAGGATTTGGCTTTGTCTTTGTCTTGCACTTCATGTTTTCATTTGTGAAGTAGAGGCAATAAACCTCTCTGTTACTTCAAAGCTCTGAAGTGCTTTGAGCTCCTCCTCACAGAGAATACAGTAGGTACAGTTATGATCTGCTATGTGATCACTTCAGGAACAGCACAAGCTTTGCTCTCCCAGATTTACAGCTCCTTTACAGACCATTCATTTTAATTTTTTGTGTTACAACTGAAGGAGCTGATGACTAACTTGCTGAACATAGAAATGCTACTGTACTCTGAGGAGTATTCCTTCCTGCATCACTTTCCCCACCCCCAGACATATGTTAGTAGTTAGAATCAGCTTGCTGAAGCTCCAAATTTGACAGAGGAGGGGGGGAAATGGGAATAAGATATTTCTGTTCAAAACAAAACAGGATAGCTAAAAAGACTGTCCTTGTTTCTCTAGCTACATATACACACACACTTTTTCCCTCTATATGAGAGTTTTAGTTAAGGCCAAGGAACTTCTAACCAGCTGAAGCAATAAATAATTGAAATGGCCCTCACTATGTATAGCTGTCCCTGAATAAAAATAATGACTAAACAATCAAAGAATGCAGATTTTGGTAATGCACACAGCCTGTGCATTCATATGGATCAGAGGGAGTTATCCCTTAGAACATCCTGAGTTGTAAGGGACCACAAGGATCATCAAAGTCCAGCTCCTGATGACAATATCAGCACAGTAACTAATGTAGTTTATTCTGTGTTTGGTTGATGCAGTGTGATCATCACTGGAAGGCTGAGCCCTGTATCTGAAGTAGAGCAGCATTTCCTAGCAGAATTTCTGAGCAGGAATGGGAACACACAGAAGTAGTAACTGGAAAATGACAATAGTAGCAGCGGGTTTGCCAATGTCCAAAAGACAACAGAAAAAGTTTTCCAGCTTCTTACTTCAGTCCTGCCAGAGATGAAGAGGGCAGAAGGTAAGGGAGCAAGTAAAGGAAAGAGCCACTGACCACCCCAAGCCAGGGCCAGGGCCGCAGAGGAGGCAAGGGAGAAGTATGGCTGGTGGTGAACACATCAACCAGGCAGGGAACTCCAGCTGTGAAGAGCTGGTTCCAAGTGTCACCGCCGTGACAGGGGGAAAACCCCACTGCCCCCGAGCAGCAGCGGGCACGGCCAGCCCTGTGTGTCTGTGCACATCCCCGGGAGCCGGTGGGCAGCGAGGGGCTCCTGGGCCAGCCCTGCCCGAGCAGCACAGCCCCTCCTGGGACCGCCCGGCCACAGCTCGGAGCCGCGGGACAGCCCAGGCACCCTCCTCATCCTCATCTCGGCATTTCTGCCCGAGCAGAGACGGGCGGGCAGGCGGCGGATAAGGGCAGCTGCCACAGCCCGGAGGAGACAGGCACTCTGTCCCTGCATCCAGAATTAAGCCTGGAATGATACTGGCATATAATCTGTGTGCCACACTGCCCTGGGAAACAGCGAGGCTGAAGTGAAGAGCTGAACAAACCCAAAAATACTACGGGCTTCTCAAATGTTCAGTTTTTGGTTTTTAAGTTAACCAGAATTACATCAGTACTCTGGGAGATTTTTCATGGCACGCGTATTTTGATTTTGAAAGAATAGAGTAAATACACTCAGCTCCAGCTCACGAGTTTTCCCACATTTAGTGAAGTGCTTGGCAGCACTTAAAATGATAAAAATGCTGCTGTATGTGTTCCTGTGTTGGTGTTACCCAGCACAGGAACAGGAGGGAATTCTTGGAGTTTCAGCAACACTTAATCTCGCTGTTTCCATTCCACCAGGACTGCTTCCTAAAAGCTCAGTCATCTCCAAGTTAATGCCCCAAAACAGAAGTATCCTAAGAAAATAACCTGGAAAGGTTGAAATCCCACACCTACATCTCCCTGGATTTTAGACCCTCCATCTGAGATGCCCTTTAGTTTCATGTTGTCAATACAATGTCCTGCTAACCCCAAATCATGACCACGATGTTAAGAGGTGCTCTGCCATGGCTAAGGCTTGGTCTGGCAGAAAGCTGTAGATAAGCCATGAAATGCTGACACAGAAAGGAATGGAACTGAAATTCCATTCCTGGACTATTTATTACAGGTTGGGAACAAAACCCTGGAAGGTTCATCAGCACAGGGAATGGAGCTTGGCAGGTCTCATGTGCTTATCACAGAAAAAAAAAAACCAAAAACAACAAGTGTCGACCCTTCAGACTTTTCACCCCAGAAATTCAAATGCTCCCAAGCTAAACAAATCACTTTGGTATTTCCCATGCAATACGATTACAGCTTCATAACTGTCATTTCTCACATGTGGTTTCCAATGTGCTGTCTTGTGTACAAAAGACAATTTGATCCAGCTTTCAGATCAAACCCAGTGTGTGGCAAGTTAAAAGCTGTGAGTGTTTAGGTTGACTTCTTCCTTACTTCACATAACTGAGCTCAGGATTTCCTGGTCTAAATAAAGTGCCCAAAGTGGTCTGATTTCAGGACTGCAGCTTATTTAGCTGGCAGAAATACTGTTTTTTTGCTGATACTGATTTCTAGAAAAAAGGCTCAGCTGACTGCTGAGCACTGCAGAGATGCTCATGATAAGTCTAAACAAGTTAATCACTGGGAGTGCAGTAATTGCAATAGCACAGCACTAAATGTGGGTTAATATGCCCTGCTAGAACTCCAGGGCACCCCAGCTGTCCTTCCTCTAATATTCAGGTCAACTCTACTGTGTGCAGCAGCATAGGAACACCTGGAATTTGAGAGAAACAAAAATATTTAAGAAGGGGGAAAGATGTTCAGAATTAATTGGGAAGTTAACTGAAGCAGAAAACCTCCAGGAAAATTAGTTTTTCTCTGTAGTTTCTGAAGCGTCTAATAGCTTTCCTTGCAATTACAGATCAGAAGGACCTTGGAAGCATGGGAGAGCATTTTTGGGTTTGTGAACTCTAGCCCCTACATGGAGAATAAGTTAAGGAGCTCTTTTCTACTCTTGGGCACCTCAAGGTAGACAGGAACAGAAATGGGAGGAATATCCAGGGCTGTGACCCTTCAGGACTGGCTTCTGACTCAGTCTAGATCCAGATTACTTTACAGATTTGCTGACAGAGAGGGAAAGCTTGTCTGTGAACTCCTACAACATCTCTCTGATTTGAGCTCCAGGGCATTACTGCTGTATCAATCGTCTCTCAAATTATAGTAATTGGAACAGACAAAACTCGCTGGGTTTCATCTTTATCTCAGCTCAGGATTTCTATTCTGTTGAGGAGACTTTTATGCTGCCATCAGTGGGGCTTTCAGTGCTTTCCTGCAAGTCTACTTGACAGAGCAAGACATCCACTGTCAGGAAATCCTTTGGTATTCAACTTGAAGTTCCCTTTTGCATCCTCTTTCCTCTGCCAATTACCTCTCCAGAGCGCACTAAGCAAATCCTTCACCATTTACATCT
Organism: Sitta carolinensis; assembly: GCA_032173965.1. Classification (NCBI taxonomy): domain Eukaryota; kingdom Metazoa; phylum Chordata; class Aves; order Passeriformes; family Sittidae; genus Sitta; species Sitta carolinensis. Next base: position 8,404,896 of record JAVUNC010000026.1, read on the forward strand.
TTCAAATAATATGGCATAATTAACTCCAGGGGAACAGCTTTCACCAAACTACCTGTATTTATCTCTTTTAATCTTGTGCTATTAATTTAACCCCTCCAGCCAGTCCCTGAGTTGTTTGGGTTGCTCCCCTGTGAGCTCCTGCCAATTTGTGAGCTTTTTTTCTGGTGACTCAAACGCATAAAGCTCACAGCAATGTGGTAGGTGTGGTCTGTGCTGAGCCACAGGCAGAGATCTCCACGGTTAAAGTCCATTCTGAACCATGAAGGACGACAGCACATTAAGATACTTTGAAAGTGGAAGCTAATTCCCACAGGTTGCTCTGAGAGGGGAAGTGTCTGACCTGTTCTACACATTAGAAACAACAAAACATTTTACCTCTGGCCACAAAAGGGAGAGGAACCGTGAAAACAGTGCCTGAAATTCAGTGTTTCACCATCAGTCTTTGAATTTAGATAATTTCCATTGGTCCATAAAAGAAACTGAAGGAGCTCCAGAGAAAAAATTTTCAGAAAGACATGAATGTAGCCCCAGTTGTGCTGTAATTCTGCTTCTGGCACTCAGGCCATGCATGATTGTATTGGCTCTGCTGCCGAGTACCATTGTGCTTCCCAGGGTTCTCTTGATACTCGACTTGCCTCCCTCATTCTCATCCATCTGCAACTGGAGTCTGAACCTCCAACCCTCTGGAGCCCAATCCACCTCAACTTTGAAGCCAAATGTCAAAATACAGAACATCAAAGCAAAGCCTGAGAATGCACCACACCTCTGAAAAGCCACAAATGCCTCTCCAAAACTACAAGTCAGAGGTGCAGATTTGTAAAGAGGATTGAACATAAAGCAGTTCAGTGCAGGATCCTCCTATTTGGGGGGGGGGGGGGGGAACCCTGTAACATTATGAAGTGTTGGCACCATTCAACTCGTGCTTCATATGTTTCAGCAGTGCTGTGTTGTTGTTGGTCTTGACAGACCAAGCAATGCCAAGTCCTTGGGGAGTGCTGCAAGGAAACTGCTGCATGCCTGGATGGAGAAGGAGCAGCTGTAGACTGAGACCAGAGACTAAGGAGAACGTGTTTCAGCTTGATTTTTGTTTTCTAAAGCCATTTCTACACCTTCTACAAGCTGCTTGTTTCCTTTGCGCTCTCACTCACGCTCCGAGAATGGCTCGGTTTTGTGCCTGGGTTTTTTTTTGGGCCATGACTATTTCTGTAATCTGTCTTTTTTCAAAAAAGTTTGGCAGGATTTTCTAAAAACAATACACATATCACAGTCTGTCTCACCATGTTAGCGGCAGCTGCAGATGATTCTGGTTTAGGATACCTTTGATCTGCTAAAGAGATGAGCATATCTACATGCTTGATAACTAATTTTATTCAAATTCGGTATTTGAATCACCTGAAGCAGTCCATAAGGCATGTGTGCACTTCACATCCCCTGCCTGTACAAATTTGGGAGCTCACACGAGATTTAAGGCTTCCAAAGCCAGCACTTCTCCAGTCACACTCCCTTCCAAAACTCCTCTGAAGGTAGAAAGACACCAAAATGTGGGACTCGCACAGTGCTGACTTTGTTCTCTGAACAGTTTTGCACTGACTGTGAAAAAAGTCTGCACCTTCCTCCAGCACTACACATAGAAAGCTGTAAGAAAATAAAGAAAGTAAGTGGGAGGAGGTGCTTGAGAGATCCTACAAGAAAATACCTCCCAGAAAGGCAGACTCTCCGGATGACACAGCATTTCCAACCTGAGCAAAAACAAGACACTTGTACAGACATGTAAATTAGAGCATAAGTGATAAATATTTTCATTTCTGCTTCCTCCCAGGTAATCACTAGGCCTGTACCCAAAGAGGGAAGAACTTCTGAGGGGAGATCTCATTTCTCCTGGAACCTAACCTTTCCCTGGGGGCTCTGCTTCGCAAACTCGAATACAATACCACTATTCATTAACCTCTCTTACTTGCTTTCCTTGAGGGGTCCATTGCCTGCTCAGCCCTTTCCTCCAAGTCCCCCTCCTCTTCCCTGCACTGTCATTCCATGAGCCATGCTCCTTCCATTCTGTGATCCCTGCAGTACAGATTTGATGTGCTTGGCGTAGAGGGCCGATGTCTGTTTAGATTAAAACCATGTTGTAATTTCCAGGGAAAACATACAAAGCCACGGCCGAGCGTGACGGGAGAAAGCTATTCCCAGTTTTGGGAGCTGCAGGATGTCCCTCCTGGGAGCAGCCCAGCCTTGTGTTTATTACTTTAACCAAAAAGAGGGGAAATGGCTGAGGTTTTGCTGGGCTTTCCGCTCCACACTTAACAGAGGCCAGGGCTCATCCCCCTCCCAGCTACGCCAGGGTGAGCATTTTACACAAGCTCTCATTCCTACTTAATGGCTCTTCCATCCTTTCAAATAACCCTCTCCACTCTGGCAAGCATATGATTTATGGGAGCCCAGTAGAAAGGAATGGATTACAGAGCCAATGAAGGAATCAAATGAACCCAAGAGGGGAAATCATATGATGGGACTCAGTTTTTGAAAGGGCACTTCTACCACTTAGGTCTTTGTGCATGGTTAAACTGTGGTTTCAAAGAGTCAGGATCCAGACAGATACTGAATTGTTTAAAAAAACTCCAAAACCATGGAATTTTTCAACGTGGATCTGCCCCCACTGACATCTTTCATCAGTGTTGTCTCCATCTGAACCAGCTGCCATTGATGCAAAAATTTCTGTGACAGCCTCTGCAAAACTTGGGACAGAAAACTTTGGGAGCATTTCCCTCTCAAATACACCCATGGCACCAGGCAATCCTAACAGGACACTTCTCTTGGAAAATAATCAGGGCTGTAAAGTTCTATTTGCTCAAATTTTGCCCTTTTAGTCAAAATATCAGCCTGAATCAATAAGCTGGTTTGCACCCTAAGCATGGCCTGGAGAGGTTGGGATACTTGGAGACTTTGCCCAAATTTGCATTCCAACAACTCTCTCTGATAAAAGCTTTGCTCTCCATCAGCCCAAAGAAGCTCTTTCAATATCATGGGTTCTTAGGTTTGTGCCTCAGCAGTAAGAAAAATTCCAACACAAGCATTTTCTCAGCCTATTATTTTTTTTTTCTTACAGTTTATGATGAAGCAAATCATCATTTACACAAAGCCAGTGGTTGGTGTGGATTTGCAAAATCTTATCCTGCATGTTTTGCTTTTATGTGAACGAAATCACAGATGGACTTGATTCAGGTCTAGCTTTATTTAAAAATTAAAGGTGGTTTTGCCTGAGAGTAGAATTGAGGGTGGTGGTTTAAATATAGCTTAATTTATGACTATTTTTGAACACTGAATGCATATGGGAGAGAATGGAAATAAATTTAAGTCTAACTCTATCAATTTACTTATTGAGCTATGCATACAACTTCAGGCTTACTATCAAATTGTTTTTACAACATGAAAAACTGGTTTGTTTTGACTAAAAGTTTCTTCAGCTTTCATATGAAATGCAGGCAAATTTAAAATTTTAATTCATATTGACATTAAAATCTTTGCCTTTTTAGTCTAAAATGGAAATGTTTTAAACTTTCCAATTTTTTAATCCTATTTATTAGGCCAATGCTCTGAATTTGATGAATACATTTTGAGCTAAATTTAAATTGCACTTTTGGGGAATGAACTATTTGATTAATACTTCCTAGTGTTCCCTCAGTATTTACTTCTTCCCTCCTGCCAAAGGAGGGTCACCAGAGGGAATGAAGAGATTTAGCTATGAATTAGTTTAAGATAATTATTCTACATCTTTCAGGCTCTTTCTACATACAGGAGAACAAATATTGTGGAAACAGAAGTTGTTTTGTGTGTATAATTTGAGAATATATTTTGTAGAATGAGTGAGTGGAATATTATTCTGTTTGGATAACGCCTACAAACCTAAATTCATTAAATTGGCTATTTTATTTGTACTACTAAGAGAAATGTTCATCACACCTAAATACTTCCCAAGACTCACCTTTTCAGTGCCCAAAGTCTAAAGTTGGTTTTACTTTAACCAGTCTTGTGAGATTCAGCACTTTGCTATCAATCAGGTTTACTGCTAGCTACCAGCACTGAGATGACAAAACCTGCTTCTGCTCTTGACTAATATAATTGACTGGACCCTGCTCTGCACTTTATGCCATGTGGAAAAATAAGTGGCAAAGAGTATTTTTCCCCTTTCTCTCCCCACAAAGCCTGACATTTCATTTCATCCAAGCCTTTTATTGGTTCTCACATCTGGATTATATAAATTTAAAGCACAGTTTTCAATATCTGAGATGCTTAAGGTTACCACATTTGACAAATCCTATTCGCCAGGCTGTCAAATTAAATTAACATGGGCAATGGAAGGGGAACAAAAGAATAAAGAGGCTGAATTTGATTCCCTTGTGTTCGCAAAGTGAGACAAAATTAACCCCTCTGAAGGGGAAGGACCAGCCCTGACAGGCAAACCTGCCAATGTGACAAGAAATCCAGGAATTTTGTTGGCTGGCATCCCAAGAATCAAGTGGCCTTTTTGTTGTGCCATCAACTCAAGTTTTCCAGCAAGCACACCAGGTAAGATCCATCTCCAATTCAGTTATAAACTCACTAGTGGGCCATGAAGACTAAATGGTCCCATATTTTATAGCATCCCAAGGGATGGTCTTCATATCACTCCCTTAAAGATTCTTCCTCTGTAGCTACACACACACAATGTTCTTTATTTTGTGCTCCAGGGTGGGGTTTGGGGTGGACACCACACTTCAGCAGCCAAATACTGTGGGGGGCACTTACCAACAGCCAAGAAAAAGGTACAGAAAGCCCTGAAAATTAGTAAGGATAGAAGGAAAAGTCAGGGAACTGCTCTGCTTAATTCCTAACAGATGCTTAAATCCAGTATAGTGTTGTTTAGATTTACAGGTGAGACTAACTCATAACAGCAGTCCTGCACGGACTTTTATCTGCTTACATCCACTGGAAAAAAATCCTGGATCAGTCTGTGTCAAGATGGCATTCGAAGGTCTCTGCAGGGGGCAAGAGGGAGAATTCTCCCCTCAGAATTACCTGCGGGCTCTGCAATTGCCACTGCATTTCAGAGATAAACCCGGCTAGCCACGTCCCAGAGCTGAAACCTGGAGGTCTCATCTTCACTCCCCTCTTCCCATTTTTGTCCCTGCCGGTTTCCTGCATCTCTCTCAGGTAGGGATGGACACACTCCACGCACTCTTCTTCATTCACAGCCATGATGGCATTTCTCCCTACTACCTGCAGGTAATTTTGGGGCGAGCAACTGTTTAACTAATTCTATACACAAGTAATTAACTTGAGTAACAACTTTGTATCTTAAATATCTTTGCGTTCGCTTTGCATACATTACACAGGCCCCCAATTGAGCAGCCCCATTACACTGAACAGGACCCACTTTTCAGGAAATTAAGAAAGCCACATGGCTTTGTTATCATCCTTTTTGCCACTGCCGTGCTGCAGGGCAGTGATGATTTCTCCTTCCAGCTTCCAATTTGGAATGTGCTTTTGCTTATCTCAACTATCTGCTGACAGCAAACACGAATGTGATCATCTGAATGTACACACTGGTACATTTACTTGTTTTTAAAAGCCACCACTTTACAGCAAAACCAAGGGACTGACAGGCAGTAAAAAAGGCGAGAAAACATATCAGCAGTGATGCTGTTCTGAGGCACAGTAAAGCAAGACACATCTGTCATGAGATAAAGGATCACAAATGTAAATCTTTTTTGCATGTATGTACATGTAAATATGCATTTGGCAGTGATGGTGATGTCAGTGTGGTACCCAGGCTGTCTGGAAGTCCTGAGAAGAACTGGCAGCTCTTCCCATGATCAAAACCACCTCTCAGCTGAGCTCAGTTAAAACTAGAGTCACTCCTTGGGGATATTTTTAGGTTTATAATAGAGACATGAACTGATGAATCACACTTTCTGTCCTCTCAACTCACCAAGTTTCTGCTTTTACAAATTACCTGTCACACTCCCACTGCCCCCCGAGCTGTGTAATACTCTCAGTCACCTGAAACCTCCAAACCAGCACTCATTACATCAGTTTAGGCACCTATTTTCTCCTTAAGAAGATGACAAAGTTCAGACAGCACGTGATGGGCCTGGGGTTTAAAACTGAGCCAGCCATGGGTGAAATCAGAGGCACCACCTCATCACAGGGACAGGGCAGCTCCCAGAAGTTGTTCTATAAACAAACATTTACCAAGGGCTTTTTATGGGCAAAAGGCCACATCCCAAGGAAGTGACAAAAATCAAAATAAACCTGCAATAATCTAATTCTGAGTATTTGCATGTATGTGGAAAGGAGCTGTGAGAAGGTAGAAAGAAAGTGGAGAAAGATGCTTGAATGAAGAACAGAACCTGAGCAAGCCTCAAGACTAGAAAGAGGATTTAGGGCAGGTCACTGAGGTCAGTTCACTGGAAGAGCACTCAGCCTGCACCAATTAAGCATGTTTGGAGTTGTGTTGGGGAATCCACTGATGAAGGCTCTCGACTGCGAAAAAGTGAGGCTGAAACGGAGGAGGAAGAGCAGCACAGCTATGTTCAGAGGAGGAGAACCTCAGAAACACAACAGGCACGATGGGACACATTAGGAGCGAGCTCTTGTGTAAAAAAGAGGCTTTTGGCCAGTGTTTCCTTTGGGCTTCCTTAAATTCCAAGCTCAAATTAGCACAGGCAACATTTTGAGGCTGAGGTATCAGATCAGGCTTTCCTTTCCCAGTGGGAATCTAAAGTTACAAACTGACTTCAAAAAGAGGCAAGACCCTGCTTCTTTCCTTATCAGTGGTTTCTGAAGCAGCTCCTTATCTCTGCAGGGGGAGCCCAGCAGCCCTCACTGATCCCACACTTCAGATGCCACAGATGAAGGACCTGGCTGTGAGTTCTGCTTCATACCTGCCCCAACACCCTGCTTTGAACCTCTCCTAAGCAACTTTTGTGTGGAGATAGAGCGCTCCAAACCTCACCGAGCCCCGTCTGACAGCGCTAAAGATGCAATAATGCAGCAGGGGAGTTGTCCAGCATTCATTTCTCTGAAGGATTAATTCCATGCAAGAGTCAGAGCCATGAACAGAAACCCTTCAAGCAGCCACAGCTGATTGATCGGTATCTGGGATTGTTGGGGTTGTAAAACTCCAGTGAACGAGGCAGATCACTCAGGACAGACAGAATGAGGAGTTCCTCCTATGCTCTGCTAGGAGGGATAATGTTACACAGGGCTTCTTGGCAACATTAAACCCCAATATTACGTTCATTTATCTGCCAGATCTGCAGTTCATTGGGGGGCATTACATTCACTCGGCAAAGGTGAATCTCCATCTCCACTACACCCAGAGGAACATAAAAGAAGAACAGCAGCACATGGCAACACTCATCCTTGTTTAGAAGGAAAGATTTTTAAAATTAGATGGTTTAAAGGACTATTTATTCTAGAACAATTATTTTTTCATTAAAATCAGTTTTACCATAGATCCCTCAGAGAGGAATTCAAAACCATTTGAAAGAGCAAAGGCATAGAAAGCAATATGAATATTCAGCAGGGGGACTGACCAGCACAATAGGATTATAAAGTTTTAGAACTTCAGAATGACAACAACCTCAACTGTTGGTCCTGGAAATTATTATATTTCAATATGGGAAACGATGGGGATAAAAGCCCCCACAACATCCCAAACTAAGAGCAACCTGCAGTCCTACCCCTGAGCACCAACATAAAGCAGGGCCATGTGTCACCACAGCTACTCCTGCACATTCTCTTGCACACAATTATTGGTTCTACTGTCACAGGATCAAAGAGAGAAGGCAAGATTCCTTCTTGGGTGGCTCCCAATCCCAAATGCTGCACATATGGCAAAGTACAGCAAATAAAAACCTGATCCCATCACCCTCACTTTGGAAGCAAAAGAGTGGGTTTTTTCCAAATCTGTTTTTTGTGGTTTGCTCCAGTCTGAAGGGAAAACGAGGAAAATGCACATACTGCAGAAAAGAAAAAAAAAAAAAATTAAACCCTATTTGATAGGGATTGAACCAGGAGAAGGAAGGTCAGAAATGCAGGGGAACAATAGAAAATATTCCAGCTTGTGAAATGATCCACATATCAGCTCTTTATCCTACAATGCCCAGATATCATGGAAGCTAAGTGCAACACTCTCAGGCATTCTCCATTTCTCCTGGACATTTATTATTTAGACATCATTTCTCTTTTATGGCTTCCCTGGAAGGTCAAGACAAATTTTCTCTCATCACCTCCAAGGCCCAGGTTGGTAATGAAACACCTACCCAATAAAGTAATTGCTGCATTACAGGCATTAATGCTCCATTGGAATAGGGGGACATGAAATAGCTCTATCCTTCAGGGAGCAGGGCTTCCATTCACAACACCAAGAGCTTTCACATTTCCCTCATTTTTTTCCTTCCTGTTCTGTAATATCATGAATTTCTGGCCAGAGGTTATGCTGAAAGAAATCAAAACAACTTTGTCACTTTCCATCCCTTTCCCTGAGCAGACATGCAAACTGAAAATTAAGGAATCTAGTCACTGTATGGAAAAAAGACACATTAAGGAAAATTAACTGTATACAATAATAGTTTTCTGAATGTAAAACTCAGTACCAGTAAATAATACCTCCAACAAAGGGCCAATCAGAACTATCCATCTGAATTTCCTGCTCTCTTCCCAGTGTCAAAGCACAGCCTCTGTTCTTGCTTCCAGTGTTGTGACACTAATTTCAATTTTCATTAAAAAGCCTGGAGTTTGGCCTTCAGATTTGCATTTGTTCCTTGTACATTAACAATGAACTGTATTAACATGAAAAAGCAGCTTCAGAAAATGCACTTGTGAGCCACAAGAAGCTGTTTATTATTGTTATCCCTAATTCTGTACCTGAACAAAACCAGGTAAAGCACAAGGATTTGCACTATGGCTATAAGATATTTCTGCATGCTTTATACACCAAACTGGGATTGTACATTTTGAATTCTAGTGGTTGGCTCATATTTGATAGCATGATTTTTATTTTTTGTACCAATTTTTACCACAATATATACGCTCAGGCCAGTTAAAATGAGTGCCTGGCAAAGGAAATTGTGAAGAGCTGGGAGGAAAGGATTTACTGGGAAAGTTGTTCCGTGCAAACTCCTGTTTGTGGGACACCTCACCACAGGCACAGCTGCAGGACTGGATTGTCCTTGCAATAAACACGGAAATGTTTAAGAGAGACAGATGCCAGAACCAGCTACAAAGCAGAGTAACCTGATAAAGCTCTTTTTAGCAGCTACTGTAATAAAGAACCTTGATCTGCAGTGCACAAAGCAAAATGAATTTCTGTAACAATCGCCCTAAAAATGTGCAAACATGGGCTGAGTGCGGCTTCACTCCTCTCAGGAGCAAGAACTTCCAAGAGCAGCTACACCAGGCTGGGTCTGCTCACAGGTCTGGAAAAGATCTTACAGGGATATTGCTCTTAAAAGCAGAAAATTAATTTATTTGTTCTACTTTCCACTGCCGAGGGGTGGGAGAGTGATACAGCTATAACAGTCCCATGTTTGTTACTATATGCTTTTTGTAGTGTTTATTTCTACCATAAACCTGGTCCAGAAAGTCACAATTTCCAGTGATTTAAGGTTTGATTCTACAGTGAATATTCCCCCATGTTACCTGTAGGGACTACTTCCAGGAATAAAGGGAAATATTCTGCTTTATGAACACCTTGACTTCAAACAGAGTTACTCCTGATGTATATCAGAGTGAACGGAAAGGGATCAGAACGAGATGGGATCTTGCATAAAGCTTCTAAGAGAAAAGGAAGAAGTGTGTCCATCCACTCCTTCATGTAGCACCAATCAGGAAGATGAGATTAGTGCACAGGAGATGAGAGGATAAAGCACTTGTTTTCATGCTGGAAATAGCAGTTTCCTGCTGGTTAAGTCTGTCACCAACTCAAAAGGATGCGCTCACCAGAACTCTGACCTGGGCTGCAGCCTCCTCCTGCTTCTGACTCAAAGCAAGGTGTTTCAAGACTTGTTCCACACCCTCTGATAAGGCTGCAGGGAAGTTTCATGTTTATCTCATCCTTCTCTAGGAAATACCCATGATGTAACAGCTGCTCAGGACTGCAGGTGATGCATTGGCAAGGGGTGAGTCAGTGGTACAAAGGACGGGATATTTGCCTGTCAAATTCCACCCATTCCAGTGTTTCCACATGCAGAGCTATCACCAGAGAGGGCAGCTCACCTCCAACACCGCAGAAACCAAGATCTCACCTGGAGGTACCAAATAATGTTTTAAAAAGATACAAATTATTCTGTAAACTTCAGCTAGGTGTTATCAGAATTTAATCACTGAGGTCACATTACCCTGGCTGCTGTCAAAAAGTGAAATCCAATTTTCCTTTTCCCTTAAGGAGCAGATTTGCACCCTCAGCCTTGCAGAGTTTTGTGTCTCAGAATCCAACCCAATACAAAAATTGCTTTTATAGTTTGGAAAGCCAGTTTTCCATTGAGTCAGCAAACTGATCCAGCTTGCCCACAGTCAGAGCTGCCAGAGCAAACACAAACAGCGGGAGCACATGGCTGGCCCAGGGAGAACAGGATCTCATTTCACTGGCAGCCCAAACTCGGGCTGACCTCCATGTAACACAAACCTGCACCCTGAATTGTCTCTCACTGACTCAGGACACTGGGGCATCTCTGGGCAGCTACAAAAGTTGCTGTGCATGAGGCTGATTCCCCTTCTCTCCCATCTGAGAAAACTGAACAGATGTTAAAGATTTTGCTACAACAGTTTTCTTATGTAAGTGGTGACAGAGGTTGGCACCAAGCTCTGGATAAACACAGAACAACAGATCCAGAAAGCAATTGTGAGACTTTCCTGATGAAACCTTGTCCACACGCAATGGACTCAGTAAAAACAAGATTTACCAAGTTACAATTATTATTATTAGGGCTATGCAAGCTCTTAGCAGCTTTCAGTGCAAAGCCAAGGCTCCAGAACAGCCAGGAGTTGCAAATTTGTGGCTTTCTCCAATTCTCAAGCAGAAGTGTTAAATGAGCAGAAAAATATTCTTTAGAAGAACAACAACAAAAAAGGCCAAACATCCATCTTTTTATTCTTCTTGGGTAAGGACAACAATTTAAACACTGCAGGCTAAAACAAGCAGAAACCAACCAAAACTAAACAAACAAAACCTAACCAAAAGTAAGGTTTTTTTCCTTTTGATCTGTATTAAAAAAATCAGGCTAACTTTTAAATAGCCAGGCTAGGATTCTGGAATACTGAAGATGCTAAAAGAACCAAGCCTTGATCCTGAAATAAGAACTCTTTAGCATTCCACGACTATCATAAATATCAAAACAGTATGCAATGCATTTTCTGCTAGAAAGGTCCTTCTGATTTAGTTGAAAGGCTCCAGCAATTCATATTAAGTTCCTTATGTTAGTGCTCTTTTCTTCTGTAGTTAATATCTTGAATATTTAAAGGTGCCAATTATAAGCATTAAAACTTTTATAACATCATCTAGTAATGTATTTTTTATTATTATTAATTTTGGTATTTGACTCTTATGCCAGCTCTGAGGAGAAAATTTTGAATTTAGGAATTCACATTATAATGATCTCATTTCTGCCATGCAGGTCTTTACTTAACACTGTCCAGGAAACTCACCTGGTCAAACAGAACCTGCCCAGCTTGAGTTAGGGGGTACTTTAAATTCAGGTTGGCCTCTTCAAAACTGAGCAAAAAGGTTAAACTGCTCAAGATGAACTCCCCAAGCAACACCAACACCAGCACACTCTGAACCAGGGCACTTTCCAAGGGAGGAAAGAATCCCAAATGGCAGCAGATGCTCATTGTTCAGATGAATAATTCTGCACCAGAATATTAAAGTCCTTTTTCAAACTCAAGTTTCTAAAGATGAAAAGAACTGTTAAGATTAGAAACAACCCAGTCAATTTGACAAGAGAGTCAGATTTGGGGTCTAATTCTAGAGGACAACATCCTTTAGCACACAGGCACGTTTTACACAGGCTTTTTAAATGGCTTTCACATTTATTTTACCTCTCCATCACTGACAACACAATACAAAACTGCCTGAACTTAAAATATGCATTTCATTTCCACTACAATGGATTTATCTTTCCAGCAGATGTTGTGTGGAATATCCAGTGATTGCAAGATGTTTCAATCTAAAGTGATGACTAAAACGTGCACCAATAACCCCCTTTCTTCAGGGAGATGGGCTTTTTGCAAATCTAGTTGCAATAATTTGTGGGACAGCCTTAAAACTCCAGGCACCAAGATGAAGTGTCCACAGCACTATATTCTGAAGGGATACTGATTAAAGTATGCTGTTTCTGATCTCTAGGCCAAAACTTCTTAGCAGATCAGGTTTCCTTATTTTGAGGAATGGCATATTTGGAAATCTGGAGCAATATTCCTCCTGGAACACAATAAAGGCAGTTGTTTGAAAAGCAGAAACTGACCTGGATTATCAACATCAGGGCAAGAACTTCAGCTGCTTGATGTAATTTTTAGTAATTTAGCAGGCCAGGGAAGTGCAGAGGGTTTGTGACAATAATCACTCAAGCATTCCTCTAAGCTGCTCCTCTCCTTGGCTTTGAAAACCTCTGCTGCAGAAGGGGAATGTTTGGAAGTGTCATGGAGGTAATTGTGTAAGCAAAGCCCTCAGCAATATGATCTCTTATTAACACAGTGTCTTACATTCACTTGTGTTCCAGGAGTTTTGGTCAATCCTATAACCAGGATTGTTATTTCACTCTAAATAATTTTTTTCCCAAACCCTCCAACCTATTTTCTTAACCAAATGATGGTTGTTTGACTTCTGCAACTCACACTCTGGTCTCTACCGTGACAGTGTCCAGAAAATGTGGTGTCTCTTCTTCATATATATATATATATATAAATAAAAAACAACTTAAAGACTTGAGCAGTTTGCCTTTTCTTGCTAATTTTGAGATTTTCTGAGGGGTTTAATTGTTTTTGCTGGCAGTGATTTGGTGCTTCTGTGGTAACTTCTCTTTGTCCAATGTTTGCTTAACAAACCTTCTTCAACAGATAGCACATGTCAAGAAATAAATTTTTTAAAAATTGTGAAACAAATTACACTCTTGATTTGCAAGTTCAAACCTAGTAAAAAAATCAGACTGAAATCAGCTGCAAGCATAGGGACCAGAATTAAACTAACTTCCATCAAAAATTTTACATCTGGATTTCAATTAAGCTCAGAGTTAATTGTTAACTATCTTAACTCCTGACCCATCAAAGAGTTAAAAAAATAAAAAGGAAAAAAAAGAGAGATCAGGCTTTGATGCCAGTCTGGAAGTTGCTGAGCTATTAATCAGTGGTTATCAGTTTGCCTTAGATGACTAAAACTCATTAATATAAACGAGAAGCCTGAAAGGATCACATTAGTGTGTTATCAGTTTCATCATTTACAACCCTGGAACAGCTAAAAGAGTTAAGCTATCACACACTGCACTGAAGGATAATTTGGCATCATTAATTTTGTTCTGCCATTTGCCAAACCTAATTGGGAATGATAGGGGCTTGGAAATCTGAATTCATAGCTTTCACCTACATCCCTTTATTTTTTCCCCAGAGTCCTGGCATTTAATGAATGAAAAAGCACCAAAACCATTCAAAGGTTTTAATAACTTGAATTTTGGTGAATAAATTTCACATTGCTTTTGATTTCAGAGATATATCCATCACAAAAGAACAGTGCTGTGGCAATTATTTCCAAATTTGTTCATTCTTAAAGGGGCTTTTACACTTTTGTTACACAAGCAATGTGATGAAATGGAAAGTTTCTTCTTTGCTAGTTAAAAATTTTCAAAGTAATTTTTGTGTACATGGCACAAATGCACTCTCCTCAGCCTCATTCCCACTGCCTCTGAGTAAAAGCTTGGTTTTTCGATAGTTCATGAACAAAATAATAAAAAGTAATGCATAAACATTAAATATGACTCATCAGATCCAACCTACCTCCGATTTCAGATTTGCAAACACTTAGGTCAGGGAGAGAAAATCTCAATTAAATTCATGTGTGGAAAATTCCTGTCCTGGTCACGATAATTCACCTAAAGGTGTAAGGAAAGCTAAGAGAAGGAAGGTGTTCCAATGGCAGAGGTGGATAAATGTGTTGGACCAGGACTATGGCTATTTATTTACACTCCAGATCGACATCCAAGATAAGCTGAATTAGCTCCACTGTAGCTGCAGCCCTTGGATCCCAGAGGCTCTGCTAATTTAGAGGAAATGTTCCCAATGAGACAAGAACAAATCATACCTGTGCTTTCTAAAGAGATGTCATTCACTGCACAGAAGGAAAGCATTCATCTTTCACATTTTGGCACTTGCCAGATAATCCCTTTAGCCTTTGGGTTGATGCACTTTATAGAAATTCAAAATAACCATCCACCAGACTTATTTCATAGCGCAGCCTTTTATGACGCTCTTCAAAGAGCATTCTTATTCCAAAGAGATAAGGGAGTTCTTTTGTCACATTGACAGAGAGACTTTATTATCCTTTAATGGAAACTTCATCATCTGTGGCAGTTTTGAACCTTAAGGAGGTTGTGCTATTAAGACACAACAGATGTGCTACTTTTAACCATTAAAAGTTATCATTCAAGAAAAGCGTTTCCCACTTTTCTTGATATATTGTGATGTTATACAAGACATTTGCTCTTTTGTTGCATCACAAGAACACCTAAATTACAGCCTTCATCCCAAAACTCCAAAGGTTTTGTGTTTTTTTCCAGTTCTTTTTAAATAAATTGTTTTGAAAGCAATTTTTAAAGACAAAGGACAAACAAGGGCTTTTCACAATTCTGGGTCCTGAAATTCTGCACCATTAGCTCACTTCGCAAACTGAGAAATAACCTTCTGTAAGCCAACAAAGGATTAAGTCAATGAAAATATATTTGAGAATATCTGAACTAAACCTCCTTTGGTACAAGTTGAGGCCCTTTCCCCTTGTCCTGTCCCTGTTCCCTGGGAGAAGAGCCCGACCTGGCTGCCTGCACCCTCCTGTCAGGAGTTGTGCAGAGCCAGAGGGTCCCCTTGAGCCTCCTCTGCTTCAGGCTGAGCCCCCCAGCCACTCCAGACCCTTCCCCAGCTCCATTCCTTTCTCTGGACTCACTCCAGCCCCTCGATGTCCCTCCTGAATGGAGGGGCCCAGAACTGCGCACAGTATGATTCCTCCGACGTTGGCACAGATTATTCCTCAGGTAAAGAAAGTTCCCATTTTCTCTGTGCTCACACTGCCCATTCACAGCCTGCACAAAGTGCAGGATGTTAAGGAGGAACAAATTCTTTCCCAGGAATTCACCAACACTGAAGCTTTGTTAACCACGACTCCTTGGATTTACATAATCCCAGAGTTTGAAAATCGTGAAAAAGCATTCACTACAGGGTGGTGTTTGTGAAAGCATCTCAGGGGAATAATTTTGCAACCTGCTGACACTGTGTAAACACACGAGTCTTGGGGAACCTTTTCAAATACTTGCGGAGCATTTTCACTCTGGCCAAGTAATGCAGCTCACACCAAACCACCCCGCGGGGGGTTCACAAACACTCTTCATTGTTCTGGTTGATATAAACCCATGCTCAGTAAACAGCAGGTACAGGATGTTCCTTGTTGCACTAGGAGCTACACCAGTAGGAAAGAATAAAACCAGTAACGTTCTCACGGGTAGTAGTAAGTTCATTTTGCTTGTCTGTTTCAGAACTGAGAACCAATTTCATATAACTGAGATTCTGGACAACTCACAAAGTATTTTCTTTTCACTAGTGTAACTGGCTGAAGGGGAGTGGTTCTCAGACCTTCAGAGCATTTGCTGTTGGACAAGGAAAAGTTCAACTTCATCTCCCACTGAGTTCCTGGGATGCCTCTGCTCAAAACCTGCATCTTTACATGCAGCAGATATTAGGGATGCTTTTCCAAGGATGAAAACAAACCTCACCAAACCTGCTTTGAACCCAGTCATGCCTTACAACCACACATGCACTTCAAACCACAGTGCTGCCACCAGGGGTTAATGAAGAGGCTGAGAAGTGCTAATTACCAGGGTCAGAATGGTATCCACACCCATCATTACATTATACAGTACAGCAATTCCTTATTTTTATTTCTAACACTGGACACTAACTAGTTTCTTCAAGAATGAAAAAAATCAAGCTGGTCTAGTGCAAGGTGTCCCTGCCCATGGCAGAGGGTTGGGAACAAGGTAGTCTTTAAGGCCCCTTCCAACCCAAACCATCAAAAGAATCTATGATATTTTTTTTTTTTTTGGTATTTTCCTTTCCCCCCTGCACTTGCACAGTAGATTTAACAGAATCCAGACTTCTTGGCCCACATTGCTACAACTCCCATCACTTCAGAGGGTCCAGATCTTGCAGAAATGGAACAGGCAATATGAAATGCAGGATTAAACCCTGGCCATGCCATAGATGCAAACAGGTTTTGACATATAGAGGGCAAGTAGGGAGCATGTAAGCAGAAAAATGAATAAAAATGGAAAACTGCAAAGCAAGAGGTTCCAAGAGAAGCAGACTGTTTCCAACACAGTCAAGCAAGTGGAGTAGTTTAGTACAGGCAAAGCCACTTAGGTTTGGGCTAAAACTCAATATCAATCCCAGAGATTGGATTCAGAACCCAAATTTCACTACTGCCTTCCTGAGGATTGTCAGTGACTCCCACAGCTCCAGCAGCTCTGCCAAATACATTAACCCAGCATGGATTCAAGTCAAGAGATGGCATTTCAAAATTGCTCACGTGATGTCTCCAATTCTACTCTGATACCATAAATATAAGTCTGTTTGGAGTATAAATCCGTTCTGGAAATGTACCTGATGATAAAAGATGACAGCATCTATTTTAAATGCAATTATTATTTGAAAGGTGCTCGTTACTGCTAAATGATTCCTCTTTGATAGAGCTCAGTACCTGCAACACACACTGGTATTCCACTGGAATTCCATGCTCCCAGGAGCCAGCAGTTCCCTAAACTGCTAATTAACGTGATAACACGAGGGCTCCACTCAGATACTCTGTAATTGAACTTGGGGTAGAGAAAGAATAAGCTCTGCCATCTGTATCTGTGCAGAGGGAAGTGCTTGATTTGGACTGGGATGGGGATTTTTTTGGTCCCTCTTTAGCCAAAGGGGAGCCCTCTCACAGGGGATTGCTCGCTGAGAACTTAACTCGATGTGTTTGTGCTGATGGCATGTCAGCACCTGGAGTGCTTCGAGGGAAGTCTGTCAAGCTTTGTTTGCAAATTTTCTACATATTTTTAAAAAGCATTTGTGCCACTGTTCCCTCCCCCCCTCCAAGCAGTTCTGAATAATTAAAGCGTTTTTACAAATTTGTAATTAAAAGACCTCCTGGAGTTACTATAGTAACGGGGCCTTTAGAAATCAATTCAATAAAACAAAAAAATGGGGTTGATTGGTTGGCTTTGATCTTCTCTCTTTGTTCACTGGCATTAAGAATATTCTGAAAGATCATATTTTTTTTCCCCCTCAACTGCAGAGTTGTTATATTCCAAGATGTACAGTGTGTAAGCTTTAGTATTCACCATCAAACCACGGCATAAATGGGGACAACTTTCTGGGTGCTGTTTTCTTTCTGGGACCAACCCTGACAAATACAGAGCAGCTCCATTTATTCAGTTTTAAGACAGCATTACCAGAGGTTTACTGCTGCATATTTTGCAATGGAATCAACACCTGGAAAAACTCTCAACCACGATATTCATTTTAGTGAATATTCCTCCAAAAATACAACCCAGTTCAAGTTACGAGAACAAAACTCAGAGCTCATGAATTTCAAAGCAGGATCCAACTGGATGGTGCAGTTAACTCACTTTAGTTCAAGTGTTCGGTTCAGTTTTATTTCCACCAGCACCTGACTCTACAGGTTTTTGTTTCAGGAGTGTCTCCACTTTGAAAAATCACTTTAAAGCAATGATGGGCTCTTCTTTAACAGCTCTGCTCCTTCTCACACTAGGTACAGAGCCAGATCATTGCTCTTAGGGCACAGATCACGCTTTTGCACTTTTCTGTTCTTTCACTTCAATTTCTAGCCAATAAAAAAAAAAAAAAAAAATCACATCAGAAATTTTCACTAGGGAAAATATTCAACAGGGAGACACCAATTAATAGACCACAACAGTCTGGATCTGGGGGCATCAGGAGGATGAGATCCTGTTTTCCAAGTCCTCTCCTGCTGCACCCAAGCACAGGTGCTGCTTGCTGTGGGATCCCAACCCATCAGCAGCACAAACACAGCTCGATGCAGCTGCCACCCATGCTGGAAGGGCAGGATGTGCACTCCAGAGCCTTCCCTGGGAAAGGACCAGCTCAGCTCCCAGAGCCAAGTCTGGCCTCTGTTGCAAGCAGCCACCTCCAACACGGTTTCAAATAGCAATGATGAAAATTAAACTTTTCCCCATAAGGGACAATTAGCTTTTATTAAGATATTTATACTATTTACTGACATCTGCTTGGAAAATACTTTCATGAACATCTATCTCACTGCCTTGCAGAAGTTGAAACTACAAATCTGAAAGTCAAAATCCTATCCACAGATATGGAATGCTCTGCTTATCTCTGGTGTCACCCCTATCCTGGGATGCTGGCAGGGCTCCACTTGTTCCTTACCCATCAGTTGTGCCAAGCTCCAAACCAACTCCATTCCAGGGATTCCCTGCAATCCCACTTTCCCAACTCTACTGGAAACTCCCATTTTCCTTGGAAGAGCGCTTGGGTGCCCAGGTAACCGGGCAGACTGGGGAGGAGGTGCAGAGATCCACACTCAAGTCCTGTCCTGCCTTGTGGTAGGAACACCAGAAGGTGTTAGACCAGCTCTGCAAGGCACATCAGGATGAATCCAGCCCACAGCTTACGCAGAACCAGAGAGACCAACACTTGGAAATTATTTTTCTCCAGAGGAAGAGACATTTTAGAACAAATTTAGCAACAAGGAAATTCAGCCGCTCATAAATCAATAACATTTCCAGAGGTTTAATATGACTTATGTAAAAGCTGTTCTTTATGTCTAATTTAGGACTGTTGTTACAAGTT
The DNA here is from genome assembly GCA_032173965.1 of Sitta carolinensis. Classification (NCBI taxonomy): domain Eukaryota; kingdom Metazoa; phylum Chordata; class Aves; order Passeriformes; family Sittidae; genus Sitta; species Sitta carolinensis. The sequence goes on from JAVUNC010000026.1 coordinate 8,424,024, forward strand.
TACTCAACTGGATAAATTTATGGTCACACACATTTATGGAACGAGCCTAAATTTCCATGCAGAACTTGATTTTACCTTAAATAACCAAGTTTACTGAGTAACTGATTTTTATTGGTCTGAAGGGCCATTGTTTAAAACAGGTTTCTTTGTAGATAAGAGATAGGAGCCCAGATGCTCATTTCAGATACATGACTGGAGCTCAGATGAACACCAGATTCATTTGGTAAAGTCAGAGCCTGATCTGAAAGCAATAAATCACAACTTTTTGTTTTATATTTAAGTTATGCTAGTGAACTTCCTCAGGCCTTTGGAATTTTCTATTTGTAATTAAAAAAAGAAATCATATTCTTAGCTGATTAAGGACAGAAGCTGCTTTTATCTGTGCTAAACCAGTTCTTATTTAATGTAACACTAAATTGAGTTGCAGTTCTAAAAGGAGCAGTAAAAACAATGAGGGATTGATTATTTTTTTCTGTAAAGTTTTATAAAACAGACAGTAATGAACTCTCTATACAGCTGCCATTAAGAAAAATGCAGTAGCAGATCATCCCCCTTCACCTTCAGCATCTACCAGAGGGCTGTAAAAGAAATAAAAACTCCTCCTGGGAAGGACCAAATGGAAACAGAATGAGATTTCACTTTCAACATGGAAAGGAGTTTTGTAATCGAATCATGTGTGATGCACTGAGAGTTGGCTCAATCCAAGAAGGCAGTTCCCATTCTCAACTTGCTGCAGGAGCATCTCTCTCCAGAAAAATTCCCTGCAAAGCCTCTAACCAGAATAATTCCTTAAAATGAACACTCAACACTCCGTGGCCTAAGCACAGCACAACCTTTTGTTCCCTATGTCTCAAGCAGACTACCCTCTCATAACTTCTCAATATCCAAAGGTATTTCAGGAAGACAGCATCCCATTTCTTGTCTGGGGATAGAATAGGATGCTGAAGATACTTTGCTGTGTCCCCACTCCACTGTTTGTGGGCTGTAAATTCATGCAGTCTTAGGGTTGCTTTGAAAACTCCTGAATTCTGCTGCAGCCTCACAGCACATTCAGGATACCTCTATTTCAATTCCTGAAGAACTGGCAGAAGTCCTGAACTAAAAGCACTTCTGACCATTAGGTAGCACCATAATATCAACTCAGATTCAAGGGTTCTTTCCAGTTTTGCCACTTTTTGGTGTCATTTTAAACAAATCACTTCTGCATACATTTCATATTTCCCTTTCTGTTGTAAACTTGCAATACCTTTTCCTTAATACGTGCTAGAAAAGCTTATTTAGTACTTGCAAAACACCAACTAGAAGTACTTTATAAAATTTCCAAGTTATCTATTACAATAGTAAGTTTTATAGGCTTATTTATATAAGGCTTGAGCCCTTGCAGTGTTTTGTAAGCAGGGCGTGAGGTAGAAGCAGCACACAAATTCTTGTGTGTCATCTTCTCCACCTCTACCCTGCCTACAACACTTGGGAATCTGCACAGACACCCAGAGAACCCACACGGCTTTTCCATATAGCTGAAAGGGGAAAAGAGGCTTTCCTCATGTGGCTGGTATGCCCTAATTCTGCTCAGCTGGAGGATATTTTAAAAAAGAACGATGACAGCCTCTGACGTACCCGGCAGAGTCATCACCAACGCCGTGCAAACTTGCATTCAAAAATAGATGGCTGACCTTCAGAGAGAGAAAGAGAAAGAGACTTTCCCAACATTTGCAACAAGGGAACCACGCTGGCTTATCAGAAAGCAGAAGTTGCTGAGCTGAGCCAGCATTTGTCACCAGGCAGATACCTGGAGGTTGCTGCTGGGGAGCTGCACCAACACGTTCCCTAACGAGGTTCCACAGTGCTCGGCTCTCTTACAACTCGGAAACATTACCCAAATGTGGCTGACTGTACACAGGGTATTCCTGACAATATTCCATCAGGATACACTGACATTCAATCTGACAGAATGCCACAGCTGAGCTGAATGAAAGTCCCCAGAGTTATCTGGCTACTTAGATTTTCAGTGCTCTTCTCCATGACTGTCCCAGCCTGCCAGGCTGGAGAGGAAACATCAGATGAACAAGCAGTTCAAAGCAGTTGTAGAATTTATTGCAAACATCAGTGATTTTTACTGCAGTGAGGTCTTGCAGTAATTTTCACTGAAGGCTTGACACTCATGGTATAAAATCACTGCGAAAGATTCCCATCATCAACTGGTGCTGTGCCTACTGTAACCTGTCCTCTGGAATATTAAGCTCTAAACTTTCATATAGAGAGCACAAAACCTCAAAACTTAAACCAGCCAGGACATTTAGAATTCAATCCCAACTCTAATATCGACTTAAAAGGTGCTCTTGGACAGTTAATTGAATTCTCAGCGACACATCAATATAATGGGTACGGTGCCATACTAATTAGTGTCAATATTCAACATAAAGTCAGGCCTTGCTGAAAAAAAAAAAAGGTACTCAAAATACAAGAGAAATCTATCCCATACATGTCTTTATTTTCATAAAGGGATCTGCTTTTCTTTTCCTCTTTCCCCCAAAGGGATTAGTTTTCCTTTTCCCACAGAACCACCAGTGAATGCAGATCCCATTTTTCAAACCTTGTCACGTTTATTCACCCACAATCTTCCATCCACTGCTACATTGCCTGGAAATAACGTGCACAAACCTGGAGAGGTTTGCGAATACTTTGACTGCATGCAGGCCAATCAGACAACATAAAAGCAGGAATAATATTTGGTCCCTCAGGAAAGCAGGGGACGCCCCTAGTCCTCCACTCACCTACATGCTCTTCATAGGATGCTGCTACAGAACTAACTACAGTGTACTACTATGACAGTAAATCCATTCACAGTGGTGGTTTCCCTGCTGTTTGCTCATAATAATTCTCACTCTTGGTCATCCTTCCCTTTTTTTTTTTTTTTTTGGTGAGGAGAATGAAGGAAGAATTCTGAACAATTTGTTTTGCAATCTCCACCTCCTGCTTGGTTTCCCAACCACAGTATTCATGCACAGCTCTTCCACAACTGTATTTTCAAAAGAATTTACGTATCCATGTCTTCTTCACAACAGAAAATTCCCTTTAAGTGCATGAGGTCTTTTGTGGGCAGTATGTGTAAGTTTAAAGTTAAGCTGCTGTTAATAGACTGTTACTGGTACCAGTGAAACAGGTTTCTCACAATGCATCACAACAAGCTTTCCTATTGAAACTGTTTAAAGCACATTACCAGTTTCTTGGGTTTGTTATTTATGATAAAAATGTAAAGATGAACCCCTCAAAGTCAGAGCTAAGCTATGTACCCAAATTCATAAGCTGTTATGATTAAGAGCAGCTGAGCTGCAAAGAAAAAAATTACAACAGAATGAAAGAGAAAAGTGCCAAACCAGATCAAAGAAGTGAGTGAAGAAGCCTGGAAAGACCTATTTAGCTCAGAATCTGAACAGCTTTTTAGACAAATAACAAGAGATCCTACTGCCTTCAGAACACAAGAGACCTTCATCCTAACACTGCATTTCTGCCATGAGGGTGTTTCACAATTTTCAGTATTCCCAAGAATGGGAGCAGGGGGATAGTTGAGGCATGGGACCTTTGGAACCAGTTGGGTGTATATCCACATCTGGGGAGCAACACTCCTGTACCACTGGTCCCAGCTCTGACCCCAGATCTCTCCAGCTACTGACTTGCATTTGCAACTCAAATGCTTTAGTCTCCTATTAATCTATTCTCAGATTAATTTACTCTGAGATAAAAGCTATAAAAGCTTTCTTCCCCCTTTTGCAATCCCAGACTCCAGTTCCACTGTCTCATGTGTTATCCCTTCAATGGCCATGTTTTTGGGAAGGCTTTTTGGTATTTGTGCTCTTAGAGAAGACACCAGATAAAACTACAGTAGTATCAAAAACATGTAAGCACATGATGTGCTGGATAAAGCTTTACAAATTCCCTCCTAATACTTGGGGAGGGAAGTGAAACAGCAGCAGGGCTCAGTTCTGTAATGAGAAAAGTTTAATTAATAGCTTTCAGCACAATGCAGGGGTGATTTCTCCAGAATCCTGGGACTGGGAGAAGCTCACTCCTATCTGGATTTACAAGCAGAGTACCTGTACAAACCAGCAGCCCAAACATCCCACCAGCTCAATCCCAGGACACAGATGACGAGTTACACGGGGAGCTTGCATGGGGTTGTATTGCTTTATAAAAAGGGTTTTACTAGCACACGTTTCAGATGACTTGAGAGCTCAGTAGTTGCTTCCTGAATAATGTGGCTGGCTCAAACTCACACCAATAAAACTTTTACACCGGACCAAACTGCCACCTAGTATTTTAACATCACACATTATGCAGGGAAGCTGTTTTAGAGAGCTTTAAATGCTCTGTATTTGCTCTACTTCCTCACGTCTCCAGCGATTCTGTAGCTGCCAGGAGCAAATGGCACCCAGCTGCAGGGTTAGAGGCACAAACACAAAATTTCTCAGGTCCCTTGAAGGGAGCTGGTTATTAAACAAAGATGGGAAGCATTGACAGGCTCTGTCTGGTCAGAAAAAGCCCCTTTCTCGACCTGCGTTTAACACAGGGCTCGCCTGTGACAGATGGACAGCCTGAACCTGATTTCAGGGATGCTCTCCTGAATTAGCAGAGCTGCATCCATCGGGACACAGGCAAGCTTGGCTCTGAGCCACCTCCAGCTTCTGAATCCTCGTGTGTGCAAGGAATCAAAGGGCTGGTCACATCCCCCGAGTGGAATGAATTAGTTCCTGACAAAAGATAACATTTTCCTGGAGAACGCGGCTCCCTGAATGAGAAAGTGCTGAAAGGGGCTGCATTTCTGTAAGGGAAGCGTGCGTTTAAAGGTCCCCTCTGGACAATCTGCATGTAAACGAGGCAACATTTAGTTGCAAGTATCTCTCGAAACTTAAACTGGCTGCACATTCTGAAAGTTAAGTAAAAACAGAACCACGGGAGAGAACCCCTAATTACCACATAGCGAGGGGACTGATTAAAACCATCAGGGCAGGGATCCTGTGTTTCATTAAACAAATATACCAAGTTGAGCTTTATTGTTATTTTAGCTGATGAAGGAAAAATAAAGTCTACCTCTGCATGCATGAAATTACCTAAATTCAAAGTCTCACTGGCAACAAGGGTAGTGCAGGATTTTTTTCCCCCTAATGTTTGTATTTAAGTAGCCCACTACAGCTACTCAGATTAATATGAAATGTTGAAGCACAGTTAACCTCTGGCATTTTTAGCATCTACACAGAGCCATTTCTTTGGATTTCACATGACAGGGTGTAACTAATAAATGCAACATTAAAATACTATTTTAATTACTTTTTTCAACTAAAAGCAGAGAGGAATTACAGAGCATTTTGGTGTAATGGACTATACCACCACCTTACTCATTCTCTAGCACATGGGGTTTTTTTTGCTGCTTTCTGGCTACTGCATTAAGTATTCAAAACTGATTGCCAAGAGCTTGAGCAAACAGCCTTGGTGAGGTCATTTCTGGGTAGCAATTTCACAGGGGGTTTAGTTCAATTAGAGCAAGACAGACATGAATTTGTGTGGAGGGAGTAAGTTCCCTCTTGCTACTACCAAATCAAATTTAGTCACAACAGGAGAACACCATTTTCTGGGATATACCAATATTTGCAGTCTATACCTCATTAGTCAGCATTATCTCTGCTGACATTTTCCAGTTTTTAATTATGTCAAAAAGAAGTCTCTACTCTTTTGCCACCTTTTTTCCATTCCTCTGAGGGAACCCTGCATCCAGGAATGGCACTGCTGGCTAATGGGATCCAGCCTCTTCAAGGAAGGGCTCAGCACAAGCTCAACATTTCCACAAGAGAGAAAGTTACAACTCTTATCAGTTATTTTCACTAATTACTTCAAAAGCTCGAGATTTAGGAGCTTTGTTCAAGAGCTGAACAAGTTAAGACAGAAGAACTTTCAGTGCCACAGTCTCCATCCCCCTCTCCCCCAAAGCTTATAACCCTAGAAGCAAAACAAACGAAAGTTGGAAGAAAAGCAGTGTGGCTACACTGAAACTTGCAGAGTCACCAGCATTACTATTTTAATTGGTATAAAAATCCTCTTCAACTCCTTGCTTTTATAGTATTGGTCTGTAATTTTTGGTGGTGACGTTATGTTTTTAAGGGTTATGTAAGACTAAAACATAATCCCATACCTGTTTTCCTGGGCAAGCCACATTTAGAGCCACATTTTTCCAGAGAAATGTTGAATGAGCCTTTGGTTTTTGTGAAAGCTCCACAATGCAGTGAGTAGAGAAACCAAAATATTTGCTTCTCACCTCTCCAGTTGCACAGAGTGCCTCAATTCTCCAAGTACCTGGAAGCAGCATTCCTGTAAGTGACTGTAAATTTAGAAAAGGCAGCCAGTGATGAAGAATTACAAAAGAGAGTCTGCTGTAACCTTCTTTCCTATCTTCTAAGCTTAAAATCATCAGGCAGGTTGTGCCTTCAACTCTGGTTGGGGGGACAGGAAAAGAAAAGAGAAAGAAAACAAGCACTGAAACCTGAGACCAGATCTGAGGCAGAAGCACTCACAGCCAGACTTCAAACCCTTAGTTTTGAAGGTGTCTGGACAGTGAAAACACTGATATTCTCACACACAGCAATAGCTATAACTCAGGTGAGTTTGAAAAAAACATGTAAAATTCAACTGCCACACAGAAGACTTTAAGGATTTTTGTTGATTTGGTTTTGCTGGGTTTTTCAGGGAGATTTTTTGTGGTTTGGAGATGTGGTGGCTTTTTCATTTTTGTTTCGTTTCTCATGTTTTTTTAAACATCAGAAGTAGTTCTGACTGCACCAACGGGTGCAGAAAAACCCCTGTTGGTGGCAGCAAGCATCCCAGTCATGAGAAGTCATCTCTCTATGGAAACTCCAGAAGGTCCTCTGAGTTTCGTGCTCTGACAGAATGAAAATTCTACATTTGAAACTTCTCTTTTCCCACCTCACAAAGTCACAGCCTCATAACTCAGCAGCACTTTCCAGCCTGAAAGGTCGCCTGCACTCAAGGTGAGGCAGAGATGAGAGCAAACCACACAATATAATGTAATGATAGTGATCAGAGAACTGCAGCTGATCCTGAGGTCCAGCTTGCTCAATCCCTTCGTGAGCAGCCTCAGCAGGTTCGTGTTTTAGGCTCCCCACTTTGTGAGGGATGCGGATAAACTGCAGAGAGACCAGATGGTCTCTGCCTGGAAATGGTGAGGGTACAGGAGCTGGGCTTGTAGATCTGGCTCTGTGCACTCTAAAGGCCTATTTAAAAAGTGCATACAACTATCTGAAGGGGGGCTACAAAATTTATGAGTCAAAATCTTCTCAGAAGCAGCACATGATGGGCACTGGCACAAACAGTGACTTAAGAGCCTCATGCTGGACATCAGGAGGAGCTTCTTCACTACAAAAATGAGCAGATTGCTCAGCAAGGCTGTGGAATCTACCACAGGGGTGTTTCCAGGATTTAGAGATGCAAAGCCACCGTTCAGCTGATCTAGTTCTGGCAGGAGTCCAACCAGAAGAGGAAATGGACTGAACAACCTCCAAGGACAATCCTAACCAGCATTTCAGTGATTCTAAGGTGCACCACAGCTGAGATCCCCAGCTTGCAAAGTATTAATTTCTATTCCTCCTTCCACCCTGTCTTGGATTCAATTCATCAGCTCACAGTACTTTCACAATGAAATCAATCGAAAATACTTGAAAAATACCCAGAAACACAAACAAATCCCAAAACACAGTGAACTGCTAGTCCACACAACTTCCCTGATGCTGAACACAGAGCACGCATCCATGACATTGGGAAAAAAAGCCTACGAGATATTTCTATTTGAAAGACCTCACACCTTTATTAAACACTGCTTGCGTCTTAGTTTGTCACAGGCTGAAGAAAAGAGGGGCAAAGGAAGCACAAAATTCCCCACCAGCAAAAATAAACCTAATATTCATTCAACATTTTGAGCAGAGCCAAACACTTCAGCAATATTTGAAGCCTTCAACACCACTGCCTGAATGCTGTTACCAAAGAGTGGCTGATGACTTGCATTAGGAAGTTGAGGCCAAAGAATAATGTATCCCAAAGAAGTCAATTGGGGAAAAAAATAATAATCAGTGAACAGCTGTGTGGTTGCTGCACAACAGTTGTGGGAAAAGCAGTGCAGCAAGGTCAGGTTCTGATCCATTACATCACTGGGAACCAAGACAGGCTCTGTTGCAGAAGGAAGCCATTAAGGACATGAAATAAGGACTAGAGATCTGAAATAAGCTCAGAGTCCAGTCCACAATCTGCAGGACAGGCAGCAGAACACGCTCATTAGCATAGGCACATGAATGCCATTATTCAAACCAAATTAATACTACACTGCTCTCAGTCCCAGCTACTCACTGTGCCAAGCCATGCGTATTTTAAGAGGAGGCACAACTCAGACCCCAAGAGATCTCATTCTGGTTCACCTCATGCTTTACTAACCCTTATATCCAATTAAGGCTGCCAGTTTTATGAACTCCTATGTATTAACGACCACACAAACCTGAGTGTACCCTCGCAATAAAATGAAAATGCTGCTTGAGTACCCTCCTTAAAGGCTGAATAGAAGCTTGGTCCCATGATTATGATCCCATTTTGGCTTGCAGGAATGGACAATTGCATTATTAGACATTTACAGAGCAGGTTTCTGACCAAATTTACTGATCCCTTCCTCTTGTCTCAAAACTAATCTAGGTTCTAATGGTTGATCCATTTACTCCCACTCCTCAAAAAATCCAACTCTGTAACAAGTTAACGTGATTATAATGTAGTAAGCTCTTCTCAAGCCATTAGGACTACACAGGGGATATGTAAGAAAGACATCCCCAAGGAACTCGGGGGTTTAACTACAGAGCAAGTCCTGCTGTAAAATAAGCACTGGGATTTTCGAGGGGAGAGGAGATGCAGAAGCTGGCTAATGTATTGAAAGACTTTTAGGAAAGTGAAGGCTTTTGTGTTGGCAAAACTGAACAAACCCACTATCTCAGGACCAAAATTTACACAAGAGGAGAATTCAGAGCAGTTCTTTGTGCAGGTATTTATACAGCCACCTCCCGCTCCTAAAAATGAGTAAAACAAGAGCCAATACTTCCAACTGGAATCTGTTTTGGTTTTATTCCCTATTATAACTCTATTTGATGCTCTTAACATGTAGATCTGAATACACAACATATGTCTTAGGATCCCTGGCATTTCAAAATGTACAAGAGATGCAATAAGTTATATTTAATAATAAATGAAGGTGGAGCTAAGTGATTAATGAGTTTTTTAATGTGTTATGCTGATTTTGTTCCAAAATAAGCAGCTGCTTTATATGACCTGCCTCATTTCAACAGCAAATCACAAAAAAAGTAGAAGAAATCACTCCCACATGAGTCTCCTAAACCTCGTACTGTTCATCACAGAACAAGCCCAGAAAATAACCTGCTGTCCCTGAACAACTGAAAAGTGTCCTCAGATGAACCAGTCCCGTACAACAAATACTACACATTTTTCCAGCTATTCCCTAAGCAAGTGCCTCAGTAACAGCTGAGAACAAAAAGCAAGGTTAGGAGAGCAGTTGATTATTAATGCAGATCCATATTCAGACCCAGAAGTCAAATTAGAATGTGTCTATCAAGCCCTAATTAAGACGAATCAAATACAACTTCTCTGTCGTCTTCTAGAAATCACTCTGGGTGACAAAGTCAGCTGAAGCAAGCCCATGCAAGCTCCATGAATATTTTAAAGCAAGAAATATTGTCTCTCCCCCCCAGAACTGGCTCAAGGGACCTGACAACAAAAGATCTCCTACCTCTAAGCAAAATACAGATGGAAAATACAAGTGACAGTAGCTTCTCACCATTGTGGAGTATCAGAAAGAGCTTTAGCCCACAACAGATTGTTCCAATCAGCCTTACTCAACCACTCGAGCACTCCTTTGTTATGCACTCTCATCAGAGAAATACTTGGCAGTGTTCACATGTAAATCACCAGCAGCTTTTTGGATCACTTCTTTTAATGTAGAATCAGCTCAAACTTTTCAGAATTGGGATGTTTCACCAGAATGCTCTTTCAGGAATACAATGCACTGCTGAGGGCTCAGGCAGATGGCTTGGCTGAGACAGTCTGCCATTTGAACACTGTCTCCCAGTCAGATTTAAATAAAATCAAAACGGAAAAGCAGCAAATCTTTCTGACATATATTGCACATAAAAAGGCAGTAGTTACTGCAAGATACAGGGTCATGGAATAAACTGCCTCAGTTGCTCATCCCAGGCCCAGGTTAAACCCTATCAAAGTGTCTAATTTCTGATGAGATTAATTGGTAGCTCCAGTCTCATTCTTGACAGATACATCACCAGTGCATCCAGCAATATTTGGCAGTGTAACACACAGACCTCACCTTACTCCTGTTCACAGTTCCATTCTTCCAAGCAGCTGGAGAGGCACTACATACACAAGCCAAACTGGAAAATGCCTGGAGAACAAACCACCCTCTGATATGGCTCCCCTCAGTCAGAATTAAAAACCACAGATGGGCCTGGGAGAGAAAGTCTTAAAGAAGGTTTTCACCACAAGAAGTTTGCTGAGCTCCTGTTCTGTCAGTCCAGAATGCCTCCCAAGCACGATGCTCAGTGTGGATTTGCTGCAAATTTCAGTTAAGAAGCACCTCCTTTACTAAAATTAAATTAGGAACTGCTGGAGAAATTATCTTCTCTCCCCCCATCTGTCAAGGCAGCATAAGCTGACCGGTCCTACACTACTCTTCAGACACACTGGAAGCTCTGCAGACTGTGCAGTTCATTACACACAGATTATTGTGCTTATCTCTCATAGGCAGATAAGAAAACTGTTTGCTCTCCAAAGGAAATCGCTCCAGTATTCCCTATTTTAACCCAGAGCTCAAGGAAAATGCATTAATAACTCTGACCCTGTGATCTACCCAGGGCTGGAAAGTGACCCAGCTCCACTAACCACACACCTCCTGCATCCCTGTCACTTCACGGGCCATACACACACAGCCTCCCACAGCAACGCTCTGTAGTGCACAGACCCAGGCCTTGATCCCCCAAAACAGACTCAAACCCCCAAAATAGACCCAAACCCCCAATATGAGTCCGTGGGAAGGGGAGGCAGGGGCTCCTCTTCTTCCCCATGTGCCCAATCTCCGTGTGGTTACTCCTTCCTCCTCTGCTTTCAGCCCAGCACGACCAATTAAGTGAGGGCTGAATCAGGCCCCTCATATATAAATGGATCATTTGAAGTTATGCACGTTACTTTACGTGGAAAAAATTCAAGCTTTTAAAAAAATGAGCGTATAAAATATAAAAAGACATTTGAAGCGCGCGGGCGCGCGCACACAAGGCAGCTTTGCTTTGCCCTGCCTGGTGAGCAGAACAGATAGCCTGTTCTCTGAAACTCCCTTTTAACTGCAAACCTTATACCGGCTGTGTGTATTTTGGACCCTTTCCCATCCTACCATGATTTCCTGTCTGAGTCTGCAGCCCATGGCAACAGCAGAAAATTGGAGTGCGGGCTTTGCAGATGGTGCAAGGCCAAATGCCCCGTGCCAGCTCAGTATCTTCTGCCATAACTTCAGAATTATCTAAGTCTTGGCTGTGTGGCAAGGGTTACCTGCATGCTAATAAATTATATTCATTTTCATTTATAAATGGTGCTTGCCTTAGGGGAGCTCTGGCCTTCTGCAGTGAACGTGAAAAACCACAATCACACAGCCATGCATATACATCATCACACTGTAACAGGAGAATTTTGAATATTCCAAACTGCTGTGGAGTTACAAGAAAACCCACAGAGTTTTATCATTCAATTCCAGCAGGTCACAGGTTACCTTGACTGTTTGAAAAGAAAGCAAGACAAAGCCCCCTCCCCAAATTTATGGATGTGCAGCACATAGATCATCCCACAAAATAACCTACGGTGAAAGCTGCAAAAACATGAGCCATGGAATTACACGCACAGGGAAAAAGTGCCAGAAACAATCCCAAGGCTGCTTTCCATGGAGAAATGTTGAGCATGAATCTTCCTTGAGTAGCTTTAATAAGAGACTCTGCATCTAACACTGACCTTAGAGAACGGAACTGGAGGATGGACACCGTTTTCCAAAGGAATAGTATTAACAAAAACACACCACTCACCAGCACAGCTACAAAACTACCTCAGGGCACAGATGCCTTAAACCCCCTCTCCAGGTTTTCCATGGAAGGAATGGCCACCAAAGCCAAAGCTTCTCCCACCTCAAGGTGTAAATCCCTTAAGTTTATTACAAAGTACTAAAACAAAACCACCTCAGACAAACACGTGGCCTCAATCCAAGCAATTTCAAACCCAGGCAACAGCATCAGAAAGGATCCAGTCTTTTCTGATAAGCAAAAATTGATCACATATCTATTAAAGCAAGTGGAAATTATTCCTTTGGCTGCAGCAAGGTTAAACTTCGAGGTAAGCAGCACTTCCCCCATGGACTCTGAGCTTTCAGAAGCAGGTCATTGACAACAACTCTGACAAATCTCCTGATCTTACTTCAGGTTTGAACAAAACTGATAATCATGCAAGCCAAAATTTCAACATATAATGACAAAGCATAACAGAAATTTTCATGCTGCTTCCTGGGGGGGGAAGCTTTAAAGGCATTTATATATTGGCAATAGAATGAGACAGTTTATTAAAAAAACAATAAAGATTATGAATTGGTTGCTATAATTCTCATTTCACCTTCTTCCCTCCCCTCTAAGCCCGACTGTCCCTATAGTGCAAATACCCACAGACGCATTATAAAACTGATATAACAGCTTAAAAGTACCAGAAACCACACTAAGATTGCAATAAAACTTTATCAATGCAACTCGGGAGAAATTTTTATGATCTCTAGACTAAACAAAGTCGCCAGTGCAAGCTGAGCACAAAACCGGGTGGGGGGCTGGAATGAAGATAACATTCAACCAAAGAGAAGAAATTCAATGTGCAATTAAAGAGAACTTCTATCCAACCCCCACAGAGGAAATCCATTTCATTATACGTTATCTCTCATATTATTACAACGAACACCCATCCCTAAGGTTTTGGTTAGGCCTGTGGTGTTATCTCAGGAAATTGCACAAAAGCAGGGAAAAGAAATAAAAAGGAACCTCACAACTATTTGTAAGAGGACTCAAAGATAAAGATGAGTGAACTGCCTAAAAGCAGCTCAAAACCCTGGTTTTTGCTTTCACCTGACATGAGTCAGTGGTGCCTGAAGTACTGAGTAGTCATTTAAACAAAACAAACAAGAAATTGACTTCCACTAAATTCTAGTAAAACATCAAAACCCCAAACAGTTTGAAGAATGAATACGAGGCAAAACTGGCCTAATTCCCTACTTTAACTGTCTGCCAATTTCAACTCTTGTCCTTCAGCTCCAATAGTAGCATGCTTTATTCACAAACAATAAAATGTAAATATTAGAAGAAAATCTATTCACTGTCATCTTGGAATTAATCGGGAAAAAATCCAGAGCTCTACAGGATCAAAAAAATAACAGATAATTATGCCTCTGCATGCTTATCTTTTTAATGTATAAGTCCCAGCATAAACAGAGTTCTATTTTCTTCTTTATTCTCCAGGTCCCAGGCAACAGACTCCAGATTGGGATAGAAATTAAAGCAAGAGAAGTACCCAACATGGACTGTGATGTTATAAACACTGAAGAATGGGACAAGCAGATTATGTCTTCTGTAGTGTTCCTTTCCTCTCATCCCCAAAATATCATAAACAACTTGTACTTTGATCTTGCACGGCCCCACAGCAAACTTACCAGTTGTTATAAATCTACATCCACAAACTGAAAAGCTGTTCTGAAATGTTTATTTGGCTTCAGTTCTTTGTCTCTATCTCAGGATTCTACCACAAACACTCTTCATCATCTCAAGCATTTTAGTGTCACTACACAAAACCTACAGAAATTGTTTAAGCACATTTTCCTCTTTCTTTGTTTGCTTATGTCAAGGCTTTTAAATTTTTGGACAGGGAGAGCCAAATGCAGCCTCATGACAGATTGCTCTGGCATTTTGCTCAATCCAGACTTGAAGCAGGTTAAGTACAACATGATGTGAACATCAAACAGGTTTTAAGAAAGACATGGTCCAGGTGTAATTAAAAAACCAGAACAAGACTGACAAGTGCTCAGGTGTACAATTGACCTCTGAGTGTCTGGGTCAAAGCCACACAAAGAGCACCAAACAATGCCTGGGACCCGATTTAATGATGCTCTCAGGCTGCAACCCAGCACCTCAGCTCTGCTGAGGGGCAATTGCAGAGAAATGCTTCATGAAAATCACAGTGAAGACCAATCCAAACCACTGCCCCACAGAGGAGCTCCTCAAGCAGCATCAGCCAGACTAGGAATCACATCATTAAGGAACAGGTTTTGAGCAGATGTGGATGAGGAAGTTTACAATTCTAAGGAGCTTTCAGCTGCAAGCACCATATAACAAGTAGGTTTTAGCAGACAAGGATTTTCTAGCTCAGAATTCCATTAACTTTAATCCTTCGTGTCTCCTCCTGAAGAGCACAGCAGTCACATCATCCCCTTTCCTCAGAAGTCACTTCCACGCTGTAAACTCCATCCCACCTCTCCCAGGCTCACAGAAGAGCAGCCACCACCCTGGCAGGCTGCAGGCAGACACTTAAATTAGGGGTTGACAAAACCTCAGCCGTGCCCTGCCCATGCTGCCTTGCCAAGCTCACCAGGTCACCTGCTGGATCCAAACCCTTCCCAAGGACCAGGCTGAGCTCACGGCTCCTGCCTGGCTTGTGACTCAAGGCAAGTCTGGATGTGGTGGGGCTGAAAGGAGCAAACCTTTCCTCTTTCTCCTGCTGCTTTCTTGGGACAAGTCCTGTGATGCAAACAAGGTCACTCCACTTCAAAGGCTCTCCTCACTCATGTGGTTGGAAGGTGATCCTTCACGTCCCTTCCAACCTGGTATTCCATAAAAAAATCCACAACTTGGAACCCTTAAATTGGCTCATGTGCTCAAAAAGGTCCTCCAGTTTTTTATATATATATGGGGGGGTTTCTCCTTTTTTTCTGACGTAGCTGCTCTTCTGTATGGAAAAGAATCAAGAGTTCTGTTGAAGTACTTTGTCCCCAGTTTGTAAATGAAGAAATCAGGAAGCCACCACTGTCCTGGATTTACTGTTGCCTCAGGCTTGCTTGGATTTAATCAAATGTCATGTTAGGCACTTAGGTTCAAAATACCATGTAAATCAATCCCATTAAAACAAGAGGAACACCAGAAATTAATGGTTTCATCCTTTTGTTCATCAGCCTGAATTCTCATAGTTCAATATGAGCAAATGGATATTTCCTCCTGCTGTCTACTGGTGAGGCAAAACATCATCAGGGAGAGAGGTTTTCCTTAATGTCCAGTTTGCAAAATCCTGAGCATCCAACAATGAGAAATATTTATAAATAAGGACCACATACACTGACTTGACCAAATGCAAAGTGAGAGGTCAAATGTAAATGGAGAATTATTTTCTTCTTGCTTCCAAACATTCAGGGGAATTAAGACAGCTGAAAGATTAACTGAGCACTGTGGAGTATCCAGTGGGTTCATTGTGTTTACAGGACTCTGTTTCTCTTCTGCTGAATTCTGCTGGCACAACCAACAAATTGCTCAAGAAAAAGTAAAATGCATTAGCCATTAAGAAAGGACAACTGGCTAATTTAGTGACGATCACAGGATTAATATCACTTCTGGCCTTACTCCATTTACTTGCATTGCTGTAAAATGAGTTTTTTAACAATTTGCTTCTACTTCAGCACCAAGATTTTGGGTTTAAGCTCCCAAGTGCAAGTGGTCACTTTGGAGCTTTGGCTCTCTATGAAATTAATTGTTTTAGTCCTCACCCATCCTCCTCTGTAACTTAGAACTGTTTATTGTAAATAAATTTTTCCAGTACTTGTGTTTCCTGCAACAGAGGACTTCATAAACTGAAACATTTCCTTTGAGTTGTTGCAGACCCATCCATTACAAAACCAAGCTGGGGAAAGGGACAGAAAAATCAAACAGAAAAAAGCTCTAAATGGACCATTAACTGGAGTAACTGAATCACATGATGTATATCAGCAGAAACAAATTATTACAACATGAAAACATTGCAATAACATTACTACCCAAACAAGATTTTTCAGTGTAAAAAGACATTTCATCTCAACCCCATTATCAAAACAAAATTTATTCAAAATTCACCACTACCCTTCGTTACTACTGCAGTCAGTTTTGGAATAGCCCCAAATTAGAGAGGATTAAGATGTCAAAACAGCCAAAATATACATGACATCCATGCTCTGGATGAGTGCTGATCTCAGGATGGAGGATATCCATAATCCTATAGATCAGTTATGACTGACAACAGCAATGCTCCCTTGATCAGACGAGTTGCGGTTTCAAATCACATAAAAAAATGGACGGGGTACATGAAGAAAAAGCCCCACTCTGATGGCTCAGTTCAGCAAAATCAGCTGCAAGATGTCCAATTTAATTCCAGTTATTCCAGTATCAGAAGACATGTATATCAAACACTGCATTTTATTACTAATAATACAAATGCTCAGAGCTCACTCTTCATTTTCCTGCTGATGTACACACACAAAACAACATGCAACAGCACCCCAGATATTGCATAGGTGTTGGCTGCTAATCTTTGAGCTAAACCAGCTTCATTTTTCACCTGGAAAATCAATTAATCAATGGACCAAACACCAGAACTTGGTTGTTCTTAGGGATAAAATTCTGTCCTGATTTGAGCAGTAACAAGAGATTTCAGCCTTGACAAAAGAGGTCAGAGAGTTTTCTCTCCAAAAGAAACAACTCCTCTGTTTCACAGGGTAAAGTCACTTCCAACACTGATTCCACTAAAAATCTAAACAGCAGCAGCATTTGCTGCTGGTAGTTATAGACAGACGGATATCAGCACTTGCTCTTTAACCAATTTTACTGAAAGGACACGAATTTTATTGCCATGAGGCAATATCAGCAATAAGAAGGATTAATTTAAGACAGCATCATTACATCATTAATTTGCCTTTACTATAACTAATATATATATATAGACACACAGTAAAGTGGAAAAAAAATAGGTAGGTTAGCCTTACTTGCTCTGTACTTTAACATAAGATGCACAACTAAAAACAAACATCTGCAGATATGCACCTGGTGGTTTGTTTTTTGTAGGAGAGGTGAGCATGTGTGTACAAGCATTAATATTCAGGCTTAAAGAATTTGTCCCTGTGGGTTTGTGGATAGAAATCCAAGCTCTTGGCTGTGTAGGAGTAGACTCACAAGGTGGGCTGGGGGTCCAGAGGTGAATGGAGCCAAAGTTGGAATAGGATCATAGATAGCTACAACCAGCTCACCCAACATGGAAATGCTATCAAATTCTTGCCCAGAAATCCCCAAAATTGATTCAAACCCCTGCTTCAGACAAAGTAACCCAGAAGACAGAGTTATTTGATTTTTTTTTTCTGAAACAATTTGCTAGCCACCTGCCGTACCACCATATGAGCCTTGTATTTCCCCTCAGTTTCATTTATTGATTGCATTTGCAGCTCTTTCCCCCAAAATGCCCCCCTTCCACCATGCAGTGTTTCCTGAAGACTCGTGGAGCTGATAGCTGATTAAAATTGATGAGGCTCTTGATGAGCACACCAGTTTGTTCAGCTCAGATAACAAAAGGACATTCTGCTTATTGAAATGTCATTATTTTTTCCCCATGCTGCATTTCAATACAGTACCATGACTATGCAGAAATAA
This sequence comes from Sitta carolinensis, assembly GCA_032173965.1. Lineage (NCBI taxonomy): Eukaryota > Metazoa > Chordata > Aves > Passeriformes > Sittidae > Sitta > Sitta carolinensis. Next base: position 8,441,870 of record JAVUNC010000026.1, read on the forward strand.
AAAAGTTACTTCAGACCATGTGATGGGTATAAAAGGGAATTTTCATCACATTATAGCTCTAAAGAATCCTCTGTTAAAACTGGCTATAATTTTTGACCTGTATTACTGCAGCGTGAAATATAAAAGAGCACAGGGTTGGCAACAGTAAATGCTACTCCCTGTTTGATGTTTGATAAGGTTTGTCAGTATTTAGAGAGAAGAAAATTCATGCTTTGTTTAATTTTATAGAGTCCGAACCACTGCCTCACACTGTGAGGAACGGTTATACATTTCCCCCCCTCAACCCTTTCTAAGAAAAATACATCAAAACACAAGCAGAATTATTTCAGACCCTATTCTTCTTCATCCTCAGCTGAGCAAACCACAAGACTCATTTGTGGATTAGTTCATCCAGGGAGAACTTCAAGTGTTTTGGCTAAGAGGTGCACGAAGAAACAGCATTATCAAGTTAAATTCCAACCCTTCCCCCTCTCCTTTTTTTTTTCTTTGGCAAAACATCTGTCAACACTTCTATCTCCAGAGCACCAGGATGTGCTGATGCATTAAACAGCACAGCAGGTGGACTGGCAGACATGGGAGTGCCTGACCATAACCAGAGAGTTCAGTACAACCCGAGTGCTGTAATTAACAGGGCAATAATATCGAAATGTATTTGCAGTGTTGACAGCTCAGAGTCTAAACAACCAGGCACCAAACATAGGCCAGATCAAGTAAAAGAATCACATTCCCATGGTAAGTTCAGATTTCAACTTCTCTCCCAAGCATTTTACATTAATAGACTCTAATACTCCAAATTAGCATGTCTCAAAATCCCTGTGAAAACACTGGGTGCATTCTCTACCACTGCATATATACATCTCCATGTAGATAAAAATAGAAAATAAAACACGCATTCCAATTTACTCTTGTTTTACCCTTCATTAGCTACACTGCTCAGTAGCTGCTTATTACTTTTGCTGCTTTTGTTTGATTTTCTTTCCAGTATTGCATTGTTTTTGCAACATCCCACCTGAACTCTGCCTAGAAAGACCTCACCCTTGGAGACACTAACACACGCAGAGCCTGGCAGAGCTCAGGGTCGCAGGCTCAGGTCATTCCTCCTCCTTCCAAGGCAGAGCCACCAAGTCCCAAGCACAAAGTCAGAACTCGCACTGAGGGCAGAGAATGGCTCACAGAAGAAGAAAAAAGTTGATTAAAGAACAGCTTCACAGAAAGGGCAAATAAACAAGCAAGCCACAGATTATTACTTATTTAAAAATAATATTAAAATTCCCCCTTAAGCATTTAGAGAGTTTTAAACTTTACCCTTCACACAGCAGGTTTGATTAAAACACACTTGTTGTAATACACAATATTGCTCTTTCAGCCTCCAAAGCTTCAAGACCAGTGACTGGACTGTGGTCTTTGATGGGAGATTAGTCACTGAAGAAATACAGGTCTAAACCTCAGTCTCATGAGAATTTAGGAAGATTTATGTATTTACTTACTGTTTCTTTGACTCCTAAGCAGCAGGCTGTCCTGATCTAATAATGAAAATGGTATTCAATAGATCATAATGCCAGAAATGTCCATTATGATAATCCCATGCAATCTTCTGCATAGGACAGCACCATGGATTTCATCCAGGGATTACAATGCTTGACTGGAGCTAGAACTGAACCTCTAAGTGCTTTTTATCTATGACATCAAACTCAGGGCTATAAACCAAAACTCAACACACACACCCCAAGTTTGCAATTTACAAGTGCTCCACTAAATGCTTTTACTAGGAAAGAAACAAATGTGACAGTAAAGTAAGTTTCCCTGTTGCTTAAACAGGAATAAATCCAGTTATTTCACTGCCAGATCTACTTCAGATTTAAATTAATGTAAAAGACAAGATCATTTGAAAGCACTGCGCAGAATGATGTGAATACTACTCATTTACAATTCCTACAGGGAGAAGAATAGAGAAGTTATTTCAAGCTTTTTTGCATCCATATAAAACCATTTGTGGCCTTCCAACCGCAAGAAAAGCCATTTAGAGGATTCACTGACTTGTGTCAGGTAAAACACTAGTGACAGACTGTCACAGGAAATCACAGGATGCCTTCATGTGCGGTTTTATTCAATTTCCAGACTTAAAAAATGCATTCAATTATTGACAGGATTGATCTGAAAGGCAGGAACAACAAAAGAGGCAACAGAAGCCAATCCTTCTGTGGCCACTGACTGCTTGGCTTTCCACTGTGGGGAACGTTATCATAACTGACCATTTGGTGCTCTGAATATTTATAAGCATTTCCCTGCACACTCGCCCTTCTTCCCATTCAACACCAGCATCCACTCACTGACTGCAGTCTTTCCAAGGAAATTTCTCTTAAGAAATAGATTGAATAAAAAAAAACAACTTGAATGAGGATCTAACTCTTCACGCACAGAACGTGTGTGGCAGAAGCACTGAGCAGAGAAGAGTTGAAATGTACAGAAGCAAAATATTTTACTCCGGGTTCCCTAAATAAGGAACAGTGGAGGGGAAACAAGTCCTTTACTCGGAGCTGGTGGCAAACAAACACTCTCATGATAAAGGAAGAATGACAAGTGTTTTGGCAGACACACATCCTCATACCTCTCTAATCACCCAAGCGCTTTTAGTCAGAAGTGTAGATGTCTGGGTTTGACCTTGAAACTTACAGTTATGCCTTGAACCAGAGCCAAGAAAACATCCAAAAGGCTCTTCACATTTATTTTACTAAGGTTTAGTAATGCTGACCCAATGGGGACAACTCCCTGCAGTCACCTACTCGTGATATGAACCACAGAATTGCTTGGGTAACCTGCAGGAAATCAATGCACCCAGGGAGGACAAGGTGAGTCAGCCCTTCTCTGACAATTTCAAAGTTCTTTTCCCCTTAAATTAGAACATCTCCTTTACTTCTCTCGCTATGAGATTCCCTCTTGAACAGACCAAGCCCCTTGGTTTTATAGAGTTAAATCATAAATGTGTTAAGCATGGAATAATTGACCGTAACAGAGGCCAGCGAAAGTCATGAAACCGTGGGTGGTACACAAAATACTTTTCTAAACTGGACGTTTCCCTGAATTTTCCATGGAAAAATATGGTATTCCTCAGTGTGACAATGCAAAATAAACAGCGCAGCTCCTTAACACAACTGTCACGGCTTAAGCCTTCCAAAACGCTCCTCGCTCCCGTAAGGAGATGCCAACATTCCTCTATCTGCTTAAGTGTTCGGAAACTTTGCTTTCCAAACAGATGACAGCGGTAAGTACCTTAACACTGTGTTATTCTCATCACTGAGGCATCGTCCTACACTCTCACACACGCTTCTTGTTTACGGCAAGAAAGGACACCACAGGTTTCTGCTGAATTACAAGGAATTCCAAAGTATACAAGTTCAAAGTTTTTGCTCATAAAGTGAATTTTACTACCGCAAAGGAAAAAAATAATTAATGTTGTTTTCCCTCTCCAGGCTGTACGTGGTAACAGCATCTTTAAGATGAAACTACAAGATACTAGCTGTAAAATAAATTTTGTTTAAAAGAAATACAGTGGTACTTTCTGGACAGCAGCTTGTAAAGCACGTTTCATCTTAGGGTTACAGAGAACATATCTGCATGCCAGTTAGAGGGAAAATGCTCAAAACAGCAGCTGGTGGAAAGTCAGATGTTTGTTGGGACAACAGGGCTTGGTTTCCCACAGCCTTTTATAACCTGGTACATCTTAGGAACAAGAGCAGGATCATTCTTGACGGGCAGGACCGTCCTGCCTGCTTTACGCACACGCAAACCACGACCAAGATGCAATCCAGATGCAAAGAAAACCCAGAAAAACCCCAAGCCCACAGAGAGCGAGGGACTTTACTGTAAAGCTTGCTGGTATGAAGACAGACCGTAAAAGGCGGACCTTACCATTAGCATTTTTCCCACAGATGAGGTGCTCGTAAGGTTGCAACACTCCCCAAAGTTCCGCATCGTTGTTGATTACCATCTCCAGGATTTCAGCCGAGATCTCCCCTCCACCATCGGGGCTCTGACTCGCCAAAACCCTAGCCTTAATCTCTTCCACCAGGTTCTCCATGCAAGCGGTTAAGGAGATGGCCGCGTACTCGTGGATCCTCACCGAGATCCTCGTGTCCACCATCCACCTGAAAAATCTGCCCACCGAGAAGGTGAGGCCGCAGCGGGCGGACTTGCCTTTCCTCAGCCCATCGCCGGCGCTCATGCTGTACAGGGAGAGCGCCTTGACGGTGGCCAGCACGCAGCTCTCGGCCAGGGCCCAGCTCTGGATGAGTTTGATGGCGCTCTGCACCTCGAAGCGGGTGCACTTGGAGTGCATCACGCTGAGGCGCTGAGCTTCCCGGGACACCCTGATCAGGGCGCGCCGCAGCAGCTGCGAGAGCCGCCGGACAGCCTCCTGCGAAAAGCTCCTGCCCTGGCCGTCCCCCTTCCCTTTGCGCAGGATTCTGCCGATGTCTTCATCAGTCCAAGGATATTCCTCGAGATCCGGCAGCTTAGGGCACTTGGAGAAGATATCTGCGACCTCGGGGTCTTCCGGCAGCACGGTGTTCACGGTGTCCCAGCTGTTATTCCTACTGTTCATGGAGCCCGAGTAGTACCACCAGTTGCCTCTGTGCTGAGAAGAGGTGAAGGCTTGCGAGTTGGACTTGGAAGAAGAGAGACTGAGCGACCTGCAGGAATCCCCTGCCCCATAACCAGAGTCCAAAGTTAAATCCTCCAGGGTCTTCAGAGTCGAGCTGTATATCCCAGCCATAGGAAAGACGGGTTAAGCCAAGCGGCTGGACAAGCGCGAAAGGTGAGTCTGGGGCAGATTCCTAGCGAGCCCCGAGCGGCGCGGGAGGATTGGCAGCGCAGCGGGCAGGAGCCCTCCCCGCGGGCCCGGCTACGTCCATCCCGGCGGGAGGCTGCGCTCGGCCATGTCCCGCTCGGCAGAGGGCGCGGAGGCTGCGCGGGCCGGTACGAGCGCTCGGCGGCGGCTCCGGCGCAACTTCCCCGCCGCGGCTCCGCCGCGCGGCCCGCACCGCCGCATGCAAATGAAGCGGCGGCCAGCACCAATCGGCGGCGGCGGGGGACCCGGCCCGGCCAATCACACTCGAGGGGGCGGGGCGGGAGGCGGGGCGAGGGCGGGCGCGGGGCGCGGGCCGTGCGCGGCTCGGGGGCCGTGCGGGGCGGCGGGCGGGGGTCGGCGCTTTTCCCGGGATGGCGCGGGTGGCCCGGGGCCCGGAGCCCCCGGCGGGAGCCCCCGGGTCAGGGCGGTGTCCCCGGAGCGGAGCTCGGGCCCGGGGCCGCGCGCAGAGCGGAGGAGCCCGGCGGGTCCCGCCCGGGTGCGCGGCGCGAGGGCGCCCCCGCGCGGCCGCATCGGGGAGCGGCGGCGCGGAGTTTCGGGCTCGGGTCCTCCCTATAATTTTATAAACCTCTATGATCCCTGTAATTTAGCTTCAAAACGCGCTTTGCACATCTTCCTACAAGACGCGTCCTCCACAAAGATCCCGAACCAGCTGCTATTTACGGCCCCCGATCCAGGCAAACACGAGAAAATGCGTGTCCTTGATAATGGGACAAACTGCATAAAACCCCTCCTGCTCAAAGGATGATATTTTTATCTGTTCGTTCACACGGATTCTGAATTTTGCTCTCTATTCCTGCCGTATTCTCGCTGTTTGTAGGATATACGTGAAAGGGTATGAGTAGAAGCCTAAAGAGTACATTCAAAACTTCTCACAAAGGATATTTTCACATCAAAGATCAAGACAGATCTTACACAATCCTTAACTACAGACTAAAAAAACCTCAACCAACCAACCAAAAAAAAAAAAAAAACCCAAAAAAATCTATTCCAAAGTAATGTTCCTTACAAGATACAGCTTCCAACTATTATCAGCTTCAACACCTGGATCTCCAGAGTCAGTTCAAAATGACAAATTGTCTTTGCACCATGAGGACAAACTTTGCAGCAGGGCTTGTTTCAATAGGACGAAGGGTAATGTTTTTTAACTGACAGGGTTAAAATGATACAGGGTTTAGATGATACAGGACAGAGATTTCCTGCTTCAAAACTACAATGCCTTACAGGACATCCTCTTGTATTTTTGTACTGCAGAATGTACATTACTTAGTGCCAATAAAAATGTATCATAACTACTAGGCATGAATTAAATGCCTGAAAAATCTTCTATTTTACTTATGTACTTCTGCTCAACAGGCTCAAGCAGCTTCTGTTTATACTAAAAGACAAAATATTTAACAAGGCATCCTGACTTCCACTAGCTGAACCCCAAAACTGTTTTGTTTTTTTTAAACATAACATCATCTTTTATCTTTCTCATACTGAAGCCCAACTATAATGCAGCTCTCAGCTTTTTCATAGCTTCTCCCTATGAAGTCATGAACACAGAGCAAAAGTTGTCTAATAAAACCAGACCTAATTCCCTCAAAGTAATTCCAATTTATTTGAAAATCTTAACGCCTCAGCACCTCATTTGTGCTCCACTGTCAGCTCAGAAATTGGTAGTTTTACTGCACAACTGATGCCTTGCCCAAGTGTTATTCTGCAGATCAAAGCTAACTCTGCTATTTTGGTATATTTTTAGGCTATATTTTTAAGAGCTGACAATACAAAACTGACAGTAAACATGGTAAATAGGTCCCTGAATGTGAGACAAGGCAGGACTGATTCAAATCACCCAGTTTTAAGTCTCCTGTGTTCAATCAATACACTCCTTTATTAAAAAATAATAATCTTTTTTCTTACATCTGTATTTAATCCCAAATCTTAGGGTGCCATGGACTGCTGCAGGCCTCTTAAACAAGACTTTTGGTGGGTGACCATGTGGTCCCTCCTCAAAACCAGGGTATTTACTTTATTCCCTGTTAGTTCCTCTAAGATCATGCACAGAAGATTCGAGTCTTCACAAGGATCACTGCAAGAATGGAAGTGGGGCAAAAAAAGGCAACAGAGTTGGCCTCTCTCACCAAAAATCCTTCGTGCTTTGTTTTGTGACACCTCTTTGCAAAAGCTTTCTCTAAAACTCATCCTGTTCTACCTTCTAGGATTCATTCCAATCACAAAATCAAGGCTAAATTGACACAGAGAATTGCTACACAGTTGGCATATGGGAACTTGACATTATTTAGGAAAAATGCAGCTGTGCAAGCACTCACAACTTCCACAAACCACTTCTGTTCCTTCCCTTTATCACACTTCTCCCAGACTCCCACACAGTTTGTTATTCCTGCCATTCCATGTAATTTAACAACACCAAAAATTATCTGGTTTAACAAGCAGTGTCTGCTTTCCCACTTCCCTCAGACAGTGTTTTCTCAGTGTAGTAATTATTTAAAGAAGAAAAAACTTTGCCAGATAAATCCTTCTCTCCTTCTGTTACAAAGGTATCACCAGCCTTTTCCACAGGGAAAAGAAACTTAGAACAGAAGCACCCCCAAATGTGGAAAGGATTTTCCGTACAGAAGATTTAAACCTGAAACTCCAAGATGTTAAACAAAATAAAGACAAAAAGTCATACATCAAAACACCCACAACTTATTATTCCTTGATTTATAAGGCACAATAAGTACTCTTTTTTTTTTTTTATCTTTTTTTTTTTTTTTTTTTTTTTTTTTTTTTTGCTTGTTTGTTTGCATATGTTTCAGCTGGAGCCATCAGGAATCACAAGTTATTTTCACACAACAAAAGTCAACTTTCCACAGACAGATTTTCTTATAATCATTTCTCTCTAAAATTAATGTTAAAGTAGAAAGCACCAGATTTCCAGGAACATAAACAAAGAGATAAAACACATAAGTAGAAGTTCCATGATAAACAAAAACACAGGACTCTGTGGAAACTCCATTTTCCTTCATGTAAAATGTTCAGATATGAGTTTTTCTAGCTCCAATAAGCTAGAGGGTTTTAAAACTGGAATTTAAAGTACACCAAAATCAATTAGAAATAAAAAGCCTTTATATTCTCTGATACACAAAAAACAACTGGATGAATAGCAAACCTATTTAAAAAACAAACACTTGTTTTAAGGAACTACAGCAGTCAAAGCAAATATAAAACCCCCAAAACTTAATCTGCACCAAAGACTCCAAATCAGTACTTCTTAAAGTAACCAAAACTGAGATTGACCTGTAACTGTTCAAGGCACAAAGTTCAGTGAATTTCTAGGAAATAATATTTATATATATGGCATTGAGCAGCATAAACATCCCTTACCTCTAGGTTCCACGTAAGCTTATTTTACTCACTTGAAGCAAAGAAGACTCAAGAATTTCCAGCAGGGAAAAAATTAATAACATAATTGGCCTTAACAGAACCCTCAAAGAAGCTGCTTGACTGGTGCAACCAACCCCTCAGAGCAGCACCAAAAAGAGAAGCGCCCTTTCCAAACCTTATTTAAAGCAGCTGTGGGAGGGAGTGTTAATGAACCCAAAAGCTCAGCAGCTGGCTGGGCTTCTGTGGATGTTGCTGGAAATTTCCTTGTCAAGCTGCTGTCTCTGTTTTGAACATGTGCTAATGGCATTTTCCTTGTGTTGCTACTTCATTAAACTGCATTTTATCTGCAAGATTCAGAACTATTTTTGTTAATAAACAAAGATAGCTGCTGTCTGATACCTGAAAATCAGTGTGAGGCCAGACAGCAGGAGATGTGGGGGGAGCAGAGATGAAGCATGACTAGAGCAGGTGAATCACATATCTAGTCTAAATTAAATGGGAAAAAAAAGGTGTTAAGAGAATTCATTTTGCATATTTTCAAAGCACCACTGATGGAGAGAAAATGTTCATCTGGTGTGTTTTCTACCATGCAGCAAAATCCCCATCCAGCCCTCAACTTCTTGTCTAACTGGAGTTGCTGGTCCAGTATTGGAGTGATCAAATACTCCCTGCTGACCTCACCACTGCCAGGTTCCTCTATCTTCCCAGCTGGAGAGGAACTTTATTCAATGTGTAATAACTCAAATTCTTCCCCTATTCATTTTGTGCAAAATGCCCTTTGCCAAGGTTACAATACTTACCTTTCAGAATGTCTTGATTGGTAATTTAGGTAAGTCTACTTGATAGCACTAATTAAAATTTTAAAAGAGAACATAGAATCTCATGAATGTAGAATTTTAGGAATAATACTGTCCCTTGTGTAAACTTTTCAGATGGTTAGAAGTCACTGAAATCAGAGAGCGTGCTGAACAAATCTTCAGGCTGTTAATAATAAATGGACATCTCACCTTCTCCTTGTCTTGGTTATATCTGTGATTTAGCATAGCCTAAAACTACATTTTGCTATTAACAATTCCTATCAAGAGAAATGCTCCTGCTTAACAAATCTTGCTTCCTTTTTTTCCTACTATGCTATTTAGTCTAAAAGACATTTCTTGTCCTTACATAACTTGCCTCGCTCGTATCCTTAGGCTGTCAATTAAAACATAATTTCTATTTAAATAAGATCAGGAACTTAAATTTGCTTAGCATAAGAAATCAGCCCAGATCAGCTTTACTGTTATTTATAATGACAGATAAGGCAGAGCTTCTGAAAATTAATACTGTCAAGAAAGAAGGGGTCATGTCTATCATGACTAATAGTGACTGTTAAGCAAGACCATTTAAAAAACTTTAATTGCTGAAGGTTTTATATTACAACCTGCTTCTGACACACATTTTCAGGTACGAAAAGCATAAGAAGCACTGAGAATCTATTAAGAATATCTTTTCTACACTCAAGAGCTGCCTTTTGTAGTAGATGTAATTGGAGTGATAAGGAACTTGGAGTGAAATCTCTGTGCCCAAGTATATCAGATGTCAAAAATTAACAAATAAGTGGTTTTTCTGTTGCTGCTGTACAGACAACTTCTTCAGAGATCCTTCAAAGCAAACTGGTCAGGTACCAGTCAGGTACAAACTGGTCAGCATCACCTTTATCCTTGGAAAGGGATGGAATAAATAAGCCTGGAAAGCATTAAGGACAAAAAGGTGATTTAGAATCACAGAGTTTGGTTGGGAAGGGACCTTCCACTTCCTTCCTTCCACCTCCTGCCATGGGCAGGGACACCTCCCACTAGACCAGGTTGCTCCAAGCCCCATCCAACCTGGCCTTTGAAGCCCTCCAGGGATGGGATTCCACATCTCTGAGCAACCTGTGCCTGTGTGTCAGCACCCTCACAGGGAGGAATAAGTTCCCAATACTTGATGCTGGATACAGTTGTCTTTCTGTATTGCAAGTGTGTGTTGCTGGGTCTTGTCAAGCTTCTCATCAACCAACACCCCCAAGTCTTTTCCAGGCTGCTCTCAATCCATTCTCCCTCAATTTATGAAGGGGAAATGATGCCTGACTAATCTGTCAGCCTTCCACATCAGTGGTATGATGGATGAGGGAAGGGCCCTTGATATAATCTTCACCACAGCAAGGCTCTCGACACTCGCTCCTGCAACATCCCCATTGACAAACGGATGAATTTTTGCCTGGATAAATGTCTCCTTTCAATCTAAGTGGAAAACAACTTTGGATTAAAAGACCTGTTGGGAAACAAGTTGGATGTGAGTTGGGAATACACCATTGTGGCAATGAAAGCCAGCAGCATCCCAGGAAAAGCACTGCCAGCAGGTGGAGGAGGTGATCCTTCCCTCTACTCAGCACTGGTGAGACTCAGATGGAGTCGGAGTCCAGCTCTGGGTTTTCCAGTACAAGAGAGGAATGGACAAACTGGAGTTAGTCCATCAAAGGGACACCAAGATGACTGAGGAACTGGAGTTCCTGTCATTAGAGAGGCTGAGAGGCTGGGACTGTTTATTCTGGAGAAGGTGGGACAGCATCTCTGTCTATAAATACCTGATGAATAAAGAAAGGAAAGACAGGTGGGCTCTTAGTGGTGTCCAGGGAAAGAACAAGAAGCAGTAGGCCCAAACTGAAATGCAAAATATTCCCTGTAAACTTTAACCCCCACACCTTTTACTATGAGGGTGGTAAAACACTGGAACAGGTGAAACAGGTGAAAACCTGGAACAGGTTTCCAGGGAGGTCATGGCATCTCCATTGTCAGAGATATTCAAAACCCAGCTGGACTCAATCCTGGACAGGCTGCTTTAGCTGACCCTGCTTTGTGGGCTGGATTAGGTGATCTCCAGAGGTGCCTTCCAGCCACCAGAAGGATTCCAAGAATCCTGCTCTTTCCACTGCAAAGGACAGAGGAACCATTTCCAACACAACTTCCCCTTCCCAAAGTCTGGGATGACATTTGGAATGACTCTCCTCACAAACTTTCAGCACGGCTGCTGAATCCTCTGATCTTGAAACATTTCTGGTTCATTTTGTTTTCAACCTCTCTCAATTCAGCACACATTGTGTAGGTTAGGGCATCTTTAAATCAAACACTTTCTAAGAATGAAAGTAGTACTGAAGATGCTTCCTACACTTTTTAGATGCAGGGAAGAAGCTCTCTTCCCAGCAGCTGTTTCACTTGTAATGCATTTATTCCATGGGTGTTTGTGAAAAAAAATTGAAGTAAGAAAAGTAAACTAATCTCAGAAACAACAAATGACATTTTACCTAATTTAAAATTTAACCCTCAACAAGCAGTGAACATTTCTGTTCTGAAATTTGGAGTGTATGAAGACAAGAGGTGATATAAAAATGCTTTTTAAAATTTTAAGTGCACCAGACAACTGAGCAAGTAGGCCTTATTTGGAAAGATTATGGAACTACAAAAAATTATGGATCTATGTTGGATTATTTTGCCCCCCAAAAAAATTATTGTGATGACAAAGGGTGGAGAAAACTGTCAGAATAAGAAAAATTAGACTAGAATGCTTTCAGTTTCCTGGATAAAAACTTGGTACAGTATCAGACTGTCTCAATCACTATCAGAAATCTTATCAGTGAGGGTTGGTGGGGGGGGAATTATATTTTACCTGGAATCAGTTCAAATGAAGGGAATAAAAGAGTATTTAATTCATCACATGACAATATTCAAGATGGTGTACTGAAACTTACCGAGGCCCCTTTTCCCACTCCTCCTCTCATTTCACTCTTACTATTAATTACAATATTACAGTGCCTGCATTTTCTTCCTAATGAAGGAATCAAACAACCAGAACGTTCTGAGAGCCATCAGGCATTACCAAATAGCCGCAGACAATGATGTTGTTCTTCAGCATTTAACAGCTTCTCATTTATAATATCCAGCTATAAAGTTACAGCAGGATAAACTTCCCCAGTCACCCAGATCCCTAGCTCTGATCTAACACCAGGCCTGCCAAGTCTGTGTTATAGCTACCAGTTTAAAATAACTCTTTGGAGGCACTTGAAATAATCTCAGTTATCTGGTCACGGGATCCACTGCTACATTATGTCTGAGGAAATCTGCTGCAGTCCTGTGTGCCAAAATACACATTTGGAAGAACTTCGTATCAAAATTGCACTTATTGCTACAGCCATTCACTGGCTGTAATATCAACCTGTCTCATGAGGCACTTGATAGAGCAAATTACATGTATTGATTGCAAAGGATGTGTGTCATGTTTCCTGAGACAATGTTCACATCCTCAGCTCTCCCCTATTAGCCAGGAACACAGTATTGACAAGAACATTACCAAGACTCTATCACTGCGATTACAAAGCCAATGGAAATAATAGCCATAGAGAAAGAATTACAGCTAAATATTGTATTTGTCATAACCCTGAACAGTCAGGAAGTTGCCAGGAAGCCAAATAAAGTATTAGCCTCTAAGAGTGCTGTGAAGTGGCTGCCTCAAAGTTTATCAGGCCATGCTGAGATCCGTAGTTAGTTACACTGGCAAACTGCGCTGAAAAGAATTGAAGAGAAATTATTGAGAACCTTCAAGGTCAAAACCCCCGTCTGCCTTGCCTGGGATCGCTCAGAACCATCGGACAACAGCTGCAGCGTTTGTTTGGTACTGAAATGCACCAAGTACAGCAGCAGCTTCCTAGCTACTACTCCATCACAATCTACACCGGCTGTGCCCAAGTTCTGCTTCCCTCTGGTCGTGCTTAAACCTTTATTTTCCCAAGGAAGGCCAAACTGGATAGGATTAGCAGCTGTGCCGTGTCTCGTAACGCGCTGCCTCCCTCTTGAGGCCGCAGCGCCGCACTCAAGGCGCTCCAGGTTGTGCGCCGGGAGCTCCCGGAGGAGAAGCGCGGATGCTGAGCGGAAGGAGGAAGGCGCAGCCGTGTGAGCGAGGAGCGAGGGCTGTCTGGCACTCCTCGGGGATGGGGATGGGGGTGAGCTCTGGCGAGGCGCTGCCCGGGCGGCACAGGTGATCCCGTCCCCGCGATGGGACAGTGTCACCGGGGCCCTGCCTCACAGCACCTCGCACACCAAGAGTGCGCGATGTCCACAGTAACATCCCGACGGCGTTGGAGCAAAGCTGCCGACTTTCTGTTTATAAAACTCAAAACAGAAATCTGCTTTCTTTCCTCGCCCTTAGCCTAAAGCCTCTGGAAGGGGGAGTATCCCTTTCTCTTCACTGGCAAGACAGACTCAGCACCATTGCAGAGATTTTTCCACAAAGGGAAGTGCAGGGTGGTAGTGAAATTTTGACACTGTTGTTTTTCTACCCTGCTGCCCCAACTGAGGAGCAGATCAAAAACGTTGTGAGGCGTCAGGTGCCTCACTTTGAATTGGCATATATCCTGTAAAGTTCAAACATGTTTGTGGGAAAAAAACCCCTACAGTGAATCAGTATTTCCAGCAACAAAATAATTCCTAAAAAAGCCAAACATGAGAATAAGGGGCAACCCACAACAAAATACCTTTAATTGCAGAATTCTCTTTTTGCTAAGAACTCCTTAACGTTTTTACTTCATGACCCCTAATCTTCTTATCTCTGATTTCTCTGGTAAACTCCAGAGTTTTTTCACCCTTTCCACTAAACACCAGAAAGCTTTGCCTACCTGCAAAGAAACCTACAGTAGAATACTATAGATGTTTCAGTTTGAGGTATATTTCATATTGTTTAAATACCTCAGAACCAATAGCATGTAATTCTAATTTAGTAAATAAATGAGGGGTAGCCCAAAATTAGGCTTAAATTTTAATAGTTATATCTAAATTCATAAGTCCTATGTGAAAAGTGTGATGTAAGTCACCCAGCATGACCATTAATATTGCCTTTTTAAAAAAGAAAAACAAGATAGAAACCCACGCTTTGTACCACTAGTAGGACACTAAAACAGCAAAGTTTGAGATAGAGGAAAAATCTTTGTTTCTCTCTCAAAGAATCTATAAAAGAGTTTCAAAGAAATCTTTTTATTCTGTATAATATTGTAACACTATCCTAGTATTCACTACTAAATTATATTACCCTTATCAAAATTTTTAGAAGCCTTTTTCAGTGAGAAGATTTAATCTCAGTACGTTGAGAGCAGGAATTTGGACATTTATTGCCAATTGAGTGTAGAAATTAATGGAAACTTTCTAAGTGAATATGCTGATCAGAAAGCACCTTCCATAATGCACTGGTCACACCTTTCCAGCATGTTCCTTCCCAGTTTTTATGTGAATGAACAATCTTTTGCCATCATCAAAAGATGCCTTTTCACCCATCTTGTGAAGATGCAGAATGTGTATCCCACCATGGTTTTGCTAGAGCAGAAGAGCACGTGTAATTCCAACCTCAAAAAGTAAAATCCTGGAGAAAAAAAAATTAGGGAAGCAATCCTATACTGAAGTTTCAAACCTAAGTGCCAGCTCAGTACAGGCACACGTTGTTAATTAGCACTGATGGCTCAGGAACCATGTTGTCAATGTGCAGCCTGAATAAACATAAAGCCATGCACCTCCTCGGATCCCTAATTCCAGTTATGACACAGGGCTGCTCATTATCACATAACCCAGGAATATTTTTCCAACAAGGAGATGGCTGACACAGGCCGATTTGTTATTGCCACTCAGGATGAAACACATGCTGGAAGCAATGGGGAGATAATGACCAACTCCCTTTTTTTTTCCCCTTGCCTGCATCATTGGGAAGGAATTCCCGGGACATATGAGCTGTGAGGGAAGTGTCACAGTGCTCTGTAGTGTTCTGTGCCTTGCACAGCCAGAAACCGATCCCCAAAACATATAGGAACAGTCTGGATGATTCAGTAAAAGTGGGGCTGGTGCCAGAAGCCATCAGCACTCAATAAAATGGTGAGTCAGAATGTATCAGAATTGGACAAAAGGATTAAATTAGATGAAGAATGGAGGGTGGATATTGTAGGATAAGTCATTTTGTATCACAGCAAAACCTCCCTGTTCAAAAGTATCAAAATACAAGGGGAGAGACCCAGGTCTGCCTCCAGACCACAGGAAATACTTAAAAATAATTCCAAAGTACAATGGGATAGGAAATATTGGTTGCAATCCCTAGGAGTGGTGAGGAGGAAAAGGAGGAAACCATCACTGTGGAAGAAGAGAGTGAAAAGCCTCAGGAATCTGTCATGCAGGCAGAAAGTCAAGATATCTCAGCCTTCCATATCTTGAAAACAATTGTCAGTTTCAGGAATATGTATGGATAAAAACACCAAACAGAAGAGGGATTAGCACATTGTGAAAACAAGTAAAGAACCATTCTACCATACTAACAGCCAAAGAAAAGGGAATAAAATAACCTTCTCAAATAATATGATAACCAGAGGACTACTGAAAAAGAGTTTTTTTTGCTCTGAGGGAGTTAAAAGTGGTTGGTAGTCAAAACTAGGCCAAATGTCCGTGTTTAATATGACATAGTACTCTTTCCTGTAGCTGTAAAAAATTATCAAATATTTTTAGACCAAACATATTGAAAAAAACAAAGTGAAAAACGTGTATTCCTCTTAAAATTGTTTGGAAGTCCATGTTACAGGTCAAGACCCAATTGTGCTGTTCAGCCACTGCCCTCAGTCCAAGGAAAATAGGAAATGCAACCCAAGCTGGGTAGGAATGCTGATATGTCCCTGCAGATCTGTGCAGGAGGGTTTAGTGTGCTTATGAGTTTGGTGGTTTGGAAGTTATGATCTGTATTTCATTTTTATCCCTACATCATAAGTTTTCTTGGCAGTGTAAAGGGCTTGTAAACCTCTTGTAAATATCTTGTAAATGTCCAGCCAGGGTGCAGGTAGCAATCAAGAAACATGTCAATTAACCTGGTAGCTTAGCATCAATCTCCAGGGAAAAAAGAAACCCAAAATGCACTAATAATTTGTTACAGTTTCCATGATATGTCAAAATAATTATTTTAGCAACTTTCGTAAAGAAGATGAACATTTTAGAAACAGCTCTCCAAACCCATAAAAAGCTGGCAGTCTTCAGGATGTGTAAAAATGGACTAAATGTCTAACTAAAAACACTGTAATTATGCAATTATTTTGCTTTTTTAAAAATATTTTGAGCTTCCATAATTCCAACTTACCTATTTCAGGCAATGAATTTTCCGGGAACAGAAAAATGAGGTCCAGAAGAGAACTTGGGCTTAAAGAACAGGAAAAAATCCACCATTTGTTTTCCATACACCTACCTGTGGTCAAAACAGCCAAGGGCTCACCAGGACTTTAATTCAGAAGCAGGTCCCTGGCAATTGTGTAAATGTTAAACAAAACAATGGCCGTCTCTGCAACCCCTAATGATCTAGAACTAATTGCTTTTAGGCAATAACTGAAACAGCAACTCAAATGCTGACAGCTGGGGCAAAGGGCACCAGCAAACTGCTGGCCAGATGGCAGGCACTGGGCTGGATCAATTAGTCCAGACTGGAAGAGTTATTTTATATTTATCTAATATCCCTCTAACTCCAGGATTTTTTGTAGTCTTTCATGTTGTCAGAATGAGGATGTTTAAGCAGGTTTACTTTTTGCCACTCTTCCATCCTTAGATGTCTCCTATTATGATGGAATACAGACTGAGAATGGCAGTTACTTCAAGTGAAAAAAAAATAGGCTAAAATATTCACATTTAAATAAAAACAGATTTTCAAAGGTACTGGAACTCCTATTAATTCCAGCAATACTAATTAGTGTGCTGGTGCCTTAGGATTAATTATTCCCTGGGCTCTATTTGCCACCATCTCAAGAGACAAACCTCAATGGCTGTTATTGCTCTTAAACAGGGCACCTCAAGAGACAGCTATGCCCTTCTAGAATAAAGCAGATTTTAAAAATTGCTATTATTTCACAACTCATTGAAATTATCTTTAAAAAATCAGTTATGTTTAGCATCTATTAATCAGCTAGAGACACTGAAAATGAATCAATTTAAATATATTAGTGTGCTGTATTTTCAGGACAAAGAAAAGTGAAAGAGAAAGCATTTAAAATTAGATTTGGATTATAAACACCTAGAAAACGCTATTTCAATGGGATTTCACAGGCTGTCTCTACACTGGGAATCTGCAGCAATTCCATGGGAAGCTGACCCAAGCAGTCAGCAGAGTGGATTACTGCCCATGGGGAGTGTTTGCTGATGCTGATGCACTAATGCCACGTGTGCCTGCCACCATTGTCACCTGCTAAGAGCCTCTGATGTCTCTCTGCTTGCAGAGAGTCCCATCTTTCCCAACTCACTGAAATAGAAAGGAATCAACCCAGCAGTTCTCAGGACACCTAAACACCACTGACAAACCAATCAGCTGTGCCCTGGCGAGTAGAACGAGTCTGGAGAATTTCTACCTCCTATTGGTTTCAAAGACAGTGACATTTCCTCTCTCAGTACCTCAGAAATCTGCTTTTTGCCTTTCCTTGTGTCCCAGCATCCATGGTTTGTTGCCATTCTACTGGCTGCTATATTTGTAGTTGTTGTTTTTTCCCCATAAGCTCCCTATTATGATATTTTATTTTCCAGTCAGTGCCATGATCCCATATTCCCAAGGAAATTCAGAAATCACCACTGTAAAGAAAATTTTAACATTGTTTAGTATCAAACTAACTGAAATTTGAGGTATCAGCCACACTGACTTCCACCACAACTGGTGTTAATGAATTGTATCAATAATCTCTATATCTCAGCCTAGAGCTCTACTGATCCATTTAGCTACACACATATCTCCAAAATTTTCAAAGGCATGTATCTGATTTTTCCTGGCAATGAAATAATAGCCTGGTTTTCCAGTCCTGCTGGGCAGACAACATTTTTAATTGCCTTTAATTCTCTGCAAATTCAAGCTCCGATCATTTAGGATTCCCTTCTTTCTGTAGAATTGGAGCACATGAGATGACACCTAGAGTATCAAGGTATCTCTTGGATCAAACATCTATATTTGTACATGCAAACATCCAGCATGCTAATTAAGCACTTGACTAATTTAAAGAACATGTGACTAAGTCATACTGAGGGCTGACCCATTTAAAAGCTTAAGAGCTTCTGATTGAAATAAGAGAATAAAATATGGCTGTGTTTATCTTTAAATCTTTACTTATGCAGAATTAAGATTTAATGGGCAAAATCGGGTTCCAAAATTGAGGTTTTATGAACTGCCACTGGGTAGATGATTCAAACATTGCTGCTAATAACACAGAAAACAAATGGAGAAAAAATTCAGGTGGGTGCTCTGACTTGAAATCAGATCTGCATTAACAAAAGAAAATTGTGTGTCTATGACGTGAAACAATTTTAATGATGTAGGTTTGAGGAGTAAAAGCACAGAACTGAGGTACCCAGGATGCCAATGATGTTTGAATACCCCACTACCTGAAAAGTCCTGCATTTCTTACTCTATTTTTGTTCCTTTACTAATCTCGAGTAGATTGCAGCTGTCTTTCCAGCCCTAAATATAAAACACTTCTTCCTAATGATGATCACAAGCAGTTTAAGAAAAGCAATACTTTATTAGAAACAATTAATTTAATTCTATTTTTGGTTAAAAAGGACTAGGTCTAGGACCACTGGCATTTACTAACCCCATAAAAACCTCAAAGTTTGAAGACAACTGCTCCAAAAACACTGAAGTAATTTTCATCTATGGAGAACGCAAAGAGAAACATGTTTGAAACAAAAATTATTCATATTCTAACACACCTTTCTATATTTGAGGCTAATCTTTTTCTAGTAATTTAAATTGAGATCTTTCCCTAACAACTACAGCAGAGGAGGGTGAAAAATGACAAACACAAAGTAAAGTTTCATATCTGCCTTTCCCTGATTTTCTTCTAAGTGATTTTTTCACATTTTCTGTGCATCTCAATATCACACTCTGTCCAATGACAGTCCAATGTGCTATTTCCCACAAAAGCCACATTTTACTCCCTGCCTGCTTACCTTTTTGTCCCCTCAAGGATCCCTTAAAGCCCACATCTTCTGAAGATGAATTTCAGTGTTTTCCATGTTTTCCATTAGATCTGATGAATGAAAACACAAAATTAAAAAGGCTACATACAGTGCAAGTTACTGAGTGATAGACATATCATCAAAGCTGCAAAATGTGCTCAGACCTCTCTTACAGATAGAGATGCCCAGTTTATCATTAGCTCTTATTCCATCTCTCCTGCTCACCACAGACGTGTCCAACACCTCAGCATGTGCTGACCTTTCACAGCATGAACTTCATGGCTGTGCAATTGCCAGCTGGAGAGAGAAAATTGCCCTGGGTGCATGTTGGGAATCAGCAAGACAGAATGTTCTGTTTATTTCATTAAAATGGACATTAATCTCTTGTTTCTTTTCATAAATCCCTGCTTTTTTCTAAAATGGAATAGCAACCTACTTCAGTTTGTAGTTGCCATACCTGCCTCTCAGTCCTCTGTCATGATTTTATCCTTTGCTGCTCTTTCTGTGCTTTTTCTATGCCCTGATGTTTATACCAGGCATGACAGCAGAAGAATGAGTGGGAAAGGTTCCCACGGTACTGCAGATATATAAATATTGGATATTTATAAAGGCCAATTAGAATTTCAGGTCTTGAGAATAGAGTCATTATATTATTTCATAACTGGTCCACATGCAGTAGCTGAATTGTTTTGTGACTGAAAATATACTCAGTAATATCAATTATATTTTTATTATGTGAGCCTGAACCAGAGTGTTTATGCTTTTTCTGACCTTATTCCTTGTGGCTCAGGATAGAAAATGCATTCAAGCCTCATTTCTAGATGCTTAATTTGGATCCTCTGGAAGATGCAAGTCTGAACATCTTTAGCAGAAGGGTCAGTAAGCCTCCCAGTCCTGTGGTAAGTGTTCTCATCAATAATCAGTTTAATTAAGAAATGAGCACGGTCTCTCCTGTGCTTCTCTTTTCTGATCTCTTATTTTAAAAGTCATCTTGTCCCCCATGCCCTGTGCTGGAGTTAAATGCTCTGGCTCTGCAGTAGAGGCACTCAGAGTGTACAGATGCTGTAGGGAGCTTGGGAACGTTTGTAGCTCTGATTTAATCAGAGGTAGTAGGGACCAAGGCAGCCAGAGAGGGCTGATAGATGTAGGACGAAAGCTTGGGGTGCCTGTGGAACTTAATTAGCAAAGCAAGAGGCTCTACTGACCTGCCAGTCAACTAATTCTAGATCCTTCCCTTGGGTGTAAACCACTGAGCAATGTGTAAACTTCATTTACAGCATAATCGTGTGTGACACTGACCTTGTAGTTTGTGTTTAAACTCACTTTAAATACAACAAAACACAAATGCTAAGCACTCTGTCTTTTAATCTCTCCAAACCTTAATTAAGGGTGAAGTGTGGTTTGGATCATGCCTCAGAAAGTCATGTGGCAGCTGAGAACCAGTCTCCCCAGGTAAATAAAGATGATTAATTTGGAATTGTTTGAAGTTTGTTTACTTAAAGCAGACAGATACATAACAGGAGGCAAATAAGGTGCCGCAGGAAACAAATATCAAGATAGGAGAGAGGGGGGAGAAGGAAATAAACGAAGACACCCGCAGCCAGATACCTGTGGAATTCAAACCAATATTCACTGCATTTTTTCCTGGAAAGACATAAAGTTAGAGCAAGATGAGAGACAGAAGCATTTGTGTCACACTGAGCTTTGCATGTGACCTTTCTTATGAAATGCAGTCACTTGGGTTTAGTTAAACTGAAGTGCAAACACTGTTTGCAATAGGTGCCACTGGTGTTGCCACCCGCTCTCCCCTGGGTTTTGGTTTAGGGTTTGCATAGTTTCTTAGCCAATATTTAAATATCTTCTTCTTGTTTGTTTGTTTTTCATGCAGGCATACAAGTAGGAATATGCATATATATCCTTTCTTCTAGCACATAATAAGAAGGGTTCATAGGAAAGGAAAGAGAAGGAGTTTTTGCAAGTTACTCTTACTTTGAAACAGATTTGTGACCAGGGAGGTAATCTAAATATGTTGGCCAGCTTAAAATTTAAAGCGTTACACTTTAAAGGAAAAGCAAATATTAACTATTCATGAAAATGTTCACATTTCCCCCAATTTGCTGGTTAAGCAAACTGAAATAGCAATTATTGATTTAAAAAAAACATTATGTGGGCAATCCTAATATTAAATCTAGGTGTGGTAGGTGTAGTCTGCTGATGTATATTTTATATAAAAATATGAGAAACATAAGTGATCTTCCTTGCACTTCTTTATGATTTTGGTTATCATGTTGAAGCAGAAAAGATTATGAGGCTTCAAGACATGAAAGAAATGTTCCAATAAAGGGAGAAGCAGAAAAAAAAAGGAGCTTGATGTTCTTAATTCTGAAGAAAAGGAATAGAAATACTGGTATTCCCCATATAGTACAGACCTGAATTTGGGAGCTTTAACCCTCTAATCCATAATAACACATACTAGATAAAGCAATTGTCTACTTGAAATAATGAATTAGACTATCCTTTGTATCTATTAAGGGAAAGAATGTAGATATAATCTTACAGATAAGGAGTTTAAAATGGATTATTCATGTTGTTCAAGGGTTTTACCTCAGAAATAGAAAAAATAACCAGGTTTTTACCACTTTTATCACCCTTAGTACGTGCATTAGGCACCAAGCCAGGGATCTTCTGCAGTATTATCACAACTACTGTTGTCATATTTATTCATAATTTGTAAATACAGCCACATAATTCAGAAGTGGATGGGTTTTTAAGGTTAAAAATTCCAGTGACCAAAGAAATGCTCTTTACTATTGAATACATATGACCAAAGTTAGCGAATCACCATTTCAGGCACCAATACACTAATGTACTTTATACGGTTATATACTGGAAGCTTTGATTTTGCAATTTACGAACATTTTTTTCCCCGCTGAAACAAACACTGCCTCAAAAACTCCGTAAGTACATGCAGTTTTCAAAGTGCCGAACCTGTTCTTCTGCCACTCAACAAGGCCTCCACCATCAGCAGCTTTAGAAAGCTCTCACTCTCAACGGGATTACAGTGAAAATTCCCGTTCGCAGCCCCAGATTGGTGAACTTCCTTGGAATTTCAAAGGAGCGCCGCCGGCCGCTCCCTCACGGCGAGACGAGTGGGCGGGGCCTCCGCGCGTATGATTGACGTGCCTGTCAACCAATCAGAACTCGCGGTGGCGGCTGCCCGCGCTCCCATTGGCCGCGGAGGTAGCGGGGGGCGGGCCGGGAGCGGGGCTGTCCTGGCGCTGCCTCCCGCTACCCGCGGGCGCTGCGGGCGGGACGCGGCGGCGGCGGCGCGGGGTCCCCGCAGGGTGACAGCGTGACCGGGACACGGCCTCACCTCCCCGCCGCTGCCTCCTTGCCTGGAGCCGACACAGCCCCGCCGCGCCGCCCTTGCTGACTCGGGGGTCGCCGGAGATTGCAAAATGGCCGACGGTCGGGACGACGCTGCGAACCAGCTGAAGCACTGGAAGAGCCACCGGGGCTCCCAGGTACCCGCCAGGCCCCGCCGCTGCCCGGTCCCCCCGCGCCTCGCATCCCCTGCGGAGCGGCAGCCCCGGCGGCGGAGGGCGCAGAGCCCCGCGGGGTTCCGCGGGATGCGGCGCTCCGAGCGGCCCCGGGGCAGCGGCGGAGGGCGAGGCGCCCTCGTCCCGTCCCGGCCCCGTCCCCACGGCCTGGAGCCGTGCCCGGGAGCAGCGCGGCTCTCGGCGATGGAGGCTGCCTGCCAGCTGGCCCGCTGCGATAAGGGCGCTCGGCGCTGCGCTGCGCCCCAGCCGCGGGGCCGCGGGCAGGGATGGTGGGGGCGTTTTCCGTCTTGAATCGGATCTGTGCCTTTCGGTGTGCTGCCACGGCGGTATAGCCCTTCTATTATAGGGAATAATAGAAGGGATAAAGCACGTTCAGCAGTGCAGGGCCAGCAGTTGGACTCGATGATCCTTGTGGTTCCCGTCCAACTCAGCATATTCCACGTGGACTTGCTGACCAGACTGAAGTGGGTTTTTTAGGAAGAAATGCTTCTCTGCGAGAATGGTGACACTCTGGCACGGGTTTCCCGGAGAAGCCGTGGCTGTCCCATTCCTGCGAGCGTTCCAGGCCAGGTTGGACAGGACTTGGAGCAACCTGGGATAGTGGAAGGTGTCCCTGCCCATGGCAGGGGATGGAATTCAATTACTTTGAAGATTCCTTCCAACCCAAACTATTCCATAATTCTTTGAAGTGGATTGGGAGAAGTGGTTGACTGAAATCAGGGCATATAATCACAGCATGGCACTCAGTCATGTGAAGACGTAGAGTAGATCCCAAAATATTTGGATAAATGTATAAATGCTGTAAGAGTTGGTTTCCTCTCTCCTTCATCAAATCACTGCGACAGTTCCCACATGTAGTTTCTGACAGAAATGAGCATTTGCCACTAAATACACTTCCTGCTGGTTTTAAGTAGCAATCTTGCTGATGCAGGTGGATGTCTCAGTTCTCACTGGAGCTGTTCAGTCGCCTTAATTTTATTTTTTCTCTTGGTTCTCAAAGGTACAGTGCGAAAACTACCTGATGACTTGTGACTCCATCATATCCTAGCGTGTGTCATAGTAGTTCCTTTTTTATCCATGACTAATTCTTTTTGCAGGGATGTCGGCTTTTCTGTGGCAAAGGAGCATTTGAAAAGAGGCCAAGGTTAATTTGGAGATTGGGAGGCAACCCAAAGTCTGTGTTGCATAAGGAGTCATGAGACTTCAAGATAGAAAGTAGGAGGACTTATTAGAATTTTAAAGTGAGTTGTATAAGGTACAAAGTATCAGTAATGCCTGGAAGTGTGTACTTTGATGTGCGCTGTTTACCACAGCTGCAACTCAAATTTTCCTGGCTTTGCTTCCCTTATTTTTGTCGTGACAGGTTAGTATTGTAATGAAACACAGATTTAAACGTTCTTACCTATCAAGGTTTGGGCTGTGTGCAGCTCCCAACTGCCTGAAAACACAAGCATCAAACAAACTCAGGTCCAAAAATAGTAGGAGAGTCTTCTTTAAAATGTGGTGGGGTTTTTTTCCTCTCTGGGACTTACTTTGTGGTACCCCACATAACATTATCCTGAAACTAAAGTGAGTATCTCTTTCCACTAAATAAATGAATATTCTTTCCTTCTAATGTTAACACTAGAAAGTCTGCCTACGCAAAGGAGACTCTACAGCCACAAAGCTGTTATTTTTTTTTTTATAGCCTTAATGTCAACAAGTTGTGGTTTTAGCAGCTACTTCTGGTGGCCATAAATATTTGCATTATAGAATAGTCTTGGCTGTAATAAATAAGCAGTGGAAAATATACTGAGAACAATTTCTACTCTTGCGTATTTCCCATGACAAACTATAGATAACCTTTTGACTTAAGCAGATGTTTCTTTTACTTTAAATACGAATTTAGCTTTATTTAACTTTCCTGTAAGTTTCTGAACATTACGTTTATGTTCGTAATCAGTTATATATTGTCTTTTAAAGTGTTTGTGCAGATTTCAGTGTAGGTGAGGATTCCAGGCATCCCAAAGGAGTCAGATTTATGCCTAAAGCTTTATGCTAATGAGGTGGTGAAGGAAGAATAAAGAACTTGGATATTTGGGGAATTCAAGGCAGCTGCAGTAGCGTGTGTTGCAGATTAGTAGGAACACAGTGGAAATGCACTTATCCTGTCAACTCTCTTTTATGTGGTTATTCATGGACATGAGTGAAACAAAGGTGTCTGGAACTCCCTGTGTTCTCTGCCTCATTCAGAGCTCTGGGTGTGGATGTGAATACTTGTTCTTTCCTCGCCTTTTGGGGGGAAATAGTCTTCTATCAGGTGAGAATTTTGTCTTTTTGCAGAAATTAACGCCCTTAAAGCAGAACTTAGGGTAGGAATTGGAGCCCCATGAAGTTGCTGTTAGAATAGCAAAGATTTTTCTCATCCAGAATTTTCATTTATAGAACTTTAAAGGAGGAGAGCTAGTCAGGGAGGGCTGAGGGAGTTTGCTGGTGTGGTTCACGTGTGTGGATGCTTCAGGTAGGGTGGCATGCATAGAGAACCCATATGGAATTATGTCAGTTTTGTGCAAGATGTGATGGATTTATTGTTATCTGATCATAATCTGTGACTCTGCTATTCGAGCTCATCCTATTGCAAATTTTGTCTTTATTTTCTTGATTTTTTTCCTTTGTCCTTACTTGTTTTCCTGTTCTTTTAAGTCCTTTACAAGACTCCTAACAATAAAGATATTCCAGGAAAAACTTAGAGCTGTGACCATCAAGTCTTTCTCACTACATTTTCTACAGCACCCAGTAAAATAGGAACATTGCCTTAGAGGAGCATATAACCCCACATGTGATGCAGATAAAGTCTTTTCTATTGGAATCTTTTTATGAGAAAGTAGGAGTACACTCAGTTCTAGTGCAGGTGTTTCTTGAAGTTGTAGGACATTTCCTGGCAGTAGAGCTTCTTAGGACTTGTGTTAATCTTAGTCCTTCCATGGCCCAGGAGTCTAAAATGACGATTCCTGAGGTGTTCCTACTTCTGTTATTTTCCATAACTCTTCCAGACAAACACTAATCATGGAATCCCCCTTTTAGTCTGGCTGTTACTCTTATGTCTCTACTCCTGTACTGACATTACCTTCTTCCTCTCCCTTCTCCCTTATTTTCCAGCAGTTGCTCCTGTTTTAGTTTTTTTTTGCCCTCCCATATTTTTCTTGAAGCAAGATCAGTAGTCTTGAGAAAAATAATTTCTGAACCATGGAAAACATTCCTGGATTTTATATGACTACAGCTCACCTTCTTAAGTTGTCCTAAATCTTAGCTCTGATTTAGATAAACATCTGTACCTTCCCCAGTGTCTGAAGTAATTTTGCCACTTCTTGCTGAGACATTCTGTGACACGTCATGGTTGAACAGTCATGCACATTGTGTGGCTCAGGTCCAGAGGGTTTTTAGTTTCTGGTGTTGACAGAAATTAAACAGTTTTAATTTTTTGCTTCCAGAAACCAGATGTCCTGACCACGGGTGCAGGGAACCCCATTGGGGATAAGCTGAATATCCTGACAGTGGGGCCACGTGGACCTCTTCTTGTCCAAGATGTTGTTTTCACTGATGAGATGGCTCACTTTGACAGAGAGAGGATTCCTGAGAGAGTTGTGCATGCAAAAGGGGCAGGTATGTTTAAAATCACAGCTTTTCTCTGTGTAGAATTAAAGAGCTTTTGAGTTAATGTGTAGATTGTGACGCATTAATTACGTTGCTGTTTATAATTTAGTGTTCTTAGGCATAATAAATCTATATAAACAACAGTGGTAGGGCCTGGTTTAAAAGAACTCAGTGCCAAAATGTGAAGCACTAAAAATTGTTTACAAAACTGAGAGAAAATGTGGTTATAGCCCTTCAATCTTTACTGTATCTGCTGTAGTTCCTGCTTCTTCTGTCTGTTCCTCCCCATCTCTATTCGATGTTGTTTGCATGTTACTTAATAGAGAATTTGGCTTTGTCTTCTAATGTATGTGAGCCAAAGCAAGCTGACAATCTAATATTTAAATTTTTAAAAATTTAAGCCTTTAAAAATTATTATTGATCTTAGTAGGGTAGAATTAGTACCTTGATTTTTGTCATGCATTGCCCTAGAAGGAGCAAAGGTGGGGCTGTATTTAAAATGTGACTGTACATGGGAAAAGTTCCTCTGTGGGGGTGGGAAGGGTTCTGTTGCTTCACTTAACTTACAGGTGCACCAAGAACTCTGCAACTCATAGCAGGATTAAAGAAATACCTGCCTTGCTCCCAGATCTTGGCAGAAGAGCATCTTCTGTGCAGCTGCTGGGAGCTGCTAACAGTCAGTTAAGGAGGAGAGAAGGAGCAAATAGTTAGTGTTAAATCAGTTTCATTTTGTGAAAGAAAATGGAATGTTTAGAGCATTGTTTACACTGGTGTAGTTACATGTTTCCCTTTGACTTAAAGTTGAATGTTAAGAACAGACAAGCTGTGAGTGGAAGGAAGGTGCCTAGGTCTGATATTTTGAACTTGCTGTCTTTCAGGAGCCTTCGGCTATTTCGAAGTCACTCATGATATCACCCAGTATTGTAAGGCAAAAGTGTTTGAGCACATTGGGAAAAGGACTCCACTTGCCATCCGCTTCTCCACTGTTGGTAAGGCTCTAAATTCACTTTGTGTCTTCTGCATGTGTGCCCTGAGAGCAGTGTTTGCATTGTGGGGCACTTCAGGGAGTTTGCCATGCTTTCTTCCAGCCAGTTCATCTTCTCTGAAATTCACTTTCATGGAAGGCCTTAAGCAGTTTTTGCCCCTTTCTGTCAGAGGTCTCTGGAGACACTTTTCTGTCTGAAATGTGAGAGGGAGGGAAGCCCAAGCTGGTTTTTGCTGACAGAAAGCTTGCTTTGTTTCTGGTTGGATCGCAATCAACACTTGCAAGTTAAATACCTATGATGTCTTATGCTGCAAGAATGTTTTGGGGATGAATGATGTAAACTAAATACCAGGCAAAGAAAAATAAACAATCCTCCTTAAATTCTGATTTCTTAAGGATTGGAAGGCATGAACTAACAAAATCTTAAATGCTGTTGGAGCTAATTGTAATCAATAGCTTGTCTGATCGAAAAATTATAATTCATGATGTGGATGTATTTCAAAGAAGAGAAATCCTAATGAGGATTCAATTCTGGAAGTATTGGAGAGAAAAACGTAGTCCAGCAAGGCTCAGAGAGCTGCTGGCTTTGGCCAATGGCTGTTTCCAGTGTTAAATCCCTTAGGATTTAGGGTGTCCTGAGTGTTGTACTGGGTGAGGACATGGAGTTGAGTTTGAAGTATGGACTTCTGCTGGAGCAGGTTGTTGCATCCTTCCCTTCCCTTTGCCTGCCCTGTTTGGACACGTTTCCTCCCTGCTCTTCTGGAGTACACAAGTTTTTAACGAGAGAATGAGCGTCCTACTGGTGTCATCACAATTCAGCATTAGCTGTTCTGAGCACTTCTGGAACATTTCTGCTCAGGTGTTGTGCTAAGCACTTGTTCTTTGGTCTAAATTTCCATTGAAAATCCCATCCTGTGTGAGGCAGGAGGAATTAAAAGGATTACAGCTCTTCCGTAATTTTTTATGAGGCACGCTGGTTAGATTGCTACCTTCCAGATGAGAGCTTTCCCACTGGGATTTGGTGCACAGAAACAAACGTGGGTTTAGATGATTCAGCCTTAAAATCTGATGTCTCTCTTAGCAGTAATGCAAATTCCACTCTTAATTGGTTCAAGTGGATATACTTGCTTTTTCCTTCTTTTAACTGTGCCCTGAATGTTTGGCTGGGTTCACACTTTGAAAACTCACAGTGCTTTTGAAGTATTGTTGAAGATATTCCTAAAATTCCTTGGTGTTGAAAAGACTGCAATAAACCCTGCCCTCTTAGGATTTTATGGCCCATTTTCAGGATGTATTTGTATGCATTTCCTGTCCTAACACTTCTGTGTGTTCATGTATTCCTTCAAGCTGGAGAATCTGGCTCAGCTGACACAGTTCGTGACCCCCGAGGCTTTGCCATGAAATTCTACACAGAAGATGGGAATTGGGATCTTGTGGGAAACAACACTCCCATCTTCTTTATTCGGGATGCAATGTTGGTGAGTAAGCACAAAAGGTGAGGGTATTTTGTGAGAAAGCCCAGAAGTTCATTCATATCTGTTCTGGCTTCCCTCAGAAGCCAAAGCTCCTGTTTTGACACACCTAAACTTGGTTGTCAGATTGTCTGAACCTTTTTTACTTGGAAAGATGTTCTTAAACAAAAGTAAATAAAGAGCTAAAGCTTGATAACTTAAGTGGTTTCATACTTTTCACTTGAACTTTTCACTTCAAAAGCTTCTTGCCACTTCATTTTACTAAATCTGGGGTTTTTGGTCTTTTGGCATAAGCTTGACAGCAGTTAGTAGAGGGGCTTTCCTTGCGTGCAGGAGTTCTGCACAGATATTTCATAGTATCTCTGTATTCATTTATGAGTCACATAAACACAGACACACAAATCTGAACAGTTTTATCTCTCACCACAAAGTTTTATCAACCACAAAATGAAAACATTCTTTATCTCTGTTTATTCTAATTGTAAATGTTTGACCTTACCCTGATTTTACTGGTCTGTGAATTAATTTGTTTGCAGGAAGGGTATGGCAGTTGAAGATTTTTTTTCAGTGATCTTGCAGCTTTGTCTTTAATTTCTTTTTTTGTTCTTTTTCCTCCTCCACTTCTGGACAAATTAGTTTCCATCCTTCATCCATAGCCAAAAGAGGAACCCTCAGACTCATCTGAAGGATCCGACATGGTGTGGGACTTCTGGAGTCTTCGCCCTGAGTCTTTGCATCAAGTAAGCTTCTCCCGTGACTTTTTTTTTTGTATGATTAAGAAAATCATGTTATGACAACAGGTTTCTAAATCTCTCTTTTCCATGTTTGATTTAGAAGTCTACATAATCTTATATATATTCTATTTAAATATGATTTTTAATTATCCATGCTGACCTGTGCTTACAGGGAGAGTCAGTTTTATGTCATTAACACCTAAAGTAGAAAATTCCTCAAGGAATTCTTAACACCATTAACATAGCTCCCAGTGATGCAGATTAACACAGTAAACAAACTTAGTCTGGAGTGAGGACTTTCTCCTTGGTATGCTGAGCCCATTAATAGTGTTTGATCCTTCTCTTCAGGTGTCTTTCCTGTTCAGTGATCGTGGCATTCCCGATGGCTATCGCCACATGAATGGATATGGATCACACACCTTCAAACTGGTCAATGCTGATGGAAGAGCAGTTTACTGCAAATTCCATGCCAAGGTAGGGATTTTTTTTTAATGGGAACTATACAACATATTGGATAAAAACCATAAAAATGTGTGACTTTTCAAGTTTAATTCAGGCTCAGAGGTGTGTGGAGTCCTTGTTTGATATCAGTTTCATACCTTTAACCAATAGGAGAGTCATCTTTCTTCTTGCTAACAGTAATCATTTACTAGACAGTAAGAAACTCTTCTTTGGTCTGTTGTTAAAGGAGCAGTATCAGTGAACTGATTTTTTTCTGGAAGGCAGCTGTTGAATGTACTATAATCTCAAAGTTATTGGAAGTTAGAACTTGGACAGTCTCATTCTTGGATTATAAATCTTGTTAGAATCCATTCTGATGAATGATCTCTGTAGTACTTTCTGCATGATAAAACTGGTGCTTTTGTTGCTTTTAGACTGACCAGGGCATCAAGAACCTTTCTGTGGAAGATGCAGGAAGATTGGCTTCTACTGATCCTGATTATGCCATACGGGACCTTTACAATGCCATTGCCAAGGGGAACTATCCTTCATGGTCCTTCTACATTCAGGTTATGACCTTTGAAGAAGCAGAGAAGTTCCCATTTAATCCCTTTGATGTGACTAAGGTATGTCTGACACTGCTGGGAATATTCAGTTTTAGGTAGATTTTAAGTGTATTCTTTACTGTAGAGCCACGATGAGCCAGAAATTCTGGAGATGGAACTGCAGTTGTGTTATACCTGATGTTACTCTTTCTCATGGAAATATGGATAGGGCTTCATTCCAGGCCTGTAGGTCCCATGACAGAAGTGTGATCTCAGCTCAGAGTCACGCCCTGAGCCTTGCTGGTGTCATTTTGTCCCACTTCCAATAGCTGTTCCTAGGAATGCCTCATTGAAAGATGCCAGCACAAACTTAAATTGCATAAACTCTTTTTCACCTCTAACACTGCTCTCCCCAAGTGGCTAAAGACCTTTGAACTTAAAAGTGCAGCTCACATGTCAAAGAACAGGCCAGTTAAGCCAGTTAAGCCTTTTGAAGGAGCTGAAAACATTTGTGCCACCAGTTCCACCCACGCCCTGCTTCCCTAGGCAGCTTTTCAAGGCCCTGCAGGTATTTTGTTCAAGTACACAAATGCTGAGATTATGCTAGGGTGATGAAATAAGTTGCATTAATACTATGTGTTATTTTCATAAGGCTTCTTAAAATAAGACATTTCTCAATGTTTGTTAGGAGAAAAGAAATTCAGTAATGTATTTTCTTAATCTAGGCTTAAATCGGGTGAATTCTGCCTGGCAATTAAGCTGCATAATACTGTAGTAATGTTGATTTTACTGGATGTGTGTTGTGTCTTACAGGTTTGGCCTCATAGTGACTACCCTCTCATCCCTGTGGGAAAGCTGGTCTTGAACAGGAATCCTGTCAATTACTTTGCAGAGGTGGAACAGATGGCTTATGACCCTAGCAACATGCCCCCTGGAATTGAGCCCAGCCCTGACAAAATGCTGCAGGTAAACTGGAGGTTTGACCTGAGGAGCCTTGGTTACTCTGCTCCTTAGGGAAGCTCTGAGTTGCCTTGCCCCAGTCTTTTACAATGGTGGTTAATGTTTGTGATCCGTGTTTTAGGGACGCCTCTTCTCGTATCCTGACACCCACAGACACCGCCTGGGCCCCAACTATCTCCAGATCCCTGTGAATTGTCCCTTCAGAGCCAGGGTGGCCAACTACCAGAGGGATGGGCCAATGACTGTTTCTGACAACCAAGGTAGTCAGGAAACTGCTTTCAGTGTAATGATACTTAGGCATGGGCTGCAGCCTTCTCTTCGGTTCCCAGGGGCTTAAGATCCATGTTTATTTTCTTTACATACTTGTGTAGAATGCATATATATCTCCTCTGTTAATCCAATAAAGGAGACTTGGGATATTTGGATATGGGATGAGGAGTTTGTTTACAAGTTTAAAAACTAAGTGAAGCTTAGGATATGTTTAAAACTTAACAAAAAGGCCTTTAACAGAAAAGGAGGATGTGGGAGGATACTGCAGTCAGGTTCGAAAGACTGACTTGGACATGCTCAGTCCACTTCCCTAAACTGCTTTGCTTTCAGATTTCTGAGAGATTGTGAAAGACAAAAGTGAAAATGCCAAGAGTAGAGCTGTAACTTCCCTTCCATTGAGCAGCTTCTGTTCTGTCAGGGTTTGCCCAATAGTGGCTGTTTTCCACCTGGGAGTAAACAAGGATATACTTAAGCTGTGTCTCATGCCAAAATATGTGTTCCTCTGGGCTATGAATTCAGGCTCTTGCTGAGGGAGGAGTGGGAAATATTTGAAAAACAGGAACTTGAGGGCAGCTGCTCTTGTCCCAGAATAGATTGTGAGTTTATCTTTATGCAGTTATCTAGATTCATTATTTGTTTAAAATACACCCCCTACCCAGGGAAGCATTGTAGTACTTCAGATATATAAATGACTGTGTTTTTATGTTGCCTTAGACTTCAAACATCACTGTCTGAGAAATACTGTTGTGAGAGTGGCCAGGTTTTCTTGGCTTTGAATCAAATCAATATTCCCTGAAAAAGCTGTGGGAATTCTCTTTGTAGCAGGTGCTGTTAAGTACTGGCTTAAAGGCGTTGACAGAAAAATGCCATCAGCTGTTTTTAATAAAACAAATCCTAACTGAGTAACTGATTTAGATTCCTCCAAGCAAATAATATCCTCTGTCTTCTGACTGCTGCCATCTGATTGATTCGGGGATTTTTTCTTTTTCCAGGTGGTGCCCCAAATTATTATCCAAACAGCTTCACTGGGCCCGAGGATCAGCCCCAGCTCAAGGAGAGCCGCATGTTCGCTTCAGGGGACGTGCAGCGCTTCAACAGTGCCAATGAGGACAATGTGACCCAGGTGGGGCTGTGGAAAGGCTTTGTGCTGCTTGGCACACATGAGGAGTGTGCAGGGTGTGTGTTAGTGTGAGTTCTCACAGAATCTGATATTCAGATTTTGGGCATGGTTACGTAGAGTCTCTGACTTTTCTTCTTGCCATTAGTGTCTGGAGAAAGAGTTGTTGGCATGTTTGACAAAGAAAAACCCTCACAGATTTGCTGCCTTTTTAGCATTTTGAGTATTTTAAATGTTGCTTGACTAGGAAGTGAAATCTGTTCTTAGTCATTTTTGGGAATATAAAAGATAACCCTTTTTTTCCAATGACCAGGTGCGAGAATTCTACCTCAAAGTGCTGAACGAGGAAGAGCGCCAGAGGCTGTGCAAGAACATTGCAGATCATCTGAAGGATGCCCAGCTCTTCATTCAGAAACGAGCTGTAAGTGCCCTCCTTGGGGTTTATTCCATGTTTCCTACCAGTCTAGTAATGTCATAATGGCTTCTGGAAAGTAAGATCAGGAATTCTCTGAAAGGGCTGGATTTTTTCTTACTCAGGAATTCTCATACTTAAGTATAGATAGAACATCAATATCTAACATGTTAAAGTAACTTTTTCCTGGGGGGAGGAATGGGGTGGATGTTGAACCTGGGTTTAGCTTGATGTTTGAAAAATCAGATGACTGCCAGAGTAAATTTTTGCTCTAAACAAGAAGGCAGTAAGGGCCAAGGAGGGCTTGGACCATTGGGCAGCCTTGTTTAAATTGGAAGGGAGCTCTGTGTGGGATTACAGAAATCATGTTTGAAGATGTTCCTATCTTGTTTATAGCTGATCAGAATTAAACTTAATCTTCCTTATAATACCTACTGCTTGTAGCCAGGAAGTGGGATAAAGAATCCTTTTGAAATGGAGGAAAAAAAATTCTTGTCGCCTTTTCTGTTTTGTCTTCCTGTGCAGGTGAAAAACTTCACTGATGTTCATCCTAGTTATGGAGCCTGCATCCAGGCTTTGCTGGACAAGTATAATGCTGAGGGTGGGAAAAAGGTATGGTGATGATTTTTTTGTAGCTGCATTTTGACTGGCTGTGAGTTTTTTTGGCTTCTCTTGTAAATCCAATGAAGTGAGAAATTAGTCTTGATCCCCATTTGATCTAAAGGCCAGAAGTCAGTGCTTGTAGAATTGCAAAATGGGGAAACATCACTCTAATAACAATTAAATGTTGATTAATTAGTGATGTACAAAGACTGTTTCAACTGGAGTTTGTAGGGTTTCTGGAAGGTAATGTGATATAAAATGTGTTCAGGTTGGTTACCCGCCCTTTGTGATGGCAATGAAACATTGCCACAAACCTTTCCTGGGCTCAGTGCTTGCTCCAAAGAAAAACAACTCAGTTGACTCAATTTTTTCCTGCAGTTCTCTGCTTTAAATAGAACTTGGTCTGAGTTTTTCTGTTGCTTTATTTTCAGGACGTAATTAGAACATACACACAGTCCACAACTCGTATGTCTGTCAAGGAGAGATCCAACCTGTAAGTCTGCAGAGATCTGCTCTGAACTTTGCCTCCTTCCAGCTGCACAAGAACCCGTCCAACACTTTAATGAATGTAGCAGACTTGGGCCCAAGCACAGAGTGTTTTACAGCTGTGATTCACTGCGCTCTCAAGTGCTGTCTGTACTGGAAACCAGGTAACATAAGCTCCAATCCTAGTGCCTTTCAACACTAGTGCTTTATGCTTTGATAACAACTTATGGGATTTTTAAACAACTCATGATAAGAAATCGTCTTCATTTCTAGGAGCAAACAGAAATTTAATCAAAATACTGCTTCTTTTTTTTTTTTGTTGTACAACTTTCCTGGCTAAATCACACAGTAGAGTTTCTATAAGGACACTGTGATTGCCTTCATGGAGAAACTTGTTAAAGTTGATGCTGTTCAGTATTTCTAATAAAATAATTATCTGTCTGTATTTGTAAACACATCTCTTGAATTTCATTTTTGGCCGTCCAGAACTAATATGATTCCCAGTAGTTTGAGTAAAATGTTGCTATGTCTCATTCCTTATGATAGAGATAAAGCTAACTACAACGTTTAATCTAAATATAGTTCAATTTTATTCACAGTATATGTTTTAAGATAATCTTTGCTTACTAATGCTGTGTTGGGATATAACTGACATAAGGGAGGTAGCAAAGGATATTTTCTTATTCCATGCACTGTTCAACTAAACTGATTACACCTTACAGCCCTTTCAGGGGTAGGAGAGTAAATTGTTCTTTCTAATCTGTAAGAACTTAAATAGAAAAATACTAACATGCCAGATGTTTGAGAAATAAACCTTCAAATGCATGAATATTGAAATTCAAGCTCGAGAACTTTCAAAACTATTCCCAGTGGTTGCTGATATTATTTTACTGCAATAAGCTGCTGTTGCTATTTCTTGATCAAGCCAGGGCTAATTTTCAGGGTACTCCTTTAATTAAAGCAGCATGTTTGTATGAATGTAGATATCTAGAAAATATGTCTAAGACCTGATTTGAGGCATGTTGTAATGTTACCCAGCATCTGCAGTTTAGTTAAATTGTGCAAAAAATTTGGGACCCCCATTGCAGGATAATTATTGTCCAAGCTAAATGCAAAGCATTTCAGAGCCCAGCTACTGCTCTTAACACAGGAAAATGTAAAAAAATTCAAAATGTAGCAGTTTGGGAGTGATTTGTCAATAATCAGTGCATTTCTGGATCTGCCTTGAGTTGTATTTTGACAAGGACTACTTCCTGATTTAAGTGAATTCCCAGGAATGGTGGCAAGTAAAGAAGAGTAGATCCTAAATGCTGTTCTGTTAAATTTTGTAGAATGTTACTTGCTCTGCAATTCATTTATGTACTGACCTATTGTGAACAATTAGCTGGAGTAGAAGTGCAGTAAAATAATATGAACTGATAATCTGCTGTATTCTGGGAGTCCATTGGCTTTTTACCTGATCAGGCATGTGGGATTGAGTGATTGGGTGGGAATATTTTGTGCTGGAACAGGGAATCCCAACAAGTTTTGGAGAAGGATAAACAAAGCCTGATCTGATTTTGGTTGTGTCTGCTAAGTGATTTATGCTGTTTTCTTCTTTTATTTCTGAAATAAATGTAATGAAAAATCTCTTGGCAATGTGTTTTCTCTGCAAATGTCTTCAAATACCTTGTGTTAATCTAGGAAGTTTATGTATCCCCTCATCTGTTTTTCTGGAGGTGGTGCAGAAGCTGTAGGTTGGATGTACTTTTTGCAGCTGCCTTTGTTTTAAAAACTCATTTTTCAACTCCACAATTGTGTTTAAATTACCTAAATGACCTGTGTTCTATGCTAAACTGGCTATGACAAGTGTTATACAGAAAACTTAGCTTTTCCCAAAGCTGTGGAGATCATTAGGCAGCACTGGAGGAACATTAATGCTGTTTCTTCAAGTAAATAAATCAATAAATCAATTTACAGCTTATGATGAGAATGAAGAGACTGTTAACATGACACAACAGTTTTGTTTTTGTGTTCTGTTCAATTAAAATCAAACATTCTTTTGCCAGATCATTGCAATATGATTTCAGTGATCTGTAAAGCAGAATTGCTCAACTTATTTATTTTTTTATTTTAGATGCACTACTCTAGCAGTCGATTTGGGAATGAGTTTGAAACTAATGTTTGGGAAATGACAGCTTCTCCAGGAATACCTCTTCTTTTAATGGGCCTTCATTCTTAGGTTATTTTCCCTTCCCCAAAATATGTGAAATCGAATATCCAAAAAACATGAGCAGATTCCAGAATCACATTTGTTATAGTGAGCTGTGCCAGGAGATGAGAAAATTCATGGGATTGCTAAATGTTATTTGGGGAGAAGAAGGATGAGGTAGGTTTGCATCAGCCTTACAGTGCTTCAAAGATGCTGGAAAAAGCCCCGATTTCCTTTCCTTAGTTCAGCTCATTGATGGGAATTGCCTGCTAAGCAGTCCAGGGGTATCCATAATTTCAGCTTCCAGTAAACCAATCACTTAATTTTGCCAAATATTCCATACCTGTAGCTCATCTTGCAGAGAAAGGCTGTTCTCTCTTTGGAGATCTGATCCATGAATTCTCACAGGCAGGTGAGTCACCATTTTCTCACAAAATGTTTTATGAGGGTGATGGGGCCATGACTCAGGGTTCTGGGGGTGGTGGTGGGTGCCACATCCCTGGCATTGTTCAAGGCCAGGCTGGACAGGGCTCTGAACAGCCTGGGATGTGGAAGATGTCCTTGCTCCCTGCAGGGGGTGGCACTGGATGAGCTCTCTGTGGCTCTCTCTACACCAGTTCAGTTTGCTGTGGGGTGTAGGGCTCCAGCCCAGCCCTGCAGAAGTGAATCGATCTCTGATGTGCTGGGTGCTCTTATCTCTTGCTGATACCAAATTACATGGAGATCTGCATGGTAAAGCCTGGCCTTTGCCCCCAGGTAATGTTGCAGAGCTCAGTCTGAGCTGGTGTTTGGGGTCAAAGTGGTGTGGTCATGACAGGCCATGGCATGCAAAGGTGGACTTGAGCATAACCTCAACTCTGGCATTGAGGATTAAACCTCAGCAGTTGCCCAAGGCCATTTTGGATGGAATTGGGAAAAGTACTGAGGCTCTATTTTGGTTATTTTTGCCAGTTTTGCCAGGTTTGTGGCATTCAGGATGATTCCAGCTGGGATGGATCAGTAGGATGGAAAAGATTCCCCAAAGCAGCCCTGTGTTTGCAGAAGGTTGTACAGTGGTGCATTGTTACACAGTCTGGGAAGGCAAATGAAGGCTGAACAACGAGGCAGTGGTGTGAAAATAACAAGCAAAGTATTTAAAAGTTGATTGTTAATGATGACACTTTCGCAGCCTGGATTGCAAAGCAGAGGCTCTGTGGTTTAATTGTCTGATGAAAGCTTGGACTTTGTCATGCTGGAATTCCACCTGAAGTCAAACTCCAAGACCAGAGAAGCTGGAAATCTTGCACTGCAAACCTGCAAGAGCTGGGCTGAAATTTTTTCTCAGCTCACACACTGAAGCTTGATAAACTGATAATTTTTTTTTTACTGAAAAAACCCCACTAAATATTTTTACATCCTGCTACTCAGAGCAGTTCAAATACAGTAAATCTCTAATGGACCGAGTCAGAAGGAAAACTTAATTTCCTGTTTTGTAGCATGTGATGAACCACAGAAATCCTTTATATAGATTTGCTGTGTCTCTTAATGTCAGCATTTATTCTTTGCTTGTTTCTCTTAGGTTCCCCATTTTTGAACTTTGACCAGGATTGAGAACTTAGTTTTTGGGTTGTTTTTATTGTTTAGTTGTGTTCTTTTTTTTTCCCAGTACAACAAATCCTTGTCCCTGTGATGATTGATTCAGGATTGACACAGAAGTGGACACACTTTCTTACCCAAACTATTGTATGATTTGTTTTTCCACACTTGGGAATCTTTGACCTTGTGTTGTAAGATTTATATTGAGGAAGGAGGGTGATGGCAGGTACTGAGTACAGATTAAGATACGGTTGCAACACTCGCCAAACAGAATGAAAATACATAATTCCTACATAATCATAGCTCCTGTGTTGTCTACAAGGGCTCAACAACACTCTCAGCTTCATGGAGGAAAGCTGGAAAACCAGGAATGAAGAAATCTCACTTTTCCTGCTTTACTTATGGTGTGTGTGCAGAGTCCAAGGTACTGTAGCTACTCATTACTTTTTCTAGGAGATTTTATTGGAAAAACACTTCACTTTGAATTTAGACTCTCAGTATTATTTCAAGTAGGAATTTATTCCCTGAACCTCTGATTCCAAGATACTACTGTAAGAAAAGAGTGGAATTTTGCCCTTCAGAATTGCAGGAATCAAGGCTGTATTTTAGAGTAAGCCAGTTACTATTTTGTGTTGTTTTCATCATTGCTCACATTTATGGAAGATACTCTACTGCTGATGCTGATTTTCCTTTCACTCTGTTTTCATGTACCATAACTGTTTTGTGCTAGTGTTTTGTTTTGTTTTGGGGCCTCATTGTTCATTTATGCTTTCCTGTTGGGTTATATGACTTATTTGTATGTGTTTCCTTCTTCGGGCCTCTCAGTGATCTCTTCATTGTAAAATCTCATCCAGCTACTTGATATTGTCCTGAGAGAGTGCAGGCAGGCTTTACTCTGAGTCTGATATTGGTAAGATTGGTTTAAGATACCCAGGGGAAACTTAGCAACTGCTGCTGTTTGCTCTGGCATTGTTCCATATATTGCTTTGGCTTTATTCCATATTTATCCACAGCCCTTCACCTCAGTCTTGCTCAATCTTCTTGCACACCTCTCCTCACTGGAGCACTGTTGGGTCCTCAAACAATGGACACATTCACAGTTCTCTTTTTTAATTGCATTTTTGACTTGCAGGAGCCAAATGATGTCAAAGGTCCAAAAATCAAATAATGATTTTCAAAATCAGACCTTTCATCTACCTGATAAATCATTTTCAAAGGCTGCTCAAGGTAATTTTAAAAGGCTTTTTAAAGTAGTGGAAATGTGTTTGTGAGTAAGTTATACTGTTGTGACTCCTGCTTTATTTCTTAATTCTCCCACAGAATTTTTTGGAATTGCTTCTTCCACTCCCATGGGTCAGGCATTGTACTTTGTGCTGTTAACCTCTAAACATAGTTGCACTTTTTCCAAGGCAGGAAAAATGGTTTAATAGCATATCTTTCCCTTGTTCTGGCTGACTGTGTGGGGTTAAAGGTTTTTAAGCAATTCAGCCAATCATTGCACAAGTAGTACAAAGTCCATTTGTTACATCATCATTGACTTTTCAATATCTTTTTACCTTGCGAGATTTCTATTAATTAACCTTGAATTGTTGAAAAAGTGTGCTAACTGCCAATATTCAAATTAATTTCGTTGTTCCCATAGTCTCCTTTCCAAAAGCTGGCCTTCTGTTTCAGGGTCTGAGTACGTACTCACTGTCATACTCACTTGAGACAAAGAACAGGCTTTCTTACTAATTAATGGAAAGATACTGTCTCCTCTCAAGGGTGATTGAAAGTACCTGGACCAGCCTCTTTCACTGACTCACCTTTTGCCTGGCACAGCCAAAATCTGATCTAATCTTGGTTAAGCTGCAAAAGCAACTTGGATTTGACCAAATATTTGTAGTTGATTTATTTTACTTTTGGTTTACCTTTCTGTAGTATAATCTTAGTCCTGTATAGGTGGGGAGTGTACATGGAATTTGCTCGTGTCTTAGCCCAACTCAAAGTACAAAAAACCTCCCCAAACCAGATAAATTTTGAAGAGAGCTGAGGCCTTGAGCTGGTTTTAACCCATGTATTTTTTGGCCTTGTGGTGATGAGGATGCTCTGGAGAACAGTAATGAAAACACATTTTTGTTTTTATTCACTGCATGTGCACTTGCTACAGTCTAAGTGTTGTTTGTAGTTCATCCTAATTTATTGTGGTTTAAGCACATTGCTGGAACACCATGTTAATCCCAGATCCTTTGCAGTTTCAAATTCAAGTAAGCAAATGCTGAATCAAGCATTAAACCCCCTCTACATGAGGAAAACAAAACCAAAACAAAAAAAATCTATGGTCAGAGGCCTCTGACATGAAGTGAAGTGTGTGCAGCTCCACCAGTCCATGATCTGACTCGAGCCCATGCCCAGGCTCAGAAAGCTCAGATGCAGTCAGCAAAGAGCTCCTCCCTCTCCCAACAATTCACCTTCTGCTTGCCCTGCCCACTCTTAACATATCTGAACCATAACCCCAAGAAAAAACAGAAAAAATATTCAGGCGGCTTCATCTCTAATGGAATCCTATACCTCAGTCCTTACTCACTTTCTTCTGCCAGAGTCCCTTGTGGTCCCTGCCCATCAGCTTGCTGGGAATGCAGCTGTGACAGGCTGTGAATGGTAACACCAAGCCTTGTCCTTTATTTGTGCAGGTAGGCATCATACCAGAGCTCTCCCGAGCTCTTCAGGGAGCTGGGAGAGAGAGAAAGGGAGGACACATCACAGGGCTGCTCAGGGGAGTGTTGCTGGGAAAGGGAAAGGGGTTTTGTCTGTGCTCATTTCCCAGAATGCCACAATAAGCTGAGTTGGGAGAGCCCCACAAAGATCGAGTCCAACTCAGCCTTGCACCATTCCCAAGAGTCACCACATGCCCAAGAGGGTGAAGGAGAGCAAGACAACTCTTGCTCTTAGGATTCCAGTCTCTCCTGCACCCTCCTGCAATTTTGGGGGTTTATTTTTACTCACTGCACGATGTCTGCGAAGGCTGTGAGCAGAGGCTTGCACTGGTACTCGATGCCGTGCTTGGCACACAGGGACTTCACCAGGGGAGCCACCTTCCAGAAGTTGTGCCTTGGCATTGTAGGGAAAAGGCTGTGGGAAAAGGAGACAGGGAAGCTTCATAGGAAATCATAGTCATTAGTACTTCCCAGGAGTACCCAGATCACAATGAGCAGGGTTTGTAGCTGCTCTCTGCTCCTCTTTCCCCCTACTGTGCTTTAGCACAAGGAACTTCTAGGAATATCCTGCTTTCCCCTCTGTTCTTTTCCACCGTTTCTCTCCAAATTAAATTCTCTTTATGGAAGAAACTACTTTCCCATCCCTCCCTTTTTCCAGAAGTAGCCATCTAACGGCACAGAGGAGATGTCACATATCTCACTCTATAGAGTAACAGCATAAAAAATCAGCAGGGGTGACTTTAAACTCCTGTGGCAGACTGAAAACAGGTGCTTTAACAGGACATTTCTACTGATCCTTAAAACCTACTACTTGGGATTGACTATTGCTGTCCTTGAATGAATCCTGCCCCTGTTCCATTTTCTCTTGTCATCCTGTGGATCCAGTTAGTTTTGAATTACATGATTCTCTTGAAGAATTTTGAGTTTTAAAGACAAACTCATTGGTACCCCACAACTATTTGTAGAATTCAGAGCAAAAAAAATAAAGAAGGGGAAAAAGAGAGAGAGAAGGAAAAAATTTTTTAAAAAGAGGAAAGAAAACTCTTGGGGTGAGTACTCACTGATGCTCAATCTGGAAGTTGAGGTGCCCAGTGAACCAGTCATTGAACAGTGACTGCTCCACGTTGCAGGTTGCCTGGAGCTAGAGGAGGGGAGAGGAAAGCAAAGTCAGAGACAGACTCAACCAGAGCTCAACCTGGATTTTGTTTTGGGTTGCCCATGAATGTGTCGTTGCTGTCCTCCTTTACCTTTTCCGTGACTGAATCCATTAGCCTACTAACCTCCACCTCCCAGCCACCAACAGATTTCACCCTTAATGCAGTGGGAGATTTGCTTATGGTTAAAGTTTGTATCTGTCCCTAAGTCCCTAAGAAGAGAAAAATCTTTTACCTGAGTAGACATCCAGTCCAAATTCTTGTCATAGTCGATATCCATTGGCAGATGGTTCATCTGCGAGACCCAGACAAACCAGCTGCTCCCCAGCATCCTGTGCAATGAGATGAGAGAATTGAGTGCTGGGTGAGCAAGGAGCTATTGCAGTAACAGCAGAGCCAATCTTAAAGACATGGCTGAACACTAGCCTTGCTAAGCCAGCTCCTGGAAGGACTTCTGTACCCTGGAAGTTCCATATTTCCTTATGAAACTCATTATTATTTCATGTGTTTTGTTATAACACTGACTGATGTTCAGCTTGTTTTATCTGTAGCTAAAGTCCAAACTGATTAGAATCAGTGAAATGATCCAAGGGGAGAGTGTGCTGTCCATTCAAGTCAGTGCTGCTGGATAATACATGGGCATTTTCAAGCCCAGGCTAAGCTGTTTCAGTTAAATGTTCTCTTTAAGCAGCAGCAGACCCAATACCCAAAGCACTGAATGTTATATGAGGTAAATATTTCTCAATTTGGTCAGCATTCAGTGAAATCTCTTTGCTGCCACAGCTAATGGGGCGACATAAAACTTGCACTGGCAATTGAATAAAAGAATTTGTAAATTAAAAAGCAGGCAAAAAATGAGGTGGTAAAGGAGAATGTGGAAATATAAACACAGAGAAAGACAGGCAGGTACAGATGGAAAGAATGCATAGAGAAAAGGCTGAAGAACCTTCTAAAGAGACATCACCTGAATAAAAAAAACATATCCAGGAAACTCTTTGTGCTTAATAAAGATCCGTAAGTATAAAACAATCTGATGTAGAAGGTCAACATCCAGGCCAAGTCCTACCGAAATCAGACACAAGAAGAAAAGCAGGTCTTTATAAATTACATTTGCTTGTTTCTTTTTTAAAGCTTCATAGCATAGATATAACAGAACAATTTACTTTCAGCTTTGACAGTTTTTTCCTGAATGGAATACTCTAGAGTAATCCAACACAAGCTAAGGATACTTTCTCACAGCTTGCTGTAAGAGGTGAATCTGAGCATTCTTGCCCAGCAGGGAGCTGGCTCCAAGGCTGAAGGTCCCCATCTGACCCCTTTTGGTCACACAAGTAGCAGTACTCACCACCCAGAACTTCTTTGTGTAGGCAATGTAGAATGTGTGGCATTGGAAGAAGGTGGGGAACAGGAACGGAGGAAGAGCTGGAAAGACACATTTGTCACTAGTGACATCATGGACTGAGTGACAACAGCCTGGGAGGGAAGGTCCTGAACTGCTGCTCAATGTGGAGAGCATCCCAGGGTAGGGTGTTGTTTTAGTGCCTTGAAACATTTATAGGTCTGCCCATTAATCTGAGAATTCTTACAAACCTCACATTTCATTTTAGGCTCTTAACTGAGGAACAGCCACAAATGCTCATTTTGAGAAGTGGCTTCCACAGCCCAAAGCTTATCTGGCTCCTTATTCCTTGTGCAAAGCAGGAGAACAACAGGAATGTATATGAAATCCCTTTTCTATCAGGAATTTGGGGTTGAA
The DNA here is from genome assembly GCA_032173965.1 of Sitta carolinensis. Classification (NCBI taxonomy): domain Eukaryota; kingdom Metazoa; phylum Chordata; class Aves; order Passeriformes; family Sittidae; genus Sitta; species Sitta carolinensis. The sequence goes on from JAVUNC010000026.1 coordinate 8,485,708, forward strand.
AACTCAAACTCAGCCTTCCAAAAGGACATCTCACTTGCACTTAAAACAACCCCAGGAAACCAAAGCAAACAAAACAAAAGAAAACCCAAACCCACAGACCTTGATACTAGTGAAAGATGTGGTACAATACCATCACCCAGAGCCTCTGTAGAGGATGTGGGAGATCTGGGACATGATGGGTTAGGTCTTCAACTCTTCCAAAAATCTGGTTGTTATTATTTTGGCTTTAATTGTGTTCTTTGACTCAAGCACCTTTGTTTTTCTCAAGTTCTCCGGGTCAAAAGTAGACTCTCCAAGCCCCTTTAATACCTCTCAGGGAATTTTGCAGGAGGATGGAGATACTCACTGATGAAGAAGTATTTGTGTTGGTGGTTGTAGGGCATGTATTTTTTCTTTTTGAAGCCAAGCTGTGAAAAAAAAAACAAACCAAACAAAAAACCAACCCAAAACAAAACAGAAAAAAAAATATTAGTGGAGACCAAGTAATTTTCACAGGTAACCTGTTCCTTTCCATTTGTTTTCCAGAGGGACTCTTCTTGCACACTTCCCACAACCCTCATTCCTAGTTTCATGATTCATTCTGTGAAGGATTGGATATATCAAAGCTAAATTATGTTAGTGATTAGAAATACATATTTTCTCTCATTTTTCCCCTTATTTTTTCTCTGGTTCTCTAAACTTAATTGGCAGTTCCAATTAATGGAACTCCAACAATGGCATGGAGAAAAATATTTCACTGCTGTAGGTGCTGTGATGGGGTCTCAAGAACTCATGGTCTCTCCAGCAAAAGGGGTTGAGCACTCTTAGTTTGTCAGTCCTGGAAGTGTCCAAGCTGGGAATATCCTACATGGTCCAACAAATTCTGCTCGACTGGAGTTCCAGAAACAGCCCTGGGTTTTTCAGTCCTGCTGTTCCTGTCACAGCAAACTCTCCTAGAAGACATGGACACACCAAAGCCACCCTCTGACTGAGCCTCATATATTAATATTAAAATAATAATCCCAGGCTGACTGCAGCCATGCCTTACACTGATGTTTATAAGTTATCTAATGATCATTAATTACTGAGTTGTTGTTCTAGGTCATGAGGTTTCTCCAACCAGTAATGTGCTGGTGGATTTTCTACCCTATATACAATGCCCTTGCATCATGTCTAATTTATTTACATAAATAAATCAGCTGTCCAAGACATTCTTAAAAGGACTTAGTGTGAACTGTGGAGAAATAAATCTCTTTACAGAAACTGCCATCACACCTTAATTTTTTGATTTCCCACACCCGCTCACAGACCTCCACAGATAATTTCTTCCCCAAAGTGAAGAGGAAAGGATGCATATCAATGTCAGGGTCCTTGCAGAAGCAGTTGGGTTTGGAATGGTGCTGCGAGTGCCGGAGATTCCACCACTTGGCCGAGGCCCCCTGTTCAAGGGAAGAACAAAGCAGGAAAAGCACTTTCAGAGCAGGAATTCCCTTTACTTCCTGACCCTAATCCTTCCCCCAGTGCTGCACATGCTCCACAGAGTCTTCAGAACACACATTTTTGTAGGAAAACACTCAGAAGTTTTCCAGGTACTCACAATCAAATGGCACATCACAAACTTGTGTAGCAAGTGGTTCCATTTGGATTTCTTGAATACTGAGAGGTGTCCAAAATCATGCTGTAACCAGGAAGCCTGGACCTGGAGGAGGAAAAGAAAACTTTGTAGAGGAGGAAAACAGAAATTGAGGCCAGAACAGTGCCACACTCATCCTTTGCTTTGAGATACCAAGATTTAATTTAAGACATTGCTCTAAAGTCACCAGCAGAAAGGGACTGTGGAATCCTGACAGTCTCAAGGCTTCCCCCAGAGTATATCTTGCTGAAAGAATCCCAAACTAAGTTCAGTGTGAGCTCCCCTCAGGCAGAATTTCTTCTTGGTATCCACATAGTGACTGCGTTTTTATAGCAAAGTGAAACTGTGCCGAGTGAGGAAACAAAGGACAAGAAACTGCTCACGTGTGTGTGAGTGGAGGTTGAGGCGAGTCCACCATGGAATTCATTGCTCACCTGGGAAATGGTCAGCAGCAGCAGGGAGGAAACGAAGGGCAGTAAGGATGTCCCAAAGTAGAAGAGGGTGAGCCAGGCAGCCATATCCAGGAGCAGGATGTGAGCCAGGAGCAGGAAGAAGAAGAGTTTATTTGGCTCCATGAGTCCCATTTTCTCGACTGTAGCGCGCAATTCCCGGAAATCTTTCACCAGCATTTCCTGGGGGAAGCAGCAGGGTTACAATTCTCTGGTTTTGGAGAGCACTGCTGCAGCCTCATAACCCAAAAACCACTTTAATGGGGAGGAGAAGGAACAAAGGATCTGGCTAGAAGGGCAAGAGCTGGATTTAATAAACATTATCATTGCTCTGCTACAGCTTTTGGTTGAGGAGCCAGGAGAAGAAGCCTGCATCCCAATCCCTGAAACAAATCTTCACTGCTTCTTCCATCAAATCCTTGGCAGGCAGCAGAGGGCTCAGCTGGAAGTTGTGTTTAGTGGAAGTTGTACTGTGTGTGCATGAACTTCTCTTGCCACCTTGTGGTAGGTCTTTGGATGAAATGATTCTTTATATTTCTCTTCACTTTTCCCTTCCCAGGATTAACAGGGGAAGGTTAAATGCACCTACAGCTGAAGGAGAATATTTATTCTCCAAGAGTATTCCTTTTCCTTTTGGTTAGCTCTTCTTCAAAGCAAGGGGAAGTAGAAGTGATAATTCTGCTATTTAGGTAGAGTAGCTGTGATGAGAAAAATTCATCTTCAGGAATCTCATTCTCGCCACATAATGTGGATTTAGACTCATATTCACTCATTGTTTCAAAGTAGTAGCCAAAAAAATACAAGGAACCTGGATCCCCCTCCAGGAGTTCCTGATAGAGAAGAATAAGTGTAATCTCAGAATATTTCCCTTTAGTCTCCTTTGATCTGATTTGTGAGGACAGACTTACATTTTTAGTGGGCTCAACGCTGGGTTGGTCTGGTGCCAGCTCCCCAATCTGCAGTGACTTCAAGTACTTGCTCACCAGTGGCCTTGTTGACATGGAATGCTGCAAAGGTATCCTGCAAAGGCACAAGAGTAAAGAAAAGAAATCAGATTTTGTTGAAAAAAAATAAATTAAAAAAAATGCCTTTAAATTACTCCATTCCTGGAAGAATCCAGATTGAAGCAGCCTGGTCTAGTGGAAGGTGTCCCTGCTTTTTTCTCCTTTGTGAGAGATTACCACAACAAAAAGCAGCACCAAAAGGATTCCACAGTTCTGCGTAGTGTCACCATTTCTAAAAGGCATTAATTATACTATTTTTTTTTTCATTCTTCAGGTTTCTTTGCTTACTGAGAGCCTTCTGTGCTTCTTATCCTCTTCTGGGTTGCTTGTTTTCTAGCTTTTCTGCTTTTGCTTAAAATTTTCCAGTTCAATTAAGATAATTTCTTAATTTTTCATAATATACATCCAAAAGATTAAGCAATGGACGTAATGCAAGATGGACAGACACAAACTGGCTCAGATCCTGCAGGGCTTAATGATTTGGACATGGAACCAGCCTACAAGCACCAGCTCAGATCCCAGAAACAAAATATCTGCTTCATCCATTGTCTGTGATTTTCCAGCATGCTAAAATGAAAGAAATCTGGCAGTAGTAACTCGAGAAATGAGTGATGAAATTACAGAATGCAAAGTTCAACGAATACACAATTTGAAATTTAAACTCGATGGACTGAAAATTATTTTGATTTCCATGAGCCTCAAATATCCCTTATATATGGAAAAAATTGCTGCAGCTCACAACTGCACAAGGAAGATGAGGAGATAAGAGGAATCTTGAAGACTTAAGAATCACAGCATGGTTTGTGTTCGAGGGACCTTTAAAGCTCCTCCTGTCCAACCCTCCTGCAATGAGCAGGGACATCTTCAACTGTATCAAGCTGCTCCATCCAATCTGGCCTTGAGTCTGTCCAGGCATGAGGCATCTCTCAGTGACCTGTGCCAGTGTTCCACCATCCTCATCATCAAAACCTTCTTCCTTATATCCAATCTAAATCGATGCTCTTTTAGTTTTAAAGCTGTTCTCCTTTGTCCTGTCCCCCGGCCCCTTGTCCAAAGTCCCTCTCCGGTTCTCTTGGAGCCCTTTAGCTGCTGGAAAGGGTTCTGAGCTCTTCCTGGACCCTTCTCTTCCCCAGGCTGAACACTCCCAGCTCGCAGAGCTGCTCCAGTCCTCTGAGCATCTCCATGCGCTCCGCTGGCCTCGCTCCAGCTGTTGCTCTGATTTAGCTGTAGCAACAGTTCCGATCCCGTTCCCGTGGGCTGCATCTCCTCATATGCCCTTTCCCATGCCGTGGGGATGGCGAGGCTGGCACGGAGCGGTCACACTTCGCTCCCCCGACCCTGTCCCATATGCCGATTCCCGCTGAGGTCGCTCCCAAGCCCTCCCCGCGCGGCTTTTCCCTGGTACCCTCCCCGGCGCATCCCGGCTCCCGCATCCCCGCTCCGCTCACCGTGGCGTCCTGCCCGGCGTGGCTGACGAGGAGCCGGGAACCCCCTGGGTGTCTCCTGCAGAAGTGGCTGATGTCGTACACCTTCCTGTCGATCACCAGCCAGAGCTCCCGCGGCGCCGGCCCCCGCCCGTTCCGCTGCCCGATCTCCTCCCAGGTGAAGCGCCGCATCCCCTCTGCGGGCGCTTCGTCCCTGTCCCCATCCCTGTCCCTATCCCCATCCTTGTCCCCATGCCGCACCTCCCCGCCATCCCCCTGTGGTGCCATCCTGCCTCCTGCCGCCTCCCTCCCGCGGCTCCAGCCCCGCATCCCGCTCCGCCGCGGCATTTAAGGGAGGGACTCGCCCCCGCGCCGCTCCCCGCCCCCTCCACCCGCTCCAGCTCCTCGAGGTTGCGATTGCCCCCCAAAATTGCCCCTCGCCTGCCCTGGTTCTGCATCCCCAGTGCCCAAAGCCCCGCAGTTCCCTCAGGTGGGGCGTACGTGATTGGTTAGGGAGGTCCTCAGCAAGTCCATTCCATTCCCAGGACAGGGAAAATTTCCCTTTAAAACACTCTGATTAATCATAAAAAATAATATCCCTCTGTAGCTTTGCTTTTGATGTTACAGTCCACAAACCCTCGGATGAAACATGAATCAAGCATATTCTTTCGTCCTATTAAAAATCCCCCAGCGACCGAAACACACCAGTCTCCAGAAAACTCAGTACAGTGTAGCCCCTGATGAAATCCTAGATTTCAGTCCAGTTTTCCAACACTCACTGCGAGCAGGAGCTGCCACAGATCCATGCAGAACAATCCTCGAAGTTCTGCTCTGGGTACCTCTGTTACCTATCGTAAACCTGGGATGACACTCACAGATTGTTGTACCAGGTTCTGATGACTGGTTGTGAAACTGCTTTTTCTTTCCATCCCACTGCCTTCTTGTGTTTGTTTAAATTATTATTTAGACTTGGGGACTCCAGGAAATCAGCATTAACTGCAGAACGACACTTGGTGCCACTTTTCCTCTCCCTCTAAACCATCGCAGAATCCACATAATTTTCTCTTGTCAAAACAGACTCAATCTTGAATGTTTAAAACTGTGATTGACTGAATGATTTCTTTATCCTATAGAAAACCACAAGTTAAAACCCACATGAGCAACAGCCCAGATGGAGGAGTCCACAATTAGGACAGGGTTTTCAAAGGACATGAATTAATCTACCTGAGATAACATCTTTTGATGATTAATTAATTTGAACTAATTTCTTCACATTTATAAGAACACATCTACTTGCCTTTTTTTCTTAGTGCTTCTTTGCTCTTGAGTCTACTTGTGCTGGTAGAGCTCACATCATTATCACTTGATAATGATTCTGCAGTCTAGATTTCCAGAAGAAATGCTAATACAAAAGAAGAAATGTCATCTAGATATCTCAATTAAGATGTTTACACAATATCTCTAGCTCTTCTCCTTTACACGAAAGTGAGAAAATCTAAAGCTGACTTCTCAGCCCAACTCCTAGAGACAGCCAGTTCAATAAGGTGCCTTAAAAAGAAGTTTAATAGTTGTTATCATCAACCTGTTTCTTTGCTTGTCCCCTGTCACAGCAGGCCCCTTTTCCTCCTGATTCCTGGGTTTGCCATCCCTTTAGGCTCACATTTGGTGCTTTTTGCAGAATGCTGTTTTTGTAACATTTGAGAATAAATCCCTTCCAGCACACACCTTCAAGAATGCAGCACAACTCGTTCCTTTTAGCTTCCCCTCTTACAATGAATACTCAATACTGAATACTCAGCAGAAAAGGAGGAAGAATCCAGCCCCTCATTGTCCCATGTTCATACCTCCTTAGCTGCTTTATGGAATTATTAAGTGGGAAAAGACCTCCAAGACCATCGAGTCCAACTGTCAAGATCATCAGACCAACCTTCCTCTGACCCTAAAATCCTGCACAAGGTTAAATAGCTCCCACTGGGTCTAGTAAGATAAGCAGGGAAAAGCTTCCTCCCCAAAGGGTTTTTAGTGTATAGAGCACACAAAATAACCCCAAACACCACAACTTCTTGCACAATTCCAGTACCTAAAGGAGCTCCAAGAGAGCTGGAGATGGACTTTTTGCAGGGACCTGGAGTGACAGGACAAGGGGGAATGGCTTCAAACTGGCAGAGGGTAGGATTAGATGGAATGGATATTGGGAAGAAATTCTTCCCTGTGAGGGTGGAGAGGCCCTGGCACAGAATGTCCAGAGAAGCTGTGGCTGCCCTGGATCCCTGGAAGTGTTCAAGGCCAGGTTGGATAAGGCTTGAACATGGGGATTTCAGGAGACAAGCAAGAGCTTAGCTGGAGCTTAAGATTTTTTAAAAACTGCCCTGAAGCACCCAAAATGGTAGAGAGGTTTTAAGACCTTACATGGATTTATGTCAAGCCCTTGGATAACTGAAGCTTTCATTAGCTCAGGATGAGGCACGTAACCAGCTGAGAGAAGGAGTTGCCTGTCACAAGCAGGGCACTGTGACATTTGACATTATCACTGCTCTGATAGGAATGCTGACAACAGCACCCAGTTCCTTTGAGGCAGCAGGCCCTTACAATGGGACGATCCATTTGGGAACAAATCCCTCATTAATATGCACCACAGCCCTTACTTACATCACCAAGTTTGCAGCTCCTCAGTTTTTACCCACATTAAGCAGCACTGATTGGTTTTGCAACCTGTCTTTTAACAACAAAGATGTCAGCTGCTAAAAAGATAATTGTCAAATTATGACTTTATAACTACCTGATAATCTTTGTTCCTTTACACATCCCACATTCTTACGCTCCTGTAATCCAGTCTTTCTTTCCTTGCAGTGTACCAAAGCTGTATGATGGTCCTTTCTGGAAACTTTTGTCTTAATACATAGGTCATCAAGCCTGGAGGAAAAAAAAATAAATATTTGGGGCAAAGCTAATTGGACTTTTTGTGCAGATTAAAATCTGGTTTTTTCCAAACTGAGTTGTTGCACTTCCTAAGTGATTAATGTCTGACTGCCAAAGGAGCTCCATTAATTCCCTTTCTGCATGTCATGAATGTGGCAGATTCTGGAGAGAAACCTTGATTGACTCCAAAGACATGAGGAAGCCAAGTACCCCATAAATGTACAAGCAGGAATCTCCTCTCCTGTAGAGGCATGAGAAAACAGAACAGAATGGAATACAACAGAATATTTCAGTTGAGTTGGTTGCAGGGGACTATTATTTAATTACTTACATCATTTAGATCACTACAAATGTCATACCTGACCACTTCAGGGCTGACCATAAGTTAAAGCCTCTCTTACTGTTCAAATGCTTCTTAAACACTGCCAGGCTTGGAGCATCTCCCACCTCTTGAGGAAAAAGGAAGAAAATAAAAGGAACACTAATGAAGCTGAGTAACTCAAAGTGAAACATAAATAAATATATATATAAATAAAATAAATTATTAAATATAAATAAAAGACCACTTAGTCATAAATATGTAAGTTATAGAAGAATGCAAGTTCTACCCATGAATTATTATCTGCAGCCTGTAACTCCTGTTCCTTCTTTTTCTTTTCTTATTCTTGTATGTGGTGCAACTCCTTAGAGGAATGTTCTTTATTCATTCCTCATTCCAAGCAGGATCTGAGCAAGTCCTTGGACTCTCCAGTATCAAATTGGAAGGGACACCATGGCAGGGACTTTTGAGGGTTCTGATGTTCTGCTGAGGGACTTTAGATTTGTTCAGCCAAATTGGTGCTGTCGCTAAGACACTGTGCTTTCCCTTGAAATTTGTCACTGCCTTTTGTTCATGATCCTGAAGACTGGTGTAGAAGAGATTCAGGTAGGTATGGATCTGATAAACTGGGTTTCAGTGAAGCAGCCCAGAGCTGCTGGTAACTATTTCTGGGCACAGTAACCCATTCTCTGTGTGTGCTCCCCAGGTTTTAAGCAGCAAAGCTAAATCCTCACAGCTTTATGTGATGTGATCTTTTGCAAGAGCAGATCTTATCTTCTGCCCCCCAAAGCAGGTATGACTCAGGGTTTGCAGCACAGACTTGCTAAACTGAAAGTGATAGGATCTCTCTCCTGTCACACCACGTCACACCCTGGTAGAGCTGATTTGTAAATAACTTAGCCATGGGTTACAGGTTTCCTCCTGCTAGTGGGGTTTTTAGTTTGTTGTTTGTTGTGTTTCTGTTGGTTGGTTTGGGTTTTTTTGTTTTGGTTTGGTTTTTTTTTTTTGTTTTGTTTTGTTTTGTTTTGTTTTGTTTTGTTTTTAGTAGTGGTTTTTACACAGTCAAAAACTGCAGTCAGTAAAAGTGTATGTAGCCAAACAGAACCCTCCCAGAAGGATGTGTCTGTCCAGAGCCCTTCCTGTGCAGTGTTTGAATTTATCAGTGGTACCAGGGGGCAGTGCAGGAGAAGCCTGCCTGCAGTGTGAGCAGGTGAATGCTCTCCTTTCACTGGTGGCCAAGCTTAGGGAGGAAGCTGAAAGACTAAGGAGTATTAGGGAAAGTGAAAGGAAAATAGATTGGTGGGGTTCTGCCCTTCCATCCTTGAGGGAGGCCCACCAGGAGTCAGAGGACTCCCATGCCTCCCACTCAGGGAGTAGGAAGACACCCGGTGGATGAAGGGGTGTGGAAATGAGTCCCTACTCGGGGAGGCAATAAAAATTCCTGCTGAGCCCCATCACCTGCCCAGGTGCCACTCCAGAATAGGTATGAGGCCCTGGATCTAGAGGGTCAGCCAGATGGCGTAGAAGAAAATGATCTGGCCAGTGAGCTTCCAAATTACACTTCATCTGTCAGATGGACCACCACCTCTAACATTAAAAAGAAAAGAAGGGTAGTTGTGGTGGGTGACTCCCCTCTGAGGGGAACAGAGGGCTCCATGTGTCAACAGAACCCATCCCACAGGGTGGGCTACTGCCTCCCTGGGGCCTGGGGACAGGACATCACTGAGAGACTTCCCTGGGCTGTTTCAGCCTCTGATTATTACCCGCTGCTGGTACTCCAGGCTGGCAGTGATGAGACTGAATAGAGGGCAATTAAAAGGGACTTTAAGGCACTGAGTCAAGTGGTCGATAGGGCAGGAGTGCAAGTAGTGTTCTGCTCAGTCCCTTTGGTGGCAGAAAGGAATAGGAAAGCCCACATTATTGACAAGTGGCTCAAGGGTTGGTGTCATCAGCAGAATTTTGGGTTCTTTGATCATGGGGCAACTTTTACAGCACCTGGCCTGCTGAAATTGGTTGGGCTCCATCTCTCTGTTAAGGGCAGAAGGATTTTAGCTTATGAACTGGCAGAACTAATTGAGAGGGCTTTAAACTAGGTTTGAAGGGGGAAGGGGATGAGCTGGGCTGTCTGGAAGCAGGCCCAAGGGTGGTAAGCCTGAGTTAGGGGTGAAATCAATAGCCCAGCTGAGGTGGATGTATACCAGTGCAGGCAGCATGGATAACAAACAGGAAGAGCTGGAGGCCATGGTGCAGCAGCAAAGCTATGATGTAGCTGCCATCATGGAAACATGGTGGGACAACTCACATAGCTGGAGCACTGCACTGGATGGCTACAAGCTCTTCAGAAGAGACAGGAAAGGGAGAAGAGGTGGAGGGATGGCCCCTTATATTAGCGAGGTTTTTGATGCTATGGATACTGAAACTAATGAAGTTGAATGCCTGTGGGTAAGAATTAAGGGGAAGGCCAGCAAGGCTAACATCCTACTGGGAGTCTGTTATCCTCCTCTCAGCCAGGAAGAAGAGGTGGACAACTTATTCTATAAGCAGCTGGAGGTTGTTTCAGGATCACCAGCCCTTGTTCTTGTAGGTGACTTCAACCTGCTGGACATCTGCTGGGAACTTTACATAGCAGAAAAGAGACAGTCCAGGAAGTTTTTAGAGTGTATGGAGGACAACTTGTCACAGCTGGTGAGTGAGCCCATCAGGGGAGGGACTGTGTTAGACCTATTGTTTGTAAATAGAGATGGGCTGGTGAGAGATGTGGTGGCTGGAGGCTGCTTGGGGCACATTGATCATGAAATTATAGAGTTCTCTGTATTTGGTGAAATTGGGACAAACATCAATAAGACTTTTGCATTGGACTTCTGGAGGGCAGACTGAACGGTCCCCCTGATATCCAGGAGGAGGCAGTCAAAGAACTGCTGAACCACTTGGATGTTCATAAATCTATGGGATCAGATGGGATCCATCCCAAAGTGATGAGGGAGCTGGCACATGAGCTTGCAAAGCCTCTTTCCATTATTTATCAACAGTCCTGGCTCACTAGTGAGGTTCCAGATGGCTGGAAGCTGGCCAGTGTGACACCTATTCACAAGAAGGATGGGAAGGAGGAGCCTGGTAATTATAGGCCAGTCAGCCTGACCTCAGTACCCAGTAGGGTTATGGAACAGTTTATACTGAGTGTCATCACCAGCATGTACTGGATGGCCAGGATATCAGACCCAGCCATTGTGGGTTTAGAAGGGGTAGGTTGTGTTTGACCAACCTGGTCTCCTTTAATGACCAAGTGACCCACATGGTGCATGCAGGAAAGGCTGTGGATGTTGTCTGTTTGGACTTCAGCAAGGCCTTTGACACTGTCTCCCACAGCACACTCCTGGAAAAGCTGGCAGCCCGTGGCTTGCACAGGAGCACTCTCTGCTGGGTTCAGAACTGGCTGGGTGGCCAGGCCCAGAGAGTGCTGGTGAGTGGTGCTGCATCCAGCTGGGGACAGGCACCAGTGGTGTCCCTCAGGGGTCTGTGCTGGGGCCAGTCCTGTTCAGTGCTTTTACTGATGACATGTGTAAGGGTATGGAGTCTTTCATCAGTAAATTTGCAGATGACAGCAAGCTGGGAGTGTGTGTCAATCTGTTGGAAGGGAGGAGGGAAGGGTAGTCCAGAGGATGAGGTTTAAAAAGTCCAGGTGCTGGGTCCTACATTTTGGCCACAATAACCCCATGCAACATTATAGACTGGGGATGGTGTGGCTGGCCAGTGCCCAGGCAGAGAGGGACCTGGTGGTGCTGGTCGACAGCCAGCTGAACATGAGCCAGCAGTGTGCCCAAGTGTGCCCAGGTGGCCAAGAAGGCCAATGGCCCCTGGCCTGGATCAGGAATGGTGTGGCCAGCAGGAGCAGGGAGGTCATTCTGTCCCTGTACTCAGCATTGCTGAGGCCACACCTGCAGTGCTGTGTCCAGTTCTGGGCCCTCAGTTTGGGAAGGACGTGGAGACGCCGGAGCGCATCCAGAGGCTGGGATACAAACCCTGTGAGGAACGGCTGGGGGAGCTGGGGGTGTTTAGCCTGGTGAAAAGGAGACTCAGGGGTGACCTTAGCACTCCCTACAACTCCCTGAGAGGTGGCTGTGCTCAGGTGGGGTTGGACTCTCACCAGGCAGCAATGACAGAACCAGGGGGCACAGCCTCAAACTGCACCAAGGGAAATATGGGCTGGAGATTAGCAAGAAGTTTTTCATGGAAAGAGTAATAAAGTATTGGAATGGTCTGCTTGGTGAGGTGGTGCAGTCACCATCCCTGGATGTGTTTTAAAAAAGACAGGATGTAGCACTTGGTGCCATGGTCTAGTTGAGGTGTTAGGGCATGGGTTGGACTTGATGATCCTGGAGGTCTCTTCCAACCCAGTGATTCTGTGTGTCTGTGATTCTGTGAATTGCACCCACAAGGTACCTTAAGGCCTTGAAGAAATTCTGGAAACATGTGGAAGCCTTCTCCTACCAACTTTCCCTCACTTTTAACCACTTAAACTCTAAGGAAAACCCTGCATTATTCTTTTTTTTTTTCCATCCAACTGGTTTTTCCAAGTACCAGATTACCATACTTCTACCCAAATCAAATCAGAAGTTTCAAGTCCCAAATTCAGGGCTGAGGAGGCACAAAACATGTGGCTCTGCATGTCTGAACAAGGCAGGCAAGGATGTCAACATGAAGGAGAAGCTTCCATGGGAACTCATAACATATTTAAAAGTTGTTTGAGCCAAGCTATGGCACAAAAATAGGGAAAAGAAGAATCTGAACAAAAGCTACGAAGAATGTGGCTGGGGAATGTTAACATGGGATAACTTCTAGTGCTGTTAGTGGGATAAACGGGAAATAAGCTGAGGAAAATTCTGGGTACAGGAGTTATGGAGGTGGCTCCTGCTGAAGCTGCTGCAGGTTACAAGGCATTTTGTAACCCCCGGGAAAGTAATTTCTCTCATCAGCCTTGTTTCTCACACCTCAGACTTCACCATGAGCAATTACAAACAGCAGAGGCCAGAAAAGGAAAGCAGAATAAAGAAGGACAAACCAGCTCCATATAAAAATTGCACATAAAGTCAGTTGTATGATCACTCACTCCCACAGGAGGCACTACTCTCTTGTTAGAGCAAGAAATAATAAATAAAGCAACTGAAAGGTTTATCAGTCCACATGACTTGCCCTCATGTTATCCTGATTAATTTACATATTATCTGTCCAACCAGTCCTTCCATTAGCAGAAGATAAGTGAAAGAATTTCACAACTGCACTATTTCAAACAGAGTATTTCAAACTGCAAAGTGAAAACAGAGTTAAGGTTATGCCCAGTTCTATACATTATTTCAGTGATGTCCAAATCTACCAGTCCCTCTCTTCCTCCCTCTCCTCCTGCAAACACAGATACTTCATTTTAGAATAAGGGTCAGAGGGAGCCAGAAATCCCTCAGAAATCCTTGGCTCTTCCAAATAATCTTATATCACAGCATTGCTAAACTGACTTCTCACTCTCCAGTGTACCTGGAATATTCTGAGCCAATTTCCACTTCACATTGCCAATCTGTGGCACTTTCTTATTCCAGTATATCAGAACCATAATTACTTCCTTTCCTAATCTCCAGGGGGTGACATCCTGATGAAGAGAGGGTTTGGAAAAGGCCAAAGGAACAGCCTAGCAACTCTAAATATGTGGGAATTATGAAGGAAAAGGAATAAAATCAATCTCAAATTATAAAGTCAAGAATTAGGAAAGGAAAGGAACATAACCCATCCACAATTAGCTGGTATAGAAGGTGAAACATGGTTCTCACTCCTGGTGGAAGGTCAGCAGAGAGATTTCATAAGGGTGGTGATTATTTTGCCCTCACACTACTGGCAAGGACAGGGAAATGCTGGAACCATTTAGGTTGGAAAAGAACTTTTGCAGTCATGTTTTTAAAGCAAATCTGGAGAGAAACCTGTGACAGTGTCCATGGTAAATGCACATTTTCTCCTGGAAAGGAAGGCAGAGAGGGGCACTCATGTTTGTTCCCTGCATTCCCTCCTTTTCTTATAAAAGAGGGGAATTGTGCATTTCAAGAGCTGAGGAAGCACAAGGAGATGAAGAAGAGCAAGGAGCCAGCAAGGATTTACTGTAAATTACAAGCTGTGTCCACATCCTACACAGACTCACAGATCCCATTGGTAGGAAGCTTTGTCTGTTTTAGTGTTTGGGGAGAACTCCAAACTCATTCCAGCTCCTGAGTGAAGATCCACCCAGCCTTCCCACCTGAGGTGTGTCAGCAGGTACAGGCAGGCCCCATCAGCCATCAGGGTGAAAACACATTGCACAACCCTCCAAATTACCTTCCTGAGAAGCCTCTTCTGTAATATTTGGACACAACTTGTGTGTCTTTCTCTGCACCTCCTGAGAAGTACTTCCTTTGCAATTCTTTACACTAACAGGCTCACACAAAACCCAGCTGGAAATCACATTATTCTGCAAAATTTAAACACACAAATATAAATCTCAGTGACTTTTCATTTGGAGAAAAATACTGCAAACATCACCTGAAAATGTGGTGGATCCTTTTGTGCTTGTTTCTTTCTTTCCCCCCCTCCCCACTTTGTTGTTTTGCAGGAAGTGTTCCAGGCCAGACTGGAGCAAGCTGTTCTACTGGAAGGTGTCTCTGTCCATGGAAGGGGTCCCTTCCAACCCAAACCATTCCATGATTCCATGAATATTATGTCCTTCAACAATCTCACCCGCTTTTATCAACTACACATCCAAGGATTATGCTGTGTGGTGGCACAGGTACAGAAAATGCTTCATGGCACCTCCCTGTCTCCAAACAGGATGGTGTGAGCACCAGAATATTTCAAATGAAGTAAATGAATTAAATTACTTAGCTTTAGCTGTCTTAAAAAGCATAATGTAAATTATTTATGTGTTCTTGCTCTATAATCATGTAAGGAAATGGACAGCATAAATTAGATCCAGAGATAATTCTCTCTCTCCATAGACAAGAAAACCCAGGCAGCAGTTTAGACAAGATGTTTGACTCCATATAGACAATACGATTTAATGCTCCTTCTGTGCCATTGTTGACAAGGTTCTTTTTCTAAAAAGTCATTGCTGCAGGCAGCACAAGTTTTAGATTTAAAGAAAACCGGAGTACTTGAGATACAATCGGCATTTCTTTGTATTCCTTCCCTTTGTTATGGACAGTGACCAGCTTAGTTCTTCATCTTCTCTTTTATAAGCGAAATAATGGAGTTCTTTAAGGAACTGTGCTTTTAGAAAGAGTCTGCAGAAGCAGTCGAAATAGAAAATCTAAGAATTAAAATACCGATTTGCAGAATTACACTCTTACAATTATGTTTTACAACTTCCTCACCTTTAAGAATGAGCCTAAACGATTCTCCTTTATTCTCCCCAGGGGAGACAGAACATTAAAACTCCAGTCAAGTTATTCAGCCAGTCTCAAGCGAGAACTTGTGTTTTCCACACTTAGAATTGTGTTACAAAATCCCAGACACCCACCCACTCCGTGAGGACAATCTTGACACTTTATTGGAGGGAAACGAGGGGGAGCGAAGCCGAGGGATATAATTCATCCTGTCACTCAGGAGCTACTAATCAAGATCAAAAGGGAGGAACTGTATTTTGTAGCTGGACCAGTTCCTTGCTCAACCTGTGCCCAGCACCACCTGGGTTACCCAACTGCCTTGTTTCACCTGGAGCGGCTGGATCCACGTTTCATCACAACCCATCCTTTCTTTTGGGGTCTTCTTCCTCCTGCATCCCTGTGAAGGGCAAAGAAGCAGAAATGGGAAGTTAATGCCACCTAAACCTCACAATTCTTGCTTGTCAAACGTAATTTATCTAAAACAATCTATAAAGTGTCTAGTTTATCTGTATTTTGGCTTGCAGTTGCATTTGGAAATATAAATTTGCATAGGTGACATAGGCACAGGACACACCAACTTCACATCCCCGGGTGCACAAGTGCAGCTCGCTCTGGAAACCACAGGGATTTATTAATTGGAACTTCAGTGCTGTAAAATAAAGGCTACAATTCAGACAATCAAAACCCGTGCCTTTGCATATGTGTAATAACAGTATCTATTGAAAACTTCTTGCCCATCGATTAGGAACCCTCAAAGTAATTAAATATTCCTTTCATAGTAGTGTCCAACGTACAGAGAGCAGATAATACAATTCAATCAATTGATAGAAAGGGGTTAAGCACAGATAAATGAGTGCTGCATTGCAGTGCCTCCTTAAGGAGGCATAACATCTTAATCATAAACATCTTCATACAGGGCAAATGCATCATTGCTCCTGCTCAGGGACAAAACCAGTAGTTCAGTTCAAAGTTTCCTTTATTCTTCTTGCTTATGATCAAAATGTCTCATTTTTCAGGTAGAACCTTTAATTATCTTCTCAAAAAAACATTTAAAGAATCTATAAGGTTAAAATCGTTAAGGAACACACATTAAAGATTGACTGGTCTCAAAGAGTCAGGAGAATAAAAACATTCATAAAGCATAACAAATAATTAAATATTTCCTTGCACAATCCCTGCAGAGCTTCCACGGATCAGCAATGGTTTATCATTATCCTTTTCCAATGCCATTGGATAAGTTATTTCAAGAATCTCATTATTTACTGCAGATAATTGATTGCTCAAAGTCTAAAAACCTGCCATCACTAATGGTTATTAATGCCAACCAGATTATTTAATGCTCCCTTGGATTTTTTAGAGTATTATTTTATGCTCTTCAATCAAAATTAACCTGTATTATTGAAAGAAATAGTGGTAAAAGTACAGTTTAACTATTCCCAGCTGTTTTTTACATAGGCTTTTTTAAATTATGAGTCAGTAACCGAAGAATGAATGTTCATAGGAATTTATCAGAATATGCTCCATTGAAGACTAAGCCAAACAGAAGGTTAAAAGTTTTAGGGGGAAAAAGGCATCTTTAAAATATGATGAAATGTTAGATCTGAGGCAGATAAAGCAGCTTCTTAGGGAAGCAAATACTCAGAAAGTAACTGGGGAAATTATAATGCCTGGGGAGAATTAAAACCAAGAAAACAGTGTAGATATAAGGTGAATTTTCATGTGCAGCCCTTTTCCTCACAGTTCAACATCCTTGAAATGAGGGATTCTAACTGAGACAAGATCATTAAGGGACTAGATCTTTATTTGGATTCATGGATTACTGTTCCATAGGTTAACTCGCTGGAATGCTTAGTTCTTCCAGTATGGTATCTTCTTTAGGCATTCTATGAGCCACCCGGAGGGTTATCCTTGGAAGGAAATTGCATCATAAATCTTTTTGCTCCAGCCCAGCACGATGGATATTAATGGACATTGTGCCAGTATTTGATTTGACTTCTCTTAATTGCTCCTAATCCTTGATGAGACAAACAGAGGCCTTGGGCTGTGCCTGTGGGATACTTCT
Source organism: Sitta carolinensis (assembly GCA_032173965.1). Taxonomy (NCBI): domain Eukaryota; kingdom Metazoa; phylum Chordata; class Aves; order Passeriformes; family Sittidae; genus Sitta; species Sitta carolinensis. The sequence continues at coordinate 8,502,891 of JAVUNC010000026.1, forward strand.
GAAGTACTAATTGGATAATCTTAGCCCTGAGCAGCTAAACCCATAACCCTTGTTTATGTCCTGATTGCTCACAGATTGCAAACCTGAGGAGGTGATGCTGGGCACCAAACCACTCCAAGGCCTGTCCTGTGGGCATGGAACAGAACTCCTGAGAGCAGCCGGGGTTATCCCAGGGTAACATGGATCTGGAAATACAGCCTTTACCATAGGGGGGTCTCCCAGTGTCCTGGGACAACAGGCCCAGTAATTAATTTGCAGCTCTAGGGATTATACCAGGGACAAACAGGCCCAGTGACTAATTTGCAGCTCTAGGGATTATATCAGGGACACAATGAAATTAAATTTTTTGGAAGAGGCAGAGCAGGGCTTTGGGAGCTGCAGAGGGAAGCAAAGGAATGAGCTTAACCATCCCAGGCTGGGTCGGGCCCAGCCACTGCTGGTCCCTCATGAGATATATCACACAGAGCAAGCAATGGAAACACCACAGCCCCTTCTAATTTTTATAAAATGGATTGAAAGAAAAAGCTGCTGGTATGAGAGGCCATGGAGCTCTTCCCGTGCTCCTTTCCCTGGGTTTTGGAGGAGAAGGAACGCGAGCACTCTGACCTGTCAGCCGCGTCTCCCCTTCAGAAAACAGGCGCCACAAACTGGCAGCAAACGCTTCCCGTGGCAGAAGAAACACCCCCGAGGTGACCTTCGTGCTCCTGGACACTGGCAAAGCCCTCAGAGCTGTGGCCGGGAAGCAGGAGATGAGGAACACGGGGCGGGGAAGCAGCGCTGGATGTGAGGGCAGAGGCCGAGCCGCGGGCCCGGGCTCTGCTGCGGGAGCAAAGCCCAGGGAGCGCAGGGGAAACCAGAGAGCCAAGGGCGTGTGGATGAGGAGCCTTCTCCTCAGCAGATGGAGTGTCCTCTCTAAAATACGCAGGTTTGGGATGAAATTTGGGGATTTTAAACCCTGCGTAGTCCTAGCTTCTAAATCTGCCATTTTTTTTCAAAATAACCCCCCCAAAAGGGTTTTCGTCTCATTTTTTTCTCTCTTATTTTTGTGTGGAGATAACCTGGGTTCTTTTACTCCCAGAGGAGAGCTTTGGTTGAACAGCTCCTGTTGCAAAGCTGCTATAAATTAATTGTTACAATTGCACCACCTTTTCATTATCAAATACACCTAATATAAATGTAACCCGGGAGAAAGATTTTTTTTTTTTTTTATGTTGCCATTTATTATAGTGATTTGGATAACACTTCAGTGTTATTCACAGCAGCTATATTTAAGGGGGTTTTTTTATATTGTCATTTGTTATAGTAATTTGGATAACATTTCTGTGTTATTCACAGCAGCTGTTCCAGGGAGGAATTCATCCAAGGAAAAGGGAAAACTGGCCCATTTCCAGGTACAACAGCAGGATTCTGCCACAGGGAGGCAAACTTGGATCGTTTTTCCTCATCCTTTCCCGGCTTTCTCTTTGCGAACCCCTCCAGCTGATCAAATCCTCGAGCCTCTCTAACCTTCTCTCCTTCGCTGTCCTATTAGCAATCAATTAAAACTCAGCTGCCATTCCCTAGGGAGTGAAGAAAAACACAGTGGTTCCCTCCAGAGCCACATTCAGTCAAACGCTCCTTTGAAATCGCCTGGGAAATAAAATTTTAAGTTTTTATTTGATTTCAAGTCGTAAGGGGAACTGCTGACCCCAGAACTGAGGTAGAATACCCCCAGTAGCCTAGGATTGCACTCCAAAATCAGGTGATTACATATTTTGGGTTTGGAAAGTCTTAAGTATAGTGCTGATGTGTATTCCATGGTCACCTGGATGCATTTACCAGCAGGGGAAGCACATGGCCACAGCCAATATTCAGCTTCAGTTAGCACCAGCGCACCTGGAGCAGGCAAGGTTTACTCCCAGTTCCAGGTGGGAATGATGCTAAAAGTGTCAAGCAGTGACCCAGAGGCCAAGCTGAGCTCAGAGATGTGTTCTGGGCTTGCCAGATCCCAGCTCTCCCAGTGGGAAATTTGTTAAGAGGTTCTCTTTGCAGACAAGAGGGATTATCCTGCTGTCGACAGATTCAGACAAGAACACCAGGCACACCCTGGTTCATGCACCTGAAGGGTGACAACAGACAATAAAACACTGCATGAACGAGGCAGTTATGCCTCAAACTTGCTTTTAATATCTGAGGTCATATGTAAGAGCTTGTTAGTCAAGAAAGAATTCCTTTACCAGGAATATTCTGTTCCACAGGGAATGAAGCACTGAAGAAGCAGCACCAAAACAAATTATATTCCCTAGATTTTTTTCAAAGCCATGTTTTCATTAAGAGAAAAATTGAAGGTTTTTTTATTTCCTGGGACACTGGGGAATGGCTTCAAACTACCAGAGGGTGGGTTTGGATTGGATATTGGGAAGAAATATTTTTCCGTGTGAGGGCAGTGAGGTCCTGGCTGCATAAAAGGACTGCAGTTGGTGCTGATCAAGGCCTAAAAGGTGACATAATACCAGGAATACAAGGATGGGGAACTGGCATCTTGTGCAGCTCCCTGGAAAAGACAACTGCTTGGATTTGTTGACATTATACCTGTTATCTTGGCACACTGTCAACAGATTAGCAGGACAGTAGCTGGGATCTCTCCTCTGCTCTGTAAGACACTGGGTGTACTTGTGGTAAGAAATACCAGCAGATTTGTTTCAGCCCAGCTGCCTAAATCCAGGTATTATTCTGGATATCCCCCCAATATTTATTTCAAACCAACCTGGGGGGGCGGGGGGGGGGAGGAAGAAACTGGCAGAATCCCAGGGGTAACAAAACTGGAGAGAGTAGCCCAGAGGTAAATCTCTTCCCATGGTGTTATTAGGGAGAGATGGAGGTGGCAAGATAACTCACACAGGCAGTGAAACTATCCAGGATATTCAGATTTTGGACTGGGAGTGTAGCAAGGATGCAAGGTAAGAGTTTATCCTGAAAAAAAAGGGGATATTGGTTAAAGGTATGACACAGGGCCTTTCACCATCAACTATTATTAAATATAAGCAGTCAAAATGAGGAACTCAGGGCTGTGCTGCAGGGAACTAAAAGGATTAAAGGGACAAGAAGGAGTTGAGATTTTTCATTGGAAGGGACACTTTTCAGAGAGGTGCTCAAATTGTTAACTACAGCCCCAAGAATACCTTATTTGAGTCAGGGAAAAGTTTCCTCAGTACTTTTTCTATCATGTGCTTAGACACTACTGGATTTCACCTCATTCCAGAGACCACAGAATTCAGGAGTGTAGGGTGGATGTCACATTGGTAGAGATTTCCCTCACCTCACTGGCTGTCAGCACATCTCAGCTTCTTACTCAAGGGATCTTTTCATTTAAGAGTTGGTAGGAGCAATAAAAAGGAGAAGTGAGTTAATAAAAGAGGATTTAAAACTACCCTGAGAGCACATCTTTCATTTTCACACACCCAAAGATTGCAACGTCAATCCTAGGGTTAAAAATCTTACATCACCACCACTTACATTGAGCAAATTTTGTGTGCTGCAATATCGCACTTTTAGCTCATGTCCCACAGCTGATATTTAAATAATTTTAATGAGCATTTTTCTGGGTAGTCCCTGCATGCTTTGCTTTGCCCATTGCTGTGCACAGCTGATGGATTTCTGATTCAGCAAACTGGAGCTTCATAATGGGGTGTTGAAAGATAGCACAAGACAATCCCAGCTGGAGTTTGTATCCCATCTATTTCCCTGGAAGAAAGCCCAGGTAGAACATTCAAAAGTTTGTTGGCTCCTCTCTCCCTGACATAACACAAAGAGTGCAGGAAATCTCAGTTTGAAGTTGTTGAGTTTTTTTTTTTATGGCTTAGATATATTAATATATAATTTTAATGTGTTGTTTGGGTTTGGTTGGAGTTATTTTGTTTGATTTTTTTTTTTTTTTTGTCATGGTGTGTGTAGATTTAACACCCATTTCAACAAGAAAATAAGGACAGAAATAAAAAAGACAAATCCTCTTTCAGCTTCATGAGGAGCCAAAGCCTGTTAAATCCACTGTTGCAACAGGTCAAAGAGTTTTAGGCTATTTCATCGTTCCATTGGAACAGGAGAAGTTTAGATGAATATCTGGGACCTGTGGTATGAGGATGCAACTCCAAAGGTCCTAATAAGTCAGAGGAAGTGGAGTGAGCAATTCCTGAGAAGAGCTACCCTTTAAATCACTGTGGTCAGAGCTGCCTCTTTACCCACGTGGGATAAGTCCCCATGGATTCAGCCCATGTAGAACAACAACAACAAAATAAATACTGTAATTAATCCCTATTGAAGCTGGGTTTATTTCCTTCTTCAGGCCTCCCCTCTTGGGCACTGGAATAATGCTCTGATCTAACGTGGTCTCCTTTTGCCCTCTCCTGCCTGTTTGTTGTTCTGGACACCCCACAGACCATGAATCGAAGCTGACACTGATCCAGTTGGTTGTAAATGGGTAGAAAAGCCACGTAAGCAAACCCCAGCCCTTGGACTGAGATCCAACTGGTGTGCACAGTTCTGCTCCCAAAAGTGGAATTATGAGTCAGAGTGAAAGTGAAGGTTAGGCAGATCTCTGTGTGCAGCAATTCTTGCAGGGAATATGGGCTTTATTTGCATAATTAGCTTCTTCTTGCTCAATAATCTCCTCACAGAGCTGGATTCTGGATGTTCTTGCTGGATTTTTCAGATGTTATATGCTATTAAAACCCCCAGAAGGTAAGGGATAATGCTTTTAAAATTTGCCTTTGTTTTTATTTCATGAATACATTTAAACTGAATCTCTTCTAACCTGTCACAGACTGGAATAACAGCTCCAGTGGGTACCTTTGTGTCAACACTTCAATCAATAAAGTGCATTAATTGGCACAAAAAGATAGCAAGTAGCTGAGCATGTGTTTTTTAGAATGGAAAAAAAATACCCCACAAAATCAAAATCTGAAATATAAATATATTTACCCTTCTAAGCATAACCACCCTGCAGATAAAATACACAGACAGGGTAAATAAGAACTTCAGTGGTAAATATTTGTAAGGATGGAATGGTTAGTAGGGAGAGTTCTAGACCATTTCCAGAACATAAGCCATCCCTAAAAGATGTATTTTCACATCTATTTTTATGTATTTTCAGGTGGTTTTTTCAGACTAGATTGAGTTTTGTGACCAGATTAATCAGTAAAGATTATTGCACTTGATTTTTTCTCATCTATCACCAAGAATAAGAGGATATAAGGAAGATGTAATTATATTTTTCTGAGAATATAGAAACATACCCTGGGGAGGCCAAGAGTTTAAGTGAGGAACATCCTCACCACTCACCAGTTAAGAAGACTTGAAGCAGAGTGAAAAAAAAATAATATTTTGATGCAAACCTGCCCCAATCCACAGAGGAGATGAGAAATTTCCTGAGGGACAAGTTGAACTGAAGGGCTGTGGTCTAAGATGAAACCTTAGGTACCACACTGCTCTTGTATTTTAATTTACTTTAAATTTAAATGTATTTTAATATGAAGTTTATTTACAAAAGATGCAGGATTGCTCCTCCCAGCTACATTTTTTGAGAGAAAACAGCCATAAATAGCCTCTGGAAAGCACAGTCCTGCCTTTAAGAGTGTGATCCAGGCACATCCATGGGATGATGCCCCTCAGGGAGATGGCAGCCAGGAAAACCAAGCACACCCCACCCTTGGGTGGGTGATAAGAGGAAAATTGCTCAGACAGAGGCAGCTCTGTACTTGCAGGGGAGCACAGCTCAGCACTTCAAGGGCTTGGGAGGAATAGCAGAGCACACCTTCTGTGGGCAGCCCCTGGGGAAAAGGCATCTTAGGTGGCAAGCTGGAATAAAGTCACCTGGTTTTTGGGAGTTCAGTGTAAATACAACCTCTGGTTTTGGCTGGCTCTCTCTTTTCGGACACACAAACTGCATTTTCCTTCAAGTCAGGCTACAAGTTGCCCTCCAAACAATCACTGATGAGCTTTTAGGCAATAAAACTGAAGGATTTTTTTTGCAGGGGTGGCTGGTGAGAGGAATCAGTGCATAAGTGAATAATTTTAGACTGAGGAAAAGAGGTGCTAGGCTGAGGTGCTGCCACACAGAGGAGGAGTTGTTCTATCCATTTCTAAACCCTCTTCATCAGATCCCACCCAAAGCATTTTATCCAATTCCATCCCTAAATCTGGGACCTGAGGGAAGAACAAAAAAGATACAAAAGAGCTTTTGCTCTACCTGGATAAGGGAAAACACTCCCAGCAGCATCTCAGCACAAACTCCTGCAGAAAGAGAAAACTCCAGAAGGATTCTGCAAAGCATCTCCCTAATTTCCTTCTCTTCCAGGTATTCCAGACAGCAAATATTGTCTTTCAGGGAATACTACGGTTCTCACCTGACCCCTTGGAGTTTGTAAACCATATTAGAATTTAACCAAGGTAAACCAGCCCAACTGTTAATAACCTTTATTAAAAAGATAAAGAAATCATTATCGACCCAGAGCAGCCTCTTGAGACAAATAGAGACAGAAATGTTTTCATTAAAACCAGATTGAAAAAAGAATCAATAAATAATGACATTCAAATAAGCAGAATTCTAATTAAACACTACAAATGATCAGTTTAATTTATGAGACTGATACCACAAAGAACCCTTTTGATTCAGCCTTGGATTGATTTCAGTGGGACTCAGGATCAGCACAGCTTACAAGTCTCACTGGTTAAAAAAAAAAAAAAGGAGGAATCCTTAATATTTATATTACCTTCAGCAGGACAGCAATTTAAAAATGTCTTTATGTAGTACCATGAAATCCCTGCATTCATCTTCAGACAGTATTATCCCTTAAATACTTATGTTTCTGCTTTTGCAAATAATTATGGATATCACCAATTATAACCATCCCTGGATTTGTGAACACATAACTGCTGTAGGGACCAATTAGCAGGGATTTCCAAACTACATTTTGAACACTTTTAAAAAGCTCTTTTAAACAGGACCCTTTTCAAAGACATCTGCCAGCCATTATTGTGATACAAGCAGAACAGTGTTATTGGTACCTGCACCTACACACAAAAACATAAATAAAAAGAAGAAACAGAGATGTTCTGAAAAAAAACAAGGGCAAAAATAAAAAGTCCAAACTCCTTCTGCCTTGTTTGTTGGGCTTGATCTCATTACCCAGAAATGGGGTGTTGGTGTCTGTAAATTGCAAAACAAGTGAGCTGCTTTTAAATCTCCCACATCTTCCTCCTGTGGGTGATTTATCTACTGAAAATTCTGGGTGTGAAGGCAGAGGAGAGGAACCACGTGGCCTTTGCTTTTGTGGGCAAATTGTCTCTTTATTTGCCACTACAGGTTCTTGCCACAAAAACCTTTTTGGTTTTGGGTCAGTGAGGTGGGTACAGTACCACATGTGTTCTGCCAGTCTCATAATGGAACATATTTGCTCTAAGAGGCATTAGGAAATGTCATTGAATCATAAACACTTTCCAAAACCAGCCAGATAAATCAGAGCTTCTCCTAAAACAGGCTTTGACTTCGATCTAAAAACCATGATCAAGAACTTTATTCATAATTCTCTTGTAAAACTAATTGTACTAAACCACCAAGAGGTAAACATTTAGAAAAAAATGTAATATATATATATATATAAAAGCAAGAGTACCCTAAACACCATTGAAATCTGGACCTACTCCTCAGTGCTTTGTCTTCTCAGCCCGATTCAAAGCTGGTCTTACACCAGAAATCCAATCTGGCAGCACAGTCAGCACTCAGTTAAAACCCAGACATGCATTTATGCCTATAGATAGCACATGGCACACAAACTGTGTTCACACTGGCTACTGCAGGTGTCAGCAGCCCCCAGCTGATCTGCCCACCCCTGCAATCCAGGAGCAGAACCTGATACAACCCCTAAGAGCCACAGCAAGGTGAGCAGGAGCAATGGGGATGTGCACCAGAGGCCACCTTGTTCTTTGCACATTTATTTGATCTGTTCTGCAAGTTCCCTTAAAAATTCCCCCTGGCCTAATATCTCCTGACTTCCTGCACTTTTCCTGCATTTTTTCACTGGTCACTGAGCCAAGAAGACAAAGGAGACCTTAATACTGAAAGAAGCTTGCGAGGAAGAGGGAGGGTTTTTATGGGAATTTGTAGGGACAGGATGAGTGACAACAGTTTTGAACTGACAGAGGGTGGGTGTAGATTGGATATTAGGAATAAATTCTTTATTGTGAGGCACTGGCACAGGTTTCCCAGGAAAGCTGTGAATGTCCCATCCCTGGAACTGTTCAAGGCCAGGTTGGGCAGGGCTTGGAGCAACTTGGCCTGGTGGAAGGTGTCCCTGCCCTTGGCAGGGTGTGGAGCAAGATGATCTTTAAGGTCCCTTCCAACCCAAACCATTCCAGGATTCTTTGACTTGGAAGAATTTCCTTTCAAACCTCTTCCATAAGCAAGGAGCTGGCACTTCCAATAAAGTTAAACTGATCAAGCTGATTCAAGAGCTACTTCTCCCCAAGTTTAAAAGCCCATCTCTGAATTCTGAAATTGAGAGCAGGAAAAAGCAGAAGTTCATGGTTGGGAACAAGGTGAAAATGTATCTTGAAGCCACTTCATTCCCATTTCAATTCTTACTGAAATTGACTTTGCCCAGCTCCTGAGCTCCTGTGCCTGAGGACATGCACAGAGATGGTGTGTCCTGGCTCTTGGCAGCAGTTGTGTGGTGAAGGGATTCCTTTGGAGAGTTGCCAGTTTCTATCCATGCAGATATGCTTCCAGCCAGTGCTCCCCAGAATCCTTCAGGGAACTGCAGGAGCAGAAGGGAAAAAATCACTTAGAAGGAGACAGAGTTCAACTTTGTGGGAGGCCAAGTGTAGTTAAGGAATTAAAAGGAAAAAAATGGACTTTAAATTGCATGGACACCTCGTAGCAAAGCCTGACTGCTGAGAGGATTTAAGGAGAGAAAAACAAGCTTTGAAACTCTAAAACTTCAGAGAAGTCTAAATAAACTCCAGGTTTGATCTCTCTGTGGACGTTGATTTGAAATGGCTGCCTGGGACTCTCTTACCTACCACCACAGAGCAAAATCATCTTGTTAATTGATACTTACTGCAAAATATCTGAAAAGGCTCCCAGCAAAGTCTTGCTTTTGTACTCAATGCCGTGCTTGTCACAGAGGCTTTTCACCAGGGGAGCCACTTTCCAGTAGTTGTGCCGAGGCATTGTGGGGAACAGGCTGCAGGATGGGATGAGGGGGAGTTATTGCAAGACTTGGCTTTCTGCCTGTTCAAAGTATCCCCCTGACCCTGATTATTCCCATTTTTTTTCGCCAGGATGATACTCACTGGTGCTCAATTTGGAAGTTCAGGTGCCCAGTGAACCAGTCATTGAACACAGACTGGTTCACATTGCAAGTTGCATGGAGCTGGGAAGGAAAAAAACAAAACCCCAGATGATTAAGATTTTATTTTCCTGCAAATCCAACAATTGAACCCCCAGCAATAACTGCCCACCCTTATCTAGCATAAAAATCAAGGCAAAGTCAGAGATTACAGCCATCATTACACTGAGGAATTCAACACAGCCTAGACTAGCCAGGCTAAGTTTTTTATCCTTGATAAAACAGGAAAATGCTGCAAGCCCACTGTGTGGGATTATACTGCTGGAGGCAGGATAGATGTGAACAAAGCTCTATTTACGTATTCATTTTTATCAGGCAATTTTGTCAGATTTATCTGATCTGTAGTAAACCTGCAGCCTGTAGGGTAAAAATAAAGGTATCCCACTTTGCTTCCCTTTAGTTGGCCTAAAAAGGAGATTGGCTGTTATACCACCAGTACTTTTCTAAAAGGGTTGTGAAAAATACATCAAGGCCTTTCAGTGAAGAAACAGGATTTCTTAAATCTAGATCTCCTGTTTCCCAACTAAAATTTTAAATGATTTGAATATCACAGAAATGTTTTTTAATGAATGGAAGGGAAAACCTCATGAACAGAGAATAGCAATGTTGTCTTTCTTCTATAATTTAAACCAGCAGACCCGGTATTCCAGAAGAAAGGAGTTTCTCACCTGAGTAGACACCCAGTCTTTGTTCTTGTCATAATCAATGTCCATTGGGATGTGATTCATCTGGGTAACCCAAATAAACCAGGTACTCTCAAGGTACCTGGGCAGATAAACACAGAAACTCTTGTGATATCTCTAATCCATCCAAATTTAACACTAAAACATTTTGCTAAGTCTCTTCTCAAGTAAAAACAACACTTTTGGAGTTCAAGTTGCAGCTGCAGATGTCCCTGAGCAGCCACTGCCCCACCCTGAATTTAAACTGTTTCTTCTGGACTATTTAATTCTGAGAAAATCGTAGTTTTAGTTTTCGTTTATTTCTTTTGAAGCTCAGTACTGATTACAAATAACCTGGGTGTGCTCTGAGTTACCTGGACAGCCAGTAGTACATCATGAAGGTTTTAAATCCCATTAAAGGAACGTACATGAGGCAGACTCGGATGTTGAAAGTCACAATCAATATCAAGTCCTGTAAAAAAAAAAATCAAACAAAAACTCCTCAAACAAATTGGGATGAAAATCAGCCTTTTTTGATGAAATTCCTACATTCCCTTTTACGTGAACTGCAGCTTAAAAAATATTCTGATAGGCAGATTTCAGATTTATCAGGAGTAGGCTCCATTCTTCATCAAGGTGGGTGTATCCCTGAAATATTCCCACTTAACCATCAATAACTGCAGACAACAGCCCTGCCATCACACTCTGGGTCTAGGAATTTCCTGGTAATTTTATTTATCTGCTAAAAGGCTAAAGCCTCTTGTAAACAATTTTCTCTTGCTAGCAAGCCTAGAATCAGCCTTTTCCATTCTTTTTCTCTCTTACCCCCCCCAATCACCTGACCAATAGGAGGTGAAGGGGAATATAGTGACATTTTTGGAGTTTTCCATACAGGGAAGAAGTGCTTACCAACCACTTTTTCCTCTTGATTGCAAAGTAGAATATTGTCAGCTGGAAGAAGGGTATGAGGGCGAGTGGGGCCAGAACTGAAGGACAGAACAGAAAGAGAGACACGTTTGTAATTTCACTGCATCATAAAAACGATTCTTCTTTCTAGTGGAAGAAAAATTGCTGTCTTCCACTCATATTAACTTCCATGCCTCCACACAATCTCTTCCTCTTTTCTTCCCATCACTTCTCCATTTCTTCCCCATCCTTTCTTCCCCCTGTTTGATACAACCCCATCTATGTCGCATAACCCAGAGACGTAAGGGGCAATTCCTCTTCATAGGGACCTTCTTTAATGTGAAGGAGGCTTCCTGGAGCTCTCACTTCAATGGGAATACCTTTAAAAACCCTTATTTTGTGGGGGAGGAGAAGCATGCATGGTTTTAGGATACTCACAGATGAAATATTTGTGCTGGTAATTGTACGGCATGAACTTCTTCTTCTGCTTTCCAAGCTGAAAAATGAAAATATATTGAAATATTTATAAAAAGCATAATTAAGTTTGTTTCTTCACCTTGTAATTTTTCTCCAATTGCACAAAATGTTTCTTAACATCACCCCAAACTTTTGTGAATATAATTCTTCAAAAGACAAAATAGTAAGGAGCTAAAGCAAACTGCTTATAGAGCTCCCATCTGCACTGGATCAACACTGAAGCAAGAAATAAACTGGATAAGCAAAACCCCTGAAATCCGCTTTGTCTATCCATAGTGTGCCTAACTCTGACCCTGCTAAAGACCAGGAATAGAGGAGAACTGATTTCCAACATTTTCACTACATCAAACCCACTGGAACACAGCCAGCCTGCTCTGTATGTTCATGATCCTACATGAGAGATCTTTCCCAAAATCCCTCCCAGCTGGAGCCAGCAGTTTTCTATCAATAAGCATTTTGTATCTCCCATTGCAGGAATCTTTCTGGGACAGCAGAGCTGGAATTTTTCACATGCCTTGGAGAGTTTCTTCAGCAGGTAAAAGAGAGAGGGGTCATTATTTTAAAGGTGTATCTCGCAACGAGGCTGTTTCATCACCCCGTGAGTAAAGGGAATTACAAGGAAAAGAAAAGGCAAACGAGACCTTGCCTATCCTGATACTGTCAGAAACCATAATGGAAGCAGGGAGGATCTATTCATAGCTTCTCTTTTATGAAAGCCATAAAATTCAGGATTAGGGAATCATTGGCTGCGTTTGCCTTTGGTGTGTGGCAGCTCTGCCAGCCCTGGAGGATTTGGGTGCCAAACAGATCTGGCAGCCAGGAGGATCCAGAGGGAACATCTGACTCACCAATACTGTCTAATGCAAGGGGGCTGACACACCCCTGGAGCCACCTTCAAGGTGCTTGCCCTTACTTAAGCATTGATTTTAAGCCTTTGCTTCTCAGGAGTGGGTGCCTCAGCATTGTAATAACATGAGACTGTCAGATCTTGGGACACTTCGGGAATTATAAAATCCTGGAATAGTCTGGGTTGGAAGAGGCCTTAAAACCCACTTTGTTTTAAGGCACAGTCAGGCCTTGAAATATATATTAGATACATATTAGATACACTCTGGCTCCCTGTCTTTCAATGTGCTTCTGCAGACCTCCACGGAGAGGGTCTTTCCCAGGCTGAAGAGCAGGGGGTGCATGTTGAGGTCGGGGTCCTTGCGGAAGCAGTTGGGCTTGGCGTGGTGCTGGTTGTGCAGGTGGTTCCACCAGCTGGCAGGCAGCCCCTGCGTGGGGAAAAGAGCAACACCGGGGAGTCGAACCCGAGCAGTATCAAGGATCACATCTCTGGCTACTGCAATTCCCTCACAGGCGACCTTGCCTGGATTTAGGGACACTCCCACCCACGGCTTAGTCCCGATTAGCCCCCGCTAATGAGAGCATTCCCACCACTACCTTCAGCACGTTTATCACCACCATCTGCAGGAGGTGATTCCACCTGGGCTTCCTGAAGACAGAGCAGTGTCCCAGATCGTGCTGGAACCAGCCCATCTGGATCTGGGAGACAAAAGGAGATCACTGAGGAAAGAGAACTGCTTTACTGCAATAATTTGCCTTGTGAGTCTCTAATTTCATAGTGTGAGTTTCATCTTCCTTCTGATGTCTGGAAGAGACACTCACAGGGCTGGGAACTTCCATCCATGTGCACTACAGCTGCTCAATTAAAGATTATAGATATTAGTTTCATCTGGAATGTAGGGAGAGCAGCAAAGCATCACTGCAATTAACTTCACTGTCACAGCACAGAATTCTGTTGCTTCTATCACAAATAATTAATTTCCAAGTAACCAGCTAGGAAGTGGAATGGTTTCCCAGTCTGTGGCTTCACTGAATGCCGTATCTCCATGGAAATACAAGACTTCTCTTCAAGGAATATCTGCCTTGGCAGTTATTAGGCAAATAAAACAGATTAATTAAATAAATTAGCTCATTTGCACCTGCTCCAGAGGGATCTGAGCAAACTTAAGTATTCAGTGCTAATAAGAAAATCTTGTTTTCCTCCCTCTGCCACACCCTTCAATTTCTCCCACCTAAGTGCCACAAATCCCTATTCCTTACACCCACCCTGAAATGGATCCTTTGCTTATATGGCTGAATTTACTAATCCAGCATAAAACTATTCAGGGCTAGTGGGGACTCATAAGGACCAAAAAAGTACCAGAGCCATCTGACAGAATAAACAGAGAGCCAGAAGTGCAGGTGAGAATGAAACATTCCTTCTTTTTGCTGGGGTAAGTGATTAGATCAGCTCATCCCATCTTGTGAAAGAGCCAGTTCCACAAGAACCCCACCATCCCAAGGGAGCAGCCTGTCAGCAAAAGGAGATCTGATGCAGGCAACAAAAATTGTGACGTAGATAGGATGTGCTTGCATCTTCAGCCAGCTAATGGGCTCTAAGGAGGGGCAATGCCTGGGATGGGAGCATTCCATTAATCCTCTCCACCCGGAAGAGCCAAGGGCATCTGCAGCATTGAGCACCCATCAGCAGTTTACCTGGGCAGTGGTGAAGAACACCATGCCAGCCAGGAAAGGCACCAGGGATATGCCAAAGTACCAGAGCACGAGCCAGGATGCAGCCTCCAGCACCAGGAGGTGAAGGAAAATCAGGAAGAAAAAGAAGTAATTTGGCCTCAGCAGTCCCATCTTCTCAATGGTGCAGCGCAGCTCCCGAAAATCCTCCAGGAGGGACTTCTGTGGGTAAAGAACAGGGATTTCTGTGGGTAAAATGAACATTAATGCACTGTTCACTTTGAAAATGTCATAGAGCAAAGCTAGGAACCCCAAAACAGCCACAGAACCTGGAGGAGAGGTTCTGTCAGTAGGGGCTCTGCGCCAAAACAAGCATGAGGTCAACAGACTTTGCTTTGATTCTGAGGCATCCCAGTGAGGAGAACTGAACAGGATTTGGGGCTCCAGGGGTGGATTTAGTGATGCTGGCACAGTGATGTCTCCATGCCTGACCATCACCACCATCAGGTGTGCTCCCTCAGAGGCAATTCCTGCTACCTCTCCTGTTTTCCCTCTCCTCCCATGCTGAACCCTGAGCCATTCCCATTGCTGGAATCTAGGGCACTCACCTTTTTATTAGACTCAAAGCTGGGTTGATCTGGTGCCAGCTCCCCAATCAGCAGAGATTTCAGGTACTTTTTCACCAAGGACTTGTCGTTATGAAATGCCACAAAGGCATCCTGAGGAACACGAAGGGAAGGAGTGAGAGAGGGCACATGACCAAACACCAGAGCTGAGCCTCTCATTCACCAGGTCTGGATTATAACACAAAATCCTGCTTCCCTTGTCCACTTTTGTCTCTCCTCTCACTCTTTCCCATCAACTGGAGCTTGGCCCAAGGAAGCTGGAGGAGCTTCAAGAGCCCAGATTTCATAAAAGCCCCTGGGCGAGGCTGGTCATAAACATGAAAGGGTTTGATTAAAAACCCTTCACAGAGGGAAACCTGTTCTCTCATCTGCTTGTTTCAGCACAGTCTGTCCCTAGAAGGCTCCAGCCAGGAGCCCTGCCCTATGGATGGGACCCAGGAGCAGGGAATGAGGTGTGTCTTTGCCATACTTGGGATGAGGCTCTGGAATCCTGTCTGTGTAACACTAGATGCTGAAGCTTTGTAATCAGCAGCACAAACTGGGTGTCTCTTACAGTTCCCTCCAAATTTCCAGACCAGTTGATGTTTTGGGGAAGTGGGAACACTAATGACACAAAAGTGCCTATCCAAGAACCATTTCAACTCCCATTTTCAAATCAAATATAAACAGTGGAATAAAGGATGAGATTCCAGATAAATCAAAACTCTTCTTTAGCTCATGTCCTCAGTGGATTTTCCAGAAAAAAGGTAAAGAGGCTGGCTGTGTCCTTTTTTCTTCCAGAAAGAATGGATAGAACAAAATCCTCATTTGGAAAAGTCTGGTTTTTCCTGATTTTGGCTCTGAAAATCAGCAGGGGTGAGCACAACCCAAATATTTCGCACAGATCTGGTCAGGATCAAAGCCCTGGAAGAGGACAGAGGACTTCCTTGGATCCTCTCGGCTGGAGACAGTCTCTCTCTCTGCGTACTTTAGTCTAGAAAAAGTCAGAGCAGGGTGACTTTTTGGACATTTGAGCTTTTCTGCAGACATCTAGTGACCCTCACAGTGACAAACATGCAACTCTGTCCAGACCCAGATGACTGGGGAAATCTTTCCATTGTGATTTTGTGCCACTCATCCTCCAGGTCTTTATACATTTTTATATCCCTCCAGCTTGCCAGGAATTCTGATTTAATCCATAAGGACCTATACTGCAGCTTGGAAACAGGAACCAGAATCCTTTCAAGAAGAAACTCCTATCCATGAGATCAGTATCACAGATTCTTACCACTGAAAGCTTCTCACTCCTGCCTGTTCTTTCTCCTCCCTGGTCTTGGGCCCTGATTAGCATTTTACTAATTTTAAGATTAACTTTAGAGATTAACTTCAAGAACAATCGCCTACAACACACGTAACTCACAACATTTGACATCAGTTAAATATTTTGCAATAGTCTTGCCTTGTGTTTTCAAAATAATCCCCACAGAGGAAGAAAATTCTCACTATGTATACACTATTATGAGCTCTAGAGTAGTCAAGGGTTGTTGGAAAAAAATCCTGGATCCTGGTTTTAGGTAAAGTCCTGCGCCAGTAATTTTTTGAGACACCTTCCAGTCCTGCTTTTCTATGTGGATTTCTTAGAATATATGAACAAGCAGCACTTTAAAAGCAAAAGGAATTATTAGGACTAGCAAGGGCAAGACAGAAAGTGTTGCTAGAATGCAACACAAATCCATATTGAACCAGTGATTTTGGCTACTGGTTGTGGTCCTGTCTTCAAAGGGAAATAGAACACCTAAAAGTTTGAAAATACCTTTAAGATCAAGTAAAATCAGATTGTAATTATTGCAACAATAAAAGCAAGTAAGATCAAAGGTCATTTTTTTAAGCACATTCACTGTGGTTAAAGCCCCTGGGTGTCTAAATACAATGATGTAAATCTCATGTCCTTGCAGGAGCTGGGAGGACATAGCTTGGGGACAAATCATTCCATGCATTCTGCACTCCTTGACTCCTTCTGCAAAAGTCCTGTGGCAGAAAATGCAGGAGATGGCACCAGGATCTCTGGGCTGGCTTATGCTCTGAAGGTCAGTGAGCTTGTGAGAAACCAAACAAGACCCAAACCTCTCTTTTTCCTTCCTCTGAGACCACCAGGTATTCTTCTGCCCCAGTTTCAAGCAGGGTGCAAGGGAGGAAATGAGAAAACAACTGATCTGGTCCACTTTGGGCCGGGAATTAGGAAGTGCTACCCCATTCCACACGCTGAAACATGAGGAATTAAGATAAGCTAAGCAATTTTCTTCAAGTCAGAACGTCTTGTCATGACACGAATTAAATCTCCCACGTCATAAGTTTATGCCCATGTTTCCAAAGCTCAGATTCCTGCCTATTCAGAAATTCAGCATCTCCTTTATCAGACTATGCTGATAGTCTGGGAGATCTGCTTAGAATTTATTATTCCTGCCAACAAGCACCGAATGATTTTGGATAAATCCTCCAGATCAAAGATTTTTGCAGGAATCCCTGGAAGATCAGAGTTCAAATAGATTTGCAAGACGTTCCCTTACGTCCTGCAGCCCAAGGCCACCGTGCTGCTTTCTCAGTCTCTGACCAAGCGTGGTGGTGACCACCACCAGACAGGATTCCCTACATCATCCTCCGTCCCTGCCTCTGGAACCACCTTCCTCCAGTGCTTTCCCAGCTCTTACCGTGGCATCCTGCCCGGCATAGTGGCTGATAACCCGGCTGCCCCCGGGATGGCTCTTGGAAAACTTGCTGGCATCATAAACCTTCCTGTCGATCACCAGCCACTGCTCCCGGCCCTGCCCGCGGCCGTTGCGGATCCTGATCTCCTCCCAGGTGAAAAGCTGTGGAAAGGCTGGAACACATCCTGTCCCCTTGTCACTGGGGCCAGTCTGTGGAGCCATCCGTGCTGGCCTCCTCCGTGGCCAGGCTGAGGGTGTCCCATCCTGGCCTGCCCGTTATACAGCCCCATGCAAGCCCCTCCCTGCGCTCCCAAGGGCTGCCTGGCTCTCCTCGCCCAAACACACCCTAACCGAGCTCCCTCCTCTTCCAGACACTTGGACACACCCGTGGGGAAAAGCCGTGCTCCTTCTTGTCCTTCCCGAGCTGCCTTTGCAAGGTCTGACTGCTCCACTGCACACAAACAGGAATAAAGACAGAAATTTGGGAAGACCACCTGTTACCGAAAATGGCCTCGTCACAACCCCGAACCTGTCCTTGGTCTTTGAAATTTTCTGTGTCAATGACCCTGGCATGCTAAATTAATATGCCTTTCTTAACTAAATAATTGATTAAAATGCCATCAGCTCAGAGCAAAGAAAGAACACACTAAGAAAGCATTCTGTATTTCCAGTTAATTTGGCTTCTATATTGACAATATTTTGCATACAGTTGGTTTCAGAGTTTCCTGTATGTTCTTGAGCCATGCAACCACCTAGTTGTTCAAGAAATTGATTCACGAGTCTATAACATTAAAATATTTTGTAATAATCATAAAAAAAACCCAAAAATAATAATAACAATAATAATAGCAATAACTGTTAACACCAAGTTTGGCTGTAGATTGAGAAACCTGTGCTTAAAGGCAATGTTGACATAACTAACTTTACTTAAACACTACTCCTGCAGAAACCAAGTCTAAGCATCTCTGATACAGTGAAGGTCTGCTGTGCAATAAAAAGGCAAGGAATTCTCAGCTGTAATAAAATGCAGTGATAAAGCAATGCCTAGTTTCCTATGAACTCATACCAATTTTGCAGAAAAAATTAAGTAATATAAATTAAATATTGCTCTACTTGAGATCTAGCAGTGTCTTAATCCTGGCTGAGTTCTTTTTTAATCTGAAATTCCAAGCCTTGGGTGCTTTTGAGGAAGGTACAAGCAGCAGGAAGATGTGGTACAGTCTGGGGTGGTACAGATGAGGTATTTCCATCATACCCTCTGTAATGCAATACTGAGTTAAATCCTGAGTTTTCCCCCTTGTCCCAAACTTTCTGTTTATGTTTCTGAATTTCTCAGGTCTATAACCCCAGATGTGGCCTGCAGTGATGCTCAGTCCCTGCCTGAAGCCTGACCAGCTGCAGGTCTCAACTACCTCTCGTAACAATGAGTTTCCCAGACAATTCACAATTTCTTGGAATTCTGGGATTCCAAGAAAACTGGTTGTTGTGTGACCTCCCAGTTCTGAGAAGGACTGAAAACACTCAGCTGAAGATGCAGATTTCAGGCAGGACAGAAAGATAAAGATAGATAAAAAAGGCAAACTATTTTCTTGACCAAGGCACCTCAGCAGTGAGGTGTTTTCCCTGTCTCCCAAGCACAGAGTGGGCAGTGTTCTGGCTGATACAGAACACCAAATTATGCAATTCTAATTCTTCAAATCATGTAGCATCTTGCAAATTCATCAGTCAAGCCCCGAACTGCCATTTAAAAGTGCCTGACATGAGGCAATTGGTAAAATTGCCTCATGTAAAAGAGAAATGTGACTGCTGGTATTCATCAGAAGACAGTGATAAAAGAATGGGAGGAATAATTTCTACCCTGCTGTCACATCATTATATTTTGTAACTCTTTATCTTGCTCTAAATAAAAGCTGAGATTGTCCACGCTAATGATGTGCTCATGTTTTATGTGTATGTGCAGAGTCTTACCTAAATCCATGCTCAGTACTTGAGGTGGTGGCAATAAAATATGCAACAGTTTGCGCAATTTCCTGCAGATGTGGAGTTTTGTGCACATGTGAAAATATCAAGTTACTCCATAGCTGGCTGAAAGTACAAAAATCCCTTCCCATGGCCCTATATTCAGACTTGTACATGTAGCAGCTACTTGGAAAGGAGGAGATAAAAATGTGGGGTTTGGTTTCGGTCTATGAGGAGATGCAGGATAAAGAGACAGGAATGTGTTGGAGTGAACAAATATGGGATGTCTCTGTCTGCACCCACAGTCAGTAGCTGTGACTTTCACTGTTAACACTGTGGGTGTCAGCCTCCACCAAACTGGTGGAACTAAGTTTGGGAACTCTAAGATGATTGCCCTCTGTATTAACAGTGTGTATAAATATTTATTGTCTGAATTTCTTTAGCATCAGGTCCCATCCAGAGGGGCCTGTAACACCCACTGATATCGTGTTAAAGTAAAATCCCTTCCCAATGGGAAAGCAGAAGCTGCCTCTGTCTATATTCTCCAGGTTACCAAACAGATTCCAGAGGCTCATGGAAAAGCTCAGACAGTGAAAGGCACAGTCCTGCTCACCCGGGGAAACTATTGAGAAACCTGTTAAAGTGCTTTTACCCCACACTGGGTGTTCTGCAACCACTGCCCACACAGCTGCCAAAACGTGTGTCCTACGCTCCTGGAGCAGGAGCACGTGCCCAGAGCTGCTCCACAGCCCTGCTGCCCTGACTCAGGCTCCCAGCACAGCCACTTGACACGGTTTCCCACATTTCCAGAAGGACAATACGTGACTGCTCAGCTGGAGCTTGCTACCTCAGCCCTTTTATCCTCTGTCACTAAGCTTATACTTAATCCACTGGAGATGAACGATCCAGAAATAAATCTGGTACTGAGATACCCTGGAGCGTTTCGAAGTGGTTGAGGATCTTAGAGGTTTGTCCAGCATTAAGGATCCTGCCATCTTGTTTCTAAGAAAATCTTCTTTTCCAAAGAGGATCTTTAGGTTTTGAGTAATATTGTCTCACTTTTTCCAGGGTTTTCATGGAGCCTTTCAAGTGGGAACACCTCCCAAGTGAGGCTCCTGGGCAAAACTGGGAGCAGATTCTCTACTTTATGAAGTGTAGAGTCTCACCAGAGTTGTTAGGTAGAAGGCAGATAGCTGTGGGTTGAACAGGTCTCCAGAATTAGGTGTCAACAGCAGAGAAAGCTGGAAAAATGTGACCTTGGATGAGCATCTACAAGTACACCTGCACTCCCCTCTGGAAGCAGAGCTGAGTCTCTCTGCCCTGTCCTGGCTGCTCTGGAGCCATGGAACAGCACCTTTGATCAAAGCAGAGATGATCTGAAATGTCTGCATCAGGAGGCAGGGACCACCTAATTTATATAATATAACTGTACTTTGAAGAGTTTTTCTCAAGAGACTCTGGAATGGAGCTCACAGGGTACTGAGCCCTCTGTGGAGGGTTCAGGAATGCTCTGCCCTGCAGAGGCTCCCAGGAAATTACCTGCATCCCTCCACAGTCAGCACACACATTCCTGTGCACAGTCTGGTTTTCTTCCTGGATTTCATGGACTCTCCTTCAAGACTCTCTCTTCTGTGACTGTGATGTGCCTCTTCCCACACACAGCCAGGAAATAGAATAATTATTTTATCTTCAGTACAAAACTTAATGGGGAATCCATAATTCAGGAAAAGGCTGCATTCAGAAAGATCTTGGCAATCTTTTAAAGTGACAAAAAACTTCTTGCAGTTGGCAAAATTTTGTTTTGGAAAGGAAAAAAGAATCCAGTAATTTACTGCTTTTGATAAAAAATATTAAAAGACCATGTCAGTCAGGAGGAGAAAAGGACCAGGTTTTCCCTTTTTAATATATTCTGGATTAATGAAACACCACCCTGCATCTCAGATGGAACTACTTATCAGGAATACCATATCCCATGAAGTAGAAATAGAAACCTAAGGCAAAACCAAAGTTTTGGGTTTTTTTATAGGCAGAGTCAAGTTTGCAATGGAGACCCTGCCTTGAAGGGTTTCATTTGCTCATATATTCAAAATTTTTATGAATTAATTTCATTCCTCAGTCCAGACAGCAATAGTAAATTAACCCAGGTTTTTTTATCTGTGAAAACAATCTTCACACCCTTTGCAAGAGAGGAAAAAAACACCTGTGAAAAGCCACGCTTTCCCTCCCAACTTTCAGTTGCATTTTATGAGTAAACAATAAAACCCCAAGATGTTAATTAGAATGAGGGCTAATATTAGGCTCTGTAATAAGCCCTGTGAACCTTCTCATCCAAGTCTCCACGCAGAACAATAAATTGCATTAGAACACATATTATATAATTTTTTTTGCAATCCCTATGAAATAAACCCTTTGCACCCTTCAGCTTCATCAAAGTCAGAATCCCAGGGGCTCTTCTGTGGCTTTAAGATCTAACTTAAACTGACCTCAAGTTATAAATTATGTAATTCTCCTCTCCCAAGTGCTCTATATTGTTACAAAGAATAAAACACAACACATCCAAGACAAAATTGTTAAATGCCTGTAACAAACCCATTTTGTTCCCTCACTGTTTCATATTTGGGGTTGTTTTTTTCAGACCAGGCAGCATTTTTGTAGCACTCTCTTTGCTCAGTGCAGGGCACCCACTGCTTACAAACTTCTGAATGCTCTGTCTGAAAGTGGGCATCCACAGAAGAAAAACTCCACCAAAGGCACCCGTGCTTGAAAGTTTGTTTTAGTAAGTGGTTTGTGCAACCTTAATTAAGAACAAAGAGGCTTAATCTAGGATTAAACCACCCACGGTGGTTCCATGGCCTACACAGGGAGCACCTTCCTCTCTCTGGCCTTCCAGCCTCTGCAATCAACGTGGCACTGCCAATATTTGGCAATCATTCCTTCCCTGGCCATCACCATCTGCCTTTGTCCTCCCTCAGCCACATATTTTGGGATATATTGTTAGAGCAGCATAAAAATTTTGCCTCAGAGAAGTCCCTCAGCCTTAAACTTCTACATCCTACAACTCATAGTTTTCATGTTTTGCTGCTTCTTCTGTAAAATTTAATTTTTCTTTGACACTTTAGCAATTAATAGATTGCTAAAGCAACTCCTGCTTGTAGCCCCATGACCTTTTCACTATTCTTTCTATTCCCAATCTGCCTCACAGGTTGTCCCTCATCCCTCAAAAATGCTTTCATGAGTTTGTTTCTCCCCTCTTTGCTAGGGATCTAAGTCCCATCATTTTATACTTGCTCCTTTATTTTGGTAACTTTGGAATATTTGCTGAAGACAGAAATACCTGTGGCTTCCTAGTCTCACAGGTTTCTGATTTTACTTTTGGATGAGAGGAGAAAAGGGAACAAAACAAAGAAAATGTCAAAACCTGAGCTCGTTGCAGCATCTCCATTCACCTTTTATTTTCCCTGGGCAACACCCAGCATTTCTTACCTCACCTTGTTTCTTTTTCCTAACTGATTGGGAGATGATCCTGGAAGGGAATTCAGGCTCACTTGTTAGAACATTGGCATCTCTTCTTGCCAGAAGAAGTTATCATTCTATCTTGGTCTGCATCTAAATGATGGGTTAGTTCTCATCTGAAAAAGTCTGTTATGCAGGAGGTGACCTAATTAGGGTAATACTGCCCACAGGCCTGCCTGATCTGTCCCTGAGTCAAAGCAAACATTATACAAGGAATTATCACCTATAAAATTGAGTTATTCTTGAATTTTTATATTACCCTTAGAGGACAATCTAGCACTGCTCCTGCTAATTAGGCTAATTAACCTTGGTACTAAGAATTTGCACTTGAACTAGTATTGATCCACACTTCAGCTGCTGAATATTTCTTTATTACTGACAGATCGAAGTATTCTCTGCTCTAAACTCCTCATTTTATGATCAAGTCACTGCCTCTTCTTTTATTTGGCTCAGAGAACACTGATAATTTTATTGTCTCACAAAAAAAAAAAAATCACCAAACTGACAAGAGCCTAAATGATGAGCTGCAAAAATCAAAAGGCCAGGCTGGTTGTTGTGAGCAAAGCCAAGGGAGATTAGGATGGATCAATCAGACCTTTGGCAATCTTGCCTAAGGGGCACCATCATAACCAGCATTTCATATAAGCTGTCATGGGTGTATCATTTCTTGTTGCTGTTTCTAAACTATTCTCAGTGGAAATTCCACCCCATTTTCTGAAGATTAAACTCCAGTCCCTGCAGGAGATGCAAATCCCAGAGAAACCTCTCCTAGCATAATCCCCTTCCTTTCCCACCCATGAGCAATGTTGCATTACTGCACTTGTCCTCTACACTGGACCTGTTAGGAAATCTCTTTATTTTCCTCTTAAAAGAATCTTGGGAAGCAGCAAATCCTCCTGTTTATGAGCAACTCAGCTGCATTCATCATCTGTCCTGTGCAGATCTACAATCAGCTTTATTTCCTCTACTGTTCTAAAGAGGGGGAGAATTCCATAAAGGACACCATTCCCCTCTTCAGGAATTTAGGATAATGGATGCAAACACATCCACAGGTTGGGCAGGAACTGCAAATGCACACCATTAACAAGCCCAAAT
Organism: Sitta carolinensis; assembly: GCA_032173965.1. Taxonomy (NCBI): domain Eukaryota; kingdom Metazoa; phylum Chordata; class Aves; order Passeriformes; family Sittidae; genus Sitta; species Sitta carolinensis. The sequence goes on from JAVUNC010000026.1 coordinate 8,526,713, forward strand.
GAGTGGGTGTTGGGAAGGGGAAAACTACAGATTTTTCCTCTTTCAGTTGCCCCATCACCCTTAACTGTATGAACATCAACCTGATATTTTTATAATTCCAGTTGCTCCACTGCTGAAGACATTCCTCCCTGATTTGGAAAAAGTGATTTATTCCAGGTTGGAGCCACCTCTTTGTCCAATGATATTCCACTTAACTGGATGATCTTCAAAGCCTTATGAACCTCTGACATCTTCAGGAACAATATCCTCTTCTCCCTGCCAAGGGCAAGGACACCTTCCACTATCCCAGGTTGCTCCTAGCCCAGTCCAACCCAGCCTTGGACACTTGGAGATCCAGGGGCACCACAGCTTCTCTGGGCACCTTGTGCCAGGACCTCAGCACCCTCACAGGGAAGAATTTCTTCCCAATATCCCATCTAAACCCACCCTCTGTCAGTGGGAAGCCATTTCCCCTTGTCCTGTCACTCTATGCCCTCGCCGAGTCTCTCTCATGATCGCATCCTTCCCTTCTGATCCTCTGGGATGTCCTCCTCCCCTTCTGATGTCTGACTGCCACCCCGTGGCTATTCCACCATGTTCAGGTTCCATTTTTATGGCTAAAGGGTTTCCACTAGATGGCAAAGTTGGGGCTGGTGTTCTTCCAAGGTATTTTAGTGTATTTCTTGAGCCTGGAATACTCTCTGGAGAACTCTTCTCGAGCCTGGAAAATTTCCAGGAAACTCGGCACATTCATATATGGTTATGCTGAGTCAGGTCCCCTTTCAGTCTTACCCTTCAGACTGTGGATCTGCTCATCTGTGTTATTTTTCCTGGTTATCCAGGCATTTGGTTTATTGTATTGTGGATATTTCCTCTTTATTGTGGCAGAGAAAACACAGGAGAAGCACATCCCAGAGAAAGAGGTTTGTGACAGTTCTCTCTCTGTAGCTGTGGACAGGCATTTGTTCCACCTTTTACAGAGTGAAGACCCTTGCACAGATGTATTTTACTCTGATGACAGCAGAAATTGGTAAGATAAGGAATTTTATTAACAGACTTTCCTCCATCCACAGTTGTAATAAGAGGGAAAGAAACGGAGCAGGAAAAACCCATGGTAAAACAACAACTAAGGCCCACTTTCTTTATGGTTTTAATCACCAGGTATTTAACAATTGTATTATTATTCCCATTACAATTTTATCCTGTGCTTAACAACACTCTTGGCCTGAGAAGATGCATTTCTTCCATTCCCTTAACACTTCACCCTCATTTCAGATGTTGATTGGGAAAAAAGTTCCTCAAAATCAACCCATCCCTCCTGGATTCTAATCCACCAGTCCCTGGGGGACCAGGATGATGGAGCACCTTCCTTAGTGATGTGGCAGGTGCTACATCCTGGTTTGGCATCATTGGTAACGTTGGGGCAGTAAATGAAGACCCCAGGAAAGGCAGTCAGACTATTCAGTAAATCCCACAGGATTGGGATGTGTTTGGAAGGCACATCATCCACGAGAGCGAGACCAGCAATGTTTTGGTTGAGGTGTGCCTGTGCATATGCAGCTGAATGAAAAGTTAAACACTTTTAAACAGCACTCTGACCCCCACCACCTTTCTAACTTCCTTAGATTTATCTGCTGCTCAGGCAGGAATACCTCACTCCCCATTGGGCCAGGAGTCAGGAATTGTCTCCTTTCAACAAACCACCCAGAGGTTCTAAAGAGCCCAAAGCTTCAGGCAGTCACACAGTGATTATGATCACCCTTCCCACAGAATCACTGTAAAATGGTTTGGGTTGGAAGAGACATTAAAGCTCAGCTCATTCCATCCCCTGCCATGGTTTACTGTATTCCACTAAACCAGGCTGCTCCAAGCCCTGTGCAACCTGGCCTGGAACACTTTTGCTTCCTTAGTCACTGGTAGGGATCCCAGGTATAGATGGGACAGGTTTCTCTCTCTTCTGACTCTCAGTGATGGTTTTGTAGCGCTCCACAGTCTGGCATGGTGGAAACCCCTTGCAGATCCCCCACAGAATGTCACCAGTGGCCAAATAAGGAGATGTGGAGGGCAGCATTCCCACAGAATATGGCACATGGAAAAACTTCCACTCTCCTGTTTCCCTGCCTCAGTTAGGGCTCTAACTAGATCCTGTTCCCAGAGAACTGCTGCCTGCACCTCCCCACCCACATTATGTACAGATTGGTCTGGGAGCTCCCTATTACAAACAGGGATTTGAAAATACTGAACCCACCCCATTTCCTAGAGCTTCCACATTTCCCTAATTCCCACATTCCTTGATTTCATGCTGTCCCAACTTTCTTACTACACTCACAACAAGAGCCACCCCAAAAAGCCTATGTTAGATAAGAAGCTTCCCTCCTATATACTCAGCAAATGAAGGATCAGCAGATGGAAAGGAATCTGTTCCCAGTCCCAAAGCTGCACCCAGCTCAGTGGAACACAACCTCCTCCATCCAGCTTTTCCCCAGAACTCAGCACCACAGAAGAGGAATGAATGAAGCACAAGAAAAAATTAAGAGCACGCATTAAAAAAAAAAAAAAAAAAAAAAAGAAAAAAAGAAAAAAAAGAACAAAAAAACCCATATTAATTACATTCATCCATGGAATTAAGCGGCACCACCTCCCCATCTCTGGCTTAGCCAGCTCTCCTCAGTGCAGAATCTTCAGGGTGACCACCACAGGAGGCAGCAAGGCTGGGGAACTCCTCTGCAGGGATCCACTGCTGCTTATTTATGTAGATAAGCATCGAGCCAGAGCTCCCCGGAATCTTTCAAAGAGCTGCCAAGAGAGAAACAAGGGAATGAACCTCATGGTCCATCCAGAGCCTCGTGGGGATAATTCCCATCTACAGATGAAGCAAAGGAGACCGGGAAGCAATCTGGGTCAGAAGGGACCTCTGGAGGCTGCCCCTCCCCTTCCACATCCCTCCCCTTTTCACTCCACAGCCCTGGACAACCCTCGGCTGGGGAACACAGGGGGTCAGCACTCACTGCACGATGTCTGCGAAGGCTGTGAGCAGAGGCTTGCACTGGTACTCGATGCCGTGCTTGGCACACAGGGACTTCACCAGGGGAGCCACCTTCCAGTAGTTGTGCCTTGGCATTGTAGGGAAAAGGCTGTGGGAAAAGGAGGTGGTGATTCCAGAGTGTCCATCACCACCACACAGAACCACAGCCCCTCTGCTGTGCCTAATCCTGGGGGTGCCCTGAGCTCCCCTTGTGCCACAGCCCTGCAAAGGTCCCTCTCGTGTCCCTTCAGTGTCTGTGCTGGGAATTTCCCCCTGTGCCATGCAGCTCAGAGCTGAAGTGGTGCTGGTGCTCACTGGTGCTCCAGAAATTTTCTTTTCGGAGCTCCTGTTCCGCCCCCACACAAAGAGCACAAAATTAACCCACATTATCTTTTGTTCTTATCTCGACTGATAGAGGGACCTTGGAGGCTCTTCAGCCCTGGTGTAACTAGCACTCCTTGGAACTATTCCCAGCCCCTGTTTCCACTCACTGGTGCTCAATCTGGAAGTTCAGGTGGCCACTGAACCAGTCATTGAACAAGGACTGATGAACGTTGCAGGTTGCCTGGAGCTGAGAGGAAAATAAAGAAGTCCTGCTTTAAGTATTATTTTAGCAATGCCCCTTCTCAAACACAGATTTCTCATCCCCACAGGAATTCTGGCTGGACACAACAGCTCCAGGAGTTATTTCCAGCCAACATAAGGTGGCCAGGCTGAGACAGATGAACTTTGCACACCCAGAACTGTCACAGATCTCTATAAATAAGGTCTCACCTGGGTAGAGAACCAGTCCACATTCTTATCATAATCAATGTGCATGGGGATGTGATTCATTTGTGTGACCCAGACAAACCAGTTGCTTTCTATAAACCTGTGCAAACACAAAAAACCATCACAGATCACACACATGATGTGACAAGTCAGTACAAAACACTTGTGCACACACCAGCTGGTTGCTGCCTGACAAAATGAACACCAGGAAACCCAAATAGATCAGAGCTACACACACCTTCCACCTCCTGCAGCCTGACAGGAAACCACCCCTGTCCCACTGAAAGGATCAGGAGAGAGAAGAACAGCAAGTGATGAGAAAAATAACTGGGGGGCTGGAGAAAAGCTGACACAAAGGATTGATATAAACTGGGCAGAGAAAATGCTGGAAGTGTAAGTTGGATGATACCTGACTAACAGGTGGAGCCCCAGGGTACCCTTCACCCCCAGGAAGGGCAAGTAGGTGAGGAAGAATCGGATGTAGAAGGACAGCATCCAGGCCAGGTCCTGTAGGACAAGGGACAAGGAAAAATTTATTAAAAGGAAGAATTTCTGGCTTCTAAATTTACCATCACTCCCTTTAAAACCTCCCAAAACATCATCTGCTGATTATTTTTCCTCCCTGGCCTCATCACAAAGCAACCTGAGCCATTCCTGTACTCAGGAATTATCCTGGTTCCATAAGCCCAGCAGAGGGCAAACACCAAACAGGACATGCTGTAAAGCACCACATTTTCCTCTGGATCTAAAGAGGAACCAAGGAGTGAGAAAACCAAACCCCAGAACACCAGAGAACATGTTTTGTTACCCAGTGGGTCTTTCACAGAGAAAGGCTGTGGAAGATTCCCCCTTTGGCAAACACCACTCCCAAATCTATACCCACATCCTTTGCTGTAGACACAGAGAACTCCCAGTAAATCTGGCACTGGAATTCATCCCTAAATCCAGGAGAAGCCCCCTGGCCCCCGTGGGCTGACTCACCACCCACTGCTTCCGCTGCACGGCGAAGTAGAAGATGTACCACTGGAAATAAAGGGGCACCAGTGCTGGGGGACCAACTGCAGGGACAAACAGAGCCACAAATTATCCCAACAGGATGGCATGGAAGGGGAAAACAAGGGGCAGTGATTGCTGGCCATGAACTGCAGAGGGGGAGGTTACTCACTGATGAAGAAGTACTTGTGCTGGTGGTTGTAAGGCATGAATTTCTTCTTTTGCACACCAAGCTGTTAAAATACACAAATCACTCAGGCCTTGAAGATACCTGTGCACACACTCCTAAACTTTCAGGTGATGCTCTATCCAACCAAGCCAGCATCCACCATCCCCTGGAACCTCAGGCTGGATGAGTTCTCACCCTGTCCTGGGTGCAGAAGGGGCTGGGCAGTGCCTTGCACGCACACAGAGACCTGCACACACGCTCTGCCCCTACAGAGGGCACAAGCTGCCTAGAAATGCTGAAATGGAAACCCACACAAACAGTTTGCTGACAAAGCAGACCTTCAGAATTAAAAAAAGCCCAAGCTATGGTACTGTTATGATACTGTTAATGAAGATGGCAGTGTGTGGAACTCCCACCTCCTTGCAGTTAGTCTGGAAAACAGAGAAATGAGCATCTAGGCATGAAACTGTGTCCACAGGAATGAGGGTGAACAGATTATTTTCCCTCTGAGGCTGCTCATTTTTCAATGTTTGCTGTACAAACATAACAGATCAAGCCACTGGCTTCATCGAGGAATGCCATGATATCCCTGTACATGTTCAAACTAATTCCCAATAGCCCACCCCTTAATTTCAATGCAAATCAGAGCACATAAAGTGACTCTTTGAATTTACATAGGGTTTTTTTTTAAAGGACAGCAAATGCTAAAACCACTCAATTAACCATAGAGCTGGACTCCAGATGGGAACCACTGTGACACCCACTGCCAGACTGAGACCACCAAAACAGCTTCTTTGATGAGGAATTGTAAAAGTTCCAGACAGCCCTGGCTTGTCATCTGCTGCTTCCATCCCCAGATCACTACAATTAGTCACACTAATCTTGGTAAAAAAGAACAACTTGTAATTCTGATCTTCATAAAACTGAAAGCCTCTCATCAGCGAAATAGGAACTTGTAATAATGGCAAAAATTTCATTCTTATCTTCCAACACTGCAAAAATAAATTTCAGTGAAGTTTTAAGAATATAAAGCTCTCAGAATTGCTGGAATATTACTGAGGAATATTAGGGACTAGTGGAAGGCAAAGTAGCACTACATAAAATCAAACTAATTAGTGTCCAGTCTCCAAGCTCTCTGCAGCTTCCCAAATTTGAATCCTCCTGCTGTCACCTCCACGCTTCCCTCAGGTCTCACCTCCACAGAGAGGGTTTTTCCCAAAGCAAAAAACAAGGGGTGCATGTTGACATCGGGATCCTTCCGGAAGCAGTTGGGTTTGGCGTGGTGCTGGAAGTGCAGGTGATTCCACCAGCTGGCTGGGGCTCCCTGTGGGAATAGAGGAGAAGAAAGTGCCCCAAAGAAGGTGGATCTTCTGCCCTTGGTTCTCTCCTTATGCTGGGATTGGTTCCGGCTGCAGAGCAGGGCTCTGGCAGCCCCTGCCCTCACCCAGTGCCCACCTTGAGATGGCCGATGACGAACTTGTGCACCCAGTGGTTCCACCTGGACTTGCTGAAGACTGACAAGTGTCCAAAATCATGTTGGAGCCAGCCAGCCTGGGCCTGGAATGAAGAAAACAACAGTGCTGCTGGGGAAAAAGAACTGTCAGGAGGGTTTGTGTCTGAAAAGGGCTTTCTTCTCCCACTCCCACGCTCCTCACAACATATCCCTGGATAGCAAAAGCGCTTCCACTGCCAGGGCCCAATCCCAGCTCTCCTTTTTCACTACACACCAATGCATTCCAGACTCTGCTTAATGACTTTTAGTCCTGGACAGTTGTTTCCATGAGGAAGGGGAAAAAAGTCATGGGAAAAAAAACAGCCGCTGAGCTGAGAACCATCATTTATTCCCTCACAAAACTGCTCTGAAATCGGCAACAAAGTCTCCTTTAAGGAGCAGCTTGCTGCTGCCTCCTCCAAGTACTTGTAATTCCGAGGGGATCAGCTGGCCACGGGAGGAATAGCTGGGGCTTTGAGAGCTGCTCTGCCCTCTCCTCTAACTCCCTGCAAGTTCCCATGGGAACACAGTGGCTTGGCCCCTGCACACTGCCTTGGAGTTCTGGCACGGTGGAGCTCAGGAGCAGGGCACGGCTTTCATCGCTGGGGAAGGCTGGAATAAGGAAGGCTTTGATGGAATTTGGGGAGGAAAAAGCGAGGCAAAGCCTGCTCTACCACAGCAGCATGTGTAGTTCTGCCCTTTCAGTGGAATCCAGAGAGAAGCAGGATTTGGGGAAGACCACGATGATAAGATTTGTCCCCTACTTATGGCAATAAGCACCTAAATCCCAAATTTGGCTTTTGGGGCTTATTTTGTGTAGGCGCTCACCTGGACAGTGCCCAGAAGCATCGCAGAGAAGAGGAAAGGCACCAAGGATGCTCCAAAATACCAGATGATGAGCCAGGCTGCAACATCCAGCACCAAGATGTGGCAGAGATAGAGGATGAAAAAGGCATGGTTGGGCTGCAGAAGCCCCATCTTCTCCACAGTTGCACGGAGCTCACGGAAATCTTCCACCAGCTTTTTCTGTGGGGAGACCCAAAAGCATCCACTGGTCAGAAAACACCTCAGGAACATCAATAGGAGCATGGTTTTCCCTCTCAGGGATGAAAAGGGGGAAAGCTGACGGTCACCTGGAGACAAATCTTTGCTAAAACTACAAATAATGATGTGAAATGAAGCTTCAGCCAACAGTGATTGGAGAGATCCTATGATCATATGTACAGGGAGTTCTGCCTGCCAGTCAGAGAGGTTAAACAGTACAATTTGAACCCAAAACCAAGTTTTAATGACACTCACGTTCTTGCTGGGCTCAAAGCTGGGCTGATCTGGTGCCAGTTCCCCAATCAGGAGAGGGTTCATGTACTTCCTTACCAGTGCCTTGTCAAGATGAAAAGCAATGAAAGGATCCTGAAACACAGACAGAGGAACAGGATGAAGAAAAACCATCACTCAGGTGGCAGCAGAAGAAATCTATTCCATGATATACTGGACCATTCCAAAGATTCCTGTTGAGGAAACCAGTTACTTTTATTATTTAAATGCAGTGTCAATCTGCATGGCAACCAGGTGAAAAAATCCACTGGTGGCTGTTATCACTACAGATTCTGTCCCTATATTTAAATTACAAATCGTGTAGGCTCTTTGGCATTTAATGCCTGATCTCCCATTTACCTCCTTTTCACTCCTGATGCCCAAATTAGCATATTTTTACAATCTCCCTCAACCGAAGGACGTGGGGTTTTTTAATTTTCTGGGACAATATTTGCTTGCTGGGCATCACTTTGTAAGATTCCTTCACCATGCATGGTTTATCAGTTATAAGTATATATATACATATGTTTATAATTACTAGGTTATCATTGTGTGCTTTTAAAATAAAATGTGCTTTTAAAAGATCTCTGGTCAGGAAAAGAGTTAAAAAAACTGACTCTGGGTCAGCTGTAGCATCCTCCCTGCTCAGGGTCACTGAATAAAGGAAGGAAAAAGAGAGGGGAACCAACTTTGCATTTTCTCATTGGAAAGGGGGGGAAATGGGGAGGAGTATGTGGGCAGAGCAGGGGAGGATGGTACCACACATTTAGACCAATCCTTTCCACGGAGGCTGTAAAACCTGGAGTGCAATCCCAGCTGGGGGTTAGGGGATGGCTGATTGCATCTTCTAGAAATGAGAGAAGTGAACCAGAGTTCTTCCTTTACTTCCCATTTTTTCCCTGGTTTTGTGGAGTCTCGTTCTTTTGATCCCCAGGGACAAAACCACTGGAAAATAAAACTTGGCAGGGGTTTCTGAGCGGTCAGCAGTTCAACTGCACCCGGCGGTGGCACTGATACCATCATCCAAAGAATGCAGCTGGCTGCAATCCTGCCATCCAGCCCTGCTCGCTCCAGGGGCTGACCCTTTTCTGCTCACAGAAACAAAGAATATTTGGGTTGGAAAGGCCCTTCGAAGCTCATCTCATTCCCCTTGCAGGTGGCTCCAAGCTCCACCTAACCGGGCCTGGAACACTTCCAGGGATGGGGCTCCACCACTTCTCTGGGCAACCTGTGCCAGTGAGAGGGCTCTGAAAATGTACATGTGCACCCTGCCCTCGCAAAATGTTGTAAATTCACTTATTGTTTTTGGCTTTAAACGATATTCCTACGATGGGATCTTCACGTGGAGATGTCACGTTCCATCCTGAGTGAAACACAGTCCATCAGCATCATCCTAGAGGGAGATTCCCACCCCATATCCACCCCTGATGGTAAGATTCGTGCCCTGCTTAGGGCAACAAGCACCTAAGTCCCTAATTTGGCTTTTTGGGGCTCATTTTGTGTAGTTGCTCACCTGGAGCATTTGGAGAAATTCATGGAAAAGGCCCAAGCAGACAAAGGAAGGAAACACCACTGGCAAAGCGCCCCCGCACCCAACTCCAACAGCATTTACTCCGCTCTGCAACAGCCGCCGGCACTCAGACACGAATGATTCACTCCTTTTTCGTGACTGAAATACGACTTTCAGTGACATTCTGCTCTAGTGCCACCTCTTGGGCTCGGGAAGTTGGAGGGCCCCGCGCTGCAAGCAGCAGCCGCTGTGTCCCCGCGTGTGCCGCACGGCTGGCGGCAGCGCCCCGCGCTCCGAGCGCACGAACAACCGCGGGCGCTCCGGGCTTTGCAGCCATTCCTCCAGCATCGCCTCCTTGTAACAACGCTCCCGAGCGATCCCAAACAATCCCCGCGGGTCCCTCGCACGCGGCTGCCCGTGTGGAACAGCCCAGAGCCCGGCCGTGCCGCACACGGCTCCCGGCCCCGGATGCTCCTGCCTGCTCCAGCCCTCCCGCCCCGCTCACCGTGGCGTCCTGCCCCGCGTAGTGGCTGATGACCCGGGAGCCCCCCGGGTGTCTCCGGCAGAAGTGGCTGATGTCGTACACCTTCCTGTCGATCACCAGCCAGCGCTCCTGCGGCGCCGGCCCCCGCCCGTTCCGCTGCCCGATCTCCTCCCAGGTGAAGCGCCGCATCGTCCCCCGGCCGCCCTCCGAGCCCTCCATGGCCGGCATCGGCTCGCCCGGGCTCGGCTCGGCCCGGCCCGGCCCGGCCCCGCCCCCGGCCCCCGCCCCTGGGCTGCGCTCGCCGTGCGCCCGCCCCGGGCCCGGGGCCGGCTCGCCGCGGGGCGCGGAGGGCGGCCGGGCGGCGGGGATGGCTCCCGGAGCCGCTCCTCGGGAGCAGCGCGACCCCCGGCACTGCCAGCACCATCGGCCGCGGGGCCGCTCGGGGTGCGAGGGAGCGCTGGAGGTCACCCGCTCCAACCCGGCAGGGTCACCGGAGCAGGTGGCACGGGAGCGTGTCCAGGTGGGTGTGGAGACTCCGCATCCTTCCCGAGGTCCCTGAGCAGCCTGTCCCAGTGCTCTGCCATTCTCAATGTAAAGTTCTTCCTCACGCTGAGGTGAAACTTCTGGAATTTTAGTTTATAGCTTTTGTTCCTCGTCCTATTGCTGGGCACCATGGAAACACGTCTCCAAATGCCACGTACACGCACCACTGCCCCGGACAGTCTCTCCCAGGGCTTGCTAACACTTGAAAACAATTTTCCCTCATACCCCACTTAAACCTCCCTGGCACAACCTGAGGCTGTTCCTCCTGTCTTGTCACTTGTTACCGGGGGAGAGACTGACCCCCACCTGTCTCCACTGACCTTCCAGGGAGTTTCCCTTCCTCACACTCAAGTTCCTTATTTGAACCACTTCTACATCCTGTTTATCCTTATTTCTAGGTTGATTATAATTAATCTTTCCTACCCTTGCTTTTGCTTCCCTTTTCCAGCGGATCCCTCCCTCTCTTCCATCTGTTCTGCCTCTCCCTTCCAGCTGCCTCAGCCTTTCCTGTTCCTGAGGCTCCTTTCAGCTGCTCATGCCTGGATATGCAGCCAGAGGGAGGGAAGGTGTTGCCACAGGTAAATCACATCAAAACCCTGCAGATCATTCTTCAGACAGCAGAATAACGCTGGAAGAGTGAATGATGCTAAAAGAGACCAATCCCTCTGTGTGGGACTTCATCCATATGAGTTACAAATTAAAATTCCTCTCCCCACACTCATCTCCCTTTCCATAGCAGCACCAGCCTTCTCTGTGAACTCCTGTTATTGATCCCGGATTTCTTTGTTTCCATTCATACCTTCCAATCTGACCTAGTTACAGCAATTCCAGTTGAAGGTAACCATAGAAACAAAGAGCCACCAGGCTGCATCCCCTCCCGTTCTGAGCATCACCTGATGGCTACATCACATCTTGGAATTCTGTGCCTGCAAAACATTGGATCGAATGTTCTCATTTCCTTCCCTTCAGCAATTTGTATTAATAAACATTAATAGATGTTTAGCATCTTTTTAAACATGACAATTCTATGCAGAACAGTGCAGCAGTTATTTCAAATTCCATTTTTGCCCATCATCAATTGCACAGCAGAATATTTATCCTAAATTTAGTTGACACTTAGGACCTTTAAGCATAAATATGGGGGACAAACAGAGATCAGTTTTCTTTTCCCTATATTTGTTAAAAGCAAATAAATTCCATCTTCCTACACGAGTTAAACCTTTGGATACATGCTTTGAGGGATCTTAACAGGCAAAAAACACCATTGAACTTGATAAAATCCACTCTTGTGCCCTTCATGTGCTTCCTCTGGTTTCAGCAGCTATAAAGGCTGTTAATGCCTTATTAAAACATTTTCCCAGACAAATTATACAACAGCCCTTGGAATTCTCTTCCAAGCTCCTTCTAACATGAAATCCCTGGCTGGGATTGCTTTCCCCTCAGCAGATGATTGAAGACAAGCCCTGGAGGCTAAGCAGAGAAAGTTTCTGTGTCCTGCCAGTGCCAGCAGTGCTTGTTTCCCCTGCCCTTGCCCCACTCAATGTCTCAGAGACAAGAACGGGACCTTTGTCATAAAAACTGCCAGGGAAAAAAACAGCTGCTGTGATAGACCCACCAGCATCCTGCATCCAGCTGGGATTCCTGGCATCAATCCCTGCTGGAACACAATTAACCAGGTAAAATGAGCCCTGCAGTGCCCTGACTCCTTGTTTTACCTTCACTGCTTCCACCTCCATGTCTGCTGTCACCATCATGCTGTGATCCAGCTCCCCAGACTACCAGGAGCCACCAAAAATCCAAGGGGAGGGAAGAGATGCTCTTTGGTTCACTCCTCTGATCTGCCTGCAAATCTGGTGACCTGAGAATCAGCAGAATTTGGAGAAAATATATTAAAATTCCTTATTTCACTACCATGATTTGGCTGGGACATGCTTTAAAATACCCAAGATCTGGGTTGTGAGGGATCACTAAATATTTGGGCATCTGGTGACCAAACCAGTAAGCAGGGAAAGAGGGAGATGGGTTGAAAGGATTGCAGCCTTTCTTTTCTCCTTTTAGAGAAAATGAGTTACAATGACAGATGGTGAGGTCTGAAACCACAGGAAAATAAATAAAAGGAAAATGATCAAATGCTGGAAAACAGTTTAAAAGGGCAGAGTCTAAAAGAAGACTCCATTCTTGGCTTTGGTTCAGCCCAAGAAAAGCTGAAGATTCCAGGCACAGGGGGATTGTGGTGGTGTGATTTACAAGCCTCTGTCATCAGTGCAATTAAAACAGCCACGCTGATGAAGCAAATGCAGCAGGAAACCACTAATTTAGTCATTGTGTTACTACCAGGGAAGAGCCTGAAGCTCCTGACAGCTCCCTGTAACACCATTCCCACACCAGGCTTAGGATCCACTGCAAGGATCTGTGTAACACCAGCAGAAGAGAGAAACTGGAAATATTCCCTTTTTTCTTGTTGTGTTATCGGGAATACTGGAATAATTTGACCTAAATGAGTTAGTGTTGTACCCAGAACTCTTTGTTTGTGTTGCTAACACTTCATACCCACAATAAATTCTTGATTTTCCATACAAACAGTGTAACTTCATGGAATATTTGCTCAGTGCTCTGCTCTAATAACTCAACTGACTGTTAAAATTTAGATGCAAAAAAGACTCAGATTTGTGAGGAGTTTGCATCTTGGCAGGAAAAGCACCCAGGAATTACTCTGCGTAAGGGAGGAGATAGAAATAAGCTTATATTTTGTCCTTCAGAAGCCATAAATTCAGATTACCAACTGAGGGAGCGAGGTGCTGATTGTTCAGAGTTTTACACTTTTGAAAGCAAAGCCTGAGTAAGGAAAAAAACGGAAAGGATCCGATGATACCCTGGGAATACCAGGAGGATTTTCATTAGAAATGGTTACAAAGCAGCATCAGAACAGAGCATTTCTCTCCTTATTGCTGCCCTGCTGCAGTGTCTGCTGCTGTCTGAGTGTGATTCCCTCCTCTGCTCCCCTGGCAGCCGGGGCAGTTTGACCCTGATAATCCCACGGGCAGCCCAAGAGCCAGTACAGAATGTGGAATCCCTGCCAGCAGCAGCCACACAATGGGGGATTTCTGCTCCTTTGTTGGTTGTTCCCCTCGCAAAGTTCCTCAGCTCTCAGCCACTCTCCCAGGGCTAGGAAAAATGTGGACTATGTCAGAGTAAAAAAATACCTGGAGTAAAAAAATATCAAGGAAATCATTGGTAGCAGTTTGTTTCATGGACTGCTACAGCATTCCCACCTAATCACTGGATTCCCTCACCTCAGGCTCCAGGCTCCAGCCCCATTCCCAGCCCAGCTGTTACCTACTATGTTTGAATTTATTATTAAATTTATTATTTATTTTTATGTTCAGAGCTCCTCAACATTTCCCTCTTGTGAAAGACAGGGAAAACCTGGGGTGCTTTCTCTCCTTATGTGTATTTTTCTTTGGCAGAAAGGAAAAAGGTATCAAAAATACTATTAAAAATATCAAAAAGTTTAAAGGTGCAGCTAAATCTGATTTTCATTCTATTTTTCTCCCCAAATCCTCAGTTTCTGCCTTTTTCCTCTTCAGAAAGCTGCTCTGTGTCTTTCCCTTGTTTGCTGCTCTTTCCTGCTGCCTCCTTTTCCCACCACATGCCTTGGAGCCATCTGGCCTTACCAAGTGATGGATCTCATACCATAAACTGGGGGAAAAGGAGGATTTTCCCTGCATCCATGAGGATTACAGCACAGCTACAAGGGCATTTCCATGTGCTGGTGCCAGTCTTCGTGCTGCTGTCAAAGTCTAGTCCTTTCTGAAAAAACAAATTAAAAGAAACTTATCAGACCTTGCCAAAAAAATTTATCAGACCTTGCCTCCTACGTAAATCTCAACAAAGGGATGAGACAACAAACACAGGGTTTTGCTAAAATTTTTAAAGTGATTTCCTCAGGGAAAAGGAGCTTCTTTTCCAATAAACCAATGCATGAGGCAGTGTAAAGCCACCTGAGCTACCAATTTTCCTTGCTTCTTCACCATTCCAGTAAGATATCCTCCACTGACTCATTAGCTGAAGAACAGGCGTGCCACTTCTACGTGTGCTCCCTGTAAAAACTCTGCCACTTCTACATCCCCCCTTCCCATACTTTGCTCCCTTTCATGTTCCTCACCTTTTCTGCTCACATCTCATGACTCTCTGGTTAAACTCAGGGCTTTTATGTCCCTCACACAAGCTCTTTGTGCTGCTAAAGCTACACCGGGCAGCAGCCGCAGCCTTTCACCCACTTGGCCATAGAGCAGAGCCTGTTCTCCTCTCTTTGCTGGGGCTGGTTTGTGTCCCAGGAGCCAAAGAAAACTCGGAACAAGCTCTGCCTGAAGCCTGACAGCCTGGCTGGCTGTGCTGCTGGAGGCTGAGAGCAGCAGGGATTATTTTAGAGGCATCTTTCAATGGCTTGTCATTAAGTTACGGTGCAATTTTCCATTGGAAATATCCAGGTGGGGAGTTCAGGGTGATGATTTTGCTTCTTTGTCCATCTACAAATAAATTCCAAAATGGACCAACTTCCTATCAGTGTAGAATCAACATAGAATCCAGGAATGCTTTGGGTTGGGAGGGACCTTAAAGCTCATCCCATTCCAACTCCCTGCCATGGGCATGGACACCTTCCACTACCCCAGCGTGCTCCAAGCCCCATCCAGCCTGGGATAGTGGACACTTCCAGGGATGGGGCAGCCACAAATTCTCTGAGAAACCTGTGCCAGGGCCTCAGCACCCTCACAGGGAAGGATTGCATCCTGAGTTGTACATATCCAGGAACACCTACAGGATTAAAATCCCCGAATTCAAAGAACTCAGCAATCCTTTCTCTCAGCACAAGCAACAAGTTTCAGGTCCACCTTAATGTGGTGTCTAGCTGTAATTTAGTCTGATCCTTGTCACAGGGCTATTTTGAACCAAACTAAATAAAACTAGCAACTCTTAGGAAAACATTCCTGTCATTTCTGACTTTCCTCACCCCACACCAAAGGCAAAGATTGTTTAACAGGCTGAAGCCATCCTGCAGCATTAACACCAGGCAGAAACAGAGGAAATCTCTAGCATGGCTTGGCACAAAGCTAAAGAGGAGAGATTTAGATTGGATATTGGGAAGAAATCCTTCCCTGTGAGGGTGGGGAGCCCTGGCACAGGATGCCCAGAGAAGCTGTGGCTGCCCCATCCCTGAAAGTGTGCCAGGCCAGATTGGATGAGGCTTGGAGCAGCCTGGGATAGTGGAAGGTGTCCCTGTCTACAGCAAAGGATTGGAACTGGATGGTCTTTAAGGTCCTTTCCCACCCAAATCCTTGTGTGATTCTGTGGTTAACCCTGTGGGTTCCCTCCCCTGCTTAGGCCCAGCCTCTGCCACTACAGAAAGGATTCATAATCCTCACACTTATTCCTGCCAAATAATCACAGGAAGAGATTCCTATCGCCAGGAAAGCTGGGGATCACACCCGGCTGGCCCTGGAAAGTGGCCACGGGTCCTGTCAGAAGGAAACAAAGCCGCAGGGCAAGTGGCTTGTGTTGTTTTTGTCCTTGCAACACCACACCTCTGGTAACCTGACAACGGGAATTGTATAGGATAAAGTGCCCCACGGCAAGGAAAAGATGGCAAAGATGGCATTATCCCACCTGTTAATAAAAGCATGGCCTCGGGCAGGGAGCTCAACCAGCTCTGCTTGTGCCACAGGAAAGCTGTGAAGCCCGGCAGGCACCAGCCTGGCAGAAATAGAGCCAAACAGTGCAGATTTCGGGCACAACAGCCACAGCTCCTTTCTGAGCTCAGCAGGGAGAAATGGGGTGAGAAGAATGGGGGGGAAAAAGGCAGAAAAAGGGGGAAAAGCAAGAAAAAAAGGTATGAAAAAGAGGGGAAAAGAATAAAAGGTTAAAAAGAGTAAAAATAGTAAAAAAAAGTTAAAGAAAAGGGAGTAAAAAGGTAAAAAAGACTAAAAGGAGAGGGGAAGGAGAAAGGGGTGGGAAGAGGGGAAGCAGGAGGAAGGGTGAAGGGAAAAAAAGAGGGAAAAGGCAGGAAGGGGAGAAGGAGGGAAGAGAAGGGAGGAAAAAGGGGGAAAAGGAGGAAGAAAAGGGGAAAGAGATGAGAAAAGGGGAAAGAGGGAAGAAGAGGAAATGGGGTAAAGGGAGAAAGGTAAGAAAAGGGGGAAAGAGGAGAAGGAGAAAAGGGGGATAAAGGGAGGGGAAAGGGGGAAAGGAGGAAGAGGAAAGAGACGAGAAAAGGGGGAAAGAGGGAAGAAGGGGAATCGGGGCAACTTGGGCAATCGAGGAAAGGGGTAAAGGTAGGAAAAGTGGGAAAGAGGAGAATGAGGAAAAGGGTGATAAAGGGAGGAAAAAAGGGGAAAGGAGGGAAAGTGGGGAAGGTGTGGGGGGGGAAATGGAGGAAGTAAGAAAGGGAAGAAAAGGAAATTAAGAAAAAAAAGAAGAAAGAAAAAAGGGAAAAGGAAGGAGAAAAAAAAAGAAGGAAAAGAGCAAGAAAAATAACGCGGAAAGGAAAAAGAAAAAAAAAAAAAAAAAAAAAAAAAAAAGGCGGGGGCAGCTCTTTAGAGCAGGAGCCAAAAATTCTGGAGGACACGAAGTTCGGAGCGGGAGGTGAAGGCCGAGGAGGAGGCGAGGGGCTCCCAGCCCGCCGTGCCCCGGCGGCCGAAAGATCGGCGCGGGCCAATGGCCGGGAGCGGGAGGGCGGCGGGCGGGCCGGGATTGGCGCTGCGGCTCGGCTGATCCCGGCGGGAGAGCCCCGGGCACCGGGCGGAGCGAGCGGGGGGAGATGCCCGGTGTGGGGAGGGGGATGCCAGGAGGGAGGAGAGCGTCTGCGAGATGCTGGGGGAGGGAGGGGATGCCGAGGGAGGAGAATGGCCGCCCGCGGGGGATGCCCGAGAGGGGGGGGTGTGGGTGGAAGGGGCCGAGCTTCCCTCCAAACACTGGGCTATGTGCGAGGATAAAGTGCATCAGTGCGGGGACAGCCAGCCTAGGGGGCACTTCCGAGCAGGCGGAGAGCAGCGAGAAACAAAGAGAAGGGAGGACATGAGCGAAGGCGAAGGGAGGGAGCAGGGGATCAGCTGAGTCCAATCCCGCCAGGAAAGCTCTTCCCCTCCGGCACATCCCGGAGAGGCGCGGGGACAGGTTCGCCCCCCTCCTCTCCCCCTTCGGTCAAGAAGACAAAGAATCGAGTGGCCCCATGGGGAAAGGGGGTGAGCAAGGGGGGGATTCGGGGGAGCCGGCGGCGCAGATCCGCTTCTACACCTGGGAGGAGATCCAGAAGCACAACCTGAGGACGGACAAGTGGCTGGTGATAGAGCGAAAGGTTTATAATGTCACCAAGTGGGCAAACAGACACCCGGGGGGCCAGCGAGTGATCAGCCACTGCGCCGGCGAAGATGCCACGGTAAGGACCGACCCCCGCGGCTCTCCCGGCTCCAGCAGCATCCTCTGACAGCTCCTTCCCTCCCTGAAGGGAGCCCGCTGCCCCTGTCCCCAGCTCCCCGACACCGCCGGACTCCCGGCTCAGCCCTGTCGCTGCTCCCGGCTCGGTCCAAGCGGAGGCAGGTTCCCCCCGCAGCCGTGCTGTCTGGAAGATGGGTTGGTAGGGATTGCTCTGCTTAAATCCCGCTGGTTTCCCTTTGTCTCCTGCTTGTGCCGTGCCTCGAGCCCTGAATTCAGGAGCAAAGTGTCCCGAATCTCCCCTTTTCCAGCGTGCAGCTTGTGACATGCAGAGTCACGCAGCCAAGCACAGGGAGGGTTAAACAGGGCCAGGCTGTGTCTCAAAGTTGCTTCTGTGAGGAGGCTTTAAAACAAGGAGCTTTTTAGCTTTTTTTCCCCAAGAGAAAATTCTCTGGAGAATTTGGTTACAGGTTGCTACAGAAAAAAAAAAAAAAAAAAAAAAAAAGCAGCAGCAAACCATTTCCTGCTGCTCCTTCGCTGGGTTTAGTCACCTCTCAGGTTTCAGCAATGTAAAAGATAAGAAACCAAACAACAACAACAAAAAACCCCCAACCTCAAAACACGAACAAATTAGAAATAAATTATTTGTTGCAAAACCACCTTCCTCTGAAGTGCATCCAGAGAGCATGTTCTCCTCTCAGGGCATGTTAATGATATCCAAGCTGCCTCAGAGCACTTCCCAAAACGTGCAGAGACCAAGCAGGAACAGGAACTGCTGGGCTCCCACGGCTCCTGACACCTTAGCAAGGAGGAGGTTCCATGTGTGACCAAAGTATTTGGCAGAACCTTCCCTTTCCACCAGACCCCATTTCCCTGCATCCTATGGTTATTTTCCATTCTTTTCCTTGAAGCACTGAGCTGCATTTTGGCCCTTCTGTCCCTTTTCAGTAAATCCTCTGAATGAATAGCTTTCTCCCTCAGAAAGATGGGCCAGGTTTTGCTTTCAGCTGCTTAAACGTAGAGCTGCTGGAACAGGAGTTTGACTCCTATCCCCACGAATTTAACTCCAGTATCTCCATTAGCAACCAAAAAGCATCTGCTACTGCAGTTGTCTGGAATCCTTGAAGGGGAGGCTGAAGCACAGTTTGGTGGTTCCAGGTTTGCTGGTTCTCCTCCCACCTCCCCACCCTACATTGCATCCCACACTCCATGAAGGCATGGCCTTAAAAATGCTCTGAAGTTGTTAAATCACAGGGTTGGCACCAGTTTTGCAGCTCCCTGTGTTGAACAACCATTTACAGCCAGAAACTCTCTCTCTCATTCAGGGGGAGAAAGGCTTGGCCTTGACCCTGTGTGGGTTTAGATTGGATTTTAGGAGGAAATCCTTCCCTGTGAGGGTGGGGGGGCCCTGGCACAGGGAACCCAGAGAATCTGTTGCTGCCCCATCCCTGGAAGTGTCCAAGGCCAGGCTGGATGATGTTTGGAGTAACCTGGGATAGTGGAAGGTGTCCCTGCCCATGGGGTGATGATTTTTGAAGTCTCTTCCAACCCAAACCATTCTGTGGGTCTCTGATTTTTTTAAACACCACATCCAAATCTGGGCCAACCTGTTTTGGGGTCACCTCATGCACAGAACACGAAGGCAGGGACACTTTGCAGTGTCTCTGTCCCAGAGGTGTTCAGGGCTGTGAAAGAAAATCCTTGTGCTGACTGCTGTAAGCACTCCCAATGCTCAAGTACAGCTCATATCTCAATTATACAAAGCTTTTTTCCTCACCAGAAGCAGCTGGAATAATTCCCACATCCCATAAACCACTTCGGCTTATTTGGTCAGTAGATCACAAAGTTGGGAGGTCAAGTGCCAAAATCACACAGCATTTCCCAGGGATTATCTTTTCCCTTAAGCTTTTTATCTCCTGCAGTACAGAACTGAGAACAATTCCAAAATTCAGGTGCTATCTTATCTTTGGGACCAATTAGTACAGGAGCTTCGTGAGATACACATAACAAAAATCCAATCCTTCCATCAGTTGCAGGATCTCCAGGCAGTGAGCACCCAGTCAGACCTCCAAAGATTTTTAATTCCCAGCAGTTAATACTGAAGCAACATCTTTTAATGCTTCTTATGTGTCACTCTTTCCCTATCTTCCCCTTTCTTTTTCCCACCCAAAACTGCAGAGCCTTGTAGCAGGCACAGTCAGCTATTCACTTCCCCCCTCACTCTGCTTTTCCTTCCTCTTTCACATCTTCTGCAAATTGTTCCAGAGAGGTAAACAAGGAACCAGAGTCAACATTGCAGTGACACATTTCTGGGTCCAAGTTTCTATTGATTTTAGGGGACTTTGGGCCCGAGGTCACTGCATGGCATTTTGAACTCCAGACCTTTGATGGAGGGCAGCTCCCAGAAGGGTCAGCTGGACACAGGGAGCACTTTCCAGCCTGCCCCTTCTCTTTAGAGCCAGGAGGGAGATATTAGTTGGTCCCTACAATTGTTAGGCAATGGGACAAAGGTGGAAAGGCTGGAGCATGATTGCATAGTTCTCCTGAGTCTTGTTTTTAATGATTTTTTTTCCCCATACTCTCTTAGCACTTCATGGAACCAATATTTCCTGTTCTCCCAGGGGAATTCCAAGAACTGACTCCAGTTCTGTGCAGTGAGGAAAGGGCAAGGACAGAGTGAGGGTTTCTGACCTGGGTCAGCTTTCTGTCCCTGCTGCTGTCCTTGGGGTCAGAATTCCAACTGTGCCATGTGGCAGGATCTGGCCAAGATCTCACTGCAAGCATCAGGCACCTGTGGGATACAGGTAGACAAAAATATGTGGAACGGGGAAGGAATAGAGAAAAAGAAGAGCCACATAAACTCATGCATGCCAGGATCAAAATGACTCCACAAACAAGGCATTATTCTTCTGAGGAGTCACCGTGTTTTCCTCAGCTGTTCTACTGCTGGGATCTCCAGGCCTAGCCAAAACCCCCAGGACTATTTTTTGTGTTTGCAGTCACCTCCAGCTTCAGTCACCACAGTCATCCCCTCTCTTGACTTGCCTCCAGGAGCAGACTTTCTAAGGGTATTTATATCCTGGGAGGGATTTGCACAAATTCCCCTCTGCCTACCTTCTAAGGGAATTAACAGGATTTAAGTATTTAGTTGCTTAGAAAGAATTTCTTGAGGTGCCTTTCACCATATGGCTGGATGCCATCCCAGGCCTCACCATTCCCAGGACAGCAAATTCATCAGGCTTTAGTGGAATTAAAGTCCCAAAAAGTGATCATGGAGTTGGAGGTCACCTCTTCCACAGGTTCCACAACTACTGGAGGTGGGTGGGAATGACACAGTGAATAGGAAGCACTTCTTACTCGTGGAAGTCACACAGTTCCTCCTGTTTCCACTCCAGGATGCATTCCAGGCCTTCCATATCAATCCCACCTTGGTGCAGAAGTTTCTCAAGCCACTGCTTATTGGAGAACTTGCTCCAGGGGAGCCCAGCCATGACCGAGACAAAAATGTGAGTATTTATTCCTCAGCTGGGGTTCAGGTGGCTACTCCCACCATTTTTTTCCTCTTGAGATGCTCCCCAGAGAGGGAGAGAAGTTCTCAGTGATTGAACATCTCCATGTAGTCCTATTTTCATTCTATCATGGATTCAAATACGTGTGGAAAGGGGGTGACATTTTTGGCTGTACAAACCTTTCCTTTCCCACAGAGCCACCAACAGCCAATTTCTGGCAGCCCATTCCAGGCACCCAGGCTGGACTGAGCCCATCCCGAAGGGAAATGGGAACTGAGACATGTGGAATGGGAAATGTGCACCAGCCTCTGGTGACTGTGGTCCCTTCTGCTGCTCCTTTGCTGGTGACCAAGCTCCAAACCCAAGTCCCCAGATGTCTCATTTTGGTGGCCTTGCTAAGGAGCAGCAGCCACTGCCCATCCTCAGGGCAGCTCCTATCCCTGCTCATCCATTATTCAGGCCCAGAGCGTGGCACAAGTGGCTCTGGACAGGAAACTCAATCCTGCCCTATTGTTTGTGGCTGGCCATGATTGTGATAGATCTGTGTCACTCACAATAGAGGGGACAACGCTGGCCCCCAGTGACCCAGGAATGCTCCTCATGGATGGCTGCACCAGAGCTGGCCATGGATTGAATGGATGACAGGTGATAGTGGGTGCTCATTATCAGAGCTCTGGAATTAGGCACAACAGCACTGAATTCTCTCTTGCTCCAGCTTCTCCTTAGGGCTTAGGAAGCTCATTCAGACAAGAGCCATCAGGTGATGTAACACTCAACAGAGCTTGGATTACTCTTCTGGCTCCAAGACCAAAAGGTCAGGACGTGGGCTCAGACCGGCTGGGATGTTTATTCACAGGAATGCAGGGCAAAAAGCTGGAATATGGAGCCAGGGTCCTTAGCATGCAGCTCATCCTCCCTCCATCTGTCCCACAACTTAGTCAGGCTCACTTCCAAGCCTCACTCTACTCTTGCCTGTCCTGTTGCAGTCCCAGCTGGTGGAGGATTTCCGGACCCTGCGGAAGACAGCAGAGGACATGAACCTGTTCCGAGCCAGCCCCTTGTTCTTCTCCCTTTACCTGGGCCACATCATTGCCATGGAAGTTTTGGCTTGGCTCATGGTTTCCTACTTCGGGACTGGCTGGATCACAACCCTCATCCTTGCCTGCATCCTTACAACTTCCCAGGTGACAAAGAGAGATCTTCCTCACACTCCCAACATGCCCTCCATCTCCATTTCTTTCCTGTTTAGCTCTGATTCCCAAGAGCTTCCTAACTCTTTGATTTCCCCTCATCCCAGGCCCAGGCAGGGTGGCTGCAACATGATTTTGGACACCTCTCTGTCTTCAAGAAGTCCTCCTGGAACCACATTGTCCACAAGTTTGTCATTGGACACCTGAAGGTAAAGGGAATTACGGAGCCAGGGAATTCTGGGAATGCATCACTTCAGCTGTGGCAGAGTAGGAAAGGGAGGCTCTCAACCTTCCCAGAGTGAGCAGAGGCACAAAAAAAGTTGGTGACCATTGCCCATGGAGCAACCTGGGCTAGTGGAAGGTGTCCTTGCCCATGGCAGGGGTTTGGGACTGGATGAGCTTTAAAGCCCCTTCCAACCCAAACCATTTCAGGATTTTCTGGGAAGACACAGTGACCTGTAACTTGCTCAGAGTGTATTTATTCCATGTTCTTTCGATATGGATGATCCTTAGGGATCCCTCTGGAAGCAGCAGTCTCATAGCAACCAACAACTCCACCACTCCCTGCTTGCTGCTCTTTCCAAAGCACATCCTACTTTGGCCACAATCTGAGTCGCACCACTGTAGTTCCTATAAGTGATTGGGTAATCCCACCTCGGGAGCAGCTCTCTGTGGATGAAAACTCCTTGTTCTCCTCGCCCAGGGTGCCTCTGCAAACTGGTGGAACCACCGCCACTTCCAGCACCACGCCAAGCCCAACATCTTCCAGAAGGACCCAGATGTGAACATGCTGCACATCTTTGTCCTGGGAGACACGCAGCCCGTTGAGGTAAGGAAAAGTGGGGAAAACGTGGAAAACTACTGTCCAAGAGTGCTTGTGCAAATCCAGGAGTTGGCTCCCATTGTTAGACATGACTTACACAGGCAGGACTTCCAGGAATGCTACAAAGGAAATGCTTAATCCCGGGACTTCGTCTGGGACGCTGTCTGACAGGAGGTTTGGAGCCAACCCTTGGGCTGAGGAGCAGCACTGACTACTAATTCCCAATCCATTTCCTGTGCTGACCACAGGAGAAAGTGTCCTGGGTTAACTCAGGAAAAACAATGCGGATGGGATTGGAGAGAGAGCAAAAAGCCACAGAAGGCCACTTCATCCTGCTGGCTTGAAGTGCCAACATGAGGGGGAAATGCAGTGTTCCTCAGTACTCCAGCAGGAGCATTTCAAAACTGACCTTCCATTTCCACAGCAAATATCTTCCAGCATCAAGTGATTTTAATTTTAATTCAATCCACCCCTCCAGAGCCAAAATATTTACTGCCTGCTTATAAAAACCTACCCAAAGCACTTAAATCATGGTGTTTTTCATAATCAAAACACTTAAATCATGGTGTTTTTCACAATGGAACAAGGATTTCTAGTTTTAAAAACAAAACCACAAGAAAATGGACAAGCAGCAAAGACAACACAGGGAAATACAGCATTAAAATGGTTTCTCAGCCAGATTTTGTACTATGGAGAAAGCAGACCATGGTTCTGCTACTTAAAGGAAAACCTAAACATTTGTGATAACAAGGAAATCTGGATTTCTACCTCAAAATATCTGATATTAAGCCAGAATCAGTCTATCCCAATATTTTCACAGAGGTATAAAATCCTTTTCCAAATGATGCCAAGCACACAGCCTCACAGACCTCAGCCCAGAGGGAATAATGTGCTTGATTTATTGGTGTTACAAGCCTTCCCTTCCAAAAAATCAGACTTTATGCCTATAACCTTTATATTAGTAAAGATGGAGGTGCTGGCAGCTCTTCCCACTGACACAGGGATGGCAGAAGGTGAAGTGCATCAAAATTCCATCAAGTTAATAGAAATTATCTTTAAAAATTGAGTTTACACCTAACACAATGACAAAGTCAGGACATTTAATCACACCAAATCTCTTTTTACCTGCTGGTGAGAATTCAGTCAAAACTCCCTGGTCAATAAATTAAGAATTATTGCAGAGAATCTGCTTTTACCTGGGAATGTCCCAATCCCAGGCTGAGCTGTCTCTTTGTGTCCTGCAGTATGGCAAGAAGAAGCTGAAGTACCTGCCTTACAACCACCAGCACGAGTACTTCTTCCTCAGTGAGTACCCACCCTCCTCTCTTCCCTTTTCCTGGAATGCCACCTCTCCTTTCCAGCCCTCACCGTGTGAGCAGAGCAACTCCACAAATCCCAACTCATCCCACCATTCCTCAGGACCCTGTGCAGGTCCCAAAATCAGCTCAGGGATGTCCAAGCACCTGGAACATTGCCCTGTAGAGCGAGGGAATGTAAAACAGCTGAGGCTGGGAATAACCTCCATGTGAGAGGCTCCATGGAAAAACTGCACGTTGCCAGTTCCATGGCAGCAGTCCCTCATGTCACACACCTTCCCACCCCTCTGATGGCCAAACCATTTCCCTTTGCCTTGCAGTCTTCCCGCCTCTGCTCATCCCTGTGTATTTCCAAATCCAAATCATCTCGACCATGATCAGGCGCAGGTTCTGGGCGGTGAGTGAAACGTTCCCTCCATCCTTACGGGGTCTGGAAACTGGACCAGAGAGGGAGGCCAGGGGACAGGCAGGAATTACTCAGTGTTCCCAACATCACCAGCAAGGACACGTTATCCAAGATAGGCAAAGTGATGCCTGGTGTTTTCTCTGTCCCCCCAGGACCTGGCCTGGGCCATCAGCTACTACCTGCGCTACTTCATCACCTACGTGCCGTTCTTCGGCGTCCTGGGCTCCCTGTGTCTCCTCACGTTTGTCAGGTAGGGGATCAAGGGCATCCCTGCTGCTCTCCCACCCCTCCAGTGCTGCTTGAGCCTGGCCTCAGCTCTGCTGTGTCCCACTGCTTCACTTCCCTGTCAGCACCTCCGACTTCCAGCCCCTCTGGCACTCCTCCTCCTGCATCTTCCCCTGCCCCAGGATGGTCCAGCCAGGATTCTCCTGCCTTTCCTCATTCCCTGTTCTCACTCACTGCTGATCCCACTTTGGTCATGGTTGGACCCTCACAGAGTGCCTCATCCCACCAATCCTTTTCCCAGCTGACTCTGGAAGTAATCCTGTGCATGCTTCAAGTCTGAAATCAAGCTGGAAAACTTATCACAACCAGCTCATTCCCAAAATTTTTGATGAAACTCCAGGTGCAAGAAAAAAAAGCAAAATTGCAAAATTGGATCGTGCTCTTGCAGAAAACAAGCCTGGAACAAGGATGAATCCAGGCAATTCCTTGTCAACATCCATCCAAGTCTCTGCTGCTCCCTGCAAACCCCCCTCTTATTACCTGATGTTCCCATGTCCAGCAGAAATTGTCATGGGTTTTCCTGGTTTTGCAGGTTTCTGGAGAGTCACTGGTTCGTGTGGGTCACCCAGATGAATCACATTCCCATGGAAATTGATTCTGAGAAGCACAGGGACTGGCTGAGCTCTCAGGTAATTGGAGGGGGGAAAAACACCCTAACTCACCCCAAAATGGGATTTACTCAAAGAGTGTGAGAGTTACCACCACCCCCAGTGTTACCACTACCCCTTTCTAGGACAGAGTGCCTTGCCCATGACTTCTCCCACAAAGATGTTCTTCCCAGAGCCAGCAGTGCTGGGGAAAGACACAGAATTCCAAATTTCTGCAATTACTTTGACAATTAAAAGTTACCTACTCCTGGAGGCAAGTCAAGAGAAGGGGTGACTGTGGTGAGTGAAGCTGGATGTGACTGCAGATCCAAGAAACATTCCTGTCTGTTTTGGCCAGACCTGTAGATCTCAGCCATGAAACAGCTGAGGAAAAAACGTTGACTCTTCATTTTGGAGCCTGCCTTTGTCCTTTTGTTCTGGAAGATGAGTGACCGAGTGCTCCCTTTCCTCTTCTTTATTCTAGAACCGTATTCTTGATATTTTGCCAGTTTTATCCCTGCAAATCCAAGTATTATGTGTGAGGGAGGAACCCAATCAAAACTTTAGTTGAATTTTAAGAAAAAATATCTAATTTTATGATCATTTATGGCAAGAATACCTAAGAAATATTCTCAAAATATCACACTTAAGGCAAACTGGGCAATAACTACACGGGGATGGGGAAATTTTGTGTCCATGCATATTCCTCCTGTTTTCCACCTTGGTACTGCTGTCAACCCTCTGATCTCCAATGGGAGAAGCTGAGATTTAGGAATCTCGGCTTGAGCTGCTACATCACTTCACCACCAGTGACAGTTTGGTTACCTGAGGCCCTGAGGGAGGATTAAAGCTGCACCCAGCACAGCGGGCTCTACACGCCCAGAGCTCAGGGAAGAGGAATTTCCCCCTGCTTTTGGGATGAGCCATCCCTAACCCTCACAGCTTTCTCTCTCCCTGGCAGATGGCAGCGACCTGCAACATTGAGCAGTCCTTTTTCAACGACTGGTTCACCGGGCACCTGAACTTCCAGATCGAGCACCAGTGAGTCCAGGGCTGGGATCACAGCCAGCTTGTCACAGCCCAGGGGAGGGAGACAGGAGTGGGGAAGGATCATGTGCCAAGGAAACAGTCCCAGACCACACAGGGCTGGAAGCTGTGGC
This sequence comes from Sitta carolinensis, assembly GCA_032173965.1. Lineage (NCBI taxonomy): Eukaryota > Metazoa > Chordata > Aves > Passeriformes > Sittidae > Sitta > Sitta carolinensis. Next base: position 8,553,694 of record JAVUNC010000026.1, read on the forward strand.
TGCCCCATCCCTGGAAGTGCTCAAGCCCAGGCTGGATGGGGCTTGGAGCAATGTGGGATAGTGGAAGGTGACCCTGCCCATGGTGGGGCAGGAACTGATGAGCTTTAAGGTCCCTTCTCACCCAAATCATTCCATGATAGTCTGCTTCTCCAACAGCCATGACGTTTTTCTCTCTTGCTTCAAAGCTTTCAATCTCACAGCCTTAATTTAGGGTTTGATTAGGAGTCGTCAATATGCATTTACCAGTTATAAAAGCTGTGGGCTCAAATCCCAAGCACCCACCTCAGAAAACTCCCCTCCCCTAAAGCACTCCAGTTATAGAGGGTGGGATTGTGTAGGATGCTGGGTACCAGATTCCAGAAAAAATATGGAAAACAGGGCCATATGGACAGTCTGTTACCAATGGCAACAGCAAATGTAAAATAAATGGCTTTTAGGGTGAGGCTGGCTGGTTTGGGAGCCAGCTTAGGAAATCTCCATGGAAGAGCACAGGGCAAGGTGCCCCCAAAATGCTTCTCTATCTGCTTCCAGAAGTGGAAAAGCACATCACTGGGAATTCAGTTCAGCAAGAAACAATTATTCCCAGAGGAATGGGCGGCCACCTCTGAGGCTGTTCCCTCACTCCTGCTGCCCTCTCATTGCACTTGTATCCCTTCTTGCACAAACTGGCTTTCAGTGTGTCCTGAGCATGGCTTTACTTTGAGGCATAACAGGAAAATCAGTTTTCACCACCTCCTTTAGACAGAGGAGTGTAAAGCAGGGGTGTCTCTGTGCCTCCCTTCCTTTGTGCAGCCTGAGGAGGAGGCACCAACGATGAGCCCCTGAGGATGCAAACCCTAATACCCATCCCTTGTCGATTGTCTCCTGAGCTTTCTCAGCTTTGTTTTCTCTCTCTCGTCTTCAGCCTGTTTCCAACAATGCCACGGCACAACTTCTGGAAGGTGAAGCCTCTGGTGAAGTCATTATGTGCCAAGTATGGCATCCACTATGAGGAGAAGCCTCTTGGGAAAGCGTTCGTAGACATCGTCGGGTAAGGCCCTCCTGATCCCACCTGCAGCTCATTTTTACAGGACACCTGATATTTTCTAGCACAGAGGATCCAGGATGTGGCAGACCCTTCAGAAATTTGTGTTGTTGCTGTCAAAGTACCAAACACTTGACCTTTAGACAGGTACAAACCTGATTGTGGCATTTGGGGACACGGTGGCTCACCAGTGCTGGGGTCGATCTTTGAGGGCTTTTCCAAACCTAATGATTCTGAATTTTATACCACCCTGTTCTGACAGCCGGTAGCTCCTGCTGCAAAGTGAGATGAATCAAAGGGAAACAGGTCAGGTTACAGCCCCTGCTGTGTGCCCTGAGGGCTCTGCCAGCAGCAACAGGCAATTCCCTATAGGCAGAGCTGGAGAGAGTGTAACAGCCCTTGTCAGCAGCCTCGGTATTAATGTTGCTGTCTCAGTTCCTCCAAGGGGAATAATTCATGGCAGGGAACATGAGAAAGCTCTGCAGTCCAGGTACCTCCTACACAAACCACTGAGCATGGGCAGATTAAACTGGGTGGCCACAATGGCAGGAGAGCTGGTTCCAAACCTGCTTTTGTCCTCAAATCCAGTTAGGATGAGGCCACGCAGCACCAAGGCACAGCAGAGTGAAGCCTGGAGGCTCCCAGGGGAACTTCCAGCCCCTTCCAGTGCCTAAAAGGGCTCCAAAGGAGCTGGAGAGGGACTTTGGACACAGGTCTGGACAGGACAAGGGGGAATGGCTTCACACTGACAGAGGGTGGGTTCTATGAGTGTGATCCTATGATTGATATTAGAATTCAGTAACAGCCTTCATTGCAGGAAAAACACCACAGAAGCAAGATTCCCAAAGTTGTCCTTTTCTTCCCACAGGTCCCTAAAGAAATCTGGAGATCTCTGGCTGGATGCTTATCTCCATAAGTGATCATGAATGTTTCTGGGGAGGTGTGAGTGACCGGGAGGGATGGGGGGGCATGGGGGGGATCACACTTGTGTCTTTTACTCTCAGATCTCAGTCTAAATCCATGGTTGGAGGGGAGTTTCCTGTCTTGTCAGCTGCTCCTGGTGCAGGCCCAGGCAACCTGTTTGACCCAGGCAGATTTAAAATGTGCTCCAGAGGGTGGAAAGCAAGGCCAGCAGTGCAAGGAATGGAAGGTTGGGAGAGGATGATGAGGAATGTTTAAAGAAGGGGCATTAATATCTGACCTTGACCTTCTTTTCACAAGATTTGTTCTCATTCTGCCTAAACCACAAATCCTGATTCACACCTAAAGGTTTTTAGGCCTCAGTGAGTGTTTGCAATCCAAGGACACCCCAGTCAGCTCATGCCTCTTTCCCATGTTTGTGTGAAAGAGGAATCACATCCCACTGGGATGGGACTGGCAGCTGCTGCACTGTGCTGTCCATAGACCAGCTCCCTCCTTTCCCTGCCTCCTCCCCTTCTCTAATCATAGCATCCCTGTAGAGCAAGCTGTGTCCCTAGCCCTGCACAGCTAACCCCTAACCACAGCAGGGTTAGCAGAGCCGTGGTTTTAGGAACAGCCCCTCTTTCCTCGGGTCTGTAGAAGATTTCTGGGTTTAAACACCAAAATGTCTCCTTTAGGAGAGGGTCTGTTTTCTCTTTAATGAGCAGCAGGTCTGGCACATCGAAATTCCAGTAAATGACACAAAAGACCAAAACAATCACACAAGCAAAACGTGCTAATTGCTCCTCAGTGCTCCAGGGGAACCACAAATGGCCTTTTCACCATCCTGCCCTGCAGAAAGCCAGAGTTCTGCCTGTCTGCACACGCCTGGCAGGCACTGAGCCTCTTCCTGCCTGCCCGAGGCCAGGAGCCACGGCACTGTTCACCCTTCCTCTGGGAACAATCACAGGACAAAAGGAGTTCTCCCTGCAACCGGAGGAGCTGCTCAAACAGTCAATCCCAGCTGGAATCAGCCCTGCCCAGGCTGTGCTGCTGATGTGAGACCTGCAGAGAACCCTCTTACAAGTTGTCTAAAACTCAATTTCCTGCCCAGCACCTAATTACCAACATTCACTAATGGCTTCTCAGGAGATGGTTGAACAGTTTTCAGGTGCTTCTGGAACAGGTACCTGGCCCCAAATAAATCCAGGGGTTCAGGTTCAGCTGCAACACCACAGAAGACAGATTTGGTTTAGGATAAAGGGCCATGGTTCCCAAAGGAGCCTCCAGCTCCAGCATCTGCCTCGGTGCTCCCTGGAAACACCAGGAGGGAGACTCTGGTTACTTTGCACGCCTCATTACTTCCCTCAGCTCTGAAAGTGGATCTTCTCTATCAAATCCCTGAATCCTAGCAGCATCCCACAGAATCAGCAAGGTGCTTCATCATGAACAGAGACAACTCTGGGACTGTGGCCAGCATTGCAAAAAAAAAAAAAAAAAAAAAAAAAAAAAAAATTGTATTCCTTCCCCGCCTTCTTTGGAGAATAAAATGAGATTTTATCTTTGCTTACAGATGAGGAATTCAGCATCTCCAGCAAGCAATACTTATGGTTTGTAAGGGGCTTATTCTGGAGGTCTTGCTCACCCAAGTACCACCAGGAATATTTAGGGTGAAAAGCTACATAAATATCATCCTTCTGGACACTGTGATTTCCCAGGCAGGCAGTAAGGAGCTAGCCTGGAATTTGGCTAACCTCATCAGGACTGCCTTAATTTGTGCATCCCTTCCTTGAATGTACCTGACTGTGCTCCAGCAAGGATGCCCACGAGCACAGTGGCATCAGCAGTGCAAGCTTTTAAATATCCAGCTTAATCTTCTGACAGCCCTTGTTTTTTTGTTGTCTTATCTCCAGAGCAAATATTTTCCTCCTCAGCCCTGTTCCCTTCATCTCTTCTCGGGAAACTTTGCATTCATCTTGGGGAAAGATCAGCTCTTAGGCAAATGGGCATTTTTTTAAAAAAAAAACCCCTTATTATTTTTTCAGGCAAAGCCCCTCTGGCTCATATAGCTTTTTCCTCTCCTTCCAAAAAATCCCAGTTTTCTATCTTGGAATCTGAGCTGTTTTCTATGTGCCTTGATTCCTTGTTGACATCCCATCCCTGCAAATGTTACAGGCCAGGCTGGATGAGGTTTGGAGCAGCCTGGTCTAGGGCAGGTGTCCCTGTTCATGGTCTTTATTGTCCCTTCCAGCCCAAACTATTCCAGGATCCTACAAGCTCTCCACTCTTTAACTGGAGCAGGTCAAAGAGATCCTTGACAAGACCCCTGGAAGTCTGGATCAATCTGCTTTGTTATTATTGTTCTCCAAGTAAAATTAGATTTATCTGGAGATATTCCAGAAGTTTCAGTGAGACTGGAAATGTGGATGGATATAATCTTCCCATGAGCTTTGTCTCCAACAAGGCAGCAATGAGTGAGACACGAGCAGATTAAAATCTGCCATCAAAATGACCAAAACCCAGAACTTTCAGCACAGCTTTGCCCAGCTTTCTGAGGCCTCTTAACTAACCAGCTTCTCTGAAAATAATGAGGTAAAACCTTGTCCACTTTCTGTCTTCATTTGCACTGTAATGGGACACAATCATGGAAAAACCCCAAACCCTAAGCCAGTAAGAGGCACTGGGAGCCTGCCAGGGTTTATTGAACCCAGCTATAGCACATGGCACTGGGGAGCTGGAATCACAGAGCTGGTTTCAGGGCAGAGAATCAAACAGCAGCCAGGGAAGGACTGGATTTGTTCTCCCCCCTCACTCTAGGGGACTGGAGTAGGAGCTGGAGGACCAGGATGATGGAGGATGCCAGAGAAAAGCACAAACTGCAGCAAAGAGAAGCCTCTGGGTGTTTTTTGGGAGGAGAATGAGAGATGGGAGAAGTTTGGGGAGGTCAGGAGTTGGGGAGGGATGCATGAGAGTGGTAGAAAAAATTCTGAGAGGTGAAGGAGGAGGAATTTGGGATCAAGTGTCCCATGATCTCCCAGCATGGCTGGAATCTGCCTGGAGGGCTGTGCTGGAGACACAGGGCAGAGCTGGGGCTCGGAGGGGGTGGCAGGGGCTGGTGACATCCACGGGCACCTCAGCGTGAGCTGGATCTCACACTGACTCCCCCCAGCTCTGGGAGCAGGGACTCACTGCCACCAGCTTCCAGGGAGAGGCACAGTGGGAATTAGGGGATTCTCCTTGGAGTTTTCCCTTCAAGCATGGATTTGAGGAGTCTAGATCCCAACTGCTCACTGAAATAGGGCTTGGGAGGCTCGTCAGGACCCATGTCCAGGCCCCATCATTCTCTGCTGCAGGGGCTGAGCTCTCTGGCTGGATTTGAGGTCTTCATTAGGGCAAAGACATCCTTTTCCTCAGTAGATGCTTTCCCAAGAAAGCCTTCCTAACAAAGCCCTAACATTTCCAATGTTAAAACAGCAAACGCACATTCCTTATAGAACAGCTCCTGGGTTTCTTTAATTCTTAAAAAAAGAAAATTAAAAATCCAGTAACTCAAAAAGAACAATTTTTTTCCTTGTGTATTCTACCACTCAATAAAATCATAACTATTTGTGGACCATACAAATGCTTTATGTGTTTTTTTCCACAGTCACTGGTGCTCAGGGAATTTGTTCCCTCTTGGATTGCCTTTTGCCACACAAACCCACAAGCAGGTGGAATGGAGATGCCAACTAAGCAAGTCAGGACATTTCTAGGGTGGGAATGTCACCATCCAGGTTTTGCTCTGAGATCAAAAACATGTTCAAATTCAGAATTGTAAAGAGTCAGGGTAGGATTTGACATAAAGGGTGATTCACGCTCCAATTTCAGATTTAGCCTTGTAATTGTTTTTTTTTAGCAGTTCAAAATCAGATCCCCAGCCAAGAACACTGTGGCAGCAAACTAAAAAAGAACCTGGGATCAGACTTGCTTATTATGGCTTCCCTTGGTTTTCCTTTTTGTGGTGGAGCTGTTAGCCAGCCAGTGTAGAAAATCCTTTTTCCACTTCATGTGGTGAAATTAGTGAAATTACTTTGGTATCATTGACTTTACTAGCACAGATGGATTTCTTTATTAGCCTTCACAATCTCAGGATCAATGCTGCTGCTTCCCCTCATCCTGGGAACAAACACCAAAGGAAAGGAGATTTTCCTGTCAAAGATTTACCTGGCCACTCAAACTCGGCCTCCAGACTGTCTGAGGAGGGAGATGAGAACAGAAGTTTTGCCAAAACTTCATAGAAGCATTTTACAATTTTCTTAAAGTCCATCTTGTGCTCATTCATGGCTCATCCTGGGTGTGGTGAGCACCTTGCAGCAGCTTTTCCAACCCACAGCTCCATCCAATGCTTTGGTGATTTGGGTCAACACCAGCAGGGGATTTTAGGCCAAAAGTCTCTTGAGGTCAGCCCAGAGGCTTTAACAGAGCTGGTTCTGCCAAAGGAACCCACTGAAACCTGTCCCATCAGGTGGAGGGGCAGGGAAATTCACAGGCTGTCCCAGGTCAAGAGACAAAGTGATGGCCAGATTATCCTTAGCTGTCCCCTAAAACCAACACTGGAGCTTGCCAGAGGCCACAGGAATTGCTCCATAGGCAAACTCATCCTGCCCAACAGCAGGTGCCACAAGGTGTTAGAGAACTCAAAGCAGAAAATGACCCCATTTTTAGGGCTTTCATTTCAGCCCAGAACAAACAGGTTCCCCTAATGCAAACACAGGGGGCTCTTACATAAAAATTAACTGTTACAAATCGATAGCTTCATCCATGAACAATATTGCTCTTAAAAAAAATCATGTTTTACTTACTCTGCAGGGGCCCAGGTCTAGAGGTTTCAGGAAGTTTCTTCACGACCCAATTTGTGTGTGGAATCAGTGTGAGGAGAAACAGCTTCATGGTGTTCAAATGCAGTTTTTATCCCCTCGAAGCTGGCCTAGAACACAGCCAGGGATGGGGCAGCCACATTTGTGAGCTTCCCTCTTGCAAGAGGTTTTTTAAATTCTGTTAAAAAAAACCCAAAAAACAACAACAACCAAAAAAAAGACACAATAGCAAGCTCAGCCTCTGAAAAACACTCAATTTTTTCCAGTGTTCATGCTGGGTTATATCATGTTATCATATATAATTTATTGAAAAATTAGCTTAAAGTTCTCAAATATCACATAGAAACACTATCATACTGAGTCCTCCCTACACCATCCCTCTGCCCTGGGATTCTACAGAACAGGGCATGGTTGGAGCTGCTGCAAGGTGAATATTCTGTTGACATTTCCAGCCACACACATTATCCATTTGGAAACTATGTTGTAAAGAGTATGAAAGGACTATTCCAGAATTCCAGAGTGAGACAGGAGGTGAATCATTCCCCCAAAGTAGAACATAAAATATAATAAGAATTAATTATATAAATAATAATATAAAATAAAAAAAAGGTGTTATCTACCCCCCACAGAGCTTGGAGGGTACAAATATTAAGTTTCATCGGGGTGAATGATGATGTATTCTAGAATATCTTTTGTCAGAGCTTTTCCACCTTCTGCCAACCACTGAGATTTTAAGGTCGAGCCCAGGCTGCTCAGGTCAAGAGAGGCTGAGCAGAAACTCGAGAAAGGAGTGGGAAAAGGCCAAGAAGAAGGATCCTCACCTGGAAGCATCACCTTCGCCTGCAGCACCCTCCGGAGCACAGTTAGGTAACTCCCCAACTTCTTGGCCAGGTGCTGGCTGTGGGGATGACAATGAGAGGATTAATCACAGTAATTGCCTGTGATTGCACCCATCCTCCTTGCAATGGGTGTGGCTGGTTCACTCGGATGATTAATTTAATTGGCCTCAATTAGCCTGGCCTTCATTAAGCAGCGGTTGTTTTTTTCTATAAACTACAGGAGCCAGATTGCACTTTCTCTGTGTGTTTTGCTTACAGACACCTGAGAAAACATGGAAGTTTGCGTGCTGAGCTGAAGATGCTCTTGGTTTCTAGCTGGAGTCAGCTCCTGGCCCAGCATCTCCAGGTAAATCCCTCGGAGTTGAATTATCACCCTTTGCAAGTCCACACAGCTCTAGGCTACACTCACACCCCCAAACGGGGCAGAGTGGCACAGCCTGTGCTTCACCACCACCTGGGGCAGGGGGAATAAAGTGGGAACAGAAATCAAAGCACTGCTGCCAATCCCAAATCCGTGCCTTGCTCATTCTTGTCTCCCCTGAGCTGGAGCTCACCGGAGTGCTAAAACTGATTTGGTGAAGGTATGCGAGTGAAACAGAATCCAACAGCACTAGAGGGCAAGGAATGGTGAAGCCACAGTGTTCCAGCAGCATTCCAGCACCATGACTCCTTCCACATCCCTGCAGAAAATCAACAACCCCACAGTAACAGAATGCCTGGGCTTGAATGGTGCAGCAGGAGCTTCTGGGCAAGTCGGGAGCTGGATGATCTTTAGAGATCCCTTCCAGCCCAAAGCATTCCCTGGGAACGTTTCTGACGGCATAAAATAAAATAAAATAAAGAATTAAAAGCAAAGAGATGTTGAGCCTGCTCTGCCCTGTGGGGCACAAATGAATCAAACACAAAACTGAGGCCAGAGATTAAGAAGCAATTTCCTTTCTGCAATGTCTCTCTAAACAAAGAGGAACAATTTTTAAGGTCTCTATTGAAATATTTAGTAAATGCTTTCAGAGAAACTCTCCTGGATGTGGTCATGTTAGGACAGGGATGAGTCCCACATGCTGAGAGAGGGTTTAAGTAATTTGTGTATTTGAGTGTCTAAAGCCAGGCTTTTAAAACTAGCATGGGGAGAAGAAAGCAGCAGTGCCCAACTGCTGACGACAGAAAAATTTTTTTTTTTGGGTTTTCCCAATTCAGTTGGTCAAGCACTACTCAAACACAGCCCACGAGGTCTTCTCCACATACACATCATTCCAGTGTGAAATGAATCAGATTTGAAACCCAGTTTCGCTCTCCTATTATGGACTGATGTCTGCCAGAGCTGCCAAGGGGTGGTTGCAAACCATCCCTTGACCAAAAGCACCATGAGCCCATCAGACACTGCTCCAGTTCTCCTGAGACATTATTTATCACTGCCCTCAGCTTGATGGAAAGTTGGATTGGTGATTCCCTCCCTCCTGGTTTTGCCCGATGGCACTGGAAGCCTGACAAAGGGGAAGGTCACCAAAGGCAAGGGACAAGTCACCTCTGTCCAGATGCTGATGAAGAAAGAGCAAAGGTGTCACTGAGCTGTGACCCACCTAAGTGTCCAGTTAAATTGACTCTAAGGTGATTAACAGAGCAGAATTAGCACAGTGAGCCAGGGGAATTAAGGGCAGGGAGCTATCCTTGAGCCAATGCCGTGGCTACATCTGCCAGAGGGAAGCCTGCAGCCCCAGAACCAGAGAGAGAGCAGAAACTGGAAGCATTAGCAGTGTTAAAAGCTCAGGATGGTCCATGTGCCCACACAGATATCCCTGGAAGCTCTGTGAGCAGCACAGGACTGGATGCTGGGGATTGCACTGCAAAGCTTCCTGGGGAATACCTCCAGCTTCCTTCTCCCAGCTCCCCTCCCTGGCACAGTCCCATGGGGAGCTGTTTTGGGACTTCTACTGCACAAATGGCTTTTTCATCACTGGAGTCACTTGTAAATATCCAGGTTTGTACCAGTGACTCAGCTTTTCCCGTGCAGCTGAAGTTTTCTCCTACAAGGGGAACTGTTTCAAGATTAAGCCAAATAAAAGCTAAGGAGCGCCTTTTCCTTCCTAAGCTTTCCCTGCTGTCCCTCTGCTCCATCATTCCAGCCAGTGCTCTCTCATCTCCTGAGCCAGGACACCACTGGCAGCTCAGATTTATCACAGAATCCCAGAATGGTTTAGGTAGGAAGGGATCTCAAAGCTCATCTCATTCTGAACCAGGACACCTTCCACTCTCCCAGGTTGCTCCAAGCCCTGTCCAACCTGGCCTTGGACACTTCCAGGGATCCAGGGGCAGCCACAGCTTCTCTGGAAACCCGTGCCAGAGCCTCAGCACCCTCAAAGGGAAGGATTTCTTCCCAATATTTCATCCAAATCTACCCTCCTTCATCTTAAGGCCATTCCAAAGTAATTTTCCCTTCTTCCCCTCACATCCAGCCCACAACTAGGCTGAGTCTCATTTTCTCAACGTTCCCTCTCCCTCCTAGTGAAACATTCTCTGGAAGTTATATAAACCAGCACAAAGTCCAGCTGCCTTCTTAGCCTGGCTAAAGTCAACCTTCCAGCTCAGCCCAGTGAGCCTCACACAAACATGGGAATATTGACAGGATAAACAGCAAATCTGACCTCTTGGCTCCCAGCACTGGTGGCACCACAGGGATTTGCTCCTATTAGGAATGGGCTGCCTTGGCAGAGCTGGCCAGCCCCAGCCCTGGGTGCCACGTGCACACTGAGAGTGGTGCCAGGATATGTGACTTTCTCCTGGCAGGGCCACGCTCCCTGAATGTCCAAAATGACTGGAATTTCCCCATGGCTGGCCCAGTGCTGCCTGTTCTGCAGGGATCCTCGCTGCTTTGATGGATTCATCCTACAGGAAGGTTGGGAAATCTTGGAAAGTCCTGACTTTTCTGAGGCCAGATACTTATCGTCTCTCTTTTCCTTGATTGCACTTGGGGAAAATAGTAACAATAAAAAAACCCAAACCACAAAACCCCCCACGAAACTTTCATGTTTTGGTTCCTGGCAACAGGAACCATCCATCTCTGTGGGAGTGTGGGGACAGCCTGACCCACACAGACAGCCTGATTTACAGCCCTGAGCAAACCTGGAGTAATTCCATAGGCAGCGAAAGGACACAGCCAGCAGACACAGGGAACTGCCAGCAGCAACCAAATCTCTGGTCTAAATCAGAGTTTCTCAAATCCAAATGCTTAAAAGCACCTCACTGTGCACAACACTAAACCCCCACCATCATCCAAATAACCCTTTTCTCTCCCAAACTCGAGGGAAGCAGATGAAAACAAAATCAAGCAAGTTCAAACACATCTATGAAAGGAGATTTTTGAACTCCCATCCCTTTGAAGCTCTTTATTTTGGCCCAGGACAGGCTGGCAGACCCTTTGTAAGGGCAAATAGATGAAAGGAAGATAGCAGGAGATACCAGAGGACCCAGAGACTCTGCACAAACTCTGGTTTATGAGAGGAAAAACAGCAGGAAAGTTCTGGTGGAAAAGATTGGGAATGGGGGACATGATGTCCTCTCATACCTCAGAATTTTAGGAGCCAATGTCACAGGGAAGTTTCTGACAGCAATCCCTGCTGACATCACACCAAAAGACCCAGGCACAGCAAAATATTCACAGCCTCTCACCTGATCATCCCCTACAGAAATCCAAATCATTCCTTTCCACTCTCTAGCTGCCCAATCCCCTTTCCCCGCAGCGCAGGAAGCTGCAGGAATGTTTCCCTGTCAAGAGGCTGCAGGGAGGGTCAGGAGCAGGTGGGACCTGGAGATGCTCCATTCTCCCAGGGAAGACAGGGAGGGAATGAGGGAGGGAGGACAGTCCCTGCCTGGGCTGCCTGTGCCCTCTCGTGGCTGCCTGACTGTGCTGCACAACCACATTCCTGCGTGGCTTTTTAATTGAAAACAAAATTAAATCCCTTTCTGTACACAGCTCTCCCACTGTCCTCTCCCAGAGGGGAGCAGGAGATCTTCCATGTTAGTGTGCAGAGCCGGGCAGGGAGGAGAGCAAGTGGTTTTAGTGAAACCAGAGCGACCCAAACCCTCTGCCTGCTGAGAGAAGGGGTAGACTAATCAGGAAAGAGGAAGGAAGATCCTCCAATTACCCAGCACCCGTGCAGTACTTCAAGCCAGCAAATTAAAGGAGACACAAGCGAGCAGGAGAAGCCTCAGCTTCCCTCAGGAAGAACAGGTTCCTGCTCTGATGAATAAAAGCATCCCAAACCCCATCCTGTAGGATTTTCTCTTGCACTGCAAGCACCCCAACCCTCCAACTCCAACCAGGCTTGTAGAGGTTAATAGCAAATATTTATTTTCCTTTATGAAAGAGCAGGGTGCAACCATCCTGCTGCTAGCGGAGTGACTTCATTTTCCTTCACAAATTGTTCTCTCTGCTTCGTTTGAAATGCAAGACAACCTCAGACAAGGCATTGCTCCAGTTCCTTCTGTCTCAAAGTGCTTTTCAATGTGACATCGAGGGGAAAAAACGTCCCACAAACCAAAACACCTCTTACCCAGAGAGATCTCTTCCTTCCCAGTGCTGCAATGCTTGTGCAGTGTAGCAGCTCATGGCATAGGAAGACATGGAGATTGAAAGGGCATGGGGAAGAGATCCAGGGAGAGATTCCAAGGGTGGAATTCACCTGAGCTGAAATCCACAGCCAGGAAACAAAAGCTTTGTTATTTCTCTCTCCCCTAGACAAAATCCAGCAGCTCAGTGGAAGAAAATAGAGTTCCTGCAGTAGTGTCCTTCAGGAGAGGATGGAATTACGGAGCTGAGAATGGGCACCAAGCTTGCTGAGGGTGGCAGAGGAACAGGGTGACAACCCTGTCAGAAGTGAAAACCTCAGAGTGGGTGATAGCTGAGCTGATTCTAGAGACACTGAAAAAAGGGCTAAATTAGCTACAAAAATACTGTCATGGCTTTAATAAACCTGGGTCTGAGTTCAGGATGTGTCAGGCCTGCACATTCCTACAGCTCCAGTGACATCCCTCCCTCCCAGCACATTTTGGGGCAGGCAGAAACCTCAGCCACATCCTCATGTGAACTCAAAGAAGTCTCAGATTCCCTCACCAGGGAATGGCAGCCAAGGAAAAGTTGTGATTCCCAGTGGACAGGCATCTCCGGGCCTGATGTAACACTGGGAAGGAATCTCTGAGCTTTGGGACTGCCCAGCCTGGAGACACAAAGGAGCTAAGCTGGGAACATGGGTTCTGCCTGAAGAGTGGGAACAGGACTGCCCAAGGCTCCCTCAAGAGCAGGAACAGCTCCAAGGCTTGTTTGTGGGTGAGGTTTGTGTTTAGGAGCATCACAGGGGACTCCACACCAGGGACTGTCACAGGGTCCTGCACCTGCCTATGACAATGGCAGCAGATTCCCTAGTCCAGGAGGAAAAATCTGCAGCCATCTGGGAATTAGGGAATTCCCCTGCTCCCTCTCTTCTGCAGGAGGCCCCAGGTGCACAGCTCCAGCCATTCCCCAGCCTGCACAGCCCAGTGCCAAACATCCAGCTAAAAACAGGAACAAATCCCTCTTTGTGACTGCTGGCAACGAGCTTCTCTCGCAGGCTCCTTGAAAAGGAACAAGGAAGCACTTGGAAACAAACTGTTCAAGATTATTGTGCTCTGCTGGCATTTTCAGGGCTGCTGTGGTCAGCAGGACCTTGAGGACAGCACCCTTCACCCCAAAAAACAGAGTGGAACAGACAGCCAGCATCTGTCCTGACAGACTGGCTCACAAGGAAGGTCCAGAATCCCCATCCTGCACAGGCCTGGCCTCGGGTTATGCCAAAGCAGGCTGCATATAAAAACAAAAGGTTTAAAAAAAGTGGATATACACTGCATATAGGAGACTCCAGAGTCCATGGATGGCCATCCTGGAGCAGCCAGGGCCTGCCCAGCTCCAGGGGCACCGTGGCAGCTGCATTCCAGTCACGCTTGGAGGAGTGGGACAGCTGAAGGTGGAACTTGTGCCTCTTGCTCCTTGCTCCAGGCAGAGGAGAGGTGGAAGCAGGTCAGGCACTGTACTCCAAGCCCTCCTTCCAGGAGCAGTTTCCTTCCAGGCTCAGGGCTCTGCTTACATCTCGCTGGGATAAAATCCAAGTTTGGCCAGAGACATCTCCCTCCGGAGCCGCATGACCTCCCAGTACATCGGCTCCACTGCAAAGCACAACGGGGCAGAGAAGGGGAAAAAACACTAAAAAATCAGCAAGGGGGGCACAGCTGGCCACCAGCTCCTGCTCTGCCGTGCTCCCAGCATTCCCAAAGGGGAGGGGAGCAGGATGGGCCCATCAGGTCACCCCTTAGCAGCTCCACCCCAGAGCAAAGCTCTCAGGGAGCTGATAAGCAAGGAGGAGACGCCCCACTCCTCCCCTCCCACATTTCTTTTATCATTTATCTGCTTCTCAAGGGCACCCCCAGCTGGCCCCACTCCTGTCACTCCAAACAGCTCCTCCCAATTCCTCCCAGTTGCCTCCACAGAAAGCATCCCACTGGAGGAGCCAGCTCTTACCATCCTGCCTCACCAGGCCTTGCTGGATGTAGCGGATGTAGGTGAAGAAGTTGCACACTGCTGTGATCTGAGGGACAGAGGGAGGGAAAAAAAAGGAACAAAGATTTGAGGCATTGCTTTAGTGCAAGTGAGGAAAATGAGTCAAAGCCGTGCACAAATCACAACTTTTTGTGGGATCAGCTCTTTCAAAATGCAGCTCAGGAAAGAATTAACTTCTAAAATCCTCCACTGAACAAGAGCCCCAACAGTAACATTAAGAAATGATCCACCTTCTCCCTCCCCTCCACAGAAAAGACAGTTTGTTCCCACAGCCAGGCACGGATCTGACTGGAACAGCACCAGCCTCTAAAGAGCAGAAAATTACTGTGTTTTACAAAGGGGAATTAAATAATAACAGTAAAGCCAAACAATCAAAGCTCTGTACTGAATGAAATCCTGGCAAGTGAACACACTGAAGGTTATCTGAAAGCAGAAGGAAGAGCAGGATCTGCTAATTGTCAACTAAGAGCCACATCAACCTCAGAAACGACCTCAAATCCCCCAGTTTTTCATCAAATCCAGGGCTGACCCTCAGGAACTCGTCCACTGCAGGACATGGAATAAATCTGAAAGGTCAAGGCACGCTGGGGAGGTGAAGGACTCACCCTGGCCCTGCAGGAAGGGGAAATGTAGTAGTAATTCCCAGAATCCCCCAGCATGATCCGGTGCTTGCAGGTCCTGGGGAGGCCGCTCAGAGCACATTTCCTGCAGGAGAAGGGAAAAGCACTTCAGCAATCCAGTGGCACAGCACAGATCCAGAAATTCAGCCACCTGGAGAGATGGGAGAGGTGAGAAGCCACCCCTGAGCCAGGCAGCGTGAAGAAGAAAAAAAAATAAACCCTTGACTAATATTCTTTTGCTCCTGGAAATATTCTATAAATGGCAAGTTTAGGACACTTTAGGTAAAAGCACCTTTTCCCTGACACACAGCCTCAAAGGAAACCACAGGAAATACTGAAGAGGCTGGAGCAGAGCACAACCAGTGTCCCTTGGTGTCTGCACACACCCCCACATTCCAGGGCAGGCTCAGGTGTATCAGCTTTCCTGGTGAGATGTAAACACCCTGGCTGGGCACCAAAGCTGGCCTCAAAGCGGGTAAATCCAGCATTTGAGCAGGATTTGCACATACCAAGAACACAAACCAAGCCAACCCCTCCTTGGGCAGACAGGAAAGGAGCTTGGCTTCCCAATTTTGAGATTTCAGAGGATGAAAACAGCCTTTTCCAAACAATCATCAGCAAGGGGTGCAGCATTCCTTTATTTTCTCCCTTTTCTCCTGCTGTTTGCAAGGCAGATGATTCCCATCACCCTTTTAATCAATAAAGCAGAAGTTTCTAGTGCACGGTTATCACCACGCTCCTCGGGGACTCAGCAGGAAGAGGAACATCACTCCCAGACTGCAAAAAAGCTCCTCTGGAGAGCCACAGGAGGTGACAGCAGAGGGGAGCAGATGTTTCAGAGCTCCTGCATTTGCCCTGGGCTTGTTCTCCACTGCTCTCAAGGCAAACATTAGCCAAGAGTGGAAGCACAGGTTCCAAGTGTCCAGATGCAAGGAGAAGTAATCATTGACCAAATATTAAAATAACTGAAGGAGATTAAATTCCCAGGAGGTGCAGGATGACCAAAACCTTTGTAAACAAGATACCTGTAGGGGCCACATATTTGAGCATTGCAACATTCTGGAAAAGAATGACTCTTGCTTGATTGGTACCACTTGGTGTAAAACCACAGCTATCACAACCAAACTAACCAAAATTGCCATAAAAATCAGTGTTTTGCATCTGGGAAAAAAAAGGGAATAAATTCCTTTTGGGCCTTTTATTGCCAATGGGCTCCTTCCCATCCTGCCTGGGTGGAATTTAAACAGGGTTAAAGAGTTAGGTCAGCTCAGCAAAAGCCTCCAAGCTGCCACATGGTGCTGAGTTAGTGACTTGTTAATGCTCCAGAGACCTTTGATCACTGGCTGAACAATAAATACTTCACTTACGTTACGATTTGTGACCGGAAGCCACTGCGAAGACAAAAAAATAATTACAAAAAATCAAAAGGAAACCCAGTAAGGATAAACACAGGATAGGTTGTTTGGGGAATAATTTGCAGGAGAGCGGTAGCAAACCTGCACGTCCCTTCTGTCATAGGCACAGCTTGGAAGGTGAGAAAGGACTTAAATTTAATATCTGAGTAAAATCCCTCCTCTTTGTTTGGAACATCACATCACTCCTGCTAATGTGAGGTGGCCCCAAGCTGCCTTGACACTTGTCACTCCATGACAGGGGACAAACCAGCAGCAAGAAGGGGACAAGGCGGGGAGAGACACGGTCCTTACTTGGGGCCACCACACTCTTCTGCTGCCACCTTCCCCATAGGGAGAGTCTGGGCAGCCACTGGCTCGATGGTGAGGGTGTTCTGCTCCACAGCCACTCGCACCAGCTCCGACAGCTGCGGCAAGACAAGGGAGAGCAGGGATGAATTCCAGGCAGGGAATGCTCCAGAGCTGCCAGCTGCTCCTGCTTTCCCAGCACTCACCTCCTGCTTGGTGAAGTCCAGACAAGGTCCTACATCTTCTCGGTAAATTCTGTCCAGGAAGGAGCAGGATTTGTCCAAAGTTGGGGATTCCTTCCAGGCCTGGAACTCGGCAAATAAAGTGGAGTCGACCTGCAGTGAGTGTCCAGGAAGAGGGGGAAGAGGGAGGAATGCCACAGCAGAAGGTACCTGTTACTGTGCAGGAACCCCCTGAAACATCTGCTCTGGCATCTGGAGAGGCTCAGACATCACAGAAGTATCTGAGGGAAGCTGCCTGGCCCCAATGATCTCTCATTTCCCACCCAGCAGCAGTTCTGTGCCAGAGTGACACAGGACCCTGGGCTGTGTGTGCCAGAAGCCTGCAGGCACCTCTCTACCCCTTTTGCCTCCAGGTGGCTTTTCCTCCTTCCTGTGGCTGCAGGAAAGCCACCACACAACCACTGAACAGACAAAGTGCACACTCAACCCATGGCAGGAATGATGGGAGCAGCTGAGGGGCAACAGGAGACTCTGTGGCATCTGGCATTCAAATCCCAGATGGATCACAGGGCAAAGCACCAACCTGACTGACAGAGAAGCTCCTACAAGCCCAACAAAAGCTTCTGAAAGGAAAAAATAAAACTAAGCTAAGCAACACAAAGAAAATGAGCGAATGCAGCTGGAAAAGTTCAGATTCCAGCATATCCTCTCTGTGCCATGGAGACTGCTCACCTGGGACCAGCAAAGGCTTCAGAGCCACAAGAGGGAAAAACAAATGGAGAAAAACAAAATGAAAGAAAAAAAAATGGAGATTAGCATAAAAGGAATCTGGAACTGAAAGGCTGGAAGTGTGAGAGGCAGGTGGGTCCCACCCGTTCCCTGGGGTTGGTTACCTGCCGTGAGGAGGAGGAGGAAGCATCTGCTCCCAAGGCCTGCCAGCCTGGCTCATAGGTGATGTGGATAGCCTTCCCAGGGAGGATGCAAAGGAGCAGGGAGAGGAGAGCAGGGAAACCAGACTTGGAGGGCAGAGGGAGAGACAGAGAGTGAAGGAAGAGATTTAGAGAGACAGGCAGAGGGGGGTAAAAAACAGGAGATACAGAGAAAGGCTCAAGTCCTCCCCTACAGGAACTGAGCATGGTCCTCAAGGCACCACAGGGCCACAAGCCACATCTTTAGACTTCAGCTTGAGATGCAAAAAGGGAACAGAAATTACCATTTTTAGGCTCAATTTAAGATCTTTCCCATAGAGCACCAACTCTGATGCCAGGTTCCCTTGCATCACCTCTCACATAAGGGTTCTGAGGGACAGAAAACCATCCTATCCTTGATACATAATACTGGGCACTCTGAGATTTGAAACCCCAGGAGATCTGCACCCTGTGAAAGCTGCCTCCATGAAGAAATGACAGATTCAAATTTTTAACAAGCCTTTGTGTTCCCTCAACCATTCTTCATGACACAGGCTGCAGTCCCCAAAAAAAACATTATTGAGACATCTTCCCCCACCACATTCTTCTTCAATTTCATTTTTCCTGACCAAATGCCTTCTGTTTGCTTCCCAGGACAGCTGCACCCACATCTGGCTAGTGGAACTGGCTTCTGCTCAGCAGCTCTCGATATCTGCTCACAGCACTGGCAACCCTGGATTTGCCCTTCAGTGATCCCTCAACCGCTTCCTGTCCCGACAAAGAGGAAATCCTCACAAAAGGAAACCCTCCAGTGCCTGCCTCAGCACAAATTTAGGGAACAAGGCCTGAACAGCTGCTCAGTGAGACCACAGAGCCCTGTGGGAAGCCTCACCCACCTCTTTGCACTCCCGGCTGGCAGGCTCTGGAGCCAGGCTCTGGCTGCCAGCTGACACCATGGCACTGCTGGTGCTCTTGTTCCGCCCGTGGCCCTTCCTGAAGCCAGCTTTGGAAGGGCTCTGCAGCTGAGGGTGCAGCTCCCTGTTCGGGGAGGACGGTGTGGATGTGATCACCAGCGTCTTCAGGGCTGTCACCTCTGCCTGCAGCATGTCAATCTGGGCACACGAGCAAGAGTCACCCTCAGCACCTGCTGGGCTCCAGTTTGCTGCACCCCACCAAACATTGAAACCACAGGGAAGCAGCTACAAGCCCAGCTATGAGCCTCTCCCCATCCTCCCAGGGCCACTACCATCTGGAATTTTAAACAGCAGCTCTTTGGGAATCTACCCTTTTATCTCAGGCTTATTTTCAGAACCAATAACTCCAAAGGAATTTTTCTCTCCTCAAGATGGAGCCATTTGAGCAGCCCTGTGGTGCAGCTGCGTCAGGAAATTCCAACTCCCCGGGTCCCTGCTCTATCCTTCCATCCCAGAGCTGTGACAATTAAACTCTTTATTTCTCTGCGGATCCATTTCCCAAATGAGAGCTGGATCAGCAGGAGACTGCAAGGATGTCTGTGACGATGTCTTTTCCCTCTCACTCAAGTGTCTGCTGGAAAGGGACCACAGCATCACGGAGAGATGAAGCTGCACTTCACACTGCTCAGCCAGCAAACAGCCCTGTGGCCAGGCTGGGCAGAGAAACCACCACACCAAACCCAAAAATGAAGTCACAGAGAGTCACTCACTCACCTTGCCCCGGGCCTCCCTGAGCTGTTTCTCTGCCGCAGCCTGTTTGGTGTTGGCTTCTCTCACCATCTTGTGGGCTTCCTGCACCAGAGAGAGTTTTAATCCACCTGCTGCACCCCAGCTCACACAGCCAACAAGGCAGGTCACACATCTGCCACAGCACACATTCCAGGCAAGGGGACAGACATCCCTGCCACAGCCAGGGGATTTGTTCTGTCAGCTGTGCAGAGCCTTCCCTCAGAATTTCCCAGAGAAGGCTCCCAGTGCCAGAGCCAGGAGTGCACTCCCTCTCCAGCAGTTTAGCTGGCTAAGTCAAGGAGTTTAGCTGGCCAAGGTCATCTCTCACTGATAGG
Organism: Sitta carolinensis; assembly: GCA_032173965.1. Classification (NCBI taxonomy): domain Eukaryota; kingdom Metazoa; phylum Chordata; class Aves; order Passeriformes; family Sittidae; genus Sitta; species Sitta carolinensis. Next base: position 8,573,347 of record JAVUNC010000026.1, read on the forward strand.
AGCTGCTGAGAACAATGCCAGAAGCAAGGACCTGCCTTTCCTTGTCCTTGGGAATTGCTTTAACATTAGAACCCACCTGCTCCACACCACAGCTGTGCCTGCCCCTATTCCAACAGCTCTGTGACTCCAGCCTCACCTCAGCCTGGCTCCTGCAGTCACTGGAGCCTTGCTGGGTGATCCCTGCACTGATCCCTGCCCCTGACTGCTGCCTGTGGCTCTGATCCTGACCCAAACTCGCTGCTCCAGGCCTTGCTGAGGGCACTGCTCCTCCTGCCTTGTAACTGCCCTTTGCTCCCACCTCCCTCCGGGAGCAGCTGGTGCCCACTGCCCAGGCAGGGCTGGGACACACCAGGAGCTGCAGCTCAGCTGGGGGCCAAATGCTGGAAAACTGGCTCAGAAGTTTCTCCCACAGGAAGAGGGGAGTGGGATGCAGGCCAGCTGGGGCCTCCCTGCAGTCTGGAAACAGTGTCTGGCCAAGGCCACCAAAGGAAGGAAGGGGACAGCCCTTGGCTATATGATCTCCAAGATCACCCTGTGCTCAGGCAGCCAAAATTTTGGGAGGGAGTGCTCCCTTGGCTCTCACAGCCCTCTGTTTCAAAGGCACAGACAGGCTCTGGCTTTCCTCACTATCCAGACAGATCCAGACATTAGAGCTGCTGGTGGATGGGGATTTTGCCAGGATACAACTTGGCAAGAATCACATTACAACAAAAAAACACCAAAACAAAACAAAATCAACAACTGACAGGCCTTCTGGACACTCATTGGAGCAGAGTGGATGAGGACATCCAGCATGTTCCCACCCCTAGAAAGGGCTGGGACAAAACAGGGAATCATCTCTAATACACAGCAGCTGCCCAGACTATGGAGCAGGCATAGAGAGGGACAGGGAGCTGTGCTTGGCTCCAGCTCCAGGCATTCCCACATTTTGGAATCATAACTACTGTGCTCTTTATGCCACCCCACAGCTGCTAGAAGGGGAAAGAAATCCAGGTAAAGCCTCCACCTGCAGCATTGGCCAGCTCTGCTTCTCCAAGTGGGAAAGTACAACATGGGAGAGGAGGAAATTGTGAGAGGAGATGGCTGGAAGTCCAGGGAAAGCCTGTCTTACAGGAGCTGGATATAAGCTTAGCATAAGAAACGATGGGAAAAGGAAGAGGGTGGTACCTCAAACAGGCTGGCTGTTAACTCCTCCAGTTCCTGCTCCAGCTGTTCCCTGACTTTTGACAATCTCTCACATTCTTTGTCCTTGAGCTTCAGCTCCTGTTGAGGAAATGGAGAGGGAAAGGAATGCCGATGCCCTGCCCCAGCCTGCCAATCACAGCCCTTCCTCCCCACCCCAGCACCTGAGCCCTGACCCAAGATTCCTGTCACCACCTCCAGGAAAGTCCCCTCTGCTCCAGCCTGTGCCACCCTCCCAGGAGTTGCCAAGAACCCCGGGGCTCACCTTCTGTGCTTTGTGCAGCTCATCTCTCAGGAACTCGGAGCCCTTCTCCCGGATCTCCACCGAGGAGCTGCGCAGCCGGGACACGTTGAGCTGCTCCGTGGACTGGGGCTCAGGCAGACCTCCAGCATCCTGGCATCCACTCTCTGGCTCCTCCTTGTCACCTTTGGATGGCATCAGGGGCTTCCAGTGTCCCACAGCAGGTGGATTCTGGCTCTCTTCCTCAAAACTGAGCTGGCTGTGGAGTAACAGCACAGGGAAAATGAGTGTGGGCGTGACCCAGAGCCTTCCTCCAACACTCACGACATATCCAGCCCCAGGCACAGGCAGTGGGAACGAAGCAGGGAGGGTGATGGGGAAGAATTTGGGCAGCAACAGCTATACCAGTTTTCCTCTCCTCTTTCCAGCCAGGCCATTCCCCTTGCTCTGACTCCACACAGGCTGGGCTTATCACCTCAGTCCCAGAGTGTCCTATCACCTTTTCCACTCTAATTTCTCCCTTTCTGTGCCCCTCAAAGCTGTCCAAGACCAACGGCTGTCCACAGGCACCTTCCAAAGAGGGAATGAAACAGCAGCTCCCTGCTAAATCAGCTCAGGTATCATAGAAAAGTATGTGGAAAAGGACACATGGAGAAGTCTCTGAACATTGGGAAGAAATCACACCAGAAAGGAGCAAGGAAACCAGAGCACAGAGGATATAAAAGAAGCAGCAGGGAAAAGGAACATTTCAACAGTCTGCTGATACAAACACACTTAATCTAATCCACAGGAAGAAAAAATAATGTTGTTCCTTTATGACTCTCTAATTCTCAGCTGAAAGTTGCCTCAGGAGACAGATATTTCAGCGTATTTCCACACACTACGGAGGAGATGGAGGAATTAAACAGTCCCACCCACACTCTGTAATGCCAAAAACATATCCTGGAAAATAATGTGTGATGGAATAGCTCATTCTTTCTCCATGCTGTGCAAACAGAATCCCTATGGAAGCCTTGGCTATGCTGGATTCTGCTCAGTGTCCAGGTGTATTTCCACACACTACGGAGGAGATGGAGGAATTAAACAGTCCCACCCACACTCTGTAATGCCAAAAACATATCCTGGAAAATAATGTGTGATGGAATAGCTCATTCTTTCTCCATGCTGTGCAAACAGAATGCCTATGGAAGCCTTGGCTATGCTGGATTCTGCTCAGTGTCCAGGTGGGGCTCTGAAATCCAATCCCAGAGACCAAAGGACCACCACAAACACTCCCTCTCTTGCTGACTGGTAGCTAGCTGCCTTTCCAGGAAAAATGGATCATATCCTAAGAGTCATGCACTGACACAAGAAAAGCAAACCCACACACAAAAAAAAAAAAAAAATTCCCAACACCCCACAACCTTCTAAAGTTGGTTTCTGTAAAAAAAGCAAAAAAATGTGCAGGATCTGCACTTTTTCCAGCGGGCCCCACGTTTCCTGCAGCGCTGATCCGAGGGGGTTGCTTCCCGTGCAGGCAGCCTCTGGCTCTCTCCGGGTTAAACTCTTACCCGCAGGTTTGGGAGCAGGGCGTGACCTTTCCATCCCCACCGGGATGGACACCTGACCTGCACCATCAGTCCAGAGTGAATCGTCATCCCACGTGTGCTCAGCATCATCCCTCAAATATTTAGCAAAGTACCTGGCAGTGGTTTATTATATTTTTATGTTATTATATTACAGCAGAACACACACTGGTGTTTCTTGTCTTTGCCTCAGCAATGAAATGCCAAGTCCTATGTCTGGGGATGCTGCTGCCTCCTTATTCTATCTCCTTACTTGGCTTCCACGCAACTTCTTCCCTGTGAGAGTGATTGAATGGATTTCCCAGAGAAGCCCTGGCAGCCCCATCCCTGGAAATGCCCACGCCAAGCTGGACGAGGCTTGGTGGAAGGTGTCCCTGCCCGTAGCAGGAGCAAATGAACTTTAAGACCCCTTCCGACACAAACCATTCCAGCATTCTAAGGGGACAGAGAGCCCTGGCACACGGACGCCACTCCTTCCCCGCCCAGACCCGCACCTACCCCCGCAACATCGCTGGGTCCCGCTGCTGCCGCCCCGCTCACGGCGGGGGCGCGCCCGCCGCCGCCCCCATGGCCGGGACAGCCGCGCCGGGAGCCGTGCCCGGCGGAGAAGCCGGAGCGAGAAGCGGAGACGCCGCGGGCGGAGCGGGAGCCGTGCCCGGAGGGATTAGAACCGGAGCAGGAGTCGCGCCAGGAGGGATCGGAACCGGAGCCGCCGCGGGATCGGTGCCCGGAGGAGCCGCAGAGCCGCGCCGGGAGCGATGCGAGCCGGAGCCGTGCGGTGCCCGGGGAGCCGGGAGCGATGCGAGCCGGAGCCGTGCGGTGCCCGGGAGCCGCCGCAGGCTCCGGAGCCGGCCGGGGCAGCGCGGCCCCGCCGCACACGTGACGCGGGCGCGGCTGCGCCCTGCGCGCCGCCGGCCCCGCGGGGCAGCGCGGGCCGGGCTGGGGCCGGCGGCGCCTCTCGCCCACCGACTGAACGCGGGGCGCCGAGGAGGTGAAAGGAAATGTCCACAGCCGACCCTCCGCTCCGCTGCTCGTCCCCGGCTCGGAATCGCTCCTGGCTTCCTGCGCCTCCTCCCCGACGGCGGGATGGGGAATGGGGGTGCTGTCTCTGCTGCTCCTTCTTCCTCGAGAGGAGGATGCCTCATACTCCGCCCCTGCTCCTGCGTGGAAGTGCTCCTTCTCCAAGGAGTTCTTCATGCCCTGCCCCAGCGTGTGTCCCTTCCACGGGGTCAGTCCTTCAGGAATAGGCAGGTCCAGCGTGGGCTCCTCTCTCCACATGTCCTGCCGGGACCCTGCTCAGGGCTCCCTGTGTCTGCCTCCTTCGGGCATGCCTCTGCTCCAGCGGAGGCTCCTCCATGGGCTGCAGGTGGACCTCTGCTTCCCTGTAGCCCCTCGCTACCAAAATGGTGCCACGCAAACCCAATACAGAGGGGAAAGCTGGGATGTAAACGCAGGAAGGTGGAAGGATGGGGGAAATCTGGCTTGGGGAGGAAAATGCTGCTGATTGTCCAGGGTTTTTATACTTCAAGGGGAGCACTGGGCTCAGGACCCAACAGGCAAACCACTCTTGCTGTCACCCCTGTCCCACAGCGGATCCCATTGCCACCTGTGGATTGACAGCATTGGAATTTTGAACCAAAACCTGCTGCTGCCCTCCGAGGACATTTCCCATCACATCCTACCTTGCCATTGCCCCGGACTTCCTTCCGGGCAGCCGTATGCCTTTGGAGCCGTCACACACAGCGACAGCTCCCGCTCCACTCTCAGCTGGTCCATCCCCCGCCTCTGGGACAGACCCAGCGCTGGAGGCAGGACAGTCAGACATGGCGATCCTTGTGTCCACGGCAGGATTTTGCTGGATACCACACAGGGAGCAGTTCTCTGCCCCAGCATCTCCTGGGTGTCGGTATCACCTCCAGCCCTGCCCTGCCTCGTGGCCAGGATCCACGGGGACAGCACGGGCCAAGCCCGTGCTCTGAAGTCTGGGAACGGAGTGTCCGGGATGTTTGTGTCTCTGGCTGCAACCTTTGCTATCTTCAGGGAACTTTTGGGAGGAGGGGAAAGATCTTCAGCTCTGCAAAGCAGCACCAGAAGTGATTAGTCTTTGTAATTATTAACTCCCGAGGCTTGGCCGGCAGCGACAGAGGGTCCTCGGATTGGAAAGGCAAAAGTGCTTCCAGGAGCCAACAAAGGCAGGAGGGATGAGAACTGATAGTGCTGACGGGAAGCATTGAGGGGGATGTGCTGGAGATGCTGAATCCCAGCCACTTGAAAGAGTAACTAGTCACAAGGGGGAGAGTGGCACGTGCTCCCCTCTTCTTCCCAGAAGAGAAGGAGGAAAGGGGAAAGAAGGGGGGAAAGAAAAGACGAGGAGAAAGGGAAGGAAATTACAAGAAAGAAGAGAAAGGAAGGGGGGAAGAAGGGAAGAGAAAAAAAGAAAAAGAAAGCCAGACAGAGGCTGGGAAGGAAGAACAGGGATTATCTTTGAGTTTGGAAGGCAGGATCTGACCTGCTGACACCACTTACCCAGCAAAGTCAGACCGGATGTTATTGCCATGGAAAGGAGAACAAATGGCCTAAACTCCAGGCTCCATCCACCCCCTTCTGGCTGGCTCCTTGGCTGTGCCACATGTTTGCTCAGCTGGCTGCAAGGGCTGCAGCAAGGCTCCTCTGGCTCTCTGATTTCCAGCACCGACATGTTTGATCCTCCCTTTGGCACCTAATCCCCACCACAATTCCTAAGGGAAGAGAAGAGGGACCTCACTAAGGACCCTTCCCTTGTTTTCATGCTGTATGCACTGAACTGTGCAACATCAGAGGGGAAGTGAGAGATTTGTCACCATCCAAGCCTCTAAAAGCAGAATGCAAAGGGTCAGCTGGAGCTTGGCACAGGGACAGGCACCCCTAGCTCCCAGGGCAGCTCAGGGTAGCACAAAATTAGCAAGGAATTCTGCAGCATAAGGGGAACAATCCTGGGGTCCTCACAAAACCACTGCAGGGTCACTGCATCTTCTTCAAACGTTTCTGGCCAGCTCAAACCTCTGAGTAAATCCTGTCCATGAAAAACAGCCTCTCCTCAGACACTTCCCACTTCAGTTTTTTTTTAAATTACATCAGATTCCAAGGAAAAATGTAATTTGGAGAGATAGCTCTGATGCCAGCCCCCTCTGTGTCTATCCCAGCACTGAAACTGGAGAAGGGAAAGGGATTTCACCAAGCTTTGGGACCTGCTGTCCCTAAAAACACTTACTGTCTCTGGGGGAGAGCAAGGAGGGCACTGTGCCTTTCCCAGCCTGCTGCTGCTAACTCAGCATTGAGATTTGGCATTCCCAAAACAGGGACTCAACTCCCAGCACAGCAATTCAATCTCTGCATCTTTAGCATGGAGAAAATGAGGATGATTCCAGGGCTCTGAGGCTGAAGATGTATATCAGCACCTCTTTGCTTCCTGCTCTGCTGAGCAAGGCAGGCCTTCAGACCATCCTCTTCCTCAGGGTCTGAGGCCACAAGGGATGTGGAAAGACATCCAAGCAGCTCTGCCACACTGGTAGCCCCTCAGTTATTTACTTGAATATTAAATTCCACACATATTTCCTGCTGTCCCAAGGGCAGCTGTGGAGCAAAGAGCTGCCAGCAGAGCTGCTCTCAGAGGAGGGCAGCAGAGGCTCCCAGATGCCAGCACATCCCTCCACAAACAGCAGGACACTTAGGGTTGTTCCATGTCCCCAGGAGCAGCCAAACTGCTCCCAAGAGCTGCAGCAAGTGTCTCACCTGAAGCATTTTGGTCTCCCTGCTGTGTGTGGGGATGAGGGTTCAGGCACTAAGACCCTCAAGATCTATCTCAGCCTCTCTGTTCACCAATTCCATTCCCTGGAAGTGGACCACACTCCCTTCAGACAGGGTCCCCCTGCTCTCATATCCCTCCACAGAGCACTGAATCCCATATTTTAAACTATGATCTCCCTGCCATTGGCAGTAATTCCCAGGACTGCACCAGAAGTCCCACATCAGGCAGATGCCACAGGAGCAGTGAAGCAACCACTCCCCTTGTCAAGGATCAGCCACAGGAAGGAGAAGACTACAGCTGGGACAAATTGATCCCAACTACTGACGTTAAATAAGTGTCAAAGCACAAGAGAACGGTGGTTATTACAGGAGCCTGGGTCTCCAGCTGCTCTTACCTGCAAGGACCAGACCTGTGCTCCCTCTCCAGTGTCCCACAGCTGCCTAAAGAATGGAAGACCAGTTCATTAAGAAAATATTTTCATTCAGAGCCTCATGGAAGGGGAATGTCCTAAGGACCTGACCAGAGGCATTAAGGAAATGGTGCAAGGGAAGGAGGGTCACAATTGGGAAGGAGCAGAAAAGGGACTAAGGACCCTGGGAAGACAGAGGGAAGGAGTCCCCTAGAATGGTGGAAGTTTGACAGCAAGGCAAGGACCAGTGTTTCCCAGGATGTCATGCAAGGAAGCACAGTGGCAGCTCTCAAGCACTGCTGGAAAAGCAGGGTCAAAAGAAAGTGAACACATGGAAAGAGTCTCGGAGAGCCAGCAGCAGAGTGGAAATCCCCAGCATCCAAAGCAGAGCCGGAAGAGGTGGCCAACTCATCCAGGGACAGTGAGGGATGACAGGGAAACATCCTGTGAGAGCCAGGCAGAGCATGGACCAGGTGTTTCACTGACCTAGGGAAGAGAGGGCAGCCCCCAAGCGTGCCGCATTTTACAGTCTTGGTGGAAAATTCCAGCCCTGCATAATCTCCTGGGGTTCCTGTAAGATTGTGACACGAAGAGAGGGACCAAACAGGAAAGAATTAGAGGAAAAATGCCTCTCTTCTGGCAGCCACCATGGCTGTGCCAGGAGTTAGCAGCAGCGGAGCAGCCAGCCCTGCCTCCCCCTCCTCCGGCCGCCTCTATAAACACGCAGGGCTTACTCAGAAGATTAGGAGGGAACAGGGCAAAAGACAACAGAGTCTCTTTTGTAATGAGGAGGGATTACGGCATCAAGTGACCGGCTGCAGCTCCCAAGTGGGCTCAGGCTCCTTAGCACACTGTGTGGGGCAGGTCCAATCCCCCTATGAGCCAAGGGGGCACGAGGAGGCGGGCGGTGGCCCGGGCCACAAAGGACCCAGCAGGGACACGTGCAGCACCAAACCTTCCCAGCCTCCAGCACGGGTCAGGAGCCCATGACTGTGAGTATCTGGTCCTCCTAACAGCAGCAGGAGGATCACTCTCTCCTGCAGAGATCCATCTTCCTGCCTATCTGTGACCTCCTCTGGCTGCGTTCCTCTGCTCTCTGTCCGTCTTTGCGATACCTGCTCGGGTCTGTTTGCGGTGGGTGATGCACCTGATGTCTCAGAATCTTGCTTGCTGTGGGCTCCTACAACTGAATTCCAGGTCAGTCAACTTCCAGGTGTGTTGGTTAGTCCAGAGGCATGAGCAGGGATGCAGGCAGTGGCAGGCAGCAGGTCCCTGGGTGGGCTCTTCCTGCCCATCCCAACTCTGGTGTGCCAGGGAGCCACCTCCCACCACAGACCTCAGCCACGTGCCAGCTGCCAGTGACATCCCAGGGCAGCCCAGCACAGGCTGGCAGGTGGGCAGAGACATGCCTTAACCATTCAGGGCTGGAGGGAAAAGCACTGGGAAAAGCCCCATATCCCACACGGGAGCAGAATGGAGTAGAGGTGGGTGACATCCATTATTCACATGGACAAGAGCTGGAGTTTTCCTTCTTTGGTAAAAAAGGGAATCTGTATTTGAATTACGCAACGAAGAATCTCCCTGAGTGCTTTCGAGCATCAAAGCCCATAGAAAAGAGGCAGCTCTGTGTAAGGGGCCCCAGAAATCTACAGGGTTTTGGGCATGCTTTTCTCTCCTGGACAGCCTGTGTGTGCAACCTCTGGGGCAGTTAAAACCCACTCTTCCAAGTTCTGTGCCCAGAAATCCATCTGGAATGGACATGAGGATTTACTGAAATGGGCATTTGCACAGCTGGGGGCAGGGACAGCTCTGCTCCTCTATATCACCCTTAAGAGGGGACTCAGGGACCAGAGTTACAACAGGGAAACCCAAAGGAGGAGCAGCACCAAAAAGCCAAACCCAGGACAAAGGTGCTGCTTGGTTGAAAAAACTGAAAATCCAGACTTTGCTGGATTTTGTCACAGCAGCAGCTCACTGAGACCTGAGTTGTCCCCACCTAAGTGTAAATCTTCCACTGGGATGCTTAAATGAGGAATGTGGGCCCAAACTTACCTGCCTTCAGCTGCTTCAGGGTGTGAACTGTCCCTTGAAGTGCTTCTTCATCCCCGTAACTCAGGGAAGAGTCCAAGGCCCCATAATCATTAACATTATTACCTCTGTTAAATAGCAATTCTTGGTGACATGTTAGGATTCAGAAATACCAATAGTTTCACACTGGATAATTATTTCTAACCCAAGAAATCATTCACCAATCTGCCTGGCATAGATAACACTGGTGTCTTGTTTGTTGCGCTGTTTTTAAAATAAATTCAGGTTTATGCAACTATGAGTCTGATTATTAATTGATTATAAAGAATTATTTATGCAAGTGAGATTAGAAGTGAAATGGGGATGCTGCATGTCTGGGGGGCATTTCAGGAGCCTGAATGCCTACTTTTCAGCCACTGTGATTTATTGTGCAACATATGGTTGAAGGGGAGGGCAGGTGGAGCTGCTGGAATTTGGGCCCTGTGAGCCTGGCCAAACTCCATCCCTGAGATCTCCAGCAGGGAAGGCTGCTCTGCCTGCAGGACTAGGAGCAGCAGAGTGCAGACAGCTATCCTTACTGGGATGCCTTCATCTGGATCAGTCCCAAGAAATCTTTCTGGGGTTTTTCCTTTCCTTTGTTTTTTTTCCAGCAGTATTCCAGGAAGATGTTTCCCAGCAAGCAGGTTTACGAAAACATATTTGGAACAAAAACTATTTTAAGAAAATTACTGGGATAAGCATAAACTTTGGAGTTTGTGACCCTGAGATTAATTTTACCACAAGTGTTCTGTGGAAGGGGATGGCACGTGGGCTTTGTTGTCTCCAACCAACCAGCCCCACTTGAATGCTGACAGAAATCAAACACTAAAAAGCAATAGGATTCACCAGAAAATACATCCTTGGTCACTGTAACCAGCTCAAGGACAGAGAAAAGATGGCAAACTCATAAAATTAACTGTCTGCCATCAATTGCCTCCTGCTTCTCCATGCTGTTGCATCCATCTTACGTGGCTTTTGACCTCAGCTCATTCTGTTTTCTCCTTCCTTTCCATCTTGCTTGGTGGGACACTGGGATGTCCCTGTGTCCTCCTTCTGCTACAGCCCCAAGCCCTGCTTGTCATGTGCCTGCACAGGAGCTGTGATGACAGTGACCTACACCAACCGCGTGGCTGATGCCCGCCTGGGCACCTTCTCCCAGCTCCTGCTCCAGTGGAAAGGCAGCATCTACAAACTGCTCTACTCTGAGTTCCTGATCTTCATCTCACTCTACTTCACCATCAGCCTTGTCTACAGGTGAGCAGCTGCACACCCACAGCCTGGCGTGGGGCAGGACATGGGAGAAACACAGAACTGGGGCAGGGATCCTGCTGGACAGGCACTTGCCAGACTGTTCCCAGGAGGGAGGGGAGAAAAGAGAGAAGGGAGAGGGAGAACTGCTTCTGTTTGTCCCTTTTAGGCTGATCCTGAGTGAGAGCCAAAGGCTGATGTTCGAGAAGCTGGCACTGTACTGCAACAGCTATGCCGAGCTAATCCCTGTGTCCTTCGTGCTGGGTAAGGAGCTGGAATCCAGCAGGAGGGGAATGGGACAGCATTTCTTCTCCTTGGTTCAGCAGAGCTCTGCTGGCAGAGCAGCTTCCTCCCTCTGCCTCTGTAAAACTCCTCAAGTGGGATATATCCTTTATTGTCACAGCTGTGAGTGTGCCCCAACACAGGAGGGCAAGCTCCAAGTGGTATCAGATATGCCCAGGGAATTTGTGGCTGCCTCATCCCTGGGAGTTTTCAAGGCCATATTGGGTGGAGCTCTGAGCAACCTGGGCTAGTGGAATATGTCCCTGTCTACAGCAGGGGCTTGGAACAAGATCATCTTTAAGGTCCCTTCCAACCTAAACTTTTGTGATTCTATGAAGCAAGGTATGAAATCCAGACTTCTTTTTTTAGCATGGAGGACTGAATTCCCCTCCAGACATTCCTGCACCCATCCCTGAGTGAGCAGAAGAGAAGGAGAGCAGACAGAGTGGGAGGAAGGAGCTTTTCCCAGATGCCTGACTCTCTCAGCTCCCCTCTAGGTTTCTATGTGGCCCTGGTGGTGTCCCGCTGGTGGGCCCAGTACGAGAGCATCCCATGGCCAGACCGGATCATGAACCTGGTGTCCTGCAACGTGGATGGGGAGGACGAGTACGGGAGGCTCCTGCGCCGCACCCTGATGCGCTACAGCAACCTGGTGAGCGTGCTGATCCTGCGCTCCGTCAGCACCGCCGTCTACAAGCGCTTCCCCAGCATGGAGCACGTCGTGAGGGCAGGTCAGCACTGCTCCCTGCTGCTCCTCTAGGGGCACGGGCCCTGGGAAAGGTTCTTTAGAAATGGGGTGGTGCTGTTCCCTCAGGGCAGGCGGGAATTCGAGCCCCAGGTCTCTGAGCTTAACTGCTGGGCACCCTGACTCTTCTGGGGAGATGTTTCTCAAGGTGCAGCAGTTTCCAGTCTGCCCATATTGTCTGGGTTCCTTTGGCAATCCAGAGAGATGTGATACTGTTGCCCTCCTAAAAAGAAAAGACACTTCAGGGATACAAATTATCCTATTCTCAATAAGTATCTATGGACACCAGGCAGCGGCACCCTCAGCAGTGCCTTACCTCCCTGATGGCTCTGATCTGATGTGCTGCAGATGTCCAAAGTGAAATCCCATTATCCCACCTCCATGACTGTTTTAACAAGGAGACTTGTCCTTCTTCATGTCTCCCCAAGTTCTGAGTCTTTACCAGGATTTTTAGGGAGAGCCAAGGCATCCACCTGAGATTCCAATGTTTTCATTTTGGACCAGATCAGTTCCTTCTGCCCTCTATGTCCATCCCTCTCCCATCTGCTCTTCTCCATCCAGGCCTCATGACACCAGAAGAGCACAAGAAGTTTGAGAGCTTGAATTCCCCCACAACAAGTTCTGGATCCCGTGTGTGTGGTTCTCCAACCTGGCTGTGAAGGCGAGGAACGACGGCAGGATCCGGGACAGTGTGCTGCTCCAGGGCATCCTGAACGTGAGTGACAGAGGGGACAGGCAGGGCTTTGAGATGCTGGGGAACATGAGATACCTGTGAAGCAGGACCTTGACACATTACAGAACAGCCAATGCCAGTGGTGGTTTCTAGGATCCAAATGGAAAGCCACAAGGAAGAATGTATCTGGAAGTCTAGGAGAGGTCAAAAACATCCTCAGCAATTGAGGTCCTGCAGAAAACTTTGCTATTAAAAACGCTTTGATAGTTTTGGGCAACAGGCCACACTCCACAGGCAAGGCCTGGCAACAATCCCTACCCAGCTGCACAGAAAAAGGCTCTGGAGCAGCTCATCCTTCTTGGTATCCATGTGCAGAGAAAGTCACATGGTTTCTGTTGCCTGGAGCAGGATTGATCTGCCCACAGAGAGAGAAATTTCCCTCTGGGATATTTACCTATAGACAGGAGAGAGAAATGGATGCTCCTGAGGGCATTCTTTTCCTCACCTGTTGGCTGCTCATTTTGTGAGGAGAAAGTCTGCTGTGAAGTGAGCTAGGAAGGGATCTTGGGCTCAGGGGGAGACACCCAGGCAGCAGGGAATTCCTCCAAGGGCTGAGACTGAGCCCCCCTTCCAGAGAAGGTACAAGCAGAAGGGAAAGGGCTAGAGCAATGGAGGACAGTGGTGCTGGAGGGGCTCTGCAAGGAGATGGGAAGTTCTCCTGACACACCATTCCCCTTCCCCTGCTGCAGGAGCTCAACACCTTGCGCAGCCAGTGTGGGAAACTCTATGGATACGACTGGATCAGCATCCCCCTGGTCTACACCCAGGTGAGAGGGGTGTACCCACACCCATTGCTCCACCACTGCCTGTGAACATCCACACTTACACCCACACCTGGAATCCTGGAAAGGTTTGGGTTGGAAGGGACCATAAAGCTCATCCAGGGACACCTTCCCCTAGACCAGGCTGCTCCAAGCCCTGTCCAACCTGGCCTTGGGTGCCTCTAGGGACAGGGCAGCCACAGCTTCTCTGGAAAATCTATGCCAGGGACTTACACCCTCTTAGTAAAGAATTCCATCCTCATATCTAATCTAAGCCTGCCCTCTATCAGTTTAAAAGCATTGTTCCTTGTACTCTCAATATCTGCCTGTGTAAAAAGTCCCTCTCCCTTCTTTCCATAAGCTCCTTTAAGGTACTGGGAGGCCTCGGCCTCCCCAAAACCTTCTCATCTCCAGCTTCAACAACCCCAGCTCTCAGCCTATCTTTGTAGAAGATCTTCATACTTGACCCATCCATGAAAAGTGCAGGGTACTCTTGAATCCCTCATCCCCACCTGCACACATCATCTCTTTTGCATTGGTACCACAGCACACACCCAGCCCAGCCTCCTTTCCCTAACTCAGACACATCCTCCTCTCCAGAAATAACCTCTGTACAGGGGTAACAAATCCACACAGATCCATGGAAAACACAGGAAGACACAGATCACTGCAGGGATCACATCCCGGGCAAGATCCCGGGAAGGTTGTGCCAGGCGTGTACTCAACTGTTTATCAGCCCAGGCAGATACTTTGGCACCACCTTGCTCCTTTGTCTCCTACAATCCATCTGCTCAGATAACAGGGATGCCCTTCACCATGAAACAGGAGCTGCTGCTCTGGCAGAGGTTAATGAGGAACATGCTGCAAAGTGTATTCCTCTTTTGAACCCCCTTGTTTGTGTTAAGGGACTACGTGAGAGTCTTGGCTACTTTTAACTTGAAAAGGGGAAGTTTCCAGTTCTGTGGTGACAGGGAAAAGCACAAAGCTCAGCATACCCTGAAATCCAGGCAGGCAAATATTAATAAAACCTCAGCATGAGGAACAGGAAGGAAGGAGCAAATAGCAATGCCAGGGATCCCTTCCCGGACTTGCAAACAGCCTGCCAACACGGACTGAGCCATGAACAGCTTCCAGCCCATCCAGGATGTCATGTGCTTGCTGCTGCCACTGGCCTGTGACACCTGCACAGACGTCATTTCAGGGACAGCACACAATGTAGGTAAAGGCTGAAGGGAAAAGGCAACATCTGTAGCTTTCTGCAGGGAAATGCATCCTCCTGCAAAAAGCCTGTCAGAACTGAATCCAAGGCTTTCCAGAGGCTACAGAGCCTGGCTTTGGAGCTGTGTGGGGTGGAACTGAAGGGAGCTGCTGGGAACTCACGCAGCCCTGGTGTGTCCCTTGGCGTCCTTCCCAGGTGGTGACCGTGGCTGTTTACAGCTTTTTCCTGGCCTGTCTGATTGGGAGGCAATTCCTGGATCCGGAGAAAGCATATCCTGGCCATGAGCTGGATCTCTTCGTGCCCGTCTTTACGTTTTTGCAATTCTTCTTCTACGCTGGCTGGTTAAAGGTAAGTCCAAGAAAACGTGGCTGGAGCTGGAATCTGACCCAGCCAAGGGTTTTCCCCAGTGTGAGCTCACCAGGAACCCAGCTGTGTTCTTTGATCTATGGGCAACAACAGGAAGCCAAGAGGGGCTGAAGGAACTGCCAGGACTTCCTAATTTTCCAACTGTCTCATTCTGGACACAAGCTGCACTTTTCCTAGGCTTTGGTCCTTACTAGAGAGAAAAAGGAGCTCCTTAGGTTGCAGGAGGGTTGTGTGAACAGGGAGGAGTTATTACAAATTCCCATGTCTCCCAGTCCCTGAGATGCCTCCACTTTTAACCTACCCCCTTTTGGGAAGAAAAACATGGCTTGGAATTCAAGGGATATCACACCTGACTTCCACCTGCAGGAAAGGGGCAGGGATGACAGCGGTGACCTTTGCTGTGTGCTCTCCACATGCAGGTGGCTGAGCAGCTCATCAACCCTTTTGGGGAGGATGATGATGACTTTGAAGCCAACTGGCTCATCGACAGGAACCTGCAGGTAAAGGGGAGGAACATTCACTAGGTGAGCCTCACCTGAGGAGAAACACCAAGGCAGGACAGTGACCAAATTTTCCTGCCTCACCTCTGCCCCCACCTCTCTGCCTGCAATGGGAGATTGGGGAGAGATCCCCCCAATCCACACCAGGGAATTTGGGGCTTCTGGCATCTTTGTACACAAAGGCTGCCTGCAGCTTCAGTCCATGCTCTGGCACATGGTACGCATCCAGGCTGCTCGTTTCAGGCCTCAGCTCCCTTTGAATGACACATCATTCCTGCCTCTCCTGGGCTTTCCTACCCTGTGTCCATCTAAAACTGTCATGCAATAACTCCACATCTCCTGTCCTAGTGAGCCTGATGCTTTCTTGTCTCCTTCAGCACCATTTTCCTTCCAATTAATCAAATCTCTGTGTGAGAAACAACCCAGATGACGGAAACCACAGCAACCCCAGCCACTTGCCTGGCTTCCATGCCATACCACTTCCTCCAGCTCTGTGTTCCTTTGTCCCCTGATAACAGGCACACAAAAGGGTGCTCACCCTGTGTGATATTCCTGCTGTCCCCTGCAGGTCTCCCTCATGGCAGTGGATGAGATGCACCAGGATTTACCCATTCTGGAGAAGGACCTGTACTGGAATGAGCCTGATCCCCAGCCACCCTACACAGCAGCCACTGCCGAGTACAAGCGTCCGTCCTTCCTGGGCTCCACTTTTGACATCAGGTGAGTGCAGGGACAAAGTGTCACAACACTGGATCAGGTCTTGTGTAGGACATTTTAGGCTCATCCACAACAACCAACATTCTCCACGGAAAAGGATAAATCTACCCTCTTTTCCTTACTCATCTGTATGATAAGCATCCCTGTTTTGGGGGGCTTACAGCAACACAGGGAGAGCCTTGCCAGTAGCAGCAGCATGCCCAGTGCTGCCAGCCTCTCCAGGAGACCCCTCCCCTCCCTCTGTGGCTTTATAACAGTTCACTTTGCCTTTCCTAGCATGCAGAAGGAAGAGATGGAGTTCCAGCCCCTGGAGCAGATTAAAGAGAACGAGGAGGCCAACCACTCCACCCCCTTGCTGGGACACCTGGGCCGCCTCCTGGGTGTCCAGTCCCCGAACTTCTCCAGGTCCTCTTCCCGGATGAACCTGCTGCGCCGGCGAGCAGATCCCGCCTCGCCCTTCTCCCATTATACCTACCAGGACATGGGGAAGGCTGGGAGCCCCTGTGGCATCAACCAGCCAAAGGGAGACTCCCAGGACCAGTGGGACAGTGAAGAGGGAAAACTAAGGGAGTTTGATGCTTTCATGTCCACCCCCTTTTACGAGAGGCCTGGGTTCTACAGCGCTCCGCAGACGCCCATCAGCTCCATCCCCATGATTTTCCCTTCCCGACGCCAAGGGCGCAAGAAGCCACCGGCGCTCTCCAGCATCGCTGCGTGCTCCACTTCCCTTCGGGATGTCATTGTCAACGCCTCCCCTTCCAGGGCCAGTGACGTGGACAAGAGCCAGAGCTCCCTGGGCTCTGCTGCAAAGGAAACTTTTGTTTGGCCAACAGAGCGGAGCAAAGGTCCCGACTCCATGGCTGTGACAGTGGAAGACGGAAAGAGCAACTCCAGGGAAGCTGCCACCACGGGAAGCCCAGGAGCACAGTCCACAGCATCCAACAGCCCCAAATTCCCGTTCCTGCCAGAGCCCCCTGAGCACGAGAAGCAAGGCAGTTTCAAAAGCCTGAAGAGCTCCAAAGGCTCACGCCCCCCCTGGCTAAACCTGGAGAGCACAGCCTCGGCCACTCCCAACTCGGAGCATTCCAGTGCCTTTCACACCCCCAGTAACAAAACCCCCGGAGGCAGCGCTTCCCTCTGCTTCTCCTTCACTCCCGTCACCTCCCCAGCGCTGGAAAGGTCCCACAAGGGCAACCTGGGCCCCGAGGCTCGCAGCCTGAGTTTGGAAGATGCAGCCAGTGCTCCAGACCAGCACCCAGAGGTTTCCAGGAACATGAGAGACACTGGGAATGGAAACGCTAATCCCCCAGCTCCCAAAGAGCCCAGGAGGGCAGAGAGTCCATCCCCCAATGACTCTGGAATCTCACTAGCTGAGGGTGACTACGTGGGACTCATGGAGGTGATCCTGGAGGCCAGTGAAAGCCCAGGGGAGGAGCAGATGGACCAGTACAGCTAAAGGGGAATCCAAGGATTGATGGAATACCTGCCTTATCTTGGCACTCACCCAAACAGAGGTGCTGGACATGCAGCTGGAGCCCAGCCTGGGCTGAAACCAGCACTAAGGACATGCTGCTCCTGGCCTCAGCTACAGAAGCAGGCACAACTCGTGTTGCAACAAGAACAAAAGCACCAAAAACCCAATCTGTAGCAAAAGAACAAGACTTTGAGTGTCAAATATTGCAGGTAGCAGCCTGACCAGCCAGATGTAGCCCAGAACAGGAACAGTTAATGTGGACACTTCCCTCCTCCACACAGCAAGAATGAGAACTTGAGTCCTTCCTCAGGCAGGACTTGCACTCCTAACAAGATACTCCAGGGAAAAAGTAAGGGACTGAAGAACATCCCATCATTTGTGATGCATACCCAGAGTGCCTCTTCCAGTCCTGTCAGCTGGTGTTTTCCAGTACCGGGATAAGGCAGGGTAAGGGCCTGCCAGCACAGGCAGCTGCATCTGCCCAGCACATTGCTTCCTTCTGAAGTTCCACATCCCCCACCACAGATTTGACAGTGCTCAGAGAAAGCTGGATGGCAGCAGACACCACTCAGCTGATTTTTACTGCCTACCCTCAAGAAAATAAAAGCGAGGCTTAAGCCCAGAACCTTGGTTTCATTTCCTCATTTTAGTTCCCTGCAAGGAATTTAAAGAAACCAGAGATTTTCCTACTTCTGCTTTCAGCAGCAGCTGCAAATCCCCCATGTCACATGACAAATTGACCTCCCACTGCCATCACTACAGCTGCCTGCTCTCGCTCCAAACTAAACAGGAAAAGCCAGCTGGAACCAAGTCACTTTATTGGCTGGAGGGCAGTACATAAAACACAAAGAGAAGGGAGGATATTTGGTACAGAGTATGGAACTGTTTATCTAGGTAGCTGAAGCTGCATGCACGGCTGGACAGTAAGTAGGAGTCCCACTGAAACCCACAGCATGGCTCTTGGCAAGGCTTCAGCTCTGACAGTCCCCGAGGGTGTGCTTGTCGAAGAGATACTCTGCCATGCCGTATTTGGGGGCCCCCATCTTCCGCAGGTTGGTCACATGGTCACCCAGCTCCTTGATGGCTTTCACCTGCTCATCCAGGTAATGGGTCTCAATGAAGTCACACAACTGAAAGGGAGACCAGAGGTAGAAATTCAGGCCTGGAATCCTACAGAGGCTCTCTAAGGAAAGGATGCAGAATTTTCAAACTGAGAGGAAGCAGCCTCTAGTTTTGTTGCAGAACAAGATCAAAGTGAGCCAGGCAGCTTAGGAAGCCTCTCCTCTTCCTCACAGTGGGAAGCATTAGCCAAGCTTGATACCCCCACTGCACAGCAAACTCACAGCAATGAGGATTTACACCTCTGGTTCTAAAAGCTCCCTCTAACTTAGGCAGGACACTCCCGAGAGTGCCTGGATTCTCACACGTATTAATCTCTTCCTGATATTAAGCAACCTCAATCCAGCCTTGCCAAAAACTTCCATCTGAGAAGAATCCTGTTTTTTCAGACACTGTTCTGAAACATCAGGGCTTTTAATATTCCAAAGCAACTCCAGAATTTTGTGACAAAAAAGCCTTGTGACAAAAAAAATTAAAAAGATGGAACTCAACCCCCTCAGAAATGGTCTCCATAGAGACTGTTCACAGACACACTTCTGAAGGAATAAAGCAGGTTCCTGCCACCTTAAAAATGCTCTTGGAAGGACAGCAATAACCCACCAAGGGACTCTGGAAGGGCTGCACCTCTGGTTCACACCTTCTTTCACCTTTAGCCACACTGGGGACACACAGCTCAGCCCTAAACCCACACAATTAGAAGGCACATCCTTGGACAGCCACACTGACCCTCAGCATGCACTTACGTGTGGGTCGTTCTTTTCGGTCGCCAATTTGTGCAGTTCTAGCAGTGACTGGTTCACGTTTTTCTCCAGGTGCAGGGCACACTCCATGGCAGTCAGGCCATTCTCCCAGTCATCACGGTCTGGCTTCTGCAAGAGCAAAGCACAGGACATGTTTTCTGTAAGAACCCACAGGCCAGCAGGGTGGAGTCTTTGGATCACTCTCAAAGCCTGGTTACTCCAAGTTTAGGCATTCATGCAAAGTCAAAAATCTGAAGTGCACCTTTGGAACAGAACTGAGCAAACCCTCAAACTCCCACTTCTCCAAACAGTGCATATCTGCTCTGTTAAATTTAACGATAGTGACGAGCCAGTTGCCTTCTGGTTCTGCCCTCACCCCACAGCAAACAATTTGGGCCCTCTCCTTACACAAGAAGTACTTTTTTATTAGTCAATCAACACAAATAATCAAATTGCTCTACACCTCAAATTCCTGTGCCTCTCCAGTGTCAGCTCTTGGTCCTTCTGGGGAGGACCCAGAGGAAAATTCATCCCCTTCCAGCTGCAGACAACCCGGAGCTCACCTTGATGTCCTGCAGGAAGATGCGCCCGCCCCTCTGGTTCTGCAGCTTCATCAGCTTCTCAGCGTGCTCCCGCTCCTCCTGGGACTGATGCAGGAAGTACTTGGCAAAGTTTTTCAGGGCCACATCATCCCGGTCAAAGTAGTAGGACTGAAAAATAAAGCATTCACAGACCCTAAACCTCTGCTTCAGGATGGCTGCAGTCCAAGCCCAGGCCAGCAAGGCAGTGTGGAACAACTCTCCCTCCTTAGTATCATTCCATTTTTCCAGCTAGGATTAAATTTTAACCTGTGTCTCTACCAAGGGCACAAATGAACAGGGTTTGTGTCCTTGGCTCAGTTCTGAAAATACAAAAACCCACAAAAAGCCTTGAAACCCCACAGATAGCTGTTCTGAGCACCATTAAACTGCATCCTTGAAAAGCCTTTTTCAAGGAGAAGTCTTCCCTTTGTTCGCCTGAGCTTGTTTACAATGACCACACTCCAACTCAGGGTCACGACTTGCAACACCAGGTAAGGGTGAGCCAAGAACTTCTACATACTTCTGCAATAAAGCTCCCCTGCTTCCCCAGGCTTTCCAGGGATTAGATTTAGGAATACACTTCCTACTTTTTTTTTTTTTTTTTTTTTGGGGGGAAAGTCACATTTAAGATACAAGAGATAAGCTGAACTACGATATGAATTTAACAGCAACTAAAATATGAATTCAACAGCAACTACTTTTCTGAAAGCAAAGGAAACCCTGTAACAGCAGTTAGAAGCTGTCACACAATTTGTTTTTTCCTTGGTCAGAGCCATAAGCAGAATTCAATGGGAAGTTCTGTATCAACTGCCGATTATTTATCAACCGACTACAGAATTCAGTGCTCTTAAACCAGCGACCTGGAGGTTCGAGGGAAGGCACTGGTGCTTGTGCACTACTGTCACCCACCAAGAGAAGCTTGAAACAGGGCTCAAAACCAAATTAACACAGAAAAAGAGCTGCAAAATACGTGCCACAACACAGGGCAGTGACAATAAGAAGTCTCAATGCCCCAGCACGCCCAAAGCACCAGGATCGCTGCACAGAGGTCAGGGAAGGGCTAAAACGGGCGCCTCAGGCCAAAGGAGACGTGTAAACACAGGGCCCAAGGAAACCGCGGATTCCTCCCGATTCCTGGAGGGAAACCCGTGCCTGGGAGGCGAGCATGGCCGCGGGAAAGCTGCCAAGCGTCTCGTTAGGCACCTCCCGCGAGCCCGGCCCCAAGGGCAGAGCCGCCGGCGAGGCGCTGAGCGCGGCTGATAACGGAGCCGCCAAGGGCAACGGCCGCGGGGCCCGCGAGATAAAAGGGCCTCACCTACACCCAGGGGACGGCGCAGACGGGCCTGAAGGCAGAGGGGGGAGGAGGAGGTGGAGAGAAGGGAGGAGGAGGAGCTGGGCCCGCAGGCACCGCCCGGCACCCAGGAACCCCCCGCCGGGCAAGGCCCTCGTGCAGCCCCTTTATCCCTCGCAGGACCCTTCCCCACCCCGTCGCGCCCGCGGCCCTCACCATGCTGAGGTACACGTAGGACGCGTAGAGCTCCAGGTTGATCTGGCGGTTAACGGCGGCCTCGCAGTCCTGGTGGTAGTTCTGGCGCACCTGAGAGGGGGGCGCTGCCATGGCTGAGGTGCTCCGGTAGGTGTTGCGGTGACTTTGTAGGCGGTGGTGTTGGGGGGGGGTGGTGGCGGGCCCGAGCGCGGCCGGTTCCGTCCAAGCACTGTTGACGCAGGAACCCGCTTCGCTCCGCCGCCGACGCGCTGTAAGGGCCGCCCGCCCGCCGCCGCGCCCTTTATACGGCCGCGCGCCAGGCCACGCCCCCCGCGGAGGGGCGGGGCGTCCCGGCGCCATTCTGCTGGCCCGGCGTGACTCAGCACCCGCCCAAGCCACGCCCACGGCGGGGGCGGGGCCCGCGCGCGCCGCCGTTTCCCGCCGCGCGCGCCGCCGTCCGTCATGGAATGGGCCCTGTTGGGAAGTCCCCCCAAACTCCCCGAGTCCGGCCATTGCCCAGGCACCTCCCTGCCGGGCCTGCCGCCAGCCGTGACCCGCATCCCGCATCCCACATCCCGCATCCCTCCGGGGACGGGGGCTCCGCCGCTGCCCCGGGCGGTTGGTGCCAATGCCCGGCCGCCCTCTCCGTGAGAAGAAAAAGTTCCCAAAATCCGAGTTAAATCCAGAAAGTGGAGGCCAAATGTCGAAAACTGTTGGTAACGAGATGAGTATTTCAGCTGCTTTTAGTGCTGGGGCGGTCACTCGGTGTGTGCCATCATTTATTTTCAATAAACCTCGTATTCTTCGTTCATTCAGTTCAGTCATTAATTTACAATAAAGCCCTGGAGTCTTTTAGTTTCTGCTTTCTTAAATTTTACCCAGATTACAAGGGAGTAAAAACTGCTAAAAAGGAGATCATCCCATTCCACTGAACACCCCAATCTTGCCTTTTCCCAAGCCAGCGTTTAACCCCGGGTTTTCCCAATCCAATGTTCCTGCCGAAATCCATCAGAAATACAATTTACTGGGCCTGTAAACTCAGAATAAACAATCTTTCATCTACGTACTGAGCCTGCAAATTCAGATTAAATATTTCTTCCTGTGTGTATGCTCAGACCACAAACCCAGATTAAATATTTGTTTTCCTCTCACCAGTTCTTTCTACACATTTTTACCGGGAATTTGTCCCTTGCCGGCCCTGTGGGATATCCCACGCGTGGCTGGGTGCACAAGCGCCTGTGTGTGGGTAAAGGGCAGCACCAAAGCTCTTTTCCAGACACTCCAAATGCCCTGGAGGGAACAGGGAGCCTCGGCCCCCCTTTGTTTCGGGGTTTGCTGCCGCTGCTGTCGGTTAACCATCACAAGTAATTAAGATCTATACGATAACGTGGGTCATACCTATGCTTCGGCAGGCTGCCAGGTACATTTCGAATCTCCTGTTCTCCTCCCACATAAATGCTTATGTAAAAAAAAAAAAGAAAAAAAAAAGAAGTAGCTGCTGAGCAGACTCTTTTTTTTACCTTTTTTTTTTTTTTTTTTCTTTATTACTGTGTTCACAGTGGAGTGTCTTCACAACAGGAACATCAAAGCTCCAAAATGGCAAGGTTTGTAACGGGAATATTTCCTCTGCAGCTCGGACAGTCTGTGCCACTCGTGATCGCACGTCAGCAGGATAAGGGAAGTCCCAAATTCTGCTTTCTGGAGTTGCACAATGCACATTGTGTTTGATGACAGCAGATTTATGTGGGCAGGAGAGGAAACACGGGATTGCACAGCCATGGGGGTCATGTCTTGGTGAGCCAGGTGAAGAACTCGCCACTCTGCTCTCATAGGGGATTAGGTTCAGCCATTCCTAGATCTTTCCTATCTCAGATTACTGTTTTAATTTCAGCTTTACTTCATATTGTTTCCTCTTGGCTTGGTTCAGGCCTCCTTTTATCTTGTGCTGCTCTTCGTGAAAATGCATTTTTAATAAAATCCCTGAATGGTTTGGGTTGGAAGGGACCTTAAACATCATCCTGTTCCACCCTTGCCACGAGCAGGGACATCTTCCACTATCCCAGGCTGCTCCAAACCCCATCCAGCCTGGCCTTGGACACTTCCAGGGATTCAGGGGCAGCCACAGCTTCTCTGTGAAAGCCGTGCCAGGGCTTCACCACCCTCACAGGAAAGAATTCCCTCCTAAATGTGAAAGTCACTTGATGGAAAGCCCAGCCTGAGCAAGGTGATGCTTTCAGCAGGCTTCTTCCCAAGAATGCCTGTAAAATTCTTTAGAAAAAAATTCTTTACTGCTTAGGGAGAAATTCTTCTCTTATTTTAGTACTATTTTAGCCCTCAACATTCCCAGCTGCCCAGGGCCTGCCCCATCCTCTCAGGCAGCGTGTGTGGATTTTGAATTCATGTTCCTCCCAGCTGCTTTCTTGGGCTGAAGTAGAAGCATGTTCATGCTTCCCACAGGCAAAATCAGTGTATTGTCTGCCCACACAAGCTTCAAATTGTTGAAGACAATCCCTGTTTTCCCTTGGATGATATCCCATCAGGAACAATGGAGCAAGCTCTCTTGTTGTTTACAGCTTAGCTACTGTACACAGGGCACAGACACCAAAATCGCCAATTTAGGGATAATAAAGCTGAGTTTTAAGCATGCAAAAATAATCAGAGCTTCTTTGGTGAGTGTCCACATATGATACAGAAAGTTATTAGGTCAGAGTTCAAGACAGACCTGAAGGGAAAGTTTCCATGACTCCTACCCCCACTTTAATATCATTTATCCTGACTCTACCCATATCCTTCTCATGCATGTCCTTTCCAAAGGGGCAGAAAACAGGGCTCCTAAACTAATACAGGACAGTATTTGCCCAAAATAAATTCTGAGACAGATTTTTGCTGATACAGTCCCCGGGCAAAATCCTTGGCATGTGGCTTAGGCATTCAATTTGACCTTCCGCGAGAGGCTGCCTTGGTGTGAGCAGAGAGCCAGGGTGCCCAGGAATGCACAAATTTAATTTCTCACCTGTAGGAGTGGCTCACCTCTAGCTTTAAAACACCTGATTTTGCTGTGCTGGTTTAATGGCAACATTAATAACAGATCCCAGTTAAAAATCAACAACTGTTCCAATTCCAGTGAGCAAGAAAATGCTGAATACACCTCAAATGAAAAATAAAAAAAAAATTACAGTAACCTTTTTTTTTTTTTTTTTTTTTTTCCCAAAGCTCAAAGTCCTGTAAATAAGAGAAATTGCATCCAGTCAAATATTTGTTATGGAGAACCTCCTCTCCATCCACAAACTTCAGTGTCATTCAGCTGCCAGACTTTATGTAAACACAAAAGCAACTCTAAACTTGGCTCCAAGGTTGATCATGTGTCGGGAAATTTGACACTGGTCTCAACCGTGAGTTTTGAAAGCTGTTTTCTAAAAACATCTGGGCTCCTCTTACTCTGGGAGTTTAACTGAAAACTCCTTCTTGTCACTCCTTGGGCAAAACACATGGCGCAAACTTTGCAGTTTGTTCCTTTTAGATGCCTGAAGTTTTCCAAGTGGGAAACCCAGGATTTAGGCAACAAGTTTTTACTGGGTACTTACAGCCCAGAATGCAAATGACTGGAGTTCATGAGCTGCTGGTTCCTGGAAACACTCTCCAAAGGGAGACAGACAAAGGATATTTGAAGTTCTGCTGGGAAATTTGCTTTGGAGACCGAACACAAAGCTGTTTTTTATGCAGGAAAAAAGTCCCAAACACAGAATAATCTGTAGCTTTGTACTACAAGATTTTATAGACAAGGAGTATAAACCCCTCTTTAGACAGACAAACTTCTTCTGAGTTGTAACTCAGGATTTTTTCTCTCTGGAGTATTTTTATACACAGTCTAAACAAAATGCTGCAGGAGATTGCAATTCCCTAATTTGCCCAGAAGACCCTTTAATTTATTTTTATTTCTTTTACAAGCCTTGTAAAAATACACTTAGAGCCAAGAGAGCGAGGAAGAACAATGTTAATAATACAATAATTCTCTCAGCATAGCCGGAAACAGGATCTGAAAAATTTACTTGGATGTATCATCCCTTTTAAAACTAATTTCCAGACTGACTGCACTATCTGTGAGGGAAAAGCTCCATTCCTGATTCCAAAGGCAGCCTGTGCCCCAGGTGCATTTACAGGAGGTTTCACAACAAGGATTTGCCAAGCTGCAAAAGCCCCCAATAAGTTTGATATTGACATTCCAGCACAGGCCACAATCCACAATATTTGCTCTACTGTCATGATCCTCCCATGGCGCCATCCACCCTTTTTCCCCTCCCCCTCTCAGATTCACAGTGTTAAAAACAAGGGGGTGGGGATCACTCCTGTCCCCTGTCTCCGTTGTATTGAACTTTTTCTTCAAATACTGTACAAAAATTGCAAATAGACCACCCATCTAAAGTCAACAAGTACAGGGAAATTTCTCAATACACCACAAAAATCACCTTCTTCTGAGCATGAATTCCCCTGAAAAGCACTGGTGAATGTTCAAGCCCTCATGGATCACCATGGATCACCAGGCAGTTTTTACATTTCACATGTGAAATGTTTTTTTTTAGAAGTTTTACTAGGGAATCAAAGAAACAAACAGGTTTGTCCCCCCTGAGGCCATCAGGTAATTTTGTGAGGATGCACGAAGGTGTTCCTTGGATTTAGTGCAGCATTGAGTTTGAGCAGACACTAAATCTCTCAGAGGAGGCTGCTTTTATACTCAGCCACCCAAAAAGGAGCAGCAAATGCTTTCAAGCATGAGGAGAAGAAACAAGCTTTTACAAGGAGCTGGCGGTTAAAGGACATGCAGCAGCCTGATAAAACACCACAAAAACAAGCAGTGGCCCATGGCTGATCTCTGTTGGGCTGGCTGGGTGTGGGGCACCCCCAAACTGCTGAGCAGGTCTCTCCAGGAACTCGTTCCATGGCTTATTCAGAAGAAGTGAAGGGATTCAATGGATGTAGAGGGATGTTCTCAGTAGAGGTGAGGTACAGGGAGAGTTTTCTCTGGGAAAAGCTGGTTCCTGCTGTGCTGTGCTGTGAGGGAACGCTGAAAACACCCCTGTGGTTCATGCAGAGGTGCAGCCACAACTCCACAGCTTCCACATCCACCTTTCTTGCTGGGTGTAACTTCCTACTAAGCCACGTTTGGGCCCTTGGCATCAAAGTAAAAATACTGAAAAGCAGTTCAAGGGCCTCAATCCTCTGTGTGCTGCTTGTGGAGCAGCCAGGCAGTGCTGAAGTGTGGAACATCATCCTGCAAAGTCACCTCCGGATGAGCTGGACACAGCTCCTTCCCCAAGGTGGGAAGTGACCCAGTGGTGATTTCCCTGCACACTGAACAAACTGGGGGGAGAAAAAGTAAGGAAATTGCACAGAGAGAGAGAGAAATAAAACAGGGGAAATCATCTCTGTTGGGGCAAGAAATGGCTGTGACACTTTGAACCGGGTTGGACTTCAGGACCGCGCAGAAGTCGTCGTGTTCAGCTCAGCAGATACGGGGCCATGCCCCAGATATCAGCATTCCAGCAGGCAGTAAAGCAGTGGCAGAGGCCACCCACTCGGTGGGACAGGGAGATAAAGGGAAGGGCAGCCCCAGGAACCCCTCAGCAATCACACATGGCTGTTGCAGATGTTCTGCTGGGCTGGGCAGAACCCTTAACCCCAGGCTGACCACCTTGGCCTCCTGGGCTCGTGCCCAGTGTCCTGGGAAGATGCTCCCACTGAAAGCTGTGGAAGCAAAGCCCTCAGCCTCCCCTCAGCCAGCAGCCAGAGGAATGCTCTGCCTGGCCTGAGGAATCTTCCACCCCCTTGCTCTATGAGTAGCTCGCTCAGTCATGCATGGCCACAAACCTGTCTAAATAGGCAGCGATGACCAAGACTGAAACTCAAATCAGGAACTTTCCAGTCTGACAAGTAAAAAAAAAATAAAATATTTCCGCTCCACACGTACTTAGCACAGGCCAGGCCCTTCCTCACCTGGTGTTTGGGGCTCTTGGTTCCTTCTGTTGTAAATACATATTATAATATTGGCTTTTCACAAATATTGAGTGCTATATGTATAAAGTTAAAATAACTTTGCTATAAAGATACAGTTTTTATTTTTTGCTCTTAACTGAACTTAGACATAGTAGTAGAATAGTTAATATAGTTACAGAACTGTCTGCTTGGTTGGGATAACATCCAATGAATGTATAATAAAGACCCCTGCTACTGATATGCCAACTATCAGTACCCACCATCTAAAAAAAGTATAAACCAAAGTATAATCCAAAACCCAAGCCAAAAGTGATAAAAAGACCACAACCAAGAATTGTACATACTCTAAAAAAACAGGCCCAAAGAGGGGCCATGCTAAACAGTTCCTAGAAAACATTAAATAGTTTTATAGAAAAGTTAAATACACATACTGTTTTATAAATATGCAATGAGCTGATGTAGCAGAAAAGGTATTTAAAGAGTGTCTCCAAGCACAGTTAAGTGTGCTCTTGGCTAAATGCCAAGCACCCTGCTGTAAAAACTTTGCTTTTTTAACTTTGTTTCTTATTGTCATTTATTAAACTTGAAGCCAAAAAGGCTGCATCCCTCACACAAACACCCCCACACCTTGTCTGTCTCTTTTCCCCATCTCCAGCCACCCTGCTGACCCCTTAGAGAGTCTCTGCAGGCCATGAGCTTAGCAGAAAACAGCATTTTTGACCAGTTTCTAGGGCTGGCCTGGGCACTGGATGGGTCTGAAAGCTCCAGAGTGATGAGACACGGAGGAGCTCAGCAACTCGAGGGCAAAGGGTGATCCCAGAGAATTCCCCCAAGACCCCGAGGAGCAGGGAGGATGTTCAGTCGTGCCCATAAGGGAAGAGTTCTCTGACAAAGCATTTCTCTAGTCAGGAGGTGCAGGTTGAGCAATGGGCTGACACCAGCTGAAAGAACAGCCTGGGAGGGAGCAGAGGGATGCAAATCACGAGGATCTCTCTGAGGTCACCAAGGAAAACAGAGTCTCTGACTGGGAAGAAAGAAAGAAGCCAGAATTGCAGCATTGTTACTTAATCCAGAGAACTTTGTTCATCAAGACCAGCAGGCTCAGCATGACCATGCAAAAAAAGCTACCAGGCTTTTATTGGAATTCCTGAGTGCCTGTATCCCTGCAGTGGACTCTGCCTGGAAAAGGCAAGTCCCACTTTATTCCCTGCCCATGTTTACTCTGCTCTACTCTGGAGTCACCAGGCCCACTTCCCTCCCCATAAATATAAGCATTTCCAGAGGAACAGGGAGGTTATCAGCCTTGGACAGAAGAAAACATCCACTTCCAGAGTTTTCTGCTGGAAACCCTTCTCCTTTGAATCACCAGCCTTGCTGTGGTGAAAAATTTTGTCACCACAAAATTCCTCAGGTGGGAAGGGTTCAATCCCTTCTTGCTGTATTCCAGAGGCCAGGAAAGCAGCTCATTTCAGAGGAAGCAGCACTTCCTAAACTTACTTCAACCTAAACTGTCACACAGCCACTTCACAGGCCTACAGTGACAAGGATGGGAACACAGCTGGGAATTGCAGGGATTAGAAAAGAAGGAGGAAGGGAATGAGAATCTGTGTTTTTAAGCCACATGCAGTGTGAGAAGCACCAGTACACAGAGAGGCCGAGAACTAGGAAGAGTAAGTGACACCACCGTTACTTTACTTCAGCTGGAAACTTTCTCTTCTTGTTCCTGGCCCTTCAGAAGTGGCTTTTTCCAGAATTAATTGGGAGAAGACAGTTCTACCCCTTTCCCCATATCACCCTCTGCCAAAACCAGACAGATCTCTCTGTTTCAGACAGTTCCTGCCTTCCTGTCAGGTGGGAGGATTGAGGAACAGCACCTCCAAAAGCAACCAAACCTCGAGGGCGAGGAATTGGGAAGTAGGTTGGATCTCTTCCCAACCATCACATGACTTTTATTCATCCTCCTTCTCGGGAATGAGGTAACATTCCATTTTCAGCCAACGTGCTTTGCCTGATATCTGCAGAAACCAAACTAAGAATGTAATGATTCATTTAAAAAACATCTTTATTTCACCTCCAAAAACTTGTGTTGCACCATAAATCAGGGAATAAATGAAAGGACAATTAGCTGTAATTTCAGTTCAGTTGCTCTGTGAGGGATGCTGTCCTTTACAGCTCTCTCCATGAAGATTCCAGGAACTTTGTTAACATTCCCATGGTGTTCCAGCACTGAGATTACAGTCAGCAAACAGGGCCCTGAGAGGTTGGTCACAACTCCCAGCACCTTTCCAAGAGACATTTCCACCTCACCTGCCTGGGAAGGGAAGGGAGCAGCACCTGGCCCCGTTCCTAGCCACTAGACTGAGCACGGCCTTTCTCCAGGCAGCCCGGGCAAGGCCTGTGGCACGGGAGCGGGGGGCATACGGTTTGTCCCGGTTTGTCCCTATTTATCCCGGTTTGTGCCGGTTTGTGCCGGTTTATGCCGGTTTCTCCGGGCGGGTCCCGGCCAGGCCGAGCCGCCACGTGGGAGCGCCCGAGCTGCGCTACCGCGCGCGCGCGCTCCGTGCGCCGCTGCCCCGGGGCACGCCGGGAGTTGTAGTCCCAGCGGCGCCACGACGGAGCGGTGCCTACCAGCGGCTTCTCCGCGGTTCGGCGGCGGCGGCTCCGCCTCTGCTGTCTCCTCAGGGACGCTCGGGGAGCTGCAGGGTGGTTTCCGCCATCCCGCGGCGCTGCCGGCGGGGAGCGGGCATCGGTGTCGCGTGAGGATGACGTCACGGGCGGGTGTCATGGCGCCGTGCCCTGAGGAGCCCCTCAGGCGGGGCCCAGCGCTGTGTGGGGAGGAGCGAGCCCTGGGAGGATCCCTGCGAGCGGCAGCTGTGCAGAACGCGGGGTGTCGCAACAGAAGAGCCGAATTGCGTCTTAAGTTTTATAAGTGTTAAATATGACTAAATAACGTTGGCTTTCGCATTTATGTATTGGCTTTTGCGTGATGTTGGTGATCATAAATAGTTATAAATAAATAGATATGGTATACGTGATAACTCTTTTCAACATAATCTCATAGTTTTTAGAAATAGTAGTGTAATAAAGTTATGTATCGCTTGTAGAAATGGTGAAGTGATTAACAGACTTTTAACAAAACACGGGGTGTGAAAAATCTCTTGTGTAAGTGAAAGAACTGTGTAAAATCATCCATGGATTGACCAGTCCCAGTGATGACAGTGACACAAAACAGCACCAGAGAGGATGGGAGGAGAACTCATTATTTTCTCTTATCAAGAGGAGCGTGAAACAACAGGAATGAAATCACAGGAAGAAAAAAAAAATTATTGATGTCATACAGATAAGCGAAGATGGGAAAAATCAAACACAATCACTGTACCATCAACTCTTAGGAATGTTTAAATAACGTATAAACTAATGAATATGCATGTAATCCCAGCAACGTACCTGTATATAGAGACCTTGATTTTAAGTGTGTGGTGTGCTCTTTGGCTGCTTGTCAAGGGCACCCCAGTGCTGCTGTTTTTGTATTTTATTATTATTATTATTATTAAAAAAATTTAAAGTGTGAACTCTGTTTTTAACCTAAGGGACAGGTGTACCCCCAACATTTGGCTCCTCTGAGAAATCACCACTTCCAGGGTTTATAAAAGCCCTGATTATCACAGATTCACAGCCTGGTTTGGATTGGAAGGGACATAAACATCTGATAAAATATACAAAGATGATATTCCTTTCTCTATAGAGGATATGGCAGAGCTGGCAAAAAAGGAAAGTATTTTTCCTGGAAAAAGCTTTTAGTTTTCCAAGTTTAAAATTAAATGTTGAATCTGATTCTGGGATTTCTCACAAATATTTTGTGCATTTGCTCTCCTGAGGCTGATTAATTCTTAAGTAATTGATGGAAAGCAAGCAATGAGCATTGTTTTTAAATATTCAACCCCAAATATCTTTAGATTTTTCCAAGCAATTCCCCTCACACTTCTTTTTTTACCTGAAACTTGAATTTGAATTGGACTCAGTCTGCTAAAAAAAAAGAATTATGGGTATTATTTTAACCTTCCAAGAAAAAGCACCTAGTTTACCCCTAACTTTGCAAACGTTAATACACATTTCTGTTGATGCCAGGATAAATTCTAGGCAGGGCAGAGAAAGGAAGCCTGGGAGAGCAGTATAAATTCCAAAATGTTAGGTGGTTACCCTTGAGTGAGGCAACACAAAGCTGTCTAAAATGGGATGAATAAAAACCCAGATTTTTACCACCCCCAAAGGGATAAATTGCTTCCCAATATCCAATCTAATCCTTCCCTCCTTCATTTTAAAGCCATTTAGAGCCAAGTGTATAAAGGGTGGCCCTAGAAAGGACAAAATCACTTCACAAGAGCCCTTGATTCTATGATTCCATTTTTTGTATAAGAATTAAAAAATAGGGAGGAAAAGGAGGAGAAAATAGAATTGACACACCAAATGCAACTTTTTTTTTTTTTTTTTGATTCCCAAAGTCCTGGGAATTCTAAAGCCAGAATCCATAGCCCAAACTGAATTTCACAAGTGGATACTGTTTTTAGAGGAGAAAAATAAATCATTCACATTCTGTTTTATTGTTGCATATTTTCATAACTGGTAGCACCATAAAAAAAAAAAAAAAAAAAAAAAGAGAGGGGGGAAAATCTGCCCTGGTTTCATTGCAAATAATAAAATTCAAGTAATGTAGTTGGACTTTGCTTAAGGAAAAAAAAACTTTTTTTTTTTTTTTTTTTTTTTTTTTTTTTTTTTTTTTTTTTGAAGGCACAGGAAGGATTTCAGGAATCTTATGTTTAGGAATAGATAGATGAAAATGGTCTCTCAGTAGATGCACGAGATTAGCCAAATACTAGGTGTAATCTGATTTTCAGTGCCAAAAGCAAGTGGAGATGCACAGAGGATCACTCATATGGGAATTTCATCGATATTTTTCCTTGATTTATTTGGTGCTGTCTGTGCTCCCGTGCCCTGTTCCAACAGGGCAGCTCCACTTCTAGGAACACGAGAGTCAGTGCAGGGGTATTGATTTCCAAGAGCAGCCAAAAATAGGCCCTCAGGGAAAGAGGAGCAGAAACTGGGTGAGTGTGTTACCATCCTTCCCTGATAAATTTTTCCAGTGCTGCCAAAGGAAATCACAGCTGTCTCCTTCCAGTATCAGAGGTTACTGGGCATGAGGGAAATGAAAGAGGATGTGTTGGTTTTGAGGAATATTTAGGGATTAGCACCTCGATTCCTGAAGGGATGGTACACCTGCTGATAAAGAGTGAACCTCTCATGGACACTTCCCACCAGAGCAGGTTGCTCCAAGGCCCATCCAGGCTGGCCTGGAGCAATTCCAGGGATGAGGCAGCCACAGCTTCTCTGGGAAAGAAGGAGAAAAGAAGGAACATATTCCTTGTTAAATTCCCTAATACCTTGATCCCAGCTTTTGCTGTGAGCCTTGCTGGGTGCACTGGCAGCAAACAGCTCCTTACAGTGGGTCTCTTTGGGAACACATGGCTCTGGTGGGTGGGAGAGGGAGGGAACTGTGGCAGAATTAGATTTGATAATCCAACCTTTCTACCTGCACAAGCCAGGAGAGGCATCAAAATCTCCTGTCTGGATACACATTGTAAATCAGGCTCTAGTTTGGTACCTTGGAATTCAGGTGCATCTTTTAAAAGGCATCCAGGGTTTGGAATTGCACACAGGTTGGTGTCCATCCTTTGGCATCTGTCCACACAGCTACGTTTAGATTCCATCACCTTTGGAAAGAGGAGTGTTCTTCAGCCCTGCAGGGAGCAGCCACCCAAGGCCCTTCATCTTAACAAGCCCTTTTGGGCATCCTGGAAAAGCCTTTAATGATCCTAAAACCTTCTTAGGAAGCTCCTGGTGGACCTCCCTCATCCTTCAAACAAGCCCCTGGGGACAACTTTGCTGACACTGAGGAGAGGAAACTTTCTTCCTTTTCAAAGAGAATGAAAACTTCCAAAGCATTTCAGTTTGTCACAACTTCTCCACACCTTGGTAGGAGAATTCATGGCTTGGCCAGCAGTTCTCCAGTCCTCCACTGGCTGGTGCAGAAGCCGTGGCAGGAATTTGAAGGATAATTGATCATCATTATCCTTCACCAGCTGCACCAGCAGCTTCCCCTGGCCAGCAACTTGTGGTTGGCAGAAGTGCCTCAGAACCTTGTGCAAGTGCCTGGGACATCCCAAGGGGGCCAGCAACAGGCATGGCAGGTGGTGGGGCAGATTCCAGGTTCCAGGGGTTCCAGTCAGGAGTAAAGTTGTGCATAAAGACAAATCCAACTGCTGTGCCTTGGTTGTGCATTCAGAGATCTGGAAGAGCTGGAACAAGGATTTTTTTTGGGGGGGCAGATGAAATGCTTCATAAATATCCTGCTCACAGTTGTAATCTCTGATGACTTTTCTTGCATTTCAGACACCTTAAAGCCCACAATTAATACAAGGTTTCATCACAAAATGAATGCATTTAAAAACTGAGAGACACTTGTAGCTAAATAAAGGAGATTTTATTAAACCTATTTCATCAGAAACTTTTGGGGTCAATCAAGTGACAATAATCTCAGAATTTTTATGAGATGACTTTTTATTTCTCTACAAAGAAGAGAGGTGGTGAAGAGAGAGGTGAGCTGCAGGAAGCAGCATGACCTCCCTTTCCATTAGGATTTGATGAAGCAAGGAGAAAAAAAAATGGGAAAAAGGAAAAATGTAGTGGCAAACATGGCTCCAGAGATGGAACTCTGGAGATTCCAGCAAACAACAGACACACAACAAGGAGAGAGAGAGAGAGACAGGAGAGAAATTTCAGGCTGATACATAAAACATAATTGAATATATTTGGAGTTTAATTTTGAAAGAGATGTAAACAGCTTTTATACAGTGTATGTAAGTGTGCCTGAGTACCAAGTCCTAGAATTCCTGCCCTAAAATGTGCATCCAACTCCTGCCTGCTCTCACCTCAGCTTTGTCAGTGCTCAGTGGAGAACAACATTCCCAGCTGGACTCTTCTCCTCCTGTGAAAATGACCTAAAGCTGTGCCATGCAATTCTGAGAGTGCACAGCTCTCCCTTCTAACTGCAGAGGGAGCCAAAAGAAGGAGTTTTCAGCCCAGAAACTGAATTTGGATTCCAGCATTTAATTTTTAGATGTCTGAAAGAGAAAGTCATTCTCAAACTGTACTTTCTACCCAGCTGATGGTGGAGACTGAGGGAGGTTTTCTTGTCTTGTTAAAGCCCTTCTTACCTGGCTGATCACTCTTTTTAGGGCACATTTTACCTCTTTGTTCCTGAGGCTGTAGATGATGGGATTTAGGAGCGGGGTGAGCATTCCATAGAGCATGGACACGACCCTATCCCAGTGCGGGGAATAGGTGAAGGAAGGGCGGACATAGGTGCAGATGGTGGTCCCGTAGAAAAGGCAAACCACAGTCAGGTGAGAACCACAGGTGGAGAAAGCCTTGTGCCAGATGCCAGGGGAGTCCCTGGCCAGGATTTCCAGGAGGATGTAGATGTAAGAGACCACAGTGACCACGCAGGCGCCGCTCCCTAGCACCCCAGCCACCAGCAGGATCACCAGCTCCCTGCTGTGGGTGGGCGAGCAGGAGAGCGCCAGCACGGGAGGAATGTCACAGTAATACTGCTGGATTTTGTTAGGACCACAAAAGGAGAGCGTGAAAACCAGAGAGGTGTGCAGCAGGGAGTTCAGAAGCCCTGTTGCCCAGGTGGCCAGGGCCAGCTGAGCACACAGCGTGCTGCTCATGATGCTCGGGTACCGCAGGGGGTGGCACACGGCCACGTAGCGGTCGTAGGCCATCACAGTCAGGAGGAAAATCTCCGTGCCCACCACAGCAATGAGGGAAAAGTGCTGGAGCAGGCAGCCAGGGAAAGAAATCTCTTTGTGTTCCAGCAGCAAGGCCCCCAGCATCTTGGGCACGGTGATGGTGGGACATAAGAGATCCAGCAGGGATAAGTTGCCGAGTAAAAAGTACATGGGGGTGTGCAGGTGGGAGTCAGTGCTGATGGCAACGAGGAGAGTGATGTTGCCTGCCATGGTGGCCAAATAAACGAGCAGAAAAAGCACAAAGAGGAGCAAACGGATTTCTAGAGCATCAGAGAGGCCCACGAAAACAAATTCGGATACTGTTGAGAGGTTGACCATCTGCATCTTATCTCTCATTGTGGGAATGAGGCAGAGGATTCCCTGGAATAAAGAAGGTGTGACTTAATCACAATTTCATCCCCATTTTAAAGATTGTGAGGGGTTTTTTTATCTGTTTTGAAGTTTGAAACCATTTCCAAGCATTGCTGTGCTCAAAATCTAAATTTTAACCACATATTTCTAATGCAAAAGGTAAAATGTAGGTATTAAACTTGACAATGATTAATTCAAAATGTAAGTTTTTGCAAGTTGCCACCTCAGTCTGAAGAGCTGAAAGTTGAAGTTGCCTTCCCTGCAGTGTCCAGCTTGGACACAGCCCCAGGCAGCACAACGGGACTTTAAAGGTTCCCTGAGCAAGGGGAGTGTGGTATAGATCCCTAAAATTCCTTTCCACATAAATTATTTAGTATTAATAATATCATTAAAATGATTAGTAACTGAAGCTAAAACTTACTTTTTAAGGGAGCAATGCTGTCAGAGAATTAAATCCTTCATAACCAGCAGATAGATGAATTTTGAGGGGTTTTTTTTTCAGGTTTTGGATGGGGCTTGGAGCAACCTGGTCTAGTGGAAGGTGTCCCTGCCCATGGCAGAGGGTTGGAATCAGATGAACTTTAAGGTGCTTTCCAACCCAAATCATTCTATGATTCTATCATAGAAAAATGTTACAATTTGGCATCCCATTAAAGACCCCCCGTTTTTCTATAAATTGTACCCTGTGGAATTCCATAATACCACTAGTACTTCTAACATCTATCTGTACTTTCCTCCAGTCCCCTTTCCCCAATTCAAAGAAATCTGAATGGCATTAAAGGATCTTCCCATTTACCCTGCATTGCTCCATGGAATGTAGCTCAGTATTTACAGTAAAGATTTACTACCAGCCTTATAGGGAGGAAAAGCAAAGTTCAGTCCGAACACCTCATTTTTGGGAGACTCTGGGATTGATTTTGAGATAGGGGGAATATTGTACCATGTCCTTATCTGTAAAAACATGCAGAAATAGATTGGTGAAATTCCATGTGGCCAGGCTCCTCTGTGGTCTTTTGTTCTCCCAGAAGCTTGAGAGGGAGCAAAGTCAGGGCTTAAACTACACAAGAAATAGTTAACTCAGCAGAAAGAAAAGGAACATCGCTTGTTCATAAAATGGGGAGCTCATTCAGGTGAAATAGCACAGAAACAACACAGAAATACTCACCGCTGCACAGAATTAATTACAGGTGATTTATAGTTGTCTGTATCTCCAGGAAACAAAACAATCCTTTTCTTCTTTCTACACATGATATAAAAATGATTTCACTCATAAGGAAGAGAGGAATCCTGATGGAGCAGCATTGGAATATTCACACAGACACCTGCCACACCTGCCAGGGCTGGCTTGGCTGCAGGAGTAGGCACCTCTCTTCTTTAATGAGGTTGTATAAATATCAGGGAGTGTCTGGGGACAAGTGTGTCTGGCACTTTTTTTGGATGTTCCCTTAATTGCATGTATGAGGGGTTTTGCAGAAAATTGACAAAAGGGGCTGGAAATCCAAGGAACCAAAATTCCCAGCACTACTTTGAGGCGCCAACAAAAATTCCCCTCTGGTTCCATTAAGCATCCATGTGTGATTTATGGGAGTGCCACTTCCCATGTGATGTCCAGGACTGGAAACAGGCCTGTTCCTATTCCAGCAATACCTGACCATAAATTCTGCACTGTTCACATGAAGGACTCTGGCTGTCCATCATGTTTGCTGTGTTGGCAAACTCCTGGAAAATTAAAGATTCTGCGTCTTACATGTGCAAACAGTGATAGGACAAGAAGGAATGATTTTAAACTAAAAGATGAGGGATTTAGATTGGACATTAGATAGAAATTCTTCCCTGTGAGAGTGGTGAGGCCCTGGCACAGGTTGCCCAGGGAAGCTGTGAATGCCCCATTCCTGGAAGTGTCCAAGGCCAGGCTGGACATGGTTTGGAGGAACCTGGGCTAGTGGAAGGTGTCCCTGCTCATGGCAGGGGGTGGGACTGGATGAACTTCAAGGTCCATTTTAATCCAAACCATTCCAGGACTCTATAAACTGGAATTCCCCAAGGGTCACACAGCACAGCCCAGTCCTGCCATGGGAGTGCAGAGCTGTGTCTGGAATGAATCCCCATGGTCCAGACCCTTCCCTGTGTGCTGCAATTAGCCCAAGGACCATCAGGCATCACACTTCCCATGCAGTTTTGCAATAAAGAATTGTGTGACAAACCCAGGTGCCAGAAAGAGATACAGCAAAGAGATCCATCCCTCACCTCTCCCTTCCAAGCCAAACCATTCTGTGATTCTGCTCCCCTCATATATCTTAAACATTTCTTTTGGGGTGGGATGCATTGGCCTCATCAAGGTGCCAGTCACCCAGGCCCTCAGCTCTACATCTAAGTTGCTTATTTGCAGGGATAATCTTAGCTGGGTTATTACAAGTAGAAACACAGGATAGTTTTTGAGATAAGAGTTCTACCTCAGGCTAAATAAATAAAAATGATATTGCATTATATATTACTATAAAAATTCATTAAAAAAAACCCACCCCAAAACAAACAAGAAAAATATCTCTATTTGCAGAATCCAGATGTGCACTAATTGATGATATGCTGGATTAGACCCCTCTTGCCCTGCTGCCCACCCCTCCCTGCCATCCCCCTTGTAATACAACCAAAGGGATTTGATTTTGTCCACTTCTGGGACTATCCAACTTTGTCATTGTTTGATATTTCCATCTCGGAATGCTTATGATGAGCCCAGACTGATTAGAGTCTGCTGAAAATGTTCCCCCTTTTCTCTGATGTCCATTTATGTTTCAGTCCCATAGTCTTTAAATAAAATTGATTAACCTGGGATCTCTCAGGCTTCTTGGGATTTAACAAAAGCATTGTAGAGATCCTGCCAGTTCTCAAAGGATTTTTTTTCCCTTTGAGGCCATTTTTCACTGTCCTCTAGGTGAGGGCAATAAATCTGAGGGTGAGCTCATAGAGCTGATAATTTCCAGGGGAGAAAGAACTCGGGATTTTAATGATGTGCAGTGGAGCCAATTTACACACAGGGACAAACTCAGCTGCCAAAGTTGCACCTTTGCAATTTGTCAGGCACCAACTTTTTAACAGCATCTTCTGAGGCCTTGTTAAAGTCATCCCAAGATGACTCCTGGGGAAAAAATCAATTACAGTAAACTGTTTGTCTTCATAGAATGGTTTGGGTTGGAAGGGACTTTAAAGCTCATCCCATTCCAGGACCCCGCAATAGGCAGGGACATATTCCACTGGATCAGGTTGCTCCAAGCCTCTTGT
Organism: Sitta carolinensis; assembly: GCA_032173965.1. NCBI lineage: Eukaryota > Metazoa > Chordata > Aves > Passeriformes > Sittidae > Sitta > Sitta carolinensis. The sequence goes on from JAVUNC010000026.1 coordinate 8,612,058, forward strand.
ATTGAAATCCCAGCTTCCAAAAATATAGAACTTTTATTTGTTTTATCAAAATTGGAGAAATTATTTCAAATCAGTTTACTGTTGATGCCCCCAGATTATACCTGGTAAACAGATTGATACCAGCAAAATAACTGGACCACATCTCCAATTTGCATTGCATTTATTTATAAATAAAATATTTATAAAAGCTTTATTGGAATGTTTAAAAAATTATCTTAGTGGTAATTTTTTTCTCAATTGAAATTTACCCTAACCGACCTAAAGAACATTTTTCATTTTTCAACATTTTCCTCTAATACTAAAAAAAATGCTCCTTTCCAACCCAAGGCATTCTTTGATGATCCTGAGTAGAAATTCACTATTAAAAGAAATCTCATTTGCACCAGGATGGGAGATGCTTGGAAATCTCTCTTAACCAGGAGGATCAATGACTCACTGATGCTTCTGATCCTTCTCTTCCTACAGGTGTGGGAGTGAGGGCTAATTTTAGACAGCACAGAGAGACAGGCAACGTGAAAATCCTTTAACTTCCTGTGCAGCAATTTAGATTGGATATTGGGAAAAATTCCTTCATGGAAAAGGTTTTGCAGCTCTGGAACAGGCTGCCCAGGGCAGTGGTAGAGTTGCTAACGCTGAAGGGATTTAAAAGTTGTGTGGATGTGGCAATGTGGCACTTGGGGACATGTGTTAGTGGTGGCCTTAGAACTCTGGGGAATGGTTGCACTTGATGATGTTAGAGGGCTTTCCCAATCTCAGTGATTCCATGATTTTATTTAGGTGGGATGAATCCAATCCTAAATCATTCTAGCACAAAGAAACTGATGGTGTTCCCCTCATGGCAACCACTGAATTTCTGTCCCTGATAGATTTGGTGATGTAACCCCTTGCCCTCATAGAGGCAGATTGGATTGGAGGGGACTTTACAGACAATCCCATTCCAACCTCCCTGCCATGGGCAGGGACACCTTCCACTATCCCTGATACCCCACATTGTTCCAAGCCCTATCCAAGCTGGCCTGGAACACTTCCTGGGACAGGGCAGCCATGGCTTCTCTAGGAAACCCATGCCAGACCACCACAGGGAAGGATTTCTTCCCAATACCCCATCTAAACCCACCCTGTGTCAGTGTGAAGCCATTCCCTCTTGTCCTGCCTCCATGCCCTTGTCCCGAGTCCCTCTCCACTCCTTCTCCTTCCTCCATATATTGTGCTTTGTATGATTTTAATAATTCACTTCTGTGAGAAAATTATGACTAAAAATATCCTTATATGTCTATAGAAGACCTTACGAGCAGAATCTGCACTGTCTGTGTCTTCCAGTGTGAATTTGGGGAGCCTCAGTGCATGTGCCTCTGCCATCTGCTGTCATGGCACAGGAAAAGCATGTCAGAGAGGGAGACAAGCCTCATCTGGAGTCATTTATTTATTTGAAAACTATGATCCAACATGAGTGAAAGTGTTTAGGAAGTTTGGGGGTTTCCACACAGTTTTTTAATATGAATGTTTATATGTGTACATAAATGTATTTGTACATAATTTGAAGTCTGTAGGCTTTAGCCACTAAGTCATTATTGTGTAGGGGCAGCGTAGGAATGTGAGCTCCAGGTGTGACTCTGGGTGTAACTCCAGGATTCTGCCAACCCAGCCTTTCTCAGGAGGCTCTGCAGCGCTTCCACAGTCTCCACATGGATTCCTTCACCTCGTGGCTCCTCAGGGTGTAGATGAGGGGGTTCATCATGGGTGAGAAGGTCGTGTAGATGACACAGACGTACTTGTTGGTGGACAAGGTCCCGGCGGGCCGCAGGTAGGTGAAGATGCAGGGCACGAAGAACAGGGTGACTACCATCACGTGTGAGGCGCAGGTGGACAGCGCCTTCCAGTGCCCCTGGGAGAGGCAGGCCTGGACCTTGGCCAGGATGAGCGTGTAGGAGGCCACCAGCACCAGGAAGCAGCCCAGGGAGATGAGGCCACTGTTGGAGGCCATGAGCCACTCGGTGAAGGTGGTGTCGGCGCAGGCCAGGCGGACCACGGGCGGCACATCGCAGAAGTACCTGGGGATCGTGTTGGGGCCGCAGAAGGGCAGCTGGAGCATGAGCAGAGTCTGCACAATGGAGTGGATAAAGCCCCCAGCCCAGCAGGCAGCGACCAGGGCCCAGCAGAGCCCGTGGGCCATGTTGGCCGTGTAGTTCAGGGGCCTGCAGATGGCCGTGTAGCGGTCGAACGCCATCACCGTCAGGAGGAACATTTCTGAGGAGCCCACAAAGTGCAGGAAAAACAGCTGGGCCATGCAGCCCTCAAAGGCAATGGCCTTGTGCCCTGAGAGCAGGGCCACCAGCACCCTGGGGGTGGTGACAGAGGTGTAGCAGATGTCGATGAAGGACAGATTGCTGAGGAGGAAGTACATGGGCGAGGAGAGCTTGGGGTCAGTCCTCACTGTTATGATGATGAGGAGGTTGCTCAGCAGGACCATGGTGTAGGCCAGGAGGAAGAGGGTGAAGAAGAGGAGTTGCAGCTCCCTGGTGTCGGACAGCCCCAGCAGGATGAATTCAGTCACCCGGGAAGAGTTGTCCTGTGCCATCCCTGCAGCTCAGGCTCCCATGGCACTGGTTGGGAGGTGGCCAGGAAGGGAAGGGAATGTGCTACAGCTCCAAGGCTCATGGATGGTGTGAGCAGGATGTATTTGCTGCTGCAAAAAGCACAGTGTCATGTCATAAATGATAGCAGAGTTTGCACTCATCCCCTCTTCTGTCCCTATTCAGGTCTATGGCCCCTCCTCATTGACCTTCTCCCCTGAACTCACTCTGACCACTATTTTCCTGCATTGTAGTTGGTGTGCTCCCATTCTGTCAGGGACAAATCACAGAACCATGGAATTGTTAAAGTTGGAAATGCCCTGTAAAACCACTAAGTCAAATCATCCCCCCCAGCATTGCCAAGCCCTCCACTAAACCATGTCCCCAAGTGCTACATCCATACTGCTTTTAAACCCCTAGAGGAATGGTGATTCCCACACATCCTGCTCTCAGATAACAAAAGCCATGAATGCTGGAAAAATGCTGTGCTGTCCTTTTACCTGCTGCAAATTTGAAGTGCCATGACTGAAGCAAATGCTGCCATTCTCAAACATGAGCTGTTCCATGTTCTGATCCTAATGACACTCCTCTATAAATTGAGGAAAAGGGTTTTCCAGTTAGCTGATCCACTCTGGGTCATGTACACTCATGGGAGTACCTGCACACAAACCAGGTCTGGGAGGTTTCTCACTGGAGAAATTGGGATTTCTAACACAGCAGAAGCTGCAAAACCCTGCACGGTTTCTCCACCTCTCTATTTTTTAAAGAAATTTTAAAAGTTCTTTATCAGACAAATATATTCACTTGAATAACCTTCGCTGTCCTGTGAAGGTTAAAGTGGGACCCGCAGAGGAATTCACTTGTCCATTTAAAAACCCTCCAGGAAATTCCTTTGCTGCTCATTTCTGCCAAGGAGTTTATAACTCAGCAAGCAGGAGGTTACAAGTAAGAAACCAGATGTCCATTATGCTAACAGCATGAAATAAAGCTGACTTAAAAGACCTAAAAGGCCAAATCATTGGACAGGGGACATTAACAGGACACACACATTGTCCTCTGGTATGTTAAATATCCACTGTATTTCTTCTGCTGTCTTTTTGGGACAATTTCAGTTTAAAGCCAATGCCTCCCTGAAGGAGAAACAGTGAAATCCAAGCCAGAATATGTTAGTGACATATGTAATAACAAGCTCCAATTATTTAGCTGAGGAGAGTGATAGAAATAATACCCAGGTCCTGGCTGGGGTGTGCAACACCCCATGAATACACCTGTAGTGACACTGGGTAGTGAGTGAGATGTTGGTGACCCTCCCTTGCTGACAAACGCCCACAAATCCTCCCTTACAGCATTCCCATGCAGAACACAAGGATCACTGGGGTGTGATATTCCTGAAAGTGCTCAGGACCAAGCTGGACAGGGCTTGGAGCAGCCTGGTCCATGGGCCTGACCATAGCAGGGGATCAGAACAAGATGAGCTTTAAGGTACCTTTCAACCCAAACCATTCTGGGATTCTAAACCTGTAACTGATTTTTTTTTTTTCTAAATCATAAAATAGACCTCACAAAAGTCACTCACCAGTAATGCTGCTTTGCAAAGGCAGGATTTCAGTGGGATTTGAGTAAGACAAAGGAACAATCCCAGGACACTTCCACAGAGTACATTGGCTCTTGCTCCTCTGACGACCTCCCCAAACCACTTCAGGGTGTTACATGAGACCCTCTCAGATCCAGCAGAAACTCTCTGCAAGGAGCTGCTCTGAAGTTATGAAAGCAGCTGTGTATCTCTGCCAACTCTGAGCCCTGAAAAGAACAGCCCAACCTTCTTGTATTTCCCATTCTGCAAAATAAAATAAAAAACAACCTCCTGGAGCATCTTCATGTACAATTATTTCTGTAGCAGAAATAGTTCAAGTAAATCACACAACAAAAGCACAAGATTATCAGGAGTAATGAGATCCCAGAGGCAAAGGGAGTTTTGTCAGAAATCATCAGTGGGTAAGGAGCTAAAATTGTTCTTTGGGTGGTTATTAGTGTAGTCCCTGGAGAGAAACATCAGAGATGTCTCTTACATAGGACATTTATATAAATTGAGACAAATTTTACCCTCTGTCCTAAGCCAGTATTTCTCATTTACGATCTTATTTCTCACTAACTTACATGTTGACAGCACAAAGCAAAAACATCACTGATGTTATCCCTTAGACACTTGACTTAAAACTTTCAAACAAGAAGTAACTCAGGAAATCACTTCAAAGGTGCACATAGGTTTGTGGTGAGCTTTCCTCGCTCATCAGGTGTTTTTACTGACACAGTAAAGCACAGAAACAACTTTTGAGCTCAAGTATGAAATTCTTGTAAGAATTCTTGGCAAAGTGTAGAGGAGCCTGACGCTGTTTCCAGTGACACCTTCCATAAGCTGTGGGTGAATATTTGCTCAGCAGCATCCAGAAGTGAGACCTCTAAAAAAACCCTGCTGGTGTTCACCTCCAAAGCATTTAAAAATACATTTATTTTATTTAGTGCTGTCTTGGGCAGAGATAGTTGAAGTAGATAGAATTATAGGATAATTATGGAATTGCAGAATAGCTGTTTGGGTTGGAAGGTACCTTAAAGACCATCTCATTCCAACCTCCTGCTATGGGCAGAGACACCTTTCACTATCCCACATTGCTTCCAGCCCCATCCAGCCTGGCCTGGAACAGGGCAGAAAAGATTTGTTGAAGTGGGAGAGGAAGGGGAGAAGTTTCCCCTCCTGTTCCTTTATCAGCAAACCAACTAGCTCTTATGATCAGGATTTTTTGGGTTCTCTTTTCTTATGGGATGCTCTACCTGGACAATATTTTCATTATTTTTAAGAGTATTTAAGCACTGGTGTTACAGTTGCTCAGGAGGCCGTGGTCTGGGCCTGTGCTCGTTGACAAGGAATAGGGAGGGAATGCCAGAGTTCCCAATGTCTTTCCCATCATGAAAAGAACTTTTAGTGCCTTCCTAATTACAGCAGGAGCCAACAGCCAGCTGTTCTTAGAAAGGCACATTTTGGGACATTGTCACAGAATTTACAGCAAAACATGCTTGATTTTCTCTGATTCTTTAGGGACACGGCCACAGCCCTACCCCTTCCCATTTCCACTTCCCACTTTCCTCCTGCTCAGTTTCCCCACGGCTCCTTTCCCCTCCCCATTCCGGAGGGTGTAGATGAGGGGGCTGAGCGTGGGTGGGGTGAGTGTGCAGGACACGCCACGCTCCTGTCCTCCTGTCCTGTCCAGTTAGGTCACTGGAGCAGCAGATGAAAGCAAACACGCCGGGCCCAAGTGGCAGCAGTGATGTGCCAGAATGGTCAGGACAGTACTCAGGTGAGATCCCTGAGGATAAGTTTTGAAGATTATTACATAGGGTGTGGGTGAAAGACCCCAGCTCAGAGTTATCTCAGAGCCCACTAGAGAACAAAGACAGCAAGAGAGAGACAAGAGAGGAGAAGTAAGAGAGCAAAAGGGGGAACAAAAGAAGAAGAGAAGAGCAAAAGCAAGAGAGGCAAGAGAGAGAGCTCTCCTTTTACAATGACTTATATCTCTTTCTATGTTGAATATTCTAGTATCTCATTAACCAATCTAGTATCAAATACAAATTTTCTACATTTACATACATCCTACAGGAATCACTATGTTACCATGTTTTACTACATTCTAATCTCTAAATCTTATTGGGGGGCATTTCCTGCCAGGCCAGGGAAGAAGGGTCTGTTCTGGTTTTGATATGTCTGATTGTAAATTACATTCCTAACAGAGAAAGAAAGACCTTTGGTCATCCAAAGATGTTCTATAAACATTCAAACAAACACTGCTTTCATTTCAATGTCTCTTCTAGTTTCTGCATTCTCAGCATCTTCGGCTAAATAGTCATATTTATAGGACTTTCTCGTTTCTTCCTTTCCAACAGGCCCAAGGCACAGGATCACCGCAGTGAGGTGGGACCCGCTCATGGACAGGGCCTTGTGCCCCCCACCAGTGTTTGGCCCCTCAGGGAATCCAGGATGACCCCATGGGATGTGACCAGGATGGGGAAGCAACTCAGGGCTATGACTCCACTGCTGGCCCCGGCATGCACGCGTGGAGCAGGGGTGGACATCACAGGAGCAGAGGGCGACTTTGTTGGGGCCACAGAAGGGGAGCAGGGCGGTGGGATGGTCTGGAGGGTGGAATGCAGGAAGCCCCGGCCCTGGAGCCCCCCACCACGGGCCCACACAGGGCCATGAGGGCAGGGCAGGCACACGGCCACGTAGCCATCGTTGGCCATGGCTGTCAGGATGAAAACCTCTGTGCAGCCAAAAAAATGAAGCCCAAAGAGCTGCCTGTGCAACCTGCAAAGGAGGTGGTGTTATTTTCCACCAGGAAGCCAGAAATCATTTGGGGAGCTGTGAGAGAGGAGTAACAAACCTCTGCAAAGGATAGGCGCTAGAGGAAGAAGTACGTTGGGGAGTTCAGGTGCCGGCTGCTAGCCACAGTGAGAACTGTGAGATTTCCTGCCACTGTGAGCGTGTAGAAAAGCAGGAACACCACAAAATATATTTTCTGCACCCCGTGGTTCTCTGAGAGGCCCAGGGGGATGAATTCCTTCATGCTGCTGGAGTTTTCCTTGCCAATCTACTGGGCGATGTGCAATGCAGAGCCTGGAAATGTGGAAAAATAAAGAAAAAATGATTCATCAGTTTTTGCATTCTTAAAAATTAATTCTTTATCAGAAGTGCATTCTCTCTAAGAAATACATAGGATTAGAATTAAGTTTATCAAGTGTTTTTCAAATTTGTTCTGGTTTTGGTTTGGTTTCTTGTTGTTCTTCTCCCTCTACATATTTAGTTTGCCTTGTATGAGACTCAGACATAGAATGCTAGACTCCTGGAATGTTTGGGTTGGAAGGGACCTTAGAGACCATCTAGTTCCAACCCCATTTCCATGGGCAGGGATGCCACCCCCTGGATCCCTTTGGGATTGGATCCATCTGATCCGGGCTCCTATTTTATGATTTGAAAATAGAGCAAAATCAGAAACTGCTATAGAGGCAAAAAGCTAATCAAGCACATACAGGAAATGCTGAAATGTAGAAAAAACAAAATTGCTCTCAAACTCAAAAGAGTGAAGCCTAAGGGGGAAGTTGGGAAAGTTTGAGACTTTTCCTGTGCTTGCAGTTTTACTGTCAGGAGGTAAAACATACTCAAGAAAAGGGATAAAAGAGGGGGGTGTGTCTTACCTAAAAAAATCATCTTTTCCGTTACTGACTAGAGGTACATGATATAGTGCAATCAATTGCAATATGAAATAAATACAATGTGGACTCTTATAATTAAAAAAAAAAAAAAAAAAAAAAAAAAAAAAAGGTAAGGAATTGCACCATCCCCTTATTGCAAGGGGTTTTCCCTAAAATCTCAGGTGATTAATTGAAAAAGAATTCAATAACCTGATTTGGGACTGCAAAACCAGTTCTGCACATGGTTACAGCCAAAGAGAGCCAGAGATGGTTGACAGCTTCAGGGGAAATTTCTTTTTGTATTTTCACATTTGTCAAGAAGAAGGGCGGGGTGGGGGGGGGGAAAGGAGGAAAGGAAATCAGGAAAAGGAAAGAAAAGAGGAAAGGGAAAAGATCCTGGAAAATTTACCTCCTCTGTGTTTGGAGATCTAATTTTTGTGTAAGACCTTTAAGATTTTATGTCCCCAACATCTCCCTTTCCTGGTAGGGGCTTTAAAGAACATAGAACAGCTTCTGGAAAACTTCCAACACTCGCTCAGGAGGTGTCTTTTTTAATCTTACCTCATCCAAATCCTTCCTTTCCTGTATCATCAAGTGTATCCTGGCTTTTCCTGCCTACTTTAGAGCTGCTTGGAGGGAGTGTGGGCACTGAAGGGTGCACACAAAGCCCAGCAAGCAGAAAGAAAAAAAACCTGTTTCAGTAACTTTCTTCAAACCCCTCCAAGGAAATCTCCCTCCTCCAGGGCTTAATTCCCTGTTTACTCAGACCTCCTCACCCTCTCCAAGGAAAACTCCCAGCTCAAGGGCTCTTGGGGCTGGAGGAGGGAGGTGTCAATGCTCAGTGGAGGGAAGGAGAAGAAAATAATCCCATCCTGCCAGGGGAAGTTTAGATTGGATTTTAAGAAAAACTTCTTCACTCACAGGGGGGTCCAGCCCTGACACAGTTAATCAAGAGCAGTGGTGAAGTCACCATCAATCTGGAGGGATTGAAAACACAAGGATGTGGCACTTGGGGACATGTGTTCGTGGTGGCACTGCTGGGGAATGGCTTTGATGACCATGGAGGGCTTCTCCAACCTTAACAATTCCATGTTTCTTGGAAAAAACAGCCAGTAGATTAGCTGAATATTAAATAGGGCAAGCATGTGATGTGATCAGGTCGAGTTAACATTCCCAGACTCCATCATTAATCCATGCTTTGTGCATTTCCCAAGTGTAAATGCCCCTTAGATCCATGGCTTAGGTTTTAAAGCACTGTGGGTAATAAAAAATAAAATTGTGAGGATTTTTAATCATTGTGTATCCCAAAAAATCTCCACACGCCCTCATGAAAAAAAAATCTGGAAAGTTTCTAGTCGTAAGTAGAAGAGAGAAGGTGGCTTGGGTCACTTCTTGATGACCTTTCAAGTCTCTGCTTTCCACAAAGTTTAATCCCTGGTAGCCCAGGGAATAAGGTCTCCTGCAAGAACTTACATGTTAAAGCAAAGGTCAGTGAAGTAAAGAGTAAGTAAAAATAAAATCCTTATTTTACAAATTGGGAAACTGAGGGAAGGGAGGAAGTCAGCTCTTGTACATCTGTGGAAGTCAGCCAAGTTGAAAAGCCACTCCAGGCTTTCCTCTGGAAAGAAATTATCTATTCACCTAATCCCTTGGGAAAATGGCTTTAAATGATGGAAGGTGGGTTTAGATGGGATATTAGTAATAAATTCTTCCCTGTGAGGGAGGGGAGGCCCTGGCACAGGCTGTCCAGAGAAGCTGTGGCTGCCCCATCCCTGGAAGTGTTCCAGGACAGTTTGGAGCAACTCAGGATAGTGGAAGGTGTCCCTGCCCATGGCTGGGGGTGAACTGCATGAGCTTTAAAGTCCCTTCCAACCCAAGCCATTGCAGAATTCAATGAATTTGTGTGTTACTTCAAATCCAACTCATCACTGCTCTGAAGTGTACTGTGTGTTTTCAACTTGTTATTTAGGTGCATCAATAAATAGTTTCATCCACTGCCCATCCCTTTGTTTTGCTGACATTTATGAAATTCAGAATGGCCCAATAACAACAATAAAGGCATTTTGAATGTCTCCCAACATGGAATGCCAGTAATCCATGCAGAGAAAATAGAAACCCTCAAATTAATGAGGTGATTAAATAGTGCTCTGAATAAAGACAGTCTTTTAATTTAAATATAATTTTACACCGTAGCCTGGAGTCCTGACCAGGTTAATGAGGATTGCCAGTAACCACTGTAGGAAATAGGATTGGGTAAGAAAGTAAAAACAGTCTTACAATCTTTGGGAAAGGAAGAGGAAGAGCAGATGACAACAGAAGCTGAAATGCCTTTCTGACCTGCTAAGCAAATTTGGGCTGGATCTGCCTGTTCCTGTGCCCACTGACACACATGGCAGCAATTTGGGTGGCATCACACTCCTGTCCCTTTCCTTCCCTGGCCCAAGGGACTAAGAGGGGAGGTGCCTGTACGGATGTCAGGAAAGGAGAAAAGGGTTTTCTCTGTTTCTGCCCCCTTTGGCAGGTGGAGCTGGATGGCTCATGGACATGGAGTGTGCATGGACAGGACTGGGATGTTGTGAGTAGGTGGTGGTGGGTTCTGTCTGTTTAGGAGACACAAGGTGAGGAAGAGCCTGAAGCTCTGCTCAGGGGGAAGTTGTGAAACTGGAAGTGAAAGGCGTGAGGCTGGAGGGATTGTGTGAAATCAGAAGTGCCTGAGGTGTTGAAGGACTGAAAGCCTGTGGGGTGTAAAGGTGCACTGAAAGAGCTCCTGACCCCAGAGCTCTGTGCTGAGCACAAGCAGGGTTTGGGCATCTGGAACTGCTGAGGTGGGAAGTGGGGATGCAAGGTTGGATGAAGCAGCAGGGACTCCATAAGGTGCTGAACTGTGCTGGGAGAAGCTGTGGGTCAGAAGAGGACCCACTGTGGTGACAGGTGTGTGACAGCTGGGCAGGGACAGGAGGGAATGAGAAGTGCTGAGGGAGGTTGTGAAACCTCCAGCAGAGATGTGACGGGAGAGGACTTGAATTCCCTGCCTGAGCAGCACTAGAACCTCATCTTCAGGGGCTGTGAAATCTCAGGGCCTTGAGCAGGATACACCACCAGTGCAAGGTTTGTAGGGACAGCTCTTGCAAGAACAGCTGAGGAAGGGAGAAGCAGCAAAAAAAAAAGATGTTTCCATGACACTGCAAAGAGGGGAGGGGAAGTGGTTCAAATCTGAGTGATCATACCCACTCAGAGAAGGTATTTCCCCCCATGAGTGATTGGCTGTCTGGAGGGTCACGCTGAAAACACCATGGCTTTTTAAACAGTGCCTGCCCAGCCCAGCACTGCAGGATGACACAAGGACTTGAGTTGCAACCTCTGTCTCACAATCCAGGGGACAGCATTGCCAGGCACAGGCACTGAAATTCCCAGGAACGCAAAAAAGGTGAGAAATTCTGAGATGAGTCTTTGCTGTTGCACGCTGATGGTTTCTGTCTGACTTTGGGGAAGGGAGGAAAAACAAAAAAAATGGAGGAAAAAAGGTCAAAAATTTACTTCCTTTGCAGAACAGAAATTTGCTGTAGGTCAGGAATTGATGATAATAATTTTCAATATAAGGAAAGCTTCATTCCAGGGACTCTTTTCCCTGTACAAGTTCTCTTGAACTGCTCTAAATGCACTTTTGTAATATAAAAAGTCATTACTCATTACCTGGAACCACAACAGCATAGCTTTCTGTCCATAGTCTGAGACATCTTTGTGGGGTCAGGGTTGTTCTGCCTCAGGAACTGCAGGCAGGATCTGCAGGCAAACCACAGGGAGGATATTTACTCTCACAGAAGAAAAAGACCACCTGAACTCAGGCTGCTGCTGTTTGAGGACAGCTTTCACTTACTAGTTACATAAGGAAGTAGAATCATGTCTTGAATGTGACTTGGGGACAGGAATTCAGTCTTTCCGAGGGAATACGATAAATAAATGAGAATGATGAGTGACTTTTGCAGTGTTCTTCTCCACGGTCTGCAGAAGTAAGAGAAGGATTTCTTCACTTCTGTTACAGCAGAAGGCAAAACTGTTGATGTTTTGTCATTTACCCATTGCAGCCATTTCTGTTCCTGGAAATCTTTATGCACACACAGCACCTTCCAGTGCCTAAAGGTGCACCAAGACAGCTGGAGAGGGACTTTGGAGAAGGGCCTGGAGTGACAGGACAAGGAAGAATTGTTTTAAAGTGGAAGATGGTGGATTTGAATTAGATCTTGGAGGAAATTCTTCCCTGTGAGGGTGGTGAGGCACAGGTTGCCCAGACAAGCTGTGGCTGCCTTATCCCTGCAAGTGTCCAAGGCCAAGTTGGCAGGGATTTGGAGCAACCTGGTCTGTGTCCCTGGCTGGCAGGAGGTTGGAACAAGATGAGCCTCCCAATCCAAACCATTCCATGATTCTATGACCTGATCAATGGCACAAAGCCATATAACATTGGGAAAAAAATCACCTGTCATTCCCTGAATCCCCAGTGGAGAGAGATGCACCTGTGGAGGCTGCAGTGGGCTGAGACGGAGCTTAGGTGACACTCAAATGTTCATACCCTCTTCAGCTCGAGTGGAAATTTGGTTGCACAGAAGCCAGGAAACCACTTAACCACCAGGCTTTCCTCTGTTCTCACATCAGAAAAGCTGCACAAAACTTGTGGCTGTTTCTGCTCCTTTCTGCAAAAATGTGATCATTTGTGGCCACCCTTGGAGCGGGTTGTGAGGGAGGAGCAGCCACTCTGCAGAGTCTTCATGTTAGAAGTTCTTAAGGTGCCATAAGAGCTGAGGATGGGGTTGTCCAGCTCTGCAGTGCCAGAAGTTCCCTGGTTTCAATCAACCCTAAAGGAAATAAAAGAATCCTCAAATAATTTGGGTTGGAAGGGACCTTAAAGCCCACCCAGTCCCACCCACTTCCATGGGCAGGGACACCTTCCACTAGCCCCTGTTGCTCCAAGCCCCATCCAACCTGGCCTTGAAATCCCCTGCACCACACGCTTCTTTTCCCTCTGTCCATGGGGTCAGCGAGCCTGGGGTGCTGGGATGGAGCAGCAGTGATTCAGTCTGTCATGTTCTGGGTGCTTTTGGAATTCTGTTTCCATGTGTGCTGCTGTACCACAAAGAGAGAACAGAGGAATCATGCTGGCTACATGGTTCAGTGATTCACATCTTCCCAGAAAACCCCATTTTTTGTTCTTCTCCTCTTTTTAACTTCTCTGCCTTCCATGTCCAAATTAACAGCTGGTTGGGAGACAGCAGAAGAACCACTGCATTTGTTCTCATCGGACCAAAAAAAAAGGTGTTAAACACATTTTTTTTCTCCCTCAAGATTTTCAATCAGATCTCACTACCACGGGGAAGGAAACAGTGACCTAACTCATGGAATGGTGTGGAAAAGTCATCTGAGCCACAACTCCTATGTCCTGTGAGGACAAGATAATATGTGGTTTCTTACATGTGGTTCTTACAGTTTCTGAGGAAGAAGCTGAGGGCTCTGCCAGACCAAAATGTTAATTTGTTACTGTAGGTGGGACCCCAGAGAACCACATCAAATGGAACTTTATTAAAACAGAAATCACTTGTCAACATAAAAACTACCTGTTGTTCTCATGGAATCACAGAATGCCAGAGTGGTTTGGGCTGGAAGGGACCTAAAGATCATCCATTTCCAAGACTGTGCAATGGGCAGGGACACCTCCCGCTATCCCAGTTTGCTCCAGCTTGCTTTGGACACCTCCAGGGATGGCAGTGCCTTAAGTTTTAGCTTTTATATTTTTTAGATTCTGTGCTGTTTTGGTGGGTAGTTGTAGGTTTCATATTAAGTGCTACTAAGCTACCTTCACAGAGTAGACAGACAAAACAATTCCTTCTCTAGTTTGGTACCAAGGACAACTTCCAGGCCCAAGAACAAAACCAACAGTGAAGTGAGAAGAAAAAACAAGGAGGATGGAGCTTCATAACCTGAAGCTATGGTTGGACAGCTGACTTTAATATGCTAATGGACCAAAACTTATAAAAGTGTGAGAGCCCTTGATTGGGTGTCCATTTCATGACCATTTTAGGGTGCATCTTGGGTGAGGCCCATCTGAGCTCTTGTGCTGCCCCATTGAGGCCTTTTAATATATCCCTAATTTATCCTTTTGCTCTGGCTGGTCTCTGTTCCAGGCATCAATGGGGCAGCCACAGTTTCTCTGGGCAACCTGTGCCAGAGCCTCACCACCCTCCCAGGGAAGAATTTATTCCTAATATCCCATCTAAACCTACACCCTGTCAGTGTGAAGCCTTTACCCTTTGTCCTGTTACTCCAGGCTCTTGGTCCCTTCCAAACCAAATTATTTTGAGATCACATGAAATCATGTTCTAGCTACAAAGCCTTAGAACAAACCAAGGAACCCCTCTAGAAAACTCACCCTGGAGTTAGAACATCTCCCCTCTCTGCTCCCAGGTCTGAATCACCCATCATGAGACCCTCAACCACACCAATCCTCCCTCCAACCACATCCATCCAGGCTGCTGGGACCAACCAGAGCGGGGCTCTGGGACAACCAGAACCATCCTACACTGTCCTCAAGTTCATGGAGAGCTTCTGCCTGCTAAGTGCTGCCTGTGGGATGCTGGGGAACGGCCTGGTCCTGTGGTACCTGGGCTTCCGCATCCGCAGGAACCACTTCACCGTCTACATCCTGAACCTGGCGGCCGCCGACTTCGGGTACCTGCTGTGCATTGCCGTGGAGACTGTGCAGTACCTGATGCAGTTCAACGTGGGGGTGCAGTTCGGGCTGTTCCTCTTCCTGGATCTCTTCATGTATGGCACGGGCCTGTACCTGCTGACGGCCATCAGCATCGAGCGCTGCCTGTCTGTGCTGTCCCCCATCTGGTGCCGGACACACCGCCCCAAGCACCTGTCTGCCGTGGTGTCCGGCCTGCTCTGGGCGCTCTCCCTGCTTCTGAACACTCTGGGATATGTTCTGTGCACCCTCCGCCCCTCTCCCAGGGTCTGCCAGCCCCTGCTCATCGCCATTGGAGCCTTGGATTTCCTTGTCTGCGCGCCCCTCATGCTGCTCTTCAGCCTCACCCTCTTCCTGCGGGTCAAGTGCAGCTCCCAGCCCTTCCAAACGGGCCGGCTCTTCACTGTCATCATGCTCACCATCCTCTTCTTCATCATTTTTGCCGTGCCCCTCAGTGTCCTCATCCTCCTGGACTTCCTGGCCACAAGTTCCTGTATTCCCCGGAGATCGGCTTTGTGCTGTCCTGCGTCAACAGCACCCTCAACCCCATTGTTTACTTCCTGGTGGGAAGCTACAGGGATCGGAAATTCAGGCTGACTCTCAGGCTGGCATTCCAGAGGGCCTTCCAAGACTCAGCAGATGACAGAGATGAGCGGGAAACCCGCGACACGATAACCATGTCCTCCTAAAATCCCGCCTGGAATGTCTTGGCAGAACTGAAGAACTCTGAGGTACTGGGAAAGGTTCGTCTCACCTGACCCTCAGTACCCCCTTGGTAGATATTTAGGTCATTATTTTAAGTCCCCATCTGTGGCACATAAGCACCTGGACCACAGGATTTACCTGACCTGTATTTAGGACACATTAAAAGTTCCTGTTTATTTCCAGTGACTTTTAAATAATATTCATTTGATAAGGTTGAAATGTCTTGGTGTCTGAATTTCATCAAAGAACTCTTGCTCAGGATAAATCCTTGTCATTCATAAACTCATAAATTCTCAGTGGTTTTTTTCACTCAGAACTCTGAAAATGAGATTGTTACCAACACTCCTCCTGTTGGAAGCAGCCATAAAATTCCTGGAAGGAGAATCCATCTATCCCTCTTAATTTATAATTCTCATGTCTGAGGACACACACCCTTTTGTGGCACATAGAGCCATTCTGGGCTTTCTAATGTGAGCATTTCAAGGACTGAAAAGATTCACATCCACCAAGTCCATTTCATCTCTGAACCAGGAATGTTTCCACACCACAGAGCAGAAAAGGACTCCAACTCCTTCCAACTTGCTTTAAAAAATTATCCACTGAGTTTCATCCTCCCTTCTCTTGTATTTCAAAGAAATATGTGACTGGAGATTATTATTTTATATTATTATATTGTTGCATGTTATTTTAACTTCCTCCAGATCTTGGCAGAGTCTCTGCATTTATCTACATCATGCATTGGGTTGTTATTTTTATTTCTTCCTTTAAAAGGAAAAATCAGAAGCCATGGCTTTTAAATCTCCTTTACCAATAGAAATAAATCAAATGATAGTGGGAAAAATACAGGAAACAGAACAAGATAAATAAATACAATGATTTTTAAAAAATTATTCTTTAAACCAAATCCTTTGAGGGGCAAAATGGGGTTATTTGTGCTATCACACTACCTAACATTTATTCTTTTAGCCAAAATTGTTAGAAGAAGTCAATGTGGGTTATTTTCTTTGAAAAACCTCACAAACTCATGTTCAAAATGTTCTCTTTTTGATATCTCCAATGATTTTATCATTGGGACAAACAAAACATTTTTGGATTGTTAAAAAGACCAGAAGACTCTTTTTTGTTGTTGTTGGGGTTTTTTCCCAAAGGGATAATAATTGTATTTAAAGTTGTTGTTGTTGTTTTTGTTGATGTTATCTTATTTTATCAACTTATTTTATCAGCTGATAAAAACACACAGAATATAAACCCAGATAAATAATTTTTTCATTTAAGGCACAGGAAGAACCTTTCAGTCAGTGTCAACTGAAAAGGACAGAAAAGCCAAGTTTATTTTATAACAGCTAATTCCAGGAGGGTTTTGGTATAACACTGGTGAATAGGTGAATTACATTTCCTCCAATAATTCCAGAGGGAACAGGACCAGCCCCTGTGTGACTGACCCAGCTATTTATGGACTTTTAGCACACAAGGGATATCCTTCTTCATCTGTCTTACCCAAGCAAATTCTTTGTCATTCTCAATCTTTATTTTTATTTTCTCCCATACTTTCCCCCCCCGTACTTTCTTTCTTTCTTTCTCTTTCTTTTCTTTCTCTTTCTTTCTTTCTTTCTCTCTCTCTTTCTTTCCTTCTTCTTTTTTCTTTCTTTCTTTTCTTTCTTTCTTTCTTCTTCTTTCTTTCTTTCTTTTTTCTTTTCTTTCTTTCTTTCTTTCTTTCTTTCTTTCTTTCTTTCTTTCTTTCTTTCTTTCTTTCTTTTCTTTCTTTCTTTCTTTCTTTCTTTCTTTCTTTCTTTCTTTCTTTCTTTCTTTCTTTCTTTCTTTCTTTCTTTCTTCTTCTTTCTTTCTTTCTTTCTCTTTCTTTCTTTCTTTCTTGCTTTCTTTCTTTCTTGCTTTCTTTCTTTCTCGCTTTCTTTCTTTCTCGCTTTCTTTCTTTCTCGCTTTCTTTCTCGCTTTCTTTCTCGCTTTCTTTCTTTCTCGCTTTCTTTCTTTCTTTCTTTCTTTCTTTCTTTCTTTCTTTCTTTCTTTCTTTCTTTCTTTCTTTCTTTCTTTCTTTCTTTCTTTCTTTCTTTCTTTCTTTCTCGCTTTCTTTCTTTCTTTCTCGCTTTCTTCTTCTTTCTCTTCTCCTTCTCTCTCTCTCTTTCTCTCTTTTCTACCCGTTCATTCTCTTGCTTAGTTTCCTTTTCTCTTTCCTGTATTTTTCTTCCTTTATTTTTTCTTTCTTTTTTATTTTCTCTCTCTCTCTACCGTGCTCCCTTTTTCCCTCTTTTTCTATTTTATTTCCTCTCTCTTTTCGACAAATTGTAATTTTCACCCATCTCTTACCCCTTACACCCCAAATCCCACCAGCACCCCATGCTTTGTCCATTGTTGCAATCTTAACCTCATCATCAGAGTTGATTCCCTGGGGACAAGGCAATGAGGGTCATTCCATGGGGAATCCAGGAGCAGCACTGAGCTCAGGCCCACGTGCTCCCATCCTTCTGGCTGTCTCTGAGGAGCCACATCTTTGGGTGCCACATGTCCAGAGGTGCCTCACAGAGCTGTCACCCCCAGCACAGTGTCCCCAGGGCCGTGGCTCCTCTCCTCACATCCCGGCTTTCTCCTCGAACACGCTCTGCAGAGCGACTCTGAGGGAGTGCTGGAAGCGGCGCCGCCGGCAGCTCCCCAGCAGCACGTAAAGCACCGGGTTGAGGGTGCAGTTCAGCAATGCCAGCAAGAGAGAGGGGTCTCCTGGGAATAACACACCCGACTCAGGCAGATTGAAGAAAACCTCCACGCAGAAAGGGATGCCGAAGGTGAAGAACAGCAGCACGTTGAGCAGGATGGCCACAAAGAGCTTCCTTGGCTGCTGCCTGCGGGAGCCACAGCGCAGCTTGAGGAACAGGAGCAGGTTGGACACCAACATCATGAGGGAAAAACCCACGGAAATAGCGAGGGCCACACCTGCAAGGATGGCCTCAGAGTTCTCGGTATGGGTGTAGGTGACATAGAGGGAGGACACAAAAAGCCCTGCGAGGGCCCAGAGGGCCCCGCTGACCACGGCCGAGAGGTGCTGGGGGCGGTGGCAGCGGTACCAGATGGGGCAGAGCACGGAGACGCAGCGCTCCACGCTGAGGGCTGCCAGCAGCCCCAGGCTGCTCAGGTCGAATACGTGGCACAGGAACCCAAGGGCAAACACAAGATGCCTAAAGTGATGAATGACAGGAAACAAAGATGTGCAAAACGCCGCGAAGGTCAGAAAAGCCAACATGATCAGGAGGAACAGGAGGAGGAGGGAGAAGTCAGCAACAGCCAGATTTAGGATGTAGACAGTGAAAGGGCTCCGCTTGGTGTGGAAGCCCAGGAACCATATGACCACCCCATTCCCTGCCAGCCCACAGAGGGAAATCCCCAGGCACACCCCTGCAAAGGCAATCAGGGTGTAGGGAATCCTCGAGCATTCTGATGCGATAAATTCCTCCCAATCCAGTGAGCCATAAAGTGTATCATTCATGGTGAGGTTTGTTGTGCTGTTCTCCTCCATGGTGAACGATCCTGCTCCCAGCAGCTGCCTTCTCCCTTTCCCACCACCTCCTAGGGAAAGAAGGGGAACCTGAGGGAAATGAGAGACATCAGTGCTCATTCCCAGTGCTTCTCATGTGTCCACATAGCCCCACGACAGCCTCAGGAGGAACCCCCAGCCTTGCAGAGCCCAGGACAGGCTCCCACCCCTCCAGCCCTGACCCTGGACAGGAAGCATCTCCCACCAGTCCATCCCTGGACTCCTACCTCCAGTAGGAACAGCACTGTCACAGCAGCATCAGGAGAAAGGACTTGGGGATGACTGCTGGAACCACTGGTGATCCTTCAGCCTCGTCCCTCACGCCTGGGTGCAGTCCTTGGCCCAGAGATCCCATCCCATGGTCAGAGCCTCCTCTCACAATCTCCCCACATCAGTGACAGCTTCCCCTCACATGTCCCAGGGACAGAGATCTTGTCAGGAGGAGGTGCCCATGCCACTGCCTTCCTCTACCACTCTCCAGTGTCATCCTACCATGCAAGGGGCTTCTGGCTTTCACTGGGTATGCCAGATGCACCATCCATCAATGCAGAAGGGGATTTAAATCATTCCTGGGGATGGAGGATGGCAGAGGGGTGAGAGAGATGAGCCAGGGACCTTCAGGAGTGAGAAATCACCCATGTGCAGACATGCAACAGCACATGTTGCTCAGCGCTCCTAGTGATGCATAACTGGTGCTCAAAGACTTCTTCCAACTTCCTTCTGGGAGAAACTTCCGGGAGTTGCACCTTTCTCCATCTCCCTCTCATGGATGGATGCTGAGCCTCCATCAAGTTCTCTCCTTGTTTCAAGTCTTCCCTTAGCTCCAAATCGTGAAGTTCCACACTGGATGCCCTGGAGAGCACATGTACCTTGTGCATTAACATATCCATCAGTCCTGGGGATGACAAGCACAGGATACAACTCCAAAGGAGATGGGAAACACATGAAAGAGGGGCAGAAAATAAGCAATAAAATGCCAGTCCCCATGCTGTGAAAGGCTGAGGTTGTGTGGCAGGAAACACTTGGAGATAAGAGTGCTTTGGCAGCACCATGTACCCCCCAAACCTAATCTCTGAGGAGACACGTGCCCAGCAGGGGTGCTTAGGCTGGTGACTGAGATTAGACAGGATGGGATTAGAGGCTGTGGGCAAAGCCCTCGTGCAGTCCCATGTCTAGGCACTCATGATTTCCCACAACAAGTGGACACAAGGACAGTGCTCTTCCCCATGGCTGCAGCTCAGGGGCTCAGTGGGCATCAAATGCGGTCTGGAATTTCTGAGGGGTTCAGAAAGCCCTATAGTAACTGAATGGATCATAGTGCAGTACCCCTTCCATGGACAGGATATGTCCTCACCAGAGGAGGGCTTTGACCCAGGATTCCCAGCACCTGAAGCGACATAATATCTGTGCTGTCCACTCATTTCCGTTGTTTTAGATCTAGCAAATTATGTTTAAAATTCTAAGGCCTGAGTGCTTGCATTAATGGGACCATACAGGTCAGCAGCTCCTCTTGAAGAACAGGCAGGGAGGAGAGGAAGGCAGTGACATGGGCACCTCCTCCTGACAAGATCTCTGTCCCTAGGACATGTGAGGGAAGCTGTCACTGATGTGGGGAGATTGTGAGAGGAGGCTCTGACCATGGGATGGGATCTCTGGGCCAAGGACTGCACCCAGGCGTGAGGGACGAGGCTGAAGGATCACCAGTGGTTCCAGCAGTCATCCCCAAGTCCTTTCTTCTGATGCTGCTGTGACAGTGCTGTTCCTACTGGAGGTAGGAGTCCAAGGAGGGAGTGGTGGGAGATGCTTCCTGTCCAGGGTCAGGGCTGGAAGGGCGGGAGCCTGTCCTGGGCTCTGCAGGGCTGGGGGTTCCTCCTGGGGCTGCCGTGGGGCTGTGTGGACACATGGATCCCTGGATCCCTGCAAGTGTCCAAGGCCAGGGTGGATGGGGTTTGGAGCAACCTGGGAGAGTGGAAGGTGTCCCTGCTGCCAAAGGCACAGTATGGCATCAGGTAAGAACACCCACAAGTGTTCTCAGGATTGAGCAGGAGCTCTGGTGAAGGGCTGGAAGGGGGTTCACAGCACCCTGGTCTCCCACAGCTTTCATGGCACCCTCAAGGGCATTGGCAGTAGTGAGGGTGGGCTCTGAGTGCTGATAACCTGGCTGCAAGCAACTGATTGCTGTCCTGCCCTGGGGCTCTGGGAGCCTGCACTGCAATGACACAAATGGGAGGCCATGGCCCAGGGCTGCTCCCATGAGCCCAGGGCAGGATTTGGCAAGGATTCTGGAGCTCCTCCCTGAATGGGACTTGTTTCTGACGAGCAGCCACATTCTGCTTCACCAGCACTGCCAGAATCCCAGAGCCTCCAGCACCACCAGGATCCATCTGTGCTGGAAGGACAATGAGCCTTCAGGGAAGGAAACTGAGGAATGGCAGAAATCTGTCAGGAGGGGGACGGAAGCTGAAGAATGGCACACTCTCCTGGGCAGGAGGGTTTCTCATTAGGTAGAAATGAGGAGTACTTCATGAACTTCTTGCTTTGTATGAAAAAAAACCCAGAAGACAAATAACTCTCACTGAGCGTGTCTCTGATGTATCCAAAGTTGTAAAACCGCTCCCAAATTGCCCTGTGACCCCAGTAATCCTTGGGGAGTAACAGCAGGGCAGGGTACAGAGAGGAGCCCGAGAGGCAGGAGTGGGGAGCTCCTGCTGATCTGGCCACTTCTCCTTCATGATCCACATGTGGCAGGAGCCGCTTTAGGACATCGATCCCAAGGGAGCAGGAGGCACCAGGAAGCGCCGCTGATCTGCACAGACCCCCTTTGCCTGCTGCTGCCCCACAGGGAACAGGTCAGTGGAATGTTTCCCTGCCTCCCTACCCCACCTCCCTCTCCTCCAGCAGCTGCTCTCTTCCTGCCACCCTCTCCTGCTGGCCGCAGTGCCCTCCCCAGCTCCCCCCTCCTCTGCCCTCACCTTCCCTTCCACATCCCCTGATGAACAGCACAACCCTCACACCTCCCTCTCCCACACCACCATTTCCACCACCCTCCTCCCCTGCACATCTCACTCCTCACTACTGAATCCTTCCCACTGCAGGCAGCTGCTGAGGGGCCACGTGCTCCATCCCTGGATTCTCCAAGCACTGACTCCCCATCCACTCTGACCACAGCCGGGGGACACATCCCACTGCCTGCCCAGTGTCCATCCATGGAGGTGACCAACGTGTCCTCATCTCCCACCTCACCCACTGAAGGACCTGATCTGTGTGAGATAGATGTCACCGATGTGGCCATACACATTGTGACCCTGCTCATCTGCCTCTGTGGGCTGGCTGGGAATGGGGCTGTCCTCGGCCTTCTCAAACTGAAAACGGGTACCTATCTCATCTTTAACCTGGCTGTTGTCGACTTCCTCTTCCTTCTCTTCACCATCCTCTCTCTCCTCCTGTTCCTGGTGGAGGATGTGTCCTGCTCTCTTATCATGCCCCTGCTGTACCTCAGTTTCCTTTTCCAGCTGTCAGTAGTCTCCTACTACTGGGTGCTGTTCTGTCTGGTGGTCACCAGCATTGGGGTGTACATGGACAAGCTCTTCCATGTCTGCTGCCACTGCAGCCTCCCTCTGCGCCTGCAGTGGGTGGTGGTAAGTGTCCAGTCCTGGGCCTTCTTTGCTCTCTTCACTGTTATCCCCACAGTGATATTCCTGTGCCCGTCACACAAGCAGGAGCAGTGCAGGGCAGCTCTCATCCCTATGTTCACCATTGTCCTGCCCATCATTGCCGCTCCCGTGCTCATTTCCAGCACAATTGCCTTCATTAATGCCAACTGGGGCTCCCAGCAGCAGCAACTCAGGAGGCGTGACATCATTATCTTCACCACTGTGCTCTTCACTCTCCTCCTCAGCATCTGCAATTTCCTGCACCAGATCGGTTACACCATTGTGCCCTCTCAGGTTCTTTTCCTGCTCACCTGTATCCACAGCAGCATCAAACCCTACATCTACTTCTTGGCAGGGAGGTGCTGGAGGCCCTGCTCCATGGAGTCCCTCCGGCTCTCCCTCCAGAGGGTCTTTGAGGAGCAGAAAGGAAAAACTGCCCACAGCACTGATTCCAGCATGGACACTGTAATCTGAGCCTGTTGATCCCAGACTCTGCTGAAGGACCCCAGGACAGTGGCTGAGGGTTTCCTTGAGTCACCTGATTAGGAAATATCCACAGGATCACCCTCCCTGTGCTGGTGTATTCCTGCAGGAGCAGGGAGCAAGGACATTGCCTTGGGGAATTTTTGAGGGATGCTCTGCAGGGAGCACACTGGAGCATGGCTTTCCTGCTCCCTCCTGGATCCACAGGGCTCCAAGCAGTGCAGCTGGGCTCAGTGCTGTTCCCCAGCTCGATTCCCCATGGAATGACCCTCAGTGCCTCGGCCCCAGGCAATGAACTCCATCTCCTCTGGCTCAGCAGATGAGTTTCATGGTGTTTGCAGGGCTCTCTTGCCTGCACGGAATGTGACACGGTAAGCCCTGGGACACACCCAGCCCGGGGCAGAGGTGATTTCCCAAATGCCTGCGGGGCTGGTGCCTATGGATGGCAGGAGAGGGCTGGGGATCACAGGGAGCTTCCTTCCCCTTCTGTGGGCCAGAGCCGGCCCTGCATTCCCAGCTGATGGGAAGAGACTCCAGGGAGGGCTGCAGAGCTGGGCACAGACAGCAACATCCCCTTAGACTTTCAGGCTGCATTTGTCACATTTTTTAATTCCACAATTCAAGCCTTCTGAGTAAAGGGCAGGGTCCATGGAGAGCTGCACTGAACCCTTGAGCCTGTGACCAAAGAGACCTTGAAACATGGAAATTCACAGCACCAGATGCTTGGAACATTTCATGGCACAGACATTCGGGGGTTATGCTGCTGTCCTGCAGAAGGGAAACATCCTCTGCTTCCCCGGCATCCAGGTCCAAGGGAGCCCTTGCCCACCTCCCTGCTGAACCTGGCCACCCTCAGGAGGAGCAGAACAGCGACTGCACAGCAGCTTCAGCCCCAGGCCAGGCTGTGCTGATCTGGGTCATTTTGTAACCACCCCTGAATCAGATTTGGATTTATGGTGTTTCCACTTGTGCTGGTTCCTGACCTAGAATTTACTGAATAAAAAAAATCCAGGCTTCCCTGCAGAGCCTGTCCCTGGTAAACCGAGTGAAAAATGGCTCATTTCCTTGTTTTATCCCATTCCAAAGCCTCTGGCTTGTCTGTGAGGAGGGCAGGTCCCTGTCTCACAGCAGAGCCCTTCCCAGGGCACATGCCTGCAATGGCTGGGATGATGTTGACAATGCCAAGATCTCCTCATTGCTCCTGGGAGAGACCTGGGCAGCAGCCACAGCTCTTACTCGGGGGGAAGTTGTGTCTCCTTTTCCCACTGCCTGAAATCCAGGGAAAACCAACGTGCCACTGCTTCTGGATAAGGAACTGCATGAAAGCTGTGGGTGGTGAGTCAGGCCTTGGAGACACACGTGAGGTTAAACATCAAAATAGCATTTATTAACAGAGTTGGTAATAATTAATGCAATAGAAAGACTTTGAAATTTGAGACGGTTTTTTTTTTCTTCCAGTCTCCCTTTTTCCTGTCCATTAGAAAGCAAAAACTTTCCAAGGTGCAAACTGTTGTCCAGGAAAGAGCAAATCAGCCAGAGATTTCCTCCAAAGGCAAGTGCACATTTTCTCCTTCCAAGCACCATCCTTGTCTCCAGGGTCACCCAGGCCACTCCCTACCTGAGCTTACCTTCAAAACAGCAAAGATTTCAAAGCAAGAGGATTCCTGGATGTGTCTGCCCATGGCAGAAGGAGAGATGGAAGGAGATGATGCTCTAAGGTTCCTTCCACCCCAAACCATTCCCTGATGATTCCTCAAGTCACCCAGCACCCACCCCAGGCAGGAGTTCCCCTGCTGCACACAGCACCAGCCTGACTGAGCTCAAGGAGCATTTGCACAACACTCTCAGACACAGGCGGGGATTGTTGGGATGTCCTGTGCAGGGACAGGAGCTCAACTCCATGATCACTGTGGGTCCACTCCAAATCTGGACATTTCATGGTTCCCTTTTAGAATGTCTCCATTTCATGATGATGATTCCACTTGATGATGATGATTCCATTGTGTTGTCCCTATTGCCTGGCTCTGGCACATCCTCCAGAGCCCTCTGGAAGGCAGCAGGAGCAGAGAGGGTGAATTCCTGTGCACAGCTGCCAGCCAGGCAGGAAAGCAGAGGGTGGGCACTGCTGCTGGCACAGGCGAGCGGCAGAGAGGGGCCGAGGGCAAAGACAGAGAAGTCAAACGCCCTCAGCAAGAGCCAGTGCCCAAAAGGAGCGGTGAGGAAGGGCAAGGAGATGACAGGCAGCAGGAGCAGGGCACAGAGCTCCCGTGGGGGCTGTTTGCATGAGCAGCAGCACGGCAGCCTGGCCAGCAGGGCCAGAGCAGAGCAGAGCGGGCTGAGCACTGAGAAGAGGCAGCTCAGGAGCAAGGGCAGGAGCGCGGCAGGGCGGGAACAGAGGGGCACAGCGAGCGGGAAGGAGAGGGAAAGGGCAGCGCAGCCCGCGGGCTGAGCCCCAGCAGCGCCCGGCGCGGGGTCTGTCCCAGGGGCTGCCACAGCCCCCTCTTCTCCCTGATGGCTCCTCTTCCAGGGCTCTCACACACAGGGAACGATTGCAGAGCCTGGGGCGCCATCAGGGCTCTGCTTCTCATCTTCTCTTGGCTTTGCCCAGGAAACAGGGAACAGGAGGAGCCTCAGCAAGGACACCGACGGGAAAAGCACTTTGTTTCCATGGCAGCTTCCTCTTTCATTTTCAAAGCTACCCAAATCCCAAAATATTGTCTTTTGAAATGCCTGAACTTGCTCCCTTTCTTTCCTGGGGTGGATCCTTAGCGCCCTGCACTACAAATGAACAGGTCAACTTTGATTTCGTGTTCTAATCTAAGTTTGCCACTTGTATACCACAACTTCCATGGCACTTCACCTTCACCACGCACTTTGCAAGAGGATTCATGGAATAATAAATTCTCTGTGTGAGCTGGAGCACAGACACACAGCAGAGGGATGATTTAGGATTTCAGCAATGTCATTTCCTCTCAGAAGAGCCAAATCAATGATGCTCTTTTGGCTTTAATCCTTAGAAAGTTGCAGGTTTCATCTGAGTCATCTTCTACACTCCCTTGGCAGTCACACAGCAGCCTACAGTGAATTCCAAGGAATTCCTAGAAAGCTGAGGTGAGATGATTCCTACCCACGCTGACATGCCTCAGGGATCTGGGATGCTCCTGCTGGAAACTGGAGCATGTGTGGTGGGCCTGGGACCAGAACTGTCACCTCTCTTCCCTGCTGACACCACATTTGTGTCCCCAGCTATGGAATCTCACAGCCCCTCAGCAGGACAAGCCATACAAGGGCAAACACTTCCTGATCCATGAGCTAACAGGGCTCCAGGAGAGTGGGAGAGGGACTTTAGACAAAGGCATAGAGGGACAGGACAAGGGTGAATGGCTTCCCACTGACAGAGGGTGGGTTCAGATTGGATATTGGGAGAAATCCTTCACCCAGGTGAGGGTGCTGAGGCCCTGGCACAGGGTGCCCAGAGAGCCTGTGGCTGCCCCTGGATCCCTGCAAGTGTCCAAGGCCAGGGTGGAAGGGTTTGGAGCAACCTGGGAGAGTGGAAGGTGTCCCTGCTGCCAAAGGCACAGTATGGCATCAGGTAAGAACACCCACAAGTGTTCCCAGGACTGAGCAGCAGCAGGAGGAGCAGGAGCTCTGGTGAAGGGCTGGAAGGGGGTTCACAGCACCCTGGTCTCCCACAGCTTTCATGGCACCCTCAAGGGCATTGGCAGTAATGAGGGTGGGCTCTGAGTGCTGATAACCTGGCTGCAAGCAACTGATTGCTGTCCCCCTGGGGCTGGACAGGCAGAGCCCCCCGAACCGGGCTGCTTTTAGGTTTGGGGACAGGGAGACCCCCCCGAACCGGACTGCTTTGAGGGTTGGGGACAGGCATAGCCCCCCAAACCGGTCTGATTTTAGGGGCAGGGACAGGCAGAGTACCCCAAACCGAGCTGCTGTGAGGGGCCTGGACAGGGAGAGCCCCCTGAACGGGGCTGCAATTTGGGGGGGGACAGGCAGAGCCCCCCAAACCCAGCTGCTGTGAGGGTCGGGACAGGCAGAGCCCCCCAAACCGGC